>CM057382.1:122567500-127367500 GCA_030015415.1 Cynopterus sphinx
GAACTGTAATGTATTCAGGTAACCAATGCTGACTCTACAAAGTATGCTACAAAAAATCAATTTTTATCACTTGAAATCTATTGCAATTAGAGAGCAATGCCAAGTCACTGACACACTAATGGGTTTCAAAATATTTCAAAAAGAACAAAGAAATTGCTAAGTGTTTTAATTGAAGTTCAATTCCAATACATATAACAAATTGCATACTCTGAGCTTTCTGTAAATCTACCATATAAAATTATTATACTATACAGTGTTGTTTTAATAAATTTACAGCATTGTCTAGATACACTTTATATAACAATTATCCTATACAAAACTTATATCTTCTGATATAAAAAAGTTGTTTTTCTGTGTTTTAAGTGTTTAAATTTTAATTTAATTTTATAACAATAGTGTAGCATGTCCAAACAGGACCTGCTCTACAAAAGTAGACATGTCTTGTTTGAAAAGAATATTATATTTGACTGAAACATATTTTTCATGTATTCAACTGCAACTCTATCCTACATGAAAATGATTAAACTTAAATTATAAATTAGGTTCTCTAATTCCTGAGGTATTAAATTCCTGAGGTATTAAATAACAGTTGCAAAATCATAATTTCTGACAACAAAAGTTGTAAAAATTACATATAAAAAGAAAAACCACTTCAAGAATATCAGTTTTCATATCTCCCCCTATTTATCATCTTAACCTTGCCTTCTTGGTATTTATTTAATGATATTTCATCCTTTAATTCTTCTAAATCTACGATTATATTTCCCAGGTTTAGAAGGAACATCTGCCTCCTGCACAAACACACACAATTCTACACTTTCTATCATTCAACCAGGTCAAAAAAAAATCTATCTTTTTCCTTTCCTTCTCAACTTTCTTTCCTTCAACTCTCTCCTAACCTTAATGCTAATATTACATCACTCTTGACAATACCTTTCATTTTGGAGTGGTAGTTCAAAGACTAGCAAAGCTGTGCCTACTGCATTTAGAGTTCTCTCAACTAACTGCATAGAATCTATGGTTAATATGTAAACCAGACATGAATATAGCGCAGTAGTTTGGCCAGTGACACAGGTGGCTGCTATTCAGAATGCAGCTCATATTAAACCATACTAAATTGTTACTTTTTTCTTTCTCCTTTAAGATTCACTATCCCATAGTATAAACTGAGTAGGTAGTATGGAGATTGTCTAACATTCTTTTTAGCTTTTCTCCACAACATGGTGGACCATTCACTCTCAGGTTTGTAAGGGCTGTGGCGAGGGACAGTGGGGAATTGTTTAATGAGTATAGAGATTTAGTTTTAAAAGATAAAGAGTCCTGAAGATGGATGGTACTGGTGGTTACAGAACATTATGAGTCTATTTAATATCACTGAAGTGTACACTTAAAAATGGTTAAGATGATCAGTTTTATGTTATGTATATTTTACCACAATAGAAGGAAGAAAATAAAATAACTTAGTAGCCAGTGTACTAATAGATACTATTCCAACCTATTAAAAAGAGTACAGTTAAACCTCCACTAGGCATCAGTATTATCCCATCCTTTGCAGTCTTTAACTCTAAAGGTCATGCTTTACTTCCCAAGGATTAGGTCCTTGAGAGCACTTGCTCTTAATAAAAAAAAAAATAGTTCCATCAATAATAAAAATCCAGTCTGAGTTAAGGACCTTATGAATCAAGGTTTCTTGGGTTTTTTTTGTTTGTTTGTTTTTCTGAAGGCAAGGTGTTGATACAAAAAGAAATGTCTGCAACCTCTTTACCTGTTCTCTTAGCTTCCTCAAAATCTTAACACAGTGAGAAGTGTAGCAGGTCAGTGACCATGAGCACTAGAAGGATGACTGTGAATTTTTACACATTTATTGCTAAGTATTTTTAATCATAAGAAAGCTTGCAATTGGTTGCCTCAAAACACTGTTGCAAAGAAACACACACACACACAATTGCATAAGAACCAAGGTAACTTCTGACTTATAGTGACTTCTTTGTCCTATTAAATACAATGAGCTAATTCATGTTAAAGAAACATGCACTGCAATAGAATAAGATTCCATCGACTTGATTCTCTGTGTTATGTCAAATATTCTATCATAAGAGAAACAAAGATGTCTTTTGTTATGACAATGAGGTGATTTTTTGCCCATACCTAAAAATAGGAACTGGTTGCCACTGGAACTAACCATGTGATTAGAGGGCTAAAATTTTTAGTTGCACCCCATGACCTCCAGGGAAGGGAGAGGGGCTGAATGTTGAATTAATCACCAGTGACTAACGGTTTAATCAATCGTGTCTAAGTAATAAAGACTCCATAAAAAATAAAAGGACAGGATTTGGAGACTTTCTGGGCTGACGACCATGTAGAGATTCAGGAAGAATGATGCATATGGGCAAGGACATGGAAGCCCCTCACCCTTTCTCCATATCCTTATCCTACACATTTCTTCCATCTGGATATTCCTCCTATAATCAACTGGTGATCTAGTAAAATATTATTTTTCTATCATTATATCAAATATTAGTTTGTTTATAATATAGATATTATCCAATATTTTTCTATAATATTAGATAATACTGTACTTAGTTTTTATTTTCTTCCATTAATTTATTTTGAGTAAAATAATATAATTCAGGTTTTCATCTATTCTGGACTTTTCATTCTCAGATAACATTAAGTCATTTAATATAGTTATTGGCTCATTTAAAACTAATGTGTATCAATCTAGTGATGGCCGGGGGGATTAAGAGGTTGGAAGAAAGGGTTGAAAGTTTAAATAAGTACAAATTAGTAGTAGCTGATAGAGGGTCACAGGGATGGGGAGCACAACATAGGGAATGTAGTTAGTTAGCATCAATGTAATGGCTAGGTGCAGAGTCAGAGAAGAGAAAGAGTTGAAAACTAAAGACAAGGTTTGGTTGAGAATAAGCATTTATTATCTTCGAAGAGTAGTCAAGGGGATCATTTTATATACTATACAAATGTCTAATCAATGTAATGTATAGTTGAAACAAACAAATAAATAAGTGCATTTATTTATACATTTTGAATATTACCTCTACCTATTTTCCATTTTAGCCTTTAAAATCTTGAGAACAAAAAATGTTTAACTTTTGTTATATACTACAATGCTATCTGAAAAGTAATTCATAAATCCTTTGGATATAAGTATTACAAATAGCCAATAAGTAATGTGAGTAGCCAATTTATTTCTGTAAATTGCAGAAATAAAACTAATAACAAAAATTAAAAATGTATTAGATTGTTGGTATTTTTGGCAAATTATACATGAAAGAAATAATTAGCAAATTAGAAGAGAAGGCTAAATAAAATACCTACATGTTGCATGGGGAAACAAAAGAAGGGAAAATGAAGAAGAGGCTGTAAGAAAACAAAAAGAATGTTAATTGGAGTTGAAAAACAAGGAGCTGTAGAAGGAGAGACATAAAAGAGAAGGAGTAAATAAAAGTAGAAAATATGCAATATTTAAAGATATATAATGACAGAACTTTTCCAAAACTGGAAAAAAAAATCATGGCACAAACTAAAGAAGCAGCATATAAACCTATTAGGATAATACACAGAGAAGTATACCCAGGTACAATATAGTAAAATCGCTGAAAACTAAAGACAAGGCTTGGTTGAGAACAAACATTTACTATCTTCAAAGAAGCAATATTTAGCTGGATAATATTTACATGTTTCTGAATTCTACACAGAAATAATGAAGCCACAATATAATTAAATAATATTTTAGAAGTACTAAACAAAATAAAATTTTAATTCAAAAGTATGTTTAAATATTTGAGTTACACACAAAAAGAATAAAGAGCATTCGCCACCAGCAGATCCACTCTAAAAGTGATACTAAAGGGTATACTTCAGACAGAAGGTAAATAATTATAGATGACATCTTGAATGGGAAAAAAGCAATGAAATCATAACTGCATTAATGAAAAAAAACTATATGACTATTGACCACTTGTATAAAACAATAATTATGTTTTTTATTTTAAGGTATTAATAAATCAAAATACATGAAAATAATGGCAGAAAATGAGGAAAAGAGTAAATGAAATTTAAATGTTCTAGCATTCTTGCATTATCCAGGAACAAGAAAAAAATATCAATTGATACTTAACTTTGATAAATCAAAGATGTAATCATTAAGTATCCAATAAAATAAAAATAAGAGTATAATTCCAAGCTAATAAAAAACTGATATTTTTTAAAATCCTAAAAATACTCAATTCATAAAGGCAAGAAAAGATAAGAAAGAAAATGTGAGCAGGCAGGATGAAATAACAAACACTTAGAAAGTAGCCAATTTAAACTCAATTACAACAGTAAAATTATTAAATATAAATTTACTAAATAGCTCTAATTACAAGAAAAAGATTCTAAAAGTGAATTTAAAAAGACAAGAAACTATTTAAACAGAAACAACAAAAGCATTTGGATGTAAAAAGTCTGCAAGTAATACTATAAAAAAAAAGATACATAAAAAAACTACTAAACTAAAGAAAGCTTATATGGTTTCATTAATATCAGAATGTATACATGCACATACACATATACAATCTAAAGGAAAAAAAGAAAAATGAAAAAAGAAAACACTAAAAACAAAGATACCTAAAAACTTACTTTGTCAGGAAGTTAAAATAATGATAATATAGTCAAAAAATAAATAAAGCAAAAACTGGTCTAACCACTAGGAACACTACAATCCAAATGGAAAGTTAAAAAGCATATTTCTTAGTAATAGAGAAAACAAATGTCTTTAAAATTAGATTAGAGAGCATAATTGGAAAGTAAAAGGCATCTAAAGTGGATCATTTAAAACATAAAACCTGTTGAATGAACTATAGGAAAAGAAAATAACCACAAAAATCAAATAATTAAAATGTTTTAACAACACTAAGTTAGAGATATTTCAAGTCCCATATACATAGAAAAGCTAAAGATATAATGAGATTGAAAAAAAGAATGTAAGAAATTTAGAAATGGATTTTGGTAGTGGATGATAGCATGAGTTCACTATAATTAAGTAAAGCAATTTTGATAGCAGAATTCCAAAGATACTACCCCAAGTCCCATCCCCTGGTTATCCAATGAACTATTAACCTAGCTACTATTATGAAGAGATTTTTGTACATATAATTGAAATCCCAGTCAAATGATCTTAAAATATGGAGATTACCTGAATGAATATGACCTAACCAGGTGAATCCTTCAGAGGTAGAGAGTTTTCTCTGGCTAATCACAGAAGAGAAAATCAGAGATTTAAAATATGAGAGGATTTCGATACGCCTTTGCTAGCTTGAGAATTGAGGAAGCCAAGCTTTGTGTCAAGTAATACACACAGCCATTTGAGATGAGTGGCCAACCAGTTGACAGCCAACAAGAAAATAGAAACCTCAATCCTAAAATTATAATGAATTTAATTTAGCCAACAACCTCAATGAACTTGAAAATAGATTTTTTTCCCGAGAATCTCCATAAAAGAGGTTAGCCTCAACACTTTGATTTCAACATTTTGAGAAACTAAACATACAATCTCACAGAGCTGCCCAGATTTCTGACCTACAGAACTGTGACCTAATAAATGCATGTTGGTTTAAGCCATTCAGTTTGTGGCAATTTGTTATACATCAATAAAAAACAAATACACAGCAATTTGTTATACATCAATAAAAAACAAATACACTAGTAATGTATAATGTTATGATATTTAGACCCACAAGATGTCATGAACAATAATATATCTTTAAAAGACTATGTATAGCATAAAGACCAAACAAAATTTATTTTTCAAAACTCAAAAACTAAAACAACACATGAATTAAAGATTCAGGTCTTAGCTTGTGAATTAACCAAAGATGCTTTTGCTGCTGTCCAGATGTAAAGACTGCACTGGTCACATTAACCACATGATATCACTTATATGTAGAATATAAACCTAAAAGCAACAAATGAACAGGACAGAGACTCATAGACATGGACAATAGACTAGTGGTCACAAGAAGGGAGTGAGGAGAGAGGGGAGAGGTAGATGGGGGAGAAGGGGTCAAATATGTGGTGACAAAAAGAAATCTAACTATGGGAGTTGAACACACAGTGTTAATATATATATGCCTTACTGTTAAAGTATACACCTGAAACTTACTGGATTTCATTATCCAATGTTACCATAAAAAAATTATACACACACACACACACATACACACATATATTGTAACAACTATGTCCGGTGCCAGGTGGGAACTAGTCTAATCAGGGAGATAACTTTGTAAATTAACTAAATGTCTAATTGCTATGCTGTACACCTGAAACTAACTGTAATTGAAAAATAAATACTTTTAAATAAAAGAAAAGGATTGGATCAATGTTCATATTAAAGGAATAGAAAGGAAAAAAAGGATCTGAATATGCACATATACACTCATCTGATATTTCCTGTCCTCTCATGCACCAACCTTTAGGATACAATGGTGAACAGACATAATCCAAAGGCCTCTTTTTATTTTATACACTATGTTTATCTCCCTTAATTCAAGCTGATAAAATTATTTTTAAAACTGTGTGGCTTTTTTGTTTTATCAATTTATAATTCATTCCATTATATAATGTCACAACTATAAAATATTTGAGATAAGCTTTCCTCTATATATTCTCTCTAAAAATATAAATATAAAATGTATGTATTTTCAGTTATTATTTACATATTATCTCCCATCTCAATACATAAAGACCATTTTCTGCCTTAAAGTTACCAGTCTACTCAGACTTTGATTTTTTCATCTTTTACGTTCTAAAATATTGTGCATCAGTTCTTTCCTCCCCACCTTACATATGCACTCCCCTTCTCAAATGAAGCTTTTCTCGTAGTCTTCAAAGATTTTTTAGTTTTCAAAAAGTTAATAACTCAGAAAACTAGTGATCTATAGACAATTAGGATAATTTTACCTATAATATATGCTTAGTAACAAATATAACAAATATGTATGAGAAATTACTTGAGTTATGTATGAGAAATTACTTTAAAAATATAGAATAACCAAAGAAACAAAAAAAACAAGATATAAAAATAATAGTTACCTAATTTTCAATAATAACATTTCCATTATTTTTAATAAAAAAATAGAATCAATAAATACCCAAAATTGATTTGACAGCTTTTGCCTATACTCAGAATTATCCTGCATTTTAATGACCCAGAAGCATTTCTGGAAGCTACAGAAAAACAAACCAAAAAAATTACATATGTATTGCAGTAGGTTGACAGTACTCAACAAGAGGGATGAACTGCATTCTGATAAACGTTATAGTGCTGCTGAAGCTATAATATTACAAGCCGCTGAGAAAATAGAATAATTAGTTTTCACACTACACTGATTTTTATATCAAAGGTATTGCTTATGTTTATTGAAAAAGTGAACAAAACTACCTTCATGAGATATGTTTAATTAACTTCTAAGATAAATTATATTTGTTTCCTGAAATAATTTCCTGTGGGAATGTGATGCAAAAATCACAACGTTATTTTCATGAGAAGTGATCTACACTTTTACATGAAGTCTCAGTATCTGTTACATTTAGCCTTCAAGTGTTGTCTTATATGCTATGCACTGGTGAGTTTATCACTCATTTAAATATTTGATATTAATAAAAATTATGCTTTAAACTTCAATTGTTCCTCATCTAAAAATTTAAAAATTTTTACTATAAAGCAACATATGTTCATATAGAAAACACAATCAAAAATTGAAAAGCAAAAAACAAAACCTTTAACAAGTGTAAGGTTGTTAAATATTCTCAAGAAAGGCCTTCTCTGATAACGTTATGTGAAACTGGCTTACTACCCACTCTAAACTTAAAATTTTCTTTTTCTCTATTAATTTTCTCCACAGCATTTATAACTACCTAGTATTCTTTCTTCACTCCCTCCCTTCCTTCTTTCCTTCTTTCCTTCCCTGAACTCTCTTCCTCCCTGTCTCTCTCCCTCCATCCCTCCCTTTCTCCCTTCCTTTTCTTTCATCTACTAATCTATATCTTCATTTATTTATTAATGTCTCTCACACCTGAAATTAAGCTCTGTGAAACAATTATGTTTATATTTTGTTCACCGTTGTTTCACAGTCCCTGGAACAGTGCTTAATACATAAGAGGTTCTCAATGCACATGTGTTAAATGATTGATCAAATGAATCCTATCTTGTTTCCAGTTTTAAAAGATGTATGCCATTTTTAAATATTTCATAGTACTCTATTCACTTGATGTATCTGATTAAGTAAATCCCATTTTTATTCCTTTAGGACATTTTACACTTTTCATTATTAGTGTTCTTTGATGAATATCCTTGATGCTTAAACTTGGGGCATATCATTAATTATTTTCTTAGGGTAATCCCAGAAGTAGAATTTTTCAGTTAAATGGCGTGTATATTTGAAACAATCTGCTAGTCTGCCCTTGAGAATTGCTGATGTCAATTTTTACTTCCACTATGATGTGTGAAAGTCTCCATTTTTCATCACTCTCAATATTTTCATTCAATTTTGTTTGCTGAGTATTTTCCTCCTCTAAGTGTCCAAAAATAGATCAATACAAGAGATAAAATAATGTTTAAATCTTTTTATACTTAACAATTTTACTTTACCTGAGCTGAATCCATCACAAAATCTTTTATGTATCCATGAATTAAAATTTGGTGCAATGAGAGTAGATTGCTTTACAATGTGATATACCTCATTAAATAATATCTTCATTAAATGATTCTAATGTGTTTTTATTAGTTACACAATATTTAATTTATATATTATATTGATTGAAAATATACTATTTCCCTCTTTAATTTAGACTAATGAAAATGGTTTTTATCCTTGTTAAATACATGCAGTCAAAGAAAAGACTTTATGAATAACACAAAACCATTTCCATATTATAAATAACAGTTCTAAAGCAATTTGAAATAAACACAAGGCTATAAAATGTTAAGTGATTGAAAGCATGTTTCATAAGTTTGTAAATCTTGTGAGAATATTATTCACATATCAACCAAATTCATAACTCATAACTTATCAACCACAGTTTTTAACACTTTTACCTACAAATGTAAGATATCCAGTAATCAGTCTTATTTTGCCAATTCTATTTATAGGTAGAAAGTTAACAATACACGTGTTCTTAAAGTTCTATAAAGCAAATCACTCAATTTTTCTTAGTAATGTCAAATCTCAAGTAACATATGCATATCATATTCCATAAATTGATTCAAAAATCTTATAGCTTAGGTATATGTATAAATACACACATAACAGAAAATAATTTAATCTGACTTATCAAGATTTTGACATATAACCCAAGAAGTTTCTTCCCATTAGTATTAAAGTAAAACAAAATTACCAATGTTTAAGTGACAAAATAATAGGGTTAATAAACACACTTTTTCTTATTTTATTTCTAAGAAAATATAATATGAAGATATGACACAAAGTATATAACTAACACAACTACTACCACAGTATCTTTTGATTCTATAACAGATGATTTTTAAAAAAAGACAACATATTAGTTGTCATCAGCAAAAGTTAGATTGTATTAAGAATTATGAAGAGAAATGGGCTACTCTTATTTGAAAGCAGAATACCATATTAGTATGTATATATTTAAAAGAATCAAGAATTCTTTGTGATATTGATCAATTAAAAAAGCCTAAGTAAAAATCAATAAAAACAATAATAATCTATTTAGAGAGTTTATAACATCACACCTGGATACCTTTTCCTTGATTGGATTATTGTAACAAAAGACAAATAAAAGTTAATCTTCAATTACCCAAATGAAGCATGGATAGTAATTGAATAAGCCCTGGTCACCTATTAAATCTATGCTAGAGACATAGTTTGGACTGCATACCTTAAGATAGCAGATTAAATTTAAAAGAATGAATAATTCTCTAATTACTACAATATATGCACCTGTCAGAGGAAATCAGACTTCATACATCATGGCATCCAATAATAGCTTCAGAAATCCATAGTTTTTCTAATTCATTGATTATAGAGACGTGGGATTTCTGCTATCATTTCTTTGAAGTATATGCCACTTTAAGATGCAGGATGACAAATGATGGATTATTGGTTTAACCAATAAGATAAACTCTTTTCAGTTAGCAAGCTGGCTACTTTATAGTAGTAGAGCAACTTTGACAGTCACTGTCTTTGACTTTCAAATAATAACTGTCAACATAATGAAGATATCCCCTTCCCTCAAATTCTTTTAGGAACTAGTGTTGATTTGACATTAAGAAATATGTTTCATATTATAAGATTTTATACTTATAAGAAGCTTCAGAGACTGAAAATTACTTTAAAATATTGTCTTATTAATATTTAGTATTCGCATGAGAGACAAGTAGGTGGCAAATATCATCTTAATTTTGTAAAATAGAAACTGATGAAGCAATTAATAAATTTATTTGCCCTCAGCTAAATACTGAAGCAATGAAAAGTCGTAGTGCCAATCTTGGCACTTAAACTCTTATTAAGCATTCCATCCACAATCATTTTTATGAAGAGACAAGTAAAGACAGAGAGAAAAAATCCTTCAAAAAATATGAAGTTCAACATAATCTACTTCAAGGGACTCTGAAGTGAATATTTTTTTGTTATTTGATTAATCGTGCTTGGCAATGGTGACAGTGATAGTACCAAAACTTAAAGGAACTAATTTCCCTGTACCACTCCTGGGTGACCACGTATTGAGTGTAGTCAGGGACACAAGTTGGTTCAACTCTACTTCATAACAAAGCTAAGACCTGACAAAATCAACAATGGTACAATAACTCAAGAGAAGAAAAGAAAAGTTAAATTTTGACTTAAAATCAACCTTAGTTGGCAATATATGTGATTCTTGAAAGACAATAAAAAACAAAACAAGCCTTTATAGACCTCAGGCTCCCCAAGGATTATTATTTGCTTGATAGGGTATATTTCTCTGCTCTGGTTTTTCGTTAAAAACTCTTGAAAGAGTTTCTCCATTCTGTTTCATTTTTTTACTTCAAATTCTCACAAAGATTCATTAGAACAATTTGGTTGTTTAATGGCAATACATTTGTAAATTAATGTTGAAGACTGGCCTTATGTGTATCTTGTACATGACTAATGTTCCAAATAATTGTAAAGTACCTTTCTCCTCTAACAACTCCAACATATTGAGAATTTGGGGTAGAAGATGAATTTTATCTTAAGAAGATTGGTAAAATTGTCTTTGGTAAAATAGAGACATAAAACTCCAAACAAACTTTACAGTTGAAAGAAAAATCTAAAATCTTTTGCCAAATAAGCAAAGTTTATTTTTTATTTATTTACTTTCTGTACTGCACACTTAAAAGAGGCATAGTAAATATGAGTACATGTTTACAATTGTCTATTTTAATATAAAAATCTTAGGTTTTTTCCTCATAACTTTGAAAAGAAAGTGTACACTTACCTGGTCCATCTGTCATTTTGTCCAGGCACCGGGGAGTTGTGCTAAGAAAGGAGGTATGTTTTACTTTAGCCACAAAACTACGAGGAGGCATGTATCTATGTTGAACTTGGGACATGTCATATGATTTTTGAACATCATAACTGCCTGGTGCTGGAATATCCTGAAAAAAATTTCGATAGGTGAGCAGAAACATACAGAAAATATCCAAGAAAATACAGCATGGTTGTTCACAATAAACAATGGTATAAGTAGAGAATCAAGAAAATTTTCTTTAATTATTAAAAATAGAAATTTAAAAGAGCATCCCTAACCTATGCTCTCCTACTAAATGTGTAAAGTCACTTGTCAAAATTTAAGGTAAAATAATCAGAATTATAAAATTTAGGTCCATATTCATGACAAAAATATTTTTACAATATAGATCAAACTCTCATTTTTAAATTTCACAATGAATATCAAATTTTATACAGAATGAGAGTAATGATTATTATTTTCATAAGTAGCAAAACTATTCCTGCTTACTCTCCTAAATGAGCATACTTTACTTATTTTGTAAATGAGACTGCTTACTTCATTTTTAATAGATTCCAATTAAGTTAAAAGGTTTCCCCTTTCATCATTTATGGCTCTTTATATGCTCTACAGTTATATTAACATTTTTAATCAACATGAACCACATGGATATTAATAATTGCAATAATAATTTTAAACCAAATTAAATATATCATAAATTTGTTGCACAATTAATTTCTGTAAACCATTAGCTAATCATCTCAATGAAAACTTTTTAAAACTCATTTCCTCAAATTATTTTAAAATATAACATGTTATAGATCCCATGTATCTTCATCTGCATTATTTTTAAAGATCAAATTTTTAAACTTTTAATTATTTTCTGGTGGGCTGGAGATTATTATGGCTATAGCTGTAGACTCCAGCGCTAGACTTCTTGGGTTCCAAATATCTGCACCTTACTTGTGTTGGGACCCGAGGTAAGCCACTAACCTCTGTCATCCTCAGTTTCCTATCTGTAAGTGGGGAAAATTATAATATTTATATAATACATCATAGGATTGTTACAAAGATTAAATGAATTAAAACAAGTAAAATATTTATAGTACCTGATTCTATAAAAGTATTAATCTTATTCCACAGAAGATTATTTCAGGGCAAAAAATAAAATTAAACAATCAGGGTTTGGGCTATTTATGGAAGTATTTTACTGTTTTAAAAAGTCAAAAAAATTTAGATACTGAGAAGGCATAGTTTTGAAGTCTATCTAGGAGCCACATTTTATAAATTATACTTTCTCTTGTTTCTTACATCCCAATTATTATTCTCAAGCATATGCCAACAATCTCACTATCTACTCCTAAAAAATTACTAAATGTGGTAAGAATACTGATCAATAGTGGAGGAGATTCTTGTAGGAAGCTCCACATTTCTGGTTAAGTCCTATGTCAAACACCAAAGGCCACAATCAGTAAGTCAACTAAGAAATGTCAGCAACTGTTTTCTTCCTGCCTGCATTAAGAATATATCTTGTAAGGGTTGGGTGAGGATAAGCAATAGTAGTAGTACCTCAAAAAATGCCCTGGATCTTTTTGGATTGCTTCTGTGGTATGTGAAAGGAAAATGAGAGTACAAAAGCACAAAGAAATCATGAGTACACGTTATACACCGTCTATTTAGGAAAGCTTTGTAAAGATCTTGATTGTTTCACCTATACATTTTAATTCCCTATCAGTAGTTATTGTTGTTCCTACTTCCCTTAACAGCCTGTTGCCACCATTTATTCCTTCTTTCAATGCCTAGCCTAGATGATGGATAGGTTTGGCTACTGGCACAAAGAAATGACTTTTTAAAAAAAATAAAAATAAAATAAAGCAAAGGTAAGAAACTGCATCAGTGATCAGTTTTCTTCAACAATAGTGTGATCCCACTTAGAAAAGTTCATCAAACTAGTTACCCTACATTTTAATAGATTTAGTGGATCTTCTACCACTTGAAATTTACTCCTTTTGTTCAGGACAACCTCTTCTTATAGCACATATATGCTTCTCCAAAAACTTATTTCCTGCTTGTGTCCTTTATTGATGTTTTTGGACTTTTCTTACTCATTTTCAATTTTCATTTTATTTGATCAAGAGATTAGTATTTTAAGCAGATTTCCTACAATAATGATTGATAAGACAAATCTGAAACCTTGCCTAGCAATAATCACTTAAACAATACCTATATATAAACACTTAACAACATTTCAGAGAAAAATAGTATGTACAGATAAGGTTATCAGATCTCTGTGATGATCCTTTATATATCACAGAAAACAGGGAAAAATATGATGTGTGTGAATATAATAGACATTTCTCATGCTTTTTTCTTTTAAACCTAGTATTTCAAATCCATTCCTGTATTTGGGAAATTCTACATGCTTTGCAGCAGAATTTAAGCCCCAGAACAAAAGCTAAAAATGCCTGATTCTCATTTTCCTGGCTTAATTTTTTAGCTAGGATATGAATCTAGGTCATAGGCTTATATTTCAGCCTTTGAACCATAGGCCAGTTATTTAAAGAAATACAGAGCATTAAAATTTCCATTTTAGTGAGGGACTGGCAGTGCCTAGTAGCTATGTCCATTTCCCAAAGGAAACAATGAGAGAAAAAAATGAAGAGTCAATTAAGAAAGATATCATAAAATATCTGTAAAAATAAAATGCCTCCATGCAAATTAAAAGTAAGTCTAAGGTGTCCTGGCCTCCTGACTTTTTCATCTGTTAAACCAGGGCCCTATGCAAAAATGACATACGTAAAGTAACCACAGAATTACAATAATTGGCATATGTAAAATTCTTAGAATTATGATATCTTTCATTATTTTTATTAACAATAGCACTATTATTTATATTAGGTGCGGGACTACATATAACCCTCAATGATATTTTCCCTTGTCTGAAGAGAGAGGCAAACAGGATATTTAAAAGTTCACAGTATTTTAAGTTGTTGAGAATCATATGAAGACATGTCTAATGCAATTTTTTAAAAATCACTGGTGTCAACCAACTTCAGAAAGGTCACCCTGTATGTATTTGGGGAAAACCATTTCATATGCTTTGTGATTGTATTCAATAATGTCAAGTGAAAGTCCCTGCAAATTTCCCATGCCCAGAACTCCTGTAGTAACCACTGAAAAAGCAAGCTTAGCTGACCTATAATCCAGAGACCAGATTCTGAGTTCATCTAAATTCAGAATAGCTCATCTGTGTTCCCTGACACTTTGACATATGAAATTTCATATCACCATCTGACCTCAGACTTATTAAACTTCAAGTATGCTCTGATATTCCAAAACTCTGAAGACCAGACATCCACTATTAAACCCCTCTGCCCCAGCAAGGAATGAAGCATTTGATCCTTGAGTAATCTCCTAAACTGTAGCACACAGTAAATAAAAGTTAAATTAAGTTTCAGTCTCAGAATAAATTTTTCTTTTACCATGCCATGGTAAAAGATTTAGACATGTCTTTATAATTGTTTTTACTAATACTTTCACTGGATATAGATTTCTTAGTTGAAGAAATGAAAAAAAAAATTCCTTTGACAATTGCAACAAAAAAATAAAATATCTAGGAATAAACCTAAAAAACATGTGAAGAACCTATACATCACAAACTACAAAATATTATTTTAAAAAATTGAAGACAAAAAGAAATGGAAAGATATTCCATGTTCATGGATTATAAGAATCTACATAGTTAAAATGACCATATTACCCCAAGCACTATACAGATTTAGTGCAATGACTATCAAAATCCCAATGGTACTTTTTAAAGAAGTAGAACAAACAATCATCAGATTTATATGGAAGCACAAAACACCACAAGCAGCTAAAGCCATCCTGAGGGAAAAAAAAACAAGCCTAGAGTTATCTTTCTATATGACTTCAAATTATACTACAAAGTGACAATAATCAAAACAGCATGTATTGGCAGAAAAACAGATACACAAACCAATGGAACAGGATTGAGAGTCCAGAAATAAACCCCCATATATATGGGCAAATAGTTTTTGACAGAGGAGCCAAAAATATACAATGGAGAAAGGAAATTCCTTCAGTTAATGGTGTTGGGAAAATTAGAAAGCCACATGCAAAAGAATGAAACGAGATTTTTATCCGTCACCATACACCAAAATGAACTTAAAATGGATCAAAGACCTGAACATAAGACCTGAAAAAATAAATTACATAGAAGAAAACATAGATACTAAACTCATGGACATTGGATTTAGAGAGAATTTTATGAATTTGACCTCAAAGGCAAGTGAAGTAAAAGCAAAAATAAATAAATGGGACTATTTCAAACTAAAAAGTTTCTGCACAGGAAAAGAAACTGTTGACAAGACAAAGAGGTAACCATCTAAATGGGAGAAGATATTTGCAAACAATACCTCCAACAAGGGCCTAATATCTAAAATATACAAAGAACTCTTTCAACTCAACAATAAAAAAAAAAATCTAATTAAAAATGGGCAGAGGACCTGAACAGACACTTCTCCCAAGAAGACATACAAATGGCAACCGACATACAAAAAGATGCTCAAATTCACTGTTATTAGAGAAATGCATATCAAACCCACAACAAGATATCTCCTCACACCTGTCA
This sequence comes from Cynopterus sphinx, assembly GCA_030015415.1. Taxonomy (NCBI): domain Eukaryota; kingdom Metazoa; phylum Chordata; class Mammalia; order Chiroptera; family Pteropodidae; genus Cynopterus; species Cynopterus sphinx. The sequence goes on from CM057382.1 coordinate 122,583,651, forward strand.
GAATGCCTATCATGAACAGGACAAGTAATGGCAAGTGTTGGAGAGGTTGTAAGGGGAAAAGGCATGAGGTACATTGGTACAGCCACTATGAAAAACAGAATGGATGCTCCTCAAAAATTAAGAATAGAATTATCATATGACCCAGCAATCCCTTTTCTGGGTATTTACCCCAAAATTCTGAAAACATTTATCTGTAAAGACATATGCATTCTGATGTTCATAGCAGTATTATCCATGGTGGCCAAGACATGGAAACAACTCAAGTGTCCTTCGATAGATAATTGCATAAAGAAGATGCAGTACATATATACAATGGAATATTACTCTGCCATAAAAAATGAAATACTGCCATTTGAGACAACATGGATGGATCTTGAGAATATCATACTATGTGAAATAAGTCAGAGAGAAAAAGTTGAGAACCATATGATTTCATGCATATGTGGAACACAAAACTGAAAGTAATAAATTTGTCAAACAGAGACTTATAAACATGGATAGTGAGTTAGTGGTTACCAGAGGGAACAGAGGGACGAGAGGGAGAGGAACAGGTAGACAGGGGTAAAAGAGGTCAAATATTCAGTGACAGAGAAATTTAACTTTGAATGGTTAACATACAATGCAATATACATGTGATATATTATTAAATTGAACACTTGAATCCTATTTGATTTTATTAACAAAGTTACCCCAATAATTTTAATTAAAAAAAGAAAAAGAATTCAAAACATGCTTAGTTGACATTTTTTTCCTTCCGCATTTTGAATATGTCATTTTACTGATTCCTGGCCTCCACTGTTCTTGATGAGAAATTCACAATTAATCATGTTATTTTCATTGTATGTAATAAAATACTTTTTGTTTTCAAGATGTTCTCTTTGTTTCTGGCTTACAGCATTTTAACTATGATGTGTCCAAGTGTGTTCTATTTATATGTATTCTACTTGCAGTTCATTGAGCCACCTGGATTTCTATATTCATGTTTTTCAATAAGTTTGAAAAGTATTTCATTATTATTAAAAATGTTTTTCTCCTTTCTTATCTCTTCTTCTGGGAATCCGATTACATATATACTGGAATATGTGATACTGACCAATAGGTCTCTTACACTGCTCTTTTTGTTCAATCTTTTTCTGTCTGTTTTTCAGATTTAATTATTTCTATTGAGCTATATTTTAGTTCACTGATTCTATCTTCTGTCACCTTAAATCTGCCATTGAGACCACTTGGTTATTTTCATTTCATTATTGTAAATTTTTCATTTGCATTGTTGTACTTCTTAACTCATTTACTTTAATTATTTTACTTTATAACCCATTTATATTGTACTTTATTTGCATATCTAATAAGTTTTGTTCAAAAACTGAATAGATAATATAGCAACTCTACATTATTTTTTTCTTCAGTAAGGATTATTTTTCCATTTCACCTGTTTTCAAATTTATTTTTAAAAATGAATAATTGTCTATTGCTCCAAGAACCTGTAGAGCTATCCTTTACATTTTTGATATTTGTTATTAATGTCATTTATTTGTTTCTTGTCAGCAATATCACAAGGTGGTCAACTCTATTTTGTATTTTAAAGATAGATCTAGCTAGATAGAAAAAATAAAATAGGTTTCATCTTTTGCATTTGTTTCTTCTTGTAGTTATGTCAATATTTGCTCTATTCATATGTTGAGCTATAAATAAAAATTTAAATTACTATATTATTATAAATTAAACTTTTTAAAAATGTTGAGTAAAAGTAACCATATATTTCTAAATTGCTCTTTCATATATTTTATTTTATTAAATTTTATTTAATATAAATAAACAGTACTCCAGGACTTTGACCAATGAGTAGATTTTGGGAAATCACTTTTATCTTTTAAAAATGGTAAAATGTTAAACTTATAGTTTTAATATTTGATATCTACAGAAGCAAAGAGGACTTTATGTACTAAATTCATAAAGGAAGAATCCTCCCTATGTAAGCTGACATTACAAGCTGCTTTCTTACATATGGGAATTGACCAAGTCAAGACAAGAGCTAAAGACCAAGTATGCCATAGGCAGGGAAGTTATTCCAAGGGAAAGAGGCACTAATGGAGCTTTTAAAGGTCACATAGTCTAGTATGAGGAACTGAAGATTAGGGGAGCCCAACCTCATCACTGGTTTTTCACAATTATAAATGTGCTTGAAAAAAGATATATGCAACCCTATGTTCTCTGCAGCACTATATACAATAGCCAAGTCATGGAAGCAACCTAAGTGCTCATCAATAGACAAATGGATAAAGAAGTGGTTCATGTGTACAATGGGATATTACTCAGTCATAAAAAATAAAATCTTACCATTTGCACAACATGGATGCACCTAGAGGGTATTATGCTAAGTGAAATAATTCAGACAGAGAAAGACAAATACCATATGCTTTTAATTATATGTGGAATCTTAAGAAACAAAATAAATGAATAAATAAAACAAAACACTCATAGATACAGAGAACAAAGTGGTGATTGCCAGATGGGAGGTGGGTTTGGGGGGTGGGGAAAAAAGGTGATTAAGAAGTACAAACTGGTAGGAAAGAGTCACAGGGATGTGAAGTACAGCATAGGGAATATAGTCAATAATATGATAATGGCTATATATAGTGTCAGGTGGTATTACTTATCAGGGTGATCATTTTGTAAATTATATAAATGTCTAACCACTATGCAGTATACTTGAAACTAACATAAAATAATATTTAATGTCAACAAATTAAAATAAAAATTTTTAAATCTAATAAAAAATAAAATTAAAAAATAAGTTGCTAAGTGATAGAGTAGGCAAGAGCTAGAGGTCTGGGCTGGGGAGACAGAGTAAAACCCGTAGTCTAATGCTGCTTAAGAACCAAAGCCACACTAAAGCAGGGATTAGTAACAAGTTCAAACCTCTCCCTTAAGATATTCGTCAAATTTTAAAGCTGAAGGGGGTATGAAGCTACAAAGAAAATCTAAAAACTAGTAAAGGGTAGAATTTGCAGAGAAAAAGAAAAGGAGATCCTTAGACTATCAACCACAACTCAGAAAAGCAACGTGAAAGAGGGTGCAGAGGCAAAAGGGAAGACTAGAATTTCAATCCTGTGGAGCTTAGGAGACAAATTCTCACGAGTAGGACAAGCCCACAGCAGTATACAACAGGTCAATTAGAATAGCCATCTGACAGAAATTCATATATTACACTAGAGTTAAAATTTTAGGCAGTTAAACCAGAACTTATTCTTTCAAGTTATGAAATATTCTTCTATTTCTAGTGATATATACATATTTTACATATAGATATGTAGATATATAGTTATAAGTAGATATAGATAGATGATATATAGATATAGATAGATATAGATGATATATAGATATAGATATAGATAGATATAGATATAGATGATATAGATAGATATAGATATAGATATAGATATAGATAGATAGATAGATATAGATGACATAGATATAGATATAGATAGATAGATAGATAGATATAGATGACATAGATATAGATATAGATATAGATAGATATAGATGACATAGATATAGATATAGATATAGGTACAGATGATATAGATATAGATATAGCTGTAGATATAGATATAGATATAGATGATATAGATACAGATAGATATAGATATAGATAGAAAAAGATATAGATGATATAGATAGATAGATATTAGGTAGCACAATATAGTAAAAATCACTTACTATGATTTGGGCTAAAATAAATTATAATTATATTTTGGGGTTACTTGTTCCAGCCATTATTTCATAGGTAAGCATAAAATTTATTCTAAAGTTCCAAATATAGAATTATTAAAAAGCCACCCAGAATTTCTTTTATAATGAAGCTTGTTCTATCAGTGAATTACATAAGACTTCAGTGAAACCTTCAATCAAAACTTTGAATCAAAGTCTTTAATCAAATATATGTAGTAAAAATATATGCCATATTATAGGAAAATTCGTCAGAATGTGCAAAAAATTTTGATTAATTTATCAATATGCATATCCAGGTTGCTTAATTGAGGCTGTATACAGAAGAAAGGCATTTCAGGTAATAATCAAATTATCTTTGTTTTGCATGCTGCAAATTATAATCAAAAACATGTTACCCTTGTCATTTTTCAGCATTAATATTCACCATTCTAAATACATGACTCTTTAAACCTATAATTTAGAAAAAATAAGGGTTATTTAGAAAGAAAAATATTTTAATATAGATATGATATAATGTAAATTTTAAGTGATAGGCAAAAATAGGAAATATTGGTTTTATTTTCCATATTTTCTTGGCACAGTGAAAAAAGTCCTTATCCTAATACTGCTTTATGAAAGGAACTCCAATTGTCATTGATACCATAATATTCAAGGCTTTGTAAATAATAATAAAAAGTGCTGATGGATAAAACCAAGTAGGCAATAAAACCATTGATTCCAACTAGTTTCTCCGACACTATACAATTCACATTTCAGTCACAAATTTCTAGTTCTTCAATGAACATTTCCACTTCATTATCCTCAGATAATGAAATAAAATAAAACTCATTAACTTCCCTTCCCCAATTACCCAACCATTTATCTATTCTTTCTCACCTGCCTATAATAATTTCTTATTTAGCCAGGCCTGAAAATAGAAAGCTGGCTTCGCTTTACCTTTCTCCTCTGTAACTAAAAATCATCATTTATCTATTGTATTTTCTCTCACCTTACCCTTTCTTCACCACCAAAACCACCCTGGCATGGGCTCTAAAATACTATTTGACAACTATACTAACTACCTCTTTAAACTTTAGATCTTCCAGTCTTAAATAATGGGCATCTCAATAGCAAACAAGTTGTACTAAAACATGACAAAAATCTGCTGGAAGTTTTCATTGGCCCTCACTTGCCTATGGGGAAAAAAAAAAAAAAAACTCAGAAAATTCTTCTTGAATGCAATGCCTTTTTAAATTTGAAGGTAAATATAAAATTGTAAAGCCCAGTTCAATTGGAATCTCTTCTCTGAAGCATTCTTGATCACCTAGATAAAAGTGATATTCTTCACTCTGTAATTCTTTGCTTACTGTTTATAATTCTTTGTTACTGTTTACACAGAAACAAATATATCATATTTATTTGAACATTTATTTCTTTGTCTACATTGAAGCAGAAAGAAGATAAAGCCAATCTGATGAGAAGAAAGGCAAGGTTTCCTACAATAAGATTTTATTGACACTACATATTGTGGATTAATTTATTTTATTCTCTCAAATTAAAGAAAACTGATGGTGGAAATCCAAGAGTCCTAGGGGCTCCACAAAAATAGTGGGCACCTAGGCCCTTTCATGTTTTCTGCTCCACACTTAGATGATAACCCTCATCCTTCTGTTTCCAAGATATTGACCACAGCTCCTGCTATGACATTCTCATTTCAGAAATGAAGGGAAAGGTCAAAAGGTAAAAATTGTGGTTAACAGCTACAACAGCATTTTCTGAGAAACTTTCTTAGAAGCCCAATCCAAAATGTTTGCTTTCTTTGTATTAGTAAAGATGGTGTTAAATAACCACTTTATAATTATGACAGAATCTGGAAAAACATAATTGTTTAACCTAGACATGTTTTCTAAATAAAATTGGGTTCTATTGTGAAGGAAGAAAAAGAGAATAAACATGGGGGAGGCAACTAGTAATCTCAGTCGTAACTCACCTCCAGAATACCTAACCCAGTATATTAGACTATCTCTATCAAAAGTTGTTTTAACCTATGGCTTATTGGCTTTGTTATCTAATTCTTACTTATCCTTTGGGTCTCCAGTCTTCCCTGAATCTATTAGCTCTGTCAGGTCTCCTGTGGTAAATTTACAGAACACACAGCTCTTAACTTTGCAGCAGTTGTTACACTTGCAGTTAGACAAATCTTTAAGTATTTGTTTAATATCATTCATACCCATAGGAATGTAAATTTCTTGAGGATTCAGAAAGCATCTATTTTATTACTGTATCCTCAGTAAAGGCAAGTGAGTAGCACACAATGAATATTTTTTAATCAGTGAGTGGATATATGAGCTAATGAATGACTGAATGAGCCTATCAGTATCTGTCTACCTTGAAACCTTTCTGCTCATCATGTTTGGCCTTATCGCTAAGTTCCCCCATAACATTAAGGAGAACACTATACCTTAGAAGTGTTTTCAACTCCTACAGTTTTTAAATTTGTCTCATACATAAGCAGTTGTATATAAAATGTCTATTGTATAAAGACTACTTAAGTATTGCTTTCCTTAAAGATGTTCCTGTTTCTAATAAAGATAGATGTAATCTCAGCAATGACACAGAAGTATGAATATATCCATAAAACTGACCAAGGACTAACCTTCACAAAATCATTATAGGGTGTCTCCAGGTAGTTAAATTTGGTTAATATTTTATGTGTGATGCATTTCTTTCTCATTGCTATCAAAAACATTGACTTTTACTTTTGATTCTTAGTTTTTCATGACCACCTTTGACATTGGTTTTATAGAAAAAAATGTATATCTCAGCAGATTAAAGTAAAACATGTGAACAGAAATGGCCTACATAACCTTTCCCTTCCTGTAAATGCTAATGCTACTAAGGCAGAAAAAAAGAACCATTGATTATTGCCAGGTATAATAGCTCTAACTGACATAATATCATTTCTTCAGTTTTATTCACTCAATGCAAATCCAAAAGTTAATTCTTTAGTAAGATGAATGTGAAAAGGAAGAAAGTTAATGTAAGTGATTCTTTAAAAAATATTTAATTGCTCCCAGAGCCAGTTGGAAAGATTTAAATAACACACTAAAAACATCTTGATAAATTTAGAAAACTTAGAAGAGGTAAATTTTGAATGTAATTTGTAAGAGATGTGTGAATTTGAACAGTAGAGTTGTGAAAATTATTGATTAACTCTAGAAAATGTCTATAAGTCAAATCAATTTTCTATGTTCAAATTTTTTTTAAATCAAATGACTCCTATTGTCATCTACTTATATTCAATATGGCAAGAATCATCTTTTACATAAAAAGAGGGATTATTTCAAGATAATAGTGATACTGAAATACCATAGAACTAGAAGTCAAAGTTACTGGGTTATATTCACAGCCTTATATTAGCCTCAAGAAGGCCCTCAAGGTTCTCAGCCACTCATCCACCCCCTTTTACTATGATGTATGCTGAAGGTCATGTTCAGAAATATTAAGTGTGTCTTTCTCTTGTTTTTTCTTCCTATGAGACAGGCAATGAGATGAGTCATAGAACTATTCCTATGTGGAAGTTGCCTCTACCACAGTGAGCAAAAGGTGGACATAATGGTTCAGCCTTGCTTTCTATGAGCTATAAGTATCTTAGCACCCCCATTACTCCAAAAAGTTATGGTTATATCTAGACAGAGAAGAGGAAAAGTGATGACAGAGAGGGATAAACTATGAAAAAGATTTTTTAAAATATCAAGAGAGAAAGCAAGGTGATTAAGGCAAAGAAGGAATGGAACAAGAGGAAATGAACACTGTCTAGACAGGGAGTGATAGGAGGGTCTGGTAATGTTAACCACACACAAAAATAACTGTTTTCCAGAGATTATAGATCGCAATAGCAAAAGGTAAATCATACATTTGAAATGTAGGAAACCTAATTATTCTCCCCTAATGTTCCTATAAATATATTTTCTCATGAATAAAATATATCTTAAATATCTTCTCTTCTTTCAGATTTATGGTTATGTGACACTAAAGAATTGTTCAAGTTAGCTTATATTTAATGTCAAGTTTCAGAGCACATTTTTTAATGATACTAAATGTTTGTTGATTGAGTAGGTAAAAAAAAAATAAGCACAATAAACCATTAGATAAAAGGGCTTCAAAGGCTACCATTTTCCAGAGCCATACATATAATGGTTATAGTTATCTAAAAACATCCAAAATATTTTAACTTCATAAGAAATAAAGATAATGGTCACCTAAAATAAAAATGTTATTATCCTTAACTCTTCCATCCCTTGTTTTGAAGAATTACTATACTCTTTCCCCAGTACTATAAACAAAATGCTACTTAAATGATATTGTTTTTAAGTGTTACAGTATTTTAGTATTGGTCTATCAGTAATAGTAAAAATTTACTGAGGCTTTACTAAGCACTGGCATTAGTGTCTACCAGTAGTAAGGATTCTGAAGTTGCATAGCCTGGGTTCAAATCTTGACTTGGCATTTTGGCTAACCATATGATCATAAGTATATTTTATGTCTCAATATCCTCAGTGGTAAAATAAATCTAATAACAATAGTTTCCACCTCCTATGGTTGTTGTAAGGGTAAAATGAGTTATTATAAGTGTAATACATAGTGCCAAGCACATGGGTGCACACTACATAAATGTTGGTTATTATCATACCTCATTATAAATATTAAATTCCTAATAGCTCAGATATTTGAGTAACACTTGATTTTTTCCCAGAAAACTGCTACAAAGTACTATTTGAAAGTAATATATTCTTGATGTCAGAAATAATTTAATTTTAGAAAAAGCAGTTTTAAAAAAATCAGTATATCTGTTTCAAATAACAAAATGCACAAAGACTGACATGGAATTGTAACTTAATTATGGGCCAAATATAGTTTAACAAATATCTTTATTAGATATAAAAAAAATAAAACAGCATAAAGGCCTCTATCATTTATTAACATTATTAAAGAAATGTCATGCTAAAAAAAAAACTTATTTTAACCATTTCCAATTCATTTCAAGAGAATAAATAAATTTCTTTTATAAAGCATTATTGATCGAACAATTTTAAGTGCCTTTGTTATAATTATTGGGAATCTAATATGTTAAAACAAATACATTAAGGAAAAAGTAACTTTTTCTAGTCTTAAATTCTGGTTTGTAAAACACATTTTTAATACCTTAAAAATACAACTACCTTGAAGAAAACTAAATTTCTAATTTATCAGGTCCAAAGTCCATATTAATGCCTGTACAATAAAAAGGAAAATTAACAAAGCATGCACAAAAACATGTATAAAAGAAAACAAGTGTAAAAGAAAAAAAAGTTCATGCTTTCACATTAGAAAAGCATCTGATTCACATTTCCCATGAAGCTAATCCAAGTTGGATAGGTTAGTTATGGCAAATTAAGAAAAGAAGTATACATAAAGAAAAAGCAAAATAAAATGAACAAAAAACCAACAAACCAAAAGTGAAGATGAATATCTGATAATGTAAACCATACAGTCCTGAATGAAAAACAAAAATTGGTATAAAATGCTTATTTTGTTTACCTGAAATAGAGAGGAGGCACTGCATTCTGCCTCCACTATCTGTTCCTGGCTAAAATGTCTAAAATTGATACCACACAGATTACTGGCCAGTGTATATCATCTTTGATGCAATCAGGCATTTCTTCTCCCATCACTATACTCTTGCATTTTAAGAAATATTCTCATTGTAAAAATTTGAAATAGAAAATAGAAAAGTCTCTCTCCTACAAACCTGTACAGTCCCACTTGAAGATAACTCCTATATTATGCTACTCTATTATTTAACCAGTATTTATCAATAAACATTTAGCTCATTTCCACTTTTGCATTGTTATAAACAATGACACAATAAATGAAAACATATGTATATTTTATGTACTTATGTGCAAATGCCAGTAAGACACGGGATATGTGCAATTTAACTTTTGGTTGAAATAAAGTAGCTTTAGAAAGATTTTATCCCAATAGTGTATCCATTTCATTTCCCCTTGCTAATACTGAGTATTATCTTTTAAAAATCTCTTAAATGAGAAAACACATTTCCTTTTTAAAATCTTTATATGTCTTTAGTTTCAAGTAAATTTGAGCATCTTTTCATTTATTAGCTATCTATAGCTGTTTCTCATTGAGTTCTTCAGCTTTTTTGTTTTATAAATTATTGTTTATGAAGAAAATAGACTGTCTTTTATATGTGTTTAAAATATTATTCCTAGTTTATAATTCATCCTTTCTGTTTATTTATAGCATTTGTTTTATGGTTTAGAAATTTCCAGAGTTCTGTTGATTTTATGGTATTTTAGAGTAATTTTACTTAGTTTTGCTACAGAAAAGTATTTAACTTTTTGAAGTAATATTTATCTGATGTTTCCCTTATAGATCCCTTGTTTCATGCTTTGTTCAAAAAGTCCTTTGAAATAAAAGATCATTTTTTAAACTTACATTTATCATTTATTGAACATTTACATCTTTTAATTTGTTCCCCAGGAGAAGTAATCAACTTATATTTCTGTAACTATTAGAAAGCTGTCACTCCAGTTATACTACAGAATGGGAGAACCAGCCACAGAACATGTATTGTAGAAAGACCCATCATAAAAGCAAAACATTATAGTCAGAGAAAGAGAATATTCTTATAGTAGTACTTAGCATTGTATTTTTCCATGAACTTCATGGGTTCAAAGTGCTGGAAAAACAGTCTAGGGGTTGGGAGTAGAGAGATGAAAAGAATGCAACTGGTTGCAATGGCTCTAGATGAATGCCGACTAGAAAATGAAAATAAAAAATATATACAAATCAACATGAACAGAGCTATAGATTGGATGATCAACTATCACTCAGTTCAATATGAGTGGGCTTAAAAGAAAGCCACAAAACCTATATGTTGATATATACTAGGTTTAGGTTGTTGTAAGCAAGGAAAGTGGTTACCAAAGTAACACCCTTGGATATGTATGTGTCTTTCTATAATGCCAGGGTTACGGAGTGGAACTTTCTCAGATAAACCAATCAGGTATCCACACAAGTTAATACACAATACACAGAGAGGGGAAGTACAGAGTCTTATGTGACAGAGTGAAGGGATAAAGTCCTTAGCTCCATTGACTAGTAGTATGGACAGCTGCCTGTTCGTCCCAAGCCAGCACACTCATCCATGATGTTCTCAGGTTAGGCTCGAAAATCATTTGTGTTCACCTCATATAAACCTTACAAGGTGGGATCCTTATGCTTTTTGGCTCCTGTAGTCCAGGGCTTATCTAGGACAATTGTAGCTGACATTTCTGGGGTTCTGGGCATTCAGGCTACACCCTAATAGTGTTACCATCATGTGCAAGTGTGCTGGCTGGAAAATTACTGCTTGGCTATTGCCCATGGGAACATAGCACTCTTAACAATAAGCTTTCTGCTTCTGTACCCCCGCTTGCACAACTGACCTGTGGGTTGACAGTTAGTAAAAAGAAGAAAAATAAACGTATGTTCAAACAAGATGAAGAATGGGGCTTAGGGGTTAAAAAACCTGTACCTCTACATTTCAGGGTTGCTTGATTTGGGGTCTGCGTACCCCTGACTGAATAAAAAGTGTGTTTCCTATAACTCACTGATTTCTGGTGATCCGTGTGTCTATAGGGAGCTGGCAGCTACAATGCAAGTTGACATTACTCTTATGTTTTCCACGGAATCCATTTTGTAAAGTCCAAAAAGTCCTCTTTTTTTATGATCTACACAATTATTTAATCCTGTTTGAGGATATTTAAAATGTATAGCAACATGTGCGCTTGATAGAGCAGGATAATGAGTGTGAAAGTCTTTGTCATTATTCTCTGTCCTTTTCCATATGTTTGAAATATCTCCTCAACCAAAAATTTTAAATGGTGTGTGAATAAAGAACATTAGAACTAATATAAATAATTTTAATCTAGTTTTAAGATGATAAAGGACCAATAACCACACCAAAAGACACAGAATAAAAGAAAAAAAGCAATAAATTTCTAAATAAAAATTTTAAACTTTTATATGAAAAAATTATTCCAAAAAACTTTAAACAAACAAAAAATCCCAAATAACAATTAATCATTATTAGCAGTATTATAGTTGCTGTTAATAGGTTCTTCTCTGTAGGACATGAATACCTCTAAGAAAGCAATAAGAAAAATTTTAATTTTATAATAGAAAGTGAAAAAAACATGATTGGCTGATTTTTAAACAAAATTAACCAATGAACATAAAGCAATGATTAATAACCAAATAATGAAAATTAAATATTTACTATGTATCGACTAAATGGTGACATGGGAGGTTCCTGAGCTCCCATTGTCCCATAAACACAGCAAACATAGAGCTAAACCAGATCCAAAAACTAGCTGAAAAGCTACATATCAGATGAATGGGAAAGTATCCAAAGAAAAATAGTTAGGAAAGGCTGGGACACCCTATCACGACAAACCCCACTCCTGGCACAGTGCCAAATAATTGGGAAGGGATGCCCAACCCCTACCTTGTCTTTAAGGAGTAAAGAGTTTGGACTCTACATCTAGTGCCCCAAATTATAAGGCTCCCACTGGAGAGAAGGGCTCCCAAAGCACCTATTTCTAAAAGCCAACAGGCTTGTATCCACAAGACCCACAAGATTATAGAAAACCAAGAAACAATTCATTAGGGATACAGAAATCATAGGGGCTATTCCCCTAGGGTTCTGTGCAGAAAGGACAGGCAAAATCAATCATCTCCCAGTCTTTCCATGATAGAGGTTATTTTGTATACTCTAAAATCTGCTGTCTGAGGGCCAGGCTTCTAATTTAGCAGGCACTGAGGGCTGGCTGTGATTTTCCCTAGAAACCAGAAAAGTCAGTGGAGAGCACTTATGCCTTCTCCCTCTAACCTACCCTAAATCACCAGTATAAATATATTCCATGGATGTAAGGGCGCAAAGCATTATTTTGCATTCTTTATTTCATTATTTAAAACCAAAAATGGAGGTAAATTCCTTTTTAAAATTATTGTTAGTATCACTTCCAAATACAAATTATATATTCTGAAACTCTTAGTCATTATATTATCAGATTTAATTGTGAAGAGTAAAATATGAATTATAAAAAATCTTTAAATATAACTTTTATTCCAACCAGTGTTTGATTTAAACTAATATATTTATAAACAATACACTAGATTTGGAGAATAGGTTTCTAAAACATTTCTAAAGCCTTCATTTTGGAAAACCAATCTTTTTGTTTTTCAAAATGAAAGATGTTCAATTTTTAAGTCTTTGTATCTACATTATTCTTTTATTCCTCCTCTCCATCCTTCCAAACTTTGGTAAAAAAACACTGCTTTAGCCTTTCATTTTTCCAAGGAAAATATCTAACATAATATTACAAAGCATATTGTACTTTGAAAGGCTTTCAGGCCAAATTATATAATGTTATCTAAGATCTATGGAAATTTGATTTTTGAAAGACAAATTAAATAATGTTTTTATACTAATCATTTTTAATGTATGCCATTAAAATCTAGACAATACAAATTAAAGTTGATGTATGGTGCTACCTGAAAATGCAGGAAAGCTCTAATCAGACAATATCACAATGTGATATTCTTAAATATTACCTGCAACGTTGCTGAAAAATCTAATAATTAAAACACTATATTTCCTACTCTTGATTTTACACATGTTCTTTATTCTCTGTTTTAAGAATGAAAAAAAATCATGACTGCTTTGATTTTTTTTTAATCAATAAAGTTAACAAAGACATTTACTTCTCAGCACTGTATCTGCATTTCATTATCATATCTGCATTTTCAGCACTCATTTAGTTCAAATGGTGGTATCATATGAATTAGTGATTACATCATCATTTAATGATGTTCCTAAGTAGCAAAATTACTTATAATGCAATTATACAGTATTTTTTAATATGTGAAATAAAGGGGATGATAAAATTACATTTTAGTTAAACAAGGAAGTATAAATATGAGCTGGGACCAAAATACATGCTCCGATTCTCTGTTAAATTTAAAACATTTATTAATTTGAACAGATTAAGTCAAATTATTTCTTAGGGACATTAAACAAATTTAGTATTAAAAATAAGGGTATTACTCTGTGGACTAATATATTAGTTTTCTAATGCTATATAACAGATTGCCACCAATTTAGTGGCTTAAAATAATGCCCATTTTTTAGATCACAGTTTTGTAGGTTATTTGTCTGGGGTGGGCATGGCTAGGTTCTACTCTCAGGGTATCACAAGTCCCAAATCAAGGTGTCAGCCATGTTGGGCTCTTAAGCTCAGGGGAAGAATCAAGCTAATTCAGGTTGTTGGTAAAATCCAGTTCCTTACAGCTCTAAGTCCAAAGCCCTTATTTCCATGTTATTAACTGAGGGCCTCCCTCTGCATAAAGATTCTCTATATTCCTTTTCACGTGGCTGTCTTCATTTAAAGCAGCAATGACCCATTCAGTCCTTCTCAGAATTCTCATGTCTCTGACTTCTCCTTCTGCCTCCAGTTGGAGAAAGTTCTCTACTCATAAGGTCCCACCTAGATAATCTGGAATAATCTACCTATTTTAAGGTCAACTGTGTCACATACCATAATTTAATTACGGGAGTGATAACTTATCATATTCACAAATTTCAGGGACATGACATCTTTGGAAGACATTTTAAAATCCTGCCTACTGCAACTAACAAATCAAATTTCATTAGGCAATGATGGAGGATTATTTTAAAGATGAGTATGACTACTCTCTATTAGTAGTTCATGTATTTTGCAAGCTGTACCTAGACAGACTAAAATTTAATAACTGAACCAAAAATATCTTTATAATCTGCTACATAATAATGAGTTTACATGCTTTAATTTAATATCCTGATAGCATTTAATTTTATATTTCAAGTAGTTGACTAAATTATTCATTGAAAATCTTTTATAAAGTTATAGTTACCATTCTTATAGACAAGAAGATATTTGAAAGTATAAAATATTATTGTCCATTAGAGCACCTAGAATTCTGCTTTCCATTTCGTCCTAAATGTAAATGGAGTAATGATAGATACAGGTGTTTCATGGCTCTGGGGGAATGCGATTTAAAAAAATCAACAAATTACTATTATATTAAAATAAGAAGAGGACCACATCTATTCTATTCTTTGATTCTGGCACTATTTCCTTAAAGTATTGTGTGGAATATATATCTTTTATTTCTTTGACATAAATTTTTATTACTTCCTAAGTTAATATTTTCTTATAAGAGTATAAGAAAATATAATATATTCTTATTTAAATATATTCTTATAATATATTCTTATTTTAAAAAAATCATTTATCCCTGCATGTTTCTCCATCCCTTTAGGTTTAATGTTCTTCTTAATGAAGTACATTGTTTAATAGTTCCTTCAGAAAGGGTCTGTTAGATAAATTATTTTGTTTTTGAAAAATGTACTTGTCTTCTCAGTACTCTGAGAATATTATCCCACTGTCTTCTGGCTTATTTTTGTTCCTGAAAATTATGCTGTTTTGCTAATCATCCTTCTTTGGTGTGTATCATGACTAGATTGACTTGTTAACATTTTTTTCAACTTTCTTCTGCTATGTGTTCCTGTATTTTGGAGACTAAAAAACCAAAAACTGTATTTTCTAAAAACTTTCACTAGTGATCCAAACATGATTTCTTTTTTTCCATTCGAGTGTATTTGTGTAAGCTTGAATTTAGAACTGAGTTATGTAAAATGAGAGACAGTGCATGAGGAATTTTTTGGAGAGAATATATTAGAGGCAGTGTGTCTTAAACTGACAGTTGCAGCAAGGCAAAATAGCTTAAGCATGTGGTTTCCTCATCAAGGTTCTGAGGCCAGCTGCTAGGGTGGCAACCTCTCACTTATGCAGGTGAATTCCTAATTGTGCAGGAGCAGCAGTTTACCTGGTAACCCAATGCTGAGATGTAGTTTGGGATTCGGTTTTGGAAGTACAGCCTAAAATCTGTTTATCGGTCCACTTGACATTGATATAAGCCACTAATATGTTATAACAAAACCGTTCTCTTTAAATTTAATTATCTAGAGAGTATTATTTTTCTACAACTGCACATAATCTTTAATCCTCTGTTTTTTTCTAAAAAATAACTTTTCTTTGGTATTCTGCTGTTTTATTATGATACATATAAGAGTGTATTTATTTTTTACTTATCCTTATTGGAACTTGATTCAGCTCCCTGAATCTGAGAATTCCCATTTATATTGGAAAAATGTCAGCCATAATTAACTCCTTGTGGAATTCCTATTAGGTGTATTCTTGGAATTCTCATTCATTTCTCCTAATCTCTCTTTTACATCTTCCAACTAGTTATCTCTTCAGTATTTTGGGTGATTTCTTCTGTGCTATCTTCCAGTACACTAACTTTCTCCTTAGTTATTTATCAATTTTAGCTATTGTTCTGCTACATGTAAAGAAGCCTTATTATAGTGCTGACAAAATAGAAATTTATTTTTATTAAAAAACATGATACTTGAAAGTTGGCAGCTCAGAGCTGATGCAGCAGCTTTATATTAACATCAATGCCCAAGTTCTTCCTATTCTCTACTCTGCCAACCTTAATATGTGTTTAATTCCCATGATTGCCTATGATAGTAAAATGGATGCTTCAATGCATTCCTCTTGTTTGCTTTTCAGTCAATAAAAAGAAGAAAATGACAAAGAAGAAGGAATTCTCAATAGCTTTTTGGCCAAAATGACATCAGCTGTTTTATCCATAGCTATAAGAATGCTAAGAAAAGCACTTTTTTTTAATGGTCATACTGCCAACCCAAACAAAATCAGGTGCTTTGTTAAAAAGGGAGAAAAGGGGAATGAATATTAAAAGCAATTTAAAGTGTTTGCCATGCACATATACTAAACTCTTTAAAAATTATTAATTTCTATATATTTTTATTCTTAAATTCTACTCAATTTCTTTTCAATCTGCTGTTCTTTTTATTATAGTGTCTTCTCTTATATTTTAGTTCCTCTATTTATAACTTTAATCATTTAAAATTCATTTTTATAGCTTTCATACAATGCCTTTATTATTGAAGTTCACAGGTGCCTTTCCTGCTATTTGTTGTGCCACTTGAATCCCATATATGCTGAATTATTCCCTCATTGATACTGTGATTGTGAACTGTGAGTTCATCTTTGACAAAGGTTTATCTGTCAAAATCTTGGCATACAACCTAAGACCATGTCTCTTCAAGGCAATTTCATATTTTCTCATGTGAACTCTCCTTCAGGAGCAATTTTTATATTGATTTCTCAGCATAAAGACTCCCATACCTTAATGATCTTATGATTCATTAGAATTATTAGAATCATTATTAGAATTCTCAAAGAAGTTATTTTTAATTCTTAAAATACAGATGCCAACAAAAAGGTTTCTTATCAAATTCTTGGTTTGGTTGGTAAATTTTCTGGTCTGCTCTTCATGGAAGGCTTATTCCTTTCTATTTTTTGGTTTTATGATGTCACATTTCCAATTCCTCATCTTGTACAGCTCAAGACTACATCTTTTTTCCCTTTATAGTGATTATAATTCATCTACTAAACCTGTATTTTATACTCCTATACCCTCTCCAAACACCAAATACACCAAGTAATAGACCATGCTTAACAAACAGTTTTTATTAATTTCTTTACCCTTTCTTATCCCTGATAAATACCTTTACTTTCATAAAGGGTCATCCTTAAGATGTTTGTTATAACTTACTTAGCATTTCAAAGCGTTTGTTGTAGAATAATTTCAAGTTACCTCATCTGATATTATGCCAGAAATAGAAATCTTTTTAGTTTTCAAAATTAGTTTGTGGTTTTGTATATTGATCATGTGATTATATGAAAAATATACCTATCTATGGTCAGCAGATCTTATAGCCAGGAACCAATATAGTTTGAGGAACTCCTGGGTTATTTTGTTCAATTGTTGTTGATTAGTTTAATTGTTAGTTAAAAGTATTATTAAATCCCTGATAATCTAATTTTATGAACAAAATACCTTAACAATATTTTTAAGAACTTAGAAGTAGTTAATTAGAATAGAATGAATAAATATATTCTTTATTATTAAATTAGTTTAGAATTTTAAAACAAATTAATTCTAAAATGACCTTAGAATTATCTTTATTCATTAATTTAAAAAAATAAGAGAAGCTAAGTTACTTGTTCTAAATCAGAACTAGACAGACTTGTGCAAAGCCCAGATGGACTATTTAGTGACTCAAGAAGACAAACATTTTTAAACAGATAGCTTTAGGTAATATTTTAAGCATTTAGATATTTTTAAACATTTATTTTTTAAAATATTTATTTAGATTAGGAACTGAATGAATGAAAGAAGCAACCATTAATTTGCAGGTTTCACTACTGTTTTTTCATGCAGAATGTCTTATCTATGGCCCTAAACATTCAAAACATTCCTCAGCAGCCAACGTCCTGTAGCTAACTAGCCTCTAACTTTTAGATAGCAATATTGTCATTGTCTATTATTACTCAAGCATAACTCTTAGAAATGACCTGCCCTCTAACAACAAAAAGCTAATAATTATACCATTCAGTATTTTTTCAGAGAATCTCAGTTAAATATAATTTTTAGTCTACTTTATATCAATAGTTTAAGGCCCTCAAATATCTATCATCAGTGGTAGACCTTCTTGACCACAAATAATATGACTTTGATTCTCATCACTGCTTATTAGTGGCAAAGTCAGGATAAGAACACATCTTCCACTGCATTCTTATCCTGACTTTATAGATACTCTATAAATTATATCTTCAATCATTTAAAACACTCTGTTCAGACATGTCTTTCAACCAGCATATAATGATTTTTCCTCATTGTGCTAATTTGCATCATCATAGTAATCTGATTTATTATATCATCAAATATAAGTCTTGGCACATGCTCTCTTAATATCATTATGTCATATCCTAGAGGATTAAAATTACTTTCCCCAGAAAACTGACTACTATGACTGTTCTTGATTCAATGTTCACAGCTTAAGTTTAGCTAAGTTAAAAGTCATGCAAAGAAAAAAAAAGAAAACTGCTTCCTACTTAGTTTCAAGCAAGTGGGCTTATATGCATTAAAAAGAGAAAAAGAAGAATGTGTTCAATTTAAAGCATTTTTGTTTATTCTGAGATATACTAAACCACAAGCCTAAAGATATGCGCTGTCTACATTTCTACAACTAAAAGATAAGGAGAAAATAATAAAACACTACCTAATAAATGCCCCCCAAAACACACACACACACACACACACACACACACACACACCAGAAAAAAATATAACACTGAACTTGAAACTGAATTATATTTCCTCAATAAAGCTTTTGGAGGCAAAAAATAAAAATACTGACTACAATTCAAAAATTCAAAACAGAAATGAACAGAAAACAAAATTGATTTGACTTAAGAAAAAAGTGAAAGAAAAAAGTCATACATTTCTAAGAAATAAAGACTAAATTACAAGGTAAACAGGAAGGTTAAGTTTATATAAAAATTTCATGAGAAAAACTCAAGAAAATCAGAAAATCAGTCAAAAATAAAAATATAAAATGTAGAAAGGAGTCAGAAAAAAATAGTTGGAAATGAAAGACAGAGATTAATACACACACACGCACACAAATATATATGTATTCACATATATATATACACATACATATATATATATATATATATATATGTGTGTATACATATATATATGGAGTCCCTTAAGATGAAAAAGAGTGGAATAAACTAATATTTAAAGTAATAATTTAAGGGGAAGATAGACGGAGTAAAAGGCATCAAATATATGGTGACAGGAAGAAATATGACTATGAGAAGTGTAAATCTATGTATTCCTTGTTGTTAAAATGTATGCTGAAACTTATTGGATTTCTTTAACCAATGTCACCATAAAATTAATTAACTAATTAATTAATTAAAAAATAAAGTAAAAATTTAGGAAAATTCTTTAAAAGTTAAAGACGTCTATTTGAATTTACATATTCATTTCATACATAAGAATATACATATACATATTTAGAAAAATTGAAACTGAAATGTTCAATTCTGGAACTATGCCAATAAATCTATTAGACTTTAAATATTTAAAAATCATATCTCAAGACTTCAAAGAAAAAGACCAAGTAACTTACAAAGACAATAAATTAGGCTGCTGACTCTTCAAGAATAACACAGCAAACTAGATAACAATGACTGTTATTTTAAAAAATATAAAAAACATATCAACCAAAGATAATATAGATAACTTGCCCTTAAATTATCAAGATTATAGAAATGCACACATATACACACAAATAGAAAACAATTTCACACATACAAGAAACCCAGGTGATAGGTATCTATGAGAAATCTGCACAAGGATGGGTTTCATTGAAGCAAGATATGACAGGTAAGACTTTAGCAAAATGGCTTAAACATATTTAGTATATGAAATATAGACATTAAAACAAAGTAGAAATAATTCAATTGAATAATGGCATGAGAAGGGAGTTGTACAAGAAAAAATAGTAAAAGCCCATTGAGTGCCCATTTGGGTTGTAGATGATAATTAAAGAATACCATTAAAAACTGTCAAACCAAATAGAAAAAAAAGTAAGAAAATGAGACTAAGGAAATTTTCAAAAAGTTAAAGTACAAAAGTATCAACTGCAACAAAAATACAAATATTCTGAAATAAATAAATTGACATAAGACCAAAGGGAAAAAACAATGTTGAGAAATACAGTAAATATAACATATAGTATAATATATAGGAATTATAACAAAATATTATGATAAAGGCTACATATATTACTTAGTGCTAAATGTGAATGAACATAATTTACTTATTAAAATAAAATAATTTTCTAATTGGGTAACAAAACAACATTCAACAAATAAGTGTTTTGTACGAGAAACAAATGTAAAACAAAGTAATTCAAAAAGTCTTAAAAAATTGAACGGGCAAAGATGAAGGTATACCAGAAAAATGCAAAAAAATAAAAGAAACAGAGTTATGAGATTAGATATTATATAAGTCAAATGTATTAATTGTAATGAAGAATAATTTCAATGCTAAAAGACACAGTTCCCTTTGAAGATGTAAAAGTCATGACTACTGATGCACCAAATAAAACAGCAATAATTATAAAACAAAAACTACAGGAAAATGAGATATATTCCAATTATTTTTTTAGCATGCACTAATTTTCAACACACAAATATATTCCTGTCTGCTCAGGAATCAGGCATTTATCTATGGATCTCTGGAATCTTTATGTAAGGAATAGTTTTTAGAAACCAAGATCTGAGAACTAAGTGTGCTTATTGCTGCTAGGGTCCTCTCAGCAGACAGAGCTTAAAATAAAAATGAACATACACACACACACACACACACACACACACACACAAATACTTCTACGTTTATAGCTATAGACATCTACCTCTACATATACAAAAATGATGGGTTTACAATAATACCTCCAATTCCAACTTAATTCTATAGCGTACATTCTGGTCTTCTCTTTTCCATATTTATAAATACCTTCTCCAACAATGAGACACACAGTTCTCATTATTCTCAATTTATTTAATTATTCATTACTCCTAGATTACACAGAAATAGTCTTAAAATTGCTAACCTACACAACATGAAAAATAGACCAACTAAATACAATTCAGCATTTGTTTATCATTCTTTCTGCCTTTAGTGTGAAAGTATTGTATTCAAAATTTATTTAGATTACTAATAATATTTTTTTTAATTGCGGGACACTTACAATAATGAAAAGCACTATTGAACATGTAAAATTTCTCTCATATGTGTCTTCTCTTTTTAAGGAATAATTTTTTACAATATTACAAAAATATCATACCATATAGAAAGAATAGTATGTAAAGTTATGCCTATCCTTTCATTTCTAACTGCTCTAAAATATCCTAATACGAAGGTTCTTATATCCTTATAAACAATTCATTTTGCCAGGGACAAAAACAGAGATAAAATCATTCCACTTTAGCACCCCTCCATGTTTGAATTAGAGATATTTTCATCTCTTCAAAAATTACAATTCTAGTTTATAACAACATTAATTCTATTACATACATTGAACCTCTGAATTTAGAAATAGCCTTGAGCTCTACTAAGTTCACAATTCTTTGAAGGTTTTTATTACTGGAGCCTGTCAAGAAAATTGTTAAAAATAAAAATGTCAAAGTATTTTTCCTAAATTATTTTTCTCTAATTTATAATTAAAACAAAGTAATTAAAAACCAGACATCGAAAGTAAACTCTATTCACTATTCAATCAAAATAAATAGGATCATTTTAAAACTTCAAACATATAAAATAAAAATTAGCTTTAACACTTCGTTGAAAATACTTTATAAACTCATGATTCTTTGAGCTTACCAATTCATGCAATGATCATCTTAATGACTTATTTTTGTCACTAATGTGTTTTTCTATGTATTTTTATAACACATATCTATTTGCCTTATCTAAGTAATTTTTTGAAACAATGTATACTTGACATACAGTAAACTTCATATAGTTAAGTGTACAATTTGATAAGTTTTGGCATGTCACATGTGTGAAACAATCACAATTATCAAGATAATAAACATTCTTTCACCCCAAATGTTTACTTTTGTTACTTTGAAGCCATCCCACCTTCAACCCATATCCACATGTAAACAGTGATTTGCTTTCTGTCACTATACATTAGTTTCTATTTTATAGAGTTTTATATAGATGGAATCATATTTTATATAATATTTTGTTTCTAGCTTCCTTCACTAAGCATAATGATTTTGAGATTCACCATGCTCTTGTGTGTATCAATTTTCACTCAATTTAGATTCATGGCATTCCATTGAATGGATGCATTAGTCTGTTGATTATTTACTAGTTCATGAATATTGAGCTTATTTCCAGGTTTTTATTAACAGTAAGAGTTTAGGTTAATGACATTGCCATAAACACTGACATATACACCTCTCGTTTCTCTTTAATACAGTAGAATGTCTGGATCAACCGTAAGAGTGAATTTTAATTTTTTTGTATTTTTGAAGAAACTGCCAAACTGTTTTGTCTTTACATACTTATTTATATTGCAATTACATCAATCTGTTTATATGTTTTTTCTAAAGGCCAAAAACCTCTAAAATAAGAAAAAAGATCAGAGCCTAATGACTTTAAAGAAAAAAACTATAGAAAAAAATTAGGGCTCCATTACAACATTAAATTACAAACAGAATGTACATATAAATGAAAACAAAGAATTGTTCTAGACGATATTTAAAAAACTAATAATGTTCCTAGATTTTTTTAAAGGCATTAATTCTACTTTTGAATAAAGTTCTTCCACAGGAAAAGTCATAGTTATCTTTGTACCCAAAAGCTATCACAGTGATTGGAATATAGCAAGATCATAATAGTGTTTTAATAGAGCCAGAATCATGAACTTAGATGAGGCAATATAGGACAGAAATAGACAGAAAATATAACAATACATAAAATATTAAGAACTTATAAGGTAAAATATTTTGTGCCACAATTGGGCTTTAATATATATTTTTTCTTACCGCTATTTCCCAGCACTATCTTCAGATCAACATTGTTGTGCCTTTCATTTTACATTTTTTTAAATATATAACAAAATGCTGTTAAAACATTTGTGATGTGTGATATTGGAAAGACAGTGACAACTGAAAAAATAAAACAAAGGACTCTTTGGGAACAATCGTATATACAAAATAGAGAAATTACAGCAGGAATGAAAGTAAAAAGTTAACTTCATTAAAAATTTAGCTGGTATACAGTTCATCTATTTCACTGTGGCAAGCCATCAAAATAATTATGATTCCATGAATGCATTCTAATCTCCAGCGAATGCTAAAAAGTCTGTCTTCCAATTAGCACATTAGTGGGACTTGCTTAATTAAATCAATTGAATACCAGTAGAAGAAAAGCCCCCTAAGTGTGCACTATGAGGCTCATATGAAGAAACAGATGTAATCATGCATTTACAACGCACATTAGGTAACTGTTCGCAAATGTTTGATACGTGATTTTTTTGTCTTTGTATACAGCAAATCAAAGGTCTAGAAAAGGTCTTAAGCCCCAGCGAAATGCTCAAATGTGCAAATTCAGATTTTAAAAATCTACTCTGTTAATGCTTGTGTTATAATTAAGCAAAGATGTCTTAAAAGCATATTTCTAAAAATGGATGTGGGACTATAAAAAATGGTAAATTAATTTTCTAAATATAAATGCCATATTAGAAGGTAATTAGAAAGTCCTCAGAGATATTTATCGTTAAATTACATGCTGCTTCCTTTGTTCTCTACTGTTTAGGAAAGTGCTTTACTTTCTTTGAACATCTTTCCCATAATAATCATTACATAAATTTAGAAATTAAGGATATTTTAGTATATATAAATTTTAAAATATTTTAAGGGATGATAAAACAATAGAATGCATAAAATCTCATTTTTCCTTTTAATTTTTACTATTTAAATATTTCAAGATTTTGTATTTTATATAGATGAGAATTATTAATGTACTTATTTTCTGCAAAAAGACTCCTGTGTTCTCTTAGTTTGCTAATAAGCAAGAGAAATCAGAAAAATTATGGACTAGGACACAGGAGTATTTGAGTAAAATGCTTTCAAAAAGATCTTTTGCATTTTGTTTTAATAGCTTTAGATTCATTGAGAGCCTCATCTGTAGGTATAGTTAAAAAGACGGGAAAAATAAAGATAGCAAAAAGCAACTGGTAAAGACAAAGAAAGTATGACCAAACGAATAGGAAATAAATAACATAGATGAAAAAAGACTGTCTTCATACATCATCAAAAATGGCAATATATATTTTATATGAAAGCAATATAGTACTAAAAATAAAGCCCTTGAGTAAGAGAATCAAGATTCCTTCTTCTTGTTCAGGGTCTGTTACAAAGTAACTATAACACTCGGAAAGCACCCAAATCAAATATTCCTACAGCAAAAAATGATCTTGGTAGTTAAAAAGTTATGCCCCTTAAGAACTGATCATATATGATATAGATAAGGATTTGGCATCATTAGATATAGAGAGTTTATAAAAAAAAATTTAAAGGCAAATTACTCAAACTACAGTGTAATATTGCTCTTATCTGAATGTTTTGGCCTTTTTTTTGTGCTAGGAAGTAAAGCCTTCAGGGAAAAAAGAATTATGGTCAAGTTGAGGAGCAAGAATGAATCTATAATACTTAAATAAATGTGGAATAAGCCACCAAGACTTTCCAGTTAAGAAGGACTCCAGCCATTTTTGTTAATATAATTTTAATATCTGACAGTTTAAAATGTCCTTATTGCTGCTACCTTTGTTCTGTTTTCCTACATGAATTATCCTTTAGTAGTAGTAGTAGTAGTAGTAGTAGTAGTAGTAGTAGTAGTAGTAGTAGTAATAAAAGGTCCTTTCACCAATTCTGAAGGAAAAAAGAACAAAAATTAAAAGAGTACAGCTGGAGTCAAGCATAAAGAAGATCCAGGAAAAAGGGAAGGCTGTAAATAAGTTAAGAAAAATAATCTGAGGTCCAGTGCCCTGGATCTGCAAAAATCCAGAAAGAAGGGAAATAGGTTGGATCAAGTTTGAGAAGAAGCCCTTAAGTTTTCTAAATTAAGAGACAAAACACAAAGCCTTTCCTTAGACAGAGGGCATATAAGTCAACCTTCTCTTTTTTGCAAGAAATATCTTTGCAAAATTTTCTGTAAGTCACTTAACCTTTTTGCTCCTTAATTTTCTCATTTATTAAAAGTAAAAATATAACTTTAAAGGTCTCCTAAAGTCTCTACCAACTCTAAAATGCTGTTATTTTAATTAGTTTTTCTTCTCTCAAAACTTCTTTAATTGATCTTTGTGAAAGTATTTTCTATACTTTCGAATAATAGTCTCAAAATAAGTAATCAACTCATAAATGGACAAGCAAGAATATACTCCAGAGTTTAAAACATTACTATAGGCATAAATAAAATTATTTAAAAGACTCCAAAAGATGACATAAGGAAAATAATATTCTAGCTTATTTTGCATGAGAAAATGATAGGAATAAATTTATGATGTAAAATAGTAGCTTTATCAAAGAAGAGTCAGATTAAAATATTTTCTCCTTAAGTGCACCTTACAATTCCACAACCTGAAAATTTAGACTGTTATACTTTTCCCATTACTCTGGTTTCAGCCATCACTATCTAACACAAAGATTATTAAAATAGTATCCCAATATTACTCCATTTTAATCCCAAAATCTATTCTCTCACAGTCAGACTTAATGTTTTTAATGTCAAAACTGACATTCAGCATCTACTTCAGAAATCTGAAATGAGTGTCATTCCCACTGTAAAGTAAGAAAAAGGCAGTATATATGACAACTTTTCCTAATTCCATCAGACAACTGAAGTCAGAGGTCAAAAAATTAGCCTAAAATTTAAAGAAAGACAAGTGTGCCCAAGAAAAGACATGTCACAAGTACTGATTTATCTGAGGTGGAATATGGGAAGAAGAGGGGAAACACCATGCAATCTGGTATAAAGAAGTTTTAATAAATGTCTTAATGTTAAGTGTGGGCTAGTATGAGAACATAGAATAACAGGGACACATAGACACAAAGGTAGTTGGTACCCACTTGTAGCCTCTACTGTAAGAACCACGTGCTCACATGGGAACAGGAAGGGAAACTACAGAAAGTGTCTCTCATAGTGCATATCTGGGGGGTAAAAGTAGCTGTACACTGTGGAACAGACAAAAGCTCTACCCACATCATGTTCCCCTGTGGAACAATAGCCTTAAACTTCAGGAAGAAAAGCAGTAAACTTCTAGGACACAGTGGAAAACTATTACTGAGGGAAAGAATTGAAGGGGGAAAAATCCTCTGTGGGTGGAGGGTGAGAAAAAAATCAGAAGAATACTGCAGAAGGTCAATAAGTAACATCCACCCAGATACCTAGGTACATAGGTCTGCCTAAAACTGACACTGAGGTAAGACAATGTAGAACATCCATCTCATGCCCCCACAACCTCAGCAAGAACTCAGAACAAGAAACATGAGGCATTATCTAAAGTCAAGGGTAGAATACAAATATTGAGGAAAAATCCTCTGGCAAGCAACATTCACTCTAAACATCAGGTAATAGTGGAACAATATGAAGCTACCTTTGCATTAAGGTAAATCTTGTAACACAAAACCCCAAACCAACTCAATTCCTGACATGACTGGCACAACACCCACACTAAGACCTATGAAAAGAAAAGGTATGCATGTCTAGGCATAAATATTATTTACTTTATTCTCTACTCTCCTACACATCATGTCCAGCTTTCAACTAAAATTTATGTGACACAAGTGAAAAAAAAAACCTATCAAAACAAATACATAATACACACACAAATAAACACCAAAAAAGAAAAACTGTCAAGAGAGAAAATAGGCAAAGAACCAGACACAGATGTGACCCAGATGTTGAAATTTTCACAGAAGGGATTTAAAACAACTAAAACAATAAAGGCTTTAGTGAAAAAGGTGAACAACAGAGTAACATGCATAGACGAATGGGAATTTTAGTAGAGAGATGAAAATTATAAGATAGATTTAAATAGAAGTGTTAGAAATGAAAAATATAGAGAGATGAAGTTGACCACCTAAAATCCAAAACACCTTGTATTTCAAAACAAGCTAAATTTTTAAATGGTATAAAATATTAAATAATAATGTAAGTTACAATTAGAAAAACTAAAATAAAATAACAAAACTCAGGAAAGCACAGAAATAAATCAAAAACCATTTCCTAAAAAAGAATAAACTTAGGAAACAAGAATAAACAAACACCACATATAATGTCCTCAAATGAAAATAAGGTTGAATTTTTTTTTTTTTTAGTTTTCTTAATTAAGAAAGAAAACTATTCAAGGCAAAATGACAAAAATGTAGAATATACAAAGATCAATTTGCATACATTAAGAAAACAATCAAAACATAAAAACAGATACATACTAAAACATAATTCAAAAAAAAACTTTCTTAGGAAAAAACGATTTAACTATATGTATAGAGGATACAGAACTTACCTGGGAAAATCTTCCCAGAGTGACCAAAATCAAAATGTAGTCTCATAAAATTACAGCACTTTAGAAAAAGAAAAACATCTTAGGCATCTAGGCTAAAAGACCAAATTACTTTAAAAAGAATGAAGAAAAGACTTTTATCAGATTTTTCAACAATGATGCTTTATATCAATAGAAGAGTAGCATATTTAAGATATTCAAGGAAAGAACCTATGATCCTAAGATTTTAATTCAGCCAAAGTAACTTTCAAGTATAGAAGTAACAGAAAATTTGTTAGCAACACACAAAAACTCAGAGCATAATGTTTCCTTGAGCACCTCCTGATGAATCTACTAAAAAATAACCTTCAAAAAAACAAAATGAATAGACATTGGCATATGGACAGATGGATACTTCTATATATGTATTGATTCCCGGAAGAACTAATACTAAAGGATAATTTTAGAGGAAAGACTGTACCTCCTTTTTTCTGCGCATACAATTTATTAACAAATTTACTGAGCTGATCCTTGGATCTAATTACTTTTCTCGTCCTCCAATAGTATTAATTTGGTTTAGGTCATAATAATCTTTTTCTTGGATTACAGTAGTGATCTCCCATGGTAGGCAAAATGGTCACCCAAAGATATACATGCTCTAATCCTTTAAATTTATAAATATGTGACATTACACAGCAAAGTAGATTTTGCATATTTAATTAAGGTTATGGACCTTAAAATAGATAATTCTGAATTAATGGGTGAACTAAACTAATCACATGAAATGTTTAAAGCAGAGAACTTTCTCAGGCTGGTTTTAAAAGTCAAAAAGATTTTAAAAGACTTGGCACTGCTGATTTAAAAATAGAGTAAGTCACATGAGAAGCAGAGCTTCTGATTTTAGAGTCTCTTCTGGCTAACAGCTAGCAAGGAAATGGGGACTTCACCCTATACCTGCAAGGAACTAAATTCTGTCAACACCTGAATAAGCTTGGAAACAGATTCTTCTCAAGAATCTGTGAAAGAAACATGGCTCTGAGAAGAGCTTGGTTTTGGCTCTGATCCTTAGCAAAGAACCAGCTGAGTTATGCTGCACCTGAACTTCTAACCATAAGAAACTGTGAGATAATAAACAGGTATTATTTTAAGCTTCTTAATGTGTGATAATTTGTTATAGTAGCTGTGGGAATCTAATACATCTCCTTACTGGTCATGTTGGTTCCTGTGTAACCCACTCCAACTCATTCTCCACTTGACTGCAGAGTAATCTTTCTAGAATTTGATTCTATTTGTCATCCCTCTGCTAAAACCACCAGTAAGACCTCATTGTCTTCTAAGTAAAGTTCTAATTCCTGCACATGGCTATATAGGAACTTTGTTTGATATAGTACTTGTTTACTCTTCCAGCCAGTTTGTTCACCATAATCTCCTCACACTCTGCTCTAAATATTATGAATTATTTTTGTCGCCAAAAAAAAAAAATTGCAAAGCAATGGAGTCTTTGTACATGTGGAACACTTCATGAAATACCCTCCTTTTGATTCAGTTCAGTCAGACTTCAGGACTCAGATCAAATGTTATCGAATCCCCTCAGTAATATCTGACTCTTCAAGCTGGGGTAGGTAGTCTGCCTATGTTTACTCCTATCAGAGTATCTGCCATTATTTATTTATTGCAAAGTTGTCTCTATTTTTCAGCTTCCCTTATTAACCTGCAAGCTATAGAATATTTGATGTTTTATTCTTCAAAGTAATTCAAATAATGCCTTATACACACACACAAATCAGAAGTTAGAATTTTAAAGAATCTATTGATTTGAAATACAGTAGAAGATAAAAGTTAAAGTAATAAGCAACTATTAAAAGCTATCTTAATTTTTCTAGATTGATGGTATAATTTTTTCTGCTTTCATATTTAATACTATATCTTTAGTAATTTGAAATTACCTTGATTTACTTTAAATTTGAATTTACTCCAAAATATTTATTCCTAAGATTATCTCTGAGAAAATATTTATCTATTTTTTTGGTTAGACATTCTTTCCTAAGTATAAAATACCAAATTCATGTTCTTATTTCAGTTTTCTCAAAAGAGTAATCTGTTAGTAGCTAACTTTTTTCTAAAGGATCTCAACCCAAGAACTTATCATAGTGCTCCAGTGGGTTACCACAGTAATTCTAAATGTTTCCCACCAAATATTGAAATGTGGCATAGACCAGATCTATCACAATTGTCATGTTAGAACCACTGAGAGAGTGATTAATGGGTGAAGGAATCATAAAAGAGTCTGTAAAATACTGTCATATCTGAAACTAGAAGACAATATAGAGTATTACCAATCACAAGGTTTGCTAACACTAAATTTTTAAAATATATTAATTATACTTTAGGAGTAAAAAGCATATTAGCCAAAGATCAAATCCTTATGACTGTTATTGAGGCCAAGACTTAACAAATATTGTGCTAATAAAAAATTTAACCTTAAATATTATAAAAAAAATCTAAAATGAGAATGATACAATTCACTTAAAAGGCAAATAGTATTTTGCATAAAGATAAGAAAACTTTAATATTACTGTCTTCATTGTATTCATGGATATCAATGAAGAAAAACATTGACAAAAGCATATTATTCATGGACTCACACAGAAGACTTCAAGTCAAATCACTGAATTCTGCCTTGAATCTCTCAGAACTATATAAATGTTCACTGAATGTTCACTTACTTAGAAATAAGGCTACTAAACACTTAGTAATTCTGATAGAATGCAATCTCCCAGAATATGAAGAAAACAAGGGTACCTTCAAAAGAGAACTTTTACTCAAGGTCCATGCCAGTTTCTGGAAAGTGATATAGGTAATACTAGCAGTTGCTATTTGAATCTCATTCATTTCAGTACTTGTGAAGATAGAGCAGAATTCAAATGCTAACTGCTATATGACATCATGTTGATTTTATAATCTAAATTATTTAGTTGACACTACACAATTACACCTGTAGTTCTTGCAATCTTAGCCTCTACCAAGAAGGTAATTCATAGAAGACAGTCGTCTAAATAAGGCCTTGGCCAATTTAAGTACATGATGATGCCTTTTGACCTGGTAAAGCATTTTAATTCACATCAAGTCCATATAACCGCAACTTTCCTGACCTCCCAGTGTTCTAAAAGGAATAGATTAAATTGTCACATTTTTAAAAAATTTGCCCAGATAAATTATTATTAATTCTGTCAAAGTAATTAGTAAAACAATTGTGATTACAATGATTTACAATAACTAGCATTTTTACTTTCACTACTTTCTTCTAGGTATTTATATACATGTGACCTGCTCCATTCTCAGGAGCTTATATTCTAAAAGAGCCATTACCAAAGCATTGGATATTATATGTGCCATTACACAACAATGTATTTATGCACAGGAAATCCACAAGAAAAGTACAACTAACAGTAAACTAAGACTTAGAGAGTTTTCTCTTTTGATTACTTTAGGTTATGTGTGTGTGAATTTCTAAAACTCCTGCTATTTCTTTTAAAATAATGATTTAAAAATTATAAATCCATATAGTTTATTTAACATGTGATTAAGTTATACCATGTCTTTTATGAAGCAACAAAAAAAACATGTAACAATGAAGGGTTAATTTAAAAAGTATATAAGTTCATTTAAAATCAAACACTTAACAATTGTTCTCTGGTGTGGTAGCCAGTGAAGAGAGGTTTTGCAAAGATTTAGGTTCTAATAAAAAATATAAAGAGATAAAAGTCTCCAGAGAATTCTAACTAAAAAACTTTTAAAGTACTTTTAAAACAACTTAAAAGATTATTAAACTAACCATTCTGGTTGATATATATATATATGCCACCCAAGAGAAGGAAGAACACAAAGCAGTTTTTAGTCTATAAAATTCAAGTGTCACAGGGATGTCCTTACAGAAAATGTTCTTCAAAATGACTATTAATTCTGCTGTATATTATATATTTGAAATAACGTAACTTTTTCTTCATTTGAGGTTATGTTTACTAGGCATCAAATAAGTATAAAAAATAAGATCACTTTAATAAATTAATGTAATCTCTACTTTGAAAAGGATATTCTTATTTTTCTAAAAAAAAAGGCTAAGCCACATGAATTAAAATTATATTAAGATGATCTTTTAAAAATTACATTAGTATAGAGGTAGGTGTAGGAAAGAACCATTAGTTCTCAAGCCTCCATATCACATTAGTGCCTTTTAAAAAATAGCTAATATTTCAATCATTTGCTTCTGAGTACTGTTCTTTTTATAGAAAAGTAAAGCAATTTCCTTGGGAGGTTGGGGGGAAAGATGATGGTTAACATTTTGTGAATCTGAAATGCTATAAATTGTTATACGTGATATAATTAATTGTGGCCCACTACTATGTTTAAATTGATTACTTAATCTCATTTTGGAGTCATAACTTGTTTATCTGTAAAAGAACATCATTTCATTAAATAAACAGACTTTTCTAAAAGAAAGGTTTGAGAAACTCAAGCGACTGGAAGCTAGACACACATGCCAAATTCTCATTGCTTTAAATGTTATGGGAAAGGTTTGCATAAAAATTGGCAGTTGAAGAAAAGCCATAGCTCTTTCACTTTATGTTAACATATTTCATTTAAGATCAAAGGTGTACTCTGAAGAAATAAAGTTTTATTTATCAAAGCATGCCACTGAAGAAAAGAGATACCCAAATACCAAGAGCAACTGATAACTGAATAATGAACAATATGTTGTTAATTTGTGGAAATTATTACCTTATTGCTTTGCGAGTAAATTTACTTTGGGTATAATTTTCAGTCCTATCTGAAAACCAGGAATATATCTTACTCTTATTTTCTTACTAGAAAGGGAAAAATATCTTGGGGGATAGAAAATAAAAAAGATTCATATACACTCCATTATTCAGCTTTGTTTTTCTGTTGTAGAGTTTTCACAGTCTGGCTTGAAATTACTTACACCTCTGAAGGAAAAATAAACTTAATGATAATAGAAAAATATTTCATTTCAACAGAAAAAACAAACTTATCTACAAAGCCAGAGAAACAGTTGAGCTCCATGAGACCAGAAACCATTACATCTGTCTTTTTCACTAAATCAACCACTTCCCCAATACCAGCTACCTGACAGGTAGTGGAGGTTTGCTCTGCCTGAACTACCTTCCCACTCCCATTGCACCTCACCCCACTGCTCCTCCCTGCCAGAAGTCATCTAGATAACTCTCACTCAGGTCTCAACATTTCTGTAAATTCTCTCTATCAATGCACTTATTACATTCTATCAAAATCTTTGTGCAACAAAATGTATAGGTTTTACTAATATAAAAATGTAAGTTACTCAGGAAAACTGAGCCCTGTTTTTCTTCTTTAAAAAAATGTAGAACTTCCAAAAGAGTGTGATTAGGAAGATTAAATACCACTAGTGGCAAGATAAAATTTTTCATTTAGGGAAATTTACAGCATCACCCTTCTCCTTGACCATAACATTCAGATACTACCTGCATAACTTCCAGTCATAGAGAAAAATCAACTACATTCTCCAGTAGACTGCATGTGGTAGGAATATTACATGACCATGAGCACAACCTACAATGAGGGTACTGGTAAAAGAGAGAATTCTTCTAGGAGTAGGATGATTGAGATTATATAAAGAATTATAATGGACTACTCACTTGAAGCCACAAGAATAGAGTCACTAAAAAGAATCAAAATGTACTTTTGGACTGAATTATTTTGACTAAAATACAACTCAAAATTTAGATTGCATGCAACACAAATATGAAATACAGTATCTTAAATAAGACAGAAGTTTATTTCTCTTTCATTTAAAATAATTCTAAGGGTAGGCAATCCAGGGCTGACTGTCACTCCTCAAAGCTGTCAAGGATCTAAATTCTTCCAATTCACTGCTCATAGACAAGGCCCATGTACTCATCCGAGAAATGAAAAAGAAAGGTCACCGCCTCTCTTTGAAACAGATTTCTCAAAGTGAAGAAGCCTGGTGATGTCAGTAAAACATAAGGAAGGAATCTATTTTACAAAGGAGGAAGGTGGGCTTTGAGTTACTAAGTAAATTAAATTTACTTTTCATTGGTCAGACCATAGTCCTATTCTACATCTAGCTAAAAATGGTGCCATTTATTAGATGCTTCAAAAGAGTCAGTGTTCTGCTAACAAGGGGTGGGGGAGAATAAACATTGTGGGAGGCAGATGGTAGTATCTGTCACACATGTGTTACATTTTTCTGAGCCTCCTAAAATATATCATTTAAAAACAGGAAAGATGATGGGTCATGGTATTAGTAATAGAAAGGGTAAAAGTAAATGGAGTTCTAAAGAGGAAAAAATAGAATAACATTTATTTTCTAAAATAATTTACTTTCTAAGATATGAATTTCCTCCTATTTTGTCTGTAACTTTGCCTCCCAGCACAGCTCTTTTCTTATGATCATCTTTAAGGGGTTCAGTGTTTCACAACCTTGGTACATTTATCTCAGGATTCCCAGTTAACTACTCTAACTCAAAATCTTAACCAGAGTCTTCAACTGCCAACTAATATTAAGTCAAGTTCAATGTGATATTCAGTCATCTCTATGCCTACATAGTTTACATTACTGAACTTAAGCCTTCCTAGATCTAAATTTATGCCAGTTCAAGAAATCTGCACAGATTTTCTAATACTGATATCCCTGTTCAGAGGCCTAGGTCTCAACAATAAAAGTCAGCCTGGACTAGCAAACAAAAGCAGCTCAGAGAAACAATAAGTATGCCTCTAAAACTGGTATTATAATAAGAATGAAAAAATATATATATTGGAGTTTGGAGGCCAAGAAAAAATTCCAAGAATATTTGATATCATTTGCACTCTCAATTTTGTTTCTCAATTTTATGTTTTTCAGCCACCCTGTGAATTTTTTCAATAAAAGTGACCAAATGCTAAATAAAGAAATCACACAACTCAAAGAGAAAATAAGAATGTGATATATATCTAAAAATCGGATAGATGATGGGCTCAAAGTATAACCCACAAAGAAAAATGCAGTTCTGATATACAGTGAAGCAACTGAAACCATGTCCGATGATGATGACGCAATAGTAAATAAGAAATGCTATACCATCCTGCCAGAAAAATGTAAAAAAAAGGGTTTGTTACTGAAATATTACCTTTAAAGTGCCTAATCTAGTTAAAATACTCTAAAGGAGATAAAAAGGCAATCTTTATCTGTAACACAAAAAAAAATTTATAAATCAAGCCTAAGATTACATAATCTTTCAAGAGATATAGTCAACATTATGACAAACCCTTTCCTATTTAAGTGGAAATATCTTGGCACATGTTTACTTAGTTCTATATATACTCCATCAACTATCCAATATGAAATAGGAATATTTTTATAAAGCCATAATTATATCTTCTTAATGTGGCTTAACATATTATCTCATTGCAATGGTAGTTTTCACCATTCCTTTTTTCCAATCTTTCAAACAAATTGCATTTACTAGTTGTTATATATATATATATTTTAATAAGCCCTGGGCCTAAATTCTAGGATGTTGGTACAGGAGTTCTGTACTGATGTTTTTCATGATAAGTTTCCTTCCTAAGTTTTTCTAACGAAATCTCATTTCCTTATATATAAGAGATGGTTGATTTTAGTCACATATAACAAAAAAAGAAACACCAATAGATTTTAAATAATATTGAAAACTCAAGAGTAATGGTTCTTAACCCTGTTTGCCCATTAGAATCATCTGGGGAGGTTTTTAAAAGATGCTCTCCCAGTAACAAAACAAGGTATTCATTCTCACAAGTTTTATTCAACATTTTAATGGTGCTGGTTGCCAGTACACTAATACATGATCATCATCATCATTATCATCATCATCATCATCATCATCACCAAATGCATAGGAACTAAAAAGCCATTTTCTATATATTACATAATTTTGTATTCAAATAGCCTGAAGTAAACTACATATAAACTGTTAGAATGAATAAGTGAATTTGGCAAGATCACTGGATATAAGGTCAGTATACATAATGCTTTTCTAAACAGTAGAACAAACAGATGAAAAATAAATTTAAAAAAAAAAGATATTTGTACCTTACCATTAAAAAAAATTAAATACATGAGTTTTAGCTCTGGTTAAGATGGAATAAACATAATACACCTTGCCTTTCTCACTGAATTCACCTAAAAACCTTAGAAAAATACATAGAGATATATAAAAACTGAAAAATTAACAGGGGACTTTCAGTTCCAGACCAAATGAAATAAGCACATCTCAGTTAGACCTATGTCTGAGGTCAAGAGAGAGAATGGGCTACAGGCATAAATAACATACTGCATCCTTAAATTATACAACTTCTATTCTTTGATGGTGTAATGACGGAAGTATAGTTTTAAACTCTCAATTAAGATTACAGTGTATGATAATAGGTAATTTTAAGTGTTTAATATCCCAAGCATTTTTAATATTGAACCAAAAACTTACACATTATGGAATAAATATTAAAAATCCTCATTCAATATAAGAGCATTATTGTGTTTTTAAATGTAACAAGTAGAATCAATAGGTTACAAATTTTAAAACTAGTGCATACATAAAATATAAATTTTTCTATACAATCTTATGCTAAATTTGAAATTTAAGTGTGAATATTTTAAATTCAATTAGCAAATTTAAATGAGCAAGTTGATGACAAATTTTAACATTTACGGTAATATTATTTTTAGGTTGCTTCCTGATTTTGAATATTTATTTTAATCAAAATTTGCAAGCTTAAATCAAAACTATACTTTTAGAACAGGAACTATAAATAAAATCTCCAGAATTTATAACAGTTATGAGATCTAGACCCATACATACATAATACTTGATACAAACAAGCAAAAAAACCTCCCTAGAGTTGTTTTCAGAGTACTCTTTATCTAAAAGCAAATTCTTATCTCAAGTTAAATTGATGTTCACCTTATAGTCCTAGAAATTACTTTTAAGGCAAACACAACTAATCTTAAGAGTCTCTGAAGCTTAAGGAAAATCATTGTAATCACTATGAAAAAGAATTAGCACACCAGACTAACCTAAAGAAACTATAGTTTAGATCGCCAGGAAAACAAAGTGCTAGGTCAGCAAAGGATTTTAGAAAAAGGATAATAAATTGAAATCTGAACACAAGCTCAACATTGGCAAATAATAACTTTCATATTTTTTCCATGTTTACATAAGAGTATGACATCTCACTTGGCTAAGAAAAATTCAAAACATAATGAAAAAAATTAAATTAATATATATTTTAAATAAATACAATAAATTTGAGATTTAAAAGTATATCCATATTCATGTAAAAATATATCTAACAAGCTGTATTGATACAGAGGATAGAAATAACCTCTAATAGCTTTGGATTTTAGAAACCTTAAGCACAAAAACATCACAACTAGACAAGGTGCAAGGTACAACCCAGCATAATACCAAACCATAAAGGAAAACAATGAAGACAGAATCTTTGCCTTTAATAAATAAAAAATATGTGTACATATAAAGAAAGTAAAAACCAACCTCACAGCAATGTTCTTAAATAAATGTGTGACAGAGTGGTCCAAAGTAAAATTAAGATTTTAAAAAGGCATTCTTGAGTAATGATACTCGTGAAAGGTTTTTTAGAAGATTGAGAAAGAAAACTTACTAAACTCCCATTTTATACTCATCTTTCCGTCAAAAGTAACTTTCTTATTCAAAATAAAAATTTGATATATTGGTTCATAAAAATATTTTTAAGACACTTGAAAATAATTGTCAGAAATAATCAGAATGTTTCAAATAAAGTTTAATCTGTAGCTCTTCATGAGTTCTATCTCATGACACAGAGAGCTAGCAGATAAAATAATGTGTACCATTAAGGCTATGTTAATGTATTAAGGAGAATTCTACAGACATCATGAAGTAAGGAATGGATCACTCCTTTCACACACACACACACACACACACACACACACACACACACGAAACTGACCACATGCTGATCCATAAAAAACCTTTTACATTTCAATAGAATAAAATAATTGACTATATTCTATTTTCATAATAAGTAAGCTTAAAATCAATAATGTAATTAGAAAAAAGCCAACTTCAGGAAAATCAAACAGTACTCTTCTAAGAAAAACTGTGAATTTAAAGACTATTTTAAATGAGTGAAAATTAAAATGTATGGAATAAAACCAAAGCAGTATATAAAGGAACTTGTTGCCCCTTAAAGTACGTATAATTAAAAAGAAGAGAAGATGAAAATTATTGATTTAGAATGCAAGAAATAAAACCTGCGACTGTGGCGGGGGGGGACATTGATTTAGCTCCCAATTCAAAGCTAGAAAAAGAAAGGAAAAAAAAACCTTAGAAAAGCACAAAGGAAGATATAAAGACAATCAATGAAATAGGAAATAAATGTAAAATAAAGAAAATCAACTGTCAAAAGTTTTTCTTTAAAAAGATTATAAATATTAATAAAACCTGAGTAAAATGATCATAGAAAAAAAAGAAGGAAAGAAGGAAGAGATGGGCAAAGGGAGGGCAGACACAAACAACCAATACCAGGAAGAAAGGAAAGGACATCACTATATATCTCACAGGCCAAAAATATTACGATTAACTTTAAGAAAATATGACAATTGAAAAAAAATGAATGTATGTCTCTAAAAGTTGAATTTATAAAAGGAGAAAAAGAGGAAATATAATATATAAATAGCTCAGTATCTATTAAGGTGTTAAAAGTAGGTTTTACTATTATTTAGGTAGGTTGAAGCCAACAGATTAGGAGATGATTGCCAATGAAAGGAGAGTTTATTATATTTACAGATCCCAAGAGAAGGAACCATGCCATGCCATAGGGGGACACACAGAAAAGCACCAGGGTTGGTCAGAAAGCAAAAGAAGTGAGGGGAAAATACAGGTGAGTGCCTTTACTGTAGTTTCCCACAGGAAGGAGTAGGTGAGGCAGAGGACGCAGGATTAGGATTGGCTAGTTTGAATAATTTCATCAGGCTCTGGGTCATAAGGAGCTGTTCCTAATTGGCTGGTGCCTCACTCTTGGGTGATTAGAACAGGAGAATAATGGCCCTGAGTGTGAGAACCATGTAGAGAACGTTGTTGATGGTCTGAGCTCTGGATTGGTGGGTGGTCTGCACAGAAAAGACACATTTGCAGGACAGTCATTTGCAGTCTCTAATAACTAGATAACCCTAGAAGGGACAGTCTCTCCAGAGTCTACAAGATACCAGATGCCAAAGCATCAGAAACACATGGTTAATACATAAAGAATTGAATCTTTTCTTTAAGACCTTTCCAGAAATAAAATCTCAGGTCCAGAAGGCTTTAATAGTGAATTGTTATAAACATTTAAAATGAATAACTTAATCTTGCAAAAATAAATAAACTTTGTAAGAATAAGATGGAAATGAACACTTACTCTAAGAACGCAGCATAATCTCAACTCTAAAACCTAAAGAAGAGGTCATTACAAAAAAGAGTTTAATTTGTCTTCCCTGCAAATAATTCTTTTGCCAACACTGTTCACCTTGGACTTAAAGAATGACTTGTTTAGTGTTATGGTATTTTATATAACATTATTTCTGATCAAGGAACTCATTTCACAGCAAAAGAAATGTAGCAATGGGCTTGTGCTCATAAAAATCACTAGGTCTAACCCCCATTATTTAAAAGTAGCTGACCTAAAAGAACAAGAGAAGGGATTGCTGAAAACACAATCATGGTGCCAGTTGAGAGGTAAGACCTTGTGAGGACAGGGTTTAAACATTTTTGATGCATTACATGCAAAATATATCAAGTACTTTCTCATTATTTCACCTAATAACACATTTGCAAAATGTTTTTCTCTTGTCTCCATAACTTTGAACTCTAGTTATTTATAAATCTTAACTCCCAAGACAAAAATGCTTCCACTTAGAACACAACTTTGATTCTACAGAACTGAAAGTTAGGATTGTCAACTAGAATTTGGGACTGCTCATGCTGCTGAAACAAAATAGAGGCTATTCTACAAACTGGGGTGATTTGTCAAAATTAATAGGTGGAATCTGAATTGCAGTGAGAATAGGAAGAACTTTGTCAGGACATTTTCTAGGGTTCCTCTTAATATTTCTATCTCCAATATTAAGAATTGTTGAAAAATTCAATCAACGATAAAAAGGATCACTAAGGATTCATATCCTTCGAAAATGAAGTTTTGTTCTTTCATCAGATAAAGAACCCTGAACAACTGACATCCTAATTGAGGGCAAAGGAAACATGGAGAGGGTGATAGAAGGAAGTCAGAAATATCATCTACAGCCTTAGACCAGTTAAGAAATAATAACTGTGGAAGCTGTGTGGAAGCTATTCAGATAAATAGCCGAGAGAGAGAGAGAGAGAGAGAGAGAGAGAGAGAGAGAGAGAGAGAGAGAGAGAGTGTGTGTGTGTGTGTGTGTGTGTGTGTGTGTGGAGTGTATGTGTGAACTATTTCTCTTCCTCTTCACCTCCTCCTCTTTATTTTTTAAAAGTTTCATAAAAAGAAATTAACAGTGGAGAGTGAAGAAAACTGTTAAAAAATAGTTGTATTGTATTAGGCAGAATATAGCTGTTTGGAAAATTATGTGGAAGTTTGAATATAAGTAGAAAGATTCATATGGATGCTAAGTAGTCAAAGGGGTGAAATGTACCAGATTTTAAACTACTGTCTCAGCTCCAAACCTGGGAATCTGCGAACCATATTTGTGCTTTGTCAGATTGCTCCTTGTTGGGCTCAGCCAATAGAAGGTGCTATAGGGTATATAAAGGGCTCATGGATGAAGGGATTTCTTGCTATGGATCTGCTTCTTCATTGGAGAAGCAGCAGCAACTTCCCATAGTCACAACAGAATATAGTTTCAGTTTTTCCAACATCCTTCTGCTTTAGTTTTTATGTCACTCTGTACCCTCTCAAACTTTGCAGCATGAGTACCCCTTTCCATTATCTCACTTCTTTATACTCCTTTCATCTCTGGCCTTTTCCCCTTTGCTTCTCTATTTTTTTTACCAGTGCCATTTCAACTTATATAAACCTGTTAAAGTTTTCTATATTTCTTCCCTGTGTACTTGCGATTATGATACTAATATAAATGTCACTTAGTAACTACATTTTTAAGTTATATGATGAAAAAAATGCCTTTTCCCATATATGTTTGTAATAATACAATGGAACTATAGTTTGTCCCTGAAAATGTCAACAGAACCATTAGTACATACTTTTAAGTAGTAATGACCAGATACTCAAAATTTTAATATTCAGAATTGCTCAAAATATGTATTAATCATGTCAGTGAGATCAGATTTCT
Source organism: Cynopterus sphinx (assembly GCA_030015415.1). Taxonomy (NCBI): domain Eukaryota; kingdom Metazoa; phylum Chordata; class Mammalia; order Chiroptera; family Pteropodidae; genus Cynopterus; species Cynopterus sphinx. The sequence continues at coordinate 122,624,906 of CM057382.1, forward strand.
GTAAAGGAATCCTGCATTGCAGTCTTTATCAGTGGAGACAATCTTAAAGAGATATGAATTCCTAAACATTTAAATATACTGAAACAAAGTTTACTCCTTATGAATATGTGCATCTAAGTAAGATAATTAGACATTTGAAGTCAATTTCTAAATGCCGTGTTAAGTTAGTCATAAATGTATTATATGGAGGTTTTAATAGTCTTTACGCCATCACTATACCACAAGTAGGGTTGCATATGTAGTCATGGTGGCATCAAGGACTTAAGGACTTAAATGATGGAGTCAATCATCTCCACATCACTTTTAACATTTTCTCTTTTAATCCCCATATGAGCTACAAAACAGTGACTGGTTGACATAGAATATAGTAATCAGATTAGGACGGACACCACAAATGTAGCATACTTTAATTCTCAGAGATTAGGTAAATTTTGAGTCATTTTGCTGTTGTTCATTTTAAATGAAATTGGCACCTTCAATGTTAAGATAGGAACAGACTTCATTCTCAAAACACATGAAAGTATAAAATTGTTTTTATAAACCAGAATAAAGGAAAAATCATTTCTTTGTGAACTTATTATTTACTTCCAAGATTTATGTAGGGCAATCAAAAATAACTAATCTAAAACTGCAAAACTGCATTCTTCTCACAATCTGTCTACGTACTGACAGGCAATCACACCCACTCAGAAAATAGGCTACGAGAATCTGGCTTATCACAGTGTTTCTTGCTCAGCAGTTGCCTTCATCGTTCTTTCTCTGCTTTGATGAAGATGGATTCCAGCAGCACTTGTTCTTGCTGTTGGCATATCAAACCCATTTTCTGAACTAATCAAGTTACACAATTAAATGAAAAATCTGTAGAGACCTTAAAAGGTAATAGAAGTATAGGAAGTATGTAAGTACTATAACCAATTCACTCTCTAATGTATCAGAAATCATTTGCCTAAAATCCTTTACTTGTGGTAATGGTCCTATAGTAACAAAATTTATTTTAATGCCTCTTCTCAAATGGTTAGGTGAGTGATAAGACACCAACAAGCAAGCTAGACAACCAAGAAAATAAACTTGAAAACTATGCAAAAATGTAACAACTTTCTACAAATATTCTGGGAGAAATTATAAAAAAAGATTGAGAATAACAGAATACAGTTTTTAGTCAGAATAACTTTGATTCTTATGAACTAGTTCATCTGAAATCCATTTCTAACATCGTTTTACTGTTTTCAGGTACTCAATGGTCTGTGTTCCAGGCCCACAGGATCATTTATGAGCTCTTGACACTAGCACAAGCTGAGCTGTGCTCCCTCATCAGAGGTCTGAATCCTAGCCACAAAAGGTCTCTCCCAGCTTTCAAGTTTTAATAATTCCAATCTATTCCCTTTGTTCCCCAAGGTTTAAGTATGGTGGCATTGCCTGGGTTACTACTTCCATGTTTTAGCGTTCTCTCTTTACCTTTTCAGTTCTCCAATATTAACAATTCTTTGTTATTTATTTTAAAATAACTAGTGCAACACTGTCTCCTGATTAGATTATGACTGATATATGCCCTCTCTGCCTAAATATATGATTATAACTTTGTATCTACAACAGCCACCCAGTATGGTAGAAGGAAGGTGTTACTCTAGCACGATCCCAGATTCTCAGGTATGAAGGAGAATTCCTATTTCATCATCTCTAGGATTTCTTAATCTGAGTCTCCACTTATCCACCAGTACTACCCAAACTTCAATCTTACCAGAGTTCACCCACAGTGTGGGAGAGCATGAACAGGCCTCATATTCAAATATCAACTCCTTTGCTTTGCTACTTTTCTCTATCCTTCCAATTCAGGAAGGCTTTTCTCATTCATTGTAGCCAGAAATTTCCTTTATCCTGAAAAGTAAAAAGCTGACTTGACATTTATTCTTTCTGCCTCTTTGTATTCCTCACATAGCAATACCATGCAAGACAGAGGTGCCTCTGGTTGAAGAAGGTGAATTTCTCTTGCGAGGAAGTATTAAAATGAAAAAAGATATTATTATAGCTCAATTTTTGTTCTTCATTAATATATGAAATGATGAAAAAAAGAGCATAGGCTTTGGAATGAGATGAATATAGCTTTAGGCATAACCCTGCCATTTATAAATTTTATAGTTAACTTATAACAATGAAATAAGTCTCAAAAGCAATAATACACTTATTTCTTACTATGACCCTATCAGGTTATCGTATTTATTGTCCTAATTTAATATTTGAAGAAACTGAGATTTAGGGAAGTTGTCCATGTTCGTACATCTACAAGCTTTTGCTCTTAAACTTTAACCCTATTCAGGGATGAGATAAGAGTACAGCAAAGGGAATATAGTCAATGGCACTGTAATGGCTACATATAGAGCCAGATGGGTGCTAGAGCAATCGGGGGGATCACTTCATAAACTATATAAATGTCTAACCATTGTACTGTATACCTGAAACTAATATAAAATAAAAACAAAGAAAATATTTTAATAACTCAAATTAATATAAATTAAAATATAAATCAAAATTTATTTTTAAATCCTTCATTCTCAATTCTATGTATTGTAAAACTGTTTATCAAATAATAAAATAGTGCAAACTGCCAAATTATTCTAATTTCTAAAGCTTTCTTAAATTTTTAGAAAATATGGGTAAAACTTTTTGCGATATTTTTGATACCAGTTGATGCCCTTTCCTGAGCCATAAATTGACCCAAGGAAATATATCAAATTCTTTCAGGGACTTTCCCACTAAGTTGATAATCATTAGTGAATTTTTAGCCTCTCAACAACTAGAGGAATGTTGACTTCAATGTTGTTCATGATGCTGAATCCTCTATAAGTTGCTACAAAGCAGTTGGATTAATTTACACACACACACACACACATACACACACACACACACGGTTCTATCCCTCGTGATAATGTCTGAGATCTTTAGCGTCACATCTCTTTTCTTTTAAATCACGGAAATCATTTATTATATTGTTATATTTATTTTAGTCAAGCCTAATTATTCAAGCCTGAAGAGAGTTGCACAAAAAGACCCTGAAGAGAGTGGTCTCTATTGCTGAAATGCCTTGGTTTGAATTCTGACTCTTCCATTTTAACTTTAAACTGTGTCTCAGTTTCCTCATTTTTAAAGATAACCATAATTATAGTACTCAAATAAGTTAATATACAGTTAGAATGGTCCCTGGCATAGAACAAGCACAATGTAAGCATTAGCTCTTATTTTTATTAGTAAAATTAATTCAAGTAATATCTATGACAGACAGGTGTGTGTGTGTGTGTGTGTGTGTGTGTGTGTGTGTGTGTGTGTTAATGATTCACCTCATTAAAGGACAGTAAAATGTAACAGATTCTCAGGGGTGCTTTTCCTAGTACACATTCAAAACTAAAAAGTTCAATGACAATCTTCTTTTAAGTCCTCTGATGGGTGGGGAAGGTAGATTTATTTGCATTTCACTTTTAACCTGCATACGTTGCCCTTTGAAGTGTGAACTGTATTAATGAATTTACTTTGATAGTATCCATTATGAGAGAATCTTAGGCTTTGTTTCATTCATTGGAGGCCTCTGAGGCTATAAAGAAAACTCTAAGTCATCTGGTTTGCCAAATGTCCTCAAGGTAAGTTAGCTTCAGTGTCTATCTGCGGCTCTGGATTCTTCTTTAATTTAGCCTTTAGCCTGTGTACTCCTTATTTCTTTCTAATTCTTAGAAGAATCCATGAATATGCTTTGTTTTATTTTATTTAGAATTTTGGCTGTTGGCAGAGAATGGGTCAGTCCAGGTACCAATACCTCATAATGACATTCCAAAAGCATACTCATCATTAACTCATGAGTACTATTTTTATTTTTATTTTGAAATAATATCTTCACAGCATAATCAAATCATATTCAAGTCTAAAATAAACAGTTAAACTATCCTCCTTGACCTCTCCCTGGTTCTATTCCCAGAAATCCAGTTGACCCTTAAACAACAAGTGGGTTAGAGGCACTGACCCCTCCTTGCAATAGAAAATCCACATATAATTTTGATTTCCCAAAAATTTACTTGTCCTGGGGAAGGGGGTTAGGGGGCTATTGGTTCCAAATTTGTCGATGTCAAGTCTCCTATAAAAAAATGGCATAAATCAATGCATACAAAGACCACTATATCCATGGACCCCAAACCAGGAATTAAAAACAGTACATGTATTCATTAAAAAAAATCTGGGTACAAATAGTAGGCCCCTGCAGTTCAAACCATTGTTGGTCAAGAATCAACTGTAATTCCTTTTCATGGTAATTGTGAGGGATTTTTTGGAGTTGCTTTGTTTTTAGAGTTACAATTATATATTTAAAATAAGGTCTTAAATCTAATTTCTCAATTTTTTGAAAACATCTGTTCACTCTGCACTATGAAATAAACAATTGGCGCATCTGAGTGCCTCATGACCTCTCACTTCTTAGTTTTATTATTATATTATTGATATTAAAGTTTCTAATATTTAAAATTGATCAACAATATTAAACAGGACTAGAATATCATAATCACTGAACCAACTAGTGTGGCCAAACACATAGAGAAATGAAATTCTGTCACCAAACCCCTGACTCTTGAAGAATGTCCAAGCATGAGCTAAAAATGCCTTCTTTATTAATTTGTTTCCACTCTTCCTTACTTAATCCAGGAAGTAATCAATATCTACTCTTCTCTAGGTTTATATCACCTTTCTTTTATCTTTTTTTCATTTTGCTAGAACATCTTCACATGTGCGGATGTAAAGGTACTAAACTTTCCAAGCTCTACCATGTAAGAAAATTATTTTCTTGATTCATTTAATTGAAATTTGGGGTAGAGGCAGAATTATACATCCAAAATTATTTTCTCTCAGATATTTGAGAAAATATTATTCTGTCATCTCTTTGTGAAACGTTGCCAGTGCTGCTGACAAGTGTTGATATCAGTACGTTTCTCATCCCTTTGTAGGTGACCTGGTTACTTTCCTCTCTGGAAATTTCCAGGCTATTTTCTTTATTTCTAGTTTTTTGCAAATGCAAAAGAATGTGAAATACACACACACACACACACACACACACACACACACACACACACACATTCATCCTCCTTGGTATTTTGTTGAGCTCTTTTAATTGAAAATGTATGTCTTTATTTAGCTCAGGATAACTTACTGATTTTTACAGCAAATACTCCCAAGTACTATCTCAGCATTCTGCTTCTGGAACGCCTAATAAGCAGATGTTTGGCTTGTGTTTTCAATCTCTTTATCATTTTGTATTCAATTAACGCTTATGTTGTACTTTTTAAAAATTATTTCACTGAGAACTTGTAAAAGGAAGAGAGCTGTAATGTGCACTTTGTCTTTCATCTGAAACAAGAAGTCTGGGTTTTAATATTTTTATATGAAACTTTTATGTAAAATATTGAAAATTAAACTATATTTATTCCTTCAAGATTGCAGCATATCCACACACACAAGTTTTAAATATGTATAAGGTAAATTTTCTAATATTTTTATTTGAAGTGAAAATTATAAAATAAAGTTCACTACTTTATAAGACTGACATCAATTTCAATTTAAAATAAATAATTTGGATTTTTCATTAGATAAATATTACACATCCACATATTTGAAGGTATTTGCAGAAGGGATTTGAAAACCTAAGTATTCCATGTGACTAACCTATTTTGCTTCATGGGTAAGCAGAATCCCACCTAATACTTTGAATTGCAAGTGTTTTCTGACCTCAAAAAAAAAAAATACCAAGGAGTTTCCTGATCCAGTTAGAGACAGAGTAAATGTAAACTAGGTAAGAGCAGTTGGTAGAGCAACTCATCTTCCGTGAAAGCAGATCCCCAACACTCTTTTCCACTACAAGCATAAAGTATAATATATACATATGCATTCCTATGGGTATCTGCAGAGATTCACATTGTTTTTTCCTAGCAACTATAATATTATGATAGAAATAACTATGAACCTATTCTAAATATTCCTAAGTTTACAAGCTTTATATGGGTAATAAATTGCTGATGGTATACTTCACAGTGGATCTTAAGGTGTGTATGACCAAGATGTACTTCAGAAACAGCACAACCTAGAAATTCCTCAAGATGAAGAAATGATCTATTGAAGCAATACATTTATTTAACTCTTATGAGAATCTCTTACCTGTCAAGAACACTGCCTGATTATTTTAAGATGCCTTTTAAACTTAAAGCTACAAAAAAAACTTGATGCTAATTGGACTCCCTCTCTTGAATTCGAAAAAAATAAATCCAGTCTTGAATGGCTTTCACCAATTTAATCTAATTCACAGCTATATTAATTTCACTAGCATTGCATTTGTACTTTATTTAAATTAGTTCATCCTAATCTTGTACCAGTTACTTCATCATTGAAAACATTATAAATCAACTCTTGGTATTGTGCACCTGGTAGAATTATTTCAGCAAGCAAAGCTACTTCTCTGGTTGACTGGCTACATTTTAAAACCCAGTTGATGATCCTGTTTTGGCAATTTTTTTATTAATAATATCTTACAATGATGGCCTAATTTCTATAAAAATTTATTTTAACAATACCTGCACACAGAAGTCTAACCTTTAAACTGTATATTTCACTTTGCTCTTTTAGTAAATTTAATCTGAATAAAATAGTCAAGTATTCATTTTTAAATTTTATCTGCTTTACTTATTTCACTTATTCAGCATTACCTAAAAAAATGAATAGTCAATTAGAAAAATTCATATCACACAGTTTAAAATGCAGATTAGTGGGGATAAAAAAAATCATTGAAGAATCTACAGTTTCAAGACAAATTCAAAGTGAAAACAGAAAAAAATTGTACATAAGAGTGAACTGAGTTGAACCTAACATAAGTCTTCTACTCTACAGGTTCAGCTTTCCTATATGTCCTAGAAATGAAAGCTCTCTAATCCTATAGGAGATGTTCCATGTACAGAATATTCTCTCACAGAACAATCTGAACTTCTGCTTAGCTTCAAAAATTATGTTGAACTTTGAAAGTATGGAAGTATCATACTAGACAAAGATGTTACAGCAGGATCCCAGGTACCTCCTAATATACTGTTCTTCTCCATGATTCCTAGTTTACAAATAAGTTTAGTTATAGATATGTCTTCTTACCATATTGGACAGTTTAGAGGTTCTTTTTGTCCTTGACAAGAAAGCAGCATATCGGTTATTCAAGTTAGGTAGTTCATCAGAAATTCTGTGGACCTGTGAATTCCCAAAGGCATGTTGAAAGAAGGTTTGAGAGTAGTATATCATTTATATTTATCAATACAACTGGCACTATAAGTAATAAGTTTGCAATGAAAATCATCAATATTGTTCTGTCATTAAATATTGACATTATTCATAAATAAAGGAAAAAATTAAATGAGATATAGAAAAAGACTTTAAGTTAATGAGATATTAAAATTGAAAAAGATTTGATTATATAAAGCTCTAAGAAAGTAAGATGGATTTGCATACATTATTTAAACATATTAGGGTTGAGTTATTAGCTGTACTCCAATGTCAAATGCAGACATCAATTACTGTTCTCTTTCATAACCAGCAGGTTGCGATCTCTATACAATATGAGTATAAGACATTTAGGCAATAATATAGCATAATCTGTTAATATTTAATTATTAATACATGAAATACAAATATAATAATAACTTTTAAACTGATTAGGTGACAATCCTGGATTAATAAATTTTCTAGGCAAAATAATACACATGCTCATAAATATGATAATTCTTTATATGCATTGAAATGAAAATTAATCGTCTAGAGGAAGCCGGTAATCAAAAATGTAATTATCCATTATATAACCCTTGTAATATGATCGTCTTTCCAATTTATTGTGCCATTAAACGATCTGTCTTTATTTATTAATTTAAATAGAACAGTCTATTTTTTAAATGCAAAAAGATGAAAATTTATTTTTCCATTTTTACATACTTCATTGTTTTTATTTCAAAATTTGCTTTTCATATTTAATACTTCAGAATTTGATATCTAGCAGAAGACATTTTTTCTTGTTCAACTTTTGAGAAACATTAACCTACTAAAATATACATCCTTCACATACTGTATCTTTGAAACTATGTGCTTTTCTACCCTCAATGCTGAAATTGGTACTTCTCCACTTTTTTTCAGATTATATCATTATTACTACCTAGTCACTCAAAAGAAAGTAGGTTCTATCACTTTCAAAAACAGAAAAATAAGAGCCACATCTTAGAAATGTGAAAGCCTCCAAATATAGAACATCTAAGCCAGCATTATTATTTTACATAGTTTTATATTTATTGAAACCAAAAAATAATTTACTTTTATAATGATTTTATTATAAAATACTTGCTACTAGAAATTACGACAAAGAAGTTCAGAAACATTTTGCAACTTTTGCTGTTTAAGGGTAAAAATTAACAAGTGCAGAAAATAAATTACAAATTGGATGACTTTGGCTTTAGAGGAAGTGAGTAATGTGAAGATTAGTACATTTTTACCAAAATAATTAAAAATAATAAAATCCAAATAAAATATAACAAAATCCTTTTTTAAAGGCTTCATGGAGTTGTGTATGCTTCCAACTCTATGAGTTGTCACCACAGACAAGGGGGTCTAAGATTGTGAAGAGGGTAGAACTTCTGAAAGGTAAGTTATCAGTCCAAAGGTGGTTTACCCCTGGGGGCATTTGTTGATAATAGGTAAGAGAGAAAGAATTTTGGTTTAGACATGACAGGAGCTTTTGTTAAGAAACTGTGAAACAAGCTTGTTGTGGTCTTGTTGGGCCAGAATAACAAAACAATGGATTTGAGGAGACAAAAAACACATGGTCTGTTTCCCCATTAAGATGTCTACAAGAAGATGGGGGCAAGATGCCGCTAAAAATCTAAATTAAAGCTCTATCTAAAACACAGAGATATTAAAGATTAGAGTTCAGAATCTGAACACACCAGGTCCACAAATAAAATCCCCATAATACCACACTTTAAAAAACTGACTAAACCAGAGCTAAACTAAGCCCTAGAAAAACTGTAATCACCCCAATTCATGATTGAATTAAGGTGATCTCATCTAACTACTTGCAGATAGAAGTATTTAATTTCATTTAGATCCTTTTTGGAAGAATATAACACCATTTAGAGCCTACATCTTATTACCAATATTTGGCATTCTATTAAAAAATTACGGGGCATGCCAAAAGATAGAAGTGCATGATAAAAAGTCAAGAGAAAAAAAATAATAATAATTATAGACTGATAGGTAGTCCAGATACTGGAGTTAGCAGACAGGAGTTTAAAATAATTGTGAATAATGTGTTAAAGAAAATAGAGGAAAAAATGAAAAAGAATAATTGGAAACATAAAGAATTACTCCAGAATTCTAAATGTGGCCTACAGCTGGAACCCATCTCAGGACTGTGCCACTAGACACCAACTTCACCGAGCTGCACTAATAAGACTTGGAGATTTAAGAGCTTTGCATAGTACATAGAAACAGACATGGAAAGGCAGCCAAAACAGGAAGACAAAGAAGCAGACACCTCATGAGAGAACAGAACAGAGATCCAGAAATAATGGAGTCAAGTACTCTAACAGATGCTGAGTTCAAAACACTGGTTATAGGAAGGGGAAAAAATGAGGTAGATGATAGAAGCTCTGTTCATCCCTCTGGTGACCAAATCAAAGTTGTGATGGGAACAAGGAGCAAACAGCAAGGGAAAATCACCTGGAATCTAGATGAGCAAGCCATACAACTAGGGAGAAATCTAAGAGATCACTCTGCAACAACAGAAGGCAGGATGGAGCGAGGACATGAGGCTGCCCAGTCCCAAGTGCCTGAGAGAGACAGAGATGGAGACAGAGGCTGTGGCAACAGCAGCAGAAAATGCCTCATAAAGGGGCCATGCCTGCTAACAGACTTTCACAGTGATGAACCTGCTTGCTGTGAGCCCCAGTGCCAATTCAGCTGCATGCAGGAGGCACCACGGACTTACGGGGAGACACTGTCAGAGTGACAGAGTGAGCGCTGCGGCAAGACTAGCACTGCACAGAAGTGCCGATGATATCCATTGTTCCTCTGTTGAGCCCTCCCCACTCCCAGTGCATGGAACAGCACAGCCATAGCTGTGACGTCATCAAACTGGATAACAGAGGTTGCTCCACCCAGAGGATTCCCTGAAACCCTGCCTCCTCCAACCCAGGCCCCACCCAAGCCACATCCAGGTATAGCCTCAGTAAGTCAGGTGCTCCTTTCTGAGCAGCACCTAGACTCACACTGGAGCCAGCTGGCCTTGGTTTCTGGTGTGGCCTTTTGGGGCAGCTATAAGCACAGCATCTGTGGATTGTTTGCTGAATCTTAACAGGTGGCCCCAGAGGGGTAGAGGCTTGGGCTAATTTGGCCTGCAGCTGAACCCCTCTAAGGACTGTGCAACTGGACACCTACTTCACAAATCCACATTAATAAGACTGGGAGATTAGGAGCTTTGCTTAGTACATAGAAATGGACAGAGAAAGGCAGGCAAAATGGAAAAACAAAGAAACAGAAATAATATTACAGAATAGAACAGAGATATAGAAATAATGAAATTAAGAAATCTCACAGATGCAGAGTTCAAAACACTGGTTATAAAGATACTCAATGAACTTTTGGAAAGTGTAGATAAATGCAGTGAGAACTTCAACAAAGAAATAAAATAAAAAACATAAAAATGGAAATGGAAATTATAAAAGGGAACCAGTCTGAAATGAAGAACTCATTATCTGAGATGAGAAGTATATTAAATGGAATAAACAGGAATAAACAAAGTGAATAAAGAAGAGGATCAAATAACCTATACAGAGAACAGGAAAGCCAATCAGGACACTCAATCAGAATTGCAAGAAAAAAGAAACCAAGACTGTAAAAATAATTTAAAGAGCTTGTGGAACATTATTAAAGGTCAAAATAAATGTCTCATCAGCATACCAGAAGAAAAACAAGATGCTGAACAGCTATTTAGAAATAGTGATGGAAAACTTCCCTAACCTGGTGAATGAAATAGACGTACAACCCCAGGAAGCTCAGAAAATCCCCAAAACCAGGAACTCAAAAAGGCCTATACCAAGACACATCATAATTAAAATACCAAAAGTTAAAAACAAAGAGAGAATCTTAAAAGTAGCAAAAGAAAAGCACTTAGCTACCTACAAAGGAGCACCTATACGCCTGGCAACTGATTTCTCAAAAGAAACTATTCAGGACAGAACAAAACGTTTGAAGTGATGAAGGCTCAGGATCTACAACCAAGAATACTTTATCCTGCAAAGCTATCATTTAGAGTTGAAGAACAAATAAAGAGTTGACCAAACAAAAATAAGCTAAAGGAATTCATCAACACCACACCAGTATTACAGGAAATGTTAGAGGGGCTTCTTTAAGAAGAAAAAACATGTATCAAAATAGGAATAAGCAATGGTAATAACTACATTCCTATCAACAAGTACCTCAAATGGAAAATAATTAAGTGCTCCAAACAAAAAAGGAGTGACTGAATGGACAAGAAAACAAGACCCCTATATATGCTGCCTATAAGAGACTCACTCAGATTAAAAGACACACACAGACTAAAAAGTAAGGGGATGGAAAAAGATGTTGCCTTGATGGACCTAGAGGGTGTTGTGCTGAATGAAATAAGTCAGATAAAGACAAATATCACTTAATTTCATATGTATGTAAAATCTAAAGAACAAAATCAACAATAATAAAAAAAAAAAACAGAAGTAAACAGAGAATATTTTAAAGGCTACTAGAGGAAGGGGGATTGGAGGCAACAGCAAAAAAGGGCAAAAGGGATTAAGACGTACAAATGAATAGTTCAAAATAGACATGGAGATATAAAGTGTAGAATCAGGAAAATAGTTAACAATGTTGTAATAAATATGTAAGGAGAATAGGAGTACTAAATTTAGTGGGGTAATCACTGAGAGTTATGCATATTTCTAATCACTATGCTATACAATTGAAACCAATATATTATTGTATGCCAACTATAATTGAAAAACTCATTAAATTGTACAATGTAAATACAAGCAACAAATTGTCTATTATATTTCGATAAAGCAGGGAAAAAATCTAAAGAGAAAAATAAATACAATTGAAAGAAAGATTAGTGATTTGTAAAAAACCTCTGTTGAAAATACCTAAACTGAAGCACAAAGATAGAAAAATCAGGCATAATACAGAAAAGTTATAAAAGATATTTGAAAAAAAATTATAAAAGAGTTATAAAAGATATTTACCCATGGCAAATGGGTAAAACACATATATTTATTAAAAATACAAGCATAAAAGAATGTGACAGAAGAAATATATGAATATATACTAATTGAGACTTATTTAAAACTGATGAAAGACTTCCACCCAGAGAGCCAGAGGTTCTGCAAACCTCAGGCACACAAATATAAAGAAAAACACACTTTTGACACATCAAAGGTAGAGACCAAAAAGAACGAACAATTGTTTTCAAAGAAGAAATAATAGGTTGTCAAACTACCCATAGAAATTACAGAAGGCCTAAAACAACAGAATAACATTTTTAAAGTGCTGAAAGAATATTACTACCAACCTAAAAGAGAATTACCACCAACCTAAAAAAAGTGCTACCAAACTAAAAATCTAAACAAAAAAATAAAATATGACAAAATAAAGGCATTTTTAGGCAAAAGCTATAATAATTCAGCATCAATAGACCTTGACCAGAAGGTACACTAAAGGGTGCTTTCTCAAGCAGAAGACAAATGATTCAAGATGGAAACATGGAAATGCAGAAAGAAAAGAAACACGACAGAAACATTAATGTGTGGGTAAATATGAATAAAAACTGAATTAAAAAAATATAATATTTAAAGAATTTAAAATATATATATATATATAAACTTAAAATGTATAACAATAATTAAAACAAAATGAAGGTAAAATGTTCTATCTAGGTCAGCATTATTGGGAAAGTGGTAAAAGTAATCCTTTTTATTGGACTGCAAAAAGTAAAGGATGTATATTATACTTTTGGTGGCAATCATTAAAAGAATAGAAAACACTGAATTACTCAATGGTAATGAAGATGAAATAAAATAATATGAAATATTTCATAATACACAAAAAGTAAAGAAAAAACAAGTGGGCCAATAAAATATATAAAATAAAATGGTTTATATACACACAAATATATCAGTGATCACATTACATATAAATTAATTAATACTGTAGTTAAATGCAAAATTTGTCACACTGGATTTTTAAAACACACTTGTTTAGGATGTATTTTTCATTCTTGATTATAGTTTGTTAAATTTTATGTAAACTACCAGAGTCTGAGATACACTGATAGGTAGATTTTAATTGACAGTGATAACAACTGCTGTGCCAGAAACTATTTAAAATATTTTATGTAAATTGATTCATTTAATATTCACAATAATACTTTGAAGTATATTCTATTATGATCTCCATTTGACTATAAAGAGTTCAAATAACTTATACAAGGTTAGTCGCAGAGCAAAAGAATATACTCAAGCACTCTGATACCAGGGATCATGCTCATAATCACTGTGCTATACCATCTCAATATCTGCAGTGGAGAATAAAGAGTATTTACATTGAGAGCTTTAAAAAAAAATTCTCGCAACTTATAATTTTAATACTTCTTTCTACTCTAAATGTCAAGTTACTCAGAAAAATTAACTTATGTTCTAAACAACATACAACAGGAATGTTCTAAAACCTACTAACATTCGTGATAAATTTAAAATATACTTATGTTAGCACTTAAAACATTCTTAAGATGGTAATTTTAGTGTTACATGTTTTTTACCACATTAAAATTTTTTAAACTAGATTTTAAAGATATAATTAGACTGACTGAACTATAAAAGTTAATGAAAAGACATGTCAAAGGTTAATGACAGAAATCTAGAAAATCTAGCAATCTAGAAAAATGAGGATGCTTTAGTGTGTATAGGCAGTTAAACTTGTTCTTATTTTAGCACCTCAATAATCTGGCTAATTTAACAGACAATATATTAAATTGACAGAAAACAGTTGTTTTGAGAAGGCTGTTTAATGGACTACTGGGGACTTTGGGAGCAAAAAATAATAGAAGGAAAATGTCTATAAGTTAAAGATATATAGATGTAAGAGCTAGGATGGGTCCGAAATTATCACCTACTTCAAGCTAAGAAGTTAACCTGCCACATTTTACTGATGCTGGCAGAAGACATGAAACTCCTGAGTCAGAGAAAAAGGACCTTACTACCCATGGCATAACAAGTAACACAAACATCAGCATGCTTGCATCAGTCCTCTGGGTCCTCAAGTCCTAACGAAGGCAAGGCAGATGGAGCAAAATGGAGACCTATGTATATGTAATGTGCTTTGTTTCAAGACAAAAACCATGAGTTTAAGGAACCCGATTTTTTTATAATGAGCAGTAAGCATTCCTGCCCTCTGCTTGAGAGAAAGACACTATCTCTATCTTACAAAGTTATATGCTATACAATCATTCTTTAAAAAGATACAGAATGATTGTGAAGTAAAGATGTATAAAAATACAAAGTACCCACAATGAACTGTCTCAATAATAAAAAAGAACAAAAATAAGTTTTTACATAGAAAACAAAGTCCTTTAGGAATGTTTACATAGAAAGCAAATCTCTAAAAAATAAATTCAATAAAAATTATAAAACTGAAAAATAATGTATAAAAATATAAAAATTAATTCCACAAAGTTTATAAATAATAAAATATAAAAGTAATTCAGGACATCAAATTTCAAAGTGGTTACATGACAAGTCCTATCTTTAAATTGTTAAGCATACTTTTTCCTCATTTTATTTCATTTTCATTGTTGTTGCCATTTGTCTCATCTTGAAATTGTACTATATATCTTAAAACAGCACTAAAACAATATCCAGTAATTAATTCCACTGAATGGAAATTTGAAACTCTATAGTTTTCAACTATTGGTCTTCACTGTATGTCTTATACCACACAGAATTCTTCTATATTAGAAAACTTTCCATTTTAAAACCAGCTGTCTGGTATTTTCTTCCTAAGTCTCCAATTCTTTATATAAAACATCTTTATTTCTTTTAAATATTCTTTATGTGACATGGTTTTAACTTGTGTGCCTTCATCACTCTGATAACCCTCTCCTGAACACATTCCAATTTGTCTAAATTCCTTTTAAACTGGGGTACCTAAATGCAAAAAGAAAACAAAACAATATTCTCCAAGTAGGTATGGCTAACAAGTTCTCTCATTATAACTACACGATTCTATAGTCCACTCAAAATATATTTGGAGTATTGTAGATACTGGAACTACCAAAATGAAAGGATCTTCTTGCATCCTGGGGCTAACAATCTTGTGGTTTAATTTGTATTTTTCTTGTTATTAGTGATGTTGAGCATTTTCTCATATAGCCATTGGCCCTTTGTATCCCTTATTTTGAGAACTGTGTATTCAGATCAATGCCCATTTTTTAATTGCATTTTCTTTCCATTTAGTTTCGTGAAGTCTTTGCATATTTTGAATTTTAACACCTATCAGACACATGATTTGTAAATATTTCCTCCCATTCACTATGTGAATAGTCTTCTGTACTGTTCAGAAGCTTTCTAGTTTGATGCAATACAATTTGTCTATTTTTTCTTTTGTTGCCTGTGCTTTCGAAATCACATCCCAGACCAATGCCAAAAAGTTTTTTCCCTATTTTTTTATTTCTAGTAGTTTTAAAGTTTCAGGTCTCACATTAAATCCATGGTGAGCTGATTTCTTTATTTAGTGTGAGATAAAAGTCCAATCTCATTCTTCTATATGTGAATCTCTAATTTACCAAACACCATTTATTGGAAAGATTATCTTTTCTCCATTGTGTGTTCTTAGCAGTAAATGTATAGATTCATTTATGGGGCTCTCTATTCTGTTCCATTGGTCTATACATCTGTTTTATGCCAACACCATGCTGTTTTTATTTCTATAGCTTTATAGTATAGTTTGAAGTCAGGTAGTACCTCCAGGTGTGTTCTTTCTGTTCAAGATTGTTTTGACTATTTGGGATCTTTTGTGATTCTCTATAAATTTTGGAGTTTTTTTCTATTTCTGTGAAAAATGTCATTGGAATTTTGATAGGGATTGCATTGAATCTGTATATCATATCACCCAGGCTAATATAGACATTTTCACAATATTAATTCTTCTAATCCATAAGTATGGGACTTGTCACTTATTTGTGTCTTCTTCAGTGTCTTTTACCAATGTTTTATAGTTTTCAGTGTCAAATCTTTAGACTCCTTGGTTAAATATATTCCTAAGTATTTTTATGTTACTGTAAAAGAGATTATTTCAAATCAAACTTATACAAAGCCATTTTAATATACTTCAGTAATTTTTTTTTTTTACAACAAATTGTTCTTCTCTTTAAGCTTCCTGGATCATGGTTCTATATCTCTCTCTTGAATTCATTTATTCAATTATTATTTACTGAGTGTCTACTATAGGACAAACACTATACTTTCAATGTTTAATATATGTTATTGTCGTCCTTTTATTACTTGACAACTATGTTAATCTTCCCCTGTGTTTTGATTTCAATTTATAGTCTAGCTATAGAATATCTATCTAGTCTACCTATATTTTCACCCTAATTTTAGCAACTTTTAGTTGTCCATATAAACATTCTTTTAAATATTTTCAAATTCTTTGGGAATAAAAAATAATGAACACTAAATATATAAACATACATTAAAATGTCTTTTTAACATCTGAGTTCTAAAAAGTTTAATGTGTAGCAAAATCACAGTCAGAATTTTACTCATGCAACTGCCTTCCTGTCAAACCTTTTAGGCTAGTTTAACTCTTAGAATATCTGATCTTAGAAACATTTCTTGTTTTCTGCCAATCATTCTGAAATACAAATTTTCTAAATTCTTGTAATATCTAACAAAGCTCAAATTTCTCCTTTGATAATTCTAAACTGTAAAATAACATGATAACTATTTGTGAAATGATTCTTCTCTTCTATTTTATAAATTAGTTCTCCTCTACTTAGTCAAAATTAAGTTCAGAATAGGAGTTCCTCTCATAACTTCCTCTGCCTTCTATGAAGGTAAATTATCAGCAATTCAAAAAAATAAGAAGTTCTGTTTTCAATGAACTGAGAAATCCAACTGAAGCCTTTTATATTTACCTACATAGTTATCATGTTTGATTCTCCGAATTATTTTAAATAGATCCAGATTCCATCTGGTAACATTTTCCTCTGCCTGGAGGGCTTCCTTTAATATCTGTTATACTACAGGTCTTTGGGGAGTGACTATTTCAGTTTTTGTGTACATAAAAAGGTCTTCATTTTGTTTTCATTTTTGAAAGATATTTTATCCTGCTATGGAATTGTTGACAATCATTTTCTTTCAATACTTTAAAGCTGCACTGATGTCTTCTGACTTGAATCATTTCCAATAAGAAATATACTGTCATTATTAACTCTATTCCTCTCTTAATGTTATGTATCCTTTTTCTCTGGCTGCTTTTAAAATTATTTTTCTTTTTTACCATTTTAGTCAATTTGATTATAATGTATAATGTGCCTTAGCAAAATTTCCTTGATGTCTTTTTGTGCTGTAAGTTTAAGCTTCATGGATATGTAAGTTTTTAGTTCTCAGCAACGTTTGAAAAATTTCAGCCATTATTTCTTAAGATAGTTTTGATGCCCCACACTTTTTATTTTCCTTCAGGGACTCCAATTACACAGATATTAGGCCAATTCAAATTATTTTTCGCTGTTTCATTTTAAATAATTTCTATTACTATCTTCAAGTTCATTAGTCTTTTCTTCTGAATTATCTAATCTGATGTAAATCACACACGGTGTACTTTTCCCAATTTTATATTTCAATCTCCAGAACTTCAATTTGTGTCTTTTTATTTCCCCTATTTCTCTACTGAATATGCTCAATCTTTCTTCTACTTCTTGAACATATAAAATTTAGTTATAATAACTGCTTAATGCCCTTGTCCACTAATTCTATCATCTGTGTAATTTCTGGGTTTTTTCAATTGATTGCTTTTTTCCCTCTTTCTGAGTTGTATTGCCCTGCTTTTTTGCATATTTACTATTTTTTAATTGGATACCATACTCTGTGAATTTCACCTTGTTGGGGGCTGGATATTTTTTAATTCCTATGAATATTTTTAAGCTTTGTTTTAATTCTTATGAATATTCTTAAGATTTGTTCTGGAAATTCAGTAATGCAAAATATATATTAAAAAATAACATAATTGAAGAAAAAAGAAATTGCCATTTACAGATGTCATAATTGTGTGCCTGAGGGAATTATTTTAAAAACTAATAATAAATTAGTAGAATCAATCATTTGATTTAGCAAGAAGTAGGGATAAAGCAAATTTTTAATAAAAATATGGTAAAGCAAATTCTTAATAAAGATTATTATATTTATTTATACCAATAACAAAAGATAAATAATGCAAATTTTTGAAAGTTACCAATTACAACAGAATTAAAAACCTCAGATAGCAAGGAATAAATCTAATAAAGATGTGTAAGACTTCTACCCAAAAACTGTAAGCTGCAAAGCATTTAAAGAAGACCTAATTTAAAGAAGACCTAAATTTACCCTCAGAAAATAGTGGAGCAATCTTAAAATGAAGATAAGCATGTAAAGAAGTATATATGAGATTCTCAAAAAGATAAAGAATAAGTTCCATTTTTTAAAAAGAAATTGCAAACATAGTTGTGGACCAAAATATTTTTTATTTTTATACCATAATTTACTATATAAATAATTTCAATAAAAATAGTGTGGCTTATAATAATGAGACATATGTATAATATGTAATTTTTAAAAACCCACATAAGGAATATTATTTAGTATTCATATATTACCTGATAATCAGAAGGCCCAGGAGTAGTAAAAGTTTCTTTCTGAACTAAGAAGAAAGTTCGAGGAACAGAAGAGCCGAATGCACTTTTCTTTTGTTTCGTTAAGCAGATATTGCTAAAGTTGTCATTTATAATATTGTTTAGGATATTATAAAACCCAGGACCTAAAATTATGAAGAACATCATATGTAAGAATAAACATGGTTTTAAATTTTTTTTAGCTTTTTTTAACTTTAGCAAGAATGAAAAATAGTGTGGCACTTTGAAAATAATTTGTCAAATTCTTATAAAGCTAAATATATATTTACTATATGACCCAGAAATTCTACTCCTATTTTCCCAAGAAAAAAAAAACTACCCAAAAGTCAAAACCCCAGGGAATAAACAAAATGTGCGATACCCAAACAATGGAATACTACTCAGCAATAAAAAGGAAAGACAAATGCAACAATATAAATAAACCTCAAAAACATCACGCTAAGTGAATGAAGGCAGACAATAAGTCCCAAGTAATGTATAATTCCATTTATATGAAATTTCAGAAAATGTAAAATCAGTGACAAAAAAAAGTTGCCTGAGACCAGGAGTGGGGATGGAGATTAACTGCAAAGAGGCATGAGAGAACTTTTTAAGAATGATGGAAATGTTTCAAAACTTTATTGTAGTGGTAGTTACCAAACTATATACTTTTACCAAAACTCATCAAAATGTACACTTAAAATGAATTATTTTGTGTAAATTATACCTCAATTTAAAAAGAAAGACAGAAAGACAGGAAGGAAGGAAGGAAGGAAGGAAGGAAGGAAGGAAGGAAGGAAGGAAGGAAGGAAGGAAGGAAGGGGGGAGGGAGGGAGGGAGGGAGGGAAGAAGGGAGGAAAGAAGGAAATTATTGATGCAAAAAAGATATTGAAAAGCTGATGTAGTAGCAACATTAAAAATTGCTTTGGAAAAAAATAAAATCAACTATCACCCCATCTTCCTATTACAACAGTTATTTTAATTTTTGTCTTTTAACTTTTAGTGCATATTTATAACCAGGAATATTTCCTACAGTGGCAATCTGAATGAATAATATTCTTTTTCTTTCATTCAAAATAAACAACTTTTTATTCCATTGTAAAAAAGTTTTTGTCAATACATTCAAATATTTGAAACAAATACAGTTAACTCTTGAACAATGCAGAGATTAGGGGCACTGACCCTCAAACAGTTGAAAATCTGTATATAACTTAAATCAGCATACGTGGATTCCGCATATGTGGATTCCCAAACGTGGATCAAAAACACATAATTGTATATGTTTTATAATTCAGTATAGTTTAAAAAATCAGTTACAGTGAGCAGCAATATCCATAAAATGCAGTTTGATACACTTAAAAAAAAATACTTGACTTGGTTATACTCATGTTATCTGGAATCTACAAAATTAGCTCTGCAGATAAATAGGTATGAAACATCACTTAAATCTCTTTTATTTTTCTGGACTTCAAATTCCTCTTCTGACAATAATAAGAACTGCATAGATCAGTGCTACTCAAAATACGGTCTCTGGACTGCTGGCTGTCCAAGTACAATTTACAAGAAAACGAGCTTACAACTAAATGTAAATTGCTTATTTTACTTAGCATTTTCTAACTATTGTTTTTTCCTAAAGAAAGTTTGTTGATTTACATTCTGGTGCCATTTCGTTTCTCAATATAGGCAGGAAATAGATGACAAGTGGGCAATTTGAGTAGTTCAAGGTTAGACAATACTTTAGGTTCCTTCTGGATTAAAAGTGACCAAATCATTCTTCATAGTCAAATCCTCTGTACTCCTGATTTACATAAGGTTTTTCTCAAGGAAGCTGCCCTTGCACTCTATTTAAATATTTTTAATTATTCCAGTTCTAAATTTTATTCCCCTAAAGTCTCTACCAAAAATTATGTTGTTCTAACTAGCAGAAAATCTAGATCTAATAAGTTATATTCCTGCCATCTTTCCTCCATAGATAATGTTGAGGAAAAATGTAAATGGAAAGTGTAATGAAAACTATTTTCAATACTTAAGAGATAAATACTTCAGATCTTTCTCTCTTCTAGCATGACAGGATAACATAATGCTTTCCAAGTGAGCTTAAGTACTTAAATATAGGGCCCTCAAGGCATGTACATCTTGGGTACCACCTTAGTAAGCTTCTGATTCGAAAAGCAGTTTTAATCATATAATTTACTCACATTAGAGGTTTTTGAATTCATTTTCCAGCAATTAAGTGTAGAAATGCCCAGGAACCCCAGTTTCAGACAATTTAGGGGTGCCTTCTATCTTACTCTGATTGATAGGTCCATTACTGCATTCTAATATCTACATGGGAAATAAAAAACCAGAATTCCATGAAGGCCATTCTCACTAATTCTTAAAATATGTAAGATTCAGAATTAGATTTTAGAGATCGTCATAATTTAACTTTATCCTTTACAAATAAACTAACCTTTGGAGGATTTACAATACTTTATTTGTCATGCAATGGACCATTAAATTGAAAACTTGACCCAATCGTAAGGCAATCAGGTCACTTGATAAATTCATATTTGGAAATTATTTGGATTTCAGATTCATAAGAAACCTACTGAGCTATGCTCAGCTGGAATGGTGCCAAGTATTTACACATGACCTCTCCAGAATGACACTCTTAGAATAGTCACACTTCTACATAGAGGCGCAGACCTCCAAGACTGAGTATTTTTAACAGGTCCAGGTTTATGTTGTAAAGCTCATGACCTAAGAAGAGCTTTTGGTCAAGAAAGTCACCAGGCTAGCCAAGATTGAACAGGTAAAGAATAAGACTCAACCTCTCAAACGCATGAGTAATAAATAACTTTATATCAAGAATACAATATTACCATAACAAATTACAATATCAGTATTTGTAGAAATGGTTTGGGATCAGACAATGGATCAGGAGCTGAAACAACCTCAAGACTTAGAAAAAGAGTCTTGAGGAAACAGTTGATGGTGACTTAAGGGACAGTGATAAAAATGGCACTGAAGTTCAGAGAAAAGATAATTTGTATTATACAATGGCAGAAATTTTAACTAATGCTTGGGACAATGAAGAAAATACCTAATATATTAGTGGATTCTAGTTAAGGAAATTTCTAGGCTGAATATCAAAAGTACCAACTAATTGCTTTTAGCCATGTGTGCAAAAGTAAGGATAAAAAGAGATGAACTAAAACTATTGTTTTCTAACAGAACTTACAGAAAATAAAAAGAAATCAAGATTTTGGGGGTTTGAAAGTAAACCATTTTTTTTCCCCAGTCTCTCCATATAGCAAAAAGCTCTCAGAGCAAAAAACACCCTGAGGGTAAGACAAAATCCACAGTTTGGCTTTAAGACCCTTTGCTAAGACCTCAGAAAGATTTAAGATGGTACCTCTCAGAATCTCTCAAAAAAAAGAATCACTAAGAATTTTAAAGTCATGTGTCAAATACCCTCTTGGCTAAGACAATAGTGCTCCTAAAAATTTAACAGCAGCAACAAAGGTGGCTCAAAGTAGACAAGGGTTTTACTAAAAAGTACATGTGAATGTGGCTTTTTTCCAGTATATTTGATTATAGATTAATATAATAAAAAACCTACAAACTTTTTGTAAGGAATTATACCAAGTTGGAACGAAAAGAACATAACAGTACAAGATACAGGCGTCCAATTTTCTATGTACAGGAAAGCAGGCTGGGAAAGCTGCAGCTGCAAACATAGCCTATTTCTTATAAAAAAGAAGGACGATTTGAAGAATGAAACCAAGAGCCCAAAAGATAGAACAAAGGATCACAGAAAATCAGTCCCAGGTAGCCCAACAGGGTCTTAATTAAGAAAATGACAACATGCCTGGTTGAATTTCAGAATTGCTATAGCCCTGTGACTGCTATGGGCCTCCAGTTTTCCCTCTTTTTTGAATAGGGGTGTCTAATGTGATTATCGTATCATTGTCTCACCATTGTGTGTTAGATATGTGGGGCAGATAACTTGTATCTTTAGTTCACAGCTCTTCTAATAGAGAGGAGTCATACTCAACAAGCTAATCCGAAGTACCACACCTCAGAATCTTCCCCTGCACCTATTCCTGAATAATAACAAGATCCTGGACTTCAAGATTATACCATAATTATATGAGGCTTTGGAAGCCTTGAGAAGACATGCAGGAAAAATATAAGTATTTTCTGGCCAGAGGGTAGTTCACAGTAGATTAAGGATGGTCACAAAATTTTTGCTAACCCTGACACTGAGAGATGAATTTTCATGTCCTTCTACTATTCAATATGTGCTGCCCTGGGTGAGCTGATTTGACTAATAAAATGTGGCAGAAGTGATGTCCTGGGATTTCTGAGGACAGGTCATAAAAATCCTTATAGCATACTACCAGGTCTTGTGGTACCCTGAGCTACTGTATTTGAAGACCAGCAATCATGCAGCAGCAATGCTAGAGCTATGCATGCACTCTGAATGACAGTACTATCTGAGCTCTGCCTTCTATCTATTTCACAAAATAAAGATATGTAATAGAAAAGTTTGTATTTTTAAAGCCTCTTTGTTACACAGCAACAGATAACACATGTTCACAATTATATGGTATTTTGGTGCTACATTATTAGCTCTGTATAATAGAACACCAATGGAGAATACTAAAATATGTAATGAGCTTCCCCAAATAAAATTTTAACAAAACTGAATATCATAAGTTAAATTATTAGCAGTGACCATATAGTTGATATATATGTTTATCCAAGAGAAAATTAGGAAATTCACTGAATAAAGAAAAATAAAAGAAACTTATAACTAAGATGTGTAACATATTAAATTGAAATCTTACCAAAATTTCATATTATCTTGAATCTGTATTTATCATACATAGTCAATGCTTTTAAAAAAATGTTCACTCAAAATGAAAACACCAACCATAGGACAATAACAACAAAAAGACTGTACTTTCTGGTGTATCGATCTTAACACTAAATTACATAAAGCTACAAAGTAGTAATACATGGATTAATTCCTAACCCGGCATTTCCTCTGTCCTGGAGACCTGTGTGAACCTAGCAGCACTTTGACCAAATGGGATACTTTTCACTGTTGGTGTTTTCTTCAAGGACTGGAAAGCAGTTCGAGATTCATTATATGTGCCAGGAGCTGGAGTGCTTGATTTCATAGGTGCAAATCTCTAGTAAAGAATAGAAAAATATGCCAATGAAAAACTATTAGCACATTTTACATTGCATGAGTTAAAAAATGCCTTCTTAATAATATAATATCTAGAGTTTAATTTATTTCTTAACGAGGTGAAGAAAATGTAGATGAATTAAGACCTTGCACTTATCAAAACAAAAAATAAATAGCTTTTAGTAAAATAATCTGTGTATTAATACAGCAATATATTACATACTTTACTAACACAAATAGACTTTGAAAGAAATTATCTCAATATGAGATTCTAGATGACAGGGTATGGCCCAGATTTATCTATTGTTAATATATTATGCCACTTGCTCTATTGGTTTACTCACTCTCTGTTTTGGCCTTTTTCTCTCTGTTTGCACATTTTTCCTCTTTCTGTCTCTGTCTATATACACACACATTTAAAGGAAAGTTATACATATCATGATCCTTTGCCCCTAAATACCTAAATATTTTGGTGTGCATTTACTAAAAACAAGAATATTTTCTACATATCTGAAGTACAGTTATCAACATCAGTAAATGTATCAATAATGTTTATCTAACCTATTGTTCATATTCTAAATCTGTCAGTCTAATAATGCCTCTATTGTATTTTTCCCCTCCAGTACCAAATCTAGTCTAAAGTCAGATATTGCTTTTCATCTCCTATAATACAGAAATTTTTAACAGCCTTCCTTTGTGTTTTGTGACTTTGGTAGAAAATAGCAAACTTTTTTTTGTATAATAGAACCTTCTTTATTTGGGGTTTCTCTTATGTTACCTAATAATTATGTTTGGGTCATTCATTTCCAGACAGAATACTAAATAGATGATGTTGTGCTTTTCTCAGAGTATCATATCTGGAAGCACATAATGTCCTCTGGACATCCATGATTTTAATTTTGATCAAATCCAACACTCTGTCTACATTTATCAGTACACATTTGGCATTCTGAAAACAACAGCCCTCCCTTCTCCCCCTATTTATTTACTTATCTATCTACCTATTTATTACCCATATGGTCTCATGAATGCCAGTTTTAATTACTTATAGTTACTTTTTTTTCCAGTAGGGGACCCTTCATGTTGGTTCATATATCCCTATGATATGCCCTCATCTTTTTTTTTTAGACCTTTTAAACTTTCTGACATAACAAGATGTTGCAGATTCATCTTCCACCTATTCCGCACAGTCTTTGTTTCTTGGCTCATTTAGTAGAGAAGCTAGAATACATATCTATATATCTATATCAGTATTTATATATACACATACACTAGACACATGTACATACATATATGCATAAATATCATATACATACACATATGTGTGTTTGTGTGTGTATATATGTATTTTTTAAATCATGAGTTCACATCAAAACCTTCAATTTAAATCTGTTCTGTAAAGTTCTTTCTTATCTCTCCTAATCCATATTTGTAGGTACTTTTTTCCACAGTGAAAACCCTGGTTCATAATATCAACTTTTTACCTCAACTCTATAATACATCTAAAATAGTTTCATGATTGTTTTACCTATACCATTACAATAAACCTATCTATTAAAAAAATTCAGAATTTATTTGCAATTTTTGTACTCATTATACCTCACTCCATTCTAGACTGATAGAATCAAATATTATGGTTTCCTGGATTATTCTTTCTTTCCCCTTTCAATGTGGTTAAGAGTATACATTTGGAATATACTGGTTCATTTGTTTCCATTTGCTTTGTTTTAGGGTTGTTTTGTAAAAAAAAAAAAAAAAAACAACTTTCCATTCTTATTGCTTTTTATTTTTGAATATGTGAAACACAGACATGCTTCTATAAGGTAAATATATATTTTTAAAAGTATACTCAATAAAAGTATGCTCCCTCTCATTTCCCTTCCACCCACAATGGATGCTATGCCACTAGGGGAAAATATCCAAACTTATGCCATTTGCTAATGTTCATGATATAAATACAGCACCATGGTAGCTAACTTCAAACTACCAACATAACGTCAACCAACATGCAAAATGTAAAAATTACCAATGGGCTCCTGCAAGCCAATAGAAATGAACTGCAGAATACCAGGTTTCCACTGCATCTCCTCACCATCCCTTACAGGTAAACAACTCCACTGTTCTCTGCTTTATCCTTGATATGTTCATATAAAGATAAGCAATTTTATTTATGTTTCTTATTTTCCTTTCTTTTTTACACAAAACAGTATATTACACATGCCCTTTTGTATCTTACACAGTAGTTAAACCTTAGCACTACTAAAAACAATTTATTAATGGAACTAGTATGAAGGACTCTCTAAATTTTTCTCCCAAATACTATTTTATTATTTACTTGCTGAGTATATTTTTAAAATTATAATACTCAACCCTGGCTGCATATGTATACAGAATTACTTAAGAAGTTCAAAAAACGCTGATGCCTAGGCCTTTCTAAGAGGATGGGAAGAAGTCTCCTGGGTATTAGAATGTATTAAAATTTCCCAGGTTTTTCTAATACTTAGGAAGAGAAAGAGCATTGTGATAAAAGAAATCTTATGTTTAAAAATTAATAGTTGAAAACATAAGGAATTTAATGCATTTAAATACCAGACAATTCCTTAAATTAATAACTAAAATAAGTATTCCAGAAACATAATCTTTCTTTATAACTATAAACCAAAAATTGTGTTAAGTTTACCTTGTTAATCTCATTACTGCTTTTTTTCATCAGTTATAAGTATCTATTCATATTCAATTGAACACTAGTACTACCCCAGCAGGCACTCTTGTTGGTTTTAACTCTTCCATTTCTTTCCTCCCAGAATGAGTATTCTTCTCTGTCATCCCCTTAAACTAAATTGATATCATACTCTATTCCATTTCTGAAAATATATTTAAAATATTATAATTGATGCCAAGTGATATTAAATTAGAACTACATATCAAATGAACAGAAATAGCATAAAAACTGGAAGTTTTAGCAATAAAATTATATTTTTTAAAAAATAAAGGGGCTGCACATGCACAACATCCCACTTCCACACATTCATTTTGTGTACTCCCTTAAGTATCATCGAGTTGCCCAAGGCAGAAACCTGGTATTCATTCTTGATTCTTCCTAAGTCCTTCACCATAATATCTAACCCATTAAAAAGTCATGTTAATTATATATCCAATATATACCAGCAATCTATCTACTTGTCTCCAAGGAGGTTCCTCTTAAGTACAATGACACCAAAGTAGTCACCTGCAACCATCTAAAGGTTAATAACCTTTCCAGGTTAAATAACATAACCAGAGCTGTACATAGTATAATTGTATAAATATTGCAACTACTTTGATCTGGAGGCTGGAAAATTATAAAGGTTTGCTAGTCTAATAATATTCTTGAATTAGAAATATCTTAGAATCCTTCAAATCTCTTTAGCATATACCTTGAAATGATTACTGTGAAATAGACTCAGAATTACTAATAAAGCCCCCATGGCAGTTGTAGATGTGACCTACCGTCTGGCTCCACAGAGAGCTTTCAGAACCTTCTCTGAAAGAAATGCTCATCCTCATAGACTACACGTTAACCTTCTACACATTCATTAGCAAAGTATATTTAAAAATGCAGACTAAAATTTCTTATAAGCTAAACTGAACTTTCACATATGCAAATCTGCATAATAGAAAATGTTTAATATTCTGCATAATAAAAAATGTTTCAATTCTAATATTTATTTTTGCATGATAGTGTTAATATTGTAATCTTGTCTCATTTCATTTTACCCACATTTTTTGGCAATATAATTTGCCCAGGCCATATCTGTTTCCAATTTGCTTAAATATTACTTTCCTTTTTATAATCTCTCTGAACATCATTGAATTTGTTGCTGGATTCACATTATACCTATTATATTCTATTTATGAAAATGACTATAGACCATTACCTGGGACTGAGAAAGAAAAGCAGGTGATGCATCATTTACATTTGGTGTCACACTTTCAGTCTTCTGAAATTGACTTTTAATGTCATATTTTCCAGGCCCTGGTATTCCCTAAATCATCACAGAAAGAAAAAAATGCATGTTCTCATTAAGAAAGCATTTATAGCACCTAAGGGAACAATTGGCTAAATATCTAAACCAAAGCCACAGGGTTTTTAAGTGAATTCCTATATGATATTACCAAAGCACTTCATTAAAAGGCAAACCAGAACAAACTTCTTAAGAGCAGCCAAAAAGAAAAAAAAAAAAAAAAAAAAGGAAATTTTCCTTATCAGAGCTTTCCCAGGAACCTGAAAACACACTACTTGAAACTTTGCTGCCCTCTACTGACAGAGCTCAGAAAAAAAATTGTCTGGCTCTTCACATGATTAAACATTACAATGAATAAAAGACCAGCTCTTCTCTAAGAAAAAGTTTTACTGTCTCTAAAATTTTCATTAATCAATAGATTACTCTGTTTCCAAAAATAAACTTCAGAATGAAACTAGACTGTTGTCTATCACCACACCAAAATTAACTCAAAATGGATTAAGCACCTGAATATAAGACCTGAAACAATAAAATACAAAGAAGAAAACATAGGAATGAAACTTAGGGACCTTGGACTTAAAGAGTATGTTATGAATTTGACCTCAAAGGCAAGGAAAGTAAAAGCAAAAATAAAAGAATAAGACTACATCAAACCAAAAAGCTTCTGCTCAGCAAAAGAAACCATCAACAAGGTAAAGAGACTACCATCCGAATAGGAAAATATATTTGCAAGCAATGCCTCTGATAAGGGCCTAAAATCCAAAATATACAAAGAACTCATATGACTCAATAACAACAACAACAACAACAACAACAACAACAACAACAACAACGATCCAATCAAAAAATGGGCAGAGTACCTAACAGACACATCTCCCCAGAGGACATACAAATATATGAAAAGATATTCAATGTAGCTGGCTTTTAGGTAAATGCAAATCAAAACCACAATGAGATACCATCTCACACTTGTTAGAATAGCTATAATCAACTGGACAAGTAATAACAAATGTTGGAGAAGATACGGTGAAAAAGGAACCCTCACATACTGCAAATGGGTACAGCCACTATGGAAAAAACTAAGAATTAATCTACCATATGATCCATCAATCCCTCTACTGGGTATTTACCCTAAAGACTTGAAAACCCATATCCGAAAGATATTTGCACACCGATGTTCATAGCAGCATTATTCATAGTGGCCAGGACATGGAAGCAACTGAAGTGTTCTGCAATAGATGGTTGGCTAAAGAAGCTGTGGTACGTATATACAATGGAATGTTACTCAGCCATTAGAAGAGAAGACATACTACCATTTGGGACAACATGGATGGACCTCGAGATAATCATGCTAAGTGAAATAAGCCAGACAGAAAAAGTTGAAAATCACATGATAATACTTATATGTGGAATATAAACCTAAAAGCAACAAATGAACAGGACAAACAAACAGAGATTCATGATCATGGACAACAGACCAGTGGTTACTACAGGGGAGCAGGGAGGGAGGAAGGGATAGGTAGACAGGGTAAAAGATGTCAAATATGTGATGACAGAAAGAAATGTAACTATGGGAGGTGAACACACAATGTAAATATACATATAATTTACTGTTAAAATGTACACTGAAACTTATCAGATTCCATTAACCAATGTCACCATAAAAGTAAATTAATTTTAAAAAATAAAATAATAAAATAAAATAAAATAAAATAAAATAAACCAGAATATTTTAACTACAAATGTTACAAGATGTAGGACATTAAGCTTTAACGAGATATTTTACCATAGATAAAAATTAATTCAGCAAACACTGAGGTTGAATTTTTATCTTAGTAATACAATTAAAATATATATCAAGAAGTACTATTTATTCATCATCAAATATTTTAATTGCTTTAAAAATTACTTTTTATAATATTAAAATGTTAGATTTAAATCTGCTTTATATATTCTTCTACTTTTCTACATTTGAAAGAATTATTCTTTTACTTGTGAATTAAAGAGCTTATAACTTGGATGTATAATGAAATTCAGCAAATTTTGTCATCTTTATCACCAAAACATGTCCAAATTCAACCATTTCTTTCTATTTCCACAAAGGCCACTCTGATCTATCTCTTACCTAGATTACTATGAAGTCTTCCTAACTGCCCCCTCTGCTTCCACTCTCGTTCACCTTCGATCTACTTTCAACACAGCAGCTAGTGATGAATCCAGTTAAGACCCCAAATTAGATTGCACCATTTGCCTTCTCAAACCCATCCAATTGTTTTCAATTTTACTTCAAGCAAAATTCAAGGTCCTTAATATGATATGAATTTCACCCCCAGACACTATAATCACTTTAATCTCATCTTCTACTACTCTCCCCATTCTGTTTGTTCTGGTCTCAAGAAGATCCATCATGTATGCACCTCAGGATCTTTCCACTTGCCATTTTCTTAGCTTGGAATGTTCTCCTAGTTAGCACAAAGGGCTCACTCCTTCATTTCAATCAGGTCACTTACTCAATGTCCTCTTCTCAATGTGTCATTTCCAGTCCATCTAAATCTAAAATTTCATTGCCTCCCCCAAACAACTGTCCCCTTTCCTACCTTTTTTTTAACCTAACCATTTTTTTACTATCCAAAATATGATTTTGTTTTTCATGTTGTAAACTCTAGGGCCATTATTTTTTTTCTGTTTTGTTCACTGCTATATCTTTAAGGCATAAAAAAGTACCTGGATCATAGTAAGCACTCAGTAAATATTTTCCAGAAGAATGGATGAATAGACAAATGCATGTATTGAATCCTATATTTTCACTGATTATATAATGATTTTGGAGATATGATCCTCTGGGAAACAACGTAGCTCCAAATATGAGCATTAGCCATTTCTTAAAGCCCACATGTTAAATAATAATTTTTTAAAAGTTCTTTAGGTGAAAGTCTAATACAGAAGTATCTCTTCTTATAAATACATTAGATTCTAAAAGTTTATGCAAAGGACCATGTTATCTGGTTTCAAATGAACAAATCCATGCCATTATTTGATGGCTGATAGAAAAGATGCACTTTGGCTATGTCGCGTAAGATGGTTTTCGTCTATGAACTTGTAGTAACTTTTGAAGAAAAAGAACCTCTGCATAATTTCATGTTTATATAAACCTATAAAATATGTATCAAATATGTAAATATGGAGAACAGGATTTCAAACACATGTTAATCTGTTTTCTTGAATGTTATAAATATGCTATATCCATCTTCTCTTTATATAGGTAGGCATGGCAAAAAATAATTAGTTTAATGACATACTGGGTTTACTTTCCTCCTGTTTTCAATGGTTGCATGAGCGGTCATTACTAAGAGATTATAGGAAAAAAATTAAGTGTGAATAGAGATAAATGAATATACCTAGTCTCAAGAAACTTGGCATAAAAGCAGCAATATTAATGAATACTTCCTTTTCCTTTTATTTTTTCGTAAAATTTCTAATGTTATTGAACTTTGCTTCACTGAAACATGATAGAGTAATAAATTTAGGCCCTTGATTCTAAAAATTATGCTTAGGATTTAATAAGCAAATTTAAAATAAGTTCCAAAATAGGATTGTGAGACATTGACCACTGAAGGACAGGTCTTCATTTACGACAATATAAAGGCAAAAAAGACTTTGAGAAGACCAAACCCTAGGCACAGGCTGAAAATGTTGTGATGCTTATTCTGCTTCTTCAAATTGTGATCAACAGACCACCTGCATTAATATTATCAACCTATTAAATACATAGTGTTCCAGTGTCTCATTTGAGATCTAGTGAATCAAATCTTGTTGAGTCCAGGAATCTGCATTTTTAAGAAATCTCACAATAATTCTCATGCACCGTGGAGAACAGCCTAACGGGGTCACTATTACAGCTTCTTTGACTAGCTATACCCCTCCTAAGCCCATCCTAAGGAAGAAGGCCCAGATGTAGAGAGAATTCTGCCCTGGAAACAGACTAAAGATTATTGGGACAGGTTGTTTATAGCATCTTTTCACGCACAGCCTAATAAAAATGGGCTTCTTTCTTTAAAAACTGGGGTACAATTATAATACCATTTGTTTAGATGGTATTTAGAGGAAGGGATTTGATCAGCAGAGATTACGGAGAGTGGAGAAAGTGATACAGTTTCACCTTCACTCCTTTAATTTGCAGTGATGATTATTTCTTTCCTTAAAAATACTAACAGCTTACTATGTTCAAAGCACTGGTATAGGGTAATCAAAGCATGGGTTCTGCTTTTGAGAAGCTCACACTAGATTAATGGTTCTCAAATTAAGCTGCACAAGAGAATCATCTGGAGAATCTTTTAAAATAACAGTGCCTCATTCCACCTCATTCAAATTAAAGCCTATGGAAATGAGGTTCAGGCATTATCAATTTTTTTCATTTAAAGCTTCCTGGCTGCTTCTAATGTACAATCGGTATTAAATCACAGTGCTCAGCTTTCAGGTGCAATAACTTTCTTTCCATTGTTTCTAAAACTGCCACTGCTGCCTAGAGTTTCAGGTTGGGTGTGACTTAAAACCTACTGAACTTTTTATGCTGTGATGGAGTCACAACTCAACTTTGTATTAGCAGGCCCTCAAATGTTAGTCTTTTCTCAAGTCTGGTTGACAATTTAGGTGAGTGGGAAAGGTGCCTGGAATTCTCTCCTCATTCTGTATATAAACTTTAATTTAAACTCTCCATTTACTTTTAATGAAAAAATTAAACACATACACATATACAAAAAAAGAATAGTATAAAGAATTCACATATACCCATCACCTAGAATCAATAATTCTCTGCTCATATCCAAATTTGTTTCCTAATTCAACCAATTTTCTCAATTATCACTCCAAAGATGTATGAGACAAGTCTCAAATCTCATATAATTTCATCAATATGTCAGAATGTACCTCTAAAAAATAAGGAAAATACCACATTTTTCTATCTTAAAAAAAATCAATAATGATTTGATTCCTTAAATATTGCATTCAAATTTTTATGACTACCTCATAAATTTGTGTATATTACGATGTATATCAAAATATATAATCATATATTTGTGTGTTTTAATCTAAACTCAATTAAAAGTTCAGACTTATAAATGGTTAATATGTTTTTAAGTCTCTTGTAGCTATAGGTTTCTTCTCCATCACTTTTTTTTTCTTTTCAACTTATTTGATGAAGAAGCTAAGATTTTGTCCAATTTTTTGTTTCCCACAGTTTCTCTTTTCTCGATTATATATGTGTTTCTTGTCTGTCATATTTCCTGTAAACTGGCAGTTTAATATAAAGGCTTGATCAGATTCTAATTCAATTTTTTATTTTTTTTTGGCAAGATTACTTCATACGAGGTACTGTGTACTTCTACCAGGAGGCACATGTAATAACTGATTCTCTCTCATTCTACAATATTAGCTACCACAGACAATTACTGACTAGATCTAGTAATTTGTTATGGGTTCCAAAATGATATTATAATTCTATAATTCTTTCCCATTTATTGGCTAAAATACTTTTATAAAAAAGACATTTCCTTCATTGACTATTTAGTTACTCTACAGTATAGATATACAGGAAAAGAAAGATAAATGCTTGGTTCTATCCCCCCTCTAATTTACCAATTTCAAAGTACCAAGTTGGACTTTAGCATCTTACATCACTAACCAATAAGTTTTTGAATTCTAATTTCAAACTCATGGATTTAAATATATTGGAGTTGTATTGCTCACTGATGCTGAAATTATCCCATCTTTGGTCAGTGAAACCTATTTGCATGACCTTCTGAGTCCTTTAGACATGATTCTAGTAGATTTTTATAGCTTCCTTGCTCTCTAGTATGACAAGATGCTTCAAGATCATCACATACAATTCCTGCTTCAGACCCAGAACCAGCCATTTCTCTAAGGAGCTCTGATCATTTTTAGTGGTAAATGGTAGTTAGAAACCCCAATCTGGTGTCTAGACATACCCTCCATTTTTGTGACATTATCTTACATCTTTCTTCTATATCAGCGTCCCCAAGTCCCTAAGTAAGATACCAACAAATCTCACATCTTCTCCTAGAGTGGGGATGAGAAAGTTGCCTCACTACAAAAGATTATGCTTCTTATCCAGATCGTCACCAATCCTGATGTCATCAGTCCCACCTGCCTCCTTCCAAAGTAATTGATATTCCTGGACTTTTCAAAGGTATTATAATGAGAACTGGCTTTCTCTTTGGCATCATCCCCTGAACAACTTTATCCATTCTACCATTTAACTTTACCTACCAGCTTTTACATTTACCATTTACCATTTGCCATCAGGTTTCCATCTTTGAAAACTGAAACTCTTTTGTCAATTATCATCTCCTCTTCCCCAGTCTTTTTGTATTTATTGTATTTTACCTTTTTATTGTTTCACTTATTAATTTAGTGAGGCTTTGAGAGTGTTGTAGGTGGAACTGCGTCCCTCCAAAATTCATATGTTAAAGTCCTGAGCCCCAATACTTCAGAATGTAACTGTATCTGGAAATAAGGTCTTTAATGGAGTAATTAAGTTAAAATGAGGTCTTTAGGGTGGGCCCTGATCCACTATGACTAGTCCCTTAATAAGAAGAGGAAATTTGGTCACAGACATGAGCATGCACAGAGAAAGACCATGTAAAGATATGGAAATAAGACAGCCATTTACAAATGAAGGAGAGAGGGCTTAGAAGAAATTACTGCCAACATCCTAATCTTACTCTTTGACCTCCAGAACCATGAGAAAATAAATGTCTTTTGTTTAAGCCATGCAGCCTACAGTACTTGGTTATGGCAGCCCTGGGAAACTAACAAAGAAAGGAAGCTAAGATATAAGTATGTTCCAATCCATCCTGTTCAATCAGAAGCCCTTCTGTCTTTTTCTAAAAAACTACAAAATATAAAGAATGTCATGGAGCTAGGAATATAGCAGAAAATATAATACTGGTACCATCAAGGTCTAAGAGTCATGATAGTAGTAATTCTAAGAAGAAAAAAGTCAACTTCACCATACTTTTTGACACATAATCATTCATAGTATTAACTGAATAGATGGGACCATAAAGATAGACTGATAAATGCCATTCATAACTCTTGAATTTTCTGCATCTCTCTTTCAAATACAAAAGATACGTTACAAGAACTGATATTTGCACAGAACATAACAAACAGTATATATATAGCACCTGAAACTATGCCATGGACTTAAACTGATTATTCAAATATAGAACTCAAAATAAAAAATACTGAGGAAATTGTAATGATTACCAAATGAGGACTGGTATAGTAAGATACAGAGTTAAGTCTAATTTTAAGATTTTCATTTCTTTCTATACACTGTAGTTTTACTAATTTAATTGTTACTTGTTCTTCTAGTATAATTTTAACTAAATGGCCTCATTCTAAAGCTATGTCCATACATCCAAACTGAAATTTGATGACATTGCAGAAAAGGTGTAGAGGGAGAAAAAAACTGAAGGCTTTTTTGATTAGCATCCATCCAAATATTGCAAAAAAAGTATATTTTAGTTTAGTGGATTCTCTTAGTCTATAAAATTCTCACTTCTGCAAAAATACTTAGAAATGTTTTTAGTTCTCCCTATCTGCAACACTTCTTACAAATGAAATGAAGAAACATGAATTCCCCATATTTAATGAGCACCATTGTGTGCCAGGCTCGTTAAATAATAACATAATTATTCCTATGTTATCTTTAATTCTTAAAAATCCTGCAAGATAGACATTACTCAGTTTGCTCACTGGGGAAAATAAGATCCTTACAGAGTAAATAACTTACCTCTAATACAACTAGACAGGTACAAATCAAACTAAGATCTGTCTAACTACAAAGCCCCTCTTCTTTCTTCAAAGAGTACTAGAAAAGTGTGATATTGCAAAGATCATCACATAACTGATTTTAAAATGTTAAATTTTCATTAATCTATTGTATAGCTTTATATTTCCTAACAAAATTCCTTTGGTTATCCATTCATTATTTTTACAAATATTTATTTAATTGCCTAATATGTGTCAGGTATGTGACAGGTTCTTGAATGGATAACAAGATAGAGCTCTGAATTCATGAAATAAAACTTCCAGAGAGGGAAACAAACAATTAACAGGGAACAGATAAAGTAATTACAAGTTGCAATTAGTGTTATGAAGAATACAAAGTGCTCAGTCACAAAACAATGGAAGGTAGACAGGAAAGACCATTTATGCTGTAACCTACCTCAAGAAGCAGCTTATTTGGGGAAGAATGGATGAAATAGCATTCTTATAGAAAAAAGAATGCAAAGACAATGGAAATATTGGTCAGAACAGCATTCCTAGAAGACTGGAAATCATGTGCACAAGCTCTGAAGAGAAATTTCACATCTAGGAGTAGAATTATTGGGTCACATAGTAATACTATATTTAGCCTTCAGAAAAGCTGCCAAACTGATGTCCATAGAAGCCATACCATTTTGCATTCCCAAGGGTTCCAGTTTTTCTATATCCTCGCCAACTCTTTTTATTTTACATTTTTTTATTAAAGCCATTGTAGCATATATGAAATAGTATCTTGTGATTTTGATTTGCATTTCCGTAATGACGAATGATGTAGGATATCATTTCATGTATTTATTGCACATCTGTAAATTTTGTTGAAAAAATATCTATTCAAATCTTTTGCCCATTTTCTAATTAGGTTGTTTATCTTTTTTGTTATTTTAAGATAAATATGACTGTCTATGAAGATTAAAGAAAAACTTAAAATTGGAAGTGGAGATACCAATTAGGAGGCTATTCCAGAAATCCAGGCAAGATAATACTTTCTTGCTTTTGGGGGAAGGATTGTCCATGGTTTATTGAAAATATTACAGAACAGCAGAAAGATTCAAATAGCTCCACATGGTGTTTTGAAGTTCATCCCAACTGTCAACTGAATGACCTGCAGGTTGGACAGACTACCAAAGTCCAAAAACTTCAGTATTTCCTTAGTGTCAGGGTCAGTTTCAATGACCTCCTGATCCAGGGCCAAGACCTCAGGAACATAATCATCTCTCCTTTTTCTCTCTCCTTCCTGTAGCTAGATGGAGAACCTCTCATGGGGCCTCTCTAAATCTGCTTTATAAGATGGGTGACAGAGCCTGCTATCTCATTGCAGAGCTTTGTGCTGGAAATAATGGCAATTGCCTCACACTCATACTGTTGGTATGGAAGTCGTTGCCCAAGCACATGTAGTACTTCTTGATGATGACTTAGGCTGCCTTCTTCATGGTCTTGGTGTGAATGTGGCATTTTGGTGGGTCCCTGGTAAAAGAGCACTTTCTTGCTTTCTTTGACTAAAGAATAGCTCTGGTGATGATAATTATTATAAGCACAAGACTGATAGTGTGATAAACTGTCTGCAAAGACAGTCACCAAAAATTTCTCCTATCCCTATAAACCTATACCTTATTTCCCATAGAAGATGAAATCCATTCCCCTCTTCCTGATTCTCAGCTGGCCTGGTGACCTCTTTTGACAAAGAGAATACCGTGGAAGCTACATAATGCCACTTCAGAGCCTGGGCCTTAAATGGCATGACATATTCTATCTACACTTGCATTCTTGGAGCCTAGAGCCTCCACTCAAGTCCAGCCACCTGGAAGGAAAGAGAGGCCCAGCCGGCTTCCAGTCATTACAATCATTACCACCAATCTACCCGAGGAGCCACACATATGAATGAAAGCATACTCTGGAACACAGCCACATGAATGACCCCAGCTGATACCATATGGATCAGAAAAACCACCCATCTGAGTACAACGAACCCAGAGAATTACTGCACTGTGAAGGCTATTTCCAGTAGGTATGGACTATTTTGCTAAAGTATCTACAAGGTGCTGATCCTGGGTCAAGTTATGAAACTAGTGATTAACAGTCTTGCTTTGCAATTAAGGCTCCTATGAGTTTTAGAGTGTCTTGTATCAGCTTGTTCATATTGTTCACTGGTAACAGTAAGATTGATGATTTTTACTTGGCCTCAGTGAGAACTCTTGAGGGCTCTACTATTGGTGCTGGTTATGTAATACAATATTCCTATGTGACCAGGAGAGGATAATAAACTCTGACAAAACTCCATTTTGCTCTCCCTGGTTCTGAAATTTCCATGCATGTGTCAATGGTTCCTCATTTAAGTCAGAAAGCATATCCTGGTATGACCTTAGAAAGGAAAGACAATTAGAACCCTTGCAGCCTTTAACTACAAAGAATACCCTTACTTTAATGCTGTTGCTATTTGTATTCTTTTTCTGCAATTAAGCATCATCTTTTTGGGACCTGAGTCTTCTTTAGTGATCGAATCCCATCTGCCACTATCAGTAAAATCATGAAAAGTAAAAAATTATTGATAAAGATGTTGTGGTAAATATATACAATGGAATATTACTTAGTCATGAAAAATGAAATCTTACTATTTTCAACAACATGGGTGGATCAAGAAGGCATTAAGCTAAGTAAAATAAGTCAGACAGAGAAAGACAAATATCTCATGATTTCACTTACATATGGAATCTAAAGAACAAAATAAATGAACAAATAAAATGAAAACAAACTAATAGATATAGAGAACTGGTAATTACAGATGATAGAGGGCCTGGGAGACTGAGTGAAAAAGATGAAGAGGTTATGTCTACAGCCATGTCACCCTGAACATGCCTGATCTCATCTGATCTTGGAAGCTAAGCATGGTTGGGCCTGGTTACTACTTGGATGGGAGACCACCTGGGAATACCAGGTGCTGTAGGCATTTTTTAAAAAGATAAAGGGATTAAGTACAAATTGGTAGTTACAATGCATGTGAAGTATAGCATAGAGAATGTGGTCAATAATATTGTAATAGTATGTATACTGCCAAGAAGGTACTAAACTAATTGAGTGAACCACTTCACAAACTATATGAATACCTAACTGCTATGCTATACACCTAAAACTAATATAAAATAATATTTATTGCCAACTTTAATTGAAAAATAAGAATTAAAAATGATCACAAATTTTTGTTTTAAGGCATTTTAAGGTGATTGGCTGTGCAAGAATAGATTACAGAAACAGCACCTAACATTTACAAAGCACCTACTATAAGCCAGGTATTATTTCAATTCACAAATAAGAAAACCATGACACAAGGAAGTTAAATTATATCCAAAAGCAAGATAGCTTGTAAGTAGTTGAGACAGATATTACTGGCTGCCAGTACAACCCCAATTACCAACCTCCCTTTCTACAGCCATCTGCCAGATAGAGGTGGCCATATGACAGTCCTGGCTAATGAATGTAAACAACTGTCAAATATAGAAAATGGAAGCCAGGGTAGGGTTGGAGGAAAGATTAGGGCAATTTTGAAACGTTAGTTTTATAGTTCCTATAAAACATCAAGGTAGAAATGTCTTAAAGACAGTAATTCATGGAAAATTAGACTCAATGGAGGGTTCAGGGTGTAAATACACAATGGAAGTGATTTGTGTCTTTGGAAATGATCAGTATATATAGGTGGTACCTCAAGCCATGAAACTAAGTATTTCTGGGAAAATTTTGTAGAGAAAGAAGAAAAAGGGCTAAGAATATTATATAATATTTATGTGATTCTCAGTATTATATTAATTTTAATGCTATATTCTTACTATCACAAATCTTTTTTAATGGTCCACGTGAACTTATAAATTACTCTAATCTTTAGAATTTATTCAAACAGTTTTTAGATTATTTACTATATTCTTCAGCCAATATCTAGATTGAATATTATGGTAAGACTGATGATTATTCCATTTTCCAGAGCTAATTAAAATGTATCTATTCCTAAAAACAAAATGATATTTAGCATCCATTTTCTATTATGTCATCTTATAACAAAAAGAAACAAATTAGCAACTCAAAATGAAAGTTGCAACAAAATATTTTCAGTATTCTTATATCAACCTAATTTTTGCTACATGATTATACTTGGCACTATAATCTTGATAAAAGAAAACAGACTTTTCATTTAAAATTGATAATATTTAATAAGTATGTTCCAGATATAGTTAACTTTTAGGTGATTAAATCATAATGATTAATTAGACAGAGAAATATACAACTGATTTGTGAGTACAGAAAAGAATATGTGTCTATTATGTTCATTTCCATAATTGCAACATAAATTTTGGTTCATAGAGAAATCATAATGCATTCTTTGTTTCTGATCTCAGGAGACAAATATGCTCCATGTGATTTTTTTAAAACAACTAATTAAATTTAAGCAAAACTAAAATAAACATAATAAGGAAAATTCTTAAGCAAACAAAAAAGATTTGAAAATAACTGTATTAATAATAGCATTACAAGTGTCAGTGGGTTTCAGACATAGCCCTTAGGTAATACACCACTGAAATGAAAAATTAAATAAGTAACAGAAAGTGCTTAATAGAATAAACCATATACTAGTTAGTACACCATATGTTCAGTAACAGAAATAGAAAACAAAAGCGGCTTTTCCATGTGAACATAGACAATAATATCAGGAGAGACAGAATTTAATATAAGCTACTAGGTTCTACTACATATTGTTGCTTTGGAATACAGAGTTGTTTTATGCAGTTTCAAACATTTCAACATAAAATTGAGTAAAGCTGATAAAAAAGCTACTTAGAGTCCCTAATGTCTGTTGAAATAAAAGTTCATGTCAATACTGGTATTAGTCATTTAGCTGAGTCAAAAATTTAATATAGCAAATCTGAAGCTATTCTGCCATGTTCTGAGCTAGGGTAAATATGAGTAAATGTGGCTATCCTGAAAAACCTCACCAAAGGATCAACAATTACATAAGAGTTTTGTGCTCAAAAATTTTTCACCAAGAGGCAACATAGTTCCCCTGTTACTATTAAATAGCAGTCAAAATTTATAATGCCTATTTTGGTAAATTAGAACTATATAAATGTTCAGAGTTCATTAACATTTATTACTGTGCAATGCAAAATGAGCTTTTTCATAGTTACTTAAGTGTATTCTTCCTGCCCTTTGCAAACTCCAATCCCTCTTTTAAAAAAAAGAAAAGAAACAAAACACTTAACAAATAATACACAGATGATTGGACACAGCCAAATGAAATAATTTTAAGGGTTATAAATCTTAAATAAAGTTAAAGAACCCAAATAAAATTAATTGATAATTACACTAACAAGGATGGAAAATTCAAATATCTACTAGAGCCAGGCAAATAAGTGTTTAATAGAAAATGGTGCACTAGAGATCACCTATCCTCACTCCTAAGGGCAGCATTTAATCAGCCTCAATTGATTGTTGTTAGATTAGCTTTTGTTTCCTTTTTTCATTTTTAAGAAAAACTAAAAATCTGGATTTGAATATGAAATCCTACAATTTACAAATGTTGGCAACTAATTCAATTTTTTTTTAAACTATGAACTGGCCATAATCCACTTCTGGATTAAACTCAGCTGATTGGTCACTAATTCTACACTCTGCTCTTAGTCTAAATACAAATATACTAAGACTACACCTACCTATACAAATTCATGCATATACCTCCAGATCTGGCAAAATCAAAGTCCAAAAAAGGTTCAATAAATGAGTCGCAGTGTTCTATACCTAGTTGTAGTATCATGATGAAATTTTAATGTTCATAGTTACAAGTGATTAGCAGAAACTAGATTTTTACATACAGTGATAATTCTGAAACTAGGATTGCCTAAGTCTAAAGTAATCTCTGAAATGC
Source organism: Cynopterus sphinx (assembly GCA_030015415.1). Taxonomy (NCBI): domain Eukaryota; kingdom Metazoa; phylum Chordata; class Mammalia; order Chiroptera; family Pteropodidae; genus Cynopterus; species Cynopterus sphinx. Next base: position 122,666,839 of record CM057382.1, read on the forward strand.
TGTGTAGGAAAGGGGGTCAATAATTCATATTCATTTTAACTAGATTATTGTGCACTGACTACTGAGTCACATCAAAGGTATGGCCTAATACTATGAAAAGACTGATTCTTCTCTTCACAATTCTCATTGTCAATGAATACAACAAATTAGAATTTTTCATACATCCCTAAAAATGTGTGAGGTGTGTTGGTGGCAATAAGAAAATGACTGAAAATAGGCTCATCTGGATAGAATTAATAGAGCTTCCCCTGAGTAGATAAGGTTGCAGATCAAGTCATCAGTTAATAAAAGTACCAGGATAAGAACTTTCTCTGTTTGTAGTAGAATGTCAGTATGAATTTCATATGGATGGAGGGTCAAGAAGATGACGGGGAATTTCAGATTCCTTAAATTAAGGATACTTGTAACTACCTAAGAGCACTGAGACAAACAAAGCATTTATTTAATACTCAAGATGAAGATTCCTTGTCTATAATTCCTAATCTGTGTGTATGAAGATCATCAATTTTCAGTCATTTAAAAAAAAAAATGTGTTTCTTAATTTTCATAACAAAAAAACAATATTTTTTAAATTAGCAATAAAATACCTTTTATTTTAATGAGAAGGATAATATTGTTTGCAGTCTTTCACTAATGTAGTTTTATGTAACTCAATGGTAGATAGCTTAATTTACAATTTAGGATTTTTTTGTAATTGATTTCTCATGTTAATTTTTACAAAATTGGAAATTTCGAATTCACAGTCATAGATCACCGTAAATGGCATCAAGTATTAAACATAATACTTAATGTTAAACACATTAAACATAAACGGCCAAGAAATTGTAGAGTGATGGCTCAATGAAGACTACTTTTCAGCACTCCAATAGATGGCAGGTTCTAAATTTTACAGCCAAAAGCTGGTTAGATCTTTCAACTTAGAAGACAACAGTAAGTGGATTTCTAATCCACACTTGTTTTCAGTCCTGGAAATTATTTCTTCCTGCTCTGTTGCAACATTTGGATGTGGTTTATATATTAGCTAAATAATACATCATCAGTTTCTTTCTCTGTAGACTAAAAGAGACACTGAGCTGGGAAAAATTCCAAATGGCTGTAACAAGCTATTTATATAACAGTTTAATTGTCTTTTAAAGTCCTGCAAAAATATCCTCAACATTAAAAAGCATAGTATTTTGTCTTGGAAATGATGAGTTCAGACCACTCAAGATACTAAGATTGCTATTTGAAAAAAACCACATAAAATCATAATGGTCTTTACTGGCATTAAATTTATATCTTATTTCAATAGCTCATAAAATCATCTGTCCCTTCATCAATATTCTTACTTCAGTGTGATTAGACAGTTGTATTACTCATTTCTTCATTACTCATACTTAAAATATATATAGACACTGACTGCAATTTAAATATATTCATACCTTTTTACTTTTTATTTCAAATCCACTTTAAAGTCAGAAAGCATAATGTTGATCATCAACTATTTTCCCAGAAAAAAGCAGAGTATGGATTGCCACTCAGGTGGAATCTCTTTTATTTACATAAAACTATTCTATGCTATGAACATGTTTGGTGCTTTGCATTACTGACCCAAATGCAAGTTTTCAAGTCTACACGTTCCATAAAATTAAATCAAAGACATACCACTTATCCCTTTGCTTGATTTTTCAAAGATAAATATAACTAAATGTCAAATTCTTACACTCATATGCATATACACACTTAAAGGCCAATTCATAATTTGCAAATCAGTAGTTTAACATAAGTATAAACTAAAATATCTTATATGTTTGGTCAGATATTAGTACAGTTTTACAGAAGCTCCTGCACACATATGCTACTGATATATATGACATTTGATTTTATCATTTAATTAAGAAATTTCACTGTGCTTCTCAGCATAATTATTGTCATTGACTTTTCAGCTCATTTTATAAGAATATCAGGTAGGACTGATTTTGGTCACAAACATCAGCAGACTCAATGTTGCCTTTAAAAATAAATTTTTATTTTTCTCATAAAGCAAGAAGGACAGAATAGGTTATATAAGCACTGATTCAGTAGCTCAACAGTGTCAGTACCCAAGTGTCTGAGATTTTCTTAAACATTTGTTAATTTTTCTAAATCATAGTCATAAAATAATTACTGTAGATTCAATTACTTCATCTACAGTCAAGTTAGTATACAAATAATAAGAAAAAGACAAAGAGTAAAGAGGCTGTTCTTTGTTATTAGGAGGCTATTTTTTAGCTGAGTGTTAAATTAAGAGTATTCAGTTGGACTTTAACTGAATTTGAGGATTAATTAATGGAGTCAGCAAACAATAGACAAAATGACTACTGGAATTGTATGTCATCAGTGTTATGTTTCCATGCCTTTTCCAACTTCTAAAAGTGGTCTCCATTCTTTGGCTTCTATTTCCATCATCACATTGCCTTCTCTCCTCTGCTTCTATTGTCAAATTGCTTTCTCTGACTCTAAAATTCCTTTGTCCCTCTTATAAGCATCCTTGTCATTACATTGGGTTCATCTGAATAATCCAGGACAATATCTCCATATCAAAATCCTTAACTTAATCTCATCTGTAAAGTCATGTTAAGTAACACATTCACAGGTTCCAGAGATTAGAACTTGGACGTAATTTGGGATATAATACTGTTTCCACCACACTCAGCAATCTGGTTCCCAAAAATTCACATTCATCTCACATTCAAAATGCATTCACCCCATACCACCATTTCCAAAAGTAACAACAGCAACAACTCAAAGTATGAAATCTCATCAGAATCTCATCAAATCAAACGTCTCAAATTACATCACCTATCTAAATCATATACATCAGGTGTGGATGCACCTCTGTATATATTCCACCTGGGTCAAAATTCCTCTCTACCTGTGGACCTATGAAACCAGAAAACAAGTTATCGGCTCCCAAAATGTAATGATAAGATACTCATAGGACACCAAACATAGGCATTTCCATTCCAAAAAAAAACGTCAGCCATCACAAGCAATTTCAAAATCCTGCCAGGCATACTCTGTTAGGTCTCAAGCCATGGCTCACAGCTTTACCCTCGGGGGCTGAGACTCTGGCCCTCAAGTCAACCTTCCTTTACCATGGAGGACAGAATGCCCTTCCAGTTCCATAGTGTTATCAGTCTGCTTCCTACGGATAGAATTGTGCTGTTTGGAGCCTTCTTTCATTTCTCCTTTCTATCTCTTTTAGTCTAAGCTGGCATTGTTGCTGTTGATGTAAAATTCTCATGAACCTTGTGGATATGACACAGGAATTCCCTCTACTCAAGAGTCTCCTCCACAGGTTTTTCCTAGATTATCCCATGTCTATTTTTGGCTTCTGCTGAAATGGCCAAAGAGATCCCTGAGTCACACAATGTATTTCTTCAAAGAACTCTCTGTATGACTGACTACTCAAATCCTTTCAAGGAACTAGCAAAAGACTGTTCAGACACAACCAGGGCTTTCTCTCCAGAGCACACTTTCCTGACTAATTTAAGTGTTTGTTTTTTTTTTCATTCTATGTAATCAAGGCTGAATATTTTCCAAATCATCAAGTCCTGGTTCCTTTGGATTAATAGTTCTTCCCTCGATTTATCTTTTTCTATCCACATTTTAGTATAAGCAGCAAGAAAAAAAATCTAAGCGTACTTCAATACTGTTCTTATAAATCTCTTCATTTAAATATCCAAGAACAAATTCTACTTTCCACATAATTGTGTAGCATAAATTCAGCTAAGCTTTCTTCCACTAAATAATGAGGGTTCTCTTAAAGTTTTCAATAACATGTTCCACATTTCTTCTGATCCCTTACTAGCAGTGCCTTAAATGTACATATTTCTACCAATAGCCTGTTTGTGATGACTTACGTATTCTCTAAGGTGATACAGGTTTTCCCTACTATATTCTTAACTTTATTCTGAGTCTTTTTCAGAAGATTCTTTACTATTCATCTTTCTACTAACATTTTATTCAAAGCGATCCAAGCTCTTTCTCTCACACTTGTCATAATGCTTCTGGCCTCTTCCCACTACCCAAAATTTCAAAGCCACCTCCACATTTCCAGCTATTTGTTACAGTAGCATCCCACTTTCAGGTATCAAAATCTATATTAATTTCCTATTGCTGCTCTAACAAACTGGCAAACTTAGTGGCTAAAATACACACATTATTTTACAGTTTGGGAGTCAAATGTCCTAAAATCAAGGTGTTGGCAAGGCTGTATTCTTTCTGAAGTCTCTAGGAGAGAATTTTATTATTTGTTTGTTTGTTTGTTTGTTTGTTTATTGCCTTTCTGTTTTCAGAGGTGGCCTATATTCTTTGTTTCATGGCCCTGTATTACTCCAATCTCTACTTCTGTTGTCACATTGCCTTCTGACTGACTCTCTTGTATCCTTCTTATAAGGGCTCCTCTGATTACATTGAGACTGCCCAGACAATCTAGGATACTGAACCCATCTCAAAGTACTTAATCGTATGTGCAAAGGTCTTTCACCATGTAAGGTAACATATATTTTTATTCTGGGGATTAGGACCTGGGCATCTTTGGGGGATTATTATTGTGCCTAATAAAAAAAATTTACTTCCTTAAGCCTCTTTTCTCCTCCCATCATATCTTGCTTGGTAAATTTATACTGCCTTGTTAGCACTTCAATATATAGAAGCAGATTTTTTAATTTACCTTTATAAGTGAAAAGACTAGCAAAGAACTAGAATATTTATAGCACATCTAAAAAACACTAAGATTGGTATCCAGAACATATAACAATTGCCTACAAAAATATAAACAGAAAATTCACAGAAGAGGAAATAGGAAAAAATAAATATAAATAAGTCTACTTACATAATAACCAGGGATATATAACTTTAAAATACTTATCACACTAAAGTAAGAAAATACAAAGTACTGGTGAGGATGTGGTGAAATAAAATTCTTAACCCAAAGTTAAAAGAGTAAATCAATACAACCACTTTGTAATGATGCTAATCATATGATAGAATATTATACTAAAGTAGAATGAATTAAACATAGCTGCTTATATAAATGTGAGTAAATCCCCTAAGATTTGGGTAAAAAGTTTTAAAACAGTAAATTATGCTAGTATTTATGTAACTTCTAAGTAGATCACGTATGGATCAGTGACTATGCCATAAAATGTTTTAAAAATGTACTGGCAGATAAATACTGAATTCATGATGAGATTTGTCTTTTAAAAAATATGCACAAAATGGAAAATAAAGGAGCCTTAAGCTTATATCTTATATTTTTTAAAAATAACCAAAGCAAAATTAAGAACTGCACTGCAAAACATACAAAGCAACAGGGCAGAAAAAGTAACGTGCAAGGTTGGAAAAAATGAAGCAATATATTACAGTCTGCCCCTGTTTCTCTTGGCTTTCTTTTTTAACCCACAAGATAAAAGAAGATAAAATAGGTACACAAATGTACAGAGGAATTCTAAATGCTTGAGAATAGAACTCTATTCTGGATAATAGTTCATATAATTAGAGAAAGAAGTAAAGCAATTAATCTTGGATGAAGAATAAAGTTTCTCTTCAATTCAATATAGAAAAAGCAATAAAGCTATATGTAGGTTTTTGATGTACAAAGCAAAAGAAAGCACATATAAAAAGTTCTGAGTTCTCTTTTCCCTTAAAGTAGAATTTGTGGAAACTTTAATTAATTAAAAACAATGCTAACTAAGAATTAAGTTCATGGGATAGAAGAGTCTCCAATAGATAGTGAACTTGAAGTTTTAGAATTAAATGAATCTGAGCCAAAATATCAGGTCCATCATATACTAGCTATAAAACCTCAGCCAAATTTGTTTTCTCAGCTTAAAAATAAGGATAACACTAAAAGGAACCAGGGCTCCTTTAAGAAATGACTGATTACATACTTTCTGAGAATGAGCTTGGAAAGCTGTATTATACTAGAAATCAAGAAAGGGATCAAAGCCTGCTAGGTCTAAATAAAAAGGAACTAAGTCAAATTAGGTTCCCAATTATCAAGAATAATGTTAGGAAGCAATCAGAATATTGATGGAAACACACATAATATGTCTAACTCTTGAATTCATAAGGATTTTTAAACAATCATTGGTCATCATTGGAGAATTCTAAACAACACTGCGTTACTTTGAAAAGTGGTATAAGAAAAGGAATAAATCAAACATTAACCTTGATTTCTCTATATGAACTGTACCCCAGTATAATCAAAGTTATGTGTATTTCAACTTATAAATTAGGTGAAATTGTATTATAGAATATCACCACTTTACCATAAGAAATAACTAGATCTAGATTATATCACAAAAAAAAAAGAGAAAATAGACATTATGTATTTCCTGATGAAAGTGTACAATACATCCTATGAAGTAGTTTTGCTGAAAAGATTGAACATTAATCTGATTAAACCTCTAGGTCCAACTACTAATTTGTAGGAAGTACAAGGGACAAGGGAACATATTAAAAGACATCACTGGGAAATACCAAAGCCAGATGTGGGAAATTTAATATCTCATCACTTATTGTATCTTTGCTTATAAACGCCACTGAAATAAATATTTTGATGTTTAAATAAAAAGCCTAAGTGCTCCCTCCTTTGGCACTGGCAAGAGTTCCAAACTCTACCAGAATGTGGGAACGCCCAGCCTTACCTTACCTGGTAACAACAATAAAAAATAAATAAACAAACAAACAAACAAACAAATAAATAAATAAATAAATAAAAACCCAAGCTGAATAATTCAAAATTAAGTAAAAAAATTTGATTAAACAAAAAATTATTAAAATTGAATTATGAATTTTAACTAATAATTCAAACATGATCCATACTAGAAAATTTTGCTTCCATTCTTTAAAATGTCAATTAAATTATCCAATTTTTTATGAAAGAATTCTAATATTATAATCTAACATTTGTTATCACTACTACAGACTAAAAGTACAAAACTCCAAATAAAACACAGGCATCAATGGCATACCATCACCCCTTTCTAAAAATTAGATGTTCTGTGCTAAAATAACAATTATAATGCATATACGTGAAACTAAAATCTCTACAAATTTTTATATAGTAACTAAAACTACATAAAATGCCTATAAATGTAACAAACTATGTTTAGGAAGTAAAAATGTTAAAACATAACTTCCTGATAATCAAACAATTCATATAGCTATTAACAAACAGTTGCTGATGTTTTAACACTATGATGCCTGTCTTAGCCCAGCAACATTGCAGATGAATATCCCTTTTCTGATAACTCAATGTACTTTATAAAACATCCACAAGTAAATTTTATATTCTAAAAATTTTATTTTAGAATGTGCCTAGAGACATTTTCTGCACAATATTTTGTTAAAATATTTATATTGTTTTTAGAAGAGGTACATTCTATGACATTACTGCATTCAAAAAAAAGAAGCATTCCCTACTGGGAAAACATTAACCAGGGAGATGATCTGTGAGACTGTTGCATACTTGCAAAATTGATTCAATAATATATTAAGAGAATCATCTACCATCTCTCAAAAATTCAAGAGTAGCTTAATGTAAGAAAATCTCTCAACAAATCTATCATGTTCAGTAGGTTTAATGAGATCTACCACATGACGACCTCAGTAGATAACACACAAAGCACTAAATACACTTTCCAAATTGAAAAATACTGCAAAACTAAGAATAAAAAATATTTTTAAATGATAAAAAATATTCTTGTTAAACTAGAACTCAATGCCATGCATAAAGAGGAAAACTAGAGACATTCCCATTAAAAAAAGAATAAGATGTCAGATACTACCATTATCATCAAATAGTATCCAATATTATTCTGTAATTTTCTCCAACACAGCAAATTAGCAAACCAAAAATAATGCTGACAAAGGCAGGAGACAAATTATTATTATTTTGATGAAAAAGATAATATATAGAGAAGAGCTAAGAGTATTTGAAATCTCAGAATTTTTTTAAGAGTATGTAATACAGTACTAGATTAAGATTTTAAACAAAATCTTTTTCTATATCACTTATAGCCAGTTCTTTTTCACTTAAAAAAGTTTCATTTGCATCAAGAAGGTACAAGTCTTATAAACATTGTTGCTACAAATGATTATAAACAATTCTCTAATAACACTACTGAAGAGCTGTCACATCTATTCTCTGAAATAATACTTTTTTCAAATTAGAATTTCTAACAATAGTAGAAAAAGAGATTTCTTCCACAAAATCCCTGCCCTATATTAGCTGTCTAAACAATCTAAATAGCCTAGAAACTGATCCTAATGTATATAAGAATTTAATACATGATAAATAAACATCACAAATCAACAGATTATTCAAAATGGACTTTTGTTTGAATAGTCCAGGAACAAATACTCTTTTCTTCACTAAACTTGAACAAGAGACTATGAAGCTATTAAATGCAGCAGCCATCTTGTTCCTATTAAGAAAATCCTATAGGTAAAAAAAAAAAAAAAAAAACAAGTACAGAAGAGATTCTCAGAAACAAACGAGAAACAAAGTTCTGCTGACATCACTGGAGCCTGAAACAGTGTCTGAGCCAGATCTACTCTAAAATGTACAATAAATTCCCTTTCTATTAAAGAAAGATTGAGTTTGGTTTATGGTCACCTGCTATATCTATGAAGAAAGTATATACCTATAAGGAGCATGCAAAGTAAATAAATACATATTTAAAAAATCTCATCCAACAATATAGATAAGTCAGAAACTCCTTCACCACCAATCTTTCAACAACACAGAGCTAATCTGTCTAAATAACTGCACCAATATCTAGGCTATTTCTGCTATTTCATCACAACAAACAATAGAGTTTAAATATAGAGGCACTCAGAAGACCACTCTTAGTTAAGATGCTGACTTATACTATTGCAGTTTATGTTTAAGCTGTATGTTTTATAGCTGCAACTTTATCAGGGTAAGTGAATTTGCAAATATATGTATCCATGCTTTAATTTGGGGATCTATATGCAGTTTAGTAAAGTACTACATTATAATGTGTTTTGTGAGTAAAGAGACATTGATATAGTATTCATTTATGTAATGTTCTCTACTGGATTATGCTATGTCTTGAACACAATAATTTGAAGCCACAGAGTCTTCAACTACTTAGAAGTATAAAACAATATGTATCAAATACAGATCTACCAAAACTGAGGAAGTTTGTTTTCATAGATCAAAAATGTAATATTTATAATATAATCAAATGTATCACCCATGTAAATATGTAAATGGCTTTATTGTCTAAAAACTTTCAATTACATTTTTGATGGAAAATGTAATCTAAACTGGTTCTCACAAAAGACAAATTGAGTATGGTTATATAGAGTGTCTTAATGCAGAGTTATTTGTCAAAATTTAAAGAGAAAGCCACACTTTAATATTTATTCCATTTGGAAAAGAGCTTGTGCCACATTCCTTTACCCATATCTAACAAGAAAATATATCTTCATCTGTAGGAACACTGAAAAAAGACAGCAGAAATAGCTACAAATATATCCCCTATCTACTAGACCGACAATTAATGTTACCATTCATGAGTCAGGAAGATATAATATCCATAAATCACCTTCACTATTAAGTGCATAACATGTACTCAAATTGCCTAATTCATTCTCTCTACCTATACCTGTACAAGTAACTGCTTTATTTATTCATAAGCTTATTGTTTCTGACAATCAATATCAGTTATGGTCATTTTTATTAAAGATATAATATGTATTCAAAAACATGAAAAAATTCCTTTTTTTTTTAAGAGTTTAGCATTTATGTCAGAAGGCTCAAGATTCAAAGATGGCTTCATGAATTTCACCATAACACGGAAAATGTTTCTTTCTCACCTCTCTCCTTTTCAGGAATTTAAACAATCAGTGCTGTGTACTGATTTAAACATTCTCTCCTTCTGCAAAAAATACTTATATAAGAAGAGATTAAAATTGCTTAATTGGTTATTATATGGAGAGGTGGGCTTTTTTCAGAAAGCAATCTGGAATTATATCTCAGACAAGTACCTGATAAAAGTCTGAATTCCACAATGTAAACACTAAAGAGATTACTTTGACCTGAAGTAAACTCATAGAAGAATTATTGATATAGTTCCTATAATATTCAATTTAAAAAATTCATTCCAATGAACCAACCACAGTAATTTAGCTATTAAAAATAAACAATTAAATGATTTAAACTTTTGAATAGTATTACTTATTATTCTGCAACTGGAAGCTAGAGAGCCTGTACTTCTGAGAGTAAAGTAAATATCTTAATTATCTTTCAGCCAATCATTTCAAAAAGGTTCAGATGCTTCATGAAGTTTTAGAGTAGAAAAAGAGGGCAATATCAACTTATAAAATAAGTTTAACATCTTAATTTATATCTTAGAGCACCCATATCCAGATAATGTACTATTTTTGCTACATTACTTAGGTATAAAGTAAAAAAAGATGAGGGATAGGATTAATACATTATTTAAGGGTTTTCAACAATATTCTCCAAAATAAAAGGGGTTTCCTGCTAAACCTGTATCTTTTAATTTTGTTTTGAGGATGGAAGCCCTAATTATTATCTTTATTATACATAATTTAAGATAAAAAATATATTTAATTAGGTATTATAAAAAAATAACCCTTCTGTTCTTAAGTCTATAGTTTTTCTATTAACATCTACAATCCTATGTTCCATTTTTACTGAAATTAGAAGAAAACGAAAGCAGTTTTTAAATTTTCACTTCTCTGGTAAAAGTTTTTTCTGATGGTATGTTCTAAAGGACCTGGATTATCTAAACTTAATTCTAACTCCATAATGAGATGTTGAGTTTATAAAGTAATTCATAACCTTTTATATATCTCTTTTTGTGTATGTACATCAAGAAACATCCTCACCTCTGCCCCTGTCATCACAGGAACTTTGATGTTCTCTCTGCCTAGAGTTCACTTCCCTTACTTCTTCCTCTAAATTATGCTCACCTTCAGATCTCACCTCATACCTCACTAATAAAAGAGAGCCTTTTCCTTAGTCTCCCTGACTAGGTCAAATTCTTTTATTTAAACTCTCAAAACCCTGAGTACCTCTCTTCCCTAGTATTTGTTTTTGTGATGCTTTTCTGCTAGACTGGCTATAAAATCCCTACGGTAAGAGACTATATGTACTTCTGTTCACCACTGTATCTCCAGAGGTTAGCTGAGTACCTAGATTATGGCAGAAGCCTATTAAATATATGTTGAATAAATTAAATGAAACACAAGTATTTTTAAATGGTTATTAAACTGAATATCCCCTGAGTTTCATGGTAATATTAAAGTTAACCAAGGTCAAGAATAGAAAATTATCTGTTTTTTCCTTAAACATGTGTATGGTTTTTCTGGATCCAGACTCAAACAATGAGTTCCTAAAGGTGTATGTGGGAATATAAGTACAGGGACAACCTCTACATGCTACTGAATTCCAGAATATAAATAAGCACCATTTTTAAATTTAAAAAAAAGTATTTTAAAAATATATGTGCAAACATGTTTTTCATTCAACTATAATTATTCAACTATATAAGAGTATCAATTTCCATTTTGTTGAAACACTTGCATCGTAATACTTATTTTTAATCATAGGAGGATTTAGTATTCTAAATATTTGTTTTCTAGATAATTAAAAAGTATTCTTTAAATAATTGAACTTAAAATTAAAGTATTTTAGCTATTGAGTAGTAATTCTCTCAGAAATCACTGATATGTGAAATCTTCTGCCACAATGAGTAGCTCCAGAAAGTTCTTATAATTCTTGTGTGTGTTACCTTTAAAGTTTTGCCTTCTCCTGTCATCATGACTTGCTGCACCCCTATGTTTTTTTTTATTTGCTATGGGCTGTCTATACACCAGATTACACATTCTTCTCTAGTGCACAAGGAACATTCTCAAGTGTAGATCATATGTTAGGACACAAAACTAGCCTCAATAAATTTAATAAGATTAATCATACCAAACATATTCTCCGACAATAATGCTTTGAAACTGGAGATAACGACAAAAAGAAAGTGGGAAGAACCACAAATATCTGGAGAGTAAACAAGCTGCTAAAGAACAACTGAGTCATAGATGAAATAAAAAGAGAGATCAAGAGATACTTAGAAACAAATGAGAAAGGAAGTACAATATATCAAAACTTTTGGGATATAGCAAAAGCATTAATAAGAGGAAAGTTTATATCATTAGAGGCCTATCTCAAGGAACAAGAAACATCTCAAATAAACAACCTAACATTATATCTTAAAAAAATAAAAATAAACAAATAAATAAATCCCAAAGTCAGCAGAAGAAAGTAAATAATCAAAATTAGAGCAGAATAAAATAAAATTGAGAACAAAAAATCAATAAAAAAAATTAATGCAACAAAGAGCTGGCTTCTGGCAAAGATTAATAAATTAAAAAAACCCCTTGCTAGATTCACTAAGGAAGAAGATAAAGGGCACAAATAAACAAAATCAAAAATAAAAGAGAAATTATGACAGATACCACCAAAATACAAAGCATCCTAGAAGAATACTATAAAAAATTATATGCTACCAAATTCGATAATCTAGAAGAGATGGACAAGTACTTACAAACACACAAACTTCATAGACTGAATCAAGAACTGGAAAATCTAAATAGACCAAAGAATGGTATGGAAATTAAAACAATCATCAAAAACCTACCAAAAAGTAAAAGTTGAGGACCAGAAGGCTTCATTAGTGAATTCTACCAAACATTCAAAGAAGATTTAATACTCATTCTCCTCAAACTCTTCCACAAAATTGAAGAGGCGGCAAAACTTCCAAACTCATTTTATGAGGCCAATATTACCCTGATACCAAAACACAAAAAGGAAAGCTACAGACCAATATCTCTCATAAGCACAGATGTAAAAATCCTAAAAAAGATACTAGCAAACCAAATACAGCAATATATTAAAAATATTATACACCATAATCAAGTGAGCTTCATCCCAGGGGCACAAGGATGGTTCAACATATGCAAATCTATTAACATAAACAAATTTAAAAGTAAGAATCATATGATCATTTCAAAAGATGCAGAATAGCCTTTGACAAGATACGGCATCCATTTATGATCAAAACATTTAACAAAATTGGTATAGAAGGAAAGTACCTTAACATAATAAAGGCCACATATGACAAACCCTCAGCCAACATTATATTTAATAATGGAAACTAAAAACCTTTCCTCTAAGATCAGGAACAAGACAAGACTGTCCACTATCGCCACTGTTATTCAGTACAACATTGGATGTCCTAGCAAGTGCAAATGGCAAGAGAAAGATATAAAAGGCATCCAAACAGTAAATGAAGAAGTCAAACTGTCATTATTTGCAGATGACATGATTCTATATATAGAAAACCCTAAAGTCTACACAAGAACATTACTAGAAACAATAAGCAAATACAGTAAAGTCTCTGGATGCAAAATCAATAGTATTCCATAGTATTCCTATATACTAACAATGAATTTTCAGGGGGAAAAAAAACTCCTTTCACAATTGCAACAAAAAGAATAAAATACCTATGAGTAAACCTAATGAAGTATATAAGGAACTTAAACACTGAAAACTATGAAATGTTATTAATAAAAGAAATCAAAGACATAAAGAAATGAAAAAATATTCTATGCTCATGGATTAGAAAAATCAAACATAGTTAGAATGACTTTATTATCCAAAGCAATATACAGATTTAATGCAATCTTTATCAAAATTTCAATAGCATTTTGAAAAGTAGAACAAAAATACTGTCATATTTCTACAAAAACACAAGAGACCCCAAATAGTCAAAGAAATCCTGATAAAAAAGAAGGCCAAATGTAACTCTCTACATGACTTCAAATTATACTACAAAGCAACAATAATCAAAATAGTATGGAAGAAAAACAGACATAAAAATCAATGGAAGAGAAATGAGAGTCCAAGAATAAACCCTCATATACATGGACAAATAATTTTCAAAAAGAAGCCAAAGATTCACAATGGAATAAGAAAAGCCTCTTTAATAAACAGTGCTGGGAAAACTGGAAAATCATATGCAAAAGAATAAAACTAAACTGCTACCTGTCACCATACACCAAAATTGACTCAAAATGGATCAAAAGACCTGAATACAAGGTTTGAAACAATAAATAGTAAAGAAGAAAACAAGTATCAAATTCATGGACCTTGGATTTAGAGGGGACTTTATGAATTTGAATTCAAAAGCAAGGGAAGTAAAAGCAAAAGTAAATGAATGGGACTATGTCAAACTAAAAGTCTCTGCACAGCAAAGAAACTGTCGACAAGGCAAAGAGACAACCATCTGAGTAAGAGAAGATATTTGAAAACAACACCTCCAATAAGGGCCTAATATCCAAAATACACAAAGAACTCATACAACTCAACGATAAAAAAAACAAACAATCCAATTAAAAAATGGGCATATATTTCTCCCAAGAGACATACAAATGGCCAACAGACATATGAAAAGACCTCACTAGCTATTAGGAAGTTCTTTTTTCTCAGGATGGCTTTGGCTTTTCGGAGTCTTTGTGCTCCCATACAAATCTAATGATTTTCTTGTTCTACTTTTTTTAATTTATTGGGGTAACATCGATTAATACAATTATATAATTTTTAGGAATACATAATAATTTAACACATATATTCTATTGTGTTTTTACCACAAAGTCCAGTTTCCTTCAACTACCATATATTTGATCCCCTTTACACATTTCACCATTGTGATTTGATGGGGATTACATTAAATCTGTATATTGCTTTGGGTAATAAAGTCATTTTAACTAGCTGGTTTTTCCAATCCATGAACACGGAATATCTTTCAACTTCTTTGTGTCTCCTTCTATCTCATTTAATAATGTTTTATAGTTTTCAATGTACAGCCAACTGCAAATCAAAACCACAGTGAGACACCACTTCAAACCTCTTAGAATGACTATCATCAACAAGACAAGTAACAAATATTGGAGACGTTGTGGAGAAAAAGGAACCCTCAGCTGGTAGAAATATAAATTGGTACAGCCACTATGGAAAACAGTTTCAGGCTCTTCAAAATATTAAAAATAGAATTACCGTGCAACCCAGAAATCCATCTTCTAAATATCCACCCAAAAAATTTGAAAACATTTATCTGTAAAGATATGTGCATTCCTGATATTCATAGCAGCACTATTTACAGTGGCCAAGACATGGGAACAACTAAAGCAACCTTTGACAGAAAAGGCAACCTACTTACTGAAATTACTTTGCCTGCCAGAACTCTTTAGATCATTTTATTAAAATGTATTGATGATGGCTGGGGTTTCTGTCAAGATGGCAAAGTAGGTAAACACTGTGTTCACCTCCTCCCATGATCACATGAAAATTACAACTAAATTACAAAACAACCTAGAGAACTACCTGAAGACTAGCTGAATAGTCCTTTAACTAAGAACGTAAAAAGCAGCCACATTCAGACTGGTAGGAGTGGCAGAGACTCCAAACAGGCTGGCCCCACACCCACGTGAAGCAGTTGAGGATCAGGAGAGATATCTTGGCTGCATTGGAGCAAGACCCAGGCCTACACTGGCCTCCCCAGCCCAGAAAACCAGTGCTGGAAAGAAGAACCTCCATAACATCTGGCTGTGAAAATCAGCAGGGATTCTGTCCTTCCAGGTAAGATGAAAGGCTGCTGGAAATCCAGGCTTCCTTTTAAAAGACCCATGCACAGACTCACTTGCTTGCAGGCACTAACCCTGGCCTCTGAAAGAATGACAGCTGCTCAGGAGATACCAGAGACATACAAGGAGAAACGTAGTTGTGTGGCTTCAGGATGAGGGCTGAAGGGATAGGCATCATTTTCCCTGTGTTGAGCTCTCTTCCCACACAGCCAGGAGGTGAGTGTCATCTTTCCAGTATTGAAACCCTGCCCCTATATGGCCAAATATGAATCTGCATTAATCTGGTGAACTCCACTCACCCCCTATCCCTGGTGACTCCCTAAGATCCTGTATCACCAAACTCGTGTACCACCCAAGGCTCTTTCAGCAGCTGAGCCTTACAGGCAGCCAGCAGTCAGCGGCAGGCCTTGGGTAGCCCTGAGACTTTTGCTGAGCTTCCTCATGCCCTATACTGGTAGTAGCTGACCTCACATCACAATGTGGCCTCTCCCATGTGTTCAGGTCCAACACAGGTAGTTATAACTGTGGATCACTTTGTAGCTTTTACCAGGTTACCCCAGGCCAGTTATAGGCAGCAGCTGACCTTGCCCTGCACCAGAGTCTTTCCCAAGAGGCCTCAGAAACAACAGACATGGTGGCTAGCTTCATATCACAAGAGAGCACCACCTAGTTAGCCTATAAGTGACAACCCCAAAGAGCAGGCACCAGAGCCCAATGGGGCGAATCTCGATCCATGGGCTTATCCTCTGCACAACAGTTTATAGGCAGTGCTCATGGCCACTTAATCTGCAGGTGAATCCCATCCACTAACATGCCAACTGCAATCAAACCTCAACTACAACAGGAAGACACATGCAACCCACAAAGAGACACTCCTGGAGCACCTGGCTCAGGCAGTCAAGGAGACTGGGCCACGGCCCCACAGGACACCTACTACATAAAGTCAACCTGCAAGAATGGGAGATATAGCAGATATACCTAATATATAGAAACAAAGAAAGAAAGCCAAAATGAGGAGGCAACGAAGTAAATCCCAAATGAAAGAACAGAAAAAAAATGCCAGAAGAATAACTAAATGAAATGGTGTTAAGCAATCTACCAAATACAGAATTCAAAACACTGGTTATAAAGACATTCAAAGAATTTAGTGAGAACTTCAATAAAGAAACAGTAATATAAAAAAAAAAAAAGACATAGAAACCAAAAAAAAAAAAAAAAAGCAGAAATTAAGAATGTAACTATAATGAAAAATGCACCAGAAGAAATCAACAGCAAATCAGATGAAGCAGATGATCCAATCAGCAATTTGGAAGAATAGATGGCAGAAAACAAATCAGAACAACAGACAAAAAAGTTTTTTTTTTGTTGTTTTAATGAAGATAGTTTAAATGACCTCTGGGACAATATCATTCAATTGTCTTCTGGTTTCCCATCATTTTTGTTCCTTTAAAAGTACTGTGTCTTTTTCTCTGTCCATGTTTAAGAAGTCCTTTTTTTGTATTTAGTTTTCAACAATTTTAACATGTGCCTTCATGTAGTTTACTTTGTTTATTCTGCTTGAAGTTTGTAGAGATTCTTAAATCTGTGTGTTGATGTCTTTTGTCACTTTTAGAAAATTCTCATCCAGTATCTCTTCACACAGTGCTTCTACCCCATTTGCTTTTTTCTCTCCTTCTGGCATGCAATTACACATACATTTCATAAGTCTTTTGTATTATTTTCTGTGACTTCTATTCTTTAATTGTCTGTTTTTCAGTATGAATATTTTCTATTGAACTATCCTACAGTTTATTAATCTTCTCTTCTGCTCTGGGATTAATAAAATGACAGAGTCCTCTTCTAATCTATTAAATCTATCAATTGAGTTCTTAATTTCATGCATTGTATTTTTAGTATTAAAATCTCCATTTGATTTTTTTATAAACTTGGTACTCTATTAAATTCTCCAGTTTTTTTCTTATTCTTGAACATATTAATCACGATTAATTTGAAGTCTGAGAATCAAATATCCTGATCAAGTATGGGGTCTGATGTCCTCTTGTACTGTAAATGAAGCCTGGATATTTCACATCAAAAAAAAAAAAAAAAGTATAAACTCTGAATTATGTTATCTCCTTCCAGAGAGAATTTGTTGTCCCTATGTCTTGCAGTTAAATAGAGGTAGATCATCTTAGGCCAATCGGGAATTAAGAAAGTTTGATGCTGGGTTTAAATCTTTGTGGAAACTGACCTATTTCCTATTTGCCCTCATTCCTGAAAATCTGGAGTATTTACCCAGGCCCCTACTTCTGAGGAGTACTTCATCTCTATTTTCTGTGTCTAGCACCATGACACTGCTTAATCAGGCTACATTTTCAGCTGCAACTTTCTACTTGGATTCCTGGCTTCCTGCCTGCACATCTTAGAAATCAACAAAACCTTGGGAAGAAAAACAGCAGAGAATGTCAGGTTTACTTTTATGTTCTTCCCTTCACTCAGTATTCTTGGCTCCTCCTCAGCCTTGAAAAAATTTCAATTTTTTTGTATTCCCAACCTTGTAAGACTAATGAAAGATTTTTACCTGCCATTTCTGCTCACATTTTAGCCTTTCTTCCTATGTCACTTACAAATCAAAACAATGCCTTAAAGTAAAAATTTCCAGAGAATGTCAGGTTAACCTCAATGTTTTCCTCTGGAATCTTTATCCTGTAAGTAGTATCTCCTTTGGTGGCCCTCTCTTGACTTCAGCTATTTGGAAATAATATAATTTATCCAGCTTCTACAATTGTTCTCAGCAGAATATTTGGTCTCACACAAGCTACTCCAGTATAGTCAGAAACAGAATTCTTCACTATTCTTTTTTTAAGATACCAAAACATGATTTAATAATATTAAATGAGAAGGAAAAAAAATGAGTCATGTAATAATAAAACCCAACCTTATTTTAAAAGGCATTAAAAAACAAATGACTGGTAAAGCATCCAATAATCCAACATAAAAAAACTAATCAATAAAGAAGCTATGGTAAATATATACAATGTAATATTACTCAGCCATAAGAAGAAATGAAATATTGCCATTTGTGACAACATGGATAGACCTTTAGATAATCATGCTAAGTGAAATAAGCTAGACTGTAAAAGCTGAAAATCATATGATATCACTTATATGTGGGATATAAACCTAAAAGCAACAAACAAACAGGACAAACAAGCAGAGATTCACGGACATGGACAAGAGACTAGAGGATAACAGAGGGGAAGGGGGAAGGGAGAGGGGAAAGGTAGATGGAGTAAAAGGGTTCAAGTATGTGGTGACAGAAAGAAATCTAACTATGGACGGTGAACACATAATACAATGTATATATATGCCTTATTGTTCAATTGTACACCTGAAACACTGGACTTTGTTAACAATATATTTTTTAATTTTTTTATTTAAAAAATGAAAATAACTAAAAATCCAAAACACCACTTAATTTGTAAGAGGGAAATCTTTTAAATTTTTATTAAAATTGATATAATCTTAATCTCATAAAAAGCTTACTGCTTTCTAGTTCATATTTTTAATCACAATTTAAAATGTCAATGTTTGTTTATATATGAACATTTGATGTAAATTCAAGTAAGAAAATGCTTTTTGAAAATTTGTAGAGATTTAAGAATCATTAAAACAAATGATGAGATTGGCCATGTGTGATTTTTGACATTATAAATTTACGGGTATTTCAAAGTTCATACCTTTGCTTAAGACTGCCATTTCAAACTAGTCAATCCTCATGTTCACTGCTAACAGCATCATATTGGAAGACATTTGATGTAAGAGTTGTAAATGCCAGCAACATCTCTAAAGGTCACTATAATTTTAACAGATATATTTAGAAAATCTAATCTCATTCCCAATTATAATACCACTGTATGTTTATGAAAAGGCTACAATTGTACTTTATTAACTAAAAACTGAGTTCTATTAAAAATTGCCCACACATTAAAATATACAAAATAATATATACGGTAATAGAATTTTTTCAACTAATCATTAGCTAACATGTGCTAAAGACTCCCTGACCTAGGCATTTAACTGACAAACAAAATAATGCTATTTATAATGCCAAAGACCTTATAGTCATGATTCTCAAAGTTTGTTCTAGTGACCCCTGGGGAGTCCCTTACATCTTTTCAGGGACTCTTCACAATCAAAATTATTTTCACAGTAACACTTTCTTAGTTCATTTGTGTTCATATAACAACTAGGTAACTTAAACAACAGAAATTTATTTCTCACAGTTCCAGTGGCTGAGAGGTCCAAGATTCAGTGTCGGGTGAGGGCCTGCTTCCTGGTTTGTAGACAACAATGTTCTCACTGAATCCACACATGGTGGAAGGTGAAAGGGAGCTCTCTGGGGTCCCTTTTATAAGGGCACTAGTCCTTTTCATAAGGGCTCTACTCTCATATCCTCATCACCTCCCAAAGGCCCCACTTCCAAATGCCATGACACTAGGGATTATGTCTCAACCTAAAAATTTCAGGGAAACACGTTCAGTCTCTAGAAAAATACTTAGCTTTTGTTTGCCTATTTGACTCTTGCTCTATCATGAATACTTGTATATACTTATATTTTAAATATTTCTATTTCAATTTCTAACATAACAAATATCAATAGAGATAACCCACAAATATAAAAGTTCTTTAGGGTCCACAATCATTTTAAGTTAAAAAGAGGTCCCAATGTCAAAAAAGTTTTAGAACCAGGGCCCCACAACCTAAATGATAAATTAAGAGAGAAAATTTTCAACAAAAATATATTGCTATATCTGTAGAACTATTTTTATAACATCAGACAAAATAAAAATAATAAAACATTAATTTTATACTATTGTCTTGATAAATTCTAAATGTACCAATAAAGGTCAAAATAATAAAATTTGAATAAAAAACAAAATTCAACAATATTAAATATTCCTACTCTCGCAGAATGTTATGAATTGAATTGTTCCCCCATCAAAATTCATGTGTTGAAACCCTAACCTCCAATATAACTGTTATTTGGAGATAGATAAGGGTTTAAAAAGATAATTAAAGTTAAACAAGGTCATAGAGTGTGGGTCCCTGACCCAATAATACTCATGCCCTTAGGAGAAGAAGAAGAGACATCAGAGATGCATGTGCACAAAGTAAAGGTCCATGTAAGAACACAGCAAGAAGGTGAACATTTGCTAATAACAAAGTTCCTGAATAAAATCAAACCTGCCAACAGCTTGGACTTCCAATCTCCAGCACGGTGAGAAAATAAATTTCTGTTGTTTAAGCCACTCACACTATAAAATTTTGTTATGGCAACCCTAGAAAGCTAATATAGAAGACTAAAGTTTTTCATGTTCTTCTAGTAAGCTTCTATAACTTTTATTTATTTCAATGTGAATCACAATAGTAGGAAAAAGACAGTGAATACGTGCGCAAAACATATTCCTAATTCTTTTATACCCTTTGCTCCCTTGAACACTTGTTACAAGGACAGTTTTCCTGAAATGAAAAAATTTTATCTCAGACACTTGAATGTCATCTCAAATATGATTCTTAAAAATCTTTTTCTCCTCGATCATAAAGTAAGTTCATCTCTGAGGGAGGGGAACTCATGAGGAAAACCTATACTTTTTAATAAAATGTGGGGCATTGTGCTTCTAGAATACCCTTATTTGACTCCTTAGGCAAAGAATATCTTCTAGGAACATTATAACAGAAAATTAGCCTACGATTTATCAGCAGCAGCAGCAGCAGCAGCAGCAGCAGCAGCAGCAGCAGCAGCAACATAATCACTATCATTTAGGAGCCCTCATAATTTATTTTTTCTCAGAAACTTACATAAGAAACCACATTCATCACTAGCAGCTGATCAGATTTATGGAAAAATTCAATTACTAGAATTTCTAAGTATTTTGATTCCCCAGGACTTTAGCCTCTAGATTTCTATATAAAAAACACTAGATTTTAAAAGACTAATTTACAGCATTATGTAAAGAATAACCACTTCATAAAATAGTTTTCTTGATCAATTTTTTATGTATATTCTGGCAGCCTGCATTTGTGGTGATCCTAAACATTAATGAACAAAGTCATCTCAGTAGAGAAAAAAAAGAGAGAGAGAAGCAGGAATGCAAAGATAAATGTGCAAAAGCAATATCTCCCCATCATTTACACTCAGGATATTACAGCAAATGTAACTAATATGCCCTAACAAAAGTTTACTGCCACTGAAATGAATAGACACTCTCAAGATATATTTCAATGCTAAAATTGCATATTTTGACTATTAATATGATTTTCCTTTTATTTAAATCAGTTAGATGAATTAAATGTATAGATCTCTAGCTTTTAATAACTTAAATTTAGAATTTAATATAATGTTAAGATATCATTTTATTTGAACCCCATTAGATAAATGGAAGGAAATGAAATACTTTGTATTGCTGATGTAATAACCAGATCATCAGTAATAACCAGATCTATGTTTATACATGTTGTGTTTCTACTAAAGTCTTTCAATATACTATTAAATTCAAAAAAATCTAAATAAAAATTTATACCTAATTAACAACTCTAGTATGCCCTATCTTTTATAGATGTTCACAACTGTTATATTTTAAATATAAATTTAATTTCTCTATCCTCCAAAATAATATTTTTATATAAACTGTTTATAAATATGAATGAATCTCCATAGACAGCTTTTTGGTTATAAATATCTTACTATATCACCATTACTCAAAATATTCTGCTCACACCCTAGTAAGTAAATATAGTTATGTGTCCTGTACAGGATGACTTTGCATGTCCTCCAGGTAGGCCCAGAGGGCAGTGTGGGCAATAATGATCCATCTGTTCACAACTGGCAACTAGAAAACTTCTAATGAAGACAGATGTGGGTCACCCTATACAAGCAGGCTGCAGGGTGTTAATGAATGCACCTAATGGTCACTACCTGCCACACTTGACTGATTGATGACCTAAATAAGATTAAGTTTGAAAAGCAAAGATGAGTATTTCACATACTCATTAGTCATACCAGGACATTACTTTTACTTTCTCTTACAAACACTCTTTACTACTTGCCTTTATCAATTCTTAGAAAATATTACTATTATTTATTAGATTGTCTTTAAAAATAACCTTGCTAGCACTATTAAGAAATTAATTCCTCTTGAATTTCTCTACTGACTAACTCACAAGGTATCAACTCCATCTTATGATACAGCAATTCTATAGATATTAAATGCAAAAGGTAATATTTTCCTATGTCATAAAACTTTTTAAGTACATTTATATATAACTTTATCAACAATACCAATATCTATAAAATGATACTTTTTAAATATTATTTTAAATATATGCTTTAAAATAAAATTATTTCACTTTATATTCCAAAAAGAATGTTCACTTATAGAGACCAATTCATAAAATGTTTATATAACAATAAAAAATGTATAGAGGTGGTCAGTTTACTTTCTTAAAGATGCTGTGGGCAAGACTCAAGAAACATAATGTCTGCAGCTGTTTCTCAAAATAAAATCTGTATTACATTATACTTAAACTTAGAAAAAATCCTAATGCAGCCATAAAATCATTCTTTAAAAAATTGGTACATACAAAAAGTAAATATATATTCAAAAAGTGAAAAACTTTAAAAAAACATATACAAGTTTTATGTATAAATAAAGCTATGAGAAATATTATTTAATGTAAATTATTTAAATTGGAGTTTCTATAGTTTGTAACTATATTGCTATAAATTTCACTTCCTATATGGAGATTTAAAACAAACTGTGGTTGCTTCACTCGCAAATGGATTATTTATTCTTATAGCAAATCAGTTTACTGGAGTGGAAACTATGGCTGACCTTCACTGAGATTACCTAGCAATCCTTAACAGTTCTGATTCATATGCAAGCACAAGCATATAACATACACATACATACTCACACACCACCCCAATAGCTCCTTTTAGAGATAAAAAGTGTTCCTTTTAGGCTAACAAATTTAAAAGATCCAATAAAAAAATTTAACTTGAGCTTACTAAATAAATAAAAGGACTACTCAAATAATTCAAAATTAGGCAAAATGCAAATTGTAATTCTAAACAGAACAGTAGTATAATTGTATTATGAAATATATCAAACATTAATTTTATTCATATAAAAGCAGTAATTTACCTATCACAGTTTTTATCCTCAAAAACAATGTACAAAGATGAATTACATGTGGCTGCTCTTATCACTCGAATAATCTTAGCGCATTACATTAGAAAAGTAGATATAGATTTCTTTTAAAACGGCAACAGTTAATATACTAATGCCTTAAATGCAAGTAAGTCCTTTCATATGCATTATCTCATTTTTTCTATAATCCTGTGAAGTAGGAAATGTCATAACTCCCATTTTATCACTAAAAAAGCTCAGAAAAAATGTTACATTTTGATATCAATACCTAATAAGAAGAAATAAAGCAAAATTGCACATCCATATTTTCTAATTCATAATCTCCATGGTCTTTTTTTCCACACTTCAAAGTTAAAAGCAAAGTCTACTTGATTTACACTATAATCATACCATGTTTCATAGCAACACATCACTTACCTAGGGGCCATTTCTTCAGCTGAGGTGGATATATGAAACAGTCTAAACACCAGACAAAACAAAAGATACCTATGATTAAGTATAAGAAATATCTCATCGACAAAAATAAGATTGTGGGGTTTTTTCATAATCAAATACCTGAGATCTTCATTCAACCCCTATTTTCTTATATGGTATTTCCTAATCTAACAATGTTTTAGTGATCCAAGCCACATATAATCCTTCCAAAAAAAAATGAAAACTAGGAGATTGCAGGGTCTCTACTAAAAATCACAAATTCAATGACAGGCTAATTGACAGGGTTGAGAGTGGAGTAGGTATAAAAAGTGTAAAGAGTGCATCGTATCAGAAACAGTCAAGGCACTTGAAAGATTAGAACAAAGGACAAGTTCTAAGAGCAATCTAATCCTGCCAAAAGTCCCTTTCTGGTCCAAAGCTACTCTGAATGGCCTACCTAGAATTTCCTTGGCTCTTGCTCTGATGCGTCCTGGTACCTGACACCATAGCCCCCATATCACTAACCTCTGCCCTCTTCTCTAATTAGATTAAGATATGAGCTTTATGGGGTATAGTGGTGAAATGTGCCCACAATATCAAGAGTTCACCAGGAATGAAGATCCATCCTGATGTATTACAGTTTAATTACAATCAGAAATACAAGTTCATTTCTGCTGAAATTGACTATGGTAATTGACAACTTGATGAATTTACAGACCAAGAAAGTATACTTTCTTTGAGCTGGCAGTAGAAAGCCATTAATGACAGAGAAGAGTTATAGAAATTTTCATTTAGCTTCTATAATGTCAAGACAGAATAGAAACCTCTTGCTTTCCAAGACAAACCTCTAATGATGCACAGAAATTCCAAGTCATTATAAACTATTATTTCAAGATAAATTGGTAAATTTGTAAATTTTGGCTATTTGCAATCCCCAGAGACCCAGAAGATCTTAAATATCTTACAATTACTCAGCCAGCAAGGTTGGATGTATTATGGCTCAGAGATTTTATGCATGGGAGTATACACAGATATAAGTGCATATGTAATAGACTATGAACAAAGGCCCATTCCAAATGTTAAACATAATTGGAAACATTGGAAAATAGGTTGGTGTATTTGTGCTTTTAAAAAAAAGGAGGTGAAATGAAAGGTTATAAATGATACATAGTTTAAGCTTTAAGTTATTATGCCCACCTTAAAAAGACACAGCCTGCAGTATATAAAAATGGGCCTCAACATGTTTATACTATTGAAGATCGCTGTTCTGACTCTTTGCCTAAATGACTTTATTATGGTTTCCAACCTAATCTCAATATTCCTATATTCTGAACTGTTTTTCACTTTCCTATTTATAATTTTACTTCACTCTTCAGAATTGATAATCTTTGAACTTTTTCTGTTTTTCTTATCACATTTTAGATGCTACCGTGGCCACTTTTATGCCTTTGCTCTGGATCTCAAGGCTGCTGCTCTCTATCAGGTTCCCTCAGCTCTGAGAGCAAGACCAAATAAGTGGCTGCAAAGATCTCAGATCAGAGAATGTATGGGAGTGAACAGTGTTCTGTAATGGTCAGGTATGCTAATGGCTGAGACAAGGTGTTGAAACGGAATTAGGGGTTCTCAAGTTAAAAACTAAAGGTACTAAATTAAAAACAAAAAATGGAGCTATGACATCGATCAAAGTCTAAATTTCTTGGTGATAATTTTATCTATGGAGTCAGTTTTGAATATCAATATATGCTGAACCTTCCTCTGATAGCGATACTAGGACTACAACTTCTTTAATGTCAGAAGATATGGTCTTTTGTCTAGTTTGAGACAGTTGTCAATTGAGCTTCTTTCCCTTGAGAACTAAATGTAAGAGGCAAGGGGAAAATGACAGGTATAAAGTAATAGGATTTACTTGTGGAAACATGATCAATATTTCTTCAAAAACAAAAATCTGAAGGACTATCATTTCTGAGAACCCCAAAACAAAGTTCTGGAAATTGTGATGAGAATGTCTAGATAATCTTGACATAGTTTTATAGGGTCTTTAATTCTTATGAACTATAAAATTTTATTAAAAGCTAAAGAGGTGGTTAAACATTTAATTTTGTCTAGGTGTATGATTTGTGTTCATGGAACATGACTTGTGTTCCCTGCATCTTTCCAGCAGAACTGGATTCTCTGACCAGAAGTCAATATTTTCAATCCTTAAAAACATTTCAGTTTTGATGATGTCTAGAATGCTACAAACTCTTCCAATACATAAAATTAAAATAAGGGAGGCTGAGTAGGAATCAAAACTTGGGCTTATAGACTTAGGACAGGAAGCAAGAGAATTATTAATTATGTTTAACATCTAAAAAGCAGAGGCAGAGGAAATAGTTTAACAGCGGCCACATAAGAGTTTAAGTCCAGTAGGTACCAAAAATCATTCATTACCCAGAGAGATTGTCAAGCTTTAAGAACTGAGAAGCACTATCAAATAGGAGACAAGATTATGAGAAAGGTATAGACAGTGCAGCTATCCTTAACAGTAAACTTCCACTCACCAAAGAGGTCACTGGAGCCTAATGTAAAAACACCTACATTATGTTCTACTCTGGTACCTCAGGGAACTTTTCCAACTTCTACTTCTTATACTCTAATTTGAACCCATTTTCTATATTAAGAGACACCTACCCAATCATAAGCACTAATGCCAGGTTCAATGTCAGTTTAGTCCTATCCTATCTTGTAACCCCTGCACAGATGGAGGGCCTCCAGATCTGATTTATCTCAGAAGGAAGATCAGAAAACTGCTACCACAGGCAAGGCTCAGAGCTGCCGCAGCATTTTTTATTTGGAATATTAAATCCCTTGTCTCCCTTATGCCTGTCTCTTCTCCTATGTAGGTCCATCCTTAATATTACTAAACATTTCCTGAACAAAAAAATCTAATCAAGTCACTCCCTTGATAAACTCCTCACTGGTTTCCTTTTACCTATAAGTGCAGAATCCTTAGATTGGCAATACAAAGCCTTCTATCAAGATCCAAAGTGTATTCTAAATAACCCTACTCCATCTCTATCACCAATACAACCAAAATCATCCATTCTTGCCTTCTCCATTCTAGCATCCCTGCAGCAGAAATATCATGTTGCTCCCCTATAAAACTCTTTATTGCCCTAAGAATAAAAGCCAAACTTCCAATCAAGGCCTATAAAGACCTGCCTAATCTGGCCTCTCACTATCTGCTAGATACCATTCTGTACAATATTCTGCTTTCTCACTGAACTGCAGCCTTACTGGCCTTCTTTCAGGTTCTTGCTCATTCCCATCTCAGACACCTCACACATGCAACAATGGTTCTTCAACACTAAACATGGGAAATACAGTAAATCTTTCAAGAATTTAAATCCTAGTAAAACGATAATTTTAGAATTAACTATTACATGAGTTTTTAGGTATATCAGAATTGTTCCTTTCCAAATAATTAATATAAATATTACATTGATATAAATGTCACTTTATTGTAAATAAGATAAGCAGATCTTTATTGGAGTTTAATCCCTTTACTCATAGAAATGATTGGAAAACATGAAATAAAATACTATTATTATAACAGGAAAAATATCCAAGATTGACAAGTAGAAAAAGATTATGAGAAAATAGTAAAAAGAAAATGTTTACAGTGTATTTTATTCAAATATCTGGCAGATTTACCAATCATTTATCAAATATATAGTGTGGGAGACACCAAAGGACTGTTTTAAAGAAGGGTATCACAGTGAACAAAAACAAAAAAACAAAATCCATGTCCTCTTACAGTTTATATTTCAATAAACTATGTATCATACAATTTATAAACACTATAATGTAATTTACAAAATAACATAATGAACTTATTTTAAATGTAAATTCCAATGAGTCTTGACAGATCTGTAACTTCTATAACCATCACCATAATCAAGATACAGAATGTTTCTATCTCCCCAGAAAGTTTCCTTGCACCACTTCCCAGACCATCCTCCCATCCCAGGCCACAGGCAACAGCTAATCTGTTTTCTGTTTTTATAGGTTGCATTTGTCTTTTCTAGAGTTTTATATAAATGGAATCATATAGTATTTTTATATCTGTTTTCTTTTGCTCAGGAGGTTGTTTTTGAGGTTTGCCATAAGGTTTTGTGAATGAGTTATTCTGTGGGTAGTTACATCCATTGCTGAATAGTATTACATTGTATGAATAACCACAATTAATTTTTTCATTTACCTATTGATGAACATTTCAATTTTTCCAGTTTGGGATATATTCATAGTAATAAACGAAGCTGCTATGAAAATATGTTTATGTATTTGGTGAACACATGTGTTCATTTACCTTATGCAAATATCTGGAAGTAGAGTTTCTGTATCACAGAGCATGTATACTTTAACTATAAGAAATTGTCAAAATTTTTCCAAAGTAGATTTATTATTTTATATTCACAAAAGCAATGCATGAAGAGTTCTATTCATTGAATACTGTCACAGCACTTGACATTGTCAGTCTTTTCAACTTTAGCCATTCAAATGAGGGTACGTTGGTGTGTTACAGTGGTTTTAGTTTGCATTTCCCTAATGACTAATGATTCAGAGAAACTTTCAAGTGTTTATTTTCCATTCTTATGTCCTGTTTTGTAAAATGCCAGTTCAATCTTTTGCTCATTTTTATGAGTCCTTAGTCCTACTATTATAGAGTTTATATACATATACACATATGTGTGTGTATATATATGTATATATATATATG
This sequence comes from Cynopterus sphinx, assembly GCA_030015415.1. Taxonomy (NCBI): domain Eukaryota; kingdom Metazoa; phylum Chordata; class Mammalia; order Chiroptera; family Pteropodidae; genus Cynopterus; species Cynopterus sphinx. The sequence continues at coordinate 122,695,927 of CM057382.1, forward strand.
TGTATATATATATATGTATATATATACATATATATAATCAGTAGATAAATATATCAGACAATATATATCAGTAGAATACATGTATTCTTGATACAATTATTTTGTCAGATATACCACAAATATATTCTCCCAATTTGGGCATGCCTTTCCACTTTTTTAACAATGACTCAATGAGCACAAGTATTTCATTTTGATGAAGTCCAATTTATCACTTTTTTCATTTATGATTCATTCTTTTCATGTCCTATCTAAAAAATATTTTCCTATCCCAAAGCTGTAAAGACTTTCTCCAGTATTTTTTCTTTCAGAAGTTTTATAGTTTATGTTTTACATTTAGTTCCATGATCCACTTTAAGTCAGTTTTGGTATATGCATGAGGTATGACTCAGGTTCTATTGCTCTGTTTTGTTTTTTCACATGGATATCTAGTTGTTCAGATACCATTTGTTGAAAAGACATTCCCTTCCTCTTGAATTATTCTGGCACCTTTATCAAAAATCAGTTGACTGTGTATGTATGAATCTATTTCTGGATTCTCTAATCTCTATTATCGATCTATATGTCTATCTTAATGCTAATACCCTACTACCTTGATTACTACAATTTTATCGTAACTGTTGAAATCAGGTAGTATAAGTCTGCCAACTTTGTTCTTTTTCAATATTGTTTTGGCTATTCTAGGTTTTTTTCATTGTCAATCTGCAGGCTCAGTTCTCACTCCTTCTGGATTATATAACAACCCAAAGACTAATTCTTAAATCTCCTGTTCTTTTTTCCTGTTTTACTACCACCTTCAAAACATTTCTGCCTATGTAACAAACAGATACTTAAAATAATCTGATTCCCCAGTAGTATGTACACGTACACACACACACACACACACACACACACAGTGTGGCTACTTTCTATATTCTCTCCCCCCAATTCTTACCAACATCATTCACATCTTATTCTAAGTGAAAGGTCAAGGAGTCATTCTCAATACTTCCTTCCCACTCATCTTCCCACATCAAATTACTTACTAGATAAAATTAATCCTAACCTCCAAACATATGTCACTTTCCCCTCATTGCTAGACTCACTTCCCTATCTTAAAATAGGCATTCACTACATGAATCACTACATATCATTTCATGACTTCTTCCTTCCTCCCTTTCCTCATATCTCATCCATTTGACTCACAGCTGACTGTCCTATTTTTCAAGAAATTATTTATAAAATTATTTATGACTCTCCAGCTTAAAAAATTACTGGTTATCATCACCTATAGATAAAAATAAAAACTTTTCTCAAATCTTCATGGCTTTGCACATCCTCTGTGCCTATCACGTACTATGTCATCTGACAAAAATTACCTACCTATCCTTCAAAACACAACTCAAACAAACTTTGAAATTTTTTCCTGCCAAGCAGAATCAATGAGTTTCTTTTCTAAAGTCTCAACATACCTTTCTTGGATATTATCGTATCATTATTTACCTATTGGTATTTTCCACCAAAGTGTTAACTACTTGATTCAAGAAGCTTTGTATTATTCATCATCTTTCTTTCCAAGGCATGGAGTAGGTGTTCAGTCAATATTCACTATATGAGCAATAGTAATAGGTATCACTGAGTATTAACAAGTGTCAAACACTGTTAAGCAGTGTGTGTGTGTGTGTGTGTGTGTGTGTGTGTGTGTGTGTGTAATCACATCTCAGTGGATCTTCACAATAACCTTTTTTGTGGATATTATTATTCACATTTTAGAAATTTAGAATAAAAAATATTTAGACTTGGAATGGCAAAATAATTTGCCCAACGTCACACAACTAGTATGTGATATGAAGCACAAAATTGCAGTATGATTCCAAAGCCTCAACTCTTCACCACTAAACAATTAATAAATCCAAAAATGTTTAACTTATTTTATATAGTTCTTAAAATCTTATCATAAATAAGTATGACCTCAGCGTATAAACTCATTAATAACAGTATAAGTTATTTTACATTTAGACATGAAGGTATTAAATGCTTTTCCAAGGGATAGTGAATAACTGTTTAAGTAATAAATAAATGTTTCCAACCTCTTCCTCACTCTTTTTTCTCACACATAATTTCGTCCATTTATCTCTCAATGATTGAATCCTTTCCTCCCATCTTTCTTGGCATCTTTTTTCCTTCCTCTTTGAAACCCATAATTTAAAATTTCCTGAAAAAGTTTTCTTAGAAAATAAGAAGAGTGAGCACTTTGGGATACAGTAACCACACTGCAAACAACTAATTTGTATATGAGGAAGAAAAACACATTCAATTCATACAAATCTTTCTAAATCTTTGTTTATCCTCACATTCAAGCTTTTTTAAGGCCAACACTACACGTTACTAACTTCAATAGACTTCCAGATTCCTGTTATAATGCCAGCCAATTGTATAATGTAATAAACATTAAAGACTAAAATGACAAATAAAAATGTACAATTTTTGCATCTGAAATAATGGAGCAATCCACCCAAGAGAAAAATCATCAATAATAATGTAATGGTGAGCTTTAAAAAATAATCACAAAAGCTATAATTTATTTCTGCTTCTTATGTCCTTTTTAGTCTTTTTAGCATATTTTTTCTTATATAAAACCATGTCTTTCTCCTTGAGATCTACTTAAGATTAGCAAATTATATTTAGCTAATCATCTAATTCAGAGAAAAACCTAATTTACACATTAAACTTTTAAAATATAACTAACTCTTAAACTCTAACAATTTTGATGAATTTATATAAAGAGAAATGACAGCTCTATAATTTGCAATCAGAATTTAAGTAACATTTTAAAATACATAGTTCCAAGTTATCCATTTGATAGAAGTTCCAAAGAATTAAAATTTCCAATTTAGATTTGTTCAGAACTACAAGGCAAATTTTCATATTTTGCCACATAATTCCTAAAAATTTGATTTAATGAATATGGGAAATGAATAAGGTTTTGTGTCAATAAAGATTCAGAGTATTGGCGCCACCTACTGAAATTTTACTCAGTTTTTTAACTGATAATACAGCTACTTCATAAATTTTGCAATACTACATCAAAAAACTTCTATAGAAACTGTTCAATGTTTTTGTACATTAAAGACTTCATTAGTGATAAGGAAGATAATAAAAAGAATTTTTCTTGCAGAATACTCCTGTAAAAAATATTCAAATTAAATAAAAGTTAATATTTATATTTTTTTTCCAAATTACAAAATGGTTTAATAACTGATTAACTTTTTCTTCTCTCAATGGAAAAGCAATGGTCATGAAAAAATACACTCCTGGTTTTAGACTGACACTCTTAGACTGGGACTTTTACACCTGTGCTCTTATTATCTCTTAGATATGTAACTAAAGAAGTCAAAGAACTTTTTTTTCTTACAGTAGTTTAATTTGGTCTTGAGAATGTTTGAATATTACCTCATTTGTGTTAATTTGCTTTTATTTTTTTAAGCCTAAAGCAAAGAAAACTGGTGGCTTAGCCAGACTCTAAATTTTAATAGAAATAATCAATTTTTTTAGGCTTTTAAAACAATGAAAATAGTTTACAAATCCCCACAACTAGCTTTGAAGTTAGGGGATGAAAACTGATGCCTGGCACTGCTGAATCTGATAGTTCTAACACCAAAAATAAAAATTCTATCATTTTCAGATATACATAGAATGGAGTCCTTTTTTTTTAACTCTTCTTGGTGGTGAAGAGGAATCAATAATAAATAAAAATTATAAAATTTGTCTTAATACATATGCTTTAAAAGTGCTCAAAACCAACTGTAATTATGGGAGTAAACTTTTTAGGAACTAGAACTGTGCATTGTTTTATTTATTTTTTACTTATATTTATTTTTTGTTAAGTTTATTGGGGTAACATTGGTAATACAATTATATAATTTTCAAGTGTACATTATAATTTGACATCTATGTATTCTGTTGTGTGACTGTGCATTGTTTTAGACAGACCACTCAGAGAATCCTATATAAGTGGAAAACACATTGTGTTTTTAGCTGAAACCCTTTTGTCTGCTCATCTTAAGCCACTGGGGTATTTCTTGAACAAACCAAAAATATGCATCTCATAATATTTTTTAGTACTATGTTAACTTATGATTACTTGGTGGCTAATTATTTTATTTGTTGAATACCAGGGACTCCTGCTTCCCTCAAACTTTATCTGGCTGTTGCCTTTTTTTTTAATTTTTAATTTTTTAATTACAGTTAACATACATTATATTAGTTTCAGGTATGTAACACAGTGATTACACATTTATATAACTTATGACCACCTCAATAAATCCAGTACGCATCTGACACCAGTTATTACAACACTACTGACAAAATTCCCCATGCTATACTCTACATCCTCAGAACTAATTTGTAACTACCAATTTGTACCTCTTAATCCCCTCCTTCCTCCCCCATTCCTCAATTTGACAACCATCAAAATGCTCTCTGTAACTATGAGCTTGTTTCTGTTGTTTATCCTGTTTTCTAGATTCCACGTATGATATTTTTCTTTCTCTGACTTACTTCACTCAACATAGCACCCTCTACGTACATCTATGTTGTTATAGATGACAAGATTTCACTCTTTTTTATTTCATTCTTTTTTATCCATTCATCCATTTATAGACATCCATGATGCCTCCATATCTTGGCTTCTCTAAATGATGCTACAATGAACATATGGATGCATATGTCTCTTCAAAGTAGGGTTTGGGGTTTCTTTGGATAAATACTCAGATGTGGGATTACTAGGTACTACATAGGCTTTGTTTTAAAGTCTATTTAAAGTCTAATTCATTTTTTTCTAGCCTTTTAGCTTTACTTTTTAAAAAAACTACTATACATTGAGACTTTAAAATCAGAGATCCATTTATTCATTCTAAAGCATTCGATGCTGCTTGCCTTAACAGTTTTGAAAACCACACACATAAAACTCTGTATTTTAATTCAGTAGTCCAAAGGTTTAGTCCTACTTTGCAATTTACCCATCTGATCACTATAATTATCTAGTCTGTCATTTAAAATATACTACTGAAATCTAAATTAACATTTAAAAAATTATCTTCAGTAACTACATTTTCTGTGTGCTCGAGAATGGGCTAAATTGATGGATAGTAAGATGGGTGTGTGACTCAGAAAGAAAACCTATGTTTCATTTCCTAGGTGGTTGCTAGGAAAGTGGCAAACCAGAGTATTCATCCAACCTTCATGCAAGCCAGCGTAATCCAAGAGCAGCAGATTACCAATGACTACAAAAGCTTTCTAGACAGCTAAAACTAATAAATTTTATAAGCTTTTTATCACCTGGTTACTAAATTAATCTCTACCTTGGCTACCTGTAGGCACATGTTGAAGAGTTTAGCTAAACTACTCCATATTAATGCCTCAGCATCTATTTTGTGTGGCCAAATGGACTGCTTACCAAAACTCCACTTTTTTGGTTTGAATCGACCAATCCAATCTCAGCCCAGGGACTCCATAGACCCTAATAAAGGCCCTGCTCTGCTCATTGCCAGCACCTTGTCTTGACCTCCCACATGGCCTTTAGAGGAGTGTTGTGTACTTGCTCAGGACTGTGAGTAAGAAACCTCTATTTCAATTCTCCTGTGATCTTTTCTTGAACCATGGCTCACCATGCAATACCCTAAGGCTCTACTTAACAAATGTTAATTTAACAAAGTCACAACAGCGCAACATACTCAGGATTGTGTGGTCACTAGAACAGTTTCTTCTCCATGAAATTAAATGCCAAATTTTGCCCTCAGTGAACAAAACTATCTTTTTATTGTTTCTATTCCCTTTCTCCTAATTACCTATGTTGACCCTCATTTTTATCTCCCAGTTCTCAACTCCTCCCTATTTTTATAGCCCTTCTGATTTATTTTATCCCCCCACATAGGCTTGATTCCATGGTCAGCCATTCTGGCCTTGGAAAATCTTAATTCACTCAAACCCTCATCATTTACCATATTTACAGCTATAATCTCTAACAATGTATAGCCACACAATACAGGCTCCCACTCTTCTCCCCATATTGACATAAAGAGCTTTTGCTGACCACAATCAAATGGAAACTTTTTCTATTGACCTGCAAATATTTTATCTCAGTTTAATTTCTTGCCACATTTCCCATTGTGTATATCCATTCTTCAGAAATGTTGAACACCTACCTCCCTCAACCTCTGGAGAGGTCTGTTTTGCATATGTCACCAAAAAGATATGGCCATCCGAATAAAATTATTGAATCTATCTCCTAAACACCTCAATATTTCTCTTTTGGAGGTCAGCAAACTGTTCCAAACAGCTCAATATTTCTCTTTCAGAGGTCAGCAAACTGTGGCCTATAAGCAAAATCCAGCCTAATAATTTTTAAGAGTTTATCATTTAGTATAATGTAAGCAGAGCAATTTGGAGTTCAGGAAATGAAAAAGAGCATATTCTCATTACTTCAAAATTTAAATTAAAAATTTCTACATCTTAGAAACAAATACTGGCTATAGGTATAGAAGTATTGAGAAAAGCCATGTGCAATCAAGATCTCTTTTTTCAATTAGTTCATTCAATTTAATTATTTATTCCCTTTACTATTTATGGGGTAAAGAAATAAAAAGTTATTCTTTAGATCTTATTTCTCTAGTTTCCAGATGCTCTCATGGAAAAAGCTGTGGAAAAGAAAAATCTTCATTTTTAAACAGAACATTTCTTAGTTTTATATTATACTAAATGTAAAAAATATCAGTACTTGCACATTATCTGCTCTAAATGTAACTGTTCTTTGATACCTCAATATCCTTATTTTATCAAGACTGTTTTCACACAGTTGATTTCTGAAAGAAAGGCAAACTGCACACAGTTACAAGAGATAAGCCCCTGGGTAAACATAATATTTTATTTAAAATTTATATCTAATACTGTATATATAATTAGAAGTAAATTACCTTTAAATGTGGTCAAATTTAAACTGTACATTAGATTTCTTTAGAAAAGGACACACCAAGAAGCAATCAAATCTTCAGCTCTTCAGAGTTTTCACAACTTCACCACCCACTCCCCCAAAAGGACTTGCATTATAACTATTTATTACCTTTTACTTTTTCCATATGTAACAAATAAGAGATATATAATGTACAATACTGAGATAATATTTGGCATATATTTTACAATGACTGTAAATGAAAAAATACAAGAGGAAAGCAAAATGGTAGTGGTATATACATAAGGTATACAGTTTGATCCTTTGATAAACATGTATAATGAAACAATCACCACTCAACACTCAAGCTAATATATCCCTCGCCTCAGATAGTTACTATTTTCATTCACTTTTTTTATTGTTGATGAAAGAAACTTCTACATCTATTTGTTTAGAGTTTTAATCTAAATGTATATTGAATTTTATCAAATACTTTTGCTGCATCTACTGAGATAGTCATGTGGGGTTTTTTTTCATATTGTTAACATGTTATTTCATGTTAATTTACTTGTGTATGTTGAACCACCTTTACATCTCTTGAATAAATCCCATTGGCCATGGTATATAATCCTTTTAGTGTGCTGCTGAATTGTTTGCTAATATTTTGTTAAGAATTTTTGCATTAATTTTGAAGTATATTGGCCTGTAGTTTTCTTTTCATGGATTGTCTTTGCCTGGTTATGATATCATGGTAACAGCAGCCACATAAAATAAGTTTCAAATATCCCTCTTCTATTTTTTTGGAAGAATTTAAGAAAGATTGTTATTATTCTTTGAATTACTAAAAATATTAGGTCCTGAGCCTTTCTTTATTGTAAGATTTTTTATTACTGATTCAGTTTCCTTGTTATTGGTCTGTACAAGCTTTCTCTTTCTTCCTAATTTGGTTTTGGTAAATTGTATGTTTCCAGAAATTTATTCATTTCTTGTAGGTTGTCCAGTTTGTTGGCATATAGTTGTTCACAATAGCCCCTTATAATCCTATTTACTTCTGAGGCATCCACTATAACATCTGCTCTTTCATCGAATTTTATTTGAGCTTTCTCTTTTTTTTCTTAGTCTATTTAAGTTTGTCAATTTTAACTTTCAAAATATCAACTCTTAGCTTTGTTCATTTTTGTTGTTGTTGTTCCCTATTTGATTTAGTTCTGCTCTAATTATTATTGTTTCCTTCCTTTGGCTACCTGTGGGCTTAATTTGTTCTTCCTTTTCTAGTTCCTAGTGGAATACAGTTATGTTGTATATTTTAGATCTTCTGATTTAATGTAGGCATTACTCATTATAAAGATTATAAACTTTCCTCTTAGAACTGCTTTTGTAGCAGCTCATAAGTTTTGGTACATTATGGTTTCATTTTTGTTTGTTCTGTGATACCTTTTAAACTTCCTATTTCCTCTTTTAAAGATAGTGTTATTTAGTTTCCACATATTTGTGAATGCTCCAATTTTCTTGCTGCCATTTATTTTTATTTTTATTCCACCGTGTTCAAAAAAGAAACTTGAGATGATTTTGATGTTCCTAAATTTGTTAAGACTTGTCTTGTAACCTAATATGTGATCTATCCTGGAGAATACTCAGTGTGCACTTGAGTAGATGCGTATTCTACTGTTGGATAGAAATTTCTGCATAGGTCAGTTAGAACCATTTGTACTATAATGTTGTTCAAGTCAGATGTTTTTGTATTGATTTCCTGTCTGGATGTTCTATCCATTATTGAAAGTAGAATATTGTACTCCCCTACTATTTTGTATTGCTGTCAATTTCTGCCTTAAGATATGTCAATATTTGTTTTATGTATGTTTTATGTCTGATATTGTTTATATAAGTGTTTTCTTTCTATTCAATTGACCCTTTTATTATTATATATCAACCCTCAGTTTTAAATTTAAATTCTATTTTGTCTGACATAAGTATAGCCACCCTGCTTTCTTTTGGTCACTATTTGCATGAAATATCTTTTCTATCCCTTCACTGTTGGCCTATGTATGCCTTTAATTCTAAAGTAAGTCTATTATAGACAGCATATTGGTGGGTCATGATTTTTTCTTTTTTAAATCCATTCAGTCATTCTAGCTTTTTTGACTGGTGAGCTTATCATTAAATTAATATTTAAGGTATTTAATGATAAGTAAGAACTTAATATTATCATATTTTAAATTGTTTCCTTTTTGTTTTTGCGGCTGTTTTGTCCCTCTCTTCCTCTCTTGCGGTCTTCTTTTCTTTGATGATTTTTTCACAGTGATTTGCTTTTGTTTTTCCTATTTATATTTTGTGTATCAATTATAGAGAGATTTTTTTGTGTGTGGTTACCTCAAGAGTTACATAAACTATCTTGTATTTATGACCTTCCATTTTAATTTGATAATAATTTCAATTACATACAAAAACATTAACCTTTTACTACCCCCCACACACACATACTTTGTGTTCTTATAGACAGTTTGCTTTTTATATTTGTACCATTAAAAAATATATTTATCTATTAATTTTTATATCACTTTATATACCATCTTTACTGTTACATTAATTTGTATATGTCCATATATTTATCTTTACTTCTGAGATTTATGTTTTCCTGTTGCTATTTTTAAAAATCCCGTAAGTATATATTGTAAGACAGATCTAGTGGTGACACAGTCTCTCAATTATTTGTCTGGGAAAGACTTTTTCTCTCTTTCATTTTTAAAGAATAATATTTCCTAGTATAGTATTCTTATTTAGGTGGGGTTTTTTCCCAATACTTTGAACATATCTTCCCACACTCTACTGATCTCAGGGTTTCTGCTGGAAATCCACTTACTCTATTATGGAAGATGGCACCAGGGGGCACAGAAGAGTCCTTGTATATGATTAATCACTTTTGTCTTGCTGTGTTCAAATTCTCTTTGTTGTTGGCTTTTCATAATTCGATTATAATGTGTCTCAGTGTAACCTTCTTTCGGTTAATCCTGCTTTCAAACCACTGAGCTTCATAAATATCAATGTCCATTTTCGTCCAAAGATTTGGGAAGTTTTCAGCCATTATTTCTTCCTGCCCCTTTCTCTTTCTTCTCCTTCTGAGACTCTCCACAAATCCTGCAAAATTTCTTCATTCTTTTTCATTCTTCTAGTTCTTTTCTCCTCTTACTGGATAATTTTAAATTACCTCTCTTTAAGTACACAGATTCTTTCTTCTACTAGATTGAGTCTAATGTTGATACAAGGAGCTTCCTTGCCCTTCCCCACCATGTGATGATATACCAAAAAGATGACTATCTATGAACAAGGAAGTGGGCCCTCAACAGACACTGAATCTGCTGGTGTCTTGATCTTGGACTTTCCAGATTCCTAAAACTAAAGGAATAAATTTCTCATCATCATAAGCCACTCAATCTATGGTTTTCTGTTGTACAACCTAAGCAGACTAATACATCAAGTTATGAAAAAAAATTACCACAATATTAAAAAGCAAAAAATTAAAAGAGACAGAACAAGCATCAGAACCTGGTGTAGCAGGGATAATACAATCATCAGACTGGGAATTTAAAACAAGTATGATTAATATATTAAGGGCTATAATGAACAGAGACAGCATGCAAGAACAGATGAGCAGTAGAAGCAGAGAGATGGAAATCCTAAGAACCAAAAAGAGATGCTAGAAAGAAAAACACCATAACAAAAATGAAGAATGCTTTTGTAGGTTTATTAGTAGAATGAACACAACTGAGGAAAGAATCACTGAGATTGAGGATACATCAATAAAAACCTTTAGAACTAAAAAAGCAAAGTGAATAAAGACTAAAAAAGAAAATCAGGATGTCCAAAGACTGTGGGACAACTACAAAATATATAACATATATGTAATGGAAATAGCAGAAAGAGAAAAAAAATACTTGAAATAATAACTGAAAATTTCCCAAAATTAATGTCAGATACCAAACTACAGATCCAGAAAGCCCAGAGAACACCAATGCCCTAAATAAACACCCCCAAAAATTACACCTAGGCCTATCAATTTCAAACCAAAGAAAATAAAAGATAAAGAAAAAAAATCTGAAAGTAGAAGGAAAAAACACACCCTGCCTAAAGAGAAACAAAGAATTATATCTGCAAGGAAGAGGAGAATGGGGTGAAATATTTAAAGTGTCAAGAAAAAATAAACAATCTAGAATTCTATACTGTGTGAAATTATCCTTTAAAAGTAAAAGAGGTCTGCCACAGAGGGAGGGCACACTTCAGCTGGGGAAAGTAAGAAGTAGCACAGCATAGACTAGTGAGTCAGTAACCAGTCTGAATGTTTGTATCCTTCTAAAATCAGTATGTTGAAATCCTCAACGCAATATGATGGTATTAGGAGGAGGGAACTTTGGTAGGCTTTGTCCTCATGAAATGATATTAATGCCATATAAAGGAGCCCTGAGAGAGCTTCCTTGTCCCTTCTACCTTGCCTTTCTGTGATGAGAAGTAGGCAGTCTGCAACCTGGAAGAGGGCCCTCACCAGAACCCAACCATGCTGGCAAACTGATCTTGGAACTTTCAGCTTCCAGAACTGTGAGAAATAAATTTGTTTGTAAAAAAAAATTAAAATTAAAATTAAAAAAGTAAAAGTAAAAGAGGAATAAAGGCTTTCTCAAACAAAAATTGAGAGAATTTATTGCCAGTAGGCCTGCCTTGCAAGAAATGTTAAAAGAAGTCCCTTAGTGAGAAGGAAAATAATGTAGGACAAAAATTCAGGTGTGCATCTAAGCAGGAATAAGTGAGATAAAATAAAAATTCTTATTTTTCTTAATCTAACAAATAACAGATAATTTGCTCAAAATAGCAACAATGGACTTGGTTATGTATGTCTACATATATATCGATATATATGTGTTTATGTATATTTATATATAAGTGAAATGAATGAAAGCAATGATACAAGTGACAGAAGCAAGGAATTAGGATTATTTTGTTATTACAAGGCACTCACACTACTAGTGAAGTAGTACAGTATTACTTGAAAATGGATTGATATTAGTTGTAAATCAATATTGAAAATTCTAGAACACTTAAAAAGTAAAAAATAAAAGAAGTATAGATAGCTAAATGCTAAAAAAGGAAAAAAAATAAAATCATATAAATGCTCAATTAAGACCACAAAAAGCAGAAAAAGAGTGGACAAAAGGTAGAATAATGAAAAAGGTCATAGAATAAAAAACAGTAAGAAATATGATAGTTATTATTACAACTATATCAATAATCATTGAATGTCAATGGTCCAAATGCACAAATTAAAAGACAGTTCATCAGAGTGGATCAAAAAACAAGACCCACAATGTAAGGCCAACAATTCTTAATGCAGGTTATTGATTTTTCAACTGAAAATCATTTATCCTTACTACAAATAGATCCATTTTAAAACTGTTATCCTGTAATCTTCAAGTTTTTAAGTTTAAACATAATGTGCCAAAAGGGGGGGGGGGGGGAAATCAGGGTTTTATTTGCATGCAAGTTCCATATGAGTAAACTGAAAAATACCTACCAAAAAAACTTTAATAAAATTTGGGTTTTATATTAACAAATATATACTATCTAGAACAAGGAAGATGAAAATCTTACCAGGTACTAATCAGACTACATAGAGAATATTATTTTGGGTTATAATATCAAATGTTTTTTAGAGCGAGAGAGATTCATAAACTGAAAAGGATCCCTAGATCCCTCTTCAGTTAAATAATGAGGATAATCAAAGGTATTTTGAACATCTTTATCCTTTCTAGAAGAGATTGTTTTAAAGACTGAAAAGAAGTCATACAAAGAGAAAGAATAAGTAGATAACAGGCATGTAAATTTAAGTCAGTTTAGAAAGGAAATTGTAAGAAACAGAGTTGCCCACTACTGAAACAACACACCAGCGGGTTAGTGAGTTCTTTATCATAAGAGTATTCAGGCAGAGACAGGGATCACAGGACAAAGATTTAAAGCATGATTTTTTCCACGATATTCATTGAGTGACAATGAGCTACCAGGCACAATACATCTAAGAGTACTTTAACCTTGTCATAAGGTTCAATGATCTTAAAATGTTGAAAGTAGATGAAATACCTACTTTTCAACTTACCTTTTTTTCTTCTTGCAACATTACTACTTCATAAAATCGTGGTATATGTGAGCAATTATTTTTCTGTTGATCTTTCTTGATGTTAATATTTTCATAATGTGGTGTCTTCTTCCTTTAGAAAATTTAAAAAAAGAAATTGAAGCATTCTCAATTTCAAATATCTAAATGTTTATATAAGCCAACAGAATCTATTACACCAATATTTTCTGCTTTAAAAAGTATACAACAATAACATCTCACTGTAATAAGTCAATATATTCTAAATTTTGTAAAAAGTAGTCATTTATCTTGGTTAGTTCTACATTTCCAATTCAGATCACTATAATAAACCTATTATTAGAACAGATTATTATGACTCTAAAACAAAAATAGAATATGGGATTTATGTCATGAGTTTAAAAACCTACCAAGTTTCCTGTGCATTCTATTTATGATAAAAAAAAACTTTAAAATTTCAATCCCTTAATTTCAATTATTACTAAAATAATAGGGAAAATAGCCCTATGCTATTTATATCATAAAATAATCAGGAAAAGAGCATAAAGATCTTTGAAAATGAAAAGGAAGCTTATTTTCACTGAAATCTATACAACCTTAAGAAAGAATAAGAAATTAAACAGTGATTAAGAGTCCAGTCTAGAGTCAGACAACCTGATGTGAATCCTAGCATTGCTACCAACTAGCTGTGTGACCTCACACAAATCACCTAACTTCTCAGTCAGAACAGATTCCTCACCTGATTTGAAATAGTAATAAACAACTCTCAAAGTTGTCATGATTGAAGTAGATAACATATATGAAGTGTTTAATGCTATACATGGCCCATAATAAGTATACAGTAACTGTTAGCTATTATTATTACAAGACAATATTTAAAAAGGCTATACTGACTATACTATTATTTTCTTCTTTCTTAAACAGAACTTTTTTTAAATCTCACAATTCACATTTCCAGTGAATTATCTTGAATATAAGCAGATTAAAAAGCAAATAGAAAAACACAAAAAGAAACACTTTAGTTACATAATGGCAATTATTTTCTTTGACATTGCTATAATTTAAATATGCATTTAACACTGCAGTTCCCTGTTATATGCTGATCCCACTGATATTTTTTTCACAGATAATTCAATAAGTGAACTTGTTTTTAAAATCTCAAATAGTTTTATGGATAACAAATTTCTTTAGGGGATACCAGAAGGGTCACGTATCATTTAGGTTGGTCTTTCCCAGAGACTTATAAGCAAGTCAGCCAAACTAAAAGAAGGTGAGGATAAGGTTAGAATACTGAATAACAAAATCATATGTCAAAGGCATGAGTAGAGTTAGAACATTAGATAGACTTTTGTTTGGAAAAACAACAAAGATATTAAGTTTAGACCCCATTAAGCTAAATATACATGTAATAATTAAAAGAATAAAAATATAAAGCGTATATCTCATATTAGGAGAATGAAAAATGAAAAGGACAATAGAATAAGTATAAATTCCCCAAAACAAGAATATGTTTTATTATTTTTATTGTTACTACATTTAGCCGTAGCAGGGAGGTCCAAGAGTCTAAGCTATACCATCACTGGTATATAGATGTCTGAATGTGTCTAGCAAATTAATTGGACAGGCAATCAGTGTGGTACTTGTTGTGAGAAAGCTCATTCTCTGAAAGAAAACATCAGGTAAATAGGATGGACCCTATTTTAAAAAATGTAATGATGAAAAGGAGTGGTAGTTTCTGAGGACAACATTGTATTTGTGACTCGATTTTGTCTTCGATGGGCCCATGTCTAAGGACTTACTGTAGATGTAGGAGATAATAAAGACTGCATTATTTTACCAGAAATGTATTTTCCAGTTAAATTTTACTAATATTACCTCCAACCTAAGGTTATGGCTCTGATGCACATTGAGAACACCTTCTAAATCTATCATGTAGTCAAAAAAATGGACACCAGTGCTAGGAACAAGATGAAGAATGCTGGGTCATTTTCTTTTATATTTTCTCTGATCTTTGGTCTCTTTTACAACTAAAGACAGTACATTTTAGTACTTAGATACATGGGCTATGTAATCAAACAGGCCTCAGTTAAAGTCTAGCTCTGACAATTAATAGCCACATTATCTGGAATATGTTATTCTCTTCGATCCTTGCATTTTTGCTGACAAAATAGGTATAACAACAGTAACTATACAGAGATTTGTGGTGATTAAATGATCTAATACATGTAAAGCTGGGTAGCACAGGATCTGGCTCACAAAAAGCAATAGTTTTCAAATAGTTTACTATAAAATACACTACTTCTAGGAGATTTTATACTAGTTTTCCTTTCATAATAGCATAGACTAAATTATTAGAATACTTAATAGTCAAAAACTATATTAAAGGTATACTTTTATTTACTTTTATCTTCTACTTACTGGACTATATCATACTGTCCAGGACCAGGCCCTGACTGTGTAGGTAATTCTAGTCTTCCCAAAGAGTTGCCAAAATGTATTCCTTTGTACTTCAAAGTTGCATTAGAAAACTCCTATTAAAAAAAAAAAAGGAAAGATAAGACATAATTTATAAGAGTCATGAAACAATGTTTATCCATATTTAAGTCTAAATCTAAAGCAAGAATAACCTTAGTCAAGGGGTTTCACTGGCAAACGCTAATCTTCCTCGAAAGATCTCAAGGTAAATTATTACTGCTGTGCTCCATTCCACTCCCGTGTCAGCTGGCATTTCCAGAGAAGAGCATCTAGTTTTAGCATATCCTCACCAATATGAACAGCTTTGTCCTTGGCAATACATTCAGCAATCTAAAATCTTAAGGCAAAGAAAATGAGTGCCTTGACATTTAAAAAAAAAGAGGATAACAAATTGTATGATTTGGGGAATGGGAAAACCTACTAAAAATGACCTTAAATAGAAATTGTATTAATCTCAAGAAAATAATTAAAATTTAAACACAACCAAAAGATATTAGATAGCTTTTAATTACCTGGTATTTAAAGCCATAACATATTGTAAAGTTTTCAAAGAGTAATAAATATATGACAATAAATTAAACACCACTCCCATTTTATTTTACCAATCATGCTTGAAGTCAAGATCAGTACTTTAATGCCAAAGAAATTATTTGTGACATGAGAAATCGATCAATTTTCCTTTATATCCAACTTCAATAGAAGTCAAAATTAAGTATGACCCATTAAAAAGTTCATTTTAGATAAATTTAAGCACCTTGTTTCATTAAAATCTGATAAAATAAAATGTAACACAAGAACAGTAGCTTCTCTTATAAGAATTCTCTCCTGTTGACATATACATTCTAAATTGAACAATTTAAGAATATTTTAAAATAAACTTATTTTTTTATTAAAGTAAACTCTAGTCTAATTTATTTTTTAATTCACATTTGTAAAAATATAGTTTTAAAATAAGCTTGTATTATTAAAACAATATATGACACCAAATGAAATCCCCACAACATAAACTTACAATTTAACTGTATTAAACAGTGTGTCATTTATTCTAGGAGTCTATTACTATTCTAGAACAATGAAATCAACTTCTATTACCATTATAAACAATAATAATAAAATAAATAGCAATATATGTGATAAAAAGTATAATTCCATGTTAAATGGTTAAGTAAACCCGTATCTGCCCCATTCCTACAATTTTTTTAAGTATATAAAATTGACATAAATTATCAGTGCTGAAAACTAAGAGAAAGTTTCATTCACATTCCCAAACTTTGAAGAATTTCTGAAAAATAGAGCATAGCAGACTAGAACCAGAAAAAGACATCCCTGCATGTAAAAGGAGCATCAGCTGTGCCTTATTATATCCCCAGGAAGACAATAAGAATGGACTCTTAGGTAGTAAGTAGCAAGCAGTTCTCAAACTACTATCTTTAAAGATTTGCACCAGTGCCATTACATAAAGTGATGAAAGGGAATGCTAACACCCACTCTATTCTTCCCATCGATAGTGGAATTTAAATTAGAAGCACATTAGCCCCTAATGAGGGCAGACTTTCTAGTTAGAAAGGGATCACTCCAGAAAGCTTTGGGTTGCCAGAACAAAACCCAAAATGAAGGTGGCAGCACAGCACTAAAATTCCCTATGTGATTATGCCTTTTACTTCTTGGAACTTACCACTAACAACCAGCCCTCATATGTTATAAAATGCAAAAACACAATAAAACTAAACTTTTCCTATACACCCACTTGATCTTAAAGAATTAAACAGAGGCCAACACAATACCTGACAGAACTTCAACGTTTGCCTGAAATAAAATGAAATGAGACCTTTGCTGATTCTTTTTTTTCATAGATGCAATCTCACAAAGAAATGAAATTACAGTTTCTCTGAAGGTTTCCCTTTCTTTGATTTTAGAAAATCCCCTTGCTTGTTCCTTGCTTAGGGTGGTGGAGGATGTTAGAGCTGAGAGAAACGGAGTTCCCAGCTATGCCCAAGTAAGATTCAGACATGTTTTGGGATGTCTGGTGAACCAATAGAGCCAATCAACCAAAAAGTGAATGTGAAAACTAATCCTATGAGAAGCAGCCAATCATGAATGACCTCACCCAGTAAGAAAATCTTAGTGTCAAGAGTGGCAGTGCTAAACACTGTTTTTTGTTGACTGAATTTGCCTTCTAACAAATAGCACCCATTGGACTTATGCCTGTGTCTTGTAAAATGCAAAGGGGCTACAAAAAATATAAAATACCTGTTTCATTAAAATACTGGTAAAAATCACCCCTACTTTTAGACCTCGGTAGTAGAGTGTAGCACAAAGAAAGAGCATTATCCTCTCAACTTCACCCAATTCAGCAGGCAGTTTTAGCTGTGATAAGCACACTGCAGGAAATGCCCAGCAGAGAGCACCATCTGTCAGAAGACTGAGATGAGATGTCTGGTGGAGCAGCAGCTGTCTCACTGAAAACAGACTTGTTCAGGAGCACGTTTGAGACAGCTCCTGAGGACTACTAGAAACACCTGGAAAGGGGAACTTTGTAGAAGGCTAGAGATCCTCCACAGCAATAGGAGAAGATAACATAAATACATTTGAGATAATTGTGATTCTCTTTTTACCTACAACCTAATGAAGCCTGTGAAAACTTGTACCATAAATAGAATCTTTATTTCCACCAAGAATATTTCTAGCACTGTAAATGGTCTCAGTGTGCTTATATTATTGATATGCAAGTCCCCCTAATGAATTATAACAAAAAGAGCAGAGAGGTATTTTCTCCTCTTCACTATGAACATTTAGGTTTAACACACTTTGAAGCTATAATACTATAGAGCACTAATCACAAAGTAAGACAGCAGTAGTAGTAATCCTTTACAAACAGGTTGTCTAGATGATACATGATTCCCAAGCCCAGACCTTTTTCAATCTTAGAACAGAACTATAAATAAAAATGGAAAGAACTATCCCACCAATCCCTCTAACACACGGAGTATATACATTGCTTTGGCACTACTAAGTATCCCACAGAAGGAAATAAGGCAGTCAGATCATCCAAAGGCTTTGGGTCTGGAGAACAGAGAGAAATACTGTAACCCCTAGCAGACTAACAGAAAAATGGCACAGCCTGACATGTCCTGCAGAGCAGCAGATGGTAGCAGAGGAGTACTGGAAGAAACCATGGCATCCACTAGAGTAGCTGAAAAGCAGCCTGTTCCTTTGGGTCATTGGCACTCCAAAGACTGCTGTATCCTGCAGAGCTTCGGGAAAAAAAAGACTGCCAGGCCACACACCACTTTCTTTTGCTAAAGTAAGTGTTTTAGACCACCTTTCAAATGGGATTTCCCAATATAGCCATGGTTTTAAAGTATGTATACAGCTTTGATGGCAGAAAGAACAAAATTCCTCATCCATGTTGTACTTTATTTTTATTTAGAAACGAAGCAGAATTTCATAATTGTGCAGATTTTAGGTATAATCACTAGTGAAATACACAAATGTAGAACTCTGTTCTAATACAGCCATATTAGATGTTAGATATTTTATATATTTCAGACAGAAGCATATCTAACAGCTAGACTTATGATAGCTTATAGGCTTGTAAAAAAAAATATTTTAAAATAGCATTTTGATAAATCATTTTTATATCATATTGTTATAGCCTAAAAAATACATGTTATGGTTTTATATTAATTTTTTTAGCACAGAATTTCAGGACCTTGAGCAGAATCATGTCCAAAAAGTTTTCTTCAGGTTAATTTACATCATTGTGATTTTTCTGGTTCAACTTTTTAACAATTCTTAAAGTAATCCAATAGAAGGAAAGATTACACATACACATACACACACACTACTCAAGATTTTAGCAAAATCCTTTTCATGTATATACATTAAAATTCATTTTATTTAAATCATGAGAATTGAAAAGCATTTAACTCACTAATCTCCGCAGTACTTAGGTAAATGTTTAATCTCTAATTCAATTTAAAAGCCTTTTAAAGCTACAGACCAAAAAAATGAAGAATAAATTGATACACTCTTCCTTCTAAATCGTACTCTATGTCAAGAAGTATTAACAATACCAACTTCAAGGTCATTGTCAACTTGGAAAATCATTAGCAAATAAATATGACTTAATTAAAGCGAACTCAGCATGAAGCTGAATTATTTTCAGTGAATGCTGTAATATAACTTGAAGAATTACTAACTGTCATACCCAGTGACAATAAAATGAATGTAGAAGGGGCTATGCAACTTTTCCCCAAGTCTTTTCCATAATTAAGTATGGAAAGAAATAGAAGTTATAAAGAATTAAAAGTCCCAACACGTATCAATTTAAACACTAATGGACTGCTTTCCAGTGTGGCAGCACACAGGTAGTTCCCAGCATGTTTTCATTAGCAAATACATCAGTGTCATAATTCCAACTGCAAACTTTGCTTATAAAATTCACCTCTGAAAAGTAAATGTCTAATGATTACTTGGACTTTAAAAAAAAAAAAAAAGAGAAAGAAGCTAAATTTTATAATTCAAAACATACAAAATAATTTATATATGAATTTCTCTTTACAGATTAAATACAGCTTAAACTTATCATTTGTTGCCTAGAGTCTTAAGCTATGCCAGTTACCTTCACCAGATGTTATTGACTAGTTCAGGGGAGAACCACAATAATTACCCATTCCTTGGATTATTTTCTTAATTTTTTATTAATATTCAAATATGAAATCTGAGTCCATATATAGTATTATCTCAAAAAACTGCTAAATAAAACAGAATTATCAGAAATTTGGATAAGATGTGAACTAACATTACTACAGTATCAACTTCACAGCCATCAGTGAGAAACCTGTTCCAGATTTTTTTTTTTCCTGCAGGAAAAATAAGAAAACAAAGCCTCTAGCTGTTGAGCTTTGCTGACCTACCACTAGTTTTCTCACATTCAAGATGTATATTTCAAAATATATCATGATCCAACTCGAATTAAACTTTATTGGATCTCCTTGAATATTAAAAACTGTGCCTTTAATTTATATATAAATCTATGTTCTTACATGTTTTCTTAAAGTAGATCTAGATTTTTATTCTAATAAATACAAGTTGGATTAACTGGATAATTACTCAAATAAGTCATCAAATAATAGGACCTATCAAAATTGTGGAATAAATTTTCTTCTTACATCTGTTTTCTATAAATAAAAATTTAATAGAAAGAAAACACATTTTATGCCAAAGTAATGTTTATTTATATGTGAAAAGGTTTTATACATCAACAGAAGCTTGGAGGTATTATTCTAGCCTTCTATTAGATGATATACTATTCTAAAATAAAAAAATGCTATATATAAAAATATAATTTTAAAGTAAGAACAACACTTTGAGATATGTTAACAGTAATGAGAGAATTGTTTAAGCCATATTTTTTTGTTGTTGTTCTTTGCATGGCACATATTTTTTGTTGACTACTGGACATTTGATATAATGTGGCAACTGTAGAAATCAGAATTTCCCTACCCCGAGAGAGAGAGAGAGAGAGAGAGAGAGAGAGAGAGAGAGAGAGAGAGAGAGAGAGAGAGAAAGAGTGTGTGTGTGTGTGTGTGTGTGTGTGTGTGTGTGTGTGTGTGTGGTTTTCCTGCACTAATTCATTAAATTATGTATTTTTTGTCATGTGTGCCCACTGATTTCTCAGGTTGGTCAGCTAAAGAGTCAGGTAATGATTGGATAGAGGTTTCCTTAAATGTCTTAAGCCAATAAATCTCCAACCTTTGCAGAGGTGCTATCAATGTGTTGAGGTAAACCTTTAACACTCAAGAAGGCAGTTCAAAGTCTGCCTAGGGGAAGGGGCTTTATACCTTCTTAAGTCTGTTTTTTGCAGTGATGGGATAGTAATTCTGTAACTACTTTCAGTGTTTTATAAGATTAAGCAAATAAGTAAATAAATTGAGGATAATGGGAACCAGGTTTTTCACTGTGAGAGAAGGGAGTTCAAATATGGAAAGGAATGACTAAAATAAACCCATAGTATTAGATTAGAATTGGAGGTATTGGTACAAGCTCAAAGTTTTGAACAGACAGATAGAGAAGAAATAAGTATAGATTTCTAACTGTCCATTAAGACGGCCTAGAAGCAATAACATCTAGGTAGCAGTACATGTACCTAGTGTACTGATTTGATTTGAAATACCATTCTTCACTAAGTGGAAATAAGGCTCCTCAAAAAAATGGCTAATTCCAAGGCTGGGGCGGGAAAACAATAAAGAGAACCTGGAACATCTTATTGTGCCAAAAGGTAAGGAAATGCTCAAAGAATAATGGAATATGTCAAAGACAGAAGGAGCAGCTTGAAAGGGCTCCCAAGGTTCAAAGTTGAGGTAATTTAAACCTCAAAATAAATGATGAGAGTAATCAATTATAACCCTTTGAGTAAATTCATGAATCCATACTAATATAAATACACAAATGGGGTAATAGATAAAGTTTTCATTTAAAGTGCTAACATATAATTTTAAAGATGGAATTAGTAAATAAATCATCATTTGATAAACATCACAGTAAAACTAATTCAGGCATCATCAATAGATGTTTAAACTAGTGAGAGTTTGATGAGGAAAAGGATATCTATTTATTCTTAAAAGTAATGCCCCTAAAATATTTATAAATTTTAAAAAATAGTAACTTTACAGTAGATAAAACTGGAAGATACCACCTCAAGTTAACATAACCAATTACAGGATAAAGAGACATCTGTGTCTTTTTATATTATTCATTGAGGATGCATCACTTCCACAGTATTCCTGTAAAAATGTATAAACTTATTCTAATCGCGAGAAAATATACACAAATATAAAATTGAGACATATTCTACAGAATTACTAGCCTGTGCTCTTCAAACATCAAGGTTACAAAAGACAAAAAAAGGCTGAAGAACAGTTTTAATTAAAAGAATATAGACACATAAAAACGAAATTCATCATGTAATACCAGATTGTACTCTAGATCAACATTCTCTTTTTTCTTAAAGACTATTAAGATAATAAATGAGATTTTCAAAAGATATTGATTAGGTAACAGTATTATATAAATGAAAATTTCCTGATTTTGATAATTGTGGTTATAAAAGAGAATGTGTTATCCTTGGGAAATTTACACTGAAGTATTTAGGGGTAAGAAGCATCATCTAAAATGTACTCTCAAAATGCTTAATAAAAAAATAATATATTCCAGACAAGAAAAAGCTAAAGGAGATCATCATCACCAAACCAGTATTTCAAGAAATGTTAAGGTGCTTCTATAAGAAGAAAGTGGAAAATAAAAAATATAAATATGAATAATAAAATGGCAATAACTATATAACTATCCATAACCACTTGAAATGTAAATGGATTAAATGCTCAAATCAAAAGTAAAGAAATAGAAAAAATATTTCATACAAATGAAAATGAAAAAAAAAGCAGGGTTAGCAACATTTATATATGACAAAATAGACTTTAAAACAAAGTCTAAAATAAGAGACAAAGAAGGACATTACATAATGATAAAGGGATCAATTAAACAAGAGAATATAACCCCTGTAAACATTTATCCACATAAAAGGCATCCAAATTGGAAATAAATAAATAAATAATAAATAAATAAAACTGTCATTACTTGCAGATGACATCAAACTATGAAGAGAGAATCCTAAAGATTCCACCAAAAAAACTTATAGAACTGATATGTGAATTCAGTAAAGTAGCAATATATAGAAATCGATTGCATTTTTACACACCAATAATGAACTATCAGAAAAATTAAGAAAACAAACCTAGTTACAATTACATCAAGAATAAAATAAAATACCTAGGAATAAACTTAACTGTTGGGAGCCGAAAGGCCTTCATCCTGACCGCCCAGCCCCCCGGCATAGAACCTGGCCGTTAACAATCTAAAGAATGCAGGAGCAGATAATGCTCCAGAGAATAGTTAACCACAGAATGTATTAACATACCCGCCGGATAAGGAAGGACCTACTGAATGGCTGTGGACCTGCCCAAGGAACCCCTCTCCTCCTTGTTCCTCTTCACTTCTAACCTTTGTACCCCCTAATCCCATCAACCAAGGACCAATGAAATTGTAACAAGTATCCCCCTGCCTAGTCAGTCCTGCCCCCCTTTGTTCCCCCCCGTATATATGCGGCCATGAGAAAATAAAAAATTTGAGGCTTGATCAGAACTTTGTCTTGCCTCCATTTCTTCGTATCTCCTGTCTCTCCCCTCCCCCCATCCTCCACAGGATCCTCTTCGACCCGCGTTGTCCTGCCCCGCCGGCCGGGGCACTTAACCAAAAAGGAAAAGCTCTATACACAGAAAGATATGACACTGAAGAAAGAAATTGGATACAAATAAATAGAGCATATATTGTGCTCATGGATAGAAAAAATTAACATAATTAAAATGTTCATACTACCCAAAGCATTCTATAGATTCAATGCAATAGCTATCAAAATACCAATGAAATTTTTTACAGAATTAGAACAAATAATTCTAAAATTTATATAGAACCTCAAAAGACCCCAAATAGCAACAGTAATCTTGAGAAAAAAGGAGAAAGTTCGAGGTATCCCACTACCTGATATCAAACTAAACTATAAGGCTATAGTAATCAAAACAGCATGGTACTGGCATAAAAATAGACACACTGATCAATGAAACAGAATTGAGAAACCAGAATTGAGAAACTCATGCCTATATGATCAATTAATCTACGACAAAGGAGGCAAGAATATTCAATGGGGTAAAGACAGTCTACGTAATAAATTATGTAGGTAAACTGAACACATCTATGCAAAAAAATAAAACTAGACACCTTCTTATACTATATACAAGAATAAACTCAAAATGGATAAAAGACTTACATGTAAGACCCAATCCTTAAAACTCCTAGAAGAAAACATAGGCAGTAAACTCTTGGACATTGCTCTTAGTAATATTTTTTTCTTACATATCTCCCTTAGGCAAGGGAAGCCGAAGGGGAAAAAAATCAACAAATGGAACTATTTCAAACTAAAAAGACTTTGCACAGCAAAGGAAATCACCAACAAAACAAAAAGTCTGCTGAATGGGAGAAAATATTTGCCAAGGATATATCTAATAAGGGGTTAACAATTAATATTTATAAAAACTCATAAAACACTAATTTGAAAAGATATATGCAACCTTTTGCTCACTACAGCATTATTTACAATAGTTAAGATGCAGAAACAGCCTGAGCATCCGTTAATAGATGACTGGATAAAGAAGATGTGGTACATATATACAATGAAATATTGCTCAGTCACAAAAAGAAATTAAACCTTACCATTTGTGACAACATGGATGGAACTAGAGAGTTTTAGAAATTAGTCAGACGGAGAAAGACAAATACCATATGATCTTACTTATATGTGGAATCTAAAGAACAAAATAAATGAGCAAACAAAACAGACACAGACTCATGGATACAGAGAACAAATCTATGGTTACCACATGGGAGGGGACTTGGGGAGCTGGTGAAAAAGGTAAAGGGATTACAAGTACAAATTTGTAGTTATAAAATAGTCACGGGGATGTAAAGCATAACACAGAGAACATAGTAACAATGTAGTAACAATAAAGTCAGACGGGTACTAGACTTCTCAAGGGATGACTTCATAAATTATATAAATGTCTAACCACTATGCTGTGAACCACTACATCTGATACTAAGGTAAAATAAAATTTGATGTAAAATAATAATAATAATAATAATAATAATAATAATAATAATATAAATGTATGAGGAAAAAAATGATAAAGCAAATGTAATAAAGTATTAACCACAGGACTGGAGTGAATGGTATATGAGAATTCTTTATATTATTTGGGTAATCTTTCTATCAATCTGACACTATTTCAAAATTTTAAATTATTTTAAAAAAATAAATTTATTAACTAGAAACAATGAATTAGATCTAATACATTTATATGATTAAATCTAGAAATACAGCAGTAGGTGAAACAGTATGCAACCTACATACCAGGTGATACCATTTACTTATATATTTTAAATCAGACAACAATATACATCATTATTTATGTATGTAATAAAGATTTAGTGTTTACTTTGGCAAAAGAAGAATGGAAGGAAACTGAATAGTGTAATAATTGTAATGATATATTTATTTTAAAATATAGCTACTTCAAATGTGACAAAATTTTATTGTGTTATACGTGATGGAAGAAGATACACGGATATCTGTTATTATGTTTGTACTATCAAAATGTATAATTATATAAATTAAAGTAAAAGTATTTTAAGAAAAAATTGTATCGATTTTGCGGATCTAAGACCCAAAAATACCTGTGTATACCTACTGCCACAAACCAAATGGTTTATGAGGGTGCTTGAGCCAATGCCCAAAGGTGGAGACATGTACAAACAAAAAGCTATGGAATATTGAGAACCAAGGTCAAGCCAAATCCTGAGAATACTTATTCTCTGCCCAAGGTGACTTGTCAGCCTCTCCTAAATCTACACTTAATTTTTGCCATTTTGCTCACTAGGATTACCTCTTTCAGATCTCATAAAAGTATAAAAGAAAAAAACAGGTTCAAAGCACTATGTACTTTAGTCTTATAATTAAATAAAACCAGACATATCATCTATCTATATTTATTATTATTCATAGATAACTCATACATTTCAACCAGCTGAATAAAATCTTGGTTCAAACCTGGATGAGCTAAATCTGATATGATATTTTAATCGAAGAGAACCTCCTTATCTTTTTATAATTATTTGTGAAATAAGTAATACACTATCAGATTCAAATTCTCTTGTAAATAAATTGTTCTCTTTCACTTCCCAATTCAGGAAAAGAATATTTATGTATTATATATGATTATAGATTATAGTAGAAACTTCTAGTGAGTTAAACCTGTTTCCTCTTCTTCCTAGATAAAGTTAGCCTATATTTTCTAGCCTCCTCGGCAGTTAAGTGGGTCCACGTGACAGAGCTTCAACTCCCAGGCCTGACCCACAAAAACCTCTCACTAGTAGTCCTCCATCCTCTTTCCCCTTCTGCCAGCTAGATGCAGATGACTCCAAAGCCCTGGAAGATGATAGTCACACAGATAGAGTAAGCCTGAATATCTACATAGAAGAAAAGTCTCTTAACAAGGAATGCCCACATAAAAGAGGAAAAACTAATTTGTTGTATTTAGCCACTAAGATTTGGAGGTCTATTGGTTACTGCAATTAATGTTACATTAACTAAACATGTATAATTATAAACAATCTTCCAATTGTCAATGTGAAATGTAATATACTTACAAATTGAGGTTTATAGTATGCTGGACCTAATGTGCTGTCACTAGTAGGTGGAAAACGTTTTATAATACTGTCATCCTCATTAATATGATAACCATATGACCATCCACAAGAAGGAATTGAAGGAACATAAACACTTCTGGAAATCAAAGGTGCCCTTGAAATTTTCTGTAAGAAAACATTTTATATTATTTACTCAAAGGCAAGAGGAGAAGGAATGAAGAACCAAATATTTAAATTTACTAAAAGGCAACTCTTAAATGTTGACTTAATGAGTTTCATAATATAAAACAAAAATGTTTGTTCTATAAAAATAATTTAAAGGAGGGCATTCAAGTAAATCAAGATAATATGTACCATTACTATTAAATCTACCTTAAGAGGCAAGGAATCTTTCACTTGGCTCAGTTATTTATCTTCTTTAGTAAAGCAAGTTATTACTGATTCAGAAAACAGGTATTCATTCCTATAGTCACATCAAAAAATAGTCCAAATTGGTTGCCTATGCTATCACAGTATCTGCCAGGCAAAAATTAAACTTTACATTTTCTGTAACATTTCCTGACTTCATTCCCTCCCAGCTACTGTCTTATCACCATATTACTGGTGTCCTTTATAAATATCCTAATTATGCAGACTATGTGGCAAGAAAAATGTCTATGATTTAATGCTGAATCAAAATAAAAAATAAAATGTAAAACTGAATTTATGACTATAGCAATGTAAGTTATGTGAAATTATATATGTGTATAAAGTTATATACATATATAATTTAATACTGAGAAAAACTATGCAAAAATTAATACAATATCAATATTAGAGTCAGGAATTTTAGGGTGATTATTTTATTTTTGAAATTTCCTTTAATGGATATTTTATAATTTTAAAAAAACATGAAATATTTATATTTATATTAGAAATACTAATATAAAATATATCAAATAAAATACAGACAAGTAAATGACTCAATTATTTGGAAAATTCCTTACTAAGTATATTGATCTTCTATATATTCTGAATAAATACTATAGTTGAGCACATACATGCCTAATATATAATTATGTTATTAACATACTATTATTAGCTGAACTTTTTATTAGAGACAACTATTAAGTAGTTTCAGTGATACTTAATGAGACTGATTATCAAATTAAACAGGAAAGTATTGAATGGCTTCCATTCCATTCACTACTCTCAAAAATTACTTGCTTGAAGTCATCTTTCCAAAATATATCCCCTACCTCCTTCTCTAGCTTCTATTCCTACTACTCTCCCTTATACTCCCATACTCCAAGTAGTCCAAAGAACTGTTCTTCTCTGAATATACCATGCCATGAAATACAATGTCTTTATTAGCATGGTTTTCTGTCAGTGTTTTTTCCCATTTTTTTTAACTACTTAGTGACTCATTCTTAAAGATCCAGCTCAACTGTGATATCCCCTCCAATAACTGTCTACTTTGAGCTACTAGTGAACACTTTATTATGATATATGTTTATTAAGATATAATTTCACCAACTTTTTGGTATTGAATTTCATTCATTATTTTCTTGTTAAAATTATAGATCCCAAGGAGCAGTGATTTTTCTCTCATATTTTATCAGTGCCTACCATTATGTCTGGTACACACAGTTACTCCCAAAATATCTAATAAACCCTTGCATGAGTAATAGACATTTATTTTGTCTCCACACATGAAAGAGCTGATATTTAAATATCAGCTTATAAAACATAACCTCATTGTCATTGCACTGACATTATTCAACTGAGTACTGAACCCTAAAGTATATTTTCCTAAAGAAACAAAAAATTAATTCAAATTTAATTAATATGAGCTATGTAAAAAGATGAAAAGAGAACCACTCAAATTAAAACATGGCTAAAATCCACTGGATTATATTATTTATTTCAAAATGGTAGGCCTTTGGTATAAAAATTATTCATTTATATAACACCATCATACTTTTACAAACATATTACCTGCTAGATCCTATATAAATTCTTCATTCCAGTCAAAATAATCTAATTGTCCTCCAAAAGATCCCACTTCTCTATCTTCAACCACATATGGCTCTCCTTGCCTAAAATGGATATTCTTCAAAGCCAACCTCCTCTAAAAATCCTCTATAAATTATTCTTTCCCATAGTACAGTAATCTTCCTTTACACTCCTATGACATTTAATTACATGGTCATTCAATTAGCACCTATCAAATTTCATCTTACGTTAGTTAGTTAGTTAGTTGTCTATATATATCTCCCATCTAAATTTTAATCTTTTTTATTTCAGGAATCATGTTTTAAATTTTGCTATTTTATTAACAGTACTTAAACAGAGTGCCATATAAACCATTCAGGTGATTTCTAAAAATCTCCCTTACTTTCTATCCACCATAGACATTGGAAGTAAGTATAGGTTTAACAAAAGCAAAAAGTAAGTCAGATGTTATACAGTTACAAAAGTTTTTAACTTTTAACTGAGTGATCTCAGAAGCATGGCGGAATTAGAATGTCCCAGTTCTTGAAATAACAATAAGCTGAGCATCTAAAACTCAACAAAAAACACCCACTGTGCACACAAGCAAATTTGAACAGTGATCTGCACATAACAACTACCAGAGGTCAGAACCAGGGAAGTTGGGAGACTGGCAGAAGATTGAGAGGAACAAAGAAGCTGCTTCTGAAGCCAGAGCTTCCTACAGAGGAGGGAGAGGGCAGAAGGTACATCAAGATCCCTGAATATCCCTGCCTGAGAGATCTGTGCTCTCTACTCAGCGGCAGAGCCCAAGAATCAGGGCAGAAAGCAAAAATAAATGAATGGGACTATATCAGACTAAAAAGCTCTGCACGGCAAAAGAAACCATCAACAAGGTAAAGAGACAACCATCTGATCAGGAAAGATATTTGCAAGCAATGCCTCTGATAAGGGCCTAACATCCAAAATATACAAAGAACTCATACAACTCAGTAACAACAAAATAATCAAATTAAAAGGTAGGCAAAGCATCTGAACTGACACTTCTCCCAAGAAAACATACAAATGGCCAACAAACATATGAAAGGATGCTCAACATCCTAGCTATTAGGAAAATGCAAATCAAAACTACAATGAGATACCATCTCACACCTGTTAGAATAGCTATTATCAACAAGACAAGTAATAACACATGTTGAAGAGGATGTGGTGAAAAAGGAACCCTCATACACTGCTGGTGGGACTGCAAACTGGTACAGCCACCATGGAAAACGGTATGAAGGTTCCTCAAAAACTAAGAATTCATCTACCATATGATCCGGCAATCCCTCTACTGGGCATTTACCCCAAAGACTTGAAAACACTTCTGAAAAGATATTTTCACACTGGTATTCATAGCAGCATTATTCATTTGGCCAGAATACAGAAGCAACCAAGTGTCCTACAATAGATGACTGGATAAAGAAGCTGTGGTATATAAATACAATGGAATTTACTCAGCTATAAAAAAAGATGATATACTGCCACTTGCGACATAGATGGACCTTGAGACAACTGTGCTAAGCAAAATAAACCAGAGAGAAAGTTGAAAACCACATGATACATTTATATGTGGGATATAACTCTAAAAGCAACAAACAGGCATGATAAACAAACAGAGACTCATGGACATGGACAATAGACTAGTCGTTACCAGGGGTGAGGAAAGAAGAGGGAGGTAGATGAGGTAAAAGCGATCAAATACATGTTGACAGAAAAAAATCTGTGGGCAGTGAACATACAATGCAAAATATATGACTTACTGTTGAATTGTCAAAAAAAAAAAAAAGAGTCATATAGACAATTCCCAAAAGAGGAAATCCAAATGGCCAATACACATAAGAAAATCTGTTTATCTTTTTCAATAACCAAGGAAGTACAAATTAAAATAGCAACAAGATGTGTTTTCTCACTGATGAGATTGGCAAAACTTTTTAAGTCTAACTATATCAAGTCTGGGCAAAATGGGGAAAAATGAGCTCTCTTGTTGCTCGTGAAAGTGTAAATTAGTTCAGCCAATTTAGAGAGCCTTTTGGTCCATATGTTTGCAAATTCTTACTGAAAATCTTTGAGACCAGGTATGTTTGAAATTCTTATTTGTTTGTTTGAAAGGTAAAAGGTGAAGAGACCATTTTTACATTACCACTCCCAATGAGATTGGAGCAGCATTCTACTCTCAACATATTGATTTTTCTGCAGTAAAACATGAATCTTTACACTAAATGCCTTAGTTCATTTTAGGTTCATTTTCACTGCCAAAGGACTTTGTTACAAATTTATGGGGAAAGTGGTTTTACAGTAGTTTTGGATTTCAGAATTGTAGAGAGGGATCTTGGATCTGTATTTAGTAAACTTCAACATGGACATACTCCACGACCTAGCAATTCATTTTCTAAATCCATACCTTAGCATAATGAGATTTAAATTTTTTGTGTGATCCACAGTAAGAAACACAATTCATTTGTAACCCAATTTACCCATCTATTTGTACCAAAAACTAAAGTTATAAAACTGAGTGTTTATTTAATTATAAAATAACTACAATAAGATATTAATAAACCTACTGATTTTTATATAAGGCTTTTTATTTATTAATGTTTTTAAGTTAATTTTTATCATGGTGACATTGGTTAACAAAATCCAGTAATTGTAAAGCTTTTTAAATGTATTTAATGTCACATAAAACATTGAACCTTTTCTATTTTATTTTAACTTAAATAAATGCCATTAGAAACACACTTTAAAATTACAACATACAGTTTGAAGATGCTCTTTATCCCCTAGTACTCTTCTCTTCATGATCTGTAATGTTCCAGGACAAGATTGATCATAGCTCGCTGGTCCTGGACTGTCGGAAATAAACTTCTTAAAACGTTTCTCCCGATTTTGTAGACTATGGCCTCCTTTTATATTATACTAAATTGAAGAGGAAAAAAATTTATAAATAATTAAAAGAAACACTTTATTAATACTTATTTAATAAATATTATATAGTAATATGAAAAAATAGTTTTAAAACTCAACCTGAGAAAGTTAAGACTCTTGATTGAAGGCATAGTTCTAGTAAAAGAGAATACGAGAAATGACAATGATGGTTGTCAGTTATAACTCCGAACTCAACTAAAATTTGCTGTACACTGTAGGAGAATGTAAAACTCAGTTTTGAAACCGAAATCAGACATAGGAATCTCCAAAGCTGTGGAACAGGAATAAAGAGTGTATATACAGGCCCCTGGAGAATCTGTACCTTTGAAAGGAACTAAAAATGCTGGTATTCAGATTGTAAGGAAAAAGCAAACCTTCCAAGCTTGCTTTGAACTAATTATTTTCATGAAAATATTTTGGTCATTTCTAGGGATGTTTATGTAGGCGTATTGGCAACAGCTTGTTTTTATGCTCAGATTAGTTTTAAACATGTTTACTGCAGAAAAAGCATTAGGGGAACTATTCTATTGCTCTCCATACCACATAAATGGATTCCCTAGAATCAGAAAATTATCAACTGGATAATTAGTTAAGGTAAAATTCCACCAAACTAGTTTCTATAAATAGTCATAGTGTAATCATTCTAAAGATGATTCATAGTAATAGTAGTTGGCATTTGACTGACCAGATAAGATTTTCTTTAAGTCGTGTTATATTCTTAGCCTATTCATTACTTGATTACTATTTTAATAAGATCAGAATTTCTATATTTAAAGAAATTGAATCTATAATAATAAACTAATGATTTTGCAAAAAAAAAAATTAACATTACAAGTTATATAGATAGTTAAATCAAGTGAAAAAAAAAAAGACCTTGAATTTTGATTCTTCAAAAGTCATCATTGTGGTATGGTTTTTATGGTCTTACAATTAAAATTGTAACATGAATTTATATTGAATCCTTTACAGAATATAATAAAATCAATCTAATGGGATTTTTAAACTGTAGTACAAGTTAACCAGAAAATGTTTTCAAATTATTCCTATTTCATAACTATCAATCTACTGATTTTGTAAGAGGCTACAAAACAAACTGCCGCATGTCAGATAAGTGACTCAAAAAATATATTACTAAATAATTACACATTTACATGAAAATCTGTGAGAAAATGGTGTTACTACTCCTTGCATACCATGCTTTCATCTACATACTAGTTATTTTATGAATTATTATATTGTCAGCAAACCCCCAACATTACAGGAGCAGAGTTTCATCTTAAGGGTGAGGCCAGGTACTATATTACATATCACATATGATATCCCCATTCAGCTGTAGTGAGGGATATCTCTCAGATAAAAAAATCAAACCTAATTTGGACATCAATTCCTAGGCCTAGGTAATGAAATATAGAAAATAAACTATTATCTAGTCCCAGAAAAGAGATTTCCACATCTAGAACCATATCCATGTAGCAAGAAACAAGATGGTACTTGCCATTATGCATAGACAGGTCAGAAATTAAAGAGAATAGGATCAGAATACATAAATAAAATTTATACTGACTCTTTGTAGTGGGAATCATCCTAGGAAACAGGATTATGAACAAAACAAGATATGTGACTTAACAAGCTAATTATCTATCAAAGGATCAGAAAAGTCTGTATTTTGTAAACTAGATTCTTTTGCTTCTTTTTTTTCTTAATTCCTTTATGTTCTTTTGTACACTAAGCAAATTTCCTTGTAAGAAATTAGCACGCTTCAGATATGCTAAAAGAAACAAAGGAAAAGTGATTTTGCCCATGACTGGGCAAGAGCTGTAAAGGCAAAAAGTATACCTCATCCCCACCCCCAATTTTGGAATAGTGGTGACAAACTATAACCAAACTGAAATAACCATAAGAGATACAGAGTGATAGAGAAGACCAAATTGGGTGCACAGTTTCAACTCCTAAATGTTCTGCTTTATAAAGTTTCAAGTATTATGCATTTTACAGGGAAGGCAGGCCCTTACAACTACAACCAACATTTTAGGGTTTTTAAATTATTATTTGAAGTCACTAAATAATATTTACTAAGTTTTGCTGATAGAAAGCAACATTTCAACTTATGCTTACAAAAGTTTAAAAAAATTATTAAATACTTGCATTAATTTCCAATAAGGCTATCCCTTTATTCTCCATATTAATTATTTACAGAATATGTAAACTATGTCACATTAAAAGCATGTTTCCTAATCCATCCATTTAAAATGAATTGGACTTTATTTGTTAAATTCACACTTCTTAAACTTCTAATAGTTTAGCAATAGTTTAGCCTAAAATTACCACCCTTCCCCTCCCCCCAAAAAAAACAGCAATCGAGTAAATAAGTCTTAAGTCATTTTTTTAAACCAAAGAAATCAATCTTCTTCTGGCATTTGTTTAGTTTTAAGAAGAAAAAGAGAGACTACTGGAACTCTTTTTCCTTAGATCTTCCATTGCATACAAAAAAAGCACATTTTCTAATCCCTTATTCTTGAAATCCAAGAATTATACCCAATTTGGAATAAGATGAAATTTGATCTAAACTGCATTTTATATTATTTTACATGTGGAATTGACTAAAATTAGTATTAATATTATATCCCAACATCCTGACACCTGCTATATTTAACAAGCTTGAAGTCTACCTTTTGTGTATTTTATTACATTTCCCTCTTAGAATACTGGAGTTACATATCAGTTTTAAAAAGGGAACTATGTGTAGAACTAACAAGCCCATACACCCATAATATGCTGGTATGTGGGCTCTAGAGTTTAAGCAGAAGTGACACTTCTAATAATTATATTTAATGACTCTAGAATTTTTTGCTTTTTGTCCTCTAACCTTTAGTATTCTGAAAGTTTTAATAAATCAGAGAGAAGCAACAGACATTCCACTGAATTGAAAGTTGAGACCAACTGACCATTCCAGGCTCTTTATGCTATAAAGCAAAAAAGGAAAATAACAAGGTTAGTGTATTGGCTGAGGTGGTTAACCATGAGCAGGATTGAAAAACAAGACTAATAAGAACCAAGAAGAGTACGGTGGGATGGAACACAGGGACACCAAGCAGAACTTCCTCACACTATAACACCCAGTAAAAATGCTAAGAGCAAATTTATTTTTAGGTTTGAGAAGCAAGTCTGAGAACCAAGAACTCAGATTTCTCTTAAATGAAAATTCTGGTCATTCCACCAAACTAAGAATTCCACCAAAGTCCTTGTTGAAAAGATAGGGAACAGAGAATGAGTAATAAAATATCTTAATTTACCAATAGCCTCAAGATCAATTACAGAAACAAAATAGATTCCCACCTGTATTTTCTTGCTTCCTACATCATTTTCTTTTTCACTTCCCACTTCTTTCTTTCCCCCTTCTACTGTAAAAAGGCAATGCTATGGTTAAAATGCTTAAAATTTACTGAATGCTAACTATAACCAGTCACTAATCTAAATGCTACTAACATATTTAGTTCTTTAAAAAAGCCTATAAAGTTATTACTTTTATTTAACAGATAAGGAAACTGTGGCCCAAAGAGATTAAGTGGTTAAGATTAAGTCTCACAGCTAAGTGGCAGAGACTGATTTTGAATCTAGATAGTCTAGCTCCAGAGCCTATACTCCTAACTACTTCTTTATAATATAGCAAGTTATATTTACCATTTAATCTATAGATTGCAAAACAATGAAATAGAAATGTGAAAGAACAAAAAAAGAAATGACTTTAATCTAGAAATCCAAGATTCTTTTGGTAGTAACACTGCATCTCTGAAAGTAGTAGCTAGACATTGATTTGGCCCCTTCTGAGAAGGTATATCTGAAAATTACACATAAAATAATTGCATTTTATAAAATATATATGGGAAGAATAACTGTGTGTATGTGTGTGGTGTGCACGAGAAGAGACTAGGCAGTCAGGGGAAGAAATGTTATGGAAATCAAACCTCCTCCATACTTAGTGGTTTTAAAGGGACTTCCAAACGCAGAATCTCCTATCCCAAAATCTATAGGTATTGGTCCATAATTGAACTGGACTAATCAGATTCTCCCTACTATGAATTTTAATCTTGAGTGGAGTCACACATAAAAAAATAGAAGGAAGTTACAGAATTAAGTTATCTAATGGTAGTTCTCTATTGAATGGTGCAGAAGTTCCTACTCCTAAAATACCTAGAATTGTCTTAGTCCTTTCCTTCCTTAAGACCTAACTATTCAATTCTTCAAATCTATGAGCCAATCAAGTGCTTTTCCTATATATCTTTTATTGTAAACCTAGTATCTGTCTTAAAAAATCTATCTTATTGCTTATAACCAAAAACTCCTGACAGAATGGTTGCTATTATTCATTTAGAAAGTCTAACACAAAAATCAAGGCATCAATGGCTGCATCTGGGTCACCAACAGGCGAAATAAAGGTCTGGTAGGGTTAACTAGGAGTCATTATGTATAAATACAACATTTATGTGGAAAGGGTAGAAGATGATATCCATGATTATGAAAATATTAAAATTATATCCACTGTTTCTGAACATAAATGCACCACAGAAGATTCTAATCACAGACTCAAGATTTCATAGAAACAGGAGACAAATGAGTAAATAGCAATAACTCTAGCTTTACACTATGGCATACAAACCAATTCCTTCACTCTATTTCCATTCCTCTTCTACATATCATGACAATTTGCACAACTTTCATGGGCAATAATTCAATAGCCGTCCTATTCTCTCATTCAAGAGTCTCAAGGACTATGAAGCACGTAACACTGTTTTATGCTTTATACAATACACAGAATAATAAAGAACATCCAATCAGTTAACCAACATTGAACACATTTCTCTTATTCCAATTACAAAACATAATATGAAAGAAGATGATATAAAAGGAAAATAAAATATGACAACTGACATGATAGTCTATTAAAAGAAGCATGATTTTTATTAACTTAAACAATTATAATAACCATTATCAATTTACCTGTGCTTCTGAAACATTATAGTATCCTGGACCTGGAACAGCATTCTCAGTGTTAGAAGCAACAGTAAAAGTACTTTCTCTGGCAGCTGAAGAAAGAAATGGTGCATAGCCACCTACAAAAGTAAAATCATATCACTGACAGATAAGATTCCAATGATTTCATAATAAAAGCACTCAAAATACATAAAATCATTTAGGAGCTTCAACTGTTGAGACTATAAGGACTAATGAGTTGCTAGCCACAGAAGTCACATTTTTAAATTCTGATATAAGAACAAAATTTTTATTAATATATATTAAATAAACTATGGAACTAGACTTACTAAATAACAGGAAAATGCCTAAAGAATATTTTTTTAAAAAGTCTTTTTTCTTCTAGATATATTTGGTTGGCATGAAAATGGCAGTTATATTTAGCTGATAAAATATTTTCATTCTCAGAAAACCACTATTTTATATTTTGGATAATATCTGTTATTTGTAGAGAACAGCATCTGTAAATTTGTAAAAACAGCCTAGATAGAAATAATTTAAAGTGAATTTATAGCAAGTAGTTAATAATGTCTCTTTGCTTTGGTATATAATTGGCACTCAGTAAATATTTCTTGATTGTCTGACCCCAAACAAAGGTTTACAAATAAATCCAAGATACAAATTTCATTGGAACAAGCAATCAGAAACTTTGACAAACTTAGAAGATAAATTTAGTAGACAGATTTAGTCTGTTGAAAGGCTGATAAACATTTCCAAGAAATGTATCAAGAAAATGGTATAGTTTAGACACATAGATATTAAAGAAGAGATGGGAGAGAACAGAGCAATTACATTCAAGTAGTAATAAAAGAATAAAAGTGAGGACTCAAAACTTGTAAGAATCATAAGAATAGTTTAAAATCTTGCTAATCTTGACTACTAATAAGATATTCTTTTAAAAACTAGAAATAATGTTTCTTTTGAGGCTCACTGAATTAAACGGGGGAAGAGAATAGAGTTTAACTAAAAAGGAAAATTTGGCAATATTTCTTAACTTGAATATTTGCTTTTAATCCATATTTATATTTTATGCAATTTTCTGCATAAATATTTCATCTCACAATTAAAGGTATATATATTTTTTTTAATTTAGGTTTATAAACAGTGAAGTTATATAATATGGATATGAAAACCAAGAAAGCTAGTTTTGAGGCTGCTGTCATCAGAACATGGCAGAGATTCTAACTGAATCTCTAAACAAATGTAAAATTAATTGCAAAATACTAAAATTTATATAAAAATAGAAAAGACAAACTACACAATAGCCTCATGTATGCAAGAAAGCCAGTACTCATAAAATCTTCATTGAAGTTTTCCAAAATTAATTAATCTCTTTCATCAATAGGCTAAAAGTTTGTATAAAATATTAAGCTCAAGTAAAACCACAGAATGTTTATACTGATAAGCTCCACGAGAAAAGGAACTTTTCTGTTTTCTTCATAACTGTATACCTAACTAATATTATAGATAGAGTGACATATTGTCCTAGTTTGCCTAGAAAACAGGACTTTTCGTGCTAAAGCCAGGACATTCCCAGATAAACCAGGATGGTAGGTCACTGTATCAATATGCTTTGCATATCAAACATTAAATACAGAATTAATACATGATATTCTAAACTACACCTTTAGTTATTCATTCAATAATACTGAATTATGTGTCAGAGAGAGGCAGTAAGGGTACAATAATGAACAAGCTAAAATCATGACCTCAAATAGTGAGGCAGCCAGACAAATAGACAAATTACACTACAAAGAGTGCTGCTAAATTAAGGTATAAATTATAGAAGAGAGTTCTAGGGAACTTGGGGTGGTAGACTGTAAGATAAAAGTTTTATTTCAGACATAAGGCTGTATCGACATGTAAAGTGCCAACTACAAATGATAAACTAACCATGGGGCAGAAAGAAGAAATTAAGAACATAAAAAAGGAAAAGATTTGAGAAGAAATAAATAAATTCAGTTTGGGATACATTGAGTTTGAGGTGCCAACAGCAGGAGATAAATCAAATTGGGATGAAGCAATAAATCTCAGTCCATCCCAAGAAGGTGGGCAGCATGTGATTAAAAGATAAGTTCCACAGCCACTACAGCCCCAAACAACAAAAAAAAAGAGTATTCTTCACAAAAAAAGCAAAAATTAGATCTTTGAAACATACTCATCTCAGGAATATCAACATATAGAGCAATCACATACATATTGTTTTTAAACATAAATATGGATTGTATTCCCTGAGGTTGTGTTCCTAAATTCTGACTAGCTAATAAGAAAAAATCATTAGTGTTGGCATAAGCACATAGGCATGAGTACAAGACCACAGACAGCTCATGCTTCCGTGGCAAACAAAGCTCATCACTCACCAAAGAAGAAATCTGGGGGGAAAAAATATATATTTAGGGGCTTGTCACTGAGCTTAGAAATAATTAATGCAGAATCAATATAGATAACAAATATACAACTTACGTGACATGCCATTTATGTAAATCAAGCTCAAAAACAATGAAATATTTCTCAGCACAATAATGCCAGTAGCAGTCACGTTATGAAAAGGATCATGTTTTTATATTTTACCAGACTGATTGTCCCTGGGGAAAACTTGCTCTGATGAGATAAGACTTGCTTGCTTCTCAGATAAATGAGACTATTAGAAACTGCTCTCACTAATCTAGATTGGAATATCTATTATTTCTCCCACTCATGAAACCAGAGAAGCTCATATTGTCTCTTTCAGGTTGCAAATCCTGGGTAGAAAAAGCATCTTCCTGAAAAAATGGCCAAAGTCAAGGCAATAAAGTTTGCAAATTAGGGTGGAAAAAATTTCCTGAGAAAAATGCAAAGACAAAAAGGGAAGAGTGGTAATTAGGGAAGAGAAAGACCAGTAATAAAGAGTATTTGCTTCTTTCTTTTGAAGATCTAAGACTCTAAGATCCTCTCCTCTTGCATAATTCAACAACTGAGTTATAAAAAGTCCCAACATCTGTTCTTCCTACATCATACTCTATAAAATCTATCTGATCTTTAAATGCAATAACTATGTATATCTCTGCATAGTCTAGTGTGTTACTGATGTTTAAGAGGTGAAATATTTTTAGGAATAAGCTACTTTTAAACTATCTTGCTATGGAATCAGTAGAGAAGTGACTAGAGACATCTGTACTTTCTATCAATTATCAGCATGTTATCACTGAGTATTGCTAAAACTGGGATCTACAGGATGCAGCTGCTCAAAGTTCTCAAGAACGTAATTTCCTAGTTTCCATCATAGTTCAACAAATCACAATTCTATAAAATAGTAATGGAAGAGCCTTGCAACGTTCTATCTAGTGCTCTCTAAGCAGAGTTCATATAAGTCATGTTATAGAAGTTTTTATTCTGCTATGTGTCACTCCTTAAACTTTTTAACTTTATTTCAAGTATTATTGGGTTTGTGTTTTTTTTAATCTGTTATGGTATTGAACTAAAAACTGAAAATAATGAAGTAAAGAGCCTGGTTACTGCCCTCAAGAAACTCACATTTTAGTGTGGCAGCCAGATAAGTTAACAGATAATTACAATATAATATTAGACTGCTATGAAAGAGTCATTAGGAAGTCAAAGAAGAAAGACTTGAGAGAGGAAAAGAGAACAACTTCACTTTACCTGAGTCTCGAAGAATAAGTAGGAATTAGCCAGGTGAGAAAGAAAAAGAGAGCATATGGGCAAAGGTATCAGTGGCTACAAAGGTATGGAGGTAGTTAAGCATTAACTTACCGAAAACACAAAGTCAGAATTGCTGAATCATAGGTTAAGTCTAGGTGGATGTGTGGGTGCCTGGAAAGACCAGGTAAAGCAGGAGAACAGGTCAGGGGTCAGATCATGAAGAATCTTATGCACCATGTCAAGAAGTTCAAATTTTAACATTAGTGTTAAAAGGAATTTTTTTAAACAAATAACATATCTTAGAAAGATTGTGTTAGCCATAAGATAGAAGTTGGGTTGGAGACTAAAATAGAGAGAAACCAGTAATATTTTATTGGTTTATTTCACAATAGAAGTAATGAGGCCTGACAATAGGTCTTAAATACCAATGGGAGTATTCACTTGAAGAAAAAAAGAGTCGAGAATAATTCCAAAACTTAAAGTTTATTATTGACTGATAGTGAATCTTTTCAAAGGGACCAGTAATAGTGGGGCAAATGATGAATTAAGACACTTGGACTTTGAAATGCCAGAGACCACCCATGTGGAAATGTCCAAAAAAAGTAACTGGCAATGCAGAGGATTTAAGATCAGAAGAAAGTTTAACTTAGGTATATAAATTACCTATATCTCTAAAGACTTTCTTCTGGGAGTCATCAGAATCAGAATGTAGATAGTAGTTGAAGCTATGGATTTGAACAAGAAAATGCACATGAAAAGAGCAACAAGGAAAAGATGGAAAGTACTGTATATAAATATTTAAAAGGTGTTTAGAAAAATTAAAACTTTTCAAGACTATGGGTGGAGAGGAGGAATGATTCCCTGGTTCAGCATTTAATAAATGTTTACTAGGTCCTAACCATGTATCAGCCACGGTCCCCAAGCTAGAAAAAGAACCAGGAAAAAATGATGATGTTACAGATACCAGGAGAAGAAATATTTCTAAAAATAAATTGGTCAGTTGGTGTCACAATAAAATTAGGACTGAAAAGTAACACAGGTGTAAGCATTTTGGGTGGTCATTGGTGGCTAATAAATTATTAGAGTTAGTGCTTACAATTCACCTGCATTAAAGACAGACAATAAGCTCCAAGAATACTGATATTTATATCAGATGTTAAAAAGCAGTAAAATTCAAGATTAAAATGGTAACAAATGACAAATTTGTACTCCACCCAAAGAAACCTATATCAACCTAAACCTTAATCTGGTCAGGTCAACACAGTAATGGATACTGGCATTTGTTTAAAAATACAGAGATAATGTAGGAATTGGGAAAATACAAGAACTAGAATTTGAATGGTATTAAACTTCACAAAATCATCAGATTAAAGCAGAAAGCAAATTGGATGTATTAAATTTTCCCTAAGTCACTAATTGCGAATAAATGAGGAATAATTATTTAAACTATCCATTCCTACTACATCTCTCAAGAGCATAGCTTTTTTTTTTTACAGAAGGTGGGATAAAAAGGCCTTCATTAAGTAAGTTCAAAAAGAACGTGGGTTTGGTCAGATAAGAGGCATCTTTCTGAAAAAAATACATGGGACTGTATCTTTAAATGATATTGCAAAAACTGAAATATAAAAGTTACATTTTAGTAAATACATGTCTCTGGCTAGTGGGAGGAAGTGTGTGGCAGGCAAGATTACAATGAAAATAGACAGCAGACGGTAAGAAGCACACAAGCTTGGGAGACTCATTTAGTCAACGGGGCCAGTAAATCGAAATC
This sequence comes from Cynopterus sphinx, assembly GCA_030015415.1. Classification (NCBI taxonomy): domain Eukaryota; kingdom Metazoa; phylum Chordata; class Mammalia; order Chiroptera; family Pteropodidae; genus Cynopterus; species Cynopterus sphinx. The sequence goes on from CM057382.1 coordinate 122,738,161, forward strand.
TTAGATCTAATCCGTCCACTAGAAAGTATCTAGCCACGTGTTTTCTGCCCTTGTAAAATAAGGAGCATATTTTTCCAGCCTACTTCGTGTTTTGTTACACTTATGAAGTGGTACTGTTATGTTTAAGTCACGGGCACACAAGCGGAGCAGGATGAAAGTGCGGTCGGTGTCGGTCACAGGTTTGCCTTTTCTCATCCATCTTACCTGTTGCCCGCTGCTTCAAGAAAGGCACCTGGTAGGATCCGGGACCCACATGATCCTCAGTGCTGCCACCTTCAGCCAATCTGAGCAAGCGAGGGGCCCTATCATACATGACGGCGGGCGGGGCCGTGGGGCGGCTGAAAAGGAATAAAACCAAAGCGGCTAGGGGAGGAATGGAGCGAAACGAAGCCGACACTCTGAGGAGACGTGGTGGGCAGCGCTTTCGCAAACAGAGAAACCGGCGCAGGGGCTACCTCCCCACCTGCTCAGGGGGGTCAGACGTACTCCAGGTCGGCTCCCAGCCTGCAGCAGAGGGAAAGGGAGCGCGACCCGAGGAAAATCACCCCACGTGACCATACGTTCACCTCCCGAAAGCTGTTGCGCTCCTCCCACAAGGGAGCTGTAGAAATAGGCGCCCGCCCCTCTGCTTCCGGCTCTGACTCCGCCCACTTCTCCCCGCCCCGGAAGTTTCCGGGAGATTGACAGGGACTCCTTCCCCGCCGAGCGCTCGGAGCATGCGCACTGAGCCGTGAGCCTTCCCGCCTGCTCCGCCCTGCGCCCTCTCCAGTGTGCCACCTGCTCTAGGTCCTGAATTCGTCAGAAAAAAAAAAAAAATCAGGGAAACGTATTAAAGGTGTTAGGGCCAACTCGGCTCCAGTAAATGAATTAGGGCGACTGGGAAGAGACTAGCAAAAACTGTGAAAGCAAAGAAAAGCATGAGCGCGAAGCAGAGCCTGAGTCCCGCAAGCTCAGCCCCCACCCCCACACACACACACACACCCCAGCCCCACCCCCCTCCTACAGCTATATGCGCACTCGGAGAAAAAGCACCTCTGACTTTATCCCCAAAACAAGCCAAACTGTACTAAGAGAAGCCCAGGATGAGATGGTGAAAAGAAACAGGGACCCGGGAGAGGAGACGAGAAGCTCACCAAGCCAAGCAATCAATGCAAGTGCAGGCACCTGAGAGCTGTTTCTGTTGCAGATGCCAGGGAACAGCCACATTGATTCATCACTGTGCCTGAAGCCCAGCGAAGACGCTGAAAAAGCCCAGCCCACCGGGCTAAAGCAATGAGTCTCTTTACCTTAGGCAAACCCACCTGAACCTGGCTTCTGCAAAGGTCTCAAAGGAGTGTGTGTCAGAGTCCACCTCAGAGTTGTCTCAGGCTTTTTCAACAAGAATCTTAAAGAGATTCTTATCTTTTTAAGGTTGTAAACAAATCCTCCCTTGACCATGCCTTGCCCCAAATGAGATACAATACTTTAAAGTGTCCCTACGATGAATTTTTATGGTGTTTCTAGTCTAAAACAGCAGTCCTCGACCTTTTTGGGCACCAGGCACTGGAGCTCCTATGAGAATGTAATGCGTGATGATCTCAGGTGGAGCTGAGGAGGTGATGCTAGTGTCAGGGAGCTACTCCCTTGCCTGTGGCTCACCTGTTGTGCAGACCACTTCCTTACAGGCCACAAACTGGTATCCACCGCCCAGGGGTTAGGAAACCCCTGCTATAGAATAGAATTGCTACTCAATCCTGTGGGTCATTAATTGTGGCTCAATTGTTCCATATGTGTTAGAATGCTGTCCATACAAGGCTATATATGTGTTTCTCAAGACTACATCTATAATATCTTTTTTCCCTTGCTCCATAGCTAGCTGAATGATTGTTTATTCACTTAAAAAACACTTATTGGCATATGCTATAGGTTCAGCACCCTAGTAGGTTATGGGGATACTAAGGTATAATAAAGTCCTCACATCCTCAGCCATTCTGTAACTAATGGAGAAAGAGAAATGTAATCCATAACAGGAGGTGACAGAGAGATGTATAAAATTATGAGAAAAATATTGCAGAACTTTGGAAAACTACTCTTCCTACTAAGAAATTAGATATTGATTAGTGATCCTTTCTTACTGACTTCAAGTCTTGCCTTTTTTGCAAAAGCCTCATAATTCTGTCAAAGTTATTTAAGCTTTATTTTCTCAAGCTGCCGTGGATACCCATTGAGATCTAGAATACATTTACTATTAGACTTTACGAGAACAAAGAAAAGAGTTACAGAGGTAAATGAAGAATCTAGATGCTTTGGAGGATGATCCAGTGATGCTTGTAAATTAGCCTCCTATTGGACATTTCTTAAGAATATCACTGGCCCTTAACTTAAAAATATAAACCCAAAAAGCAAATTCAGGTCCAGGCCATCTTTTCTGTAGGTACTGACACAGACTCTCCCACTTTCTTTCTGTTATGTTACTACATTTTTGTACCAGCCTAGATCTCTTGAGATTGGAAATGGAAGTGGTAAATCAGACTTTATCTCCTTTCTGTCTGATTTGATTTTTGGCCATCAAGCCTAATCTAACTTGCACAAAAGGAATTCTTCATAGGATCTATGAAGCTCATTTACTGATCTCTAAAGGTGAGTTTATGACCTTAAGACCTTTGTGCCAGCTGAGAATACAATGTTTATCTTGCCTGCCTCACAGAGAAAGGCATTTGATCAACGACAGGACTCCACTGTTTCTGGGTCTTGTGGGCAGATCCTATATAAATATCACACCACTGAGGTATACAATCTCTACGTTGTTCAAATTTTGTAATACTTGGTCTCTCTGAATTTTGCATTCTTAACAAAAAGCCTTTCTTTTTCGGTATGAATATTCTTTATTTGTTTTATCACTGTGGCTATTCTCTCCACCTTTACCAGCTCTTAAGATTCAGTAATCGAATTATACACAGTATTTCAAATTGGAAAATATGTTTCCATGAGAACAGTAAATATTTTTCGTTATGGTAATAGTGAATATTTACCACATCTCATTGTGGTTAATATTCCTTGAATAGCTTAAAAATGAGTGTGCATGTGAACACAAAATAACTTGGTTTAACATTTTTCAATTCCTGCAAAATAGTTTTAATACTGTTTAATGCTAGTTTTAATGTGGTTACACAATGTGACCATTCACATCGTATTTGTAAGAGATGGAACCTATCCATTTTTCTTTTAACTAAGATTTATTTGACTACAAAACATGGATTCTTTCCATTTCTCCATGCTGGCTCCCACTAGAATAAATTTTAAAGTGAAGCTTGAATAAGTCAAATTGACCCTTTATCAAATATGGTAGCTATAGTGAAGAACTCGATGGTCATCATTTTTCTTTATATCACTTTGATGATTATGTAGATAACTACAAATCATATCTGAAGAATAGTATTAGCAGTGGTAATTGTGCCTTAAATAACATTATATACCTTATAAACATTATAAGGTATTGAATAGGTTTTTAAACTAATTTCTTCAACTTATTATGACTTACTGGTTTTCCATTGTGCTTTTAGTAGAAATAAAAATAAATTAATTGTAATAAATCATTTGGCATGTATCAAAATCAACTAAGTGTATCTTTTCATTGTTGTTAGAGGTCACATTGTAAGATGATATACATTCAAGTTAAAATAGTAAAAATTTATTTTATATAATTTGAAGCTTATAGAGTATATTTTTCATTCAGTATTTTGTTCAATATATTTATGTTTCTCTAAACTGCAGAATTAATATGATTGAAACCAACAAATTTCATTAAATGTGTTTTAAAAATTATACCATATTATCAGTGATCACCTGATTTTTTTTCACTTATGTTTTTTGAGCACTTACTATGTGCTAGCACTGTGTAAAGCACTTTACATGAATAATCTAAATCATTTCTCACATAACCCATGAAGTAGATTCTATTACTATCTCTATCTATTAACATGCTGAGATTCATAGCTATTAAATTCCTTATCTAATGTTACATAATTAATGAATGATAAAGCTTCATTTAAAGCTAGTCAGTTAACTCTCAACCTTTTTTCATATCCACTGTGAGGGAAATGCCCCCAACTGTTCTATGCCCACATCCATTGATTTTTTTTCCTCAATTTTTGTTTGAGCTTGGCTGCATTTTTATTTATACTTCTAAAAAATAACCTCTAAAGGTAGTCTTTCAGAGGTGGCATGATGGCTCCTTCATGGCAGGGAACCAGGAAGCTCTATCCTGCTCTTCCAGATTTTGATCAGTGACTTCTATTCCTTAGATCACCTCATGGTCTAAAAATTATCTGTTGGAGTTCCAGCCATGATAGACAGCATGAAGGGAAAATAAAAATATGTCCCTCTCGCTTTTGAAAAGACTTCCTGGAAGTTACACACAAAATATATGCATACATTTTTTTTGGCCCAAGCTATGTCAATAGGCACATATAGCTTTAAAGAAGGCAAGGAAATGAAGCCCATTTTTGGTTACCAGATTCTATTAACTAAGGAGAAAGGAGTCAGTTTAAAGAAAAGCACCTCCAAACAGCTGCCAAGTTTTATTGTTTCCACCTCTGCAATCTTTCTGAAATCTACCCTCTCATCCCATTCTTACTGTCATTTTGTTGATACTCTCAATTGTTGATTTAGTCTGCTCTGATATCTCAACTGGAAATTCTTTTTTAATTTGTTATGATTTATTCCACACAGTGCAGTTAGGTTAATTTTTTCTAAGTATGATTTTGAAAATGTCACTCTCCTGCCCAGAAATCTATTATTTCCTAAAAGAGTAGCATCGGGTGTTTCAAACAAACTAATCTACCTTTCAATTCCAGTATTCCCCATTCACACAAGTTGTATATTGGTCAAACAGACCTTGCCCTTTTCATCTTTGCTTTTGTTTAAGACTTTGTCTCTACCTGAAAATGTCCTCCCTTAACTTCATAACTATGAATGCTAAACTCTAGAGAACATCCTTTTATAATTCCTTACCATATTTAGCGTAGCACAAATTTAAAAGTACATTTTTAATGTTTGTTGAATTAACATCTTGCTTCCTGACAATTTTTGTCAGTTTGGGCTCAAATAAACTCTTATAAAAATTCTCTATGGATTTGGATATTTCTTACATCAATATTTACTTAGCATGGTATGGCAGGATTCTGAAGAAGCCCACCCAGGACCACCCTACAGACCCAAACCTAGTGCTAGCTACAAGCATTATGCTGCACCGGTTCCCTGCTTCACATTGGTTGAATTTGGGTGAGTTTTCTCTTGGAATTTTGGATATCTACTTTAAGTAGGAGGCCATAACATTATTTGAGCTGTTCTTAGAAAATTCTCAAGGTGGATAAGGGTCAAGATAACCAAGCAAAATTATTCTTCTGAGCTCAGCAATACAGGAACAGTCACCCTCCCATTAATATTAATACGGCTAAAATAATCTTTAGTACACACAATTAGAAAAAGTCAGCTATAAAATTAGGCAGAATAAATGGGAAACATTTAATTGGTCTCTCAAAACTTCAAAAAGGGGATAGAGATAAACAGATCCACCTATGATGTTATTTAGGTGTCCACCCAATTCTTTGCAGGATTAAATATGGCTGTTCTTATTTTAAAAGAAAGAAGGTCATTTGGAACTTGACTTGTCAGTGACACATGTAAATTGTAAATACCTCTAAAACAAAACTTGATTCCAACTGTTTTTTTATAAACTAGTTTTTCTCATGGCTAAGAGGTCACTATTTGTGTCTGTCTGTATATATTTATATACATTTTTTGTAAATGTAAGATAATTTTCTACTTCCAGATGGTATTATAAAATTAAAGGCAAGTGCTTTTAAGGATGGAATATGCTAAAATTCTCAGAAAAAATAGAAACTAAAATTCTTTTCAGGTTCATGTGATCTCAAATTAATCCTTAGGAAAGAAAAACTAGTTTAAGTTTGTTAGTTTAGGTAGAACTGATATGTCTTTTGAGTTATTGATATTATGTTTTACCCAGGTTTTACAAAAATAAATTCATGTTTATAATTGATATCCAGGAAAAATGTTCCTAGAGGTAATAAAATGTTCAAGCTAAAGAATACTAATTGCTTACTTCTTAGTTTTCATTATAAATGAGGTTTTAAGGGTAAAAAATCTCAATGTATGTAGGAATAACTTTGTGGTGTTTCAGAAGGGCCCCTGGCATACCCCAAAATGTTTGTCCTTTATGTTAAATTACATGGAAAAAATATAAAATAAGTGATGAAAGAATTCTAGAGTATATTATATAGGTAAACAATGGTAAATTAAACAATGGGGCTATCTGTAGGAAACCCAAGACATACCTCATTTTTTCATTTTAACATGCCTTCATGCATCACTGAAGGAAAGGCTAGTCATTGTTACTATCCAAATTAGCTTGAAAACCAAATGAAAGAAATATGTCAAATTGGAAAACAAAAATAATATAAAACACAGAAATCCAGAGGAAGAGATAGGAGAGAGACCTGGAAGATAGAGCCACAAGAACTAATGTGCAAATAATTCTAAAAGCAGAAAAGGTAAAAAGAAACATAGAAAGCAGAAAAATCCTGAGAAAACCTGAATCTTCAGATCATAAGGACTAACTAAGATTGAGCTGGGATTAATGAGAAATGATGTACATGTAGACATATCTGATCTGAAAAATTATTGTGGAAGAGTTACTTATAAAGTTACTTAAAATAAATTACTTATAAAGGGAAAGGATTAAAATGAAATTAGAGTTTTCATCTTCAACACCGTAAGGTAGTAAAAAAAATAAAAGCATATGTATACTTTTGAAACTAAATAATGTATGAAACCAAAGGAGCCTATACCTAGTAATAATTTTGTTCATCTGTCAAGGGATAGGTAAAATATGTGCAATTATGTGAGATTTAGAAAGTAGTACTTGAGATTGCAAAACTATTATTTTCCAAAGTGTTAGAGATCTTGTTGCCTGGCATATGTCATCAATTTGGCTCTAATAAACTCATAAAAATTCTCAGAAAAAAAGTATTACTTATTGTTCACATATACCAAATTAAGAGACTTGTGAAATGGCTCTTAAAATGTGGACCAAAAAAGAAATGATCTATATAAAAAGACTTAAGGTACAACCTAATAAAGAAAGGAAAAAACAGTGTTGGTCAATGAAAGTTTTCTGTAAATATAACATTGGTTATATCTAAATATTAATATACAACAGAATGATAAAATATATGTAAAATATGTTTTAAGTTAGGACCCTAGAAACTAAGAAGATGTAATCGATGAAAAACTGACAAATTATACATATATAAAAACTAAGTATTGCAGGAGCTGGAGAAAGAGGTGACACAAAATGTTCCAAAAGTCATGGCTGATGAGGAAGAGAAGAAGAGAATGAAGAAAATGAAAATATGCTGAAGTCTTCATCTTACCCTAAAGAGGGACTAAGAGGGAAATAAAATGGTTTAATAAGAAAAATAACTATCTTATTTCATGTAATTGTAAAGAAATGTCATATCATTTATGGCACCGGAAAGCAAGGTAACCAATATTAAAATAAAAATCTTTCACTAGGATTTCCATGTTAACAACAACAAAAAACAATAGAATGAGTAATCACTGAATCAAGACAGCATAAATTAGGAAGAGAAAAAAAAACATAATATAAATAATAAAAATTTAAGTAAAATCAATAAAATCAAGCATATGAGTCATTGCACTAAATGTAAAGCATTAAATTTCTCCATTAAAAAAAGAGATTGTCAGATTGAGCTTTTCAAAAAAAAATCTCAAATAGATGGTGTTTACAAGAGTCACCAAAACACATTGAGAATAAAGGAGAGGGCAGATGATACCAGGAAAATTCAAACAATATTGAAGCAAGGTAACAGACTATGGGGAACTTAATGTTAAAAGTATCAAACAAGACTAAGGGAAATACCAGTTAGTGATAAAAACTATGTGTATTTATGCTGTACACCTTAAAATTATACAGTGCTGTATGTCAATTATTTCTCAAAAAGACTGGAAAAAACATATTTATGAAGATAGTACAACAATAATAAAAGCTTATGCATCACATTTAACAGCTGTTACATAAGCAAAAACTATTGGAAATGCAAGGAGAACTTGATCAAAATACAATTACAGGGATACTTCAATGCGCCTCTTGATTACATAGACAGAAAATAAGTTGTGAATAATAAAGTCATTAGATTTGATATGCAAGATCTCTTTGACCACAAATAAAACTTAACAAATTTTAAAATATAAAATGATCACAAAATACCATATATATTATGTAGGTACTCCCTCCCTAAAGAAGAAGAGTAATTCCTTAAATATTGAGCTACACAAAGTGACTTTCTCTCCAAAAGGAAGTAATGAAACAGTTAAAAAAAATAAATTTACAGTGCAAAAACCTGACAAACACTAAATTAACAAGAGGAAGTTGATCAAAATTAACATCAACAATGAAAAATTATGTTGTTAGTATGTACCTTTGATATGATGTGATAAAAATAGCACTTTACCCCTACGGTCTTCCTCCCAAAAACTCATATCCACAATAATCTCTATAATAAATATATATGCAAAAATTCCAATGAAATAAGAGCAAATAATCTAGCAATGCTTTCAAAGAATATTATATTAAGATCTAATAGGTAAAGTCCATGATTGCAAAGATGATTTCATTTCAAAAATATAATTCTCTGTATTAACCAATTATCAGAAAAAGTAATCACATGAATAAACGCAGAGAAAGCATTTGATAAAGAGCAATTTCTAATAAAAATTTTACATTTAATGAAAATTGAAGGATACTCTTTGCATATAATCAAGAATATTTACAAAACTTAGAAACAAAAATACTATCCTAAACAGCAAAACACTAAAACTATTTCAATTAAAATAAACAGATGCCTTTATCATAATTATTATTTAATAATAGTGTGTCTATTGAATATAATAAAATAAAGCAAAATAATGTATTACATTGGAAAACAAGACATAACAATATCTCTTTTGCCTATGATGTGATTGATACCAAAATAGAACAAGAAAATATATTCGAATTACACTAGAATTAATAAGAGAAATAACTAAAGTGACTAGATCCAAATTAATTACATAAAAACTAATGGTTTTTATCTATCCTAACAAGTACCTCAAAGGAAATTGGGAAAAAATTCTATTTACAATGACAAAAATTGTGGAATACATAAAATTATGCATTAAGGAAGGCATAGAATCTAAATAAGGAAGATATGAACAAATAAAAAGACACCAAAGTTAAAAGGGAAGACAATATCATGAAAATGTCAAAAATACCAGAAGACATAATGACTATTAGCAACTAAAATCAAATCAATGTGGCACTGGCCTAGAAGTATACATATAGATTGGGAAAACAAAAGAAAGAATCCAGAAATGTTTCCCAGTATATGTAGACATTTGTTAAAATATATTTTAAATAAGAAAAGGATGTACTCTTTACTAAATTCTGTTGGAACAGCCGACTACTTGATTTATAATAAAATAGAATTTAATCCTACGTTACACATTTAGAAGTATAACTTTCAATGTTTTAAGAGGTAAATGTAAAAAATAAAACCATAATATTCATGTGTAACAAATCTAGAAAATTCTATATATAGATAAGGGAGAGATTCTTAATTCTAGAGACAGAAACTTTAATAGAAAAGATAATCATTGTATGAGTATAAAAATGTTAAACTTTTGTCTCAGCATTGTTATTTCTATTATATATGTGGACCATGTTAAATTGATTTATAGTTCATGTTGATTAAATAAGTCTTCTGACTACAATCTAAATACTTTTTTAATTACTTTAAATATTATTCAGCCTTAAAAAGGAAATCCTGTCAAATGTTATAACATGGGTGAAACTAGGACAACAAGTGAGATAAGCCAGTCACGAAAGAACAAATACTATATGATACCACATATATGAGTTATCTAAAGTAGTGAAGTTTATAGGAACAGAAAGTAGAATGGTGGTTGCCAGGGCCTGGCAGAGGGGGAAATGGAGAGTTGTACTTCTAGGGATTGGCTAAAATTTTCTTCTGTGCCTGGAGTACATTCTTTGAGTAACATGCACCCTAACTTTATTTTCATTTATGTACTCATATGTCTTCTCTTTAATAGTTAGAAGCTGGAAATATAGTTTAATCTGTAACATTTAAGATTCTGGGAACTGAAAATTCTTTCTTAAAATACAAATTTTTTCATTAAAGGGCACTAGATGGCACAATTTCACCAATTTATGCTAATAAAGGCATTCATCCTCCTATGAATTCACAAGTAAAATAATTTGTCTCTATAGTTACACTTAAAATTTAGCAGGAAATCTATATAACAATAAGAAAAAAGGTTCCTGAGAACATGATATTTCTAATATACTATTTTTATGTCTTATTTATGAACACAATAACCAGAATTCCAGTGTTTAATGAGTAATTTATGTAACCCAAAAAAAATTGATATATCAAATACTTATAGACATGAAACATTAATATATATCAATTTAATATATATGATATAATAAAATGGACTGGTGATTCCATTTACTATGAATGAATGTGGTAACTAGACAGACTAAAATTTCAAAAATCTGAATTTTTCTTATTTGTCTGCTTGCCTTAAGCTAACTATACATAATTAGGACCTTAGTTTTCCCATATGTAAAACTGGGGGGGGGGGGTTGATTTAGAAACAATAGGAAATGATTAAGGTCTATCTGATTTAGCATCCAATTGACCTTTCATTTGCTAAAAGTATCATATTTATAGCAAAAGTTCCAGATCTATCTAATGTTTTCAAAATTACTTTATTTTCTGGAATTATTTATAGTCACAAAGTTTATCTTTCTTTAGCTATATCTTGATATCTAAGATAAGCACAGCCAAACAAGCAGAATGTGCACCTCACCTGGACCATCTCACAAACCTGGCTTGGGCTCTTGGAGAAGTCTTGCCTAATTATATAGTAAACATTCCTGCCAGATAGTGCAATCAACTGTGATAGATCCTTGATTAAGAGATTTTAATAGGAAAATTTCTCAACTTAGATACCCTTGCCTAATGAAAAGTCTTCCTCTTTAGAGGAAAGTCATCATCTTGGACAAAGGGAACAGCTTCTGGAGGGCCACATATGTAGAAGGGAGTAGAGAAAATGACACGTACTTGTTAGCTAGACCGTCCCAAGCTACACTATGTATTAATGGAGTGACATGCTATATGGCCAGATTGCCCTTACATTCCAACAAACTAGATAAATCAGGGTGATAGATGGGCTAAGGGAGTGAGAGAAAGTGGACAATTCCTGGAGAACTCTTAAGTAATACCAGAGATTTTTGATAGTTAAAGTCAATTGAGAGGTCATTGATGGTGAGGCTAAGTGGGCAGTGAATTCTTACAAAGTTGTTCCCAGATATCTAAGGAAACTTACTTATAATAGCCTAAACAATATTAGTTCTGCAATTTACCATAATTCTGCTATATGTTTTACATAAAGATTTGTAAGAAACTCCAAATTTGATCCATCAGCTCAACATGTTAATCATCTGTCTCTTTTTAAGATAGTTTACAATAATAGGGGTTTTTTTTGTTGTTTTGTTTTCAAATTCTAGCCTTCACTTCAAAAAGTCTCTTTTTTCCCCTCCCCAAAAATAATGTTTAATCCATATCCTAGGCAACATGTACAATGTGTTATGAAAAATAAGGAGGGAAATAAAAAACTAACAAGATAATGTTCTTTGTAAAAAAAAAATGTGTGTGTATGTGTGTGTGTATGTGTGTGTGTGTGTATTGGAGAGAGAATACATAACCCTATTTGGCACTCTTCAAGAGGAGTATTGTAACATGAGTATAGAACGGATACTGTGTTTTACACTCCAGAGTATCCATTCCATCCCAGAAGACTTTCTGAGCAAACTATGGTAATTCATTCCCCTTGACAATGACTAGTTCAAGAAAGAGTATGTGACACAACTGTGGCTATTGTAGGCATATTTCTAAAATGCCCCCCAAAGATGTCCCTTCTTAATCCCTGAAACCTATAAGTATGATGAGATATTACCCTCATGATTATGTTATGTTATTCAGCATGGTTGGTCTTAAAATAGGGAAGTTAATCTGGGTGAGCCTAATCTAATCACACAGCCCTTAAAAGCAGAGATGTTTCCTAATCTGATGGCAGAAAGCAAAATTAGAGAGAATAGAAACATGAGAAGTATTCAAGGGAACTCTTGATGAGGAATGTAGTCAGCCCCAGAGTTGAGATCAACCACCGGTTGAGAGCTAGCAAGGAAACAGGGACCTCAGTCTAAAACCACAGGGAACTGGATTTTGTGAACAACTTGAATGAGCTTGAAAGTGGATTCTTTCTCAGACCCTTCAGATAGAAGACCAATCCAGCCTACACTTTGATTTTAGCCTTGTGAAGCCCACAACAGAGGACCCAGTGGAGGCTGGACTTCTGTCCTATAGAACTGCGAGATAATAAGTGGGCGTTGCTATAAGCTATTTGACTTATGGTGATTTGTTATGACACTAATAGAAAACTTGGTTCTGAGGAAATTTTACTTCTATGAAAGAGCCACAAGACAAAATGGCGTCTCTTCTTTCCTTGAATGTTTCTGTCTGAACCTAATGGAAACAGCTGACATGTAGATATACACGATTACGTTGATGACATTCTTAAAAATAAATCACCTCAACAATCACAGAATCACAGAATAACGCCACTTGGTATTAAGGTATAGGACATAAGCATATTAGAAGGTGGAGCAGACCTAGGTCTTCATGCCACTAAAAAGACGAACCCTGTTGTCTTCCATACCTCTGGAATTACTGATATGTGACATAATAAATTCCTTTATTTAAACTGGTTTGAGTAAGTGTTCCTGTGTTACAGACAAAATATTTTAACTGATAGACTTCTTGATGTAAAACTATATACAGTCCACTATTTATAATTGTTTGATTTATGAGTTTTTGATTTTACAATAGTGTTAAAGCGATATGCATTCAGTAGAAACTGTACTTTGAATTTTGAATTTTGATCTTTTTCTGGGCTAATGATAGTATGATACTCATGATGCTGGGCAGCATCAGCAAGCCACAGGTCTCAGTTGGTCATACAATCACAAGGGTAAACAGCCAGTACTCTGCAGTGTACTGTGTTGTCAGAGTTTTGTGTTTTCTGTTTTCTTATCCCATTACGTATACAAAATGCTCATGTGTGTCTCCTGCTTCTGATGAGAAGATGAAACTCAAGACAATTGCCCAACTGTAAACTAATAAGTGTTCTGAGCACATTTAAGGCAGGCTAGGCTAAACTATGGTGTGTGGTAGGTTAGATATATTAAATACATTTTCAACTTACATTTTCAACTTATGATAGGTTTATAGAGACAGAACCCCAATCTTAATTTGAGGAGCATCTGTTGTAGTATAGTTACATCTAGAGACACAGCATTAAGTAAAAGAACATTGAGAGACGAGATAACATATATCCAGCTGCAGTTGTATATTTGTTTATTTTCTCATGTTTTAGAAAGTATCTAAATTTCTTCCCTTTTTAATCTACATATCTAATAAAATATGAAAAAATTAAAATAATATTATATGGAAGCTATCTCTGTAATGACATGAAAATTGTCTACCTAAAACCAATGCACATGGTTGAGAAATTTAAAGTTTGGTCAACAAAAGTGATGCTTTATTTTAATAATATGAAACACCAAACATCAGCAGTACTTGGGCATGTGTGTCTAGTTAATTATGTAAAATGAATATAGTAGAGATCAACGTTATATAGAGATTTGAAAGTCAGGTAATTAAAACCATTCTAATGGTTACTCTACACAGAGAGAGAAAAGCAGTGCCTGAAGATGGAAAGAACCCTCAAAAACAGCCAAAATTAATGATTTGTAGGCAAAAGAGGAGCCTATCAAGAAAAAAATAACAGAATTGATGAGGCATATGTGATTAGAATCAGTAAATAATTTCAAGCAAGCCAAGAGCACAGAGTATAGAGTTTTGAAAAGTGCTGTCCAACAATTAGAAGTAGAGAGGAGACTCAGTAAGATAAAGTTTGAAAAGGATTTACTGAATTTAGTAATTGTAATGCATTATTTTATTTCGGTAAAGATAATTTCAGTCATAGGGTGAAGGGGGTGGAAGACAGTCAGAAGCCAGATTGCTATGGGTTGAGCAGTGGGAGGGACAATTCATCTTCTGAGACAGGAGGAGAGAAAATAAAGATGAATGCAGATGTTTATCACAATGGAAATATGCAAATGTGGGCACATGGAAATAGTACAACAGCAGGGTACGAAGCCCAAGTGAGATAATTACAAAGAGGAACAATGCTTAAGAGACTTCCTTAAATATCATCTTACACAATCAAATAGCTATTGATGTCCTGGAAATGGCATCAACCTCAAAGCAACTATAAGTAAAACATTAATTTACTTTCCACGATTGTTAGTACAGAGTGCTTCAGTTGGTACTGTCACAAAAATCTGAATATTGGGTAAATAAGATTGTTCTCAAAGAGTTAAACTGTGTGCTTACATATAATTGGTTCAGTCACCTAAAAGACAGAATTGCTGCCAAGTCGATTCCACGAGATTTGACTGTACTTTATTGTTCATAAAAAAGGGATATTGAATGGCTGCAGAAGTAGAGTAAAAGAGGAATCACCCAGACAATCCCACCCAAACACAGGGATGAATATGTTTGTCCTGCTGGCTGGGGTCTTCCTATTGAGAAAAACAATAGAAAAAAATACCTGTACAGAAAAAATATGTAATTCAACCTATAGACATGGCTATTAACAGAAAAAGGAGGTGACTTCTAATTGATCAATGACCTCACAGGAATATCAATCAATTGGCTGTTTACATGGAATAGCATCAAAGTTCTTCAGATTTTCACAGCAGGCGTACAGAGTAGTCACACCTGATGTCACTGTAATTAATTAAAGGTGAGACCTTGAGGACATGGAAAGAAGTAGCAAGTGATTTAGCCAGGGTTACACTACTTGAAAGAAACAAAGACCCAGAGCCAAGATAGGGAAGGGCCCACCTTTATTTGCCTGACAAATATTTATTGGGGATTTAGTGACTGCTGGGTCTTGTTCTGGGCATCAGAGAAAGAGATAAATAAAAAGATACTGTCATTAGTGTCAAGGACATGGCCATCTAGTACAGTGGTAGCAAACTATGGCCCCCAGGCCAAACCTAGATCACTACTTGTTTTTGTAAATAAAGTTTTATTGTAACACAGCCACATTTATTCAGTTTTGTATTGTCAGCGACTGCTTTCCAGCTACAGCAGTTGAGCCAGATAGTTGCAACAGAGACCATATAACCTGCAAAGACTAAAATATTTACCATTTGACTCGAGAAAAAGCTGACAATCCCCAGTATAATAACTTCTTGCATTTTTACTCACTTCGATGGAAATTGTTACTTTTATTTGTTTTAAAAAGTTTTTGGTGTTATTAACTAGTGATACATTCTTAACTTTTTAAAAAATAATTTCAAATGTACAGAAAAGTTTTAGGAATAATAAAGAAATCTTTCATATACCTTTTACTCAGATATAATTAATATCTCACTGCATTTGCTTTATCTCTATGTAATAATTTTTATATTCTAGACTATAACTTTATGTTATATATGTTTTTATATATTTTATATATAAGATAATTTTTCTGATCACTTGAAATAAAGTTGCAAATATCATGATAATTTACTCCTAAATATTTCAGTGTATTTTCCCTTTATTAACTTTAGTCATACATTCTTTAGTGATACAAGAGAATTCATTTACATAACCACAATAAAATGATCAATGTCAAAAATTTTAATCTTGAACATTATCTAATTTATAGAATTTTATTTAAATTTTACCAATTTTTAAGTAATATCTATTATAGGAAAAAGTTATCTAGTTAAGGATGGAGTCTGGGGCACATTTTATATTTAGTGTTTATGTCTCTTGTCACTTTTAATCTGGAACAATTTGTTAGTCTTTTATGATCTTGATATTTTTGAAGAATACAGGCCAGTCATATGTCCATCACTTTAGATTCATCTGATGATTTCTCATGGTTAGATTCAAGTTATACACTTTTGGCAGGAATATTACATAATTGTTAACTGTATTCCTACCCATATTTTACATCAGAAGACATGTGATTCCTATTTTCCTCATTATTGATGATATTAACTTTTATCACTCGATTAAGATGATGTCTGCCGAGTTCCTCCATTGTAAAGTTACTAGTTTTTCTTTTGTAATTAATTGGTAATTTATGATTAGATACTTTGAGATAGTTTGATGAGATAGTTTGGGCATCTATTTATGATTCATACCTAATAATAGATTTTAGATTTTCCATTGGTAAGAAATGAGTTAAAGAAGAAATGAACAGGGGACTCCTTGGACTCACAGTATATCATCTATCTCTGATAGACAGTTAACGTAAGAACTCCAGGAAATCTTCAAGCCAAAAATAAGAATTAAGTTGCAGACTTTATAGGAAGAAAATGTTTTAATATAAAAGAACCTGCTGCTATTATAGCTATATAGCCATTAGTGAAAAGAGGCCTACATACCAGTTTGGAATAATTAATTAAATAGTTGAACTCTCTGATAGAACTTACATGTACATCTTTCACTGGTGAATTGTTCCTCAGGCAAATCAAAGAGAACAAAAAGAAATGTCAGGATTTAGCATTTAGCCTAAAATGCTCTGAGCATTAAACTTTATCAAAAGGAAAAACAAGGCGACCACAGGGCTGGTCTGATCTCAATTCAGGTGGGTTGTGCTCAGTGAGAAAAAGAGGATGTTGTAGGTAAGGGATAATCTCTTTCTCTGCTCATCTTAGTTTCTCCAGCTGTCCTGTAATTTAGACTGGCCAGATTAACAAGAGAATAAACACGTGAGCACACAGTGATGAGTAGTTCAAAGAGGTAGGTAGAACTTAAGTTTAAATACCAACGAAAGGAAAGAAGTTTGGGGCATTGGAGTATAGGAGGCAAGTTATGTGAAGATGATCAGGAAAAGTGTGATAAACAGGTTGTTTAGTAAGGTTTGTTAATGCAGAATTAAATTAGTGCCTTCCCTATTGATAAGAGTTGCTAAAAGTCCTCTTTCCAGTGTGGGAGATAGAGACACCTATAAAAATGAAAATTTTCTTTAGTAAAGGAAAACTTGTATCCTAATTTTTCTGCATCTGCTGGTTTTCAATAGTTTTTAGCTGAAAATAGTCCATATGCCCAAAGGGGCACATTTTGGGGTAGCATTTTCTAATACCCCCTCAATATCTGTAAAGTACTACAGATACTACTGATCCTTCTAGCAGAGAGAACCAGAATCCATCTCAAGCTGCCAGAACCTAGTTTCGCAAAGAGTGCTGGATGTTCTCTACCCTTTTTGGTCATGAAACGTGCAATGAAGAGCATGCCTATAGCGCTTCTTCAGGTCATACCCAGAATGTTAGACAGAGCGTGGTGCTAGAAAATAAAGGGATGACACAAACAAGAAAACTCTAAGATATTTTAAGACAGTTATTACCTGTAACGGATTTGCTTTCAGTTTTCTTTATTGTGATAAAATACATAATGAAGAAATACAAAATTTACCATCTTAATATTTTTAAGTGTATAATTCAGTGGTATTAAATACATTCATAATGTTGTACAACCATCACCCCATCCATCTCCATAAATCTTTTAATCTTGTAAAACTCAAATTGTATGATCATTAAATAGTAATTCCCATTTCTCCACTCCAAAAACACTAGTCTACTTTCATTTTCTCTGATTTTTGACTACACTAGTTACCTCAGATAAGTGAAATTATTCATTATTTGTACTTTTTTGACTGGCTTATTTCACTTAGCATAATGTCCTCAAGGTTCATTCATGTCATAGCATGTGTCAGAATTTCCTCCCTTTTTAAGACTGAATGACATATTGTATGTATAAACCACAGTTTATCTAGGTATACAAACATCTCTTTGAGATTCTGCTTTCAGTTTTGGAGGGTATAAACCTAGAAATGAAATTGTCAGATCATATGGTAATTCCAGTTTTAATTTTTGAGGAACTATCATCTGTTGTGCATAGTGGCTGTATTATTTTCATTCCTAGCAACAATGCACAAAGGTTTCAATTTTTCCACAGCCTAGTAGCCACCATAATGGGTATGAGATAGATCTCATTGTTCTTTTGATTTATATATCTTTAATGATTAATGATGTTGGGATCTTTTCATATACTTATTGACCATTTGTATATCTTTCTTGGAGAAATGTCTATTTGAGTCCTTTGCCCATTTTTGAATTAAATTGTTTGGCTTTTTATTTTTTAGTTTTAGGAGTTCTTTATATATTCTGAATATTAATCCCTTATCAGATGTATGATTTGCAAGTATTTTTTCCTTTTCTGTGGGTTGCCTTTTTACCCTGTTGACAGTGTCTTTTGATGCACAAATTTTTAAAATTTTCATAAAGTCCATTGTGTCCATTATTTCTTTTATTTCCTATGCCATTGATGTCATATCCAGAAATCATTACCAAATCTAAAGTCATGAAAATTTTGTCATGTTCTCGTCTAAGATTTTTATAGCTTTAAGTCTTACATTTTCGTCTTTGATCCAGTTTAGTTAACTTCTGTGAGCAGTATTAGGTCATGGTTCAACTTCATTCTTTGCCATGTGACTATCCAGTTTTCCCAGCACCATTTGTTGAAAAGACTACCCTTTCCTCATTGAAGGTCTTGGTACTCTTGTCAAATATTATTTTATCATATATGAGAGGGTTTATTTCTGGGCTCTCTATTCTCTTCCATTGCTCAATGTCTCTGTCTTTCTCTGTCTACTAGTACCACACTGTATTGATAACTGCCACTTTATAGTAAGTTCTGAAATCAGAAATTGTGAGTCTTCCAGTTTTGCTGTTCTTTTTCAAGATTGTGGCTATTTGGGGTATCTTGAGAGTTCATTTAAATTGTAGGATGAGATTTTCTAGTTCTTCAGAAACATTACTAGAATTTCGATAGGAATTATATTGAATCTGTAGATCACTTTGGGTAGTATCAACATCTTAACAATATACATCTTCCAGTCCATGAAGATGAAACATATTTCCATTTATTTATGCCTTGTTCATTTCTTTCAGCAATATTTTGGAGTTTTTATTGTACAAATCTTTTACTTTTTTGGTTAATTCCTGAGTATTCTTTTGATATTAGAAATAAATTTTTCTCTTATAATGTCATTTTTAGGTTATTCATTGTTAGTGTATAGACATCCAATTGGTTTTTGTGTGTTGGCATTGTGTCCTGCCATTTTGCTGAATCTTCTTATTCTAATATTTTTTTTTAATATGTGTGTGGAATCTTTAGCGTTTTTTATATGCAAGATCATATAATCTGTGAACAGAGATAAGCTTACTTCTTTTTTTCCAATTTAGATGCCTTTTATTCTTTTAATGGCCTAATTGCTCTGGCTAGAACTTTCAGCACAATTATTGATAACTTTAAATAATCTTTGTAAATTTATAAATTTTTTAATTTCCTAAATTTCCCATTATTTGTTATGAGGCTTAAGTTGGGTTTTGTTTGTTGTTTTCTTTTTGAATTTTTGTAGTTTATCAAGCAACCTTAAGAGTTGAAGGCAATCCTTGGGCCAGGGGGTTGGAAGGTAAAGGTATTTCAAATATTGATTATAGCCATTAATCAAAGAATGCTTTCACATGTGCTCAGGAAAACTCAATTAAACATGGATTTTCCTTCATTTATCTTTTTGACCACACCCATAAAGTTAATTCGTAATTCAGTTTAAAAGAGCTTCATATTTTAAAATAACTGATAGAATGAAAATTAACATTTATTGAGTACATAATATATAATTTGGCACCATCTATTCCTTAGAAGAACTATGTACATAATTCTTTTTACATGCTATAGTTCTTACATATTACTTTCACACTAATTAGTATTTGTTTGAAAACAACAGAAAAAAAATGACTAAAGACAAAGTGATTTGTAAAGTGATTGTTAAACACCATTTATACATCTTTTCAAATCTGAGTCTGAATTGTAAGACCTTTTGGTCCATATATCTAATATCTAATTGCTATTAGATATTACTAATAGTAATGTCTAGTTATTATTGCTATATTAAAGCCAGTAGCTTCTCCAGAGTAAAGACATTTATAAAGAAGTTTATTTCATTGAATTCCCAAACACTGTAAAGATATTAAACTGACACCAGATACACAGATTTAGAAACTTACGAAGAATTTAAATAAAATGTGATATGATGATTTGTAACAAATAAAAGACTTTGATTACTATTATCTTTACTTACTTTAATTTCCCATAAATAAACATCAGGAAGAAAATATTACAGTGGTGTTGCTTCTTGGTTGCACTTCTAGCCTTATTTTAAAAATTATCTTCCTGAGCCTTGGAACTGATGGAATTCTGGATGAACTTACTCCATTTCTTAGAACACAAATCCTTTGGTCTATTCTGAGTCAGTAAATTCTGTCTCCTAGGAAGCCTTGTGTAAATCAAAGCTGAAGGTCAGAAGAAAGTTAATGTAAAACATTAAAGAAAAATATGATTGCTTTGTATTTGAATTAGTGCTATCTGATTTTATATGTTTAAATGTCCTTATTACTATTATTGGTTAATGCCAAGAAGTTTGAATGTCTTATTCATTTAAGATCTACAGCATTTTTTGACAGAAAAATTAAATTAAAAATATTAAACAGTAGTTAAACAAAAAATTAATCAAGTGATAAACTTTTCTTTAATAGTAATGAAAGACATTGAAATCAAAACAATGAGATAACATGGTCACCTATCAAATGAGCAGATTTAGAAAATAATATCTAGTACTAAAAAGGATGCAGAGAAATGTTTCCTGTTTTTGCTCCACATTTTGACTGCCTCCTAATGCAGGTTTTTATTATCTCTTGCCTGGACAATCTCAATAACTCCCTTCTAACTTGTCTTTATTTCTTATATTTTTTATCCAGTCTTATATTTCTTAAATCCCACACTGCAGCCTGAGAAATCTATTTTAATATACAATTCTAACTATATTACTATTTGTGTTTCTTAACCTCTTAGTTTCTAAGGTGGTAGTTAATAATGTATCTGAAAAGAAATAGCTAAATGTATGGCTTGCAGTTCAATTTGCCATGGTTAGTACTGACAGTACAAAACTCTCAAAATTCAAGGTATGTTCATCTGACAGTCACAGTAAGTCATATTAGAATTAATTGTTGCTTAGTAAACATGGAGTAGAGACAAGAGTTATACATGTCAAGTGGTTAAAGAAATCAAGTTAAAGAAGCTAAGAGCTCTCACCTCCCAGGTCATTTTCATCAGCCTGCACTTTCTCTGCCTATATGGACATTAGCAACTTTTTTGTTTATATAGGAAAGCCAAAACTTTTTCTCTAACCCTTTAAGGTCTCCAGCTAGACCTAAATTGACATAAAAGAGATTAACAGAAGAAAAACATGCAAATTTTATTTTCACATATATAGGGGAATCTTCACTGGAAAATAAAGACCCAAAAAGTGATTACACCTAAGTGCATATGTACTATGTTGAACGAACATAGCAATTGTGGGTAAGTACCTAAAATACGTGAGGAGAGTAAAGGAGAATAATGGTTATTTTAACAGGGCTTATGGATACAGATTCTTCTGAGCCTCAACTCCCCATCTCTAGTGATAAGATAGTTCCTTTCCTGTAGGTACAGGAAGGGCATCTTTTGCTTGGTAGTCTTTACCTGTTTTCAGGAAGAAAAGGGAAATCAGGGTACCTTTCTTGCACCTGTTGTTTTTTAAGTATCTTTAGCTCAAAATTGTCAATATGGCAAGTCAGTTTATTTGGGATGGTATATTCTGAAACTCTTTATTTATGTCATCTTTCTAAATAAAGTATAATAATACTGCTTAGGATTTTACTTATTAAAGTTTAATCATATTCCAGACTTGCCTCACAAAAATACACCTAGGTTATTTTGATTACACTTTGAAGCATTCCCAAATTCTTTACTCCTATGGTCCTGTACAGTTTCCAAGTTTATCCTTAAATTAGTGACTACTAATTTAAACAAATATTTGAGGACCTACTCTATGCAAAGCACTATTTGATGTTCTGGGGATTACCTATGACCTAGACAAACACTGTTGCAGTTTTTTGAAAAATGTCATAAGAGTAGCTTTCTCAGAGGGTAATGTTATTTTTCTTATTGTTAAGTTCTTGGGTGGCCTACTACTATTGACAATATTTCCAAAAATGCATTATTGGGAAGCTTGTTAAAAAACCTTAAGTAATCATTTTATAGCATAATCACTTCATAATTATCTATCACATATTGTCTTTTCTTAAAATGTAGCACTGAGGATGATCCTAATTTTCCATTCACCTTAAATTTAACAGTAGGTAATTTTAGATTACATGTAGAATAATAAACTTTGTCTTAAATTCATGTTAAAGGATGTGAATCAGGGGCCTAGAATTTGAAAGTTGTCCTTAAATTCTTTATTGTTTTCATATGCTTATCTCATTCTTCCGTCAACTGACAGTGGTGGACTTTACCTGAGCTCTGTCTTTGAGCAGCGATAGTTAAGAAATTCTTATACCCTTTTGTGTTCCAGGACACAGCCAACTACAAAGTACAACCCTGGCATCTCATATTCTAAGAAGCCTCCATTCTTACTTCCTCATTATTCCCACATAGCATATCATTCCGTTGTTTATCAACCTGTATAAAATCCCAGGCCTCCTTTTTTTTTTGAGGTTTCCTCATTAGTAAATGTCTTCCATATTGTGATTATTTAAATAAAATAATCTCCTTAATTGTCCAGTGTACTTTGTCTTTCACATACCAGTGCTGTCTTAACACAAAGTTGATTGTATTTTCATGAGGATTAAATGAATTAATATTTGTATATTACTTTGAATGGTGTCAGACATCTAGTATGTGTTCAACAATGTATTATCTATAATTCCTATGTTATCTATAATAATAATTATTATTTAATTATTAACTCCTAGTCAGGGTTAGAGAAAGCATATTATTCAAATTGTTAAAGAAAAGTTATTCACGACACTTGTTGAAAGTGGTAATGCAGACTTTATCTAAGGAGGGTCCTTGCAATGAGTATAGGGAAATTGCAGTGGGGTCTTACAGTAGGGCAGGGATTGGACTCAGCAAATATAGCATAGTCAAGTGGGAATTTATAGCCAAAGGGCAGGGTGGGGGGTCATTACTAAGAGGAAAACAGGAGATTCTGGCTAAACCTGTTTAACAGGATTCTTGCTAAAGTTATGCTAAAGTGATCAGATATCACCTGGGGATTGGTGGTAGATGAAAAACCCATTTAGATATTGAGAATGATTATATATGGATGATAGGATCTTCTAGTTAAACTGACTTCACAGGATTCTTACAAAAATTGGACAATGCTAAGAGGAACACCAAAGTCCAGAAGCCAGGCCTACTTAAGAAAAGTTAAACAGAGACAGCAGATTTTGGTCAAGGAGAGAATCTTTGTCCTCAAGGAAGGAAGCTTGGAAAAATATACTCACCTATATATTGTATTTACAGTGCTGCAATCTGACCTAAAATTCCCAGAGAAGGAGAAACAGGAAAAGGTTAAGGGATAAGTGTGAAGGGATAGCAAGCCTGAGAGAAGAAAATATAGGGTTTATTGCTCAGTATTGGGATTCTCCTAGATTCCTAATGTTACTTCTAGGCAATAGAGTGAGCACCTTCCCTTCCAATCTTGTCATTCGAAATGTTTGTCCTCAATCTAAATCCCCTTTCCCACTTCACAGCATTATAGCTGTCATCTAGCAGAGACCTCTCCCTTTTCCTTCAATACCTTCAGCCTACAACAGTAAATTCTTCTACGGCACCAATGTCTTCTACAACCTAGAGCAGTATAATAGCTCTAATTCTCTTAGTCTGTTTCTCTCTTCCATCTCCATTCCATCAGCCATCACCTACAGAGCCATTACTTTGATCTCTTCATCAAAATCCTGATTCTTCAAATTAAAAATCCCTCTTTTTAAAAAGAATTTCTTTTACATGCCCATTTCCACTTTTACCTTACAGAGGCTAACTTGCTTTTTACCTTCATCGTCACTTTCGGTTGCCTAACGATTCCCTGTCGTGCAGGTTAAAAGTTATCTCCTTGTCTTCAAGACTTTCTCCAAACCCAAGTGTGTCAGGGATATATTCAGCTTCAGAGAAAAGAAACCCCAACTAAAAGTAGATTAAATCAGAATTCTCTGAGACTTCAGATGCTTCAAAGTAAGCTGAGATAGTAATTGTTTAATCTTTGGAATAGGCATTTGAAGTGTGAGAGATTGCCTCCAGTCCTGAGAAGCTTTGTTCATCTACCTACATGTAGCGTATAAATATTATCATTTTTTTGTATGCCAAGATATGGGAAAGGATGGGAAGCCCTGGCTTAAAAGAAGAGAAATTTACTCTCTAACCTGATACAGACCTGGAATAGGGAGTTCCAGACTGTTGCTGTGGCTCAACCATGCCACTGAACACCCAGGCTCCTTCTCTCTTTTTGGTCTATCATCTTTATCATGCTCTCACCCTTCTCTTACTTGTTGCCTCACCATACCAAGTGGCATCAGTGCCTCCAGGCCTCAGAACCACAAATCACATCTGCTTCTATCGCATTGGCCAGAACTATACCACATGGCCACTTTAGTTTCAAGAGAGGCTGAGGAATTGAATGTTTAGGTTTTATAGCTACTATAATTGAGTCAAATAAGAAAAAGACAGGAAGGTCTATGGAATGGGTTTATATGGGCCAGTCCAAGATGACAATATTTAATACAGTCATCTCTAGCAGTTCAAAACCCTATGGTATCTCACTCAACCCTGAATCTTCTTCTAGCCAGTATCTGCTTCTAGCCTCCTCTTGAACTGAAAGATGATGCTGCAGAAAGAATGAGGCCAATCCAGTTTATTAATCCTTGCATTCCAGTTGAAATTTCATTCTGTTGCAGCTCAGCTTTTCTAACACAATCCTGCTTGTGTTTATTACTAGTTTTTCTTTTAAATGCCCACTCCTTTTCTTCATAGGAATGAAAACAATACCAAAGCTATCTTGTGTCAAACCTCTTCTCATATAATACAACAAACTCCCCTTTATGCTATTAATATCAATAGCAAAAACAGAAAAAGGAATCGGGCCAGGTCATGAACCTGGCCCAAGTGGCAAAAACATCAGGGCTATTGTGAAAATTTAATTTGAATGGAACCAATCAAGATTGCAACTATTATCTGGCAGCAATGTGAAGAGGCAGGGAAAGAAATTCCGAGGGCTTGACCTATACCCAGAGTTATGTGCATCGCATTGGGTTCTAACCTGCATTCTGCTCTAACTGCTCTTTTGAAGGCTTCTAGTATTGTCCCCCAAAAAATGTGCCACAGGTATTAGTCACAGCCCTCTGAACCCACCACATGGCAGATTAATTCAACTCCCTCCACAGTAGTTTCTCCTGTTTCTGTTTCTTTTCTTGTTATTTTACTTGTTTTAGTCCTACATTTCCAACTACTCACAGAATAATTCCACTCAGATGTTTATGAACTGCACAGGAACACTAGAGTGATGTGAGAAGCAAAACAAAAGAAAGTCACTTACATTACCATCCCAATGGGTTAAGTTCAAACTAGTAGGGCATAAGCTGTGCAAAGCTTCTTGCACAGCCTACAATGAGGAAGAAGGGTGCAGGAATCTTTGAGCTAGATGTAGGAATGAATTTCACCATCTTGGTTTAAAAGAATAGGAGCTAAAAATTTTACATTTCAAAGCTGCCGATAGTTTTTTGTTTCACAAAAACACGGAAATATATTTGTAACAAACAGCCCCTTTGTTTTGATTAAACCTTTTGATTTTTGTTGTTGTTATACAGCAAAGATGAACTACCATTCTAAAAAAAGTGGGGGGAGGGGGTGTTTAATTATGTAAAAGTTCCTTTATTTGGTAGACAAGAGTTGAATTTCCACAGATTTAGTTCTCTTAAGTAAATGTCTCCCCTGAGTTTAACATTCCTTTATACCTAAAAAGGGTTGCTTTTCTTGGGAGATGTGAGTTGAGGACATTGCTGTTAGAAGATAAGAAACTGGGGGCCAGAGGTTGAAGGAACTGTTTACATAAGACACATTCTGAACAGTGTTGCTTTCAGCTCCAGATTGTGAAGTGTGATACAGAGTTGAGGAGGCAGAATCCTCTGCCCAGAATCTTTCATCAGCTCACACCCTGAGGATGTCAGCTTTTAGAACCTCAGACCTGGAAGCGACATTTAATGTTTCTGGGCGTCTCTGTCTCTCTCTGTGTCTGTCTCTGTCTCCGTCTGTCTGTCTCTCTCTCAACTCCTCCTCTTGCCTTCCTCCCTCCTTCTTTCCCTCCCCACCTTTGTCTCTCTCCCTTTTCCTCTCCTTTTCCCTCTCCCTTTCTTCCCTCCTTTCTGTATTTCTATTCTCTGCTATGTCTCTAGTGTTTTCATTATCTCCTACTACAAATAAGCATTCTCCACAAGACAAGACCTAAGACCACTGGCATCTATTTTCAAAAACTACTAACTCAAATTCAAAAACTGCTAATTCAAAACCAAGGCCTTCCTTACTATCTCTACCTGATGAAACAGTATGACTTAGATCACATTACTTACCTCATCAGAATGAGAAGTATTCCAGCTGACCTTGGCTGAGCCACATGCCCAGAGATATAAGCTTTGTCACTAGAAGAAGATGTGATAAAAATTGGCCAGTAATCTGACTGCTGTACTTGGCAGCTAAAAACAATAGCTAGCACTTGCATTATGTGAAAAGCTGAGTAAGATTTATCTCTCAGCTCTGGGCATATATTCACTGATTCAGATCCCCATCTGTGCTTCTTTGTACTCTCAGGCAAGCCCTTAAGGAAAGAGAAAAAAGACATTTTCCTAAGCTTGAACTTTAGCACTGAGAAGGGCACCCAAATATCTATGAATGAAGGAATAAATGAAAATCCTGAATGCATTATTTCCCAGACTTTTCCCTTCATCTACGTTGTTGACCGTGCTCCTTCTCTTCAAGCAGTGAAGAAACATTATTTACAGCACGGGATACGGGTAAGAAGAGTGGTCTTGTCTGCCCTGATTCTTGACTGGATGATAGGCAAAGAGATTGAAGGGGTAAAATTCATTTTCAATAACATGAATTTGAACGATTTAATTCCCATAAGTTTTATAAAGTATGAATCCAAGATTTTGGATTTCTAAATGTGTTAATCATTCAGCATGAAAAAACTGCATATAGGATCAGAATCAACTTCTAATATTTACCATTTTATTAAAAAAAAAACAAGAAAAATTTTTAAGAGGGAAAAACAGTTTGTAGCTGTAATATAATTATAATCATTAAAAGGATTGTTTGCCACAGAGCCCTATTTACCATGCAGGGCAGTAACAATTATGCTGTATCATTAAGTATGTGTCAAATTTACTTTGCAAGTTTTTTTTTCTTTCTAGCTTTATTGAGATACAATATATAACATTATATTAGTTAAAGGTATACAACATAATTATTTGATATATGTATATATTGTGAAATGCTTACCACAATGGCTAGTAACATCTACCACCACGCAGTTAAAATTTTTTTCCTATAATAAGAACTTTAAAGATCTGCTCACTTAGCAACTTTCAACTTTCAAATATATAATGCCAATAGTGTTAACTATAGTCACCATGGTGTACATTACTTCCCCAGAGTATTTCATAACTGGAAGTTAGTACTTTTTGATGACCTTCAGCTATTTCCCCCTTCTCATTGGGATATCAGTCTGTAATTTTCTTTTCTTGTGATATCCTTGCCTGGTTTTGGTATCAGGGTAATGCTGCTCAATAAAATGAGTTTGGAAGGGTTCCTTTCTCTTTTATTTATTTATTTTTTTTTTAGAAGAGTTTGAGAAGGATTGGTATTAATTCTTCTTTAAATGTTAGGTAGAATTCAACAGTGAAGCCATCTGGTCCTGACTTTTTGTGTTGAGAGGTTTTTGATTACTGATTCAATCTCCTTACTCGTAATTGGTCTGTTCACATTTTCTATTTCTTCATAATTTAGTCTTGGTAGCTTTAATGTTTCTAGGAATTTATCCATTTTTTGTAAGATATCTAATTTGTTGCTTTATAATTGTTCTTAATGGTCTCATGATCTTTTGTATTTCTGCAATATCAATCTTACTTTTTCCTCTTTCATTTCTGATTTTATTTATTTTTCTTGGTGAGTCTAGCTAAAAGTTTGTCAATTTTGCTTATATTTTTTTTAAAAATAACTTTTAGCTTTACTGATATTTTCTATTGCCTTTTAGTCTTTATTTTATTTATTTTTGCCTTGATTTTGTTTATTTATTTTCATCTAGTAATTTTGGGTTTTGTTTGTTCTTTTTCAAGTTTCTTGAGTTTTAAAGTTAGCTTGCTTATTTGAGATATTTCTTGTTTCTTACAGTACGTGTTTATCACTATGAACTTCTCTCTAAGAACTGCTTTTGCTGCATCCCATATGTTTTGGTATGTTTTATTTACATTTTCATTTGTCTCAGATATGTTTTCATTTCTCTTTTGGTTTTTTCTTTGACACATTGGTTGTCTAGTAGCATGTTAATCTCCACATATTGGTGCATTTTCTAGTTTTCTTCTTGTAACTGAAGCCAACACAAGGAAGAAGAACAAGTATATATTTATGTCAATGTTACATTAACCTTTTAAGTTACTATTTCTTGTTCTCTTCATCTGTTCCTATGTATTCATGTTACCTTTTAGTATTATTCCTTTCTTTAATACAGCTTGCTTCCACCACCTTCTTTGTTCTGCTTTTGACAAAAATATGAACTATCTATACGTCGTATAACTAACAATATAACTATATACATGTTTTACTTACTTGCTCTTTATTTTTTTAAGAGAAGAAATGTGCTTTTATACTCTTTTCTAATTATGTAATTATCTGTTATAATATAATATATATAAACCATAGTTGGTTTATTATGTGGATTAGAATAGCAGTCTAGGTTGCTTTGCTCAAACTAAAGAGTTTCCTTCAGTTGTTTTGTAAAGCAAAATTCCTAGCAACAGTACATACCCTTCTCTGGTTGACAATTTTTTATTTCAGCACTTTGAATATGTCATTCCACGACTACATAGAATTCATTGTTTCTGATGAGAAATCAGTTGTTTTACATTGGAGATTCCTTGTTGGGATGAATTACTTTTCCTCTTTCTGCTTCCAGATTTTCTGTCTTTAGCTTTCAGCATTTCACTATGACTACATAGAGTCTGTGAATGAATCTCCTTGTATTTATCCTACTTGGAATTGGTTCAGTTGCTGGGTTGTATAGAATATTTTTCATTATATTTAGGATGTTTTCAGGCATTTTTTGAACATTTTTCTTTGTTGCTTTTTCTTCTTCTGGCACTCCCATTTTGTGTATGTTGGTGTGCTTACTTGTGTCCCACAATTCTTTAAGCTTCTGTTTATCATCAGTCTTTTTTTTTTCCTTCTGTTTTTGGGGTTATATTATTTCTATTGATCTATCTTAAAGTTTGCTGACTTTTCCATTTGTTTCTTTAAATCTATTGACTCCCTTACTGAAGTTTTTTCATTTCAGTTGTTAATTTACAATACCAAAATTTCCATTTGATACTTTATAGAAATATGGTTTCTATCTTTTATTTATATACTCTATTAGGTGGGGCATTATTATTCTATCTTCCTTTACTTCTTTAAATTTGGTTTCCTGAAGGTAGGTTGTATGCTTCTAAGAATTTACTCATTGTTTCTAGGTTGTCCAATTTGTTAGTGTATAATGATTCATATAGTCCTTTATGATCTTTTTTATTTCTGTAGCATAATATTCTTTTTTGTTTCTCATTTTATTTTAATGTTTTATCTTTTTTCATAGTTTCTTCTATGTCTTTGGACACATTTGCAATAGCTAACTTAAACTAAACGTAATTTGGTAAATACAATTTTTCCCTCTTTCAGGCAGTTTCTGTTGCCTGCTTTTTTCCCTTGTAAATGACATTCTCCTGTTCCTTTACATGTCTTGTAAAATTTTTGTTAAAAACTGTAAAATTTAGATAATGGGTTTTAGCAACTCTGGATACCTCTGATCCCTTCCCCCATTTCCAATTCCATGTATGTTTATATTATTTGTTTATTTAATGACTTAACAGACTATTTTAGTGAAGTCTCTTTCTCCTATAGTGTGAATCCTCTGATGTTGCTATTCGGAGGATGCAGCCTTGGGCATATTCACTTTCCCTGAGATGATAATGGTTTTAGCTGAGCACTCTCTTTGACTATCTCTTTTATGCAGTTTAATTTTGCCAGCTTCCAGGTGATCACTCCATAGTTTTTTCTAATGCCTTGGGGGTGTAAATTGCTCCACAGTTTGACCCAAAAAAGTTCAGGTTCTTTTTTAGAAATACTTTCTGAAGTCAGTATTTAAGGTTAGTTCTTACTCCGGGAAGGCTCTTCTTAGCTACTTCATTCTCTGATTTTCTCTAATAAACTAGCTTGCCTATGGTTTAGCTTGTATCTCTCATGAGGCAACCAGCTTCCTCTTAACTCCATACCAACAAATCTTCCATATTTTGAGGGTATTCTTAGACTTAAACTTCCCACAGTCTGCTTCAGATAAAGTGAGTTCCTTTGGGAATAGCTTCGGAGCTCTTTGTTTTATGTCTTGAGTTTCCCTCTGATCAAAATAATCTCTGAATCTTGGCTCCCAGAGCGAGGATCTGGAGTGGCACACTCCTATCTGAGTGATATCCTTGCTTTAGGAGTAAGTCAGTAGCCTCTATTTTTAGTTTGCCTCTTCCATCATGGAACCTCCATGCTATGAATGAGCTATGGTAATAACCCTTTGGGATTCAGTATTTTCAATGTGTTATGCATGAATAGAGCCTCGTTAGCTACGAATGGGGCTGGATGGAAGAAGAGAGAGCCTTTTGCTTGCACTTGTATGGAATTTAAACTTCATAACACATAGCTGGGGTGCGTGTGAGAAATTCAAGTGGCTGGACCCTTCTAAGAAGTTACCAGAGTATTAGAATGGAAGCCGTAAGTACTGGGAGCCCTGTGTTCTTTCTGAGCCTAGCTGGAATGGAATCTCTTCCTCTGGTAAGGAGGGAAGAGGGTGCATGTAGTGTTGTAAATGCCACAGGCTCCCACTGATTTTTCTTTTAGTATTTTTTTAATACATGTGTTTTTGTTTGCTATATGTTTGTGGGACAATTCCTAAACACTTTAAATGGTTATATTAAAAAACAATTTGGCCAGTTATGCTTGTTTCACATGAGAGCTGATTCATGGAGTATGCCATGCTGCCTTTCAGAAAGCGAGAGCTACAAGATGTTCTTGTAAAATTCTGTCTGCATTCTGCTGCATGTTCTTGCATATATTCAATAACAGAAAAATCATGGAGTGAAAAGTAAATTTTTATACATTAGAAAATTTCAATTTAAGAACCAGAAAGACATGAGAGTTATAGAAAGAACACCTAGTTAAAGTTATTGTCTTTTATGGCTTACCTAATAGGCTATAGCTTGATGCAACACAATCACAATGCCAATTTGCTGGAACCTGGAGAATGGGTGAATGGGAAACCTAATACGCATATTGTTTCTTTTTAGGGTGATGAAAATGCTCTAGATCTAGATAGGGTGACAGTTGCACATCATTGAGAATATATTACATATAACTGAATTGTATACTTTATGATGAATAAAAGAGTGAATTTTATGTTATATGAATTTTACATCAATGATTCAAAAAAGAAATTGCTACCCAGATTTGGCCCAGAGACCACAGTTTGTCATTAATTTAATTCTTACATACTTAATAAGAAATGCTGTTATTATTTACATTTGAAACATGTTACATTTAAAAATATATTAAGTAACTTATGTGAAGAATAAAATCATTGTGGAAATTTTTTGGTGCATTTAAATGATAATGGTTAATGCAAATAATATTTTCCTATATAGCAATTATTTTTGGTGCTTTACAATGTTAAAACATTCATTCTTCAACAATCTCTGAGGCAGTTAATTCCATTGGTTTATCTACATTTTACTGGTGGGGAAACAGGCACAGTGAGGTTAAGTAACTTGCCCAACCCCACATAACTTTGTAGTGGTTTTGCAGGAACCTGAATCTAGGCTACCTATGTCCAGAGTGCAAGCTGTTAACCATCATACTATGATGACTCCCCTTTCTGGGAAATGTAAGTAACATTTATAGGTTCCCATTTATGTAGCTATATCTTAATTGTAATATTATTACAAAGATATAATTAAAATATATAGAAATATTGTTCCTGTTATATGTTGCTTTATAAATACTGACCTTAATGTAGGGGTTTATGACAACAATAGTCATTTTGTTTTTATCTCTTATAGTTCTGGGTGTCAGCTCGGCTCAAGTTTCACAAGGTTTCTCCGGTAAATTACATTCATATGGTGGCTGGGCCTGTAATCATCTGAAGGACATCTCTGGTGATCGGTTTGAGAAGACTCAAACTTCTGGGGAAAAGAACAACTCAGACTTCTTAAGCAAATCTATTTAACTCTCCACCAAATGGTCTGTGTGTCTTGGATACTTTGGCTATTGTAAAGGGCTTCATAGTGAGTAAGGAGGAGAGAAAGAGAGAGAGAGAGAGAGAGAAATGGAGTGGGAGAGAGGGGGGGGAGAGGGAAAGAGAGGAGAATGTGTTGCATTTTGTAACAGCTTTGGAAGTTAAACTTTAACACTTGTACTGCATTGTCTTTGTCAGAATCAACAAGACTTACTGAAGTTCAAGAGAGGGAATATTACTTCATGGGAGGAATGTCAAAGTAATTGTAGTCATGCATTAAAAATCACCAGAAATGTAAGTGTTGAATTAAGCCAGCAAAGATCCCTGAGCTTTTGTAAAATTCATTGAATATTGATATTAAAACCACAATAAAGTCATTAAATTTATGAGTTAACATTTTTAAAATGATCAGAATTGTAAATACATGGTGTAATATATTATTTATATAAATATATCCTTTAAAAAGGCTCCAATTGATATATTAGTATACCAGATTTCTAGTCAGCAAGTGTTTCACATGAAAAATACATTAATAACATATCACAATCTTAGAATTTGATGTCTTAAATCAATATGTTTATTTCACTAATTATTTTTAAACCAAGTAATAAATGAAAACATTATTGTAAAAGGTCAAATAATAAAGATATATATAAAATAAAAAATTTAATTCTCATCTTTGGTGATACTGTGTCTTTTTGAAAGAAGTAGAAATATATATGTTTTCAAACATTTGGAAAGAATGAAAATTTAATTAAGTAGAGTACAGGTTCTATATTTTTTTAATCTACAATTGAAACCTTACATCTATTATCAAAAGCTGAATATGAAAGTGAAACCAACCAGGTGAATATTTTTAAAGCCCATGAAGAAAAGAGAATTAGGGCATGAAATCAAAGAGCTCAATTTTATAATAAGAAGCAGTTAGCAGCTGTTATATTTCTAATCTGACAAACATTTCACTGGGAAATAAAATAAACTATATGAAAGCAAATGACTTTCCATGTCGTTAGGTAAGAAGTGATGCTGAGGCTGAATGTACAGTAAATGCCAAGCAGCATTAGTGGTATCCCAAATAAAATGGAAGGGTGAGCTTTTTTATGCATTTCCAATGATTGAACAGTTTCCTTAGAAAATGTGAAAACTACAAAATTTTGCACCAAGACAAAGTTAAAATATTCTGAGTACCTGCAAACTAGTGTGGATACTTTGAGTAGACTTCTTATTGTTCTTCTGTCCATGCATAATGTTTTATACATAGTTAAACTCAGTGATTTTTTTTTTGGGGGGGTATTGTATTAGAACAGTAAATTTTAATATAAACTCCATGTAGTTTATTTTCAATTTTTTTCCAGTTTTTTTTTCTTTTCAAAATAAATATCTATAACCCTTAAGCAGGTAGTAAATCACTAGAATACAAATTTTGGTCTAAGAAACTAGGTTGCAAATAATTTTTTGTCACAAAAGGCAGGGACCCTTACATCACAACTTCTTACTAGAAAAAAAACAAGGAGTCCCACCTAAGATGCATCCTGGTTTCAGGCCTCACATACAACTATTTCCTCTTTTCCTTCTTTCCTGTTCAGGCAAACTTCTGGTAACAAAACAGACAACATTATTTGATGACAAATATAACGGTTGCCACACAGGCCAGCAAGAACCCAGTCATGTCCAAAGAGTGGTACCAGAACGGGGTGAGGTCATGACTGGCTACAGATGTCTGGCTTTTTTGTGCCACATGACCAACTGATCCAGAAAACTGCTTGATCCAGGGCTTTTCATTGGCTGATCATAATGAGTTCTTGGTAATTTCATAGCAGTCTCTATATTCTAAAGGAGAAATGCAAACGATACCAGCACCAAAGGAAATTAATTTGCCTAAGCAATTCAAGGTTTGTGTCATACAAATGATTTGAAATACATGCCTTAAATTACAGAAGTAGTATATTTTTATTTCAGTCCCAAAGAGAGTTTGACTTCTAAACTGAAATTTTCCGATTGTCAAATATTTTAAAAAGTAAAAATGCAAGATAAGGTGAGAAAGTTAAGTCTTTTTTAGCAGAAGAAATAGTAAGTAGCTATTCTACATGCTGTGTGTTGGATGGGGGAAATGCATATTTAGCATAATTGTCTTGATGTTTTTAAAGAGAAATTGTATAAATTGTGGGAGAAATGCCTCCTCACCTATCTCTGGGCTCCTACTCTTTTCTTCATAAATCTGTCTGTTTTCCACTCTGTAGTCAAAATAAATTTTTTGAAACAGATTGCATTTCACTAGTGGGGAAGCTGAGGCATAGTGAGATTAAGAAACTTGCCCAACCCCACATAACTCTATAGTGGTTTCACAGGGACTTGAATCCAGGCTATCCAGGTCCGGAATGCAGGCTGTTAACCACCATACTATGGTGACTCACCTTTCTGGGTTATGTTATTTTCAAAATGTAACATTTATAGTTTCCCATTTTATAGCTACCTCTTAACTGTGATATGGTTACAAATACATAATTTTAAAAATGTAGAAATGCTGTTCTAGATATTTACCACTGCATTACAAACTACCTTCGAATGTAGGAGCTTGGAATATCAATAATCTCTGTATCATCTTTTGTAGTTCTGGGTGTTGGCTAGGCTCAGCCAACTGGTTCTTGCTTGGGTTGGTTCTTGGTTCTTGGGTTTCTCAGGTGGTTACAGTCATATGGTGGCTGGGGCTATAATCATCTGAAGGTCACTTACTCACACATCTGCTGATTGGTTTGAGAAGATCCAAAACTGCTGAAAGGGTTAAAACAACTAGGATTCTAAGGCAAGTCTTTGTAATCTATCACTTGGTGTTTTATCTTGGGTACTTCATGTGTGACACAGGGTTCCAAAGTGAGTAGATAGAAAGGGGGGATGGAGGGAAAGAATGTAAGAAAGAGACAGAGAGAGAATATATTGTATTTTCTGTCAGAGCCTTGCAAGTTAAATTCCATCACTTCCACTGCATTCTTTTTGTTGAGACAGCTGCAAGGCCTGCCAAAGTTTAAGGGGAGGAGACGTGATGAGAAGATTGTCGAAGTATTTGTAGTTATGTCTCAAAATCACCACAAATATAACCTTTTGAAGTAAGCCAGCAGAGGACACTAAGGTACTGTAAAATTCATAAAATACTGATATTTAAAATACGGTACATCATTAAAAATTGTGAGAGTTTAGATTTCCACATATGCTGAATTAGAAGCCCAACTTTCAGGCAGCAGTTTTTCAAGTATGCAGATAGGCCTCATTCCAGAGAAAGAGGAGCTGGGTGTGTCTGTCTGCTCCTTCTAAACGGAGCCCTGGGGGGCAGCAGCAGTGAGTCCTTGCCCCCTCTGACAAGAACTGTTGTTTTGTTTGCTGTAGACCCGGTTGGGTCTTGTGGATACAAGCTTCACAGGCTTTCAGAACTAAATTGGGGGCGGGGTGGGGGGTGAAAAGGCATTCCTCAGGTGGAAGTTTTAAAAGTTGAAGTGCTAGACAGTGGGTCTAAACCCTTCACTCAGGGAGAAAAAACTGAGAGTCATGACTTTTTTCCAATTGTATGTTACTATGCTAGTAGTGGGGTTGATAGCAAGAGTGCGTCTCAGCCTTTCCAGCCAGTTTTAAAGTGGGTATTTCCTCATTCATCCAATGTGTAGGAGTTACTCAGCCAATTTTTGGATATCTATTGGAGGGAAATGCTCCCTGTGTAGATGTAAATTTGGTGTATTTGTGGGAAGAGCTGAATTCAAAAGTTTCCTGTGTTACCATATTGGACCAGAATCCTTTTGCATATTCTATGTGCTTGTGATAGTTTTAAATTTTTGTTAACATTTGTTGTTCATATTACATGGTATTAAAAACAAAACAAAACCAGAGAAAGCATTGGTCAGTATCTTAGCATGAGTACCTGACTGTTCTCTAATGTTCCATGTATCTGTTTTACCTTCCCAGATAGATGGCAAATTTCATAAGATGTCTTATATTTGTGATAAAGTAATCCTGAGTTGAGAATGGATACCAAAGCTATTATAACTCTTGATGGAGACAAGAAAAACAGTCCTTTAAACTGTGGTTCTTAAGCCTATCAGACTCAAGACCTCTCTTTAGAACAAATACTTTGAAATGATCACTTTATCATCTGAAATATAACTCATGTATTGCATAATCAGAAAACAAATAATTTTGCCTCCAAAAGAGGTAACATGGTACCCTAACTATAATATAGAAAAGCAATAAAATAAATTTAATTTAAAATAAAATACCATTTTATTGTTATAAATGTGTGAGCATGACTAAAAAAGAAAGTTTTCTATAGCCCTCATCGCTTTCAGATATACAATATAACTTATTTACCACATAATTTATTTACTTAATATGGCTCTCCCTATGAAAGCAAAAGAATCTCTTTTGCTCACTGATAAATCTCCCATGCATTAGATAGTGCTTGACACATGAAAGACGTGCAATATATCATTGTTGAATAAATGTGACATGAAGAATGCTTTTGCCAACAAATAAAAAATAATTAACAATAGCTTAAAGCATCTATTTATTGTTTATGTTATAAGAAAATCAGATTGATATTACAGATTCTCTGTACCATGTCAACATCAAGTGTCAATGATATCTCCCCTTATTTTTGCAAGATGGCTAATACAGCTACAAATATACAATAGAATCTCAAGCAGAAGAAACTATGATGAAAAAAATTTTTTTTCTCATATGTGTCTTTTCAGGTTGTTAAATTTTTCCCAGATGTCTACAATAGACTTCCTCTGAGGTCTCATTGGTCAAAATAGCTTCACACTACCATTTCCACACAAATTACTGGTGAAAGGAAATGACTAGCTACGACAAACAAATACACAAGTCAGGGTTTATACCAGATTTGTGCTGGACAACACTGTTGTCCAAACAAAATTAAAATTCTGAAACAAAAAATTAGGAGAAATGGTGCTGTGTAGGCAGCCAGTGATGTATCCCAGCATGACAAATAAATATCATTTGTTGCAAATTTATCATTAATAATAAGGTATCTTTTATAATTACAGTCATGTGCTGCATAATGAAATTTTGGTCAATGACAGATGACATATAGACTGTGACTCCATAAGATTATGATGAAGCTAAAAATTTATATTGCCTGCTGACATTATAGCCATCATAATGTAATAGCACAACACATTACTCACATGTTTGTGGTGATCCTGGTGTAAACAAACTTACTGAGCTGTCAGTCATCTAAAAATATAGCATTTACAATTACAATAGTAGTCTATACCGTCTAGGCTTGTGTGAGTGCACTCTGTGATGTCTGCACAATAAAATCTCCTAATAACACATTTCTTTATAATTAAATTAATGGAATAACATTGGTTAATAACAATATATATGTTTTAGGTGTACAGCTTTATAACACATTTGTATACTTGATTGTATGCTCAGCACCCAAACTCTAGTCATCAAATATTTAACCCCCTTAACCCTCTTCATCTTCTCTCTACCCTTTGCCCCTCTGATAACAACCATTCTGTTGTCTGTATCTATGGGTTTGTTTGTTCATTTGTTGCTTTTTGTTTCATATCTCAAATGTGAGTGAAATCTTATGGTTCTTATTCTTTTCCATCTAACTTATTTCACTTGACATGATACTCTCAAATTCATCCATGTTGTCATAATGGCAATATTTTATCTTTTTATGGCTAGGTAGTATTCCATTGTATATATCTACCATATCTTCTTTATCCAAACATCCACCAAAATACACTTAGATTATTTCTATGTTTTAGCTATTGTAAATAATGCTGTAATGAGCTTAAAAATATATATCTTTTTATGGATAAAACTTCAAATTTTTCAAGTAGATACCCAGAAAAAAGATTGCTGGGTCATGTGGTACCTTTATTCTTAATTTTTTTAGGAAATTTCATCCTATTTTCCATAGTGGCTGTACCAATTTATGTTTCCACCAACATACAACATATGTCTTAGAACATATCCCATTGTTAACTTGCATATGACTATGTAATAAAATTGCCTTTCTTTAATAAACATCGTAACAAAGTTATAATAAGATTATCTTTTAAATTTTAATGTAATTAAATGGGAAAAAGAATTCCGTGATAGTGTACCAGTTAAGGTTGCATTGAGCTACATGTAACAGAAACATTGATTAAAATGGATTAATCAACTTTTTTTTATAAGAATTCCGCAAGTAAGCAGTCTGAAACTGGTAAAATAGCTCTATAATGCCATCATGATTCAAGCTTAATTGTGCCAGACTGCATGAGATTTTCTTCCTTTGAATAAAAAATGTATTCCTATCATGTTTGCACTCCATACAGGAAAAGGAAAGAAAATTAAAAAGACAAAAGGTGATTGCCAGACAAGTTGGCCACCTTTCTGACAGTGTCTACCCAGTGATTTTGGCTTGCAGCTACTTGGCCAGAACTGGTTCACAAGTCCACTGCTTGTCTGAGATGGTGAATATTTTAGCTTGATCCAAACTGAAATTTAGGTCTGTTATTAAGGAATAAAAAGAGAATTGATATTTGATAGGCAAGATGTAGTATCTATACTTAACATTCTCCAGCTATGTAAACAGTGGTACCTATAAGTGGTGAAATTATGGGCAAGCCTGAATTGTTCTAAACATGTGTGTATCTTTTTAATTGAAAAGGAGCACAATAAAGCTATTTTTATTTGTAGGGGAAAACAGAAAGTTTAAAAATTTGCTTTTATAGGCTGCACCAAAATATCTGACATTAAAATGTCCTTTTCAAATGATCATGATGAAATATTCTTACTGAATATATAACTTTGGGCATATACTCTCTGAGTTTCAGTTAACTTACCCATAAAATAAGGATATCATAGTCAACTCTCAAAGTTATTGTAAAACTTAAATGAAATAATATATACAAAATATTTAGCATAGAGCTCACTAAATGGTAGTATTTATTAGCAGCACTTAGATACATGGTAGATGATGTAAAATAGCCATTTTTATTAACTGTGTGATTTATTGATTTTACTTAGCTCCTTTTATATCAGCTCATTTCCATTGAGCATTTACTATGTAACAGGAACCATACTAAATATCTGTCGTAAGTCATTTAAATCTCAAAATAACCTATTATTATCTACATTTTACCAATAAAGAAAAAAAACTGGGTTACAGAAGTTAAGCAAATTGCCTAAGATTATATAGCAAGGATGTGGCAAAGCTTGAATTCAGATCCAGTCAGTTTGACTCAAAAGTTTTTATTCTTGACTAGTCTACTACAACACAAATCTGAAATTTCTTTATTTTTAAATTATGAAAACATCATTAGCCTGGTTATAAATCAATTCATCTAAGCAGTTGCTATGGCTATTTTAATTTCTGAGTCTAGCAAAAATGAATTGTAGAATCAGCTGAATACATTTTGAATTACATCCAAAATTAAAGCCTTGTCACCGAAGCTTTTCCTAACATAATTCTGGTTGATAGTGCTACATTAAATAACTCCTAAAATTCTGCTCTAAATTCTCAAAAAAGTATAGATTTAAATGTTTTATAAATATGTAAAAATGCAAGTTTTTCAAGCTAATTTTTTTACTCATTACAGTTTGACTGGGTCAGTTTAGAAAACCAACAATGCCATGAGAAAGAATCAAACAATCTGTAACAGAAGAACAATGTAAATAGATACCTTTTCTCAGATATTGTATTGGCAGAAGTATCAGTGTTAACTGTTCACATGATTCCATTCATAAATATAAAGTTAATAAAATGAAGAGAATTGTGAAATTTTAGTTTTAAAACTACTAATTAAAATAATTATACAATTTATAAATTATCTTAGCTGAATCTAAAAGAACTACATTAATTGATGAAATACAGAACACAAAATTTTAGATAATTATATAGGAAGTATCTCTCCAAGGCTACTGCATTTACCAATACAAATTAAGTCCCGTAAAAGTTAATGAGCACCTAATACCTTCCTTCTGGCTACTGGAAAAGGCAGAATAGTAGAAGAAATAATTTTTTTAAGTGTTTATGAGGTACAGAAGTACACAGAGGAGGGAAGAATTATCTGTAGAGGTCAGTCAGAAAAACTTTAGGTAGCATATAGCAAAATACAGCTTTGCAAGATAAATAGAACTTTTTCGCATAGTTTTCATAAAGAAAAACATTCTAGGCAGAAGGACAAATTGAGCAAAAGCAGAGAGTATAAAAATTTTGAGTAACTGCATGCTCTTCAACACTCTTGAATATGAATTTTGAGGAAAGAAATGACATGAGGGTAAAGCAGATGATTAATGGAAGACCTTATTTGCCATAATTGTAGTTTGAGCTTTATCCAAGTTCAATGGGGAGACATTGAAAGATTTATATCAGTGAAGTAATGCGGTCATCTAGCATTTTTAATCAATGACTTCCATCACTCTGATGGAAGACCATCGAAACATTATGAAATATCTTTCTTTGCTTCTGGTAATACATCTTGCATTAAAATCTATTTTGCTATTAGTATAACTATGCCAGTTTTATTTCGACTAGAGTTTGTGTGGTTTAGACTTTTAACCATTTTACCTTCAACTTTTCTGCAACCATATTTTTAAAATGTTTCCTTTTGCAATGTGTAGGTAGGACTTTACCCCCATCTGATAATGTAGTTTTTAATCAGAATAATAATCCATTTATGTTTAATGTAATTATACTAATATCATATTTGCTTTTTACTTATCCCATCTTTTCTCTAGTCCTCTTATTTCTCTTCTTTTGCTCTTCTGAATTAGTCAAGTATTTTTGTTGTTGTTCATTCTCTTCTTCCCCATTATTAGCTTATTAGTTATACACTTTTAAACTATTATTTTATGAATTAGTCTGGAGCATGGTTTTTCAGCCATGTTATGCCTGACATTTTGGATCAAATAATTTTTTAGGAGGCTGTTCTGTGTGTATTATAGGATGTTTAGTAGCATCCATGGCTCTTCTCACTAGATACCAATAGTACTCTCTCCTTCCCACAGTCGTGACAACCAAAAGTGTCTTTAGACATTGTCAGATGTCCCCTGGGGGGCAGTATCTCTCTCTTGAGAATCACTGCTCTGGAGCTGAGCTGTCTGATATGTTAGCTAGTAACCAACCCCATGTGAGTATTTGAAATGTGGCTAGTTCAAATTGAGATGTGTTATAGGAGTAAATTACCAGATTTTGAAGACTTGATATGATTTTTTAAAAACCTAATTAACTTTTTATTGATTCATAAAATCTTGAAGTGTTATGTTAGAAAATATAGTATTAAAATTATTTCACCTGTTCTTCCTTTTTAAAAATATAATCGCTAGAAATTTAAAAATTACTTATCTGGTTCTCATTTGTGGCTAGCATTATATTTCTGTTGGATGGCACTTCTCTAGAGATTATGGCATACCCCCTTAACTTATTAGAGTTTACTATAAATTAATACTTTTATAAATTACCAGATGATGCAAGAACTTTAGAAAACTTTCACTCTGTTAACTTCTCCTACCCTCCTTCTGTGCTATTGCTGTCAAGTATTTTAGTTATAGATATTATAAATGTCATTTGACATTACTATTATTGTTTTATACACTTAATATTAACCCATATTTGACCCTTTCTGTTTCTATTTACTGCTTCCTGAATTTCCTTGCTTCCATCTAAGATCATTTCTTTTAGACTCCCTTTTTATTTCTTTTAATGCACACTTATTATTGAATAAGTCTTTCAA
This sequence comes from Cynopterus sphinx, assembly GCA_030015415.1. Classification (NCBI taxonomy): domain Eukaryota; kingdom Metazoa; phylum Chordata; class Mammalia; order Chiroptera; family Pteropodidae; genus Cynopterus; species Cynopterus sphinx. The sequence continues at coordinate 122,780,634 of CM057382.1, forward strand.
TTTTTGTTTTTGCTGGAAGTGTCTCTCATTACAGGTAAATGAATTTTTATATATGCATATACTCATGTAACCACATCCCAGATCCAGCACTATAGAAGCATTCCCAGCATTATAGGAGGCTCCATTATGCCTCTCCTAATCTGTATTTCCCTGAAGATAATACTGTCCTGACCTTTATACCAGAAATTATTTTGCCTGCTTCTGATTTTTATATAAATGGACTTATACAATGTGTACTGGTATTTTGCCTCGTTTCCCTTGCACAATACTGTGTCTGTGAGAGTCATTCATTTTGTTGCCTGTAGCAGTTTTCTAAATAATGTTGCATTGTGTGAATATGCCACAGTTGGTTTATCTATTATCATATTGATGTTGATTTGGGTTGTTTCCAATTACTGAGATTATGAATAAAGCTGTTATGACCATTTTTGTACTTGTACTTGGTGAATGAAATTTCTGAGTCATATGGTAATAGATACCATCAAACGAATTTCCAGTCCTTTCTTTGTCAATGATTCCATGAAAAATAATTTCTTCCAAGTGTTAGATTCTTTATAATCTTTCCTCATATCATTCTAAGTTAACAAAACTAACGTTTTGGCAAGTCCATAGGGAAGTTGTTAGTCATACATTTTAATAGATTTACATATATGGAACATAAATAGCACAAAAACTGGAAGAATACAAATGAAACAAAGGCAGCATATATAATTTGAAGCTGGAGTTGATCTGGTTATTACTGGTTTAGAAAGCAGGCTCCGAAATACAATTACAGGTCATAGAATCCAACCACCAAATTTGCATCCTGGCTTTTCCATTTACTAGTTGTGTGACATTGAGAAAGACGCTTAATTTCTCAAAGCCTTAGTTTTCTTATTGATAAAATGGAAATAACAGTAGTACCTATTCCACTGGGTTGCTATGAGAATGAAATGAAATAATGTTTGTAAAGTGCTTAGCACAATGTCAGGCACATAACAAAGTATAATTATATGAAAAGGTATATAACTTCAGACCATTTAAATTACACGAAGGTAAAATTGGTATGAACATCCAAACCACTATTGGACTCAAATTTAAAACACTTTCTACCTCTGACTAATGCCAGGGAAAATCTAGTTGCAACATTTTTCACACCTTTTATCTCCAAAACTGATTTAACTTTGAATGTTACCTTTTGAAAATGAAAATAAGTCTATGGCCATGCCACCCTGAACGTGCCCAATCTCATCTGATCTTGGAAGCAAAGCAGAGCCTGGTTAGTACTTAGATGGGAGACCACCTAGGAATACCAGGTGCTGTAGGCGTTAAAATACATATATATTTGAAAATGCAAATAAAGATGAACTTCCCACATTGAATGACCATCTTTTTGTCAAAATAAATGAATGGCTATGTTCCTTATTTAACAACATTTACACATGTTATTGAAGTAATATATGCCTTCCAAACTAAAGTTATGTTATCTGAAATGTCTTATGTAAAAGTGTATGTTATATATTTTATCAGGTGATGGGCCACAATCAATCATACCACAAAAAGATCTAAGTACTTCTCTTTTTTAAATTCCACATGATTAGAATATTTCTGAGGAATTAATTCACAAAAACTAAGAACAAAATTTATATTTGGACAAGATGACAACTTTACTCTTAAAAACAATGAAACTTAATGATTCAAAGGCTAAATACTTGTTCTTTTGTCCAAAGTTGATAAGCAAGTTTATATTTAGTGCTGACTAACTGAACCATTGACTTCAGTGCCTTTTACCTTTAGAGATTTTTTTGAACTTTTTTTTTTTTACCTCCAATACTGTCTCCATCTGAATGTGCTGAGTTAATGTATACTAATGCATTCAGGAAACATTTTTCTTTACCTGTGTGGATGGAAAAAAAGAGACTTGTTTGCTCTATACTTTCATTTTTCTTACATTTTACAGGTTGGAAATTTTGAATATGAGATAGCTGCATTGTATTCTTAAGACTGAGTTGTAGGTGGTGGAAATACAATACAAATTATTTGGTACTCTAAACAAACGTGTTGGCCAAGTTACTACAATGCACAGATATGGTGTGGGCTTAGACACAAACGAAGGGTTTCAATCTGAATCATCACAATCATCACCTATATCATCTTCATGGTCTCTCTGTGCCTCGTTCTCTCATCTCTCATCTCTCTGAGGAAAAAAAAAAAAGGTGTTTTAGTTTTCTTGTTGGTGTTTTAACAAATTACCACAACCTTAAAAACTTAAAACAACACAAATTTATTCTGTTAATATTCTGGAAGTCAGAAGACCAAAATAAGTCTTTCAAGGCTAAAATCAAGGTGTAGACAGGGCTAATTTCGTAATTCCTTCTGGAGCTTCCATGCGATAATCAGCTTCTTGCTATGATGGTTAGTTTTATGTATCAACGTTACTGGGCCACAGGGTGCCAAAATATTTGATTAAACATTATTCTGGATGTGTCTGGATGGGTGTTTCTGAATGAGATTAAAATATGAATCTGTGGATTAAGTAAAGTACATTATCCAGTGAGAGTGGGCCTCATGCACTACTTTGAAGGCTTGAATCAAATAGAAGAGAAAAGTAAAGAAGACTTCACTCTCTTTGCCTGTCTTTGAGATGGACATAAGTCTTTTGTCTTCAAACTTGAAGTCAAATGGGAACTTACACCATTCACACCCCTGGGTCTCTTCAGTTTGCTGACTGAGGTTCTTGTGACTTCTCAGCCTCCATAACCATATGAGACAATTCTTTATAATAATTCCCTTTATGTATTTTTTGTTGTTGTTGTTTCTCTGAGAACCAGACAATGCACAATGCACTTGCCTCCTCCAGCTTCTAGAGGCTGCCAACATTCCTTGGCTTATGGCACATCATGCCAATCTCTACTTCCAAGGTCATTTGCCTTCTACTCACTCTAGTCTCCTGCCCTTTCTCTTATAATGACGTTTTTGTTTGCAGCAGATGGATGCAAAATGAAATATCCAGATAATCCAGCATACTATCTCGAGATCTTCACTTAGTAATATCTGCAAAATCTCTTTTACTGTGTAACATATTCACAGGTTCTGGAGATTTAGATTTAGATGAACATCTTTAGGCGATCATTATTCAGCCAACCACAAAAGGTACCTTGTTCACCAACTCTAGCAGAAAAGACCTAGAAAGAATTCTTATCGGCCCAGCTTGGGTTACAGGCCCATCTCTAAGCCTATTACCATGGCTAAAGGGATGTTGAGAATTGGTCAGCCAAATGAGTGTGCCCACTCCTTCTGAGAGATAGAAGGAGTATGTTGTGACAATGGTCCTTCCAGAGTCATAGGAGAGGAATGGCTCCTCAAATGAAGTGTTGCCATTACCAGAGAAAAGAGAAGGAATGACAAGAAAAAAAATAGATGTGCACTACATATTACCATTTGAACCTCAGTGTCAACACTCTTTGTTAACAGCAGCAGGACTATTCTTATTTAAAAATTCTATGTATGAGAGCATATACTTGTTTATGTGTTTTTGGTTTGGATTAAAAAAAAAAAAAAACAGCAGTGAATAAGGGCATGGGATTTAGAGTCAGAAAAACTTGAATTTATAGTGCCTGACTCTACCCTTTCTGGCTGTGGAACATTAGACATGTAATTGAAATTCCCAGATTTTCAGTTCCTCACAAGAAAAATAAAGTTGCTTACTATTTTGGACATGGATATCTTTCATGTCTTCTGATTACCCAACACATTTTGAAAACACCTTTACTACATTGGAATATTCTGAGTTTCAAGAGTCCTGTTTCCACAAGGTAGAATGGGGAGAAAAAGAAAATCACAGCCTCTCATGCAGCTGTGCCTAAGGATATGAGGCAGCTTTGACATCTCCAGGTAGACTCATACACACCCAAATTTGATCAGGAAATTTGATCAAGAGCAACAAGAGGAAGGAAGCTCCAGTCAGAATCCACTTTTGCCAGCATAGGAGTGAACAGTGCTACTGTTTTCAATGGTAGCAGCAACAGTGTAGGTAGTTTATCAGTGGTTTCAGGGTCCAATTTCTGGCACAGAAGTGACCTAAGGGGGAGTTGGGAGTTGGCAGCACCTTCTCTAACACTCTGTTAGAGCAACAGAAGCCAGTGTCACTTTGGGCCAATTGTGCCATGTGGTTTACAGAATTGTTCCTAAGAGCTCAACTTCACATTTAGTTTTCCAGGCCTCGCAACAGTTCTATGAGCCAACTAATATCCTTTTAATAAACTCTCTTTTCTGCTTAGTCAGCTAAAGAGAAATGGCTTCAGTTGCTTGAAATTAAGGGTGATAACTGGTATATTCACCTCAAAGTGTTGGTGCTGTAACTAAGGAACATATATATAGTCACACAATTTGGTGTCCTCAATTTGCCTGCTAAGAACATCACCCAAGTGCATTATCTGCACCGAGGCTCTTGTTTCAGGATTGGCTTTTGAGGGAACCCCATGAAGACACCCTCTTAATGAAAGCCCAATCTCAGGAAAATTGTTACACATTGACTTTTAACATTTTAGATACAAATAAATATTTTAAACTAAAATTCCAAAGGGAAGGCCTCCACCATTGTTTTCTTCAAATTAAAGTGCTAAAATACTGAATTTTATTTTTTTGATTTTGAGATTATCCCCATGACTTTCTGTGCCATTAATGTATCTGCTATATATTATTTATTTTCCACAAAAATGCTGGCAAAATTCTCTAAAGGGAACAGTCTTTTTAATATATCAAGTTATCTTTTTGTTTATCCCAGAGGCAAGGGTTTAATTTGTGTTTGACTGAAAATAGTGCTAAAATTTGAGGCTGCATTTAAAAGAATAAGATTAATATTCTGTAATATTCTACTGATTGAAATGTAGTTTATAAGAAAAACTAATTACTTTTAAAGAGAAGTTGAAAACCTTGACCAAGAATATGTTAATGATTTTCATTTGAACAAATTAAGAGAATTGATTCATCTTTTGCAAAGGGATCCAGTTATACTTAGTCAGAGAACATTCACCATGTTTGGGTTCAGTGTTTCTGGAAACCTAAAAAAAAAAAAAAAAAAACTAAAACTAAAGCACATTTTCCCTGCAGGCTCTAACTTGAAAATTCAATTAAGATTTATTGATAAAAGACTGCACCAACTAAAATATATAATCCTAATTTTGGAATCAATAAGCATTTCTGTGATTTTTGTGCACTGTAAATTATGTATTTTAATTTATGCCTATCTGATGTCCAAATGTGTTGGTAAATGAGATGCCTAAAGCAATGTTTGGGGGTAGAATATAATTCTGTTAATGTTAAAGAGAGTTGGCACTTGTATTCTAATCATAACAGAGCTTATGTGGACTGTTTTCACAACTGCATTCTAGACTCATTATATTTGCATAGCGGCCCTTCGTCTCTAGTCTTTTATACCTGGCTGATTCACACACACACACACCATAAAAGACAAATTGAATGCACCAAAAGGAGTTTTAGGCAATTGCCTCCACAATTTTCTTATTGTCTCTCAAAAAAACTCATACCTTCTTCTGGTCTGCTTTTGTTTTCAATTGCCTGTATGTGTAACAGTTCCAGGGGAGGCTGAACTTAGAACATTGAGAGCTGGCAGCTTTTCTCAGTTTAAGTACCTGTAGCCTGTCTCCTTGGAGATCTCTATTTTACTCTTAGTTATGTTATATATTCAGGTACATGTCCTCTTGGGGATAAGTCTAGCAACCAGGTGCTTTTCCTCAAGACTTCTTGATATACAGAGCTTGCCTTTAGGGTAAGATATGGAGAGATTTGCATACTGATGAAGGAGCACTTGGGAAAAAATGAAGCAGGATCTGAACAACTTGCTTTTTGAGACTTAACTTTGTAGAAATTTTCTGACAGATTGAAGTAGTTCAGTCCAAGATTTTTCATTGGAAAATAGCACCAAGATCTTCGAAGTGGAGCACTCTCAGTTGTTAGTGCTTAAGACCTAGCCAAGTCAAGAACCTAGATGTCCAAAATAAGCAGATTTGAGCAAAGCACATATGAGAAGCAAGGAGCCACTCCAGGAGCTTCCAGTAATGGCCTAGCACATTATCAGTTTGAGGGATGAATGGCTGTATGTGTGCAAGTATAAACTTGAAGACTAACTATGGGAAGAATATACAGGGCTGAAGTTAAGAAAGAAAATCATTGCAGCAGTAGATAGGTAGTCCTCAAACTGTGTAGCACAGGTACTCAGTAAAGACACCAAGTGCAATAAAAATAACTCTAGTGCTAAAGGCCTTGACAGACTTTTTGTTCTCTCTCCCTACTTCTTTTTAGAAGCTGAACTGATCATTGTGGACAGTTTGTTGTGGGGAGGCAGACATCGGTGTTTCTGCAAATATGAGAATGAGGTATGCCAAGCTGACAAATTTAGTTGTGGTTTCGAGCTCTGCTCACACTTAGAGTTTTAGCAGTCTCCCTGTACTCCCATGTTTCCGAGTATAAGTTACATGTACCATGAAACTTAGATCAAAGTTATATTTTTTTCTACATAATAGAATAATTGAGCAGAAAAATTTAGTCAATAACTGTATTTCTTAAATACCCACAAAATTCAGAATACTCAGAAAGATTTTTTTGTTTTCATTTATTTATTATTTTTTTAAATTTTATTTATTATTAGTTTCAAGTACTTTGGTTAGACATTTATAAAGGTTATAAAATGATCCCTTATTTGCCCTTTCTCTCCTCTGGCTCTCCACCTAGCCATTATACTAATGCTAACCGCATTCCCAATGCCATGCTCCTCGTCCCTGTGACCATCTATCAACTACTAATTTGCACTTCTTTATACCTTCACCCCATTCTTCCAGCTCCCCAACCCTCCCCCTTCTGGCCATCCCCTGATTGTCCTCTATATTTATGAGTCTGCTTTTGATTAGTTTGTTCTTTTTGTTTCTTAGATTCCACATGTGTGAAATAATATGGTATTTATCTTTCTCTATTTGACTTATTGCACTCAACATAATAACCTTTAAGTACATCCAGGTCATTGCAAATGGTAGGATTTCATTTACTAGGAAAGATTTTTTAAAAGAAAAAACAATGTGTAGGTTTATAACAGCCTATTTTACAAATCTCAAAATGTTTATGTAAACAGTAAGGACCTGGCAAACTGAGAAAGATCCTGAGACACTAAGAACTCCTGAAAGATAAAAACAAATTCTACAAATAAAGACAAAATACGTATATTGTCCAACGGAAGAAAAAAAATGATTTGCAACATGTGACAATGAAGTTCTAATTTCTTTAATATAAAATTAACATTTACTAACCCATAAGAAAGAAAAGCAACAGAATAGACAAAAATTTACATAGGATACAGATTTGCAATCAATTTAAAATATTTTATTTAACAAAGAAATGTAGGCACAAAACAAAGTCTCCATCATAAGTGCTGTTTCTAGTAGGCAGGCCTGATAATCACCTGTATGGCAATACTAGTTTTTTATGACTTGTGTCCAATCTAGTCAGTATCCATGCCCCATTTAGCTATTAAATGCTTTAAATATAATCCCTGCTAGTAGGGGATTTACAGACAATAAACCAACAAAAATATATAGCAGTATTGACATTTTGGACCAGGTAGTTCTTTGCATTGGGGGCTGTCCTATACATTGTAGGGTGTTTAACAGCATCTCTAGAATCTACCCCATACATGGTGGTAGTAGCAGCTCCTCCTCCCCAGTTATAATAACCAGAATGGTTCATAGACATTGTCTAATGCCTCTTGTCTACAAACACAGATGATGTGCCAGACAAAGTGTTGTAAAGTTGGGAGGGGAGAGACAGAACAGAGGGAGACCACTTTCAGCAAAGTGGTAAGGTAAGAGCTCTGAAAAGATGCCACTTGAGCAGCAGTGAGTGAGTGAGCCATGCAGCTATAGAGGGAAGAGAATTCCAGGCAGAGTGAACAGCAAGAGCAAAAGCTCTGAAACGTAACAAGAATGTTTGGCATGCTTGAGGAAAAGCGAGAAAGCCACAGTACTTACAGCAAAGTGAGAGAGACAGAGGTTGATAGGTGAGGTCAGAGAGGGAGCCAGGAGCAAGATCTTTTGGGATCTTGTAGAATTTCAAATTTTACTTTGGATAAATGGAAAACCACAGGAAAGTTTTTAGAGAAGACTGATAATCTATCTCATGTTAACAGGGGGGAAAAAAAGGAGTAAAAATAGCTAAGAATCTTATGAAAAAATAACTTCAGTTGTAATTAATTCAAAGGACTTTTAAAAAATTGATATATCACTTTTTTCACCAAAGATATTGGCCAAGATTTAAAAGTTGAAACTTCCTGTGATGGTAAATCTTTAAGAAAACAGGCACTTTCCTCTGCTTTAATGGATCTAAATTGGTATAATTTCTTGGAATGATAATTGTCAATACCTATTAAAATTTTTACATTGATGCAATAATTACATTTAAAAGTAACAACATACAAATATAGTTACACAAACGTGCAAAAACATGTAAAATTCTTCCTGTTGCATATTTTGAAATAGTAAAAACTCAACATTTTGCTCAACATTCACTAACATTAGACTAGTTATATAAATTATAGCAAATCCATGTAATAGAAACTGTGCCTTAATCAAAAGTTTAAGTTAAATCTATATAGGCTGATCTGAAAATATCTCCAAAACATATTTTTAGTTTAAAAAAAAATTAAAAACTAAGTACAAAAACAACTTATAGTATAATTCAATTACGTAAAAGAATTTAAAAGGCACATATGTATTTGCTCTAAGGATGTTTATTTTTTTATATCTGGTCCAATTAACCAATTTGTTCCCTATAATTTTCACTAAACAATAAAATTTGATTATTAATGAGGGTTCTTTTTTTTTGGATGCTTGATTTTTAGAACTTTGCTTATTTTGTAGATTTACATTGAGGCACTTTCATTTTTTAAAGTATTGCATCCCTTACATTTATATTTTAATGTAACTTTATAATAAATACAGTAATTCTAAAAGTAGAAACTGTGTACTAGTCTATGGGCAGAAAATTTACAGAAGGATGCATAAGAAACTGGTTATCTCTGGAGAGTGGAAGTAGGAGTGAGTGGGATGAGAGATTTTACATTTCATTTTATACCTTCATGTATTTCTTAAATTTTAAACCATGTGCATATTTTCTATAATATTAATAATAATTTAAATTAAAATAAGAAAATAAAGTCTTCTAGAATATCAGTGCCATTTCATGAGCAGTCTCTACACCAATGGTTTATCTGTGGCCATACCACCCAGAACAAGCCCGATCCCATCTGACCTCGGAAGCTAAGTAGGGTTGGGCCTGGTTAGTACTTGGATAGGAGACCACCTATGAAGATGAGGTGCTGTACGTATAAAAAAATAGAAAATAAGAGATTGTAAGGTGACAAGATCCTTGCAATCTGTGAGGTCAACCAAGGGTTGCCTCGCCTTTAAAACAAAAACAAACCTCTACACCAGTAGCTTTGAACTTCTATCTCCTAGGCCTGTCTGCCATTCCCCATCTAGGATTACCTCATTGGAAATGATAACAAATTTTGTATTCCTGGTTTTTATTCTCAATATTCTGACTCCATGTGCACTTGTTCTGGTTACCTAGAACTCCATGTTATCACCTCACATGATTTAACCTGTGGATTACCTGCTTGGTTAACTGAGATACAAATCTGGCCTTCTATGTAAGAGGGTCAGACCCAGTTTCATAAACCTACAAGTCCAAGCAAGCAACACTATCGCTTAGAAAATGCTATTGTAAAAAGATGGTAATATTTAATAGAATTGACTGGTAAAATGCTCAATAACTAAATCACATCCAATTTAGAGTTAAAGATTAAAAACTGTTTGCTATTGTTGTTCTCATGCTTTTATTATAAAATTAGTATGGATTTTATATGGTGTAGGGCTGTGTGAGCAGATGCATGGATTAGTGGGCATTTGGTCCTTTCATAATCTCCATTGGAGGCATTTGGTCCATGCCAAAAGGTTCTTGATATTTAGTCCTCTTCAAAAGATCCATGGAGACATTTGGTCTGCATAGTTAATATAAATCCTGTTCTTTTCCGAGTTTCAAACCCCAACCCATATTCTTAACTCCATAGACATGACCAGCTAAACTACAGAGGCAAGAAGGGTTGTTATTGGTGACACAGCCACAACACAATTATTGAGCCAATAAAATATGATAGTATTCTTTATGTATTAATCCTGCAAACCAAAAGTATAAATAAATATTCTGGGCTATTTGAACCCTGGTACATCTTCTAAGCAATCATGTATGTTTTGAGAGGATCAAATATCAAGGACCATTTGACATGGACCCAATATGATCATGGATGTTTTGAACAGACCAAATTTCAAGAACTCGTCAGCATGAACCAATTGTCCTTATAGACATTTTGGACAGGATCAAATGTTCTGCAATGGATGCCATGCCTAGCTCAAAAGATTTACTCACATCATACAACAAACATAACAATTACAAAATTGTAGATGAAATTGATAATTTTTTTCTTATGGGGCTTCAATGCCCCATTTTAGGTGCCACACAGGCCAGAGAATAATGGGAATATTTTTTCAGATTGACTTGGGACTTACATAGTTTGCAAGAGAGAATTTCTTAAACTTCTGTCAACCACCCTTCACTCCATGGTTAATTTCCTCCTGTCATTCTTATAACACCACTTTGCTAGTCATTATTCCCACCTCTCAAGTCTAGGTTGAGTATTTTTCATCTCTGCTACTATGATAGATTACCCTGAGCTGTTAACAAGTAGCCAATAATAAATGATGGCATTCTTGACATTTTCACAAGGAGTAAAACCATGTATATAGGTGTACATGTCAATTATTTGATGTTCAAACTCATTTCATGCTTTTTCTAACCTTTATTTTTTCTTGTTATACCTAATATCTGTTTCTGAACAGTTTTCTAGATAAAAACAATGTCCTGATTTGTTGACATCTTCTTGCTGAATAACTGTCAGATTCCCATTTGGCCTTTATGCTTTCTTCGGCTCCAAGTGGATAAACACGAAGAGAGAAAAAAACATTCTAAATAGCGTATGTTTTTTTCCTATTCTGCCAGTGTCAATGGCATTACAGATCCAATTAATAAATGTGTTTTGCTGCAGCCAAGTACAGTTATTATTTTCCAGTAATTATATTAAGGCAGTATTAAAATGATTATTCAGGTACACTACTATTTAAGGACAGATGAGATTCTATAAAACTGTCTGAAAATCTAATTTGATGAAATCGTATTTGATATTTTAATTACACCATTGGCGATATTACCGTGGAAAACAAATTCTCCAATTGCCTGAGTCAAAAGCTTTCAGGAAAGAAATGACTGCTATGATGATCATTATTGTAGTTGCTGGGAACTGTTAGATAATAGCATCCCAGACCATCATTGCACCTAGTAATCGGCTATTTTTGCCTTCAGGTATTGAACATTTGGACAGATCTTAGCAATGCCTTCCCTACTTCATGAGCTACCCCTTCATTATTTCCTTCCATTATAAAACCTTAGGAATTTCTGTTTTGCCGGAGTAAGTCCAGGTACTACATAGAATCCTCCTATCTCCTATGCTTTTAAAATGTGCTTATGGACGTGCACAGATAGGTGACTGACACACAGTATATTCCTAGAGAAAATTTCTTAACTTCAAATAATGTGTTAGTTTCTGATTTTAACAACTTTCTAAGTTTCAAGTTTCATATATTGAGTAATGAATGATATCTGCTATGAATATTTCATATATAATAAACCTATTAAAGTAGCAAGTAGGAGATATTACCAACAGGACTTTAATATTTAACAAGCCTCAGAAGGACTGCTACCACTTTATATGTGAAAATGTATTTTATATGAGACTTAAAAGAAAAAGACAGAAATTTTACTTGCTAGCATAGTAATTATTGAGAAGTGATAATAATGCTGTATAAGTTTTTCAAAAATATGATTACATGAGAAATTATGTTTTTAACATTGTAAAAATAGATTCTCAAATTTAAGATACATGCGTTAGCAATATGGATTGATTGAAAGTTTCTTGAAATCTAATTTTAATTACCTATATATTTTTGTGATCAAATACAATAATAAATGATAACTAATAAATAAGTAACTCATCAATTTTTTGTTGAATAGTTACCAGCTCCGACAATGAATAATTACTTACAATCTTTACGTTATATTTAATTTTCTTTCTTTCCAAGTACCTTTATAAAACAAGGTCTCCAGAGCTAAAACATAATTTTGAGCCATATCCTTTTCCTCTACATGCCTCGTGTATGTACCCCTTCCAGAACTTCCTTTGTAGTGGCAACAGGCCAAAAGATGGAAGAAGGAAGCAATAAAGAGAACTCAGAATTTCACTGCAGCTATTTATATTATTATGAACTCAATTTACGAACCTTAAAAAAACAGTGATAGGAAGTGGTGAGAAAAGAGATCAGAAAGAATAAATAAACTCAGGCTTGAAGAAAAGGCTGAGAAACTTGGGTTTAATTCTACAAGTAAAAGAAAGCCAGTGAAATTTCCTGACCAGGAGAGCAGCATAATAAAAAATTATCTTTTGCAAAGATTAATCTGCAAATATGTCACAAATTAATAGAAATTTAAAAAATGGGAAAGCAAGTGGTATCAGAATCTCTTTATAGTCATCCTAGCCAGAGGTCCTGACCACCTGGAGTAAAGTGGTTGTTAGGCAGAGGCAGATAGCATTTAAGAAATATTATGAAGAAGAAATAGGCAGAGTTTAGAAACTGATATGGGTGACAAATGAGAGGGAAAGATCAAAGAGGTTCTTAGGCAGTGGACTTACTAGTGCAGCAAAACGAACATTTTTTTTAATGTAATGACATCTTTTTAAGAAAGTGATAGCCACTTATAGGATAGTAGTTCTAATTTTAAAATCCAACGATAGAGAGAAATACATAAGTACGAACAGCTGCCATTAACTTAGTAATGCTTTTAGATGAAGTTGTATTTTGTGAATCAAGCAATCATATGTCTGCTCACACTGTGCACTGTTTGACTTTTCTGTATGTTGACAGTGATATGAATGCTACTTTAGGAGTTGTGCAGTACACAACCTACCCTACTGTACACAGTGGTCATGACTATAGCATCTCTACATCTTTAGAAACTGTTGAGCAAAACTTGAGGAAACCCATTTATTCAGTTCTCATATTACTATCCCACTCAAAATGGCTTCAGGGATGGTCTGCAAGGACTTCTCAATTCCCCCAGGGGATAGTCATCCATAGGTTGGCTACCAACAGAAGGAGAAGAACAGGAAGATTATATTGTTGTGACTAGTGGAGGAAAAGTTCATAGATGAAAGGACCCTTCCTCACCAAATCCCTGGTCTCTCTCTGCTTTCTAAGATAAAAGTGGGGCTGAGAATTACCTACTACACAATATTAGTTTTCTAGGGCTGCTATATAAAAATTACCACAAAGTGGGTGGCTTAAAACAACAGAATTATTTTTCTTTCATGATTTTGGAGGTCAGAAGCCCAAAATGAAGGTGTCGATAGGGTTACGCTCCCTCTGAAAGCTCTAAGAATCTTCACTTGCCTCTTCCAGCTTCTGGTAACTCCCGGCAATCCTTGGTGTGCTTTGGCTTGTCACTGCATCATTCCAATCTCTGTCTCTGTCTTCACACAGTCTTCTCTGTGCATCTCTGTGTATTCTCTCCTTATTACGACACCTGTCCTTGGATTTAGAGCCCACTCTAATCCAATATGACCTTATCTCAAGATTGTTAACCAATTACAACTGCAAAGACTATTTCAAAATAAGGTTATATTGTAAAGTCTAGACATGAATTTTGGGGGAATACCATTTAACCCACTGCATATACCTAAGAAAAAACATAAATATTTTACAGGCATGCTCTCAGATCTCTTAAAGAAAATGTTACATTTTTTACAGTTGCTGAGGTTTGCAAAGGTAAAGGAGCAATATGTACTAATTCTGAAGATCAAATAGGAAAACAATAGCCACAAGGCTATATTGGGACTGGGTTAAAGCAAAAAGGTTTTGATTGAACAAAACAGCACAGGGCATTTAGAAAAGGCAAGGTCTCCAAACTCCTGCTTAACCTATTGAGTACACAGCCTTCCCTCAAGCGGTAACTTTTACACACATACCCTGAGATAGACAAGACCCACTTTTATTTCACTGTGAGAAAAGGAAATGAGGGAAAGGAGATAGGACATAATTCTGCAGGCTTGTTATCTGATTTTCCTTTCATAAAACAAAAACCTTTAATTTTGTTTTTAATTGATGTTTACATTTTATAATTAGTTACTATCTAGATCTTTCTTTCTCTAGTTTATTCATTTAAGCCTGACTGGAAGGTTTTATTTTATCTGATTGTTTATTAATATAGAATAGGATGTGTGTGATTTTTTAAATATTAGTTTACAATTCTTTTTGAAGTTAGAATAAAATGATGGATTTTAAAAAATTCATCACAATTTTTTTCCTAATGAAATCTTTATTCTTGGCATAAGAAATAAGAAAGAGGTAATATGAGAAAGAATTTTACATTTGTAAAACTAAGTTCTTTCTTACTCTTTGTTTCATTTTCATGTATCAAATTAAAGGAAAAATTACATCATTTCAGGAATCTAGTAACCTTTTCTATATAAGGCTAAGTTTGTTCTCCTGTCTAAATTAAATAAGAACAGAAGAAATCAGTTTAGCCAAAATAATAAGAGCTGATGGTAAAAGATGAGTAAAAATCTGCCCTTGTTACTGAAATGCTGAACAAAATAGTGGTTAAAAATATTATTATTGTTATTATGTATGGTGCAGTGGTGATATTTACATACTAATCTGCCTTAATGAAGGACAAGTTGGTCAGAGAAGACTTCCCTGGGAGATGACATTTTAGCTAAATCTGAAAGGATGGGTAAGATTTTGCCAAGCAGAAAATATGTTGAAAAAAGATATATGAGGCAAAATAAACAGCTGTGCTAATTCATGGACTGTGTTATATTCAGAAAATGTTAAGAAATTTACATAGGGTTTGCATAGCAAATAGAACATAGTTGAGAATGAGGAATGATGTATATCAGGATTGGGTTACAATGTGCTTCATCCATGTAGTAGAGATAATATTTTGTAAATACTAAATAGATTAATTCTAATATCTCCATTAAAGCATATTTCTTTGCATTCTTGCACTTCCAAAGTCAAGACATGAGGCTTATTTATCATGTCAGGGTAAGTTAAATACTGTAAAATAATGTAGGTTTTGATGAGCTTTAAGTCTTAAAGCAGATTTTCTTGACCTCTTTAGAAAGATAGTAACTGAGAGAGTTAGATATTGTAAGAGAGAAAAAGACTTTATAAATTTCTTGACCTCTCCCCTTAATATTTCAAAAGCCAACATATACAGTTTGTGTATGGAAGAGCCACTCCAGACAGGAAGGTTAAGTTGGAAGAGTCTGCCCTTTCAGTCATGTGGATTTTAGTAGAAAGACAAGAGATAGATGAATATATATAACATATATTCTCTTGCCTCCCCATTCCTGCTTTGAGTCAGCAAAGGGATTGCAGGTAGAGGGTGAAGCATGAGAGGGAAGGGCATTTAGAAGCATTGAAACAGAAACTGTAAAGACCAAGGACACTGAATCTAGTGATTCACAGCTTCGGAGCAGCCACAGGCCTGGGAAAACTCCACCTTCCACTCAGAGCAATGTCCAACTTGGCATGAGAACCATGATATGGAAATGAGGATACATGAAATGTCATGTAAACAACCTGAGGCACACCTGGCTGCTCATGGCCTATGCGTGTCCTACAGGGACCCCAGAAGTTTCCAAAGACTCTGCAGAGAGAAGACACTGAGAGTACCAATAGGCAAGCATAGCTTGGGGTCAGATAAAGGACACTCTGTGAAAGAATTTTAAGGCTCAGAGCAAATGACCAGACTTCAGTAGTAGGTGCCACCACATCACCCTAAAAGTTGCACCTCAATGCTCACCAATCCAAGGAGAATACTCTCATTCAGCCTTTTCACAGCAGAAATTAGCCAACCAGCTAACATAGATGTTTTTAGTAGCTAGATGCTTTGTTGTAGGGATATAGAGATGAACAAGACAGGCAGAACTTTCTGACAATTTTTGACTTGAGCCCCAAATCATGAAAAGGAGGCAGCACATGCAAATCTAGGGGAAGATACAATGTGAGCTAAAGCACTGTGAATGAGAAGGACAGTGGCAGGAGATGAAGTCAGAGAGAGAGGCAGAGACAGAAGATACAAAGTCTTTAAGGCCATTCTTGAGAGTGTGGGTTTTATCCTGATTACGATGGGAATTCATTGAAAGATTGCATGAAAGAGAGTGGTGTGATCTTATTTCCCATTAGAAAAATAATTGTAAGTGCTATATGAAAGGTGGACTGTAGTGACAAAGGTAGAAATAGAAAACTAGTCAGGAAATGATTTTAGCAGTCCAAGTGAGAGATGACAGAAACCTAAACAAGTTATAACAGCAAAGATAGTGAACACTGTTGGATTTGGCATATATTTTGGAAGCAGAGCCAACAGGTCTTGCTGATGGATCTGACTGAGATATGAGGCAAAGAGAGTAATGGAGTCTGTTGGTTTGAACAACTGGGGTACAGTAGCCATTAAGGACATGGGAGGTTTTGGTAGGAGATAAGTGAATTAGGGGAGAGGTGGAATCAAGAGTTTTGTCTTGGTCATGTTAAGTTTTAGATGCCAATTAGACATCCAAGTGGAGATATCAAGTTAGAGGATATATGATTCCAGAGCAAGACAATTTAGGATTAGAGATGAAAAAATCAGTCTACAGGTCATCTGCAGCATATAGATGGTACTTAAAGCAAAGAGGTAGGATGGAGTCATCTAAACAGGGAGGAAGGACCTTCTCCCCTCACCGCCACAGGGCCACCCTCTCCCCTCAACCCAGAGACTCTTGGAAAGCAATCATAGAAGAAGAAGAAACCTGAGAGACTAAGCAAGCTATAATACACATTTATCCAAAGGAATGTTTAAAATTATTTTACTGAATCACATTTACAGGTTTAAAGTAAAATTTAGATTTTCTTTTACCCTCTACATAGTAAAAGACGCTTATCAGATCTGACTTAAAGAAAATAAAGTTCCATTTTTTTTACTCACCTGAGTATAGTATGAATAAATGTAGCTTCACATCTAATTTTAAATCTGATAGTTCTTGCTATCAACAAACATTTTCTCTTTACTCTCCTGAAATGAAATTCATAGATAATAAAACTGATTTCAAAAAAATTAATATAATTTTAATGTCATATACATGAGAAATAATGGAAAAGTAATTTATTATAAAATAATATGTATTTCAACATGTCGATGCTCAGGCATAACTCTGGAAAACATGAAGTAGTCAGATGCTTGCATCTATATTTAAGCTCACCACAAATGTGACAGCCACAAATGCGGATGTGTTTTTGGCAACTCAGATACCCCAAGCAGCATTTGCCATCAGCAACATGATTCTCCAAAATGGCAAACAACTTTTGTAAAGTTCTGAACAAAACTAAGGTACCTTCCTCAATTTACACAAGACAGTTGATCCTTGAATGACGTGGGCATTAGGGGTGCCAATTTCTCCTCATTGTGTATAACTTTTGACTCACCCAAAACTTAACTATTAATAGCCTACTGTTGACTGGACAACTTACTGATAACATAAATAATTGATTAACATATATTTTGTATGTTATATGTATTATATACTGTATTCTTACCATAAATTAAGCTAAAGAAAGAAAATGTTATTAAGAAAATCATAAGGAATAGAAAATGCATTTATAGTATTTACTGAAAAAAAATCCACATATTAGTGGACTACACAGTTCAAACCTGTGTTGTTCAAGGGTCAACTGTACTTCCATTCCTGTAAAACTTATTTAAATGTGTATATAGGTCTTTCACTTACATGAATTTCTTGGGAGTCGTTTTAAAATTATTCAGAAGGCAAAATAATTTTTTATTATGCAAGACTGTCCATGCATTGTAGAACATCTAGCCTCCTTGGCCCCTTCCTAATAAAAGGCAATAGTACTCCCAATCCTTGTGACAACCAAAAATGCACCCACAAATTTGCAACTATTCCTAGGGAGCCCTACTATTCCCATTGAGGACCACTTTTTAAGTGATATAAAAGTATTTTTTACTTAATAGAGTATCAATGAAAAATTATAAGCAAGAAGATATCACCAATGGAATTGTACAGATTGAAATGGATAGAAATTAGTGGCTAAGAGTTCCATCAAGTGGTTGTTGCAGTATTTTAGATAATAAAAGCCTAGATTAAGACTATGGCATAATAAAGGGAGAAGAAGAATCAGAATCTAGAGATAGTCTAAAAGAAAATGAAAAAACTTGAAGGTCAATTATACATAGATTGGGGAAATAAGGGGAATGTAGGATGGCTCTGAGCTTTCTAATTTGGGAGACCAGATAAGTGATAATACAATTAGCCATCTTAATGAATACAAGAAGAAAAGCTGATTTACAGGACATGAGGGTGGAAATAAGTTAAATTCCATTTCATGAATATACAGCAGGGCATTTTTGCTTTCACCTAATTTGCTACCATTAATTCATTTAACAAGTATGTATTGACCATCAGCTATTTGCCTGTCACTGGGTTTGTAGTAGTAAGACAGTCATGCATCCTGCCCTCAAGGAATTTACCATGTAATGAGTGAGAAAGACATTTCAACTAATAATTATACACACAATTGTCTAATTGTAATTATAGTTACTGCAGTTGTGATAAATGCAATAAAGAGTTTTGCATCCAATGAGAAGTTGACCTAATTAGTGTGGGCAATAGGAGATGGCCCCTGTCTGAGAGGCTCCCACAACTTTTATATGTCCTCCAGTCTCCCAATTATACCTCTTTACTTTGCTCTGCATTGCTAGAGTATGACACTGGTTGAGAATCAATGGGATGACCCATTCAATTTCCTCAGCCATTGTCTTGTGGTTTCTGAGCCAGACCTGCAACCTTTATTATTTATCATGGCTTTTACATAAGACCTGAAACTGAACCCACTGGGAAATCAAATAAAATAAATCACTTTTCCCTATCCAAATCCAGACCTTTTCTTATGAAACACCTCTAACTTTTGGTTAAACTGTGAGAGCAGCTAACCTTTCTGAAGTCTCAAGTACGTTCTTGGGGCTGGCTCCTGACACCTGTGTTCCTATGCCAGAGAATTGTCAGGTAATGTCTTAATGTCACCTCTTCCATCATCCTCATAAAACTTCACTTCTACTTTCCTGATTCAAATGGATAGTCTACAAGAAAGTGGTTACTGTCAGAAATTGTATGTGACCAACAATCTTTATAAGACTAGTAAAGCAAAAGTCAATCTAACAAAATTGCAGAGCAATTTTAGCAAAATCAGCAAGCAGGTCATCAGCCAGAATCCTCATGTCTGTGGCAGCACACAGGAACAATGAGAAAATGACACTGCCTAAAGGAAAACTTGATCCCAAGGGAATCCCTCCTTACACCTTGTGAAGAAAAGCTGGTACAGAAATTTCCCAAATGACAGAGTTTCAATTAGTATCAGAATAAAAGGGGGAGGTCTTACATAAAGTGAACTTTAGACTATAAGACTCTGTGGATGAAATAAGTTTCTTCTTAAAATCTGGCCAAATGATGTTCATAATATCTGTCTTCAAATCAGTCAATATTGAATTTGTCAGAAATCATAGTAGCAACACAGGGGAAATTTAAAAGATTTTTCATTTTTGAAATGTTCACTGCAAAACTTTTAAAAATAATTTTAATAAATAAATCGCTACTGCTTTCTAACTCAGTTTGAAAAAAATCAACACTTATGTGAACTTCTGAATTTTGCCCAGACCCAAACTAGAGTTCACACATACACATGCACATACCCCACTTTTTTTTTTCAATAGAACAACTCTAAAATATTAAAATCCATGCTATGTTGAAAATAAAAAATGTAACATCAATCTGTATTTAAAAACATCATCTTAGATTAAAAAAAAAATTGTGAATTCATAAAGCCCCAGCCATCCCCCAAATACATAGTAGCTCTGTCAAGAAAACCTAAGTGATTAGAATTTTGTGTAATCTTAATTAATTAAACAGAGATGCTCCCAGAGATAAAGAGAACAGTTTTGCATCTGCAATATGCTGTTTTACTATTACCATTGACAATTTGAAGACTAGCCACAAGCATACTTTGTAAGGAAGACAGGGTCTATGGAATATGTATAGGAGAGTAGTAATTCATCTGTGTTGATGTCTAATTAGAAAACTGTGAAAAATTATGTACTAAAATATTCCAAGTATTTTAAGAGATTGAAATAACATAATGTATATGTGATTGCGTAAATAATCACAAGTCATTATTAGTATATATTATATTTTAATTACGATTTCAATGAAGATAGAATCAGTTGCATTTCTAATATAATAGGTGTGCCTTTTTAAAAATATTATTTCTCTTACGTTACTAAAAATGATGACTGTGAAAAATATTGAACTATCTTGATAATTGAGACTAGAAAAAGGAGGATAATAAACAGATTCAAACAAAATATATATAAATAATTAGTTCTCCCTTAACTATAATCTCTTTGGGATCCTCTTTCAAATTCAGATATGAGAACCTGGGAAACACAAGCTGATGAAATATTCTGAAAAATCCTCCAGGGAAAAGAACATCTGAAAAACAGGCATACCAAAGGAATTGTGTTCAAGAATTTAAGCCAAAGTGTTAACACTAAAAGAACAATATAGGATCATGAAAGTAAAATTATTTGCATTATCATTTTACATCATTCTCTCTGTTTAGAAACTGAAAAAAATACTATCAAGAATATACTCATTATATAAAATTTAAACACTATAGTTATTTTATCTATCTTGGTTTTTTTAAAATATTGTTTTTATGGTAGCATTTGACTTAATAAAATAAAACCAAAAACTCCTCCAGAAAATATGCTGTTATTTACATAGCTTCCTCTCTGGCCACATCAACCTGAAAAATATTAAGGCAACTTTGATGCACATAATAAATCCCATTGTATTTGAGAACATTTTTATGAATATGAAAGCTCCTATGAGAAATATTTGCATTTGCTACTGCATGAAAAAAAACAAAGCATATTGCAAATGAAGTAGAGAGAACATAAGTTAAAATATTTCACCAAATTTTAATTCTTGAGTACCTACCAAACCATTGTGATAATCTTGTCATTGACAAGTTAACCTGGAAAATTAATTTTTAATGTTAAGTAGTTTTCTAAAAGTATAAACCATCCTAACCATAATCTTGTTTTACTATTTAAAGTGTTGATATATGATAATTAGATTACCTTCTGAATTACTAGTAGAAAGTAACTACTGTGATATTTGCTTTTATATTTTAATATGTCCAATGGAAAAAAAATAGTTCTGTGAATGTAGCAAGATATAAAAACTTGTGATAATTTCTGTGGTTAAAATTTTTATGCATTATTCAGTACTTACATATTTTCATTTTTAATGACATGAATAGCACTCTCACAGAGCACTTCCAAAATTTAAAATACTTGATAAAACAGAAAGAACTTTTACAAGTTACCTAATATGAAAACTACATTAGAAATTTGTTTCTAAATTATAAAATCAAACATACTCACAGTAAAAGAAAAAATATGTTCGATATCTAGTCATATACTTCTGTTGACTGTTCTATGCCCACTTCTGTTTTTCTGTTGGGTTAGTTGCCCTTTTTCCCATTGATTTAAAGGTTCTTTGTCTACTAGACACTAGCCCTTTGTTTAGCAAATGTGTCACAATTATTTTTTTTAGTATGCAGTTTATTGATTCTTGCTTACTGCATTTGAGATGGTTTTTATATATAACTGTATATATAACTTAAGAATTGTTCATTTAGTAGCTTCTAATTTCCATGATATTCTTTAACATGTCTACATTACTCACTCATGTTTTCTGCTTATACATTTGTGATTTTTTTAATAACACTTAAGCCTTTGATCTAGACATTATTTTTAAATTTTGGTTAGAATAAAGAAGATAACCCTATTTCTGATTTTCCAATGGCTAGCCACTTATTTCAATATCATCTATTACCTCTTTTTTCCCTCTGACTTGAAACGATAATACCTTTTGTGGTAGACAGAATAATTACCCCCAAGACATATTTACATCCTAATCCCCAGAACCTGTGAATAAATTAGGTTACATGGCAAAGGGGAATTTAGGTTGCTAACCAGATAATCTTGTGATGTGGAGATTATCCTGCATTATCTAAGTAGACCCAATGTAATGACAAGAGTGCATTAAGTTTAAGAAGGAGGCAGAAGAGTCAGAGTTACAGAGATTTGAAAATACTATGCTGCTGGCTTTAAAGGTGGAGGTAGGGACCAAAAATAATGCACGCAGCATCTAGAAAATGGAAAAGGCAAAGAAAAGGATTCTTCTCTACAGTGTCCAGAAGGAATGCAGCACTGCTAACACTTTGATTTTAGCCCAGTGAAACCCATTTCAGATCTCTGACCTCCAGAACTGTAAGATAATAAATTCTTGTTGTAGTAAGCCAATGTTTGTGGTAATTTGCTACAGCTGAAATAAAAAATGAATATACTTTATTTTACAAAGAAATTAATTTTCTAATTAATGGCAAATTTTGATTAATATAAAAAGCTCCTTATTTTTAAGCTTAAGAGCTAAACCTCCTACATTTATTAATAATAAAAGTTAGTAAAGGACTGAGAAGAAAAATGAAACTTAAAATATAGCACAAATAATTAAAAAGTTGAACTATAAATAAAATGAATAAAAGACGGTAACTATTATGTAGTCCTACAAAACTATGGAGAGATACGGCAGATTCTCCTAAAGATGGGACAATCAGTTCTTTTAACTTTAAAGTATTATTTTTTATGGATGTACTTGGCATTTTTAGAATTTCTAGAACCACACAAATGAATGGCCATGATAACAATGCCATAAAATAAAACTTTTACTTATGAAAATATATGAAACTTATAAGAAGACCATAGTATTTACCTTTATACCTATGTATGATTTCCTTTTCACACAACAATTGGAAAGAAAAATTCTCATATCAGCAAAAAGTGTGGTTTATGTAGAGAGTATCTAAGTGTTCTGTCTTTGTCATCATATATTTTTCTTATGTATAACAAGTTTGAAGTACATTAGGCTTTAAAAGAGTGTTGAGAGATTTACAGTCAAAAGGACACTGTAAGTTTAGGCTTTCAAGTATTTATTCAGTACCAAAAAATAAATCAGTAATGCATAAAATACATTAAAACAGAAAAGCAAAAAGACCTAGTCAGACTCAAATATAAAATAAATTGCCATAGATGAAAAGCAGAAGAGAAATGTCACAAGCTCTGCTGGATTCAAAATCTCAAAACAAGCATTGGTGACTAGAATTTGGTTTCCAAAGGCTAAGAGGGGTGAAAAATATACCATGCGAGGTGGAGGACTGAAACTACATTCACCAATCAAAGCAAGGCCCTAAGGTAGAACTCACCTCCTAAGAGGGAAATGAAAAAAATATTGTCATTGTATCTGCTGCTTCAGCCATACATATATATAGCTTTAGGCCTAGGCAGAGAGGACAATAAGCACGACTCTTTGACTACGAAGAAAACCACGTCACTAGTTTTGTTACTGGAGAACAAATCTGCAATATTCCCAATCAACAATAACAAGGACACCAAATTAATGTAAAACTTGATTTTGGCCTAGGGATCTAGGCAGAGGCAACAACACAACCACCAGACAAACAGGGTGAGCATAGAGGGAGAGACAGGAAGAGAGAAATGCAAAGCAAAATTTCAAAATACATACATTTGTGTATGTGTGCATCTAAAAACAACAGCAATAAAATTAACAATCAAAGGCATCCATCAATCTCAGATGAAAGTAATTGAGAAAAAAGTCACACAAAGATATTAAAATAAATGTTTAGCAAGTTTATTGATATAAATGAATGCAGTTTTAGTTAAAAAAGAAAAATAAATATGAAATAAAAGGAGGCAAAAACAAAAGAAAAATCAGATAAATATGAGAATCATGGAAGTTATAGAAATTAAAAACAAAGCTATTGAAAATTTTAAAACTCTATAAATGGAATAAAATTTTAGATATGACATAATGAGTAGAAAGAGAGGATTAGCACATTTTAAGATAATATTGAGAAATTCACCCAAAATTTAGAGCTTAGAGACAAAGAGATTTATTTAAAAAGAGAGGAGTTAAGAATTAATATTTCTTTAAAAAGAGAGACTGTGAAGCTTTAATAGGTATCCAGTAAATATTTTAACAACAAGTAATAGAGGAAATATTAAAAAAAAAAAACTCTACAAAATGGTAACTGAGACATTTCCAAACTCAAGACAGACATAAGTCTTCAAATTAAGAACACTCTAAACACCATATAGAAAAAAAAATCCATACTAGGTATATCCTAATGAATCTTACATTAAAAATATTTAAAATATAATGAACTACAACCACACACTACTAAAATGGCTGAAGTATAAAGTGCAACTAGAACTCTCCAAAATTGTTGGAACTAATGTAAAATTGGACAATTGGACCACTTGGAAGACATCATTGCTTCTCATATGACCCCATGATCATTTTTCTGAACACTGATCTGAGAGAAATAAAAGCATATATATATACACAGATTTCTGTAAAAGATCTATTTATAATAGCTCCAAACTAGAAACAATTCCAGCTGGTAAATGGTAAATGGATAAACAAATTGCAGACCATCCATCTAGTGGAATACAACTCAGCAATAAAAAGACACAAAGTTCTAATATATACAACAACATAGTTTAACCCTCAAATCATCACACCAAGTGATAGAAAAAAATCAAAATGCAAAATTCTGTATGATTCCATTTTTATAGCATTCTTAAAAAGGCAAATCCATAGAGGCAGTAGTTAGATCATTTTCAAGAAACTGAAGATGAGAGAGAATGTGAATAACAAGGAGGTTGAAAGAACTTTTTAGGTTAATGGAAATGTTCTATACTTTTGAGCTGTAAACATAGAGAATTTCACTGTATGTAAATACACCTCAATAAACCCAAATTTTAAAAAAAGAATTTAAAAAGTATTAAAACTACTAGAGACAAAAGGAGCACATGACAACCTACTTCAAGCCTCTCATTAATTATAGGCAACAGACAGCAATAAGTATTAGCTTTAAAGCATTGAGGAAAAATCATTGTAACCTAAAGTTTTATATCTGAATGATTATTCAAAAGTGAGGCAAACACTTAAATTTTCAGATATACAAAGGTTCAGAGAGATTATTACTTATGAAGTCTCACTAAAAAAAAACTAATAAAGGATGTCTTTCAACAGTAAGTAAAATAAAACCATCAAGGATACATGAGATTTTTTTAAGATTAAAAAATCTTAGATTATGTTCAAAGAAGAATGTAAACACAAAATAACTTAAAATATGTAAGAAAAATTTATAATTAAATATTATGATGAAAAAGTAAGAGTTTCAACTAAAAGACAGAATTTATAATTAGTAATAAATGACTCAGCAGACAAAAAATGAAGAATAGCCAACTATGGATCAAGAGATATCAGAAAAAAAATGTTAAAGCAACAGAAAATATAGTAGGATAAAATATACAATAAAATGGTAAAAGTCTGTGATGATATACCAAAAATGAGAATATTTATTTGGTTTTATTATATAGGTTAGGTAAAATAATAATGTCCTGCTTTATTCTGCTAACAATATACTAAACTAAAAGACCATACACAATAGTTGAAAATAAAAGATAAAGATATCTGACATCTTATATAAATACTAACCAAAAAAAAGGTATTTTAGCAACATAATATTTGAAAAATCAAATTAAAAAAAAAACCAATTCAAGAAAATACGAATATAAACCACAGACTGGGAGAAAACATTTACAAAATACATATCTGATAAAGATGTTATCCAAAATATACAAAAAAAAAACTCTTAAAACTCAATTATAAGAAAACAAACAACCTGATTAGAATATAGGCCAAAGACCTGAACAGACACCTTACCAAAGAAGATATACTTATGATAAATATGCATATGAAAAGATATTCCACATCATATGTCATTTGAGAATTGCAAATTTAAATGATATTAAATTACCATTACACAACTATTAGAATGGCCAAAATACAAAACACTGACAACACTAGATCCTGGAGAGGTGTGGAACAACAGGGAATTTCATACATTGCTGCAAAATGATACAGCACTTTGGAAGATTTTTGGAAGTTTGGCGATTTCTTACAAAGCTATAAATATTCTTCCATATATCCAGCTACCATGCTCCTTGGTATTAACCCAAAAGAGTTGAAAATGTATATCCACACAAAAACCTACACATGGATGTTTATAATTGTCAAGTTTTGGATGCAACAAAGATGTCTTTCTTAGTAGGGGAATGGATAAATTGTGATACATCCAGACAATGGAATTTTAGCACTAAAAAGAAATGAGTTGTCAAGCCATGAAAAGACACAGAGGAACCTTAAATGAATATTACTAAATGACAGAAAAATATCTGAAAAGACTGCATATTGTATGGTTCCAATTATATGACTTTCTTGAAAAGGTAAGACTATAAAGGCAATAAAAAGTTCAGTGATTGCCGGAAGTCAGAGGAGCAGAGCTGAATATGCAGAACAGAGAATTGTTAGGATAATGACAGTACTCTGTATGAATTTACAGTGATGAATATATATCATTATACATTACATTACCCTCAATAAAAATAGGCATCAGTAGGCAATAAAGTAATAACTTTAAATCATTGAGGAAAAATCATTGTTAAATTAAAATTTTCTATCTAGTCAAACTATCAATCATTCAAGAGTATATGTTATACATTCGTCTAACACCACAGAATATACAACAAATAACAAGAGTGAACCCTAAATTAAAATGTAGATTTGGGTGGTTATAATATGACACTGTAGGTTCATCTTTGGTAAAAAATGTACTATTCTAGTGAATGAAGTTGATAATGGGGGAGGCTATGCATGTGTAGGAAAGCCTGTAAGAAATCTCTGCATCTCCCTCTCAATTTTATTGTAAGACTAAAACGTCTTACATGAAATGTAAGTTATAAAATGAAGTTATAAAAAAAGATGCAATGTCTGGGCAGTGATGTCTTTATAAGACTAGCTTGGCTTGAGATTTCTGACTTAGTTTCTATTTGTGTAGCTGCCAAGATTGGTTCTCCTTTCTTTCCAGAAATTCTGAGGTATCTAAAAGACATCTTTTACTAAAATCCTTTTCTGCTGATACCTAGCAGAGCTGGTTTTATTGTTTACAACAAAGAACCCTCACTGCATACATCTGTGAGGTTCAATCAATCTAGAAAGTAATTTATCATATAATCTCTACTGAGAAGCAAAGACTGTGCCCTTGGCTATATTGCTGGGAATCTATGAATGGTAGCATTGGTAAGAATTTGAAGAATCCAAGAATATGTTCTCTTACTCTTATACTGATACTCTACTGAAACTGTTTTATGATTTTTTTTACTGTTAAATTTAATGGCCTCTCTTCTCTTCTCAAGGCTAACCTCTATACCATATTTGATTCTGCTGATGTCTCCCTACCTCTGGAAGCTCTTTTATGTCTCGACAGAGAATGTCAAGGACAGAGAGTGACTAAGATTATTTTAGTTTTCCCAGCACATTGCATTCTGCCTGACACCTGGCACTCAATGAGATTTAAATGAATGAATGAATGAATGAATGAATACATACATACATACATATTGAATTTTAAACTAGGACTAAAAAAGAGCATAATTGAATAAGATACACGGAAAATTTTGGTTGAATT
This sequence comes from Cynopterus sphinx, assembly GCA_030015415.1. Classification (NCBI taxonomy): domain Eukaryota; kingdom Metazoa; phylum Chordata; class Mammalia; order Chiroptera; family Pteropodidae; genus Cynopterus; species Cynopterus sphinx. Next base: position 122,808,587 of record CM057382.1, read on the forward strand.
GTGAAAAAGTAATAGTAACTCATTTTGAGTGTTCGAGTCCATATTAATTATAGTAACTTTCATGTAAATAAATTGTAGATTAATGCAACAAATAAGATGAATAATTATTTTATAACTAAAACATATTAATGGGATTGGTCTATTAGTTAACATGTTAATTTATCATTGAAACTGGATAGTAAAAAGATAATAACATAGCTACAAAAGTTGCATGGAGTTGTAAAGATTCCAAGGAACATCAGAAGTCCTGTGGATAATTCAATTAATCATACAGGTACTTATCCCAAAAATAGAAAGGGTCCTTGCTGGTTTAATAATACCATCTTTTTTTTTTTTTATCTTGAATGATCACCAGATTGATGCAAATCTAGATTAAAATCTGAAGATAGAAGTGATTTTTTAACTGGACAAAATTAAATTAGCTCTGTAGGAGATTTATAGTTAGATAATACTTATACCAAGATCAAACATGCCCAACATAACCTGATATCAATCTCACAGGCATTGATTGATCAGGAAAAAAAGTCAGAACACTTTAGCCTATGGACCAGATCCAGCCCTTCACGTGTTTTTATGAATAAAATTTTACTGGAACATAGATGTACCTATTTTTTCATGTATTATCTATGATTGCTTTTGCTTTACAATGGTGAATTTAAGAACTTGGGACAGAGATAGTATGGCCCACAAAGAACCTAAAATATTTACTATCTGGCCCTTTACAGAAAAGTTTGCTGATCCCAAATCAAAAATATATGGAGAAAGCAGAGAGGTCTAATTTAGATTTCTAGACTTGTACAAAAATACCCTGAAATGGGGATTCTTTCTATCCCAACATTACAATTGAAGTTTCTCCTTCAATCCTCTTATTACCCTCCCCATCCCACTGCTTCACTATAATCAGAGTATACAACTATAAACAGTATATTGTAATTAACTTTGTGATTAAAAAGCTATGCTATATCAGAATTTCACATCCACTTATAAATTATCCTAATTCTTTTCCCTAAGCTTCACATTGTTCTCTTTTTCAAAAGTAATGGTCTTTTTATCTCCAGTTCTTCTCTGACAACTCTTGATCAATCTGTTTCTCTGCTCTTATTTTCCCACAAATATTTTTAAAATAATACTTTCTTATGTACGGGTTCTTAGCATTATTTTCTTCCAGCTCCACACTTGCTCATGCATCATTTATCTGCTTCCACAGCTATCATCATCATTCTGTAGAGCTAATTCCCTCTCACTTTGACCTTTCCTTTAAACCACAAATTTGCATTTCCAAGCTATACCTCTTAATGTGGGAGTGTTGCTCTCCTGCTCACATTTGTCTGGTTTGACATCTAAATCATTATCTCTGCTGGCAAAAACCAATCATAAAATATACTCAAAAACAGCAGCTATTCAATGTTTACATTCCCTAACTCAGTTAATTGCATCAGTTTCCAACAGTTTCAATGTTTACATTCCCTAACTCAGTTAATTGCATCACTTTTCAACAGTTGCCAAAGCTAGCAACAAGAGAACCTTCTCAAACATCTACATCTGACCTAATTTAAAATTCTGAAGATTCCTGAGATTTAAATGCACTTAGAAATTGTAACCTCCACGTCATTTTCATTATTCTATTCAATATCCTCATCCTTGAATAACTTGAAAATAATTGTAATCTGTGTTCCTATCTTAGGTTATTTCTTGAATATAACTCAGTTATTGTTCCCAAGCTTGTTGTAATAAAAATCTGATGGTGAAATGTCTTTGTTCAAGAATCTTCAGTATTCTCCATTGAACAACAAAATGTTTAGAGCAGCATTCAAGGCTAGTTATACAGTAATTTACCTTTTCATTTTTATTTCCAACTAAACTTAGTCATGAACCTTAAACTCTAATAACATTGGATTATTTTCTGTTTTCCAAATATATATGTGGCATAAGAGTTGAGTCATTCTTTCCATTCACACCCTTATGCCCACCATCCTAAATGCCCATGAGAAACAATAGGTTGTCATAGTTTGGCTCACAGTCAGATTTTGGTTCATTGAGGTTCCTATGCAAACTGTCTAGAGAAGGGAGGAAAAGGAAAAAGACCCTAGCAATGTGCTAAGAAAAGGTGCTGAGGAGATTCTGAGAAAGAATAAGACAATTATAAGAAAGAAACTTTCCAGAAAAAGCAGAGTTTAGGCTCTTTTGCTATATGACTCCTTCCTCTGTTTTCTCATTAAATCTTTAGTAAGTTTATATATCTAAGCAATATTCTCACAATTGAATTTAAGGGCTAAAAGTGAGTGTCCTGGCTTGAAGGTGTGTATAAGATGAGTCCAAGAAAACCTGGATCTCATTTAACTGTATATATATTTGCTTCATTCTTTATTTCATAAATTTCTTTGAAGGCATGGATCATGTTTTATAAACTGATCTCTATTTATGCTATTGATTTATATTCTATCCATCTCTAACCCGTATTTCTCCTATAATTTTTTAAATACTATCTCTGTGTTCTATTCTCCCAATTCTTCATACTATAATCAGCTAGACAAATGAGTTGGCTCTCTTCCACAATTTTATCTCCTATATCATATCACTGTATTATATCCTGATTCCCTATATCCTATCACTGTCACCAGCAAAGCACATGCTCAGAAGAGCTCCTTGAGTCTATTTATTCTTTGAACCAGAAATCTAAAGCTATCAATTCTTTAGAAAACAACTGTTTCATTATACATTTTATCCACACCAAGCAACTGTTGTTGGACATGTCCCCTTCTGTCATCAAGTAGCATTAGATATGAGCGACTTTTAATGAGGCTCATGAAAGTTTATATTTAAAGCTCTCTCTTCCAATACATTAAATTAGAGCATACAATTGATGTTTCAAAGAAAATTATGCCAGACACTGTTCTAACAGGGCAAGTTAATAAGAAAGACAAAATCCTTGTTCTCATTGTTACAGTCTAGTACAGAGAAAACAAATAGATAAAACAAGAAAATATCAGATAATTCTGTCATAGGGTACAATGATTTTAGATCTGTTTGTTTGCATACATTATAGAAGCAAGGCAACTGAGTTCCTCTGAGATATCAGAACTGTGACCTGAATGACAGGAAGAAAGCAGTTTTGGAAATATCTGAGGAAAGAGCATTCGTGGCTGAGGGAATAGCTTCAATGATAGATCAGATCTATCATCCAGAAGTCCTGTCAGATACTAATAGTTTTCATTCTCTCTGATTTAGTGGTTAGAAATTTTGTGTGCAAAAAAATAAACTACTAGTTTCAATCTCCTCATCCTTCTCTCTTTCCCAATTCCTGCCTTCTAGCGCAAAAGTCATTGTTATAACCATTGTTGGCATATAGACTTTTCAGCATGAAGCCTCTACTACACCATGTGTTGCCAATAGAAGCAGTCACCCCAAAATCACTGTATTACTGTTTTACTTAGGACCATATTACTAGAACCAAGTGTCTATTCTCTTCATCCTATTCAAAGAATATGATTCCTGAAGTGAGATGTGCAAAACAAAACAATGGGGAGTAAAAATAAAACTTTAGACTCAACACATATTAATTTTTTGTCTATAAAATATGAAGGGATTTATGTTTTTCTAATACTTAATATGCTGATTGATAGTGCCGTCTTCACTTGTTCCACAGGTCAAATACACAGTATGTACTATAGGACCCATAGGGGTGGGTGTTAAAAATGCTCAAAAGCTGATTGATTTTCTACATGTTATACTGTTCCACAATGCTACACAGAATGCTGCCAACGTGGTTAATTTTTATAAAATGAAATCTTTAAAATAATATTGGAGGCTTTGTAATACTTTGTAATAGGATGAGGTTGACCATGAAAATCTTTTTACCACACAGTAACCTGTTTACAGATTTTCTGTAGACAAGATTATCCAAATAAAGGCTGAGTAACACTTATCTGTTAAAAAAAACAAACAAACAAACAAAAAACTTGACAAGTGTTCTCAATTTGCTGACCTTTTCTCTGAATACAAGTGACTGTCAGATATTTGGGGGAAAAAAAATACTCTTAATCAGTTTCTTCAAGGTAAAGGTGACATTTCTAACAATGAAGGAGAAAGGAACCACTGCTGAAAAGACATTTGTGCTGCGAAGAGAGCATTTTTAACATAAACACTTAGAAATGTTTCTTTGTTATATAATTTTGTTGCTGAAAACAATTTGAATGTAAAATTCTTAATATCTTTACACTTAGAAACTTTTACATAGAGTTTTTAAAAGTATTTTTAAAAAATCTTTCAAATGAATAGTTTCAATAAGTTTTGAACCCATTTCTTAAAATTCCAAAAAATGTTGTAACTTCTAATTAGTTCAAAAGAACAACTGATTGATATTGGGGATGATATATGTTTCAATAAAACTCTTTGCATAATTGGGGATAGGAATGAAAAATGAGTATCATGATTTAGCAAACCAGTTAATGGTGCACTACCTCCATCTGGCTATACTTATTTTTGTGAGATAGCTCTTTCAGCTAAAACAGCCATTAAAATCAACATGGGAATAAAATGAACTTAGAACCGCACCTCTGAGCCACTACATCACAAGGTATTAAACCAAGATTTTTAAACTGAAGAGGCATTGTCAACCAAATTGCTCTCCTCAGAGGGCAAAGAGGTTATTGAACCATTGATGAATAAAATAAAATATGAAAACTATTATTTAGTTTATCTTTTTAATCACATCATTCTTAATTTCTAGTTTATGATCATTCTACAAAATATATATTACAGTAGAACATTATTATGTATAATTAATGATTATACATTATAATGTATGAGGAATTTTTTAAAAATTTTAGAGGTTCATAATCAAAAAAATCTGGAGAACTAGACTCATCATGTCTTACATTGCTGTTTACCTTAGTCATCTTTGGCAGTACAAATCCTTCCATCATCCATTACATCTTGGTCTTCCATCATTCCCATACTGCTCTATAACCTTCTCTTCTGACCGAATCTCACTCCCATCTCAACCTTTCCACTCCATCCTCTAAAAAGCCTGAATCCAGATCAACAAACTTCTTGTGGTAGTTAATCTTACTTGTGGTTCCCAAGGGATCACATCACCTGGTAGTGACATCTTTGTGAGAACCTTCCCTTGAATCTGGACTGGCCCTGTGACTCACTTTAATCAATAGAGCATGACAGAAATGATGCTGAGCCAGTTCTGGGTCTAAGCCTTAAGAAATTATAGTAGCTTCCACTTTCGTACTTATGGGGGCCCTGGGCTGCCACATTAGAAACCCAGCTACACTGCTGGAACGTTTTTATGGAGAGAGAGATGCTGCAATGTGTGAGAGAGAGAAGTACTGAGAGAGAGAGAGAGAGAGAGACTCACACAGGCCTAAGCCTCCTACTGAGCCCTATGTTTCAGTCATCTCCACTAAGGTACCAGTTATGTGAATGAGCCAACTGGGATTTTCCAGCCCAATCATAGTCCTAGATGATTTCAGCCCCATCTAATGTCATGTGAATCAGAAGAATCACCCACCTGGGCCCAGTTAACCTACAGTATCTTGAGAGATAATAAAATTGTTACTTTAAGCTTCTGAGTTTTAGTGTGCTTTATTAAGCAACAATTGATTTCCAACAAACAAACAAACAAACAAACAAACAAAACTCTGCTACATTTTTAATCTGGAAATTTTCGCTTCCATCTTTCAACTCAAAACTAATTTTTCAGTTGAAGACACTTTACCCTATATCCCTCTCAAGTGACATCTGCTTTTTCCCTCACATGGGACTTACCACAGCGCCAATAGATGGAGTTAGTATTCCCCTAGCTCTCTGCTGTCTTCCTGCAGAGACCTCTGCTCCCTTGAAGCTCATGCCATCTGGCTATGTCCCTCTCTAAATCATGTTGCTGCCATCTGCTGATCTCTTGGCCATTCTTCTTTACTCACAGATAACCTAGCCCCTGGCTCACACTCCACTCCTGTTTTTGTCATCATGCTCTTTGATTTCAGTGTCTGTGTGGATGACTCATCCTATTACCTTCCTCTCAGTTCCTTGACTTCACTTTTTCACTTCACTCTTCAGCCACCTGCTCTCATGGCCATACCTTAGAACTTATAAATTGAATGACCTCTGAAATATAAATTTCAAAGATCTTATCGTTTTAGCTCACATGTGCTATTAACTGCATTGCAATAATTCTTTGACTACATCAGAATCTCTAATAAAAATGTTGAAGAAAATACAACCAGGCTGACATATTTTTCATCAGTAATTACAACCCGCACATGGACACTTAACATTCTCAGTACTACTTAATTTCTGCAGTAGGATTGCATTCATAATTTTAGACACAACTACCTCATGTTGTCTCTTCTCTCCTCACACCCATTTCCCCTCTCCCTCCCTCATGTTTCAGAAATAAAATAGAAGTTATTTAATGGGGCCTGTTCACCTTCCTGTCATCAAATCTACCAACCCACCTTTATTTGTACCTTTCCTCCTATTACAGAGATTTATTTCAATGTTTGTCTCTCAGGCACATCACCCCACTAGAGCTTTGGGTTTCATCCCCTCTTGCTTTCCAAAGGTCTTGTACCTTCAGTTATTCTGTCTACTTTGCATCACCAAATGGATCATTCACTTAAGTGTAAAAACAAATCTCTTAAAATCCCATTATCACCTTTATTATACCATTTCTTTGCTCACCTTAACAGTAAATTTCTTTTTAAAATGTATACCAGATATCACCTACTGGTCCTTCCTCAAACTTTGCTTCCTATAATTCACATAAATTATTCTTGCAGAATCACCAATAATCTTCTCATTGCCAAATCCAAGGAATATGATCATGCTGCCATCTTGTTTAACTCCCAGTTTTTCCCATTTGAATACTTGGCACCACCAACCATCCACTAAATTAAACCAGAAATCTCAACCTTAATTATTCTTAATCTCTTAGCCTTAATTCCTCCTTGACTCTCTGCCCAAAGTCATCAGCAAGTCCAGCCTTTCTACCTCTACACCTCTAACTAATCCTTACTTTTCTCCTTCTCCACTACAACCGCCCTGGTGTAAGCCACATCATCCCTCACAGGTCAGCTCACAGACCTCTCACAGGTCTACTTATTTCTACTTCTGTCTGCAGCAGCCCAGGTGTTCTTTCCAAATCATATATCAGTCTATATAACTTCACTGCTGAAAACCTTTTAATGCTTTTTGTTTGTACTTAAAATGAAATTCAGGCTCTGTACCATGACCTGTGAGATCCAGGTGATGGGAATGTGAGGGTGATATTTATTTACCTCCCTCCTCCATACATTCCATACAGAGGAGTAAACTTTCTCTTTGCAGAGAGAAAATCATGAAATTATTTCTGGTTTCTCTCAGCAACTGCCCCCTCCACTCTCATCCCTTTGTACCCCTTTCACCCCCTGAGAGGAAGAGGAAATAATCTCAGTGATATAGGAATAGGAAACGAGAATGTCTGGCCAGAGATTCCTCAGCTTCTTTCTTTCAGAACAGCTTAATTCTCCTTCACACGTTAATAAATAATAACTTCTGGGCTAGAAGCCTTCAGTCCAGTCTGCTTGGGACAACAGAGGAGGTAAATTTTTTCAGGATAATGGCAATGGGTGGGGTACTAGGAAATGAGCAATAAGACAGCTGTTATTTTGATCTCCATCTAATCTGACTCCTGAGTCCTATATCTCACTTGGTTCTAAATTACGGAATAACACAGAAAGTTTAAAACCCCAAATTCTACTTTATTGGACTTTTCACTACCTCTGCAACTTCATTTTTTGCCACTCTCTCCTGCTTACTAGACTTCAGTTACTCCGGCCTTCTTTCACTTCCTAAAAGATAGCCACAATATTCCTGCCTCAAGATCTTTGCACTTGGCAGGCTCCCTCTGTCTGAAAAGTTCCTCCTCTAACTTCTTGCATGATTTGCTTCTTATCTTCAGGTCTCAGATTAGTTACCAGTTTTAAAAGTTGCCTTCCCACAGAGTGTTACATAAAGTCACTTCCCCACTGCCATTTTTGTCTGTCCCAGCCCCCAATCTGCTTCACTCAATAGTACATATCATATTTTTTATGTTTGTTCATTTATTTGCTTGTTTGTCCTCCTTGCCCAAATGTGCTCAGTGAGAGGAAAAGTCTTTATTGTTCAGTTATACCCCCAAGGATTAGATCATAGCAGGCTAGTCATAAGTATTTCTTGAAAAATGAATGATTACATGGAAATAAAAATTTATAATTAATACCTGGCTTACTGACTTGATAATTACAAAATGTTCATTCCAATTAGTTTACTTGTGAATTTTTCATATTCCCACAATTGTTTTGTACCCAGAAAACCAGAAATTGGTTTGTTTACCATAAAAACCAGGTTCCAAAATGCAAATGCCTTGAAGAGATGATTACTTCAAGTATACAGTCAACTTAATGATGATATTGTAAACACGTGTATATTAGTTGGCTCTAGGAAGTGAAAAGGGGCATAAAAAAGAATCTGGATAGTGTATCTGAAAAGATGAAAATGTATATTCATGAAATGATTCAAGTACACATATAAAATGAAAAGTCTGTTTTCCAGCCTGAATAAAGAACTAGTTAATAAATTCATGAAGTATGCTCATATATACATATCACACATGTATCATCTATCTATAGATATAGGCTCTTATAATTTTTAAACGTGTACTAGAACAAAATTAATTTAATATTAACTAACTATTGAGGTAAGCAGAATAATGTGCCCCCCAACCCCACCCCTAAGATGTCCATGACCCAGTCACTGGCAATGTGTGAATGTTACTTTCTATGGCAAAAGGGACTTCACAGATGTGAGTAAATTAAGGATCATGAAATGGGAAGATTATTCGGGATTATCCTAGTAGGCCCAATATGATCATGAGGGTCCTTATAAGAGAAAGGAAGAGGCAGGAAAGTGAGAGGAGGAGATGTGATTGCTGCCTAGAAGAAGCATACAAGCCAAGGAATGTGAGCAGCTTCTGCTTGGTAAAAAAGTCAAGAAAACTGATTCTCTTCTAGAGCATTCAGAAAGGAACACAGCCCTGCCAACACTTCCATGTTACTCCATTTTGGACTTCTGACCTCCAGAACAATGAGATATAAATCTGTGTTATTTTAAGCCAATAATTTTGTAATAATTTGTTACAGCAGCCATAGGAAACTAATACAAGTACAGGATCATTATTATGAGAATTAATTACTAGTAAACTATAAGTAAATAGATATGCTGGTTAATGAGGCATTTCTGTTCAGAAGCCTACTAAGCCGGTTTCTATCATAAAAGCTTCTTTAAACCCTAAGAATTGCTTAATCAGGGTTGGATGAGATTAAATTAGAACACGTCTTCTTTAGGAAGCCTTTAGGGGAATTTTTAAGTAAATAAAAGAAGACACCTGAAAGAAGACAGTGGAACCTTCAAGCAGAGCTGGAAGAATCCTAAGAGTAGGAAAAACAATTACTGGTGATTTGAGCTACACATACATATATAAAGGAAGCAAGATAATTTAATTAGAATTTCTCTTTTGAATTTCTTTATTTTTAGCTAAATGACCACTCTTAAAATGCTTATATGTTTCACAAGAGAAAGGATCATTGTAAGTCCATTGGCGTAGATTATTAGATTCCTATCATATGAAAAGAAAAACATTCCTAGATAGAAACTAGACAGGTGAACATGTTAGTGTGAAGAAGCAGGTAAGAGAAAATGTAAGTTGTCTCTTTCTCATGCAACGTCATAGTGGAGGTGAGGTTAAGTGTGAGGAAGCAAGTCTATACAAGGCAGTGTGATGAAATGAAAAGAACAGGAACTTTGAAATCAGATATTTTATTAGTCATGTGAAATTAGGCAAATTAATTAAAATATTTTGATTCTCCATTTCCTTATCTGTAAAATACCTAACTGATGTGGTTAGTGTTAGATGTTAGTATTGCATGAGAGTTTCTGACATGTAAATAATTCTAAGAGCAGACTGATTTCTATTCTGTTTTGCTGTAGTCCAGTCCAGAGTAGGAGGAATGGAATGTTTCTCAAGACTTAGAGTATTTCTCTTGCAAGTCTCTGAGGATGTGTACATGCGGGTAGGAGTGGAGAGTAGAGATAATTTTAGGTAGTACAACTAAATGCTTCTGTCAGAACCAAGCACAATAAGAAACATATTCCTTAAATTTGAAAGATAGTTCATGGTTTCTCCCCTTGACAGACATACTATCACTCACAATTTTTACAAAGAAGAAATTTGAGGGTCAAAGACAAAGTGAACTGCTCCCAAAGACATAATTAACTGCCAAAGAGGTGGAATGGGACTCAGCATTCTTCTGTCTTTTCCTCTATGTTAATAGTTTCTACCATTAGGTTTCTTGGTGTTCTCAAGCCACCTATTATTTTACTTTGGCACAATTTCCTCATTATAATGAAATGTGCTGAGAAAACTCAGTAAGACAGCAGTGAACTAAGATCTCATTCTTCTCTGAGGTGCTATCTCATTAATGAACTCTTTAAGGACTGAGTTAAATTTGAAGTTTAGAGGAAGAAAAGGAAACAAAATTTACCCTTACCTATCAAATAGCTTAAAAATATACAAGTATAATGAATTCCTTCATGTTATAATTTAAAATCTTGGATACATAGCAAGCTTCTAATCCCCCATTTTAATGCAATGGAATAGCAAAGCCAACTGAAATTAAAATAAGTTGAATATTGTTTCAAGAATAACTGAGCCTATATCTTAATCAACATTAGCTTTGTTAAATATTCATAAATAAAATGTGATAGTAGTACAGAGATTCTGTATTTTATACTTGTAAATTTCAGAGAAACAGGAGAAAAAAATACACACAACAAACTTTGCTTCAAATATTTTACAAAACAGTATTATTTTTTAGTCTTTTGGGGTTACACAAAATAAATTTTCCCTCAACACATTTATCTGTGTATTGTTGCAGTGCAAGTTTGAATTGAGAGGCTTAGATTTTACTTGTTTCCTTTATTAATTAGTTATAGATTCTAAGTTAAATTATTTAACCTCTCTGAGCACGTTTCATAATTTGCATACCTGAGATAATCATACCTCCCACATAGTGCTGTTATAAATTTAACATAAACAATGCTACACATCTAATTAGTCACCAAGCCAATATTACTTCTTTAATATGTCTCAAGACTGTCCATTGCTTTCTCCTCATTGTTCTATTTTAGCTCAGTTCACACATGAACTATTACAGTAGTCTCCTAACAGTCTTCCAGAATTCCAGTCTAGACCTCATTCTTAGCCACTTTCCACTTTGCAACTATTTAAAATATACTTAGCTCCATTATTTTCTAACTTAAAACCCTCCAATAGCTCCCTGCTGCTTCTCCCTCAAACTAAATTCCTTACTTCCCATCATCTCCCCTCAAAATTCTATCCATCTATAGCCTTTTTTGTAAAATCATCTTTAACTTCTTTGGCTCATTTTTTTTATACATTAGCACTCAGAGGCTTAGGAGATTTTCTAATAGAAAGAGACTTTAAAAATAGACTGGTTGTACTCTTGGTTTTCATAATACATATCAGTAGCTATCTCTTATAACACCTAGTGCTGAGCTTGGAAGAGATGAATAACTACTTGACTGATTGTAAAATGTTTTATCCCACCTAAAAACATGTATACAATCTAGGTATATATTTGCTTGAAATATGTATGCATTAATCCATTTGAGGTGCTATACTCTGAAAAAAGTTTTAGGTTTCATAAGATTTACAAAAATCTTTATATTAAGTAAATAGCAGGGGTGGGGTTAAGTTTAGGGTTACAGTGAGCTAGGGTTAAGACATTTCAGTTGTTCAGCCTGGACTAGCCTAACCTCACTGAGGCCTTCTAAAAATAGAATTTAGGCAGAAGACTGTTCACTACCAAATTATTATTATTAATATTTTTTTTTATTACTGCAAAGTTCTGTTAACTACTCCAGAGAGATTCCCTTAAATGATATTCAGGTCATCATAGTGAAGAAGAGGCAATCAGTTCCCCATTATTCTTTTAAAGAATCTTCCTTTTCTACTTCCTCTAGCTCTGCCCCTCCCAAAACATTTCCGTTAAAGAATTTAAATCACCTTTTAACCTCTGTAAGGTTATATGCATCCATGAAGTAAGTTATAACCCTTACCAAATGTAGTGCTACTGATCCTAATAAACATTCTGCTTGATACTTCCCACACCCCACAAAAGCTACTGAGTAATCATAAATCAGTTTTCAACAATAGTTATTCAGATAAATTTATGATACTTTATAAATATATATTTTAAATAGAACTTAAAAATGTCTGCACTGCGTCAGAATGTTCTTTACTGTGTAGCAGGCCTAATTGAATCTTCACCACTGCCTAAAATGGAGCATGGACACTAGTAGGTCTACTTCTGGAAAACTATTTTTATATCAAGTGAATATTTTCTAGCTATTTATGTGATCAATGACCAGAGGTATCATCAATTTTTCTAATATAAACTTTTTGAGGGTGGGACCTATAGTTATTTTTTTTATCTCTAGTTCCTATTAAAGTGCCTGATACATACTAAGCACCAAGGAAATCTCCACTGAGTGAATGAATGCATAAATTAGTACAAAGACTAGACTCCATCCAGTGGAGGGCTCATAATTTAAGAAAGGAACAACATAGCAGCTATCATCATTACAAACATTTATTGAATAACTAATTTTATTTGGTGAAGTGCTAAGAGTTCATGAAGAGAATATTAACAACATTCTCATTCTCTTTCAGAATAAAAACTCTGAAAAAATAGACTTTCATTAATACAACAAGTTTTTATTGACCACTTACTATGTGCTAGTATTGTTCTGGCACTGGGAATATAATGGTAAATAAGACAAATATTTTTGCCCTGGGGAGCTTAACTTAAAATCGGAATAACACAGTAAACAAAATATATCCTAGGAATAAGTGCTAAGGAAAAAAATAAAGTATGGAAATAAGGATATGAAGTGGAACAGAGTTTTGAAATTTTATATAAAGTGGCTAAGGAACACCTCACGCAGATAACTTTTGAATAAAAAGATGAAGAAAAGATATGAGAAAAGTTATATTTTTATAATAAAAGAAAGGGGAAGAGAGGGGAACTGATGAGTGTAAAAGAGGCAGGCATCCCACCAGTCCAATTCTGCATGTAGCAATCAGCACAATAGAGACCTGTTGTCTGTGGTTTCACTTTCCTTGGCTATACAGTATACCAGAGTACAAAAATATTAAATGGGAAATTCCAGAAATAAACAATTCATAACTTTTAAATCTCCTGCCATCCCGCCCACAACATGAATCATCCCTTTGTCCAGCATATTCATGCTGCTGTTTCAGTTATGACAGGTTGAGAGAATATATTCACATAACATTACAGTAGTTACAATTGTTCTATTTTATTATCAGTTATTATAATCTTACTGTGTCTAATTTATAAAGTAAACTTTATCACAGATATGTATGCATAGGAAAAACATAGTATATATACAGTTCTGTCTGTGGTTTCAAGAATCCACTGGGAGTCTTGAAATGTATCCCCTGTGGATACATTGCATCTCACTATGGTTACATATTAATACATTGGGACTCCCTGTGTACACTATGCCTGGACAGCCCTGTGGTTTTAATTGGTAGGAAGGCTGAGGGGACGGCTTGTGTATTTAAGCAGAACAAAAAAAAAGCACCTAAACAAGCATTGGGTAGGAGGTCACAAAACTACATCAGCTACTTTTGCTAGTTTCAATTCATTCATCCAAATGAGAGATAGAAGATGCTCTTAGAAATTATTGTAATATTTAATTTACAAAGGAAGTCACAGGAAAAGTGAAATAAGAACTTGAAAATCTAAAAGAGATTAATAAAGATTAAGGAAAACAAGAATAAAAATATGAGCAATGCAAAGGACCCAGGGTGGTCTTCTGGAGAGGTCCAAAATGAACGTGCAAGATAGGGGTGGGTGGGGACCGAGGTCGAAGGTTGGAGCTTTGCATTGGTGTGTGTTATGGATAGAATCACGTCCCCTGCAAAACCATATGCTGAGGTCCTAACCTTCAGTATCTCAGAATATGAGTTCTTTTGGAAATAGGGTTATTGCAGATATAAAGATGGAATCATACCCAAGCAGTTGCACCCTTAATCTGACCGGTGTCCCTATGAAAAAGGAAAATTTGAACAGACATGCCATTAGAAGGTTAGAAGGTTCTGCTACCACAAGCCAAGGACCTTCTAGAAGCTAGGGAAGGCCTGGAAGAGATCCTTCCTTAATGCCTTCATAGTTAGCAAGGCCCTGCCACCTTGATTTCAGACATCTGGTCTCTAGAACTGAGACGAACCATTCCTCTTGTTCTAAGCCACCCAGTTCGTTATACTTTGTTACAGAAGCCTCATGAAACTAATTCTGAGGCAAACAGAAAGATCATCCTCATAGCACAGAAGAGGAAAGAGTCTAACACAAGAGTGGGGTGGCTAATAGTCTTGTGCATCTGAAGTTTCAGTTTTGACTTCTGCAGTTAAACAGTCTTTTCTTGTTTTACCAAACATCTCTAACTCTTGTTTCACTTCTGTTTTACAAAAGTCACATAAAATCTACCCTCTGCTGAAGAAATTACAAGGCCCATTCTGCCTTCAGTTTGTAGTTCTCAGTCATACAAAAAGAAACTGATCTGACCCTAAGAAGGGGCCACGGATTAAGTGGGTATAAAGCTCCTTTTTTTCAATATTGGATTGAAAAAAGTTTGAAAGGGAGAAAGAAACCTCAACGCAGCTATTCAGCATCTGCCTCCCACAGGCTATGCTGCTGCCTGCTCCCCTCTCCCTGCAGGACTCGGGAGAGCGACCCACTCCGGAGGGGTCAGGGAAGACCAGGTTGCGGAGGAACGTAGGGTTCCTTCCCACAGCCTCCTCCCCGGGGCAGAGATCCCAAAACCAGCCCCCGCCTGGCGCGCATGCCCAATCGGGACGGCGCCCTGGGAGGGACGCGCTGGGCTCAGGTGCAGGGAGCCATCGACGTCCCCGCGACGCCCCGGCGGGGCCGCAGCCAGCTCAGCCGTGCTTTTTAATTTTCCGCCGACTGTGCCCATCCAGCGTGGGTGGGACCTCACGGGCGACGGCACCCACGTTAAATGGCTTCTCAGGCGTCCTCCAGGGAAGGCAAGGCCGCGCCTCTCTAGGAAGAACGGCACAGCCCCCGAGGAAATCCTGGGGCGGCCACTCTTCTTCGCCGCCCGGACCCCTCTGTTTTTAAACTGGCCACAGCCAGGGCAGCCTGGAATGGTCCCACTGACACGCCCGCTAGTATTCAGCGTCCTCCAGCGGCCACCTCCCTGCTCTGTGCCCCCCGGGCGCACAGGCTGCCCTGGGAACGGGCGTCCCCAGGTCTCCATCCCCGCGGGGGGCTGGCCCCGTGGCCGGCGCGTCCATCCCCGCTTCCTTTTGGGGTGTCCGCCTCACTTCGCCACCGTCCCGCCCGGCCCGGCGTCTCCTCCTCCGGGAAGTCCCCGCCCGTGCAGCCGGCCGCGCGGTCCCGCAACGACGGCGGGCGGGGTCCGGGTGGCGAGCGTGGGGCGCGCCGGAGGGCGGCGGTGCGGGCTCAGGATCGCGGTGCGGGGCACACCCTCCGCCCCTCAAGCTCCGCGGCGGCGGCGGCCGCAGCGGGTCCGCAGACACGCCCACCCGCCCGCTCCGACCCGCCGGCCGCGCGGGGGCGGGGAGCGGGAGGCACTGCGCATGCTCGGCGCGCGGGGCGGGGCGGCCCCGGCCACGCGTCGGGGCGGTGCTCCGGGGGCCGCCCCCGCGCCCGGGCCGCCCCGAGCCGCGCCCGCCGCAGGCCGAGCCCGCCGGCCCCGCCCCGCCCCGCCCCCCGCCGCTCGTCCCCGCCGCGGCCGCGCCGCCCGCAGCAGCAGCAGCGGCAGCAGCAGCAGCAGCTGCTCCTCCCCGGCGGCCGCCCCCCGCGGGTCCCTCCCTGGCTGCGGGAGCGACGGAGGGAGAGGGAGGACGCCGCGCCGCCTGCAGCCGAGCCCTTCGCCTCGCCCCGCCGCCGTCCCCGCACCCTCGGGAGGAACATGGGTAAGTCACCCGTCCACCCCCGTCATCGCCTGACATTTTCCTTCCTCTCCCTCTTTCTCGGCGCGTTGCAGGGCGGAAAGCGTTTCTCGCGCAAAGTTGCCGGATTTCTGCGATCCGCGGGGCGTGAGACCGCGGGGCTCTTCCCCCGGGGGGAGGCGGCGCCCGCGCAACGCGCGCCGGGTCCGCGGCCCCAGGAGGCGCCGGAGCGCGGGGCGGGGTCGGGCCGCCGGGTCGCCGCGCCGCGCGGGCACCTCGCCGCCTCGCCTCCCTCCCCTCCTCCACTCTTCCTGCCCGAGCCGGGGCCGCGCGGGCTCGCATCCTCTGCCCCAGCCGCCGCTCCCCGGAGGCCGTCGGCTTCCTCCCCGCCATCCCCCGCGTCGGGGGCTGCAGGCGCGGGTCCCACCGCGAGGACGACCACTGCGCGTAACTTCCCTGGCAGGGACACCTTTTCCCTTCTTGGCGACAGCTCATCCCGAGGCGGGGAAGTGTGAGCAAGTAGTTTGTGAGGGCGATTTGACCACCTGCACGGAAATTATTTTTCGATGGGGGAGAGCGGACAGCCTCGTCGGTTGGAAGGATGACTTGTCAGAGGCCACGGGGAACGTGAAGACGGATGGATGGATGGAGCCGCGAGCTCTGTCCGTCCCTGTGGAATTAGTGCTGGGTGATTACAATGTGCGATATTCCTGTGCTCAACCCATTTACTGGGTTCCTTCTCCTCCACCGTGTGACATGTTACCGAACTTACATTAGTTAGTCGTTCCCAGCTTCCCCTGCCTAAATCTACATAATCTGATTTTAGTTTCTTTGTATTTATAGTAAATCTCAAGAGATTCGTTTGAAATATGTAAATGCAGATCTGTTTTGTAAAATGACATATAATTTATCCTAACGTTTTTACATGGTATGCTGCTTTCCTGTTAAGTTCAGTAATTACGAAAACGTCTGGTGAGTTCTGTAATTAAAAACGAAAGTTTTTTTTTTTTTTAATAGTAGCAATTTGGAATACTTTATCTCTACACGTTCCCCAGTTTGCTTTCACTCCAGGCTTATCATAATTTCTTCTTTTTAAAATATGCTCCACTGGCATCTGTCAACTCAGACTTTTCCCACCCCTTCTGTGCAAGTTATTTTAAGCTTGAGATGTATGTGGTCCTTTCGTCTGTTCGTACAGTGTACAGCTTGTCCAGAGTTAGGTCATGGCATCTCTGAATCTTCAAGGAAATATCAAAATCAGGACATGGTGTCGATGAAACTTACTTGAAAAGCACATGCTTCAAGGTATGATTCAGACCTTTGGCCATATACATCTGGAAGAAGCAAGTGTTGCAGGAAAGGTGGTATGAATGAAAAATGAATGTAGGGCCTTGATTTTTATTTTCAGTTGTTTTTTCTCTTTTAATGTACTATCAGTATGCTGAACAAATATCTGTAAAAATTGGGTGGCCTGTTTATATGAATTTAGCCTTTCTCTGGGAGTGTAATTTTAACCAAACATTAATTTAGATTAATGGACACATTGTATCTTTCCCTTGAACATACAAAAGTTTTCTTAATTATAGGCCACAAGTTTGGTCTGTAAAATACAATTCCCTATGTTCCAGGGTGAGCTTAAAAAAATTTAAATAATTTTTAACTTATATTTTGAATCAGTACCTTTTCAGTGAAAAAATTTCAATTCTAATGAATAAAAATAAAATACTTAAACTGCTTACTAAAAAATAATTTATCTTGAAAATCTCAAATGTTAAAAAAAATTCAAATAGAAACCCATCTCTCATTTGAAGGTTCTTAGATAACTGATTACATTCGTCTGTCTCTCCTCACAACCCTCTGTACCTTGTTGGAAGCTTTTAAGCACTTACATAATCTCCTTTATAATGGAACTGTTTATCTAGGTGTCGTGCATTTAATCATGAGTTCCAGAAGATGAAAATAATGTCTTAATAATATTTGTGTCCTCAACAGTACTTTCCACATAGTAGGTATTCAGTAAATCTTTGGTGAATCAGTTGAACTTAAAACATCTATTAAATTGTGAACCTGAAAGTATGGGCTCTGAACAGGCATTTGGGTTGATAGTTGTTGTGGAGGTGGTGAGGAAGCTGGAACAGAGAAGTATAATTTTACTATGACTGCTTCTCTCTAAAAAATAAAACGTTGGGTTGTCTCAGAGGTAAGGGTTTTGGGGGCAGCCTCCAGGCAAGCCATTTCCTTCTATGGTGTTTTCAATGATAAGGCGGTTTAGTCTATGATCAGTAGGTATATACAATAATGTAAAATTCAAACTTTGAAAAGCAGTTTTATGTTCTGAGCCAAGAAAGTAATACAAATTCATGTACACATAAGAGGTGGAAGATATACTGATTAATGGTAGGGGGGAAAATCACTTTATAATCTGTCTTTTCAAGAAATAAATATGGTGGATTTTTAAAAAGAAACTCTTATGGGAGTGCTTTTTCTCCATAAAAAAAGTGAAGGAAACTTTTTATATAATTTTATGGACCTTGTTATTATTTTATGTATATATTTTATTATTTTATTATTTTATGTATATATTTTATTATAAATTCAACATGTATTCAATATATTTTGCATGTCAGCCATGTGCAGTGGACTGTGGGAGGACAAAGATAGGTAAGACATTTATATCTCCAGTTGTTTATAATACTAGGAAGTATATGGCATATATAGGTAACTAGTGGAAATAAAGTATAACGTAAAAGATGGCTTCTATGTATATTTTATCAGAGGATAAAGGGAAGTTTTTAGAAAAATGATCTTATTTGAACCAAAGGTTGGTTAAGCTTCAGAAAGGTACACAGGAATGGAGATTGTTAACCAGGATGGGAGTGGGAGGAGAGAAATGACATAATGACATAAATGAAGATAGACAGGCAATATTCAAGGAGTTTCCAGATATGATTAAATTAGCCATGTTTTGCTGGAACAAAAGGTAAGGAAATAGTGGGTAGTAGAGATGAAAAAATATTAATAAAGACCAGGTAATGGAGGACCATAAATGCCAAACTAAAGATTTTGGATTTGCTTTGTCTATTGAGGGTCTGTTAAACATTTTTATGTATTTAAGTGATGGATCACATCTGTGGTTTAGGAAAATTAATTTGTGCAGGATGAATTAGATGAGAAACTAGAAAATGCTTCAGAAGGTAGTTGTCGCAATTTGGGTGAAAATATTTAATGGCCTGAATTAGGTTCTGGCAATGGGAATAGTATATTGCAGATAAAAAACAGGGTTTATTTGGCAGCAATTGAATGTGGAATTGAGAAAGGAGTTATTGCCTTGGCAGTAATGAAAATGTAGAATCTATTACTGTATATTTAATCTGTTGGAAGAGGAACATGAGTGGCCAGTTTTGGACTTGTGGAGTCGGACTTTGGTCTGCTATTTAAATTATCTGCTCCTTGATGACTGGGACTTTCATATTAGGTTACATTTCTAACACTAGTGTCTGACACATAGTAGCTATGCAGTAAAAAATTGAAACTAGACACAAATTATCTAACATTTGTTTTAACTCTCAACAGAGGACTAGAACTAGAAATCTGGAAGTTATCCACAAGTATCCTGTGATGATATTTGAAATTAGGTAGGAGGATGAGAGTCAACAAAGAAAAAAAAAATTGTCCAAGATAAAATCTTGAGGAATACTCCATAGTTAGAAAAAGGAATGGAATGATTTGACACTGAATAAGACAGAAGTAGGTAGGAGTGAATTGGCCTATAGTTGGTTTCTACCAAAAGTGGTCAAAAAGCCTTTTGCTTCAGAACAGTCTGAATGATGAGGGCTGAGAAAAGGCTCCAAGTTGATGTGGATTGGTTAGTATATTAACCAATTTTTTTTTTCAAAAGGCATGTTTTAAGAGGCATAGTAGATATGGAGGTCAGTTGAAGACTGAGTATTAATGAGTAAGTGGAAACAGGGCTTACTATGATTAGTCATGCTATATTCCTTCCCCTGTTTAAAAATATAAATTAACATAAATTTCTTAAAACATTTTTAAAATGTTGTGCTTTACATGGAGTGGCACATGCTGTTTCCTTGCCTGGGAATAATTTGTAATCTTACCATAGTACCTCACATTTCTTTGACATTCCATTTTTTTTACTGTCTTTGTGACTTTATTAACTTTTTGCAATATCTGTCATGCAGAGTGAGTTTCAGAGTGGTTTTATAATTTTATATGATATTTTGCATAAAGAATATTTTTATTGATGGTTTTTCTTTATTTACTATTAATTTTTGTGAATTTGGAATTTCTCTGCTTATATGTATGCCTCTAATTTTATTCTTTATTCTTGGAGTTTTGTTTTTTCTCTGTAACATTGTATTTAGCAATATACATGCCTTTTTTTTCTCTTGTATTTTTAAGTCCAGGAATGCTTTCATGAGTAAATAGTAAAAAAATAATACTTTTACTTTCTCTTTTCAAGTCAGGGTAGAATAATAAAATATTTTTTATAAGCTATTAATCACTAAAATTATTTTTTATAAAAGATTATAGATGATAGATGAATGAGTTTAATAATTTTTTTTTGGCATTATATCTGTTTTATATATGCCTATTTTTTTCATTTGAGACAAAAGTTAAATTCACTATTCCTGGTTGAGTCCTATTCTGAAGTCAATAATACTACTATTTGGGAAGTGAAAATAGACTTAATTCACTTTGAGAACTATAGAGTTTTAACTTTCATGGTGGTATGTTGGAGTTTCTAGGTTCCTTCGGGGAAATATTGTCATTGCTTAATCCAGAGATTCCAGACCACCTGAATTTGAACTTAGCAATTCTGGAGTTATTGGTGGCACCGCTGGCTGTAAAAATTACCTAAACTTTTAATACCCACTCCTGGAATGTCAGGAAGTCTGGAAAAGAAAAGTCCACTCCTTTGGGAACTCCATGTAAATTTTAGTTAACCAAATGTTTAGATAACAATAAGGAAAAAAATAATTTAAAGTACTTTTCTAGACATTTAAGTTGACAAACAGCTCTTGAGAAAAACCATAATAAATTAAGATATCAGAATAAGTTACAAAGTCTATTTTGATTTGGTTCTAAAAAAATCTGATTCTTTGAAATAAACTTTGAAATATACTCAGTATTATTGATGTCTTAAATATGTTATACCACTCCTATATATTTTGTTTTTCTTTAGTATTCAGAAGGTAGTATGTACTTGAGGTAACAACTTAAGAGTTTGAACCAACTTGTTAGCTTTAGGTAGCCTGAATACCATTACCCATGCTGGCCAAGATATGGATACTGGGTTCAAATTGCAGAGTGATGTAACTCTCTCACTAAATCTATTTATATGACTTTTGTTGCTAGAAGCATTCTAAGAGTTAAAACTGAGAAATAGGATAGTGGTAAATGGAAGTAGTTAAATTGAGCTCCTAGCCATGATTGTCTGATGTATAAACTCCAGGTTTCCTTTCAGTTTTGTTCACAAAATGAGTTTTTGCCATATGTGCTCAGTATCTGACCTTTTCTCTAAAGACTATTTTTGCTCAGTTATGTCTTGTATTTATGGCTTCAACTACTATTTATATATTATTAGCATCTAAATATATATATGTATATCTTGGCTATATCTAAGTATCTAGTTGATTACTAGATATCTCTGTATACATAGTTATTTAAACTTATTGAATTCCGAACTGAATTCACTGTATAATTTTTAATGGTTTTAACCAGAGATATTATGGTTAAAGTTTAACCAAAGTGCTTCTCTAGAAAGCTCAGATTTATGGTGTTTGTTGATATCATGTAAATGAATAGTTGGGAAGAGATGAAACGCAGCATACTATTCTGTAGAATATTTACCACATAGACATAATAATCTCTTGAGCCCAGATAATAGTAAAATATAATAAAGTAAGTAGTCATGAGTATTGAATAGTATTATTTCTGTTTTAATATAACATTTTAAGTTTACATAATTTAACTTTCAATTTTGGCTATTTTAATAACTATATCACAAAGTTTCTGAAAATTTGATAATCACATCTGATCCAGCGGGGCTCCACCAGTATATCATTGAACTAATAATTACTATTTATTACCATTTATTAAGAATTATTGGTATCAGTTATGTTTAGCTTTACTTTTTAAATATTTTTTTAATTTAATTTTAGTCCCATCAGTTCTATGAAGTGAGTGACACTATCCTCATTTTACTGACTCAAAGCGTTAAATAAATTTATCTGAGGGGATGGAACTCAGTCTCTAAAATCCTGTTTAGGAGTATTGGTTCTTAAGCTTGCACAAAAATCACCTGGAGACGTTATTAAAAAAAATATTGGCCCCTCAGAAGTTCCGATTCAGTAGGTGTGAGGTAGGTTGATAATTTGCATTGTCAAGACATTTGTAGATGCTACTGCACTTTGAACAGCACCACCATACAGAAGAAATATGCAAACTTACGTAAAGGGCTAGATGATAAGCATTTTAGGCTTTCTGCAGGCCAAAGGTGAAATCAAAGATATTATATAGATAAAAGAGAAAATTTATGTGATGAGAGAAAGCAACTATGCACTAATTTTTTTTTGTTATTGAAATTAAAAATATAGCACTAATTGAGCACAATTTATTGTAATACAGGTCTACTACTAAAAAGACTGTAATTCTTCTTGAGATTTGCTTGGGATTCAGTTACCCTGTCATCAAAATTGACTGCAAATTTTATTTGTTAATACAGATCTGTAATGTGATTTTATGAACTTTGTTTTTGAAACTTGTTTTCACGTAGATAGGTATTGTTATTAATCCACGGACATATGATTTTAATGAGCATATTCATTGTATGGAAGGTATTTACAGAATTCTTCTGGATGCTTCTTTTAATATTTGCTCTTTAACATGATATTACATAGCAGATAAACCACTTCCAATTGAAAGTTAGGTGGAAGTTCCTCAACTGCATAGTTAAATGCATTCTGATAAATGGAAGTTTCTTTTACAGTTGAAATAAAGTCTGAAAAACACTGCTGGAACTGTAGTTGAGTTTGCAAAACATATCTCTTGCAGATTTGCATATGCATGGATATCTTGTTTTTGCTTTAACTTTTGATAGCACAAGAAGTGTATAAATAAAGCAGGTTATTATTTATGATTAAAGCAATGTTGCCAAAATGACAATGTAGTATGAGTTTCCATACAGGCATTGATTTTCAGGTCAAGATCTAGGAAACATTATGACATCTGACACAAAATCTCATTTCCAAAGCCATTTATTGTTTGGTAATAGGTTGAAGGCTTTTTTTGTTCAGAAATTTCAGTCTCACCCTTGAGCTCAAAGAAATCACAGTGAAACTCTACAACTGCTAAGCTAAGCCATTCAGCTGCCATGTGATAAGGCAAGTCAGGATTTTCAGCTTCTGTTTCTTCTCAAAGTGCACAGAACTGATGGTGGTTATATCTGTGAGAGTGAATTAATTTAATACTACTGATTGAATAATACATGATGGTTTAAAATAATTTCTCCATAAAATATCTGCTGATGAATAATATAGTGAAGAACCATAACCATAGGCTGTAGACACCTACATTTTCACAAAATTTGTAAATGTATTCAACTCAGCCTTTTCTATTTCTTACATTTTTAACACATCTTAGCAGATTCTACTTCAGGTTGTTTTCTTTGAGTGTATGTTTTCTCAGCTTTGAAAATATTTTTGCCTATGTTCTATGCAGACTATCGAAGCTAATTATTCAGTTACTTCATGCTCAGCATTGGTTTCTGGAACATAATAGCACTAAACAATATCACATGTATCAGTTTATCAAAAAGCAAAAGAACCTGTCAAAATCATTTACTTTGTTTCTTTTAGTTGAATATTGATATTGCTCCCAGTGTCTTTACCACTTCAAGTAGCTGTTCTCACTGAAAGGCTAATTATTCTTAAAGAAGTTACCCCCTTCCCCGGAGAAATAATTCTTTGATTGCTGTAGTTAAAATAGTTTAACTCACCACTTTGCAGCTTTACTTTCATTTTTTATTTTTGTGAAGAAATTCTGCTGCAATGAGATACTTTTGTTATATTTTCTGATTTCTCTGCTTTCCTATAAATTGTGAATGTGATGAATGTTTAGTCTGGTATTATAGGTGTGTGTTGTATTTTTCTAGCATAACTGTAGTGTCATCACATGATATAGTAGTTTTCCATCTAATTCAATAACAAAATAATCTATATACCACTTTAAATGCATGACTTTCGAAGTATACTTTTCTTAGTTTAACATTCTGGTGAAAATGAAATGTGGTATGACAGTATACGTAGTACTTGAAACACTGGAGTCATAACTGTGTCACCGCAATTTATAGTTCATCCAGCAGCCGTGTACGGCTACGAGAGTGACACGTATGGTATCTGTCTCAACTACTCAGTTGTCATCGTAATGTGGACACAGGTATAGACAATATATAAATGAGTTGTGTGCCAGTAAAATTATATATGACACTGAAATTTGAATTCTATGTAATTTGTATGTCAAATTACAATATCAAAATATTGTAATAATCAAAATATTCTTTTGATTTTATTCAATCATTTACTAATGTAAAGCCATTTTTACCATGGGCTGTACTAAAAAACGGGCGATAGGCTATAGTGTGCAGCCTTTTTTGTAGAGTAATGGTACACCACCTTACCTTTCCCCAAGAGCTTTCCTCATTGTTAAATCCGTAGCTCAGTGAATGGTACCACCATCCATCTAGTCAACTATTTCTAAGATCCAAAGTCATTCCTCTTCCAACATCCATTGGAGTCCTGAAATTCTAACAGTTTTACCCCTTGAATATGTCCTCTCCTATCTCCTCTTTTCTCCACTATAAATATGCCATTCAGGCCTTGATTAACAACTCTTGAGACCATTACACTACTCTAACAGATATTCTTTCTCCCAGAATTCTCTTTGCTAGTTTTCACATGCTACAAGAGTACTCTTTGTAAAATGTGAATCTGGTCATTTCCTCCAAAGATTTTTTTCCATTGGCTTTCCATTGTGTACAGCAAGGTTTCCAAACCCAAAAGATATTTGATTAAAAAGAGTTAAATGGTGGTCTTTTGACACAGATGTACATTTTTCTGCATATTAAGTCTAAAGGAATGTTTTTTATTTCCAAAAAGATGTATGCTTTCTCTCATTTTTCTTGAAAAATGTCTTTTTATCTTTTATTTTCTCATCTCTGATACAAGACAAAGCTAAAAAAAATATTTATGTAATAAAAACAGCAATGAAAGCATAATGAATGACAACTAATACCGGACCTACATGTAAGGATACAACAGGAAATGGTGGGACTGTGGCATACTAGAGAGTATGTGCCTAGTCTAAAAGAGGAGTTCTCTACTCAACTCCAACTAGTTTTGCCATGTGGAATGTGAGCCCAAGGAAGACATATTTCTTTTGGCTATTCAAAAGAAATCAAATTAGATTTATCAAAGCTTCAAATTGTTGGTTTTTTGAATTTTGAGATCTGGGCCTCAAACAGTGACATCATGAGTCTTTCTGCATTCAGATTAAAGAACTGAGGGTCAGTGGGGTTAAGAGACATGCCCAAACTTGCACATTTCCTAACTCCTACAGTTCTGTTCATTATACCAGGCCAATTTCAATTTGTTCATGAAACAAGCAAGCAGACAGGGTAGTGCATGCGTACATGTGTGCATGCACCTGCATACAAAGACACAGGTGTACACACACACATACATGTGCACATGTGAGTGCGTCTATGTGCGTGTGCACATATGTGCGTGCACACACACACACATGCACACACAAGCTAATACCAAGGATTCATTCAAATAAATAGGTTAGTCAAAAACTCTTCTGTATAAGTCTAAACTCTGCTTAGCTTTCAAGATCTGTAGAAATCTACCTCGCCTCTATTTCTCACTACTCTGAAAATACATCTTCATTTGATAATCTCACTATTCCTTAAATATTCTTCATCAATGATAATATCAATACTTCTTTCTTCATGTTATTCCTTCTCCTAAAATAATTTATATTCTATTCTTAATCATTCTCTGTGAAGACTGCTTCTGATCCTTATATAGACATCTCATTTCTTTGGACACCTCTAATTCCTTGGACTCCCCAAAAATATTAAATAATATAATTTTAGTCATTCAGTGTTTTATATTATTTTGTTGGCATTCAGTACATATTTATGTCATAATAGAGTCCCTACAGATTTAGGTCAGTCTTCTCCTAATTTTACAACATTATCCTTTAGTGAAGATAGGCATGTTCATAGTAGAGTTTTCAAACCAGCAGCCCATGGGCCAAGTACACTCTGCAGCGGGATTTTGTTAAGGAAGATTTAGAAATTGAAATTAGTTGTAACTGTTTAAATATCAGAAAGTTTCTGATAAGAATCTACTTTGCCAGATTTTCTTGAAAAATTTGCCAGTTTTTCTTGAAAAACTTTAGGGTCCCTGAGCCTGCATTCCAATTGGGCTCAGTGATAGTTGCTGTTTAGGCAGTATCTGAGATCCTCAGTTTACTATTTTTTCTTACTATCTTAAATCTTGTAATTTCACTCATTAATACTGTCTGGTTCTTAGTTATTTGATTTTGCAGTTTCTGAAGTTTCTTTTGCAGTTTTGAATTACCAAAGAGTTAACTGTATTCAAAATTGTGGTTAAATTGAACTTATATTACTTTTTGAAAATTAATAAAATCATTCTAAACTTAAGAAATTATTGTGAAAATTAAATCATACAACTAGTCAAGAGCAACATTTATTACCTATGATATATACGGTCATTGGTCTCTTCAAATTGAATTTTCAGTTGACCAAATGATATGAAAAATCAAAGAGATAGAGGATAGAATCTCTGACTCCCATAAATAACTTGGCTTGTATAGCCTTCAACAAGTTACCTAAGTTCTTTAAATCCCCATTTCATGTATATTTTTAACATATTATCATTATTGTTGAATAAGAACCAATGGATAGACTTCAAAAAATGGAAGGAGGAAAGGTGGTGAGGGGAGCCTA
Source organism: Cynopterus sphinx (assembly GCA_030015415.1). NCBI lineage: Eukaryota > Metazoa > Chordata > Mammalia > Chiroptera > Pteropodidae > Cynopterus > Cynopterus sphinx. The sequence goes on from CM057382.1 coordinate 122,835,718, forward strand.
TTTTGTAGGTAACTAATATAAGTTATCATATGGAAGCATTCAAGTTCATTTACCTAATTGAGGCTTACCAGCCTCCAAACCTACATCTTTTATTTTTTCCTGTTATTTATTCTTATTTTGGCCCTCGAGCATTAAATATACTTTTAAAGGAAAATAGTGGCATTTTAAAAAGTCATCATAGTGCAGTAGGGCTGCTGGATTGTTTGTAGAGAATATTATTTTCTTATATATCAGAAGGCATTTTCTGACATCTAAGAATTATACAATTATTTAAAACAAAAAAAATTATTTTTTAAAGTTATATAGAAATTTATATAACATTTATAAAATAATTTTATATAACTAGTAAGTTCCCTAATTTATAGGTGGAGGTTTTGTTTTTCATAGTCAGAAAACAAACAGATGAGGGATCATTGTACTTGAACAAAAAATTACTTTCAAAACTGAAACACACTAAGACTATTTTTAACAAGACATTTGTCAAATTTCATTAAAAACTATTTTACTCTTCTGAAAAATAGCCCCCTTTGAAAGTTCCACAAGTAATTTCAATAAAAAGATGAAACTGATCATTATAAAAAAGCAAAATTTACATTGATGATATATTAATGCTCCACAGAAATACAAATGTTGATTTGTCTTTAAAAATTTTTTTAAACTATTACAAAAAACAATCATTTAGAACAAAGAAAGTGTGTATGAGCTGATTAGCTTCATTTCCTTTTAGTTGCAAGAATGCATTTTTAGGGAGGGTGGTATTAAGCTCCAAGAAAGAATAACTGTCCACTGTGTCATGTTTCTGGCTTTTGTATGGCTTGTAAAAAGCACTATCAGTCAAATCAGAAACACAAGACTGCCATATTAGGCATTACAGAAAGTGAAAAAAGAAGTAGTGTAAGTAGTCACATTTTTCTGCTTTTGAAAAGCTTAACCTCTAACTGGTAGATAAAGAATAATATAAAATAAATGAATTATAGAGATAGATAAGCCCGTAATTCTTGAAAGAGAACACAGACCCCTAAAAATTTAAATGAGAGGCTAGATCAGATTTACCTTTTGAGCAACTACTACAGCTTCTCTGAAATATGCAAGTGCTTATTATAATGATCTGGAAATTTGCTCTAGAATTCCTTTATTCAATCAGTTAAATATTTACTAAAAGCTAGAGTATGTACCCAGCACCTTATTATCCTTGCGATACCATGGTAAACCCTGGTATATTTCATTGTGATATTTTTTGGAGGGTGGGTAGGGTCTATAGGCAGTTGTTAGCTAGTTCGTCTAAATGGTTGTGTTACAGATTCATTCTTGAAGACCTTCCCTCTATATAAAGACATTACCTCTTTATGTAGAAGGCAGTCCTTGCTTTGCCCAGTTCTGACATGCATGAGATCTGCATCAGTTTAATTTAAGATGGTACCGTGCAGGCTGCCTGTTCAGTGGATTGAGCCTAGACTTTAACATGTCTGGATTTATCCCAGCTTTGGCACTCATCTTTCTGGGCAAGTTATTCAGCTTCCGAATTCAGCTTTTTCATCTATTAAAATACAAGTAATAATAACATTCATTTTTTACAAGGTAGTTGTAAATATTACATAAAATAATATCCATATAAATTTTAATTTCGATTTCTAAGGCTGAAAATGCAATTTTTTTTTGGGGGGGAAGCTTTATCTTATACATTCAGGGATTAAAACCAATCAAAAGACATAGTGCTATTATTTTAAAGAAATCATGTAGTGAATATGAAGCTATTGTAGATTATAAAGCAGGGTCGTCTTCTCAATCTTTATATTTGATTAGTCATGGCTGTAAATATGTTTTGATGAATCTTGCTCAAGAAGACTCTTTGGAAGTCTAAGTAGATAGCCTTAAATACTTCTTTTCTACTTTATGAAGCCTTTAAAAATTGCCATACATAAGGCAGAATTTCCTCTTATCAAAATTATATTATCTGTCCCTTGTCTGGTCTTCCTCCCAAGTCAGGCAGAGCTTGGAGGCAGGATATTTTATACCCTTGAATCTTTTAGTGCCAGGAGCCAAAGCATTGTCATCAGATACTTGGGGGTATTCTGGAGGAGTAGAAGGTCACAGCTAAGATAGTAAGTCAAAGATCAGTCTACTAATCTAAGGGACTAAATAGAGTATGAGAGTTTGGAGATAAAATGGGACTTGAAATTGGGAAATATAGGATAATAGCATGAATTGTAAAACATTGTTATGGAAGAATTCTGATGATAGGATACTGATAATGTGAGAACTCAGGTTGGTTTGCATGGCATATACTAGATATAAGGAGCTGAAGTAGGGCAAATACATCTCACATAGTTATTTTTATGTTTAGAGAGTTTCTCTTCTGTAAGGACTCAATTAGCTTACCTGGACTGAAGTGAAGTTTGAAAGTATATAGTTTCCACTTTCCAGCATCTTCTGAAACTCTTGTGTATAGAGATCTTTCCAGCAACTTGTCCAGACAGATGCTGTTTGTAGCAACATAACACACATTTTCACTAATATAGTTCTGGCATAATTCTTGGATTTCTTAAAATTATTTGACAAATGTCAGCAAGCTTTGTTGATTTATTGTACGTTAATTTTCTGAGTTGTTTGCAGTATCCTGGGTGTAGGCCACTATGTGGTATGACAATATCTTAAATCTTTCCAGTAGAGGATTGTTGAGAAGAAATCACCCTGATATTTTTCTTGGTCAATTCTGAAACAATTAATTAAGCCTGGATCCCAGTATGAATCACTATCTAATAAAAAAGGCCAGTGTACTAACTTATTAGCAATTTGTGTCATCATAAGCTGAAGCTATATTTGACAACTATAAACGGTATAATACTTGAACTCCAAGTGAAAAGGGCTTTTGGCATTATGTGAAATAAAATTACAGACCCTTACCTTGCTCTTATCTGTTTTGGTATAATACTGTAGTTGTAAAGATCATCTGTCAAGTTCTTGACCCTCTAATCAAACATGACAAGTAAAACTACAGTGTTTCTGGTTCAAACTAAAATAGACTTTAACTCCATTTAAGAATAAATGAAAAGTGACTGCTCAAAAAATTTTTATCTGAATTCTGAAATAGAGAAAACTTACAGTGAAACATAGTCATTGTTTTTAGTATAGCCTATCTTAATAAAAATAGTTCTTAGTCATGACAGTTTGCACCATAATTTGTAATAAAAGATGCAAATAGAAATAACTCAAGAAGTAAGGTAGGTTTCCAGAATTTATTATATTTCCACTATAGAGAACAGTGTGAGTATCCTAGAAGAATTTCTTTTCCTACAAGAATTTCCTTTCTAATAGTGGAAGTAGTCTAAAAGACTTCTATGAACCTGGGACAACTATAAAACTAGGAAAATGAAAAACACAAAAAAATAGAAGATTATGAAGTTAAATTTTGGAATTCAACTTTTCCCCATATAGTTCAGACATCTTGACGTTTAGGAGGAGTTGATTAAATTTATCTAAGCCCTTATATTTTTATGAACTATTAAGTTAATATTCTTATCTCAAGTGGGGGGGTGTAATGTGAAATATGCAATTATAATGATGTTGTGGAGCGAAAGAGGTATTTATTTGATAGATGTGTGAATGACTGGCAAATGATCATAACAGTATAGTGTCATTGCAACCTGGAGAACCACTCTGGGAGGGAAGCCCATGTTTGTTCATAAGTATGGCTACCTGTTAAAGTAATTAATGAAAAAGATAAATGGAGTATAAATTTTGTGCAATTTATTTTAGAGAACAGTTTCTCTGTCTTTATTTTGCTTCTCTTTAAACAATGTAGTTTATACTTGAAACTAATTCTAAAATAAATTTTTTTTAAAGTTTAACATTTAAATTTGACATTTAAAAGGAAAAAGGGCCATGTGAATTAAGAAAATCTCTACCTTACTCTAAGTCATTTTTCAACTTTAATCAAAACTATTAATAACTTAATGTTTATTGAAGAAATTATTAGGAAAGATTCTAGGGAGGCCTGGGAGAGTCATTTGGTGCCGAGCCTTTTCCTTTAATCTGGCTCTGGTTTTGGTTGAGGCTCTTTATTCTGAAAGATTACATTACTAGTTCTGCCTTCTTTGGAGTTGAAAAGGTTTGGCCAGTGTTCCTGAGTGTCAATCCGAGATGAGATGAAGAGCTTGCTCTAAAGCATAGACCAGTAAATTTCTTCTTTCATGGAGAAAGTCTTATGCCAAAGATAAAAATCAGCTGAACTAAAGTGTTCTTAGTGTTGGTAATTAATTTCCCTTCTGACATATAATTACTGTGGTGTGTGTGTGTGTGTGTGTGTGTGTGTGTGTGTGTGTGTGTTTGTGTGTGTGTATAAACAATATATTGCTTAGTTTTGCTTGATAAGAATGGTATATTGCTTGATGTGTTCTGCAGCTTGCCTTTTTTTCCACTCAGTTATGTTGTTAAAATTCATTCATTGCATGCTATAGTGGTAAATTAATTTTTAATGTTAAATAAAATTCTTTTGTGAAAATAAATATATATATTACAAATATTTATTTCTCTAAATATTGCCTGAATTACCCCTGAAAATAAATATTGTAATACATGTACTTTGAACAGTTAAATTTTTGCTCAGATATCTCTCTTCTGGAGCCAAGTGCATATGTATGTGTTCACTTAGTATTTAGGTAGATTCTTGTTAGACTGCTTCTATGGAAATTAATTTTGGAAACTTTTTTAAAGAAAGTGGCTCATTCATGTTAGCTTCATATTTCCTTTATTTTTTAAGTTCTTTATCCTGTGACTAAATAATAATTATAAAGATGAGTAAATTATTCAATTTTAAGTTTTTTCCTAACACCTTTGTTGGTTTGTTTGCAGGGTGGGGGTGGGGTGGGTTGTCTAGTTGATTTTTTGACTCTAGGAATCTATAGTAGCAGCAGTAGTAATTAAGAGTGTCATGAACTTTTCTACTTAATCTTGTTTAGCTTGCCTAGAAAAAAAGCCCCTCTTTCTCCTGGTTTTGTTGTAGGTGTATATGTGTGTTTATAGGAGTATATCCCTCACCCTCAGAGAGTCACGGAGGATGCAATGGTATTAAGAGCAGAAGAGAAAGTTTCTATATTGCATTTTAACCTAAGACAATTAACTTAGTTGGCCATGAAATAATAGTGTTTGAAACTATTTTCTCACCTTATCTTCTCTTGGAAAGGGTAAAAATCTCAGAAAAGAAGGGATAACATGATCAATTTTGCTACTCATGTAATTGTATGTGTAGAAAATTCAAAAACTTTTAAAAACCACTTTTTAATAATCTCTTTATAAAAGAATTTGGCCGAACGTGTAATAATTATACAAAGTAACTCTTTCCTATCGTAGACACAAACACATATGGTAATAGGAAAAATTACTTAATTGTCACTAATAACAAAATTTTAAAATATGTTGAAATAAATTTAACAGTAAATCATAGGATCTACATAAAAGTAGAAAATTTTACTGAGAGACCCTAGACAAGATCAGAACAAAGTGAAATAGATAACATTTAGTGAAAAGGAACACTTCATAGTGCAAAAATTAAAATTACCCCCAAATTAAAGTATAAATTTAAAATTCCATTTACAAATCTGAAGAATTTTTATTCATTTGCTTATTCATTCACTTCGGAGTGAGTAGATGAAATGATCTTAAAGATCTCATGGAATAAAAAATCAGAGAGTAGCCAAAATAGCTGAAAAAGAACATAGTAGCAGAACTAGCTTTACCAGCCATCAGAGTATTAGGTAGAACCAATGTAATTACATAAATGTAGTATTAGTGTAAGAGTAGACAAAGGCCATTGGAAAGGAGCGACTTCAGAAATATATTTCTGTATATAAGAGGCAAAGATGGCATTTTAATTAAATGGGAAAGGATGGAGTATTAAAAGCTACTCCTGACACAAGAAAATAAAAGTAAACCTTAACTGTAGGCCACATTGAAAATGAATTTCAGTGAATTAAACATTTAAATAGAAACTAAAAGAATCATAGGAAAATTGAGACATTTGCTGGGAGGCCAAGAGACTGTTAACCATGGCTGGAAATCCAGATGCTATAAAAGAAAATTAGGAAAAAATATGTAAACAAATTCAGTAAATTAATGTTAGAGTTGGGGAAACAGTTACATGGATGACAGACAAAAGGTTAATGTCTATTATACAATACTTGAACACTAGGCAAAGGATGTGAATAAACATTTTACAGAAAAACAAATCTAAATGACCAAAAAACATGAAAAGATGCTGACATTTATAGTGGTTTAACAATTACATATTATTTTAAACCTGTCAGACTATCAGAAAATAGATCAATATTTGTTAGCCTAGTTATTGGGAAAAGAATACTCTTGACTCATAGTTGGAGGAAAAGTGAAATCCTTCATCCTTTTTGGAACTCTGTCAGCAACATTTGTTAAAATTAAAATACCAGTAGTCCCATTCCTGGGAACCTAAGTCATAAAACTAAAAGTACTGTGTACGTGTACAAAGTGTTTATCGCATTAATGTTCCCAGTGGCAAAAATGAAATGACAGCAAAAGAAAGTGAAAATATAATGGTTGAATAAATTGTGGTATATCTACACTGGAGTATGGCACAGTTATTTAAAAGCATGAGTTAGAGCTATACATATTGACTTAGAGTAATTTACAAGTTATTGGTGAGAAAATCAAGATGGAAAAAAGTGTATATTTTATTATTCCCTTTTAGTTAAAAAAGCTCCCAAAACTTCCTGCATATATCTATATGTGATTATGTGAGTATGGAAAAAAACATGAAAGATTAAAAAACTTTAGTCATTGCTATGTGAATGGAGCAATTGATATAGGGGCAGGATAGAAGACCAAGCAAAAAGGAAAAGATATTCTCGCATTTATACATTTTAATTAAACCTCATGTGTATAAAGAAATTAAATATAGGCAATTGTCTTATTTTATGGGTCACAATGGTGAGCACCATTAAATTCTATTTAGTAGTTGTTTATTGAATGCCTGCTATGTACAAGACAACACAGTGAGTGTTGTAATACAACTGTTATAGATTTATTAATTATTGTATCAACCGTCATCATCAGTGTTTTATTACTCAATGTGTTCTAGCGCCTGTTCTAAGAGCCTTAGGTGTATACTTCACTTAATCCTCACAATAACCTAATGGGGTAGGTATTGTTGTTATCTATTTTTTACAAAAGACGAGAAAAAGAAAATAAGTTTGTGTAGCTTATACAGCTTAAGAGGTAGAGCCAGGATTTGAACCCAGATGGACTGCCTCTAGACGATGCAATGTTAATCATTAAAATATGCTACCTTCTCTGCCTGTGAGTTGCTTAGCAGTGGTGAAACAGCTGTTAATATAGAAAACAATGAAATTAGTGCCATCGTTGAGGTATGAACAAAGTATGGGAGCCTAAGAAAGGAAAGAGTTGATATGACTGCAAGAATCCAGGTTTCTCATAACAATCAGTATGTTAGTTGACTTTGCAGAGTAAGAAGTCATTTTATAGTTGGAGAATACACAGAAAGACACTTCAGATGGGGAATTTAATTAGCACAATTTTAAAATGGAGGTATGCCTGGGAAAAAGCCATTAATCTAGTGGGACTGACACAGTATTGTGTGCTAAAGTAATAAGAGAGGAAGGCATATTATTAGTTTTAGTTCTTGGTTTTTATGCAAGGTATTCTGGACTTTAGGCAATAATAAATCACTGAATTTTTTGAAAGTAGTGATATGCTCTTGGAAGAACATGTTTATGAGATTTCTAGCCCAGATTAATAGAAATTGGGAGATTGGATTTAAATTCTATAGGATTCTGAATCAATCTTTACATACTCATTTTAGCATTAATAAGAAAATTAGAGAATTTAGAATTTATTTAAAAAGGGGAGAGAAAATAGCCAGAGTGGACTTAAATTTTTTGTTGGTCTTTGAGTTCTCAACTAGAAGAAATACATTAAAAGGAAGAATGAAACAAATACATAAAAATAATATTTTTCTCTCATGTGTAGTATGACATAATGGAAGATGCAATAGACAACTCTCTGAAAAGGTTTGAGGTTTTAGAACTGACTCAGGACTAACTGTAAAGACACATTAAACAGCAAAGAAAAAGATAGAAAACTGGATTTTAATATACTGTTATAATTTTTAGATACAGTACTTTTCATTGCCAGTCATGCTGGCAGAAACAATCTTCCTTCCTTGCTAGACAAGTTTTTAAAATAATTTCATTCTGTCAGATACTAAACCATTTAGATAAGTAAAATATAATATTCAGGAAAGATGGTGGTTATTTCCAGCTCCCTAAACCAGGTGCCTCAAATTGACTTAATGCCATTCATTTTGAGATGAATTTGAAATTCTTCCGGTCGTGCATTGACTGCATACTAGGTGCTTGAAAAACATGTTAGCATAAAAATAATTTTGCATTTGATTTCGTTTGCGTAATATTGATGTTAATAAAGCTTTGCTATTAGATATTTACATGAAAATTATATTCAGTGGCAAGAGATTCTTAATCTCTTTTTTAAAGAGTATTGCTATTACTGCGAGACTATATATTTAGAAAATGTTGAGTGACGTAAAGGGGGATAAATAGATCTTGAACTTTCACAAGCCTAATTAACAGTACTTGTATCCTAAGAGGTTTTTATTATCAATAATGGTATAATTGTCCAGAGAGATAGTAAACATCTATCTTCCATCCATCTACTAGTATATAGTAAAGTGATAGAATTGACAAACATTTTAAAATATACATTTTTTAGATCTAATAACCTTGAAACTAAAGGTACCATTTCTGAATAATATCTGTGAGGAAGATAAACTTTTAAAATTATGCTACCATGAATAGCATAAGGGATTTTAGGACTTGCTAGCTTAACATAACACTGTGTTATATTGAGACTGGCACTTGGGGACAGTTTGTTCATAGCCAAATGTATTCTTTGATGATGGTGATTATCTTAAGTACTTTTATAGTCAAATTACTTAGATATAAAAATAGCCTCACCTTTTTAATCATTTTTCTTATATTGATATATTAAGAACTCATAGCTATAAAATTTTAGGTATTTTTAAAATTCTTCCATTGCAGTATACACTTAGACCAGTAAATTATGTTTCTGGCCTATGCAAGAGAGAGTTCAGAGATAAAGAGCCTCTGGTGCCTAATGGTATATACCAAATTGTAAGAGAAAGAAAGAAAGGACTTAGCAAGGTTGTTTGAAAGTTCTAGCAGGAAAGGGTAGCTGCCTTTATATCTTCAACATGGGCTTCTAAAAGGAAACACTTGGAACTATAGCTGGCTTGCTGGTTAGGGTTATCAGAAGCCGCAGTTAGATTCTATCCAAATGTAAAAGGCTTAAAAAATGGCAGTTCTTTACATTGATAGGTAGGTAGCTGGATACGTAAAGGAAGTTATCTATCCAGCTTGAAAAGGGAAGGATGGATTGAAGGAAAGCCAGAATACCTTTCTAATACTCTGGCGAACATGTATATATTACTCAAGAAGAGAAGAGGGCTCTGGGCAAAACTGAGGTCACCAAACACTTCTGGAGCAGATAGAGAAGGCCAAAAACAAATGTTCAGAGACTGATGTTTTGAAGTCAAGAAAAGGTGTGTGTGTGTGCGTGTGTGCGTGTGTGTGTGTGTGTGTGTGTGTGTGTGTGTGTGTATAAATTCTATTACTATAAAGATGTCAAATCAGAGGATTGAGAAAAATCCATTGGATTTGCTGAGATATCACTTAAGACCTTTGGCAGAGTAGCTTTTTTAGACTTTAAGAGAACTTGGTTAGATTTTGGTTTAAAGAGTGATTAAATGGTTAAGAGTAGGAGACACAAAATTATTGACCAAAGTCTGTTTACTCTAACTTTTTGAAGACGTCATATTTTCTTTTGCAAGGCAAGCTAAATTATATGCTGTCATATAGGAAAAGAAATTGTTTAAGAAAAAATTTATTTTGGTTATTAGTACTTTTTAGTACTAGAACCTTTATGGAAATTGCCATTCTGTACTTACACCCCCCCCCCAAAAAAAAGCTGAGAAATTTTTTATTAGAACGACTTTAGTGTCTTAAATCATAAGTGAATATAAATATGGAAATCTGAATTTACAAAAAGAAATGGGTGATAAAGATTCATTACTAAGATATACTGTCGTGGTTTGAGGGGGGCCAAAAATAAGACCCTGTGGTCTTACCCTAAGTTCCAAATCACTGGAAATATAAGCAGAATGAGTCCTCTAATTGAATTAAACATAACTACTTTAAAATTGATAAGGTCTGAATGAAGAACAGGGCTCATTTGTATAGTCACAAAGGTACTGGTAATACTTCACAGCTGATTAGATATTTTTACTAATCTTAAACGGGTACAGCTGGACAGCCAAAGGTATGAAGGAACAGAGAATTCTTTTTTCTAAAAGATCAGGAAACCAGAAGGGGCTGACCCATGCAGGTCCAGTTCTTTTTCAACTTAAGTCAGATAAATCATTCCTCTCCTAGAGAATGGAGGTGGTGGTCAGCAGATGCCAAGTGAGGAGGCAGAAATGACCATAAATGTCACTGTAATAGAATTCCTCTATAAGGAAGCTTGAGACCAGAGGAAAAGAAGTTCCCACTCCAATCATGTTATATTCCAATATACGCATTTAAAATTGAGGTATAATTCACACAAGCTAAAATGCACAAGATTTTAAATGTACAGTTTGATGAGCTTTGACAAATGTGTATACTCATGTAATCACTATTCCAATCAAGACATTTTAACACTTTACAAACTGATTCACAGTAAGATTTCTTTGAATACTGATCTGTTTATTTAAAATGAATAAAATCATATTAAATTTGTAATAATTTTATTGATAGCTTAGATCGTCCCTGGATAAAAAATTTAAAGAACTTTTCCTAAAAAGATAACACATTATTAAGAGCATTTTATTATTCTCATGGAGAGGCTGATTTTTAACTGATTAGAAATCTTTTAAAAGTAGAACATTCTGTGTAGTTTTTTGTTATATACTACATATTCTTAAATACTTAAATTAGCTTCATTGATCTCTTCCTATCTTAAATGTTAAGATCCTATATTTACATTTTTGATGATATGGAATGCAAAGTAGGTTCTTAACAAGTAACTTTTACCTTCCTTTCCCTATGGGCACACTTTGGCTCTTGAGTTGTATGATACAAAGGATGATAATCTAACCACTTTCTGCACATGAGAAATTTATTCCCTTAGTTAGCAGATATTTACTGGGTAACTCTTGTGTGCCAACTGATAGGTATAGTACAGTGACTATACAGCATATATCAGAGGGAGATATGTTTCAAAGACTCCCAGTGGATGCCTAAAACCAAGAATTATACTGAACCCCATGTATGTTTTTTTCTTATACATATATATCCAGTAAACTTTACTTTATAATAGGCACATACAGTAGTTAATAATAAAGTAGAACAAATATAACGATATACTCTTAATAAAAGTTATATGAATGTGGCGTTTTTCCCCTCCCCCTGCCCTCTCTCAAAATATATTGTACTATACTTACCTTTGCACTTAAAGCATTTTATGGCTTCTTTTTAGCACATCCAAATTGCCAGCATCACTACTCTTACATTTTAGGGCCATTATTAAGTAATATAAGGTTTACCTGAACATAAGCACTGCAATACCATGACAGTTGACCTGATAACCAAGATGGATAATAGCTTGGAGAATCCAGCTGGGATAGCTGAACAAAAGTATGATTATGTTTGGGGTGGGATGGAGTGAGAAGGCAAAAGGTTTCATCAGTTTTTCAGAATGGGTGCAATTTAAAACATAAATGGTTTATTTTTAGAATTTTTTATTTAATATTTTAGGACTGCGGTGGACCATGGGTAAATGAAACTGGGAAAAGCAAAACTGGAGAGACTGCTGGAACTAATAAGGTGCCCCATACAGTATAGTGGGGGAGCATATATTAAATTCAAAAAATATATATAATTACAAATTGTGAACAGTGCTGTGAAGGATGGATGCAGTAATAGAGAATGACATGGGAGGGTTAAAGAAGAGGAGAAGACTTAGAATGGTCAACAATGGCCTCTGAGGTGGTGACATCTAGGCTGACTTGATGAGGGGATGACAAGCAAGGAGCACTGAGGATGATATACAGGAAAGAATTGTAAAAGATCCAGATGCCAATATAGGCAATACTTAAGTCTTAACTGCTTGCATTACTTGTTGACTAATTTTGATAGTTGCTATAATTTGACTAACATTAAATAATTCTTATTTTTTCGTTGGTATTGTGATAATTGCTTTCTGTTATTTTTGATAACATGAACTTAGATATTACACATTATACTTTATTTCAGAAAAATCAACTTAATATCCATTTAATAAGGTTAAACAAGTATTGAGATGTGATATCGTACAACTTTTTTAGTTTGTAAAAGAAAGGAGATACATATGGATATGGATATACACCCATCCCTTGATTTACTTGGTATTTTTCTACCCGAGGTTTTTTTTATATATGGTAAATACCCCTCCCCCCATTTATGCGGACTTTTTATACATGGTCCTTTCATTTCCATTTTTGGTGATTACTCTTTCAAAAAAAGATAGCTTAACTTAGCACCATACAGAGAATTAATATACACAATTATTAATGGTCTTTCATTCATTGGATGGCAAATAAAGCATGGGTGACCTTTGATGTGTTTGAGGGTTGGTTTTACAAAATTTTGCTGTAGAAGCTGAAACTTACATGAAGGAAAAATGTCTTCCTTTTGAAATACTTTTAGATAATGCATCTGGTCATCCACACAATTAAGAACAACTAAATAAAAAAGTTGCATTTTTGCCAACAAATATAACTTCCTTGATCCAACCTTTAGATCAGGCATTATTTCCACCTTTAAGATTAATTATATTAAACAGAGTTTTAATTATATTTTTAATAAACTTGGAGATAATGAATCTTACAGAGACCTGGAATAATTACACAATTTTAAGTTGTATCAAGCATATTGCTTCAGCTTTGAGTGATATAAAGCTGTCAACTTTGAATGCTTACTGGAAAGCAGTTTGGCCAGAAGTGGTTGTACCAAGGAATAAGGTTCTAATAGCTGTAGAGGGATTCACTGGCATTGTTAATTTGTTAAATAAATTTTAAGAAGGTGCTGACAATTTGAATGTAGATGATATTAATGAATTACTGGTTGATTATGAATTAACTAATGAGTTAATTTACTTAATATCTGAAGCCTGTCCTGCCAATGAATACAGTAGTGACCTTGAAGCAGTTTCATTCACTGCAGAAAGTATTTATAAAGATCTTCAATTGGCCACAAAACTGAAACTGCAATTCTAGATATTGATTCAAACATCTAACAAGCCTAAAAATTTCAAAAAGGTTTTTCTAAATGTTGCAGTAAATGTCAAAGAATTTATGAAAACTTATCAAAAAATAGGGTTGGATAATACCATCCAAAAATATAAGCATAAATAATGGAACCTAGTTAGTACTTTCAAATATTTCGAGTGGTGAAGATATTAACTTGTGCCAGTTAAAAAGAAGGTTGATCAGTTTAAATTATAGTAAGGACATCAACAGCGAATAAAATTCATTTTGTTTTTTTGAATTTTCTTTATCATTTTTTTATGAAAATGAGTAAATATTTTTATGACATATCGGCCTATTTCTTTAGTATTTATTTTTTGTGTACTGATACATTCTTTTTACGTGACTATTAGATATAAAAAAGAAGACATGTGGAATGGACAATCCATGTAAATCAAGGGACAGGTGTAGTTTTTTCTTTAGGAAAAAATCAATTTTTCAAGCTTTCTAGTCCCTCTTAAGGAAATAAATATTAACCTTGCTTGTGAAATAATACCCTGGGATTTTTAATAAAATGTAGGTTTAGTATTACTATGATTACTATGTTAGTCACAAGTTGTACTGTGCATTACTAGAGAATGTTAGTGTTATTTGATGTACATTTTTAAAGCTACTTTTTCATGAGTTGACATGGAGAGTAAATTATTTCTTGTTTTATAACAGGGAATTCCATTTTATTTTTAGAATTGTTATGAGTTGACAATACATAAAAGGTTACTAAAATATATACCTTATTTTGAAGTAAGAAAATGCTTGAAATTCTAATAGGAAAGCAGAGATCCTGGGGGTTCTTGGTACTCTGTTAGGGTATCTATGAGATCAAAACTGTTCGCCTAATACCATCAAGACATCATTTGTCTTTTTTACTGTGTTGACATTTGCAGTGATGATGGTGCAAAAGCAGTTGAAAGTAAAACAAAACAAAACAAAACAAAACAAAACAAAACAAAACAAAACAAAACAAAACAAAACACCAGTGCTTTAGTGTGTGTGAATCAGGGTAGTAGTAGCACCAAACTGTACTAGTAGTTATGATATTCTTCACTATCATATACTTACAGTAAAAATTACCAATTTCACTTAAGAATGAGCATGACAAAGTAGGAAAAATATTTTAAAAAATTGGAGGAATAAAATATTAAAATTAAAAAAACATGAATTTTTGTGTACACATTAAATACGTTCTATTTGATGAAATGGGAAGTACATATAAAACACTTTTATTACATTGCAAAATCTTGTGGTTGTTTTGAAGTAAAGCACTGTGTGATTGAGTTGAGCTGAAGGGTACTTTTTGTTCATGGAATAACCTTTTTTTGTTAGAAGGAACTGACAGACAAACTGGTTTTTCATATTTGGCAGACATTTTCTCACAAATGACTTAGTCATAGGAAAACAACTGATAGTATTTGTTGCTGGTGATAAAATTGGAGTTTATAAGAAAAAAAAATGGAATTTGAGAGGCTTATGTTATATTGAGCTTGACTGCTTCCCTGTACTCAGTCTTTTGATAAGATTAGTGATAATAGTAACAAACATGATATTTTGAAATACTACAATGAAACCTGTCAATACTTGGAAGGTACGCGTAACTCTGACTTAATTTTTTTAACGACAAATGCGTTGAAGATCAATATCTTTCATGCATAAAACAGTCAAAGTACCAGAGAGCAATGATTTTAATGTTAAGAGTTGGAAACATTCATTAATATTGTTTCAGATTTCACATGGCAACTAACCTTTAAAAAACTACCACTTTTCAATTTTTGGTATATCAGAGAATATTCATGATTACCTTAAAACACAGTTAGAATACTCTCCTGTTTTTCAACTAGGTATATGTGTAATGAGGCTGAATTTACTTTAATTCTCAGCCAAAACAATAAATTACAAAAGATGGAGTACAGAAGCAGACAGTAGGGCGGACGTTGCGGAGATTTGTAGACTACCACTCTTTTCAGTAAACTTCTTTATTTATGAAATGTAGTTATTTTTTATTAAAATATTAATTATATTAACAGATAATAATTTTGTAATTGTTAGATTTAAGTGAATTACTAAAATCTTAAGTCTCAGTTTTAATTTTTAGTATGCTAAATATCAGAAGAAATAATTGATGTGTAAAAAAACCTTATGGGATCCTGAATAATTTTTAATTGTAAAAAGAGATTTTGATAATCTGTGGTCTAGAGAAATCCACGTATAATTTAGGAGGAGAGCATATCTTTATAATCCAAAATGTATATATTTTTGCATAAAGCAGTACTTTGAAGTGTTTTTTAATGGCAGTGTTAAAGTATGTTTTATAGTTATCAGACTTTGTATTTTTTAAAGTCATATTATTTTGAAACTTTCTAAACATTTATTGTTAATTTATGTATTTAAAATATAACAGAGGCAACATAAAATGAAACAAAATATTATTTGCATAGCTTTCTAATTTTTTTGTTGAGCTTTAGATTTTTTTAAATTAACCATGGCTGGTTTTCTGAACAAGCTAAATGAGGTATAAGTATGCTGAAAAAGATTTCTGAGACAATCTGTGGAATATTTCTCATATCTTACATATACAGATTGAATATTTCATATCTGAGTTAAAAGGATAAAATTTTATTAAAAATATGTAATAGTACAGTTCATTGCCATTTTGGAATGTACGTGGAAGCTCATTCACTATGAGAGTCCTTTGTTAGTGGTGTCTGTGGTGTGACATGATGGCAATGTTATTAGTGAGGTTTCTGATTTCTCTTTTTTCTATAAGCAGATAATCTCAGTGATACCTTGAAGAAGCTGAAAATAACAGCTGTGGACAGAACTGAAGATAGTTTAGAAGGATGCTTGGATTGTCTGCTTCAAGCCCTGGCTCAAAATAGTAAGTTTCCTTGTTTACTCAGATGACAAACAAAAACAGCCATTCAGAAATTGGTATATAATTTAATCACATCACTTGCATTCTCATAACTTGAATTCTTTTGAATCTAGTTCCTGAATACTGAGGTTGTTTCACATGTTCCACCTGCCTACCCCACATCCCCGCAGACAAGGTACTGAAAGCCAAGTTGATAAGCAAGAGAAAGGTGGAATTGATTGACAGTGATGACATTCATACCAGTCCCAGAGAGAGGCGATTATTTAATTTCTAACAGATAAGCATCATAGTGGTTTTTCTTAACACCAATTTAAAAAAAGACTGTGTGTTTATTTGTGGTGAAACTGGAAAGGAGAGATAGAGGGGAACTTAAGACACTAAACGTTTTTTTCTGGGATCTTAGGGCTACCTTTTTAATAATTTTACTTTCAAATAATGTGTATGCTTAGATTTAATTGGAAAGAACCATTAGCAGTGATCCAAAAGTCTTAAAATTAAGGTGAGACTTGCCTTTGGTGGTACAGTAAATAATACTATAGGTAAAATTATACAGCTTTTCATTGACAGAGCCATTGTATTGTTGCATTTGATCTATCAAATTTCTATTCATTAATTTCTGTATTATCACATCGAAAGATGAATACAGAATGATTTTAATTTGTTCTCTTAATTCTGCTTGGTCTTGCTATGGTTTGCACCGTACTTGTTTTTATTACTCTGTAATCTTTCCTGGGACTAATTATGTAGCTGACAGACAATTTAGGAGAAAGTATATGTTAGAAGTTTCAGTTCCAAGCACTCAGAGATGTGTGTTATTTCTTTTTTTTATTTTTTAGTAAACTGATTAGAAAATCTAAAATTATTATATTATTTATCAAAAAGCAGATTTTAAAGGTAGCTTTAAAATTCTTATTTTTTAGTAATTCTTTTTTGGGGATGATAAATGTCAAACTTTAATTTTTAAGATAATACAAGGCTTTTTTAAAACAAGGAATTCAGTAAGTGCATCTGGATAAGACTCACAATGAAAAAGAACAGGAGTTTTTGAGGCTGTGTTATCTATTATAGCAGATACATGTGGTTATTTAAGTGTAAAAATTAAATTAAAATTAAGTTTCTTAGTCTTTTTAGTAGTCATATTTGGCAGGTTATTCCCTTATTGAGATCCCAGATATAAACCATTTCCATTAACACAGAAAGTTCTTTTGGTTAGCACTATTGTAGAGGACTGGAAAGAACCATGTGATGACCTGATTTTCATACATGCCCGTATTGGCAGATTTACATAATAATGTAATTAGCTGAGTAAATTGAGTATCTCAAGGTCAGTTTTTTAAGATTTGTTTTGTTATAACCTTTTGTTTTTAATAGCCCATTTTTTTCTCTGTTTAGAAAAAGGTAGAATTTCCTAAATGAATCATTTATTTAGGAACTGAAAGACATGGAGGTGATAGCCTTGGTTTTATGTGGAGGGTTGCTTAGTCCTCTCCTAGAAAGACTGATATGATAGACAAAGAAGAGAAATGAAAAAAAGGAAGCAGAAGTTTATAACGTTTTAAAGAACAGATTCAAGAAATATTGACAAGTATATAACTGTTGGATTAGATTTCAGATTCACCACAGATTTATTCATTAAATCCATTTATTTAAAATAGTCTTGGGGTG
This sequence comes from Cynopterus sphinx, assembly GCA_030015415.1. Taxonomy (NCBI): domain Eukaryota; kingdom Metazoa; phylum Chordata; class Mammalia; order Chiroptera; family Pteropodidae; genus Cynopterus; species Cynopterus sphinx. The sequence goes on from CM057382.1 coordinate 122,853,657, forward strand.
GCTCCATAGTGCAGTGGTTAGCACATCTGCTTTACACGCGAAGGTCCTGGGTTCACACCCTAGGTGGAGCCATGGACCATACCTTGCGTCTCCAGGTCCCAGGGGTGCTTGGCCCTGGGTGCACACAGAGCATGTGGGAGGAGACGCCCCACCCTCAGAGATCTAGGTCAGAGGTGGAAGGGGGTGGGGATTAAAGAGGGGAAGAAAAAAAAGAATGGTCTTGAAATTATATTTAATGAAATATTAAACCCAAGGTGTTTATAAAAACACTAAATTCCACAATTATAACTATTGACTCCCTGAGAAGGGAACAAGAGGAAATGTCTTTTTAAGAATCTATATCAAAATTTATATCCTTACATCTAAGACTACTGACACAAAAGAATTTGACATAGAAGAGGGAGTTCATACAGGCATCCATTTTTTGACTTAAGAGTGATATTTATTATTGATCGAGCAACTAATTACTCTGTACTCAGCACTGGACTTGGGTCTATATCTGTTATTTAATCATTCCTGTAGCCCATGAGGAGGTACTATCATCACTATTTGAAGGATAAGGAAACAGACCCTATAATATTACTTGATTCATTCTGGTAGAATTAGAGTTTGGATTGAAACTCTTAGTTTACAAAATAAAAAATTACATTTCGAGTAAAGTCCAGATTTTTGCTAAGTTTATAGAATGTGAAAATGTTTCCAGAGGCTAGGTTTTAATATTCGGTCTTAAAAATTTTGCCTTTTATTTAAAATGGGTTTAAATTGTTAGTATTAAAGAGGAGTGATATATAAACCTATTTTTCCCTTGAGCTATATAAACTGATATATTTACTTTATAGACATTTATTGGTATATTTTATAAAATTAGCATCTGGCTTTTAAACAAGGAAAATACCAGTAAGATATTTATTTTCTACATTTCATCTTCCCTGAATAAAGTAATTGTTCCATTGCTACTTCTATCCTCTTAAAGGTAAAATTATGAAACATCTAACTTAGGTGAATTTGTGCTGAATTTTTTTTTTTACAAAGAGACCTCTAGTTTCATAATTCTTCCTTAATGTCAGGTGTTTTAACTAAAAATATCACTGTTCGCACCAGAATTGCACATGATGAAGAAATAATGACGTCTCCATTCCGCACATATGTAAGATGGTAATGCGTGTAATGGGAATCTAAATTTAAAGTTTTATTTTATACTCTACTAACCTGTCATCAGAAAGAACATTTCTGAAAGGAAATAAATAATGCTTTTAAAATTCTCACACTGAGAATTTAATATATTCAAATTATACTTTACAAACGATTATAATTTGAAATTAGAATTTTTACTTTGATGTATGACTTTAGAGTATTTTTTTGTTACATTAAAATACAGCATAAGAGTCAGAATCTTAAAAGACAAGAGTTAGAAAATTTGAATACTTACTAGATTTTGTGGAAAACATTTTGTTTAAGCAAGTATTTTGTGTAAATTTCTGATCTCAATATTAAAGCATTCTTTTACTCACATCTATATTTCAGATCTCAGTTTTAAAATTTTTTTAGTAAATACATGAAGGCCACCAACTAAGAAATCAGCCTCTATTTATTCTGGTCTCTCTTTTGATTTGGAGAATAATTAGGAGATTCTCAGTAAATACTTGTTGGATTGTGGTATGGTTACTCTTACACTTATTTGACAGTTTAAAACAATGTGCCACCTATTTTTATCTCTAAACCATTAGATAAGACAGAAATTGTCTTTAGAGAGTATAACATCTAAATCACCTTGCAAGATAAACACCGAGCATAAATCAAAGGCCCACAGACAAGAAAAATTAACAGTTCATTCATTTTAAAAATTCTATTTTATCAGAGCATGGAGACCATGTTGCATTGCTGGGGGAACCACAAAACAATGCCAGCAAGATCACCAACACCGTTTTAAATTCTTTTCCTCCAGGATTAGGCTGTTTTCCTCTGTCTCATTGCCTCATTTACCTTGGTATTTTAACTTTGTTTAGTTAATTGCCTGATGACAATTCTTGTTTTGTAGAAAGGTCACATAATTGTTTATTTTCTATAGAACAACCTTGTGAGAGAACACATATACTTTTTAATGAAAAAAGAAAGTATTTAGTATCTAGTCTTGCATTCCTAACTTTATACCATAATACTCATTTGTCTGTTGAATTCCTGTTATTTCTTAGACCTTGTTCTTTTTCTTTCTTTCTTTCTTCCTTTTTTTTTTTTTTTAAGACAAGGCAACCGTGGTTGACCTCACAGATTGCAAGGACCTTGTCATCTTACAATCTCTTATTTTTAAAATTTTTTACACCTATAGCACCTGGTCTTCCTAGGTAGTCTCCCATCCAAGTACTAACCAGGCCTGACCCTGCTTAGCTTCCAAGATCAGAAGGGATTGGGCTTGTTGAGGGTAGCATGGCTGTAGACAGACTTTGTTCTTTATTTTAGTCATTGTATTGATTTTTGGCTCCCTTCTAGGCTATAATTCTTTTTCTTTAATTTTTATTTTATATTAGTTTCAGGTATACAGTACAATGGTTAGACATTTATTTAGTTTATGAAGTGATATCTCCCCAGTTACTTTAGCACCCATCTGGCTGTACACATAGCCATCACAGTACTATTGACTTTATTCCCTGTGCTGTTACTCTACGTCCCCATGGCTCCTTTGTAACTACTAATTTGTACTTTGTCATCCCTTCACCTTTTTCACCCAGCCCACTCAAACCTCTCCCCTCTGGAAGTAACCAGATTGTCCTCTGTATCTGTGAGTCTGTTTTTATTTAGTTTGTTCCTTTTGTTCTTTAGGATGTGCATATCAGTGAAATCATATATTTATTATTCTCTGACCTACTTCACTCAGCACAACACCCTCTAGATCCATCTATGGTATTGGAAATGGTAGAATTTCTTTCTTTCTTTTCTTTTCTTTTTTCTTTCCTCACCTCCCCTCCCCGCCCCTCCCCTCTTTCTTTCAGCTGAGACTGATAATCCATTGTATGTATGTACTACCTCTTCTTCATCCAGTCATCTGTTGATTGACATTTAAGTTGTTTCCATATCTTGGCAATTGTAAATAGTGCTGCCATGAACATAGGGATGCATAGATCTTTACAAATTAGTGTTTTGGTTTTCTTTGGATCCATACCCAGAAGTCAAAGGTAGTTCTGTTTTTAATTTTTTGAGGATTAGTAGCTATATCATTTTGCAGTCCCACCAACAGTGTATGAAGATTGCCTATTTTCCACATTCTCACCAACACTCGTTTTTGGATTTATTGATGATAGTCAGTCTGACAGGTGTGAGCTGATATCCCAAGGTGAGCTGATATCTCATTGTGCTTTTAATTTGTGTTTCTCTGATGATTAGTGATCTTGAGTATCTTTTCATATGTCTATTGCCCATCTGTATTTCCCCTTTGAAGAAATACCTGTTCTTCTTAGGCATGCCAGATTACATGTACAAGCTGCTAATGCAGGTTACTTTATGAACTTTCTGTTGTCATTTGCCTTTAGTCTGCTTTATGCCTTAACATTTCTGAACAGACTTATCGTCCGGTAACCAAAATTATTTCTTAAGTAAGGGACTTTGAAACTTATCAGCTGTTTTTCAATAGCCGTGTTAAACCTGCAGTCACTGAACATGAAAGATGCTGCTGTTTTAGTGGAAATGCAAAATTATTTTACTTAATCCTTTTATAGTAATGCCTAGATTTCACTTTTTTATCCTAAGTTATCAAATGCACAACAGGAGTAACATGTTTCCTTTGCAAGCTGAATTTGTTATGTTGTTCACTTCCTTCAGGTATTTTTTTTATTATGTGGCTCTTTTAGTTATCGTGTTTATTGTCCATGAGGGAGTAGGACTGGTGCTAATCATAAATTACCAAAGGTTCGGTTTTTACTAATCAGATATAATATTTGAAAAATAGTGGAGACTTGACTAAACTAAGGAAATGGTCAGATAAGAAAACACTGACAATTCTTAACAAATTGAGACTCCTGGATTGCCATAGAATAATGGCATCCACCTAGATCTTTTTCTCCCCACAGGCTTTAAAAATTCATACCAATCAACAAGAGATCATATAAAACCAACTAACCATAACCTATTCCTTCAGCACATCTAGAAGAGAAATAAATATACAAATCTAGCTAACTCATTTTCGGAGCCCATCATGAAGAGTGTTCGGGTGAAGACTGTAGAGACTAACATTTAAAAGGTGAGAGGGGAATGGGTTGAACCAGGAGCCCCAGAAAGATAGTACGCAATTAAAATTGCTTTTAGAAAGAAAAAGTTGTGCTTTGGTGGGAAAATACTAAAATTTGTTCTTAAATTTTTTACTTTTACTGCGTACAACATTAATTGCTAGTTAAGGAAAATAAAAACTGTGTACTGAATATGAAATTGCAGATGATATATACACACACAGGTGCTGCAAGGAACAAAACAAAAAATAAGAATCACAACATTTTAGCTATAAAAAGTTTTCCTCTAAACCGAATGCAAAGCATTTATCAGTAACAGAACATCGTGACCTATGTTAAGCATCCTTAAGCCTTTGCAGATATTAAAGAAAAAGCCCTCAGGTAAGAAATTCAGAAACTTGGAACTCAAGTGGATAAATACCAGAAAGTTGTGAACTAAGAGTTGACTAGAAGAAAATGAAGAAAAAGACAATCATTTTAGAAATTAAGACTAAATTACAGGGTACCAAGGAGGAATAGAAGTGACTGAAAATTTTATCAGGAGCATTGAGAAAAATGGGCAGAAGAATGAAGAGAAAGGATCAGAAGAGAAAATGATTGCTATAGATGATAGGCAAAAAAGAACCAACATGCATGCAATTGGACTCCTTTAGGAGAAAGGGGGGGAAAAAAGCAAACACAATAAAACAGCTAAAACATGCTTAAAACTGTGAATTTCTTGGAAGTAAAAAAAAGCCAGAATCTACATGTTGAAAGGGTACACTATGTACTTGTGAAAATTGACTTGGAATAGTCAGTTCAAAGATGTAATCCGGTAAAACTTTTAAGTTTAAAGATAAAAGTGAGTACAAAGGAAAAATTCTCAGGGTCTCTGTGCAAAAAGATCAAGTTATTTAAAAAGAAAATCACATTGGCATCAGACTTCTCAACAGCAATATACAAAGTAATTCAGTATTGGAGCAGCATTTTGAGAATACTCAATAAGAATTTCATTTTGAGCCAAGGTGCTCCAAGTATCAAGACTATAAAAAGCACTGGTAAACTTGGAGGAACCCAGGGAATACTATACTTATTAGCCTTCCAGAGAAGTCTTCTAAACTTGTGCTGTCTAATATAACATTTATTCTCTGACATATTGAACATTTGAAATGAGACTAGTCTGAATTTAGGTACACTGTAAGTGTAAAATACATACTAGATTTCGAAGTCTTAGTACCAGAAAAAAGTAAAATATCTAATCAACAGTTTTTAAAATATTCATTACATATAGAATCTCATTTTTTTATCTCATTTTTAAAAATTTGTAAAAATATTTATAAATACTTGATTTCTATTGCACCATTGTAGGCCATTATTTCTTGAATCGTGAGTGGTAGTTCGTCAAAGAAGTTTAAGAGCTAGGCCAGCCAGTATAATAAGATGGAAAATGCGGCATAGAAACAAAATCAATATCATCAATAAAATGTAATTGGGTTATTCATTTTAGGAGAGAACATTTAAAAAAGAAAACATAATGAACCTTAAGTTTATCATTCTAGGGTTAGATTCTAAGGAAGAGGTAGTATTTTGGCTCCAAGATATGTTAGTGTGCTTAGTTGAAAGCAGAAAGGCATGTATGTCCAAATACATTTATATCTAGGAAGTTGTAGAAAAGGGATCACAAAAAGGCTTGATTGAAGCAAATTGGAAAAATGAGAAACCTTTCACAGGCCATGAGATAAATAACAAGCAAGGTATAACTGTGATACTGGGTGCTGTTTGCCCTCTGATATGCATTTAAGCACTGTACTTCATAAGGGCGAAAAATAAATAAAGCTCTCATTACGTACAATCTTCAGAAAGAGATGAGCCTCCATTAGTATTTGTAGTTTGTGATTGAAGCATTGGCAGAGGATCTGGGTTTTCTAACATTAGATAATAGATGTTACTATTTTTGCTTAAGTTTGCTAAATTTGAAAAACTTATGTTCCAAAGAAAGAGGAAAACATGTTAAGAGAAATGTGAATTGAAGTGATGATATATACCAAATATATACTGAAAAAGATTTACCATCCTCAATATTTACAGTACCAGTACTGACTTACTATCATCACTAAGGACTTCACTTTAAGTTATTGCTGAGGGAGAGGTGAAAGATTCATGTTTGCTGTGTTTTTCTAACATTCTTTTTCATCAGGGGTCTCCATAACTCAACCTCTAAAGCTAAGTGGTTCTTCTGCAGCCATTTACTTGATTGATGTTAACTGGTTTTCTGATCTAGTAAGCACTAACCCAGTGTCCTGAATGTGCCCAAGGTACTAGGCTTGTAAAGTGGACTTTTAATTGGTACTTTTAATTGGTGTAACGAATTGAAGATGATTTAGTATCTGAATGAGAATTACATATTTTCAACAGAAATGTATAGTTTAATATTTAAAGGAAGATCGCATAAATAATAGATTACTTAAATTAATGCATTTTCAGTGTCTTCACTGAGATTATAGAGGTTTTGACCTGATACTAAAGGTATGGGCAATACCATACTCCTTTCTATCCTTGGCAGTCCACGACAGTTGTGTTCCCTCTAGAAAGCTTTTTACATGATCTAAACACTTTCACTTTTACCTCTTGTAATTCAGATTTCCCAAGTACTCATTTGACATTGTAAAAGTACCATTAGGTAGACTTGGGAACCTATAAATAAATCATTTTTCCTCATAAAATCTATATAAAAACATATATACATATATTCCTGTTATTGTAATTATTTGATTTTATTATGTTCAGTAATTTATTTTGATATGTACTAAAAGAGGATCAAATTTTGTTCTAGACAATCAATTTTCCTAGTACCATTTATTAATTAATCTGTTCCTTATTGGTTGACAGTGCTTTTTTAATCATATAACTACTTAATGTATTTGGGTGAGTTTGGGAGTTTATTCTGTTCCATTAATCTATTATTGTGTTGTAATCATGTTCTTTTAACCATGGCAGCTTTATGGAGTAAGTTTCTTTTTATAAATCTATCTTTTAGAAATTTTTATTGTCACAGGTTTGTTATATCAGTGAAGTTTTAGAAATACTTTGTCACATTGCTGGGAAATTCTATTAAAATTGGAATAAACTATAAATTAATTTGGAAGGAAAGAAAAACTCAACATTTTGTCTTCCGGTCTAAGAACATATACTTTTATCCGTCATTTTATGTCACAGTAAGATTGTGTAGTCGGTTCATATGCTTTCCATATATACCTTATTTAAAGTATTTCTACATATTTTAATTTTTTTTTAGTTTTTATTACAAATAGATTTTCCCCAATATAGTTTTTAAGTGGTTATTGTTGGATATCAATTTAAAGAGCTATATTGATTTTTCTGTTTTTATTTGTATTCAACTACCTTCTGAACTCAGTAGTTAAAATGAATTTTAGCTAGTTCTCTTGGATTTTACAATCAGAACATGTACATAGTAATATACATGTAATATTTTTTCTTATTCCTTTGTGATTATAGCTGCTTTATGATAGATTGAACTTCTAGCAAAATAATAAAAGTGATATGAATAGCACCTTATTTTAGTTTCTGATGTTATTGGCAGCACTTCTGATGCTCCACTAATTTAAATACACCTCTTGATTTAATGTGAAAGTCCTTTATTTTGTGTTAGGAAATAGTCTTAATTAAAGAATGATTTTTTTTTTTAATCAAGAGTGGGTACCTTTGAACCATAAATTTTTAGCTTAATTAGCTAATATTTAAAATAGTATATATCCACCATTTTTTTATTGTTTTAAGGTTTGTTTATAATGCGATTATTTGGGGAGGGCATTAATACTAGAGAAAGTTTTTGTAAGAATGGAAAGTGCAACATAGTTTTATAATCATTGAGTCAAGGTCATTTAGTATATCAGGTATAATTTATACCTTCCTTATGTTATTCAGGGGCAGATATTTACCTAATGAGAATTAGTACCTAAAGAGCAACTAAAATTAATAATATGAATTATATATTTTAGAATGATTATTAAATTGTTTGATAAACTATAGGAAATTTCTTAATTTAGTTATATATAGATAGTTCCCATAGGTTCATAAGTACAGTTAGTAAAGCATAACTTTTTCTACCAGAAAATTGTTTACAATTACAAGGTCTTATCCATTTAGCCTTTAAATTGTTTACAGCTATAAATTTAGGTATTCATTTTTTGTTAGTGTTATTCAGCCGTGAAAATGTGAGTTTGAGTGCTTATGATTTTTCTTACTTTAACTTTGCATAGATTCTATAGTGAATTTGTAATGTCTTATGAATTTTGGTATTTCAAGATTTAATGAAATATGAATATAAACTCTTTCATAAGCTAAAAATGTTGTTTTAAATACTTGGCATTTAAGACCATTTAAAAAGATTGTAACATTTGTCTTGAAAGAAGAAACACCAGCCAGGAAAATAGGTAATTAAAGTAAATTCTTCTCCTTTTGTTTGAAGGTTTATCTGAAGTTTATTCATTATTTTAAAGCCAGAAGAGATGTGATACCATAGGAATGTTTTATACCGAGTTAGTAAATAAAAGCAAAATTATTTTATTTTTCATTGTTACTTATTATTTACTGCATTTTTCATTTTTTGAATTATAAATGTATGTGAATGTTAATGACCATCTGCAAAATTGCTGAAATAGGAAAAGCAGTCATAACATTAAAGACAAAATAAAGGGTAGAAGATGAATCTTTGCTTGAAGCAGTCAAAGTAAGGGAAGAATAACCAGGAAATAGGAAAAGTCCCAAATTAAGAAACACTTTTTAGAAGCATATTAAAAAGATGTTTAATAAATGTATGCTGTCAGAAGTAAATCTTTTTAACTGAATATAAGATACTGTGTTATTTTCTATTTGCCATACAGTAAGATCTTGATGAAGAATATTAAGGCCATTTTCTTAACCACGTTTGGTTCATTGTCTTTTTACTATCGTAACAAATCACTAGTAATTGGGGACATGTAAATACTTTGTTTTTAATAAGGTGGAGTTAGTGTATAATTTTCTAGGGGAATATTCATATAATGCACTATATAATGCAGAGAATCTTTATTTGACTTTTTAAAAAAGGTTAATATTTAGTGCCTTTTGTTGCTATATACATTCACTTGAGGTTTGGGCTGTTTCACCGCCACCTAAAAAAAACCAATGCATTATGTACTTCTGAGATTTAAGAAAGCTAGTGCATTTAGTTAGTTAGAGTGAAAGTCATTTTTTTTCTCTGACTCTGTAGTTATACAGAGTTGTTGGAGCAGTAGTAGAGAATATTGTGTGAAATTTCATGATCCTGCACATCAATTATTCATTTCTAGAATAAAAAAAAAGTCCACTTACTAAATTTGAGTAGGCCCATTCAAATATTTGTATTTAGTTGAGTCCATACTGCCATAATACGTCATACTGCTTTGGTCAAATGTTAAACATCTAGTTTAAAATTAGATTTGGAACATTTGGTACAGTCATGTCATACTTTGGTGAGGTGAAGATTTAGACTGCACACCTCTCCATCTGTAGGCCTCATTCATTCACATATTCAGCACTGAGTATTTAGAATGTCCCAAACATTGTGTACTATCTCCTAATAAAGGCAGAAATTTAATATATCTGCCCTCAAAAGCTAATTATTTGTGTTGGAGACTGAAAAGTAGATGTAAAATTATAATTTATCAATTTATTATACTAAGTGCTGTAACACAGGTATGTTCATTGTCTGATGGGAGTACATTTAATTGTCAAATCAGAAGAGGATAATCATAATAAAAGGCAATAGGAAATGATCTGAATCCAGTACTTTAGCTTTTCAAAACTATCAATTCTTCATTTATTGACTGAATTTTTTAAAAAAATTATAGCTGACATACAATATTATATTCATTTCGGGTGTACAACAATGTGCTTAGACACGTATACCTTACAAAGTGATCACGATAAGTGTAGTAACCATCTCGTAGTTATTATATTATTGACTATATTTTCTATGTTGTACATTATATTTCAGTAACTTATTTTATGACTGGCAGTTTGTACTTCTTAATTCTGTTCACCTTTAAAAAAATTGTTTTTAGAAGATACTAGAAGTAATTGCTTTACATGAAACATAATGAACTCATTTATACCGTGTTTTGCCCTGAGTAACTCTAACAAAATGAATGCTAATGCTTTTGGTTTGTGAACCACTCTGGCAAGGTTCTCGACCTGTACTATCCAGTACAGTATTCAGTAGCCACATATGACTATTGAGCACTTGAAAGGTGCCTAGTTGAAATTGAGATGAGCTATAACTTTAGAGACTTAGTACTGAAATAAAGAATGCAAAATGACTCAATTTTTATGTTGATTACATGTTGAAATGATAATATTTTGTATAAATAAAGTGTTTACTAAACTTAATTTTTTTTTGTACTCTTTTTAGCATGGCTGCTAGAAAATTTTAAACCTTGTGACTCACATTGTATTTCTGTTGGATATTGTTGTCCCAAACCAGTGTTTCTCAAACCTCAGGATGCATAAAATTATTTGGAGATATTGTTAAAACACAGATACCTGGGCCCTACACCCCAGAAATTCTGATTCAGTGGTTTTAGGTGGAGCCAAGAATTTGTGTTTTTAATAAGCTCCCAGAGGATGCTGATGTGCTAACCTATAGATCTCACTTTAAGAAACAAGACTCTAATGTAGGCAATATTTTTTTGCCTAGGAAAAATCAAAGGTCATATCAATGTTTACACAATCTCCTTTGGTCTAATCCATATATCTGTGTGGCATATATGTGTTCTTACTTGGAAATATTTGTTGAGAAGGATAAGGTAAGGCATTCCTCTTTTCTCAGGGTAGTGGTTTATCAGAGTTCTCAAGAGAAATAGAACAAGTATAGATAGATCGATTGAGCTAGATAGACAGACAGAGAAAAAGAAAGAGAGAGAGAGAAAGAGAGAGAGAGAGAGATTTTAAGGAATTGGCTTACTCAGTTATGGAGCCTGGCAAGCCCAAAATCTGCAAGTTAGGCTGGCAGGTTGGAAACCAAGGAAATAGCTGATGTTGCCATCAAGTTCAAAGGTGGTCTGCTGACAGAATTATTTCCTGCTCTTGGTGAGGTGGGGGGAGCATTGTTTGTTAAGGAGGCCAGTCTTTCGTTCTAGTCAGGCCTTCACCTTGACAAAGTCCACCCACATTATGAAGGACAATCTGCTTTACTTAAAGTCTACGGTTTTAGGTGATATTTTCATCCAAAAGCACCCTCATAGAAACATCTAGAATGTTTGACCAAATATTTGGGCACCTTGGCCCAGCCAAGTGACACATAAAAGTAGCCATCACCAATGGAATATATATTCTACTGAAGTATCAAAATGGACGTTGTGTGGCATAATAGTTATGTGTTTGGATGACTGCTGGTAAGGAATGATGCCATTAATATTAGAACTTTCTACACAAGAATCTATAATTGATTTTACTGAAGTTTTTCATGGCCTACTTTTTAATATTCATTGTGATAATCACCAAAACGAGGTTCCAGAAGGCAGGGTAATGGGATTTTTTTTTAAGAGACATAAGGATTCAAAATCTAGTTTTTAGCACACAATGTTCTATGAGGTGAGTTCATTTGAGATGCTTGTAATTTTCTCTTCCCATTGTTAAATGTTGTGAATCTTTTTTCCTCATTGTGATAAAGGAGCAAACAGAATGTTTTGATTTGACTCATAATAACTCAGTTGTGGATTGTTCATCTTTTCTTTCTGTTGTGTGCATGTGGGAGGGATAATATAAAGGCAAGGTAACTTTCTACAGTGATTTCTGAAGGTTTAAAGAACATTTTTGCATGTGTTTGCTTTGAAAAAAAAATATCATCTAAGACTTGATTAGCTTAATGCAAAGTGAAAGTTTAGTCTCTGCATGAGTTAGTGTTTGGTAATTCTACAAAAAGATTATTCTTGATGAGAGAATTCTTTAAATATAAGACAATCTCATGTGCTCAGTCTTTTTTCTATTAGGAATTAGTACTACAACATCCAAAAATGTAACTCGATTGCTCCATCTTTAGTATTCTAAAACAGTTAATACATTTTTCTATTTGAACTTATTTCAGTGTACATTATTTGTATATTCTATTTTTCATTTGTTTAGTTATAAATTCCATAAGGGCAGGGCAATTTCATTCAGCTAGCATTAATTGGGTACCCCTATGCATTAGTTCATACCTTGCCCTAGAGAGTTTGGATAGACAAGTAATAGGTATGTTTTAATGCAGTATAATACATTACATAATAGAGCTGATTACAAAATGTTGGATAAACAGAGAGCTGGATTCAACTGCTAGTTGTAAGTGTCTTTCAAAGTGTCTTAGAAAGACTGACGTGATAGTTGGATAGATGTTTTACAGTTTTACCACATTTTTCCCTCTACCTACTTTTTCTTCAAACCTGGATAATACCATTTACCTTTCTTCTCAATTCTGAAGCCTTTAGCTGCTGGCTATATATATATATCACTGAGTGGTATAGAATGTTGCTATTACAAATTTAGGGTTTCTGGGTTCAGCTAGTAATGCTTTTACATGATCCTTCTTTGTAGAATGTATTTTTCTCCTTTACTGCTTAGAATATGCTTTATTTTTTAAAACCCAGCTCAAATGTTACCCTGTTTATGAAAATTTTCATGATCTTCACAGAGCTGTGATTGGGTCCCGCTATACATTGAATGTAACCTTCATGATGGTATCATTCTCATTGAATTATGATCATTTATTAAACTCTTTCTCTTGCTAGACAGCTCTCTAAGATTATGTAATTTGTATCCTCTTCATTTTATATTCCCAGCATAGTAGCCACTCAGTAAAAATGCATTTTTCTTATGTAATCTCATCTCCCAAGTCTTCAGCCACTAAATAGGTTCCAACACAGTTACAAGATTGTGTGTGTGTTGGGGGAGGTGGGTAAGTTTGATGAGCAGGATCAGGGAATACTGGTTTTGAAAACACAGTATACTTTACCCAGGTAATGTGAGGACCAAGGATTGTGGGAAGAACATCCCACCAGAGGAAGCAGCGTATACAAAGTCACAGCAGTGAGGGGAAACCTAGTTCAATTCGAAACTGAAAAGTTTGGTATGGGTAGCAAAAGGGGTACATTTGGGGAAGAGGGTAACTGGAAAAGGGAGTAAGGGGACAAATTATAAAATAACTTTTATGCCATGTGCATTAGTCCACTTGGATTGCTATAAGAAAATACCTTGGACTGGGTGGCATTTCTCACATTTCTGGGGGCTGGGGAGTCCAAGATCAAGGTTCCGGCAGATTTGGTATCTAGTGAGGTCTGCTTCCTGACTCATAGACAGCTTAGCTGTCTTTTTGTGGGAACTTCATATGGTAAAAGAATTGAGGCATCTCTCTGGTGTCTGTTTTTGGAAGGCTGCTGATCCCATTCATGAGGACTTGCCCTTATGACCTAATCACCTCCCAAAGGTCTGACCTCCCAATACCATCACATTGGGGTTCAATTTTAACCTGTGAATTTGGGGGGCGGCACAAATATTCACTCTGTAACATCATGCTAAAGGGAACCATTGAAAGCAAATTAAAATGAGATTTTTATTTTTAAAAGATTGCTGTAGTGGCAGATTTAAAGAAGTGTTGGAGAATAACCAAAAAGAAAGAAGGGGAGGACATTTTTTTCTCAGATACAAAAGTTAAGGATAGTTAACATCATGGGTAAGTTTAGCTGTAAAAGGACAAAATATTTGCACTATGATACCAGAAAATGTTGTCTGTTGATAGTGATGGAGAATATGGCACAGAGAGTAGTAAAATGTTTAGAACTACTAGCTTAGAAAATGTGACAGAGAAATGACCAGAATTAAATAAAAGGATCAATGAACAATGTTGAAGGTTCAATTAAGATTATAAAATGTGAATTTATTGTGGTACTAGCTAACATATTTAATAACTTAACATTTTAAAATTAAAGAGTAGAAAGAAATATGTGGCTGAATTCATCCACCGTCAGGGATTGAGCGACAAGGTAAAATAGGGTTTTAGGAAATTTGCTGAAATCATTGATCATTTTATTCAGAGTAGGTAGGGATGATATGAATCACAGAGAGGGCTGATCTGAAAGGAAGATTGAAGGAATGGAGGTTTCAATGAGGTTAACACATGGTTACGAAGAAGGAAATAAATACACAATAGTCTAGAATACTGCAATCAAAGTAATTTCCAAATGTAAGCTTTCAGCCATGGATAGTTAACATGACGACGGACCCTGGTGTGGTTCTGTGGTGAGTTGCTAAAGAGCAGTAGAGAATTAGGTCATTCATTAAAGTCACAGAATGTGAGGCTGAGTTATTCACCACTTCGTCTAGATTCAGGATAGCAGCAGGAATTGGAGGGGAGAGAAAACCTGAGAGTAAGCTCCAGTGTCCTTGAGGGCTGGTAGAATTCTAGCCTTGAGAATGGGGCCAGATGGAGGCTGAAGTAGAGATTGTTTTTGCGTGAAGCTGGAGGACAAATGTTTTACAAAAGATAGTTTTCAGCTAAGAAAATACTAATTTGAGCTCCAGTCTTTGAATCTTGGGGTAGAAAGTGAGGAAGAAGGTGGTTTAGGCAGTGTCTGGCATTTGTTTAGAATAGTTAAGATATCCAAAGGGCACAGTACATAGGGTTCAGAACTAGGTCTGAAGGGAAAATTCTGATCTAAGGATGGTACTGGGGTGTGGGAAAGTTCTTTAATTGACCATCTCACCATTCTTTTCCCAGTTACTTTGCCCTGTCTGTGTGGTTTGGGTGACTGTGATCCATTTTCTCATTTGTGATCTTTATTCGTTCTCTCTGCTTAAGAGTGTGACTTATTTGACTATTATTTCTGCTTTTCTTCTCCTGAATTAGGCACCATTAACAGACGTCCTTCATACTTTTTCTTCTTATCATTTAAGAAGGTCCACCCTGTAGTACCATACTTTCTGAGGACATTTTCCTTGACTTCTTCAAACCTTATTGGTTTCATAGAATTTACAGTTTGATATTTGTCTTGGCTGTTACACAAAGATCTAAACAGTTACTCTAGTGCTATCATATCTGGTAAATCCAGGACCAAATTGAAACCTTTGAACACCATTTTACAGTGCTTCCTATTACCATCCCCTATGTTACTATTCCCTGGTCTGCAAAGAGCATTATATCTAAAGAGCACAAACATCTATCTCCAAATTGGGAGTCCAGATCACTTTGCCAGTCCTTTTAGGTTCTTGGACCCAATTTCACTGTGTGGAAGGAGGGGGTTTTCCTTACAGCAACAAGCAATAATACTCTGGACACTATCTGGATATCCTATAATTCACCTTAATTATAACACTATCTACCCAAAGATAGCATCAGATTCCACAGGCTAAGGGTTCAACCCTACAAGACTGTTCCCTGCCCCAACTCCAGATGCCAGTCACAAGCCCAGGCTTGTTTCCTACTGTCTATAAATTGGAGGTTGCAGCTATACACCTCCAACTTAGGATGCCATTCATAAGTCCAGATCGTTGCCCATACTTCTGCCTGTCTGGCTATAAGAGTTTCCCACAACCCTCTTTTAAGTTCCATTAATTTGCTGTAGCAGCTCACAGAACATGGAGGAACGTTTTACTTACTAGATAACTGGTTTATTATAAAAGGATATAACTGAAGAACCGCTAATGGAAGAGATGCTCAGGGCGAGGCATGGGGAAAGGATGAGGCACTTCCAGGCTCACTCCCAGCTCTCCACTCTCTCCCACCTCCACATGTTCACCAACCTGGAAGCTCTCCAAGCTCTCTCCGGTGGGCTTTTACAGAGGCTCCATTTCCTAGGGACGATTGATTAACTCATTGGCCACTGATGATTGATTCAACCTCTAGCAGCTGGACCCTTACTGAGGTTGGTGGTGAGACTGAAAGTTCCAACCCTCTATTCTTATGGATGGCTCCCTTGGCACCAGCCTCCATCATTAGGTGCTTTCTATAAGTCACCTCATTACCATAACAGAAGACACCTTTATCTCGTCACCTAGGAAATTGTAAGGGTTTTAGGAGCTGTGCCAGAAAGGAAGACCATATACATATTTCTTGTTAGACATCACCATATTATACCAGCCTTGTTCCTACTGTCTAATTGATAGTTGCGGTGATGGGGTTGGAGGAGTGTGAGTGTGGTAGGAATAGGCAGTTTTAGAGGATGGGGCTCAAGTGAAAGATTATTTTGAAATACTGCACTTGTAAAAGAGTTTGTTTTTGAGATCCACAAGATTCGGTAAGCCTAATTCATTTCTTTATTCTCTAAGCTATCAGGGAACACACAGAAGATGTGTGTGAGTGTTAGGTGAGGAGAGGGAAATGGTTGGTGAGTATCCTAGTGATGTTAACAGACTTCATTCTCTATGCTATTACTTGCATCCTGATTATATCTGACTATATGCTTGAACCCCAATTCAAGCCACCTTGAGTAAATATCTTGCTTAGTCTAGCTTGGTCTCTAATACTGTCCATTCTAATATGGACCTACAAAGGAATAGAGTATAGAAAATTATAGTTCTCTGGGGAAAATGAGAGTCTAGAACAATGGATGATCATGAAGATGAGGCAAATGTAAGGCTGTACTGGATTCAGTGCCTCCATACATTAATGTCTTGTGAGGTGTTTATCAGTATATTAAAACTACTTATCTATCTCCCTCACTAAGCTATAAACTTTTAAGGCAAGGTATGTATCTTATTAACCATTTGCCTAGCACATGGTTGATACTTGCTAAGTATTCAATGCTGAGTTGGTGCATTAAATGAATCCTGAATGATTATAAAACCTCTAAAAAGTTAACAGTATAACTTGAATGTATGTGTAATGGTGATATCATTCCCCTTTCATTAATATGTATGTGTCTTAAGGAAAGAAATTTCTCAAAACATGGTATATGTTTTCTCAACTTTTATTTCATGATTACTAAATCATGAAATAAATTATTAAATTATTATTTTATCAGCAATAATTAAATTCAATCCATATACTTTCATTTTATTTTTGGTAGATTATGGTGGCCGTAAGTCTGTTTCTCTTTTCATTTTAGTGTTGATGGGTTTTGTTGTTTTTATTGTAGTCAGAGCATATTGAGAAGAGTTGTTTGAAAAGTTTACTTGATTCTTTCCAGAATGTCAGACATATTTTTTATAGAATTATCAGGTTTTTACTAATTTGGTTCTTTAGCAATACTCTCGATGTCTTCAAACAAAAATAAAATAATCATTTATTGTCTCTTCAAAGTAAGAGGAGAGTAAATGACTTATTCTGTGACAATTACTCATGATTTATTCTTTTAACAATTACTGTTTCATCTGACAGTCTTATATATTACTTTTCTTGAAGTGTTTTCTTCCATTTGTTTATTTCTCTAGAGTTCATTCTTGTTTCCTAGAGTCTTTAAAAAAATATTGAATTTCCTCATAATATAGTCAACAACTCCAGTGTCTTAATCTATAACCTAGTCATTGTCCTTAATAATTGAAAACCTCTACCAAAAGCTTAAAAAAATTATTCTTTATCATTTCAGCATAAAATCATCTGTTCTGAAGTGTTTTTAACCTTTGGGAAATTAACATCAAATTTATTCTTGCTTAATAATATCTGTATTGCTTCCCATTCTCAACCCTGACTTGAGCCTCACTTCATAATATTGAATTTCATTCTTTAGGATTATACTTGAAAGGAAAGTGTAATCTACTTTCACAAAACATATAAAACTTTTCAGTTTTACTTAAGTCAGCATGATTTTACTTGGATTTGCTTTCTCTTTCATTGAGTCTTTTAGTAAAGGAAGTCACTACAGATCTTGATCAGTTCTTTACTTCTGTTGTGCCCTGTTTTTCTGTAGTATTTCTTTTCTGTTTTTTAAGAGTCTCTGCCCTCTCCCACTTTTTCCTCTCCTTTTCTCTGTTATAGGGCCTCCCCCTTTGGGATTTGAGTGAAATAACCCTAATCTCCACTCCCTAGATTACACAGTCCACTCACTGAGATTCATTAAGGACAAAATCAGTCAATCAGTACATGGTATAGCATTCATTCATCTCATCAGACATTAATTTAGATTGGTTCAATTGGTATGAACCATGGTAGTTTTGGCCTTTTTTTTTTTTTCTCTTTTTTTTTTGATGGGGAGATGTTGGGAGAGAAAAGATGTCTGTTGCTTACCTAGAAGACTTGGAACTTACAGCAATTTTTCTACCATGGTACAAACTAGTATCTAGTATGATAATGCCAATACACAGGAGAATAAGGAGACTTCAGAGAAATGGAGCAGGATCCCTGATGAAATTATTCATGAAGCTCACTCTTCTAGACTTTACAGTTATGTGAATTATGAGTTAATAAATTTCTATATTGGAGTATAGTGCAATAGTTTTTATTATAATATATTCTGATATATACAGATTTAAAATAGATTTTTCTCCTTATAAAACAACATAAGCATATTATATACAATTTGGAAAATAGGAAAAGAAGTTTTTATTATAATTTTTTTATTTTATAAAATTTGAATCATGGCATATAAATGTAGGTTCCTTTTTTTAAAAAGTATATTTTTGAGTATTTACCCATGATGTTTGGTATTCTTTTTAAATGATGTTTTAATGATTGCATAATGTTCTTTTGGATGGCTGGACCACGATAATTATCATCTATTGTTGGATATTTCTTAGTTACATCTTAATTTACAATGATACTATGAGCTATTTAACTGTTTCCTTTGGCCAAGATTGGTTTTAAGTGACCCCTTTCCCCTCTTTTCTATATACCTTTTTGTTGTTTGTTTTTGTTTTCCTGGAAAACTGAATTAAATGTTGCATCACACTGACTTGTTTGCATAGAATAGTGTTTCCTTAAGTGGGTTCCTTGGATTACTCAATTTTTTTTTAGATGCTTCTTTAGAAAATAATTTTTTTATTTGAGGAACAGTATATAATTCTGTATGCTTATGGTAAAGATTGACAAATTAAGGACTTCAAAGAATGCTGCTGAATCCTATGAATGCCAAATGTATTTAGCTTTGTTTATTTAATATTTTCCCCCAAGGTATTTCACAGTAGGTTTTGAGATGGGTCTTTTACTGAAAATGTTCCTTCATTGTGTTTTACTATATCCTCATTCTCTTAGTATGAAGTGAGGAAATCCACATTTACTACAGGGACCATATTTTTAGTAATTACTTTGAACTTTTCTAGGTGAACAGTTCTAGTTATATACTCTGCTTTTACCACAGTCGTTAACACACTTCCTTCTGGTATTTATTTTCTCAGTAAATAAATAACTTACTTTTTTTTTTAACCATGTAACTCTTAATTTTTTAGCAACTGCTTTACAACCTAGTTAGTGGCAATTTTAAAGAAAATAGTCAAGCTAGCAGATCTCCCTGCTTATGCCAGTGATGCTTTCTAAACATGTAACTTCTCTGATTCCTACAGCTCACATTATCCGTGGAATTGAAATCACTGCAAGACTGTCAAAATCATTTATTGTAATTTTATAAAATGATTCTCACAACTTAATCTTTTAGCAAGACCTATTTCTGATAGTGAGTCATTGTGTAAAATGGGTCTTTGTTCTGCCCTTTCTTTTCATGACTGCAAACATCCTTTTCTTTCCTGCATCTCATATGTTCTTTTTATTTGCTTAAAATCCTTATTGGAGGAAAAAGGGTCTCATTGGTGAAAGAAATATAATTTTATTCATTTCCCCACTTTATGTACTTCCATTTTCTTTTAGAAACATTAATTTCTCATTTTTCAGGCCCTTACTTTATGTTCTTATACTTAGCATAGTCCTCTTATGTGTTTTAAATCAATTTTAAACCTGCTTTATTTTATACTCAGTTCTCTTTCTCTCCATCAATCACTGCTTTAATTTATTTCTCAAAATACTCTATCCTTTTATTACTCGGTTGCCTCAGTGTAGTTCTTACTCCTGTAAAATATGTTAAATGAAGAATCTTTTCACATAATAACTTGGCAAATCTGGTCAAGGTATTCATCACCGTGTATCTTCTAAATAACAGTTATGTTAGGAAACGCAGTCGACTAAGTATCAGAAAAACTGAATTTTTGTTCCTTTTCCAGTGTAATCTTATCTTATGGCTCTATTTGTAATATGAAGAAAACATATCCTATCATTGCCTATTTCACATGAACTGGTTTTAAAATGAAGAGATAATATGTTTGAAATGCTTTGAAAATTTTGTTCAATGCTCTCAACATAAATTTAAGGTAGTGTTTTTATGGTAGTCAGATATCAATCAGGTTCCTTTAAATGAGGGTGCTGTGAGTCTGAATAGAAATTAGGTATAGTGGTAGGAGTTTGTGGCATTTCAGAGAGGGAAGATGCATTAAGGAAATATGAAATAAGATGATTAATTTGGATTATTACATGTAATTTAGTGTGGCTAGAGTATAGGATGTCAGTGGAGGAGTATCAGGAGATAGGGTTGGGGAAGTATTATGGATGTGCTTGAATGTTTAACTTAAAATTATGAAGGATCATTTAAAGATTTAAAATAGGGGAGTGACAAAATTTGCATTTCCAGAAGTTTATTTTGGTATCTTTGTAGATGACAGATAGGCGTGGTACAAAGGGTGTGTGGCTGGAGTTAGGGAGATTGTTGTATTTAATTTCAATCAGAGCTAAGAACTTGAAATAACAAATGTAGAAAGAAAAGGATAGATGCACAAGATTCTAGTGAGATAGAATCTGTGAAACTTATGTTCTGATTAAATGTGGGTGGTAGAAAGGCATTTACGCAAAGAGAAAAATTTGTCATCATTCTAGGGCTTCTAGCTTAGGTAGCTTCTCTGCCTTTCACTGAGATAGAAGACTAGGATGAATTTAAAGAACAAAGGATAAATTTGATTTGGGGAATGTTAAATTTGAGGTATTTATGGTACAAATGCTTTGTTTTCAGTTCAGTAAAAGGAGAGAGGATTTGAGACTTGTCTGGGTGGTAGTAAATGAAGCTCTGGATTTGGATTAGATTGCCTGGGTGCAGTGCCAGATCTCTCATTACACCCTGTTCTAAAAATTTACCCCTTGAGAAATACATAGTTCCATAGAGACAAGGCTACACATAGCCCTTCGAGTCATATTCCTGGCCCTTGCAGTCAATCCCAGTCTGAGTCTTCACTTCACAGTGTGCCATAAGGATTCTTTGGACAGGTAATATAAAGATACCAGTTCTTTACTGTTCCCATAATACTAAGTAAAACTCAAATATTTATTACTTTAAAAAATGTCATCAATCTAGCCAAATACATTTTTTAATCTAAGAGAATCCTAGTAATAACTGTCATTATTTTTGTTTTACTAACTTGGAGTTTACTGTAAATTGGTTATCAAATGGCTTTAATTAATTTATCATGCAGTCTGTATGCTAACATAATGTCATAAATTCAGCTTATTGTAGTAGAATGCCTGAAAACCCCTTCTAGGTATTTAAAGCCTTTTATTTTAATGTATTTATTTGGTAGCTTCGTTGGGAACTTTATCTTTTCTCAAGGCATATCTTAATTTATGAGTTCCTTTCCACTCTGCCTGTCCCTCCCTTCTCCCAGGTGGTTGGCCTTGGGAAGTTCTGACTTCTCCCCATATGGCATTGTAGCATAGCTTCTTGATTTGCCCTTTTTTCAAGTTTCTCTGACCCAGTTGGCCAGTTTTCTTTTTCTCTCTATCACTGGCAGTTTCATAACTAAGCTGCCTATTACCATCAGGAAGTCAGGTGGAATGTGGACACAGGACTGCAGGGACAGAATGAGTGCTTGCAGCACTGCCAGGGCTACTGTGATGGATATGACTCCTGCAGTAGCTCCTACAGATATTATTTTAGAGAAGCAATTGCCCATCGTAAATGGGTCCTTCAAAATTCAAGGACTGCCAGCGCCTATAATTTGTAGGCATACTCAAACATTTTTATGACCTCACCTAAATGTGAATGGAGAGAAAAAATTGAATTGATTCCTGCACACATTTAAAAGGAGTGTAGTTAAAATGTCAATCGTAGTCTGGCTAAAAGTAATGAAAAGCCTTTTTCTTTTCTTTTTTTTTTTTTTTTTTTTAGGATTCCTGAGCACAGTGCATGGTTTGTTTGTTTTTTTAACAAATAGACCTGCCAGCACTAACCACTACTTCTTAATGCTCTTTTAAAATTATTTCAAGGGTGCTCACAGATAATCTGAGAACATCTTTTAGTTTCACAGATAAAATCATGCACTTGAGATATAGTGTAATGCCAGTGCAGAAAGTATATATGAAATGAGGCTGAAACTTTGTAATTATTAATTGGATAATTATGTTTTAGTGATAAGCAATATTTGATTATGTTTTTATGTCACAAAGAAGGTAATTCCCAGCTGTTTAAATTCTAAACGTATATAGAAATCCACATGCTAGCAGGTAAATAGAATTTCTGTTAAATTTTTCTAAATTATAAATCATATTTATATGAGAAACCAGATTATATTTATTTCTTTTTATTTCTGACAGCATTAAAAAAATGCTATTTCCAGTTTCTTGGTTCATTTTAGTATAGCTATTCTCCCAATTTTTTGGATTGTAGTCTATGGAAAGTCTCATCAGGGTACAAGAGTTTTGTATTGTTTGCTTTTTTTCCCCCTTGCCTTTGACATTCAGTCCTGATGTTAAACCATTCTTTCAGTTAAAATGAGACATGCATGGGTGATTTGTAGTTAACTGCTCGCCTCCACACACACAAATGCCTCAGCTTCTCATCTAATCATGATTCATGCCTTATGCCATACTCTTGCTCTCATTCTAGCACCAACAGATGGTGGGACAAGACCCCTGGGGCCGTCTGCCCCAGTGTTCTATGGTTGTACATCTTCTGGTAGCAGGGTCAGAAAAGGAAGGATTTTAATAATTGCAAATTGGGTTCTGTTCTTTTGGCTTCTTGATTTAAAAACAAATTAATTAATAGAAGTGTGCCGTCAGATTTTCAGGTGTTACCTTAAAAACTTATTTTTTAGTTCATGAAATGAAATAAAATGAAAAGGCCACATTATTTTTATAAATGGGCTTGCTGAAAAGACAGCTGCTGTGCTTATGTCTCATCATGTGTACATTACATTTGTAATAATCTGAATTTTAAGAAATCAGTAAGTGAGAACATACAAAAGGATAGGTTTCATCTATTTATGCTTAAGTAACTTTTCTTTTCTAAAAAATTACACCAGTCGTTGCCAGATGACACATGTTGATTTGGAAGTTTAGTAGAGAAACTGAAGTTGCTGTTTATGCTGTGTGATTAATATGATTGGTGACTTCAGGCAGGTTTACTTCATCTTTCTAGGCTTCTGTTTCTTCACTTAACACATAAGGCTGTTTTAAAGTATCTTCAAAATAAACTTTTTACTTTAGTCCATATAGACTAATTACAAATGACTTTTTTGTAACGATAATAAAGCCATGGAAATACAATTTTTTATAGCTTCAACCATTTGACAGCTCTAGCTTCTGATGTTAAAAGTGTTTATGATGGTTCTTTAACCCAGAATCCTGGGTAGTCCAGTAGTGCACAGCACAATGGTTTTTAATTATTTTATTTCACCAGAACCTAAGATTAGAAATAAATTTTTTACAGCAGGCATACCCATACAGTTACATATGCATTTGCTTACAGATAATTCAAACATAGTTTCACTAACAGTGTTTTGTTTATGGGTACAGTTTTTTTTATTCTTTTGTTGTTGTTGCAGGTGTTAATTCTACTTTTCTTTTCAAGAAATTGCTAATCCTTGTTCACCAAATCCATATCAGAGTTCCTAAAGAAATGGGACTCACAGTTTGAAAAACAGTGCACTAGTGAGCACTTACTATAAAGAAATACATTATTTGTCTTTTATAGACTTTCTCAAATTTTCCTATTAAAAATCACTTTCCTACTCTATTTACCATGTCAGCTGCTATTTACTTAACAAGAAATCTGTAGGTTTACATGTATATCTCATTTATATGTATATCTAAGAGATATAAAGCATATAGAGGAGCTAGCTACTGATAGAAACAAAAATAAAATGTTTTAATGAGCTGTTTGTCTTTAAACACATGCCATTCCTCTTTATTGTTCAGAATCGAATAGTGATTTTAAGTATTATTTCCTTGAGCTTTTCTTTATTTGCATCATCATTCCAGATTTTTCTGTTATCTTTTATTTTAATAGGTCATGCTTTTAATAACAAATACATGAAGTGGCTTGGTTTCATTGAAGGTTTCTTTATTTGTATTTTAACAGAGAAGGAAAGGAAAGAAGCAAGGCTTTTTGATTTTCCACATCACCAAATAGATTTTGAATACAATGGACTTATTGCTGTTACTGTTTCATTTCTTCATTGGTGGTGGTTTGAAGAGTTGTATAAAAACCTAGTAGTCACATGGAGCTATATAATTTCCTCTGTTGCTCCATATAAAATGATATGAGGTGCATTTTTTGCTCATTTAATTGCCATTTATTTTTTTTAATTATGATAGCATATAGGAAATCATAGTTTATATATATAAAATAATTTACTGTCATAGAATTTAGAAGGGCAGTAGAAAAAACATTCCTACTTTGCACAGAGTTGGTACTAACATTGAAAAGTAAGTGCAGTATAAAATGGTATGTTCAGAAAGGATTCTTTTATAATGACTGTCGATAGATAAAAGATTGTTTTGTTTTGTTTTGTTTTGTTTTGTTTTTTTGGTGTGTGCAGATAAAAACGCAAAAGCAGCTTGCAGAACTGAAGATAATTTTATATGAATGTACTGAAAAAATTTCTGTTACGGATGGTGAAAATTCTTGATAATGTATTGAATATGAAGTTGTCAGCATTAGTCTTAAAGATTTTCATTGAAGTTCTTTTTATGTATCTCTTTCAGATATGGAAACAAGTGAAAAAATTCAAGAAAGTGGAATACTTCAACTGTTTGCAAGTCTTTTGACTCCACAGTCTTCATGCACAGCCAAAGTAGCTAACATCATAGCAGAAGTAGCCAAAAATGGTGAGGTTTTCCTCAAGAACTTTTCTGCTGGGAACATCTTCAGTTTTACACCTTACTTGTCAGTATGTTTTATTAATTTATGTTTTAAGTTTGTAGATTAGACATTTTTAAATTTGTTTTTCTCTTTTCTTTGACATTTTTCATGTGATTGTTTAAAATGACTATAGTTATAGTCATTCTATTCATATATTTCCCATTTGCTGTTTCATTCTTTCAGAGAAGAATTAAAAGAAAACACAGTCATTTCTGCACCTGTATCAGTTATTGCTTTGCGTATAGAATTCTTGAGCTTGGCATTGAGTCACTCATATTTATTATAGGAGAGCATTCCTTTATCAGTGTTATCTATCAGTTTGTGTTATACCCAGGTAAACCGTTTATTCTAAGTCTGGCCTATCCTACTTTTGTTGGCACTTGCCGGAAGCAGAGCAGTTGGAATATATGTTCTGTATTCTGCATTCACCTTTATGGGAAACATTTTTTAAGTTTCTGTGTGAGAATACTCTGGGAAAACAATGCTGACAGCAAATCTTAAATTATATAATAGCTAATCTACCACATTACATATAGTTTATATCTAATGAGTTTTTAGAAGAATTCTGTTGTAACAAATATTTGCACATGATTTTAATTTGGCTAGCTTGAGAATCTCTGACTTAAAGCAGTTTTTAAACATAAGCGAAGGTAATACTAAATGTAATACCTTTAGTGTGCATCAGTTTATCTATTCGATATTATTTTTAGGCCTTTTATTTTAGTAAGCTGCATATGTCATACTTTAACAAGAAGAAATTTTAAAATTCTGGCCTCATTTGTGTAATCACTATGGCAGGTGGCATTGTAAAATACCAGTATATGTTGTTTTTGGCCCAGTAAAACAACTTGTTCATATGTGTGTTACCAAAAAGAAAATTACCATAAAATTATTTTATTTGTTTAGAGGTTCTTAAAATGTCTTGCAGGTTTAAATGAGGTTTTCTGTATTGGTAAATCATTTATTTGGTAGTTAACTGAAAACTGGTTACCATTTGTATGTCACAACTAAGCTATTGTAATTATATCATCACTGTACTGTGCTTTGGATTCAAGCTGGTCATAAATATTCAGATGTCTTGGAGTGTTTAGTTTACTTCAAGCAGATTTGAATAGATAGTGATTACCTTAGAACAGCAAAGATCTGAAGCAGATGAGGTTTGAAAGTGGAACCTCCAGACATGGCTTGTTAACCTAAATCAACCACTGTCTAATCAACTTGATTTCTAAGAATAAATAGTTTATTTTTAATCTTATAAGAATCACATTATAGATTTATAGAAATCAATTTTTATCTTAAAAGCCTTTTTTTTCTTAAAAATGAACACACACCCACTAGATTCAGAAATTTTATATAGTATAATTTTGTGAAATGGATTGCCATTCTATGATTTTAATAATAGTAGTCCTCATAATACTTTGCCACCGTTTCATGATAACTTTGCTGCTAGAGGTTACTTCTAGCAATACGCTAGTAGGTGACAGTTATGTTCTAAAACATAACAGAATTTTTAGCATTTATGCTTTAAATCAGACTTTTAAAAGGCATGTAACTAACCTCTACTGGTTAAAATAAATGGGATACATTTAAATGGTTGTTTACTGCTTAATCACCACATTGTTTTAAGTGACTAGCTGAGAAAGTGGGTTAGAGTCTTCTTTTTAAAACAAATACATATCTTCGGAAATGCAACAGGACCCAACAGGGTATATTAATGGGACTTATATTTCTTTTTAGAAACTTGACAGTGAAAAAAGATTGTATGAACCAGAGGAAAAAAAAAGAGGTTAGAAATTGATTTGTTTATCTTCACTCTGCTATGCACTTTATATAACTACAAAGGAAAAATATTAGAATGTATTTCTTAGATTTGGATTAATTGCAAAATGTAATTATGTTTAAATTTACACATACCAGAAAAAGCAGTATAAACACACAGCATACCTAATTGTGTTCAAAATCCAGAGGATTAGTAAGAATTTTCATGATCAGTTTTAATGGGGGGTATAGCTGTGACCATAAATTACAGTAAAAATTTTTGATTTTTAAATAAAATGTACTCCAATATAATAGTTTTAGACTGATTTTTAAATAAAGCATTTAAATAAAGTATCCCCTAATATAAAAGTTCTTGACTGATTTGAGGCAAGTAAAAGAAAGCTAGATGAAAAGTATCCTTAATTTCTTTTTTTCAGAATTATACTCTCAAGGTATTGAATAATAATAATAATAATGATTAATTTGTAAAACTAGGTGCTGTTAAGTGTTTACATTGTGCCAGGCATTAGGTACATTATTTCAAATTCTCATAACAATCCTATATGAGGGAGGGTTATTTTTATATACATGAGAACACAGAGAGGTTCAGCACTTTGCCTATCCTTATACAACTAGTATGTGGTAAAGGCAGGATTCAAACACTTAAGTGATAATAGTTGGAATTTATGCTTTACCTTGTTTTTTACTCTTTTTCACTTCTTTTCAGTAAATGAGATTTTATGATAGCAATGAACAGTGTGTCAGTGGTTGGAGTGCACTTTTAACATGTGACCTGAAAGATTAGGCTAATAACTAGTCAAAAAGGCCTAAAAGCAAACAAAAGTTGAGCCATTTTACATCTATTCCTCCAAACACTGGTTCCCTGCTTTGGACTACCAGTGTCAGAATCACTTGGGGCTTGTTAGATGTACATCCCTGGACCTTCTCACCCAGACCTACTGAGTCAGGAACTCTAGGAGTGGAGCCCAACCATCTGTTTAAACAAGTCCTTCAGTTGGCTCTCATGCCTGCCTATAAGGCTCGAGAACCAAATCTCTGTCTAAGGTAACATGGAATCAGAAAGTTGGGACCAACATTATGCTTTCCTCCTTCCCCCACCTATACTTATATCAGATTGCAAATGTGTTTATCAGTCTTTTCCACTTGAATGCTCTTAGAAAAAGAATAAAAGTGTACACCTAGAGTGGACTAGGGAGGGCATCACCAGAAACATGGAAGTCTCCTGTTTTGACTTATAAATTTATTTATTTTTATTTTTCTTTCTACTTCATAGCAAGTATATGTTTATTTTAGTATAATACATATATATGCTCTGGAGAAGTCATTGGGTAAAATCAATATGTGAAAAAAAAATGCTCTAGGTAGCTTAAAGTATACCTTCAATGTTGGAAGTTTAACTTCGGTCATTTTGTTAGAATTAGTTATAGTTATCAGTGTTCTTTTCAAAAAGGCAGTACAAAGTATGAATGAAAAATGTCAAGTCAGTAACCCACATATAAAAATCACTCATTCTTTTATATTCATGCCTCATACTTTTCCTTGTTCTTCTAAAGAAAAACATAAAAACTCAAGAGTTAATTATAGAGTGGTTACTAGAGAAAATTCAACACTTTGAGTATACATTACTATTTAATCTAACAAACATTAAGGTAGACTCTAGCACTCAGTGTTTTTATTTGGTGTATAGAGTTAAAAAAGACTTCTAATAAAATAGATTTCATCCTTTCAGGTAGCTGAAAATGGGAAAAGTACTTATATATCAGGTTTTTAAGATATTTTATAAGTAGATATGTAAAAAACAGGTTTTATAAATCTTGGCATAACTAAAAGAAAATATTTTTTGTGGTTTTTGTTATAGCTTGTACTTTGTGATCATGTTGAATGAATATATAATTTAAGTAGGTTTGGGAAAGGAAAAGCAAGCAAGAAAGAAATTAACACTGGATTTAAAAGAAATGGAAATATCCAAGTCAGTCAACAAGCCATTATTGAATATTTTATGATTGAAGTCCACACATTATAACATTATACAAAACATGAATTCTATCTTGTATATAGACAGACAGGCATATACGTACATAAATAATTAATGGTTCTGCCTTCTGTTGCCTGATGGCCTCCACCAACTTTGATTTCTCCTCACTGTCATTCTGTATGTATCTTTGTTTCAGCCTCCCTCTCACAGTCCTTTCCTCCACCCCCTAAGAACTTTTTAGTTCTCTGTCTGGAGTTTAAATTGCCAAGAGAGAAGATACGAGTTCTTTTAAGTTCATCACCACTGCCCTGTTTAGTGGACCTTTCAAACTAGACCATCTGATAGGCTGGCTGTGAGTCAGAGTCCAGTCACCTGTGAGCAGGTAATAGGCTCATGTGGTGTGGACTAAGAGGTATATGTAGTGGGAACCCCTTTGAACAAGGATGATGGTCACAGTCATTCTGTGGCCTCACCAATATATTTTAGGTAGGTATGGTGGGTGGGTAGGTAGGTAGGTAGAAAGAAAGATAGATAATATATATATTATTTTAAATGTATTTCTGATAAATATAACAAAACCAATTTTACTATAGGCTAATACGATATAAACCAACAGAGTTAAGTTTCTATATCTCATTAACATTATAACAAAACAACATTGAATGAAACGATGTTGCTCAAGGACCTGCTATACTTTAATTACAAATGCTTCCATCATCACATGTTGCTTCCTAAACACATCCAGTTATTATAAGAAGATAATTATAAATTAGGTATAATGAAAGTTCATTAAAATCCTTTTGGCTTATGGCAGAGAATATCAGCAAAGGAAAATATGACCCCTCTCAAGTTTTGTGTGATTATTTCATGAAGTATATAGATAGTAAGTGGGGTTGTAATAGAACTTTTGAACAGAAATGTACTCTTCAAATAGTTAGCCACCTCAAGCATTTTCATAGTAGATATTTATTTTATTAAGGGATGTGATTTATGTAAATTGTGAATCTTTAGATTTTTAATTAAATGTATCTCTTATTTTCAGAATTTATGCGAACTCCATGTGTGGATGCTGGATTGATTTCACCGCTGGTGCAGCTGCTAAATAGCAAAGACCAGGAAGTACTGCTTCAAACGGGCAGGGCTCTAGGAAACATATGTTACGATAGCCGTAAGTGTTGAAATATCAATAGTACACTTAGAATCTTTTGTTAAGAATTACCATTTTCAGACTAATGCCCCCTTTAGCATTAGCACTGTTTTTTCTAGGCTAAGACATTAACATAGGCCATGACTTAGCTCTGCTCCATTAACAGAACTGATGGAAATTTGCGCCATAGTATTCTGAACTCAGAAATTACAAGAAATGATTTTTTTTCCTCTGCTATCGTAAATTATATTTTCAGAGGAAGGTAAGTCAATTTCTAAGAAATTGGGGCTTTTAATTTAAAAATATATATTTTCATTAGGTTTTATCAAAATACTATCTCAATGAGGACATAGCTTTTCAAAGTTTCTGAGCCTGTCCAAATACATTTTTAATTACTTGCAACTCAATAAAACCATTCATAAAAACCATTATCTTCTCAAAAGCTAGATTGGCCTACTGCATCTGCATTGACTCCATTCCTATTTGTCATAATGTCGTTGTCATCTTCACCACTTTCTAATATATACTGTCCTACTAGGCAGAGAGAAAGCAAGAACTCAGTTGTGGTTATATTGCAAAGATTGTATGTTTTCTACTTTCCCACATATATGTAAGCAAAATAGAAAAAAATCTCGAGTATATTCAATTTAATTAGGCTTAATTAAAATCAGGATTTTCCCTGAATTTCTATTTTCTGAACCCAAACCACATATTTTAAAATTCACCTCTAAAGTCTTCTAGGAATTTAATTCTGTTTATATAACTAGGATAACTTATATTGCTTATTTTCCCTGATGAGTTTATAACTCACCGTTTGAGTGAATTATGGTTTTTTAGAAAACACCTTTAATAATAGTACTTCCATTGTGATTTGTGCATGTAAGCCAAATATTAAAGAAAATCATAAATGTATTCTTTATATAAAAGAAAGAAATAGGAAAAAAAGATTGAAAATATACCTCTCAGTTTTAACTTTTCTGTAGAAGTAGTGGTAAGGCTACTTTCTTTTATTCTCCTTTCCTTCCTTTTTCTGGAACATTAAACACTATGTCTAAGGACAAGGATGTCTTAATATGAATTTTAACTTACAGTGTTCAGTCCCTTTACTACTTATAAATTTACCTGTTTCTTCATTCCAGTTGTTTTTATCCTAGGGTAATAACTTTATTTACAAAATTCTAGTGCTTTATGTTTATAACTTTGTATCATCATATTTAGGATTTTTATTAAACAGCATAGCTTATAATGTTAGCTTTCAAAGATGGAACGTTTAATGTATATTTTATATGCATATGGATTTAAGCAATATATATTATAAAGATCTCTTCAGTAATAATCAAAGATTGATGACATGAACTTGGAGAGCATCAATCATTACTATTTTTATTCCTGTCCTCCATCTGTGTTTATTTTTAGAATTTAAGTCTATCAAAAGTATTTTTTAACCCTTATTCGGTTGCGTTATCCTGAAATTACACATTGATTAAACATAGGAAATGTTATGTTTTTTGTACTTTCATCTTAGAGTTTCATATAATGTTGGTAAAACAGAAGAAACACCTATAATGATCTATTGTTTCACATTACTGTGGTTCTTATGGGCACATAGTAACTTTATTTCCTGTGTACCCTAAAGAACTTGGAAGTTAGGGTAATAAATGTCTAGTTAACATGATTATTATTTTGATGATGCTGCAGTCCATTATTATAGTGTTTATCATATCTATTTGTTCTTATGAGGTATACAGTATAAAATCTGGATATGCTTTAAGCTACAAAGTTAATTTTTTATTTATTTATAAACATTTATAACGACTTCTGTCTCATTTAATTCAGTGGAAATTATAGTAAAGTGTAAAATTAAGCATAGTGAATACAGGCTATTTTTTATATATTTAAACCTGTTTAAAGAAAATGAAGTTAGTAGTCTTAAAAATGAATAAATATAAGTGATTTATTACTGTAAATTATGTAATGAAATGTATTCATTGTGTCCTGCTGTTTTATGCATATAATTTCCATTAGACTATATGCCTTCTTACCCTTTTATTTGACATTAAATCTCTGTGAACTTCTTAGAGATTTCTCCAGAATAATTGTAGGAAAAGTACAGCACCTATTTTTGAATTACAAGAATAATATAAAAGTCTGTAAATGTGATGATATGTAGTTGATTTGTGCATTTACTTGAAATGCATCTCTCATTATGTTTTACAACAATTGAGAATTGAAAGAACCCAGAAATTTTTTTTTATAAAGTATTGAATGGCTTCTATTTTAATTAATTAATCTCCTTCCCTGTGAAGAATGTAATGCTTCATTCTTAAAAGAATAATAGAAAACTATATGTGACAGCCTTAAAATATCAGAAATATTTTTTTTTACAAATAACATGTTTAAAATTCACATTTGTGTTTTTATTAAACTTATCTACCAGAATAATCAATTTACTTATATTTTATAAATGTACTCCAAATGAATAACTTGTTAGTGTGTCTTTATTCAGAATGCTGCTAGGCTTACAGTAGGTAGTAAAACCAGTGTATACAGAAAGCACCATAAGGACTTCACTACTAGTGATTAAATTTGAGAAATGTGTGCATATTTTACAGATTTGTATTGACACTTAAAAAGTAAAGTCTTTCCTAGCATATTTCAGTTAAATCCATTGAAACCTTTTGAAAAAAAGTAGGTCAGATTTTAGTTTTGCCAGCTTTGATAGTGCCCATTTTAGGAACGCTTTATTTCTAATGGAAGAGAACTGTCTTATATAAGCCAACATCAGGTAACAGACTGATGTGATGTAACTAACCAGTAAGTGGGTCGGAGTGAGGCTTTGTTGCTGATTGATTAACTTCTTAAATCCCAGTCTCTCTTGCATATGGAGATGAAAAAAATCACTAAGTGGGAACATTTTTTATTTAAAATGCCTAGTCTTTTTTCTGTTCTTCCAGAGAGCCTTCAAGGCACTTCAGGTATGGATTTTTCCTTAGAAGTATCCAACAGACTTCTGATATAAGCAACATTTTAAAACTCTTTTGTCTGTAACTTTACCAAAAAAACTCTTTTTATTAGAAATTTGACATATTTTAGATCAAAGAATAGAAGAAAATATATTTCAGTTGGCAAGAAATAAGCAAAGCTGTGAGGGGATATGCTAGAGAATATGATTTTAAATAAAGAGAAGTAATATTAAATTTCAGAAATAAATACCATATCCTTATATAGTATCTTTGTGGAATTCCTTTCTTTGAATAATTAGTTTTATTTATATAGCTGTAAACATTTTAAATTGCTGATACATTTAAATGACCTCATATTGAAGAGCTTCCTGTTAAATTCCCACTCATTTATAATTCATAGAGATAAGTTGATGATGATAGACTGAGTGTTTTCTGTTTGCAGATGTTATTGCTTGAGGTTAGGACATGATTGATATTGATTATACTGATTAAAAGTTATATAATAGAGGTTAGAAGGAAATGATTACATAAAATTAAATATGTGTGCCTTTTTTATACACTAGAGAATGCATAATATACAATTGAGATTAATACTTGTTAAAATTAAATATGCCTCTTTATAGAAATAAAATTAATGCTCGTTACTATATAATTGTCTTGTTATTGGAAAGATGCATATTTAAGAAGCTTATATGATAAACTATCTTATGTGCTATAAAGAAAATTGGATTCTTGCTCACTGATGAATAAATATTCAAAATGAGGTAATAATCAGGCTCACTAGTGTTTATAAAGTGAAATAAATGTTGATATTTATTTCATTGACTTCAAATGTAAATGGAAAGAATACCCAAATCCATCCGTGGACCTATTTGCATGTTAGTGATTCTTACTATGCTGCACTATTTTTATGTAATGGATGAAGAGGGAATTCATTGTTCTGCAAATGCTGAAAAAGAATTAGCAATAATTCTCTAATTTGTAATGTTAAAGATGTTTTAATATAATACACACATGCTTTGAAATTGCTTAACTAATAAAAATATTTACAGCAGTTAAAGTCAACAGGGAACTATTTCTGACATTTAAAATAAATATTTATTTCAATGATATAAATTAGGTTAAACATTTGATTAACTATATTTTTAAAAGGTTTGGCAGGTCTATGTATTTACCCTATCTTTTTTCAGTATTCAGTTTTAGAATTATCAGCCAATAAGTATAAAAAGATTCTTTAACTCTCATCAGTCAATCTGTTGTATTTTATGAATGGTTTATTATCAAAGTACATCATGTATATGAGAATAAGCTACATGAAACTATTACTTTTAGAGACAGTAATTATGGTATTATCGCATGAAAATAGTCAATTGTAAAGATGTTCTACATACACAGTTGGAAGTAGATGTCATTTTGTAACACTGTCATAAGCTCTAAAAATGGTTCATACCATTAAAGAACTTTTAATATGGTGAAGAAAATAAAATGCGTAAAGGAATACAACTTGTGGACAGTACAGAGTATACACTAAACATGTGATTTTTGATCAGAATAAAAATAAATGGAAGATGGGAGTAGTAATTAGAGCCATCTTTTTAGAAAGTAAGTAAATTGGTGCATTGCTTATTAAAGAAATATAGTTTGTTTTTAAATTAATATAGTGTAATTTTAATATGTCCCCTGGAAATATTACAGATTGATAGAATTTCCTTTTGTACCATTTACTAAATTATCATTTAATCTTTCTGAATTTTAGTTTTCTTTTTGGTAAAATGAACTTATAGTATGGATTAAAAAGGTTTGTGATATAAATGTGTAATATAAATTATGAACTGCTATGCAAAGGGAAATATATAGCATTCGTATATGATATTTGTCTTAGTTCAGACTTCTGTAACAAAATACAATAGGTTAGGTAGTTTAAACCACCATTTATTTCTCACAATTCTGAAGGCTGGGAAACCTAACCAAGATCAAGGCACCAGTAGACTACAGAGCTCCATGAGGGCAGTCTTCCGAGTTGCCCATGATCTTCCTTTCAGTGTTTTCTCACAGGGCAGAGGGAGAAAAGAAAGAAGAAGCACGCTTCTCTCCTGTCTCTTCTTATAAAGACACTAATCCCATTCATGAGGGTTCTACCTGCATGACCTAATTAACACATAGAACCATCATAGCAGGAGTTAGAATATCAACATAAGAATTTGGAGGGACACAAACATTCAGTCCATAACATTATTTCTAAAAAAGTTATGTTGTGCCATAATTTACTACATACACTAATATAAATAAGATATTTAAAATAACTATATTAAGGCTAGAAGCCATATAAGAAGAGGCAAAGATAAATCTAGTAAGAATCAGAGATAATATAGTTATTGTAATGAGCACTAATTTAATTTGTGCTTCCGGGCAGCCAAGGTCAAAACAAAACAAAACAAATAAAAAAAAAACTTGATATGCTATGTCATTTTTACTTTATGCTAAAGAGACATATTCTAGTTCTTTAGTCAAACAAAAAATAATTGACAAATGCTAGAAGAAATTTATCATCAAGATATCATTAGCTCCTTAGATGATTCTGTACACATCTCAAAATATACAGAAAATATACAGAGTCTGGCATTAGAGATAACATCTTCAATAATGGTTCTGTAAAAATCGCCCAAATATTTTCCATATGATTGTTTCTTGTACTAATCTTCAGTGGAATCCAAGAAATAATACTGAGTACTTTAGTGAAGGTATTTAGCGAAGGGTAATGTAGCTCAAATATGTTGTTTTTTGGAAGTTGAACTTGCTTCAAGCATACAACTTAAAAACTTGAAGAAGTTTTGAATGTATTTCCTAGTCTGTTTTAAATCAAAATACAATTCTACTTTGCATTCATCATACCTACTCATTTTTGTATTACATAATATATTCAAGTTCTGTTTTCTGAGACTGAAAAAATACTTATCTTTTATTTGCATGAAAGTGAATATTTTAGAATACCACTTATCAATGGTGGTTACATTAATCTATACTTGTGATAAAATTGCTTAGAACCGTATATGCACAGAGACATACACAAGTGCATAAAAACTGATGAAATACAAATAAGGTGTGAGGATCAAATCACTGTCTGTTTCCTGGTTTGGATATTATATGAGAGTTATGTAAATGTTACTATTGGAGCAAGCTGGATGGAGGGTACATGGGAGCTTGCTGCATGATTTTTTTTTTTTTTTTTTTTGCAATCTCTTGTGAGCCTCTAATTATTTCAAAATAAATTTTTTTGAAGAACTCCATATCGAAGAAGCATACATTTCTTCTATAGAGAAAAGGCCTTGTTTCTTTCAGGCCTACTTAAAGGAGTGGAGAAGAGTGGAGGACCAAGTATAGATATTAAAAATGTATACTAATATACACATACATATAAAATTTTAAAAGTATAACCCACAACAATAATTGTTTTTTGACTGAATTGGTGCAATTAAAGTGGGGGACCAAATGCCTCTATATTTTTCTCCTTCTAAATTTTACTTTCAGAGGAAAAAAAAAAAAATAACCCCAAAATAAAATTTAGGGAGAGGGAATTCATACTTTTGGAGCCTTGATCAGAACAGGTAATCAGCAGGAAAGAACTTAGTAGCTTCTGTTTATCATACAACAATTTATCATAATAGGTTGGAAGTTAGCATTCCCTTTCTCAGGAAAATATCTGCTGGGCCATAGGCCTCTACTTCAGATGAGATTTCTGGACAGTCAGAATCAGCCTATAAGCAGTTCATAGTTTACCTTTGTTCTAGAAAATCAGTGCAAATATCTGAGGGGAAAATGATTTTGCTGATAATCACTTCTGTTTTATTGTCCAAATATGTCTCCTATATTTAAGAAAGTTGTAGTGAATTGAAGGTAATGAAGCATGTCTATTAAGTAAAAATGATACTGTATGAAAGATGTCGTAAGAAGATACACAGTATAGTTCATGGAGGGAGCTCATTTGTGTTTGAGCTCATCCAGTGATGTTCATGGAGAAGGAAACATTTAATCAGCATAGGATCTGGACCTGTGGGAAAAGATTAAAAGGTTTTTCAGGGGCACAGAAAAGCATTTTAAAAGGTAGGTCTTGTAGTGGAGAGACATGTCTAGAACCCATATTGGAGAAGGACTTGTACAATGGGGAGCCATTGAATGTATTTGAGCAAAAAAGTTAAATGCTCAAGTTGATACCATACAAAACATTAATTTGAAAGAGATGTACAGTATAAGATAGGCGGACATTCATACCAAGTAGTATGTATGCATCTGAAACCCTTAGAGAATTTTTTCAAGATAAGTTTTTTTGGCCATATCCTAGAACCAACAAATTAGAATTTCTGAGGCTAGAATTCAGCCTATTGTGTATATTCTGCAAAAGCTTCCTAAATGAATCTGATGCACATTCCTTAAAAACAATTGGACAGTAGATTAAATGAAGATAACCAGTTAAGAGGCTTTTCCTCCCAAGCTTGAAGAACAGTGAAAGAGGGAATGGGAAGGGGGTGTGTGTGTGTGTGTGTGTGTGTGTGTGTGTGTGAGAGAGAAAGAGAGAGAGAGAGAGAGAGAGAGAGAGAGTGAGTGTGTGTGTGTGAGTGTGAGTGTGAGTGTGTGTGAGGGGGGAGAGAGAGAATATATCTAAGAAGACATCAGGTAGAAGGAACAAGTCCATGAGTCCAGAATTTAAATCTGGATAATACCAACAACAGAAATAGTGAGATCTCAACCAGGTGAATGTGTTTGGAGGCATGCTGAACTTGAATTGCTGTTATCACATTGAGATTCATGCACTTAAAATGATGGTTGACCCATGGGAATACAAGAAATGTAAAGAAAAGCATGAGAAAAACAGCCACATTTAGGGTACAGAAGAAGTAAGCTTGCAAAGAAACACAAAAGAGTTGAGGAAGAAAAGTTTGTTGTCACTGAATCCAAAGAGTTGGGTGGTAAACACTGTCAGGGACTGCCAAGAAAAAAATACAGAACTTTGATGATTTGATCAACAGACATTCATGTTTTTAAAAACGTCTTTTAGCCTTGTGGAGAAGTCAAATTTCAAGGGCTATGGTGAGTAATGAGGACACAAAAGGAGTGTTAACTTCCTAGAATTTAATAAGAAAAGATGAGACAGTAATTTAAGGGAAGGACAGCACTGTGAGAGTAAAATAGAGGAATTGGACATAGGAACATATTTGTTGGGCTAGTGCCATATGGACAAGGACAGAGTAAATTTCTTAGAAGGAATAATTGATAGAGAAAGATCATAATGAGAAAAAAGAGGAAATTAAATCATGAATTCAAGTTAACAGGATTAGAATGGGAAAGGCATTTTTGCCTTAGAGAAAACTGACAGGAGATAGGTGAAAGTATGAAAAAAAACAAAGTGATTAAAGAGTGCAGTCAAGAGAGTGTTTCTGGCATGGCCTCCATCTCCTCAGTAAAGCGGAAGACAGCGGCAAGGTCATAGAAACTTGTGGTGTAGGGGAGAGGTCCAGAATTGGGTCTGCGGGGCATGTTATGAATAATCATGAAATATGTCTTTTTAACCAAATGGTAATAAAGGTTTACTGTGGTTAGAGAGTCTCTTTTGTGTACTTAAAATGAGTGTAGACGAAGGAGTTATTTTGTACTGTGATGGGTGGACAGGAAGAGCCACTGAAAAGTACACGAAATTAACATTTTCAGTTTCATAAAAGCATATAATTTGGATTGGAATGGGAAGAAAAATGAGGCAGAAATATCAGGAAGCCATCTAGTCAGCCAGG
The DNA here is from genome assembly GCA_030015415.1 of Cynopterus sphinx. Classification (NCBI taxonomy): domain Eukaryota; kingdom Metazoa; phylum Chordata; class Mammalia; order Chiroptera; family Pteropodidae; genus Cynopterus; species Cynopterus sphinx. The sequence goes on from CM057382.1 coordinate 122,892,616, forward strand.
CATGAGGTGATAAATACTGACTAGAGGAGAGAGAATGAATTTAAAACACGAAGTGAGATTGGATTGTTTATTATCGATCTGGTTGGTTCCTGCATAGTACAGCACCAGGTTTAAGCAATGTTAAATACTTTAACCCTTCAGATAGTTTACACTTTGAGGAACTATGATCTTTCCATTTTTGTACTTGATATCACACTCAAGTCCCTCTTAATTAAAATGAGATTTTAAAAACTTAATTGATTTTTTATGGTGCCATTGGTTAATGAAATTAGATAAATTTCAGCTGTACATTTTACCAGTAAGTCATATATATATATTTACACTGTGTGTTCACCTCCCATAGTTAGATTCCTTTCTGTCACCACTTTGATCCCTTTTACCCCATCTACCTCCCCCTTCCACTCTGATAAACACTTGTTTATAGTCCATGTCCATGAGTCTCTGTCTGTTTGTCCTGTTTATTTGTTGCTTTTAGGTTTATATCTCACATATAAGTGACATCATGTGATTTTCAGCTTTTTCTGTCTGACTTATTTCATTTAACATGATTACCTCAGGTCCATCCATGTTTTCACAAATGGCAATATTTCATCTTTTCTTATGACTAATATTCCATTGTATATATGTACCACAACTTTTTATCCAATCATCAATCATAGGACATTTTGGTTGCTTCCATGTCTTCGCCACTGTGAATAATGCTGCTATGGACATCAGTGTGCAAATGGTATTTTAAAATCTGAGCTTCTATAAATTTTTATCTTAATAAAAAGTGTAGTGCAATGAACACATTAGGTAGCTGTTTTATTTCAATGCTTGATTAGTTTCTAAGTACAATGTTATAAAAAGCTAATGCCTTGTTAAAGAGATGGAATAATAGTTTTAAGTAGTTGTTAGAAATTTTATAGATATGAAAATAGAGGGAACTAATGAGGGATCATTGTATATTGTAAAATATTAGGAGATATTGCCCAAGTTCTATATGATGTCAATTGTGGATGTCAAATTAATTTTTTGTTATTGTTCCTTGAATACCAGGTTCTATTCCAGTCTCTGAGTCAAAAACCTTTGGAGTATTTCCTTTCTTGATTAACAAGTCTTAGATAGGGTGGGAAAAGTCTAATTATAAAACTCTGCAAAATTAAGATTTTTTTTTTTGGTTTTGTTGTTTAAATCTGTTTTTTTCCCCTTACCTTTACTGCCCTAATTTTGCCTGTTAAAGATTAAGTTAAAGTTTAGACACATTAAACATAAAATTAGACTGCTTATTGAAACTCCATCAATACATGTTATGTTCTGCTCTTCTGTTTTTATTTTCCCTATTTTACTTCTTTGTAGTAAAGCTGAAATACTAAGAATTTTTTTTGTTTTTACTCAAAGTCATCCCTGCTACAAATTGGAGGCATTTCCCTTGGTCGAGGGGAAATACAAAAGATAAATACTGTTTAAAGGTGAATAATTCACATTTTTCCTGCTGAGTAGAATAAATGTTTGTACCTTTTGAGAAATTGTGCTGTTATCAGTTTAAGTTAAATTTTAAATCATAACTATATGTATACATGTGTGGAGACAAAACACTCATATATAAATAGCCTAGCATGATTTTTTTTAAGTATGAAATACTTTGAAACCAAATATCTCTTATATTTAAAATATTTGGAATAAAATTTAGTTTTGATCTTGAGTAAGTGGACTAGTAAATTGGAGCATTAAATTACATTATCTGCTTTCAGGAGTGATTTAATTTTATGATAATTGAGTTTAGTGACTTATTTGGTTATAACCACAGATATTTAGTCTTCTGATAATAAAACGATAATATAACAATACAGGAAATAGAGTAACTTTAGTGATTTCTTAAGCAAATGTATGATGATTTATGGATGCTCTATTATCATATAAAGACTTTTTGAAAAAAGAATTGTCAAAAAATTTTGACTGATAGGAGAATTCTGTTGGACTACAGAAATTGATACTACCATCAGCAGGTACCCCAAAGTCATGCCCATCAAATGCCATGCTGTCACCTAATTTTAAACTGCATCTATGGAATTAGTGCTTTCCTATCCTGATCCTTATAAATACCAATACATAAATATATTTGGAATTTTCTTGCATAAAGGCAAAGTTTAAACCTGAATATAATACTAAGCTACAAAATTACAAGCTTTTTTTTGTTTGTTTTATGAGTGTTTAACAGTCATGGGTTTTTTCCTTCATGACTCATGTTTATAATTTCACTGATGTAATATTTATAGCTTTTGCTTTTGTATCTAGTCTTTCATGCATTTTACCTGCACCTGGATCATGAGTAAGTTGTTTTTTGATTTTCAGTTAGATGTTGTTTGACAGGTTCAAATTTTTCACTTGAATTCTTAAACATTTGAATATGTCTAGGGTACATAAGAGAAAAAAGAAAAGTATCAAAATGTAATTTTCCTCCCTAACTTCATCTTGAAAAACAATGTAGATATGTCTACTTACCATTACCATGCTCCAGAAAAATAAAATAGCACTTGGCAAAATTAAAAGGCAAAATATTTAAAAAGAATATTTATATCATCCATATTAGAATGGTCAATATGTCTGACTTAAATATGCTACAGCTCTTAATGATTTAGGTCGTTGGCTGTCAGTTTTTTTTTTTCATGTACCACAATCAAAGTAGGATTATCATTTTTGCAGCCTCCCCTCCCCTCAGGCTATAGAACACATATAGTAAGTAATGATTGTACTTATAAAATTTATTTTATTAGGAAAATACATTTATACAATGTAGAGTCAAAGACTAAAATTTCTGTTTTGAAGGATAAATTTGGGAGGTGGGCATAATTTTTATCATTTGCAATGTTTATTTTAAATCCGGTATGATGATGATGAGGATTGTAATCAGAATCAAAAGAGATATGCCACCAGAGTAAAAGAATATACTAACAAAGATTAAACGTGTTGAATGTTTCTTTTACTCAGCTTTCTCTACAACACAGGAAAAAATTTATCTCTACTACATGAGGTTAGAATTAGGAATATACTTTATGTCACTGAATATATGTATTTATGTTTCTGCCTAAGTCTCAGTACCTATACTAGGCGTCATATTATTTGAGTGCTTTTTCCAGTAGTGATGGTGAGTAAATCCCAGGAAATTCTCACTTTGTGCCTTCATGTTCTTTGGTGTGTGTGTATATATACATATTTATACATGAAATACTTTATAATCAATAAATATTGATTGAACCCATTGTGTTCAGGACACTATGCCAGGTGAAAGGAGAAAATGAGAGCAAGAAGTCTATATCTTTACGGGACTAGCACAGGAGGAGATAGGTAACAAACAAGTAAATACTACAAAAAGAAGATACTTAACAGGTTGTGATCATTGATATCAAGGGAATAAGCAAGGTGATGCAATGGAGAGTTATCTGAAGGTGAAGAAAGTTCTCTCTGAGGATGTCATTTGAGCTAAGGTCTGAAAAATGAGAATGAACTAGCTATTTAAAGAAAAGGAGAAGAATATTTCTTAGAGAAGCATAGCAGTTGCAGAGCCCAATGAGGTGAGAACTTGCTGTGTTCAAAGAACAGAAAAGAAAAGAGACTCATTTGTATGAGATGCAATGAATAGGGAGAGTGTTATGCAATAAAGTGGAAGAAATAAACAACCCCTGGATCATAGTGAGCTTTGTGGATCATCCTAGTAATAAGCCATCAAAGGGGATCTGATTTAGATTTTAAAGACATCATCTTGGAGCTGCTGGGGAAAGTGGGTTGAGAAATAGTGGAAGTGAAAAGCTAAAAACAGAAGCATGAAGATCAATAGAGTTGCAGTAGTCCAGGCTAGAGATAATGGTGCTTGGATTAGGGTTATGGTAGTGAGGATGGAGGGCATCAGAAGAATTTGGAAAGTATTTACTTGTGGATGAACTGGGAATGAGGGTAAAAGAGAAACCAAGAGTAATTCTTAGATTTGGAGCTTGAGCAACTGGACAGAGTATGAAGCAGTTTACTAATATAAGGAAGAACAGAGGTGATTCTGTTATATTTTTCTGAGTTTTGTTACTGCTGCTTGTTTTTGTTTTGTTTTGCTGGGGGCAGTAGTTAACTCTGAAGTTCTTAACAGATATATAAGAGGAATGGCAGGTGGGTAATTTCTATATCTTTATATTACATATTTTGAGGTTAAACATACAAAAAATTTAAATAATCTGATTTAGCAAAAATGTTTAGATGTTGCTTGAATAAGATGTGTAGATTCAAGAAACCAATGAGAAATTAGAAAGCTTAAGGAAATAAAGCCACCGAAGTCATAAAACTTTTTAAATAGGAAGGATTTTTATAAGTTATCTAATCTACCCTTTCCAAATTTTACTAATAAAGAAACAGGCCTGAGAGTTAAAGTGATTTCTTAGAATCCATAGCTAATTTGGTTATGGTGTTGAACTAAATGCATGTTTCTGGTTCACTGTCTGAGTGAGTACTATATTTGAGGAAGTTAACACTTTTATAAATACGTACTTTATTAAGAACATTTATGTCTTAATAGTTCAGCTCTTAGAATTGCAGATATAGAAATATGTTCTAAGAGTTTTATCAAAAGGTAGTCCTAAACCACATTTTATTTAATCTGTTGTAAATCACAAAGTAGACTTCACCTAATTGAAAGAATATGGAGCATATCCTCGTGATGAAGAAAAGCTTTTTACATGTTCTAAATATGAAAACTGTGTAAGAATTTCTCTAAATTATTGAAACAGCAAAGTGAGCTTTTCTATTTAGTAGCTCTCTAACAAAATATTTTTTCAAACTGGGCTTTAAATTAAATAAACAGGAATTTGGAGCAGCAAAACCATAGTAATGAGTCAAATAAGCAGCAAAATAAAGTTCCTCAGTGACCTGAAAAACCATCTTAAAATAAACAGTGATGAGAAATATGTTTTTTCCTTTGGACAGCCTGCCAATTGGGTGAACACCAAGTGATGGGGTTTTTTTCCCCCTTTTTATACATAATATACTATTTAATATGCATTATTTGTATAACCTAATCTTTGTTAGATCAGTATTATGTAGTGCTTTGTAATAAAAGGGAGATACGCCAAATTATTGTTATTGATTTTGGTTTATATTCCAGGGAGCCTTAACTATGAATAAAAATCATAGGCGATTTTTTAAAATGTAATTTGATGTTAAAATTGATTAACAGTAAGCCTCCAGGTGGAAATATTTAATGGTTTTTGAGAGTTGCATCATTCATTTATGGAGATCTAGTTGCCTTTTTTCCCCTTTATAGTCCTGAATCACTGTGACATAATTTCTTAATAGTCATTTCTAAGAATTTATCATACCTTATTTCCTTCATCTCTGAATTTTTTCTCATTTTATAATTTGCATCCAGTGCAGCTAGATTCACAGTAGCCCCAAATTAGAATCTTCCCAAATGTCTATAGGTGAATAAAATTAAATAGAGATGTACCCCTACAATGGAATTCTGTTCAGCAATAAAGAATAAACCACTTCCATACCTGACACTATGGATGAATTTCAAAATCATTAGCCTGAGTTAAAGCTAGCCGTAAAAGAATACATACTGTATGAATCCATGTATATAAAAAGCAAACTGTAGTGGCAGAAAGCAGTGGGTCCAGAAGTGGAGAGAGAGATGGCCTGCAAAGAGATATGAGGAATCTTTCGATCATGATGAAATGTTTGGTATCTTGATTGTTTTGGTGGTTTCTGGAGTGTACTGAACTGTCAGAACTCATCAATTACACATTTTAAAGTTATGTAGTTTTTTTTTTTTTTACCATAAATTTTTCCTTAATAGAGTTAATAACAAAGGAGCCCCATTAAAATCTAAACAAAAAGTACACTTTTTTCTTTTCATACATACAATAAATACAAACAAATAAGGGCATAGAAGGTATTCTGGGAAACATGACCATGAATCTTTTTAAAGCCTCCAGGTAAAACTAACTTCTTTATTTGTGCTTCCATTGTACTCTGAAAACTTAATTGTGGTACCACTTAAAATTTTTCCTTCATATTTTTTCTTCCTTAACTGCTACTTAGTTATATTTGTATTTCTCAAACCAAGCTTAGTATGTGAAACTTAATAAGCATCCCCCAAAAGTTTGCTAAATAAAGGAAGGCAATAAATGCTAATTTGGTCACAGGTCTTGAAACGCCATGACTGATTATGCAGTGTCTGTCATTAATCAGTACTTTAAGGGACTTTATATCTATTAGTAGGGTTTAACTTAGATTACTGGTGAGCTAAAGAAAACAACTTTGCTATATAAATCTACCCATTATTATAGACTCATCATTTATAGATGTTAAGTGAATATACTTATATCTATCACAAACATTTAATTTCTGTGAAGTTTCTTTTTTTGTGAAACTTCTACCTCCTTTTTTCTCTGTCTATTCTTCCAGAAGAGGTATACTGTTCTCTGTCCTTTTATAACACCATGTATAAAACAGTATTGGAGCTCTTTTTGAGTTTACTACTCTTCACTGGAATAGAAACTCTAGGAAAGGAAGGCCTTCTTGTATTCCTGTTTATTTCATAAATTTTGTCTATTAATGGTTGCTTATATATTTAGGATTGTTATATCTTCTTAACATGTAATGTCCTGCTTTATCTCTGGTAATGTTGCTTGTTCTGTCATCTACCATGTTGGGTAATTTAGACACAAATTTTCCTTTGATTAGTGTTTACGTATCTTCCCATTCTTTTATTTTTAACTTGAATGTCCTTTTTATTTAAATTTTTAGATAGCATAGTTGAGTCTTGCTATTTTATCCCATCTGACCACCTCTACCTTTTAAGTGAAAGGTTTAGACTATATATATTTAACATGATTTTTATATGGTTGAAATATGCCATCTTGCTAGTTGTTTTCTGATTGTTCAAACTATTCTCATATTTTTCTGCCTCTTTTTGAAAAAATTGGGTAATTTTTATTTCTCTCATCTACATAATTGGCTTATTAGTTATATTTCTTTTTAAATTTTTAGTGGATGCTATATGGTTAGCAATATATTTTACACTTATCACAGTTTACCTTTAAATATTATATCACATAGTTTAATAACCTTACAACTGTAATCTTCAGTTCCTCTCTCCCATTTGGTGGTGGAGCAGTTAGAACACACAACATTTATCCATTAAGTTCACCACCTTATATAGGCATGGTTTGTGGCACCCCAAAACAATTAAAATAGTAACATCAAAGATCAATGATCGCAGATCACCATAACAAGTATAATAATAATGAAGTTTGAAATATTATGAGAATTACCAAAATGTGACACAGAGGTACAAAATAAGCAAATGCTGTTGGAAAAATGATGCCAAAAGACTATCTCAACACAGAGTTGCCACAAACCTTTGAATTGTAAAAACTGCAGTATCTGCAAGGTACAGTGAAACGAGGTATGCCTGTGTTGTCATACATTTGGTTGTTACATATGTTAGAAACCCCAATATATTGTTGTTTTTACTTTGGACAACTATTTTTTTCAAATAAAATAGGAAGAAAACATTATTTACTTTCATTTTTATCATTTTCAGTGTTCTTTATTTCTTTAGGTGATCCAGCTTTTTGGATAGGATAGGATAGTATTGTGTATAGTATTGTATAGTATACATTCTACCTCGAAAACTTTTTAAAAAATATTTGTTTGTATAACAGGTTTGCTATCAATGAATTCTCTCATCTTTTTTAGTTTGAAAATTTCTTTATTTCAACTATAAGATACTTCTACTGAGTCTAAAATTCTGGGTTGACAGGATTTTTATTTTCCCCATTACCTGAAAAATATTCTTGCATTGTCTTTTAACTTGCATAGTTTTGAATGAGAAGTCTGCTGTGTTCTTATTTTTGCTGTTCCAAATACAGATATTCCTCCACCTCCACCTGCTCTGGCTGCCTTCCTGAGATTCTCTTTTTCTTAGATTTTTCAGCAACTTGGATATTTGCTGTGTATTTTTTTTTATAACGTTCTCCAAACTTCACGGATTTGTGGCATGATGTTTTTTATTATTTTTGGAAAATTCTCAGCCATTATTTTAAATATATTTTTTCTACCTTCTCTGTCTTCTTTTTTTCTGAGATTTCAAGTGCATTTATGTAGAGCATTGCTATTTTCTCTCAGCACTTAGGTGTTCTGGGTTTGTCTTCAAACTCTTTTGTTTATTTGTGCTTTGTTTTTATTAATTTCTGTTGATTTATAAGTTCACTGAGTCTTTCCTTGATTTTCTTGAGTCTGTTGTTCAGCCTCTTAAAATAATTTAACATTGTGTTTTCACCTCTGGCATTTCCAATTAACCCTTTATAGTTCCTATTTCTCTGAAAAATTCCACATCTGTTCAAGGATATTATTCACCCTTTCCACTAGATCCTTTGCTGTATTAATTATAGTTATTTTAAAGTCTTTGTCTAATGGTTCTAATATCTGGGTCACCTATGAGTCTCATTCTGAAGACTGATTTATCTTTTGAGAGTGGGTTATTTTTTCTTCTCCTTTTAAATGTATATCTTAATTTTTTCTTGAATGCTGGTAATTGTATGTAGAAAAACAGTAGATAATGAGATTAACAATGTTTAATCTTGAAAAATAAGCACACTTCTTTTATCTCAAGCAATTAGTATGGAGTGGAGGTCTAACCAATCTAGTCATAAGTCAAGCTGAAGTCACATTTGCTATTGCTAACATTTTAGTGCAATAGTCTTCAAAATCCTTTAGTAGTGGGCTGTTCTTGTGCTTATCATAGGGATAGTAGAGGATGCTTTTTTAGTGTTCCTGCTTTGCCTGTGCATACCTGTATCACAAAGAGATTCTCTCTATATTTTTCTCTCCCAACACTAGACTGCCGTGCAGAGCATTCATCACTATTACTATTAGTCTATGGGAAAAAAATCATTTCTAAACATTTTGATACTAACTAGAAAAAAATTCAGAGAGTAGATGAAAAAATAAGGGAAGAAATGGTAGTTTTTCATTGGTTGTGCCTGTATCAGTTTGGTACATGTGATTATTTAAAGTCCTATATTAATTGATTAACTTAAGTCCTATATTGGTTAAATAATTAAATATTGATTAAATAATTTAAGTCATATTAATTATGGTTGAGATATATTATTGTTAGTGATCTGAAAACCATAGTTTTTATGAGATGTATAAAATCTGAATACATAGTAAATTTTTTCAAATGTCATATACTTTCATGTTTAAAAAATATGAAGATTGAATATTCTACTTTATGTGAAGGAATAAAGTACTTTCTGAAGGATGCTATACAATATAACACAAACCTGTGCCTTTAAACAACAGAAACTTATTGTTTTATGCTTGTGGAGTTATAAGTCCAAAATCAAGGTGTCAGCAGGGCCATGCTTCCTCTGAAGCCTATAGTCAAGGAGGCCTTTTTGCTGCTTCCTAGCTTCCTGTGACCTCAGGAAGCAAACTTGGCTTGTGGCAGCAAACTAATATCTACCTGTCTTCACATGGTTGTCTTACCCCTTTGTGTTTTTACATCTTTACAAGGCATTCTCCTTTCACCATCTCTCTCCATATTGGTTTAAGGACTCATCAACTCCATTATGACCTCATCTTAACTATAGTCAAGCATCACTTAACTACAGGGATACTTTCTGAGAAATGTGTCACTAGGCGATTTTGTTATACTAACATCATAGTGTGCTTATACAAGCCTAGATGGTATAGCCTACTGCTACAGTTGCATGCACTCTACTTTTATGTGCTTGGCAACACAGTAGATTTATTTACACCAGCATCACCACAAACACAAGTAATGCATTGCACTGCAAGGGTACAGTGCCACAAAGTGATAGGAAGTTTTCAGGTCCATTATACTTTTGTGAGACCACTGTCTTATATGTGGTCTGTTATTGACTGAAGCATCATTATGCAGCACGTGACTATAATCACATCTGCAGTGACCCTAAGTATGGCACTTTCTGAGGTACTAGGGGTTAGGACTTGAACATGTATTTTGGGGGAACACAATTTGACCAATGATAATCAAGAATAATGTCTATATCTCAAATGCATATCAGTAATGTCTCAAACAGATAAAGATATTAAGCTACTGAATCTGAAAGGCAGGCTAAGAATATGCTTATGAATCAATGTGTCATGAATTTGTATTCTAACTTTTTAGGAATTTTGATGTTGGTTCTGTTCTAATTCAGATAAATTTAAAGATAGCCATTTTAAAAATCACATTTTAATGAAAATATTTACAAAGTCCATTCTACTTGCTTATTTTGGAGCATTTCACACAGAAAGCTGGTAAAATTAGGTAATTCAGTCATTTCTTACCTCAGCAATGTGATAGTTTGGGGATTTTCAGTAATATATTTTATTTATCTTTCTAAGACATATGAATTTCATAAAATGTGGCTGGCATACACTGAAAACTGATGAGCCCTTTTAAGTTTAAAATCTATGATTCTAGTCTTAATTATGGTTTGGTATGGACTAAAAAGAGTAGTTTTTGTATTCCTACGTTTAAAATGAGTCTAATTTATGTTATATATTGTTTTGAAATCCTTGCTCAGAATATATTATGCATGTTCAAATTCTATCATAATAAAGTATTTGTTCTTAGAGGCTAAAAAGTAGCAGAGTAGTGGAGTCTAAAGAAAAAACAAGGCAGAGCTTGATTAAAATACATTTTATCATGGCATCTTCATACTGCTGTCACTTTTTGTAAACTAATATTAGTAAGAAGTTAAGTTATAATTATTTTGACTTTAAGCATCTGTTCTGAATTACCTTTCTGTTCCCAAAATTGCACATCAAAATTATTTGTAGGTAGTATAATTTTTCAGAACTCAGGAAAGTATTAAGAACTCAGTTTTACAGAGTAGGCTGTGGAAAGAATTTCTGACTTATTTGCCGTTAGTCTTGTAGTCTCTAGCAATAGTTACCAGGGAAAAACAAAAATAAGTAAATGAATTATAATGATTAATGATTGGAAAGCTAAAATAGCAGAAATTTGAAGGGTTTTTTCTTAATATGTTTTAAAACACAGTGTACATTGAGTACTGTGTGTACAACATGGGAACAGTAGAAATAGAAACTGAATCGACAGAAGTTAAGAGGCTCTCTTATGGTCAAACTTAACGAAACCCAAAATTTAGAGGCTGTATTAAAGGTATTTATAAGTTATTACCTCGGTGATATTACAATGCTTCTAATATTAAAAAATTTTTACTTTACCTTACTGAAATTCTTAAGTTAACATATCAAATTTTAGATAACAAATTCCAATTCCCACTCCAACAACCAAGACTAGTCTAGGATTTCATCATCAAATGTTCTTTTTAATCAGGCCTTCAGAGACCTTAGCTTATGACATATCTTTCTTTACTTGAAGAAAAGTCTTACCTCCTGTTGAAAATAAATTTTCTTACTTTCTTTTCTTTACCTGTAAATTGCTATAACTGAATTTAATCACAATATGAGATAGTGAAAGTATTTGGGAAAAGATGTATATATAATTCTATGGCAAATTGTGGAGAGGGTGGAAAAAGTGAGGAAAATTATATCTTCTGTAGATGTCTTCTGTTTTCTCTGTGAAGTAGGAATTATGGTTTCTGTTAATGCAGAGGATGGAAAAAGGAGGTACTTTAGAAAGTTGTGACTCTTTGGATGGGTTATTATGGGCAATGTGACTGAGATGTGTGTAAAGATTGTGTGGCACAGTTTAAGGGCTTTTTCATGCTTATAAGGCCTATAATTTTATGAAGTTAAAAGATTATGTAATTTGTTCATTCTTTACTGTGTTTTAAGTAATATTTTTTAAAGCACATCCTGTAGGAGTTTTAGAAATTTCTCAATCTCAAAATCTATCTCAATGAATAGATGTGTGACTATGAATTTTCATGTGGATATGAAAATTACATTATTCTGTGCATTGCTAAGCTCTTTCCAGTTATCTGTGAAATAGATTTTGTCTGTTGACTTCTCTCTGTTGCATTTCGGACAGCTAATATATAATACAGATTGGTCTTAATATTTAAGTTCATAGATACCCTCAAAAGATTTTGGGGAGACAGATACCAAGCAACATTTAGAGAATAGTCTTCTAAAATAGATTCTCAATTACAAAAACCATGCTATTGTCTTGCGGAACTGAATGACAAAAATATTTCAATATATCTTTTTTAATGTTTAGTGAAGGAACATTAAGTTAGAATTTAGATTTCCCAAATTTTCATTCAGAAAGCTGATATTTAATCATCATAATTTCTTTAAGCAAAGTCTGAGTTGAAATATAAGAAAAATAAATATGGTTTATAATTTGTCTTCTTAATTCATTTACCAAAGAACTATTTCTAAAGTACATTTACAGTAAAAGTCATTTATTGACTTTTAAACTCAGTGCCTTAGCTTTCACTGTGGCCATTGGTAACCTTAAAAAGCCTTTGTAGTTTTATGCTCTATACCATCTTTAATTATGCCAAACACTCTATCACTACTGTGTTGTATATGTGTCTGTGTGTATGCGCAGCCTATGGACAGCCAGTATCATTAATTATCACGTGCAGAGTGTAATGTGTGGGATGCTTTTATAGAAAATAGAGAAAGTGAGGCAGTGCACAAATCCATGAGACTTTAGAATGTTAAAGGTGAACTCTTTATTTGCTAAAACTTTGAAAACACAAAAGGTAATTTATTCAGGTACTTCTACACACATATACTCATGTTTCTCAATATTAATTTTTAACAAAATTTATGTGGAAGCTTACTAGTATGATCAGCTCCTGCTGTTTATTTCTCATGTAGTCATAATTTTTTTGAGGTGTGCTACATCATAATTATCTACAGTAACCATTCTTGATGTCACAAAGGATTACTTTTGGTGGGAAATTAGTAGTTTGACCAGAGAGATACATAAGGAATCAAGATCCCTGTTATAACAAATAATTAAAGGATGGGAGGAAAACTAATATTAAATATGTATGTAGACATAATTCTTTTAAAATAGATTTTTAAAATTTGTATTTTATATCGAATTTCTGATAAGAAATATGAAAAAGGTGATGACTAAACCAGAAAAGTGGAAAGTGGCAAGAAAATTATGGACTTAAATTATAAAAAATAAATTTATAGTTTGAAATTTTTATTTTAGGTAAAATTTACTATTGAAATTATCAGCTTTTATATCTTACATTGTGCTGCCTCCCCAGTTTTTGTCCTCAGTCTTTTCAGAGATAGGAGCCTTCAGACTTCTTTTGGAAACGCTGGTGATGATAGAAATAATAAAAACAATGTATTTGCTGTTGTTAATAGGGCTTTGCTATAATCATGCATATAAAAAAAGTTCTAGAAAACCTATGTAATACTGTTATATAGATTTTATAGCCAGTTTCTCATGTCTATGTGGCTTTTTTACCATTTCTTTCAAATTCTAATTTTTATTTATGTATCCATTTATCTTTTTCTCTCCCTTCCTCCTTAACTTGAACTATTGTATTTTTTTCATGTAATTGCTATATACTCTTAATAATTAACTGCCTTATTGAGTGTACAGAAAAGTGACCGTCAGCAAAGACCTGCTCTTATATGTTCTTGAATAGATTCAGCCTCACCCTTCAGATTACATAAACTTTAAAAATCAAATAATAACCCGAGTAGCAGTGAAGGATGAGCAGCAGGAGCTCATGCACTACTGGAGAAAATGTACACTGGCTTTGTAAACTCGTTTGTCTTCTAGTAAGTGGAAGATTTGCAGATTCTATGACCCAACAATACTGTCTATATGTTATAAATAATAGCTCAAACCTAGAAATGGCCTAAGTAAGAATCAGCAAAAGAATAGACAGATAACTATGATGTGTTCATACAATGAATATGATACAACAAGGAGGCATGTAACATAGTGGATGAATTTTACAATTACAATGTTGAGTGTAAGAAGGTAGGCACAAAAGAATAAATGCAACATTATTTGATTCAAATAAAGTTAAAAAACAAAGCTAACCCATATTGTGGTGGTTAAAACATGAAGAAAAAACAGATACATACAGACATGCCTCCCATTCATCCTTAAAGTGAATGGTAATTTACCAAAATCTAGCCAGAGGCCTCATTCAATGAATATTGAATGCCTGTCATGTCCTAGGCACCTGCTGTCCCCAAGGAGGAACAGCCTATTTGGGGAAACATATGAGTAAATCTGAAATTAGGATACGCTCACATATCACAATGGTTGTATTGAATGGTCCTTTCTTCAGCCTTAGTGTGTTACTTGTACCTGATAATAAAGTACTAACTTCATAACAAGTTTTATTGCTTCTTGCTTTTGGCTACTGAAGAGTAATGGAAGTGCAGTATCTCTTCCGATTTAAAGTCTTCCTCTTAGCTAGTGTGGTGTAAGATCGAGCTTGTGCTGGAAACTACTTTGCGTGACAGGCCATCATTAAAGAATGTAGCAAGGCTTAAAGAGTTGATGGACTGCACTTTCTGCAATGGTTGGATACCTGATAATTATGGAAAATTAAGATATAAATTATATTTCTAGGGGGGACTACTCGAGATGCTTCACAAGTTAGAAGTTATTTATTATGAGAAGAATTATAAGTGAGCCTACATTCAGGGAAATGAAATTTTGGGATAAGGAACCTTTTAAAAATTATTTTTAATTAAACAGTATTATCCATTTTAATATAACAAAGTTATAGAGCTATCTTTACTGTGGGAAAACAATTATATGGACCTGTGCAATTATAAATGTTCTAATATGTATTTTAAATAATTGATGAGATGCCTTTAAAGACACTCTTGTTGTTTTTGGTAAAAACATAAGATTATCATTTATTCTTTTATTCTTTTTCTCCTTTGCATCCTTGGGATTCTTAAAATATTGTAGTAAAATTTGTTTAACTTAATTTACCTGGCTGATTGGTGGTCAAAGTAGGGGAAGGAAGGGGGACGGAAGGAAGAAGGGGCAGGCATAAACATTCCTATAGTGGTGGTGAATATATTTCTGACTCAGATATCTATATGTACTCTGCTTTGATCTCTATTTTGGTAATGTATTTTCTAACATAGAACTTAAATTTATGCTCTACAACCAATTCTTAACACATGAGTGAAGAGTTATGTTGTAGACAATCGAAACACTGCAGAGAGAGAAGTAGGCAATGGTAGAAGGAAACAGATGGAAGAAAAAACTGATTTTGAAACACAGGTAATTTGCTTTCTTCTAATTATAGTTCTGTCCTTATTGCATTATAAATTTGATGAACAAATTTTTTGAATAGATTTGTATTAAAATTTAATTTTTTGAATATTGAATAGCTGAATATTGATAGGAAGACAGGTTAGCTTTTAAAATTCACTGCAAATAGGCTTCATGTAGTTTCCTTTTTTTATGTCCCACATAGTTTCTAAGGCTGTTACCCTAATATGAAATTAAGGCTTAGCTCTGCAGTAAGATTTCTAAGTCCAAAGCCTACACAATTTATATCTTGAAAGCCCATATTAACTGAGCAATTAGAATAAAAAAAAACTATCTGAGGTTGGCAATTTAGAGATATATATTCTACTGTATATTCATATTATCAAGGTCCAAACATTTGGATTTGTAATCCTAATGTTTAGTTTTCTCTGACATTACTCACATACACATTGCTAAACAATTTTGATAATTTATATTTATGTAATTAAAAAGTAAAACTCTGGAAATAAGATTTCTAAAAGATATGACCAATATTCTTCACTGACTCATCTGATTTGTTACCCTGACAATTACAAATTTTTTGTGATCTTATTTGCTGTTAGCATTAGGGTCCTATTGTGCATCCATATAATAATACAGTAAAGCTAAGAGGACATGGTACAGAACTATGTGGGCAAAACTATTTTCATCTTAGTATGGAGTTTCTTAAAATTTATCAAAATTATGAATCAAATATTTATGATGTACTACTATGTAAGTTGTGTGTGCATGTGTGTGCTTACCACAAGGAATGATATATTTCATTATCTAATATGTTTCGGCAACAATTATATAAAGATATGACTTTAGTTTCAGTTGTTTTATTAGGAAAATGAAACCCTTTTATTTACTAACGTTATAGCTTTAATTCTTTTGAGAGCCCCTTCTTTTGCTGATACTCTTCTTTATGCTTCTATTGCTGCACTGTCCAGTATAAAGCCACTATCCATATTTGACTGTTGAACAATTAAAATGTGGTTTGTCTGAACTGACATGTAACTATAAGTGTAAACTGCACTTGGATTTTAAAGATTTATCACAAAGAGAACAATATAAAATATTTTATTAATTTGTATATTGATTGCATGTTGGGATGATCATATTTTAGATACCTTGAATTAAATAAAATATATTACTAAAATTTATTTATTATTTTTTTTTTTACTTTTTTAATGTGGCTAGTAGTAAATTTAAATTGCATATGTGCCTCACATTTGTGCCTCATATTTCTATGGGGCAGCATTGTTCCAGAGTCTTACCATATTTTATAAAAGGAAGTTAGATTTAGAAAGACAGATATTCTTTCTTTCATCTCCTTTCATTCTTGTTTTCAAGGGTTAGAAAGTATTCTAAAGCTGTTTATGTGTTTCAGTAGTTAAATGACATCTGTTCTGTGTAATGTAGATGTGCGTATAACAATGTATGTTGTACTGTCATTTGATCACTGGTTATAATGTTGAATATCGTTGTGTTCTAGAATGGAGAGAATAAGGAAACGTGAAACAATAAAACTACCAAGAATTGAAAAGGGACACATGCTTATGGACTATAAAAAATACCATTAAAAAGACCCTAGTCCTGATATTTAGGAATTATACATTGTGATCTAGAATTATACTGTGCCACAGTTTTCTTTAATCATAGACTTTGAAAACCACTGATAGAAAGATATATTTAGTGGTTCCCAAGCTAAGAAAAAAAAAATTTCAATTGAATTTAGTTCCTATTTTCTCTTACATAGAAATGTCATTTGTGAAAGAGAAGGCAAAAAAAATTCATGTTATAGTCATAAACTCCTAAGACACAGAGAAGTTCTTTAGGCTTCTATATGATGCCAGTGCAAGTAATCTTCTCTTAAAAAGTGATTGTCTCTTTTCCCCATCCCACCCCCATTTCCATGTTTATTTGTTTTGTTTTGTTTTTCCAAAAAGACATATTTAATGCCCTTCGTGGGTTTATTTTCTACTTACTAAATAAGGGATAACACTGTTGTATTTTGTATTTGAAATTGTAAGGTACATTTCTTTTTTCTTTTATTTTTAATTTAACTCTTTGTTTTACAGATGAGGGCAGAAGTGCAGTTGACCAAGCAGGTGGTGCACAGATTGTAATTGACCATTTAAGGTCACTGTGCAGTATAACAGATCCCGCCAATGAGAAGCTCTTGACTGTCTTTTGTGGCATGCTGATGAACTATAGCAATGAGAATGGTAAACAAAATTGAAAACTTGCTTTATCTCTGGGGGAAAAATTAAAAATCATCATTACTCTAGTATAAATAGACATATTTAGAAAAATTATGAACAAAGAATTCATAAGTGGCATATAAAATTAATAATCAGCCAACATTTAATTACAGTGTTTTAAAAATACAAAATGGTCATATTTACTAAATGAGACTAGTTTTTAAAGGGTTACCCATGTTAATCAATTCCAAAAACAAAACATAATGGTATCATTTAAGATTTCTTGCTATTAACACTTTAAAAGTAAACAATATTAAAATAGCTTTATGTTTATTACTTTATATTAATACCAGGAGTATCTTTAAAATATAAACTCTGTATAAGTAAAATGATTTTATCTAGGTACTAAATTACCTTTTAAGAATAAAAAGTCTTTTAATTAAATAAAGTTTAATCTAATAAAGTTCAGAGCAATTGCAGATAACTGATTTTAGAAATTTAATAAATACTGTACACAGAAGTTTCTTCTCTCTGCAAAACATTCTTAGAACCTAGCAACCAATGACATGTCCATAATTTTCAGGTAGCCTATATGGTGGTTAAATGAGCATGTAAACAGTGATATGAAAAAAAAAAGCTTCACTATACTTTTAAGTGTCACAAAAATTTATTATTTCATATGAATTACTTTCTGGATCAAGTGTTCAGATTCTGGTAGTTTTCTAGAAAAAAGGCCTTTGTATGGTTTCTTTCATAAGGGCATTTAATTTGTAGTCTTTGACAGGTACTTTTTATTTGTATATTAAACATAATGTTATTCTTTCATGTGTTCTAGAAACACAGGGCCTTTTAGGCATATTTTTCACTTGTTCCCTTTTGGTAGTTATGGGTTTAAGGAAATATACTCAATAATTTTTTTAAAAAATAGATAAACATTGATGACAAATGGCTACTGACATTTGGTCTTGGTGTTGGAGACAATAGCAAATGGGGACTGTAGCCCATGTGCCATTGAGAGAGCCACTACTGTCCTGTAGCCAGTTGTTTCTATATGGCCGTTTGGTCATATGCTGCCAAATCTTTTCATTTGGGGGAGGGAAGAAGCTGAAAATCCAGCTTTTCCTGTGACATCTGATTTTTAAATGTTGTTTACATTTTGCCTTTTTTTTTTTTTTTAGCACTGTACAGGCTCAGCAGTATTCCATCAGGTCATCCTATCCAAGGGACACAAGGTTTAAACTTCTAAGTTAAATTATCCATAATAATAATTAAAAAATAGTTTTTATTCATCAAATGGCTTGCCTATTAAACTTTGGCTAATAACAAATAATAATTTTTATAGAGTCAGTTCCCTTTATTTTTCTTGCCTTCTTGTGGAAAAGAAAATGTCCTAAATATGAACAGGAGAAACAAATGACAGAGCCTGGGCTAGCTACAAAATGAATAGGTAGTTCCTAAGTCATCGAAATTTGACCATAAAACACGGGTATCTGAATTGCCATAAGATATCATTGGTCAGTTGTTCATGTTGCTTCTTGTCCCCTCAAATTCACTGAGGCTTGGACATCTGAGAAAGTGGGACAAGTGCTAAGTGTGGGAGAATGGTTTAGAAAGATAAATGAAAGGAATTAATTAGTCTTGCTGTGCCTCTCAACTAGTTTTTTGTCCTTTGAGGAAGCTGTTGCTCAGAAATTTGTGAAAAAGCCTATCAAATGACTTAAATTGACTTTGAAAACATCACTAATTCTAAATATGACTGTGATTGAGTCCCTCTAATAGGATGTCACACCATGCAGGGAAGTGCACTGAGAAGATAATGATTAAAAACATGAGGGTGCACAGTCCCAATGCATAACATATTTCTTTTCTAAGAGTAAGTTTTTTCCCTAGTATGCAAGTATTCCCAAAAAATAACTTAGATACTTTGGAAAGCTATATTAATTTTTCTCAGCACATTATTGGAGCAGTGGTGGTTTTGTTTCATTATTCTAAAAGCTGCAATCTTAAAGCAGCTTTCAAACTTATTAGATAAAATAGAACTAAAATTATCTTTAGTATTTTAAAGGAACAAGTGCCAAATTTATAGCTATCTTCTTTCCTCAGCTTCCTTTTATATTTGTCTTTCATGGGATCATAGTTTGTGAAGTGATTCTTTTTCTCTAATACACTTTAACTTAAATTATATCCTTTTTGTCTTACACAATTATTAAACATCTTTGTTTTGTTTGTCAATTATGTACTTACTCTTTTCTTTAAAATATGTGCTTAAAGACTTTCCAACTTAAATACTAGGTCTTCTTGGCTAATTTCAAATCATTTGGTATTCATCCTGTCCACCTGGATGAGTCACTGAGAGAAAAAAAACAATAGAGCACTTTGAAACTAGAAGTCACTTATTAGCACTGATAAATGAAGTTTCTTTTTATGTGTGTTTAATTTTGAATTTAGTATACAAACCTCTGCTACTTTCTGAGTAGAAATGTTGAGTGGTAAATACCTACCTCCTTGTTACTTTAGCATAAAAATTACCTCTACCTTTGAACCCAGTAACTTGAGCTTTATTTAGAGGAAGTTATCCTTTAGCTCCATTGATACAATTTTTTAAATACAAAGATAAGAACTGAAAATTGTCACAAAGACAGTTTCTCTGACAAGAACATTTTCAAATTGTTTATTAGTCCTAGGACTGGATTGACTCCTGACTGAAACTTAGGATATATTAATTTCTCTCCATATAATGGTCAATCCTGAGGAGGATATCCAATTTTTAAATCCATTAAGTAGGTAATAAGTAAGTTTCCTAAACACATATATAACAGATATATTATGAAAATACTTGGCAGAGAAATTTTTGTGCTCTCTGCTAAAGCGATATAAAACTCAAGGCTCATGAATTTTAAAACTTGACCCAGTTCAAGACTAGACACTTTTAAGGTATGAGTTGAATATATTCGTGTTTCCTTATTGGTGAAACAATTAAAACTTTTTATACTCAGATAAGTATGGAATATCTGAATAGAAAAATTTATAATTGCTTAGCTAGAAAAGTTGTATCATGTGTAAGTAAAATCATGTTTAAGTAGAATAAGACAGTTTGTTTAGTGAAAATCATTTCAAATTTATCCTTTTGGGAAAAGTCATACCTGTTTTTCACATGTCAAAAAAAAAACAACCACTTCATTCTACGGCACTCCAAAATAGTCTGGGTATTTGACATTGTGATTATAGAAAGGCATGTTGACAATTTGACATCCTATTTGAGGAAATGTGCTGAAGGAACATAGGAACTCAAACCTATTATTGTAGATATTTTTATCTCATTAATTTCTTGGAAATCTTTTTTTCTAGCTTTGGTTACCCACTGCCAAAACATTGGTGTGAAGACTGAAAATTTTGTTCAGATCAACCAGCTGTTTTCAAATGCAACCGTATAGTAGGAGTTTGGAAAATATTTATTGATTGACTTTTCTGGATATTTAGTATTGTCTACAGCTTTATTACTAACAAAATGAAAACTTGGAAGAAAAATGTGTTTTTGGAATGCATTTTCTTCATTAAATAAGGTAGCAGTATTATGTACTCATGCCCACTATATCAGTGGATGTTTTCTATTCATTTACAAGTTAGTAGCAGAAAGTGGTGTTGAAAACATGGCAGTAGTAACAGTATTAGATCTGTGGTTAAAAATTTATTATAGGTGACCCACGGATGTGATACATCTGCATGTTTATTCTTGAAAGTTGATTTCAATTTGAGTAGAAACATCAGTAATCTAAAGCAAAGCGCCAGAATAATACCTTGTTAAGAAACTTACTGGCAGTCACCAATCATATTACAATGTGACCATGATTAATCAATAAATATCTCCTGGAAAACTCTATAATTGAGAGTTTAATCTTTTTCCTAATACACTATGCTAGAAACACAAAATACAGGGAGAAGTCTGTTATAACTCTAAAGCAAATTGATAATGATGATAAGCATTAAAACAAAGACTATAGTTAATTCTGGGCTGTAAGAGAAAAGCAGAGGAAATAAACATTCCACCAAGAAAGAAAAAAATTTCCTTCTAAAATGAGTAACAGATATATACGGTCAATGACTGGCTTCTTCTTGTGACCTGTGTCATATGTGATATATATATGTATACACATATGTGTGTGATTTTTACACACAGAGCTGATTTTTCTCTTTAACTTAGTACTTTCTGTTACTGAATTCCTCTTTTTTCTTGGTTCCTGAAATCTCTCCGGGATACTCTCATGATAATTCTCACATTTATGTGCTTCGTGGACTTACGATAACTGAACTATGGTTGAAAGGAGGCCAGCTGTGCAATTTAGGAAATGCAGTTCATGGGATATGTTACTGGAGCATAGCAATTGAATTTAAGTATTAAGTCTGGCACTTAAATTCAGTTGTTGAAAATAGGCCTGTAAAGTATTTTCTCTCCTCTGATTTAAAGAGCACTTAATATGTAATTAACCGTAGCTGCTACTTTCATACTATTCATTTTCCTGGTGAACTCAGTCCAGTAACTTTACTTGCTTGTTTTTGTCTTCATACTTAAAATAGGAATAGAAATAATTCTGGTTAAGAATTACAAAACAGTTTGGCCCTAAGTATATTCTTGTGTTTTGGTATTACTGTTTGATAGGTAAGAAAGAATATATCCTAGATATTAGATGTTTAGGAAATGAGTTGCTTTTCCATGAGTGAGGAACTGTTTCCAGAGTTTACTTACTGTGGGTACAAGCTAATTAACAATTCCATATATTTCCTAAATACTAAAAACTTTTTACCTGATATTAAGGGAGACAAACAAAAAATTCAGAATGTAAAATTATATCTTCACATGTCATTGTCTCTTAAAAATTACATTAATTTTCCAGCATATGATTTTCAGAATATTTTCTGTTTATTCACCTCAGCTTACAAAGGCATTGGAGATGTACTTTTAAAATCACATCCTTTGAAGCCCCGTTTGTCAAGTTAGAGTAGTCCAGTATGTTAAAGTGCATAAAAGATTTTTATTGTGCAGCTGAAAAGTTTTTAAGCTTTTTTTTTAAATGGTATTGGGATTTTTTATTTATAACTGTTCTTTATGTAAAAAGTTTCTGAATTTTTACTGTTTATCCAACAAAGCTTTCTAATCAATTTAATGAAGTAGGCTGCATTCATGAAATTCTGCTACAAATGCCATTTTCAACAAATTGTTTTACTGAAGGTTAGAGCAGTTATTCTTGTGCCTTCTGCTAATTCTGCCTATTGAATTTGAGCAATTAGACAAGGTTAACTTTCATTATAATCCTCTTAAATGATTACTATAATAATGCTGTTACTCAATGGACAGGCTAGAACTTGGTTTTTAGTAAACGTATAACAAATGCACATTTTGGTTTTTAATTCCACATGGTCAAGTATTGGCATTAATATTCACCTTTTGCCATTATAGATTGAACTTCTGAATGAAAGAATCTGAAATTTTATTATAAAAAAATAAAATGATTATTATAGTTTTTTTAATTTGAATCTAGTTTTAACCTTTAAAAAACCAGTTTCTTTCTGAGCTGAAAGTATAGAGTTTTAATGATTTAAAGTTTTCCATTATGTTACAGAAATAATATTTTCTCACAGTCTCATGTATTAGATTGTTCCCTGATGATAATAGTGCATTTAGCATTGTGATACTAAATAGATACCCAATTATAACTGAAGGCAATGGAATATGATTTGGGTTTGTCATTCTCTAACATGTTTTTCTTTTATTTATTTGCTTCATGTGTGAACTGGAGATGATTAATCATAGATGTTAATGAATATTTTCGAGATTTCCCTCATAGTGAAAATTTGAGGTGGCATAGTTGGTTTTCTGATTTTAACTCATCCTCAGAAGATCTAAAGAATTCCCAAACGATACTTTTTCCTGAAAGGCTCAAGAAATTAACTAAAAAATTAAAAACAGCTCCTAACATTTATTTGATGTTGTAAATTCTAAAGAGAGTACATAATCGCTATTATTCTGACCAGATTTAATTATTATATTTGTATAATTTTCACAATGATTAGTTATTAGCAAATTTTAATATTGCAATGTAAGTATACATTTACATTTCACCTGACAGGATTTCAACGTATAAAGCACATAGGGAGATTTTCTTCATACATGGAATGCTTACCTATGTTTGAAAATGAATATTTAGATAGTAATGGCAAAACCGAAAGTCCATGCCTTGTTTGTATTATTGATGTTACTACACTATTGAAATATGATGGTTTCAAAGCACATAAATATTGACTACACACAAATTTTAAAGCAAGAGATGAATAATGGATTTTGACCACTGTCAGTATATCGTTAGATCACTTAAAATATACATTAAGAGAGAGGGCAGAAAAGTATCCTATGTAAATTAACTTGTATAAAAATTAATAATTCTGCTTTCTAACTAAAAATAAAATCCAGTTGACATCAAACTGCCTGTATTTTATTTATGCAACAATTTTTAATTAATGTTTAGAAAAATGGTATTGGCTAGACGGCAGAAATGTTTTGGTTATGTAACTATATCTTGTTAACTCAGTTCGTGTGTTGCAAATAACATGTATGTAATTTTAAAGTGTTAAACATAATCACAGAAGTGTGCCACAGTTAATTAGTAACACTTGAGGGTTTTTTAAGCTAGTAAATCAAGAAATCTTATGTTTTTAAACACATATGTTGGTAAGAGATACATGTTGTAATATAAAATAACCTGGAATTTAGCTTAATTTGCTATATAAAAAATAGGCTTGAATTTATAGTTACTGTACATGTGGCCTGTGAGCAATGCCATATGATAGCAGAGACTGGATTATTTCTCCCAATAAGGGCTGCTTAAGAAACAGCTGGCAGCACTCCTCTCTTTAAAAAAAAAAAAAAATCTAGTTTTAACCTTTAAAAGACCAGTTTCTTTCTGAGATGAAAATACAGAGTTTTTTTAATCAGAGTAGACATATCTGTAGAAATTTCCTTTGTAGTAGTATTCATTATAACAAGAGTGGATCTTGTAGTAAGAATTTAACCTGGAGCGAGTCTGGCGGGGGGGGGGGGGGCGCGGGAAAAGTTTACCTAGTTTAAGACTTAATCACTCTAGATGTCATTAGATTGAGAACAATAAATGGATGTGCCTCTTAAGAATAATAAAACAGTTTTTTTCTGTGATTTCACTTTGGAGTTCTTTTCTCATTGCTGTTGGTTTACATTACACTCACATAATTTTGTCCTTTAGCACTGTTAAAAAAGAAGAAAATTTGCTCTGTGGAGACTTTTATTTTCAGAACCCAGAAAAATATTTTTGAATCTCTTTTCTATTTTTTTATTGTTAACTTAAAAGCAAGAAATTTGTAAATGTAGTGTTATAAATTTCCAACATTCTCAGTATTAATGAATCTTGATGCTTTTTTTTTTCTTTGAAATTTTTGTCATTAAAAAGTTTAACCTGAGGCTTAAATTACAGGAGAAATCTTGGTGCAAAAACACATAATGCATGTTTTGTGTAAAGAGGGCTTTTTAAATAATATTGATTTGAAGTTAATTTTAATCACATGTAAATATTTTTAGTTTTATACACTGGATTTAGAATAATAACAGCTCTCCACGTTTATTATCAATCATAAAATATATACCTGCACTTATATATGCATAAAATTTTAACCATGAATCCTTTTAGTAGCTGTATTTAAATATCTTTACTTTTCAGTGTTTTATTGGAGCTACAACTTGCTTAAACTCATAAGTGCTACATCACTGTTTTACCATATTTCTATTTTTAATTTTTTTTATGTATATTTTTGGGGAAAATAAAGATGTGCCATTAGTCAAGGGCAATTTTCTTTATTCTTTATTATGCCCAAATGGTTTTTATTCAATTTATATTAGAGCTTCTCATCAAGATTTATATTTGCTTGTTTTTATTGTTTCAATTATATATAATTCTTTTGACTGTAGATGGGATTTTTATGCATGCCTGTAAATAGGATACTTTTTATACTATGAATAACATACATACCATATGTACATACCAGTGTAGAGACTGTGTTTTGAATTGTGTGTTTTATTTTGATACAGTTTCATCATTAAGTCCTATTTACCAACAAGCTTAAAAGACTTATAACATTGTCTATAAGGGCCTTTTCTTAGGATAAAATAAACATGTTATAATCTTCTTAAGAAACCTTTTCCTTTTAGTAATTGATCAGCATAACTTCAGTTGAGTTACTGGATTTCTTGGCATACTTTTCTGGACCTATAATCTGTCTGTACCAATGTTTTAAACATTAAATTTAAAACTCAGGGGGTAAAAGGTTCTTCAACTTAAGATCTTCTCTCCAGATCTCCATTCTTTGGAGTTTCCATGAGTGTGACCTGAGGAACTTGGAACCATTGAAATTCAAATGTAGGTAGGTAAGTGTTCACACCAGCGCATGCGTTGATTGCCTTATATCTCTTTGTATATGCATCTGTATTGCACCCCCTCAGTGCCTTTCTTCTTCTTCCTCCCCATAGACCATGTAGGGCCTTTGTCATCTTGACATTATGTAATTTCGTAATTCTGTATTTTGGTCAGTATTTGTCTGTAATGTGTGTCAGGAGCAATTTTGAAATGTCTTCAAATGTTTATGACATTGTGCTGTCTGGACTGTCACACATAACTGTTTTCTGTGTATGGGCCTGGATTGCATATTTGTGAATTGTTTGTTGAGCTCTGATAAACATTCCTCTGGAGTTGCTGGTATTCATTGAGGGATGCAGAAAGTCTCAGTCTTGGCATTTCACTCTCAGATATATCTAGAAAATGAACTATTTTTGGTTCTAAGAATTTCTTCCAGTTAGTCTTTGATTTAAAAGTCATACGTCATACTCTTGATACCATTCATGATGGCATGAGTGTGTCATCTACTGTCCTTTGAAGTTCATTCACAACCTTTCTTTGGGCAATAAAAAAAAAATTATTAAACTTATTTGCTTTCAGCAATAAGAATTAATACTAATTAATTCCACACAAACAGTACCTCTATTTAGTGCCCCCAAAATTATTTATTGATAACATACTAAGTTGTAACTAAAATAAGCAGACTCAATCATGGAATATTCTCCTAGGCTTAAGTAGAATTTCTTCTCAAATAAGAAAAATGAGATGTTCAGGTGCTTAGTTAATGTAATTTGCTCAAAATACCTGAGCACCAAAATCTGGCATTCCTAGCGTGTTTTTTAATTTTTACTTTTTATTATGACATATGCCAAGCACATCATTGAATTTCAGAATCTCTTTTCCATGTGTTTTGTTTTTTTTTTCATCTCTTATAAAAATTAAGTAACCCTTTGGCAATGGTTCTTAAACCTTTGGCCTCGGGACTCTTTTAGACAATTAAAAATTATTGAAGACATGAAAGAACTTATTGATACATACCACCCATAATATCTGCTATACTAGAAATTGAAGTGGAGAAGGTTAAAAGTTTTAGTATTGCATTTTAAAATAACCCATATGTTAACATAACATTTTTATGAAAAATAACTTTTCAAAATTAAAAGAATGCTAAGAGTAGCATTTTATTGTATGTGATGGTGAAGTATATAATGACTACAAATATAGTTTGGTGCTACTACTGGGTTCATACTGAAGTCCAAGCAGTTTACCCACTATTATTTTTCCACCATCATTGCAAATGTGAATACAGTGAAAAAGGCTGATAAAATCTTGGTATTTTTATGAAAGTAGTTTTGACTTTGTGATCTTCTGAAAGGGTTCTGGGGATCCCACTTTGAGAACCATGTTCTAAGAAACCTATTTATCTTAACGAAAATTTGTATCAACCTGTTTGAAGTTTCTTTTTCCTCTTTCGAGCCTTCATTATCCAAGGAGAATGACTTGCTTGCAGTTGCTATGAAAAGACTTTAAAGTTACTTGAGTATAAATTTTGTTTTAGTTAGCATCATTGAATTGGATATTAAAGCACCCAAATGCTCTGAAATTAGTCTGTCCATTGGATGACTATATAGTTTTCTCTTTATACTTGTGTGTGGTATCTATGTTGTATGTGAGTATACAGTTAATTTGACTCCTGGGTAGCTATAAAACACATTTTCATGAAGCAACGTGATTTTCATGAATTGTGGCGGTTTGCACCAGATGCCATTGTGCTATGCTACTTTTTTCCCTCATCTACCACAATTTCAAGTACTACTGCATCGATTTTTATGCCAAAGACTGTTTTTGACTGCAGCATTTCTTTCTGTTCCTCTTTTCCCTGGAACCAAAATTGTAAAGTCAGTCCAAAGAAGTGGTAGAGATGCCAAGTTAGGAGAATATGAAGAACATCATCTTCTAAGTGGCACTCTCCTATCAGGCTATCTCCTTCATAAAATTTATTATTCCTCTGATGTCCCTGGACTGTTGGATTTTTATGGTTTGTGCCAACAGTACTGAGGGGGTGTGTGATGCTTACATATTTGCAGACATATAGTGGATTTTGACTCACTCAATGCATGCGCTAGTGCTCACGCTTACATACCTGAAATTTAATGATACAACAGCTCTGCCATATTTGAAGAGGTAGTCAAAATGAGTAAATAAAGTTAAAAATTCTGCTAAAGAACCAAGATCTGCAGAAATGATCCAATAATAAGGAACTCTATTTACTGGTAAGTAATCAAAATAAATTCTAACTGGAAAGTTTCTTGGTGCATGATCATTATAAATACTATAACCATCATATACAAGTATTCTGCCAATATAATACATAGGTAAAATACGATACCCTTTAACATAAGTAATTTGCCTATAACGTATTGTGAACCGTTAATTACTGAATTCTATAGTTAGAAGACTATTTGAATTCTAGATGTAACCTTCCCTTTTTCTCAGGCCTGTTTCCTATTGTTTTGGTAATAGACCCCTTTCTGGTAGAGATGGGCCCCCACAACTGAACCAGATAACATTCATAATTACCCACTTGTTGGTTTTCGGGACACAAGCCTCTGTTGGCTGTCTCTTCATATTTCATTCTGAAAGCAGGAAAAATTGTCTGTGGCCATGTTACCTTGAACAAGCCCAATCCCATCTGATCTTGGAAGCTAAACAGGTTATTACTTGGATGGGAGACCACTTAGGAAAACCAGATGCCGTAGGCATTAAAAAAAAATGGATTGTAAGATGACAAGGTCCTTGTAATCTGTGAAGTCTACCGAGGGTTGCCTCACCTAAAATAAATAAATAAATGAAAATTAAAAAAAAAATAAAAGGAAAAATTAACTACAAAGACTAGCAGGCAGGAATTCAGCTGGCATGGGAAACAACATTATCTTTCCTGATAATCCTGATCACCCAACCACCTACTAATCTATAGGTTAAGAACTGTGAAGAGATTTGTAGGCAAACTGTCAAGGGATGCATACTATGAAGAAAATGTGTTTATAAGAAGCAGGTTTTTATATTTAGAGTCTCAATAGGTAACAACAGAATTTGGAGAAAAATATTCACTTGAAAGTGGTGTGTAATTTTTTAAAGAATTTTGAAAGCATTCTCATATCTTTGGATGAACTAGTTATTAACAGTAACAGTATTTTGCATAGGCAGATATGTATTTATGTCTTTTTTCTTAGCTTACAGTACTTATAGTTAGCACTTTGATTTATCTACCTTTAGCCTTGTTACAGGTATTCTATTATCAATGTTCACAAAGAGCTTTTGTGGAAATTCAAGTCATATTAAGTACTTTAAAACCAGTTTCTTGGAAAATTATCACAAAGCCATATTAGCACTATTATTAAATAAAAATTTGAAAAGAAAAATATTTTAAATAATTCATTTTTCCTCATTAAAACTACTTTTCTTCCTACTTTTCATCAAAGAACACTGCTGCAATTAAACAATTTTTGTGTATTATGTACTTTTCATTCTTTATTAAGGAATTCTAAAATTTTGTCTTCTCTCTCCATCTTTATTAAACTTGCATTTTTTTCTTATACTTTCATACACTGTGATTTCCTGTAATGCAAATATTACGTTGATCTTTTTACTTATAAACAATGGTAATGTTTAATTATGTATATATCTTTAAAGCTTGCTTTGTAATGGTGTGGGACCCTGTTTAAAAAAAAAACACTAATGTTTGACGTATTTTAATTTTTTATTTCTAAATTTCTTTTAATCATTGAAAACATTCAAGACAACTCTTCTGAACTAATGTATTAAAATTTTTCAAGACAATTTTAGGAATGAATTTAATCTTGCTTTACTGTAATTGAAACAGTATTAAATTTACAGTAGAAAGAATAAGGGGTATTTTCTTGCTAATGCTTATTTTGGTACATAAACACTTTTTTTGTTCATTTGTTTTTGCAGATTCCCTTCAAGCTCAGCTTATCAATATGGGTGTTATTCCTACCTTAGTGAAATTACTGGGCATCCACTGTCAAAATGCAGCTCTTACAGAAATGTGTCTTGTTGCATTTGGCAATTTAGCAGAACTTGGTAAGTCCTAGTCATGAACCACTAATGTAATTAACTTATTAATGTACTTAACAATAAAATTTTTTTAGATGTTAACCATTTTAGATGAAAATCCATTTAGATTGTTAGTTTATTTTTTTTTTGAAGCATTGTAGATACTTGCTTCAATGTTAAAAAAATAAAAGATCCAATTATATCTTATGATTGATTGTATTATTTACATTGAGAGCTAGTTTGCTTTCCTAATTATTTAACACATTAAGATTTGTATGTTATTTAAGAGTTGAATATTTAAAATGATCTCCTTTGACTTTAGTACTTCTACATGAGAGATGGTCTTAAATTCAAGTGTTGTATTTCCAGCGCAAAAACAAAGTACTAAATACTTGGTTACATTATCGGGTGAAAAGGAATCTGGCAGGCTATGGTTCTTCCTCTTTTTTTTTTATGTAAAATTTCTAAAAATGATAAGGGATTTTTCATAAGAATATGTTTGTAATAGCATTAGAAAAAAATATAAGATTCTTATAATTTCTATAAGAAACTTAGAACTACTGGTCTAAATCTACTACCTAACCATGTTTATATAAATTGTTTATTATGGAAACAGTGAAGCCAAATGATTTTTTTGTCATAGCTAAATATAATAGCTACAACAAAAAATCCATTTCATGAATTATCTCCATTTTATAAATAAATAGAATTATCAGGACTGTTACCTTGAATTTTCTAACTGAAAGCTCATGTCCTTAGAATTACATATAAAAATCTTGATGTCAGTACTTTGCTTTTTCTTTGACTTAATATTAAGGAAGTAAAGATTATTTATCAGAATTAATTTTTAAAAGTCAGTGGGTTATCTGCTGGTATTTGTGAATGTTTCTTCTCTGCTTTTTTCATACTGTCTTATTTCTATCATTCAAGTAAGATCAAGTTACTGCTTCACAAGTTATTTTTCATTATTAAAATGGAATGTACGAGTTTGTGTTCAGTATATCTGTAGAAATAAAACAAATTATATTATAATCCCTGGTGATGTCAAATCTTCATAACAGAAACAAGATTGCATAAACCACCAAAATTCAGCTTCATCTCGCTAGTCTATATTAAAAGTTGGATATGCACCCATTTTAGTCCAGCCAAATTTTATACTCTCTTCTCAACTGTTACTGCCTTTACCGCATTTGAAAGAAGAAAAGATAAAAAGAGAAATATTTCTTTGTTTAGTAAGATTTCTGGAGTTTATATTATGAGTCTCTTATGTCCATTAATAGTTAGGTAATACATCAACTCTGAAATAGGACATATATGCCCCAGAATACTTTTTCTCTTTTCAGTGGGCTTCATTACCCATGAGTTAAGAAATCACATAGTACTATTGTTTATTGACACAAGTAAATATCAAATACATATCACTTTCTATCACACAATTCTGAATATAGCATATCACTAAATGCTAATGTTACTTTTTGTTGATTTTTAAAATAAAAATGTTAAACAGCAGAAATTTGTGTTTTTTTCCTCACGAAAGCTATATAATAGCTTAAAGGCAAAATATAAAATAACAAGTGCAATCATTTCAGAATTGGAACAAAAAGAAAATGAAGTTCTGCCTTTTTGTTCTCTTTGAGTCCCAATTTAAGAGTTTTATAAAGATAATCGGAATTACCAAATAACTCAAATATCACAGAACTAAAGAACATAATGTTTTAGATTGGAAGGGTTTGTCGGATTCCTAGCCTCATTGATGAAAATAGACCCAGACCATGGCATATCAATGTAAAATTTAAAATAATGGGGACAAACACATCTTACAAACTTAGGAAGGAAGGGAAAGGAGGACAAAGAGAGAAAGAGGTTGCATACAAGAGATTATCAAGAGCCATCAAATGTCTTAGACACTGGCAGCCAGAAGAAAATGGAGTGTTGCCTTCAAAAATTTGAGGGAAAATTATTTTCAGCATAGAATTTTATACCGAAACTGTCAGTCAGTTGTGAGGTTACAATAAAGACATTGTCAAACATGAACATCTCAGAAAATTGATATACTACATACCTTTTCTCTGGAAACCATTGGAAGGTGTCAAAATAAGGGATGTAAATTAAGACGATGACATAAGAATCAGGAATTCCTGTTTGGTGAATTCCAGGATGGTGAAACGAGAGCTCAAAATGGTCTCTTTTCAAAGAGCAACCAGTCCAGAATAGAATAAGTCAGAAGGCTGCTGGAGTCAGGGTTGGGAAAGTTCTTAAAGGAGATGAAATTGATTTAATACCTAAAATAAATAAGCTTAATAAGAGATGATTAGAGAACTGATAGAAAATTTAGATTTTAATGATAAGTACATAGAAAATTAAGCAAATGGAAATAATTCCATGGACAATGAAATAGTAGTATGTTATGAAAATGCTCATAATTGATACAACTAAAAATACTTAAAACCAAAAAAAGTCAAAAAGTGGCAATACAAATATATTATTTAAAGATGTGGAAGTAAATACCATTGAATTAACTAAAAGAACTTTATGGGCTTGCTTCTGAGGGAGAAGAAATGGGAGAAGGATACTGCATTTTGCTGGTAGTATTAGGACTAACTCTTTAAACTCATATAATTTTTATTTAAAAAAATAATAATAAAATGAGGCTTCCAGCTAAAGGTCTGTTAAGGATCCATGGCATATGTATTCAAATGTAAGGTCCAAATCATACTTCAGTGCTACCTTTTTTCTGTATCCACCTGCAGGATAGGTACAGATTTTGTTCTTTAATTTCTGTGTTAATCATAGTGCATTGTTTCCTTGTGCTGGCAACTGGCCTGCGTTACTTAGCAGTAGTAATTTGGTTTTAGTTTAATAAATGTTTGGAGGAATAGAAGAATATGGATTGGTAAAAAGAATGATAAAACTATTTTTAAAAAGAGTAAGAGCACATAACTAGGTAAATTAGTGACATCTGTCAACTTCACCTATGATTTTATGTTCTGAGATGCATTCCATTTGAAGAATCATCTGAAGCAGAGGAGCAGCCAACAATGTTCAGGAGTTAAGTCATCCCTATTTAAATCAGATTAACCTACTTTTAGGGTAAGGTTTGCTGACATTTGTACAGTATGATTTCTGAGGTTTTATGTAGCTCACTGGATAACTCTCCACCCCTACTTCTTTTTTGTGGCACTAAGCCATAGTACTACAAGTCCTGCAGTAGATTTTCATCTTTTTGGCATCAGTCTATCTGATGCGTGTGCCAAAAGCAGCATGACAGTGAATCAAAACTGTATTAAACCCTATTAAAATTTGTGTTTCTCCTTTAAATTTCAATTTGCAATATTTGATATTGACAGATTTCTTAGAGACTAGAGAACAGAACCTAAACCTTCTATTATTTGCATGTTCATTCAGTCACAGATTTAATCAATAAATTTCTTTTGAGCACCTGCTGTATACTGGGTATTATACACTTTTTGTCATAGTTAAAATAATTATACACTGTCCCTGCCCTCAAGGAACTTACAGTTTAGTCAATGAAATGGAATTTTTTAATGAATTTACAAATAAACAAGCAGATCATTATAAATTATGATAATTGCTAGTATGAGAAAGTAATGGAATGAAGTGAGAGACTAAATTAGAGGCATAGACTCTAGGTAGGAAGGAGCATTTTCAGACAGTCAAGATTTCAAAATGCTTACCTCCTGTACAGTAAGTGTATAGTAGCTTTCTTAGGAAGATGCTTCCCCCAAAACAAAACAAGTGAAGGGTGAAGACGAAGACATATGTAAGAGTATCTAATACAGGAAGGTTAAGAAAGGATCCATCAAAATAATGATTAAGAGAAATTCCAGGTTGTCAGCTGTGCTCCCAAAAGAGAGAACAAACAATCTATATTGAATTTGATCAGAGTTCTCTGAGAGAAATGTCTAAATAAATTAATAGCATATCTGATGCAGCAAAAGAAAATGAGAGAAATGAATTTCAGTTGTATTTTGGAGGCAGATTGGTAGACCTTGGTAATGCATTGGATGTAGTGTTGAGTGAGAACAAGCAAGCAATGATTTCCAGTTTTCTATCTGCATAGATGGATAGATAGAGTGTTCCTTTATCAAGTTAAGAAAGTTTGGAGGAAGAACAGAAATGTGGGTAATATCAAAAGTTCATTTTATTCATTGAGTTTGAATGCTAGAGATACTCAAATTGAGATGGCAAATGATCAGTAAATAAAGAGCCTGGAGTCCAAAAGAGGGCTAGAAATATGATTGTATAAGTATCAACATATAGGTACAGTATTGATACTACAGAAGAAAAGTGAGTTACCTAGGGTAAGAGAAGGACCAAAACATAAGAAAGCATGCTAAGCAAAATAAGTCAAAAAAGAACAAGAACTATATGATTTCACTCATGTGGAATATAAAATAGCAACAAACAAAACAGACTCAGAGACACAGACAACAGAAGGGTGGTCACCAGAGAGAAAGGAAGGTGGAGGGAGGATGAAGAGGCTAAAGTGAGTCAAATATATGGAGACGACTTTGGATGGAGAGCACAAATACAGATTATAGAAATGTACACTTGAAACATATTTAACCAACATCACCCTGTAACTTAAAAAAATAAATAAATAAGGTAAGAAAGCAAAGGGTCAAGTCCCAAAGAATTGGAATTTATAGAGGTCCAGTGGAAAAGGAGGAGCAGCAAAGGACACTGCAGAGTGTAGGGTGGCCCAAAATTAGTTTGAAGTGAGTTTAGGAATCCATGTGAGTTGAGAAAGTAGCGATAGTGTATGTAAACAACGCTATCAAGAAACTTGTTTGTGAAAGTGAACAAATCAGTTGGTACTTGAAGAAAAGTAGAGTAGAGGGAAGGTGGTTATTTTTAAAATTTTTATGTGAGAAATATGAAAGCATAAATACTCTTGGTGAGGCTCTAGAGTGGGTAAGAGATGTTGGAGAAGCCAAAGAGGCAAGAGGGAATGAGACCCCAAGTACATGTGAAGAATAGTCCTTAAGTAGTAGGTATGTCAGCACCAGTACAAAGCACACCACTTTAATGATAACAAGATAGGATTATAAGTCACCTTTAATTCAGCCATGTAAACTGCAGCCTGTTCTGTGTAATTTTTCTTCTTTGATAAAGCCTCAAAACTATAAATTTGTAATTTAGCAATTTTATTGTTGCTGTGATTACCTATATGTAATGCTAGTGAACATTTTTTATAGCCTTGAGTATAATTGGGATAGAATATTTTCTTTAAAGCCTTAGACACTTTTTCTTTTCAGGGACATTAAAAAATCACTTTGATCCTGGATTAGAAGAGTGTATGCATTTATATGTAATAGTACAAGATGACCAAGTATTAAAAGTAATAGAAAACAATTTCTGGGTTTAATTTGTTTGCTTACTCTAAATTTTTGTTCCTTTTTTTTCCCCAGAGTCAAGTAAAGAACAGTTTGCCAGTACAAACATTGCCGAAGAGCTGGTAAAACTCTTCAAGAAGCAGATAGAACATGATAAGAAGGAAATGATTTTTGAGGTTCTTGCTCCATTGGCAGAAAATGGTGAGAAAATAAGTGCTCTTCTTAATTTTTTTAATCATGTAGACTTTTTTCATTTTTTCTCATACTGTCATCTGTTTAACTCAAAATACTTTGTTTTATTAATAAGTTTTATTTGGGATAACTCTAACTTCAGCTACAGTATCTACTCCATGACGATATCTACATTGCCCAAAGCTACTTTACAAGTTCTTTTGACTTTAAAATCTTGGCAAAGATGGTTTTGTAGCTTACACATTCTTATGCCAATCTGGAAAAGGCAGCTGAGAGGTTGAACTCCCATTTATATACCCTTTCAGAGCAAGGGGGATAAAAGTTGGGAGTCCCAGGCTTGCCAAAGTGTGGACACTGGTAAGCTACTCCCATCTTTGGGCAAAAAATTTTAAGGGATACACCGTAAAAATAAGAATGAATCGGAATAAATAAACCATCCCATATAAATAATTTTTCAAATAGAGTATATATCAAATAATCAAAGTCACCAGACACATGAGGAGATAAGACACTGTAAGCAAGAACCAACACACAGAACAGGCAACAGCAGCAAATCTCCAGATACTGGAATTATTAGAAATTGACTCAAAACAGGTATGTTTATTAAATTCAAAGTTAAAAGCAAGCTTGAAAAATTTAGAAAGAAACTAGAAAATGTAAAAAATGACAGAAAATTTTAAGAAGAAACAGTTGAAAATTCCTGAATTGAAAAATACAACCAAATTAAGAACCTAATGGATGAGTTTAATAGCAGATTAAATATAGTTGAATTAGAGAGCCAGAGAACTGGAAGATAGATTGAAAGCAAATCCAGAAAGAAAAGAACTAATTAATATTCATTTAAAAAAAAAGATACAAATGATAAAATGAGCAGTTCTCATATAGATTTTTTTGGAGTCTCAGAAAGGGGAGGGGGGTAAAGGAAGTGGGCAGAGAAAAAATGTAAAGAAATTTTGATAGAAAATTTATCAGAAATCAAAGATTCAAGAAACCAAATGAATCTAAAATATGATAAAAAGAAATCTACATCTAGATACATAATATTGAAATTGCAGAAAACCAGTGACAAAAGTCTTAAAAGTAGCCAGGAGGAAAATAGATTATTTTAAGAGGGGCAACACTGACCAACAGCTAACTTCTCAGCAGCAACAGTGAAAGCTAGATGACAATGAAACATCCATGCACTGAAAGAAAACAAATGCCAACCTAGATTTCTAAGCCCAGTGAAAAAACCTTCAAAACTGAAGGTAAAATAAAATTATTTTCAATTAAAAACAGAAAGTTCACTACCAGTATACTCTCACAAAAGGAAATTATATCAGGTTTTTGTCAGAAATAAGGAAAATGCTTCCAGAAGGAAGGTTACATCCAAGAGAGAATAAAGAGGGAAACAACTGGTAAATATATTGGTAAGTTATGAGCATTGAATATATAAAATAATTGTGAAGTTTAAAAATGTATACGTATATAATTTAAAATATATCACAAAATGGGTATATAAGTTTTAAGGGATGTGAGAGGTATGAAAGAGTCGCAAGACCCTTGTGTTATCTGGAAAAGTGTACCATTAGACTCTGATTATTCAAGGATTTCAACTTTTAAGGTGACTACTAAAATAATTTTTAAAAACCATGTGTAATTACCAAAATAATGGAAGGATTTATGGAAAGATTTTGTTTTTTTAAATCCCCCTTCAATTCAAAATAACAAGACAGGAGAGAAAAGAGAACAAGGAACAGAGGCAGCTACATATAGGGCATAGAAAATATACTAGATTTAAGATAGTGTATCAGTACTTAGGTTAGTACACATGACCTAAATGCTTTAGTTTAAAAACCAATTGTCAACTAAATTTTTAAAAACCAACTATACTTTTTAAAACAAGCAACACTGCTAAATATGAGGAAATTTAAAAAGTTGAAAATAATAGGATTGAAAATATGTACTATTTAAATCTAAAGAAGGCTGAGGGAGTTATCTTAATATCACATCAAACAGACTAAGATTAAGATGTGCTAGAGATAAAGATGCTAACTTTATAGTAATGAAAATTCTAATTTATCTGGAAGGTATAACAATTATATATTACCACAAAACATGAAGAAAAATATCCAGAACTATATGGAGAAACAAATAGATCCATAAATATTATAGAAGCTATTAGTACTTTTTTCATTAGTTTCTAGAACAAGCAAATTTAAAAGACAATAAGTATAAAATATGTGAACAATATGATTAAGAAAATTGATTTAATCGACATATTTTAGAACACTGTACCCAGCCACAGAGCCCTTTCTTTTCAAGTACATGTGAAACATATAAAAAATGTTATAAAACAAGTTTCAGCAAATTCAAAGGATTATAACCTTACAGAGTATATCCTCTGACTCAGTGAATTGTCTAATAATAAAAACTAGGAAATTCTTGTATGTTTAGGTATTTAAAATTATACTGCCAGTACTTTAGAGGTCAAAGAAGAATCATGATGGAAATTAGGAAGTTTTCTAATAATGAATGTGAAAATACTATCTCACATCTTAGGGATATAGGTTAGGCCATACATAGAAGGAATGTGTTGCTTTAAATGTATTAAAAAAGGAAACAGTAAAATAAGTAAACTCAATATTTATCTCAGAAATTTAGGGGGGGGGGAAAGACAAAGGAAGCTCAAACAACATTGAGGGAAAGAAATCTAAAGAGACAAAATTAATAAAATAGAAAATACATAATGTTATAGAAGCATATAATCACCAAAGCCAATCTGAATTAACTGTTAAATCTCTAGTAAGATTAATCAGGAAAAAAGAGAAGGCACAAATAACCAAATCAAAAATGCAAAAGGAGATCTTAACTACAGATCTTACAGACTTTATTAAAAGGATGTTATGAACAAGTTGATGCCAAAACATTTTAAAGTATGGATGACACAAGAAGAAATAGAAAAGCTGAGTAATCTTATCTTAAATTTTTTCCAGAGAATAGGAAAAGCAGATACCAATTTATTTTATGAGACAAATGTAACCTTTATAACAAATACCAACAAAAACAATACAATAATGAAAATTAATGGCCAGTCTCACCATGAACATAGATCCAAATTTCCCTTTGAAATTTTAGCAGATGCAATCTAGTAATATGTTTAAAATTCATCATCATAGCATAGTTGACTCATTCTGAAAATACAAAGCAGTTTGATATTCAAAATGCAATTAACATTTTATCACATTAAAATTTATTGAAGGGGATATATCATATGACCTTAGATTCAGAAATCTGTGATTAACTATTCATTCATGATTTTTTAAAACTCTTTGCAAATCAGTACTGGAAGTGAATTAAAAGGATATATACCAGAAGCATACAGAAAACATCACACTCAATAGTGAAACAAAAAGCATTTCTTTTGAGATTAGGACTAAGAAGGATCATCCTTATTTTTATTTATTTATCCACTGCAGTAGAACAAGAAAGAAACGATATGGGAAATAAATTATATTCATAAGTGATAAGATTATGTATATCAAAAATAAAAAATAATCGATCAATTTTTAAAAATTAATCACAATTAAATTGCTAACTAAAACAAAAAAAAAATTTAAACATTGTATTTCTTTATACCAGAAAAAAGAAAGTAAGAAAATACATTAAAAAATATATATTGTTTACCATAGTATAAAGTATCAAATACTTTTAGAAGGGACTAATAAAAGATGTGTGAGATCTCTGGCAGAAAACTATAGAAAATCATCAAGATAAATTAAAGAAGATCTAAATAAATAGAAAGTTATATATATCACTTTTATGGGCTGAAAACCTTAATGGTGTGATATTATATCTCCCCATATTGATCTGTAGGCTCATTGCAATTCTAACAAAAATTCCAAAATATTAGGAATAGCTAAGATATTGTGAAAGAAAACAAGGTAGCAGAATTGTTTTTAGTACATAATAATAATTAAATTTTTATTCTGATAATGCTAGTAATTAAAGGAAATGTGGTTTGGTGCAAGGATGGATGAGAAGACCAGTGGAACAAGGATAGGCCAGAAATAAACAGATGCATTAATAGATGTTTATTTTATTAGGAGGAAAAAGGAAGTCACTGTAAAAGTATGGAAAGTACAGTCTTTTCAATAAACAGTGCTGGGAATATGGCGGGGGGGAATACAATTGGAGAGATACGTACATACCCCCACTTTATACTGTATTTAATAAAAATTAATTTCAGATAGATAATTGACTTAAATGTGAAAGTTTAAACCAGAAAGTTTATCTTAAGGTAGGAGAATATCATCATGGCCTTGGGATACGGAAAGTTTTCTCAGGTCAAAAAAAGCTCTAACCATAAAAGAAAAGACTGATAAATTTGGTTATTTTAAAAGTAAAAACTTCCATTTCTCAAGACACCATTAAGAGTGAAAAGGAAGACAATAGGTAAGAGATGTTTACAATACATATGATCAAGAGAAAGTTTATGTATACAAAGTGTGAAAACTTGCACAAATCATTAAGAAAAATGAAGAGAACAAAGTGGGAAAATAAGTAAAAGATTTGAGTAAGCACCTGACAAAAGATAAAATCCAAATGGTTAATAAACACATAAAAATATGTTCAACTCATTAATACTCAGGAAATGTAAAATAAAATACTATATACCCACTGGAAAGTCTGCTAATACCAAGCATTGATGAAGATGTACAGTGGACAGTTCATTAAGTGCTGGTAGGTAAGAGTGTAAATTGGTACACTTTAGGAAATAATATCTACTGAATTGCACACATGCATTCCCTATGATCCAGCAGTCCCACTCTTAGGAATATATCCAGAAACGTGTGCACCAGGAGCCATTATGGGATGTTCATAGCAGCATGATTTATAATGATGAAAAATTATGAACAAATCCATCCATTAGCAGTAGAGATCCACAAAGGGGCTTCCTGGGTTCTTAGCAATGAATTTCTTCATCTAGAAGATAGTTACGTAGTTATTTGCTTATTAACAATTAAATGTATATTTTTCGTACTTTTCAACATTTATGGGATTTTTTCACCATTTAGAAAAGATTTTTAAATACGTGTATATACATACATATAGATGCAAACAGTGGTGATAGATGTCCTTGGGCAGAATGGTGTTGATAAGTGTGTGCTGAGCTGTCTGCTTTGGCAGAATGCCTTGCTAATCTTCCTTAATAAGGCTATCTAAGCCTCCCACATATACATGTGATTACAGTCAAACTGTGAGAGGAAAGATCTGTAAACTTTAATCTTGACAGATTTTTAATTTTCTAAATGCCTTAGATCTATCCTTTAGGGGAGAAATTCATTTTTCTATCTCTTTGGTGGTTTAGCAAAATTTGTATTTTGACTTTCAACCTGTTTTTATGCCAGACAGTTACCTATGACCTTTCTTGGAATGTTTCAAAATAATAGTAGTTTTATTTCTTATTTGTTTCTCTTCCACCACCTTCACTTCTGTTTTATAATTGTGCAGTGGATTAAATAACACCTTTGAAAAAAAATTTCTGGACCATCCTTAGCATATCATTCCCTGGTTTACCTTGTATGCAAAGGAAAGTTATTCCAACATTTAAATTGGGATATTGTATAATTCAAGTTTTCTTAGTATTTTTAAAGCTTTTTTCATCATGGCTTTCGATTCTAATCACCACACATTTCTAGCCCTGGCATTCTGTAACCAAGGAAACGCCCTACTTTTAGCATTGCACAGTGCAATTGTATCTTTTAAAAAATATTCCAGGTTGAATGTTCTGTGTATTCTGAGATAATCGTTTGAGGAAGATCAGTGGTCCTGGTGATTTAAAAAAAAGAAAATTAAGTTTTTACACATGAAAATTGCTAAACAGAAAAAGTTTTAAGTATTAAAAGTCTCCCAAATAACAAGATAAAACTGCCACTGCTGTAGATATGTGCATATATAACTTAGGGAAACCAATGACTAAAATAAAATTCAACTAAAAAATAAAACTTAAGTTTAAAAATTTTTGTGTAGCAAATGTATTTCTCAGGTCAGTTGATTAGCATTTATTTTAAGAGATATCAGATACACCCAAAATATTTAGGTAGGCCAGTTTAGGTTAAAATACAAAGATGAGTAGTGTATATCTGCTCTAATTGAAAAGACAGATATGGATGTGAAATCAAAATCTTTAATGAAATAAGCTTTCTACAATAAAAATATATTTAAGTTATTAGGGTGGTGCAAACAAAATTGATTTGATATGAGTGTAGAATTTGCTACAAAGATAGTCTTTAAAAATATAATTGGGATATAAATTCCTTATTTTGTTGGTTATTCATCAGAAATCTCAAAAGTTATTTTCTCATCTTTTATTATGGAAATTTTAAAACCTATTCAGGTATAGAGAGAATATAGTATAATGAACCACCATATATTCATCACCCCAAGAAGTTTCAAATTAATAAAAACGAGAAGCTTTTTTTTTAAAGATGACTTAAAAAATTCCGGTTATAGATTTATTAACTGCCCTAGTAAGAAAACACTTATACATATATGAATCCAAATATACTTGTGATATAGTTTGAAATTTACTAATAGTGCTTTACTTTTCAATAACTCCAGTAGTGGATATATTTTAACTTTATATGTTACATATGTTTTGTTTTAAACTGTGAGCTATTTTATAGTATTGCCTTTTAAACATGAGCATACTACCTAGAATAACAGTGCAGTTATATTACTTAACTTCAGAGCTGAGAATCAGTTCGTTTAGGAGCTGCCAGACATTGTGAAAGGTAACATAATTTCAAATAGAAAAATGAAATGAAATAAAACTTTTCTGTATTTAGGCTATACTGTCAGATACTTTCTTTTGAAATTCAAATCTTTGAAGGTGTGTTAATTATGCATTATTCTTGGTTTCTTATAATTCTTCATAGTGGAGTGCTTATACCAGAACTCCTGTTTCATCTCAAGTTTAGGTTATTTTGTTTACATTATTCTTTAGATGTTATTAAACTACAGCTGGTTGAAGCAGGCCTGGTAGAATGTCTACTCGAGATTGTTCAGCAGAAAGTGGATAGCGACAAAGAAGATGATGTTGCTGAGCTCAAAACTGCTTCAGATCTAATGGTTTTATTACTTCTTGGAGGTAAGTTGTAATTTGTTCCATCCAAAGAGTGTGGTTGTCAGATTTTTAAGAATTTGTCTCTTGTAAACACTATATTAGCCATTTTGTCATTTTTCTATTTCAATCCTGTTGATGTGATGATTTTGTGATCTTAAACATATCAGGGACTAGAGAATAATGAACCTGGAAAAGTCTTCACAATTTTTCACTATTTAAAGACCTTTCACATAGAAGAGACAGCACCAAAGAACTAATAGCCAGATGGTTACTTGAAACTTAGACTAGAAAAATTTTAAGCTCTCTTGTCCAGTCTCTACTAAAAGTTTATTATAAGAAGTCATTACTTTTCCCTTTATGAATTAGTTTTTGAGGTATATAATTGGATATTAATGCACTGAATCGATTTGTTCCTCCTAATTATTTTCCTGTTATCTGTTTGTTTCATTTACCTCCAGATGAATCCATGCAGAAATTATTTGAAGGAGGAAAAGGTAATGTGTTTCAAAGGGTGCTATCCTGGATTCCATCAAACAACCACCAGCTACAGCTTGCTGGAGCATTGGCGATCGCAAATTTTGCCAGAAATGGTAAGAACGTTATTTCACTTTAACTCAAATGTTCTGTCTTTTTTAATTTTTGCTTTTCCATCACATGTAATAAAACTGAAAAAGTTCAAAGTTATATGTAATAGGTATATATGTACTGCTACCTTAAATTTC
The DNA here is from genome assembly GCA_030015415.1 of Cynopterus sphinx. Lineage (NCBI taxonomy): Eukaryota > Metazoa > Chordata > Mammalia > Chiroptera > Pteropodidae > Cynopterus > Cynopterus sphinx. The sequence goes on from CM057382.1 coordinate 122,935,925, forward strand.
CAGAGATCTGGAATATTTATAGTGACTTTCCTAACAAATTACATATGTTACGCAGTTTATTTAAGTTCTTATAAAGATCATGAATGGTGATCATGAAGTCCTTCTGTGAGTATTCTGCACTTTAGAGATTAGTAAACTTCAGTCCCATTCTAAACATATCTGGGAGGATATGCTTTCTTGCCTGATGATTTTATTTTAGATTTAATAATCTGAGTATTCACTGTAGGGTTATTGTGCTTCAATTTATACTTTTACGCCTACAAAACTTAAGTGTGGCTAATTCTCTGGTTTAAGATAGAATATTTAATTTAGCTTAATAATATTTCAGAGGCACCAGACTTCCATGTTTATTTCTGAAGTCTGGCAAGGCAGCTATTAGTCTAGAAACTCATATTGTGTCCAGGAAATATGGTTGTGTTTAGTTTGATTTTATTCCAGTATGAACTGTTATAATCGATCACAGTCCATTTTCACTCCCTTCTTTTTGGAAACCATCATTAACTCCTTAATGATGGAATTAATACTTGCAAATATTGATAATCGTTGAAGCTAAATATAGGGTAAATAATGGTTCATTATAATATTCTCTGTGTTTTATAAGTGTTTCAGAAATTCTATCATTGAAAAATAATTTAAGTGTCAGCCATGATCAAATATAGCATACTGTATAACACTGGCACAACTCAGGCATACTTCACTATAAATATGAACTATCAGTGCGCATATTAAATAAAGCATGTGGTTTTAATTTATTTATCTTCTATTACTAGTTTAAGCTAGTGAATTTTCTGATTTTTTAAATTTTTACCTATTTTAAGAATTTATAATTGGACTTTTCACACAGAGGGAAAAAAGCTATAAATCTAACGGAAGAGTTAGAATTTGCTTTATTTTCTCTGGCTCCATTTTCACTAATGTAGATAATGGGTGGGCATCAGTATTACAAAATATCTATGAATGTTTGTAAAGAGGAAGAAAAAAATGCTTTTGTTTTGTTTTGTTCAGATGGAAATTGCATCCATATGGTAGACAATGGAATTGTAGAAAAACTTATGGATTTACTGGACAGACATGTAGAAGATGGAAATGTAACAGTACAGCATGCAGCACTAAGTGCCCTCAGAAATCTGGCCATTCCAGGTAAGACAAGAATGGGTAGCAACTGTGTAAGAAGAAATAAAATCTATCATTTGGGGAAGACATTTACTTGATGTGGACCTGTCCTGACCAAGAAAGGGGAAAAAAAAGTCTCCAAATTGTTTACATTTTTTTTCCACTAAAAATGGAGATCATATATCAAATAAATTTTCTGGGACTATACAACCATAATTTTTGCTTTTGTTCAGATTATTTAAATATTTGTTAACCTTTAGTGAACTAAGAATTCCATCAACTTTGCATAATTAAGCATTTTTAAGCATCTTCAGTTGAGTGAGGAGGTAATGGCATCAATTAAGAGCCCCTCAAAGAATGACTTTTGAGATTTATTTTTATTTCTCTACAAGCAAACAATTTTTAAAAATACTCCTAATGTGTCTTTTTGGATTAAAAGCTTTTGAGCCATGAAATCACATTACCATGGGAAATAATACAGGAGATGGTTTAAACTGTTCTTTTATTCTACTTTCTAAAAATAAATTTCTGGTTATGTAACATAGCATAACCTATGGATATAACCTATGGATTCAGTTTGGTTCATATAGCAGATTTATGTTGTTTATTAATCTCTGTAACATCTGTATTAACACAGCTGGGTCATGGTCAGAGATAAAAAGAAACATTTAGTAAAGTTGAGGAATTGTCCTTTTTTGTAAAGAAGGCAACAATGTCATATTTTCTTTATAAATCATCTAAGTGTTTTGAAGTTAGGTTTAAAAAGCCATTAAGTATTATTTGTATGTTATGCTCCTATAGACAAACAAGATTTTTTTAAATAGAAAACTATAACATGGAGCCTTAAAGATAATAAGACCCTAAATAAATGTGTATTGAATTGAATGATTATCATCAAGAATGCAAACACCATTTTAACCATAGTCTCTCTCTTCTCTCTCTCTCTAGTTGTAAATAAAGCAAAGATGTTATCAGCTGGGGTCACAGAGGCCGTTTTGAAGTTTCTTAAATCTGAAATGCCCCCGGTTCAGTTCAAACTTTTGGGAACATTAAGAATGTTAATAGATGCGCAAGGTAAAAGAAATGCTTTCCCAAGGTGCATTTTTAGTATGATAGTCTCAGTGCGCCACTAGCTGGAAAAGAGCTTGTTTTTAGCTTCCAGAATTATGTAATCATAAAGATAAATAGCAAATAAAAGGCAAAAAGAGATTGGTTTTAGAACCCATTTATTAATTTCTATGCTTGTTATAATTGACTTTAAATGGAAATTATATTGTATCTCTCTTTATTTCTACATATGATCCTGGTTTTAGATTGATTTATTAGCAGTTTCTGTGGGTTTCTGTTTTAGTATTCCATACCCATTTTTACCTTGTCTTCAAAATCATATTTCAATACAGTGAGTCAACATTTTTAAAAATTTGTTTTGCACACAGGGGGATAGTTTTTGTTTATAAAAACAGTACTCGAAACCACTCCTTGAAATGAATTATATTTACTTATTTCTAGATTCTAAAGCTTTCTCTATATTGATTCTTTAGGGTCCTTCTAAAAACTCTTTGTTATAGCTTGCCAGAGTACCAGCGGACTACCAGGCTGACTCAAAAGAGTATAAAGTTGCTTATTTTTGTATTTTGTACAAAAGACCACAACTTTATAGAAAAGGCCAAATAGACCATCAGATATAGAGTACTGTATTTGTAGTTCTTGCTTTAATAAAATTGTTATGTTTTTTAGACATAGAATATTTTTTCACTCTTACATCTTTACCAGTTATTTCAGTTGATTGCCTATCAGTGATTCATTTCTTTGTGGTTTATCTTCTTTTCTATAGCAGAAGCTGCTGAACAACTGGGAAAGAATGTTAAATTAGTGGAGCGTTTAGTCGAATGGTGTGAAGCCAAAGATCATGCTGGTGTGATGGGGGAGTCAAACAGACTGCTCTCTGCTCTTATACGACACAGTAAATCAAAAGTAAGTTCCAAGGAAACCTTTCACTAGAAAACATTATTTGAGTGGCCTTTTTGGAAACCCTGTATTGTAGATTCCACATCATAAGCTTGCATTTTTATGTATTTATCTATAAATACATTAATCAGACATTCTGAAAAAAATAGTTGAAGATTGAGCTTTTTTATTTAGTTCTATTCCATAATCATTAGAGTAAGGCTTTGAAATCAAACAGAGATACATTCAAATTTTATCTCCACTATTGGTCAAGTGTCTTCTCATCTCAGTATCTTAATGTGTAAAATCCAGGATAATACCCAACTGAAAGTGTGGTGAAAATGATTCAGTGAGATCACATATGCAAAGTACTCATGTGGTACCCAGGGCTCAGTAAATGGAGGTTGTTGCTGTTGCTGGTATTTTTACCACAACCAGCACCACCATTACCAGCGTCAGTGTCAAATGTCTTCTGTGTGCTAGGCGCTGACCAAGCTAGCTACTGACATTTAGAAATTAAATGATATCTTGATAGTATATGATGCCCAGAACTGTAAAAGTTGGACAGAATCCTTTCTCATGACAGTATCTAGTCTATTATGTGTCTGGCACATGGTCAGTAACCTATAAATATTTGTTGAGTGAATGAATAAATGAACAAATTAAATCTTTTAAAGATCACAGTGGTGAAAACCCAGGCCAGCAGTTCAGTAGCTGATTTAGCATCTAGATTATATACCTTTTATCTTTTAGAACCTCTTTTTAAGGCAAGCCTTTTAACAATTTCACTTGTATACAACTGCAGAGAGGCCAACTCTGTCTCAGTGTCACAGGAGAAGATTCACTATGAAGAATTCAATACATAAATTTTTGCACAGACTACAAATGGTTAAGAACAAAAATCTAGCATTCAGACTGCCTGGATTTGTTTTTTTGACTGGGGGTTCCCATCCCCCACTACAGGACTCAGAGCCTGGAGCCTGGTACTGCTACTGTGGGCAGGAGGGTTGGGGTGGAGTCGAGGGGAGAATGGTCACGGGGAGAAGGGTCCGGCCTCCTGACTCCCTGCTGGCCGCTGGCTGGGCAATCAGCCCCTGACCCAGGAGACTGCCTGGATTTGAATCTTGGTTTGTTAACCACTTAATCACTGACTTTGGGCAAATTTCATAACTTAATCTGAGCTTCAGTTTCTTCATCTATAAACTAGAGATAATATCTAGCTGATGGGATTTTCTGTGAGGATAAAGATGAGCTAATATCTCTAAACTATCCAGTACAATGTCCAGTGAATAGTAGTTGCTCCATAAAGAGTAGCTATTGGTTTTATTCATTCTCTTTTGCATTATAAGTACAGTGCTTCATTTATCTTTTATCCTTCATTCTATCAGGCAAAGCAACTCCATAGAGCTTTTCAATAAGCATTTCTTGAAGTAGGAGGAGAGAGGACAGGTATTTTAAAAGGAAATATCTAGGTGTCTGTTCCAGAAAAGTGTGATGGAAAAGAAACTATGCAGGGGGAGCTGTTTGTTTCTGAATTACAAATTAACTTCATTCATTCTCCACTCTTCTACTACACTGCACTTTTCAGGATGAATCAAAATAAGAGGATGAAACAACAGTTCAGGAACCTGCCCTGTACCTATGAATCTCTGAGTCTTTTTAATAAGTTTCTTTTTATAAAAATCTTTACTAATTTTTAAGATTTTAATTTCAGTTTCAAATAAACTGTCACTAAGTAAGCAGTATATTGAGGAGCTTTCTTTTCATCATAAAAAGCTTTAAGAAATAGTTTTTCACTTTCTAAAAGAGGTTGATGGGGAAAAAACATTAAATGCTAGAACAAAGCTTCCATAAAAACTCAGTACTCAGACTCCACTGATTTAGACTGTTTGATTACAAAACAAGTTCCTGCAAAGATACTGTCTATAAATACTTCTCTTAAAATTTACATAAGATGGAAGCATTAAGAAAACTCTTCAAATATTTTACCAAATTAATTTGAAAAATATTTCTAATTACAATTAGTTTTGTACCATTGAAGCTAACTTGGATAGGCTACTTGAAATACCCAGCTTCAGATTACTAAAAATAGTAAAAAATAGCAAAGAAAGTTACTTTAAAAATATTCTATAATTGAGATTTTTCACTAAATCATATTTAATCCAAGAATTTTTAGGCAACAAAACTCTGAGATGAAAACAAAATGGGTATTAGAAATATGTGTGAACTTTTTTTCATCTAACCTTTGCTATATATTTCTGTATGTGATTTTCATGTAATAATTGTAATTTTCAAGAAACCTACGAGGTACACTCATACATTATCCCAGCATTATAAAGTCGCTGAGATACAGAGCAGTTCAGTAATTTGGTGATAGAATTTCTATCTGGAGCCCACTGCCTCGTCTGCCTTTGGAGAGGACAGACCTGTAGGCACCATGAGAAATGAGACAGAATTTTGATTTACTTTCTACTCAAGTCCCTTTTTATGTAATCCAGTTTTGTCAGATCCAACAAAGGGTAAAAGCTACCAAAAAAAAAATTTTACCTGGAACATCTGTAGAATAATAACCCTGTATTGTAATAAAAATTGGGGGGAAAAACTTACTCGTAATTACAAGTTTTATTCTCTTCTGTTGATCCTATGGTAAGTCGACATTTGGGTCAATGACAGTTGTTCTTTGGTAGCTTCTGGGACTCTCTGTTCCTGGATATGAACTGCAGTGGTCTTTTTCACTTAGGTAATTTAAAGTGTCATCTTTTGATGAATTTATTTAAAGCTAAACGCTTTTTCTTCTGTGAAGAAAAAAGTTATTAAATGTAATGGTTCACACAGGACACTGTCAGAAAACCATTCAATTTAACAATGAATTGAGTGATTATAATGCAGATGCTTTATGTTTAAAATTGCAATTTATAATTTCGTGATATTTATTTATTGCAGGATGTAATTAAAACCATTGTACAGAGTGGTGGCATCAAGCATCTAGTTACCATGGCAACTAGTGAACATGTAATAATGCAGAATGAAGCCCTTGTTGCTTTGGCACTAATAGCAGCTTTAGAACTGGGTAAGTACCCCAGTGACAAACTTATTTTCTCCTATTTTTATCTTGGATGAAAGGAAGCACACAAGTGGAATAGAAGTCTGATAGAATGTTGACTACAAGTATTTGCTAGTGTGTATCTATACCTGTATCTGAATATATTGGTAACAATTTGCAAACCTATAAATATAATAGTTCAACTATTGATATAATTTACCTCTTAATTCAGATTTCTCCAGTTTTACTTGTACTCATTTGTATGTAAAGTTCTATACAGATTTTTTATACATGTAGGTCTGTATATCAACCACCACAGGGAAGATACTGAACAGAACAGTTCTAACACCATAAGTATCCCTCCATTTATAACTACACTCACCCACCTCCTACCCCTACCTCCTACCCTGTTCCTACTCCCTGGAAACCGCTAAACTGCCTTTCATTTCCCATAATGTTTTCATTTCAAAAATGCTATATAAATGGAATCATTCAGTATGTGACCTTTTGGAATGAGCTGCTTTAGCTCAGCATAATTTCCTAAAAAGTCATCCAATTTGTACTGTGTGGTAGATTTTTTTATTGCTAGATAGCATTCCCTGGTATATATGTACAGTTTAACCTGTTGAAAGACATCTCGGCTGATTTTAGTTTAAAGCTTTTAAAAATAAAGTTGCTATAAACATTCACATAGAGGTTTTTATGTGAACATAAATTTTCATTTCTCTGGACAAATGCCCAGGAGTCAATTGCTGGGTTATATTGTGACTGCATGTTTAATTTTTTAAGAAACTGTCAAATTGCCTTCCACAGTGGCTATCCCACTTTACATTCCTACGAGCATTGTTAAGTGATTAGTTTTCTGTGCATTTCACCGACATTCGATGATGTCGCTATATTTTATTTTGGCCATTATGATAGCTCTGTAGAGTAATCTCATTGTGGTTTTAATTTACATTTTTCTAATGATGATGTTGAACTTTTCTCCATGTGCTTATTTTCCATCTTATATATTCTTTGGTGAAATGTCTATTTGTCTTTTTTCATTTTCTTTTTTTAAGCTTTGCTTCCATGCTCAACAAAACTATTATGACTTTATTATTTTTAAAATAAACTATAGACATTGGATAAACAATCATGTGTAAAAGGAATTTTCAATGAGATAATATTTTCTACCCATTAAACATATAATCTTCATTTTCTTCTGGCTAGTCAGCTATAATTTAATGTTCTTTGGCCTTTTTCTGAAACTGTTCATTTTCTAATTAACTCTTGACTTTTGAGAATTCTTTATGTATTCTAACAGTTTTATAATTTGACGTTGTAGTTTGGGTCAGGGTCCCTTTTTTGTCTGGGGCTAATTGCCAGCATCATTTGTTGAAGGGGCTATCTTTCCTTCATTGAACTGATTTTGAACCTTGGTCAAAGATCAGTTGAACGTATTTGTGTGAGTCTATTTCTGGGGTCCTCTATTCAGTTCCTGTTATCTATTTGTGTCTCAACCAGTGCCACACTGTCCTGATAACTGTGCTTGCTTTATAGTGAGCCTGAAGATCAAGTAGAAGAATTCCTCCTACTTTGTTTTTTTGTATCAAGATTGTTTACCTCTTCTAGGGCCTGTGGCTTTTCATATAAATGTTAGCATAAGTTTATCTATTTTTGATAGACAATCTTGCTGGGATTTGGATAGGAATTAACATTCTTTACCTCTTAAAGATACATACTGAAATACATATGGAGGAAATTATGTGATTTATAGGATTTGATTCTAAATTATGTGAGCTGAGTGAGAGTAAGTGGTTGAGACTAGAGATAAATGAAACAAGATTGACCGTGATAATTTATGAAGATGATGATAGTACATACTATATATCATTATACCGTCGTTTCTGCTTTTTGTATGGTTTTTTTTGATAATATTTTTTAATTGCCTATTAAAAGGAATGTTTTAATTCTGAATTTTAAGGCTAAACTTCTGAAACGTCTGCTGAAATTTAGCTATATCTACTATTTTCACAAGGTCTGAATTTCATATATAATATATCTAAGTTGTTATTTATCAGTCCCTTTTAGAAGGTTTCACATGGTCAGTTTCTAGAAAGGGAAGCAATGTTTGGCCAAATTGTACTGGGTTCATGCACAGTAAATATAACTAATACTTTAATCGTGTCATATTCTAGGCACTGCTGAGAAAGATCTAGAAAGTGCTAAACTTGTACAGATTTTACACAGACTGTTAGCAGATGAGAGAAGCGCTCCTGAAATCAAATATAATTCCATGGTCCTGATCTGTGCTCTCATGGGATCCGGTGAGTATTTCTTCTATCATTTGATATCTATTAACATGTGTTTGACTTTATTAAATATAGAATAATAGTAAATGGTGGATTTGAGTTTAAAAAGCATTAGAAATTAGTTTATCGAGGTTTATTAGTTATGGAGGTTGAAAATATTCCCAAATACAGGCAAAATCAATGTTAAAAATCAATACCTATACATTTCACCAATCTTAAAATATTATTTTATATAAAGAATAAGTTCTGATTTTTTATGCCATGATATTAGCTAAGGAATTTGTTCAAGTACTCATGAACATATCTTGGTATATATTCCATGGATAATTGAAAAAAACATGTATTCTGTTATTGGATGGAGTGTTCTTGAAATGTCAGTTACATACTTTGGGTTGGTAGTGGTGTTGAGTTTTCTGTATTCTTTCTGATTTTCTGACTAATTGTTCTATTAGTTGTTGAAGGAAGAGTGTTGACATCTTTGACTATAATGGTGGATTTATGCATTTCTCCCTTTGGTTTTATCAGTTTTTGCTTCACATATTTTGTAGCTCTGTTAGTAGGTGCATACAACATACCTTCTTGGTGGATTAACCTTTCTATCATTATGTAACATTCCTCCCTTTCAGTTTTCTTTGCTCTTTATCTGATATTAAAGTAACTACTCCTACTGTCTTTTGAATAACATTCACGTGATCTTTTCCCACCCTTTTAGTTTCAGTCTGCTGTACCATATTTGAAGTGTGGATAGTATCTTGGGTCTGTGCTTTCTTTTTTGTTTTTTATTTAAATATAGTTTATATACAATTAAATTTGTTATATTAGTTTCAGCTATACAATATGATTGAACATTTTTATAGCTTAGTGTGACTACCCCACTAATTCTAGTAATCATCTGTCACCATGTAAAGTTATCACACCATTATTGTCTATATTGCCCTTAACCTTTTCATTCAGCACTCCAACCCCTACCCTTCTGCTTGGTCTCTTTTTCTGTGAGTCTATTTGTGTTTTATTCATTTGTTTTGTTTTTTTCAGACTCCACATATTAATGAAACCATACAGTAATTGTTTTTGTCTGTCTGACTTATTTCACTTACCATAATACCATCTGGGTCTATTCATGCTGTAGCATATGGCAAGATTTTATTCTTTTTTATTGCTGTGCAATATTCCATTGTGTGTATGTACCTACCATATCTTCTTTATCCATTCATCTATCAGTGGACACCTAGTTTGCTTCTGTATCTTGGCTATTATAAATAATGCTGCAATGAACATAGGGTGCATTTATCTTTTCAAATTAGAAGTAGAATTGCTGGGTCATATGGTAGACCTCTTTTTAGTTTGAGGAATCTTCATACTGTTTTTCCATAGTGGCTGCATCAATCTGCAGTCCCACTAACAGTAACAAGGCTTCGCTTTTCTTCACATCCTTGCCAACACATGCTATTTGTTGACTTTTTGATAATAGTCATTCTGATTGGTGTGAGGTGGTATCTCATTGTGGTTTTGATTTGCATTTCCCTGATGATTACTGACGTTGAGCATCTTTTCATACATTGTTGGCGATCTGTATGTCTCCTTTGGAGAAATGTCTTTTCATGTGCTCTGCCCATTAATTGATTGGGTTATCTTTTTGTTATTGAGTTATATGAGTTTCTTATATATTTTGTATATCAACACTGTATCAGATATAGCATTTGCAAATATATTCTCCCATTCAGTAGTTTGTCTTTTGTTTTGTAGATGGTTTCCTTCACAATGCAAAAGCTTTTTAGTTTGATGAAGTCCCATTTGTTTATTTTTGCCTTTGTTTCCCTTGATCCAAGGGGTCATATCCAAAAGGATATTACTCAGACCAATGTCAAAGAGTTTACTACCTGTGTTTTCTTTTAGAAATTTTATCATTTCAGTCTTACATTTAAGTCTTTAATCCATTTTGAGTTTATTTCTGTGTATAGTATAAGAGTGGTCTAGCTTCACTTTTCTGCGTGGATGTTTCCAGTTTTTCCAGCACCAGTTGTTGAAGAGACTGTTGTTACTCCATTTTATATTCTTATCTCCTTTGTCATAGATTAGTTGACCAGGCTCTCTGTTCTGTTCCTTTGATTAATGTGTCTGTTTTTGTGTTAGTACCATACTATTACTATTGATCATTATAGCTTTGTAGTATAGTTTGAAATCAGGTAGCATGATACTTCCAGCTTTGTTCTCTTAAGATTGCTTTGGCTATTTGTGGTCTTTTGTGATTCTATATAAATTTTAGGATTATTTTTCTAATTCTAAGAATGTCATTGGTATTTTTATGGGAATTGCATTGAATCTGTAGATTCCTTTGGGTTAATATGGTCATTTTAATGGTATTAATCTTTTTAATCTATGAGCATGATATGTCCTTCCATTTATTCTTGTCCTCTTCAGTTTCTGTCCTGTCTTTCAGTTTTTAGAGTATTGGTCCTTCACCTCCCTGGTTAAATTTATTTCTAGGTATTTAATTCTTTTTGATGCAATTGTAAATGGTTTTTTTTTTTTAATTTTTCCTTCTGATTGTTATTAGTGTATAGTAACAAAATGGATTTCTGCACATTAATTTCATATCCTACTTTAATTTTTTATAATTCTATTAATTTGGATTCTTTAGGATTTTCTATATAGTGTCATGTCATCTGCAAATAGTGACAGTTTTACTTCTTCCTTTCCAATTTGGATGCCTTTTCTTTCTTATTTGATTGCTGTGGATAGGACTTACAGTACTCTATTGGATAATTGTAGTGAGAATGGGCATCCTTGTCTTGTTCCTCCTCTTGGAGGAAAATGCACCATTGAGTATGATATTAGCTTTTGATGGTGTCATATTGCTTTTATCAAGTGTGTTTTCCAGATGTTGAACCAGCCTGCATCCCTGGTATAAATCCCACTTGATCATGGTGTATAATCATTTTAATGTACTGTTAGATTTGGTTTGCTGATATTTTGTTGAGAATGTTTGCATCTCTGTTCATTAGGTATATTGGCTTATAAATCTTTTTTTTTTTTGTATTATCTTTGTCTTGTTTTTGGTATCAGGGTAATGCTGGCCTCATAGAATGAGTTTGGATGTGTTTCTTCATCTTCAGTTATTTGGAATAGGTGATAAGGATAGATACTCATTCTTTAAACATTTGATAGAATTCACCTCTGAAGTTGCCTGGTCCTGGGCTTTTGTTTATTGGGATTTTTTTGATTACTGATTCAATTTCATTGCTATTAATTGGTGTGTTCAGTTTCTCTGTTTCTTGCTGGTCTTAGAAGGTTGTATTTTACTAGAAATTTACCCATTTTTTCTAGATTGTCCGATTTGTTGGCATATAACTGTTCATAGTAGTATTCTTTAATAAACCGTGGTATTTCTGTGGTGTCAGTTATAATTTTTTGTATTCCATTTCTGATTTTATTATTTATTTGTTTGTTTGTTTGTTTGTTTTGCTTCATGAGTCTTGCTAGGCTCATCGATTTTATGTGTCCATTCAAAGAACCAGCTCTTTGTGTCATTTGTCTTTTCTATTGTTTTTCTATTTTCTTTTTCATTTATTTCTGCTCTGATTTTTAGTGTCCTACTTTTGGGGGGTTGTTTGTTCTTCTTTTTCTAATGTCTTTAGGTGTAAATTTAGTTTACTTGGGATTTTTCCTGCCTACTGATGTACATCTGCATAGCTATAAACTTTCCTCTTAGAATTGCTTTTGCTGCATCTTATAAATTTTAATTTTGTAAGGTTGTGTTTTTATTTATCTCAAGGTAGTTTTTCATTTCCTGGTTGATTTCTTTTATCCATTAGTCCTTTAGAAGCATGTTGTTTAACCTGCATATATTTTTGATTTTTCTTCTTTCTGTAGTTGATTCCTAGTTTCTGTGGTCAGAAAATATGCTTGATATAACTTTAGTCTTATTGAATTTATTGAGGCTTGTTTTGTGGCCTAGTATGTGCTTTATCCTGAAAAACATTTTATATGCATTTAAGAAAAAATGTATAATCTTTAGTTTTTGAATAAAATACTCTGTAAATGTCTATCAAGTTAAACTGGTCTAATGTGGCATTTAAGGCCATTATTTCCTTATTAATTTTCTGTCTGGCTGATTTACTCATTGAAGTAGGTGGAGTATTAAAGTCCCCAACTATTAATAGTATTACTGTTAATTTAGTCATTTAAAGTAATTATTGATAAGTATATACTTATTGCCATTTTGTTCATTGTTTTTTGATTATTTTTGTTGTCACTGTTTCTTCTCTTATCTTTACTGTTGATTTGTTGATTTTCAGTGTTTTGATTGGATTCCTTTCTCTTCATTTTTGAATATTTTTTGTATGTTTTTGGTTTATGGTTATATATAAGGGTCATATATATCCATCTACCTCTGTAGCAGCCTATTTTAAACTGATAAGCATTTAAGTTCAATCACATTCTAAAAGCAGTACATTTTTACTCCCTCTCCACTCTTTGTTTTGGACATTTTGTTTTGTGTATTCCCTGATTAATCATAGTTATAATTTTGCTACTGTTGTCTTTCAACCTTCATATTAGCTTTTTAAATGGTTGATTCAATGTGATTATTGTGTATTTGCCTTTATCAGTGAGATTTTTTTTTCCTGCCCTCTATTTTATTTCTAGGTATAGCCTTTTTTGCATAAAGGAGATCCTTTATGTAAGGCCGCTTTAGTGGTTGTGAACTCCTTTAGTTTTTGTTTGGGAAATTCTATATCTCCTTCAATTCTGAATGGTAACCTTGCTAGATATAGTATTCTCAGTCGTGTATTTCTTTCACCACTTTAAATATCTCCTGCCACTGGGAAATCCCTTGTATGTGACACATTTCATTCTTGCTGTCTTTAGGATTGTCTCTTTATCCTTAACTTTTGCCATTTTAATTATAATATGGCTTGTCATGGGTCTCTTTAGGTTCATCGTGTTTGGAATTCTCTGTACTTCCTGGACCTGGATATATTATTCCCCAGATTAGAAGTTTTCAGACATTATTTCTGAAAAGTTTCTGCCCTTTTGTCTCTCTCTCTCCCCTCCTCCGGAATTTCTATAATGCAAATGTTAGGATGCTTAATGCTATCCCAGAAATCTCTTATACTATCCTCATTTTAAATCCTTTTTTCATTTTGATGTTTTGATTTGATTTCCAACATTCTTACATTTTGTTAATCCATTCTTCTGTACTAACTAATCAGCTGTCAGTTCTTTCTAATGTATTGTTCATTTCAGTCATTGTATTCTTCATCTCTGACTGATTCTTTATTACATTGTTGAAGTGCTGAGTTCCTCTGTTGCACTCTCGTTGAGCACTCATATGATCATTTAAATTTTTTACCAGGCAAATGACTTATCTCCATTTCATCAGGGTTTTTGAATGGAGTTTTCTCTTTTTACTTCATTTGGGGTATATCCTTCTGCCTCATTTTTTTTTTTAATTTTTTTTTTTTACTTGGTGTTTGCTCCTATGAGTTAGATAAGAATAGCTGTCTCTCACACTTTTGAAAGAGTGGTCCCTGTGTATCCTGTGTATGGAATAGTTTTGGCAGGCCGATTGTGATCAAGGCAGGCACATGCACGGCAGTTCCTTGCATGCACAGCTGCATGCTGCTCACTCTGCCTTGGCAGCTCTGCCTGTGTGCCCTGTTGCTTTAATCGTCCACTTGCAGAGTAGGGTCTGGGCAGGGCCGCTCAGCCTCTCAAAGCCTTTTCTCTGGATTCGGCAGCACTGAATGCAAGCACAGCAACACCCCACTCCTTCCGCACAGGGCAGCTCTGCATGTGGGCACCGTAGCATCTCACTGTCTCTGGACAGGGTAGCCCTGCAGGCACAGGTACCTCAGTGTTTTGCTAGCTCTGCACTGTCTCCAGGAGGGGAAGCCCCACATGTGCACAGCCCAGTGGATGTGCAAAGCACCACCTTGCTAACACACTGGATCAGTCTCCAGCTGAAGGGGCCCTTTTTATGCATGCTATGGATCTAGTTCCAGGAGGGGTGGTCAGAAATGCATTACAGCACCCTGCAAGTCCACCAGAGAACCCACTATCCACATTCAGGGGAAATGTAAACAGTGGCACTCACCAGTTCTTCTGGTCCTCATTTGTTCCCTCAGGTCCTGGAGAGCTCCCATGGTTCCCCAACTTTCTCTAAGCTGTGCTTCTCTCTTGCTTGTTGTGCAGATACTGTTCAGTTGGCTCACACTGTCTCTCAGGAGGAACTGCTCTAAATATAGATGTACATTTGATATGTGCTTGGGAAGAGGGTGAACTTGGCATCCACCTATGTTTGCCATGTTGGCCTGTCCTGAGTCACGTGTTTTAATCCACTCTCAATTTTTTAGTGGGTGTGTCTAGCCTATTTACATTTAATGTGATGACTGCTATGTGATAGCTTAAGTTTGTAGTTTCATTTTTCCTGATTTCCTGTGGATTTGCTTAAACATTTATTTAGTCCTGTTACTCTCCCTCATTTATATTACAGTTGTTTCAGATATTTTCTCTATGTACATGTAGAACCTGTTTAGATACTATAATTTGTTTTCAGTCATCAGAACAATTCAGAAAACTTTGGAGGGAGGACTGTCTATTGTATGTATCTACATCTTTGCTGTAGGTGTCGTTATTCTTTCCCAGTGTTTCAAGACTTCTTTTTAAAGGTCACTTTTTCTTTAGAGAACTTCCTTTAGCCATTCTTTTAGGTTATTCTAGGAGTGACAAATTCTCTTAGCTTTTTGCTATTTGATAATGCCTTGATTTCCCCTTCATTTCTGAAAAAATATTTTCTCTGGGTATAGAATTCTGAGTTTATGATTCTTTTCTTTCAATGCTTGAAAAATGTGCCACTCTCTTCTGGCCTCTCTGGTCTCTTATGAGAAATCCACTATTTTTCTATTTGTTTTTTTGGTTTTTTTTTCTTCCACTAGGAAGGTGTCATTTTTATTTCTTCCAAATTTTGTCTTAGTTTTCAAAAGTTTATCTACAGTGTATCTTGGCATGAATTTCTTTGGGTTTATCCTGTTTAAGATTTGTTCGGCTTCTTGAATCTATAGGTTTATTTCTTTTGCTAAATTTGAGAATTTTTTAACCATATTTCTTAAGGTTCTGTTTCTGCCCCATTCTATTTCTCCTCTCCTTTTAAATCTATGATGACATAAAGGTGACATCTTTAGTTATATCCCACAGGTCCCTGAGGATTTGTTCATCTTTTTTTTTCAGTTTTTTGTTTGTTGTTCAGATTTATAATTGCTATTGTTCTTAAAAGTTCAATGAGTTTCTTTTCTTCTCTCCATATGTTTCTGGGCTCTGTTTTATTCCATTGGTCTATGTATCTTTATACTAGCACCACACTGTTTTGATTATTATAGTTAAGTAAATTTTGAAATTAAGAAGTGTGAAACCTTGGACTTTGTTCTTTTTTTCCAGATTGTTTTAGATATTCAGAATCCCTTGAGATTTCATCTGAATTTTAGGATGTTTTTCTATTCCTCCCAAAAACACTGGTTCTAGTTTTATGCCTCAGTCTTATTAAACACATCAGCTTGAACAAGGCTGATTGCATTAAACTCATTAGACGTCGGCCTTTTCATGTAGCAGTTCTCAGAGTCTTAAGAAGAGTCTTGCATTTTCATATGTCATTAAATAAGGCAAGAATGCTAGGAAGAAGAAGGTAGGAAATTTAAAAGGGAGTCCAGTGTCACCGAAATTTATTAAAAGGATGTAAAGTATAACCTTTGTCTGTCACAAAAATAGTTTGAAACAGGTCTAATATTTTTCTGTAAGTTATTAACCTTCATATCTGAATTGATGATAGGGTAATATAACTGAACCTTCAGACCAAAACATGAGCTGTGTTCAATTATAACTCATTACCCTGATCAACCTTAGTCTGTGGAACTTGACATAAGATTTATATCAATGTGTCAAATAAAAGGGTTTTTTTTTTTTTCAGTATTGTAACACATCACTAAAGAAGACATTCCTAGGCTACTGCTGTGTCTTTTTTCATTAAACTTTCCTAGTTTAATGGTATCATCCAAATAAACATTTTGGGTTTATGTATTGAACAGATTACATAGTAAGGTTAAAACAACCTAACAGAAGCATATCTGTTATTTTTGTTTTCCAGAATGTCTACACAAGGAAGTACAGGATTTGGCCTTTCTAGATGTTGTATCCAAACTTCGCAGCCATGAGAACAAAAGTGTTGCCCAACAGGCCTCTCTCACAGAGCAGAGACTTACTGTGGAAAGCTGAGAATTGCCCCTCCCTGATAGATGACATCATCCCATCTCTGGTTTCCCCTTTGTCCTCCATCCAGCTGCCTCTTCTGCTTCATTCTCTTCCATATCACTTGTGCATGCGTGTAATGTTCCAGTACCAATTGAGAACAGCTGTAGGTACCTGCCCAGTAAGATTTCTAAACCCATAGTTAGTGTGAACATGAATTTGTCAAAAACAAGTCTCCACCCATAACTGTTCTCTTGTATTCCTGTTGCTTGAGCTACATTAAGTAGAATGTGCATGTTGTAGTCCTATGATGATGTAAACTTGGTACTACATAATGACTTGCGCCTCACACTTGGTAAACTACATAATAATGTACTGGTAAATTAGAAACAGACAAGAATGCAGCAGGATCTGTCTAGCTTATTAAAAATGGAATTGGATAGTAAGAATAGCTCCATTTTTTTGGTGCTTAGGAAGCACAGTGACCAAAAAAACTGGATGGCTGCTCATTTATTAGTGTTACCTACTAATGTCAAACCCATGGTACCTAGAGTTAAATAAAATCCAATGCGCTCACACCCTTTACCCTATGGGTTCTCCTTCTTCCTAACTAGTAGACTCTTGAAACTGCCAAAAACTTGGCAAGACTTCTTGAGGTTTTTCATTTCATGTTTAATTGACTGTCTTCAGTAGCCTGATGTTGAAAACATTTGTAGTTTTCACCATGAAACTAAAGGGTTGAAGAATCTGTTACACTAGTACATCTTGTTTTTCTGGCTATCTTTTAGATTCTCATGTATGTACAGTGTCACCTCAGAACTTCTAGCAGTTAAGCAGCATTGTTCAAAATTTGTCTTTAAAAGTCAGTTTGGCATATATTTTTGACTAAGGAAATTAAACATAGCTCATTGAAAAATGGATTTTTTCCTGTTGTTCATCATTCAGTTCAAAAGCAAGAAGTTTCTCACTGTCCTTTTAAATCTTAGAACTAAAAGGAAATAGGAAAAAAATTAATAACTTTGTCTAAAGGAAGGAAACAGGTTATAAAGCCATAGTAGCCAGTCCAGTTCATTCTGCAGATGTCCTCAAACCAGTAACTGTTAGAGTGTCCCTCCTCCACTTTCCACAGAGAACTGCAGTAGACTTTAAATGCTATCAGAAAAGGTGACAGCACCAAAACTCAAGAGATGGGAGGACTCACTGGCAAAATGTAATATACTCTTCACTGCCACTACCACCACCAAATGGGTTTTTAGAGCTTTGAAACACAATCTTTGTAAATTAATCAGTATACCCTTATGACATACCTGCCTTCTCCCCATGCTCAAGCCTGATAAATGCTGGCTGAAAGGTAGAATGGGCTTCAATATAGAAGGACTGCAGGACAGTAAGATGGATGGCCAGGGGTGACAGAAGCTCCTTCCTCCCCAGCATGAGATGTTGTACATCTGTAGGGTGATCAAAGTTGGACTTTTGACTCTGAAACTGCTATAACTTAAGTTAAAACCCCAATAGAGGCAAAGAACCTTTTGACTGATCCCTTTGATGTGCAAGAAAAAGACTGTTACAATGTGTGCTCATGCTACCCTTACTATAAGAATGTGATCTTATTGTCTTCTCCTGGGCTGGATAGTGGACTATATATCATTATAGTTTTGAAAGACACCTATAATGTTGCATAATAGGCTGTCCATGTTAATAACTAAATAAATAAATACTATATGAAACTGTAATGGCATCATTTGGTTTGTTTGTATATTTTACTTCTTTTTCCAGCTCCTAGAACAGCTCTCATTCAGTATGCTCAGTAAGTATATGTCAAATGAATCCTACTGCCGTGAAATTTTGAGACTGCCTGGACTAATCCTAGATAGACTTCTAGAGAAATTGAGATTTAGATATATGTCTCACTTCAGAGACTTTTTTCTTTGATGGTAGGGTCTGTCCCAGTTGAAAGCATTATATAGAAAACCTCAGAAAAGAGGCATCCAAAAGTCATAGATTTGAGAAAAGCCGCAGTCTGGGCCAGCTGCCATCAACCAGTTTGCTGATAGGCTAGGAACTCTTGTCTCCAGCAAAAATGCAATTCGAATCACAAATTTTTCTACTGAGATACCAGAAGCCTATGCCTTTATGGTAAATATCCACCAAACTAGGTGATTGTGCTGCTATGCCACAGCCGTGGTGGGAGCCTGTAGACAATGCTAAGGCTTAACAGAGACCACCTTTAAATCTGCCACCCACTAAGAGTGCATTCTAAGGGAGAGGATGGGAGGAGCAGCACAAAGTTTGAATTATCACCTTGTACCAGGACGTGACCATAGATGAAAAGCAAAAAGGCCAGGAATTAGAGGGAAGAGGGTTGTCTGAGTGAAATGCACTAGACTGTCCTTCCTCTCTCCCAGCCCCATTAGCATCTTAGAATCTGGCTAACACCTACCCTGACAGTGTAACCTCATTGTACTCAAAAGCAGAATTGATTAAATACTGGCCCATAATCTAGTGTTTCCCTCGATAAAACATGTTTTGAGCAAATTAATAACAGAGATGTGGAACAAAATTCTTCAGTACTAAAATGATTTCCTCTTAGATGGAATAGAATGCAGTTCTTAGATACAAGCATTAGTGTGATGTCTTCTGAGAAACCCGCATGTAAAGATGGCAAAAAAGTGCCCTTTGGTATAATTAGCCTTATTATCTAATTTCACTGAACATGAGGGGTGAAGATGTCTGTTACTTAGGTGAGAATTACCCTTTGTATCCAGCTGTTACTAGAATCAGTAAGCTTAAAAGCCACTTAACCCTAGGAAGCTATAACATTTGAATTACACAAGTGTCTTAAAAAGCAATTAATGATATTTAGGATGAATCTTCATAGCTGTAATCAGAAAAAATAGGGGTTTTTCCCCCCAAAGTTGTGACCTCTTACTTTGCATACATATATACCTTGTAGCTTCATAGATACATGTTTTATAGGTATGTCTGACTGAAATGTTGGGATTGCTTTTAGAAGTGAAGTACAAAGAGGAAGGTCTTTGGATACTCTATGATCTGTAGTGACATCCCTGGTTCTGTTATTGGCTGTGCGACCATCGCCAAATTACCTACACTCTCTGAGCTTGTTTTCTCATTAGTATGACTGGTTTAGTTTAAATAATCTCTACTTCCCAGGGTTTTGGGGCAATTGAAGTTTAGAGGTTGAAGGTAAAATTGGATGGAACTGTGATAACTTCATGGCCTAAACGACACTCCTCTGTTCCCCCTGCAGGATTTCCAACTAATGGAATTCAAAGACCAGCCAGATGGAGACAATGTCTGTTAATTGTTTGAGTAGCACCCAGTTATCAATGCAGAATGCTTAATCCCTTGCTGCTTCCCCCTAGACATTAAGATGGACTGGTCTATAGAGCAGGCCTTGAATGTAGGCTCCCAGTAGTACTTCCTTTTCCTGTCTCAGATTCTTCATGTGTAAAGTGGGAATAATAGTAGTAGCTCAGTAACCTTAGCTTTTATTAATATTATTACTAAGTCAACATAAATACAGCTGTAGTATTATGAGAATTTTTTCCTCAATATAGAAACAAAACAATCCCCTTCCATTTTCAATGCTGCCCAATTATCAGTATATACAAACATACCTTTTCATGTACATACCTGTTCATACATGTCTTTTCCTTAAATATAAATGATGTGTGTTTTGCATGGAGGTTTATGGTAGCCGTGCCCCGAATCCTCTGAGATGAACCACTTATGATGGCCTATTTGTCATGATTCTTGAATAGACAAGGCATTTCCTTTTACGTTGGAAGTTTCCAAGGGTAAACGGTTCCTTATATGTTATGAGTAGTCAGCTACAGTATTTGAAGGGGAAAAAATAGCCTTGCATGGGGTTTATGCTCCTAAGTTTATTTTTTCTTTCTTAGCTGACTTTTAAAAATGCATTATTTCCTTATTCCTTTTTTCTACCTAGAAATCAATCAAAAGTTTTTACCAGAACTTTTTAGCTATAGCCACAGAGATTCTAAACTAATGGTATTTCAAAAATGGACAATATACTCTTGTCTATTTATAACACTAAGTAGGAACTTAGTAAGTGGAATTTCATTTATATACTGGTAATTACACCAGACTTAAGCCTGGTAGCTACTGATACCTGCAGTTCTGATGTTTGTCCCCTCAGTCTTTTGCTTCCCTACTGCCTGATGTCACGTTTGTCCAAAGAAGAAAGCAGAGCCTCTCACTTCCTAAGGAAACTGGAGGATCAAGGTGGTGTTAAGAGCATGCTCTGTTTTCACAAGTGACTTTAGTGGTTTCTCTGGTCCCCAGCATTATCAGTGCAGTTTTCAAGAGTTAAAAAGGAGCAAGTTGGGTGGTTAAGCCCATGGAAATGGGGGCTCAGGTAAGAAGTGACTTGAATCAAGCACTCTCTACAACCTAACAAACTTGGCTTTCACTTTAACTCCTGACCTCAGAACACATTCTTGGAACTTGCTCATGCTCAGAAATCTGTGGTTTTGTTGGTGGGCATGTGTGCAATTTTATTATAATCTGCTTAGCTATACAGAATTAAATCCACATTCCATGTTCAGCAGTATGAGGAACTTTATAGTGTTTAATTGATTTTGGTCACATGTATAGAAAATTTTTTGTTTCAGGATTAGGCTTTAAGAAAACTAATGAGGTTTTTCTACAAGAAAGTATAAAGCCCAATCCTGAGATAACTGTGAAGCCTCTTAGTTTTGAGTTTGGGGTTTTTTAATTAATTAATTTTAAAGATCTTTATTAGATTTCTGTTAAGGTAAAAAAAAATTTTAAGCCATAACCTGGACTTTCAGTAATAAACTTTTAATGTAATAATAGATTTTAAGTATATAATCTATTTCCAAGTATAATTGAGAGATATTACTTACTATTATAGTAGTTATTTTGTTGGTTACTGATTCCCAGCAATCCTGAAGAATCCTAAAGGAAAGAAATTTTGAGCGTATACTCAGACGACTGTGAAAAATAAATGCTTATATGAATGCTCACTTTGAATTTTATAACCAGGTCTACTTTAAAACAGGCCTCCCTGCTAGCAAATGGTGTTTTTTGTTAGATGGTTTGTTTTTAAGGAACCACCATCTACAGAATAGTGCAAGGCTGCTGGGAAGCTGGCTATGTCCCTGCCCTCCTGGTGTCCATGCACTCAGATGAAAAACCTCTTCTCTATTAGAACATTTCAGTGTTTTCGCAAGTTCAGCTCTGCCCCACCACCAGGATCAGAGAAGGTCATCCACCTTTGACCTTGCTTGTCTTTGCAGATATTCGGCTCAGCTTCAGGGTGCTCAATCCCTCCCCATGTCTAGTGCAGGCCCATCAGATGAACACCTAATAATTAAACTTATGAAGGAGCGGAAGGTTGACTCAGACAATAAGATAATGTAAAGGTGTACAGATTGCAACCCAACGCAAGACAAACAGCGCCCAAATCAGGGCGAACAATGGGGAGGAAATACCAGAGTAGCTTTGATTTCAGACCCATCTCAGCAATAATTTAAAACAGTCACTGATTTCAATTGGAGCCAACCCTCAGCAGACGATTCTTCATCCCACCCCTCATTTTTTAAGGTTCTAGAATGCAACACACACCACCATGCCTCTCCTACAGTAACTGCCTTTTTTGTGCAGGTTAGAAACGTAGGGGAGCAGTTACTAATGACTCATATTCCACCCTTTCTGACCACACTCTTCACCTGCTAGTGCCCGGCAGGAGCTAGAGGAAATGACCCAGCAGAATGACCACTGAGCTTCAAAATGTCAATCTCACAGCTATTCAATGCTCTTCTTCTCTCTCCTGTGTCTTGCACCCTCGGTCCCCCACCAAGGTAATTATGAGATGCAGTGCCTTCCCCTGAGCCACGAGAAGTGGGAGCAACATGTGTGGTGACCTAAGAAAAGCATCTGATGCAAAGAGGATATTACCTGTATAAATGGATGTTCATAACATGACTCAGCAGTCCCTTACTCTATAAAATGCAGGCTTTGTTAAACCTGCGGCTCATGTCCGATGCAGAGGTTCAGAAGGATGTTCTGGCATGCTCTCCCACAGCAACTGCCCTGTATGTATGTATGTATTTTACACACTTGAAGTCCTATAGCACGTGTACCTACATCCTTTTATTTTCCCACTTGTAGCCATTTCCCATACTGAGAACTCTATTTCATAAACCTCATTTTTAAAAGCTACATGTTCTTCAGCTATATGGATATACCACAATTTACTTAACTATTCTCCCATGTGGGCATTTAAAACATATTTCAAATTTTGAAAAATAAACCCCAGATGCTAAGATGTGAGCATTTACAGCTGTTAGGGTAGTTTCTAGACTGAAAACTATCTGACCTGTCAGTCCCTCTTCCTTCTACCCCTAATCCTAACCAAAAGCCCTATTCCTTTTTTCTTCAGGGGTCCTCAACAATTACTCAAGGTAGCTTTTCTGATCCACTCATACTTTTGTCAACTCCTGGACACTCTTTGCTCCTGTCAATCCTCCCTAACCTTCAAGGGAAGGAGGGGTCGGAAGGGGAGAGTGGCATCTAGACATTACACCCACTCACCATTTACCGCCACTCCTAACCAGTGCACCAGAGTGTGGACATCCTAAAAAAGGGGAGGCACAGAACACACCTCCCAGCACCCAGCGGAGCTGGCATCTAACTAATTGGAGTCTAATTGCCTCTCAGCACTGTCATCAACCACTGCCAGCACTTACCAAGCCTGCAAACCACCTCTCTGATTTGTTCCAAGCTGATAAACGCTCTCCAAGCACCACTCATGCAGAGAGGGGAGGGAAGGGGTAGAGAGCCTCTTCTTCCCCAAGAATCCTCACATTTCACACTGCTCAGGGTGCTGTGACCTGGCTAACCCATTTCTTCCTATAGACCAAAGACTCCAAACTGGAGCCCTCATACCCCTCTGGTCCACATGGTATTTTGAAACAAAGAAGAAAGGGGCAGGGTGTCGGGGAGAATGAACAGCTGTAAATATTTAAAATTTGGGTGCTTTTGCATAAAAATCTAGTTCTCTAACTTTTAAAGCTGGGAGACCTGGCCATCAGGGGCTGTGTGTTTCAGGATTGCAGCATGGAGCTGTGGCCCACCTTGGACAGGGCATGCAACTCAGCCTGTTAGAGTCCGCACCGGCCCACCTTCCCGCTCCCCCCAGCTCTGTAGCCCAGGGAAGCCTCTGTGTCCCTGAACCTGTGGGCAGCTCGCGGGCAGGCAGGCTGCTTCCAGGACAGGAGTGAGTGGAACGGGTTTTTAGAGTGTGCGACTCAGCACTATGGGAAAAGCCATGTCTAACGAAGGTCCAAACATTTGACCCAAGGGCATTTTCGTGACCTGTGCAAACTTGCATAGTTTTTATCCCCTCAGACAAAAGGCTTGACATTCTGAGGGCCACTGACAGCTGCAGTCTGACAAATGTCAGGAACATGAAAACATAGACAGCTGCAAGCCAGACCCAAGCCTGCGCCCACTCCATCCTGCTAGTAGGAGGGAGCTGCGGCTGCCTTCCTGTCCCTTCACAGAGCTGTGGTGACTGCAGGAATTTAGAAAGTGCCTTCTTAGCTGAATCAGGAATGCGGCTCTTACGCCACCACCACCACCACCACCACCCCCACCACCCACCCCCACACCCAGGCCAAAAGTATCTTCCCCATCCCCATTATCACATGAGTCAGGCGCTCTTATGTAGTAGGGGGCCCTGCTAAGCCAAGCTATTATACCTTTCTGAGAAGGTCTCCCTTTGGAGAATTCTAACACCTGCCAACTTCCCAGGATATCCAATCCCTCAGAAAAAAAAAGTCTCATTTTCAAAAGGCTCATACAATTAGCAGTCTGCATCCACTCTCAGCCAAGAACCCTGGGGAAAGAAACAACACCCTGCTTCTAAATGTTTTTCTGAGACCGTGCATTGAAAGAGAGTATGTTACCCCACTACCGCACAGTAAGTAACCCCCAGGCCAGGTAATTTTCCACGCTTCAGACCACCAAGAATCCTACATGCCAGTTGCTGAACTGTGGCAACAGCACAGGAAGGGTTGTCAAACCTTGTTTTCCCTAGAGGTGACTAACCCTGAACCAAAAATATGACAGAGCCGCCCCCCCCACACACACACACAACTTTGCCAAATCTGAACAGGAATATAGTATCAATAAGAGACCCAAACAAATAAACAAAAATGCCTTCAGTTTCTGAGGAAAAGTGGCAGAGCATAGACCAGGAAGAGGAAGGAGAAATCAGTTGCTACTTGGGACACAGACGTTTGGCACAAATGTCTACAAAGCCAATGATATAGGACAGTGGGCCTGGGCCAAGGGTCACATTGGCAGGATCATGAATAAAGAATAATAAAAAGACAAAGAAATTAAAAAATACTTTTGTCATTCTGGGAGATATTGGGAGTTACCCAATAGCCAGCTCCCCCTTCGTCCTTATTAACAGAACTCCAATTTTGTGCACGACATTGTGCCAAGCTTCAAATACTCCAATTCTCCAGCTTTCAAGCTGGCATGACGGTTCTGTGTAAGTCTCTGTGAAGGGCGTCCCTTAGCGAATAAAAAGACAAAGACCTACAAATGGTCTTTGCCCCTTCACCTTTTCTTTCTCTTCCTTTTCCCTTCCTCAAATGTTGGCGTGGGCCCCAGAAGTACGGCAGCCCCGTTGCAACCATGAGGTCCCAACATGAGGAGGAAGGCCCACCGCTAAGGACAATGCAGCAGAAAGGTGGGAAGAGCCTGGATCCTCAGGAGTGAATTCAGGGACCAGCCTTGAACTGAGAATGCTCAGACTTAATGCCTGAGACACACACCTGCTGTTAAACCCCTAGAGAAAGGTTTCCTGCTTTCGGGAGCAGAATGACATCTTGATTCACAAGGCTGGTCATCAAAAGCTCCTACGACAACCTGTTCTACTTATAAGCCTCAGCTATAGAACTCATGGAAACAAGGCTCAAAGGGTTAAAACAACTGGGGCTACCAGCTTTAATCCTCAAACTTCAGAAAAACCCTCACTAACTTAGCAGCCTTCCTCACTACACACAGATTGGCTGAGTGAGCACTGCTGTGACTCCGACACCACGCTGGGGCTCTGAACGGAACGAGAAGATAGATGTGGTCCACTGGGGGAGAAGATGAGAAACATATTAATCTGACCTTTATACTAAGCAAACAAGTAAGGGTGTTCACTGAGGTACAAACGGAATCAGTGGGGTTCTGTGGAGAGATGAGCGGGCTCTGCTCACAGCCTGTGCAGAAGGCACATGTGAAAGGGTGAGAGCGAGAGGGAAGGTGGGGAAAATAGAGCAGGCCAGATGGGACAGGAGCCTTAGACATTTCAACTTTGTATTACATAATGGAAACTAAAGGTTTTAAAAAGAGGATTGGAATATTTGTTTTATTCTAGAACCAGAACTACAGCTAAAAGGAGGGAGAGGGAGGGGGAGGGGAGAGGAGGGGAGGGGAGAGGAGAGGAGAGGAGGGGAGGGGAGAGGAGAGGAGAGGAGAGGAGAGGAGAGGAGAGGAGAGGAGAGGAGAGGAGAGGAGGAGAGGGGAGAGAGATGGACTAATGGCAAGGAGATTGATAGGTCATTGGGGTGGATTCCTAAGCCTGGGAGATGATTCTCCATGGGTGTCCTGCATCTCCATGACTTCCGTGAAGAAAATACTTTTGTATCAAACTATCTCTTCAAGGATGTTTATATAACTAACAGCCTTATGGGATGGAGATCGCATCTCCCTCTGGAAACAAAGTCCAAAAGACCATAAAGAGAATGTCCCCCTCAAGGACGAAGGTCGAGCAGGATTGCTTGCAGACCGCTTTCTGAGACTGGGGTTTCCGAAGCTCAGTGTTCCCCAGCTGGGGGACAGATCCACTGCATGTGCAGTACTCGTCTGAGACACTGTCCCCTGTGGGACTAGGGGGCATGAGGAACTATTACAAACATGAACACGTGCCCCTACAAGGCACTGGCAATAGTGCCCTTTGCCTCTGACCCAGGAGTCTCACGCCTCTTCTCAGCACTGATGAAGCTGACACGGGCTAACTTGTTAGCTTGCAAGAAGGGTGAACCCCCGGAGCCTTCATGTTCTTCATACTTTGACTAGGACTAGATGGACAGAAGAGGGTGGAGACTGGAAGCAAAAGTGATGTGGTGGTGTCTGAGTTGGGTGACAAGGAAGACAGTGGTGACGTTAACTGAGAGGAGGAACGAAGGAAGAGAAGCAGGTTCCTGTAGAATAACCATGAGCTGGCTTCATGGGATGGGTGGAAATGCTTGTGGGACCTTGAGGAGAAGACATCTGGCCAGGCCCTCATTCCAGCTGAACCCCATGACAGCAGATGCTCCATAAACAAACAGCCCCGCCCTGCGATGCTCCCTGCAGCACTTCCTAAACTCACATACCAGAGGGCCCAGGACACCCCTTAAAAGAAAGGTCAAAGGTGTGCTTTACCCAAAACTTAGGGCACCAAATCTCTGGACCTGGAGCCTGGGCATCTGAATATTTTAAAGCTCCAGAGGCAATTCTGATCTGCAGCTGGAGTGGAAAATTGTTGGACTATTAGAACCGAGGGCAATCAACCTTTCTTCCGGGGGTTCACCCTTCTTGCAAGCTAACAAGTTAGCCTGTGTCAGCTTCATCAGTGCTGAGGTCCTCAAAGAGAGCCTGACCTAGCCAAAGGTCATCATCCTATCTGGACAAGCAGGTGGCCTTTTACTGCATCAGTAACCCAGGATTATTATTCAACCTCCATCCATTTTGAGGCCACTTAGTTCTGGTCCAGTGACCAATTATCACTTGCCAGGAAACCAATGCACTTAGCTCAAGTGAGCAGACTTCCTAAGTTGCTCAACTCCAGGTGTGGTCTAAGGTAGACATCTTCCAGAATGGTCAGGGGCCTTTATGCCACTCTAAACTACCTGGCCAAGTTATTCTGCTTGGCAGAAATCATCTGGATATCCTCAGGTTTGCCCAGTCTTACTGGGTACAACCCCAGACACAACACCCCCCACCACATCTTGTTCCCCATTATCCTGATGAAAAGTCCAGACACAGGAGCCTCTTGCTGATATCAGGGGCTTTGAGCTCCCAGAGAAGGCAAAGGAATGGCTGCCCCACCCCCCCGGTCAGCACATAGCTTTCCCTCCTCTTTAGCTTCCTCTGTGTGCCTTACAGCTTTTCCATATGATGACTTATGAGTTCCTCTTATTTGGGGAGAGTTGGTCTCCCTTTCCCCTGCAGGACACCTGAAGGGTGGCCATCTGGTCCAGCACATATACTCTTACTACTGTTTGAACCTAACCCCATGAGATTCGTGGGAATCTCAATTTAATCTGACAATCCCACAAGAGTTTTTCTCAGTTTAACAATCTCACCTCCTAGCAACACAGCTATTTCAAAAAATGGTTGGTTTGGAAATCCTTCAACCCTGGGAGAAACTCAAAATTTATCAGCAAAACAATTTCTTCCTAGGCATAATCATCATCCACATTTGCCTTCCCAGTTTGATGCTTAAACAGGACTGGGGGACCAGAGGGAGCCGGAGAACCACTAAGAAGGTGGACACCTGCTGTTCAGGAAGGGGGCAGAACTTGTCCAAGGTCAGTTGCCAGGGTCAGTTCATCTTTGAAAACATCTCACAGAAAGTGTAGAGAGATCCATTTTACAGGATAAAAGCCTGTCCTTTAAGTGAGCATATACTCTCCACCCTGAAACGATGTTACTCTCGTCCTCTTGGGATATGCTCAAAGCAGCAGCAGCCTCACCAACATCTGGGTACTGGAGACAGAGAGGTTAACGCTACAGGCCAATGCCTTGGGGGAAAAGATGCCATTTGGGTTAGTTAGAGTGTGATGAGCTCCTCAGCAGAGCACACTGTAGGAGAACTTCTCGGTGGGGTGGAGAGGGGGGCTAACCGAGTTCTGACAGGACCTCCCTGAGAAAGCCAGTCCAAGTGAGGTCTGGGGCATGAATGAATAGCACTTGTGGAAAGAGAACATTTGCCCCTTTCCAGCCCATGGCTCAGGTATTACTATCCCCACCTTATAAGGGAGGGCACTGAAGGTGGAAGAACGAAAGGAGCCTAAGGCCACACCATAAGCAGTGGCTCCAAGCAGCACTCAGGTGTAACCTGGGCAAATACCACCTGTGCTTTATTTACTCTAACATCAACAGGTTTCACTGTGCATAAATTGCAGTGTTAAAATCAAGACAACAGGCCCCAAACGGAGTCACTTATGCTAAGCCCCACATCACTAAACTAAGCCTTAGAGTTTCAGCCTCTCCAAGAAATGGAATCGAAGACAAGTCAGGAATCTCCTGATCAGCACTAGTGAGGTCATCTACCTGATGGACCCCTGTCACCCCCTAAAGCAAAGTGACCTTGCCACAAGCATTCCACTCTTTGCCTGGTATAACTTCCTTGTTCCCACTCCCTTCTGCCTGTAAAAGTCTTTCATTTTGTACAGCTTCTCAGAGCTCCTTTCTGTCTGCTAGATGGGACTGAATAAAGCCAACGAGATCTTTAAAATGTACTCAGTTGAATTTTGTTTTAACACGGTATCCTTCAAGCGTAGCAAGTGACCACCAGCCTTAGAGACCGAGTCATTAAGGCCCATGCTCCAATGTCCAGGTAAACTGCAGTTCTTTCCATGAGTCAATAAAACAATCAACATCTCATGAAGGCTTTCCGCTGTACTGCAGTGAAATAAGTCATGTCTTTTAAAATTATTATTTGTTTCAATACCTCCTTCCCTTCTCTCTCTAACCCGAGAACTAAGTAGAATGTTTGACATATAAGAGGCTCAAAAACCATGTGCTAGGTAGGAGTCACCATTAGCAATTGTTCAAGGAAGCAGTCTAATGAAAGCACTAGAAGAAATGAAGTTAGGACTTGAAGCCAGAGTCCTGAGATGATCGTTCCTAAAAAACCATGACGCATCCTTAACAGCCCTTTTTTTATTCCTGCTCTCACACTTTAAGCAAGTGATGGGGAGGTGAGTAGAGCTCTCTATAGATTTCCTTGCATCTCCAAGTATGGTCTGCAAATGACATCAGTGTCATCTGGGAGCCTGCTGGAGCTGTGGATTCTCCAGCCCCACTCAAAACCTGTCCGACCTAGGTGAATCAAAGTGACCCAGGTGATCCACATACATTAAAGTCTGAGAACCCCTGGGGGTACATTAGAATTACTAAGGAGCTTAAAAAGCTGCAAATGGGTGTTTTGTTTTGTTTTGTTCTGATGCTCCCGGGAGATTCTAATGTGCATCTATTGCTGAGAATGTCTGCTCTCATGCAAGGGTCTGACTTCAACCTGAAAAAGAGCAAGAGTGTCACCTCTAGCCTCCATCTGCTCCGATGCAATGTCCCTTGCTGCAATATGTTGGCGATCTCCCTGCCAGCTCCCAGGTTATAGAAATTACAGGAACAGTGGAACTGGATGGGAAAAACAGTTGGGTTCCAGAATAAGGAGAAAATAAGGCATTTCCTGCTGCCCTGTAGAGCTTTAAGGTTATTTGATTTGCAGGTTTACAGTGACTTCTTGGGAGAGCACGGAGCATTGCGACTGTTACTTTATTCACCTTCCACAAAATGCTTTGACAGACAATTCTAGCAAAATTTTTGGAGTGATTTTAAAAAATATTCCCAATTTCTGTACCTGCAGACACCGTCTAACTTTATCAAAAATTTTGCTTTGTGTCAGTCGCCTCTTCGTTACACAATAAGGTGGCTGCCGATCACCTCAATTACCAACCTCATTCCTTCAGCAAGTTTTTGAGTGCCTAGTATATGTCAGAGACTGAGTTACAATTCCAGGCCTTTCTGACCTTGACCTTCTCACTGCTTACTGCACTTCCTCCCACTCCTGCGGCCTGGAAGATCAGGGGCCACCCATTCTCCCCAGCAGCACTCACCTTCTTACTCCTGCCCCCAGAGTATCTTCCTCTGCTCTCCCTTGGAGGCCCAGGTCAGATGCTCTTTCTCTTTGAGGCCTTCTTCCATTACCCCTGTGTTCTTTCATCTCAGCCAGCTCCACTTTGGAAGTTGTCAGTTTAGCTCTTGATGAAGTCTAAATTTTTCACGTGTATGGGTTTTTCTCACCTTCAGTTTACATTTCCTCAAAAACACGCGCAGAGTGCTTACAGCCCAGGGCCTGGACACACAGCAAACTTTCAGTAAATGTGACCTGTTATCTCAGGGGAGATGATGCATTCACCCCTGGAAGCCAGTGTACAGGAGGGAGGCAGTGAATTAGTGGGCTGATTAGGCCAAGAAGTAACAAGACCAAAGAAAGCACACATCATGGAAATATAGCTCTTTTATTTACAAGCCTTTAATTACTCGAACAAGTTGCATTTAAGATGGGTGACTTCCAATACAGACTGCAGTACCACCATTTTAATCACATTGTAATAAAGCACTCCTCATTTTAAAAATGTCCCCAAATATGTGTCAAGACTGTCTCCAAGCGCTTAAAGCAGATAGAGAGCATGCCCCACATCATCTTCAGGTACATCTATTCAAGTAATAAGGGGCACAAACACACTAATCATTCTTCAAGCAAAAAGTAGCCTATGGACCTCAGAGTGGGCCTACTGTTTCCAGTCGGAAAATCAGCAACAGGTGACCAAGCTCCATAGCAGTTTCCTAGTGCTGCCATGACAAAGCACCACAGAGTGGGAGGCTTAAACCTCAAAGCATATTGTTTCAAAACTCTGAGGGTAGAGTCCAAAACCAAGGTGTTGGCAGGGCTGGTTACTTCTGGAGGCTCTGAGGGAGAATCCATTCCTTGCTTCTCTCATAGTTTCTGGTGGTTTCTTGGCAATCTTTGGTGTTCCATGGCTTATAGATGCATCGCCTGGCCTTTGCTTTCACGTTCACGTGGTGTTCTCCTTGTGTGCATGTGTGTCCAAAGTCTTTTTTAGTAGCACTGGTCATGCTGGAGTAGAGACCTACCTACTCCAGTATGACTTCATCTTAACTAATTTCATTTACAATGACCCTATTTCCAAATAAGGCCATGTTCTGAGGTATTGGGGTTAGGACTTCAATGCATGAATTCTT
Organism: Cynopterus sphinx; assembly: GCA_030015415.1. Taxonomy (NCBI): domain Eukaryota; kingdom Metazoa; phylum Chordata; class Mammalia; order Chiroptera; family Pteropodidae; genus Cynopterus; species Cynopterus sphinx. The sequence goes on from CM057382.1 coordinate 122,967,671, forward strand.
GGAAGAAACACTTCAACCCATAACGAATTTCTAAAACCCAAGTTACAGTCAGTGATCTAGGCCACCCCAACACTGTCCCTGTTTTCACTTCCTTTACAATCAAGGTTGCAAATTCTCAGATCAAAGCAAACTCTGGTTGATCCGCATGGATGCTTTTAGAGGAAATACATGAACTATTTTACTCACTGTCTCAGGAGTGTTACCTTCCCGGCATGTTAGCAGTTTTAGACCATCACTGCCTCTTCTACAAACTGTATCTGCGTCTTAGCAGGAAGGCCGGGGCTTCTAAAGTATCAGAAGCAAGATCAGGACTTGGATGGTGAAGGGAGCTAAACACCCTGCTCCCTAACTTTCCAAAAATAAGCAATGTCCTTTTCAGGAGCATGTAAAAGAAACAAAACACCCACCCATACTAAGCCTGCAACATAAAGCTGCATAGCCTCAAGTTTCTGCAAAGCACGAGCACCTCTCTCTAGCGACTTCAGCCCTGCAGGGAGTGCTCCAGCTCAAATCGGCTGTTTTACGTGGCCACCACCAGAGGGCAGGCCATTAAAACGTTCCTCTTCAAGCCAGTTGCTCTGCAAAAGCAAAAGCTAAAAAACACAGACGCTCCGGCTTTAAGAGCTTGTCTTTTCTCCCACATGCAATGCAACTACACGTTCGGTGACGAGCAACATCATAGGAAGCACTATTGTGTCTACACACTACTGTCTTTGGAGTATGTTAATAAAGCCCATGACCCAACCTGCTCTAACCTCAGGTTTTCTTCAGGTGGGAGTTCCTCAAAGTAAAGAAAGAAACTTCCCTGGCCAGGGCAGGTCCTGAGGAGTTTGCTTTGGGCTAATGGTTACCAAAAGTGGACTTACTCAGTCATCCTCTCATTGGTGCCAAGTTCACAAGAGAACTACTTAGCACAAACACTCCAAATAAGCTGCATTTAATTCCTCAAGATCTGAAAACAATGTTTATAAACTACCTTTGTCACACTCTTCCAAAAAAGAAAAAAGCTCATGTAAGTCTAAAGATGGCTTATCCCTCTCCAATCCGGCTTCTCTTCTCTGCCCTCTACCCCCACCCAGACACACCTGCCTGATGTCATGTATAGCTTTTCTATGAATTTCATCATGTCACCATGGTAAGGCCAAAGTTAGAATATTTCCAGGCAAACAGTGCATTTTCCTTCTCATTCCAAGACGAGGCGTCTTACCCCTGAGAGGGGAGCACACAGAAACAGCCCCAGGGCCTGACTGGAGGGGCTGGCCATAAAACCCAGTTGTTGGCCGGTGTTCATGGAGACGTTCCCAGGGCTTCCTTGGAGGTCTAAACAGGATTTCCCTAGAGAAGCAGGGCTTCGCGGAATAAATGACAAAGAGAGCAGGGGAAGGCCAGCCAGGTCGCTGGGCTCGGGCTCCGCATTGTTCAGCCCACCGGCTTCCCAGGGCCGCAGTCCAAGCCAGCCGGGAACAGACGCTGAGAGGAGCTGCACAGAAGGGCAGAATGATTCCTTTCCTGCCCGCACAAACGCAGGGCATGGACGAGGAAACATTCTGTGCAATAAGAAAAAGCCAAGCGACACTTTTCAGAAGCCCCTTGAGAGAAGAACGACTGGGACCTGCAGCAGGAAGAAACTGAAAGACAAATAGAGGTTTAGTCCTCGGTAGAAGAAAACAAAGTAAAGGCACTGCTTTCCCACGTGCTTCATAATGCAAAATTCTACTTTTTAAGTCCTGTTTTTTAGGTGTTTTGAAATCATGGAAGCTATGTTTGTGGTAACCCATCCAACAATAGATATAGAAACATTTAATAATCATCCTCCAAATGTATCTTCTAAACACAAAAGAAGCATTCTGTTAAGTTCTGAGTTTTGAAGACAAAGCATCCTTTTACTCCTGAGCTGCAACATTTCTTTTGTTGGCCTAGAGTTTGCCATGAGCAAGGAGGAGTAATTACTTTTACAGCACAGCTAAGAAAACTCAAGCAACAGTGATTGGTGATCTCCCTTTACTCCTGATAAATTTCCCTAAAGTCGAAATAACATTTGGGTCTCAAATATCCAGGGGAATGAGGCAAAATGTTTCTCAAAGAAGTCTTAGCACAACATCAGGGTCTGAGAATACTATATGAACCTTAAATTTTTGTTTTCACTTAATCTTTAGAGAAAATCCTTAGTAGTTTGAAAGACAGAAAAGTCTTCTTCTGTGGTGATAATTCAAAATGAAAGGACATTTAAGTTGATATTTCTCAAATGGGTTTTTAAGATTCCTGTTCTAAGCGATGACTAGAAGTTATTTCTTAGAAAAAGGTTGTGAATATTATCAAGATTTACCTAGGCCCACTGTGCATTTAATTTTCAATGAGAATATCATAAAAATAGAGGCCCCGGCTCCCCTACTCCAGAATTGCTAGGGGCAAAGCCTGATGATCTGTATTCTTCATGGTCCCCACGTGATTGTGACCAGCAGACAATGACCTCAAGGACATACCCAACTCTGGCCCCTGCCTTTCATTAATAAGCATCCAGTACCAGAAAGTGACCTTTCCCTTTAATCACAAAATGTTCCTTCTCCCTTTCCCCTTAGAGAATCGGACCCACACAGTGCTTCTCAAAGTGTGCTTCCAAGACGCGCAGTGAAAGCATCATCCGGGAATTTGTCGGAAATACACAAAATGCATATTCTCAAGGTCCACATGAGACCTACTCAATTAGAAATGGGGGGGGGGGGACACAGTAATCTGATTTAATGAGCCATCCAGTGCTTCTGATGCACACTAAAATTGAGAACACTGGATTAGAGATTTTTGCAATTTCAAGAGAGAAGAAATGAAGACATAACTCCATGTAAGATAGAACCAAGTTTATTAATGACAGCCTTTATCACAACCATTCTCAAGTGTAAAAAATAAAGGGTGATTCATTAAAATTTAAAACTCACTTGGACTTGCTGTTTGGCCTTTCACTGGATGTACCAAGGGTGGGAATCTTGCCTGGTTCTGAACAACTGGTCAGATGGAGTTCACTGGAGAATGAGGTAATAAACATAAAAGACAAGGGTGCCAACTGGAGAGCTCAAGTCTTCTCCATGTTGCAATGACATTACAGAGGACAACTGTGGTAGGAGCAGAGACGGAATATGGAATGAACATCTCTAACTTTACAGAGACACAAAAATACACACATGCAGAGTCATACACACACCCAAACTCTGGAGACTAGATTTTCAAATAATTTTTGTCCTTTATCTGAGCAGAATGACACATTCATCAGCCAGAGGGATGCAACATGAGAGTGAAATGGAAAACCTTGCTAAATTTCCACAAAGTATGCTAGCTGGCTGCCTGGTTATGTTGGCAAATGTGTCATCACCATGAAATATGCCTGTGGTTTTCCCAGAATTCCACTCCCCAGGGGACTATCTACTCCCCAGGAGAATGACATCCTGGTAGACACGAATTGGATTAAAATCTGGGGGCAAAATTTGTCCCTCCCACCTGGAGTTAGAGAAGGGGGTGGGTGGCAGCACCTGGAGGTAGTTTCCCAACTATGTCACAGAACACTTGCCCTGCCAATGTTCTCCCTTCCAAAGTATTTGTGCTTTGTCACCATCCTGACAGTTAGTTTGCACCAAGAGAAGGAGCTCTGCTCATGCACTATTTTTTTTTTCAATAAAAGGAATCTAAAACCAGAAGAGAGAAAAAAAGACATTAGAAGCTTTCTGATTATGTTGACACTGTTTCAGAATTAGGTTTACTTCCATTTAAACAGACAGTTGCGGGGGGCGCCACTGCAAGAGAGGTCATAGAAACCAGGTAAAGGGACTGTTGAGGCTATGGAAGCATTTGCAATGGCGCAACCGGTCTCTTCCCAGCCAAGGAGGGCTCACCACACCTCTCGAAGTCATGAGCCTATCAAATAAATGCTGACCAAATCACGTTTATAGATGTTGTAGGAAAGATGGCAGAAAGAGAAGCTATTGGATCCATATTCACAGGTCATGCAGGGAGATTACACACAAAAGAAGTTAACAGTTGAGATTGTGAGAAAACACTTTAAAATTTAACAAACTATATCATAGCTTTCACTTTGGGGAGACCGAAAAAAAAAAAAAAAAGCCAAAACCCCAGTGTATTCCAGAGTTTCCAGAGAATCCAGCACCTGATTTGGTGGGCTGGGGGGAGTGGGTATTTAACTAATTAATACCTCATCATTAACCTCATATTCTCCTTAGATTTCATTGATAAATAAAGCTCAGGCCTACTTAGGAAAATGATCTGTCCTGGTAAAACCCAGCATCATGAAGCAGTCCCACATCCTTGCTCAGTGCACACGGAAAACACAACTTTTCTTGTAAGGATACACCCCAGGAGCCCAACTGTGCCCACCAATCTATGTGCTGATGGTGATTACCAAATCTGAACCCAAAGATAAGCTGTTTTCTTCTTGGGCTGAGAGATGTAACAGTTCCTTGAAATGTAGGGTAAAGGGACCCCAACCCCCAGCCCACGCAGGTCAGGGGTCAAGTTTTTGAACAGATGCCCTTCATTAGGCCATGGAGCAGAAGGCAGTCTCTTCAAGGTGTGACAAAGAGCAGAGCTGCCTCTCTCGGCCTTCCAATTACCAATGTGGAGAACAAGACTGTGTTTCCCACAAATTCAAGTACATCTGTGTCCCCCACCCTCTTTTTTTTTTTTTTTCTTTTTTGGTAAGTATCCAACCACCCATAAATTCATGGCTACAGTAGAGATTCACGGTGCAATGACTTTCATACTGGTTATTTAAAAAAAATTCTGTCAGTAAGCAGCATTTCCCAGTTTTACCCCCCAAAACAAGTCCTTGGCAGCTCCATCAGGTGGGATGCAGGATGCCTCTGTGAGTGGGGTCCATGCAGCGTGGACTTGGGTGGGCACGCTGGAGGGTTTGGAAGGCTGGGTCTGTCCAGTGTCTTCAGCAGCTGTTGCAGGGGTCTACCAGCTAGCCCTGACAGCTTCGATATCACTAACCAAATTCTGGGCCAGGCATATCCCAAAAATCTGAGAAAGGAAGAAAAAGAGAGTCAAATGGTGCAACTCTTACTTTCATTAGGCTTTTCCTTGCCCAACGAATCCCATTTTTCTTATCTTTGAGTTTCTAAATTGAGACATCATTCATATACTGTAAAATTCATCCTTTTAAAGTGTGCAAGTCTGGGGTTTTTAATATATTCACAAGGATGTATAACTCTCACCAGTATCTGATTCCAGAACATTTTCATCACCCCTAAAAGAAACTGTATACATCAACAGCATTCCCATTCCCTTCATCCCTAAAGCCCTGGCAACCACTGACCTACTTTCTATCTGGATTTTCCCATTCTGGTCATTTCACATGAATGGAGTCATATAATACCTGGTCTTTGGGGTCATTCTGCTTTCACACAGCGAAATGTTTTCAAGGTTCAACCATGTTGTAGCATGTACCAGCAGTTCAATTCTTTTGATGACTTGAACCATGTTCCATTATATGGATAAACTACATTTTGATTATCCATTCATCAGGTGAGGGGACATTTGCAGGGTTTCCACTTTTGAGTTATGATGACTATAGTGCTACTATGAACATCTGTGTACAAGTTTTTGGGTGAACATTATGCTTTCAATTTTTTTAAGTACATACCTAGGAGAATTGCCGGGTCATGTGGTAATTGTATAACTTTGAGGAATTGTCAAATTTTTTTCCAAAGAGGCTGCACCATTTTCATTCCCTTCAGCAATGTGTGAGAGTTCCAATTTCTCCACATGCCTCAACAACTCTGTTACTGTCTTCTTTTATTTAATTACAGTTGATCCCTGAGCACTGTGGGAGTTTGGGGTGCTAACCTCCCGCATAGTCAAAAATCCACATATATAACTACAGTTGGCCTTCTGCACACTCAGATTCCGAATCATGGAGTTGAATATTGAACAACTCAAGTCAGCTCAACGATGCAGGTCAACTAAACTGTGGTCAATTGAAAAAATTCTGCATGTAAGTGGACCGTCACAATTTAAACCTATGTTGTACAAGGGTCAACTGTGTATCCACTCTAGTATGTGTGAAGTAGTGTCTCATTGTGGTTTTTATTTAAATTTTCCTAACACCTCTTGATGTTGAGCATCTTTTCATGTGCTTACTAGCTATTTCTACTTTCTTTGGAGACATGCCTATTCAAATTCTTTGCTCGTCTTTAAACTGGGCTTGTCTTTAATTGTTGAATTGTTCTTTATGTATTTTAGATACTTTATCCTTATCAAATATGATAAAAATATTTTCTCTCATTCACTTTCTTGATAGTATTTTCAGCACAGAAGTTTTTAATTTTGATGAAGTCCAATTTATCTACTCTTTCTTTGGTTACTTGTGCTTTTGGTGTCATATCTAAGAAAACACTGCCTAATCCAAAGTCACAATGATTTATACCTTTATTTCCTTCTCAGAGTTTTATAGTTTCAACTATAGTCTTTGATCTATTTTGAGTTGATTCTGTATATAATGTGACGTAGGGGTCAAGTTCATTCTTTTGCATGTAGATATTTTGCATGTAGTTGGTCCAGCACCATTGCTGAAAAGACTATTCTTTCCCCAGTGAATGGTCTTGGTTCCCTCGTCAAAAACCTACTGACCATAGATGCATGGGTTTATTTCTGGACTTTAAATTCTATTCCACAGGTCTATGCCAGTATGTACTATCTTGATTACTGTAGCTTTGAATTAAGTCTGGAATTGGGAAGTATGAATTCTCCAATTTGTTCTTTTTTCAAGTGTGTTTTGCTATTCTGGGTCCCTTGCATTTCTCTATAAATTTTAGAATAAGCTTCTCCGTTTTTGTGAAAAAGACAGAAATTTGATAGAGAGTGCACTGAATCTGTAATTCAATTTGAGGAGTACTGCCACCTTAACAATATTAAGTCTTTCACATCTATGAATGTGGTAAAGCTTTCCATTTATTTAGGTCTTCTTTAATTTCTTCCAAACCCAGTGCCCCATTTGTGACCCTCAAAGAAAAGTATCACATCTCCTCAAGATGAAAAAGCCTTGCTCTTGGGACCACCCAGGAGGAAAAGTGGGCATTCCTTTCCCTCACTAGTACTTGGACAAGGTGGTCCAGAGGCAGAAAGGGGCACAGCATGTCTGTGAAAATCCAAAAAGCCTTACTCTTGCCACTTGGAATCACTTCTGACCATTTCTATCTGCCCAGCTGTCACAATGCATTATTACTAAGCCTATGGAAATGCTGGAATGCCAGCAGGCAACTACTGACCTGACCAATTTCTCCATCTTGAAAGGAAAAAAAGCTTCTTGAAGTAGATCAGGATAGTAGCATCTAAAATCAGAGCTTTACTAAAATACAGACTTGTTCTCCAGCCCCTCCAATTATGTCTGAAAAACTGTGCCATGAAAGTGATTAAGCAAAGCTCCCCTTCTGGCAAGGGCTCTCCCGGGGCATTATTTCCTGGAGACTTCCAGAAAGGAGCCTTGTCTTACCTGTAACAATGCAATGCCTATGAAAATACCAGCCACGATGGTTAAATTGTCTTGCAACCACTTCTCAAACTGGGGCACACAGCCTTTCGTGTAGATTACAATCTGCTGATCGACTTCCTTCACAAGGGAAGAGGAGAGCACAACGTCACCATGAAAGTTCTAAAGCTCCTCCAATACCTTTTGTGCTAAGCAACAAGGTGATATTCCACTTACTGGTTTTTGCCTGGCATCGTAGCCACACTGAGTGTTGATGACATCTTCCTGGTAGAGAAAGAAAACAGAACAGTGAAATTCATTCCTGTAAGAAAGTCCACCTGGGAATTAGCAGAAGATGCCCACCGAGTGTCAGTAATAAAAAGTACATTTTGGTACTCAGATGGATGAGGCACCTTGTTAAACACTTACACATTATCCCATGTAATTACTATAACAATCCTCAGAAGTAGGTATTAAATACGCCCTCTTTTCCAAATGAGGAAAACTAAGGCTCAGGAAATATCAGAAAAGAGAGCAAGCCCATTATGCGGGAGGCCCAAGATTCAGAGTTGACAACCTCAAGAAGCTTATGTGGTTTAAGGAACTGGAGACTGATGAAAACGATGGTTAAAGGGCACAGTGACTATCTTCAATTTTGCTTTCTTGAAAGAACTTCTACGTTTTGATCTATATACTTCTGCATTATTTAAATGTGTTTTCAATGAGCATGCATCACTTCATTAAAAACAAAATACCCTGATTACATAAGACAGACAGATGCTCTGACATTCAACAGGCCAGATCAGAAATGTGGGTTTCCCTCTTTTAGGTTTGTTTAGTTTTTCGCTCTGCAGAGTATGGGAGGATCTTATTAGCTCAGCATTTATGGAATGAGAAAGCTCTACCCAGAGGCTCTGTTTTGAAAGGGGAGGCATAATGCCGTCTGAGGATCTTCAGAATTCTCCTGATGGAATGCTAACGCAGGCAGGAACTGGAGACAGCACAGTTTGTAGCTGCTGGTCAGTGCCAGGCTGCCTGAGTGGACACCCTGGGCTCCATGCTGGACACTCTTGCCTGTTAGCTCTCCTCAGAGGAAAGGGAGAAACAAGCCAGTGAAAAAGGTCAGCTTCCTTGGAAAGGTCCTGGAGCAGGGGAGCACAGCCTTTATGATTTCTCAGTCTCCTTCAGACCAAGAATAACAGTAACAGCTCAGACTGAACGCCCTCCAGCCCCATGGGAGGTCTGCAGGGAATTTCTGCTTTTTTTACCGCAAGATCACAGCCTTTTTAAAGAGTCCTACACTCTCTACCTTGCAGTGAGAAATGGCCACTGAACTCAACAGTGCCCACTTTGCTCTGCTCAATGAGAGAAAAGGTGGCTCTGCGGGGTGGACGATTGGGAGCTGATGGGCCAAAGAGAGGCTAAAAAGTCTAGAAGGGGTGCGGGCAGGAGCAACTTATATGTGTTGTTCTAACACTCAACCCTGGTTTTTAAACTAAAACAAAGGAGTTGCATTTTAAGTCATTCTATATATGGGTACATAATTGGACCAAAAATATAATCAAATCCATGGAATAAGAGAGTGGCTTAAGAACAGGTGTATGTATGTGTGTATATATATCTGTTTCTATATCTATAGATATAGATACAGATATATAAATATAAAAATATCTGTAGATATATAGATATAGGGTGTGTGAGTGTGTGTGTGTGTGTACAGACTTTTAAAATAAAATACAAACTGCAATTACCGTAAACACTACAACCAAGAGCGTGGGCAGTTGTGACCCTCCCACATAGTATTCTAGCCCTATCTTATCTCCAGCTCTTCTATTCCTAATATGTTCCCCAGAACTAAATCTAGAACAAAAAGGTTACTAACCCCAAATCAATGCTGATAGCTCTCATATAAGCCCATCCTTCTCATAAAAAAGGAATAACAGGCAATTTAGGCAGGCTGCCTGGGTCTGAAGCTCAGCTTTATCACTTCTTAGCAATATGAGCATGGGAAAATTATTTAAACTCCATGGGCCTTGATTTCACCTGAAAAGGGAAGATAACGGTGGTACCTACCAGTAAGAATGTTATGAACTTAAATGAGCCAAGGCACAAAAAGGCTCAGAATAGGAGCCAGCACGCAGGGCTAAATTAACATCAGCAACCATTATTCCTACTGGGAAGAAATGAACACTATACCCCACCAGCTGCTGCAATTCGAAATAAGCAGGTAAGAAGAGGTTTCAAGAAAAAAAAAATCACTGTGCTCATCCCACACACCATCCCAGCATGATGTACAGAGCAGGCCAGCAATTTGCTGGCATCCACTTACTGCGGGGTCTTTAGTACAGCAGGAGAATGGCACGCCGCATCGCTCCCGACTTGCATTGGAATCTGTGCAATTGAAGTAAATATTTAGGTTCCAATCATCAGCTCCAAAAGCCCCACAGCACTGCCACTAGAGCAAACAGGAGAGAATTAGAACATCTCGACTTGGAGGCCACTAGGCGCCGACATTCATACATCCGCCCAAACGACCAACACCCACCTTCTGCCAGCATTAACCTTCTCTTCTGTCTCAGAATTTATTTTTAAACCAAACTGAAGCTAAACAGCTCCTGTAAAAGCTTCTAAAATAATTAAGGCTGAAGGTTTATATGGTTGTGCTGGCATATGATTTAAAAGATTGATGAGACCCATGGTGTTAGGTGGGGGAAGGGCAGAGCCATTGTACAGCAGGGCTCCGTTAGAATAAGATCTGTTTGGTTTGAGTACACGTAGGAACATTCTAGAAGGATGAACAAGACACTAAACAGTAGCAGTGTCTGAAGGAGGCAAATGGGGTTGTGGGTGGGATGTCTAGAGACCTACTTTTGATAAATCTGATCTCTAAACCTAATAGATTTTAAAATGTTTTACTTAGGTATCATTGTCATACAACAAACTGCCCATATTTGAAAAATGTACAATTTTATGATTTTTGACATATGTATATATCATAAAACCATCACCACAATCAAAATCATTAACTTATCCATTATCCCCCAAAGTTTTTGAGCTTTACTTCTCACTATATGTTAGTACTCTGAGTATTTTTAAACAAGAGCTTGCATTTAGATTTTTATCTTAAAAAATTCAACCATCTAATTAAAATATAATAAAACGAGCTGTCAAATTCAGTGGGTCTTCAGCAGGGCCTGATTCAAAGGCTGCTCCCTAAGAACCCCTGTCTCTTCCCTGGGCTGGACTAGCTCTATTTGTCTCAGTTAAGTAAACATCAAATCTTGACCATTTTAAGGCTTTCAGGACCAACAGCTACTTTAAAACATTAAACTCCATGACAGAAAAAGAGAATCACATGAAATGACAGTATTTCCACATAAAACAGACAGCATTTCAAGAGAACGTGTACACGCATGTTCCTCCAACTCATCCGGTCCTCCGGGGGCTGAGGCTGGGCATCTCAGGGTTTGCCTACAAAGCTCCATCAGATTTGTCATGCAAACTAGGCAGCAATAATACTTGGCAAGGCGTGAGCTTGCATCCATTATGACCTAACAAAAACAGTAAAGTCTGCTGAGGAGATGAAACAGGGCTTAATTTCACACCTGAGGTACAGCTTGCTCTAGGATGGTTCTTGCTGCCACTGAACAAAACCAACACTACTCAGCTCAGTTCTGAGTGCCTAACACAGGAGGCTGGTCACCATGCAGTGCTGAAGCAGCTCTCTCCTCCCTACATCAAAGGGGACACCAGCTCATTCTGGAAAACTGGACCATTGGACTTTTGTCTGCCCTCCAGTCCTGCCATATACATTAACGTCACAGATACCGCTGTCCAGGTCTGCTTGGCTTATCCAATTTTGCGGTATGCAAATAACCACCTGTCAGATTGTAGGTCAATACCACCTTAAGCCTAATATAAAACCACGTACATCTTAGAGTGTCATAATATTCCCATAATTTAAACAGTAGCTATTATTATTTCCATTTTATTGTTGGGGAACTAGATCAAGGTCCTATTAGCCCAAGGTCACTTAGCTAACCAGATTTGGGCTCTAGATCTGATATCTTCTGAGCCCTGTTGATACCGCTTTGCATTTTGAGTGGAGCAGGGCATCTGTTACTTCCTTTGCATTGCAGGGGTTTTCACACTGAAATATTCAGAAACTTGGGTAGGAGGGGGCTATACTGTATAGATTCTTTGTCAGAGGCCACCACAGCTTAGAACTTTTCAACTTTCAGTTTTAATCTCAAGTGCTATAATATTACTTCGATAGGTATATTTTAGGAAATTTGTGGGCAAAGATTCTACCGATAAGTATAGTACTCTCAGCTGGTGAAGTGTGGAGGATGACTGTAAAGGGGGCAAGGAGTAAGAGAGAATCCACATTTAATCTCAGATAAAATGTTAAAGCTATAGCAAATCTATATTCTTCAAATGTCAGCAGGAAAGGGCAACTGTTATTGGAACCTTCTTGCTTAAGAGGTTTCTTTTATGGTCCTCTCAGTAAAAATTAAGATAAGTGAAAATAAGACATTTACATTTAAGATACGAACCATAGAAGTCATAGAGCAAGTCAGAAAATAATAAGCAGACAAGGAAACAAATCAAAAACCATGCAGAAAAGTCAGAGGTAGGTTTCAGCTGGCAGATGCAGACCCAGGGGGATATTCTTTGGGGTCATCCTTCTGAGAAGGCTTTCAACTTGAAAATAAACCAAATTTAAACTTACATATTCCTGGGTGAAGTCTATGAGGTTTTGCAAATCAATGTCATCCCTGTATGCTCTGATGTTGTTGTTTATAAAGAAATACAGCTGGTCTTTGATCCAGTCTTTGAAAACGAATGCCAGAACCCCAGCAGTGAGCTCCAGGAAGAAAATAATTCCCAGGAACACAGAAAACTAAGACAAAAGACACATGTACAGAGAAGAGTTATAAGGGCTAGTCAGATCATATTCAGTTAAACAGTTCCTTCTAAAAAGGTTTGTAATCACATTGGGTGTTATATACAGCCAAAGCAGATAAACTTGTTTCTTAAGATTCATTAATAAAATATGACAGTCCAAGAAAGGGTTTTTAAAAATTACTTCATAGTCACATTTTGGGGCTCTGGTGTTCCACTTGGCAATTAACCAATAAAGCCCATAAGCAAACACGGATATCAGGAATTTCTCATTAGACCCACATTAAGGCCTAATGAATAATTAATATGCTGCTAGACGCTAAACAAAGACCCGTCCCTACCTCTAGTAAGCTTATGAAATGTTGAAAAGTAAATTATGCCAATATTTTAAGATCACCTGTCATTTGTTACTATGGCCTTGATCCTGTGTGCAATATATTCCTTTCATGGATTCAGACACTGTTTTAATTACCCCTTTGCACCTGCTATATAGGGTAAAACAGCAGACATGTTAATCTTAAATTAAGAGAGCAAAGAGGAAGCAGGGGGAGTCTGTGGCATGAAAATAACTTCCCATCATGAAAATGAAATGAAACCACTGGGTCGAGGGCCTTTCTTTGTGAAGTACATTTTAAATATACTTCGATCTCAGAATATTTTAAATAACATCTGGCTAACGTAGAGACTTCTGGCTAATGTAGACACCACGAGTTTTAAAAGGAAGGTGAGAGACCATGGGTAATGTGTAACCGTCTATACATCTGGAGAAAATTCCCTTCCATCTAGAAGACTCAGAAGAGCCTCACCTTAGTCATATCAACATACTATTCACACCCACGGATCTTTCCACTTCCTACAACCCCACACTCTTACTCTTTTCAAATATTTTTGCTCAAATCAATTATGAGAAATGAGGCTGTGAAGGACCAGAGGGTAAGATAAACTGAAAGCAAACTTCTGATGACAAGAGCAGAAAGAGTGACCCTGGGGCCACCCACACCTGCTCAGCAGAGCTCCTGAAGGCCGCAGGGCAGTGAGTGGTGGAGGAAGCAGAGGGGGCTAAAGCTGTCTGCTGTGTCTACACTCAGAAAGCAGACATCAAGCAGCCAGCGAGGAGAAAACTGCACTAAGAGTAGGGTACAAAGGAAATTACAGTTACTGAATACAATTTTAAAAAGACCAAAAAGCTTACAGTATTATGCGATTTGGGGGCCATTTCGCATTAGATGTCAGTACATCTGACAGTGTTTATCCTGGGTGCTAGGTACTTTTCTGAGAGTAGACATAAGCAGTAGGGTGGAAGGAAGAAATTAAGTGCCTGGCAAAGTCTAGGGCCCAGTTCTAGACCCTCCAGCCCAGTCCCTCAAGTTCTATAGAGCTCCTGGTTATCTGTCCTTGATGAGTTCACTAGAAATAGAATCTAAGGAGTTCTTAATTATCATCAGTGGCACCAAATTTCAAAATAATCTAGAAAAAGAGCCAAAAAATTGTATCAATTTTACTCAATGTCTATTCTATAGCGTAAAACAACTCCCCCCCTTTCTATACATGGAATTGTGACAGTTATTACAAAAATGAGAAAATCATACCTAGTTCATATGTATGTACACGCAAAACACCGAGAGAGAAGTCAAGCAAAGGTTTGAATTAGATTTTTGTTCTCACCTCCATAAACACTAGGAAAGTGCATTTTCCAATTACCTTGGTAAATTTTCTCATGTTAACAATACACATATCAAAATTTGAGTCCAAACTAAGTTCCTCCCAAATATTTGGCAAAAGTCTGCATGCCCAGGCCCTGTGAGCTCATTTCCTCATATCCAACGGGCAGTGACAAACTTGCAGGCTTCGTTCTTGGGCCTCGGTCAACAATGAAGCTCCGTTGCTATTTCACAGAGTCATAGCTCTTGGATTTTCTCTCAGCAGTTCTCCTGGCCTTAAGGCACCATATCGTCGAAGCTGTTTGGAGTCATGCTGACATTACTTCCTACTTATTTCATAGCTCCTACTCAAAGAAAGTTCTAGGGCACTTTTTATTGCTTGTACGAAATAGAGAGAGGGGCCGTTTAAAATATTCTCCAAGACTTAAATAAGCCAAGAAACAATACAATTCTCATTTCTAACATGGGACTTTATATATAAAGGTGCTGATTTAGATAAATGTCCATAGTTCTGCCTGTTTAGTTAACTCAGGTATCTTCAAGTACAAAAAAATTAAACTATGCTAACAAGATTACCCTTATAAACTAAACTATATTCAAGTAAATCATATTAAAGGGGATCCCACATTTAGGGGCATGAAGGCTAAAACTGATAAAATGGTGGCAACCAATAAGTACAATCTGAGGCCCAAAATGGCTACAGAAAAGCTGAATGGGGTGAGCTTAAGCATTTAGAAGTACCTCATGCCAAGAAGACTGGAGGTTGGCAAGTTGCAATCAGGGACAAAACTTTCCTGGGGGCTCTTTGACTAAGTGAGAAATGAAGCAGAGAGAGATGGGGGGTGGGGGGAGGGGAGAGAGAGAGAGGGAGAGGGAGAGGGAGAGAGAGAGAGAGAGAGAGAGAGAGAGAGAGAGAGAGAGAGTGTGTGTGTGTGTGTGTGTGTGTGTGTGTGTGTAAGACAAATGGAGTCTTGGGAAATTAGCTATTCCCATCAGAGAACTATTTATATAAACAAAATAGAGATCTAACTGTTCATTAAATTGTACACAGGACCAAGTATCCCTTGGTTTTCCCTATTAGCATGAGTCATATGAACCTTCAGGTTAAACAGCCTCCAGGACCCTGGCTGAGGCAGAGCTGCTTAAATTCGAAATGGGCTGCCTTGGGTGGTCAGTGAGTAGACAGTGAGTCTGCTCTTCTTAGGGACGTTCAAGAAAAGAGGCCAGAGGATGATATTGCTGAAGTTACAGGGAAGAGAATCACATTCTGCATGGCTCTTGGGACTAGTTCTGGTCTATGCTCTCGATGTTGTGTCAATAAAGTGTGATATTAAACTAATACTGTTCTCCAGAAATCCGACCATCTTTCTTCAGCAGAGGAAGCTGTTTTGTTTTTTGTTTTGTTTTTTAATCCTTTCTGGTTTTGGAAAGGGTAGTGGATGCTGCGTATACAGATACCAAAAGAATGCCAAAATCCAGACTGACAGGCATATTCGGCTGACCCTTGGCTACACCCAGCAATCCTATTTCAGATACGGACCTGTACGCGTACATAGGCCATTTGGCTCTCCTTTGGAAGGAATCTCCAAAGAAAAGAATCTCACTTTTCACTCTTCACTTTTACTTTTAGTACTTATCTACCCCCTGGTAAGACTCTTCCTCCAAACATTCATGCTGGCAGTGATCATACCAAACACCCTCCGAGGGATCTAAAAATTACGCTGGTCATACAAGGAGGACTTTGCCCTTTACTGTTTTTCCATATTCACCAAAACCTACTGCCTAACAGATTTAATCTGGACAGGCCACAGCCACCATGCTTATGTCTGGTTTCCCTAAACCAACTACCTGAACAACTTTCTACTGTCTATGTGCTTAAAAGAGGAGGCAAAGATCACTTAAAAGAATAAATTATACATATACGTAGAACCACCTAAAAGTATTTTAGGGAGTGGAATGCAAAGTCATGACACGTTTACAAAACCTCTATGGACAACATATGGGGGTGACACACATATTATTAAGGAAGCATGGGGGTGGGGAGGGCTGGAGGACCTAGACAGCTGTCCCAAGAGAAAAGCATTACCCAGGCCATATTTTTGGTACAGGTTACTCTTGCCTAAAGACGGGTTGTCCTTATGATATGGGTACGTTTGGCTTCATCCTGAGAGCAGAGTGTGATACTTACAAACTTGAGAAGGAAAGTGTTTTCCCGTAGAGCTCCAATGCACCCTGCAAATCCCAAAATGAACATCACTCCTCCCACCACAAGGAAGAGCCAGACCGGGTCGAAGCCTCCGAGATCAGTGATAGAGGAGATGTTGGACAGAACTCCCTGGGGGCAAAAAGAACACACAACAGAGCACCGGATGCAGGGTCAGTTTTCCAGCACGAAAAGATTATTGCAATTGTTCCCCCCCAAAGAAAAACTTCAGCAGTCTTCTCATTATTATGTGTGATTAATACTCAAGACACTGTAAAAAAAATAAATAAATAAAAGAAAGAAAAAGGAAAAAAACTACATTCTTTCCAACTTTAGATAGGTTCATATCGTTAGTAAAACTATATAAAGCAAAGAAATGACCCAAGAAACTGTCATCAGCGCTTGTATGAAGAAGATGTGCATGTCACTTTTTGCTTTGTATGTCCCCAAATATAAGTGGTCTTGACAAGAAACAGTTGTGTAAGAAAAATACCTCTAAATACCTGGGAAGCAAGAGGGCTCATCCTTAAATTCCAGGGGCATGCAGATGTCAGAGAAGTGCCTACTTCAAGCCCTTGGCATTTCTTAGGAAACTGAGACTCCTTGTGCTAACACAGAAGCCAGGCCTACCCTTAAGCCCCAGCGAGTTTTCCAGGGAAAAACTGCACCTCAGGATCGTCCTTGAGCTTCACAGGAGAACCTGTCAAGCTCAGCTCCCCAGACTCCACTCGGGTGGTCTGTGCAGGGTGGTGTCTCACACAGATTTATTAATGACAGTCATTTCCTTACCACCTTTTTTAGGAATCAAGATTTAAGTGATTTACAAATCAAAAGTTACTCCCAGGCTTTCAACCCTTTTCTCCTCCTACCAAAGGAACACAGAGTAATTTCATTTTTCCATAAACTATTCTTTACTGAAACCCCTCCTCCCTGAAGTATAGCACATCAAATACACGCAAAACTGTTAGAAATTATGAGATTTTTCTCCCTCTAAAACACAAGGTACACATTTACTATTCAGGCCTACAAGGCCAGCTACTGTTATTTGGAAACTGTGAATGCATGTAAGTCTTAAATACCCAGCATCATGAATATTTTATTTTCTTATTACATTTTTTTGAACTTTCAAAATACCCCCAGAGTATCATGGTATAATTTGCTGTAAAATCTTATTAAATAATTTGTTTTTGTAGCATTCCTAATAATCTGGAAAAACAAAGTATTCATCTGATTTTATAATTGAAGAAAATGGAACCCAGAGAGGTTTGGTGACTTGCTGAAGGTTACAAAGCTATTAATTTTCTGGAAGCAGAATAGAACATCTCCTTCAATACTCTATCCCTACCAAACAGAAGCTCTTCCCAGTCAGCACTAATCAATACATGACTTTAGTTTTAAGTTTTAGCCCATTTTTAAGGTAGTAGGAACATTTGTTAGGTTAGGTTTTTGTTTCTTATGGTAGGGGGAGCATTACCTCAAGAACAATAATAGGATATTAGTGTAGAACATGTATGAGGAATTAAGGACTCTTAAAATGTACAACTTAAACCTTATGAAAAAGGCCAGGGGGTTAAATAAATCATAGATGAAGGGCTGAGAGATTATGACAGCACTCAGGAATGTAGGGTGTATTCACTAACTTCTGGGTGATATCACAAAAGGCAACCACACCCTTCATCAGGCTGCACAGACCAATGGTTTGATCCAATTTAATGTTTCTTAGATTTCCAAGCTCTGAAGTATGAATGCTCCAGGGAGGGAAAGGAAAACAGAAATACTGTAACCAACTTGCCACCTACACAAATGATGCTGAGAAAAAATTGCCGGAGGAGTCAGACAAAATCTAAGCAACAGTGGTGAGGATCCAGCATTGGAAGGAAATGAACCTCTCCCTTAGAATGTCTTTAAATGCAGGTATTAATAGTTAATGCTTGGGACCTGTTCAGTCAGGGGAATATAGAACAATATAATATTTAAATATTTAAAGTTAACTTAATTGTGGGAGATGGAGAATCAATTTACTTGGCACCAGAAAGCAGCAGCAGCAGAGATGGAAGAAGTAGGAAGAGACGTCATTTCCATCACAAAGAGGCCTTTCTAACACCAGCAGGGGTCTGGCAACCCTCAGAGAGGCTACCCTAGAAACATGGCTTTCCCTGGTGGGGAGGCCATGCTGTGGACCACTCTCGTCAGCAGTGCTCCAGGAGGGGTTCCCCACCTGGATGGGAAATTGGGACTCCCTGACCTTTAGCTTCCTTCCAACTTTAAGGCCATTCTATGATTTCATCCATTTTTAATGGGCTTTTTATTTGTGATTCACACTCGAGTCTGAGCAAAGATTCGATTGTTCCCAAACACTCTACTATGACCCATGGCTCTACACAAAGAGCTCTGTGAATCACAGGGACAGCCATCCAGGCAACTCTGGCAAAGCAAGCAAGCAAGCAAGCAAGCAGGCCGACACACACACCTGTGCCCGAAATGCCAGGATGCTCACCGCTAAAAGGCGAGGAAGGACGATGCCAGCTGGCAGTAGACTCCTGGATCATTTGTCCTCTCTGGGTTTCATCTGGGTTTTGCTTCTAAGACAAACTCATTTTCATACTTTTACTTTCCCCAGCCTACAGGGCCAGCCTTAATTTTGAAGCTGTCAACTGTTTCCATGGAAACATCAATCATTTGGGAGCCTAGCTGAACTGCAGGTTCTACTCATTTAATCCTAAATTCCAGCAAAAGACAGGGCTGGGGACAGATTCTGAGAGCACGTGGGAAATGACATTCTGCAAAGCATGGGAATACCAAGAACTTCATTTTTAATGGATCCAGAATAGACTCAGGTAGTTATCGGTTGAAAACTAACTCAAATCTTAACACACAGTGTGGAAGTCAATGCACAGTGCCCTTGGGAGGTAGATTTAAAAAAAAAGACTTTCCTCTTTCACCTGTGCAATACTTCCAACTATTCACTAAAGGTCAGTCTTCCTGTTTCTGACTACACAGAGAGACTGAAGAGGGGCTGCACAGAATCCTAGCAACAAAGTTTCTGGGTTACAAAAATGAAAGGGAGTGGATGGTTCAGCCTTCTGCTGTCTTAAACATGGGGTCTCTCATTGGACTTTATAATTTTGTTAAGCTCCATCTGACAAATGAGTGCTCGAACATGCCTGCTGAAGGATAATTATAAGTAAAGCATCTATTTGACAAGAAGCAGGAAGGAAAAATAAATCTAAGATTACAGTTAAGTCTGACAAGTGATTTAAAATATATATTCCGATTTGTGGTAAATCCTCAGGAATGTGCAAGAACAATACTGGCAGATACCTTGTCTTCTGGGAACCTGTGGGTACCGCCCTCTTCGGGAAACGGTACTTTCTCATTCTTGTTAAGGATTCCTTCCCCCAAAATCCACTCCACGAGCCCCTGAGAGCTGCCAATTCTCACATGACCCCACCATCCCAGTGAGTTAGAAGCCTAAATTTCCTTCCTCAGACATGAGGATTTAGAACAGGCATCTCTTGTGGCCAAAGCTATAACGTGTCAAACTCTGGAGCCATGTGCGGTATGTTTCTCACTACGTGGAGAAAGTTAGTCTTGCAGTGGGAAGGAGGAAGCCAGCACATAAGAGAAAATGAAGAACTAGGATAGGGAGGGGAAATCCTGACAGTATAATACTCCTTGGCCTGACCATGAGGTCTGAATCACTCTAGGATCCTTCAAATATACCCACCTTGATTGCACAGGCAGGTCCTCTTTGGGTCTGCATTTGTACCTGGGGAGCTCTGCACAACACAACAGCAGCTCTGGATAAACTACACTTTTAGTGCCCACATTAAACGCACACACACACACATGCACACACACAGGTATGACCAAAACTGGAGCTCACACTTTATGCTAGAAGAAGTGTTGCAGGGGGGGAGCAAGCAAGGAGTAGAGGCAAATATTGGAACTGATAATGGTCCTTTTAGTCATCTGGCTGATATTTCCAGTGACCATACCCATTAAGCCAGTGTAAATAGTTTTTCTTCGTGTTGACTCACTATCAATGCGGCATCATTAATGAAATGAGTCCTGTATGGAACTTTGAAGTGCCTCATCTATGTCACTGACAAATAATACGTGATATGAGCTCCAAATCACTACGTAAACTTGAATATTCAGTCCTTGGATGTAGATGACAGCTTATTAGAATTCAAACTATTTTTAAAAATGCAAAATGTCATCCGGCTACTTTTTGTACCCAGAACTGCTGCTTCTGAGAGAAGTGCACACACAGGGCTGACATTTGTATCCCAGTAGTAAGTTCTTATCCTTCTCCACATGAATACTGCAGGCAAAGCCCTGTGAGTGAAAGATGTCAAGGAGACTGGACGTTGTAGGGGAAGTCAGAAAATATCTTCCTACACAGCTGAATCTAACTGGAATGAGGATAAATGGATGAGAAGCAGAGCAATTAGCCACATGTACTTATTCCTTTCACCATTTGTTTTGGCTGACGTAAAAGTGGAATTCTGAACAGTAATAGCCGAGAAAGAGAATGAAGGTGAGAGCCAGAGACCAAAACCACAGAACACAAAATTACATTTGAATACTACAGACTTGAAGATATAAGAGGATTTCTTATATTCTCAGTAAATACGTTATTATTATATTAATGAAAACTGGCATAAATGAACATTTATAAGAATTCTTCATATCCATCCTATATGTTCCTATATGTATATTCTTATGTCCCTTAGTCATCTAAGTCGATAGCTGTTGCTGCAGCAGGCAGCAGAGGCAAAAACAAACTGACCATAACATAAAGATAAAATAAATACCAGTCAATTTTAAACACTGAAAGAAACAAATATATTCAGCAAATTAGCCATCCCACAAATTGGCTTTTTGGGACAACTGACTTTTGGCATATCAATTTGGAGCCTTTGAGACGGACCTCCTCCAGTGAAAATAGGGATTTCCATTATCTAGTAAGTATCTCTCAGACCTTAGTGAGGACACCAATGTGTGTCTAAAGAGAAATAAGACACATTAATGGAACATGTCTGAGGCCATATCATTATAACAAGTTTAGAGAGCCAACAAACAAATGTGTCACTGCGCGTCCATTATGATGAAAGGGGGATCCTAACATTCTAGCCACTTAGACAAGCTTGCTCTGGACTGTGGCAGAGAGCACTGCATCCTGTACAAAGCATCCTGGTACAGTACTCAAGCCCACCTGGCTCACCTACAATTTCCCCTGGAATCCTGAAATACAGAGAGAGAGTAGCCTGGACAGGGCTAGATGCAGGGCAGAGAGACAAGGCACTATGACACAGACACTTTGTCCTGAATCCCAGTTCTACTTACTACCTGTGTGACCTTGGGCAAGTTACCGAACCTGCCTAAGCCTCAATTTCCACAACAATGAAATGGTACTCTATGTCTTAAGGTCATTAAGAGGATGAAAGAAATCCAAACACTGCTAAGTGCTGGGCACATAAGAATTCAATGAAAGTTTATCACCACCATCATCATCATAACCATTACATTAGACCAAAAGGACCATATTAGTTGCTACAGAAGCACAGAGGAGCATCTAACCTAACTGCACTAGAAAGGAATCTATTTTGCTGTGACACTGTCCTTCTGACCCCCTTCTAAGAAAAATCCCAGCCACATTTAATGATCATGCCTAATGGAGGTGACTTGCCAATCAGATCATCTTTCTTCAGGCAACGGAAGTCACTTAAAAGACACCCAGAATAAAGGCAGAAGGCAGGATCACAAGTAAGCAAAAGCCAAGAGAAGACAGAAGCCAAGAGTAGGTGGAAACTAAGAGTACACAGAAATGGAGAAAAAAGAGCAAGAAGTCAGTCAACAGTGGCGAGCACAGTGAGCAGTCAGCAGCCACGTCACCACGGTGGTGGCACCTGAACCAGGGGCTAGGACACTTCTGCTGTCAAGGAGCTGACTGGGCACACTGGTCACCAAAGGTTCACTGCTCCTGAATGACCATCTGGTCCCTGGACCATGTGACTTCCCTGTAAGCTCTCCTCGTTCAATGCTCGTTCAACAGTTTGATGAACATTGTTAAGTTCTAGGAAGAATGTGAAGAATCAGTCCGCCTTCCCACGGACCTCCATCTCTTCATCAGCACCTCATTCGATTATCTCTGGAATTTAAGCAGCTCCCCCTCACCCCACCCCATGGTTCTACAATAAAGGAACCTGTTCTGAGTAAAACTAGTTCTTCTTGGAAGAGGTTTCTACACAAGTGCACAAACGAAAAAGCAAATGAAACTCCAGAAGGGCTTCGAACCAATAAACCTCAGGAGTGTCTGTGGGTTTTGTTTTCCACCACCAGCACAGAGCGTCCTGTGTGTGCCACCTGGCAAGCTTCAGTTCCTGCTCTCTCAACCTACACAGAAAAGAAATGCAAAAGTAGCATTAATAAGCCCCTAAGGTCTGAGACTCTTCTGCTTTGGCGTATGCAAGCACATTCTCTCCGACTGCCGGATGAGAAACAGAGACAGGCATATGGAATGCACACTCAAAGCCAGGCCAGATGGACCCTTCTGAGGCTAAGGAGACCGAGTCCTGATTCACCCACCCCTCCTTAAACCAGACCCCACTGAGGTGAAACTGATAATAATTTTCCTAGAGGGAGAGAAGCATTTCCCTACTTGAGAAAGAATGACAGGAAAGGACATTTTAAAGAAAACGAGCTACTCAGAGAGGTGGTCCTGGAGTTGGAGATGGGGTTTTTGATAATATCCACAAGAAGACCGAGTTGGGACCACAGAGAAACGTCCGCTTAAAAATTCATCAAAGATCTTCAAAGAATGGTACAGGGCAAAGCCTCTCTGCAAACCACCAGACATCTATCTGTTTAAGAACTGCTGTGGAGTCCAGAGAGAAGGCTTGGAACTCAGAGAAAAGGGTGCCCACTAGGGCCTGAGCAGTCTGGGGGAATGCAAGGGTGCGGGGGCAGCACAACTCAAGGCCTGGCACAGAGATGCATGGTTAAGGAAGACCAGTCACTTTAAAGGCACATGGTCTCCCTTTTTCTCTTATCAAAAAAAATAACCAGTGAAGCTAAAAGCAATCCTTTCTTGCAGATAAAAAGTGGCCACAACCTGTCTTATGGAAGAACAGAAGAGGGAGGACAATCATCCCACAGATCTCCATAAAGCCTGCAATCAAGTAGCTGCTGGGGAGGCCAGCTATACCAAGTCCCGTCACTCGTACCACTCACAGGTTGGGACACCACTGTCACCATCCTGGTGTGAATGACTGCCTTTCTGGACATGAAAACACATGCACATGCAAAAATGTCACTTTTCAGAAATTTAGCATGTTCCTAGCCACTCTTCAGATATCTTCAGTTGGATTTTCAGAAGACAGGAGACATACTCAGGGACATTCCTTTCTGAGCATAAAGTTCAAAACAGAATATGTGATAGAGGCTCTGATCACGGTATCCCCAAAACTAAAATGAAAAAGGGGCAGTCTTGCCCAGTGCAGGTGATCACTATATTCTGGAGCCTCAGAGATAAATAACGTGCTTAGTTATTGAACAAACACTTTCATGGGGAACACCTGAGAGATGCCAGGTACTATGTTAGTCACGGGCATTCAGAGTGAAGATGTGGTGACACCCTCAGCAACTAGTCTAGGTGAAAACAGGTAAGTAGAGAGTGCTGGGCAAAGGTATTATCTGTGGGTGCCATGTAGGTACAGAGGGGAAAGGGAGAACTCATGTCAGAAAGCACACAGACGAAGCGCCAGGACCTGGCCCGCCGAGGTGGTGTGTGTGTGCATGTGGCTAGAGGTGAGAGACTAAGAAGTAGCAGGGTTGGGGCTGGGTTTGAATCTGAAGGCATCTGAGCAGAAAGCCCAGGTCATTTGTGCATTTAGACAGGTCACTCCTTGGGCAGCAGGTAGATAATACAGAAGCAGCAGGTAGGCTCTGTAGGGATCCAGGCAGGTGACACTGAGAATGGGAACAAAAGTGACATAAGAGCTACACTACTGGATATTGATTCTCAGCCAGCACTGGGCAAACTGGATTATTTCACCCTTACGATAAACTTAGGAGGCAGGACTACTACCGATGACAGAAAACAGACCCAGAGATGGAGTAACTTGCCAGGTCGCCCAGGTAAGAAAGAGGCAGAGCAGGGATCTGAGGCCAGGCCACCTGAGCCCAGAGCAGGGTTTTAGCCACACTCTACTGTCTGAAAAGCAGCAGCAGCGATGGGCAAGAGGATTATTTCCCACACTACATCATATACCTGTTCCTAAAATGTTAAGAAAAAAATGTAGCATGATGTTCGAATGGTATTCTTACCTCCTATTGATCCCTATCTGAAAAACAGAGTGAACTGGAGACCAGGCCTTCCCCTCCCTACACACATCGCCCCAGGCACAGGCAGAGAGCACCTCCTTGTCATGCGCCCTCAGCAAAGGTGAGTGCATGAGAAGGCAGGACTGAGTGAGGGACGAGATTTCTCTGTGCTGCGCATCGCCACTGCCCAGGTGGGGGAGCAGCTTCCTTTTCACTTCAACCTGGTGAGGAGTTTTAAGGGGACCACTGGGGGAGCTCTGAGACAGTGCTTTGGACCTGAGTCTGTCCAGAAAGGAGCTGGTGGCCTTGAGGGGTGATACCTGCCTGCCCTGGAACTCTAGGGAGAGAGGAGGCTCCGGGGCAGGAGAGGGCTGTCCTGGTGGGACTCTTGCCCTGATGAGTGACTCCAGGAGGAAACGTGAGGGCGGCATGGGAGAGGCAGCTGGGGGTGAAAAGCGACCTGAGATGGCAGCGTTCAGAGGAGCACTTGGCTGAGCAAGAAGGCCAGGTCTGAGCAGTGATGTCCACCAAGCTCAGGGAACCACTAGGCAGAGGGACTCAGCAGGGAAGCTTCACAAAGACCAAGACATCACCCCCTTCACCATCTGCCAGGCCCAGATGGCAAAGCCCTACACTCAGCTCGCACTGGCAGGAAGTGGGCAGAGGAGCACGTGGTGAGTGGGGGAGGGGTGACAGGAGGAAGCAGGGAGCAAAGGCCTCGCTCCATCCCCTCTTCAGGGGCCCCAGGCAGATGGAGCTGGGCGAGAGAGACGGTTTAACACCACGTTAGGTTTGGCGGTGTCGTTATTTCCAGGCCTGAGTAAGAACTGGGCCTGGACTTATGAACCTCCAAATGAGAGCAGGACTGAGGTATCTGAGAGTGAACAACAAAGGCAATACATTCTGACTCACCCGGATTTTCATTCCTGAGAAAACGCTGAATAAAGTTTAGAAGGACATATAAAAAGAGGAAAATTAATTTTTCAATATATTTTACGTGTTTTTTTGAACATACTGGCATGTCAGACTACATGCTGGTTTGCCAGGTACTGAGCAAGGGCTGTGTGGTTTTCAGATTTCCATCAACAACAGAGAACTTGCGGGGATTACTTGGATAACTGAGGATAAGAGACAGATAGAAACTTCAATCAATAAACTGAAGCCTTCAAAGAAGTATTTGCAGCATCTCAGAAGTGTCTCCTTAAAGCAGTTTCAAAGCCAAGGCGTGCATTTTTCTGTCCAAATTACGTGGGTACCCGCTTCCACCTTCCACGGCCCCACACCCTGGGTTATGGACACTTGACAGCTACTGCTATGAACTGCCTGAATCTCTGAATCTCACTGTCTCTCATTTTCCTTCCTGGGAAGATCGGGAAAGTTTTTCCAAGGTGAGTCTACTGTATGATTGTGACAGGAAGCAACTGGAAGGTTCTGAAGTGGGACTTATGGTTACAACCAGGGGCAAAGCCTAGAGGAAAAAGAATCACACACACTGGTCCGCAGGAAAGCCAAGGAGAAAAGCAATAGGGGCTGGAGCTCTTCCAATTCCCACTGCCCCAGTGGGGTCAGGGCTGCACACCAACTGGCTTTTCTGCAGTCCAGCCGGGTAAATGCAATGCAAGACTAGGGAGGGCTGCAGAGGGAACTGTGGGAGAAGGCGGATTTCCACTGTGGCCTCTCCGGGCCTGCTTCCCCACCTCTGAAACAGCAGGTCATCCTCCTCTAACAGTTTAACCCAAAGGATGCAGAGATCACAGAAGTGAAAACGAAACCCCTTCGCGAAGAGCTGTTTTTCCTGTGTGGTCTTCCACAATGTATGAAGTCCTTCTGCATGTTCACATTCGGTCACGAACACCTTTTGGGCATCCACGGTGTGGGAGGCTGATGCTAGAACTGAGCCTAAAAGGGTGAAGACAGGCTTCTTTGCCCTCAAGGAGTTTTCAGGCTGGGGTGTCCACCTTCCACTGGGGGGCTGGCGCTGGGATGGGGCAGGGGGGCAGGAGGAGCAAGAGAACCTCGACCTCACACTGAAGACCAGCGAAGGGCACTCATCCTGCTGCAAAAAGCTTAGTCTCCCCCTGCCCCACCCTCCACAACTCTGCTGGCAGCACTTCACCATGATTGTTAAACATATATCACTCTGCCTCTCGCCCCCACATAAAAACTAAGTAATAAGAATAAATATTGAACGAAATAAAAAAGGATACGTACCCCTAATTTTGTCTTAAAATGAGACAATCATGTAGGTTCCCATTTTTGTGCCAGAAATAAATGGCACAAATAAATTTTCTTCCCTGACATCCCGAATTAATGGCTTTGCTGTTTCTAACACTGTACCACTATCAAGTCAGACATCAGAAACCACATGTAGTACTACTTCCTTTCATGCTGCTAATGCAGTATGCTTACTAGGGATCGGAGGTGACTACTGACTTCTTTAACTGAATGATACAAGCCACAAAGTAGCCAGGGCTCAAAAGGATGCTTTCATCATTCACTTGCTCATTCATTCTTTCATAAGCAATATTTTCTGAACACCTACCGCGTACCAGTTACTGTTCTAGGTACTGGAGTGTGGCAGTAAACAAGTCCCTGCCATCACAGGGCTGGGCTGACTTTTTTGTGAGGGGGGAGAGCAAGAACTTGTTAGCACATAAGTGGTAAGGCCTATGAGAACACAAGGGGAGAAGCACAGAAAAGAGGAGAAAAAAGGCTGGGGTGGGGTGAGAGTGGCTACGTTAAACAAGCCAGGAAGGCCTATGGACAAAAGTGACATCTGAGCAGAGATCAGAAATGGACTGACAATGTAGAGCTGTCAGGGAGAGAATACCAGGTGGTAAGAGCAAGTGCAATGGCCCTAGGGTGGTAAGTTATGTTTGAGATTTTGGAGGAAGAGCAAGATGGATGAGTGGGGGCTCAAGTGTGGCATGGGAGGGCACAGCGAGGACACCTTATTAGAGGGTTTGTAGCAGGGAAGTGACAGATCTGTCCTTTGTTTAAAAGCATCACTCTGGCTGCCATGTGGGGATGGGCCTGGATGGCAGTAGGGGCTCAAGAGCAGGGGCAGAAAAATAATTGAAGGATTCTGCACTAATGCAAGCAAGATGTGTTAGCAACTTAGACCAAGATATAACATTGTAAAGTATATTTTCAGTATAGTTTCAGGGCAGAGCTGACAGTGTTTGTGGGTAGACTAATGTGGTATGAGAGCAAAGATGGGTGTCAAGAACACCAGAGACCAGAGCAAGAGGAAGCACAGAGTTGCAGTTTATTGCAATTGGGAAGGGCAGGTTTGGAAAGGAAGGGCAGGGGGAGTCAGAAGTGTTATTTTGGATTGCTAAAGTATCAGAAGCCCACTGGGCATTTAAGTGGAGGTGTTGGGTAGTCTGGAGTTCAGATCAGGTCTGGAGCAAAGATCTAAATTTGGAAGTCATCAGTGTTAGATGGCGATTAAAGCCCCAAGCTCAAATGACGTCTCTGTAGAGCATGAGTGAATAGAGAGAAGAGGTCCTCGGACTTCCCCTGGGGCACTCCGAAATTTAGAAGTCAGAGAGGTAAGCTGGAATGAGCAAAAGAGTGTGAGAAGGCACTGCCTGTGAAGCAGGACAACCGGGAGTGTGTGATATCTCAGAAGCCAAGTAAGGAAAGCATTTCTAGAAGGGAGAAATGATAGACCACCCCTAGTTCTTACTTTACTGATAAGGGTTTCTGAGCACCTGGATGAGAAATTGATGTGCTCCATGACCCAGATGGGTTCAGTAAGAAAGGAACAGATTTCTAAGACTGAGGATAATCACAGCTAACGTGAAGGATATAGTCTATCTACAAGACAAGACGCAGAAAAACAGTCTGATGTAACGACAAGTAGATGGATTAGAAACTGCCTGAATGATGACACCAAGGGCACATATAAGTGAATGAGTGTCAACCCCAAAGGAAATTTCTGGTGACAAGTCATTGGGCTCTGTCCTTGGCATGCTCAACGTATCAGTGGCTTTGATCAGTGATAACTAAACTTGACTGCAATTGGAACAATTTAGGAGGCTTATGAAAACAGAGCATCCCAGTAGCCACCTGGACCTACTGAATCAGTAGGTGGCACTGGGGCAAGGAACAAAACAAAACAAAACAAAAATACCTGAGCAGCAGACAGAACCAAGAGAGAGGGTTGATCAAAATGCACAGCTAAATCCAAGCTGAGTGGAAGAGGGAATGCGCTGGATAACGACTGGGTGAA
The DNA here is from genome assembly GCA_030015415.1 of Cynopterus sphinx. NCBI lineage: Eukaryota > Metazoa > Chordata > Mammalia > Chiroptera > Pteropodidae > Cynopterus > Cynopterus sphinx. The sequence continues at coordinate 122,996,482 of CM057382.1, forward strand.
TGTGGAATCCTACATTTGACTCTGGATAGGGCAAGCCAAGCTGGATCTGAGACCAACTTGAATTCTCAGTAATCAACAGTGTGACCTCAAGCTGCAATGGCAGGAGATGAAAGGAGAAGGGACAATTCAGCCATACTCGATTTGTCCCCTTAAAGCACCTGTTAAGGGTCAGAGAGCATGACCAAAATGCTGAAGGGATTCCACCCAAAGAGAAGCAGATGTTTAGCTGAGAAACTCAGAAGGAACCAGGACTCCATCCTGATTACCTCAAGGGCCAACATGTGGGACTTATTCTGTGGGATCCAATAGGGAAGAGCCGCAACCAGTGAGTGAAAACTCTTAGGACATGGTTCTATTTAGGTGGAAGGAAGGAACCTCATCCCATCAGAGACCTGGTTCAACTCAGAGGTTAACCCAAAGGGTTTTGCAAGAACATCCTTTGCAGTTACCAAGGTAATTAAATGCACGTCATGTCCTTCTTAAGATACCTCAAAACAAAACCAATTCTCAGGTCCATGAATCAGAGCCTAGAACTCTTCTAAACTTTGAGGCAGCTTCCAAAGCTAAGGTTTTGTCCTTGTCTCTGTGTAGAAGTGGGCATGCTATGGTCACGTGTCCAGAAGAGGGAGCCACATCTGCTTCATACCAGGCACTGTCTTGGGGGCCACTGCATTTAAATTTCAAAACAGTCCTATGAGGTGATATTAATGTCCTCGCTGCATAAAAAAGAAAAGAGCATCTCCGAGAAGTTAACACAGTTGTCCAAAGTGACACAGATAATAAATGGAGGAGCCAGTATTTGACCTCGGGTCTATTTGGTCCAAAGCTGTGCTCTTTTCCACACAGCAAGCAGAGCGATCCTAGAACAAAAGCCAGATAAGGACACTCTCTTGTCAAAATGCCCTAGTGACTTCCTCTCATCCAAACTTCTGCAGGACCCTGTCTGCTCAGGCCTCTGCCTGCCTCTCCTGCCAAATCCCCTACTTTTTGCCCTTTCCCCTCTCTTCTCCCTTCCAGTTCTTCTGGCCTTCCTCCTATTCCTAGGAACAACCAAGTCCCTGACTCAGGGCCACCACACTTGGCTATTCCCTCTGCGGGGAATGCTGTTTCCCCAGACCTCTGCAGATCCCTCTTCATGCAGGTCTCTCTGTTCCAGTGCCACCTCCTCAGGAGGCTGTTCCCAACCACTCCATCTAAAAGAGACCTCTCCTCCCACCACTCTCTAACTAGCCCTTACCCTACTCTGTACCTGGATGCATATGCTCGGCTAATTAACTGCTCATTGTCAGTGTCCCACTAGAATTCAGCCTCCACAGGGGCAGAAACAGTATCATTCAAGGCTGCATACCCAAGCCCGGGGCCTACTTGCAGCCAGTGTACATCAGACTGGGTTCTTGCATGTCCTCCTCTACCCTCTTCCCCCTCCATTTGGTCCCAGTGCACAGAGTTCTGCTCCACAGTAACTGGGTGACCTTGGCCACATAACTCTCCAGAGGAACTGTCCATTTGCTGATAGTGGCCCTGACAAAGAAGGGACTACTATCTCATCCCTCCCTAAAGACATCACCCCCATTCTGATATTTGTGTGAAACTGCTGCGGTTGTAGAATTGTGATTTTATCAGAAAAGAGACATTGGGGGCAACTGTTGAAACAAAAAGATATTATATTTCACAAAAAGAGGGGGAAAAAACCCTTCAAAATGACCAATTGTCTCTTTATTGCCAGAATAGACAATTAGTTCATTTAATGCCTTCCAGGATTTTTTCAAAGCAGATAGAAAGTGACTCTTATTAGAGTTATAAAAAGCTATGTGATTTGGCACTGAACCAACCACAGGACTTCTAAAAGTGGAATTTCTAAGATTCCACCAATACAACTCTCCAAACTTACAAGGGGATCAAAGCAAAAGCTAATCATAATCCAAGAGAAAACCAGAATGGGACAGAAAAGTTTCCAGAGATAAAATCATCTCTGTTTTAGGAACTTAATTTGTCTCCCTTCTTATATAATCACGGCCCGGCCTTATAACATTGCTGGACAGTGGTTCATCTTCCATAAAACATTTTACATTCTGTAGAAGCATTCTGTAAATAAATAGAGAGTAGTTCATTTCAAGAAAACTCAGGGTTCACTATGAGTTTCATTTGACGCAGTCTATCTGAACACTGTTTTAGTTGTGGAGATTCCTAGTGGCACCCAGGGGACTCTTGTTTGCTGGGCTTTCTTAGTTTTTCTCCCCTTTCCTAATACATATAACACTTCAAAGAAAACCTTGGCTTCAGGCCCTGGTCAAGCTCAAAGGGTGAAATGCCAAAGAGATAAGAGAACAATCTTCTGGGAAAACTTAAGCTAACCTCTTAGTTCACAAATTTTAACCAATCTATCCACTCCCTCACTTTCACAAGGTGGAAGATAATAAAGCTTCAGTGTGTAGCCAAATACCAGGACAGATAAAATGCTGCCATCGCTTTCACTTCCAAAGAAGGGAGAAGAAAGGAGATCGGGTTTGTTTTTGAATTCCAGTGCTTAGCCTCAGTAGGGAAGTTGTAGAGAAAAAATTACAAGGTGAGGATGGGAAGCAAAGGGGAAGAGGATCCAGGGCAGTGGTGTCATGAGTGTGTCACTTAGAGTATAAACCGCCCTACTTAGAATATGCTACTCCCTAGTTCCAGGTTTTCCCCTTTACGAAGCTGTATTTGATCATAAATTTTGAATATTCCTAAATGCTTTCAATCAGAAGGCAAGTATTCACAATCTTTAGCATTAATAAGTTTAATATTCAAACCCAAATTATATCTACCTTCCTTCATGGGACATGCTCACAGCTTATCACATAATGTTCACACTAAAAAAAAATCATCTTTATGGCTTGAGTAATCTTCCAATGGGTTAAAACAAAAAGAAAAAAAAAAAACACAATGCTACAGGTTTTTTAGTGATATTTAAAAGTGTTACTGGAATTCTTCTGCCAGAGTGATGACCTGTTTCATGGGAACACATGCCTTTGGCTAACTGATAAATTTCCAATACACTTCTCTGTTGTGCACGTGTATAATTACTTCTATAATTATTCTGATATATTGATTAGTGTAGGCTCCATTCCTAAACAGCATTTAAAATATGATATTATCTTCCAAGAACACTTTCGTTAAAGAACCATATTTGTTTATATTCAGTAGTTTCAAAGAAAAAAAAGGAGATAATATAGTATAATGTGCAGCCTCTAACAATCCAAATGTATGCATTTTCATGATATTCAACTTACTTTTTCATTCCACGCCCACAGTCCAATTCCAAGAAATGTTATTCCCAAAAACTGAAAGAGAGAAAGCAGTGTAAGTATAAGGGTAAACGCCATGTTTTTACTAATACAAATCAGAAAGTTTTCAATCAATTCTTTTGCTACTTTACCTGGCTGAGAAATAGTTTTCTCTAAAATCTGAGTAACAATTTTTAACAACAACAACAAAAATCCCAGAATCCCCTTGATTAAAGTTATTACAGCATGAAGAATAGTTATACAAATGGATACATACATACTGAAATATTATTCAGTCATGTATATACATATATATACACATACACATATATATACATATGTACATACAGACACAATGAAATATTATTCAGTCTTAAAAAAGAAGGAAATCCTGACATCTGCAACCATATGGATAAAGCTGGAGGCCATTATGCTAAGTGAAATAAACCAGACAGAGAAGATAAATACCACATGGTATCACTTATATGTGGAATCTAAAAATAAATAAGTCAAACTGAAAGAAACAGAGAACAGAAAAGTGTTTGCCAGGGGTGGGGAAATAGAGATGACAGGTAAAAAGGGTTCAAACTTCCAGTTATGAGATTAATATGGCATGAAGATCTAACGTATGACGTGGTGACTACAGTTGATAAAAATGTATTGCATAATTAAAATCGTAAGATATGTAAAGCATACAACATGATGTTTTGATACAGGTATCCATGGTGAAAGTATATAACACTTCCATCACCTCACATATTAACTTTAATAACTTTCACCATGGATACCTGTATCAAAACATCATGTTGTATGCTTTACATATCTTACGATTTTATTTTTCAATTAAACCTCAATGAAGCTAAAACATTTTTTAAAAAGTTTAATTAAAAAAAGAGGGTTAGGGACATGTAGGTACTTCAAGTCATTCAGATTATAAATAGTAAGAGTAAGGTAGAATCTTAAATAAAATCAAAGTCACTGATAATGTTTAATGCTGCCGTTTAGTGCAGGGGAAGAAACAGTGCATGCCCCCATAAATCCAAGCCCAGCTTTCACTAGAAAACAGAAAACCAGGGCCATGCATTGAGAAGAGCTAGAGATTCCCACCAATAAGCCACTATAAATGGGCCAGGTCAGAGAGGGCATGCAGAAACCCCCAAGTGTCCCTCAACAAGCTCTTTATCATTCCTTCAAAAGGTAACATGAATCTTATTAAGTCCAATGTGATTCAAAAAAATTTCTGATTTTCCTGTTTTTCAGAAACGTCAATGACTTATATTGTAATTGAGAGGGCTTCCACGACATGGCCAGGCCTCAACTCAGTGCCATAACGTCATGAATAACGTGAGACAGAGTTAAGAGAACCCAGGACAAACTCAGCCCCCACGCAGAGGTACCTCTCATACATAACCATGGATCTCAAGTGCAGGGGAGGGGGGCGGGGAGCATGTTAGTAACCAGGGTGACTTGCCGCTTTTAATTAGTTTTCACTGATTCCATCTGCTCTAAGGCACACATTCTGCAGCCCCGCCCCGCTATATTTGAACATTTCTGAAATTGGGATGTGTCTCAAAATTGATGCTATCGCACAGGTTTTTCTTCCTGTTTGTACCAAAAATAAGAGTGTGTCTGATAATCGAGGTGTCACAGATTCGATGACACATTGTGCAGAGCTGTCCACCCACTAAGAAAAGCTCAGTGATTAGAACGTGATTAGGGTGTAATTGGCCATGAGGAAGGACTCATCTTTTTCCTCACCTTCGTTATCAATAGCAAACTCTGAATTTCCTTTCCAAACACTGAAGTGAAAAGAGAGTGGGCAGGCTGACAGGCAGATGCAGGCTGCTGGCAGCAGCGCGCACTGTTTATTTTACTAACATCTTGATTAAGTTAAATGTCAGGAAAGCTGTCCACTGAGAGGAGTGCGAAAAGAAAAAAAAAGAAAAAGAAAAATAACACGAGACTGAGGGTGGTCATTCTTTCCAGTTTCAGGGAAATCTGAGAACTGTCCACCTGGCAAGGTCTTTGCCATTCGCCCCAGGGGTGACACTTTGTAGGCATCAGCTAATAAATCCAACAGGGGCTGGGAGAAAAGCAGGAACAGAGGGAAGAGGGGACTGAAAAGAACAAACAAACAGTTCCCGTGGGCTGAAAATGTGGTGATGTTTTTAAAAGTAAAACTTCTCGAATCTCCCAACAATAATCTGGCACTGCAGTAAGAGTATGCAACACGCTCTGAGCCCCGTCACGGAAAAGCTTCAGCAGGTCCTTGCTGGAGATCCCTTTCTTCCTACTTTGGCTCTTAGAGATTTGAAAAGTGTTTGGAAAGATGTCTTGCTTTCAATATCTCAACAGAAAAGCTACGGTTGGCTCCTCGACCACCAGGTCAGAGTGCGACTTCACTTTATGTTTTCAACCCAGACAACAAAGGCACCAGTCCCCCCAAAAGGCTTAAAGGAACCAGGGCAGTTGTGTACAAAAGTAAAGCAGTTCAGCATGTTACTATCTCATCTTTACAAGTCCTAGACACAAGAGGATAACAGGTGACAAGTATACACACAGGAGCCCATCAGACCTAGAAATCACTGAGCACTTGACTTCACACACACTGACGTCAAACTCTTGCTGGTGAAATGCCTGACTTTCTAATGCTGAAGCTCTTTGTGGACAAATGTTCAACCATCTCCCCTGATGCAGAATTTAATCACAGTGTCACCACAAGATGGGTGGAATATTGTGGCAGAGGACATCGTGATCAGCTGTCCCTCTTGCTGCTGAAGAGGGTGGACATGCCACTGCTGAGGGTCCTGCCTAATTGTTAATATTTATTTCTCTTTATGACTTGCCAAGCACTGTGCTTTGTGCTTTGTAGGAAGTCCCTCTTTAGCATTACAAGTTTTATTTTAAAATAGCACGATTATTAACCCCATTTTAAGAAAGAGAAAAATGAGGCTCACAGAGGCACACAGCTTCTTAGTGGAGCAGAGATGTGAATCAAGAGAAGTCTACCATCGACATGCATGTTCTTACCAGCCCTGATAAATTCCCATCCCTCATGGGGCAGAAAGTTGAGGGATTCAGGTTAGAATTAGATGGGATAAAACCAGGACATCACACATTCCTTCCACAGGAAGCAAAGAGAAATTGTAGAGGTAGAAAGAGATGAAAACCTTCCCTTCACTTAAGTACTGGTTGAAGAAATGTCCCATATGCTGGGGTCAGCAACAGAGGAAAGTAGAAAACAGAGAAATTCCTAGCGGATCAACATTCTCCTCTTTGTGTAAAGTTCTCCCTTCCTGGCACTTTGAAAACCCTTTGTCTTTCACGAACAACATAAATGGACTGGACACCAATAGTTTCTCACAATAAGGAGAGAGGGGAAAAAATGGGGTTTAAGGAAGACTCACAGACAATCCTTCTATAATCTTGCTCTACTACTTTCTGCTCTGTGACTTTCCAAACAAGGGTTTAAGAATCTGGAGACAGAACAGTGGATTTAAAGTCCAGGAAAGGGCTCGACACCTAAGCAGGCGAGCGGTACGGGCCGGGCCTCAACTTGTACATCCCTTCGGGGCTACGTCACTAGCAAATGTCCTCCCAGTTACTCTCAGCCCATATGTTTCATTTTAAAATCAAGTTGTTCCAGCTCCAAATTCTTAAACAGAGAAGAGCCAAAAAACCAAATACAGGCATGCAACACTTGAGGCACACTGAGCTCCCCCTTCCCATCCCCGAAGAAAAGGCGGCCATAAACCACCAAACTGACCTCCTTCTGAAACCCGGAGGCCAACTTACAGGGAACGGCTGAGAGCACTTAAAGTCAACTCTATTCCTTTAAAACGGAAACAAAAACAAATCTGATGTATCTTCCCATATGGCAAAATATGCAAACACGGTACAAATGTTTATCCACCCAATTTTTGATGTTTTAAAATTAATAACGATAGTTTTGCCAACATTTATTGAATGCTCAGCACGAACTGGGTCCTATGTTTTATATGAATTAGCTAAAACAGTACTAACAGAGTAGCCACTAGCTATGGAGCATCTGTAATGTGGCTAGTTCAAACTGAGATGTGCTCATAAGTATAAAATATACACTGGATATAAAAGACTTAATAAGAATAAAAAGAATGTAAAATATCTCATTAATAGTTGTTTTATTATTGCCTCTATGAGTTGAAATAATACTTTAAAAGCTACAATGGGTTAAATAAAATATATTAAAATTAATTTCACTTGTTTCATTTTACTTGAAAAAAATTTTTTTCCTTTTTTTTTTTTTAAATACAGTTACTGGAACACTTCAATTATATATGTGGCTTGCATTATACTACAATTAAACAATGTTGGCATAAAGTATCCCACAACGCTCCCATACAATATGTACTGATATTATCTCCATTTTACAGAAAGGAAACTAAGTAATTCTCCCAAGAACATATAGGTGCCTGGGCTGAGTGGCTCAGGAAATATATGAGTCCTCGGCCCAAGCTCAAAATTTTTTTAGTACTTTCTTAATGTCATAAAACACTTATCCAGAGAAATAAAGGACAGAGAACTATACTGACACTGACACTCTTGTCCTAAGACTCAGAATTGCTCCTTTAATTTCTAGGCATCCAAGGCAAAGGTATGTTTTCCTGACAAGAAATGAGAACGGCACTAGGTGGAAACCGAGAGAGTGGCATGCTGATGGAAGCCTCCTGGGCTTTGCAGAACAAGAGCCAGCAGAGCTGATCCTCAGGAAAAGCTGGAAAGGAAAATGGCCCTAGTATGTGACTAGGGTGACTGAGCATCTCTGCAAGGAGGGACGCATCGGCCCCTCCTTTTCTCTGTGGTCTACAAAAAGAAGACCTCTTCCTCCACTTGTTTTAGTCCTTGCTGAGCCTCCAACAACTTGGAAATGAACCAGTCAGTATTCAGTTTTAACTGGTACAAAAACAGATACTTCAAGAAGCCATTCATTCATCCATCTACAATCGTCAACAAATATGAGTTCCTACTTTGGGCTAGACACCACTTTTCTCCTGTGATAAATGGAGATAATAAAATAAAACAGATACAGTCCTTGCCCCAGTGAGCTTATAGTCCAGTAAGAAATAAGAGATTTTAATAAGTAATCAGAGTGTAAAAGACAAAATCACCCTTGATGGTGCTATAAAAGAGAATAAAATAAGGCTAATACAGACTGTAAGAGGGGAATTTGATCCAGAGAGCAGTACAGGAAGGCTTTAAAAGGCAAGTAAAAGGGTCTAAAAAATGACTGGTGTGGCTGGTGCAGAGAATGTGGGGTGGGAGTGAGGGGGGTTGGGAGGACAAGGTACAGCAGGTCTGCAGTTAGAGATGTGAGCACAGACCCGCCAGTGCATGGCCTTGTAAGCCACTTTAAGGAGTGCAGTCATTATCTGGGGAGGGTTAGCAAACCATTTAAGGGCTGACTGTGTAGTGGGCTGCGATGGAGCAGGCAGGTCTTCAACAGATTCAAGCTTCAGAAAAATGATGATCTGGGCTATAGAAGAGATTAAATAGAGTCCAGAGTGGACACAAGGGGACTAGAAGGAAGCAGCTTAGGCCATGCAGATAAAACATGACCTTACCCTGAACTGAACGCGGTGAAGAAATAGATGAAACCGAGACCATTTAGAAGTAAAACTGACATTTCTGGTGATGACTCGACATGGTGAAGGTGGGGGCAAGGGTGAAGGAAAGGGAGGTAGTAAGGATAATGTCTGTGATTCCAGCACCTTCTACATAGATGGCTTTTCAAAATCCATCAAAATTTCAACTTGCATACTTTAAAAAAATAAATCATTTAAAATCAATATACTTGTCTACCACCCTCTGCTACTTTTATTCATAAAAGGAAGAAGTTTTGTATAGGTGTACATTAATGTTCACAGGCAACTCTTAAATGGACATTTTCAGTCCTCTCTGCTTAAAAAAAATAACAATTACGTCAATGACATCTGCGCAGCATCCCATGAACTGACTTAAAATAACAATGCAGCAAGGTAAACATGATGGGTGAAAACAAAAATCAGGTCAATCTCGCCTCAACTGGAGCCTCAAAAATATTATCTTAAATAACAATGGGTGGAATTATTTCTTTATTATTCTGATGAAGTTTTTTTCTTTTCTTTTTTTTTTTTTTAATTTTAAGCTCTGCCTGAATAAACAGGAGAGGTGCACTGAAAACTTTGGCAGAGAAGAGAGGAAAGAAAAGAATGCCATTAGGAAAGATATATTTCCCTGAAACTATACTTTCTATTAGATATTTTTCTGACACTTTGGTATGAACAACATGCCATTTTGGCAGGGGTGAGTGAGGTGGGGCAGTCTACACCAGTGAGTTAAACAATTACGTTAACAAAATACACACTGTCTTTGTAGAACAGGGGCTGATTTCAGGAAAAGCCTCTGGACATAATTCCTGCCATGCCGTGTCTAAGGAGTAAGCGTGGGCTGATGGAAAATTCAATTCACAGAAAAATCAATCCCAATTTTGCCCCTGGGTCCCTATGTCCCAGTTTGTATGTTCAAACTGTCCGGGACCCTCATGACAAGATGATAAGACAGATAAAGCTTAAACTTGTAAAAGGACATTCACATCTGAGCCGGGTCAACCTTTTCACTTTGCCTCGCCCTTCCATGTGGCCTGAACACACGCAGCCCATTGAAGCCTGGCTCCAATGCTCTCCGTGGTTCTGTGATCTTGGGAAAGGCTCTTTGTTCAGTCAATACATATTTACTGAGCATCTACTACGAGCCAGGCAGTCATCTAGGGGCTTGGATAAGATGGGAAACAAAGGAGAAAAAAAGTGCCTGCTCTTATGGGGCTGACATTCCAGTTAGGATGTGTCGGGAGGGAAAAGGCAATACGAAGAAACGTAAATGAGTAGATTACACAGAATTTTAGAAGGTGAAAGCACCGTGGGATAGGGGAGCAGCATAAGGGGACCAAAATGGGTGCAAGATGGAGGGAGGCATTACAATATTAAAACAGAGCAGAAAGGCAAGTCTCCATTAAGAAAGTTACATGTCAGCAGAAACATGAAGGAGATGATGGTGGATGACAGGGAATGGTGTCCAGGCAAGGGAGCAGCCTGGCTGAGGTGCTAAGGCACAGCTGTGCAGTGCGCTGTAGGAGCAGCCCCCGAGCTGGAGTGCACATGGCAGGGGTAACATGAGATGGGCCGGGTTGGGCTCTGAAGGCTGGGGCAACAAGCTTTTCGAAGGGAAAAAGAATCATAGGAGGGTTTCCTGACTTCCTAGAGCCCAACAGTTGTCATCTGTCAAATGATGATAAGGGCACTTAAGGAAATGCACAAGACAACTAGAAGGGCAATGAGGTCATGTGAGATCCAAAGAGACCATCATGGTATGGCCAGAACTTCACGCACATTATTAGTTCTTTCCCCGTCCTCAAGCATTACTCAGCCTGCCTCCTCCCCCCAGACCTATATGGGTCACAACAACAAAACCTGCTTCAAGTCCTGTCTCCTCCAAGTATGAGAAACCATCCTCATTCTCAGCGACTAGAGGCCCTCTCGTCTGCACTGCTGTACCTCCCCACGTGTGCGATCTGATGTCCACACCAGAGGATTTGTAAAGGAAGGATGTGATGTGGGCTCAGACAACAGGCGTGATGGGGACTGTGCTAATTGGGGAGCACCTGCCCTCCATACAGCTCCCTCCCTGGACACTATCTTGAGGATCATTCCAGAACAGTGCATACAAGTATCCCCATGCATTTAAAAAATAATAATAAACTCTAGTCAGGATAGCGAGAACACGTGTCATTTCAAATCTTTTTTATTTCTTATTTCAGCTCTCAGGTTCAGGAATTCTGGCTCCAGAATCTAAAACCCTGCTAATTTTGAAATCTCACATTATAATAAGTGCCTTCCCACGGGGTTCTTGATGCATCTTCTCTCTCCCTAACCTTATCACTCTTTGTGATAAACAGGTTCTGGTGTCATTATGCCCATTTTAAAAAATCCTTTTGTAAGAAAGTGGGACATAATTATAGCCAATGTTGATTGGGGTAGCTTCTCAAAGTGTAACCCCTTCTTCTGAAAAACAGTTCCCACCCTCAAGAGTGGGCCTCTGCAGCCATATTTGTCAAGGGGGGCCCAGTTGCCCTCTCCCCTATCTAGACTAAGGTGGGTCCATGTGACTCATGAAGAGCCATTCCATTAAATGCGAGGCTGGGACAGAGTCTGTCTTCCTCAGAAACTGGGTGTTGGACATGCCAATTTCTGTCAGTCTCAGTCTCCCTTATACTAGAACAGACTGGGGGTGCTGGGGAGAGATCATTCGGATATAGAAAGCAGAAGAGAGACACAAAGTAACTTCTGCTCCTGACCACTTTCTGTTCCTTATGCCCAGGACCCCTGGGCACCCGGCCTGATCCTGGGTCACACGCAATGCCCCTGGGTCCCTATTATACATCCCTCCCCACTCCCATCAGCTCAAGCTACTTTGGGGGCTTTTTGTTACTTGCAACCAAGAGGGTCCTAGGACATAAACAAGAGACCAGATTAACTTCCTTCATGCTTAATCCAGTGACAAGCTCCCCGTTCACAACAAAGAGGGCAGAACAGGCAGGAGCTTACAGTGCTGTAGAGACTAATGATCTGGCAGAGGCTGCTGTTCCTTCCCAAGTAACCAAGGAGAAACGCTAGTGCTTCTAAACCACACGTAAACTGCTGTTACTTGGTGTGAGGAGGAACACGTAATCCAGAAACACTCTACCTGAGTGAAAGAGGGCTGCCCTGTGCTTGCCTGTGGGATTCTGGAAGCAAAACGATCAGCTAGAACCCAAGAAATGGTTCCCAAAGTAATACCACAGCACAGAGTCTGGGAAAGGGCGAAGGGGAGCAGGAGAGGTGCCAGGCACTGTGGACCCCCGTTCTCTCCGCCTGTTCTCCTAGAGAGGGTAGAAGGGCTCTCTGCCTTTGAACTTGATGCACAATAAGAGAACGTACAATACAGGAACAACATCTTGTTTGAAAATTCCTTTGTTGGAGTTTGGAGCTTCAACTTTCTGACAAGAACCAGTAATCTGAGATGAGAAGAGAGAGAAAAGGGGAGGGCTACGCAGGCAACAAAACCTATATTCTTCTTGGCAATCAAGCAGACAATGCGGGCACAGGGAAAGGAACATCCGCAATTAAGCAATGCAACTTTAGATGGAAACACAGAGGCTGCAAGCTTACAGCCCACTAATCTCAGAAAAAGCAAGGCTCACCCTGCCTAGGCCATTCCATCTGCAACTCTCTGATTAGATAAAACCAAGGCTAAGAACAGACCAGAGAGATGTTCTGAAAGCTGGAGAGGACTGAGGGAAAAGTCAAGTATTTCAAACCATGAGAAATGAGCTATCTATGGACAAACATCAGCCTTTGTGGGAATAAGCTCCTGCCGTTTACATCAAACAGCCAAGCAGAGCAGCTCCAGCTAATGGCAGCTTTGAAGGTTTAATACTCTCAGATGTATACTGTTTTTGTGTCGAAACACCCTAATGCTTTAAAAAAACATCTTAGGCAAGATTTAAAGGTTAATGCAAATAAAAGTTACAATAGGATTACTCTTTTAAAGCACAGGTAGGATTATGTAATACATTTAATAAGTATCTTCCATATATAGTGGGTATGGTGCTAGATGCTAGGGACAGAGGATAAAAAATATATAACATGGTCTTTTCTTAAAGAGCTAACTGCCCCAGGGCAGTCGGGGGCGGGGGCGGGATAAGTACAACCACAACTCAGGGACAGGGAATGGAGCCTTCAGGGAGACCTGTTGCCACAGAAACACAGAGCTGAGGCAATGGGATCACAGTGGGGTCAGAAGATGCTTCTTCAGAAGTGACACTTGAACTGTGTTTAAAAGGAAGGAGTGAGGAAGACAGGGGAAGCAGCTTGTGCAAAAGGATTAAAGCCTGAAATAGCACATCCCTCAAATATCTGCAAGCGCTTCCAGGGCTGGGGAAGAGAGGCAGGCCTGGCCCCAGGCAAGCAGTAATTTCTGCAGTATGGGTCCTGCTCCTGCTCCTGCTCCGCAGCAGGACCAAGACACTTGTTAGAAATAAAATTCTCAGGCAGCCCTGGGCCTGCTGCATCAGAAACTCTAGGGGTGGGGCCCAGCAAGCCCTGTCTTAACAAGTCCTTGGAGTAACTGTAAAGTCTGAGGATTCCTGGGCTAGAGGTGGCTAAGCAGGGGCCTTATCACAGCAGGCTGTGTGTGTCCTTGGGACCAAGGCACTGCCAAGCTACTTGAAGCCAACCAAGGATTTTTAGCAAAACAGTGATAGGATCAGATTACATTTTGTAGCAATCATTTCTGTACAGCTCAGAGAATGACTTGAAGGGAGGTGAGACTGCAGATAGAGACAAGATGGGAGGCTACTCCAATAATTCTAGTGGCAATGACATGAGCCCAAAAAGGCAGTGACAATAGGATGAAGATAGAAGAGAAGATTAAGGAGGAGACTCTATAGCAGGGGTCCCCAGTCCCTGGGCTGTAAACCGGTACTGGTCTGTGGCCTGTTAGGAACAGGGCTGCACAGCAGGAGGTAAGTGACAGGCTATAGAGCAAAGCTTCCTCTGTATTTGCAGCAGCTCCTTAGGACTGGCATCACTGCCTCAGCTCCACCTCAGGTCATCAGGCATTAGATTCTCATAGGAGCATCAGTCTCTGGTACCAAAAAGGTTGGGCACTGCCAGTCTATAGGAGTTGATGACATGAAGCAGAGAGGGTAACGGTAAGACCATGGTTCCTTGAACCAGAATGCCAGGGTTTGAATCCTAAATATGTAATCTCAGGCATGTCCCTTAATCTCCCTATTTCTCTCAGTTTCCTAATCCATAAAATGGGGTTATTAATCTCTGTGAAAGCAAGCTCCATTAGAGCAGAGATTTTTATGTTTAGCTTCTTCTGTATCTCCCAAACTTAGAACAATGTGTACTTCACAGTAGGTCTCAAATAAATACCTGTTGAATGAGTGCATTACTTGTGGGAGATGAGAAAAAGAGAGGAATCTAAGAAAATTCCCAGGCTTCTAGCTTAACCAACTTGGTAGGCTGAAGTGTCATTTCTGAAGTCAGGAAAACTAACAGGAGACAATATTTTAGGAAAGAAAGAGGCTGAAATGGTGGAGACTGCTTGTGCTCAATTAAATTAAAGACTGAACACAGAGCAAGAAAACGAAGAAAGTAACTTTCCTTATTTCAAAGATGAACAGATTGGGTGCAGGAAACCCCAGGTTTAGTGCCGGCAGGAACACGAACTAGCTGTGTGAATTTGGTCAAGTTGATGAATGAAAGTGTGTACGGAGAATGTCACCCGCCCCAGCTACACAGGACTTTGGTAATCCAACACAAATGAAGGGAATAAGACCTTTTGAAAAGGATATGCAATGTAATTAAAATATCACACAAGATCCATCTGTTAAAATAACAGGGTGAGATACATGCTGTAGCTACTGGCTATGTCACCTGGCATATATGTAGGCCTTAAAAATCAGTGCACATTAGTTATTCATGGAGTCTGTGCTTACCTGGTGTCTGTTTCCAGAGTATTTTGTGTGGGGAGACAATTTTCTCAAATTTCTGTACTTCTTATGAGGGGAGAACTGATGGGAGTTAGGAGTGAGTCATTTGCTGCAGACAATCTTTCCATAGCAGACAGACTTGGAAGACAGAGCTAGTGTTTCCTTCCACAGATCCTGCAGGCTTACTGCCCATGATAAGTTTGGGGTTCCTTAAACTCAGAGTTCCCCTCTTATAACACAACTCACTATGTATACAGGTGTCAACTGGCCCTCTCTGCATCACTCTGTGGAAATCGGGGCTCACAGAAACAGTGGGAAAAATATTGATACAGTAGCTACTCGTGCTGCTGTGATTAGCAAAGTCCTATGTCTCTGTCCTAGGGGTCTGGTGTCTCTGCCAGCATCCATGACACTGTGGCAGGGTAACTTGTCAGCTGGCAGGCAAAGCGACATCTCAGACCCTTCGCAGTTCCTGACATTTAACATTATTTCATAGAGGAGGGGTTGGTGTTTCCTTTCCATCCAACATGGTTCTCCAGCACCCATGGCTTGCTCTGGTCTGCCCTACTGAAGTCAATCAGTCAGAGCTGAGGAAGCAGAAAAGATGTTAGCTATTTCTGGTACTTTTAATTTTTTTCAAACTAATGCAAACACTCTCTATGCTTGTGTATCTGTGTGTGTGTTTTAATTTTCAAATTAAAAAATTTTGTCTTAAAAAGATTTTAAGTTTATTTTGCCGATAACATCTACTTTCTTTTCTAAGAAACATGATGACATCTGGGGGAAAAGTATATAATGAAAGTATTATACATTGCCTATAGCAAAGATATTTGTTTAGTAACAGAGTCACTTTTCCCCAGATGTCATCATGTTTCTTAGAAAAGAAACTCCTAAAGAAATAACTGCACATTTCAGGTAAACTTTAGTAAACAGGTGCCTTAGTTAGAAATAATTATTAAAGAACACCAAGAGAACATAACTTCAGTCCTTCAGACATTACATAGAATGAGTTGCCTAACCCATCTCCCCACAGTGCTCATGCACACAGACACACGTGCCAGTGAGGCAAAGCCACCAAAGAAAACCATAATCAAAGTCCCATACACCCACTTGTTAGAATTCAGGATATTTCTTTAAAATAAAATCTTATTGATAGTATTAGTAACAAAGGCATCCAAGAAATCATCCTTGAGAACCTCAAGTTCACATTAAAATAAGTGAATTTTCTCCCAGTTGGACTTTTTGAAACACTAGATTCTAAGAGAAACATACAACATCCTAGAAATGCCACATAGCCTTCTTAATAACTATCACAGAAGTTATAATTCTGATCAAAGCAAAAATAAATTCTGATCAAGCATAAGAAAAAACTGATGGCAGGTACCCTCATGTTAGGCTCTTTTTTACATTTCCACAGTCATATTTAAACCCCCCTTAATATTTTGACTGGATTGACATCATCTTTCTGATGCTTTATATTCAATCCAAACCTAAAACATCTTGAGATGAATGCAGGATACATGGAGCACACCCAGGAGATCCAAATCCATTGATTATCATGTGAAAGAAGGCCTGGAGGCAATTAGTCCTTTGTTGTGGATGACAAATAAATCTCCACATAAAATGTTCTATACACTGAGGCATCTTTGATCGTCTCACTGGCTCAATGACTCACAAAGGTTTGGGAGGGAGAATGCCTGAAAACAAAAGGGCAGACTGACGGCACCACTGAGTTATTTATTCTGTATATTCAGCTCAGTTTTCTCTCTGTCCAACTTTTCACAACACTATAAAAAGGAATGGAATGAATTCTTTTCAACCAAGAACATCAGCACTGCATACTAAGGAGAAAAGTATTGGCTTAGCCCAGAACCCATATAAACCACTAAATAGCACTCTGCTCTCTCTAGTTAGGTATTTTTAATAGGGGAAATGGACTTTGACAAATCACTCTTTTATATGTTCTTTCATATAAGAGTTTATTATATTACACAGACTCTTAGAAATTAATTCACATGTAGGATAAGCTGTAAGCAAACGATTCATAGCTTCAGTATAGAAGGCTGGGTCACTGCCTTAGAAACTATCCAAGTGTGTACACTTGGGAATTTTCCTTTCCTATTAGGACTGTTTTTCCTTTTCTATTAGAACTGTTTGGAATCACCTCAAGATAAAGAGCAGTGTGAGTGAGGTGTGAATAAGCTGCACCTATTTCCTTTGGTTAAAGATGCTCACCACTTTCTCTTTGACCAAAAGCTGCATAACACAATGTGCTAAAGATCAATGTGCTTCTAAAATGATTTATGAATTCAGATGAATGTAAAAAATCAATATGGAACTAGGAATTATATCTTAAAGACTAAGATCATTGGTGTTTTCCTCCAGTTAAAAGGGAGAGGACAAAGGGATTGCATGAATCATGAATAGTACATGAGCATCGCCTTTGATGAGAAACCAGGGTTCAAATCTGGGCCCCAGCATTTCCTAGATGTGACCCTGGACAAGGCGACATAACTTTATCACCTGTTAAATGGAGGTAGTAATAGCATTCACGCAGAACTGATGTGAGAATTAATTAATTATGTGTGTTGTGTACAGAATGCATTCAGTAAACACACTATCGTTGCAATTAAAAATATCATGGAAAAAACACCATATAGGCTCACTTTTCTGATAACAAAAGCAATAAACATGTCATCTGTACATTATTCAATTAATCTAGCAGATTTTTACTGGAACTGAAATAGTTCATACCAGAGGAACAAAGATTACAAAGATTTAAAATTTTCCTTTTTTCCTCTTTGCAAGAAACTCTTCATTCTCAATATAAGACTTCATTTAAAGCTGTTTAACCAGAGAGGGTCGCTATGGGAAAGTAATCCGCTGACAGCATATTTTAGGTTCACATTAATTTATAGAGGTAGCATAAGGCTCATGAAAAATAAGCTAGCTGGAAGCCCACGGTTAGCCCTTGAGCCTCAGCCAGCAGGGGAGCTTCATGCAGTGTGATCAGTGAATGAGGAGACCCTGGGTGATTAATTAGTGCTCCATGTCAATACTATCAGAAAGGCTTTCAGTCTGTAATGTAAAATAAGCCATCTAATTTTAACTTCCTCATCTCAAAACAAACTTCCATGTGAACATGACTTTGTCAAGCACTTTAAATACTGAAAGAAGATTTTCTCCAAATCTCTTTTAAGACAAATCCTACTTGCTTTGACACACATTTTAGCTCTGGTAAATGGCAGGCCGGACTGGGAAGAATCTAAATAAGGAAGCTTATTTGCAAAATCTCTGAGCAGCAAAATAAACTAAACTCATTTCATAAGTCCCTTTAAGTGTTTGATGCTCAAAAGAAAAAAATTTCTCAATAATGAACAGATTTACTATAAAAACTTAAAGGTCTACCAGTCTCTTCAAAAAGAATGTCATTATAAAAACTATGCATCACTAACTTTTACTAGATTTTATCATGCAGTTGTCAGTGTTTTTATGTTTTCACCATTTGCTTAGTTAGATGTTAATTTTTTAATCTATAATTTCCTAGATATTTCTGACATATATTTTATCCATGTATAGTTCCAAGATGGATGCTGCTGTCTAGATTGGTTAGTTTATATTGCTGCAAGGGTAGCTCTCTGGTATCTATCACTATTTCAGTCAAGTTTCTTAAATTAGATTTAAAAGAGAAAGAAATAACTTTGCTAAATTAAATCAGTTCATTTAACTGAGGCTGACCTTTGGGCAGATAATGTGTATAAACATCAAATGGTCCCTGGCCTTCTCTAAATCTCATCATTTGTCAGGATCTCAAAACTGGGCTCCAAATGTAAAATGAGTATAAAGACATAGATGTTCTATTCTGGTCTATGTAATATTATTTCATTATAGATGAAAGGCTCTATATGAATAAAATACTATGTATAAATACCCTCACATATAGCAGCTATAAGAGATGTGTACACACGTGAAAACATCTAAAAATGTCTCATGCTATAAAATGCAGATCTCATAGGTTAAAATCACTATCTGTTCCATGACGCAGAGGTCCAAGGTTTAAAGATATCAGGCTATGCTTGATCAGAGAGGAGGTGTTACTGATCTTTGCTCATATACAGCTAGGGCTGAAAGGAGCCTCTGAGATCCAGCAAAGTCTGTCAAGAAACAGGAAACTGAGAATCTCCGTTTAGAAGCTGGGGTCCCAGTTCCAACCTAATACTATTCTTTCCCAGATACACAAGGAATCCAAGGCAGCCCAACAGATGAAAATGTCCAATCTAGGCTGTAGGCATACAAGGAGCTCCCTGCTCACAAGAGTCCACACATACACTTAAATTGTACGGCTTGCAAATGTCAGCACAAAGGTAGCAATGCATCCAAGACAATGCAGCTTCTCAACAAACACCTCAGAGGGCTTCAGCGGGCAGGACACATGCTACCTGCACAGGTTGATATCTGGGACCAAGACCTGGAGGTGCTTACCATCTAGCCACAAAAACAGGCAATAAATCAATAATTAACATAAGAGCCAATGTGCAGTAAATGTCATAAATGAGACTGAGAAAAAATGTTTAAGTTCAGAGAAGGCCACCAGATGCCAAAATGAGGGAAGGTTTGAGTCTTGAGAAATAGGGAGAATTTCAAGAAATGGAGGTGGAGGACCTTCTAAATCAGTGCTGTTCATGGTTTAATGGGTTAAGACCAGCATTTGCTGCCTCAGTGAAACAGAATAGAATGTATTTCGTGTGGCAAGATGAAATACTGCTTTGTGAAACTTTTGGTTCATATGTAAAACGCATTTCCTACTGAAATGGGGGTCTTGGTCAAAGAGTTTGAAAACCACTGTACTGTGTTCTGTGAAAAATAGAGTTAAGCTGTCTTTCTAGCTAGAAAACAACAACTCAGTTATGAGGTCAATCCAGGCCAGACTGTGGAGGGTCTTGAACAGAGCATCAAAGAACTTGGATTTTACCCTTTGGAAGAGAAAGGTCATTGCAGGTTTTTAGCTTTTCACTTTTTTTTTATTTTTAGGTTTTACTGACACCTCCTGTGCTTAGTCTCTCATGCACACAATCTCACTTAGTTTTAACAAGCATCCTTTGAAGTGGGCATTATCATCTCCATTAGAAGGGGAAAGTGAGAAGACAGATCTTGTAACCAGCCCATGATACAAAGCCAGTTCTTTTGACTCCAAAGCTCACAACGTTTAAAAAGAAACAGAACAAAATTATGAAATGATCGGAGCTTGTACCTTCAAACAGCGAAACTGAATAGAATTTAGATAACTATATTAGAGGGGTTTCTTCTGATCACTCAATTTCAGAATTTAAGATCAATTTATATGCATCTGAAATCCTAGGCAAATATCACATCACAACCAATAGTTAAAATTGCTCTTTCTTAATGACCCTAAAAAGAGGTGAATGAAGGTTCTCATTTCTCAATATTTACATGGATGTCCCTTTTACTTCATCCTGCAGCAATGCAGTTAATGACTGTTACCACTTGAAAACTGCTTTGAAGAAAAAAAATGAAAGTAAAACAGATGCAAATGCAGAAGTCTGACTAAAGCAGAAATGCTAACATAAAAGTAACCCACTGCTTTCCCCGCACTCACTCACTCCAGCCCTCTGTTCTCACACTCAGACACTGGCTGATCCCACCTGCTTCCAGGAACAACTGCGGGGACTAACGGTATAATCTGTAAAGAGCTCCTACGGAAAGAAGGCTTGAGAAAGCCCAGATATTATTACTGGGGGGATGGGGAGGGGCTGAGAACATACCAACAGTCAACTACCCAATTTAAAAAATGTGAAAAGAAAATAACAGCAGATAGAATAATGGTGTGGCTAATTTAAAGGTGGAAAAATAAATATCTGGAAGTGGCTATGCCTGAGAAATAGAATATGGAAGATGGAGAAACACTCCTTCACGAGAACAAAAGCAGCACACCTCCAAAATAACCTGACTGCCAAACGCTCAGAGAAGCCAGCAGGGTAAAGTGCTCTTCTGTCCAGTGTGTGTGCTGGACAGAGGAATGTGTACTGAGTATCCAGTAAATTGGAAAAACCAGCCGTCCATGGGAATTGACTCTTCTCTGCACACTCTGAATAGCCTAGCCTTTGTTTCTTGACTGATGTGGACCCTCTTTAAAAGAGAAACTCACTCTCAATGTTAATGTAACTTATTTTTATTAAAATAATCCTTAAATGTGCAGAAACAGGAAGCTGGTATAAAATCTCAAATACTTATTATAAGTCAACTGCGAACACTATCAAACCAACAGAACAAAAACTAACTACAATAATTAAGTGTAACAGATGATGTTTTTTTTGCTACCCCTGATGTAGCATCCAGCCTGGTTCTATATTCCACGTTTTGGTATTTTGACTTTCATAAATGTTTACCCAGAGAACACCTGTTTATGTACGTATGGTGAACAAAACAGCAAAAAATTTAGAGGCCAGATGGGAACGATCAGACCTCATACCTAACCCAAAGTCAGCCAATTATGAAAGGTGTCAGATGATAACTCCACAAAGCTTACTTCAGAGGTGGCTCTGCAACATCACTGAAATTTGTATTTTTTCCAGCTTTACTAAGGTATAATGGACAAATAAAAACTGTACATTTTTAAAGTATACAATGTGATATTTTGATATGTTATACACTGTGAAATGACTGCCACCATTAAGCAAATTAACATGTCCATCCCCTCACCCGGTTACCATTTTTTTGTGTTGAGAATACTCAAAATCTACCCTCTTAGTAAATTTCGAGTATACTATAGAGTATTATTAACTATAGTCACCATGTTGTACATTGAACCTCGAGGACTCAGTCATCCTGCATAACTGAACCTCGGTACCTTTTCACCAATATTGCCCCATTTCTCCTACCCCCTCAGACCCTGGCAACCACCATTCTACTCTCTTTCATGAATTTGACTTCAAAACTAAAAAGTCATGCACTAAATGGGTATCTAACCCAATCACTGGTAAAATGAGAAAGACATTTTTTCCTTTGTGTACCTATCAGCTATCCTTACACCAATGAACCGCAAGATGCACAGACGAGCGCTGGGCCTGCCCACGTCCTGCTGGGAACGGGAGCATGGTACTGACTGCTCCCGGTTTAGTACGATCATACCATACAGCAAATCGCTCCCCACTGGTCTCATTCAGGCTTTACAATTACCCTGGGGGGAAATGAACCTGACCACATTTTAACACATGAGGACACAGCTGGGTTAAGCGACTCACCCAAGGTCACACACACACACTGACAGTGGTAGAGCCAGGATGTAAATCAGGAAGCTGGTCCTCCTCCCGACTCTAAGCTCTAAACCACAAATGCCTCCCGCCTGCTGTAATAGCCAATGGCCCACATCCAAGCACTGAGAACACACACAGACTGGATGCAGGCACAGCCCTTACATCCAAACGTTCTCTTATAATGTGGGTGAGTACACGATCTGAAAGATGCTAACATTCTGCATCCAGCCAAGACAGGTATCTTCAAAGACATCAGAGACTTTTCCTATAAACTGACAGGGTCTCATTTAGGATTTGAAAATTATTACAACTACTTCTAAAGAGTAAAAAACTGCCAAATAAAGGGTAAGTTTTAAAAAATGCCCACTGTAAATAAAAACAAGAGCTAAAATTTATTTGAGTCCTTAAAATGTAAGCATTTTACGTGTATAGTCATCTCACTGAAGTCTCTCAAGACTATGCTGAGGTAAATACCATTAACACCTTCACTTTGCAAGGGTAGAAACTGAGCTTAAAAGACATAAGTGACCTGGCCAAGAGCAGGCACCCAGGCACCCAACTCCAGAATCCACTCTGCAGTGCAGATGGGAGAAGACCTATGAACAACATCCCTGCCACCTCATTGCTCCTCAGAACTTGGGACTTCTGCGGCCAGTTTAATATGTAACCTACTTGTCCTTTCTGGTTGGTCAAGAGATATTCTGCCACAAAATAACACAATGATTTGTAATAACTCATAACTTTTTGGCTTTGAGACTAAAACCTACTATGGTCCTACGAGGCATCACTAATTAAAGACTATTAAGATTTCGAGTATGTTCAAGTGAAGAGATCCACACTGCCCTGGAAGCACAAAACCCAGCTTTGGTCGGAAAGCGAGACCATCATTTCTGTAGTCTCCACCCCACACTGCGGGTTGGATCCTCAATGCGGGCATCACATCTCCTTGGCTGTCCACTCAGTCATCTCCTCCTCACTAATTAGGCAGATGTGAAGGATGCTGCCAGGATCTGACAAGGCCACTGTGATCGCAGCGAGAGAGATCCGAGGCAGACAGGGCTCATGAGCGCTTCCTGTGATGGGGCCCAAGGTGCCAGGATTAAAGTCTCCTTGACACTGACACACAGTGATAACAGTTTCCAAGTGTTGGTCACCAGGTTGTGCCGGCAACTGTAGGTGCCTTCTATCTAGTAATAATTCTCATCGCCTATGAAGTAGACAACGCGCTCCCCATCAATGAGGAAACTGAGGCTTGGAGGCAGCACAGCTGTAGGAAGCAGCTGGAGGCCAGAGCTCCGTAAACCCACAGCTGTTTCCACTTTCCAGATGTGCTCTCCACTCCATCTGCACTCCTGCTGCAGATCTGGAAACAAGGAGCTGGGACAAGTATTAGACTTGGAAGTAAAAAAAAAAATGAGTACTAATCTAAGGAAGAGATGTTTAGAACAAGCAAGGATTTTAGAGATCCAGTCTTTCTGTTTACAGATGAAACTTGAGAGGTTACGAGAGTCACACGGGATTACAGCTATTTCTATTTGTGACTGGAATTACTGAACTCTTACATGTAACAGAAACAGTCCTAGTACCTGTAAATACATTATCTACCTTAATCTTCGACACAACCCCATGAGTCACATATCACATCTTACAGATAACGAAGCTAAGGCCTAAGGAGGTTATATTACTGATGGAAGATCTTTCTGCTGCCAAATCCTGTACTCCCCACAAACTCCTCTCTCCCCTCACAGTGAGCCACTAAACTAGCTGATGTTCAGGCCTTTAGCGCTCCCTTTCCTGCAGAGGAGGTGGCAAGGCCCCACATGGAGGTAGCCGTAGCCACACCCTTCTGCATTCTGTCGCCCTGGTTTTGCTCCATTTTTCTCTGTGGTACTTACTGTCACCCGGGCACTGCTTCCCAGGCAGAGGTGTGGGGTTTACTTTCTCCCATGCCCTCAGCTGGGTGGGCTGAATTGCAGCTGACAGCAGAACAGAAGGGGCTCAGCTGAATGTCCCACGATTGGACCCTGGGGGACCCTGGATTATGGCACAGCTTTTTCTAAAGCATGAGCAGCAATGGGGGAAACATGATCATGGGAAGGCTCAGGTTCTTCACACTCTTGCAGGGGGAACCATATATGCATCCAACACAGGAAAGAGACTGTTCCGAGGCCACAGGGCCTTCCCTTTCATGGCCTAAAAGGGAAGATGTGTAAAGGGCTCTGGGGTCAACTGTGGGTTATGAAGTTGCTCCATTTTCACAACCAACAATGACTTTGGGCACTTCACCTCTGAGGGCCCAGCCAAGTAGCAGAGGTAGTTACTGCATGGCTGTCCTGCCTGCTATCCACCCTTGGTCACCAATAGGTCTGGCCTGGGATGGAGAAATCCATGGGCTTCCTCTGGCTGAGGACAACAGGGAGGCCATGCCAGCTCACTGTGTTAGCTTCTCAGTCTGCCAGAGGGGCCCTAAGGTGGGCAGGGAGGGGGCCAAGGGCTGCTCCACTGACCAGAGGCTGGGTCTGGGCTAGTCCCCTGACAACTAAGACTCATATCCATATGACTGGGGCCCAAAGCGAGTAGACATATGGTCATTAAACATCAGATTCAAGCTACTCAGGAAAAATTGATTCTATTTCTGCCCGTTGCTTAGTATGTATATACTACTCCTTTGGTAAAATATTGGCTTTTATTAGATGCATGACATGGGAATTCCTTCAAAATTAATATTTTATGTTATGCTTATATCAGTGTATGTTGAAATATTTATCAACATATTCTGTGACTGCCTGTGTAGAAATTTATTCAAATTTATTCCACTTTGTTTGTGACAATTTTGACTAATAAATTTCCTTTGACTGCATGTACTATAAAAGCATTCAAATTTATTTGATATTACAGTTTGCTTTTGCATTACCATTATTCACCAAAATACTATACAGACATGTACTTTTTTAAAAGCTCTGCATGTGTGATATAAAAATGTCACCTACCTATAAAACTGTTGCACTACCTAATATATACCAATGCATTTCTGTTATTATCTGTATGGCTTAATAGCTAGGAGGGGGCTGTGAAATATTATTTATCCAGATGTTATTTCCTACTGTACCCCAGTAGACAGTTTTGGCACAAACAAAATTCTCCTCCACGCCCCTCCCCAATACTTAAAGTCACTTTCAAGACATTCATGATTAAAGTATTTATATCTTTTTCTTTAAATAATTATTTGTAAAAATCAAAGTATCTCTTACAAATCTCTGATTCTTATACTTCATCTAAAACAGCACAATGAAAGAGTCCAAGAGTCATGAGCCTTTCCCAAGTTTCAGCCTGCACTGAGTCCTAAACCCATTATCCCGTCTCAGAGGCAGTGGGGCCTCAGCTCCCCCAAAACACAAATGACCTCGGGACCAAGGCGCATCCAGATCCTTCCACCCACTCTACTGTCATGACTCCCTTCTTCCCCAAACCACACACATCAACATGTCAGATTTAGAATAAAATCAGGAAGTTCCCCGGGATGAGAGGGCAATAAACATTTTATTGGGGCTTTCAGCCCCCAACACTGCATTCCTTTCAGATTTTTTCCCTGGTGATCTTTTGTATTTTGTGATATTCTGGAGGGATTGGGAAAAGCTGGGGGTAAAAACTGAGTTAATCTATTCTAACAAAATTTTAATTTACAAACTGTGGTAGGCAGCCTTCATGATGGCTTCCAATTATCACCACCAGCTCACGGTATTCACACCCTTGTGTAGTTCTGTGCTGTAACATTATACCTGGGCTGGTTCAGTGACCAACGGCATTCAACAGAAGTGATGGAATGTCATTTCTAAGATTAGCTTATAAAATATTCCTGATTCTATCCCGGTCATTCTCTAGTGCAAGTTTTCTCTTTCTCAGATCAACATGGCACTGAAGGAAGCTATGTTGTGAACAGTCCATCGTGAGTCCTGTAAGGTGAGAACTGAAGCCTCCTGTCAACACCCACACGAGTGACTTTGAACCTCTAGCCACAGTCAAATCGCCAGATGACTACAGCCTCTACTCACAGCTTGACTGACACTTCCTAAGAAAACGACCCAACTAAGCCACTCTCAGATTCTTGACTCTCAAGTCATATGCGATAATAAAAGTTTGTTGCTGTAGAGTGCTAAGTTTTGGGGGAATTTGTTACACAGCAATAGATAACTAATACGGATAGGTTTTCATATTCCTCCTTGAGCTTTCTTCGGTTATCAAAGCTTCTATTGTAAACATGAATTACTTTTGAAAATAGAAGAGAATTCTAAAATAATTCCTGGGCTGAAAACCATCCAGCACAAGCTTGGGGTAGATGCTACACAGCAGATGTGAGCATGAACGACAGTGACTTGAAATAGATTCCTTCTATCCTAAGATTCTGCTGACGCCCAAACACTCCCAATCTGTCTTCTTTTCTCTCCTCAAGTAGGCTCAAAAATATCCATCCAAGATGCAATTTCACTCAAAATGTAAGAATTATGACCCCAAATACTATGACCAATTACTTCTGTTGTTGAATGAGGACTGCAGAAGGATATAGATTTAAATTTAAGAGATATTTAGGATGTTTTAAGAAGAACTTCTTGCCAAGAAAAACCAACTATTAAAATACTGCACAGAATAAACAATTACCTTGCCCCCTGGGGTGGCATCATGAGGTGACACAAAGACCATAGGCCTCAGCTTCAGCAAGACAAAGCTCACATCAGGGTTCCATTTTTTTTCTAACTGGGTGATTCTGGATAAAATCATTTTATCTCCCCAAAGCTCAGCTTCCATACCTATATATGGTGATACCATCATCTACACCTTGTAGGTGCTCAGTTGGCTTCATTCCTTCCTTCTCTAGACAGGATGATTAAAACCCCGTCATTAGACCTTTTCCAGCCCTAAGATTTGCTGGTCCAAGCTTTACACTGGCATGAGATAGACAGACGTGGATTCGATAACACTAAGGCATTCATAACTATTACTCTTCCTCCTCTCTTGGAAAACTTTGATAGACTCTCGTTTCCTGAACATTTCTCTCAGGAAAATTACATACTGGTATACATCACTTTCTTCTGGAGTAAGCCAGGAAACTAAATCTCATAAAGAACATGCTACTAACTAGTTGAGTGCTTATAAAGCAAATCATCTAATTAACAAGCTAATCATACTTTATAACATGGTAGATGAAAGGCTCTGGGATGTGCCCTCAACTTGGCTGGCTCCAGACCCATAATTCCCTTAAACAACCTGGCAGACACAGTTCACCATCTGGAGCCCCTACTGAAACCAAAGTGCCCATTGTCTACTGCCCCATCTGTGTCTGCGCGCACATACACACACGTACAGGGGCAGCCACAGGCTGTCCAAGAATTCAGAGACCCAACCTCATGAAGTGAGTCCAGCAAGTCAGTAAGCTTCATTCACAGCCAGAGGATGAAAAGGTCACTGCATAACATGATTCTGACGCTCAGACTGGCCAGACCACAAAACGAAAGGGAGTGACCACTGAGGAGGTGGGGTGTCTCATCTCTGTATTTTGCTGTTCATAATGAGATCAAAGAGTGCTAAAAGCTTGGGAGAGCAGACTAGGGAGACAGGCATAAAATAAGAGAGGAGGAAATGACCTTTAAATGGCAACAAAAAGATGGAATGACTGAAAAAAAAATAACTGTTTTAGAAGTGATCAGAAAATCACTTCGTATTTAGCACAGCACAGCTCTAAACACAGCTGTACTATGTAAGAGTGCAATGCGATATAGTTTAGAATAAGAAGTACCTACCCTAACTCTCAGTGGGATTGTTCAGTCATATTAAGCAGAAAGTCTTATGATCTCAGAAGGATCGGTGGAAGTGTGTGGTGGACACGCACTGTGTTTCCCCATGCGGCACCCTCCCTCATTCTTCCCATGTGCTTAGTTGGAACTGAGCCCACAGGGTAGACACATGACTCAGGTGGCTCCACTGCTTCTATTGGCTCCGCCACTGAGGTGGCAGTGGGTCGGGAGAGTGACTTGGGTCCATCAGAGCCAACGCCCCATAGATGCGGGACTAAGTTGAAACTACCAGGAAAGAGCCTTTCTTTTCCTGCTAGTGGGATATGAAACTGGAGCAGCTGGTGGCTTTTTCTGCTACAGCTTGGGGCAAGGCTGCCTGAAAATGAAGCCAGCAGGGCAAGGCAGAGCAAGAAATGAAGAGAAAGAGACTTCTGAAATCCTCAGAGCAGCTGGATATGGCCAATGCCTAAATCAATACCCCTAGACTTTTCCATTACGTGAGTCAATAACTTCCTGTTTTCGATTAGGCCAGTTTGGTCAGAGTGTCTGCCACTTGTGACTGAGAATGTCCTGACTAATTCCAGGTATAAAGGTCTGGTTGCAATGTATCATTTCCATTTAACCACAATGCTTACAATCAGGCTTTGGAACATAGGATTTATCTTTCCACAGATGCCACATACTCTAAATGGGCTCAACAGAAGTTATTCCAGAAAGGCAGGGGCCAGATACAGTTAGGGACACATGTAAATACTAAGACACAGTATTAACAACATTAATAGCAAACTTCGTTAAATGTTACTAAGTGTTTATACTAGAGGCTTTATTTAACTCAAGCCTCACAACATTTCAAGATAAATATTCTTATTATCTCTGTTTTAAATATGGAGAAACAAACTCAGAGAGGTTGAGAAGTTTGCCCAGCCCAGAGACAAATGGTGGTGTCACAGAGTCAAGCACTCTAAAACATTCACTATTAACTGCTATGCTCCACTCCCTCCAGAAAATCACAACTGCTACCGACAACACACAACTCGGTTCTGCTATGCCATTTAAAGAGGCTCAGCCACTCTGGCACCCTGAACAGCCCCTCACCAGTGATACGAATGACAATATGCCACAGAGCACTCCTTAAAGAGATGGCTTTCCACCTGCAGGATGCAAACCATCAGCAGGTCATGAAACTGATTTAATGGAGACCAGCAATATTTTCCCCCATGGAACAAAAAATATACTATCAGAATACAGCATAAAGGGTAAATATTGCTTTTTAGCTATGTTGAGTCTACCTTTGTATATTTGTGTGATGATGATGTAAAGTATGTCTTACTGTAGATCACTGTCAAAAAAGTTTTAAGGCCACTGATGTAGAGCAAAAGGCTATGTGCATGTTGGCTACAAAACTGCCTAAACCAGGACTCACAGGGTCAGGGGGAGGGAGAGAGAGAGACATCAAAGCCAAATGGCCTCAAGAATGGAGAGAAATTAAAACTGAGCCACATCACAATACATTTTCGTGAGGAAATCCTTTAAGTTAATCCATTTGAGTCCCTAGGAAAACTTTTTTTCCTTACCCAATATCTGATGTTTATGTAGTCATTCAAAACCGGAGAGAGTGATGCCAGCGATATTAAAACAGAATGTTCCATGCATGAACTAATGAGGCTCACGCAGCAGAGCACAAGAGCCAAAGCTCTCTAGGCAGCCCCACAGGCATCAGGCTGAAGTTTAAACTCGGTAGGGCAACTTGAGTTTGGAAGGAAAATCAAAACGGACAAGCAAGCACAACAGTAGCCCTGCCTGTGTTAAGGAACTATCAGGCTCCCTCTCTTCCCCTCAATCTTTTCTCTTGCAGTTCCCAGCATAAATATCCACAGAGACGCAGAGGGGCTGAATGAATATCTGACCCTGAACTCCCTCTGAGGCTTCCTGGCTCTCCTCCTGGCCCAGGGATAGGATACTTCTTAAACTTTTATTAAACTGCTCCCATAAATTGCTTATGAAAGCAAAGTAACATTTTACCACTTTCCCTTTACTTCCAGAAGGGGAGAGGTGGGCCTGTGCCTGCCTTAAAGCACTGAGCCAGAATCTGCCAGCAACACATTTCCAGCCATTAGCCATCCAACTGGCAGCACTGAAGAAGCCCATTTCATTACAGGTTCATCCATAATATATTTTGTTTGAACTTTGTTCAGGCTGAATTTGTTTAATAAGTTAACAATTCATTCTAAAGCTGAAATTCCTTTGTGTTTCTCCAAAGTTGCCTCACTCTTTTAGCTTCTCTCACACACGATAAGATACTTAACCTCATAAACTCAGGAACTACTTGTTAGAATAAGACATTTTTCATCAGTGGTTCTGAACCATTTGTGGGTTAGGAATTTCCCTTGGAGCATCTAACTAAAGCTATGGACCCTCTCTCAAGAAAAATGCATGCAGGTGTATAAATGTGTGCACACACACAATTTTCCTGGGATTTTGGAGGGGTCTCCAGACACTCAGAAAGCCCTCTGTGAATCCCAGGTTAATATGCTCAGTTTTAATCCCTATTACCTTTTGTAGTATTAAATGTTATTTATAGCAAAAAAAAAAAATCTGTTCACTTACCAAGTCAGATGTTTTCTTTTAAATACATACCAAAAATCAAAACGAAACAGAACAAAACAAAAAAACACAATGATGTCAACATTTCCTACTTAACTCTATTATACTTTAGAAATGGCCAGTGAAGTGACCCTAAATAGGGTCAGTTATTCAGGACCATGTTTAGTGCTGACAGAGAAGTAAAAAAAATGCAGAAGACTCAGCCCTTCATCTTAACAAAATCACTGTGATGATGTAATGGTGGAAAAAGAAGTCCATACACAGCTATATGCTAAATCATGTGATGGGAATTAGACTTC
Organism: Cynopterus sphinx; assembly: GCA_030015415.1. Lineage (NCBI taxonomy): Eukaryota > Metazoa > Chordata > Mammalia > Chiroptera > Pteropodidae > Cynopterus > Cynopterus sphinx. Next base: position 123,027,262 of record CM057382.1, read on the forward strand.
TTCACAGTGATACGGTATCCAGGGGCATTTTGGCTTGCTTCGAGACTGTTTTCCTTCTTCCAGTTATATCACCCTGGTCTTTGTCAGAGCAACGTGCTAGTGCTCTGGGTGAGGTGAGAGGGATGTGACCCAGCCTTGGTAATCACAGTATTCCACCTACCTTGCCACAGTGTTTGGTATGGGAATGACAAGTGCTCAAAGTTAATCCAGTGAGACTCGATACTGGAGCTTCTTCCCAAGTATTTAGAAAGAGAAACTCTCATTTACTAGTGTTAGTAAACTGGTAGGGCAGAGGCCAGGAGCTGCTGGTGGCCATCTTATAACCATATGGGGATACCCTGAGAATAAAGTCAACCCAAGAGAAGGCAAAGCCAAGAAAGGAACATGGTTTGATCAGTGGATAGAGCCAGGGCTGAAGCTCTATCCAAGTATGTGAACTAATAATTCCCAGCTTCACAGAGTGCATTTATCACAACAGTAAGCTCAGGTTCTGTACTTCTCCATCCTCTCCCTATCACTAATGAACCTCTCAAGGAGTATCTAGAATTTACTAAGTTGTTATATAATGTGTGAGATTTAAAATGATGAATGACCCATTTACTGTTACCTTACTTGATGCTATTACAATGCCAGTAAACAAAACAATGTTCTTAACTTAAGATATATTTGCAACATTTTATTTAATATGCATTTACATTAAAAATTTTTGTGAGCTTACATTTTAAAATGCAACAGTAACAACACATATTGCGAGATAACACCAAGACTATCTGGTTTATTGTCTCAAAATATTAGAGGAAATTAAGTAAAAGATAAAAGAATATGATAGCATTGAGGACCAACCTAAACCTCCAAGAGGAAAAAAAAATTAAAGTCAAAGGCTAAAACACTAAAATGCATCTTAAAGGAAATGAAAACAATAAATTAAGTACTAGACAGTTTAAATATTGTTATCCCTAGGTGGCGGTATTACAGAAAATTAGAACAAAAAGAATCATAAATCTTTCCTGAATTGTCCATCCAGATCATATCTTGATAATGAAAAAAGAAATGAGCTTTTAAAAATAAAAGATAATGATATAAATTGAAAATAATATGCTTCTCTTTCAAAGTGTCATAGGAATGAATTGGCTTCATAAAAAACTATTCATGTTTTTCTGAAAGCAATAGGCATTTATGTATTTTCAGGTATGCTTCCAGAAAGTTTCTTGGGATCACCAGATCAGAGGGTCAAAATGACTAACCACTAGTTTGGGCAAGACCTCACCAATCCAAATTTCAGACTTCAGTTTGTTCTCCAAAAGTCTTTCAAAGAAAATGTCAAAAGCATTTTTGCTGGTGTGTTAAATGCTAGCAAGGTCTTGCAATCAACAAGTTTTTCTCAAAAGCATAACTTCAGTTCCATTTTATACTTGATCCCTTCAAAAGTAAAATTATCCTTGCATTATAAAAAGAAACATCTTGTCCCAAGTCCCAAAAGGATATAAAATATCTCATTATGTAACTGCCTTTTAACTTTTTAGCTGTTTTTAAAAATTTGAAACTCATCTTGATTTGAAACACGAGTCTACTGATTTCAAAAGCTGTGCCATGATTTAGTGAAGTTCATTGTCTCATACTTTGTGTGCTCACAGCATGAACCGTTATGGAGAAAGCTTAATAAAAAGTTCTCATTTCGCATTATAAACCCATAAACTAACATATATTCATTTGGTTACTGCACATCCATACATGCCACTGTACATGATAATTATTAAAGTTCATTGCGGAATAATAACTTTGAAATCTCATCTTAAAAACAAAACTATTTGAAATTACCATATTATCTTTAATTATTTCTTGCTTAAATTTAGTTAATGTCCATGCAGGATTTTTATATAAGAATCTAAACATGATAAGGCAATAAATCTTAAAATATTCCCTTACCACAGAAAATATAAACTCTGTTAACGTGCATAAAATCATAATGAAAACAAAAATTTCAGCTTGGACCTAAAGGACAGATCCACAAATATTACAAGACTCCTCTAAAAGGACAAGTCTACTTTTCTAAAGACTTTTGGAAATAAAAATCTGTCCTATTTACCAAAGAATTCCATGTCGCATTCATGGTGAGGGTTGTGGAGAAGACTGGGCATTATTATGAAACCTCATACAAAAATATACTATGCGTTGCTGGAAGTGCTAGGCTTTAGGTGGTTATTAAAAACAAAACAAAACAAAAACAACAACAACAACAACAAAAACAGCCTGAGAAAACCAGAAGTTTCCCCAAAGCAAGTTCATAAAATCCGATTGGAGCAAACACACAAGGGACTAATAATGAGCTCTATCCTCCAGTGGCCTCCAAACAATGCTTCCCAATAGTGTTGGAGATATTCAGATTTTCTCATCTGGATGTTAGTTATGCAGGTATGTCCAATCTGTGAAAATCCATCAATATGGGCACTTCTCTGTACGTACATCCCATGTCATGACCCATGAGGGTCTCCATGTTCTTTCCCACCACTTCTCCAATTTCATGTCACACCATTCTTTCCACTTGTCCTAGCCTACTCTCTCCCCCTTGACCACACCAAGTAACTTCCCACCTCAGCCTTCACACTAATTAAATCTCTTTCTTTTTCTCTTCATAAGGATAGGTTATACTCATGACTCATTCTCATAGGCTCATTTCAGATGACACCTCCTCAGAAAAGTCTTTTCTGCCCACCTTGCTAGTCTTTATTACATCACTTATTTCCCCTTTCCCCTCACAGTTACCACATCCTGAAATTATCTTTTATTTATAATTGTACCTGTTTTCAGCTGTCTCCCCTACTAGAATGTACACTTCATGTGAATGGAGACTGTATCTATCTTATTCACTTATGTTTCCCCAGCACAATGCCTTGCATAGTAGATATTGGAAAACAAACTGGCTGAATGAAATTAAATGATACCTCAAATCAAAAAATTCTTTCCAGGTATTATGCTAAAAGATAGATTTTTTTAAAAAGTAAATAGTTAAAATTAAGGTTAGTATAAACTAAAAATAAAAACTGTATTTTCAGACAGCTTTCCTATATGTAGCTTGCTATAGTCACCACCATCAGCAGCAGCATCACAATGCTGATGACAAAACAATAAACTAACAGCCTCTAAATTATCTTACCTATCTTTTCAACAAAAAGACCTATTACGCTATTATGATGTTATTAGAGAAAAAAAAGCAGTCCTATTTAATGTTTTTCTTCCTGTAAAAAAGACTGGAAAATCACTTCAGGCATTTGCAATCAATCACATGTATGTGTGCATGTACACACACACACACACACACACACACACACACACACACACACACACACACACACACACACACACACACACACAGGCAGGAATAGCTCCCCAGCACCAGACTGTTATCTCCACCTACAATCCCAACCCACTGGGATCTTCATAATCCTTACATCTAATCATTGGCCTGAGATGCAGAGAAATTTTATGCCAAGTTTGTGGGTGGGAAAGCCAATTCTATCCTTCCTGCAGGAGATAAGATTATTATGCAACTTCAGGATGACCCACACTTTCCCGCCTCAGGAAGCTCCCAGAGGCTCCCTAATTGCCTCTCATTCATCAGTGCAGTGGGTTTCAAACTTGCTCTGATGATGAAGCACCTGGAAGTCCTGCTGCCTGTTGAGAAAAAACTGAAATATTTTGTTTCTTCTTATGAACCAGAAACAATTTTTCTGGCAGAAAAGGCAGTATGTGGATGTCATGTAAAACCACAATCTAAACTCATGTGTTCTCAACAAAAATAATATGAAGACAGATATTGAACTAATTAGCTGTATGAGTTTTTCTGTTACTAGACTTTCCGTTACTCATTCATCAATTCATGGCTACTAATACTCAGCAATAGGCATGTGATAGTGGGTGCCAAAGGCTTAACAAAAGTAGATAGGAGAAAAACTTGAAAGTGAAACAATTCTTCCTATTAACTCATTTTTTTCCTGTGAACAGGGATAGGCCATTATTCATCTTTAGCAATAAAATACATATAAATATATAAAACCTTAAAAATCTTAAAATTTTTTAAGTCTTTTAAAGTCTTCATATATATAAAGAAATATATAGAGATACATGAAAACATACGTATACTTCTATGTTAGGAAGAAATTTCCAATTCTCACCAAGTTTATACTTATCAATAGGTAAGTAAAATGGCTATTTTTAAATAATAAATTTGTTTAAACTTATAGCAATATTTTGAAAAAACCGAGACAAATGAAATGACTTGCACAATCACACTGTTATATAACGTGTACAAATATTAAATATGAACTAATCTGAAAGTTGACTACATAGAAAATCTTTAATTACATACTCTTATTGGGAATGACTTAAAATCAAAGCCAATTAATAGACACAAAAGGATGTCTTTAAAAGTACTGCCCTTAAAATATATAAAAATGTTAAAACAGTTTTCTCATAACTGCACTTTTCTAAACAGGGTACACATTGGGCACTAACAAGAAGAGTACAGACAGGTCTGTGGTCTCCAAACATGACACTAACGCAACGGAAGCAGAAGAAAACACACAAACAAGATTAAAGCTTTGCACAGAAAGTAGAGGGGACAGCATCTGGAACTTCGGGCATGCTACTAAGAACAAACGCTGGCACTGATACAAATTCTACAGTCTCTGATCAAGGCTCGGTATTCCAATTTGGAAAGTTTATTTTTCCCTCTTAGAATAAAATGTCTCTTTGAACAAGTCTGTAGGTAACTGTAAGGAATACAACAGTAACCACTCTACCATCCAAGTAGTTTTTCAAGTCCCACACTCAGAAACAGGTTTGAGAATTCCAAATAATGCAGACACTCTGCTCTCAGTGGGGCAGAGGCGTCACTCCCACTCGCTAAGGGTGTGCGGTGCACAGTGACTTCCTTCCAAAACCTACAGCGAGTTCTCACCTAACATCATCGTTAGGTTCTTGGAAACTGAGACTTTAAGAGAAACAACACATAATGAAACCAATTTGACCACAGGCTAATTGATATGAACAGGAGTTAAGTTCCTAACACATATTTCTGGTCACAAAAACATCACACAACTTCCGAACACAAACCTAAAACACTTCTTATATTAAGCATGAAAGTAAATGTGAGCTATACAGACATTTAAGGAAGATTAATAAACATCAGTAAGATAATTCTTTTCCAATCCACTGATTCCAGGTCAGGGTACCCTGTACCAGCAGTTCAGGGTACAAGACGGGACCCACCCAGGACAGGACACCCTTCCATCACAGGATGCACTCACACCCACTCTCAGACTGGGACAACTTGGCACCCAACCCACCTCACATGCACATCTCTGGGACATGGGCATGAACTGCGGTCCCCAGGGAAAACTCATAAGGACGTGGGGAGAACACGCCAACTCCATACAGACAATGGCCATGGCTGGGAATTAAATTTTTTTTCCCTCAACATTATTACAAAAACTACATTGAACGAAAACAACATTACTTGAGGACCTGCTGCATGTAGACCCTCCCTCGGTCGGGCAATCAGCAGTGATGAGCCACGGTGATAAGTCGGTACTCTCGAGATGACAAAAATGGCACCTATGTGTTCTTCCCCTCAAAACCCATAACCCCAGCATAATCATGAGAAAAACAGCAGACAAATATGAACTGAGAAGCATTCTACAAAACAACCCACCAGTATCACTCCTCAAAACTGTCAAGATCAAAAAACAGTCTGAAAAACTGTCACGGACAAGAGGAGCCTAAGAATTGATGATGGTTAACATAATGCAGTATCCTGGATGAGATCCTGGAACGGAAAAGGACACTGGGTAAAAACTAAGGAAATCTGAACAAAGTATACACTTTAGTTAATAATAATGTATTGATATCAGTTCATTAAATGCAATAAATATTAACTCACAAGAGGTTTTCATGGGAAACTGGGTGCAGGGTAAAAGGAAAGTCTATACTACCTTTGAAATGTTTCTTTTGTAAATCTAAAACTCCTCTAAAAAATAAGTTTATTTTAAAACTAAAATTGAGTTTGATATTTCGGTTTCCATTTACCCACAGACAAGGTAGAAATGTGTTGACACAAGTTCTGTCCATCTTTAAAACTTGTTTTCACTGTTGCTCGGATGGCTGGTGTTGCAAGACAAATTATAACAAAAGAGATTCTAACAAAATCATTCAAAAAAGGGAGTCTAGGATGAGCTCATTCTTGCCTACTCCCCTCTTAGGTATCAGTGGTACCTCTTATGCTATTAGATTTGACTGGCATCCTCCTTACTTCCTGAACAATTTAAATCCAGAGCCCCTCAGACAACTTTCCAAAGTGTTCTCTGTGGATTGCCCGTTCCGCAGAGCTATCGTGGAGAAAAGCTGAGAGTGTGGGTGTGTGTTGGGCAAGTTCTGTGCCACAATCTGTAGGCAAGATTAGTAATGTCAAGGTAAAACAGGTGAACTTCTTAGGGTCTTTCATTTAAACGTGCAAAGTGAAGATGATATTCTGCATTATTTCCCCAATTTTTTTGACCAGAAAACTTATGCGGGTATGTGGAGGTGAGGGAGTAGGTTTTATGGTATAATTTTGGGAGACCCAGCTCTGATGCTCAAGCATCCAAAGACAGGGGAGATGTGCCAACTCCTGCAAAAGCCTTCTCTAAAACTGATTGCTGGTTGGGGGGCTGGGTGAAAAAAGTGAAGGGATTATGAAGTACAAATTGGCAGTTACAAAATAGTTATGGGGATGTAAAGTACAACATGGGAATGTTGTCAGTAATACTGTAATAACCATGTGTAGTGCCAGGTAGGTACTAGACTAATAGGGGGGTCACTTTGCAAATTACATAAAAGTCTAACCACGACGCTGTACACTTGAAACTAATGTAAAATAATACTGAATGTCAACTGTAGTTAAAATAATTAAAAATAAAAAATAAAAGCCTTCTCTGGTAAGGTACGCCTACCCCACACCGCCAAGGACTCTTAGCTTTCACGATACTGACTCTTTCCCACAGTGTCCACCACTATGTATTATATTTAGTTATTGAAGCAGATGGATTTCTATCTTTTTCACTTTTCTAAGCTACAACTTAGAAGATGTGTGAGGGGATGGTTTATAACATGTGCTTTCAAAGGGGAGAATGAAAAGCTTACAAAAAGTATAAATTCTCATTGCTATGCACTCTTTGCAGATATGATCACTGACTTTAATTTGGAAGTTAGAGCTATAGCACTTTGCAGATATTTCTTCAGAAACTGTGGATCAGTCACTGCACATGAGGACACAATCTTTCCCAGCAAGCAGTCATGACCTACTGTTCCCTTCTCAGCTGATCCTCTGATGATTTAATAAGGACAGCTGAAGAGATGTGAACAGTGATACATGTAAAATTTTTCTACTTAAATATATTCTTAATTTCTTCACTAAACAGAATTTAAATTTTTAAAAAATCAAATAAGTATATACATGTAAAGTTTGCATGGTACTCTAAAATATTAGATTTATGTTGAAAGGAATCATCTTCCTTCCTAGAGTTATATCCATGATTATAACATAGTCATCAGACTATGTTATAATACACCAATCAGACATGGCTGAAGAAGTAAGGATTTTATTTACCAACACTTTTCAGCTATCTATGTTCCTCAGTAGGACATAGGAACCCACCTTAGAATCCTCTTTAAAGTTGATGCTTTTTCATGGGCACTCAAATACTAGCTTTAAAATGCAGCAGTTTGAAAGAAGGCTAACAAAAAAGGTATATTTTTCTCAGAGAGCTGAGCATAATAAATCTAAAAAAAAAATTTTCTCTAAAATATCACGCTGGTAGAATAGTATAATTTGATAAAGCCACTGAAAAATTAAAAGCAAGCTGATCTGATCAAGAATAGGCCAGAGTCTGAGATTTTTCAGACTGTCATTTAGCAATAAATTTGGAACTGACATTACTGTTCCTTAATAGCGAGGACAAGAATCCCAGCCTACCCTGTGCTGGGCCTCTGTGTGTTTCCTCATTTAATCTCTCAGCACCCTAAGGGGTAGGTCTTCTAAATGTCCCCACTTTACTAATAATGACACAGAATCACCACTGAGAAATTACTCCCCCTGGGAGTAGCAGAGCAGAATTTATCCATGCCTCTTTCTTTGCCTGGACCAGACCCTACTCTTTCTAACGTGCATGTTCCCTTCCCTGAATACAACACAACCACACACAGATGCAAACAAGCCCAATGCTATCAGTAAAGACGGTTAAGACAATGTCCCTTCTATGTTCTGTACAGCAGAAGGCATCGCTGTTGGGGGAAAATTTCTAACAGGCTAGGATCTCCCCTCCTAATCTTTCAAATTTGGAAATCATAAAGAATATATTTAAGTGTGATAGAAATGGAAAAACATGACCAGATAGTCAAATGAGTATCTAATGGGGTAATGTCATATAGAAGGGGAATTTTTTTATATCTGTTTATTTTTCCCTGTCCTTATCCAGAAAATTTATAAATATGAGTAAAATTAGGATTATAAAGAAATTGAATAAGAGTTCACAATAGAGTTTAAGCCTTTATATATGCTAAATTATTACACAGACACTGTTTTCTTGAGTGTTTTAAGCTTTTTTATTATCATTAGATACTGATTTTGCTTGAATTACTTTAATAACCACTAGCTGGAAATACTTCACAACATAAGTAGGCTCTAAAAGCTTTTCTGCATTTGCAAAAACTGTTAACTACAGACAAGCCATAGCTACGTTGGTTAGCCCCTGCCTCTTCAGACAGACCTGAGCATTCAGGTGCTCTTCGTAGGCTAAGTTTTCACCATTGGTAGAAAGCAGAAAGTTGAGTCAATTAACTACTATGTCTTATAGAAAACCAACAAGCAGCTTGTCATTTTCCCCCTCAATACAGAATGGGTTGACTGTGTTGAGCTGTTTTGTGTTTTCCCCTCCTGAGATGTCACTTCCTTGAAGAATTTCTACCAACATACAACCAATCCTTTCAAAGACAAGCATTCCCCCTTAAAATAAATTTTTAATCTTTTTCTAAACCAAAACATCTGAAGGTGGAAAAAGCAATTTTTCTAAGCAGAAACATATTTCCCTGTGTCCCCAAGAAGACTCTACAGTCTAATCAGATTTAGCCAAATGCCACTTAATGACTACATGTTCCAACCCAGATAACAAGACATGCTGCTAACTTACCATGTGGTGACAAATGCCTCTTTATTCAAGTGTCCCCTCACTGGTGGTTATTATTAGCAATGAAGAGAGTGACTTAGAGGCAGACTTTTTTAAAGGCTAAAGCAGAGCAGGGTAGATTTTCATCTGTTTTTCCCATGAAAGTATTTCACTTAGAATATCATGATTTCTTAAAACTAAGTAACATGTTTACTACAAAGATTTTCTAAGTAGACATTTAATGAATTTTTTTCACTCCACGAATATATTTAAATGATTCTAAAAGCTAAGCACAAAAAAAAGGGTTGAAAGAGATTATGAATAAACTATACACTGCAGGAGGCGGCCCCAAGGCCCACCTAGCACAACACACGCTGCTCGCCAAATATCTGCTGAAACATGAATGACAAATTTGCCTTCAAGTTCATAATTCTTGAAGTGCCAGGCACTGTTCTAGGCTCTGCAGCTACAGCAGTAAGCAGAAAACACCTGTGCCCTGGGGACACTTATATTTTAGTGGGGGCGAGATGAGGTGAAGGAGACAATAACTAAAACTATATACAGTATAATTTAACGGGAGAAGCAGGTGCTCTAAAGAAAAAACAGTGTAACAAGGGTGAGAGCGCTTTTCTAGATTAGGTGGCTTTACATTTGGAAGATCTTTCAGATGAGATTGAGATGTAAATGAAGTGAGGGAGCACGTCTTGCAAACATTTCGGATGAAAGTGTTCTAAACAGAACTGTGTAGGCAACTGACAAATAACAATGTGCAACCAGTTTAATAAGGAATGTGGCCAGGTTTGCTGCCTGTCTACCAAGACTCCATTTCTCCTTCCCGGACACCCAGTGAGACAACATGTCTCAACGACCTTTGCAGTTTGGGGTGGCCTGATGACTTGTCTTTGCCACCAGAATGTGTGAAAAGTGGTGCGTGTCACTTCTGAGGCTAGGCTTTCAGAAGCAGTATATGGACTCCATGCTCCGTCTCCCCTTCCACACAAAGCAGGGCACAATGGTGTCAGCAGAGCCACATGAAGGAACTGGGTCCTTGCAGCCCTAAATGGAGAAGAGCCATCACTGACCAGGCATGCCACAAGGGACGAACAAAATGCTTTCGCCGATTATACTGAGATCCTCGAGGACAAGGATCATGTCTCTTTCATCTTCATATCCCTAGAACCTGGCACAACTCCTAGCAAGTGGCTGGAACTCAGTATTAATTGAATAAACGCTACTGAAATAGTGAAAAAGCAATTAGTTCTGTTAAAAGGTGATTAAGAAAAGGAATTAGCAAGGGTTCACAGTAAGGACTTTTTAAGAACAGAGTGAGTGGCTTATATGGGACGGTGGGGTGTCGGGGTGGATTCTTGGCTGAGGAAAGAATATGAACAAGAGAGGAAAAAAGCACACAATACATTTGGGGTGGTTGATGGGGGAGGAGACACCTCTACACACATGCACCTGCCTGTACACAGTTAACCATCCTCTGGCCTTCCAGAATTATGAGACTAGACTAAAAATCATTTCAGAGCATTTTCAAATGGCTTTTCCAAAAGTAGAAACAAACATGAGTAATGGAACACCTGTAATGGCAGAGGAACTGCTGACCTTCTACAGTAAGAGGCACTGCGTCAAATCAGTAGTTCCGAAATAAGGGTGATTCTGCTTCACCCCTAAGGGACATTAGACATTATCTGGAGGCATTTTTGTTGTCAAGAGGAAGGGCACCATTGTCATCTAGTGGGTAGGAGCCAAAGGTGCTGCTAAACATTCCGCAATGCACAGGACAGTCCCTACCACAAAGAATTAGCTGGCTCAGATACCACTGGTGTCCAAGTTGAAACAACATGTGTTAAATTATAAGCTTCTTGGGGCCTGAGACCAATAAGTATTCCTTGACACTGAAAGGAACCAAAGTTTTGTCACCCTGAAGCTGCCTTTTTTGAGATATTGAATTTTAAGCTACCTATTAAGAAACAAAAGACTCAGGAAGAATCTTTGACCTTCCTCTGCTTTCCTGTCCAAGAGTCAGACTGAAAAACCTGCTTCAGGAAGGAGATCTTAGGATGTTCCCCATAGCCTATTATGAATTTAAGTAAGTCTGGTAAATAAAAATGTTTCAGGCAAGGGCCCGTTAGCTAGATACCATGAATCCCAGTGTTTGAGTTGCCCACCAAGAATGCGCCTGCCATGTGTGTTCCACTCTTCCCCCTTTCTTCCTTGGTCCAAAATGTCATAAATACCCAATGTTACCTCACTGTCTTTGAAATTTTTATGTTTATGTATATTTCCCATGTGTATGTGTTAAAAATTTGATTTTCTTCTGTTAATCTGTCTGTCGGATTATTAGCCCAGGTAAAACTTAGAAGGAGGGAAAGTACAATTTTTAGCCCCAATGCAAAGCAGATGCTCAAAAATGTTTGATAAGACAAAATTAAATGGTAGGCAGTTATTGAACTATATTGAAGGAAAGGGCAACAATTTAACTTATTTTTCTCTCCTTCCTGCTATCACTGCTTTTCTTCTAGGCTCCTAATTCAAATTACAAAAGAAGACAATAAAAAGTATTAGCTACCTAAATGATATATACAGTTTAAGTGCTTTTTGATCAAGCAAATCCTATAATTTCTATTAAATTCTTATAGAATCTACATTTCTGCCCAAAATAAATCTCTGAAAATATATCTTCATATGTAAAATTCCGTTATGTTCCAAGAGTCACATAATTATGAAAATAATGGTTTACTATAAAATACAGATAAAAATGCTTCTTGATTCTTGTTTTACATATTGAGAAATGTGATTCTGGCAATTTAGATTAATTTAAAAAATAATGAAATAAAAGCAAAAGCTAAATATAGGTGACCTAAGTTAATCTCACTGAGTCTTTCATCCCATTACTAATGACTGTTTCCCAGACCTGACCTCCATAGTCACTCATTTGTTTTCTCAAAATTTAAATGAGAGTAAATTACGTTCACACGTTTTGTAACATGGCATCACATCTGATTTAAGTTCCGCAGTCTGCTTGGGTCCTCACATTAAAACAGACTGTGTTCCTAGGTTTTAAGGCTCTATGTTAATTTCCACTGTAACTAAATGAGAAAGAACAAAAGCTTTTTCTTTTAAAAACCCTGGACAATCATGTGGCTGCTCTTATTGGAAAGGGAGACAGGATATCACTCCCAAACCAGCACCTCTCAGGAACGGAAGCCTTTTTGTCCCCCAGCATCAAGACAATGTCTCCCTTAAGCGTCAGATGCCCTGGGAGTGCTACACCCGCTGAATGGATTTTCATGGAACATAAATCACTTTCCCACTACCTGCCACTTACAAACCTGCTTCTCATGAACCTTGGTCCCTGCACAATATGGCTTGTCATGTCTTTTGTGACAGCTAGGAACAAGGGGGCCGTTGGCATGAGTAGATAAAGGGCATTTTTCCTTCTGACACTTGGGGGTTTTCTTCCTCCTTGTAAAGTGAAAAATAAATTTTTTTTTTATTAAAAACAACAAAAACATCCAATTCCCACATTCCAATTAAATTTCAAAACTTATATACTTGCATGTTTCACATAACTATCGGGCATTTTAATAGGCTTTTAGAAACACATTTATCCAATCATTTCTTAATATATTTTCCATGAGGATCAAATCTCTTGCTCTTTGGGGGATCTTAAAGGATTGAGGAGGATACAGACATAGTAGACCCCACACTTACTAGTTAAAAAATTTTTCTTTTCGGATTTCCTAAATGGACTTAATTCTTTTGAAACGAAATTGACAAGAACGATGACTAAAGATACTGCTGTCCATGTGACATCATTCATATCCATCTAAGTTCCCTGCTCTGTATTAAATTCAACCGGCTTTAAAGTAGGAAAGTTACATATACTTTCTTCAGACACTGAAGTTGCCCACTTTTTTGTAGCCCTTATCACAGGAAGCTGAGGACCCTAGGAGCTTTTTGGAAGTCACACAAACATCTCTGCTGAATAAATCACAGCTGCCAATGGTCAACTGGGGCCCTGTGTTCTCCCCTTTTCCACTGACCCACAGCACACACCTTACCTGCCTGCCTGACTCAGAGGTAAGCAGATGCTGCCACAGTGAAGTAGTCGAATTACAAAAACACTTCTCCGTATGCCAAAGGCTCTCCAGGCATGAAATCACGAAGCAATTCAACACAAGCTGGATAAAAAGCCAAGTGAGCAATTTAGAAGCTGAAAGGAAATGCAGAAAAAGTTCTCTGGCTTTAGTGCAGAGGAAATAGGCAGAGAGCACCTTAGGTACATTTGGGTAGGAAATGAGAGGAGAGGTGGGGCAGCGACTGTCCACCAAGCCTATTTCAGGAAAGTGGGAAAATAGCCTCCCTTACTCTGGCTCTTGAGATCATGGGTGCTCATCATCTGTGCTAATAATTCCAAACTCTATCTAGGGTTGGGAGAAGTGATGTTTAACATAACTGAAGCAGAACAAGAGTTATGTATGCTGATTGTGCTAAAAACAAAGCAAAGACCCAGCATTTTTCTGAAAGTAGCTGGAAATCAGTCTGACTTAGCATGTAAAAACCTGGGGTGGTGGGGGGGAAACATCAGCCTAAACAAGTCTCACAGGAAAAACACATTTTTAAAGAAAAGACTTTTGGGTCAGAAAAAGATGGCAACGGAAATATATGCTGACACCGTGGAGAATAATGCCAAAGGCTAGAGCCAAAACATGTGATTCCAATGTCAGGCCAGAGCCCAGCTGGAGCAGCCACGGGAAAGAAAGGTACCATACAGAGGAGAAGCAGAGGGCCAGCGCCGAGTGAAGTGGGTGACAAATTGGTGCTGAGGCACCACAAGCGACAGGCTTGTTTTCTCCGGCCCGAGGATGTAAGCTGTAAGAGGCTTTTACTCTGAAAGCCTGGATGCTGGGGAGGCAGGCAGGCAGGCGGCCTATATATACAGCTGAGCTTACTCTGAGGTGGCAGGAGGCTGTCACTGCCAGCGCAGCACAAAAAAAAACATATGCAAACAGAGATGCTGGCCTCTGGGACAGGTGGGTGCATGGCCCCAGGCAGAAACAGAGCACGCAGGACAAGAGCTTCCAAAGTCCAACACAACACAGCCTCCCGGGCCAACAAACGTGCCTTGGCCTGCAGAGGACGAATCGAACACTGTAGTCGATTGTTGCAGGAAACAGCTGTGCTGCAGCCTACACAGCCAAGTGCAAAATGCCAGCACAACGTCTTCAAGAGGGTGCAAGCTCCTGAGCAGAGCAGACACAGAGCTGCCCTCAGGGTCCTGCTGGCCAGTTCTTGCAAAGGGGCACTCAGTAATGACTGTATAATTGGCTTAAGTCTCCTCTTCTCACCCTCCAGATGAAAGTCCATAAATTAGAACTTACCAAAAGCTTAGTAACCTGTGAGGCTGGGAGGATGCAGACAGATGAAATACTCTCTCTGCCCTCAGAGGACTTACACTCATCTAGGCCAGATGGTTTCTTCCAACTGTGGGTAGTTGCTGATAGTGGGTAGTCAAAATCAATTACATGGGACAAAATCAGCACTGTTCTTCTCACACACACACACACACACACACACACACACACACACACGAAGATAACGTTCCTGTGGAACTTTTGATTCAAACGTGTGTGTTCACCACCACTAAGTCATGACGTTAAAATATATTCTTTATTGTGGCTCAAATGAAAAGTAAGTTTGAAAGTAGCTGATCTATTGAGGAAGATAGGAACAGTCATTTACTTTTACACACACATTTGATGGAATCATCCAGATACCCCATGAGGTGCCGATTATTATTAAGCCTCAGAGAGCTTAACTGATTTGTTTAAAGCAGCAGAGCAGAGCTCAGATGTGATCCCAGATGGGTCTGACTCCAGTACATCCTCAAATACCACAGGAGTTCAGGGATAATTGGTGAGCAAAGAGGGCTGGAGAGGAGAGAGTATAACCTGACAGAAGCATGGGAAGGTGGGTAGCTCTTGGTGGGAACAGAGGGGCAGAAATGCAGAAAAGAGTTGGGCTAGTTTGGGAATGAGTCAAAAGTCCAGCCTCATGAAGCAGAGGGCACTGAAGTTCAGAGCAGATTTAAGGAGTTGGACAACTCAGGCCGCCCCTATCAGTCCTGAGACCTTGGAACAAAAACTAACCTCTTTGAGGTTTACTTTTCCCATCTGTAAAATGGGGATAAAAATAGTACCTACTTCAACGAATAAATGAAGTAACTATGTAAAGTACTTCTATTCAATATACAATAGCTATATATATATATATAAAAAAGTCACCTCACCCATGCAGGATCCTGTACCAATAAATTAACAAACATTTATCATGTAATTTGGCCCTGACAATAATCCTACGAGACAGACAAGGCGAATTTTTAGACCTCGGGAAACACCAGCAGAGACACAGAACGACACGCTGGGACTTCTGTTCTAAGCCACTTATTCACCTAGAAGAAAAGCAGAAAATAAGGCTGATGGCTCAAGGAGGCTGACAGAGGACCTCAAAGCTAGGCATAAAAATTAAGAGTCAGGGAACGTAAAAGGTTTTTGAGAGAAAGCTATGAGGCGGGGGTACAGGGGAGGGAGGGGTGGTGTTAGGTAATAGTAAAGTTCTGAAATTAGAAAAATAATACTGCTCTCAGAGCTAAATTTTAAAAGTCAAGACATGCAAAGGCATTGTAGAGAAAACAGCTCCATGACCTAGAAAATAGCATTAAATCTAGAAGTAAGAATGTCAATCAGAAGGGGCCTGGGCAGACCTGAAAGTGGAGGAAGGTAGAGATTTCAAAGAGTCAGCATGGCCTCACCACTCTGACCAACAGGGAAAGAGAGCCAGAGGCAACACCCTTAGTCTTGGAGGGTTCAGGACCTACCGGCAAAGTCAGCCTGCAGTGGAGCAGATGCAGGCAGCTAAAGCCAACTGTCTTTGGGTATTCCCTTTGGCAAGGCTCCTGACCACTGAATGGATGCCTGGGACTTACCCTGATGCCGTTTGACACTTACCTTGTTTTTATTCCATACTGGACAACAAAGCTTCTGATTATGATCTGGCTTCCCACGCAGGCCTGGCTACAGGAAGAGAATGTGTACCGGTTGTTCCCACATTACAATCCCAGGCCATGGAATGGAAAATAGAAACAGTTCTCCTCTCACACAGTCAGTAAGCTGGCAATCTGGTATTATATATCTACTTCCTGAACTGGAATGACATGATAGAGAAATGAATTCTTGTTATGCTCATCAAATCTGTTTCTGAGCCTACAGAGCTAAGGGTCATCAGGGGACCAAGGATGTCCACTGCAATATGCTGCCCTGCAAAACTTCCTGAGAAAACCCATTGACCATCTATAGGAGTGACCTAATGGAAGGATGCTGGAGGCAGCCCACTCTGGCTATGGCAGGGTGCAGGGAAGATTGTGGGGGGAGGGGTACAAGGGGGCCTCATGTCAGCAAGGCTGGCTTACAAGCCACAAATGTTAGGTGACCAAAAGTGTAAACTAGAATAGAGGCAATGGAAAAGGGGGCGGGGAGGGGGGGGGAATATAAGAGAACTTAAGGGGGCAAAATAGATGCAAAGATAACTAAGGTTTTACACTTCAGAGACTCAGAGTGGGTCCTTCACCTCTAAAACACAGAGAGGAGGTTTGCTGAACCTGGATTTGGCTTGAGATCATCTGAGTTGGCATTATAGTAGCTATCTCCAATCCAATGACTGGTTAGGACCATAAAACATTGTTATGTTGCTGGTCATTCTTTTCAATCCACAAAGATTCACTGAGTGTCTATAATATGTCAGATCCCTTCCTTCAAATAGCTTATAGCCTAGTGCTGTTGAGACAGGTTAATTTACTATTTTAGTAAATATAGATGCTCTGAGGAGGGTATACACAGAGTACAATGCGAACAACTAAAATAATGCACACCATGGGACTTTTCAGCCAAAAGAGAGAAATCATTTTTAAAGAGAAGAATCGAGGTTATTTTTTCACTTTCTTGAATTTCTGGAATTCATGGAAATGCTGATTTTAAAATCAAAGACATCAAATCATATCTAATTTTACTTTCTTTCATACTGTAAGTGATGAAAAAGAAATAGCAAGAGAACTGGAAAATATAATTTTAGCTGAGAGATTGCAGCAACATGTGTAGAAAACCTCCAATAATAAAGTAAAAGTAGATGCCAGATCTGCGACAGCCCATAAAAAAGGCAAAAACCTTATATTCAGGCCAAAAACCATACCCATAAGGCAATGCCTATGTAAAGACCACGCGCTCATCTAGTTTCATCATCTGGTACAAGACTCCCAACTGCAATTCATTGTAAAAATTTTCCATTCTCTAAAAATTCAAGAGATCACAAAATCTCAGAGTTGATAAGGCACATTAGAAAACAAGACAATTCCAGGATATTATCTTGCAACTCAATGGACTTTTCCAAAGAGTAATAATGTCAAAAATATAAATCAAAGAAAATATTCTAGAGCCACCGTAATTTGGAAATTTTGAAAAGACATAGAATTTTTCTCAATCACCATGACAGGGTCAACAGAGGTACACAGAAAAATACAGAGCTAAAATCATTGAATGAGACATTAAAATAATTGCAGAAACAGATATCAAAAAGCAGAAATAAAAAAAGACAGTTTAGGTAGAGCTCATACCTCCTATATACGTTTTTTCTCCCTCATCCTCACCCTCCACCCCAGCCTTAGTATAAATGTTCTAGCTATGTATGCAGAAGAATAAGACTGGGAGATCTGGGAACAAATATTTCCATTACACATGCTATTGAATATGCCTTCAAAATCACTTTGTTCTTGCTAGATTGCTCTTATTGACATGCATTTATTGGTTAGTCCTTATTAGACTGCTCTTATGGACATGCATTTATTGGTTGTTCCACTGCCCAACAATGTAGAACATTATAAGAAGCTGCCCTAAAAGTCTGTTACTGTATTTACTGTAGGGACTTTGCTAAAGCTCTTTCCACTTTATCACACAGTATCCATTTCAACAGGCCCTATGACTTCTCTAAGCAGTATCATGTATTTTTCTAATATGAGATTGATCATGTTTCCCTTTTTGCACTGGCTAACGGGAAGCTCAGAAAACATTTGCAGCTTATTTTCATTAAGTTCACTGCCCACTATGGTAAAAGCATTACTTTTATCCCTTATTTTCCCTTTACACATTCTAATTTACTGGAAAACAATAAATAAAACCAAAAAAAGTAATAGTTAACATTAATAGCAAATATTGAGTGCTTATTAGATATTTTAATATCATAGCTTATCCTCATACCCCTACCTTATATTATGACTCCTTAAACCCTAAGTATTTTAATACATACTAAATTTTATAAATTTAGATTTATTAAGTTTTGCTTCTGGAAAAGTTAGGGTACGAAGAGATGGGCAGATGGAGGAGTGAGCAGATGTGTGGAAAACTAGATCAATATCTCACATTTCTTGTGAGATATTTTCAACTAAATATTTTCAACCAAATAATGGAGAAAGGGCACTAATGATGGCAAATGGCTGGAGACACACTGGGTGGGACTTGGTCCCTCACGGGCTGCAGTCTAAAGACCCCACACGAACAGCAGCTTTGGCTATGATCTGTGATAAAGAACAAAGCAAAACAAAAACTACCGCTCCTCTGTAGCAGAAAGGCTACAAGCTGCTGCAGCATCTTACTTGCGCCCCTAATTTGCCTTATTTATGGGGCACATATAAATCCTGACTGCAAATTTCAGCCCTTTTCAGGGTCGGGGGGGGGGGAAGTATATGAAAAGACACAACACAAGGTCTGAACCAGCTCAGAGGCAGGGCAGCTGATGCAAAGCAAGGGACATAAGCAGGGAGAAGGGCTTGAGCAAGCACCCAGCTTTCCCCTTGGCACTCATCCTTGCCAGGTCAGTGCTCTTTCATTTCACCACTCATTTTTTCCTCTCTACTCTTTCTACCCCACCCACACATGTTTAAGTCCAGAACCCACCTCCCACAGAACTAGGCAAAACAAGCTCGTGTGCAATGACTGCCTGGGTGACACCTGACAACCGGTACTTTAAGAAGGTCCAAGAATTGTGGACAGAATGATGAACCTCCCAAACTTCCACTATTAAGGATGTGACAGTCCAGTGTGGGAGACAGACAAGAAAGGCATTAACAATACAGTGATCTGAACACTAGAACTGTAAGCATGGGAGCACGAGGGGGCCATCTGACCGGTGCACAAACAAGACAGAACAAAGCCTACACTGCAGCACAGCTGTGAAGAATAAAGGAGTTTTAATTAATCGATTAATTATATCTGCAAATATTAAAATGCTGCCGTGTGCCAGCACTATTCCATTGGCCAAGATCACATCAGAGACCCCTGTCCTCATGAACCTTATATTTGGGAAAAGAGAGGCAAAATTTAAGAAAAAAAAATATATCAGATGATTAAAAAGTGTGGAGGACACTGAAAGTCAAGGAGAGAGAATGCCAGGAAGGGGTGCAATCTTACAAAGCTGAGATGGGTGAAATGAATGAATCCTCTTAAAAACAATAAACAAAACCAAGAAAGGAACGTGCCCTCCAGGTGGAGGGGAAAGTGTGACAGCTCTGAGGTGGAAGCCTGGCTGGCATGTCCAGCTCACCGTCTTACTTATGTTCCAGGCATCATGCTTTCAGAGGACAACGAAGACTTCAGAAAGAGCTCCATTCAAGGGGGTTAAAAGAGAAATGCTGATGTTTAATGGGGAAAACCCTCAGCTCTGCAGAAAGTTAGCTGTCCGAAATCATGCCCTCATAGCATAAGCTGAGGTTTTACTGTACTGCTTTTTAATTTCTTCTCTTTTTTCTTTCAGCCACTAAAATGAATATGGAGATGAAAAGTTATAAATAGACTTCTCTCAAGCAGCACCTTTTCCCCATTCACCTGGAACGTGTTTACCTAGTGTGACAATAAACAGTCCAGATTGTCTAACTCCTGAAAAAGAGCCATGTCACAATCACAGTGATTTGTTTAAAGAATCTTGCCCACTGCATAATTAGCCTACAGGTCACCATCTGTCTCTAAGTCATAAAACTAACCATATGTTGTTTTCAATGACTGCTGAACTAAAGTAACATACTCTTCTCCCCCAGAGAAAAATGCTACAAACCCATTTTCCTCTGGTAGAGGTGCTAGACACTTACCTCTCCATTACCACCACATTTTTTATTTAAAAAATTTTAATTCTGTTCTGTTCATGCTTTGTCCATGACTACCAACCCAAACAACCGTAACAATTTCTAGAGATTCCTGCAAAGGCTCTCCCAGGTGACACTGGGTAGACAGGCTTAAAGCCCCAGAATTTTAGTTCTCTTCTGTGTTAAACCTGGTGACAGGAAGAGAAATAGACATAAGCAAAGGTATCTTATAAATGAGTCTTCCTGCCTAATGCCTACTGCATTTTAAAACTCCAGGTCATCAAATTTCAACTTTTCAATCACAGTAACTCTTCTCTAAAGTGGCTAACAACTACAAATGAATTAAAATCATCATTTGAAACAAAAACTGTTATCTGATGCTATTTGGATTTATGAAGGCAAGAATTCGCAAACTATTGAATCCAGTTCTTTCTCCTCATATCACCCACCAACGACTAAACAATCTTAATAAGAAGCAGCAGTACAAAATGTTCTGGATTTTAATTTGGTTTAGTTGCTTTTTAAGCAATATGAATAAAAATTATCCCAAAAATGTGCCTATGGTTTAAAATTACATGGCAGGGAACACTAAAGCATTTAGATAACTCAAGGTTAGACTCTCATGGTAGAAGTGGGTCATTAACACTGCTGCTAAGATCCAGAGAAACCAGTCCTCCATCAATCAACTTCTTTGGGTCTACAGAGTCAAACATAAATTATATTTACGAAACTGGCCACAATTTCGTCATTAAAAAAAAAAAAAAAGCCAAGAGTTTCCTACAAGGGTAATGATTGCAGTTGGCCTGGGAAAGTGCTTTTTGAACTGAAGAGAATAGTGCAAAGAGAGACGTTAACTCTGTAGATCTCGTCTTGACTCAATTCTTAAGTTAACCTTCGTCATCAAAATAATGGACCTCTCAAACCTGTAAAGGTTTGCTACATGATATTTCACCTTCTTACTGAAGTTGAGTTGCATTTCTTTACTTTTTTCTAAACTTACCAGCTGGTAATGATGGGCAGGGTTCCTCCCCACAGATCAGATTTTGTTAAAGGCTATTTTCCCTTCTGCACCAATATCATTTACCTTACACGCATGTAATATAAGACTAATTCTTAGGAGATTTTTAAGTTATCCTTCAGAGATCTTGAACTTTCTCCAGAGACCTCTTTTACTTAAAGTATTTCAGAACAAGTTCCTATAACAAATATATCCAGTCTAACAGGGGCTTGTTAATCATTAGCACAAGTTGTGGTAGTTCACCAAGTGCCCTATCAAGATTTCTCTCCCTGCCCTCATGGCAGTGTCCTAGTGAGGTCACAATGAAAAGAAACAGTAGTGTGATCTAAGGACAAGAGACAGAGGTAGCTTCCAGTCCTGGCTCAGACTCATGTCTTACTTTAGGCCCCGGTTTCATCTTTTTTAAAATGAGAATGTCACCTCTCTAACCAGGGTAATCACAGAAATAGTATGTGAAAGCATGAAGGGTGCTCAGCAAGGGGCCTGATTCCCTAGGCACACACAGTAATGATAACATTATTGAAGAGGTAGAGATTGATCTGTCCAAAAAAGCCTACTTTTTATAATCCAGCCAAAATGGTCTTCGCCCACTTTCCAATGCATTAAAATTCATCTTGGAAAAAAAAAAAAAGTATCATGAAGATTCAGAGTTAGTTGAGTGAAGAGGATGGCAGCCAGAATGTTCTAGAATAAAAGCACAGGAAGTGCAGGAGTTGAGAGAAGTGTGAGCAGAGCAGACACAGGAGCACTGAGTACTGAGTGGAGATGGACAAATTGGGAGCCACAGTGTTGTAGAGCTTACAAAGCCCTTTTCAAAGACTGTCTAGTGAAACAGAGAAAAGCTTACTCTGCAGTAACAAACTGAAAAAAAATGCAAACTAAATATGAAAATAAGTGGGTACATGTATATAAATATTTGGAAGATAAAAATACAGAAAATTATTTTTGAATATCTAGATCCGCAGGGATAACCACTACACATACCCACACACTCTCATATTTATATACAGGTTTTCTAAATGTGGGAAATGATTTGAACACACAGTATATCTATAATGAAGGTGGAGTGAGTTTGTTTTCAAAGAAAGAGCCCATACTGTCAGTCTCCTTCTCAATGTGAGGACAGAAATGCTAACCTTTCAGATCTGAGCTCTTCGATATACTTATTACCTGAGAGGTTTGTAAACTCCCAAGTCAACACTTCCCCAGCTCCTTCTACTTCCTGGGAGTCTGTGATTACTCACTGGGTGATTTTGCCAGTCAGAGCCACTGGGGTTTATCCAGGGGTTTCTTCAGACTGAGGAGAAGGGGGGTCAGGAATAATATCCAAACTCTTTTACATACCTCAATTAATGAAAAATTCTCCCTTTGGTTTAATATTTTTCTAAATAATCAGCACTTTACACAATATTCACATAATATTCTGGAAACTTCTTCTCTTTCACTGAAAACTATGATACCCTGAATATTGTATCCAACGCCAGCCCCAACCATCTGCCCTGAAAGAGATAAAGGTTACTTCCTTTCTCTGTCTCTGAAGACCTAGTTATTCCTTTGCCTTCTGGACAGTCACATTATTTAAATGAGGATTTTTAAAAAAATCGAACAGTATTAATTTTTCTTTCTCCCTCAATTTATGTACACACATCCACTTTTCCAGTTATTAAACCTTCAAATTCTACAATCACCTCAGAAATCAACTTGTAATGATACAAAAGTTCAACTTGTATTGTCGTCTATAATATCCACAAATTTACTGGTTTTTTTTTTAAAGTAAAATAGAAATAACAGTTGTACATCAACTGAATTAGATTATCTGAATAACTGGTTATCACTGATTATCTAGACAGTTTGAATCAAAAAATGTCATGACCAATTTTTTCTTCCTAGCATAAGCTAAGCTATTGCTTAAGTTTTCTATAATCATTTTATATTCTGCTTTAAAACAACCAAAATCTAAAACTCAATTAAAAAAAATTCTTCATCCCCTTCTTCACATTTCTGTTAACACAGAAAAGAGAAGAGGCCCATTCCCACTTACCAACCATAATGTTCTCAAATTACATGTGTTGTAAAATATCTGGAACTTCGTATCCAAAAGTGACTAATATACTTAATTTAAAATGTTATTGCCCTTAAAATTTTTCAAGACTCATGCCAACTATAATCCTTAATTATTTCCACCTCCTCCCCAAAACTTCAAGTCCCCTCATCATGTGGCTTCTCCCAGGCCAAAGGTCTTTGCTGGTATAAAATACACACTTTCCCCTCATAGAATTGCTCCAAAATTGACCTCTACTACATTATGTAACTAGTACCTACCATTACATAAGTGATAGGATTTGCCCAAACCTTTCTTAACCTGTGTTATGGTGTCAGAGTCTATTGCTCTGTACTTTACCCACTTGGTGCTATTTTATCATATCCGACAAGGGTGTCAAAAATGACAGCAAAAATGAGGATGCACCAAGGAAAATGGGACCACAGGAGAAATAAAAGCAACGTCGTTGGCCTTCCAGAACTCGACTGCTTCAACATGAATCCAGTTCTACTATTTACTGACTATATCAACTTTGAGTGACTTCACCGCTTTGAAAATCAGTTCTCACAGCTAAACGTGGAGATACTCATAGTGCTAAATCTTAGGGTGTCTGTGATGATTAAAAAAATAAAAAATAAAAAATAAAAAACAACAACCAAAGAAGAAAATTAGGTGAAGTCCTCAGTAAAATGCCTGGCTCATGATAGATAACAAATATTAGGTATTGTCAGGGACATGTTTACGGATTCAGGAACTAAGAATGACCTGAGAGATTCAAGATCATTAATTAAACTTTTTCAAGAAGCTGGATGCATTGCACCAGATCACAAGATTTAACACACATCCTGTTTTTTGGCACTTATTAATTCTGGAGAGTTAATTAGAAAATGAAATTTATTTTAGGTAAGAAATGCAAACAACTATGCAGAGTTAATCAATTATGCAAAGCTGTGTGTGCAGTCCTGAGTCTCCCTAAACCTCCCCCTGAGACAAGAACTTAGAAAACAAGCTGAAAATGCTGGAAATGCCATCACCTTTATTTTTGCAGAGCCAATCCACCTGCGAAGGAAGTTCATTTGGTCTCCCCAAATGCTTACACTAGAAAGAAAATAATCCTGGAATTATACTCAATTTAACTAGTCAAAAATAAATTCCCCTCTTAGCTTTTACCCCAATAATAACCCCTGGGCTTTTTTCTCCTTCCTTCCACCAGTATTTATTAGCATATTATATGCCAAACCTGTGCTCAGCTTTGAGGATCAGATGCAAACAAAAGTCACAGTACTCTCCGCTTTTGAAAGCTCAGAAGAGTCTCTACTTTAGAAAATCCACATCCACTGGATCTGAGTTTTTTTAAATTGACTGCAGAGTAATGTGAAGTTATGGGGAACAGACAAGACTGCTGAGCCATAAAATGAAACAAGCACTGACACATGGGTCCTCACTGGACACTGTATCCAGGAATCAACAAAACTATACATTCACTGCTACCCAAACACTCTTCCTCAGTCCTCCCTGCGAGTAAGGGGATGTTCTCTTTGATATGGACTCATTCTACTAAGGAGGAAATCACGAATTGCTTCTGCTACCATTCTCTCAGATCCAAGCTCTCACCTCTGCCCACAGTCCACCTCCAATCACCTTAGGAATTCTGTCCCCTGAGTATGGCACCTCCTTAAAGCACATCTTCCCCCCACACGCACCAGCTGAAAGCTTTTAGAGGGTAAGGATGGGCTATTTTCCACCTGTGTGGGCCCCACAACTTAGATCACACTGTCCCTTGTGCTTTAATACATAGATAACCCCAGTGTGGTTACAAATGTCAAGAAAACAGGGAGACACATGCTGGGTGGAGTGCGGTGGGAGCAGCTTTCCTCCACATAAAGCTGCTGAAGCAGAACAGCTGCCAGCCCAGGTCTCCAGAAAGGTGGCTGACACACCACCATCTACAGTACCAATCACGATGGTGCCACACTTCCAGGGAGCCCGAGCCGGCCCTGGTCCCTCTATGCTCCTGGCTCCATCCTGGCAAACTCCAGCATCTTCACATGTGTTCCTCTTCCTATGTCAGAACCAACAAACACTCAGAGGAAGAAATTCTCACCCTCCATAAACCTGTGCCCACAGGCAGCACTCCACTCATGAACCAGGAACAAGTTAAATCTCGGAAGCCCTGAAGCAATGAATAACCCGAGAAAGAGTTAACGCCATGCCATGCAACTGTGCAGAAATGATTCATGGTTCTGCGGAGTGCTGAGTAAATGAATGTTTAACCAAAGGCCAGAGATCTATTTTCTGTTAAATTTCATTATTTTTTAACCACTTCATTGAAATAACATTACTAGTTTTCCCTTAAAATTGTAAGAGAACGAAGAGGACAAGAAAGTTGCATTAGAAGAATGTACTTCAACATTAAGGCTTTCACTCTCAGCTATTGCTCCCCATTACGAATCTTGCTTTTCAATTGTTTCTCTAATTTTCACTACTATATGCAAATCAGGATGGCATTCAGGCTTACCATGGAAGTCAAAAGCCCCCAGGTTATGTTTATTCAAGTCAGATCTTCATAAACAATGTGAAAAACAGATATTTTTTGAAAAGCATATAATTTGGTTGCAATTATTATGTGAAATTTGATGTGAGAATTTATGTGAAAATTTTCACACATTTGAATTTAGATGTCAGATGAAGATTTTTTAAAAACTATAGATCCAAAAGGATGTTTAAATCATCCTTTTGTATGTTTATATACATAAATGATGACTGGCCAGGGTGTCTGCTTGTGACATTTTAACAGTACACAATAGCGTTTTTTTCCATTAACGATTCTCTCCAGAATTTTGTCTAGGGAAAAAAAAAAAACTTTTATACCTGTTTTCCTGGAGAAAATTAAAAAACTAGTTAAAACAGAAAATTTGCATTGTATTCTTTAAGAAAAATAAGTGCCTGCGCATCACAATTGTAAGCATACATGTTTAGATGTAGGTTTTATCCGCGAAGGTCTCCAAGAAACTATCATAGGAGGTGACCACCACCATGATCAGGTTAGTGCAGATGGGGCTGATGATGCTGGCTGCATATATAAGCCCATGTGACCCAGTGAAACAGTCCATGGAAACACTACCTGACCCAGACGGCTTAGTTCCAGTGAGGCCAAGCTGTCCACCTGACCTCTTTTACTCTGATGCAAACTGTGGAAAGATCTTGAGGGTAAAATGACTGTGGGTTCAGACTTCCAGGGCAGGTGAGAACTCATCTACATTTGCCTCAACCTGTCAGCACACAGCAGTAGGGGACACCACAGCAATCCAACCTAGAGAAGGCTTCAGGGAGCAAAGTCTAGAAGGAGAGCAAACACCAGAACACAGAGACCATGGCCATAAAGGCCAAGATGAAACACCAGAGGACAAATCATTTTTTTTTTTTTCAAAATAGAAATAATGCTTAATTCATTTATGAATAAATCGAGTTATCTGATTTTAAAGCCAAACCACAGAACTTTCAATAATTTAATATGAAAGTCTACTTTTCAATTCAAAATTGAGAAACCTGCCACTTCAGAATATTTACAATATCAGTTAGGTGGAGACAGAGAGAAAACTTCCTCTCTGCTGTGAAGGACAAAGCTGACCTAATGTGCTGCCTGGAGTTTTCCTCCATCTGTAATTTCTGCAAAAAACAAGAGATTCTCCACTTCCTCCGCCTCTCCTCAAATCCTATTTGGGTCAAAGTTAATGATTTCAATCTGGAAGCACAGGCTGAGCATTAGAAAGCCCAGAGCCAATAAAAGAGGCAAGAAAAATTAACTGAAACAATAGCTTGGCCCTGAGAGGCCCACCATGCTCTGACAGAAAACCAAATGCTTGTTTGGGGGAACTCCTCCAGATTTGGCTTTCATTTTCTAAGATTTCTATGGAATAAATGATGACCAAAAAGATAATTTCATAACAAAAACATGTAAATTACAGAAACAAGGAAGCCATTCTGGGAATATAACAAAGCCTGAATTGAGGACTAGTGGCTTGGATGGAATATCCTTCTTGCTGAACACCATCATCTCTAACATATTTTACCTGCATGATCCAGTTGATTATCACTAGCAGATGTGAAAATGGATCATTAGAGTCAAGAAAACCAAAAGTCGCTCTCAAGAAATTCGATGCTTCAGCACTTTCCAGACAGCCCCATCTTCCAGGCAACTCAGCTCTTGTCTCCTTGTTCTGTTATCTCAGTCATTACTGCTAATCCCTTTGTAGGGTATTAATTACTCTGTCACAATTACACTACTCCACAAACAAGGACAACACAAAGTCCAAAATGGATTAACTTTGCATTTATTGTATTAACTACTTAATATACTGTAATTGCATCATTAGTGCATATTTTGCTGCACATTAAAAAGAAAAAGGTTAATTCTTTCCCTTTGTCTTTCGCGCCACTGACTTTGATTAAAAAAAAAAAAAGCACTAGAGATATTTCAAAGTAACCTGTGTGGTCAGTAATTTGCCTATGAATGTGAATTTTGTCTATGAGACCCACTTCATGAAACTGAATTATACTATTTTTCACAAGACTAACTTCAAATGGAGGTCATTTGGGGTCCAGTAGGAAAAAATTCAGGTGCTAACCAGGATGTCTAGCCCTTAGTGACTACCACTACTAATGCTGTCTAGGACCAAATTCATGCAAACACGAAAGGAAAATAAATGCACAATACATAGAAGCTGAGATGGAAAAGCATGCTGAAGAGTTTTGCTTTTAGTTTTGATAGCGAGTGAAGACAGGCATTCACCACACAATGACACAGATCTGAACAGAAGCCTCATCAACAAGAATCTCAGTGTGATCTCGACACTTAACTTAGAATCACAAATCCTGTGGCAAAGAATTCTACAGAATAATTTTTGAGGAGTTCCTTGAGCTCCTTGTAAAAGGGAGCTCAAAATATCTTTCCACTCACTTGTTTTCCACATCTCTCAAGTTTAAATATGAATTCATGCTAGGTTCTTTATCAGTGCCTCCCACTATATCATAGTCATGTTCCCCCCTCATTAAACTGCCAGCCCTCTGAAGGCAGGGCTTAGGTTGGCTTTATTGTATCAAAGGACTAGCCCCTAAATGAAGGAGAGAGTACATGATAGCATGGTACCCACCAAAGATGAAAAATCACTACTGTCAGTTGTGAATTCCCTACATGAGATGAAAGCAAAACACATTCCTTGGTGCCGTACAAAAAGAGGGGCAGATCTACTTATGCCTAGAACAGAAAATGTTGCCTTTACCCAAAAATCGCCACCTTCTATTCCCACCGTCCTCACCTTAACCCAAATTCAATTTGTCTACTGAAATAATTAAGGCAAAGTAGACTGGGAGTCAGCTATGTATGTGATTCTTTTCATTTCTACTTCATTTTACCAGTTTGGTCCTAGATTCTCTCTTTTACTCTTGCCACATCAGTATAATTTTTCTTCATTTCCCTTTTAGGGCCCACAGAGATTCCATTTTAATGATTAAAAGTAAGAAGAAAATTAGCCCCATGGTCCTGACAAGCTTTCAACTTGGTAAAAAAGGAGGGAGGGCTGCGTGAAGGCCAGAGCTGGTGGACTGGGCAGTGTAGAACTCCGATTACGCGCCCGCTCCATCACACAGTCACAGGGCCTTGTCCACGCTGCTGGTCCTCACAGCATCAGTCCTCATTGGCAATATGGGAATCTGTAAATAGACAGCCCTCATGAGGCTGTTACGAGGAATAAGTGAGAAAATATATAAAGCTCCTAGTAGGGAGTGTGGATCATGGCAGGTGTCGTAGTAAATTGCATCTGCCATTGCTATTATACATTGCTTCACCACTGCCTCTTCCCATCCAACCTCCATGGAACAGTCAGTAGGTCTCTGAGGTAGTATTTGTATACCTATACAGACTCTGAAAGTCTACCATACTTGGCCCCAACATCCTTCTTGCCCCCACAACCCACCTTCTAATCTCAAATAAACCCCTGAGTCAAAGGCCATTAGACCCCACTATACCCTTGGTACCTAAGCTTGTTTTGAGAAAAATGAGAGGTGAGACCTTATAGAGACCTTATGAATTATTCTTAGGATAATAAGGACACTTGAACTACTGCCACCTTACAAAAAAGTTATTCAATCCTTCACAATAAATGTAAGCAGTCAAAATGCCCATCTCTTTTTATTGAAAATTTTCCAGTTACTGAACAAGCACATATGCCTAAGTGTTACTGAGGACAGAGATTGTGTATAACACTCAACTCTGCTTCCAAAGCACCTTCATAGTGTGCAGCACTTAATACAAGTTCAATAACTACTGAATGAACAAATAACCAGCAGGTAAGAAAATATATTTAGAAATGAGGAGAGAATACACAAAAGATATACACAGCTCCTATTTTTATCTGCATACCTCCCAGTTCAAAGTCATGACCAGAATCCTATTGTGAACCGAAAAACTATTTCCTTGAGAAAATCTCTTTATAAAGATTCTGTGATCACCTCGGGCTAACTTTTCACTGTTCCAAGTTTTCACGGAGAATCTAAAGGATCTTTTATCTCCTCATACTGCAGGTCTATCACCAAGGCAAAGCATGGTAAATGAGACGTCAGGAAAGATGGCGTTACCAAGAAAATCAAATGGGCAAGGCGCATTTTTGACAGTTTATCCTCAGAGCATCCACAGTTCCAGAAGGGATCTAATTCCTTCTATTAACAACAAATACTAATGAGAGGAGATTCAAACTTTGAGGACACAGTGCCTCCTCCTTCCACAGTTTTCCAAGCAAGTTGACTGGTGGCTGGCTTCAAGAGACCAGCATTCTTCTCACACTTGCTTCACCCAACTTTGTCTCTGACAGAACTTGGAGCAAATGATTTATTTAGGTCAGGACTGATATTGAAAGAGCACTAAACTTGGAGTCAAGAAATCTGGCTTTTTGTCCAGATTCTGCCCCAAATAGGTGGGTGCTTTGGGCAATCTATTTCACCTCTCTGGGCACAAACACTCTCAGCTGTGAGCTAAGATGCCACAGAAGGTCGTGAGGGTTCCCTGCTGTGCCTCATGTGGGCTACACATTCAGCTTGGAAGATGGGGCAATTTTGCTCTCTGGCTGCTCATTAAATTCTATTATTAAGTCTTGCTTCTCGGTCTCCTGGAAAAGTTGGCCTGAGAAAATAAGACACCGCAAAATGAACTTGGAAGAACCAGTGCTAATAAACACAGCCGTGAGAGTCGAGACTCCCTCACGTAGGCTTGGAATCCAGCTGTCGATTGGTAGCTGATCCTTCCAATGCCAGCACTGCCGAATGCACCTAGAGAGTTCTTTAAAAGCAATCCCAAGGCATGTGAGGTCATACTATTGTTTTCTTTTTAAATCTAGGTAAAACCACTTCCAATGAATTGGAAAGGGAAAGAAGTATTCTGGAAATATTACCAAGAGAATAAATCTCTCACTTTTTCTCCTTCCTCTCTCCCTGTTCTACTAACCAATGAAGACATTTTGGAAAAATCCAACCTTTCTCCATTAACTGCCTTCTCAGTGTGAAAAAACCATACCACAGATATGCAACAGGCCTCATGTAATTTCTGAACCAGGACATCATTCCCCAAGGTAAAAAGAAGAAAAAAGCACTGATAGGTCTAGCACATTTAATATGTAGATGAATTAGGTAACCCAGTAGTATTTCACTAATAGGCAAGAAGATAGATTAAAGCCTTCTACTACTTCCTCTTATTTATACGAGGAAGAATTGATTTGAGGCCTTTACAACAGGCATAATGATTCTCCTCTGGCAACGTGGTTTCCAAAACACAAAACTCCAAAGAGAGTTTGTTACAGTTAATCAAACGAAAAGCAGCTTCTGTTGAGAAAGTCCAAATGGAGAAAGGAAAGAGGGTCCTGGCACACTGAGTCGAATTCTAGACACTTGTTTTTGCAGCTCCCTGACAGATAACAAACAATGGCACAGCACATGCAGCCCTGCCAACGCCTCATACAACCAGCGGCTAGATGCTCCATTCTGCTCTTCCCACCAAGCCAGGGGCCTGCACAAGACTCACGATTCCCCAGTTGGAGGAGTGACTCTGGCTTCCAAGCAGGAAAGGGGAGCCAAGGGGGTGGTGCTCTGCCCCTCCCACCCCGACAAAGGCAGGGGACCAAATGCTCTAGCAGTTGGGAGGCCGACATGGCCAGAAGCCAAGGCTGGGGGCCTGAGGGAGGGTAGTTTTTCCTTTGACCGATCTCCAACAGCCGGCATGCAGCCCTGCCACCACACATGCCAGTGGCCACTGCCCAGTCTTCCTCAAGAAGAATGAAAGAAGCCAAGGAAAGTGGGGAGTGGGGGTGGAGGATGAGTGAATTCAGAGTCCTGCAGTAACCAAAACAAAGAGATGCTCTGGAGGAACAGGGCAGAGATGACATAGAAACACCAGTGGTCTAATCAGGTAGAGGGCCTACTTGGCACAGGCAAGAAGAGGTTCTCACTACAGAACTGTGGAGCAGCAAGTCTCTGTGATTTCTAGTGTTCTTAGTTGCAAACAAAGACCCTTTGTGTTTTCTCGGGAAGCCATGCCACCATTTGTCTCACGCCTTCCAAAGTAGCCTAATTATTAGTCCCTTCCTTGCCTGTCTGCCTTTTTCTCAGCGCCACAGTGAGTAACCATACATTTCAGTACTCTAAAGGTGGTGGGCAGGGGTTGGGGAGGCACGAGTCAGTCGGGTACAGGGCCTCCTTCCATCCGGTCCTCAGCAAAGCCTGGCACACATGCCATCTCCATAAAGACCGGGGCGCTTGGAAACAGGTCCATGAGGCCCAGACATTTCCCTGTAGGCATGTTACACTTCCCCACCCTGGCCTTCTGAGTTTTCAAGGGAAACCCATGGCCACCCACCCTCCCACCCAGCATAGGCCTGCATTGTCTATTATTCTGCAAACTGGGAAGTCTGTGTCCCACTTTTGAGAGTCCTTTCATTTTCCCGTTTTGTAGAAGTGGTTGTGTCTCAGAAAGTTAAAAAGGAATTAACTTCATGATGGCCTGCAAGATGAAAAACTATAACAGCATTAGGCTTCCAAGACATTGCTCTTTTTGAAATGAGCCAACTGTGCCAGTGTCACATGAATGGGACGACTGGTAACCAGAGACCACAGAGGATCACAGAGATGTGCTTCCACCATATGCCTCACTGAGTAAAGAAAGGGCATTGCTGGGTGTTTTAAATTTATTTTTTAAGTTAACAATCCTTTTCTGTGCCTCAGTCTGTCACTTCTGGGAAAGGAATTTTAATATTACCACTGCCTATTTCTTAAAGAATCTCTTTTATTTTCACTCATCATCTATAAAAATCTTCCAATGTTCCCATTATTTCCAATGCTTGACAATAAAAGGCAAAGATAATAAGATTAAACAATGGAAAAAGGAACCCAAAGAAAGTCCAGTTATGATATTCGTAGAGATAAATTTGCCCTGCAGCATATTTATCTGTCCTCAAAGATCTTCCCCAAATGGGAATTTAAGCTCTACAATTATTTGTGTGCTCCCAGAAGACTTCAAATGTTGTTTCCCTAATGCAAGCACTGAAATGTCACTGAGTTTATATTAATAACATCTTACATTCGTAGAGTGCTTTGTTTTTGAAGGTGTCTTCGTTTATAATGTGCCATTATAAATGTCACATTTCTTTTGATAAAAACCCTAGAAGAATGGCTGGAAAATAAGCTACCACTGTCACAGATGGGAAAACTACTAGTTACTATTCCAAAGCTGAGAAAAGTGAGGCCAGAAGAGGTGAGAGGCCCGGAAAGTGATACACAAACAGAAGGTGGCAATTCTGGGACCAGACTCCACAACCTGACCCTGTTCCAAGGCTCATCTGCAGCACCACCCCCTCTGTGAGCTCCATGTGGGAAGGAAGTTCACCCTGAACTGATCCATGCTGGAAATGAGACCTACTTTATCTTAAATACCAGTAAAGTGTGGGCCACCACATTGTGAATATCTGCACATCAAACACTGGTCAACAAATTGGGGTGAGCATATTTTTGCACTATAATATTTCTTATGGGTCAACTAATCCCCTAGAACTAAGGCCAACGCATGCCTGGAAGCATCACTGAGAATCCTGCAATGTGAATGTTTAACAGCCAGATAACTAACCTAACTTAGAGAAGAGGTGGGAAATTCTCCCAGGGCTTTTACTTCCGATCTCTGATTGATGGCTCTAACAGACAAAGGAAAGAGAGAGTGGGCAATTACCAGGGAGTTTAATTCCCTATAAATACCAATTTAGAGTAACTGACAAGAGGGTGAGGGGCTCTTTCTTTCCTCCTTAGCAGGATTTCTTTACATTAGCTGGATAACTGCTTCCACCCTCCAATTACCTAGACTCACAAGTGGAGACTAGCATGGCAGCCACATACAGACGACCAGAATTAGGCTCAGAACGAAATCATCAATGATGCAATTAAACTTATTACAAATACTTGGCCATGGCACAAAAATTTTCATTACCTTGTGTGAAGTGTGTATTCTCTGACCAAAGTGTAAAATGTTGAAGCAATATACACTGAATCTTCTATCCAGTGTTGCAGTGTTGGTAGAAGCATACCAAGGAAATGTTGCTGCATACGGTGGCTGTTTTTTTCCCCCCTCTTTATCTTTTAAGAATCTGCTGAGTTATTTCAGTGGCACATCAAGCTCCATTTACAGAGTCACACCTCCTCTCCCCTGCACTGCAATCACAGGTAATGAGCTTCCAATGATCAGATTTATTCTCAGCATCCCAGCCTGCTGCAGACAATTTTAGTCACATCATTGCATATTGTAAAGGCAAGATACACAACACAGACCAGAAAATGAAAGCACGCCACCTCCATTTCAAAAAAACACAATGAGTTAAAAAAAAATTTAGCACATGGTCTCAAATTCCTTTCACCTCATTCTCGTCCATCAAGCATTTTGTAAAAATAACTATGGTGCTACTGGACATAAAGTTATGTGTATACAGACCAAAGCCAGGAAGCTGCCTGACAAAGAAGGAAATGAACTCAGATTTACCAAGTATATTATGTGCAGGCACAAGGCCAAGGGAAGCTCTGAAGTAAATATCCCCATTTTATAGATGAATTAACTGAAGCTCAAAAGATGAATTACCTTTGCTCAAGGTCACAGTGCTAGCCAGTGTCATGATTTGAACATGGGTCAAAATACAAGCCCAGTGCTCAAAATACAAGCCCAGTGCAATTTCTTCTCATTACCTAAACCAGGCCCCTCAGGGGTGAAGAGGTTCCTTTAGCCTAGTTACCAGCATAGAGACTGGAGTTAACCTTGAAGAAAGGTTAGAACTGTCTGTGATCTAATCTGCTTCTATCAGAATAGGACAACTCTAGGCCATAGTCTGGTAACACAGTTGGATTTGGTCTTGGACTCCAACATTCTATTTAAATGAACAAAGAATCCCCCTTAGAAATTCAACCATCTATCCTAAACCACTTCAACTCGTGTTTTACATGCCAAATATACAAACTTCTGAAATCTTTCGATACCTAATTCCCTTTAATTCAGGTTTCATCAAATTTAGGTTTACCTTGACGAGATAGTAACTAGGAAATTTTGAGATCTTAAACTATGAGTTCTTCCAAAGTCTGACTCTTCAAATAACTACCCATCAATGTAGGAACCTGAGAAGGCAAGAAAGAACACACACTTTGGGGAACTCCTTAAACCTCAAATACCTGAGACTGTGCATCACATAAGAAATCGACTTTCTAGTTTTTAGCTTCAATGACTGCACATTAGAAACCTGCATCTTTGCCCAGCCAGGCTTCCCTCATAGTTTATGTGTTTTCTCTTAATTTCAGGTCTATTGATATGTAGTCTGTTTTTCTAAGTTCAAAGGCAGAAGAAACAGGAACTGAAGAGTTACTTACCATAAAAGCATGATAAGAAGAAA
Organism: Cynopterus sphinx; assembly: GCA_030015415.1. Lineage (NCBI taxonomy): Eukaryota > Metazoa > Chordata > Mammalia > Chiroptera > Pteropodidae > Cynopterus > Cynopterus sphinx. Next base: position 123,062,669 of record CM057382.1, read on the forward strand.
ATGTGCCAGAAAATAATTCTGTCCTGTTCTTATTCATACTCCTTAAACAATAAAAGTTCAAAGTTTGCCAAAGAGCTACAGGAAAATCCTGTTAAAACATACACTTTAAAAAGTCTCCAAAAGCTTTCTGAAAATAGCATATAATCCAAAAGCCTGTTTAGAAAGAATTAAAATGGACCAATAATGTAAAAGTGCAAATAATCCCCAATTTTCTACATATATTAACCTAAAAAGTCATTTTAAATTGGTTTTTTAAAGTTGGAAAGTAAGATCTGTCTATAGAAACAAGGTCATAATTAGTAGAAATATTTACAAGGCTCACCAAAAATGTCTTATACTTTTTAACGGAAACTTAAAAAACCAACTTTGCAGTATAATTTATTTAAAATATACTCATTCTGAATTTATAATTAGGTTTCTGACACGTCTATACTCCATGCAATCAATCTCACAATTGAGATCTAAAACATTCGCACCACCTTCAAAATTCCCTTGTTCATCTCAAGCCAAACCCCAGACAAGCATTGTTCTGCTTCCTGTAAATACAGACTAGTTTTGCCTGTCCCAGATTTCACGTAAATGGGATCCTACAGTACTAACTCTTGTGTCTCACTGCTTTGACTCAGCACGATATTTCTGCAATTCGTACATGTCGTCATGTATATATCCAGAGTCCAGTCCTTTCTGCTGCCAAGCATATTCCACGTTATGGATGTACCACTCGCTGTTTAACCACTCGCTGGGTGATAGATACTTGCGTTATTTCCACTTTGGACCTCATTATGAATAATGATGCTATGAACATTCACACCCGAGTCTTTTTGGGGACACATTCTAATTATCTTGGGAAACTGCTAAATGGTTTTCCAACATGATTGTATCATTTCACATTGCGATTAATGGCACAGTGTAAAAGCAACACACAAATGTCTTTTCCATTGGCTGTGTGCCTAATACTATCACCACTAGGCTGGTTAAAAGGAGGTCTGTGGTATACGAGGGTTGTTGAGAAGAATTTCCTCCCCATTTTTCTATTGGCAAAACTAGAAACACTTTGCCAATTTCAAAATTTCTTTTTGGCAAAACTCTACTTATTCATCTCTTTTGTGCCATCTCCGTAAATGCCTAGGTGCTCATGCTCTCATACTGACCCTGCTCTAAGTCCCTGAAGAAGCTACAAAACTGGCCCACCTCTCTTTCAGCGTTCTAGTTTCCAAAGCTGCAATCTTTCCCTTTCCTTCCTCCTCCCTTACAAGTCAAAACTTCTAATCCTTGTTTAATTGCTCATGTTTAGAAATTAGGATGGTAATCTGATTAAATGGGCCTTGGCATGAAGGACTGATAACCTCTTTAAATGAAGATATTCAAATAAAGGTTACAGAGATGGCTGTCTCGATAATTCTGCAATACTGCTCTTACTTTAAATGAGCCCCTAACATGTATGACGTACAGCAATACAATAAAGTGAAATAGTAAGAGGTGAGTAGATGAGATTAAGGTAGGGGAATATTTATTTTTCATTTTAGGCCAGGAAATTCACTGTGTTTATAGGTTAGTTTGCCTAGTTAAAGTCTCTGTCTCCCAAAGTTATTTCTACTTTTCAGTTTCTTTCCTTCTTCTATACCTCTGAACTCACGAATTCTCAAAAAGTCTCAGGTCCCTTTTATATTAGAACCTATAGTCATGGCAGCATGGTAGTGGCAAGGGGATGTCACTTGCAAGCTGGATGTTGCCATTCTATATCAGAATAAGATCTTCAATAATCATTTTACCTACTGGTTCATTTAGACTTCACCCTACCAGGCACCTTGCTATAAAGCATTCTCAACCCTTGGAATAAATACACACAGACTTTACTAAAAATATCCTTAGCCATACCATTAATATCACATGTTTTCACGATGTTGATAAAGGACATTTGTCACAGGCCTACTGTAAAAGATCAGATTTCAGAAACTCAAACATAAAAGCAATTTTGCTACCCAAATAAGTCTGTCGTCAGTAGATATCGAGCCTAAAACCATTATCAGTTAACTGGCTCTCACTGGAGTATGGAAGAAAAACAAAATCAGTGCCTTTGATACATCAAGGCCACTGTGGTTTTTGTCTTCCACTACCTCAACTCTTACGAATAAAGTTACCCAGAGAGCTTAGATAGCAAGAAATGGACAAAACACTTCTGGTTAATGCAACCATCTTAGAGTTCTAGTGAAAGAAACATAAGTGGATCACAACTGTTTCACTTAAACAATATAAAGTTAATGTACTATGAGAGGCCAACTAGATTTGGTGAGTTGATCCTATGGAGATTATAGACACAGCTTTCCTTCATCGTGGGAAAGAGAACTGGCGCCCATGTTGGCTCCCCAGCATTTATCTTACTCCTCTGGTACTTACTCTGGGGCTTGAAATCAGCTCCAGCCATCAGATTGGAAAAGCCACAAAACCCCTCTAATCACTCCTGGGTCGTGCAAACTCCTAAAGCAGCCCAGTCCTAATCAGCACTTGAGAAACAATTACTTTCTTGAATTTCTGGAATTCCTTGGTCATTCTGAACTATCACTCTGTTCACCTGCCATTTCCTATTCCCTATCTAATGCTTTCTGATCCTATGAAGCTACATAAAAATGGGGTGAACCACGATGACAAAAAATATTAGTACAGGCATACCTTAGAGATTTTGTGGGTCTGATTCCAGACCATCACAATAAAGCACATCATAATCTTTTTGCTGATGGAGGGTCTTGCCTTCAATTTGTAAAAAACACAACATCTGTGAAATGCAATAACGCAAAGCACAATAAAATGAGGTATGCCTGTACTTTCAATTATCCAGCACCACAGTATGGTCTTGATGCTCTGTGATTCAGCAGTGCTACAGCCCCACCAAAATGAGGTCAAAACTCAGTCCATGTAACAACTCTTCCCATCACCACTCACTCAAGTTTCAAATAATGTTCTATCTTGATACCAAACAAATAATAATAATAATAAAGCTTATTTTAGTCAATTCCTGGGCTCTGTGAAGATTTCCTCCCACAAAAATGAATGCTTTGTAATGCTAAGAGATTCTTACACTGGGAACTGTTCTAACATCTTCTCATCAAAATGACAGTCACTGCATCTTTGACACTATGCTATTCTGGAACAGAAGAGCTGAAATGAATCAGCAATGAGTTGCCTTATAAAACAGCTAACATGACATGAGATGTTTTAATAGGAAGAATCAGGAACAGAAGGACTGGGAAGTAATCTCCCTGCCATAATCTAGGCAGTAGTGAGACTTGAACATGAATACCATAATAATCTGAGGTTTCAATTTTTGAGGTCTATGAACAACCTGGAACAAACCTAAGAGACTTACATTTAGAGAAAGACGTCTCCCCCAAGGTGTAAAAAAGTTTTACAACTATCTTTAAAACCCTAAAGAAGAGAAATGGAAAAAAGAATATTTATTACGCACACAAAAACCTCTGTAGCAGGGGTTATCATTCAGGTGACACGTGGCAAGGGAGATGGGACTCTAGAGAATATCTAAGGATACAAACCATGTCCCATGGCCAGGCCTCACATATACTACTACGCTGCTGGATGGTTCTAGAACCACGAGGATGTCACCAGCAGGAGTTTTTGATTACTGTTCTTTATTGTAACCTGCTACGATGACTTATCAGGGTCTGGCTAACTACTATCATCTCTGTTTAAGTAGAACTCTTAATTAAATACTTTGTCCGTGTCGTCGGCCAGCAGGACACGGTGTGTGTGTTGTCAGCATGGTGCGGGTGGTTGACTGCAAAGCCATGTAGCTTGGGCCTCACATTCATAAAGAGCCCCAGATTCATTTCCTTAATGTTATCTCCACGTGAACTTCCACACTCAGTCACACAGACAAACTGTCAGGATTGAAAGAAGAGGGCATTTATCATCCAAATTTAGATTTAGATTAATAGAGATTTTGCCAATAGTGCTCTGTGAATTAATATGTTTTCTAAATCTTGAACCTGTCTTATGAAGAGCATAATTAGTCATAAATGTTTGGGTGTTAGAAATGTTAATTTGTTTAATGGAGACATTTAAATATCTTGTTTCTTTATTTTAAACGGATCTGAGAGTGTTAAAATTGAGTGGCTTAAGCCTCTCTCGACAGCTTAAAGGCCCTGCTGAACAGTCTTTGCATTAGTCATCCTGGGTTCTGTGCTGTGCGCACTCTGGTCCGGTCAGCTGGGAGCAGGGTCATCACGTGATGTAGAATACTTTGCCCCTTTGGTACTTGGAACAGCTTGGGACATTTTCCCTCAGAAAGTGTTGTGGATGTGGCAAGCTTGTGACTGAATTGAAGACGGGAGTCTGGTTTATAAGTAAGGCCCTCAGCAGAATTCTGATTCAGTCATGAAATTACTAAAGTTTTAGTAATTTAGTAATTTAGCTAATTTCTCTACATCTATGCTTATAAATTACAGATGAATGACACCAAATGACTTTTGAAAACTAGAAAGATGGTAAAATTTATGCTCTGAGATAGCCAGCCACTGCTAAACTACTTTCTTAAAAATGAAATAATTGTTTAGGCAGTTGGCAGTTGTTGTGGTAAAATTTCAAAGCGAACAACAGCTCTATGAAAAAAACAGTTCCAGAAATAAGGAGAAGATAAAGAGATGCGACAATCCATTTAGTCAGCTAGATGAAGGCTGAAAGAAATGATTTGTTGTGCTCAGGAAGGGATAAAATTAGAAAGCAGTGTGAAAATGCAGCTGAAATCATTGTTGGAGGGAATTTTGAAATGAAGACTGGCATTTAGTAGTAACATGCATTTAAAATGCATGGTTACTATGCATTTTAAATTGATTATCCCCCACCCCCATTTAATCTTATCAACCTGTAAAATTTGTGCTGTGATCACCACTGAGAGAGAGTTTAGGCAGGACTGAATTATGTGAGTCACCATTTTTGTTGCTGTTTGGCCAAAGCTTTAATATCTACAACAGGGACTAGAAAATGTTATGTGGAAAGATTGGCATATTAACGGATGTTGAAGTAAGCAGTCTGGGACCCCGCTACCTTATGAGGGAAGGGATTTTGGACTTTGGGGTTTTGCAGACACCACATTGGTATGATTAGAGAACACAGGATTACGGGTAAAATGGTTGCAACTATTAAACTGGCCCAATATACACGGATTCTTGTTCATCTACAAAGTACCCTTCTGTGTGCTTGTTGAAACTGCAACCTCCTGGGTAGGTTTTATTACAATCGTCTGTGATATAGCCAACATATCTGAAAATACTATGAGAGCAGAGCATAGGCACCATTTGTAAGCCTGCTGCTTTGTGTACAGACTGTGTTTATCACACATTGTGGCATTTCTGTAGATTTTTCTTCAGATTTCTTTCCCATAGAGCAATTGATCCTATATTTCAATATATTATTTTACCAGGAAAATAGGACATTGTGCTTCTCAATCACCTGTGGAACTTAAAAATGGAAAACTTAGTCCCTGGCTCAGTCCAGACCCGTTGGACTTAATCTTTATTCCTGGGCCCATCACGTCCTTCGGGTTCTTATGTCTCGTCCCTTATCCCTCCTTCTCCGGTAAATACATACTGAGCTGAAGGCAGTCACCAAGCTGCACATACAATGATGAACAAAATAGAAATGATTCTTGACTTCCTGGCATTTACTTCTATGAGGGAGCCAGGGAATAAATACATAAATACTGCAGGAAAAATATTTGTAAATTGCAGTGAGTGCTGTGGAGAGAGAAACAAAATATAGGGGGCAATGAAAGATAATAACAGGAAGAACACAGTTTAGGTGGGAGGGAAGGCCTCTCTGAGGAAGTGATATTGCAGCTGAAAACTGAGGAATGGGGAGAAGCTTGGCTATGTGAGGAGATGGGCGAGAGTTTCTCAGGCTGGGGAATAGTGTGGCAGAAGGCCCTGGAGTGGGAAAAGGCTCGGTTGAGTTGATGAATGAGGAGTGCGAGAGGAGTGTGTTTCTGGGGGAGATGGCAGCTGTGTCTGTTCTACCTTCCCTTAGCAGTGTGGTTATGAGATGACTTGCCTAAATGTCCCTTTTTAAAGGCAAAGGAGTCTTGCCTTTATAGTGGTTGTCACTGTTTAGGTCTGCTAAACAATGGTGTTTGTTGGCTTTGTTTCGGAAATTGTAAATAGATTTCACTTGAGAACAGGTCAAGAACTGATTAGATTAAGCAAAGGAATTTAATTGAAGAATGCATCATTGTTCTTGCAAATCCCTTGATGCTTGGCCACTGTCTTCTAGCCTCTTCATTCGGTGTTTGTTGTCATCTGCTTGGCGTACTAGGCTATGAGTCTTCACCCTTCCCCTCTTTCCACCTGTCCTTGTGTGATGCTTACCATTTTCTTTCCTATTTTATTTTATTTTATTTTATTTTATTTTATTTTATTTTTTTTAGCACATGGAAGTGAGATGGGAGAGTTCACTTCGTGGTCCTTCTTTGGAATGAAATAAACCTGTTTCTAGTGAAAGAATTCTGGTAGATTTACTGATGGGTAGTGGTTTCTCTCTAGAATCAAGATCCCCCCAAAATATTAGGTACAGTGACATTATTGATAATCCATATGCACTTTAAGTTTGGGACAGTGCCCTGAGTTGTAGGTAGTTTTTGGCACAAGGGCCCTGGGTGAGGGGCAAATAAGGGCTGAATCCACTGGACTGTGTGCAGGCCGCTCTCCGGCCAACAAAGCTATGGAGGTGGGTTAGCTTGGAGGACCGGGGTGGGTGTCTTTTTCTATTTTTCATGAAAGCCACTTAGCATGCCAAGCCCATTTCTGAAATCCCTTAGAGGTGCCCTAAGGGCTGCCTGAGGGGAACCTCAGTAAGTTATGGGTCCTACCTTCCTGCCCAGGAGCACCTTGCTCTTACCTGGGGAGACACGAGAACCATGGGGCCACCTCACTTTTCTCATCTGGCGTGTTACTAGTTTTAATGGACATGTTAGTGCAGTCAGTGCATACAGATCATATTTGTAAGCATTCGATATATTTTTAAGTTATCTTCATCACCCCAGTGAACTCACATTTTAGCTTGTCATTTACACAAACATATGGTGCCTGGGTTGTAGCTACATCATATTCATTATAGAGGCTGCCTCACCTGACGTTCCAGAGCATTTGTACTTTAATATTGTATTTAATTCTTCTTAATAAGATTCAACAGAAACTTTTATCCCTAATTTATAAAGGGGGAAATGGCAAGGGGGGCGGGGGTTGAGTGGCTTGCCTCAAACAAATTAAAGGTTGGAGTCAGGGCTAGAAAATGGATTCTCTGCTTCCTTCTGGAATTAGGGGGTGGATTAATCTCTTCTGACAGGGAAACCCCCAACTACTATGGTCCTCAGCTCATAGTCCAGAAGTGAGTAGTGAGGGTTGGGGGGCCCTGGTATCTCCATTTGTCACCATGTCTCAGTCATTGTTGCAAGTAGCTGTGTCTTTAAGAAGGTAACTCCAAAGTCAACACATTACTTTAAGTCACATCATATCACTTACAGTCATGGGAGCTTACCTAGCTTCAAGGGAGTCTGAGAAAGGTAGTCTACTGAGAGGCCAGGTGCCTTGTTAAAAATAGGAGGGCTGAGTACTAAAAGCAAGGGGAGGACACCAGGGGACTATCTACCACAGTAGTCCTCATCCCTTCTTGATGCAACATGAGGGTGAGTGAGGGACACTGTTTGAGGAGTTGGCTAATGAAGCTGGATAATGAATGGCCACAACAGAACATTTTATGATGGTTCTTCTATAGCTCTACCAGACTGCTTTCTGTACATGTGCTTGAATGTACTTCTTCGGTTCAGTTCATTCACTCTTTGCCTGAGCACTGTGTGGTTCCGTCATTGATGGTACCTAAGAAATAGCTGGGGTCAGCCCAGCTCACCACAAAGGTACTACTTGAGCAATAAGATGGAAGTTGGTTTACTTGTTACAAGATTTAAAAGAGAGATTTTTGCTACTGATAGCAAGTGAGTGGAGCTGGAGAAAAAAAAGAGGGTTGTGCAGGCCTAGGGCATTTCCTGTACAGCAGCTGGGCTTATGACTCTGCCAATTCTCTTGGCTGTTTGTGTTGGATAAGAAGCCCTTCTGCTTGTTGCATGAGGGCACAGTGCTCCTGAAGCCACAGCAGTCAGCCTCTGGATTACCTTCTGCTCAGAACCCTTCAGTGCTCACTTTCCCTCAGGCTTAGCTGTGTCTCCCCTGGTCTCTCCCAGGGGCAGTGGCCTTCCTGCCCTGTTAAGGCAGGGGACAGATTCTGCCTTGACTGTGTAGGGAGTTTGGGGCATAAGGAATGCTCTGAACTGAGAGGTGGTAGAGGTGATGGTAAATAAACTGCTACAAGTGTTGTCCTTTAACACAGTGATCCCTGAACCCTTGGGCTGTGAGCCAGTATTGGTCCATGGCCGGTTAGGAATTGGGTCACACAGCAGGAGGTGAGTGGCAGGTGAGCGACAGAAGCTTCACCTGTATTGGCAGCCACTCCCCAGCACTAGCATCACCGCTTCAGCTCCAACTCAGGTCATCTCATAAGAGCACCAGTCCCTGGTACCAAAAAGGTCAGAGACCACAGCTTTAACACACCCACGAGTTAGAAGAAACTTCACTTAGAGTAAATCTGTACCAGACTAGAGGATGGAGACCGAGTTGTATGTGGACTGTGCTCACGAGGTGCTTCATTCACTGTCCGATTCCTGTTGCCTCTGCTACCTGGGCTGCAGGTTGTCTCCACTGTTGCTTAGAGAACAGACTGCCTGCGAACACCTGTCTGATGATGGTGTCTACCTGAGACCAGCAAAAAAGGACACACAGACACACCTGGTTTTCCCTCACTTCTGCTCTTTCCCTGATCTTCCCTGCTGTCCTCACATTCTCTGAATGGGCTGGGTTGGGTGTTTCTCTGTTTTGGCCTCACAGTGGATTAACACAGGGAGCTTTGAAATCCAGTGTCCAGAGCCCACCCCCAGCAATTCTGAGTTTTTCATGGATGGAGTTTGGGCATGGGTATTTCTTTATCTTTTTTTCTTAGTTGACTTTAATGACTATGATTGAAAATCCTGGTTCTAGGTGGACCATTTAGTGTTTGGGGTGTGTGTGTGTGTGTGCGCGCATGTGCATGCACGTGCGTGTGCATTCATTTCTTTTATTACCCTCTAGACTACTGTGGTTTCCTAGCCTAATCCTAATTTGCTACATAAAACCCTCTAAATTTAATTCGTACACAAGGGAGTGATGTAAGCCTTGCTTATGATTAGAGATATCTTTCTCAGTAAACCGAAATAGCACCCTTTACAGATAACTGCTATTTTATCTGGGGGAGCAACAGAAGAGAATTTAAAGGGACTGGTTAAAAAAAAAGAAGAAACAAACATGTGTTTTTGAGGGGGAGTATTCACCCTCAAAGGTTTTGGACTTTATAGGAGAAGCCCACAAAAATTCAAACCAGAGACAAATATGGAGGGGAGAGACTGAAGGAAGCACCATGTGAATTTTACGGTTAAAATTAATTTATAAAGTCTGTTTCCTCCATAATAGTGATGAAATGTTATAGATTTTTTTTTTCCTCCTGGAAAGAACATTCTGCTACTTAATATCAGAGAGGGTTAAAATCATCAGAGTTCCTATTGGGGTTAGGAGACCGGGGCTTGATTCTTCCATTGTCCCTGGCCAGTGTTAGGGCTTTGGGCTGTCACAGAAGACTGGTCCTTTTGATGGCTATTCACAGAGGAGGACAGGGAAGGGGTTTAAGGACCTGTAGCTCCACTGATGGGTGTGTTGGGCCATAGGAGACTTCAGGTGGCTGTCAGCAGTGCATTTACTGTCTTCTATGTGATTTCTATAGCAAAAAGGAAACCAGATGGGGGCAGGGGTCTGTGAGTGCCTTAAAAATGTGTTTCAGGCATTGTGCATGAGTACGTGAGGGTGCATATTTTCTACAGTATAAGTTCCATGGCTTTTCAAAATCAGAATCTTAAAGGAGGTCAACTGACTCTAAAAAGAAATGAAGAATTTCTATCATAGGTATGTTTATCTGTGATAGGGGAAGGGATGTCTGTACAATGTAGTAGAGAATCCTGTGAATTTGAACAGATCTTTTTTTGTTGTTCATTCACACTCTAGCGGTTTACATCTAGCATGTTATGCTACAATGGGTAAGGTTCCAAAGTTAAACTTTTTTGAACATTTCTCAAAAAATACAATGCTAGGTACGGTGTATATAAAATTTTTTAAGGCATTACAAATGTTTTATTTTTAAAACTATATTCTAATTACAGGCAAAAAGTATTTGGGGAAAATTGTAACAAAATGTATATGTAGACAACAGGACTGATAAAATACAAATGATAAAAACCACATAGAGAAATGGGGACATGATTATACCAAGTAACAGACTAATGAAATCAGTGCAAATGAGCATTTCATTTAAGCCCGAGCTTCCTGGAAACCAGGGTAAAAAGAGAAACATGTTATTAGAACTCGTTCTTCATTAAAGAAAGAAAATTATTTCAGTAGCTGAGATACTCTCTCAGGCTAATGTATAAAATCTTAAGATTTTATGGCATGTCTCCCTGTATGTGCCATCCTCTGCACTTCTACCAAACATATGGAAATGCTTTCCTTATAACTGCTTCCCACTTGAGTGATTCTTTTTTAGAGGGAGTCTTTGTGTGGGATACCTAGCTGATGGGATCTCAGTTTGTGGTTCTTTGAGCTCTCGCCCCATCTTTCTGAGAACTCAGTTGTCTTAGCTGCCAGGAATTGCAATAGTCAGCAATACAAGATTACACTCTTTGAAAATGCCCAGAATGTGGTAAAGAGGAGGGTGGTTGGTAGTGTGCTCTCCTTCAGTGATTTTCTGCAGGATCCTGACCAGAATATCTGCTGGGATGGAGGGCTCTGTCACCCCAAGGAGGTGAGCTGCAGGAAGGCCCTTTGCTGTGGTCAGTCTGCACCTTGCTGGCCACTTTACGAAGAACTGTTTCTTTCACCTTCTGGCAAAGCATATTCATTTTGCCACTATTCATAAATGCTTCATAAAGATGAAAATTATTTTTTAATTTGGAGTGAGAATCTCAGTAATGACTCTTTAGAATGAAATTTCATTGCTTTGCCAAACTGCAGGGCTTTCTTTTTCTGTTCTTTTTCCTCCCTAAAAAATAGTCACAAAAATTCAGGAATAAAAAAAGACTATTTAAGTTCTCCTTTCATCCCACATGTTTTCAATAGTTGTATAAACGCTCTCATTTAAGCTATTGCTAATAATAGCTTTCATGTTGTTTTGGAAAACTAAAAACAAGTATCCCAGTTCATAAATACTTCAGAATATATTTCCTTGATAAGAGTATTTGATCTGGGAAAGAGGTGGAGAATGAGGTAGGGAGCAGTGGAAAATATTTAAACACTTACATAGTTTTACCTCTATTTCCATTATAGTTTTATCTAAAAATAGTATACAGTGCGGACAGATGTTTCCTTATCTTCCTGGAGTAGCTCCTGAGGAGAACCTAATATTTCTTTGGAACGTTTTGTTGTGTGAATGTTTTGTGTTCGTCCTGTTTTCTTTTGAAAAGTACAGATCTGAATGTGAACCTTTCAGAATGGGGTAAAGCTATACTTGAACATATGACTTGCTTTATGCAGCAGGGATCGTTTTGAGGGTGCGGGTAATCTGCAGAAATTATTTGCTCCAGCGCTATATAAGCTGGTTCAGTAGAATTTCACTCGATTTGGAGAGTAGATGTAGGGTGTTGTGAGGTAAAATGTAGGCTACTGTGCCATGCATAATTTTAGTTGGTCCTGATTGTCAGAGTTCCCTGAGATTGCTGTTCCAGTGCCCTCCAGGAAAAACGTGCCATATGCATAAAAATGCCATAGCCAGAGACAACCAACAGTGGTTTTAATGTGAGCCCCCACATCAGGTAACTGGGTGCACCTTGCTCTCCAGAGCTGGAGCTGCATTTGAGCTGCTTCTTAAAAGGACAACTCCATGAAGTTCACATCGCAGAGAAAAGCTCCGGGGAGGTGTGTATTCCATAGTGGTTCCTGATTTTCCTGAGCAGCCCTGAATAGGTAGCTAAGATGCAGTGCAAAAAACACACATGGACTCGAAATGGGCAAATTTTAAAGAGCCACGTGTCCATCTCCAGTTTTAGACTGTTTAGTAATCCTTAGAAATTGGTTCCTCTGGTCATTCACAGGGAGGAAGTATTCAGAGAGGCTGACAGTTAAGGACTGAGCTGTTTAAAGTCTCTAACACAAGACATTTAAAATTAGCCTTGTAAATGAATTGCAATAATTTGCAGAATCTTTTGCTTAAAAATTTGCATGCTTGTAGTCTTTTGAGCACTTTTGGGGTCAGAGGCTCGAGAGATTTGTGCTGGAAAGCAAGGTGAGTAGCAGCTGCTGTGGGAAGAGGAAGAGGGCAGAGCTACGTTCCTACTTGCTCCAGTTGTAATTCGGTGGCATTGTCCACAGAGTGGTCCTGGCACCAGCTTTGGAAGGGTGATGCAACACGCTTTTTAATAGATTAATTAGCGCCCCCACAGTTGTACTTTAGCCAAGTTGTTGCTTGATTATTGGCATATTTTTTACCTGGCATGCTAATAATCCAGTTATTGCTTCAAGGTTACATTAAAATGTCTGTTTTGACTCTTTCAAACTGTAGGGTTTATGATGATGTCAGTGGACCACCAGACTTTCTGAAACAGTTCTTTGTTTTAATGATAACTGAAAAAACCCAGGGAGAAGGAAGAAGTCGAAGTAATAACCTACTATTATTGTTAAACCATTATGAACTGTCTTCTTTCATGGAAATATTTATTTAAAATACTTGTATTTTATATCTATCTATCTATCTATCTAGATATATATATGTATATATACATATATATATGTAAAATATTTAAAATATGGAACAAATGGGAAGTGAATTTAATTTTGTATCTGCTGGATTTGAATTGCCTTGTAGCAGGTGGATATTTTAAGAGTGAACTGCAAGTGGGAGAGAAGGGTTGAGGAACCCTAGTTGGGTGTCTGTGGGCAAGCAGCTTATTATCTTTGAGCCTTGATTTCCATATTTGCACAAAGGCAAGAAACCTTTTTGGTTGTGTTAAGAGATTAAATGAGTCGTATAAGGAATACTGAGAGCACAGCACGTGCTTAATAAATATTCTTTTTTCCATTTCTCTTCTTTAGGGTTTGTGACCTTGGGACCAGGAGAGCCTAATGCCACAACTTCTTGAGAGGCAGCCTCTGTGCAGAATTTACACAAGCCTGAAAACCTCGGGGGCAAAAAGAATATGGAACTTTCCATTTCACTTAGTAAACTGTCCCACCTTTATGGTGTTTTGTTGTCCTTTCTAATCATTTTTGCTCTCACTCAGCTTCTCTCTTCACTGAGAAAGGCCAGGGTTTAACTCCTACCATTTCCAGATGCTCAGATGCAGATATTTCCTAATAGTGCTTTTAGGGAAGAAAAATACACTACATTAAATATATACATCAATTCTTAGACTCACCAGAATTTCAGATACGGTTTTAAAAGTTAATGTCTTAGAATGAAGAAAATTAGGTGAGTGTACTCTATATCAATTAGAGAGAAGTGGTAGAATTAAGGCAGAAATGGACAAACATGGCTGGCAGCAGAGTCCTAGAAAATGTCATATGGGGCACTTGGTGGCTACAGCAAAGAAAGAAAAAGAACAATGAGAATAAAAAGGAAACATGATAAAGATGCTAGAACACACTTAAGATAATGCCTTGCAATCTTTAGAGAATGTTTCCAGTTTTCTAGAGCTCTACAGAAGAACCTTATCCAAACACCACATCAATTTGCAAGGCCTTTTGCTTATATTTTTTCCTCACAATGGTTTCTTAGTTCTAATATTAACCCAGCCCACTCAGCTCTTGCTTCTCTTACATTCCACAGAATCTGCATCACTCATCAGAACTGCTTCCCTCCTACAAAGTAAAACCCTCAGATAAAAAGGAATTGTGGGGGTGGAGATAAGAAGTGACCTCTCCTGAAGAACACTTCCAGGGCCTGTACTCAGCTCCTGAGAAACAGCCCACGTTTACACAGGCCATACTGAAGATACCCAAAGCTCTTGGAGTTTGTTCTAACTTGATATAATTCTTTGGAACATGGGTGACTCGGCATTTCAAAATCTACCATATCAGAGGGATCTTCACCTCATATTAGCACAGGTCACTGACAAGCGCTAATAATGAAAGCAACCGGATCTGATGCCCAAGAGGCCCTGGAGAGGATGTCAAGGTGAACGAATCACAATCCTGGCCCTCATCGGGTCCAGTAGTACAACTTCCAACATGGGGTGAAAACCTTCCGGGCCTCAGTCTCCCCTCAACATGATGAGGTTGACCAGGTGGCCTCTTCTACCATTGCGATATTATGCTTCTGTAATTTTATACCATGCTTTCTAAACTTCACTTCCCCCAAAAGCAACTATGCCCAGTATTTTCCCAACAACAAATGGGGCAAGACCATTTCCAGGCTGCAGAAGGAGATAAAATCTGGATCCCTCTCATAAAATAATGGTATAGACTCTAATTTCCAAACTCTTGAATACTAGATGTGGGAACACACCACCTGAATCTTTGAAGAAATAATTTGAGACCAGAAGAAAGGTCATATGTTTCACTTTGTACAAAAATAAATCTGTGGAATCCACTGTCCAAAGAAGCAAATACCAAATTATATGAAAAGGTACATAAAACATTGTAGTCAGAATTGGACATTAAAGGTCATCCCATACCTATGACATCATCTAGACTGGCCTCTTCATTTTATTAAAAAAAAAGTGAGGCACAGAGAGATTTAGCAATTTGCCTAAGGACACCCAGCTAGTGAGATGCAGGCCAAATAGTAGAACCCAGCCAAGAATGATTTAATTATTCCAAAAAGCTATCAGAGGATGTTAGCGAAGTCTGGGATAGGCTCCTAGCCAATGAGGACAGCCGAGCCCTCCCACAAAGCCAGAATACCAGGCTGACCAGTGTAGGACACAAATATTTTTGGCTTCCACATCCGTCCATGCCAAAGGTGGCACAAGCCCCACTGAGTACAGTAGCTGACGCCCCTTCTAAAACACACCAATAGCTCCAAAGTGCTTACGACCCTCTCGGATTCCAGGGTTTCCCACCTCGTTGTTGTTATCAAACCACACACAATCGCCTCACTAAACCTCAGTAACCTCGGGAAGCCCAGGCTGCTGGTGCCAGCCTCCCAGCCGAGCAGCAGCAGCTGCCCCAAAGATATCACCCTAGGACCCCACTTTCTGTTCCGGCGATCAAGCCTACATCTGTGCCAGTTCAGGGACTGGCCCATCGTTTTCAAAGCTTACTGCTGGACAGGCCCCAGAAATCCAAGAAACCATCTGTTACAAAACCCTCCCGCCTCCAACTTCACAACAGGCCACAGCATCTGCCACTGTCAGTGGTTACACAAGTAGGAACGAACGAGAGCCTTCTGAACCGAAGCTGTGGAGCTCTCGTGGGTGACCTTGGAGAGGACCATGCCCTGCTGCCCATGCTGACCCTGTCCAGAAATAGGGGAGCCACTGGTTTTAAATCAAACACCCTGAAACAAACACTTCCATGCATTCTGTCTGGCAGCATTAGGTATAGATATAAGAAAAATGAAGAAAAATACATTTGACATTCTATAGTCCTAAAATTTTGAACCTTTTCTTAGTTTTGATTTATATTTATTTATTCTTCAATGACACTTTTCAAAGAAAAAGTCATGGTATTAAACAAAAGACAGCAACAATCACACTAATAATATACTAATACCCCAGACCTAAAACAGCATAAACTTACTTTCCAATTAAGAACAAAACCATAAGACTGAGCATTCTTTGAAAGCTGTTCCAATATTACTGTTTAAATTCCAAGTAAACCCCAAGCAATTATAGGTGCATAACAGTAGTCATCATAACACTGAGCATTCACTATGTGCCAACCTGCACTAGGATCTTTATATATAAGATGTCACTAAATTCCTCTAACAGCTCTATTATTATCTCTCCCCTCTTCTAAGTGAAGGAGGCATAGGAGAGTAACTTGCCTAAGGTCACAACAATAAAAAGTGGCAGGGACAAGGTTCAAACCTAGGTCCATGTGTTTCCAAAGCTGGTGTTTTAACATTACCCCCACACTGCCTTGGGGTCACTGATGCGTAGAAGCAAAAACTACAAGTGCATCTTAGTTTATTGAACCCCATCCCCCTGCATTTTAAGAGTTTCTGTGTAAACGACTTCACTGAAATTTTTACAGGCAAGGAAGGGAAATTGGCACTCATCTACCAAGTCTGTAGTGCAAATATCAAGCAGCTGTGCAGGAGCCGAGGACAAGTGAACCGTGTGCTTGGCAAGGTTCTATGCGTGTCTGTCTCAGGCTTGACATCTTTAAGAGAAATGAAGAGCCGAGGAGATGGGAGGGAGAATCTCATTTTAAATTCTGCAAAAAGTGTTCAATAAACATGATCTACCTTCCCTTCTTCACCTAACAAGCACAGCAATCCATGAGCATGCATGAGCGTGCATACACATACACACAAAACCTATTAGCCTATTTTACTCTTCAATTTTTAATTCCATTTCTTCTTTTTTGGAGAATTCATTCAATAAACATTTGGCTTCACTTATACTTATGTTGCTATGTTTTATTGCAGATGTCAGCATGGCTTCCTCTTGGGTAGCAGCTCTCAAGACATCTTATGCAATATCACCAGTCAAAGGCAGCCACAGATTTCCTGCTGAACAACTGAGAGCTTGAGGATGAAACGATAAAGCCACAGGCCAGTGGGCATATTTACTAGTGATCATGCCTGGATGAGCTGCGTAAGCTTGTGATGTTTACGATATAAGCGAATATGTCTTTCCATGCTCTACCTTTTCTAATTCTTCACAGTCAATTCTCATTTTATAATCTTACTAAAGGTAAGCACTTATGTACCAGCCACTGTCAGATGCTGGGAATACACTGGTGAGCAGAATAAGCTTTCCGTTTAGTTGAAAAGGCAGGAATTAATCCAATAGTGACACAAAGAAATGCATAATATACAAAGGAGTCTGTGAAGGAACATAGATTAAGGAGTACTGAGGCAGTTTTTAAACATGGCCACAAATTCTGATGGTGCTCCCATTGAGGAGTGAGGTCCATGTCCCCTCCTTGTGAATCTAGGTGGGTTATGACAGCTTCAAACATCAGAGTATGGTAGGAATGATGCCACCTGACTTGCAAAGGTAGCTCATAAAGGCTATCCATGGAGTTTCTTGTTTGTTTGTTTGTTTTTTGCTGGATTACTCATTCTTGAAGCTCTGAACTGCCCTGTAAGAAGTCTAACTATCTGAGGCCACCCCATCATGTACCTCATAAAGGAATCAGGGATAGAAACTCTGGTCAACAGTCCAGCGGAACTTGGTCTTTGAGTCAACTCAGTTCAGGCACCAGACACATGAGTGCAGATGCTCCCAAATGATTCCAGGCCCCAGCTATTCAAACCTTCCCAACTGAAGCTCCAGACATCACAGAGGAGACACAAGCCGTCTTCCATGTTTCTGAATTCCTGACCCAGAGAACCAAGAGCATAATAGGATGGATGTTGTTTAACATCAGGAAGTTTTGCAGTGCTTTGCTACACAGCAGTAGAGAGCCGAATCAAAGGTAGCGTATACAATAAAAGAGGCTGTCTTACACCAGGAAGTCATGCAAGCACTCTCCATGAAAGTAACTTTGGAGCTAAGACCTAAAGGGTAAAAAGCTTCTGACGAATTGAAGGGGAGGGGATGAGGGGGAAAAAATAAAAGTAGGTTGTAGGCACAGGAATCAAGTCAGCTGGTGAGAGCAAAGAATGAAAGAAGGGCAGAAAGGCTGACAAGTGCGGTAGGCCGGGACCAGACCATGTCCAGGGCTTTGGTCTCTTACTCAAGAACAGTCAGAAGCTTCTGGAGGGCTATTTAGTGGTTTGGGGTTTTTTTAATTGAGGCAAAATTCACATAACATAAAAAAAAATCACTGTTATGGGTTGAATGATCTTCAAAAATTTGTATGAAGTCAAAATCAGCACCTGAAAATGTGGCCTTATTGAGAGTCGTTGCAGGTATAATTACTTAAAATGAAGTAGTTAAGGTAGGCCCTAATCAAAGACAACTGTGTCTGTATAAAGAGGGGAAATGTGGACACAGATGTACACACAGGAGAATGTCCTGTGAAGATAAAGGCAAAGACTGGGGTAATGGGTCTGCGAGCCAAGATCGCCAGCAAACCTGAAGCTAAGGGAACGGCATGAACTGAATTTCTCTCACTGTCGTCAGGGAAAACCAGCTCTGCCAACACCTTGATCTCAGACTTGTGGCCTCCAGGGCTGTGGGACAAAAAACGTCTGCCTTTTGCATTACTCACCTTGTGGTACTTTGTTACAGCAGCCCTAGGGAATTGGGAGTCAGCATTCCGAACATTTTAAAGTATACAATTCAGTCAGTATCTTCAAAATATAGTACAATGATCACCACTACCTAATTCTGGAACATTTTCAGATTCCAAAAGGAAATATTGTTCTCTTCTCCCTCACCCTCTAGCCCTGGCAACCACTAACCTGTTTTCTGTTACCATGGGTTTGTCTGTTCTGGACATGGTATATGTGTGAATTATACAATATGAGGGCTTTGGGGTCTTGCTTCTTTCACTTTGCATAATATTTTCAAGGTTCATTCACATTGAAGCATGTATCAATACTTCATTCCTCTACATAGCTGAATGTTCCACTGTATGTATACACATTTTATTTATCCATTCATCAACAGAGGGACATTTGAGTGGCTTCCACACATTATGAATAATGTTACTATAGAAAATTCCTATACATATTTTATATGAACACCTGTTTTTAACTCCCTTGGACATATACCTAGGAGAACTGTGGGGTCACGTGGTTAACTCCATGTTCAACATTTTGAGGAACCAAAGTGTTCTCCACAGCAGCTGCACCATTTTCATTCCCACTGATAATGTCTGAGGGTTCCCTGGAAAGTTTCACGCAAATGGGGTAAACATCAGAACTGTGCTTTTTAAAAAATAAGAGGAACCAGCTTTTGTAAAAGGACATGAGTTAGTTTTGGACCAATGGCTTTTTCATGCTTTTTAAAAATTCAAGGTAGGAGAGGCTTGGAGAAGGGCTTGGTAATCTCTGGGGACAGACAAGATTCCTTAAGAGAAAGTACAGCGTATGAAAAAAGAAAGTCTTGGTGGGAACTTTTAGGAGCTCTGAATGAATGGTGCAGTAGAGAAAAATGAATCTGTAAAAACAAGTCTGATAAATAGAATATTACAAAATTATGGAATAAGAAAAGAAGAAGGTGACTGAGCAAAGACAAAAGAGATTCGCCAAACTCTAATAAGCAACAGAAGATCTGAAAGGGTCTAACTTCTGACACTTGAACAAAGAAGATATGTACCATTTCTTTCCACATTTTCCTTTTTTTTTCTTTTCTTTTTTTGGAAGGGGTGAAAAGTAATGGTTTTCATTTCCTCCATCTCATGTGTAAGAGATTAAACTACCTGACCTTTTATCAGACTTGATGAATGAATGCTTTTCAGTCTGGACATCAAACCTATCTGAATAAGAAGGCTGTGTGGAAGACTGGTTATGTACTTAACAAGTTCCTATTGTTTCATCAAAGCATCCGAAAGCTGGGGAAGACAGTTGGATATCACTTCAAAGCATCACTAAGAAATCAACAGCAATTACAGCAAGAGAATCATTGTTCCTCTACATACCCTCCCTGCCACCAAGTAGGTATTTAATTACAGAGGCAAATCAAAGATGAGAATCCTAAGAGTAAACCTATAACATATTTTGTCCCATTTTAAAATTATAGTTTAGATTATTATGTTCCTCAAAAGCCACAGTTCCAGAGATTTTAAAACTCTCTTATATATCAGTCAAGAGTGGAGCTAATCCTTTCAGGCCTACCTGAATTTCAACTTTATAATTACGTGAACAAACAACTCCTGCTGTAAAATAAACATTGCCTTCTTATATGTGGGATATAAATCTAAAAGCAACAAACATGACAGAGACTCATTGACATGGACAGTAGACTAGTGGTTATGATGGTGGGGCGGGGAAGGGAAAGGTAGATGGTGGAGGAAAAGAGGTCAAACATGTGGTGATAGAAATCTAACTATGGGCAGTGAACACACAATGCAATACATATATGGCTAACTGTTGAATTGTATACTTATTGGACTTCGTTAACCAATGTCCCCATAATAAACAAACAAACATTGCCTTTAGAAGAGCACAGGAAACTGCCTGGCTCAGGCCAGCCAGCCCTTGGTAAGCCGACTCCTTTGGTGACCCATGACATTAACACAAAATTGAGAAATGTGAAATTGCATTACACTCAATTACTTTATTTGAATAAAACACAGACACGCAATCCCATAGTCACTCTATATTCACATCCTTTGAAATATTTAATATTATCGATTGTCCTCCTGAGTAAATTTGGAAATTAGATATTTAAGGTACATCTATGTCAGGCAGAAATCTAACTGACCTTAGGACCCTAAAAAACATCTTCTTTTACTTTATATGAAAATTATGAAATTGGTTCCAATTATATTAACAAACTGAATCACACTGGAAAACGAAATAAAATCATTGTAGTAGCCACAACGCAATCAGCCACATATGCTGGTTTTTGTGCCTGGTATGTGACAAATGGTACTCCAAAGGTATTATTATCTGTGTTTTACATACAATGGTCCTGAGGTACAGAAGCTCCAAATCTTGGCTCTGGTGACAGAGAATTGAAATACAAACTTTTTTTTTTTTCAAACCACAAGGCTAGGACAGCCTCTACTACACTTCTGACCTCATAGACCTACTGTGGAAATTATTACTAAGTACCAATATAACTGCTGCACAATGATGAGAAACTAAAGTCAAAAATGAAAAACGGTGATCTAGAGGAAAAAATTACTTAATATTTATTACATAGGTAACATTTTATTGCTAAGAGTTCTACAAGAAGTTATTTGATTTAGCTTTTTGTTGTTGGGGAGGCATACAAATTTTAGATATGGGGAGCAAGGTCAATGTTGTTTCAGATACAGGTAGTAATGAAACAGCAGATGTGGTATAAAACACCGTTCCCCACAGTGCCTAAGAAAAAGCCCTCTCTATGCCCCAGGTTCAGAGAATCAGTTTGATGAAGGTACTTGAAGAGATTATAAGTAACTAATGCTAATCAGAACTTAATGGGGTAGAGTCACAAACATTAACTTATTCACTAATTCCCACCACATGAACCTGAAGCAAATATGAGTATCCCCCTTTATAGAGGGGAAAAAATATAAAAAAATTATAAAAAAATAAAAATAAAACAACAACAACAAAAAAACAGCATTACATAAGTGATGGCAGTGACTTCCAGAAAGAATTGGTCATAAACACAAAGTACAAACACTACACTGAACTCTCAGTGTGACTTTGGGAAACTCGCATGCCTGTTTCAGCAGGATAGAGGAGTAGTAGCACATGTATATTCCTCAAATATACAGAGGCATATGAGCATATTTTTAGATACAACCAATAACTACACTCATCCCAAAACAATACGCATTGAAAATTTGTATTCTGAAAAGCAAAATATGACTTGAAAGCACTGAAATATAATAACAAAAACCACAACGAGAGAGGAGAGGAGAAAAAGCCAATAATCGTCGAGTGCTTACAATACTCCAGACCCCCTCCTGAGTATAGATGGGCATTAACCCTCAACCCTCACAATGGGCTTGTGAGCCATGTACTACTACTCCTCTCCTCTGCTGAAACTGGCATGTGAGTTTCCCAAAGTCACATTGAGAGTTCAGGGCAGGATTCAGAGACTATCTGGCTCCAAAGTCCATGCTCTTGCCCATGACATTATGCAGTTAAACAAGGCAAGACGTTTTTTCATGTTCAACCCAAGATTACCCATACAAGATTAAACTTACTTCTCCAAGGAGAAGCAAGAGAAGTCCTTTAAGGCCTTGCATTTATTTAACCCTATTTCCACGGATCCTTCTGACACGCATCCCATGGACCTCTGGTGCAATGAAATGCCAAGCCAGATCTGGTCCATTCCAGCTTCCAGCTCTAAAATACTCATTTATACCTAAAATACTTATGTGTATCTAAAATATTCATTTGTATCTCTAATGGCTTCATCCTATCTACTCCCTGCATCCAATTTCCTCTTGAATGCATTCAATAGCTTCTTTGTGAATGAATCCTATTAGAAGCATTTATTCAGTCCTTCTGAAATTACACTTAGAGGCAAGAAAACAGCATGTCAGAGTATTATGTTTATTTCATAAAATATACATCTTACCTTTCAAAAAATAGCCTTGCCTAGGCATGCTTTTCCTCATGTACTAGATAAGTTGTAAGAAAAAATTTATACTACCACACATTTTTTTAAGTTGAATAATATGCTTATAAGAAATAAAGCAATAAGAGTAGAAACACTTCATATCTAAGCATCTCTAAAGAGTCTTCCATAAACCAATCATTCATTCATCCCAAAGTCACTTGTTACTGTATTTATCAACCTGTGGTTCAAGGACCATCCACATGAGAAGCACCTGGGGGTGACTATTAACAATACAAGTAAGACCTAATGAATTCTGACTTCTGGTGAAGAAATGCGCATCACTCACAAACAGCCAGGTAAGTCTTGTGTACCATAAAGTTTGAAAACCACTGAGCCCTTTCTATGTGCCATACGGCACATAGACAAAGGAATTACCACAGCCCCTTAATAGGTCTTCCTGCTTCTACTTCTCCCTGTCTCTACACTTCTACTCTCTGCACAAAAGAGGGCTTCTTTTTCAAGAGTATGTCAGCTGCTGTCACTTCTCTGCTCACAACTCTACAAGGGCTTCTCATGTTCCTCTATGGTCACGAGTCCTGAACGATCTCACACTTTACCCTTCCTTCCTACCACTCTCCCTTCCCCTCTGCTCCAACCCCCTGCTGCCTCCTCCCACACCTGGCCACCTAAGACAGAGCCTTTGTTCCCTAAAGGCTCAGTCTGTCCAGTGGCTTTCCTGCAGATAGCTGCATGGTCTGTTACTGCACTTCCCTGCGAGTCTGGCTCCAGAATCTCCTTCAAGGGAGGCCTTTCCTGGTTGCCCTATCAAGAACTGCACCCCCTCCCTTTCTGCCTGATTTTACCCTCTGTAGCACCTGTCACTATCTGACATACTTGCTAGTTTAGTTTGTTTGTGGTCTGTTACCCTAAAATGTATGCTTCACAAAAGTAGGGATTTTTTTCAGACTGTTTTGTTCTTAAATGTATTCCACTTGGCACACAAAAGTAAAAAAGTACATGCTGAATGAATGGCTGAATATAAAGAAATTAATGGAGTGATGTAGGAATCTAGAGGAGAGAGTAACAAATTCCTCATGAGAGCAGCTCAGCTCTCCTCAAAAAGGTAATACAGGCTGGGTTTTGAGGGAGAAACAGAGAACATCCTCTAAGGAAGGATGTTTTACATAACTAAACCTGCAATCTTCAAAAATGTCAATGTCATAAAAAACAAGGAAAGAAAGAACTCTTCCAAGTTGAAGGAGCCCAGAAAGATGTAAAAACTAGGTGCGATGCATGCTTCTGAACTGGATCCTTCTGCATTATTGACATAACTGGAGAGACTTAAATGGAGTCTTTTAGTAAAGGTACTAGTTCTTTTTAGTATTCTTACAACTTTCCTATAAGTTTGAAATTACTTCAGAAGAAAAAGGGGGAGTGGCTAGGAAACCATGCAAAGAACTAAAATTATAGGAGTAAATGTAATGCATTGAATAATCTGTAAATAAAATGCCCAATAAATAATATAGGGAGGAAAAGGACTATTTCTTTCAAACATTCTCTCCTCCCTGCTCCCCCACTCCTCCAAGAACAACTTTGAGCCTGTATCATCTTGGCTTAGAGTCAGCCCAAATAAGGTCATTTTTCTTTAAGTGTAACACAAATAAGCCCCCTGGATTACAATGGAAACACAGTGCAGCAGGACATCTACCTGTATAAACTGCAGCAAATGACATTTCTCTTCTCCCTACAGACCAGAAGCATGATCTCCATAAATTGCTGGAGCATACTTTTTACATAAAATAACGGTGGGGTTGGAAATACAAAAAGCAAATCTTTGGACTGGATTGCTATTGTGAGCCAAAGAGAATAAATATAAGACAAGAAAAAAAAATTATAGCAATAGCACGGGGTTCTATAGAAACAGATTGATATAGTTTTTTGTTTTTGTTTTTTTGTTTTGTTTTTTGAAACTGGAAGTTACAGGCAGCAGGCCTAGAATTTAGAAACCAGTAGTAAGGACTGAACACTCACTCCTCTGAGCATCTACAGCTCCCCTGACAGGTCCAGGTCCAAATTCATCGTAACAAACACCACAGCCGTAAGAACCTGAGCAACCCAAAGCGTGCCTAGCCAGTAACCTCCTTATAACTCAAACAGGATTCTGTATCTAACAGCGCTCCCCATTTTAAACACAGAAGTACAAACATACAAAACAAATACACTGACTGATGACCCACTGTTCCAAGGACTCATCAGAAGTCCCCTGATTTTCCACAATAAGAAACAAGGCTAGTTTTAAAATATACAGGGGGTGCGAATTAGCTTACATACAACTTTTAAGGGAGACATCTATGAACTTCACAACCAAAATGTCAACAGGCAATGCAAGCAGCAGTTAATGCCACAGCAGGGAGTCTATAGATAGAAACCAAGCTCCTTCTAAGTCCCCCACTCTTCTGTGTGTGGGGTGGCGGGGTGTGTGCCAGGTGTGTGCAGGAGAAGGGGGGGGGTCCGCCACACTCTCTGATATTGGTTTGTTTTCATTTGAATTTTCTTCCAAAGCACTGAACAGAAATTTCTCAGTAAAAAAAACAGAGTTCCAACTTCTGGAAAATGATTAGATCTGGCAACACAGGTACATATTCTCTGGTCAACCATCAGCAGGAGGAAAGCAGCTCCCCTTCTACAAGGCAGAAGCATGGCTGATCCTTTACCACACTCCCTACCACTCCCTATTCATTCCCACCTCTGATCCTCAATGTCTTGGTTTTCTGCCTGGTCCCTCCTAGCACAGGAACCTGCAAGCCCCACTTTAAACAACAACACAACACCCAACTTGGTAGGATACCCAAACTGAGCTCTAATAAGACTTCAGAGAGACAATGTAATATAACTATGTATCAATTACATCTACATTTTCCCAAAGGCATTCCCACAAGCCTCACCGGCAAGGGGGCAAAGTTTATTAATTTTAACTGAAACTACTTTGCTTAGAAAACAGGAATGCTTTGAAAGTCTCTTAGCTTATCAAAACACGAAGTTCCTTATTTTAGAAGCCCTCAAATGAGTTCAAAAGTAACCACCGGAGTTATGTACATTTTAGCACAATTTAAAAAAGAAAAAAATCGACCATAAACATATATACTGTAATGGAAACAATTAACATAATTACACTATTTAAAAAATGACAATTACAACTTCTTTCTGAATATTTTTCAATCCTTCAGTTGAATACTATATTATATATAACAGAGTATCTTCAGTCACAGAGGGCTTGTTGAGGGCATGTGACCACGCACACACCTCTGTGCCTCAATGTCATCGTCTGTACAGTGTGACAAAGAATAATGCAGGCACCTCATGTGGTCACTGGGAAGGCTGAATGAGTTAATACGCAAAATCAGCACTTAGAACAACGCCCTCCACATTTGTTAAGTGCTACATAAGAATAAAAAGCCTTGTATGACTTGATACACCAACCTAAATTACCAATAAGTTACGTTTCTCTATGGGAAATATCCTCATCTCTGTCCTGTTTGGCAAAGTGAAACACTGTCTTACAGTTTTCTACCCAAAGCACATTCCATTATCAATTTTAGTCGCTGCCAAATCTCAGAAGCCATTAATAAAAGTGGCAATTTCTTGAATGGTTTATGGTCAACCACTCTAAGTACTTAATAGAAAAGAATTAGCTCCAAGCCAATATCCAAGAGATAAGAGCTTTATCAAAACAATTATCAAGTTTAAAGAATAAAATCCCCAGTGCAGTAAAAATGCAACATTCAAACCTCAATGCAGGAAAAGACAAGTATTATTCCAAAAAGTAGAGACTTTTAGTGAATGAATAAATGAATGAACATCAAATTGGTGATATGGTGCCAACCATGAACTTGTGTTTTCCTTTAAAAAATAACAATAATCAGACACTCTGCTTTTACTTAAGAGTCACTGCTGAATTTTCTTCTCAATACTTACAGAAGTGTCAGGCAATAATGACATATAAAATACTCAACTAGGCCTCCCTAACCATTTGATGTATGCATTGGTGCTTGATGCGGACGAGGCAGTCCTCAGTGAGTTTAAAATCTAGTTGGGGAACAAAATTAACAGATATACTAAGAAGTAACCTCTGAGAGCATCAACTATGCAAGTTCATAAAAAAGGCACCCAGGGTGGATGCAAGAGCCCTCGGAATGATGGAAACAAGAGAAAGCCAAAGGAGAAGGACACGGAGAAACAGCACCGTAGTGATCACAGTCCACTAAGCTGCATGTGTAACATATGGCTCAGCTCTGCAACCTGCCAAGTTGAGTGGGGGATTTTTTGTGGCTGGGAAAAAATACAGCAGGTGCTGATCTGCTCAGCAAACCCCTAAACCTCTTCAAAATACACAGTAACATAGCCTGCTCTGAAGCTGTCACTGACCACTCCATCCTCAGGCTTACACTCCATTTCCCTTTTATGTGCATGTTTACGTGCATGTGTCTTTCCTCCATTGGACTGAGAGGTCCTGAAGTCCAAGAATGATCCGAAACCATCTTGTACTGTGGTCCCAGGCCTGCACACTCAGCAAACATCTCTGGATTAAATGAGTCAAAGGAAGGACCTCTGAACCGAGGAAAGAGTTTGATAAATACAGTCAAGGAATTGATGCTGTGAGCACAACCAGAAAAAGTAGAACTTCCCAAAATCTAACACCAGGCTTCCCTGTGCATCATGTTCCCAGCAGGAGGAAGACTCTCGGTCCTCAAAGAACTTAGAATCTACTTAGATTACAAAAAGTGTTCTGAGAAAGCATTTTAAGTGCTCTACTGAGACAGCCATTTATTACTAAAATGTGAAGACATCCTCCCCTTAAAGTGCCGTGTAGTGGTTTTCACAGGCTAAGGACTTCAAGATGACATTCCATTGGTGCTTAGCACGAACCGCGAACAAGAGCTCACTGGGTTGCACCAAGGAAGGGAATTAACCTATTCATAAAATCTCAAATCCTCCCTTTTTCGCTCACCGGCTGAGAATCTGCCATCTGGAAGGTTTAGCAGATGAAAGGCATCATGATGGTTCTGCTGGAATATTCCTAGTAGGCAGAGAACACAAGATGCCAGAACTTAAAAAAAAAAAAAAATCACATAATACTGATTACCTCATTTCACCTTTCTTTTCAACCAATCCAAATTCAGCCTGTTGTAGATATTCAACCATTAAACAGAGAAACCTTGCAAACGCTTTGCTGAATCATTCAACTGTCAAAATCTCCACGAAGCCTGTGCATCCCCCACATGCTAATGCTCTGGCCTGAGCCAGCTCGGCATCCCTAGCACACAACCTTGAAACCAAAAGACAGCAGAAAAGCAAGAAAGGCTCATTAAATTTCACCAAGCCCATCCCCAGATTCTCAGTAGGTCCACCTTAATATCTCAGAAGTGTGTGGCCTTAATGTGCATTTTCCATCCCTGACTCTGGAGGGGTTGTGCCTGGGTCAATGAAATGGATACACCCGCACTCAAGCAAAGGCAGCAAGCACTCTTGTCTGTGTTGCTTCTTTTGTTTTCTGGTCTCTCCCACAACTGCCTGGCCCTGCAAGGCCAACATGAAGGACTCCACCACTTCAAGGCCCAGCACAACTCCTGCACAGAAGCCGGGCCTGAAAGAGGCCTTTTGCAGTTGTTGTTTTGAGACCTCAGGCTATGAAATCTGATAAAAATTATCTTCAGACTAGTATCACAAAAAGCCCTTTTCCCCTGGAGGAACCCAGCAATTTGAAAGTGTCTGGCAAAGCATGTTCTTGCTCCATTCTTCAGAGCCTTCCCTGAGGCAGGCGCGATTTGGCTCAAAGTCAGAGAGAAAGAAACTGAGTCTCTGGGGGCCTAGCCCAGAACAGGCCACAGAAGCCAAGGCCTCACGCAGCCTTTTAGTATTTAACTCAACAAGATCACTTGACACTGTCCACATCGCCTTTGAGTCTAAGGATGGGCAGGGAAATTGAATCACAGATGATGCATGTGCTCTCACAAGACCCCCACCAAAAAAAACACACACACACACTGCCGACTGGAGACCAGCTCACCCCAGAGTGCAGATGGCAACGACCGTGTTTGCTGGCCAAACAAAATGCTATAGCATCCTGAACCCCTTCCAATCCAAAGGGTGTCAGCCTCCGAATGGAAGCACCTACCCACTGCCACCCTGAATTTATTTTCCACTTCTCTAATGGCCTTGATGCCTCCCACTCTCATATTCTAAAATCCCAGGTGCACAGAGAATGTTCTTACCTCCTCAAAATGTTAAAAACATGCACATCTGTATATGCTATCAGAGTTTCAAGAATATTAATTATCTTCACCCAGATTCGGAATTTAGCAGCAGCTCCCTGCCACCCCCGCTCTGTGCTGGGCTCCCAGTTCTAGGACCCTGATAGTGGAACCCTTTCCAAGTGATTTAACATCCTGGAAATCCCTTAAATAGGACCACTATATATACTATCATCTAAAACAAATAATTTTTAAAGTGAAAGGGGACACTATTAATCATTACATGGGGACTATAGGTGTCAACCAAAATTCTCACTGAAAACCAAGACCTATTGAGCATTTTAAAGGCCCTACTCTGGGTGCTGAGATGACCATCAATGTCACATTAAATGACAGCCCCACTCTCTTAAAGCTGACTGATTAGTGCAGGATACAGACAATCAAATAATCACCCAAAAAAGTAATAATGATCTAACCTAATTATGATGGGTGCTCAGAAGGAAAAGTCTTGCGTAGTATGACAGAATATTTGACAGCTTAACCTAATTTGGGGGGAATCCCAAGGGTGCCGGAAATAATAGCATGTGTAGAAAAGTAGAAAAGATTCCAGAAGGAAAAGAAAGGCAAGAGAGTTGGAGTGTGAAAGAAGGGGTAAGGACAAGGTGGGCACCGGAGTAGAAAAAGGAGACAGGGAGGATTTTAGGCAGGCACCAAGGACAGCGGGAAGCTATGGAGGTCACTCATAGAAGCCAATGTCATGATCAGACAGAGGTGGGACAGGAGGACTCTGGTTTGGGGTGAAAAGTGGACCATAGAGAAAAAAGAAGACAGAGAAAGAGCAGGAGGCCAGTGTAGTTGAGAGGATGGAGGCTCAGATCAGGGCAATGGTTGTGCAGATGGACTAATGAGGGCAGGTGTGAAAGAGATTAAGCGGTGACATCCAAAGACCCTGGTTACAGGTAAAAAGGTTGCCAAGATTTGGGCTCAGTCAGAAAAAAAAAGAGCCTGCACATAAGACAGCAAAGCCAGTCCCTTATATAATCCTGAATTGCCCCACAGTTGCCTTATAATCTTGTTCACAGGGCCTCAAAAAAATCCATCTCATAATGTTAAAATGAAATGCAAATGCCAAAGCTACCCAACCACAGTTTTCCCTCACCATTAAGTCAGTGAATCTTTCAACAATCTAAACAAGACAGATTCACCCAAACTCAATATTCTGTGTTTGCTGTGACCTCTTTAGTTATGTCACCCAATAATACAATTGAAGATGAAGTTATTAAGAGTTCTGAATGACACAGGAGGCTTGCCTTTGGTCTTTACAGATGGTATTCCAATCTCAAATCCTTTCTAGGATTGAAAACCTGTAGTTCCCATTTATTTCTTCACTTCAATGATGAACAACTGTTTTTAAACAGAATTAAAACGATTGGTAGTCCTCCATTAAGAGAATCTGATAAATGAAAAGGAATTGTTTAGATTGCAATGACTACACTACCCTGCACCACTACCCCCAAAGACTGGGTTTTCATGAAATATATCACAATTAGAACAGTGTCTAGCCTCTTCGATAATATCAAGCCATGAAATCCTGTGCACTTAAATAAAAATGATCAATTACAGTAAAAATTACTAACAACTTATAGTTAGACCATACTGTCCAGTCTGCAAAGTTTGAGTCTATTAGAGACCTTGATAGCACAAGTAGGCAAATATAAAAGTACACTCAGGATTCAAGATTTCTCACAAGGGCTCAAGTGGTAGAGAATAACAGAGCTCTTCCATAATGCCATTTCTATGACAGAGAAGAGGCTTTTTGCCTCACCCTTCATGAGCCAATGAGGAAAACTGTCTGGGGCCAAAGTCCGGATTACAGTACATAAAGTGTCCCTACCTAAGGGTGTCATGTCTCAGATTTTCTAAAAACGTTTCTGTTTGAAATATTGAAACATTACCAACTGGCATGCACAGATATGCATTTTTCCTTTTTTGAGTAATTAGATTATTTGCAATAAAACAAATTCATTAAGTGTGGTTTGATTTGTACACTATTTTAAAATATTTGGTATAAGTCTATAAATGGGAGTGGGGCGGGGGGGGATCTTCATTAGGTACGTTGTCCCAATTTGAATTTTTAAAAATATGTAGTCACCATGACCTTATCTTACCAGATATGCCCTAACTCACTCAAAAAAGGGTCCCAGAAAGTATTGAGGAAACAGAGGAGGGAGTCTGTGGCTCTGAGAGGAAAGATATTACCCTGGACGTGCAAAATGGTGTCAGAGATAAATCTCTACAGATAAAGACCAGAATAGAGGTAAAGAGAATTAGAGGGAGAAGATTAAAAGATTAAAGGGAGTGCACACCCAACAGGGGGGAGACAGAGAAAAAAACAAAAGATGCCCCTCCTTGGAAAGCCCTCTAGGTTTGAACTAAAATGGATCACAGAAGTCAGGATGACCCACTGCTTAGGACTTCCTCCACAGCCAGGCTTGCTAACCTTTCACGGAGAGAGCAGCACAAGCACAGAGAAAGCCACAAGTGAAAGGCATTTTCCATCTCCTCAAATAGCCACTGTCAGCCCCCCAACTCCTACACCAGCACAAATCTCCACATCAGAGAAGGGGGGGAAATTAGTTCACATTTGGCTAATGCTTTACAGTTAACTAGGCACTCTCATGATTTTTTATTTAGTCATTCATGCATTCAAAACAATTCATGAAATGCCTTCTAGGAGCTCCTGCCAAGACCTGGGATGAAACACGAAAGAGGTCCTGGTCCTCAGTGAAACCAAGGATTATTACTTTGATTAAATTTACTTTTAAATCTTAGCTTTAGAAGTCATCTCTCTCTTCCTCTCTCCCCCTCCTCCTTTTCCCTATTCCCCTCCTCTCTCCCTTCTGCCTCAGAGACTTACCTATTTTTCAGCTTCTGAGCTCAAGGGTAGAATGAGATGGAACAGAGGGACACAGGGAAAACCCTCAGAACTGTCCTTAAGACCTGAAAAACTGGTCCATTACCCTTACCTTAACTCTGACCAATCACCTCCCAACACAACCCCAAATGCACTAACCCACAATTTTCTTGTGATTTTGCCCTATATAATCTGTAACCGACACATCATCAGGCTTTTGAGCGTTAGCTTTCTGTTCCCCTGGATGATACCATCCAACAATAAAATAGCCAAAATTTCTCCAATGCCATCCTCAGTATTGAGTGCTTGGCTCTGCCAGCACCTGGAGATCAAACCCTTTCTGTTCTATAACATTAGAATCTAAAGGCCAGGGGAAATGAGTTCTGTAACTGAAACAGCACCAAAGAAGGACACTGTGCCAAGTGTCCTGGGGAGGTACAATTCCACGGACATAATCCTGCATGAGGGAGGGATTTACTGACTGATGTCTTTATCTTTTCACCATTGTTTAAAATAGTTCCAGTGGTGGAGCTAGCTAGACAGAACACAATCCATATAATTTGACAACTTATAAGACTCACAATTTAAGAGCTAGCTTATATTTTAACTATTTAAACCCACTTTTGATTTATCCTTTAGAAAATAAACAATATTTAAGGACAACAAAGTCAACTATTTCCCAATCTACAGTTTCAAGTCTTACAAACCCCAAGCAGGGTAAGTATCAACTGTGAAAAAACAAAAACAAAAAAGAAAATATTAAATGAACAACAGTAAGAGCTGATTTTGTGCAGAAAAGATAAATCAACAATTGAATGATACATTGTAGTGCTAAAAAAAAAATAGAATCCTAAAACCAGTTTTTTAAGAAAAAGTCCTTTAAAAATTAAGGCAAGCAATGTTAGTGTGTCACTATGGAAAAGTTTGGCAATTTGTCAAAAAATTAAAAATGAAATTACCATATGATCAGCAATTCCAATATGAAAATATGACACAATAAGGTTTGCCACTAGGGATATCTCTCTGCAGCAGACTGCAGAGAACTGAGTGCGAAGGAAGGAGCACCACATAGCACAAGTGAGAAAACGTCGTGACCTGAACCAAGGCAGGGGCAGGTGGTGGAAAGGGAAGTAAGACAGCACGCTGATCCAGTTAACACTGAGCAAGTATTACTGCTTGCAGTACTTACTCTTCAGGGTCTGAAATTTTAACCTACTTAGAAGCTAACACGTTAAACTGCCACAGTTTCATGAATGCTGGCAGGAGACATGAAACTCCTGGCTCAGAGACAAATGGTGGTTTACGACAAAACAATAGCAGTAGCCAAAGTATCAACATTTGCACCAGGTCCCTGAGCAACAATTTCCACAGGACACTGCAGAGAGGCTTCACACAATGCACTGAATGAACTAGAAGGGACCCCTGAATTTAGGAAACAAATATTTTTTCATGGGCATCTACCTTCCAAGGCTTTCCACTATACAAATATCCTTGGAAACATCCAGAACAGAGATAGTACCTCATCTCTGAAGATGTACAGAAACACGAAAGATCTGTGGAGAACTATTTCCTAATATATTCACTTTACCTCTGAGGAAAGGAAGACTCAAAAAGTTTAAAATGAACCAGGGTAACATAGCTAGGAAGTAACAGAAGTGAGACTCACACCCAGACCTTATAACACCAGGTCTCAATATGCCATTAAGATGCCACTGCCTTCCACTATTTAAAATCCTATTACATGAAACATAGCAACTTCTGCTGGGGGGAGAGGTTATGGGCGTGATACATAGGTCTTCCAGGCTTCCTTGGAGGTTGTCAGTGCATCTTGGAAGGAAATAAGGAACGCGCTAGGGGCTGGTAACTACCTAGCCATTAAAGATAGAAGTTCTCCTTGTGCTCTAAGTCTCAAAACTCAAATGGTAGAACATAACTAGGCTGTTGTAGAAGGCAACAGTGGTTGCTCTCTTTGTGGGGAGGGAGAACTCCACTCTCCCTTCCTAAATCCACCCCGCAAAATTTTAAGTATTACGTGAAAATGCATTCAGAATGGTGAATAAAAGTTTGTATGCTAATCTTCGGCCTTTATTTCATGAAATTACTTGCAGAGGTATGCATTAAAATCACTTTCCATATAAAAATTATCTCCCTTAATCTGTGCATTTAAACTAGCTAATACTTCACATATATAATTAAAAGAAAGTAGAGGAATTATATAAGACGCTGAAAAAATCGGATTGGCAGTCTCTTCATTTTGATAACAAATATACCAGTTTCAAGAGTCAAAGTCAATTGCAGAAAATTACTTCACAAATGAGGGTTAATTATTTTGAACACAAGTGATCAAGCTTATTCATCCATTAACATAAGTGAGCAAATGGCTTACTTGGCTTCAAGGGTACAATAACTGAGGTTTGGTTAAAATACAGTTCTTTTGGGCTCCCTGGGCCCAATGAGGAGTGGACAATGGACTGAGGCTTTTTGGTCCAGTTTGCAAGGTTATTAAGCAATCCTTGTCAGACTGAAAACCCCTCTTCCTTGACAAAGAACTCCCCATGAGAAGCCTGAACCCTCACAACCACCAACACCAGGTTCCTCTTCAAGAGGTAAAAGGTACAGGTAGTACCTACCACACTAACAGCAATGTCTGAACCTATTCAACTTGATAAGACTGCCCATTTTATGCCACTTACTTAAACCTCTGATGACTGTCGAACACACACAAAGCTGCCACACTGCACGACACCAGGGAGTATCACGTGCATCCCAGGGAGTTACGTGGTTCACAGCCTGAGCAGCTGTATGTGGCAGCAGGGGTCACTCCCTCAGATATTTCCCCATTAAAATCCAATTCCTGGTCATTTTTTTATTTAATCCATGAATCACTAGATTCTAGCAGTCACCACAGACCTAAATTGATAGCTGCAAGCAGTTAATTTTCACATATTATTAAACAAATGAAAAATATTATTTAGAGTTTGGTTCTGACTAAATGCCAGTAAGATTCATGTTGGAAATAACAAGAGCAGGGTTTCGACATCTCATCTCATATTGGAGATTTGAGAGTCCTCCTTCCCTCTAGAATCTTAATATCAAGCCTAATTACCATATAGACATTATTCTTTTGATGGGGAAGGAGCAAATACCTATTGCAAATACCAAGCAAATAAACTTTTACAGAAATATTACAAAGAAAAAATATGTTCTGAACAAATGTTCTCACTTGGCTTTCACTAGCGGCATGGCTGTTAATTATAAATGCTTCCCTAATTGCCTAAACCAGCTTGGAGGTGATCTCAGTGTCATTTTCCAATAGGCTGGCTAACTGACTGCTTACAAACAATTCATTCCACAAATATCAAAAAAGCAAACAAACTATCTTCAACAGAGCCAGTTTCTGAGACAGGCTCTTCCTGCCCCTTCATTGCGCTGGTTCACTGCCTTGACCTAACCTTCCCCACCTGTGTCTTCTTGCAGGGCCAGATGCCTCACAATCTCGGTATGTTGCTCCCGTCTGTGCCCACTGGGGCTGCCGAGACTCAACATCCTGTGCTCTCCTCCCACTGTCACCAATTATCCCGGAAGCCCGTTGTTCTGCCCTCTCCAAATCAACCACTCACATGTGTCAGTTTTACACCTTACCTAACTCAGGATCCACAACTCTTGGCCAAGACACTTTGGTTCCCTGGAGACAAACTGGCCAGTGGCAGAGATACGAAGGGCCTGGGAAGCTTTCTGTCAGTCTTAGAAACCTGAGAAGCTGCGAAGCCATCCGCCTGGTTAGTTCCAGATGATTATGTTCTGAACAGGACACATCTGAACACATTTAACTAGATGTACATACAACTTACACACAATACACCTGTGTCTAGCCTTGATTTGCTTTTACCCCGACCACAAGGTAATAAATCAGCCTGTTACCACAGGCACACCTTGTTTTATTGTGCTTCACTTTGTGCTTCATTCACAGATGTAATGTGTTTTACAAACTGAAGGCAAGGCCTGCCACCAGCAACAAGGTTACAACTTGCTTTATTACGAGACTTGCTTTATTGTGATGGTCTGCACCCAAACCCGTAGTATCTGAGGTATGCTTATATTTCATAGAAGCTGGCAGAAGACACAGGACTTCTGAGTGAGCAACAAAGGACTTTCTTGTTCACAGCACAGCAGGCAGCATGAACATCATGTTTGTGTCAGTTTTCCTGCCCCCCAAAGTCCAATAGCAGTGGCACTGAGGGGCCCAGACAGAAGCTGCACGTGCTGCTTTATGCTCACATCACAGCTGAGGAGCCTGTGCTTGAGAACCTGCTCCTGCTTTATTCTAAGCAGTGAGATTGCTTTGTTCCCAAGAGAGACATCACCTCATCCTCCAAGGTTCCTCACTGCAATCACAACCCTAAGAAATGGCCCAGGTGAAGAGCATTCTCGGCACACATGGAGGAGCATCTCAAACAACCTGCTTGTGTCACTAAATTGAGATAAGTAGCCTTATGGCATTCATGATCCCAGCACCTTCTCCATGTGAATTCCCTCTACACTCATGGCATGCATTGCAAAAGCAGCAGCATATGCCCCTCGCTGGAAAGGTACTTGGAAACGCCCCGTTATTTCACTGTTTAATCCAATAATATAGACTGGGATCCCTCCAAGCATATTCTTCCCTCAACACAGCGGCCCAATCGCACCTTTGCTTCTCCTTTCTGTTCCACCTCTTCTACCTTTGTAAACTTATGTATGTTTAGTAATACATGAGAAATCAAAAATAGTGGACAGGAAAGAAGCTGGTCTCAATCTGGGCAAAACTGTAGGTCCAGAAATCTTTGTCCACATAAAGGAAGAGAAACCACTTATGATAGGTCAGAAAATGGAAAACAATGAGAGAGTTCCACCTGACCAATGCTGACTTTTGAACCCAGGGAAGGAGGCAGCTTTCTTTTATTACAATGTCAATGCTTTGTCATTTATTTTTTTTTACTTCTCATACAGTGAAAAATAATTTAAAATGCCAAATTCCTTAAAATTCAACAGCCTATAAACATCATTTATAACAAAAACTTGTAAGCATGTAAATGTAAATTCAATTTAAAAATATGTAATTGTCAGAATTATATATTTATGAATTAAGCAACTTCATAAACATACCTACTTATACATAACAAATTTCTGCAGAGGGGCCCAGATGGATGCTAATTTTGTTCCTAAAATACGAAAATTACTTTCAACTTATTTCATAATTACTGGAT
Source organism: Cynopterus sphinx (assembly GCA_030015415.1). Taxonomy (NCBI): domain Eukaryota; kingdom Metazoa; phylum Chordata; class Mammalia; order Chiroptera; family Pteropodidae; genus Cynopterus; species Cynopterus sphinx. Next base: position 123,099,491 of record CM057382.1, read on the forward strand.
ATCTACTACCTGCTTATTTTAGGTATTTTTATTGGCATATTTATATTCTTTTATTGGAATTGTAATGTTCTACATATGCTACCATTTAAAAAAAAAAAAAACATAACCCAGGTAGGTCTGTGACCTCAAAATGACCCCCTAGGCAAGACATGAGGAACATGGGTATTTGTGACATGGTAACAGAGGGCTGGTCAGGTCATGCCAGGGATGGGCATGGTAGACAGCTGCAGCTAAACGTCAGAGTAAATTAGGGTCCAAAAGAGAAGAGAATGGAGCAGCTGTCCTGGCTAAAAAATTCTCAGATCCAGTTGCCAAAACCTGACATAAGTGAAAAGTTTTATCATACAGAGTCCACTTCCCTGACACAGAAAGTTAAAGTTCCCAACACTGACAACATCTTTCCCAGGTGATAAGGAACCAAAATCCTGCCTGTGTCTTTAGGAGTCATCTATTCACCACTTGATTATAATTCACTGAGGACTCACCCCTCAGGCACCAAGCTCAGGGTGGTGCAGGCATCACTTCACTGAATCTTTATAATCTCCCTAGAGGTAGGCACACTACTACCCATTTTCTGCCCAAGAGAAACAGTTCAGAGTAATGAATTAGTTCATGGTTACACAATTAGAAAGGTCAAGGCCAACATCTGAACCCAAGAAGTTTCACTCTTAATCACCATTTTATATTTTGCAATATTCTATGTCTAGCCCTGGGGCAGGGCAGGGGAGGAAGGAAAGTTAGAAATAAATTGTAAATGTCCCATTTTTTAAAAAAATTATCACTTTGTACTATCTGGAGCTCATCAGTGTGAAACAAACAAAATAAATTCCATGGGTACATGCATCCAGTAATAAGAAAAAACAAATAGAACATATGTGAATTCACAAACTAAGTTCATCACCAGTCTTTAAATACCTAATAGCTTAAGTGAAATATGAACAATATTAGAGATGACGAAGAATTCAAATAATACCTATGCCATCAAGCTTAATCCATTCAATATGCGACTTTATGTGCAAATGAATTGGAAGCCTTCGCGTTTCTGCTAACGTAAAAGCCCCATATGGGATCCATATGAAGCAGGAGTTTGAGTCGGCTCATTCCAAAGCACAAGAATCATACATAATAAATAACCTGAGTACTTACTCCACATGAGCAAGGTTGATGTGAATCAGATGACTGTGCCCACACTGCCTGGTACAATCAAAGGGCGTCGAAGCTACGGGACTCGGAAACCGGCCGTTGGGGAGCACGCAGCCTACAGACAGCTAGGCCAGACGCCGGCTTCATCCTCGTTCAGCGCATAAATGGTAAACGGATGCTTCTCCACCGTCCTGTCTTCAGCAAGACGTGGAATCCTCAAGGCCTCCCGTGGTCCCCTCTGCAGACTCTCCCCGTGCAGCGAGGCCGAGAACGGCTGAGCCCACTGAGACACTAAGCTCCCAGAACAGCAGCTGTTCCCTGCTTTTATGAATCGGGGGCTTTGCTTAGAATTGTGCTTGGAAGGGAGGGAAAAAAAAATTCCACTACTAAGAAGAGGGGGAAAGATGGGGAACAGAGGTAAAATCTGGAAAGCTAAGTGATGTTAAGGTCCCTTTCAACATTTAAGTCATAAGATTATATAATCAGGAGTGCAAAAAAAACCTATTTAAAGGGAATTAAAATGACCCACAAGAAGGCTGATTTAAGTATTTGCATTCCTGTTCAAAATAATTCCAACCTTTTGTCCTTTCATCAGCGGCGTAACCTTTTTAAAGAAAGAAAAAGAGTTTAGCTTTCCTAAAAGCAAAAACCCCTGTCTTCTCAATTTGGAATTAAAATCACAGAAAGAAGGGAAAAGAGAAGAGGAAAATTCAATAGTAAAGACACTTAAAATTTATAAACTGCACTTGAAAGGTTCTCAACAATAATTAATGATCTGCTGATGCCTCCAGCTAAGATGTAGTAATTTCATAGTTTGAAGAGTTTATTTTCTAATCTTCACCTAAGAAAAAGTTAGGGTTTTTTTTCTGCTTGTGTCTTAGATACTAAAATTGATCCCTGGTTTTTATTTTTAACTTAGCTTCATTTAGTTTGCATATTTATAGTATACTGTGATAAGGAAATTTTAGTCTTTTATCACAAATGAAATTTTTTAGAGATCATATGATCATTTAGGTAGCTTTTCTTTCTCCAAAGAGAGAATCAACTCTTTTACCAAAATAAAATTCCGAGGATATAGCTCAATACATAATGTACAGGAAAGGTACATATTGATAAGACATATTTTTAATATAAGAACATACAACAATATTTAAATGAAATTTATATGTTTCACAAAATGAAAAAAAAGTATTTCAATCCTCTTTCTAGTGACCCTAATCCTTTCATTTCTAAAATATTGATTGCGTATTTTTTTTTGGAAAAGCAATATTTATTAAAATAAGTTTCAACTGAGAAACAGGATACATCAGAGATGGCTGCAGCCCCATATATTTTTAAGAAGATGAGTGAAACACTATCTTTGCAACTTTTATGCAATAATTTTAAATCCTCACTGGTGAAAACTTTAAAACTCTCAAAGCATATAATAAAAACATTAGGGATTATAAAATCTTGAAGATTCAGAAATGAAAATGCGACATTTAATTGTATCATCTAACCATCTCTTCATTCAATTTATTTCAAAAATCAATAGATGAAGTTAAAAGAGATGGTATCAAAGAAACACAATTTTCTCTAGGATTCCAGTTATGAGACTTTTAAAAACTACTAAGTAGCATTTGAGCACCAAGAATAAAACAGGTGCTCAAAAGTTCTCAACTACATTTTTCTGTCTACCTAAAGGTCGTGTTGAAAAACATTTAAAGTTAAGGGCCTATTTGGTTTGTTTTTGTTTTTGTTTTTCAGTAACTTAACACTGTAACTCCTTTAAAAGCACAGGGTTTCTCTCTCAAATACCTAAAGCAGATTTATTGATTTTTTCTTTGGTTGTGCAAAATGAATATTTATTTACAAGGTATTTTTTCTGTGTAGAAAATACTTATTCTAAATGTTATCCTGAGCAGGGAAATGCCAGTAAAGTCAGAAGAAATGCTTAAAAGGTAACAATGAAAGCATTTTTCCATTACAAAGTTAAATAACTGAGGTTTGCTAAATACAAATCCTATGACTACAAATGAAACTCTAAAATTTTGTTTGTTTGTTTGGGGGTGTTTGTTTACTGCTCTCAGAACTTTTGCCCAAGAGTCTCCACTTTTACTATACTTGAACCAGAAGAAAGTATTATTGGGATTGTAGTGGGATTCTTTTCCTTTAAAAAAAGGTATATTAATGTTGCTGTCTTGTTTTTACAGTAGGAAATCATAAAGTTCCCTAGTCTAAAAAATGCATCAAATAAATGGACTCATTCAAACCTGAGCATTATCAATAGTAACCTGAAAAGAGAGAGACAGAGAAGAGGAAGAAAGCCACCGAGATAGATTCCCTAAGGCTGACTTTCTGTTAGCCTGAGATAGAATTTTCCAAAGTATTCCGCTTTTCCTACCCAAGATGTAGCTACTCACTGGGCCTGGGATAGCAACTTTTCAAAAATGGGGGGTGCCCTCTTTTTTCTCTGATAGGAAACAGAGCCTGAAGTAGTCAAAAATTTCTACATATCCCCCCACCCACTTTCCCTCTAGACATTCATCCATCTCACTAATAGGTTTTGCTTATAAATGCATGCCTTCCTGTGAATTAGTGTTCCCCAAAGTAGGATTCCCTGGTGACCTGGGGAGCCAGAAGAGACAATTTCAGAATTTAACATTAAGTAACTTGGAATAAGAAAGTAATTTCCTTTTCAACTCTCTTTTAATCCTAAATTCTAGTCAAGGAGAAAGTCTCCATTGGATGCCAGGATGTCGAACACTCTGCGCCCTTGTTAACCTCCACGGTAACAAAGGAAAATCTGCCAGACTCCAGCCTGCCAGCAGGCACCAATAGCTACTGAGAAGTTAATAAGTCATGTTATTGTCATTGTGTGCATTTGAATAGTGATATTTTTCAAGTTTCCTTTTTAAATAATTGTATTTAAGGTTTGAAAACGGAGTCAATTTTACAGAAAAGAAGTTTGAAATAGCCTAGATCCTTGCAACTCAAAATGAGATCAGTGGACCAGCAGCTTCCGCCTGAGCTGAGAGCTTGTTAAAGGTGTCAGATCTTTGGCCCCTCTCACACCTACTGAATCAGAATCTGACTCTTAATAAACAAGATCCCCACGCGAAGTGCATGCACATTAAAATCTGAGAAACTGGGGTGGCACAAGAGTTTATCCAAAAACACACAGGCAGTTTGCAAATGACTGAGCTTTGAGATGTACTACTTTAGATCATCAGCTGGCTATCTTCAAAATACTCCCTGAAATTAGCTGGCTGAGGTCAGGACAAGGAGCAACTTGAATGCTTTCCCCAAAGAGGAGTCACAATCCATCAATGGGTTGCGAGATCAATGAGTACATCTAAACCAGCAAACCAGCAGTGCTGGAGGGGTGTAGTGGGTAAGCTAAAATTACTTTAAATATACTCCTATACTATCCTGTCATGCTACACAGATCATTCTTTTTTACCAATGAATACACCAATTGAAAGGACATGCGAGGGGAAAACACGAATTACCTTTATCAATGACTTGATGTTCACCTTTGCAAACCTAAAGAATTTGAGATGCAGAGTAAAACAATGACCAAAATATGTAGGACTTATACCACAGAAACTTGGATGGATGGATGGATGGATGGATGGATGGATAGTTACAGTCATCTGGGTATTTCCAGAATATCCAGATTTAACAAATGTTAATAAAATGTTTCTATTTCCTAGGTGTGAGATGGAACTCAACTTCCCAATATGAAACACTACTATGAGATAGTTTGGTTTTACAAAGAAACTGAAGAGTGAATCTAACTAGGTAAAGAAAAATGTGAAAATTAACAACAAACAATAGATGCAAATTCAGAGTCTGGTATCCATAAGAATGATGTGCCATTCATTTCAATGAAAAAGAATATTGTGAACATTTATTAGATCTTTTTTCCCTTTAGTTATTTTAAGAATGTACTTATGTAAGCTGAACATTACAGAGAACAAAAAATATATGTTACATTATAAGATTATTTTAATAGTTCTAAAAGAAGTTAAGAAGAACAAGCAAAAGAAATTATGGGCATCGAGGAAAATAAAATAATAATTGCTAATTCCTCTTGCATATTCCAAGCAGTTTATGCATATTAACTCTAACCCTCATGCCTCCGGGATAGTTGTTAAGTCTTAATACTACTATTAATAATATCAATTAACACTATAGCTAAGAATACCACGTGGGCTGATGAGGTAGAGACATAACAGAAAGGTAAGTAACCTAAGGTCACAAGCCTGGGAATGGAGCTGGGTAAAAATCCAGACATATTTGAAGTCCAAATTTCTTCACACCAGTTTCTTCTGCCTGTCTACCTCAAGAGCACTAGATGCCCATATCAGGATGAACCATTCCTCACTCCCTAAGACTGTACTTTATAAAGAATTTTTCTAAGAGGCCAATGACTATGGAGTCTTCATCCGTTAAGAGGCTGGGCCATACTGATCCAGCTACACCTTAAAACAGGAAAACGAAATTTGGACATTAAACACTTCAACAGTGATTAGAACTACAGTACTCACTTGGCAGAATTAAGTTTTGAGGCTGCTTCGGGGGAAATAGTAACAGTTTGGGGAAATTTTTGCTGGAAACAAAACACTATACTTTGAGAAATGATTAAGTCAAGTATTCCTCTTTTATTAGGACTCCTTAATTAAGTAAAAGTATTAAAATAGCTGGCCTGAATATTTATTAGAGCACCAGCTGTTCCCTCCAAATTTTCAGAAATTCTAGCCTTAGTGCCAAGTATGATTTAGAAAAGATTTTCAACAAACAAGAAGAGCCCTTTGCTTTGTGATACTTATCTGAATAGTAAATAGCAGCTGAGAGAAGTATAGACCATCTCTATGCCTTTTCAATGAGGGGATCCAACTATTTCTAAACACTATTTTACTATTGAGGTTGGTGAGCACATTACTTAAAAATTATACCTTGCATTTCATAATCAACGATCCTTTGTGTACATACAGGTAATATCATCACTGTGCTAACCATAGGGTCCACATGCCATTTTGGGTTTGGTTTCTTTTTTTAGGAGTGATGATGACCATGCCCCAGTAAAACATCTCACAGAAATAATTTTGTATTCAAATTTTCATTTCTTTGAAAAGATTTCCACTTTAAGAGCCTGGCCATAAACAAATACCTAATTTATTCTTTTAAGGGGGTAGGGGGAAAAAAGACACCAAGAAATAATGGGAAAATTCATTATGCATACTCTAAATATTCCATACTGAAACTTTTGAAAGAAAACTGACAAATATCAGGGTTGGGTTTCCTGTGTTTGCTTTATTGTCAGCTCTCGGTGATAGTGCTGCAAAATTGGACATGAGAGAAGAAATGTCCCTACTGCAGCATCACAGCAGAGTGGAGTCAATGAAGCCGCCACAGAGATGTAGACAGTAACTCCCCTTCTCCCAGCCCCCGAGGATGCTGAGGTCAGGGCACAGGAGGAAGCGCTGGGAAACTGAGGCTGCAAAGCAAAGCACCTTGGACAAGGAGGCTGGTTTATAAAGGGAGGACAATTCACTGTCTGCGGTTAGATTCATTCCACCACACTGAAGAGTGTGAGACAGCAAGGCCAAAATAACAAAGCATCTATTTCTTCATCATTCCTGTCGAATAAACAACTAGCTTCTATCTCTATATGATGCTAATTTTTAGCATATTAATTGCAGCACAAGAGGCTCTCTTCAGCAGAGATTTTCTCATTTTGTTTTAAGGGCTTCAGGTTTAAAAATAAACTGGCATTTTTGGATTAATAAAAAATTCCACAGAGGATAAAATAGGCCACAGTATTTTTTTTTTTCTCATAAGCAAAGAACACTAGCTTCGTGTGCTGGTGAAGTCGGTCACCCTTGGGTCAGAACTCTACACCACCCCCTCCCCACTCACCCAAGTGTCTCCTCTGGAGAGCCATAGGAAGAGAGGCCATATCTTGCCAAGAAAAACAAGCCGGAACTTCTCAGACTCAGCTAAGCATCTGAATCACCTGCAGGGGTTTAGAAAACAAAAACCAGGAATACCAGGGCCCTATTTCAACCTAATAAATCAGGTCACCTCCTGACCAACAACTTACTAACGCTGCTGCATCTATAAAGGGGTAAAATATCAACTGATCCCACAGAAGTCACCCCTAGTTAGTGAGAAGGGTTTCCTATGCATAAAGAGATTCATCCAGAGAAAAACCCATACTGGGAGTAATTTTTTAAAAATATGCCTTGAACATCAAGATTCAAAAACATCTGAAGACTAGAATGGTAGTTTCCAATTGTTTAAGCAGTAGCCCCCTTTTTTCAAGCAAAATTCTGCATACTATCCCAAAATATTAAACCTAACAGCTGAACTTCTCTGGGAGACAGAAAGGTCAGAGATACTCATGCTCAGGCCCCTGAGCAGCCCAAGGAAGCCTAGGCCTGCTGGGAGCGCAGCCTGAAAATCACCAGGCCAGAATATGATGTTTAAATGGGATAAATATATAGTTCTAAATCTAAATTCAAATAATTAACTGGAGGGTTAGGGTTCTGATTAGCACTTAGCCTAGGGAGACGGGGTTAACAAAGTTCACTTGAAAGGGAAAGGTTTCATTGCACTAGAAATTCAACTTGAGCCAACAGTGTTCTCTGGCTGCCAGGAAAGCATGTGCAGTTTCACCTGGGTTCATAACTACTATATGTATTGAGAGATTTACCTTTTCCAAAGCACTTTCTCATACATGGTCTCATTTAATACTAGATAACAACTGTGTGAGCTATTGGAATTATTTTCTCCATACTTTAGATGAGCGACTGAGGAACTAATTTGTGAGAGTAACGTACTCAAGGACAAATCCAGCCAATAGCAGAGGCTTCTCCCTCTAGGTTCAGCACAGCCTAGAGACTTAAAGAAGAGTTCAAAAGTAACAGCCCACCTCTCTCTGGATGGCTGGAACAGCGTGTGAAAAATGTGTTCCATTCTGGTTGCTACATTAATGGAAATGTGTCCAAATAGGACTACAGGCTGAGTACCATGACCAGGGCAAGTTACAATCTGGAAATAATACAATGAACACATGGAGGTACTAAGAGCTTTTAAAGATGGAAAACAGAAGGTTTAGGAATGACATAATTGCCATTTTTAAGTAATGAAGGGCCCTGGAGAAGGGAGTCTTATTTTGTATCACACAAGAGTAACCTAGGCCCTTCCCTTCTCCTTCCTGAAAAATTCAGTTCTAAAACCATTAGCGGGGACCAACCACGGTGGGCCTTTGCTCAGGGAAGGGTATGGGGAGGAATATAGAAGCCTGGAATAGGATCTCAGAGTAAGAAGGTGTTCACATTGGGGTGTGAGGTTGAGACACGGCATGCTGGAGCAAAAGCAGATAAGGAGGGCAGCCATGTGAAGGGTGGGGGCAACAGGGGAAGACTGGCTACATACCAGGAGACTTACCACATAAATAAATTGTTAAAGAGTAATGGGATCCAGGAATCTCACTGTCAGAGAGGATAGTTATAAATATGAAAAGAGAAAAATCTATAAGAAGCCCTGTGGTATCATATAGGAATTTGAGTAATCAATGTGAACTGATGATTTCCAAAATATATGGACAGATATAGAAATGCAAATGTAAATGCATCCATGTGTGCAGATGCGTCCACTGGGGTGGTGATACTGTAACAGTAATGAGCACACTTAACAACCAGATCTTGGTTTCTAACTACCACTCTCCACTCAAAGGAACCTGGGCTCCTTGGAGAAATGGCTGATACAAAACAGATAATACCACTACATTACACAATGACCTTGGGACATCTTGTGCTGCCAGAAAACAAAGGAGTAGTCTAAGAACAATGACAATTCAAAGGTAACAGGAAAGGCAGACTGAAAAGACTACCACCGACTGCCAAATGTGGACCAACTAGCACATCAAAGTAAGTAATAAGATTAAAATGCATGGAGGTGGGGGGGGGGACGTAAGTTCCCACTGATATAAATTAATTAATTAATTAACAAAAATTTAATGAGGAATGAGTTATTTACATAGTTTCAAAGCAACTTGCTACAAAATTATAAAGATTATCAAAAAAGAGGTAAAGAGTAACTTTAGGATGGAGAAGCTTGGCAGACAACACTTTAATCAAGTGACCATCATCAGTAATGGGATGAACAGAAAGTGCCACCTGATGTCATTCAATGAGAACAGAGAACCATTTCTGTAATTTTCCTGCCAAAGACACACAGCCTGAATCCAAGAATGAGGAAATGGCAGACAAACCCAGATTGAGGGACACTCTACCAAATAACTGGTTTATAATCTTCAAAACTGTCAAGATCCTTTGATGGCTGTACTGTTGCCATCTAGAATAACCTCAGTTAGAGAAAATATACACTGAAGTGTTGGTATGATAGCCATCATGCCGGTAACTTTTTCTCAAATGATTCAGGATAAAAACAAACGGTACCACTTGCAATTTTTTTGTACATGTGAGATTGTTGAAAAATGAAAATTAAAAATCAGCAACAGCAAATTAGGAGGGTGGCAGTTACAGGGAAACAGATTACATCTGTTTGAGGATATATGAAACTCTCTAACAATTAAAATGGTCCAAAAACAGATCCATCCTTAGCAGGACTGCCAGGATGTTAGAGAGAAAATGCTTCACTGAATAGGAAGTTAGAGGAGATGACGCCTATGTACTTCCCAATGATTTCATCATTCCTTCATTCAACAAGCATCTAGTAAACACCTACTGTGTTTCAGACAATGTGCTAGACACTGGCCTTAAGACAGTGACTGACAGACAGTCCCTGCAGTTGAGGCCCTTATCAACCAATGAAGTCAGTTGATAAGTTAGAAAGTTAGAAATTTTAACATAGTCATCGGTATTCATATAGAAAGAAGCATGTGACTCAAGAGCATTATCTTTAATACTACAATTTTCTTTTATGAATTTTCAATAGACTACACAATAACTTATTATTCTATCATATTCTTTAACAACATTTTCATCCTAACATTTTTGTGCTTGTGGGTGGTGTTAATTGAGGCATATGCAAAAACTTTATCACTTTTCAATTATGAACAGATGTAAGTAACTTACTTGATGTTTTATTTTTAAAATAACAAGCATTTCCTAAAATAAGTTTCAAAGGAGAAGCTAGAGCTATAGTTACTGGAAGAGACTTAATACTCCAAAGTGAACCCTGGCATGTTTTTTAATGCCTCAAAAGTCACTCCACATCTCTGTACTCTAATTTATTTGTCTGTCACAAAGATGTCACAATATGCTTGTAAGATGCTTTGAGATGCTTAGAAGACATCATAATTATAAAGCTCTGTTCAAATACGGGTTGCTTTCACCTTCTGCCAGGGACTATTACTGTGGTCAAATTAAGGCAGAGTGATCCATCTAAATGAGTTCACCTTGGCAATTTTATGGGGGTTGGAACATTATTTGGTTTTCCAGCTTTTCCCCTTGGCTTCGTTTCAATCTTCCAGGCATATCATCAAGTGAGAGTGCTTTAGTGCCTTCTCACTGACCCGAGAGTGAGCGGCCAGACCAAGCAAGTCAGTATTCAATTACTTCCCCCACTGTGGTCTATACACCTTTCTTAACACTTTTCCCATATGACACTTTCATAACCATATTTAGCTTTCTTCCCACCATCTCCTTGTAATTCAAAAGGCAATTTAGACTCCCATATGGTTGCCGTCGAAGCTAACAGATGTCTAGCAAATTAAAACAAAAATTATGACTTATAAACTGCTGATGTATCATCATTCCAGAACATCTTACAATTTATAGTGAATCAGAAGATAAGGCTTCAAACGTGATGCCCCCCAAGGTTCCCTAAATCTCTCTCATCTCTGCATTTAAGCCCTGTGGAAACAAATTAGATACAACATTCTGCCATGAAGCCAGGATAAAGCTCCACTTAAAAATACAATATAATATTTGCAAGCACATCAAAGACAAATTTGGCCTCAGGTATCTAAAGCTGTTCTAATCCTTGTATAGCGAAGAGGAGAGAAAAATGACTTGGTTCTCCCAAATTATTCAAGGCTTCCACTGAGCCATGAGACTTTCTTCTAAGTGAAAATTAAATCTAGTGAATCCATTTGCCTCATCTCCTTGGAGATAAGGCATCACCATTACCTGGTAGTAATAATGCCGACGTATCAGGCTACAGTATTTTAGAAATTCTAAAACCCAAGGTGAGACTAGTATGAAATCTGAAGACATTAACAATAATGATATTTACCATTTGTTAAATATTGAGACAGTATGCTAGGCAATACTCATTGACTGAATCCTCAAATCTACAGCTCAATTATCAATATTATTTTCCTAGATAAACAAGAAATTAAGGCTCAGTGCATCACACTGCATTTTCCAAAGATAGCCACAACCCACCTAACCTAAACACTCATCCTTCAAAAGATGGAATCCTTTTCTTGGCCCCCCCTTGAAATTCAGCAGGCTCCACGCATGCTTTAACCAGCAGAATACATGAAAGCGACACTGGGCCAGTTTCAGGTGTAGCCTTAACAGCCTGGAAGCTGCTTCTTCCAGGATCATAAACACAAAGAAGCCATATGTAAATGGTCCAACCAACAACCCTGGCTGAGCTCTCAGCAAGCATCAACTGTCAGTCGCGTATAAGCACTACCTTGTGCACTCCACCCCAATTAGCCTTCAGATGATAACTCCAGCCTCAGCCATATTTCACTGCAACTGCATAGAAGATCCCAAGTGCCAATCACTCAGATGAGCCTCATCATATCACAGAACTGAGATATAATAATAAAGTTCTGTTTCAAACCGCTAAGTTAGGGGGTTGTGTATTATGTAGCAAGAGATAACCGGAATCTGAGTTTAATTTACTTGCCTAGAAACAGTGAAGTAGAAGAGCCAAAATCCAAAAGCATCCAGAAGAATAAAGTATCTATGAATGGTAGATGATGGGATGGGAAAGTTCAGGACCCAAAAGAAGCAACAGTAAAATGAAATTCCCTTTTTTCTTCCCTCTCCACCCCAAAGCAGCCTCAGGGTTTTCTGAGGAATGTTCTAGTATGGTGACACCCTCAATAAAATCAATTCCTTTCTGGCTTGAGTTCTTCCAAAATGAAACAGAAAAACAGATTTTTTTTTCCCCACCACCACCTTATGATAACTAATGAGAAAGGAATTTGTACAAAATGTTGACTTTGTTACTCAGAATATCACTACGACTGTTATATAAAAGAATTCAGGTTTTATATACAAAACTCCTCTACTAATAAAAATATGTTTAATGACTCATAGGACTACACTAGAGATTCACAGCGGGGCTAGAGTAAAATGTATACTATACCAATAAGTGAATAAGCCAAGAAGAAATTAAGAAAAGGTTTGGTTTGTTTTTTTGTTTCTTTGTTTCTTTGTTTATGAAAGGATCTTTGAGGAACAGGTGAAATAATAAAACTGATCTTCAGACAAGTCTCAGTATGAGAAAAAAATCTGTTATTTAACAAGTATCTCAATATATACTACTTTCATTATATATTAATGCCCATCTGTTGTATTTTTCTACCCCAGCATATTGGAACTCAAAAGGCTCATTCTTTTCAGAACAAGAAAGAACCTTAAGTCTCATTCACCTTCATTTAACAGCTGAGAGACTGAGGCTCAGGGCAGTTAACTAAGTAGCAAGAAGCCAAACTACTCATTAGTAAGAGAACCAAGCTCTTAGTGCTGGTGCTATTATATTTTCCATTTTTATTTTACCAGAATTTTGCCTCCAAATGTCTTCAATGTATTTCACATTTATTCAGCATTTCACAGTTTGAACATGAAAGATTAGGAAACTATGCTCTCTGTTATGAGTTGCACGGAGCCTGTTGTTTCTGGCACTCACAGACAAGATAGTGACTCTGTAGAGAGCACAGGTGCGCAGCTTTACAGAAACAGGCTGCCAAGTTACTGACCCCAATTTTTCAGTCACTAACATCTTAATCTGAATTACTTTGATCAAATATCATGGCTGCCTTCCTTCTGACCATCACTAGAAAGAAACCAGGGTACTGACAAACTGGAAGCTTTAAATATGGCGTAAGTTTGGAGCAGACAGCTGGATTGGAAAGATATGAGGGGGATCTGAGTAGAAAGCTTTAGTCAGAGAAAGAAGGGACAGAGTATATAGAAAGCAGAGTAAGAGTAGGGCCCTTGTAACAAAGGTATCTACAGTTCTGCCGTGGGCAGTTGGTTTAGTTGCAAAGCCTAGCTCTGCTTTCAGGCTTCCCATAAAACTTCTGCCAGAGAATCAAAATCAAATAAGATGTGGCTTTATTCTGGAACTCTTTAGCTGAGCACTCTGCAATTCTTTGAAGCTCTCCACGATGCCACATGTTTTACTACAACCTAATCCACAGAAAATACTAAATTTCCCTCTATACACTCTACAAAACTATACCAAACTGTCAGGGAAACAGGCCCAAATCCTTTCTTTTCCACCTCCTGCTATGAAACTGCAGACAAAGTCCCTGGGTGTTTTTTTGTTGCCTGGTAGCTGAAATGTGCAACTTCTGGAAGTGTTCAAGTAAAATCAAGAAGCCTGGGTCAACAAGGTCCAGACCCAATTCTGTAGACCCTGATTCTCAAAGTCACCAAGTTTTGACTTCAGATAAAATCAAAACACCTCACTCAGAAACATGACTATTCATCACTTTGAAAACACTCCCAGCAGGGATGGGGAAAAAAGAAGCAAAGAAAGAAAATAATTTCTTCTTCCTGTAATTGTAGCAGTGCTTGATTGTAGGGAGGGAGAGAACCGCTAACAGAAATCATGTACAATCGCTGGCAAAAGATTGTCTGTGAATGACTGGATATGATATTATTCACATGTTCCTCTCATTATCTTTATCAGTCCTGAGGACAGATCATATGCTGACACAGAAAGTAGTCTGTAATCCCTTCCATTTCCTTTTGCAAAACATTCTTGACCAATGCAAGATACTAAAAATAAAATAGCCTGGTAAATGTGTGGTAGAACAAAAATAATAGAAAGAGCTGTATTAACAACTATTCTCATAGATGTAAATTTTTACAGCAAATGGCCCAAATTAAAGAGAATCAAAATAAATACACCCTATGTTCAGACTGCTGTGGTTTATTATTGCTCCCACCTTTGCATTATTGTTTATCTCACACTGAACCTACACCAAAGAAGCAACTTGGAGAACCCCCCAGACAGCCACCATCTTTACTATCCATGGGGGGAAAGGGGGTGATAAGGAAGAATGGGATGGGATGGGATGGGATGGGATGGGATGGGATGGGATGGGATGGGATGGGATGGGATGAGATGAGATGAGATGGGGAGGAAAAATAACACAGTCTTTGAACCAACGTTTTCTCCTGGTCCTAGAGAACTCTTTGTCTGGTTGCCGAACACGTTTGTGAGATCAAGGAAAAGAATGCAAATAAAACAAAAGAGTCGGCGTCCCAGGCTAATTACAATAGCTGTCCAGCACAATCTGGTGCCAGCAAGGCATAGTTTGAATCTTTCGAGCATTGGCTTTCTCGGCACCCGCAATAAAACACGTCTCTCACCCCTTCTTCTTTGCGTTTCTCCAAGGTTTTCCCCAAACGGCCCGCTCTATGTCACTCCTTAGAAAAGGAGGACGTGAAGCAGTGACACATGGAAACAAATGTTGCTGGTGACTTGTGATTATCCTGACAATATATATGGAAAGAAACCCCTCCACCTCACGCGCTCGCTAGCCAGTCCATTATGCAAAAGGAGCCCAAAGGGAAGAGCTTGCAGGAAGCGTAATTTCCGTGCACGTTACAGAACCATATACCGCGGCATCTGCATCCTACACAAAGCCGGAGATGGTGCAAGAAGATACCCGCTGAGCACCGCACGGACCAGCCGCGGCCACCCGGAGCCAAGCCCTGGTCCAATCAGAGCCCCGTGAGGAGGTGGCCCTCGGGGTCGGCTCTGCCGGATTAGCCTTCCCTACCCTGACACCACGCTCTGCCCGGCATCCGCATCCCACCCGGGGCAAACCTAACCCGTGTGGCTGCTCATTCCTCACACTGCCAAGCCCTTTCTTGCATCCGCCTCCCTGCTGTTCGCCCCTCAAAACCAGCCCCCCCGAGGCCTGGGTGCCCCCTCTCCGACGCGGTGTTTCTTTTGACCTCTTTCCATTCCTAGAAAGGATGCAATGTTCCTTTCCCCTCTCCAGCGCGCAGGCTAGGAAAACGCCAGGCGGACGCCTCTGCTCGCTCCGGCACGCGCCCGCGGGGCTGCGAAAAGTACGGGCAGCCGACCCCGCGGGGGGGACCGTCGCGAATCCATGGGCCACGAGAGTTGCAGTCCCCCCCCCCAACAAAAGCTCCAACTTACCCAAAATATGACATTGAAGCCGAAGATGAAATATTTGATGCAACAACTGACTTCAGGACCCTTGTAGTGCTTCCCGGACATCCTCTGGGTTCATGAAGACGCTTGCCCCGGCGGCCCGAGTGTGCAGCCCCCGGAGCGGCGGTGCTCGGAGCAGCCCGGCCGGCAGCGCGAGGGAGCGGGGGGGACTCGGGGCCGCCCCTCGGGGCCGCGGCCCGGCGGCCCGGGCGGAGCCGCGCGGGGTCCCACCCGCCGACCGCGGCTCCCGCACCTCCCGCCCCTGGCGCGCACGCCGAGGCCGCCGGAGCCCGGCGCTGCGAGCTCCGCGGAGCCTCGCCGCAGCCGGCCCCGAGCGCCGGAGTCCGCCCGCCGGGCGATGTGTCGGTCGGTCTGTCTGCGCGCTCCGGGCAAACGCGGCGGCGGCGGCGGCGGCAGATGCTGGTGGAGACGCGCCCCGCCAGCCCGCCCCTCGCTCCGCCCGCCGCGCGCGGCTCCGCCCGCTCGCCCCGCCAGGCGCGCGCGCGCGGCGCGGGGGCTCCCGGGCGGCGGGGGGTGGCACCGCGTAGCCACGCGGCCGCGGCCCGCCGCTGCTCCCCGCGCCGCCCGCTCCCGCCCCTCCGCCGCCCCGAGCGCCCGCGACCCCTGAGCGCCCGCGGCGAGACGGTTGGGGACGACGACGGCCGGAAGGGTGGGGGGGGAGGGCGCCCGGGAGCCGCCTGGCAGAGCGACCGCGAGGGATGAGCAAGAAGAGGGCCCCCTCTCCGCCACCCGCGCCGGCAGACGGCCGCTGGAGGGGCGCGGGGGAGAGGCTCGCTCCGGGGCCAGACAGCTGGGTGAGTGGGGGATCCTGCGAGACCCCCGCCCCGGGATGAGCCCCCTGGCGGGGGTCACCACAATCACACCTCCTCCTCCTCCTCCCCCACCCGGTTATGCTTCAGGAGAGAACACCGGGTCACTCACCGAAACGCAGCGCGGAAAGGGGGCTCAGTGCTTTGCTGGGGGCAGAGCGGGAAGGTGGGGCGTGAGGGATTGGAGCGGAGGAGAGACGGGACACGGGGAGGGGTGGGGGGAGCGAATTGGGAAGTCTCCTGCCCAAACTCCCCACCTGCCGGAAATGAACTTCATCCTAGAAGTGGGGATGAAGAAGGGAAATGGTCCAAAAAAAATCCTGACCCCAATACGACCCTCCGCTAGGATCTGCTGCAGCCACGCCAACCCAGACGGCAGATGCCCCCCGCGAGCCCGAGGAGTGCTGAAGAAACGACTGACGCCTAATTCCCGAGGAATCCAGAAGGAGTACCACCAGGACGGTCATCTGGGGAATCCGAATGGAGTTGATAGATCATGAACCGTCAAGTGTTTGATCTCTGGGGAAGAAGGACAGAACGCGTGGCCGGACATGGTTTTAGAGCCTCCCTGAGAAAATGTGGCGTCTCCGCCCTTCTCCTGGACACTTTCATCGGTGCTAGCGAGCAGGTGACGGACAGTATTTCATGCAAGAAGAATGAATAACCGCCAAGACGGTGTGTAACATCTATGGGTTTGTTTGTTTCTAAGGCTTCAAAAAGCTAAAAAGAGAGATGAAACCAGGAAAATTTTCCAGCACCACCCCGTGTAGCCTGGTCCTGGGCACGGAAATCTACTTGTTTCCTAAGCACCCCAGGTGATGCTTAATTACACTTAAGTTTGAGAACTTTTGGCAAAGGGTTCCCCTACTTAGCCACCTCTCTCTTTTCTCAAACCTCGCTAGCCGGTTGACAAAATGCAGTCCAGCTTTGGCGGGGCAAGACAATACTTTTTCTTGTAATAAACCAAACTTTGTGATAGGTTTGGCCTTGAGAGCGATTGAGGTTACACTGAGGTCATAGGTAGGAGCCAGGGTACCCACAAAGATGAGAGAGCCAGGAGATCCTGCCCATTCAATACCAAAGAACTGTGACATTGGCTAACTTTGGATGAAATAACCAGCCTTCTGGATGAAATAATCCTCTCTCTCTCAAAAGTGCCCTTCATCCACCAAAAACACACAGCATGCTACCACCAATCTGGTAGGCTTCGTTAGTAAGGTCTGCATGCAGCAGCACATTCTGTATTAACAGGAAAGCACTAACAAGCTTTACCTAAGCTTATTCATGCTATATTGTAATTCTTCCTATATATAAATAGAACAGTTGCTGCCGACTCCTGGATAAGTCAGTGGAAAGGTCTGTCTTAAGCTGATGTGACACAATTCAGAAAAGGACTAGAAATTAGGTCTAGCTGATAACTGAGTTGATCCCTAAGCAGGATTATTCATCTTTGAAATAAAAATTAACGGAGAAAGGAAAGTTCAGATAACTCATTGGTGAATTGGAGGTGTGTGGGAAGGGAAAACTAATCGAATTCTTATTTCATATATCAAAATTAAGTTCTAGGGGGATTAATGAGTTAAATATATCTTCTAAAGCAAACTGGAAGAAAATAGAATATTTGTTAAACCTCTAGCTAGAAGTATTTCTCAGTTTAGAAGCAATGGAAGGAAATGATCGATGTACGACTCTGTCATATCTTAAAACTTCTATGTGTCAAACATTTTTTTATAAAACAACCTAAATCAGAAAAAAAAATATCGACAGCGAACATTTTTTAAGTCTGAATATCTATGTTATAAGTAAGACAATACAGCTAAAGTATAGAGTCTTGATGATTAAGCATAAACAGAAAATAAGCCATATACAAAGAAACTGAATAGTAATAAATATATGGTGAAAATTAACCTTACTAGTAACTGCTAAAATAGACATTAAAGATAAAGATGTAAAGATCATGAACACTGTTTTGCTCATCCACGGTGTTATGATATCGTCCATTTGGAAAGCATTTTAGCTGTTTGTCACAGATCAGAGTGCTCCTGCAGTCCCACTTCTGGGAATCTAGCCAAAGAAATACTCCAAAAGGGGGGGGGGGGAGTTCTATACTGCAAGCTGTACATCATAGCATTATTTATATTGAAGACTTGGCCACAACTTACAGATCCTAGAATAGGGGCTATCCTCAGTTCCTTGTAGCCACCTGGATTACAGTGTTGCTCCCTGTTTCTCTGCCTTTGCAAATGTCATTCCTAGTCTCCACCTGAAGCCCTCTCTCCCTGCCCTTTATGAGCTGCCTCTTCTTTCTTATCTTCAACACTTTGATCAGCACTTTTTCTGACTCCCTCTTGTGTTCCCTTAACACCTTTTATATTCTTCTATGTCAGCATTTGGAGACTACCTGTAATTACTCGTTTACCTGTCCTTCTCCTCCACTCTGCTATGACTTTTCAAGGGTGTGGTCCATAGCCTTTTTAATCTTAGAATCACTAGTGACTTGCTAATGTGGCAGGTGCTCAATAAATATTTATTAAAGGAATGGATGAATCATTTACTCAATCTTTTTACAGACATTAAGGATGATGATTATAGAGTATGTGGCAATGTGTGGATATATTATAATATTAACTTTTAAAGTCACTATGTACGGAATTATCTCCAAGTAATATTAAATGTTAGATGAAAAAATCAAGGTACAAAATAGAGTGCAAAGTAGGCTGCCATTTTGTAAAATAAAGTGTGTTGGCAAGGGAGAGTGGAAAATTTATATATACACATATTTCCTTGTTAATGGGTAAGCTGTGTATAGAAGAAAAGAAACTGGTAACAGTAGTTGGGGATGGGGATGGGTTGGGGGCAGAATGGAGGGCTAAAACAGATGGGAAGACCTGCTTTATTTTTTAATATACCCTTTTGTTTTTTTACATAATTTGTACTGTGTACATGATATACCCATTTTGAAAAATAAATAATTCTACAAAATTGTATGTGATTACATGAAAAAAAGTTAGGAGTTAATTCTTGCCAGTAATAACAGTTGTTAGATTGTGGGATTGTGGATGATTTTGATTTCATGTTTCTGTTTTCTGATTTTTTTAATGTGGTCATATTGCTTTTACAATTACAAAGACAAAATTATAAACAAAGACATAAACAAAAGACTAAGTAATCATTATATTTATTTCATCCCATTTCCTTCATGACTCAATAAATTCTGGTCCATTTTATGGAGAAAAGAAGGTGAGTAGTTTTATCCCTGAAGACTGTTATGACCATCCTCTTTATAATTCTGAGACTGAAAAATGGTTAATAAGTTTAATTACTGAAAAGTTAATCAGCCTTGCAAATGGCAGTGAGAACAGGTAAAGCATGTTCTTCTAATAGTTGCCTAGCTGCACAACAAGATATGACAGCAACATTTTAACCTAAGACACCAAATTTAATGAGCTCGTCTGTCTGTCTCACTCTTCCCACTAACCTTTCTGCCTCCCTCAAGCCCCCGCCCTCGTGTGCTCTTGCTCTCGTTCTCACTCTCACTCTCTCTGCTTCTCTTTTCCTTTTTTTTCCTTCTCTAACCAGCGCTACTGGTGGCCTATGTACCTCCATTGCCTTCTTCCTCTCAAAACCCTGGGGCTGTTCCAGTGTGCCCCTTCTTTTACTAGAAAAATGCTTTGGGAAGAACAGCCCTAGGCCAGCTTCAGTGGGAGAGTGGCTCTTGCCAAAGTTTGCTTCAGAAATGGGCATGTAACCAATTCTGGCCAAAGAGACATGAGGAGTATCTGCTGAAGGTTTCCTTATGGCAAAGAGATGGTTTCTTTTTGGCCTTGGATTTAATTGTGTTTGGATTTGATGCTTGGATCCTCTACAATCTGACAGTAAAGACCATACCAAGGATGACAGAGAAAAAAGACCCTAGGCCTTCATGACATGGTTACATGGCTGACTTAAGCCTACTTCAGGACTTCCTGTCATATGATAGAACTTGCTTGATTGTGGCATTGTGAGAGATTCTCAGTTTCAAGCAGCTGAAAGTAGCCCGACTTAAAACACTCCCTTTCTGATATTCTCTCCTCTTTGATTTTCTCTTTTTGAATCACCACCAGTGTTTCCATGTCTCTCTCAGCACCACACTTTTCCTGCTTTTCCTCCCCTCCCCTCTCACCCCCCACTTGTTCCTGTCTCTCTTAAACAATACAGGGGGGAAACCTTTAGCACTGTCTGGCCAGCACATTACCCACCCCTTTCTCTCAGACTTTCTCAGCCACAAAGTGCTTCCCCACCTCCAGCCATGTTTGTACTTCACAGTTGACAAGCCTCAGTGGATCCAGGAGGGCCTGGCCTGAGAGTCTGTCTCACTGGAGTTGGAATTCAGTAACAAAGCAATCCCTGCATGGGCTGAAATGGAGGCAATGTTTTTAGGAGAGCAGGGGGGCCTTGTTTCCAGGAGGAAGCCAAGATGCTCACTCTCTCTCTCTCTCTCTGCAGAAAGAGGAAGGAAGCATAAACACCACAGAGAAACAACAGCAGAATCTGTGACAGCATGGGCCACACAAATAGTTATGCATTTTGTGCTCCCAAAAGCTTCCAGCCCTACTAAAGGCATTCTACTTACATATTTCTCCAAGAGGACCTTGTCCTTGAGGTTTATGAGATTTTTAGATGGAATTCTCCCATCACATCCCATTTTGACTTTAGCTACTTTGAAGGTGGGCATCTCACATTTGCAAATTAAAGAACCTTGATTAAAACAACCGATCGTATCTCAAATCCGTTACAAAATGACATTTTAATTGGTCATAATATAAAGTGTGTTTTTGTTATAATTGATTAATTAAATGTTGTCCCTACTGTTCCTTAGTTGAAAAATGAACAAATTAAACTGTTGTTTTTTTTTTCTAAAAAACAATTTCTTCCCCAGGATCAGTACCACCCTCATGCCCCTCTTGTCCCACACCCATACATACCCATTAAAGAAGACTAGTTTTCAGGGCCCCAGGAAGAACATAAAAAGAAAGCATCTCTCTCATAAATATGATTAAACAGACATATGTAGAACACAGTTGTTTCACTTTTAAAAATCAATTATAATGGCTCGTGTGATAAAATGAATTCTATCTTTTATAAAATATGGCAGAGCAGGCATTGATTTTTCTTTTATTTTGCCTTTTTTTTGTAAAAAACATCTCAGTTTCCTCCCACTTTAGAAATTGTCAACTAGGCCTATAAATCAAGGTGCCTCACCTTACCAGGGTCAAGTGAATGACAAGAATTTGGCCAATCCAAAGCTCCCTTGATGTTACTGAGAAGAGGGAGTAAAAGACCAAAAAACCACCTGAAGTTCATTGATTGAAGCTCTTAGGCAAGTCTGAGGCTGCTCTTGAGACCTCTGGGATCCTTCTAGTTTTTCTGTCTTCTCTCTAGTCTCATGAGCTAGTTTGTTTCTTCCTAGTGAATTTCCTTTCTGATTAATCTGTGCCTATTTCTATGGATTCAAAAAAATTCCTAATCAATACCATGTGAACTTTAAAAACTATATTTTCAAAAAAAAATATTAATATTTTTTCTGATTTCAAAAGATGCTCTCATTTAACAATCTATAGAAAATATTTTTAAAGAATCACCCCTGATATTTCCAAAGAAATCAAAATCAAAACATCAATATTTTGATGTTTTATTCATTAATAAATATTTTATATGATTGATACCATTCTTCACAGAAAAAAACTCAAAACTAATATATCTTCCACTTCCCAGAGTCCCAAAACATTACTGAGAAATTCTCCACCAGAACAGAAGCAAATCTATATCAATTTCCATGATGTGGTTATCAGTCAAGATTCTAACCTCATCGCCCCATTTATCTACCTAGCCCTTGAGTGCACTCCTTTTTTACTACTTATCAATCTTTCGTTTCCATTCTTATAAGGCAAACATGCTTTCATGCTCCCTTACATTCCTAACTCATTCCCACCTCTAAACAATCTCAAAATTCCATTCCTACCCCACAAATTCCACCCTTCCATCCATCACCAAATCAAATTATTATGCAGTTAAGCATAATTCAACCCCTTAAGAAATCTTCCCTCATTTAACATGAGGCATGCTACTCATATCCAGCAATTTTCACTATGTGATTTATTTTAAAAACCTTCTTAAAACTTTGCTTTTGTGATATATCCTTTTCATGGAACTATAATTGGTAGGATATTAAACTTAATATTCAGAAATGGGGAATAGATATATTAGCAGATTCATCAGTTAATATATTAGGCTTTATTATGCAGAATTGATTGATTCAACAACAAATATTTATTGAACAAATCTCCCATTAAGCACCTGCATTAATAGTTCCTTCCCTAAGAATGCAACTGGAACAAATAAAGCTAAGAATACAAGTCAGAATGGATTAAGTGCTACAATTCCAATAAGGTGCAATATGTGCACAGAAAATTATCAGAAAGGAATCATGAATGAACACCTTTTCCAGTTCTTTTTCTTTTTTTTTCTTTGCTTTTTTTTTTTCTTACCTGTGGTGGTAGCATTAAGGTACAATTATTAGAAATAAAAACTAGTTACATTAATCAAGATTGCTTTATATCTGAATCATTTATTTGAAAGAAGTCAAGACTTTGAAGATATAAGTTTTAAAGTTTACATTTAACCACATGGTACAGCTGCTGTGAGAAACAGTTGGGCAGTTTTTCTCAAAACATTAAACAGAATTACCATATGATTCAGCAATTTCACTCCTAGTTGTATACCCCAAATAATTGAAAGCAGAGACCCAAACAGATGCTTGTATAGCAATGCTCATAGTGACACAATAGCCAAAAGGTAGAAACAAGCCAAGTATCCATCAACAGATGAATGGATAAACAAAATATGGTATGTATTATTTGGTCTTTAAAAAGGAAGGCAATTCTGAAACATACGAACACATGGATGAAACTTGAAAACATGCTAAGTGGAATAAGCCTTAAACAAAAGGACAAAGAGTATATGATTCCATTTATATGAAGCACCCAGAACAGGGCAAATTTCATAGAGACAGAAAATAGAAAAGAAGTTACCAGGAGCTGAGGGGCAGGGGAATTGGGAGTTTTTGTTTAATAAGTAAAGAGTTCCTGTTTAGGATGATAAAAATTTGTGGAAATTGATGGTAGTGATGGTTGTGAATACTTAATACCACTGAACTAAATACTTAAAATGGTTAAAATGGTAAATTTTATGTTACATCTATTTTACCACAATAAATAAGTCTATACTTATAACAAGTAACTGAGGGGTAGTTCAAAATATTAAAATGATAAGTTGTTCTCACAAGTCTAAATATCAATAAAATTAAATATCCAATATATGCATTCTAAGACTGAGAGTCATGTGTGTCCTCACTTTTGGAAATCTAATAAAATTGTAAAAATAAATTAAGAGGCGATTGAACATAAAAGGATCTATTTTGCAGAGGGATTGAGCCAAATGTTTTTTTAAACAAGGAACTTCCCCAACAAACTTGATTGTTTCCTAATTGATCAGGAACAAGGCAGCAAAGGCTATTGAGAGCAGAAACACTCTCTGGAAAGAGGTATCAGGAAGCTGGAGTCCCTCACTAGTGTGTATAATCTCACATAGGAGATGGACCACCTGCGTTTTCTCTCCTTCCAGAGGAGCTCTGGCCTCTCCGAAGCCTACTACAGGATCCAACACATCTGAGGTGAGCTGGGGTGTGGGGGTAAGAGCAGAGCTTCGAAGCTGGCGACCTGAGTTTTCATTTAAATAGTTCAGCTACCTTTTCTATTAGACTGTTAACTTCGTGAGGACAGGGATCAGGTTTTCATTGTAGTGTGTTGCCTCACCAGTATTCCACACATATTAGGTGCAAAATATTATTTACTGAACAAGTGAACGAATTAATTCATTAATAACTTTAATAAAAAAATGGCAACGGAACATCAAACAAATATAGTTACAAAGCAGCTCTGAAATTCTAATATATGGGAAATCTACCTGAGTCCTAAAAATTCAAATAACATATAACCTTAGGAAAACATTCCTTAAAACATAAGTGATAAAAATCTGTGTTCAAGCTTATCCTACCCTCTCCTACAAAAGGGACATGTCTTCTACTGCATTTGTAACTCTGCCTTGTACCCAAATGCATCACATTCACAGGGGTCACAGTAAATACTGTTGACAGGATGAATGACATGGCAAAAAATAGCTTGCAGAGCTTTTCACTTTTTTGCAAGTATGTAAAGCATATTAAACCATCTGCTGATTAAAAATATGCATGTTTTGACTTGCATATGCATCAAATTAACATACATAAATCCAGCATCTTCACATCACAGCATTCACAGCCATAGCCAATGTAATTTTCCATGTCCCTTGAAATTGATCAATTCCAGGGTGACATAATTAAATTTTTAGGAATAAAATACACTAAAAGCTATATAACTAAATATAACTAAAAGCTAACTTTTATTTTGTGTCAATCTAATGATCATTTATCCTCTAAAAAATGTCATAAGATCATTGAAAGTCTAAAATTTAATGTTCAAATTTGCTCTGTAATACCTAATTTCACAATGGGACAATCCAATTTGAATATGAATAGGAACTATCATCCCTCAGTATGATGAATTCGGATTGACCAAAGTACTATAGGTTGAACCTTACTTAGCACCTTGCTGGTTTATAAACATCAGAATCAGGCAATTTTCCAAGTTGCGGCTTCTGTAACTTCAGCTTTTACCTGACTTTCTGCTCCTGCTGGTCTATCACCATCTTCTTCTCTCTCAGACCCTGTTTGGAGCAGGGAAGAGTATCTGTGAAATAGAGGAACAACTTTGTATACTGTTACACTAATGGACCAGGCAACAACTCCAGGATGAAGGACACATTCAAACTGCAAACCTAGGTCATATGCAACACTAAGTCTGAGCCAAGCCTATTAAGAGGGACTCAAATCGCTGTTACTGAGAGGCATCCTGTCTCTTCCTCTTAACTTCTCAGTCCCTCAGGATTCACTGCCATCTGGAGCACCTCTCTAGAATGAAGAATGTAGCCTGAATAGAATCTCTCCCTTTGTATTCTGCTATTGATATGCCTGTGGCACCATATAAATGCCCAGCGCTTTGGTCACTGGGTTTTCCTAGGAATGCTAGCATTGAGCATATGAAAATATAGGAGTATTTCCAGTAATAAGAATTATCTAGGCTGTTGATATAACTTTCCTAGGTGTTCATATTTAGTAGGTCTATTTAAGGCTGCGGGAGTCCAGAATCAGCCGCCTGAAGATGTGCCTCAGTGGTATGGAGATTACTTCAAGCTAAAGGCAATTTCAGCATCAGGCTCCAGAGAAACTTCTGCCCCTCCCTTTAAACTACCTAAAAGAATTAGAATTCAAGGCCTTACCCATAAGAGATTATCAGAGATAACTTCTTTTGACCTATGTATAGGGCAAGCAAACTACTAATCACTAAACTTCTGTTCTTCTTATCATTCTTCAATGACCTTTTGAAGCCCCCAAATCACCTTACCTCATCCCTAACTCAGGACATCTTACATCTTACACCTCAATCCCCCTTTCTATCATTAAACCTCTCATACATGTGGGAGTCCTTGTCTCTCTCATGTAGTTGGGGTTCCCATGCACATGGGATTAAATTTGATTTTCTCTTGTCAGTCTTCCTCCTGCTGATTTGATTATTTTTCCAGCCAAAAGAACCAGAGAAGGGAAAGGGGAATTTTTCCTCTTCCCCACAGGGTCCAGCAATTAGAATTTCTAAAACTGCCCATGTGATGCTCTTCACAAAGGAATTTTGAAAAACACTGAATTCAAGCACTCTTCAAAGTGTTCCTGGAGTGCCTAGTAGGCAAAGTTGCCCTGCATGGATTCAAGCCTCACTATCTGTAGGGATGCTGAAAGTGAGAGTGCTTTGTACACTAGGAACTCTTTGTAAATCCAAGGCAAGTTGTCGTTATCATGATTATATATATATACCTTTAGCCACAGCCACCAGGACAATATGCATAGTCGGGGTGAGGGCTAAGTGAACAGCCACATCCTTGAGGGCTAAGTGCCCAGCCATGTCCTTGAAGTCCTAGAAGATGGAGGAGAATGCCAAAGGCAGCGGAAAGGGGAGATACAGGAGCAAAGGCTGGAATCTGGAAATTAACACATATATTTTAATTCACAGCTGCTTTGGCTGCTTAAATAAATCAAAGGAGCAAGAAGGGAGATGGAGGGGAAAAAATGTAAACAGCATAAATTTTCAGATATTAAAGACTGAATGTATTGGCTGAATCATTCGTTTATTGAACTTAAATTTTATTTTTTAGCATTATTATGTGAATGAATGTGAGTTGGGCTCTGAGACACAACTAGGCACTAAGATAAACACCTGTCAAGATGGGCTGCCATACAGAGTAAGGTGCCTGTAAGGTTTAGTCATCTACATGAGGTTGCCATAGCTGGGAAAAAGTTTCTATCCTAGCAATTTGGATGCTTACTTACCTTAAATTAAAGATAGATATAGTTAGAGCACTGTCTTTCCCCCATGGACACAAAGATCAGGCCCTTCTGTACAATGCTGATGAAGAAAATCTTCAATGATGCCAGAAATGAAAGAAATATATATTATTGAAGGGTGATAATTTAGAGATAGCAACCACTCTCTTTTTGAAACTTGAACAAGAAGTCATGAGTTAAATAGTAGCCTGTAGAATCACCTGACATTAAAAAAGGGAAAACTGTGCTCCAAGTCTTCTTTAAAAGATGAATTCAATCTTTTGTGACTGAATATGTTCCTGCATACTGACAGAGAAATGGATTGGCTTTTTATGGTCCTATTGAAAGACATGATTATACAACTGAAGATAAGCAACTCAACTCAGCAAAGGCACACTGTACAAATAAATAACATGAATGAGAGGAGTTAAATCTTCTAGATGTGATTGTTTGGGAAAAATTATTCAAGTTTCCGAATAAATTTTAAAAGACAAAGGAATTCAAAGTTAACTCAGCAGTTGAGTTGCAGCTAGGAGATGGCATTGGGATAATTAGGAAGCATATTAGATGCCAAAAATAAGTTAAATGCCAAATATGCCTCACATCAGCCTCCTTTGACAGTCACATAAAATATGCAAAAGACATCTAACATTTCTCATTTTCAATTATAATTCCTTAGGTCTCAGTACTTTTTCCTCAGATATGTATAGGACAAAAAGTTTTTTCACACCATCCTGATGATAAAATTTCAATCATTGAAACTTTCCCTTTAAAACTAATGAGGCTTTTTATCTCCCGACATTGGCCAGATAACAATTTCACAGGCCACTCAGAATTACCAGAGAGAGCTGAAACTGGAGCAGGACAGATAAATGAGATCTCTGTAGATAAAACACATAATTCAGGGCAGTCAGGAGTTGCAACCTCTTCCCTCACTTAAACTTGCGCTAAAGCTACTCTGGATAATTTAATTCCCTGTGCACCTTTCCCTGTCGGGATGGAAAGCGAATTTTAGGGAAATATTAGACTGGTATCGGGGTGGCAACACCCCATGAAGGAAGGAAAACTGTATAAGGACATAAGAGATCTACCTGAACTAATTTGCTGCCTCAGATCAATTACTCCACTACTCAAAAACCTTCATTTTTTTAGCTGAAAGGAGGCAGTAACCTAATCTGTGAGATAGAGATCTTGACCCAGAAGACCTTCCCAAAGGCCCTGCTTAGGGCAAATGGGAGAGTAACTGCAGTTCTCTCGGAACATTCTATTTTTATCTGTTTACACATCGGGGTTTTATGTAAGATTTCACTTTCTGAAAGGTATCCCGTTCTAAAGAAAGTTTGCAAACCCCTGGATTAAAACAACTGTTTCTTTTCAGCTCTCATGACCTCTGATTCTTTAACATTCAATGATAAGAGAGATAAACGCTGGCTAAAGCAACTTAGAAGGTTCTCAGTTAAAGTACTAACTAGGTTTTGATGAAATCTGCAAAGGAAGAGATGCTGGAAAGATGTGAAAGAGGAAACTTAATGAGAAACCCAGGTTGCACATTTCTCTTCCAGGTTAGGAAAGAGAGCCATATCACTCTTCCTTTCTTACAGGAAACTTCTACCCCATATCCTGTGGTTCTCAGCACTGGCTTTCCAACAGAATCATCTGTGAAACTGTTAAATTATCCAGGGATCTGGGCTTTATCTCTGGGGAGTCTGAGTGAACAGATGTGGGGATGGAGCATTCCCAGCTATTTCAGTTTTGGGGTCTGTGTGTGTGTGAGAGATCTATTGGTGATACTGATGTGTAACCAGGATTGAGAATCTCTGCTTGGCTTCAGCTCTTCTGCTGTCACTAACACCATTTTCTTAAAAGACATCGATGACCTCTCACAATGTTAGTTATCATTTTTAGGTAGATAATTCCAAGAACTTCCCCAAAACAATCACCTTCCATCTGGATATCTCAGCAGCTCTTTGCCCACCAGCCAGCCTCACCTTTAAAATCACTCTGTTAGTGGCACAGGCCTTCTTCCAGTGTCTCCTGATCCTAGAGACTTGAGGCATCATTGATTCTGTCGTTCTCTGTGTTCCCAGCATTCTATCCACACAAACTTAACAAACCTACCCCTGTATCTGATCCATATCAGATTCCAACTTTCCATTCCTACTGCCTTTCCTTAAAGCAGGCTCCCTTTATGTCTTGTCTATATTGTTTGTAGCTACTTACAGAGGTCTCATTTTCTTCGCCTTTTCCTCTTTGAGCCATACTGATCTGACTTCGTTAGCCCCTTGTTTAAATAACTATAGTGGTTTCCGCTGCCTAACCTTCTCCTTCATCTATCTTTTAGGTTCTACAATAGGAACCGAATCTAAGTTTCCAGCGTCATCTTTGATTACACAGCAACGTGAACACAACCTATTAACAAAGAGTATTGCTCTTTCTTTTGTCAGCATGTCCTAGGCTTTCCTGATTATGTGCCCTCACCCTTCCTGCTCCTCAGCCTAGAAGACCCTGCTCCCCTTTCTATGCTACCTTCTTCCTAAAGGCTTTCCAGAACTCTCCAGGTGAATATGAAGCACAATGAAACCATCGTGCTTGACCTTCTGGCATGGCAGTCATTATATCCTATCTTGCAGTGTAGTTATCTATGGCTATATCTTATCTCCTTTACTAAGCTGTTGCTTCTTCAGAACACTTCTCTGTCAACCTTATAGCTGTATGGAAAAAGTGAACTTTGGAGCCAGAAAGCCCTGTATTCAAATTTCAGCTCAACTCAAATTTGACCATTAGAGCTGTCAAATTAGTTAACCCTTCCATGCTTTAGTTTCCCCCATCCATAAAATGGGAATATAAATGTCCAGGTACTAAGAACAACGTGAAGTCTGAATGAGATAAAACATGCGAGGTATCTGACACACACAAAAAAGCTCTCAACAAATGGTAGTTCTCACTAACAAATGTTGAATGGAGGTATGACAGGCTGTTATCTATAATGGAAGGTGATAGCCTGATAACTTGGCCTGATGGCAACCTTCCTCTATAGATATTCACCACCTGGTCCTTTTTATTCATTAAGAAGATGACAGGGCTATTTTAATTTTTGAGATAAGACTCTGAAGCAGAAGTAATGGCTTCTTCTCTCTTATCTGTTGGCCAAATAATAATAAAGGATGGTAGTGATAGTGCAAAGCAAGTAGATGGAAAATGGAAGAAAGATCAGGAAGAAAGCTCTGAATTAAAATATTTGGCAATACATTTTGAGAGGTATAAAATGACCACAACTTTGCAAAACAAATATTACCAAGTTACATTATGCAGTATATAAAGAAATAAGCTACCATCATCAGGGAGATAGAAATCATTAAATAATAGGAGAGCTATTAGTATAATACATCAATACAAAAATATATATAATTGCTTCTACAGATGCTTAAAATGTACTTGATAAGAATCAATGCCAAATCCTAGTTACATTATTTTAAGAGTAGAAATAGAAAAAATATGTCCTTAATGTAAGAAAAGGTAAAAGATTAAAACTAATAGCCAGCATTATATTTATTGGTATGGGGATATATGTAATATCCCTACTAAAAATATGTGCAAAAAAAGGAATATTATTTAATATTGTTCTGAAATTTAAGGTTAATGCAACAAAACATAATACAAAATTAAAAGTATATTATTAATAATGAAGAGATAAAATGATATTTTTTTGGATAAAATCATTATGCAATTATAAATCCAAGAAATAATTTAAAAATTGATTAAATATCAGAGAATGAATGAAAATTTAAAAAAAATTCTACTATAATTGAAATAACAACAGGAAACAAACATATATACATATGTGTATATATTTATATATAATTCTAAAAAAGATTTGAAACAGTCCTGAGAAAAAACAAATATAGAGAACTCATTCACAGTAACAACAAAAATATAAAACATCTTAGAAGTTTTCTTGATTAGTGCATAATGTCTTTCATCTAGGCAAAGGAAAGAACAAAATGTCATTGAGATATATTTATTAAAGCTTGAGGAAATAGAAATAATATACTGTGTCCCTGAGCAGGCAGGAAGACATTCCTAGAAATATTTAAATATCTTTAAAATAATACAGCTTTAATCCAGACATTCAACAGTATTTCTGGTGCACATATTATAAGACTAGCAAAATCCTAAGTACTGGGAATAACTATATGAGCAGTGAATAACACAAAGACTCTACCTACATGGTGTTTAGATTCTTATGGAGTTAACACACCAAAGAAATAAACTCTTACTAAAATACAATGTCAGGCAATGATATCTTAATTGAATAAAAATATGACAGGGTTAAGAGATAGAGAATGAAATGAGGGAGATGCTGTTTAGAATGGAGTGATTAGAAAAGGCCCTAGAGGAAGTAACTTTTGAACAAATATTTGACTATAGTAGAGAGCCATGTGGCTACCTGGGGGAACAGTGTTTCTTGCAGAGGAAACAGCAACTGCAAAGATCCACATGTGGAACTATGCTTAATGTCTTCCAGGAACAATAAGTTATCCAGTGTTGCTGAAGGGGAGTGAGTGAAGGGGACACTAATAGGTGATGAGGACAGCAGTAATATGAGACAGATCATGTAGAGTCTTGTCAAGTAAACCATACAGGGACTTTGGGTTTTGTCCTAAATTGGAGGGTAGCCATTTGAAAATTTCGTTCAGGTGAAGATCTGATCTAATTACCTTTTAAAACAAAAACAACAACAACAAAAAACCAACAACAAAGATTTGTTGGTCTCAGTGCTGACAATAGGGTAGAAGTGAGGGGGAAATAGTGAGAGTCATTAGGAGGCTACTTCAGTAATTCAGGCTGTAGAAAATGGGCCTGTACTAGGGTAGCAGGGGTAGAGGAATCAGTAGATTCCAGGTATATTTTGGAGGGAGACATAAAAGAGTAGTTGATGAGTTAGCTTAGAGGGGTGAGAGAGAGAAAGAGGAATCAAGGTTGGATCCAATGTTTTTGTCTTAAAGCAACTGGTTGGATCACGGTGTTAATTACTAAATTGGGAAAGACTAGGAAAGGAACAAGAATTGGGGAAATGAAATCAAGAGCTGTGTTTTGAACATGTTAGGTTTAAAATGTCTATCAGACTCAAAGTGGAGATGCTGAGCAGGCAGCTGCTATAAATCTGAAATTCAGGTGAATTTCTCAGGCCATCAGAAAATAGATGGAATGTAAAGCCAGTGTATTGGATGAGGTCACCTACGGAGTGAATGCACATACAGAGATTCCTAGGGCTCACCAACATTTAAAGTTTGGAACAAGGAAGAAGATACAGCAGAGAAGACTGAAATGAGTCAGTTAGGAAAATAGGAGAGAACTTGAGAAGGTTTGGAATCTCAAAAGCCAAATAAGTGATTTATTATAACTCTCATCAAAATGTCAATGATTTATTTTTAGTAACTGTCCAAATCATTCTAAAACAGACTAGAAAAGTGTAATGCACACCTGGATAAGGATAATGGTCCATCCCACCAAATACTTCTTTTGTAACAATTGATAAGGACATGATGTTCTTAGGACTTTATAAAGTGAAGATGAAATCTTTCTTACTTAAAAATAGCTTTTGCTTATGTAAGCATTCTCACTACATAACCCCTCCATTTTTATATTGGCACACTTGTTTTAGTCACCTTGCTGATGTTCTTGTAGCAAGTTAACAAAATGTAGCACCTGCTTGAGAAAAATTTGTCTAAGGAATTTTGTTTTTGATACTCATAAACTGATCCTATTTTATAGGAGAATCAGTTAGGCAATAAAGAAGCATATTAAACCATTGGGCAGAAATAAATTAGTCGATAAATGGTGCTGGGACAATAGTCTAGAAGTACAAATACTAAATTGTATTCTCACTCCATCCATGCACTCAGGTAAATTCTAGATTGATTTAAAGTTCAGTATTTAAAATTCTAATAATAAAAACATTTAAAGAAAATATGGACATCTATTTATAAAACTAGTACATGGAAGAGATTTCCTAAACTTAAAAATAACAGAAGAAATTATAGAGCAAAATACCAGCATATTTGAATCTACAAAAGTAAAAAATTCTATGCACAAAATACTATAAGTTATATATTAAAATGGAAAAATGTTTTCAATAAAATGAAAAAGTTAGCATATTTTCTACATAAAGAACTCACGCGAACTGATAAGAAAAGCAGGAGGACACAACTGATAACTGGTTAGTTGAACATCCACAAAAGAGATCATTATCCAGAAGGGAAAATCTAGCTAGGCAACTTATATGCAAGCATGTTGATCCTTGATAATAATCAAAGAAATGGCACAACAAATTGTGATAATTTTTTACCAATCTTGTTAATAAAGATCAATTTTAAAAAATCATAATATAGTTTTGTGAATAGTTCAAAAAGGAGGGCTTTCTTTTGCTTTGATGATATACATTTAGACAAGCAATTTGAATTTATATCAAGATCCTTTAAAAAATAGTCCATACTCAATAGATGACCAGTATCTGTATTTGTAGACTATCTTAAAGAAATAATCTTTATATGGATAAAGCTTTTTATATAAAAAAATTTAATATCATTACTTAGCCTCAAGTGGAAATAATACAAAAGTTATGTAGATACAGTGGACCTGATATAGTTAATAAAAACAGCCTTCCCAACTATAGCCAGAAATAATTGTTAATGTTACAAAAGAAGTTTCATCATGTATGCATATTTCTGCTCAGTGCGGATCTCATTGTAGCTCTGATCCCTAAGTTACTCTGTCCACCAAAAGGAGAAAAATTTCACTTC
Source organism: Cynopterus sphinx (assembly GCA_030015415.1). Taxonomy (NCBI): domain Eukaryota; kingdom Metazoa; phylum Chordata; class Mammalia; order Chiroptera; family Pteropodidae; genus Cynopterus; species Cynopterus sphinx. The sequence goes on from CM057382.1 coordinate 123,133,171, forward strand.
TAACATCACAATGCGGGCAGAACATAGAGGCCTTTGAACACAGAGAACCCAGATTAAAGGAATAGAAGTTTCCAGGGTCATGTGCAAATAGGAAGGGAGGGTCCTCTGATAATAAATAAGCAGCCGTAGGCATTTTTGCAGAGCTTATTGAAGGAAAGCCAAGTCTCCCTTTGATAAAATTCATTAAAAAAAAAAAAAACAACTATTATTTTGAGCAAACTCAAAGCAAAGACAGACTTTTTGTAGAGAAATAAGGGTCACAATAAAAGAAAATGACTTCCTACAAATACTGGCACATGAAAAGAAGATCAAGATCATCAGCAGAACTCAAAAGTCCTAAGTGGGAGAATCAAGACCAAACTAAAGATGGCTCACTTAGTCACACTTCCAATTGTAGTCATTTTATTCACTCATTTACTCTTTCATTTACTTAGTTGATTCATCAAATATTTATTAAGCAGCAAATATATGCCAAGCACTAAGCAAGTACTGGAGATTATCTTGGTAAAAAAGCCAAAGAAGGTGTTTTCATGGAACATATAATAGTAGCAAAGCTAGAACTAAAATAATAATATTATTTAAGTTCAAATGTGATAAGTACTAACAAAAAAGAATATTCAAAATCTGTGAGAGTAAGTGACAGGAGAACCTAACCTAACTTAGAATATCAGAGAATCCTTCTTTGGGTTTCTATGAGACTTGAAATTTTAAATAAAAGTTAAAATGTAGAAAAGATTTAGCTATATTTCCTTAATGGAGAAATAATTAGAAACCATATTTGCGGTTTACTGAATATATAATACACATGTTTTCTGTATATTGAAATTAAGTATAATTATAGTTTTTGTTGCATTGTATGAATTCTGACACATTCAACATATTTTATTATTTATATAAAGATCTAAATTATTCTTTTGGATAGATTTTTGAGCTGGGTGGACCTTTTCCATTTATTTAGTCAAGATTTTGTTATTTAGCAACACTTCTATCGTGGTAGTCCACCATTACCAAACCATAATCATTTGGCATAGGCATTTCAAGATCACATATTCATTTAAATCAAGGATATGTTGAGTGCTGATTGTATGCTGATCTCTATTTCTGCAGCTGAAGTTTCAGTGGAGAGGAAGACCCACAAGGTCCCTGACCTTATGGAGTTTACATTCTAGTATGAACTCAAATTTTGTGTCTCTAATCTTCTAATTAATTCCCAATAGCAATATATAAGAATGACCACTTTACTGCACTCTTGTCAGCATTGGGCATTATCATTATTTGCTTCTATAATGGAGGAAAGTCCAAAAAAAAAAACTAAGACATTGTTATGGGTTGAATTCTGTTCCCCACTCCCCCGCAAAAAAGGTATGTTAAAGTCCTAACTCCCAGTACCTCATAATGCGACCTTATTAGGAAGTAAGGTTCCTGAAAATGTGATTAGTTGAGATGAGGTCATCAGGGTGGGCCCTAATCTAGTATAACTATTGCCCTTATAAAAAGGGGAAATTTGAACACAGAAAACACACACAGGAAGAATACCACATGAAGATGAAGGCAGAGATTAGGGCTATCTAACTACAAGCTGAGGGACACTAATAATTGCCAGAAAATCAACAGAACTAGGAGAGAGGCGTGGAACAGATTCTGTTATAGAACTAAAGGGGTGTTTGTCTGCCCACATGCATCAAAGCCAAATGAGACATGAATGGAGGTTTGTAGACAAGAAAGTAAAGGTTTATTTAAGGAAATCGTGCCACACTTGGAGACACAGGTGAGCTAGAGCTCAAAGACCTGGCTCCCTGATGGGATAGGTTATATAGGGGGAAAATCATTAGTCATAGTAACTAAGGGAGTTGGGGTCACAGGCCCTACTGATTGGTCTGGGTTAAGATAGGAGGCAGTTGATCATTGCATGAAGTCTTAATGTCAGTCATGGAATCATTCTACGTGATCTCAAGGAGCTATGGCCAGTATAGTCATTCCACCTTCCTGAATCTGGTGCTAAAGCACAACTGAGGTCAAGATGTTATCATTAGTTTGAAGAAACTCTGTTTCTGTGGTCAACAGACCTGAGGCTTTGTTCCTAAAACTGACAGCTAACCAAAATCTGATGTCCTAAGGGCTTACTGGTCAAGGGAGTGTTCATGCAGTATGTGCAAAGGTGGGAAGATAAGGAAAGAAAAGAAGCAAGTGAGTCATAGTGTCATTAGACTAGACAAGGCCAGTCTGACTCAGAAAAAATAAAAAGGTTATTTTAAAGAAGTAAATTTTTTCCACAGTTGCAATTCTCCCTTACAACACTAAGAAAGAACCGACCCTGCCAACACATAGATCTCAGATTTCTAGCCTCCATTGTTACAGGTTCAAGGTTTTTATGCCTGATACTTCAAAAGGCCGATATTCAAAATGTCAGTTTGGAGTAAGAAAAGGTTTATTGATGGAGAAGACACCAGCTTGAGAAGATTGGGGTGGGTAGTCTTAGGGTATCTACAAATCTATCTTTAGAGAGCCCAGAATTCAGGCTTCTTTTATGTCAAAGGAAGAAGAATAGACAGGGCAAGAGGTGTGTGACATCTAGGGGACAACAGGAATCCAACAAAGAGCAAGACATCTCTAATTCTTTTTGTTCCCAGCCCAGTGACCCCCGCTGATCTGAGCATGGTCTTAAGGCTCCTACAAATCTTTGCCAAAATCTCAAGCCTCGATCAGAATTCTTCTAATAATTAGCATATATATAGCAGGCGTTATTTGCCTGGAGGCCATGGGAGACTACAGAGATTAAGTCAGAAAGAGGGAGTATTTCACTCTGTTACACCACCACTATGAGGCAATAAATTTCTGTTATTTAAGCCACCCAGTCAGTGGTACTTTTTTATGGCTGCCTGAAAAAGTTACTAGATATATTTCTTACTTTGGGTTCCCTTAAAAGCAAAGATTGAGGAAAGGACTTGGTGCTAATTAATGTCTGATACTTGTGCTCAGAATGTAAACCTCACCTCAGTAGTATCACAATATTTTCAGGTTTTTTTCTCTTATTTTTCCCAGTAGGTTTAGACATAAAAGATAACCTAACAAACCAAATGAATAATAAAAGTTGTCTATGCAAGAAATGTCCAAACCTGTAGAGGATTTTGATGAGTTTATTTGAGCCAAACTGACAACAATTGCTGAGAAGCAAAATCTCAATGAATTAAGAAAATACTCCGGAGAATGACAGTTTTGCAGTTTATTTTATTCATTAGAATCAAAGAAGGAGACATCAGGAGGGTTCATAGGTGGTAGATAAAGAAGGGGCCGGAAAAAAGCAAAGCGGGAAAACCTCTGAAATTGGGTAAAAAGTAAAAGGGAGGGACACATACTTCTTTTAGATTACTGGACACAAGAGAGTTAATAATTAACATTATAATACATAGAGATGGTATGGGGGGCGGTGGCAGGAGAGGGGTGGACAAGCTAACCATGAGGGGTTCTGTGATCTTGTGCTCTGGTACCATGGGTGTGCCCTGAGGGGTCTGGAAAAAAGGGATTACTCTGACTTTCCAAGGCTATGTTATTTTAGATGCAAAAAGACAATAGACAGGCTCCCTTAAGGTAAAGATTGACCTTCCTCAAGAAAGCTACAAGCCCAGGATGTGACTACCCACCATGACCTGCTTTTGGTTAGAAATTTTTATGTTCAGACCATCTTATGTGGTCTCTTTAGGTCTCTGACTTTATAGGGCCCACCATGCTAGCCTCCTCTGAATTTGTCAGGTTAGTATGCAGTCTTTTTTTTTTTTTTTTAATCACTGATTGCCAAGTCTGGATAATCAATGATTAGAATTAGATGCAGAAGTGAATCTAGGTTGTACAGGGCTTCAAATTTATTTAATCATCTCTAAGAGTATAAAATTATAAATATAAAATTGGGTACAAAAGTAAATTTTTATTTAGAATAAAAAGACTAAAACAAATTACAAATATTAGAAAGATGATGAACACCACAAATACCCCTAATCTAGAACTATATAACATTCTTGTTATCTCACGTTCTTTTATAATGTTTTTATTCTACATTTTGGCTATATAGCCTTTGATCACCTCTTCATATGACACTAATTTTGTAACATAGCTTTCTATAGAGATAAAAGAAAATTAATTGTCTTCCTCTAGCATAGGTGGTCAAAATTTGTGTTTCATTATTGATAGATAGGAAGCATAAAACATGCAACTTCACACATAGATGTACCCACTGCTACAGGATTGTGAGCCAGAAACACAGGAATTCTAATAAATATATTTTAGATGATTTCCACAAAAACATATTTAGATTTTGTATATTATATATAACGTATCATCAGGTGCATTCTTGACAGAAAAGAATTTCTGCCTTGATGATAACCTAGTCCTATGCTTTAAAACGTCACACATTTGATGCTTAGCAAAATTTTCCACAGAAGTGCTCTGGCTCTGATCATTGAAAACCTTGTTTCTCTCTACTCCTCACTTATTTTCAGTGCTAGGTGTTGCAGGACACATTCTTATCCTGACATGACCTCTGACCCTGGTCCTTCAAATCAGGATCCCTGATAAGTTTGCCCAAGGGCAGAAAGAGTATCCAGAAGCCATTTCTATATCAAGTCAGCCACTAACAGTTTAACTATGTAAGAAGTGACTGTGACCCTCATAAATATAGCCCACTAAACTGAAACTTAATGTGCCCCCAACTCAACTTCTCCTGACCCAGTTCCCCAAAATATTCATGTCCACAGTAACATCAATTGATTGTAGTGTGATAGATGGGAAGTCAAAGTGGAAAGAGACTGATTGCAATGAAAGTATTTTATTTTTGCAAAGTTCACAAAAACCTATAACTATGTGCATGTGTCAGGACCCTTCTAAGGACCTCGAAGGAACGCATACGTAAGAGGACCCTTCCATGAGAGGGAACTTAAAGCTTAAGTTTCGTTCACTTCATGGTAAATCAGCCTTTCATGGTGTTAAATGAGTGATCTTTATATATAATTTTTTATCATTTGTCCTTTATATATAATTTTTGATCATTTGTACTTTGGCAGCAGGGAATAAAGTTTAGGCAACCCTTCTGTGGCAAATGGTAGACTGTGATGAAATGGAAAGAGTGAGTAAATGAGAGAGAGAAGAATTGAAAAGTGGTAGCATAGATGGAAATAATAAGCTACGAATTAAAAACATAGCATTTCCTTTGTCCTTTATGTCTAATATGTAGGATAAAAGATTATCTTTAAAGACAATATAGTGTCAATGTGACTTATTAACCAAAGAAGTCGGAAAACTTGGTTTTGTTAAATCCAGAAAGTTTTGTGATATAAGGACCAATCCACTGGAAGTTCACTTGAGCTATTTATTCATTACTTTGTACCTTATTTTCATGTGGGCCTCTGACCAAACTATTTTTAAACATGTTAAAATGAAAAATGCACAAATTTATTTCTTCAAAATCATGTTATTAAATTAAAAAATGCCTAAGTCTGTATGTGCAATGGTGATAATGATACTAGTTTGTGGGCCTATTGAATTTTGTTTGGTTTTATATTCTTTGGTTCAAGTGAACACATCAGTGTTAAGAATAGGCCTTGGCTATTTGGTAGGTTTCTTTATATTAAATGAAGTGTTCCTTTGATTAATAATTAAGTTATACTGTAGATCTTTAGGTTGAGGAAGGCAAAGAAATAAATTTTCAAAAACATTAATATGCAATCTATATTTTAGTGAGTATAACAAAAGAAATAATCTAATAGATCAATAAAAGTAGTGAAGACTATAATAGTTATTGACTTTGGTCTAAGAAGTTAAAGACTTCTTAGGTGTCCTTCTTAACCAAGAAGTATCCTACTGCTGGTTTAACTGTGGATCTGCGAGAAGGATATACAGGCCTTAATTTGTTCTCTCCTATATTCATTTTCTCTTGCCATTGTAACGAATGACCACTAACTTGCTGGCTTCAAACTACACAAATGTATTATCGTAGAGTTCTGTAGGTCAGAAGTCCACAGGGTCTCATTTGGCTAAAATCAAGAGGTCGGTAGGGCTGTGTTCTTTTCTGCAGGCTCTAGGGAGAAATTCATTTCTTTGCCTTCTCCAGATTCCAGGTGCTGCCCAAATTCCTTGGCTTGTGGCCCCTTTATCTTCAAGGCCAGCAATGTAACACTTTTTCCATCAGCATAACTTTCTGACTACAGCTAGGGAAGGTTCTTCATGGTCCAGGGCTCATGTGCTACCTGGATGACCCAGGATAATCTCCCTATCTCGAGATCCTTACCCTAATAGCATCTGCAAAGTCCTTTTTTTCCATGTAAGGTAGTATATTCATAGGTTCTGGAAATTAAAACATGGACTTTCGGGGTCATTATTCTACCTACCACATTTCCTTAGCTGAGAAAGTAGACTGAGGGGTCAGTGGCCTTCCCACTCTACTACCAAGAACATTCTATGGAATATTCTCATTCTCAACCCTCAAAAGGGAGAGGTTTTTCAACATGGTGGTGTAAGAGTGAGGTAGATAGGAATGGCCTTTCTCTTTAAAAATGAATAATGATGATGATGATGATGGTGATGATGATAAAAAATTGTTGGAGACATCTCTCCTCTTAAGAAGAATTCTGAGAGTTGTATTTTGTATGAGTTAGGTGGCTATCTAGCCTGCACATGAGACCAAGAGATAAAATACTACTACTTTGGTTATTATTTGTCTTGGCTTGACTTAAACTGCAGATTATACAATAAAACCAAAAGCCATCAAAGTCCATTTCCAGACTCCTGGGAGGCCCATTTCCCTTCATTGCTACTTTGTCATTTTGTGCTTTCCTGATTTTGCCCAAATATTTACAATTTGGGCGAGGACCACAGCTTACCAGTCAACCCAGAATTCTTTTCACCTGTATGCTGTTATTCAATTTATAAGTAAATTAACTCCAGTCTAACAAAGTTCCTTTGAACTTTACATAAGAAAGAAAAAATCACTCCTTTTTAGACTAAAACTGAAGCATGAAGAGAGATGTTACAGCTGCAACTTAGACCGATCTGAGGTCTCCCAGCAGACTGTACCTATTGACTAGAGATCTTTGATTTTAGAAAATGATTGTTTTTTATATAGATGTTGGCCTCTGTTAAGTAATCGCTCTTTTTATGCTTTGTCGTTAAAATTGCTTACAATCAAGATACTACCCTCTAACTTGTTCTTCCCTTAAATTGTTTCGTTAATTGTTACCCACCGATACTATCCCACAATCAAGGTAGTTCTTTGTACACTACAGTAATGACTGAATAAATGAATGAATAAATGAGACAATGTTGTGTGGCAGATAAGCCCAGGTCTACCAAGTCTCCATCAATAACATTTCAATGGTCTTGGGTAGGTTAGCTTCTCTGGGCCTCAGTTTCCTTATCTAGGAAATGTAGATAATAATATCTACCTTGTAAGCTTATTGTAAGAATTTCAGATAATATATGTAAGATTCCTGAAACACAGAAACTGGCAGTAAATCTCTCTCAATAGGAATTATTAGCCAGTGTTTTGCTCTGTGGGGATTACATAGCTAACCCTCAATAATCTACATATGGGTTATTCTCTTTGCAAATTAGCCCCAGCAAAGTTTTGAAAATAAGTGGATTTTCCCATGAACTCCTTGTTTACTCTTGGCTGACTTCCCACCACCAATCTCATGTGTGTTTATAGAATACAAATAATTTAATATTAAGCTATGTATTATATTAGTAGAAAGGTAAATCTGTGGCCACAAATGGGATACATTAAAAAACCAAACATTTATGACATTTGGGTTCTCTAACTTGCAGTTACTTGCCAAGATTGCTGAATAAGCCAGATGCAAAAAAAAAAAAAAAAAATTAATTTTATTGTATTAAATGGGGAGACAGGATAGCCTGGCCAAAAAATTGTGTGGTTTTATTTTTTTTATATTATTATTATTTTTTTACTAAAAACTCTTAGATCATGTCTATGTATAAACACCAGAATTACTTTTCAACAAACAGCTTTTTTGACATCTAAAATGTTTGCCTAGTCAGGATCATTACATCAGTCATGTCTAACCTCAATCCCTTTTCTGGGCCCCTCTAGAGAGGAAAGTTATGTACTTGTGGCTGGATGATGAGTTATCAGCCATTCCATGGAGATGGATCCCATAGATTAGTGGAGAAATAGCACAGTTAAAGCCACGGGGAAAAAGTTGCAATGTAAATACACGAGAATGGTTAATGACAGTGGTAAAAACTTGAAAATGAGGGTCTTCTAGTACAGAAGGGTAAGCCATCACAATTGCAAACCAAATTAAAGATATTGTATTTCTAATCCTAAACCAATAACATAGCTAATGGATAAAGCTATAAAAGAAAAGAAAGAAAGAAAAAATTAACACTTAAGTATTCCTGGTATTTACTGAGGAAAATTTAAAAAAAATAAATAAAAGGAAAAAGCAAAGACCAAGAGACCTTTAGGGGAAAGAGCAGGGATGTGCTTCAGTGTCATGAGCAAACCCCACATTAGGTGTCTATGTCAGCTGGTAACACCCATGGAGGAAGAACAAGGTACCTGTCACATGCTCGTTTTTCTTTTTTAACAGCTTTTTTGAGATAAAGTTCACATACCATAAAAGTCATCCATATAAAGTACACAATTTAATGGTTTTTAACATACTCACAGATATGTGCAACCATCACCACAGTCAAATTTATGTTTCCATCACCTCAGAAAGAAACTTACCTATGACTCCCTATCTTCCTAGTCCTCCCCCCTCCCTTAGCAAACACTAATCTACTTTTAGTCTCTATAGATTTGCCTATTTTAGACATTTTATGGGAACAGAATCATATAAGGTGGTGTTTTATGTTTAATTTACTTCACTTAGCATAGTGTTTTTAAGGTTTATCTATGTTGTAGCATGTATGGGTACTTCATCCCTTTCATTCGCCAAATAATATTTTATTGTATGGATATACTACATTTGTTGATCCATTTATCAATTGAAGGACAATTGGGTTGTTTCTACCTTTTGGCTATTATGAATATTATGAGTAAAGCTTCATGTATAAGTTTTTGTGTGGACATGTTTTCATTTCTCTTATGTATATACCCCAGAGTGGAATTGGTGGGTGACATAGTAATTTTATGTGTAACCATTTGAGAAACTGCCAGTTTGTTTTCTAAAGTAGATGCATCATTTTACATTCCACCAGCAGTTGTATCAGGTTTCTCCACAACCTCGCCTGCCATCTACTCCTGTCATTTGGCTTTAAATAACTTATATGTGACAAAAGAATCAAGATGAAAACATAAGATTTGTAATTTGGGCAAAAGAGCCCACTGTTATTAGTATTCTAAGATATGTTTATTTTCTACTCTGTGGTCCTACTACAAATATGAGCTGACTTTTTTTTAGCACTTATGATGATGATTTGGATGGTGAAAGGAAAGTTCAATGCTGGATATAAAATATGTGGAAAAAATAGTTCCTATATTACCACTTATCTAATAAATAGTCCAAAGTCTCCTCCCACCCTACCACCTTGAGCTGGCAAACTCTTACTCATCTTTTGGTCCTCTGAGTGCTCTCCCCAAGTCACTATTTTGAGTTAGGTCACCTTGGGGTAAACTGGGTGTACCTCCACTTCCTCCAACACAGCACACATCAGAGTTTATTTTCATTATTAGATTAATATCTGTCTTGTCCTCTAATCAATCTGTAAAGCATTGAGGCAAAGTGACCTTGGCTGTCTTTCCCACACATCCCCAACATCTAGCACATGTGTGCACTCCATAAGCATTTGTTAAATAAAATAACAAGGAAGGTTTTGCACTAAAGTTTTCCTGCTTACTAAACTCTTCAGTGAGAGTGTGTAAATTAGGCTTTACCAAGGTGTTTGCTTTGCTTAAATACAAAAAGCCCAAGCTGCATTTTAGCTTTTTGACATGCTCTAAGCAGGCTTATTTCACCAGAAAATTCCTCCCTGAATCAGCTAGTGCTAAGGTATATTCAATACTTGTCTAAAAACTATGCTAATCTTTTCTAACAGAGGCCAGAGTGTAGCTGAAACAGCTCTGCTGACATTTGGGAAGCTCTGGTTCTGTCAGTCATTTGCTGTTCTTTATCATGTTTTTTCAAAGGAAAAAGCTGTTTTCCTGTGTGTGAGAACATTCTCTCCTATCTAATAATGCTCAATTGTCTTTCTGTTCCATCAGTGTGCAGAAAGCCTCCTGTCCAATTGAGATCAGAGCTGTGGATGTCAGCTTCTCGTTTTATATAGATATGCAACTGTCAGATCAGAGATCAAAGCTTGCCTTTAAGGAAAACAAGTCATTTTTAACCAATATGACTGTAGAGTTTATATAAATACTATTATCTAGATCAAATGATTGGCATTTGTATTTCTAAAGCTTCCAACATTTAAACAACGACTTGCAAAGTAAGGCTCTCTGGAATTAAGTTTGTCCCACATTCCACACTTATTCCACTGAACTTCCAATGCCTGGGCACAGTGCCTGACACAGAGAAGGTGCTCAATTCACAACATCATTTCTATAAAACAACCACCAAAATGACTCTATTGTTTCCTTTTAATGCCACCATTTGACAGTCCTGCTACCTGGAATGGAAGCCACCAAACTCTTCCCCTTCTACTCATCCTTCAGGTCACATCTTAAATGGCACCTTCTCAGACCATTCCCTGCTCTTTTTCAGCTACTCTGGCATCTTTTTTGTTAAGATTTAACACCATCATAAGCTCTGACATAGCATTTGCCCCACACCAGGCACTCACTATTCTAAGAGATTTGTATATATATTAGCTTATTTAATTCTTACATCAATTCATTCAGGGGTTATCACCACCAGTTTACAGATGAAAAAATGAAGGTGTTGGAACCCAGGCAGTCTGACTCAGGGCCTGTGTGCCTAACCAGCTTCTTTAATGCCTTTATACAAACTTATCCAACACACACACGAAACAACCATTAGACAGTGGAATCTAAGAGGCAGGGGCAGACCTCTCCTGTCTATGCTGTTTCCCAGTCCTGAGCCCAGTGCTAGCACAGAGTGTTATATTTATGAATCAACTCTGAGTTTGCAAGAACAGATGGACAAAGGAACTTTAGGGGAAATAGTCATCTGTACGTGGTTTCCTGGACTAATTGGACTTTGTATCTGATCCTCTGGGTCAAAAGATGACCTATGAGTAGCCCACCTCAGAGAGCCAGAGTTTGCCATATTCTACAAAAAGGCCAGGTTTCTTCAACTCCATAGCACAGGGGTTTCAGAGCTGGTTGTAGTCAGCAAGAAGTGGGAGATGTGTGAGCTCCAATTCTGGCTACGAATTATCTGCTCTGGTGTCTGCTCTGGCATTGATCATTGAGTAAAATCCAGGAATAGACTTCAAGAATGTATCAGCTTTTCATAATAAAAGAGCTTATGTCCATTAAGCCCTCTCACAGTGCTCCAGAATCTCCCACCATGAGCTCAGATCTTCGCAACAATTCTTCAAGGAAACGTCCCTGCAAGGATTTGAGATCACAAGAGAAAGCTCAATGAGGGCCCAGCTGTATCCCCTGCACCTGGTATAGCTCAGAGTGGCTCAGAGTGGGTGCTGAATAAACATGTGTCAAGTGAACTTCATAGAGGAGGATGCTGAGGCTCAGCGCAGTCCTGTGACATACCCGTGCCACACAGCTGGTTAAGTAGTGCAGTCAGGATTTCAGTGCAAGGCTCTGGGGAGCCAATCATGCTTTCTCACATTCCACACTTACTCCACATAATTTCCCATGCCCAAGAAACTTCTTGGTTGTGTCAGGGTCTTGAGGGTTCAGGGGTGATGATCATGACACCTTGGGACCAAAATGTGGCTCTTAAAATTTGTACTCATGGGTATGGGCTGGCTGTGGATGTCAGAGAACCTCAGAAGCTCTTCTGCCTGAAAGCAATTTGAGGTCATGTAAATTTGGAAAACGTATCCTGTGGGGGCTGGTGACTCCTCTCCCCTTGGTTCCTCGGGCCTGTCTCTTCCCTTCATTGTCACTGTTCACACACACACACACACACACACACACACACACACAGTAGTCAGAAAGCCTCTTTTTCATTCTCTTTTTTCCCTGAACATTCATGTCAGCAGGTTCTCTTCTTTTACTGAACATTCGTGCACTACCGATGTCCCCTGGTAAATGCAGTGCTTTCAGGGCTGACTTTCAGGCTGGATTTAAAGATATATAGTCCTGTATGGGCATTAACTCATGGCCATACACTGTATTTTTAAAGGCCCAGAGAGCTGGTTAAGTATGAAGTGACATATCTTTTACAAATGACTGAACACATTTCACTCTATAAAAATGCTAGACTCATTATTTATATGGACTATCTCCTCATTATCAACTTGAAGAGAAATTTCCATCTTCACCCTTTAATGTTACATACTTTTAAGATTCGATTTCTGTTACTAGCAAAAAAAACCTAGCAACAAGTGAAAAGTATTATGTATACTCTGGAAAAAAGATTAACTATTTTAACTATTTATAAAATAGATGCTGTCAGATATGAGTTGATCAATCTCTTTGCCTACTGTGTCCTTTTCCATGTGTCTGTTTGTCTGTCTGTCTGTGAGACTAGTAATGGATACTGAAGCCCTGCTAATATGATTTGGTTAGCCTTAGCTCTCAATTTACAAATTTAAAAATTGGTGGCAGCTATGTTCGAAAATATGTGCCTACGGAAGCAGCTGACCCTTATACGTTAGTGAATGAGACAATTGGTCACTGTGTGGCACAATTTGAGGTTCATACTAAAAACAAACTACTAAGTTTTAATACTGATGGGGTTAGATTTCTACCCTAGGTCACATGCTGTTGATCTAAGAGTTAAGACACAGAGTGAAATCAACTGTAGAGAAGGCCAGACTGAGGAGCAGTATCCTGAAATGGAAACTGCACCGGAGTTAGAACCATCACTCACTGTGTGTGTGCCCCTTGCCAAATCACTCACCCTCTCTGAGCCTCATTTGCCCCACCTCTAAAGTAAGTTTAATGATATTTATGTCACAGGGTTGTTGCAAGGGCAAAATGAGAGAATGTTAGTAAGGGCACTGGCACCTCCCACCTTTCACCCTTAAACTGAGGCTACGAGCTCACCTTAGCCCATCTGAGGCCTCAGCTGGTGACTGCATAGTGCCCATAAGAGCTATGTCCCACTCTCGGCTTAACCTGTCTTTCTCTCAGCCTCAAGTATCCTACAGTTTATAGTTCCCTCTAATTCTCAATATTCTTAAGTGACCTTGTGTTTGCCAATCAGATCGTGTCCGGAAAATGAATAAATACTGCTGAAAAGTGTAAGTGTGGGGAGGGAAAGTAACATGCTGGTTCAGGTTGTTTTGTCAATTATCACACTATGCATATTTGGTATCTTATGGCAGCTCCCAACCTGTTGTACTGTTTGGGGAGCCTTGTCACTTTACCTCCTCAGCACCCTATAATGAGACATCAGTGACAAGCCTCAGGTCCCCAACCTAGAATGTGCGGTGTCACAGGAATGAGGGACGGAGTGGTATAGAGGTTAAGTGCACTTGCCAGCCATAGGACCACAAGCTTTATCAAACGTCCCATGTCTCATCCATCTCATAGATGAAATAAAAATAGGAATAATGCTCCCTTGTTAGGTAATTAGTGTTATATTTGTTATGGATTGGATGTTTGTGTCTATCCAAATTTCAAATGTTTAAATCCTAACCCTGATGAGATGGTATTCAGAGGTATGGTGTTTGGGAGGTGGTCGGTCATGAGGGTGGGATTAGTGCCCTTATAAAGCACACTCTAAGAGCTCTCACCCCTTCTACGATATGAAGACACAGCGAGAAGACAGCTGTCCAGAAACCAGAAAAAAGTCATTGTCAGACGCCCAATTTGCAAGCACCTTGGTCTTGGACTTCCCAGCCTCTAGAACTATGAAAAATATATATTTGTTGGTGAAGCCACACAGTCTATAGTATTTTTGTTATAGCAGTGTGAACCAACTGAGACAATATTAATATCAGCATTAGTATTATTTTAACTTTCTGGTCTTAGGAAATGAACTTTCTCAGATCAGATTTTACTGGTTACAAAGAACAGAAACCACTCAAACAAGATAAAGTAAAAGGGGATCATGAAGAAATAGAAGAATCTCAAGGAAATGAAGGAAATGTAGAGCTAGAAGCATAGCCAAGCTTCACAGGAACTGGAAAACCATCTGTCTCTCTTTCCTCATACATGTGTGCACGCACACACACACAATGGGAGAGAAACAGAGTTTTTCGTAATTGTTTTTCTCAGCATTTGCCCCATTCTTTGCACAGCAGATCAGTGTCCTCTTCCTCATAGTTTCTGCTCCTTCATTCAACTTCAACTTGCATGTGGAACTGGCTGGCCATGGGCTAACTCTGGTCCTGGCTCTGCTGGGCTCAAATGCCTGGCTTTCATGGCCATGTTACTACAAGCACTGCATTTCTTAGTCAGATTCTAGAGAGAAGATTACTGGATTTTGGCCAGATTAGGGATTCGTCCTTTGGGAGTTAAGTATGGTGTCCTTGGTTCAATTAATTGTGATTGGCAAGTGTGGGTCTCATGATATTAAAATCATTGTGTCCACAGGATGCAAGACCCATTAAGCTAGAGGAAGATCTACCACAAATTGGACTTTAACTAAGAAAACTGCTGAATTTAATTTTCATAGAAAAATCTTTTCATAATACATCACTCATTTCCCCATGTTTTATGGAATAGTTTTCCGATAAAAGAAATACATATTTTATAACTTTTAGAAAATTTTTAAAAAGAATATTAAAAATAAGATTCAACCTCAATCTTCTTACTTACAAATTAACCTAGTTAATATTTGTATATATTTCTTTTTTTTTATGTTTTTTTTTCCATGGTTGTGGTTATATTATCATTATTATTTTGTAACATAGTTTTTCTTGGTTTTAGTTTTCTGGGAACAAGTTCTGAAATAAAGATTCAAGAACACATAATTTATTTTGAAGATGACTCTGGGAAACAGCAGTATGAAGGTTGGGAGGAGATACAGGGAAGGAAAATGTTCCAGGCATCGTAACAAGTTACTGTGTGCAAGTTGCTGTGTAACAAGTTACTCCTTAGTGGTATAAAACAATCAATATTATATTTTGCATACAGTTTTGTGCATCAGGAATTTGGAAAGGGCTCAAGTGTGAAATGTCCTCTTGAGCTTGCAGGCGTTTAAAGGCTCTGCTAGGCTGCATGTTCCAGATGGCTCACTTCCATGGCTGATCTCGAGGGTCTACAGGGAGCTCAGCTGGGGCTCTAGGTACCAGAGAATCTGCGTGTGGGGTCTCCAGCACAGCAGCCTCGATGTTGTCAGACTTCTTACCTGGTAACCAGTTTCCCTAAAAGCCCTAAGAGTGAGTGCCTGAGAGAACCAGGCAGAAGCTGATAGCCTTTTAGAGTTTAGCCTTGGAAATCATATAGTGTGAATACTGTCATACCCTTTTAGTCAAGGTCATGACAAACCCACAAGGGGAGGGGACAGAGACCCTACCACTTAATGGAGGAATGCCAAAAATTTGGGGCCTTTAAAAAAAATTACTAGAAGGAAGCTAATAAATTGTATGTAATTAATCCAATTGGCACTCTGTTGCAACTGGAGCTGGGTTCCGACAGAGAGCTCTTGGAAACAGTGTTGAAAACATCACAAAATTGTCCCCAAGGAAGGCTGAAGAAGCTAAAGTATTTAACCATTAACTTCTCACCAGCAATTAGTGAGAGCTAGCTGGGAAGCTTGGGGAGGAAGCAATAATTCCCTAGGATGTGATGGGCATTCCCCTAACATTGACTTCTAGCATCCTCCCAAGCCAAAGGGAAGCTTCATGTTTCATGTGGTCACAGAAAATAGTCTTTCAAGAACAAAGATCTGCACAGTGATGAAGGCCAAGGAGTTCTGAGGATGGTACAGACAGTGTCACCTACAGCTTATTTGAAGCATTTTCCCTTGCCATTAAATATTTTTGTGACAATTTTTAAGGGCTGCATAGATATTTGGTTGTCTAATTAACATTTCTGTGCTGAAAGCTGAGTACCTGGAAAAAATAAATCATGCCACTGTGTCAAAGCCACTACATTTTCTCTAACTTTAGACCATCAGTTATTTATCTTTCTAATTTTCCTAGGTTAACTCCCTCTCTTAACACTAAACTTTCAACTCCCTCCCCATGACCTCTTTTCCACTTGAACCCCCTTTATTCTAGGCAGGTGACTTAATCTATTTCAAGGACAAAATGGAAAAAAAATCAGATAAACAACTTCAACTTTGTCCTTTTTTATCTTCCTTTTTTTTTTTTTTTACATCTAATTCTTTTCTTATTTCTTTCCTCCAACCTCAGAAGGTGAGATATTCCTTCTTCAGTTCTAGACCAATCCTCATTCTTCTTTTCCCAACATGAATCCTGCCCTGACCCCACCTGAGTTCTTCCTGCCTCCTCTGAGATCTTACTTCATTACTTCTCCTCTCTCTCCCCTTTATCTTCTCACTCACTCTTTGCTCCTCCAGACCTCCCTATTATAAACATGTCCAAAGCTTTCTTTGGGATAAAATAAATACCCTTACCTACCTAGCAACTATATAATTTCTCTCCCCACTTCCCATTCACTCCATAATGTGCTGCATTTGAGCTTCTGACTCATGGTTATCAATCAACTACCAATTGCCATCTCTGGAGGATAAGTCTTAATTTCTGGTTCTGAGACTCTTGCTGCTTGTGAGTCACTGAGAGCTCTCTTTCTCTTTATTAAAGCTCTGTTCTCTTAGCCTCTGTGACTCTGCACTTTCCTGATTAGCCATACCTTGTGAATATATTTTCTCTCCCTCTTTTGCCGGCTACCCTTTCTTTAGCAAGTCCTAAATGTTACTATTCCCTGTCCACTGCTTGTGTTTTGTCTACATTTTCTACCGAGGTGATCTTATCCTCTCTCGTGCTCCCAATTATAAGTCTGCAATCCCTTATCTGAAACCCTTGGGGTCAGTCAGATGGCTTTAGAATCCAGATTTTTTTGGATTTTGGAAAGGTAATGAGGAGCATATACTGAAATTTATATACTGATCCCAGTAGCTTCTGGGACAGCATTTTCTAATCAAACACATGAATATTTCTATAGCAAAATACAGAAATATTACAGTACACAGTATTTTCAAAGGGGCTTTAAATAGGTCTCAGATACATTTGGGTCAGATTTTGGTGTCAAAAGTGCTCAAATCAGGTCAAGTTTTGCCACCAAATAAATTTTTAAAAAACTTTTGGTTTTAGTTTTTCTTTCAGAATTTGGAAATTGCAAGTAAGGGGGTGCAGATCACTACCACGTGTGTGTGACATAACTCCCAAGTCTTTATTTCTAGGTCACAACTCTCCCTGGAGCTTTAGGCTTAGCTGTCCAAGACCCTGCTAGACATATCTACCTGGATGTCTTACAGACATATGAAGCTCAATTCCTCCAAAACTGAATATTGTCCCCTCTGCCTAAGATCTGGTACTTTGAGAAACTGACTCTGAAACAGATATCCGCTGCAGAAATGTACTGGGGAGTGTTCTAGAAAACCGTACGTACTTAGAAACCAGTGGGAGAAGCAGAATTAGGCACAGGAAGAAGTTGAAGTGTGATGCAGACAAAACAGGGGCCACAGCTGATCCTCAGGGAGCTCTGGGACTGGAATGGCCCTTCCGAGTTTCCCTGAATTGAGAAAAGGGGGCCTAGATTTTGTGCTTCTGGATTAAAGCGTCACTGAATCTGGGCTGCCCCTGTCAAGGTGGCATAACCTTGAGCAAAGTAGTTCCTTTGAGTCAAAAGGGACTCAGCTGTGGGCAATCAGCTGTCATTATTCCTAGGGGCTAGAGGAATGGTGGCTTCTGTCTGGAACACTGTGCACAGTAGTGTTCACTGCAAGTTCTCCTCCTGGTTTCCCTGTCTGTTGTCCGCTCAGACACCCACGTTAATAGCTTCCAATCATCCTGGACTCCTCTCCATCCCTTACCACTTCCACATCTGATAACGCATACTGTCCTGCCAATTCAGTCTCCCAAATGTATTTTTAAAATCTGTCTCATCATTTTCATCCTTATGTCCAATATTCACATTCAGACTCTTACTGTTTCTTTCTTGCTTGCTTTACCTAAAATAGCCTTCTTCCTACCCATTTGCCTTTCTTCCATTCTTTTCCCAATTACACCCATTTTCTGTATATGCAACAGAATGAACTATCTAAAACTTAAATCTGGGCAGGAAATGCCACAGCTGGACATCTTCCAGTGGTTCACCATTGCCTACAGGGTGAACTCCAAGGTCCTTAGCCTATTATAAAAGATCCTGTCTAGCTCTCTTCAGCCGCTATCTCAAAACTCACTGTGCTGGCATCCCTTCAGTCGTGCCTTGTGTACCCTCCTGCACTCTATGCTGTTTCTTGTCTCCATGCTTTTGTTCATATGGTTGGTTCTCTCTGACCAGATGCCCTTCACTCCTCACCTCAATTAATCCTTTAAAACTTGGCTCAGTTATCACCTGTTTTGGGGACCTCCCCTACCTCCCCATCTCCAGCGTTGGTTGGGTGTACCTTCTCTGTGCATTTATAATATCCTATCCATATGTCTCCCATTGCATTTAGCATCCTGTTATAATTAGATATGTTTCTATTCCTTGAAAACCAGGATAATGGTCTCATCATTTTACCCCTCTCACCTAGCACAGAACCAAGGACATAATAGGCTCTCAAGAAAAGCCAGCTGAATGAATGAATAAAAGGTTATAATAATTATAATATCTACTGTTTATCATATCCCTGATTATAGTAATTATAATATCTACTGTTTATCATATCCCTGAGTTAAGGAGTTCACACATATTTTCCCATTTTATCCATAATATTATTCTGATTTTCCCGATGAAGAAACTGAAACTCTGAGGGGTTACTCAACCTGCTCAAAGTCACATTTCTATTAGGTGGTAGAACTGGGATTTGAATCCAGGTATGTCTGACTCCAGAGCATAAGTTCTTAACCGCTGTGCAATATGGCTTTCAGGAGCTGATGAGCATCCAGTCCACCATCTCATGAAGCTGCAAAAGTTCATCTAGTAAACAGAGGCTTAGAAGATCAGTGTCTAGTTCAAAGTTCAAAGCATGCAATTACTCTGCATTAAGCTTCAATGGCTTTCTCTGAACATTGAGTAAAATCCCAGATCTGAAAAACAGCTTAGAAAAACTTAAACAGGCCCCTGCCTCTCTATCCATATTCATGTCCTCCTGCTCCCTGCATACTGTTGTTCCCTCTATAACTTGGACACTCTGAGCTCTTTCTAGCTTCAGGGCCTTTGCAGATTCTTTGCCCCTGCCTGGCTTGTACTTTTCTATATTTCCCCCTCTATATAGCTGGTTCTTTTGTATCTCTACATAAATGTAACTTCTTCATAAAAGGTTTTTAAAGTTGGTCTGTATTATTATCTGCCTCATCTCCTTGTTTCCTTTACAGCATTTATCTTGATTTGTAAGTATTTTACTTCATTTGTTTATTTTTGTCTGCTCTTCTCCTAGAAGTATAAGGTCATTAGAGCAGAGTTTATTTGTTGTATTTCCAATGCCTAACATAATGAATGGATGAATAGGTGCTAAAAAAAATATTGGTTCAAAGTTGTATACCTATAGGATGGCTACTATTAGAAATTAAAAAAAAGAAAGAAAAGAAAGAAGGAAGGATGGAAGGAAGGAAGGAAGGAAGGAAGGAAGGAAGGAAGGAAGGAAGGAAGGAAGGAAGGAAGGAAGGACATTATATACCTGGCTAGTAGCACTGCTGATCTCCTGACTCTCAGTTCAGTATCCTGTCATTTATATATTCTGGCTCCTATCAGAGTACACTCTGATAACCAAGAATCACAATCATTTCCTTCCCCAGAAAAGAAAATCTTTTTAGGACACATCAAAGATAAATAATACTTATTTTAGAATTAGAAGAAACTTTAGAGTTTACTTAAACCCATATCTTCTTTCTGTACCAGTCACGATAAAGATAGGGTTAACATAGGCAAGAGGCCATAACTGCCCAGCAAGATAGATTGAGGGTGAGGGGAGAGGGGGAAGTGGTCACTGGAACTGGAACTAGGATTGTAGAAAAGGCAACGACCTTTGGTAGAGAAATGTGGCCGTTATGGTGCATTGCTAACAAGAAGGGAGCTGGTCAAATAAATATGCCTTCTTCTGATCTTCTGCTGGTTCCTTCCATTGGTTGAACCCATCTGGAAGTCAGAGGGCAAAAGAATCCATTAAAGCTGTTCATAAGGACCCCAGGACACACACTAGAGGGGGATGGTGGAGAACGGATCTGGAGGCAACTTCATTATTCCACACTTCATTTTAGAAGTGAAAGCGCTTAGATGCAAGGAATTAAGTGACTTGCTTAAGATTTCCCAGTAATAGCTATGGAACTATCATGGTATTTATGACCTAATAAAGCTTCTGCACATGCATGAGTAAGGAATGAAAACATTGTCTAAATTTGAAAAATCTGCCACAAACACAACAAAGAAAGTTTTGTTTTAAAAAGAGGGTAGTCTGCACAACTTCTGCAGAATTAGCATTCATTAGAAGCTTCTGTATTATGGATTTTGCAAGTCTGATTCATCATATATTACAAAGGAAAAAATTTAAGATCATGAGTTTTCTTCCTCCTTTGTCCTAATGATCACCAAAGTTTATGGGACATTTAGAAGAAGCTAAAGCAGAGTATTAAATTATAGATGTTTAGTTAGATAATAAGATAGCTAAGTCAAAGAAAATTGTTGAAAAGCTTCACAGACTTGCATCCTTAAACAAGGATTTTTCATAACTAAAGGACTGGGAGACAACTTTTCAAACTCCTAGAAGTTTAGAAGATGCTACTTAAAAGAACTGATATGCCAAGACTTTTGAACAAAATATTAAAACTTCAGAGGAACAAGAATTTTGAACCAAAATATTAGAATTTCAGGGGAATAAGACAAGAATGGTGCCCTCCTTTATTTCCATCAAGGAAGTAACACAGCCAAGCATAGTAATTAAGAGTCCAAGTTCAAAAATCAAAATTCTTGGGTTTAAACTGGGCTTCACCACTAGCTAGCTGTGTAATATTGGATAAGGGACTTCATCTCTCTCTTGAAATCCTGCATTTTCCATTATGACATGGGAATAATTGGACCTATTGCTGTGATGACTAGATAAATAATACCTATAGAATACTTAACATGTTGTCTCTCTGGCAGGTGCTCAAAAAGTGCTAGCTAGTACTATGATGGCATAACACATTCTTCTTGCCACCAGAGGTGGTTATACAACCATATGAAGTGATTGATTTCTCACAGTTGTTTTGGCTGATGTTGATCTATTGATCCCTTAACTACCCACCATGAAGTCCAAGTGAATTATGACAGTAACAATCATGAAGATTCACCTTTAGTAAAAAACAGTGAATGGTAATGCTGAATTTGATGAGGGAACAGGAAAAGGAGTGAAAGGGAAAAGAAAAAGAAGAGGAGGAGGGGTAGAAGGAGAAGAAAGAGCCTGACAGATGGGTCTTCTGAGGGGTGAGGAAGAAAGGGTGTGTCAGCGTGCCACCATGGTGATCCCAGGATCCATGTATTGAACCAAGGCAGAAAAGTCAGGGGAAATCAGTATAACTGCTTACTGCATAGAATATACTGCCATACCAAGGGTGCCAACATTCAGAAAGGATTTCCTTGAAGGATCAGTTACCACCTTGTCTCTGCAATTTTTGTGCAGGAGGAGCTTTCCTCTGACTCCACATCTTAATTGCCTCCTCTACTTGGTGGAAACTACTCCCTAATTACCTTCTGAATGTCAGATCCTATAGACACCTCTAGGGACTCTGAAGGATATGAAAACAGCATCAGAACGGTCCTTATTCTCAAGGAACTTGCAGCCTCAAGTTACATGTTGAATTGCTTACATGTTATTATATATTTGGCAGATTTCTCCCTGGTCATGTGTATTGACACAAACAGAAGAGTTAAACAATAAATAAAAAGTAAAAAAAAAAAAAAACTTGTTATTCTTCCCAAAGAAGAAAATGTGCTATTTACATCATTTATGGCAGTAACAGAAAAAGCAGGATAAGGGAAACCAAACAGTTGATGTGTTTGTTTGGGAATTAAAATTAAGTTGTCCTGGCTCAGTGTCCATTATTAGCTACATTTGGAACAAGCTCTCACATTTTAATGGCAGTAAAATGGTCTGTAAGCATTTCAGTTTCTTTTTTGTGAAGCCAGGTGACAGCCTTCCTAGGCCCCTTCTACTTCCTTTTGGGGAGGTGTAAGGAATTTTCCGCTATTCACAGTTTCCTTTACTTTTATTTGAGAAATAAACACAGGAAAATCTTGCCTGTACCATTGAGTTTCCAGTTTCCTAATTCCTTTGGCTGAGGTTTGAACCATTTCCCTAAGTTCTTTGCCCACCCACCACCCCTGCAGTTCTAAGCCACAAATGTTGCTTATTCGAAAGGTTCGTTATAATTATGAAAGTTCTGTGATGTTTCTGGTAGGTTTCTTGTGTTTCTTATGTGGAATGCATTCTGCATTAGGGCTTAACTTATTTACGTAGCATGTTCTTTATGTAAAACAACACTAATGTCCTCCCTTTGAAGGATATAACATTTGAAACAGAAACCTAAAAATCCGAGATCTAACATGTTCCACGATAGATAATCTAAGCAGAAGCCTCTAAACTGCCAGGATAATATGTGTTTACTTGATGGATGTTTTAGTAATCTATGAATTTTTTCAAATTGGAGGGTTTGATCATTAATTCATTTAAAACAATACTAATTGAAATGAGCATCTAATAGTAGATTCTATATTGCTTTAAGTTATAGACTCTGTGCTGTGTAGCCACTAGTAAAATAAAGGCAAGTAGCCGTGGGGGAGATAATAAAGAAGTGCTGTCATAATAAAAAGATATGACCTGAAACACATGTGTCCCATGTTTTACAGTGGGAGCAGAAGAGAATAGTCTCAAAACGCTGTAAGACATCCATTACCATGACCTGTTTATAGATGGGGAAAAGAAGAGGTTAAATAATTTGCTGAAGGCCACATGGCTAGGAAGCAATGGAGCTGGGATTTTCCCAAATTCCTAAGTTTATCTTTTTGCCAATAAATCACCAAAAATATATTAACTTAATTTTTCTTGTGTTAAAACTTGCTTGGAACACCCATTAGAATGGTCAAAATCTGAAACACTGACAACATCAAATGCTAAAAAGGATGTGGAGCAATAAAAAGTCTCATTTATTGCTGTTGGGAATGCAGAATGGCACAGTCGCTTTGGAAGACACTGGCAGTTTCTTATAAAACTAAACACACTCTTGCCACATGATCTAGCAATCATGCTCTTTGGTATTTATCCAAAGGAGTTTAAAACTTACACAAAAACCTGCACACTGATGTTTATAGCAGTTTTATGTATAATTGCTGAAACTTGGAAGCGACCAAGATATTTCTGAGTAGATGACTACGTAAACCTCAGTAGACGAATGTGTAAATATACTATGGTAAATCCAGCCAATATTATTCAGTGCTAATGAGAAATGGGGTATCAAGCCATGAGAAGACACGGCAAAACCTTTAATGCATACTACTAAGTGAAAGAAGCCAATCTAGAAAGGATACTACAGGTTCTGGTACCATTTCCAACACAGGGGCAGAGGAATATTCCCCACACCAACAAGCGATTTTCTAGACACCAGGCGGGTGTCCTACATTTCAACCCAGTTCTGATACTATCTATCCAGAGATGGCATCAGATTCCTCACTCTTACAGGACTGCTGTCCCTTCCCCTACTTCAGATGTCAGTCATAAGTTCAGGTTGTCACCTGTGCTTCTGACCAAATGGCTATAGATTGGAGGTGCAAACTACCTTGTTCTTAGGTTTGATTAATTTGCTAGAGCAGCTCAAAGAACTCAGAGAACTATTTTACTTACTAGATCACTGGTTTTATTATAAAAGGATATAACTCAGGAACAGCCTTATGAAAGAAATGCACAGGAAAAGGTGTGGGAAAATGGGCTCAGAGCATGCCCTCAAAGCACCCTACGCTCCCAGCACCTCCACAGGTTCACCAACCTAGAAGCTCTCCAAACTCCATCCTTCTGGGTTTTTATGGAGGTCTCATTATTTAGGCATAATTGATTAAATCATTGACCATTAACAATTGAACTCAACCTCTAGTCCCTCTCCCCTCTCCAGAGGTCATGGAGTGAAACTGAATGCTCCAACCCTCTAAATACAGGGTTGGTTCTCCTGGCAGCCAGCCCCCAACCTTGGGTGCTTTCAAAATCACCCCATTAACATACCAACAGACACCTCTGTTGCTCTCATCAGGTTGGAAATGCCAAGAGTTTTAGGAGCTCTGTGCCAGAAACTGGACAAAGACCAAGTATATATTTCTTATTATAAATCACAATATCACAGCTATGTACTATATCTTTCCAACTATATGACATTCTGGAAAAAGCAAAACTATGGCAACAGTGAAAAGATCTTTCTTTGGTTGCCAGGATTTGGGAGTGGATAGGAATAAATAGGCAGAGTACAGAGTATTTTTAGAGCAGTGGAAATATTTGGTATGATACCATAATGATGGATACATGTCATTATACATTAGTCCAAACCCATAGACTGTATATCACCAAGAGCAAACCCTAAGATAAACCATGGACTTTGGGTGATAATGATGTGCCAGTGTAGGTTCATCAACTGTAATACATTTATCACTCTGATGGGGATGTCGATAATGTGGGGGGTTGTGCATATGTAGGGAAAGGAAGTTGTTAAACTAAAAATTTTTAACTTCCACAGCTGAAAGTCTTTTTATAAGTAAGGTTTTATTGAGCCAAAAAATGCTAACGAAAAGACAGGTCTTGGGGCATGGAGTCTAAACCAACAGTAGCACCGCTAGGTAAAAAGACAACATGCCCATCATCTCAGAGTCTTGAAAGTGTTTTATATATCAAGTAAGGGGAAGCTGGGAGAAGGAGGTGGTCTGAAAAGATTTACATGAGATATAGGCAAGGGGTGGGGGAAAGTGAAGAAAGAACAGTTCTGAGATAGCAGAGTTCATTTTAAAAAGTGTTTACTCCTGTGGATGATCTAGGACAGCAGTCTGGAAAGCCCACGTGTAAACAAGCTGAGGCTCCTGGGGTCAGATGGTGCATGGCTAAGAAAACCTGGAAAAAGCCACCTGGAAATTAATCCAAAATTCCAATAGGCAAAACAGGAATGTGACAAATCTTTTGTCAGCTGGTCAGCAGCCATTAACAGACTAATAGTTCTACCTTGTTCTCTCACTCTCTGCCGACTGTAATTTAATTTAAACATCTCATAATGTTTTCCTTATCAGGGCATACAGGAAATCTCTGTACCTTCACCATAATTTTTCTGTGAACCTAAAACTGCTTTAAAAACTTGTCTTAATAATAAAAACTTGCCTTATATTGGATAATGGACACAGCTAAATGTCAAAATAGATAGGTTTTATTACCTTGACAGAGTACAGAACTCGTTTTGGAATCATATTAGCATGTATACAAGTAAAAGAGAAAGCACATACTGTTTATTCTTCACTGAATAATCCTAGCCTTCTACTTTCGATGTAATGGGTATTTTATGAGCAAATGAAATCTGAACAGTATCTCTGTTTAGATTATTATTCCCTGATGAGTGTGAATAAATTAAAAGAAATACTAAAATATTTGTTGTCGTTATTTATGAAATGTATTGCTCAGCTAGTTTAGGAAGACCCCATTGTAACTTCCTTTCGTAACAGAGCCATATTAAAGATGTGGCTTTGGGAGTGGCTTCATGTTCCCAAAAATGGCCCATGGAAGCTGTGTGACCTTGGAAAAGTCACTTAACCTTATTACCTTCATTAGTCAAATGGAGACAATTCCTTACTAGCCTAAAGACGGGGAGCCTGGGTAGATGTTTTTTTATTTTTTTTATTATTGTTAAAAACATGTGTTTTATGCAGTCTATCATAAATAAGTCAGTAGAGGTTTCAGTCGACTGCAGATGCATCTGTGTGGGAAGATTCCTGTGCCATCCAAGTGGTGAATGTGTGAATGACATGCAATTCCTTATCCTTTTTGTTGTTCCTATTCATTGATTGCTTCCAAATCCAGACCGACTAGTCCTCTGTCTCCAAAGTAGGTTCAAAAATGGTAGGTTCGGGCATTTCAGGATCTGTACTTCTCTCAAATCCCAAGTAAATTGAAGGAGAAATGAAATCCCAGCAGATGGCAGACCGGCTGTCCTTGAGGAGCTGCTACAGCTTCTGCTGGGCCTCTTTGCTCAGTTTCACCATGGCAACAGCAGGGAGCCATCAGGGGTGTCTGATAACCCATTGGTAGGATCTGCAATATGAAAAGTCCCGACTTCTTGGCATGTGATAGAGTCCAACACCTCACTGTCCAATGTGTTGTCTTATACTTCCCTTTCTTCAGGCCACAGACTTCAGCCAAAACAGATTTGCATTCCTTGATCCCTATACATCTCCACTCCTGGCCTTTCTCTCAATAGAATCCCCTTCCATCCACATTTACTTAACTCTACAAATTCTAAGATTCTTCAGAGTAGAGGCTGTGCCTTGCTACTGTGTTGCCCCACATCAAGCACACAGCCTGGTATATCAGATGAGCTCAACAAATATTTTTAGAACAAAAAAAGTGGATAAAAATGAAAAATCTAGTAAATAAAGATGGAAATAATATCGGTTGGTACCAAAATGTCAGTGCTGCTTTTCTACCTGGTAATACCAGCCACTTCCACACAGAATCCACACACAAGTTACACATTGTCTTAAATGTCATCTGATGGCTCCTCCTTCCCCTTTCAAAGCTGCCCTTTCACAATTTCTCCTAAACTGAAAGCTTGGAAGTTGGGTCACAAGTGCACAAACCCCCTGTACCCTGGAACCCCTTTAGAACCATTGTTAACTGAGAAAAAAAAGATAATTAAGTGTAGCACATGAGAAAAACGACAGAGAAGGATAATTATTGATGTGGCATAGAATTTAGTTTAAAAAAAAACTAGGGTAAAATAACATCTTTTCAAATAATTATTAAACCAAAGTGATACAGGATGGAGCAAATCCCCCTCCCCAAGTGGGAACTTAGGTTCTACACCTGCCAAGAGAGGGTCCTTGGCTCCAACAAAGAAAAAGTTCAAGAGCGAGCCAGAGTTAGAGACAAAGGAAAGTTTTTTATAGAAGGAGTAACGCTCCACAGACAGAGACATGGTCTCCTCTCATAGTCAGGGAATGAGACCCCAAGTGTTTGAGAAACTGGGTTTAAGTCTGTTTTCCTTGCTGGGTGTGGTGTGCAGCACTGAATAGGCATGGGGAAGTAGATGTTAGTAATCTCAGCAGGAATCTTCCTATAGGTTCCCTGTGGTCTGGCTGTATGCTGATCAGCCTGGTTCTTGTGACCAGTGGCACGTAGCAGGTTCTGAATCCAACCTGGTTTAATATTTAGTCAATTTGTATAGTTTTCATGCCTCTTTCCTATATGAAAGGAAGTGTCTTGAAACACTGACTCTTCAGAACTCTGCATCCAAGAAAATTCTTAAGAATGACTTCTTATTCAAATTATTTCACATCTGTGGAAGCAGAGCTACCCTAAGAGTTCAGGAATTAATCAATCACCATTAGTCTAATCCTGAGTATGCTTGTACTGGATAGTCACTGTGTGGTTGGTGGACACCATCCTAGGCTGATAGCAACTATATATTGAATCATCATGGTGGTAGGAAAATAACAAATATTATCTCATTTCTTCCTTCTAACAACCCCAGCAAGGTAAGTATCACTATCCCCATTTCATAAATAAGCAAATTGAATCTAATGGAAGGTAATTGAGTTGTACAAGATTCCATAAGTTTAAGTGATTTAAACCTAGGTTTTTCAGATTTCAAACTCATCTTTTATTTAGCTTACTTCACAAGTTATATTACAGATCTGAGAGATGAAAAGAACTGGCATCTTTGGTGACACCAGTGAGCCACTCTGTCAACTAAGCCTAGCTCTGAACATACTAATTATGAGCTTTTACAGTTCTGTATTATTTAAGACAGCTTGAGGCAGGATTCCTGTTTCTTATAATATAAAGTATCCTGATCCAGGATCCCTTTTGTGTGTCTTATAGCTTTTCCTTTTGAGAATGAAGTAACAGAGGATCTAGAAATATTTCCAATGCGTCCAAAACAATATGTCCCACATTCTGACACTGTCGGCTGAAGGAAAAGATTTGGTAGGAGGCAAAAGCCTGGATAGAAAACCAGTACCGAGGTTATGCTAGGAAAAAATTATGTGTACATTGATTTATGACATGAAAGGAAGCCAATCAGTTAAGGAATTGTGAGTGCAAAGCTATGGTGCCCTGGAGCAGGGTTTCTCAACCTTCAGGTTGTGACCTGCTCATAGGTCGTATAAACAACTCAGTGAGTCTAGACTAGCATTTAAAACAATGGAATAGAACAAAAGGAACTGGGGAGAATAAATAGAACAGAAAAGAAAATATCAGAGCACATAGTAAGGATTATTATTTTGTGGATCTTTTGTTTCCGCTATATATTTATATATGTGTCTACTGAGCCATCATGTAAAATGTCTGTCTTCTTGTGGGTCATGGCCAAAAAGGTTTCAGAAATACTGTCTAAGAATAAATGGAGATACCGACCATCCTTCTATGTGCACAACTCTTTAAACCAGCATTGACTGGTACGTTTGCTTTAATTATACAAATAACTAAAATCTTTTCTAATGAAAAACATTCTCATCATGTGACTACAATAAAATGTTTCTTCTCAAATTAAAACAATGTCCCAGATGTATGGAACCCACAGGAAATCCAGGACACCCAGCGCAGCCCCTGTGAGGTCACTGGGACCCCAGGCTCTGTGGTCCCCTGGAGCTTGCCCTTGTGCCCTCTCCCAGAAGTCTCTCCAACACTATCTTTGGTTTCTGTTGATTCTTGCTTCTTATGCTGACACGGGGGAAAGTGGCAAAAGAGATTTATTTTCATGTCATTATTGGGGAAAGTAACTTTTATTGGAGTAGACTGATATTAAAGATATGTATATGTTTTTAATTTCAAAGAGATTAGACGTCACTCCCCAAATTTCAAGTTCCAATGCAATTAGTTTTCATTAGAAGGCCCATAATGAAGCATGTATTCCCGTCAAGTGGCCTCATTTGTTCTGAGAGTTCTTATACCTGTTCGTGATATGAAAGGCTTGATAGGGTAAGGGGTCTGTGTTCTGTGTCACCTTCCTTCATCTCATCCCTCACTTTGGTGCAGGAGCATGGACAGTTCCATGCAGGCTTGGACATTTTCAGATACCTGCCAGTGCATTCTCAGGGCCTGTCCCGTTACTTGTCATAGAGCATCTGCTGTGTGCTTATCAACCCAGAAGTATTGGGGACTTGACATCCCTGAGAGCAATCCTCAAATGAGGAGAAATGGGTGCTAACGGACCCATGCTCCAGCCTCCTGTCCTTCAGGAGATGACCCCATTTCATATACTTTTCAGACGACCTTCAATCTCAAAACTCAAATCCCTGCTGCCTGCAGCTGGACCTTTATGTTGACTTCTCTCCTTCTTTGTCCTACTCTCCCTTTCCTTTCCCTCCTGCTCCTTTTGGATAGCCTTCTGAACATAATACCTATAGCCCAGTCCTTTGATGGAACTCTGCTTTAGGGGAATTAAAAGAGGAGCTGGACTAAACAATCTAATTGCCTTAAGGATGATCGCAAGTAAATAACTTATTTCATAAACCCAAAGACTTTGCAACATGATACACTTACAAATGTTTTAAAGGGATAGAATGGACTTGGTAAAAAACTACTTGAGGGAGCAGTCCGTAAAAGAACAAAATAAATAAGGTAGAGACTTAGAAATCAGTAGCAAAGTTTAGTAATCTTACAGAACATAGATTAGTTGTCTTTGAACTTATTTCTTATCCACTTGGAAGCTGAAAGGCAAAAGTGGAAAAGCAGCACTAAGAGAGGTGGAACGGTACACGAGGGATACCCTTACCCCTCTCTTCAGAGAGAGGCTAACAGATACTGGTTGCCCTTTACACTATATCATATCTTCATGTAAAACTAGGGAATTATGAATGTGAAAATCTATTCTGGGAAATAATCTCTCACAAATACAGATCCAAAAGAAAAAAGAGAAAAAATCAGAAAGGTGATTAAAAATTTTTTAATATATGAATAAATATGACAGTATTGCTTGATTTAAAAAAAAGTCACTATTTTAAGAAATTTGGAAGGCAATTGGATTAATAAAAGCTTTAAGGTACAAAATATATTTGAGTGTCAAAAATGCAACATCATTTTCAAGTACTCACATACATATAATTGGTTTACTAAACAAAGGTTTAAAAGTTTCTTAGGCAAAGTGGTCTAGTAAGAAGTTAAAAACAGCTATTTATAGTGAGTATATGGTATTGGTTACTTTTCAGTTAATGAATGCTTGAAATAGTATATTGTTGTAAGCATTTTAAATATCTTCCTGTACTTCTCTTTATGTTATTATGAAGAAACATATATTTTTAAAGTGGTCAGTCTTCATTCAACTTTGTTTTAGAATATCACAGATGTTGCTTTAGAGATGTCTAGATTAGAAACATTTTCCTCCCCTGACATGTACTGACAGAGTATGGCACACAAAGGCTGAGACCTACAACTTTTTCTATATTTCATATTGGTCAGGCGCTCATTAGTGTTGAATGAAACTTTGGTTTCTGAATTTTTAGAAGAGTTGGAAAAGGTCCAAAGGGAAGCAACAGAAACCATTAAAAAGAGGAAGAAGAAGACCTCTGAGGTTAAAGACATTGAACTGGCTTTGCCTTGAAAATTGCAGGCCAATTTAATAACTTTCCTTGAGAACAGGATGGTTTATTTGGAGGAGGATGTTAGCTGGCTTTTCTCCATCTCTATAGAGATGAAATCCAGACAAAATTGGATTAGAGTGCAACAAGAAAGTTCTCTTTGACCTAAGGCAGAACTCAGCTGCAAAGGTGATCTAACTCTTTCACGACCATCACAAGAGAGCTTCGGAAATATGTTCAATGACCATTAGCTGTGGGTGATTTAGGAAACTCCCTAGAGAAAGAAATTCATTTCAACTCTACACTTCTGTGTATAGACAGTCCCCAGCTTACTATGGTTTGACTTATGATTTTTCAACTTTAGAATTGTGTGAAAGAGATACATATTCAGTAGAAACTGCTTTGAATTTTGAATTTTGATATTTTCCTGAGCTAGTGATAAGTAGTAGGATACTCTCTCATGATTCTGGGCAGTATCAGGAAGCCACAGCAATGCAATCACAAAGGTAAACAACTGATGCTCTACGGTGAGCTGGACAGCCAGTACTTTTTGAAGACTGAGTTTTGTGTTTTAGCATCCTATCATGTATACAAATTGCCCATTTGTGTCTCCTGCTTCTGGTGAAAAGAAGAGAAAGGCAATTACTCTTGAAATTCAAGATAATTGTCCAACTGTAGGCTAATGTATTCTGAACATTTGTAAGGTAGGCTAGGCTAAGCTCTGAAGTACCGTAAGTTAATTGTATTAAATGCATTTTCAACTTAAGATATTCTCAATTTATGATGGGTTTACCAGGATGTAACCCCATCATAAGTCAAGGAGCATCTGTATTTGAGAGCAGATTTTCCACACTTGAAAACAAGGTCATGGGAGTATATCATCTTTCCTTCTGAAGCTAGAAAAATTCAACATAAAATGAATAGTTGAGCCATACGGAAAAAATGACACAACTATAGGAGATGGTTTGCAAATATTACCAATCAAATTAGCATTTCCTAAACTTCACAAAAGGGGTAATGAAAACCATGTTGAAACATATTTAAGAGAAACTGTGTTTTAACAATATTCATTACACATTTATTGAACGCCTGCTCTGTTTCAAGCAGTGTGCTAGGCACTAGAGACTCTAAGTCAAATTCTACATGGTCACTGCCCACTGGGAGTTTATAATCTGGTGAGGAAAGAGACATGTTGCAGGCTAATTCTATGACAGGGAGAAGGACAGCATACTGTGGGAGCACCTGGCTGGATCCCTTAGTCCAGAACGGGTGTTCTGAGAAGGTTTCCTGAAAGAGGTCCCAAAGATGAGCTTTGGAAATAGATGAGGTATAAAACTGGTACAGGAGAGATTTTTTTTCTTAAGAGAAAGTAGGTATTAATGGAAGAAGAATTCTAAGAACAAATATGTGTTCAGTATTATGTGCCAGGCACTGTAGTAAGTGTTTAATCAGCCTGATTTCATTTAATTGTCATGACCTTCCTCATTTGTTCATTCATGAGACATTTGAACACCTGCTGTGTTCCAGGAACTGTGCATAAAATGGTGTGTCAAACAGATTCTGCTCTCTTAGAGCTTACTTCAAGGGGAGACTCTATACAATAATCAAACAATCATGGAAGTGTGATGGAAAAGAGAAGTTGTTAATTACAATTTTTGCAATTTCCTTCACTCTTTCAACCATCAAAGAGAATTCTGCTTTTGTTTTCTAAACTTCTCCTATCTTGTTTCCCTCCTACCGGACTCCAAGAAGAATTCTTTCTCTGTCAGCTGGGTTTCTGAGTAGTTGTGATGCCAAATCCATTTAATGTGGAAAGAAAGACTAGATTTTAGAAGTTTGGATGAGCAATTTGTGCAAGAAAAACAGAGGTAGATGAAAATAACGTATTTAAAAATAAAACTAAAAGCTTCTTCAATAAATGGTGCTGGGAAAACTGGAAATCCACCTACAAAAGAATGAAACTAGACTGTTGTCTATCATCACATACCAAAATTAACTCAAAATGGATTAAGGACCTGAATATAAGACCCAAAACAGTAAAATGGATAGAAGAAAACAAGAACTAAACTCAAGGACCTTGGACTTAAAGAAAATTTTATGAATTTGACCTCAAAAACAAAAGAAATAAAAACAAAAAAAATTTAATAGGACTACATTAAACTAAAAAGCTTCTACATAAGAAAAGAAACCCAACAAGGTAGAGAGACAATCATCCAAATGCGAAAATATATTTGCAAGCAATGCCTCCGAAAAGGGCCTGATATCCAAAATATCCAAAGAACTCAAACAACTCAATAATAAGAACAACAACAACAAAAAGCAATCCAATCAAAAAATAGGCAGAGGACCTAAACAGATACTTCTCTCAAGAAAACCTACAAATGGTCAACAAACATATGAAAAGATGCTCAACTTCGCTAGCTATTAGAGAAATGCAAATCAAAACCACAATGAGATACCATCTCACACCTGTTAGAATAGCTGTTATCAATAGGACAAGTAATAACAAGTGTTAGAGAGGATGTGGAGAAAAAGGAACCCTCAGGCATAGAAAAAGGAACCCTCATACCCTGCTGGTGAGACTGCAAATTGGTATGGCCACTATGGAAAGTAGGATGGAGGTTTCTCAGAAAACTAAGAACTGATTATCATATGATCCAGCAATCCCTCTATTGGGTGTTTACCACAAGACCTGAAAACTCATATCCAAAAAGATATTTGCACACTGATGTTCATAACAGCATTATTTATAGTGGCCAGGACATGTAAGCAACTGGAGTGTCCTATGATAGATAATTGGCTAAAGAAGCTGTGGTACATATATACAATGGAATATTTCTCAACCATAAAAAGAGATGAAATACTGCCATTTGCGACAACCTGGATGGACCTCAAGATAATCATGCTAAGTGAAATAAGCCAGACTGAAAAAGCTGAAAACCACATGATATTACTTATATGTGGGATATAAACCTAAAAGCAACAAATAAACAGGACAAACAAACAGAGACTCAGGGACATGGACAAAAGACTAGTAGTTACCAGAGGGTAAAGGGGAGGGGAGGGGGAAGGTAAACAAGGTAAAGGGGGTCAAATATTTGGTGACATTAAAGAATTAAAAATAAAACAAAATAAAAATAAAATGCTTAAACGATTGCTTTTTATCACTTTCATCGAACACCTTATTATATTTTAGGAACAGTACAATACACTTTACTAGTGTTATCTCATAGTTCTCTCCCAAACAAAGGGTAATACACTAATTTTATCTCCATTTTATAGATGTGAAAACTGAGGCATCAAAAAGTTAAATAACTTGTACAAAGTTATAGTTAATAAGAGGTGAATTCAAAACCAGGTGGTGTGATCCCAGAGCCCACAGTGGCTGCACGAGAGAAGATCCTTGGGGCAGTCAAGCAACACATGATTGAGAGTGAGAGGAATGGCAAAATGGGGGTAATGAAGTGTAATTGTCGGTTACTAACTGGATCCCCTGATATTCTTGGACTGATTTTAGTAAAGAATTGAATTGCTTTTACTTACTTTGAGTTGATGCTTCTTTGCAAGTGACTGTGCTGAAACTATACCCTGTGGGACCACAGTTTTCATTTGGGATATACAGCGTATGATTGCAAACTGTGCTATGTGTTCTGAGGAAAAAATACAGGGAATTTTAAGAGCACAGGCAAGGGTCCCCAAAGCTCTCCTGAGGAAGTCACATCTGAGCCTATCTGAAGGCTGAGTATAGTTACCTGGGTAAAGAGATTGGGGGTTCAGGGGAGGCATATTCCAGACAGAGAGATCAATATAAGCAAAGAGAGTGAGCAAAGGGTGGAGAAGGACTTTGAGAAACTGAAAAAAGACATAGAGCTGGAGCATTGACAGTGAGGAAGAGACTGGTGCCAGATAGGGCAGGTGAGGTAAGCAGATATGTCAGAACATGGTGACATTCCCTGAGGCAGGAAACACTGAAAGAGGGCCAGTTTGGGAAGGTTTATTCAGACATCTGTCATTATCTTTCTTCTTTGAAGGTAAAGATAGTCTTTTATGCTGGGTATAGGGAGGGGACCTCTTAATGTAGGGAGGAGACAAGAGAAGTAAAGTGTTAAACCAAGCTATATTCAGAGACTGCGATATGCTGATCAGCCTTACAGCTAGGCCAGGAGGAAACCTGGGGAACAGAGGAAGATGTTTGCTGGGATTGTTAACAAATCATTAACTTATATTGCAAGGGAAAACTAAAAAGGAGTCTTTAAGTGGCACCCTACACAAAATAAAATCATTCATTCCTTATGACTAAAACCATCGGGAACCTATGGATCAAAGGCTGAGAATTGCCAGCAGGCCTTTTCCTGCTACATATTCTTATCTTTGCATGCTACATACCCTTACCCTTTCTCACTGTAAGCCCATACTATCAAAGGGAAATGGGTAAACAAAGTCTTTAAACTGTAATTCACAGAAACTAAGAATGATATATAAACTGAATTTCCTGTTACCCCTTCTCTAATAAACTTTCCTTTTGACACTAACTCTGCATTAGAATTTTTTCTTGTGCTCAGCCAAAAACCCTCTCTCTAGTGCAAGGTTTGAGCTCCCTGCAACTCAAGGGAATTTGCTCTGTCCTTTACTACTACTATCACAGGAGGGTCTTATGACCTGCTTCAGGGGAAGGTCAGAAAGTCCTTCCCACAACTGCCATTTCTCAAATTCCCTCAGCTTGTAATGGTCAATATGCCGAGGTGCCATATTTTGGGGTATTGTGTCCTGAACCCTATC
Source organism: Cynopterus sphinx (assembly GCA_030015415.1). Taxonomy (NCBI): domain Eukaryota; kingdom Metazoa; phylum Chordata; class Mammalia; order Chiroptera; family Pteropodidae; genus Cynopterus; species Cynopterus sphinx. Next base: position 123,168,899 of record CM057382.1, read on the forward strand.
AATGGGAACATGATCTCCAGAGCTGGCTGGTTGGGTTGGAATCCCAGCTCTTTCTCTGTTGATTGTATGCCTTTGAGAAAGTGATTGACCTCTCTGTGCCTCAGTTTTTCTCATCTATGAGGTGGGGTTAGTAATACTAATAGTATATAGGGTTGCATGAGGATCAAATGACTTAACACATGAATATCTGCTGTTATTACCAGATAACTTTTGAGATGAACATTTAAGTGGGAGTAAGATTCCAGGTCTGGAGGTATATAAGTGGACAATGAGTCTTCAGAATGAATAGATATGGGAAATTGGAGGGTGCTCAGAAAACTACTGGTTTTCCAGTTTGAGGCAGAGGGTGCATGTTAGGAACAAAAGACATAGAAGCTAGAATGTTTGGTGAGCAACATCTAAGATGCCCGGTTGAGAAATGTGTACTTAATTCCAAGGAGCATAAAGAACCTCAAAAGGTTTTTCATCAGGTAAATAATAAGACTAGGGTTGTATTTTGGGAAAAGTAATCTGGCAGTTTCATAGTATAAATCATCATGGGAAAGACTCATTTTGCACTCACTGAGAAACCTTGCAGAAATTTTTCAAAATTAAAAATTTTTTTTAAGTTTATCAGGGTAACATTGGTTAATATAATTATATAATTTTTGGGTTTACATTATAATTTGACATCTATATATTCTATTGTGTGATTACCACCCAGAGTCCAGTTTCCTTCAGCTACCATATATTTGATCCCCTTTACCCACATCGCCTTCCCTCAAATCCCTTATATTTGACCTCCTTTACCCTGTCTACTTCTTCCCTCCTCCTCCACCCCCTACCCTCTGGTAGCCACTAGTCTATTGACTAGTCTATTGTTCATGTCCCTGAGTCTCTGTTTGTCCTGTTTATTTGTTGCTTTTAGGTTTATACCCACATATAAGTGATATCATGTGGTTTTCAGCTTTTTCAGTCTGGCTTATTTCACCTAGCATGATTATCTTGAGGTCCATCAAGATTGTTGCAAAAGGCAGTATTTCATCTCTTTTTATGGCTGAGTAGTATTCCATTGTATATATGTACCACAGCTTCTTTTGCCAATCATCTATCATAGGACACTTCGATTGAGGAATTTTTTATCTTAAGTAGATCCTTGTACTGGCAGACAAATATATTGAGTAGTTGACATGATATGCTGGTCTATTTGGCAGTCATATTTCTCAGGGTAAATTAATATGATTTATGGTTCATAAATCAATCTATCCATGTATATATCAATTGACTTGCTTATTACTTTAAAATGCATTTTCTCTAAATGGATCTAATAACACTTACAAACATATGCAAATATAGCAGTTAAATGAATCAGAAATGAAAATCAAAACCTATGTAGGGGAAATGGAGAGGTAATTATCTAAAATAGGAATCTAGAATAAGATGGTAAATTCGACTGATCATCCTATTAACTCTAGCTTGCTAAAAGCTCAGGCATAAAGGGAATGTGAATTCTGCTGTTCTCAATGACATAAAAGAAAATTTGTTTTTTAGGTAAGACTAGTTTTTTCTTCCTGGAGTCTAATGGAAAATTAGCATATACTTCCTAATGAAGTCCAGGCAATGCACAAATGAGTTGCTTCCAATTTTCATTGTTATAAATAATGATAAATCGAACATCTTATACACGTCTCTTTGAGCACCTATGCACATTTCTCTTGGTAATATACTTAGAAATGAAATTGCTGGATTGCAAGGTATGAATATCTTAAACTTTATTAGTGTCAAATTGCTCTCTGAACTAGCTAAAACAATTTATACCACCAGCAGCAGAATATCAGAGCTCCTAATACTTGGCATTGCCATACTTTATGTAAATATACCTGATGTGTAAAGTGGTAGCTCATTGTTTTGATTTCCAGGATTATTTGTAAAGAATTTTATCTTTTCATATTGTTATTGGCCATTCAGGTATGCTCTTCTGTGAATTGCTTTAACAAATCCTTTATTCATTTTTGATAACTGATCATTTGCTTTTTTTGTTTTCTTACTAATTTGTATGAGTACTATAGACGGCCTTCTTTTATTTAGATTTTATAAGTTTTAAATATGTTCTATCCGTGACATGTTTTCAAAAATATTGGTGGTATCTTTGATTTATAGAATTTTTAAATGATAGACTCTGAAATCTAATATAAAACTCAACAAAATTATGATATTTCCCATGTTTTGTTAGATAAACACAATCTCAAAAATAAAGGTTGGGATGACCCATTAGAATAGGTGGGGCAAAGGAAATAAACCTGCCTTCAGAAATATCCTGCACACAACAGCTGAGCGTAGAGGCCTATTGGGCTAAAGCACATAGAGACCTCATGTCCTTTCTCAGCATGAAAAGGAATTGCTGAAAAATACACCCTCAGGCACTGGAGACCCGAAACTTTTTTCATATTATATTATGCTCTGGAGAATATTAAAAAAATAATAATAATAATAAGGTTCTTCGGATGCTTGTGGCACAGATTAGAAGGACATAAATTTCATTTTCCCAGGGAGCTTGCATTTACCTTTGCTCAATAACAGGATGTGCCATAGAGCCAAGGTGTGTTCCTGTCCCCCTGTGACAGTACCCTGGCTCTGTTTAATTTCCTTTGACTAATATCCCTGAATTCATTCCTCTAAAACATTCCAATTTCTATCTCTTTCCAACAATAACCAGTCAGATATCTTGATAGGAAAAAAATGACTCAAATAATAAAAATTACAAAACACCCAAAAATAGATTTAGCAAGTGAAAAGGACCAAAGTTTTACCAACCTGAAGGAACCATTTGGGATATTGATTTTAAGCAGGTTATTAAAAAACAAAAGACTCAGAAAGAACCTTTGACCCTCCCTCTTTCTGCCTAAGAGTTTCAGGTGGAAAGGCCAATCCTCCTGGCAGGGAATCTCTGGATGATGCCTTAGCCTAACTCTAATTAAGCATAGTAAAGAGGAGGGCTTCAGGCAGTGCCCTTTTAGCCTAGAGACCCTGTGTTCCAGTTTTTCTGAGTTGCCTAATGAGAATCTGCCTGCCAAGCGTGTTCACTCCTCAACTACCTCTAAATCACTTCGGAAATCTAGGACCTCCTTCCCCGTCTTGTCCATAATGTCATTATACCCAATATTGCCTTATTGTCTCTGGAATTTTTTTCATGCTTATGTAAATTCCCCATGTGCAGGTGTTAAAATTGTATTTTCTTTTGTTAATATGTCTCTGTTAATTTGATTATTAGCTGTGGAACATAAAGGGATCACGTATGAAAACTTACCAGCTCAGGAGAGGCCTGCATGGCAGGCACTACAAACTCAGAGACTGAAAGTAACCACATAGGATGGTCTGAACAAAAAATTCTTAATTAAAAGAGAGTCATGCAGGTAGTTGTGTCCTAGGCCTGTAGCTTCCTTGACAAATGTCAATCTTTACCTTAAGTGGGTGCATCTATTATCTTTTGGCATCTAAGATAACAGGTCAGAGTAATCTCCTTTTCTAGACCCTTCAGAGCACAACCACACCAGAGACCACAGACCCCTCCTTGTTACTTATCCCTTGCAAACCATCTCTCTGTGCTCTAAATGTTCATTATTAACTATCCTGTACCCACTACTATAAAAGAAGTTTTTGTCTCTCCATTACACTTTTTATCAAATCCTAAAGATTTCTCTGATTTGCTTTTTCCTGCCCTCTTAATCTACCAGTGGATTTCACGTAACCTTCTTTATATTTCCTCTTTTGATTCTAATGTATAAAACAAGCTGCAAAACTGTCATGCTCTGGAGTATTTTCTCAATCTGTTGAGATTTTGCTTCCCAGCAATTGTCACTTTGGCTCAAGTAAACTCTGAAAAATGATCTACAGTTTTGGACATTTCTTATTTTGACATAGCCCAGCTCGCAGAACTTTGAAGATGGAGGAAAGTATTTTTATTTTTATTTTTTTTTTTGCCCTTTACACAAGAAACATCCAGATTCACCCTATTGAAGAATGTAAACGATTTTTATTATTGGAGGGAAACACTGTGTTCCTGGATGAAGACAGTCACTGTTGGAAAGAAGTTAATTGTCCCCAAATTAACATATGTATATACTTAACATATTTACCAACAAAAACTCATCTGAAAAATAAACTGGTAAGAATAGCCAGAAAACATCTAAAAACAAGAATAATAAATTATAATTGCCTTCCCAAATCTTCAAATGTGCAAAATTGGTGCCAGAACACAAAATCCAAAAGCATGTAAAGAAATTATTAAATGATGAATGTGACTTTGAAATCAGTTTGAGGACAAACAATTCAACATGTGATGTGAATAACCATTTAAACAATGTAAAATTAGATCACTACTTCCTATCATATGCCAGAATAAACTCCAAATGAATTAAGAGGTTAATGTAAAAAATGGTGCCATAAAATTATCAAAAGAATGTAGAATTCCTGGATATTTATCTTCCCTTAGGATTGCAGATGGCCTTTCTTAGAAGAACCAAAAACGTAATTAAAAAAAAAATCCAACAGGAATGTTTACAAAATTTCTTTACAGTCATGATGATGCTGTTGATAAAGTTTAAAGAAAAAATACCTTTATTTTTAATATGCAAATAAGTATTATGTCTAAAAGGACACATAATGAAGGAATGAAGGGTGACGGATTTGTAATGTAGGGGGAAGAAGAGGAAAACATTCATTTTTTACTTTGTATATTTTAAAAAAGAAAAAAATGTGCTGGGATTATGGACCACTTTTATTTTTTTCTCTGTATTTCCTAGTTTTTAATTTTTCATAATAAACACACAGTACTTTGTCAGAAAAAAACAAATGTTTGAAAGTAATGCTAAAGCTACAAAGTAAGCTAAAGGCTAAGGTGACTTTAAGAAAAAGAAAACTCTTAAAAATCAATTTTTATAAGTCAGTCATCCCAATTGACAAAGAAGCAAAGGACATGATTATGAGACAGCAGTTTATAAAAGAAAAATGGCCAATAGGCATAATGAAATATATTTAATTTCATTAGTAGTCAAAAAAAATACAAATTCAAATAATCATGAGATGTCACAGTGGCCTGTGAAATTGGCAAAGATTAAAGAAAAAGATATTATTCAGAGATGGTAAGGGTTTGAGGAAACATGTTCTGAGGCAGTGCTGGTGGGAATACAAATTTGTAAAAAGGTTCTAAAGGGCAATCGGACAAATATATCAAAAGTCTTAAAATGTGCTACCTTTAACACCTAAATGTTGTCCTCAGAAATTGTTCCTAAAAAAAATTCAGATAAATGCACAAAGACTATTAAAGTTGTAATAGTGAAAACTGGAAACTGCCTAAATGTCCTTTGGTAGGGAAGCGGTTAAGTGAATGATGGCACGACTACAAAAATGGAACACTATACAATCCTTAAGTAGTTATGTAGAACTATGTTTATTAAAATGGAAAGATGGCCACAAAATGGTAGAAAAGACAGGTTATAAAACAGAATTTGTAACTTAATCACATTTTAAAAAATGTAGGTGCTTGTGTGCATGTGTATGTGTGTGCATGTATGTGTGTACAAAAGCAGAGAAAAGAAAATTCTGTAAAAAAACCTGTCCTCTCTCAGCTCTGCCATTGATTTTTAAGGTAATTATGTCTAGATGATAGGATTATAGGTGTCCTTTTTTTTCATTTCCTTAATTTTATTTTTTTTAAACTTTTCAATAGTATAATTTATACTCAGGAAAAAAATATTGCTCAAACAAAAGAAACAAAAAAGCAGCACCATCTCTGATGTACATATCACCCTCTGGAGTGTTGCATATTCTACTCTTGTTTGCTGTATGTCTAACTGTGAAAGATTATGGGTTCTGATTCAGACAGACCTCGGGTGGACTTTAAGCCCCAACACTGAGGAGATGGACATCACTGGTTCATCTTGTACATGATAACTATGTTAGACGGTTACATTAGAGTAGTCAATGAGGTGGTGAAAATATACAGGCTGCCCTCATTTATGTGAGGTCCAGGGAAGAATATATGTTAAATAGAATATACTGTTACTCTTCACAGGTATTCCTTCATATATCCAGTATACCTTTGATATAGGGAAGAGGCATGATGATTAAATACTAAATCACGTTGTATTCAGAGCCCGCTCCATGCTGTCTGACACAGAAACCTGGCTGATCAGCATATGGCCAGACCACAGGGAACCCACATAAAGATTCCTGCTGAGATCACCAACAACTGCTCCCCATGCCTTTAATGCTGCAGACCCACACCCTAAAAGGAAAACAGATTTAAACTGAATTCACTCGGGGTCTCTCTCAGACTCCTTCTTGTCTTTGGGAGGAGACCACATCTCTGTCTGTGGAGCATAGTCCTTCTCTAATAAACTCTCCTTGTCTCCGACTCTGATGTGCACTCTAATTCTTTTCTGCTCAGAGTCAAGGACCACCACCAACCCTCTTGGTGCAGAACTTGAATCCCCCAACTCAGGTGCAGGGAAGGTGTGAAATTTGCTCTGTCCTGCATCACCTTCATAATGACAAAATTAAAATTTTGGTGTAAAGCTATGGCTTTTTGTGTGTCCAAAAGTTGGTAAAATAGCAACAACTGCAACAACAACAACTGCTGAATTTAATTATTATTGCATATGTGTAGGTGTTCTGATGAGATGGCCATGTTTGTATGAGTGATAAAATAAAAATATGTATGATTGATAGATCACTATACATTTATTCCATAAAATGTATTTTTCTTGCCCTATTTCATGTTTATTTCTGTGATGGTGACCACCTTATCTTGTATAGTGAAGATTTTTACCTAATTTGTGCTCTATTGACAGTAAATATCTGATGGATTAAAATTAAAATGTTATTTTATCCAAAGTGTACATAATTTGCATACATTTCAATTTTTAAGTTATATTAACAGAAATATTAAAATTTAATTTGTAATTCATTTCTAAATAATTTTAATATGTATATTAACATTAAAATTTTAAATTATACCTTAAAAAGTTATTTTTCTTCTAAGATCTTTAAAAGTAGATATTAAATAAAAGGCAAATACAAATTATGACAAATGACTGACAATTTTAAAAAGGCTATTTATTTAAATAGAAATGGATTTTGAAAACTTTTGCAAAAGCAATTCAATCACATTAAATATTTTGTATGAAAATAAAATAATTTGCAATTTTACTACTAAATGTCCATCAATTTGCCAATGTAAGAATTGGTATCTTACTTCTACTCATGTTATACCCAGATCAGGGATTCTCAAGCTTTGGTCTCAAGGCTCCTTTAAGCTACTGAAAATTACTGAGGACTCCAAAAAAGCCTTTGTTTATGTGGGTTACTTCTATCAATATTTACATGTTAGAATACTGAGAAGTTTTTAAAACAAGAATATATAAACACAAATTCCATTAGCTCTTAGAACAATGATGGCATGTCATACAACCTCTAGAAAATTCCACTTTATACTTGTAAAAGCATGAGAATGAAAAAGGCAAATAACATCTTAGTACTATTAATAAAAAATAGTTGGACCTGAAAAGGTCTCCGGGTCTTCAGGGGACCCCAGAACCACTGATGCAGAACAACACATTACATATAACACATTAGACACCATGTTGTCTAATACTGCAACCTGATCCCGGGCCTCTTGTGCCACTGCTGCCAACACTGTGCTACTCTGTGAATACCTTTGCATCCATGAATTGAAATCTGAAGAGAAGCAAGAAAAGGGCACTTGCCATGACTACTAAATGGTATTTCATTATGCAAGAATCTATTTTATTAGAGATAACTAATTGGAAGTTTTGAAAGTTCATTTGTCTTTCCTCTTACTTAAATACTCCCTCCATTTTCCCTGGGGCCCCAAAGTGTGTTAGTTCCTAGAGGTGAGCCTGCTCTCATGTCACTCCGGAGTGATGCTTTCTGAGTCTTCTCAGCCCTGCCAAGTTACTTTTCAGTACCTTCTGACTTGAAATTCAGTTCTATTCAGGAGTTGTTCCTTCTTCTGGGTTTTTCTACCTCTTTGTGGCCCCTATCCCAAACTCCTGGGGACTTAGCCAAAGTGCTGAGTGGGGTCTTTAGAAAAGGAAAGTGGGTCTGCTCTGGCCTCCATCTACAGTAGCTACCTCACCCCTACCCCAGGTACCCTAGGCCAGTGTAGTTATTGGCACACCTACAGGTCTTGCTTCTGGAAGTGGTGGGAGCCCATCTCCATATGGGTGCCCATCTGGCTTCCACTCAGCACTCTGGGGCTGATGATGTTTCTAAGACTGCAGCAGTGACCTTTTCCCATCACTGCCATGGGCCTCCTACCACAGATCTTCTATTGATTGGTCTTTCACTTGGACTACAGCAGACCTGTGTCCTCTTTTTCTCTCTGAGTTAACTTCTTTACCTGCAAAATATTCTGGATCGCCTTTCAGGCCACTTGGAAGTTTTCTGAAACTTAGGGACAGTTTCTGAACTTCTCCTGCTTAACTCATCCATGCCATTGTCCTGTTGGCCTTCCTTACAGACCCGAAAACTCCAGATGAAGGATAGAGCACAAGTTGTCTCTATTCCGGGACTCCTACCTCCCCGAAGCTTCATGGGGCATTTGGTCATATCACCCTCTGTCCAGGGTTTATTTCAGAGTGTAAGGTCCTCTTGCTACATTTAAAAATTTTTCCTCAACTGCAAACTCTTCTGCCTGTCTTTGGCTCAAAGCTCTTTATTGGGATTGATGGCAGGGCAGAGGAGGTACCTGTTTTGCTAGCCACATCCTCTTTGTAAATCTTTCCAGTCTTATGCCAGAGCCCTCATTGTTTGTCCTAAAAAGTCAAGGTTTCTTTTCTCTTTGCTTCTCTGTTCTGTTTCTTGCAAGTCCCCAGCAGAGCAAATACAAGCCCCATGTCTCTGAATCTGAAGGGAGAGTGGTGGAGGGAACTAACATTAGATGCCTCGTTACTATTCTGCCACCTATATCTTACTCACTAGATTTTGCTTTCTTTCCCATTTCCTTTTCTTCTTTATTTTAAAAAGAAAAATAAATTGTTAAACAGTCAACTTATTACTGCTTATTCATGAACACAGATCAACAAAGGCTCTTTTACTAAAGAATCCTTTGTGGCTGTGGGTATAGTCATTAGAGTCCTTGTGACTAAGTCTTCTGCTCCCCGGACAGGTGCAGGAACAGGATGACACTGAAGGAGTACGTACGTGCACAGTGCTGGTTCTGGCCCACTGGGCTGGACTACAGGGCTCGTTACTTTAAGAAGGAGCTACAGCTAAATTTTTAGGCCATCCTGTCCCGCTTCCATCCAATCTCCTCACAATCCTCCTGGCTTCCTCGTCCTAGTCCCTTCACAATTGCTCCCTGCCAAGTTTAGCTGCTTTCCCTAAGGCTTTTTCAAAGGGCCTCTTCCGTGCTCATACTCCTAGCTTTTCACACTGAAGATTACTTCAAAGGCTCAGCAGCCCTAGGAAGGGAAGAGTGACAGAAAAGAAATCCCAAATGGAGGAAGTTTTCCTTTGGCAGATGCTTGATTGTTCTGTAGGTGGGGAGGTACCCGCTCCATCCTCTGAAGCTCGCTTACCCTCACAATTCATTATATATTTTTTCATTTGGTCTGGTTTCCCCCAGCCCCTTCTGGGTCTCTGAGCTCCTACTTTTAGCCGGCTTATGTAAATGTCCACAAGGCCTCAGCTGCTCTTGCTCCATTGATTTTTATCTGTTGCCAGCACAAGATTCTCCTAGTCTTACTCTGAGCCACACTCTCGGGAGGGGAGAGGCTCAAACACTCAGAAACTGGGGCCCTTGGCTATTTAGTTCTATGACTTCTTGTAAGGCCACTGGGCTTAGTAGAAATGACTGGCTAAACAACCTGTCAGAAGGCCTGCCCCATCATGTGCTCAGGAAACGCTGGTGGGCCTGAACTGAAATCCTGAACTTTGGCAAGTTTTATTGTTTTGTGCTATTATTGCAAATTTTAAAAAAATATATTAAAGCACTCTGAAGACCAGACCAATCACCAACTGAATTCACCCTGCTGATCTCCAGTTTAGGACCTCTGACTGACTTGCCTGGACTCGGAATTCTTGACCCTACTAAAGTAATTTTGAACTTCTTTTGCAAAGTTGTTTTACTTAAAATGCTTTTGAAAAGACCTGAATCAAAAAGCTCAGGAAATGATCCACACAGTCTTCTGAATAAGTGTCTGCTTAGACATCTTTGAAGGTGTTTTTCTTTCAGGCGAACTTGGAGGTCTGCCTAGGTTAAATACAGAGTCCTCTTGATGGGGCCCACAAAACATCCTAATTTCCCTGCAGACCATGCAATAATAACAGACTGGGTGGCTCTCTTGCTGTCAGCACTATCAAATCAGTTCATCAGGAAGAGATGTGAAAACCTGGGACACTCATTGTTCTTTCTGGTCTGTGTGAGGCTGCTCCACCCTCCACAAGGGACCCCTAGGCTTGCCTTGAGGGGCCACTGCCTTTCCTTTGTCCACAGACTCACTCCATGAAAGGTCAGGGCAGCTGGACAAATACCAGGTGCCAGAGTTAGAGTAACAAAGGCCTTTTCTGGGGCCTCAAGCTTGTTGATGATGAGAGAGTGCTTCCTAAAAGAAAACAATCTCTCAGAGCCTAAGCCACCTGCTATAAAGGCTTCCTGCCTGTCCCATACAATTCAGAGAACAAAACCTGGAACAGAGCATTCTGTAAACTGCTCTGAATTGATCAGAAGGTAAGTTGTTCTAGTACTGCATTTTTTTTTGCACCGAGATAACAAGTATTAGGACAGTGAATGACCCATGCAAGATTGTGCCCATGCAGAAATATATCAAGATGTGGGCCAGCAGGGTAACTTATAAGTGCATGTGTGTGTGTGTGTGTGTGTGTGTGTGTGTTTAAAAAAAAGCTGAAAGTGTCATGAGAGAGTGAAAATTGTACTCCCCAAACTCCTCTCCTCTTAGAGAAAGTACTGCATGTATTCCAAAGGCATACATAGAAATTCTTATCTAGTCACTTGCTCGGGGAATTAACCTCTAAGAAGCACTCTTGAATAAAAATAGTTGGTCAGCTAACTACATTCTAAGAAAGAGAAGTGCAATTCATTACTAAGCTTTTGTTTTCCTAGTGAGGTACAGCCAGAGCAGAGGAGATACTGAGTCCTGCCACCCACATTCTCATGTTCTGTCTGTCTACCAGAGCATTTGGCACCTCCCTTAAACACTGAACTGAAAAGCCTAGAGTATTTTTTAAATTTTAGTTTGAAGGGATGCCAACATGTTAACTTGCCAAGGATCCTACACATCTGGCTAAGACTCTGGACCTCAGGAGTTTGCCATCTAGGAGATCTGACTGGTTCATACTGTGGAGATAGCATTATTCACTTGGACAATATTTTAAACTAGATGATTCAAGCGTGTCCTGGCTCCTGACCTACCTCTGGGGGAGTGGGTGGGGAGATTCTGAAGCAAATCTATACTTTAGGGATAAAAGAGAAAGCAAGACACCTGTGCAGTTGCTCCACCAGTCTTCACTGAACAATGAATCTAAAGTTACTAAACTCCCAGGTTCTGTTACTCCAGACATCATCTCATTCTGGCCAAGATCCATCCGACACAAGCTGGCTTCACAAGAGAGTCTCTGGACTGCACACCTGACACTTCCATCAGTAGGAATTAGGAAGGCAGGTAGCTACAGGTGAAGGGATGGGGTGAAGGAGGAAAGGCTTGGGAATGAAATCATTTCTCAGAGATGCTGGCAAGACAGCTGGGCCATGGATGAGGTAGGTGCTCTGTAGAGTGTCTAAATGTGAATGGCCATCTTTGTGCTCAGTTTTTTGTTTGGGGGTCCCTGGACCTAGAATATAGCCCCCAAGCCCTACTGAATCTATGTCTTCACAACAAATTTAAGTCGGACTTCATGAATTCTACTCCACGTCATTTTCAATTCCTACCACCAAAGCACCTGCCACCTCTACAGCTGTAATTCATTACTTATATATCTATTAACATGGATATGTCATTTGTTTTCACTCCTTCCCTTCCTCTCAGAGGTCAGGCTCAGAGCAGAGTTCCAGGCACAATTACAGCTTGAGTGCTAGAAGTTCACATTCACAACAAACTCGTTTTGCAATTCAATCTTGCAGTCCTCTGACTCCCCATAGCCAACCTCTGGTCCCTCTGCAGTGAGGAACCCTCTTGGGCTTTGCTCAGATTATTCACTAAAATGAAAAGTGAATTCAGTGCAATATAGTTGGCCTTTTTTTAGGCAAAATAAATGACATTTTGCAAAAATTAAAATGGAAATTTGGTGTCAACTTTAATATTTTTTAAATGAGGGAGTTGGCATGTGCATACACTTGTATGTGTGTATGCCTGGTCCTCAGTTGGTGTCACTAAGTGCTCAAGTGTTCTTGAACACCAAATAAATATGAGAGAAAACTTCCTGATTTAGTCTGCAATGGGTTTGCATTGTTCAAAATGAGAAGGGAAGTCTGAGGACAGTAAAGCAAGTCATCATTAAGTAATGTTAGACAAAAGAAAGTTTAAATTGCTAAGTGAGATTTTTATATTAATGAAAATCATTAAATATTGGAATAATTTATATTAAAAGAGGATAGTGAATCTTCTCTAAGGGTCACTAAAATAAAGCTTGCCAGTAACTAGTTTAGTACTGCTCCTAAGTGAAGGAAAAAGGGACAACTTCTTTATTTTTAGATGAAGAAAAAAGTCCTAATAATGGTTCTTCTAGATTTAATCTAGTTATCTGCTGTGCATATGTAACAAAGTACAAACAGATTCTACAAGATGATCACTCTTAATGCGTTATTTACGAGGAAAGCTAGTGTGGACTAGTACAGAAAATTTTTTTTAAATGATATGTGTTATTTATGTGTAATGTTATTAAGATCACATTTTAAAAACCAACCACATCAGAGAAAAACTGGCAGAAAACTATATCTCAGCATTTTTTTGACACTTGAAAATAATTGTCTATATTTTTAAGTCATACCTCTCTTTCATCCCTTCATTTCTAGTCCATAATCATACTCTATAGAAACAATCATGATAGTGAGTATAACCTTTGACATGTCCTAAAAGGGCTTATTTTCCCTGAGGATTCATAAGTATTTATTATATGATAAAAGTAGGTTCTTCAATAAGTGATCTTGGGAAAATTGTTTAGTTGTTTGGAAAAAGAATGAAGTTAGATCCTTACTTCAAAGAATAAACCAAAATAAATTTCAAATAAATAAAATGTCAAAAACAAAAATACGAAAAATCTATGGAAAGGGAAACCTATTGTAAATAAAACACCAATGGTGGAAGATATTATAAAAAGATTAATAGAGATTCATAATGTAAATGTTAAAAAGTTTTGTTGATTAAACATGCACATACACACAATAAAAGATATCACAGATACTAGGGAAAAATCTTTGTAACATGTGAAAAATGGTTATTATAGTTAAAATAAAACTAGTTTCTCAAATTAATAAGAAAAAGAGAACCTCACCAATAAGACAATAGACAGAGGACATAAATGAACAATTCTCAGAGAAAAAAGGGAGAGGGTAAATAAAAATGTTTTTTAAATGTTTAGCCATACTGTTTATTTAAAAATAACAGAAGAAATTTTTATAAGTAATTCAATGAGCTATAATTTTCAAACACAACACACTGACTAATATCAAAAGGAATAATATGACAGTGGTAAGGGTAGAGGAAGATTGGCACTCATTTATCCAGATGTTGGGAGTGAAATGGGTACCTTTCTGGATGACAGTTAGGTGATACATACCAACAACCTTAAAAATGTACTAATTTGACCTAGTAATTTCACTCCTATAAATTTATGATAAAGAAATATTTTTACAAGGATAATTATCACATCATGGTTTAAAATAATAAAAAATTGGAAATAATCTAAATGCCCAAAAAGAAGGAATTGGTTATATCAGTTATTAGGTATCTAACTGTAGACTGAAACACCAGTTGTCAAAAAACATTCTGCAGGTGAACACATGTTAGTATAAGCAAATGTTCGACCTTTTGCCAAGACTAAAAGTTATATGTGAGGTATGACAACGTTAAATACATGGTGTGTGTATATGAAAAATGCACCAAAAAAAGGTTTTCTCTGGAGTCAAAGTATGGTTTTTGTTTCTTTTTATTTTTTTACTATTTTCTGAAATTCTATCTGTACTGGGTATATAATCCATACTAGAACAAAAAAATCATTTAATAATAATAAAAAGGAATAAAGCAGCCTTAGTCTAGATGACCGAGCAACTAGTCAGAAGTATACTAGTGATCCATAATTATTTTGGATTCTAGATTTGAAACAGCTTTGAAATCAAAGATAAATCCTTAAGGAGACCATAGTACCCTGCCCTTGTCCTCTGAGCTTCCACTGTCTCTGGCCACCTTTCCATAAGGGCAATTCCCATCTGTTCTGTGTACCAAGTTCTGGCCCAGAGGAGACAAAGGTCTTACCTAGCCAAGAAAATGAGGTGCCTGAAAACACCCACACGTAATGATAGACTGGGCTGCGTTAGGCTTTTACATTTCAGAAGCTGCATGTATGAAATGCATGCCTGCCCGCCTGCCTTGCCTGCCCTGTTATTTATGGGTGTTGTAATCAGCAACTTCCAAGCTATAGCAACTGAAGAATTATTAAGGAGTTAGTTAATAGAATTCGTACAGCAAGTTCCAAGAAAAATAGCAAATGAGAAAATGTAAATCAACAAAACTTTATTAATAGATAATTGCTCGTTTATGTCCTATTTTCCTGTTGGTGAGTTCCTCTTTTCTTTATTAATCTGAAAGACTAGTTTTAACAAAAATAAACATTTGTCACATATTGCAAAGATTTTCCCCTAGTTTATTCCTTCTTTTATGTGTGTGCATGTACATAGACTGTGATTAACCTAATTCAACTTTTAGAGGTGATTTCTCAGGCAAGGAAGCAGGAAAATATATCATTCTTCTCCCCCCCTTTTGAAGTACTTTTTGGGGTTTTCCTAACATACATTATTTTTAATTATTAACTTTATCTGACAGATGACAAGCCTTTTTTGTTTGTTTCTGAGGGTCAGGAGGTGGCAGCTTTCCATTGTATCATCTCGTGGAAATGGATTATCAAAGCCACTTGCAACTATATATTTATTGTTATATGGCCTTTATTTGTAGGTCACAGGAGTACAATGGAGAAAAAATAAACACAGGTTGTTTTCTTTACTCTGAATTGTTTAGTGTTAAAATAGCACACTGAGTAATAGCCACTGGTGCCACAGTGATAGGCATTTGCACATTTAGCTGGGCCCCATTTTCAGGTCTATGAGAAATCTGCATGCAGAAAAATAAGTCTAACCCTGGGTACTTCTTTCTGTGCTAAGTACTATGGACCGCTGGGCAGAGTCCTGCTGACTGTTGTATGGGATTCTTGAAATCAGGGTTAATTTTCTAGCATATCTTGCAAAAAAATTATATTTATATTAATAACTTGAATTTAAGGAGGAAGCATGTGAAAATAGACGGGAGCTCCCGGAATTAGACTTTATTAAATCTTTGCATTGTATCTTGTTAGAGGTGTGGCCTTAGTCTGAATGAATTTCAGTCTCTTCAGTTGTGAATAGGACAAAATATTCATAAGGTACATAGAGCTTTATGATACATTTTCAAATGCATTATCTCATTTGATCTTTGCAAGTAACCCACCAGGAAGATATTATTATCCCTAATTTACAACTGAGGAAAATGTGGTTCAGAAATTGAAATGCCTTGTCCCAAATCACATAGGATAAGGACATATATATCTTCTGATTAATAGCCATACATTCTTTTCATAAAAATGCACAAAATATATTCTAAACAACTAGCAATAAAGAAAATGGGTTAAAAGGAAGAGGGGCAAAATATGGTTGTCAGTAGCCCAAGCAGTGCTCCTTTTTTAAACTAAGTTTGTAGGTGAGGTCAGTATCTGTCACTTACCACCTCTCCCCAGCCCCCACTGCTGGGCTGCAATGCCCTACAAATGGAGCCACCCTCATGTGGGCCCCAGAGAAATTGAGCAGGTAGTTGGCTCTGAATAAGGCCTCCCTCTGCTTTACTACAGAGCAAATCACCCTGGGCTGAGCTGAGAAAGCAGCAGGTCTTCATGTGACCATGAAGGTAGCCCTCTATTTACAGAAATGAACTCAATCTAAATTGGCCAAATCAGTTAAGAATCTGATTCTACCTATAGGAAGAGAATTTTATGTATCAGCACTCATGAAATTGTATGAGTGAAAGGTGATCTCAATTAATTTGTATAACAAAACTAAATGTAACATGAAACTAAAGTTTCAATCTGATCTAAGATGGAAATTCAACATAGTAAGAGCATTCGCTGAAACTGACTTTGCTTTTTGCACTCCTCGGTAGTTTCAAGACACTAGTCTGGATCATTAGCTCATTTTATTATTTGTGGGGTCTTTTTCTCTCCACTGGGTCCTTTTCCTGCCAAACTCTGCCTCGTATTATAATTCAGGAACTTTGAGAAACATGAAATTTATGATCTGGGATTTTTCTAGTTGTATAATGCAATGCTCTCAATTTCAGTTAAAAATAAAACTAACTCAAAATTACTTTGGGGGGGGTAAATTTTGTGATGTGAGACCAGATTAATGTTCTTCACAGGGTCAAGTGTCCATGCCTCAAGTCTAAAGTTCCCCTTCTAGATGCAGTTCTCTTGATAGCATCATTAAAAGCTTAAACTCCAAAGTGAGACACAATTGGATTGTAATTGCAGTTCTAATGGGGATCTCAGATGAATTGTTAACTTATTTATGCTCAGTTTCCTCATCTATAAAATAGTGACAATTATTGCACTTACCTCATAGAATTATTATGAAGATGTAAATGAAATAGTGCATGAAACATGATTAGTAACTCCTGGCAGAATCATCATTCAAGAATGCAATTGATATCATTATTTATTAACTATTTATTTCCTTCCAGGTGCCAGACATGGTGCTGAACACTGGGGATTACAGCAGGAGATGGTTCCCAGGAGGCCAAGTGACCCAGGGCCTGATGCACAGTAACTGCTGAACAGCAGATAGCTTTTGATAAAACAAGTCAATGAGAGGGAACTACTAGGCAGCAGTCCCCAAGCTTTTTGGCACCAGGACCCATGCTCCAATCAGAATCTGATGCCTGATGACCTGAGCTGAAGCTGAGGTCATGATACTAGGGCTGGGGAGTGGCTGCAAATACAGACGAAGCTTCTTTTGCTTGCTCACCTCCTGCTGTGTCCCCTAACAGGCCATGGACCAGTCCTGGGGTTGGGGACCACTATCCCGAGAACCCAACTCTAAGCAGAGGTCCTAGCAACAAAACAAGTTCCCACTTAGGAAGGTCAATTGATTTGGGGCAATATCCCAAATTTGTAAAAAGTTTCAACTATTTAATTTTAAAAAGGCAACAAACCATTAGAAAAATGGTCAAAGACGTTAGACAGAAGATTCCCAGAAAAAAATACAAATAATGAAAAAAGACGAATGCATAAATATGATGTAAAAATTAAGATTTCTATGCTTTCCGCTTCTATGGATTTTCTGAACTTTCTCTGAATAAGTATTACTTTAGTAATTATTTTAAAATTATTGTTCTTATCTTACAAAAGTCTCCATAGAACCAGGACCTAAAATATCAATAAATGAAGCAGATACCATCCTCCTCTACAACATCCCCAGTTACAAGCACATGTCAAAGTTTTGTCATAATCTTGCTGCAAAGAAAAAAGCTTGTTATGGTCATTTCAGAGCCTAAGTCTTAGCAGGGCATTTGTGGATGAAGAGAATATCAAATCATCATTGTTAAACAAGGAAGAGAAAGAAAAGAAGGTTCGGTTATTGGTCACAAGTCAACTAGGTGGGGGATATTGACTAGTTCTGCAAATAAATGTTAATTCCATTAAAGTTGGTCAGAAAATTATTTATGCATTTTATCAAGGAATGCTTTCACCTCTTCCCAGAATGAGGCTATAAATTAAATCAGACCCAGAAGAGATTTGGGACCATTGTCCTTTCACGTCTTCCAGTCCTCCTTTTCTTCTGATAGTTCCCACTCCTACGATGGGCTCCCTTTCCAGGGAGATACCTGATTTGGAAACCTGACTTTAATCTCTCCCTTGCTCTTTCAGGTTGAATCACCAAGGCCTGGGTCTCATCTCTTAAATAAATCTCTCAGTTCAGTACCCTCTACCCCAAGACTGTGCCCATTATCTCGGCTGAGGATCTGACTAGTTTTATTGAACCCATAGGGTCCTGGGATACTGTTTGGTCTCTCAAAATCTGTGTCAAAACAGCCTGGTCAAAACTGACAGTTTTTATATTACCAAAAGGTATTGCTGACACAGTTTTTCCTAATTCCCCAAGTACAAGGACATTCATTTTATGCTTTAGTCACATCTGCATTGTTTAATATTATTTTTTCATGAGCTCTTTTAAAAGATGATTTATAATCAGGAGGAAAAGATTTTAAATTCTGATAAATCAAGGTTAACCCATAAAAGAGTATCAAAGACATCAAACCAAGATGAATGTGATGTTATTAAATATAATGTGTATATGAGACTTCTGAAAGAATGGTTAGAAATTTGAGGATTTTCTATGCAGTGTGAAGTAGAAAATAAATGATCGTGTTGTGGCCCAAATAGCTTCTCCCTCAAAGATAGGGTGACCAGTGACCATATTTTCCAAGTGGCTTGGGACAGTTCCAGTTCATACCTGTTGTCTTGGAATAATCATTATTTATCCAGCTGGGGCAATAAATTATATGAACACTATACCTAGAGGGGATATGTGATACAATCCCCCCTTTTTTTTCTGGTAAAAGAATCTCTTTGCTTAGGAAGTACCCATCCTATGGAATTCCAGTGAGGCTGAACCCCCATACTGCAACTCCTTTGACCCCCCACTCTCTATAGACAGGCACATGCCTCCAACCTGTGCAATTATTACCCCATCTCTTGGACCACAGTTTAGGGATAAGCATATGACCCAAACTGGCCAATCAGAGTCCTTCTGTGACCGCTTTACTGAAGCTATCTAGAAAAGTTCTCTTTTATCTGGGTTTGCTCAGCTGGTCAAAATGAGTGTTGAGGTGACAGTGACTACTCAGCCTGCCATGTGAGGAAACCCTGTCGCAAAGTGAGAGAGGCACAGTATTACTGAGCACTCAGATCCATAGATTCCGGTATCGGTGTGGGGTGCGGTTCTACAACGGTGTGAGATGGCTGTTTTGTACATCACCTGGTAATTTTTAAGAGCTGAAAATTTAATTACCTTTAGGTCACCTCAAAATATCCCTGAGTCAAAACACTAGCTTCAAAGTACCACGTATCTGCTGCTTCCTTCCATCTAGCCTTGCTCCCTTAATCCAGAGCCCAGAGAGATTTTTATCAGATGAAAATCTAATCTAATCATGATCTTATTTAAAGACTCTCTGGCTCCTATTTTCCTTTCTCCTACCCCTTCCTGACATGGCTTCCCAGCTCCAGTGATACCAAACTATCTGCAGTTCCCTGAATGCCCACGTGAATCATGCCTCTGTGTCTTTGCAAATCCCTTCCTCTCCTTCTCTTTCTTCTTCCCCATTCCTCCTGACAGACTCCTCATTATGGCTCATTTCCTCAAGAAGTACTCCCTTCTCTCCCCAGACAGGGTTAGTTAGGTATCTCCTACTTTGTGCTTCCACAGCATTGTGCACCAATCCCCTAACATCACAGTTACTCCTTCAGTGGAATTACTTGCTTTCATATTTTCTGTCTCTCTTGCTAGGCTGTGAGTCCCTCAGGACTTAGGATGCATCTTCTTTATCTCTGTAGCCTTTGAACTTGGCATAGTACATCACATGGCAATCATTCAATAAATGTTTGTTGAATGAGAGAATAAATGAATAATAAATCGAGCAAAAGAAGCCAGCCACATAATAGGATGATTACATTGGGGTCTCTCTCACAGCTACAGTTTCCAGTTTCTTCACGTGAAATCTGAAGTTGCTAGTTTCCTGCCATCCCTGCAGGGAGAAGGGAAATGTGGACTGTTCCTTAGGGTTTGGGAGTAAGTTCTGTTCATCTTTATCTGTACTTAAATGGCTTGATAGTTAATTTACCAAAACTTTAAGGACTCTAGTCTGATTCAGATGTAATGTTTCTTGAATATTAAACTAGATATTATATGAGATAATACACATAAAGGACAGTGCAAAGCACATGCAAGCATTAAGAATAGCAGCTATTGTTATTAGCGTTATTAACATCATCACCATCAAGATCATCACTGGTCATCATTAAAGAATCACATGATTGGATACATAGTAGTAGAGCATAGAGGTTAGAGAACACAGGGTTTAGAGTTCACCTATTCTGTTTCCACAACTTACTAGCTGTTGGCCTTTAAAAAGTAACAATAATTTCTGAGTCTTAGTTTCCTAACCTGTAAAATTAAGATGTATTCATTTTACGAGTATTTACTGATTGCTTTCTCTATCCCAAGAATTATTCTGGGTGCCTACTTTGGGGTTTTCACTTAAAAAAATAAAATGTATCAAAGGAAATAAAATATATCAGAAATGTTCATGCTGTGACTGAAAATATAGCTGGGATGAGGATAGAAAGTGGGAAAGGCTCGTAATTTTAAATAGGGTGTCCAGGGAAGCCCGAATTGAGAAAGGGACGTTTGAGTAAAGACCTGAAAGTAGAAAGGGAGTGAGCGGAGAGAAAAACAAGAGTGAGGTGTTGGCAGAGTAAAGAAGCAAGAGTGGCAGAGGGAGAGAAGGGGAGAGGAGGAGAACAAAGTCAGAGCAGTGTCCGAACGAATTTCCATGATTTGTTATAAAGACTTTGAGTGAAAGCCCAGTGAAAGGCTCTGATCAGAGGCCTTGACCTGCTAAGTACTGTGCTGAGAGTGGAAGCCAGAGGCCATGGTAATAATTCAGTGTAGGTGGTAAAAAGGACCTTTGTAGCCTGTAATCATCACATTTTCCTTTCATCTCTCAGAAAACTGTTATAATGTGCTTATTAGAATTGACACCTGCTGGAAAATTATTACACTTAGTACACAATTTTATGATGCCTACAATGTAAATGGCTGCTCCTCACCTCATGAAGTGCACAATCTGCACAACCATGTGTATTGGTCAAGAGAGAGAGAGACAGAGTGAGAAAGAAAAAGAGAAATTAAGGATGACTTCCCAATTTTTGGTGTAAGCAATGGTGCAGGTGAATTTTCCATGAATGAAGAAGAGTGAGACAATAAGGAACGTTTTGGGGGGCAGGAGATCAGTTTTGAACATGTTAAATTTTAGATGTGTGATGCTGAGCATAATAATAAAACCTGTCTCGTGATTATTGTGAGGATTAGTTATTATATATAACCCTTAAAAGCAGTTCCTGTCAGTAGCTGTCCAATAAGTGCTAGATATTATTATTATTATTTTCAACATTTAAATTTTATGTAGATATATGATCATATGTGCAGACATTGGATCATTTTTTAAGTAATTATTGTTTCAGCTTACTCTTCACAAACATAATTTCAAACGAAACTTCAAACCAGACTAATCTATACACACACACGTATGTATGCTTTGATAAAACTATATGAACATGTAAGTTTCAGGGGGGCGTTATTTGTTCTGCAAAGTCCCCTGTCCTCTTTCCCTGATATACACATGGGTGCTTTATCTTGATAATATACAAACAAGTGAGGAGCCACTTAGGAATAGAATTGATTATCTTTCAGAATGTCTTTCTGTTTCTAATCAGACCTGACAAACTAGAAACGCTCAGATCCAGGTTGTAAAAATGAAATTACATTTCTGTATGTATTACAAAAAAAAAATTGAATATTGTATGTATTTTGATGTGGCTGCTTAAAAATTTTCCTGTCAATATGTGACAAACGTACTACAATCGGTGCAGCCGGCTTCTCTCCCAGCACTGACTCTTGTCCTCTGGACCACACCAAGCTAGACTAAGAAGAGAGGGTTGTGGATAAGGTTAAGTATAAGAAACTTGTGAAAAAAAAAAAAAGGAAACCAAAACAAAACTCTGTACAGGTAAGCCAAGTGGCAGCAATTCTAGAAGTCATCGACAGGGGAGAGAAACAAGACAAAGATGCGAAATGGCCTTACATTAAGAGATTTTAGTACCAAACTGAATTGGACAGAGCGCAGGAGTCACCATACAGAGCGTGTGCTCAGCGGGCATTGTCACCTATCTCTCAGCTTTAACGAGGTTGCCTGTTTGGTACATTAATAATTTTTAAAGTACTACATTTTTCAAGCTACTAGTTTAAAGCTATTAATTTTTGAAGCTACTGAAGTAACTAAAAAGTTAATATTTTTAAAGTACATTTACATATGCATATAGAAAGAAAGAGTTTGGGAGACTTCGTTCTATATAAATGCCATATATTTTCAGCAACTTATCCAAAATTTTTATAACGAAGTATTCATATGAGAATATATGTGTGATATAACGATATCATAAAGAAACAAATGTGAGGTCTAACTTTTGGAAATAAAACAGAACCAATGCCTTTGATGCCCCCAATGTTCCCCTTCATGGTCAGACTGCCCTCCCTCCTCCAAAAGGTAATTATTCTCCTGCTGTCCTGAAATTGGCCTTATATGTTCCCTTGCTTATTGTTAGTTTTATTATGTATGTATCTGTAAATAGTAGTTTGCTTGCAAGTTGTTTACCTTTGTCTATAGTAACTGTTCTATAGTTGTTTTGCAACAAGCTTTTTTTGTCAATATTATGTTTATAAAATAAATCCATGTTGAAATTCATAGCTACCATTTAGTTGTCTTCACTACAGTTTAGTATTCCTTTGTGTTAACAAAGATGTATTTTTTCTTTCCATTCAGTGGAAATTTTGGTGGTTTGCAGTCTTTATTGCTATGAATATTCTTGTTTCCTGGTGCACCTGTCCAAAAGTTTCTTAGACAGATATCAAGGGTAGGCACATATCAGATACATATACCAAACGTAGAATCAAAATGTCATGTTTATCCAGTACTCTCACAGACGGGCAAAAATGTCAAGCTCAGACAATGTCAAGTCTTGGCAAGGATGTGAATCGACTGGAACACTTTTATAGCGCTGGGGGAATATAAGATGGTTATCTATCCCAGATGGCAGAGGTGTGAAAATGAGTACTCGATATGAAAATCTTAAGCAAATAACATTGTACAGCCCCAAGCTGAAAAGATAATTTATTGATAAGAAATTTCAAAGCACATTAAGCCGGGACTGTTCAGTGAGCATTCCGTTAGCGCCTTCCTACATGGCTTTCGGCTTGTCCACAATAAGGTCTCTGAGGCCCTGAAAGCCCCATAGTTGAGAAAAACTTCCTTTCGCAAGCCAAGTCAACTAGAGGCAACATCTGGGTTCCAGGTTCTATTTCTTATTACACCTCCAGCATCTTCTTGCCACACACCTGCATAGTTGCAGTGCCACTTGGTGGCAGTGACCAGACTGGACATGCAAAGTCAATTCCAGGCCTAGGGAAAATGGTGGGAAATCCCCCATCAGATTTTCATAAATACCAAATTCTTTTCTTTTTGTAATATTTTTATTTTTTCAATTATAGTTGACAGACAATATCATATTAGTTTCAGGTGTATAACACAGTGAAAATGTATTTTTTCATTTATATAACTCATGAATTGATCACCTGATAAATCCAGTACCCATCTGACACCATACAGTTATTACAATACTACCAACTATACTCTCCATGCGGTACTCTACATCCCCATGGCTATTTTGTAACTGCCAATTTTTACCTCTTAATCCCCTCCCCCTTCACATGTCCCCCTCCCCCAATCTGACAACCATCAAAATGTTCTCTGTATCTACGAGCTTGTTTCTGTTGTTTGTTTATCCTGTTCTCTAGATTCCACATACGGCATCTGTCTTTCTCTGACTTATTCCCGTCAGCGCTATATCCTTTAGGTCCATCCATGTTCTTGCAGATTGCAAGCCTTTATTCTTTTCATGGCTGTGTAATCATGTGTGTGTGTGTGTGTGTGTGTGTGTGTGTGTGTGCAGGTGCGCCACCTCTTCTTTACCCACTTATCCATTGATAGATACCCAGGTTGCCTCCATATCTTGGTTCCTATAAATAATGCTGCAATGAAAATATGAATTCACATGTCCTTTCAAAGTAATGTTTTGGGGTTTTTTTGTTTGTTTGTTTGTTTGTTTGTTTGTTTTTCAGATAAATACCCAGAAGTGGAATTACTGGGTCCTTCTTTATTTGTGCTCTTTATGACCAAATAATAATCCATTTTATGGATATACTATATTTTGTTTATCCATCACCAGCAATAGACATTTGAGTTGTTTCAACTTTTGCACTATTATGAATAATGCTGCTATGAACATTCATGTATAAATTTTTGTGAGGATATGTATATTTTCTTTGGGGGCCTATATACCTAGGAGTATATATGATAGATGATATGATAACTCCACATTTAACTTTTTAAAAAACTGCCAACTTTTTCTGTAATGACTACTACACCATTTACATCCCCATCAGTAATGCACAAGGGTTCCAATGTCTCAGCATCTTCCCCAATACTTATTTCTGTATTTCTTAATTAACTATACTAATGTGTCAGAAATTATATATTATTGTGGTTTTAAATTGCATTTCCTTAATGACATGATATTGAACATGTTTTCACGTCACTTGTAGGCTACTATATCTCCTTTGGGGACATTTGAAGTGCAGAATTCTGTGAACTGTCTATTCTCTTTGAACTATCTATTGAAATCCTTGCCCATTTTTAAATTGAGCTATTTGTTTTTTAATTATTGCCTTTTAAGTGTTATTTGCATATATTGGGTACATAGTCTCAGTACCTCTTAATCACTCATTTATACTGCCCATTTCTTTGTGCGTATATGCTACACTCTAGGTAATTTTTTCAAATCTATTCTCCAGCGGTAATTCTCTCTTCCATCATGTCTAACATGTTATTTAAGTATCTGAAAGTATAACCAGGTGCATGTTAAATAATTCAAAAAAGGCTTCTTTGTACTAAAAATGTAATTGTTATCCAAACTTAATATGAAGAAATGTCCTGTTTCTTGATATCAACTTCTCAAAACTATTCATTTAAAATCTGTATGTATTCTGTATGTAAGTTATACCTCAATTAAAAGGAAAATACTTACAAGCTGAGACTCAGAACCTGGTGCAAAAACTTAATTGATGGGTAAATAGGGTAGGGTAGGATGGAAAGGCAAAGGCAGAGATTGTAGTAAGTTTAGAGAAAAATGGTCATTCAATAAGTGTACACAGAAGGATCACTGAATGAATGAATATATGGATACATTAACTTAACAAAGTTAGTTTCCATGTCTAGCTTGGCAAAACCACCACCACCATTTTGTAGCCAAACCTCATAGAATTCTGTACTTCTTGTGTTCCTTGGTTCCTATTGTGACTACTATTGCTGTCTGTGGGCAGAGTGTTCTATGTTCTTGCAATATAGAGAGAGCTTCCAGGCTGCAAGGATTGTGAAGCACCATTGTAATCAAGGAAACTCAGACAATCTCCTTTCCTGATTTTCCAAATCTCCACATTTGAGAACGTGATTTTTCTCTGTGCTAAAGTGATATTTCAGCATGACACCTAAGAGGATAACTTTCAGTCCTGTAGTTTTTATGCCTTTCTGGACAGTGAAGGTCAATATATAGGCAACTGATGGGCCTGCCCTTTGAGGCACTGTTCTAAAAATGTGCTCTCAGAACATTGCTAATCCCCTGGCAGGTTCACAAGGAAAAGCAAAGAGACTTTGGTTCAATGCACATTTCACAAATTTGAAATAAAAGAATTGTGACTTTCACAGAAATGCTATTAAAGTCTTAATAATAATTCATTCTTAAAACTTGCACTATGACTTATCAGAAGAATAAGCTCATATCTAACATTATTATTTGTTTTATTATCTAATTGATAAAAATGGACCAGAGGTGCAAAATGGTTCCTGAAAAGAAAAATAAGGGAAATGTAACATAAATATAAGAACTCAAAAAATGCAGTCGTTGTAAATGATGATCAGAAACTCAGTGTAAATATAGACTGTATATTTATACATTCTTGTTCAAGGTGATCTGGAAATGAGAGGGCTTCCTACACAGAGCCTAAAAAGAAAGTGTAAAAAGAGTTTACTGTGATGAAAATATTAAATTGAATTTTATTAGACTATTAATTCATTTATCCCTATTTCTTGATATACGATTTTGAAATTTTGTCAACCAGTGGTGTGATGCCAGCAGAACTTTCCCATAACTTCCAAATAAAAAAGAATGACCTCTATAGTAAACTAATAAAATTTTTCCAGCACCAGCCTTACTTAATACATCTCAGGAGGGAATAATGTATGTTATCACTAAAAGCAGAGATCAATATTACTAAGACATCATTCATCATTTTACTCCTCATTATAAAATTAGACACAAGCCCTACTGTTGCCAAAAATTTATAAAAATTTTATAAGTACAAAAATATAGTGCTCAAGAGATAATGACACACTACTAGACACAATCCCTTTATCAAGTGGAATCATTGGATGTCACATAATGACAATGACATACGATGTGGAGGCACTGTCACAAATTAATGGTGTATGTGTGTATTCTTTTCAGTTGAGTGGAACTACTGATATGCTGGGTATGAATCCACACTTGGCATATGAGCTGTCCTTCTCTGAAGGAGAAGTGCTTGGTGGTATTTCTTTTGCTTATTACTAAAATCCTATGCTACCATAGAGAAAAGACTCTTCATAAACTGAAAATTCCTTTGTGAGAAGTGACACGGACTGGGAGAAGTACATTTGGGTAACCGTTGACAGGTGGAGACATCTGGAAAGGGGGTTTTATGAGAGTAAAAGAATTTGCTCCTCAATACCTGCCCCACATTGTTACATTCATTCTTTGGCATTCAATACTATGACTTCTGATCTGGATTAGGGATTGAAGAAAATAATGTAGAATATGATAAAATCATATCAACTAACAATAGAACTGTTTAGCATGCTGTGTGGGGAAAAAAACTGGACAGTGACTAAAAAAAATCGACTTTCCACACTGCCATAGGACAAAATATTCACAAGACCATGTATAGGAACTTAATTTAATTCAAAAGTACTCACATGAAACCATTTGTAGAAACATTCCACATAACATAACACTTTTTTTAAATGCCTACAGCACCCAGTATTCCTAGGTGGTCTCCCATCCAGGTAATAACCAGGCATGACCCTGCTTAGCTTTCAAGATCAAATGAGATCAGGCACATTCAGGGTGGCATGGTCGTAGACACATAACACTATTAATATGCCAGGAAGGATTAGGGAGACCATTTAATTTATTGTCTGATCAAGGACACCTTTGAGAGTGAAAGTAGGCACTTTTAATAATTTCATTGGAATAATAGACATAAACTGGGACTGTCCCAGGGATGTACAGATACCCTAGTAAAGACTACGGTTTCAAGTGATTTGTTCAAATATTATATGTATAATATTATCAACATATGAATCCCTGGCATAAAACTATCACTTCAGGACTGAAATATAATGATTTTTAATGTTGAAGATAAGCTATCAAGATTTATTTAAAAGAATGAATTATAACATATATGTTTTGATTGTTGAGCATTTCAATTTTTTCAATTCTGGATGATTTTCTTCACTTATTGAAGAAATTAATGCCACATAATAAATATTTTTTAAAAATGTATAAGAATATGCTAAAAACACATGAAGAAACACTCTCCAAAGCTGAACTTGCCCAGGTTGGGTTTAATAATCCACCATCACAGTCTCCCAAGGTGAAACATCAACCTTGAGTTTATTGCCAATAGAGTGGAGAAAGCACTTGTAGTGAGAAGTCTCACCATAATTTCCCCATAAGCATTTGAAAGACAAGAAACACTATCTCCTAAACCTTTCATTGTGAGTTACAACGTGCAATCTAATAGAACAACGAGAAATATAAACTAGATGTGGAATCTGGCCAATGGCATAAAAGTATCTGTAGCTCCCTTAGTCAAAGACAGTAAGTAAGCAAGTATCACGCTTCTTACTGATGTAAAACCATTAGTAGTGATGATAACAATGATGAGTTAATGTACAATGCTTTAGTTTCTTTTTTTAAATTATGATGAAGCTTTTGAAAATGTTTACATTAGTTGGTGATTTGGGCAATTCAGAAACAAAGTAAATGGCCCACAAATGCTGAAAGTTTTAGAAACCTTTTAAACTGATGGTTCCATGTCAAACTTAGGCTTGTAGTTTTAACTCCTGTGCCTTAACCGAGATTGCCAAGGGTTGAGAGAACGGATATCTTTAAGGCCTACGTTGCTCCAACTCATCCTGCAAGTATCATCTCAGGTGTCCATTTTTACAAACATCTGAATCTTTTCCATGTCACAGAGTTATAAATATGTACGAAAAGCAGCTCTTGTCATCAGGGAACTTCAGAGAATCTGTGAAACCTCAGAGATTTAAATGCTGTTAGAGAAAACTTAAGAGGCTCTAAAAATACACAAGAAAACACCAATCAAGACTTTGGGGAGTCAAATCAGGCAAGTGATATCTGACAGCTAAAGGAGTGGTGAGAGCGAGCATTCCCAGGAGAGGCAACATGATTTGCATAAACCTGGGAGATGAGAAAGAACACATCACACTCATAAACTGAGATCGTTCAGCATGGCAGAGCACTTAATGTTGAAGAGAGGAGATAGCCTGATCGCCATAGTTTTTGTGAACTATGTTATGGAGCATTGTCTTGGGCGCTATGGGTAGCCAATAAAGGATATTAGAAAGAGAGTGCTGTGATTAGATTAGTGCTTTGGAAATATTCTGTAGTGTGGAAAATGGATTAGAGAGGCAAGGAGACTTGTTAGGAGGCTGTAATAGCAGTGGGATGATTTAAGAGCAGTGATAGCAATAATTATGAAAACGCAAATGAAGGAGAAATTAGAGGACAGGAGTGAGTTTTAACATTTCATTTAGGATTTTGAAGGATGTGTAGGAGTTTACCAGGCAGGCAAGTAGGGAAGGGCATTCAAAACATAACAAAGATAAAAACAAACAAACAAAAAAACCTATAAAGTAAAATATATATTCCTGGATTTGCATATATAAAAGAAATGAGATGTGAACAGTAAGATGGCTTAGAAAGACTAGAATGCCACTCGGATTTTTGAGTTGGAGGGTGACATGCTCAGGTCTATATTTTTGAATAATGAAAATAGAGTGAAGCATAAATAGGAGATTTGAGCAGAACAAGGGGCAGGCCACGATTTTCATAACAAAATACTTTCAACAGACTCTTTCAGAAACCAGGCCAGTTTCCCAAGTTTTGGGGTATTATGTTGGCTCTAGGTCTTTTTTGAAGACACTGTCAGTTGGTAACCAACAGTCTTCCTTCTCATGTCTCTATTTTGTCAGGCATACCCCCTGTCCCTCTGTGATTGAATAACTCCTGACTGATCTAAGCTAATCACAGTTTCCTATCAAAGTGACTGTTTTCCTAGTAACACATCTGGAATCCATGTCACGTTCTAATTTCATGAGGTAGACACATTACTTAATTTGGCGTCAGCGGCCTCAGTTATAAAATGAGATAACAATAGTACTGGGCTCATGGTAGTGGAGTGAAGACTCAATGGGAATAATAGGTGGAATCCTTAGCATGTGGTGAGAACTCAACCATACAGTTACCTCATATTGTTAACAGTACTGGTTGTTACCTAGATCAACCAGTTTCATAGTTGTTTTGTATGAGGCATATGCCTCTTGATACCAAAAGTACTTTTGGAAAGCTCTATCTTTTATATTAGGTTGGAAGGTGGGGGATAATCTGGTTTGACTCTGCTGCAAACCACTAATCACCAAACTAAGAAAGATTCAGCTAAGATAATTCCCTATAGATGCTTTGTTCTAATCCAAGCTGATAGAGTCAGCCCAATTTCTGGACACTATGCTGCTAAAATACTAACTCTGTTCCATGAAGACACACTCAGGCAAAGGGCTTGATCAACACAGTAGACCTTCAATCATAGAACTATAATGAAAACATGCTTTCTCTTAATTGTTTTAAGGTATTAGTCTTTTTTTTTTGTCCCAGATTCTCCCATTCTTCCTGTTTTTCTCCTTTACTCTGTTTTTCTTGTTTCCTGCCTTCCAAATGTGACTTATTTGCCATCTACAGAAAAGGACCAAGGCTGCCATATACTTTGCTTCCTTGCTCCAGACAGGTGAGCTGGTTCCTGAAGGCCCTTCTGCTAAGGGAAAGCTGTACAATGAACAAAATATTTTTATGACTTCTGATGTAAAAAGGTATGATACATGGGTAACCGAGGATATCTAAGTAAGTTTCACAGAAAAATATTGCAACTGGACAATAAAAATGTTTGTAAAAATAATAGGCAACAATTTAAAACTAAGTAAACATTTTAAAACTAAATAAATTGAGCTTGTACATAAAATGTAATATAATGGCAAAAGGAGAGTTGATAATGAGTGTTGGGTGATGGTAGAGGTGTCTTTGGAAGGTGCTAGGGAGTCAGGTGATTGACCTTCAGGCAAGCAGCCTGTGATGTTGTGATTTATAATAAGAAATATATATATATATTTGGTCTTCATTCCATTCCTGGCACACAGCTCCTAAAACTTTGGAATTTCCCAAATGATAAATAAGAGTGATAAAGGTATTATTCATAATAAGCCATTTCAACCACACCTGAATTTATGTTAATGAAGTGACTTTTGCAAAGCTCCTCAGGATGGGGCTGATTGCCAAGGGAGCCAACCCTGTGTTTAGAGGGTTGGAACCTTCAGCCCCACCTCCCCACATCTGGGGCTAGAGATCGAGTTCAATCGCCAATAGCTGATGATTTAATCAAGCATACCCACATAAAGAAACCTCCATAAAGATCTCTAAAGTACTGAGAGTTTTCAGGTTGGTGAACATGTGGAGGCCCTGGGAAGGTGGCCTTGCCTGGGAGGGCATGGAAGCTTCATGTCCTTTCCCTTATACCTTGCTCTATGCTGTAGTCTTCTCTCTGGCTGTTCCTGAGCTATATCCTTTGCAATAAACCCATAATCTAGTAAGTCAAATGTTTTCCTGAGATCTGTGAACTGTCCTATCAATGACTTATAGCCAGTCAGTCAGAAGTCAAGGTGACAACCTGGATTTGCAACTGAGGTTTGTCTTCTGGGACTGAGCCCTTAACCTATTGGATCTGATGCTCTTAAGGTAAACAGTGTCAGAATTGAGTTAAATTTGTAGGACACTCAATTCCTTGGTATGGGAAAAACCCCCACACACACAGTGGCCAAAAGAACTGAATGTATGAGTAGAAAACAGTTTTTCATTTACACAGTGTTTTTGGGGTTCATGGTTATCTTGCACTCGAACTTAAAACTGCATTTAAAATTAAAGTTATAGACAGAAAAAAGCTAAACGTGGGAATGCTTTGAGAACATAGTTTACAAGAACCTCTGTCATTTATCTAATTTTCACATAATTATATAACTGTTGCTGGGCTCTCTATTCTGTTTCACTGGTCTATTTACATTGTCACCAATACCACCCTTTTGGAATTATTATCGATTTTTAATAAGGTATGTAATAAAGTGAGTCCCTCAACTTTTATTTTGCCAAAATTTTCTTGGCTCTTCTTGATCCTTATGCTTCCACATACACTTTAGAATTAACCTTTCAATAAAAGGAAAACAAAAACCATTGAGTTTTGAACAAAATTGCATTGATTTATTCTACTAATTTGGGGACATTTGATAGCTTAGAGTATTCCTACCCAACAACATAATATATGTTTCTACTTAGATTGGCTTTAATTTTTTACAGCATTTTATAATTATCTCTTGTAAATCTCAAGTAGTCTTTTAAATCTTTTGAAAGATTGATTTATCTTTTAATTACATTTTTACATTCGTTGCCTGCGTATAGGAATGCAATTGATATTTTATGCCCTCATATCTAGCAATCTCATGAAACTTGCTGGTTGGTTCTAAAAATTAGACTGTGGATTTCCCCTGGACTTTCATAATTTCATACATTTCATAATGTAGACAATTATAATTTGTGAACAATGGCAATTTTGCTTCTTCCATCCTACATCTATTTTACTTTTTCTTTAATCATTTTTTAACTTAATATACTCATAGGACAGCTAGCATATTATAAAACAGATAAAGTGTTAGTATTTTATCTTGTTCCTGATTTGTAATGAAATACTTTTTGCTTTCATCATTACGTGTAATATTATTGGTAAGTTTTGGTAGAAATCCTTTATCAGGTTAAGAAAATCTCCCATATTACTAGTTCTCTATGATTTTTGTCAGAAGTGTGTGTTTGATTTTATCCAATGCTTTTTAGATTCCATTTTGAGATGATCATGTGGTTTTCCTCTTACACAATGTTAATATAAAGAATTAGCGCAATAGATATTTATCAAAACTATACAAAAAGTAGTTTAAAGAGTCAAACAGCTCGATGATGTACCATTTGCATGTCTTCCAGCAATGCATGAACAGTCCAGCTGCTCCTTGTACTCATCCACACTGGGTATTTTTATCAGTATATTTCATTTTAACCATTCTGTTGGGTGTGAAGTGGTATTGCATCAGTTACAAAAATCAACTAGTGTAGGCAGAACCAATCTAAGATGTTTGTAAACTAGTAAATAAATCAAATTATGTAACAATAGATCAGTCTAAAGTCAGATTCCAAAACTGCTGTGACTAACTATTCTAAGACTTTGTGAATCCGTTATCTGTAAATGATATCTGTGATAATTTGTGAATCTATTGTTTGTAAAGTAAAATAATAAAATTATAACTTTATGTGGGTTTTAGCATTTTTTTAACTTAAAAAAAGGATATCTTTGGTTGCTAAGAGCACAGGCTAAGGCCTGGGTTTGAATTTTGGCTCTGACAATTATTATATTCAACCTTAGGTAAACTCTGTCTCTAGACACAGGCTTGACCAACACCGGAGAAGATTTTAAAGCTCTGCCTCAAAATCTTGCACCCAGTTCTGCCTCAAATCATCACCTGCAACAGAGAGAGCATGACAGTACCTATATTTTTCTTGAATTTATACTCACTTCCATAGACCTGCCAGAGAGGATCTAAATCCATGACTATCAATCTTGGCTGCACATTAGATTCACCTGGGGAGCACTAAAAACCCTAATGCTTTGGCTGTTTACCAGATTAGTCACATCAGAAAATCCGAGGCATCAGAATTTGGAAATTTCTTGAGTTATTCTGGGTGCACCCAGGACGGAGAATCATGGGTCTACATGAATACCGGCCTGGCTTAGTTGCATCAGAATAAGAGAGAGCTACTGAATGATCTTCCAGGAAACAGGGAGATCGGGAGTGTTGTTTCTACTGATGGTGAGACAGGGCAGGTAGAGGCAGGAAGAAAGCTTTATGGTCAAGTCTTATGCCCACTCTGCACTGGTCAGGATTAATACCTATTGTGAAGTGTTGTGGGATGAATTGTGTTCCCTAAAATTCATATGTTGAAGTCCTAACTCACAGTACAACTCATACCAGCTAGTCATTAGAAATGACTATATGAAGATTGATATTTTCATTGTCTAAAAACTGGACTTCATTAGAAAGTATATGCTTATTTTCCATTAGAGTCCAGGAAGAAAAAGCTAGTCTTACCTAAAAAGCAAATAAATTTTCTTTCATTAGTCATTGAGAAAAGCAGAATTCACATTTCCTTTATGCCTGAGCTTTTAGCAAGCTAGAGTTAATGTAATGAATTTACCTCAGAATGTGGCTGTATTTGGAGAGAGAGGGCCTTTAAAGAGTTGATAGGGTAAAGCCCTCATCCAATAAGACCAGCATCCTTATAAGAGGAGGAGATGAAGACATAGACATAGAGGAAATAACATGTGAAGACACAGGGAGAAGACAGCAATTTGCGAGCCAATGAAAGAGACCTCAGACAAAAAACCAATCCTGTTGACATCTTGATCTGAGATTTATAGCC
Organism: Cynopterus sphinx; assembly: GCA_030015415.1. Taxonomy (NCBI): domain Eukaryota; kingdom Metazoa; phylum Chordata; class Mammalia; order Chiroptera; family Pteropodidae; genus Cynopterus; species Cynopterus sphinx. The sequence goes on from CM057382.1 coordinate 123,203,009, forward strand.
TCCAGAACTGTGGGAACATAAATTTTTGTTGTTTAAGACACCTACTCTGTGGTACTTTGTTATGGCAGCCCTAGCAAACTAATAGAAAAAGTATAGACACCATGATGATGATATGGTTGTCTGAATGCATTATTATTTCTGTTATTGAAATTAAAACATATTCATGGTAAAAACAGAAATCATTCTAATAATGGAAGATAGTATAGGATAAAAATTTTAATTTCTCTTTTTTCCTCTGAACCCTCTATAATCACTCTCTAGAGGTAATAGAACTTTATGTTAAGTAATATCAGGTGAGAGTGTCAGAGTTTATTTATTCACTACTCAGTGAGCATTGAGTCCCTCCTATGTGCCAGACATTGTGCCTGGCAGGCATACAAAGAAAGATATGGTGCTATTCCAGTCCTTAGTGCTGACAGTGTGGCAGTACCTGGCTTCTGTCTCTGGGGTCAAGGCCTCCCCACCCCCAACACAAGAAGAGGCCAACGTTGGGGCCAGAGTGGAATGAACACAGTTGTTACTTGGAGGAGCCAAAAGCAATCACAACCAAGGGATAAGTACCAACAGGAACTAAGATGTGCCCTTAGTCCTGGAGGAAAGATAGCCAGCCACAGATCTAGGATGAGAGTACTAGGCCATCAATGGATGCCAGGTAGAAAGTCAGGAGCACTGGGAGAGCCCCAGCATGAACTACAAAAGAAAAGGCTATGACTCAGCAGGGAGCAGGTTTGGCTGAGTGGACCTGGGCCGGCCAACAGGACCAAAGCCTCAGGTCCTCACATGACAAATACACATCATGTGGGGAGCCCAGAAGAGTTGGTCAGAGTGCCATGGAGCACAGAGAAAGGATCAAGGAAGCTGGAGAAGGAGTTGCCAAAAGGTGAGGTTTGAACTCAGTCTTGAAGAAGATGAGGGTGCAAAGAGCATCATAGGAAAAGGCAGCCCAAGGCAAAGCCATGATGTCGGGAGGAAAAGGTATGTTGAGAGAACGGAAAGCAGTCTGTTTAGTGTATAGAAGGTCTGAAAAGGTACCCAGAGTTAGGCTGGACAGAGAAGATGAGAAGCAAGTTTGGGCTTTTTCCCGAAGAGTGTTGATGGGGGAAAGAGGTACTAGTTCTGGGGTATAGACATGGAGCTACTAGGGCAGTGAGGAGACAGGCCTGCCCCTGGGAAGATCATGCCAGCACTAGGGAAAGGAGTTTTACCGTCAGTCTCCCTCTTACCGTCTCCACAGCTGGGGACTTTCCTTGGCTCTCTTCTCCCTTTCATTTCTACAGCTTTTTTATTTTTTCCAAGCCAGTCACTGCCTGCGACAAAGGCAGGCATGCCTACAGTTCTCCAGGTCTCTGAGGAGTGCCCACAGCAAGTCACATGGATGCCTCAAAGACATAGAACAGCTGCAGCCTAGGTTATGACTGTGAGCCCTTTCAAAGTGTCCATGGAGCATACACGTGTCTCTCTGCACCAGTCCAACACCTCCCTCACACACCATGCAATTGAGAATCTTGCCCGGTAAGTAAGCATACGTGTGGATCTCCATGATATTCTTTAGGTTGGAATCCAGGCCTTTCTCTTTCTCAAGGATTATGTGGATGACCATGTCACTTAGGATTCCCAGCATGGAAAATAGAACCTCTGCAGGGTTATTGTTGTTTGAGAATCAAACAGCTGCTACCCATTGTCTCCCTGGAATAAAAAGCTTCTACTCAAGCAAAACTGACAGTGGCACAAAGCAGATAAGCGCGAGATCTGGGCTGTGGGAGGCATGGTTATCTGGAATACTTTCCTCACCCAGGAGAGAGGCATTTATCTGAGAAGTACTGGAAACATGTACTTCAGATAACACAATTTCCTAGGGAATCCTGCATATCAGCAGCAACTCTTTATCCCTGGACTTAAACAGGAAAAAATTCAGTACGTATTTCTCTGCCTTACATGGCCAAGAGATAGTGTTTGAGTGTCTGGGGAGATGAGGATTGAAAGGAGCTTGTTCAGGGTGTGTCTCAGACCCTGCTCTTGGCAAGGGGAAAGAAGCTATGAGGGTTGTGGGTGGGAATTGTCTGGCCGTGAGGCAGCATAGATGAGCTATGTCTTGAGGGTCCTGAAAGGCCATTCCTCTGTCCTCTCTTCCCAAAAGGAATCCCTTCCCCATGGATGGTGCCTTCAGTTCCCACATTAATGACCCCTCTGGGCTAAAGCAAGTTTTCAGTCTGGGCTGTTTAAATATCTAGGAGCTCCAGAGCAAGTGAGGCCAGGAGAAGGAAGGGTCCTAACCCTTCCCCACGCTTTAAATTGGAGTGCTCTCAATTCTTCTGTTATATAGCAGGTTTCCTTCCCTTTGAGATTTCTTTAAAATTTTTTTCTTCTTTTTTGTAAGTATGATGATTAATTTTACGTGTCAACTTGGCTAGGCAAATACCAATCTAGATGTCACTGTGAAGGTGTTTTTGAGATGAGATTAACATTTAAATCAGTAGAGACTGAGTAAAGCAAACTACCCTCTCCAGCATAGGTGGGCCTCAGCTAATCAGTTGAAAGCCTTAAGAGGAAAAGACTGAGGTTCCTTAAAGAGAAAAAATTCTGACTCAACTCGCAACATCAACTTTTCCAGTATGCTGGCCTGCCCTGCAGATTTTGGACTTGCCAGCTTCCACAATCTTGTGTGCCAACTCTTTTAAATAAATCTATTTTTTCACATCCAATTTGTTCTGTTTCTCTGGAGAACCCTGACTAATACAGTAGGTTTGTTAAAGCTGTGGTAGAGATGAAACAATTGGAAAGTATTTTCCGTGTAATACAGAATTGAGCAAAAGAATAAATGTGTTGATCTTGTTGGATTTTCACTGTGCAAAAAGGACCATACAAAAACTGAATGGGGCGAGACAAGAAAGAGCTGTGTAGAAATGGACAGGAATTGGAGGTATTATGACTCAGGATTTCTAAATCATATATGTGTGCATGTATGTACATGTTCATGTGCCTATGTTTGTATATTTATGTAAGTGGATGTGTATATATAAGTGCATATACATGCTTATGCTTCCTAGTTCTGCCTGCTGAAAGCACCAAGAAGCAAAGGTGCCCTGGCAGCAGCAGCAATGAGTACACGTGGTGTCCAGGTAGTGGTTTCTAATGTTCCACAAAAAAAGAGCCCAGGACTATTTAGAAAAATGGCCAGTTCCAAGGCTAGGGCAGGGTAAGACAAAATGAGCCTGGAACATGTTTGTTAAGCCAGAAAATAAAGACATGCACCGGAAAAAAAATACGAGCATGTTACAATGACTTGGGAGGAAGCTCAAAGGCATCCCACTGGCCAAAATGGGTACAGTTGGAACACCAAAATATTAGTGCAATGATAAGCTATTGAAAAACGAGAGCACATCAATCCAGATAGGGAATTTTAAAAGACATATAAATAGAAGAGAAGGTAATTCTGCTTACGTTAGAAGGCTGCGGGCCAAACGGGCGATCAGCAGGGAGTGCTAGAGAGGGAACATCATCACTTTGCAGCCACAGAATGAAGATGAGGTCACCAAGAAACACCAAGGAATGCTAATCTAGGCGAGATTTTGATGAGGAGCAGGATACTCACATGTTTTAAACTGTCCCCCCACAGACTGCTTCTTAGTTCAAGGCAGAAAATAAAACCTGATAATTATTCAGCAGAGCTCAGAATTACTTTCACCGGTAAACATCATGTGTTTCCTGATGCGGTACTCTGTGAAGGACACAACTTCACCTGTGTGGTGTTATGGCCGGAAATGCACAGTCCCAGCCTAATGATGAGGAAACATCAGACAAACACAAAATGAGAACTGTGCTATTTTTAAAAAGGGGATACATGTGTGTGGGGAGGACTCTATTTTTCAAAATGCCAATGTCATAAAAGACAATGGAAAGCTGTGGAAGTGTTTCAAATTAAAGGAAATCAAAACATCATGCACTACCTGACCCTAGACTGAATCTTAAACTGGAGGAGAATGAAGTGAAAAAAGGACAGTATTAGGTCAACTGACAAAATTGGAATATGGCTGCCAGATTAAAGTATAATATAAATGTAAACTTATGCAGTTGATAACGGCCCTGTGGTTATGTAAAAGAATATGCTATTCTCAGGGAATACACACTGACGTATATAAAGGTAAAATGCCATAAAGTAATTTACCTTCCATTGGTTTGGGAAAAAGGATTCTGTATTCAGACACATGCATGTTTATGTGGATAGACAGGTAGGTAGGTAAGTAGGTAGGTAGGTAGATAGATTAGATGCATACGTACATACATGCATACATACATGCATACATACATGCATACACTGACAGACAGAAGAATACAAAGATCATTCTGTAGGGAAGAGAGATATTTGTTCCCTGTAACGGCATATGTTCTAGGGCCATGCCACATATAACTGAACAAACTAGTCCTCTGGCCTGAAGAAATGACTAAAAATATGTGAGGTGATGTTGGGGTTCTGGGTAGAATCAGGTTGGTTAGTCCAACTGAATACACCTGATGCACTAGCCCCTCTCAGTATCCATGTCCTATGATGCATTATATAAAATGCTAACTTAATCACTGTACCAATCAGTTTTCCAGGATGAAACAGATGGCACAAACTAAATAATTGAGGGCAGTGCAATAAAAGGACTATTTACAAAGGTGGCGGGCCGAGTGACAGAAACCAACAAGGAAATGACAGCTCCCCATGAAAAGTAGCAGTGAGGAGCCAGTGCTATTTAAAAAAAATGAAGGGAGGGAGCTGTTACCAGAACCTGAAGCCAAGAGATGAGCTGTGCGGAGACCTGGTCTGGCCACCTGATAGGAACTATGGTCTTTGATAGAAAGATACATGTGACTCTGCAACCAACCCTGAGCAACCCAGCTTGGAGTGGGCCATTGAGTACAGTTAACTTGCCATACTTTCCTTGCAACTTCAGTCTCCTGCCAGAGTCTCTCATTGACAAAATCCACCCAGCAGCCAAAGGGCAAGGAAACCTAAAGATGCAGCCAACACAAGTCAGTCTTTCAGGGCACAAAGCAGGGTGAAGAAGGGTAGAGAGTGAATCTGGAAGGGGTGATGGATTTAGCAAATCAGTGACATGGGCTGAAATAATGTTTAGCTTTGTGGAAGCACAGAGAACTGACATCAAATATCACCATGCAAAAGAGTTCTGATTGTATGCAGAAGATTCTTGGACTGGTATGAATAAAGATCAAATGATAGGGAAGTTAACAAAAAAAAGTGTTTCTTTCCTGATTATTGGAGATGAGATTTTTAAAAGTCTTTATTTTCTCTAAATAAGTTATTTAACAAATTGTCAACCACAGCCAGTAAGAAGATAAATATAGGAGACTTGTTAACAATATAGTAGTAAAATTCAACAGGGATGGAGAAATTCTCCCATTAATTTTTCCTAGAAGTAGAATGTCTGTCAGATTTGACAAAAAAGCAGTAAATTTCTGGAGTGCTCCACCAAAGTGTGATCCAGGGTGTATTCAGTGGAGGGTCTCTGCAAAGGGCAGAGGAGACAAAGCCAGACATTGACAGGACAGCTGGTTCACAAAGGAAACTCAAGAGGCTGCGTGAAGCTATTGACTAGAAGATGAATGACAGAATGAGAAGTTAGGAGATTTGGAGGAAGACCAGAGGCGTGGCATATGACACTACATGGCCATTGATTCAGGACCGAGGCTGAAAGAGGCCGGCGTGTAGTGTCATTAGCTGTTGGTTTTGGAGGCAGGACTCACAGAGAAGAGAAGAGGACAGACCTATTAAGACCAAGGCTATCTCTACATATCCCAGCATTGCCTCTTTTGTGAGAAACCAACCCAGCCATGATTTTTGGCACATAAAACTATACTGCTCCTGCCTGTCTAACCTTTGCGGCCCCACTTCCCACCAACTCATTTCTCAGTGCTCTAGCTACAAGATTTCCCTGAACATATCGTGCTGTTTCACATCGCTGTGTCTTTGAGTATTGAATTAGACTTCAGGTTAAGTTACTGTAACAAAGAGAGACTGCAACAGAGGGCCTTAGTTTTTCTTCCGAAGAAGCCCAGAGGTGAATGGCACAGAGCCAGCAGGGCAGCATGGCACCACACAGTCACCACGAGACCCAGGTTCCTACCATCTTGTTGCTTCACCATCTCTTGGGATATTGCCATCATCTACAGGGTTTAAGTGGGCTTACCTTCATGTCTAGCAAAGAGAAAGTCCGGGGTTAAGTGGCTTTGTCTCTAGAGAAAGGACTCAGAAGTTGCACAAACAACTTTTACTTACATCCTCTTGGCCTGAACCTAGCCACATGACCATGCCTAGCTGCGAGGGAGGCTGAAAAGCATAGTCTCTACTTACTGGTCATGTACTTTACCCAAACACATGGTACATTTTCATAAGAGGGAGTAATTAGAAGTTTCTGCCACCTGTCTGCTATTTTCTTGGCCTAGAATGACCTTTGTTCACCTTGATCACTTCCCTTACCTTCCCCTCCTGCCACTTTAGTGACTTCATTAAAAATAAACTCTGTCCTTCACTACCAGCATTTTGTTAACTCCTCTCTGTTATACTTACCTGTGTACTGCTTAGACTGTGAACTGAAGAAGCCAGTAATAAACTACGGAAATCACTCCTGAAATATAACAATTTTAGAGTGTCTATAAAACCTCCCAGTTACTAGAGTCTTCATTTGGTGACCCTCCAGATCAGTATTGATACCGAAGAAAAAAATTTACAACCTTGATCACACTATTTTATATACTCCCAAAGTCAAAGATCTGTGACCAGGAACTGCTCTACCTATTTTGTGTCCCACTCTGCACTATTCTCTAGGACCTGTTCAACTTGAGGTACCAGACATCACTATAATCACAAGATGCTTTCATCTGTATCAAAATAAAATTAATTCATTGACCAAAATTTGGCAGCTCATTTGTAAAGTTTGTGGCCCAGAGAGCTGAAATTCTTTGGTTAATTATTACTGAAGTAGGCATTCACTAAGTGTTTATTGAGTGGATGATTCATTCATCGAATGAATGAATGAATGAATGAATGTGTAAAGTTGGTCAATATCCAATCCAAAAGCTAGTTACAAAGAGTATGATTCTTTCAGTTTTCTTAATCATCACATGGCATTGCTCATCTGCTCATTAGCTTCCCATTGATGAAAGCAAATTGTCGTATTGCAGAGTCTGACCTTGATGAAAGTGTGGTATGGAGTTTCATGCTTTCTAGAAATCTTGGAAATTAAAAGGAATAAATCCTATTGGACTGCTTGTATGAAAGTCAGTCTAGATAGAATCTGCTTTTTCTAGTTTACAGGACAGTACTGTCCTGGCTCTCCCCCAACATTTTGCCATGGTCTTTATTTAAGGTGGAGAGGTGACAGCAGAACACACAGGCTTCTTGTTACTTTAGAACCTACCTAGGGCCCTTGCATGTGGTGGGAATGCCCTGGGAGCTACCATAACTATAGACTGGCATCTCTACCCAAAAAAGGTTTGCTTGGGCCTGAACATTTAGGAGAACAAAGTAAATAAGAAAAACAATCTGATATATAGTATTTATGTTTAAAGACAAAACAACTGACCAAATATATCCTAGGATCAATAAACACTCAGTCATCCCTATATTAATATTCAAAATATTCTATGAAGATCACTGGAAGTGACCTTTGGTTCCAGCAATGATGTTGCTCAGGCTCTATAAGACCCTAAATGATCCCAGATTCAATTGTGTTTAGATTCTTATACTTCCCAAACATTGGGATATGGGCTTATAAGTTTATAAGCAAAGAGTCCAAATGAAAAATTCACTTTCACTCTATCCCTTGTGTTTCTTGAGTTCATTTTATCATGTAACCTGTTTCTTCCTAAACAAAATAGTCAGAAGTCAGCCAAATTTATAAATCCCTAATCTAGAAAACCTCTAAACTACTTAGCACAGTCTCCTTACCTAATCAGGTATTTAATGTATTTTTTTTCCTTAAGAATAACAGGAAATATCCTAAAACACGAATGAAAAAATTCTAAGACCACCTAAAAACCTAATCACAATCTATGAATAATTGCAAAAGCATCATTTGAATTATAATAATTTAGGTCATATTTTTAACTGAGAGAGAAAACACTTGTTGAATGTGACTGGGGAGATTTTTACAAAACAGAAGAAACACACTAAAGTTTAGGCAAAATGAGAGGAAAGATTGTTGAGAGAAAGGCCAAATAAATACTCTTATAACAAGATTTTAAAACAGATAAAATACTGTGTATTATTACAGAGAACTAAAGCTGATAGCTGACTTGAGGTTCAAATAGGATTCAAACGTATCTGAATTTAACTGTTGAGTGGTGGGCAGGTCTTGGAGTTAACAGTTTACATAAGAAGAGTTGTTTGTGCTGAAGGAATAACCAGAGGTTCGGGCACATGTGCCTGGGCTGTGCACTAGGAACAGAGGGTCAGTGTCTTATCAGCGCCTTGAACGGCTGGTGCAATATGAGAAACTCAGAACATACTTATTGTTAGTGAAATGGACGTGCTACAAAAAGAATGCGAAGTTGATATGAAACATTCTGGGCTGGGAGCTCTAACCTATCTTTACTTGACATCCCTTCTTTAGGCTTCTGTTTTCTCATGTGTTACATAATTTCTTTGGGCTAGATGATATCTGTGGACCTTCTGGATATAATGTTCTCTAGCTCTGAGGAGAATTGTGACCAAAAAATGACAACTAACTCGGTGTGGTATAATATTGAGATCGGAAAATGAATGGGGAGGGGCAGAAAGGCATTGAAAAGAAGAGGCAGTGTATCTCCTTTATCAAATGGAAGCAGGACCTGAAATCCATTTCCTTGGACACAGACAGAGGGCAGCAGTAACAGAGGAGTTGTAGATTTCTGTCATGTCTGCAGATTCCAACAAATTCTTGTTTCCATGGGAATGAGGAAACAAGGCTGCTTTCTAACAGATTGATGGTTTTAAAATCCCATCTCTTTCGAAAATTTCCTTCCATCTGTTTCTGTTGTGCCAAACTCTGCTTTGGTAGCATGAAAATAGAAACACAAGGAGCAGATGAAAGAAAAAGAAATTGTTCCCTTCTATGCTGCAAGTTCCTTCTATTCAAAAGGTGGGCAGTGGGGGAAAATTAAACACTAAAAATTTTGAACATCTTTTTTTTTCATACTCCATATGAGTTCACAAACCTATTATAATTGGCTACCAAATTCTTAACATAATATTAAACATCAACACTAATTGAAAAACATTTTTTAAATTCTTCTTAACAGGTTTATCCAATCTACTTACTCCCTATATTTTAGTATCGATCCTTTGTAATTTCCCTATCATGCTCTTGCTCTTGAAATTTTCTCAGTCTCCTTATTACCTGCAAAAAACTACATAGCACAGTGGTTAAGAAAATGGGATTGATAGACAATTAGGAGAAGCATCCACCAAAATGTCTCAGCAATACTAAATTCTTATCTGCAGTTATCCTCAGCTAATGAGTGGTAGAGAAAGAAGTTAGTAAAGTGAAACATGCTTGCTTCACATTCTGCTAAGCTATTATATGTCCCTTATTATGAGACCCAATTCTTTCAAGTAAAAAAAGTATGAGCAGTCTGCTTTCTGCCATTTCTAGATTGTTTTGCTCTATAAGATGACCTTAAAAGTAAGTAGATGTGAAAGAGGTTATTAGTGTAACTTATAGGTGAGTTACTTGAAGAATTAACTGCAAATAATAGTGATAATCGATGCTAATATTGTGTATTGATTGCACTAACAGGCCAACCTTTTCTGCCTCCCTATCACCATGCTCTTTGGTAGTGCCATCCACTACCAAATGAAGGGAGGGAGCTGTTACCAGAACCTGAAGCCAAGAGATGAGCTGTGCGGAGACCTGGTCTGGCCACCTGATAGGAACTATGGTCTTTGATAGAAAGATACATGTGACTCTGCAACCAACCCTGAGCAACCCAGCTGGGAGTGGGCCATTGAGTACAGTTAACTTGCCATACTTTCCTTGCTTATGTGATTTGTTTTGGTCAATGGGCTGGTAGCAACACTGATGCATGCAGGGCCTTCAAAAAATCCGCACATTTCCACCTCCTCTCTTATGCTCTGTAATCATAAAACTAGTCAGCTGGTGAATGAAACTAATGCAGTTGACCCATCCATGGTCTATCATGATAATTGAGGCTATAACGGGGTAAATGACAGTCAAATGATCCCCACACCTGTGAGTGAGCCCAGATGAGCCCAGCCCTGATCAGGAGAGCTACCAGACAACCTTCCATCACAAATTCTACTTTTTAGAGTAGAATGAGTTTGTAGGAGGTTTTAGGACATAGGAAACACAAGAATACTAGGATACATGATTTTTTTTCTTTGTGAAGAATTTCTTTCTTTCTTTCTTCCTTTCTTTCTTTTCTTTTCTTTCACAATACAGCTCACCTTGATAGAGATGACTAAAAAATTACTCCTGCGCTTTTCCTCCACTTTGTTCAAAATTTGGCAGAAAGAGGCTTGACATACCTAATAATGTTTTCAATAATGAACTTCAAGCCTACATCATTCACTCATTTAATAAATAATACAATAGTATTCATATATCCTTTATTCTAGACTTAGATGATTTCTGCTTTTGGCCATAATGAAATAATTGATATTGAACTTATCTATAAAACTGATCAAAATATGAGGCAACTCTTTTCAGGCAGGGGAAAAAAGCAGTAAAGAACTGAGATCCATGAGATATGGGAACACATAAAAATTTAGCATTTTGTTCACTTAGGCTTTCTGCTTAGGGGTACTTTCAAACCAAAGTGCAAGATGATGGAGACCAAGAACAGGGAAACAGACTTGCTGAGCTGAGAAGGCAGAGATGAGAGCACAGGGCTGCCAATGTGGCTGGTGTTTATCAGGCAAGGTACCAGAGAAGAGGGAGCATAGATGTCTGCATGGGCATTTGCCTTAGGTTCTAAATGGTGCATGGGCAGTGTGAGACTTTTGAGATCTAGCAGGGAGTGGCTACTGCAGACTAAATGCTGAACAGGGTTTCCAGGGTGTACAGTCGTGGAAGACATTGTAGTCCTAGTATAAAGTTCCATCCATATTGGAAAAACCCATACTAGCACCTTGAGTTTTTCAATGAGACCCCAGAATGGCCACCATGCCCTAAGGAAAGGGTCATATCCTAGATATAAAGAAATTATCAAGATGGACACAGCCTAACAAAACCTAAAATCAAGTTTGAAAGTATTTAGAGGACCTTCCAGCAATTCACTTACCTATCACAATAAAACTCAGATCTTTTTAAAAGGAAATCATAATTTTAACTACCTACAAAGTAACATCTACAATTTTCAGCATACAAAAATTTTGAACATGCAAAAAAAGCAGAAAATATGACCCATAATAAAGAGAAAATGTAGCCAATAGAAATAGATTTTAAGAGGATCCAGGTATTGGACTTATCAGAATAGAACTTTGAAACAACTAGTATAAATACATTAAAAAGTAAATGAACAGATATACATAATCAGTAAACATATAGGGTCTCAGCAGAGAAATTAAACTACAAAAAAAGAGATAAATGAAAATTCTAGAACTTAAAAATAAAACATCTGAAATGAAAATTTCACTGGATGTGTTTAACAACAGATATGATGCAATAGAAGAGTGAGAAAAATTGAAGACAAGTCAGTAGAAATTACTTCAATTGAAAGAGTAGAAAAAATTTTATAGAATAAAGAACAGCACTGAACAACTCAATAACTTATAAGACAATATCAAGCGGTCTTACACGTGGTTAGAGTCTTAAATGAAGAAGAGAAAGAATATAGTAAAAAAAATTAGAAGAACTAATGACCAAATATTTCCCATATTTTGTAAAAAAAAAAAAATTAACCTACAGAGAAAAGGAGCTCAGAAAATCACAAGTAGAATAAATACAAGGAAAACCCATATAAGCACACTGTAGTCAAACTGCCTGAAAAGTAAAGATGAAATATTAAGTCAGCTGAAAAAAACATTAAAATGTTGTTACAGAGGAACAACTGTAGGAATGATATTTGAAAAGGCTTCTCATCAGAAACATAGGTGGCCAGAAGACAATAATAAGACATCTTAAAGTGGTAAAGGGTGGGGGGAGTCAATCTGGAATTATATATACAGCTAAAATATACTCCACAATGAAAGTAAAATAGATATTGTCAAGTATATGAAAACTAAGATAGGTCCCTAAGAAAACCACTATATGAAATGCTAGAAGGAATTCTTCAGGCTGAACAGAAATAATATCAGATGGAAACTCTAATCTATAAATACAATGAAGAGTTCCAGAAATGTAAATATGCTAGCATATATAAAGGCTACCATCTTTCTCTTTCATAAATCACATTAAAAATAAATGACTCCTTAAAATAAAAAAAAAATGACTTTAGAGTTTATTCATGTAAATGTAGGATATATGACAACAATGACACAAAGTACAGCAGTATAAACATTTCAGAGACTTTAATTTCTGGTACATAACATTTAAGCTAAATGTCTAACATGACTAAAGTTTGGCATTTGCTAGGTTAGAAGCCAACCACAGAAACAAAAGAAATAAATAGAAGACGTGGTTCTTGACCTCAAGGAACTTATAAGGAGATTAGAAAGCAAAATATACAAAAGTGAAATACCTTAGCAATAATTTAAAGAACTTCATGAGCTATGCATTAAAGAATTTCATGAACATTGACTGTCCTCACATTCAAAAGGAAGAAGATAACTCCTGCATTAATTTTCAGGAAGAACTTCAAAGGATCTTGAGCCCCGTATATTTCTGGAAGTGTCATGTCCAGCCTGATTAAACTTGGCTTCATCTTTCTATTTCAAACAATCTCGTGGGAATATTTTATACTTCCTCCTTAAATTTCATCTTTTTAGGAGACATTCTGGAGACAGGTATTCAAATAAAGGAGAAAATATAAAAGCTTGTACTTGTTAATTAGTGTTAAATATTAAATAGCCCAAAGGATATTTTACTACGTGATGACTCTCAGGAATGATCTTTAGAGGAGTCTTTTCCCCCTTCTCCATTGAACACACTCATGTGTGCATGCACACATATTCCATCTATGCTAGTGCCAATATTAATTTAAAATCTGGCAGCATGATTATCTTTTAATATGATAAGTCATCAATTGCCAAATTGGAAATAAACAGCTCCTACCATTTAAAATTATCATTAGTTTTTCTTGAAGAGTGTAGAAATTTAATTTTTTTTTAAATTAAGGGGAAATGATATCGTTTGTATCTTAAAGAAAATAAAACCAAAATTTAAAATTTTTTCTAATTGTATACTCAAAATTCATGTTTGTTAATTATGAAGTTATTAATGTATACTGTAGTGTTATGTTTTGAAAACATACAGAAAAATTAAGAAAACTTTAAAATTCACAATCCTCTCACTTAGAAATAAGCAATGCTAACATTTTTATTTTCCCTCTGGTCTATATTTTCTGTATGAATAGGTACACGCAGACAATAACATAAAAAGTTATTTTAAAAACTCTTAAGCTATACTAAAGTTTTGAATGTTTTCTTTCATATAACTTATTAAAGACCTTTTAAACACATTATCATCATTGTGGTAGCCAGTCTTCCAGATGGCATCCAATGATTATTGCTTCCTGGTATTCATGAACCTGTGCCATACCCACCCTGCTCTGCCCCTCCCCACGCAACATTGAAAGAACTGATCTGTGTAATAAAATACTCCAGAAACAATAGAGTATGACTTTCAAGGTTATGTCATAAAAGACATCACAGCTTCCACCCTTGCTCTTTTTTGGAATACTCACCACCGAAGAAAACAACTCTTATGTCATGAGGACTACGGCATCCCTACAGAGAAGTCCTCGTGATGAGGAACTAAGGCCTTCTGCCAATAATGAGCACTAATTTGCCAGGTATTCGAGTCTGTCACTATTAAAGTAAATCCTCTCACTCAGACAAGTTCTCAGATGATTGCAACTCTGGATGACACCTTCAGTGTAACCCCATGAGAGACTCTGAGAGAATCACCGAACTAGTTTGCTCCTGGGCTTCTGATCCACAGAAATTGTGTGTTAATAAATATTTGCTGTTTTAAACATCTAAATTTTAGAGTAATCTGTTGCACACAGATAAATAATAATTTTGGTGCTAAACATGGGGCACTACCATAACAACAACAACAACAACAACAACAACAACAACAACAACAACAACAACAAATCTAAAGTGTTGGAAGGCTTTATAGCAGTACAAAGGAAAGACTTTGAGAAGTTAAAGCAAAGTGCATTGAAGAAATTGTTAGCAGAAGCCCAGTGACCTTCATGGAAGCTAGTGGTGAGGGCCTAGAGGAAAATCTGGAAACTGTTATTGAAAACTAGAAGACGAGAGATTCTTGTTAAATATGACAAAATTTAGCAACACTGTCACGTGCAAAAAAATATGGAAAAAAAGGAAAATATATCTAACAAACTACGTGATCTAGCTAAGGAGATTTCCAGGCAGAATGTTAAAATGTTAAAAGTTGTTTTTCTCTTGCTGCTTTCAGAAATATATGAGAGAAGAGATAAGTTGAAAGAAGAACTATTAAACAAAAAATAGTCAAGACTTCCTGCTTATTAAATTTTCCAGATGACAGAAAATAGTAAAATTGTAAAATGGCTTCCAGGCAAAAATCAAATCCAGGACTCTTCCAAGAAAACATGGTCTGAAGATGAAGCAGATACTGTGACTATAAACTTCTTTTTTAATGATTTTTAAAAATCTAAGGGAGTACGTACTTCAGAGAACTCTAGGGCTTCCAAGCAGTTTAAGGGCACTGATATAATGGTGTAGTTTTCATCTAATGGAATGAACCTCATCTACAACCCTTTTGCAGGTGACTTAACAAAGTTCTTTTTTTTTTTTTTTTTTTTAATGTGGGCAGAAATACTATCAGGGTGGACAGAACAGACAGAAACCACATAAAATGAAAAGAGTCCTCAGACTCCAAAACATTGATAGGCAGAATGTAAACTGAGATTGTCTCTCAGCTGCAAAACACAGGTTACTTTTAATGGAAAAGGAAGGAAGATTCAGAGAGGGTGGAACCAAAGGCTCAGAGGGTAGAGCCAAGAGCCATGGAGAAACAATCTCAGAAAAGAATAGGCTTGAGTCCCAACTGAGGAACTTTCAACATTTGCCTGACCAAATTTTAGAATTGCTCTGAAGCAGTGACCTCTTTGTGCCTTCCGTTCTCCACTGTCTTGAATAGCAGTACCTATAGGATCTATCCTATGCCTATGCCTGTCTCACCAGTAGATGTCAGGTGTGGGAGGAAACAGATAACTCGTCTCTGATTCACAGGCCTTCATATCAAGAGGCTATACTTGGAACTATATGCTGAAGGAACTATATACCCAGAGATTCATCTGCCCCAGGACCTGATTTAGATGATGAGATTCTAGGTTTGGAACTGATGCTGTAACAGCTTGAAACTTTTGGGAGCCTTGTGAAAGGGTGAGCATATTTTGTGTGTGAGGGACATGAATCACTGGGACCAGAATACAGATTGTAGTAACCAACCAGCCTCCCCAAAGACCCTCCGTCATTCTTGCCTCCTAGTACCCATGTCCTTGTTTGGCCCCCTACCACAATGAATAAGATCTTTGCAACACATAGGATGTTGTGAAAACAAAAATGTGTGACTTCTTAAAAGACAATGCAATTTCCACTTTGTTTTCCCTTAGATCACTTGCTATGGGAGAAGTCAGCTGCCATGTCATGAGAAGACACTCCAGTCTTAAGGGGAAGTCTATGTGGTAAAGAACTTAGATCTCCGGCCAAAACCGGTGCTATCTTCCCAAGCACATCTGTGAGCTACCTAGAAGCAGAACCTCCAGCCCCAATCAAGCCATCAGATGACGATAGCCCTGGCCAACATCTTGACCAAAATTTCATGAAGCAGAACCATCCAGCTAAGCTGCTCCTTGGTTCCAGACCCACAGAAATTGTGTGAGATAATAAATGTTGATTCTTAAGCCACTAAGTTTGGGGTAATTTGTTATGTATTATAGGCCTTATTTTATCATATGGATATACCATAATTAATTTAACTATTCTTCAGTGTTGAACATTTAAATTCCTTCTAATTTTTCATCATTACAATAATACTGTTATAAAGAAATTGATAAATAATATTTATTAATCTTTTAGTATGTCTCGACTAAATCTTAGAAACAAAG
Source organism: Cynopterus sphinx (assembly GCA_030015415.1). NCBI lineage: Eukaryota > Metazoa > Chordata > Mammalia > Chiroptera > Pteropodidae > Cynopterus > Cynopterus sphinx. The sequence continues at coordinate 123,219,269 of CM057382.1, forward strand.
TTACAAGATATGAACAATGTATGTTTTAGGGTGCATTATATAAGAGTATCAATTTTACTGCAGGCTCAGTCATGCTTTTAAAAATCACAAGACAAGAATATCCACTATCACTAGTCTTATTTAACATTATACTGGAATAATTATACTTAGAAAAGAAAATGAAAGTCAATGTATAAAACAGTAGTAAAAAGAATAAAAATTAGAGAGGAAAAATGTATATCTCCACTATTTTCATTTTATATGATGAATATTTGGAAAACACAAGAAAACCTATTAAAAAGCTGTTATAAATGATAAGAGAATTTAGTTAGGTGACAAGAGACCAAACAACTATCTCCACCCTAGATGCATTCAAGAAACGTTGAATAGAGGTCTGACTAAGTGTATTGATGGGCAGTGATGGAGGAAACTAGAGCTTCTTCTTAACTGTATCCTACTGAATTTATCTCATTCATCAAACAAGTTACACCAATACATAAAACCATTTTAGTTTTATAACACCTGAATAGTACATGTGTCACTTTCAAATGCATGCAGACACTTATAATTCCTAATTATTGTTGCTAATTTTAGAACTAGGAGGAAAATAAGGGAGCACATGGTGACTGAGGCAGTTTGTCAACCTAACTCCCTCATTTCTTCCCACAATCCCCTTAGGTTCTCGCACTCCTTCAGATAATCTCTGACACTCATGTCTTCACAGTTTAGTGTTTGCTTCCTGAGCCACTGCTGAGTCACTCACGCTTCCCTCCTGGCAAATTCTCACATGTGAGAGTTTAGCTGGTTTCTATCCTGCATGGTATATTCAAGCCCAGAAGCTTAAGTAGATTTCACAAAGAATTCTGAAGCTTGAATTGACAGGATTGTATGTTGGTTATTCCCAGCCACTCACAGTTACAGGCCTCAGGGATAGATAGATCTTGATGCTGAACCAGAAACTAGATTCTGCCTCGAGATTACCCTCCACCAAATCCACTAGCAAGTGATCGATTTAACCAAGATGTATTGCCTTTGCTCACTGTTGCACACTCCCTTAAGAAGACATCTATGATAAGGAAAACAGATAAAAATGGGGATGAAAATAAGGAGGGAGAAAGGGTCAAAGTGATCCACCAATCTCTAGAGCAACAAGGACTTTCTGTGATCTCTCCTGGCACTGCAAGGCCCACCTCCAGGCTCTGCCTTTGCAGTAATGTTTTATATACATTTGACCTTCCTACAGCGTCTGACAAGTATTCCTTAGGCTAACATGTGTTAAACGTGGCAAGATATCGGGTTGTTTATTCCCACAGCCTACCCATACATCATAGGGTGTGCTGGCCACTAGAAAGAGCCTGCAGATGCCCCTGCAGGGTGTGGGCGGGGCACTCCATAAAGGGGAAGGGGTCTTCAAATGGCTTTTCCAGCACAGCAAAGAGAGTGGATGGGTTTCCACAGGCAAAGGCAACAAATTGCCAGAAGCCAAATGAAGACAGTTGCAGCAATTTGTGTGCTTTCCCTGCAGTGAACTGCAGAAATTGTATCCTCCAATTTCAGCAAGTAATGAGAATCTCATTTGTAGCCTGGAGAATGCCAGACTGAAGCACACGTCGTGTTTACTCACAATAAACTACGACTCAAGTATATCGAGAACAGAGCAACTGAGTTTAAATGGTTAGAAAGAGAGAAAATATGAGAATGCCATCCCCAGCATTTACTCATCTATGAAGCTATTAAAATATCATAGCTTGGAATCCTCAGAGAGTGCATTTTCCATCATGGGTTCACAACACCTTACAATCTCTCTATTTATCCCATGGGATATTAAAGAATTCGTTAAGCAGATTTATAATTAATTTTATTTCAAATGAATATGTAGCATATCACATTTAGTGAGCTCAGAGAGAAAATATGAAATAATAATAGGATAGTATAAGCTTTAAAAAAAGTTGAAAACCGTAGCTCTCTAGATAACTCTGACATATTACATAGATATAGAGCAAGAAGAGTGCCTCAATGTCCTTTTTGAAAGTCAAAGTTGTTTTAATTCTTGTTTGGGTTTGAACCTTGATTCACATTGAATCAAGAGCACTTGTCTCAGTCTCCAGTTAGATCAGCCTCCCTCAGTGCTTGGCACTGAGCTAGGCACTGGCCATATGGAGAGGATGACACATACCTGCCTAGAGAAGAGTCTACAAGGTGACATTGTTGCTATCTTGTTAGCAAACAGCAACAGTGCAGCAAGTCAGTTCAGTAAAACTTATGGAGAGCTGACTAGAAGGTCCTGGGCAAGGCCCTGGGAACCCCCCAAATAATGCCAAGCAGCAAATGGCTTTTTAAAGTCATATTATGTATTGACTTTGCATAATGTGTATCTTGGGCATGGCAGATTTACTTCCCTAATTATATTTTCCTTGTGCTAATATTAAAATTAGCCCGTTCTCCCTGATCACCTTCAGAGAAAGAAATGGCTTTAGAAGTATGCTGGGCAACAAGATAAAGAAAAGATTCAAGAGCCACAAAAGCCAAAACAACATGGCTCCTGTCCCGCCCTCTACTCCTTACTCTCCATGCCTTTTCTTCTTTCCTCCCTCCCTTCCCCTTCCTCTCCCTCTCCCTCTCCCTCCTTTCCTCCCTCCCTCTCTCCCTCTCTCTCTCCCTCTCTCTCTTTTCTCTCCTTCCTTCCTTCCTTCCTTCCTTCCTTCCTTCCTTCCTTCCTTCCTTCCTTCCTTCCTTCCTTTCCTCCCTCCCTCCCTCCTTTCTCTCTCTCTCTCTTTCTCTTTCTTTCTTTCTTTCTTTCTTTCTTTCTTTCTTTCTTTCTTTCTTTCTTTCTTTCTTTCTTTTTTTCTTTCTCTTTCTCTCTGTCTCTCTGTCTCTCTCTCTTCTTTCTTTCCTTTCCTTTCTTTCTTTATTTCTTTCTATCAGAAGTTATATGTGATTCCTTAAAAATATGGAAAATGTTTGTTGTAACCTTTATAAAATCATGGGAGGAGAGAGAAAACACTTTTTAATGTATTGATATATTGAGCCCCTACTAAGGGCTAGACAGTGTACTAACTGTATTACATGTTATCTCTTTTCATTCTCCCTAGAGCCTTGTGAAATAGGCATTGTTATTGTTGTTCAGAGATGAGGCAACTGAAGCACAAAACCAATAAAAGATTGAAACAGAATTTGAATATTGGTCCACCAACTTTAAGACCTATTTCTTTCCATTACCTAATACACTCTAACCTTTAATATTCCAATTTACCAACAGCCCAATAGAGAAATGGGCAAAAGAGAGAAACTAACAGTTCACAGAAAAGGCTCTGAAACACATTTTTTAGATGTTTGATTATATTTGTAACTTTATAAAGTATAAATATCAGCCCCATTTTTAAGGGGAGAAAATAGAGACTTAGGAAAATCAGTATTATCTATTTTCATTAATTTCCAGGTAGTACAAAGCAACTGTTTTCTATTGTGTATGGCTTTGAAAGAAAATTGAAATTAAAAAAAAAAAAATGTCTTTAAAAGTCTATGCCACACAAAAAATAAAAATGCTGACACAAAATTTGTTCCACGGAGATTATTCCAAAGGACTCTTCTGACATTCAAGTGCTACTCAGTAAAAATAGTCCATGGATTACATAAGAGATGCTAATGTTTTAAAGAAAGAGAATTCCCATAACACTACAACAGCCAGAGACTTCTCTCCCATTCCCGTCAAATTCTTAGCTGAAATGTGCACAAAGCAAGTGCTATTCTATTAACACAGAGAGCCAAATTCTTTTCTCACCACACTATGATCACACACACACACACACACACACACACACACACACACACACACACACACACAGAGTACAGGTTTCCACTACTATCTGAAAGTAGACATTCTTATAAAAACTTTAGTAAGCTGAAATGATGTAAAGGGGAAAAGCATTTACCACTGATATATGGAAGAATTCTGAAGCATTCCCAGACCCAAAATTCAACACATGCACAGTGTCTTTATGTCATTCACCATGATGGCAATGCTTAATTGTGTACAGTCTTATACTAAGTGTGACACCCTTAAAAACTCAGGCTTTTCTGATACCTTAGGACACATCTTGCTAATGGATGCATAAAATAAATAGAGATAAAGCACAGATGCTCACAGACAGTTCAAGTCTATGGGGCTTGATACTGAGTGCAGTTCCCACCAGCAGCCTGGCCTTGCTGCTTGGAGGGTATGCTGCCTCCATAATAGCTCCTGTCAAACAAACACTGAACACTATTTTTGCTTTTCACTTTTTTTCTGTACCAGTAAAAATCCTCTTTGGATTTCTTCCAGTTAGAGAAAAGAGGTACTAATGTAGGTCTTTAGCAAAAGCAAAATGGCTTGAATTTGAACTTTCAAAAAATGGGAGATACCTGTATATCTCCTTCACCATTCCTTGTATTAGCACCAAACATTTTTTCACAAGTTACTGAGTCCAGAATAAAAGCCTGGCATACAAAAAGGATAAGAGAAACTTTCCATTAAAATAACTTGATATTTTATTACTAAAGTAAAGGCAACAGAATCAATCATTTAGCCTTGGGCTTTCCTCCCATCACCATGTAAGAGGTTTGAATTGCAAGAAATGCTTACAAAACCAACCTTTTTTGCCCCAGCTGATATCTTAATCAGCCCACATTCAACCTCTTTTCTTAGTCATCAAAAAGTGCTTCACACCTCACTAAAGAGCTCCCAAGAAAATGGTTACTGTGTTCATATTAAAAAATGAATGAGATTGAACTCAGTCTTTCCATAAAGTTGTCATTTGGGCTCTTTGTGGGTTTGCAGTGTGCTAAGAGGATTGTGCTCAAATTCAAACTTCTTGATTAAAAAAACTCCTTGTTGATATTGGTGAACTGAAATGACTGAACTACCACTCCAAAGGGCATAAGATGGTATGTGAAGCACAGTATAAGGACATCGTAAAACTCAGTTTATTTCTCCTTTGGTTTTTGGTGGATATGAATTTTGTTTACTCCTTCCACATAATTCAATCCAGTGAGACAGAGTATAATCATCATCAAGGCATAGTCCCAGGCACTGAGGATGTAAGCAAATATAAAAAAGAAATCCTGGCCCTCAAGGAATTTAATATTCTGCCAGATGATACAGAAATATACAAGGTCAGGTAAGTGACATGTGACATAGAAAGAGGATAACCAAAGGGAGCAGAAGCTAACGAGGGGTACATTAGTTAGAGTGGTCAGGGAGGGTGTCTGGGGAGGGGCTGCTACCAAAGAGGTCTGAATGAAGCCTATGGGTATCACAGAAAGAGAGTCCAGTACAGAGGCAACAGCAAACTCCATGAGATAGGAGTAGATTTGGTGGAAATAGTGAATGCCTATCTAGGAAAGGTACAGGAAGCAAAGGGGAAAATTGAAGGAAAGAAAAGGGGACAGAAAGACAGTTAAGATCTCTGAAGGGCCTTGTTGGTTATAATGACTTTGGATATTGGGAAGCCATTAAAAGGTTTTGATCAGGTGAGTAATATGATCTGATTTATATTTTGAAATGCCATCTTTGGAATCCATAAATATCTCAAAAGTTTTTTAAATTATGTCTCTGGCTGCTGGGTGGATAGTAGACTATAGGGTATGTGATAGGCTGACTCTAAGAGGGCTCCCTTTGATCTCCACTTTCTGTGTTCCTGCCCTTCTAAAATGCCTTCCCTTGAGTATGGGCTGCATGTATTGACTCACTTATAATGAACAGAACATGATAGAAGAAATGGGATGTCACTTATGAGATTAGGCTACAAAAAGACTGGCTTTCATCCTGAATATTCTCTTTCTCTCTCAGGTCACTCATTCTGAGAGTCACTCATTGCTAACTGCCATATTGTGAACCACCTTATAAAGAAGTCCAAATGATGTGATAAGGAACTGAGGCCTGTGGTCCAAAGCCATGAGAAGCTGAAGCCTGTGACAGTCACATGAGTAATCTTGAAAGTTCATCCGTTTGTCCCAGTCAAATTTTGAGATAACCAGTCCTGACCAACAGGTGGATGGCAATGTCTCAAGAAACTCTGTGCCAGAGGAACCCAACTAAGCTGCCCTCAGTTTCCTGACCCACAAAAATTGTGTGGTAATATATGTTCATTGTTTTTAAATCATTATGTTTAGGAATATGTTGTTATACAGCCATAGATAGCTAATACAAGGAATAAGGGGAGAGGCAGAAAGACCAGTTACAAGCCACTGCAGTAAAGAGACAAATAATCTAGAATAGGGTAGTAATGGTGGAAGTGGTGAGAAGTTGACCTGGGCAGGACAGACAAAGAAGATAAGAAAAGCAACATGTTCTTTGTGACGTGCAGAAAGAAGAAGAACAAAAAACTAGGACTCTGATTTCTACTCAGTGGAGAATGACTATCAAATCCCACAGTAGAAAAGCATGTTTGCCATGAAATATGGAAAGAATACCTCTAGAAGAATTTGATCACAGGCTTTTATGGAAAGATATGGGGACAAGAAGTCTGAGGACATGACCTGATATGAGCTTTGTCTACAATTATGTGGCAGGGATTAAGAGCTGATTCAAGGAGCTGAGAAAGCAGCAGGATCTGACATCAGCCTGAATTTATGGAGCAAAAGACAATAGTGATAAGTCCAGAACATCTTTGTTTGGTTACAGCAATCAGAGAAACCCACCTGAATAAATATATCAGTCCAAGAGACTAGAATCAAAAAATTATTAAAAACCCATACCCTTAAGTGCTCCTTTATTCAGGATAGGTCACAGGTTAGCTATAAATACAAGAACTCATCTATGCTGCACACACCAGTAGAGAGACAGGCTGTTGCCAAATATGCAAGCATTAGCCCTGGAGGCAGTTTAGCCTAGTAGTTAAGACATGGGTTTTGATGGGTTGTGGTAGGAAGTCTAGCACCTCTATTACTAACTGTGATCACAGCAAATTTATTTAAATTCTTCAAGGTTCAGTTTCTTGATTGCAAAATAAGGATAATAAAATTACTTACTCTTAGTACCTTTAGTATAACACTAAGTGGTTGGTAGGACTTAAAAAGATAGCATATGTGTTTTCCTTAGCACAGCGCCTGGCATATAAGAAGTCCTCAATAAATGAGCCTTGACTTGCCATGATGTGAAGCCACCTACCACTGTTTTTCTGATTCCCTAGAGAAAAACACATGGCAAGTGAAGAAGGTGGCAGTGCCCTTTATCTCAAAGCAAAACTGCACTGCTATGTCAGAGATTAAAAACAGTAAGGTACACATATCCCTATAAAGCTTTTCATCTAGGAAAAGCTGAGATCAAAGCTCACTTTATCCCATTAGTGAACACAGCTGCTTGTCTTCTCTCATTTCTTCTCACTCTTGAATAGGAAGCTTTTAAAAAGCCTTGAGACAAGTCCTGCTGCTGAGCTGAAGAAGTCCCAAATGGGGACAGGGAAGATTTGTTGGAGTAACAACACTCAATAGAATGTCACTTCTTCCAAGCCACCCTATTGCATGCTGTGTCACCCAACTGCTTCCTTGGTATTCACTGACCCACTGATATATAAAGAGACAACCTATAAAATAAGCAGGTCAAGATGTTCGTGTCCACCAAGGCACCTGCAAGGCACAGGCTAGGCCCAGGGTACGTCTGACATGCCATAGCTGTGAGAGACACTTCTGCTCAGATGGCACACCCCCACACCTGGGCATCTGGGGCCTGGTCAGTAAGAGCTAATGCATGACACTGAAGGACAAGGCAGACTCGGCAGCTGATAGGTTTGGATACAAAAATCATCACAAAATAAAGCCATCAACACGACTCTGGTGGAAGGAGTGATCACTTCATGAATGAATGATAATGCCACAAACCAAGACCACCATGAATATATAGAACAATGTTAACAAGAAGCCCAATATATTGATAGATAGATAGATATAGATATTGATGATATAGATATAGATATATATGCAAGTATGTAAAAACACATCATGTTATAATAAAAAATTGAATAATAGTGTTTGAAACAGAACTAAAAAGAACAAAATGTGTTCATATTTGTTTTATATGTCTAATCTCACTGTTCACTATTTAGTTAAAGATATCCACCTGAATTCAAAAGTATGTCATCAACTTGGCTTCCTGTTCTGAAATGAAAGATTTCAGAAATTAAAATGTACTTGTAAATCTAAATGTTTTCCAGTTATGCTCGTAATTAAGCCATAAACCTTTTGCTAACACCCACAAAAAATTTCGATTTGGAAATAGAAGTATCAAAATTTATACAATTTGTAAATTTTCTTAATATTCTTCCCCACTGTGGATTTTTGCCAGGATTCTGTCATTTCTAATCTATAGTGTCAGTTTGACAGTTGAACCAAACAAGAGCTAATGTTTGTGGCAGGGGAAAATAATCAGCACATCCATTCATTAGCATCCTGCTCGCACATTCATTGCCAATTATAAATATTTGCTTGGGCTAAATTCTGCCACCATGATTGGAGCCATTACTGCCTGTAACAAAATGATATATTTGAAGAGTCAATCTTCTGGCATTTTGCAGCTGGGACTCAAGAATAATCAAATGTTCATAAACTAACACTTGGGGCCCAGCAAAGTGTCTTGCTCAAGATAGAAAATGATTTTCCTAGACAATGGGACTACAAGTCAAACTCTGATTCATGAGTTTCACAATTATGTTTCTGGACTATATCCATTAGCTTTTGTTGAAAGCCTTTTCACTTGCTATTCGGGGACATTTTTAGGGGTCACTCAAGTGCACAGTTGGCCTTATACACTGGCAGATCCTGCATGATTCTTGAGGGAACTCCAGATCCTACTAAATGTAGTAAAAGTTGGTGTCTGGCCAAGATTTCCTTTAGGGCTGGTGCACCTGCCCCTCAGCTGCTGTGAGTGGTGGCTGCTAATGACACACAGCTGCCCTCTTCTCCAGAGAACTGCCCTCAGCCAAAGCCATCTTGACCTGGAAGCTATGTCCTCCCCAGACCTCAGCCAATGACTTACCAGCATGGAATACAAAGGCAAGTGGCTTCTCTCCAAGAAGGAAGAGCCAGCTCTATGGTGCAGTTTATGCTCTGAAGCTTCCCAGTGGGGCCAGGATGAGGCTGATCTCCTGCAGAGACCACATACTTTCTTTGTTTTCCTCCTGTGACCTGTCCTGCTTCTCTCACTCAGCTTTTGAGCAGACTCTGAAAAAAAATAAACACTTGAAAAAAAAATCCCCATATTTGTCTGCTTCTAGGGAGCCCAACCTAAGACACTAAGAACTTCTCTGCTCAGGATGGGATTGTGCTCCAGCTGAGGTCCAGCAGGAACCCTAGCCCCACCCCCGGAACTGGTTACTATTTCCCAGATACTTGAAACTGGTGCTTTTTTTCACTTACCCTAATCTAGACATCTTCCCACAGACTGGGAGATATACAATCCGAGGACTGTGTTCCATCCACCACCGCCCCCCCCACCTCCAGTACTGAGCACAGTTCCCACAGAATTCCTTATCTCAGTCCTGACCAATAAAATACTTCTCAACCTTTCTTAGAAATCAATTAGAAAAAGACTCAAAACCTAAGAGAAAAATCGGCATAGTAGGTATGAACAAAATCAGCCCACTGGAATGAAAATAGAGACATAGAAACATAACAGATGCTCATTCTCATTCATAATAAGTGAAATATGATTTAAAACTATACTGAGATACCATTTTTCAACAATTAGAGTAGGAAAATTTTGAAATATAATTTTCTATTCTATCTATATATCCAGACCAGTGATAGTAGATTTTTTCTCCTGTTACAAATGAATTGTTAGTCCAAGAAATGCCATTGTAGGATTCCACTGTTGGGAAATGAATAGGATATAGCTCTGCAAAACCCTTTAGGGCTGTGGGTGAAAGGAGAGTAAACCTTAATTATTAACTTGAACAACTACTTCCTCAGGAATGTGACATATTCTAGTACATTCCTTCCTAAGTCTTACAGAATGTGCAGCTTTCTTCATTTTCGCTGTCCTCCTCAAGCAAGACTCTTTATTATGACTCTTATCTGTTTCTCACTGTGGCCTGAAATCTTCCTCTCTTCAAGACCGTAAAATGTCTTGGCAGCACTATGGCCATACATACCCTTCAGTCTGTCGTATTTGTCCTGACCATCCTACTGCAGAGTGGGGTTAAGTATGCATTTTTCTCTACCCTACCATGCCTGCTAGCTACGTCTACCCATGTCTGTTTCCTCTGCAGATTCATATGGAGTTTTCTTGCATTATTTTTTTCAAATATTCACCTCCTCTCTCTGTAGAAGAATTGTACCTCTTTGCCTAAATAATGTCAAGTTTGGTTCTATAATTTGCATTGACCAGTGAAATGTGAGCCAAAGTGACAAAGGCCACTTCCAATCAGACGCTTTAAGACCCTTGTGTGGTTATATTATCTTATTTGTTCCTCTACTGCAAGACCATCCCCATGTTAGCACATTCCAGAAATGATTTGTTCCGTTAGCCTGGGTCCTAGAATAAAGACAACATAGAGCAGAGACATGAAGGACATAAAACATAAGCGAGAAATAAACCTTTGTGGTCTTAAGCCCCTGAAATTGGGAGTCATTTGTTATTGCAGTACAATCTAGCCCAGCTGTCTGCTACATCTATATGCTCTAATGAATCTTATTTTTCTTTGTATCTCAACAGCAGCTAGCATAATCCTTTGTCCACAGTACATATTCAATAAATATTGGCTAAATTGAATTTTTCTCTTCCTCTTTTGCTTCCCTTCCCTTTCTGAACAATTCAATCCAAAAGCCATTATGAGGTCCCAAGGAAGGTAACAGCTTGGTAAAGGTGTGAAGAAGAGTGGTGGTGGCCTAGAGCCTGGTGTTAGAGCCTGAGTAGGATGAGGAGACTCAATCAAATAAATATATTATAGATAGTGGGAGTCTAGTTTCTCATTATCAAAGAAAGGAATTATAAATATGGAAAGGGAGAAAATTGTATGAACCCTATTTTGTTGGATTGAAATTGAAGCGATTAATACAAATGCATGATTTTCAATATATGTAGACAAATAAATAAATAAACATAATTTTAAACATGTGTGTATGTGTGTGTGTATATATAAATTATAAAATATATATAAAATATATAATGTATTATATATATACATATATGTGTGTATGTATATATATGTGTATATATACATATGCATATATATCTAAATTAGCTAGCTCTCTCCTCTGAAAGGACCTGAGAGTAACAACTCCCCAATGAAAATGACCACACCTAGCACTTAGGTCTTGGTTTCTAAACACCATTCTCTACTAAAGGAATCAGGGGTGTTTGAGGAAACAGCTGATTCTAGAGCTCAGACAGGGAAAGTAAAAGATGAGCCTGGAACATCTTGTTCTGCCATAACTAATGAAGTACTCAAAAAAAAAATGATAGGCAAAAAAAATGATAGGCAAAAAAAATGATGTCAAAAGGAAACAGAAGCCAGTTTGAAGAGGCTCCCACTGGCTAATTCTGAGACTATTAGAGCATCAAAATAAATAATGAGAGTAATTAAATCAACCATGAAACAACATAGAAATCCAGTATATATAAATATTTAGATAGACAGAGAAATTGAAAGTTTGACAAGGAACAGGATATTTACATAATCTCAAAGTACCACTCTCAATATACTCATCAATTATTAAGGAAAACAGTAAATTTATATTGGAGAAGCCTGGCAAACACCATCTTAATCATAGTTATCAAAGCTGCTATCACCAGTAATGGAACAAACTGAAATGTGGGTACGGAAAGACTGCAATGAGCCACACATCACCACTTGCATGATGTCTCCATCAAAGAGACATAACCAGATCTACTCATGAGGAAGCATAGACAACCCAAACTGAGGGATAGTCTATAAAATGACTAGCCTGTGATCTTTAAAATCCTCAAGGGCACAACAGTCAAGGGAAGACTTAAAAACTATTCCAGATTAAAGGCAACTAAAGAGAAATGACAACTAACGTGGCTGGGGAAGTACAAATTGGAGAGATGTGGCCACAAGCCAAGGAATGACAGCAGCTACCAGAAGCAAAAGACAAGAAATGGATTGTGCCTTACAGGGTTGGAGGGAGCAGGAACCTGCTAACACCTTGATTTAATCTTAGTGAAACTGGTTTTGGATTTCTGGCCCAGAGAACTGAGAGAAAAGATTTCTGGGTTTTTTTGTTTGTTTGTTTTTTGTTTAAGTTTGTGGTAATTTGTTGTAGCGACCATTGGGAACTAAAACAGAATCACTCCCTAACACTTTAATTGACCACAATGGTGACGGTGGCTCACCAAGAAATGGTTGTTGTCTTATCTCGCCTATGCTCCATCATCTTCAATGAATTAAAGGAAGCTAGAGATAGTCAACATTTCCCATACCATCATGCTTGAAGATCCAAGAGAAATCACATATCTGACACACTGTTAAAGTAGCTTCCTCTTCGAAAAGAAGGTTAATAAAATACTTAATATTCCTGAAGGGGTAGATATCCTTGTTAATAATTAAGGATTATACTCTTTTCATCCACAGCTAGAAAGTGTTTTATACAGCTTTATTACATTTATTTCCCAGCAGTAGGATGCCACAGGGGCATCACTCAATCTAACAATTCAGCTGTAGCAAGATTATTAGTTAGGATTTTTGAGAGAAACAGAAGCAATAGGATGTGTGTGTGTGTATATATATACATACACAGAGAAAGAGACTTATTTTAAGGATTGGCTTACATGATTTGGAGGCTTGACAAGTCCAAAATCTGCAGGATAGGCCAGCAGGCTAGAGTCTTGGGAGGAACTGCAGTGCAAAAGCAGTCTACTGGTAGAATTCTTTCTTGCTTAGGAAGTCAGTGTATCCTATTAAGGCCCTCACCTGATTGAATGAGATTCACCCACCCTATGGAGGGTAATCTCCTTAACTTAAGGTCTTCTGATTAAAACATTAATCTCACTAAAAATAACTTCACAAAAATATCTAGAATAATGTTTGACCAAATATCTGGGCACTGTGGCCTAGCCATGTTGACATACAAAATTTAACCATCATGCAGAGAAAAAGAACCCACTGTCACTGGGCTGGAAACATGCATAAAATAAGAGCTCGTCTTTTCAGATTCAAGGTCAGTCACTTTGGTCTCATGTTATTCAGTGACATGTATACTTTTATTTCATATTTGTTTGTTTGTTTTTTAATCTGGTTTTTATTTTCAGGAGGAAAAGCAGCCTTGAGTATCATCAAAGTTTGGGGGCCCATTTTGCCACAGTGGCTAATGCATTTTGTAACTATGCATAAAGGCACATGGGAAAGTTTCTTACTAGCCATGCAGGGAACAACAAAATCTAGGCCCATCTGCTCTACAGGCTTAAATCAAGAAAAGCTACTCTCAGGACCAGATCTCAAGGCAGCTAGAGAAGATATCTAAGACATGAGGATGTTTTCACCTATAAGTTTCCAACTGATTTTATTTAAAACACTCGAATCATTCACTATTGAAAGATTGGAGTTCAGTTGTTTCAGAAAAAGCAAACACAAACTTATTCTGTTTCAGAAACTGATGCTATTTCTTCTGCCAGAGACAGAAATGACACTCACATCTTGGATCCAACTTCTGATCATGTGGCCATGAGCAGAAAAACCAAAGATAATGAGATGGGGCTGAGAAATATCTTTGCCTTCATCGCTCCCTAGTTCTCTGGTTTCTCATTAATGTCAGCTGGGAAAAAATAGGTATCTCAAGCAAAAGAATCAGAAGGATAGTGAGCTGAGCCAGTCAATAACCATAACGATAATGAATTAAATATCTGTTTTGTACCAAATACTGTCCTGGGATCAGGGAGACAGAATGAAAAAACATGGCCTGCTCCTCAGCCCAGTGGGAGTGACAAATAAATGAGTCACTATGATAACATGGGTAAGAGAGCTGCATGCAGAGTTGACAAACACAAAGGAGGGAGTGAGTAACTCTGTGTGAGGGTACAGGAAGGTTTTACAGAGGAGGTGACCCTTGACCTCCACCTTGGAAGATACTTGAGTTCAGCAGGAGGAGTAACAGGAAAGAGAGGATTCCAGAAACTTAAAGTTTTTATATACTTATTGGTTTTATTATTGGTTATTAAAGAGCTGAATATTCAGTTAGGATATATGGAACGTACAGAAAACATTATAAAGAAGTCAACAAAACAATGACTCCAAAAAAGGTCCATAATTCTAAAATCTAGAGATACTACTGCAGCAATGATTATTTTTTGCCATAATTCCTTGTTTTATTTTTTCTATGTATTTTAATATAAAGTTGAATTTATACTCTATAACTTTTTATATTGTTTATTCTCAAAACATATTCTATCATTTAAAAACTTGGTAAACTAATATTTGATAGCCTTTAAAATCCCACCAGATTTATTGTAACATTTGTTAAGTATTAATCTATTGTGGATTTTGTGATCCAAGTTTTCATTCATATGAAGGATGTCTTCATATACAAGTTTTTGTTGTATTTTAGAATTGGAAACCCTGATTTAAAGTATATGGACACCTATTAAATGAAAGTAACTACAAGCCAAGAATAATATATCCAGCTAAGCTCTCCTTTAGATATGAAGGAGAAATAAAGACCTTTATAGATATACAAAAATTGAAGGAATTCTCCACTGAGAGGCCTACACAGCAAGAAATACTGAAAGAAGTCAGCTCACCTAAAACAAAATGACAAAAAAACCACACAATTAGGAATAAGGTGACTAGCAGGCTGATAAAAGCAGAGGAGTACAATCCTTACTAAGAAGAGGGCATTATAAGCTTAAAATAAGAAGAAATTTCCTATAGCGAGATAGTAATGAACATTCAGCATACATAAGGACAAATTGAGAGAACAGTGACTGAAACTGGGAAGATTCAAAGATTTGAATTCAAAAAGAGGAATGGAGATAAGACACACAGAAGAAAAGAGACAACTGTATATGTACATGTATATGTATAGGTATAGGTATAGGTATAGGTATATGTATATGTATAGGTATATGTATATGTATATAAGTATACATTCGTAATGGTAACCCTATGCCAAAGATTTAGAACTGAAGTATATAACATACAACAAGAAGGACCAGAGGGAAAACCCACTAAAGCCAACCAAAACAAGGAAAACAGAAATATAAGGACAGGGAAGCAATGAAAACACTGAACTACCAGAAAGCACAAGATAAAATGGCTATAAGAAGACCTCATATTTCAATAATCACCCTAAATGTAAATGGACAGAACTCACCAATAAAAAGGCACAGCGATGCAGACTGGATCAAAAAGCAAAACCCAACCATATGCTGCCTCCAGGAGACACATCTCAGCTCCAAAGACTAATGTAGACTCATAGAGAAAGGGTGGAAAATGATATTTCAAGCAAATGGTATTCACAGAATAGGGGGAGTAGCAGTGCTAATATTGGATGAAATAGATTTCAAAATGAAAAAAGTAAAGAAAGAGGGACACTTCATAATGATGAAGGGAATCACACACCAAGAAGATATAATACTTATTAATATCTATGCTCCCAATCAGGGAGCCCTGAAATATATAAAGCAATTATATATATAATTCTATATATATTATATATAGAATTAAAGGGAGAAATAGACCAAAGCACTATCATAGTGGGGGACCTAAATACCCTACTGTCAGATATGAACAGATCATCCAAACAGAACCTCAGGAAGGAAATAAAATCCTTAAATGATACATTTGACCAACTGGACATAATTGACATTATAGAGCCTTTCATCCCAAAACAGCCGCTTATACATTCTTCTCTAGTGTACATGGAACAGTCTCGAGGACTGACCACATACTGGGACAGCCTCAACAAACATAAGAGGGTTGAAATCATACCAACCATATTCTCTGATCATGATGCTTTGAAACTAGAGATCAACTATAAAAAGAAATCAGGAAGAACCACAAATACATGGAGATTAAACAACATACTACTGAAGAATAACTGGGTCAGAGAAGATAGAGAGAGGGCAAAAAATACATACAAATGAATTATAATGATAGTACAACAGATCAAAACTTTTGGGACACAGCAAAAGTGGTCGTAACAGAAAAGTTCATATCACAGGCCTAACTCCAAAAATAAGAATGAACCCAAATAAACAACCTAATGCTTCATCTTTATAAACTAGAAAAGGAAGAACAAATGAAGCCTAAATTAGCAGAAGAAAAGAAATCATCAAAATTAGAGCAGAATTAAATGAGATTCAGATAAAAAGAAAAAAAAAACAATAGAAAAAATAAATGCAACAAAGAGCTGGTTCTTTGAGAAGTTTAATAAAATTGACAAACCTCTGGTTAGACTCACTAAAGAAAAAAGAGAAAGGATACAAATAAACAAAATCAGGGATGAAAGAGAGGAAATTACAAAAGATGCTGCAGAAATACAAATGATCATACAAGAATACTATGAAAAAGTATATAACACCAAATTGAATAACCCAGAAGAAATGAACCAGTACTTAGAAAAATACAATCTTCTAGACAGAACCAAGAAGAACTGGAAAATCTAAATAGACCGATCAGCAGTATGGAAATGGAAACAATCATCAAAAACCTACTAAAAAGTAAAAGTCCAGGACCAGATGGCTTCACCAGTGAATTCTACCAAACACTCAAAGAAATTTAATACCTATTTTCCTCAAACTCTTCTAAAAAATCGAAGACGATTGGGTAATGAAGCTGTGGTAAATATATACAATGGAATATTACTTAGCCATAAGAAGAGATAAATATTGCCATTTGCAACAACATGGGTGGACTTTGAGATAATCATACTAAGTAAATAAGCCAGACAGAAAATGTTGAAAATCACATGATATCACTTATATGTGGTATAAACCTAAAAGAAACAAATGAACAGGACAAACAGAGACTCATGGACATGGACAGTGGACTAGTGGTTGCCAGAGGAGAGGAGGGTAGTGGGGAGGGGAAAAAAATGTTAAATAAATAACTAAAATGCTAAATAAATAAAGTATGTGAATATTATTAATGCTCTTCATAACTAGACATATTACTTTCTAGAAATGTTGTAACATAACCAAGTATGAAAGTGGTTTTCCTATGAAACTCTTACCAACACTGCATAGAATTTTAAGTGGATTTTCCCATACATTCAGTAAAGTGCAGTATTGTTAAATGTGCACTAAGTCCACTGGAATAGTATCACTCTTTAAATATTTGATAATTTAACTGGAAACATATTTCTTTTATTTCTAGTAAAGTTAAATGTTTTCTTATGCTTACTAGACTCTTGGACTTGCTCTTCTGTGAACTGGATTCATGCCATTTATCTATTGAGGTCTAAGTAGTTATTTAAAATATGTGTTTTCTTTATATTTGTCAGACTTGCTATAAATATTTTCCCAGCTTGTTTCTTTCCATTTTCTTTGTGTTGTTTTGACAATCAAAGGTTTATTGTTTATATCATCGAATTTTTCAGTTTTTTCCTTTGTGATATTTTTCAAGTGGAATTCAAAATATTTTTACATTTTTTGAGACTTTTTTGACTTGTGGGTTATTTAGAAATTTATTATGTAATTTCTAAATATTTAGGGGATTATCCAGCTATCCTTCTGCTACTGATATCCACTGTGGTCAGGGAACATGCTTTGTATGACTTCTATATTTAAATTTGTTCAAGTGTGTATTATGGCCTCAGATGTGGTCTGTCTTAGTGAATGTTCCATGTGAGTTTGAGAAAAATGTGTGTTCTACTAAAGTTGGGTATTCTATTGATGCAAATTAGATCTAATTGATTGATAGTGCTATTTAGGCCATTGTTCAGGGATTCCCAACCTCCAGGCTGCAGATTGGTAGTAGTCAGTGGCCTGTTTGGAACTGGGCCACACAGCAGGAGGTGAGTGGCAGGCGAGCAAGAGAAGCTTCACCTGTATTTGCAGCCGCTTCCCAGCACTAGCATCACTACCTCATCTCCACCTCAGGTCATCAGGCTTTAGATTCTCATAGGAGCACCTGTCCCTGATGCCAAAAAGGTTGGGTGCTGCTGATCTATATCCTTACTGATTTACTGCCTGCTTGATGTCTCAGTTACGAGTTGAGGGGTATTGAAGTCTTCAACTATAATTATGGATTTGTCTATAGCTCCTTTCAATTCTATCAGTTTTTGACTCATGTATTTTGATGTATTTTTAGGTCTATGAGTGTTTAGGTTGTTAAGTCCTCTTGGAGAATTAAACTCTATTATTATGTAATATCCCATTTTACTCCTGATAAATTCCTCATTCAGAAGCCAGCTTTGGTTGAAATTAATATACTCTAGCTTTCTTTGATTAATGTTAGCCTGGTAGATCCTTCTCCATTTCTTTACTTATACTCTATCTGAGTCTTTAAATATAAAATGGGTTTTTCATTGTTAGGCTTGTTTTGTTGTTGTTGTTGTTGTTGTTGTTGTTTTTAACCCACAATAACATTCTGTCTTTTTTAATTAGTATATTTATATCATTCACTTTCAGGCCTTTACTGTGAAAATCTGCTGGATTCCTGAACATAAAAACCACAAAAATATGGGATTTACCCCCAACACTGTGGTCCCCAAGAGCTTCTCACTCATACTAGTGTACAGTCAGCCTCTGGAAATTCATTCAAAATTATCATTTGAGTATACAACTTTAATTGACCAAAGTCAATGAAAATTAAGGCCAAGGAGATGATTTGACACATCTAAAAGATATGTTTTCAGATACACAACCATGGCATAAGACACTGTCTAAAAAGTGTCTGTGAAGTATCCTTTTAAAATGGATTAATTTCTACAGACGTCAAGAGCATGCTACCTACCACTTTAGACCTAACAGAGACCTCACAGAGCCTAATCCTGGGAGCTGAGATCCAAGAAAGAGTAACTTGGAAGGCAGAGCGGCTTTCCTGCAGCCCCTTAGGCTATGTTTCTGGGGAGAGCATTTCTAAGAGCTTCACAGAAACAGCAAACTAGACAGAAATTTTATATATTATACCCAAAGCACCTTCCCTCTCTCCTGTTACTGGCTTTGTCTGTATCTATTTAGAGATGCCCAGTTTACAGGTCTGGCCAGAGTCGCACCATGTCTTTATGTTGTGAAGGAATTTCACAGTCCCTTGTATACTTCCTACCTTTCTACTGTGACAAGTGGATAAAGGCTCCAGTCTAATTTGGAGCACAATAAAAATCTAGACAGCTCAGGGCAAGGTTACCTAAAGAGCCTCTTGCAGCTTACTAATAGGGCTAATAAGTGCATTATGTTAATGGTATTTCTGAAAGACCCAAGCCACAATAAAGTTATAGTAATCAAGATAGTGAGGTACTGGCTTGAAGATAGACATAGAGTTCAAGACTTGAGAATCGAGAATCCAGAAATAAATCCTTATATTTTTAACAAAGATATCAATTCAATGCTGTAAGAATAATCTTTTCAACAAGTGGTGCTGGGACAACTGAATATTCATTTGCAAAAAAAATACAATTGAGCCATTATCTCACAAAACACAAAATGAATAAAAGACTTAAATGTAAAAGCTAACACTATAAAACTCTTAAAGAAAACACAGGCATAAATCTTCATCACTGTGGATTAGGGAATTGTTTTGTAGATATGACACCAAACAGCACAAATGACAAAAGAAAAAATATATAATTAGACTTCATCCAAAGCTAAAACATTTGTACTTCAAAAGCTACTATCAAGGGAGTGAAAAGAGAACACAAAGAGTGGGAGAAAATATTTGTAAATCATATAAATGATTAGAGAATTGTATGTGAATACATAAAGTGTTAAAATTCAGCAATAAAATAAAAATAGCCCAAGAGCCCACATTTTGGTTTCTAATGGCATTCTTCAATGGTATTAATTAAAAATATATATATATATATATATATATATATATATATATATATATATAGGGCTTCTTGGAGAAATGGTTAATTCTAAGACTGATGTAAGAAATATACAAGATGGGCCTGGAGCATCTTTTAGTGCCAGAATGTAAGGAGGTACTCAAACATACACACACGTGCACACGCACGCACACACACACACTGATAGAGATATACCAAAGGGACTCAGGAGCCAACTGAAAGAGCGCCCAGCAGACTAAATTGAAACAAGAAGACAACTTGAGCAAGAAGACAAATAAAAGGGTATTAAATTATAAATCAAAGTATAAAATAAATAACCATGAGTCCATCAGAATATGAATAAGCGAATGAATACAGAAATAGAAAGAGAAAGAAAGAGAAAGAGAGAGAGAGAGAGAGAGAGAGAGAGAGAGAGAGAGAGGAAGAAAGACAAATCTTGTGTGCAGAAGAATTCCAAATAATTTATATAAATATTCTACCTGCATTAGGTGGCACATAACTTCCTTCTCTTTAGAAGTGAGCTGTGCAAAGTGACTTCCTTGCAGAGTACAGTATGGAAAAGGGGCATGAAAGAAACTGTAAACACTGCCTCTGCCAAGTGATCAAGGTCCATATCAACAATGATAAGCCATGTCGATAGTGTGTAGTGAAAATGACACTTTACCTTTGTGGCCTTCCTCTCAAAAACATACAATCCTAGTCTAATCATGAGAAAAACATCAGTACTCCTCAAAACTGTCAAGGTCATTAGAAATAAAGAATGTCTGAGGAGACAGGAAAACTAAATATAGTATGATATCATTAATTGTAAGAAGTATACCATATTAATGTAAGCTGTTAACAACAGGGGAAACTAGGTACAGGGTATATGGGAACCCTAAACTATCTTCACAATTGTTCTGGAAATCTAAAACTGTTCTAAAAAACAAAATTTATTTTTAAAAAGACACAATAAACAAAGTTTAAAAATACAAATAACCCAATTTAAAAATAGGCAATGATTTGAATAAACATGTAGCCAAAGGAGATATACAAATGGCCAATAAAGACATGAAAAGATATTCAACATTCTTAACCTAAAGAGAAAGGTAAATCAAAATTGTAGTAGATACCACCTCAAACTCACTAGAATGATAGACAATAAAAGTTATTGGCAAGGATTCAAAGGAACTGGAACCCTCATACATAGCTGGTAGAAATGAAAAATATGTAGCATATTTGGAAAAAAGTTGTCATTTCCTCAAAAAGTTCAACATATGACCCAGAAATTCAACTCCTACATATACACCCAAGAAATAATGTATGTTCTCACAAAAACTTGTACATGAATGTTTAAAGCAGTATTATTCATAATAGCTGCACAGTAGAAACAAGTCAAATATCCATCAACTGATGAATGGATAAACAAAATATAGTATATCCATACAGTGGAATATTATTCAGCTATAAAAAGAAATTAAGGATTGATACATGCTAACACATGGATGAACATTCAAAACATTGTTTCGTGAAAGAAGCCAGACACAAAAGGTTATATACTGTGTGTGTTCCATTTCTATGAAATGTCTATAATAGACAAACCATAGAGACAGAAGGTAAATTAGTGATTTCCAGAGGTGAGGGGAAATGGGAAATGGAGAATGACCGCTAGTGGGTACAGAGTTTCTTTGGGAGGCAATGAAAAGTTTCTGGAATTTGAATGTCACAACTTTGTGAATATCTCCTGAGTTATATGTTTAAATAAAATGAGAAAAATAAGATTCAAGCCATACTATGACCTGTCCTCACCATTTTCCTCCAAAAAAAAAAAAAAAGAAGGAAGATGTGTCATATGACACATATGCTATTTATAGAGAAACTAAGATACCAAAGTGGACAGCCAAGCTGCCATCATCTAGATAAGCAATTATTGGATGCCTGCTGTGGGCACGGCCAGTACTCAC
Organism: Cynopterus sphinx; assembly: GCA_030015415.1. Taxonomy (NCBI): domain Eukaryota; kingdom Metazoa; phylum Chordata; class Mammalia; order Chiroptera; family Pteropodidae; genus Cynopterus; species Cynopterus sphinx. The sequence continues at coordinate 123,241,129 of CM057382.1, forward strand.
CATTTCTCTAGAGAAAGTAATGCAAAAAGGCAAAGAACATTCTCCCCCTTTATGAAATAGGAGTCCAGGATAAACATGTCATCTCTATCCAAATAAAATAACTAATGGGTGCTAGGTTAACGTTGACCATTCATTTAGAAAACTACAGGTTTGTTATGATTATTTGTATGAGAACTGACTGTAATACAGCTGAAAACACGAGATCTACTCTGTGCTCACCATTTCTATACTACACAGAGTAGCCCCCATTTTCATGGGCTAATGGAACAGAATACCAGCTGGCAGTTTGAGCAACAATGATCTACAACAAGTGAGGCTTTTATGCCTTTTTTTTCTTTTTGTCAAATACAAAAAAAAAAAAAACAAGCTTCAGAGTGAATTTTTTAATTGAGGAGACAGGAGGCTACCTGATTTCCCAATCCTGAGGAAAATAATGTGTTTAGAAAAGAGGACCAAAAAATAAAAGCTACGAAAGAAAGTAAAGAAGAAAATGCACATGGTTTCAACACGAATATTCTCTCACAGCACATGAAGACTATAATATATTTGACCTGTATTCATAGGTCCTGGAGGGGAGGGAGCCCCACCTGAGAAAAGCATTGCTCTTTGAGAGGAGGAAATGGCATGAGGCCAAGGCCAGTGAAGGAATAGCGGTGAAGTCTGACCAGCATTCAACTGAGGCAGAAACTTCCTGACGATGTTGCTGTGGCAACGGCCCTGACTGTGTATCAGAATATGAGAAGAGGACCCAGTCGTCCCTGACCTGGGAAATGAAGTCATTGCTTGTTAAATGGTCCAAGCCGGTGGCTGCCATGGAAACCACAGAACTCCTCCTTTCTCATAATAGGGATGGGAAGAGACAGTTCCAGAAATCTGTGCGGAAAGCAGAGTTCAGACGTGCCTGCTTCTAAAACTCATGTCAGGTTTGTTTTCTCTTCTTCCCTGGCATAATAATCCCTGATTCCTTCCCACCTGACCTCTGTGGGAAACAGACTCAGGAAAAGGTCTTTTTGTTCCTGGCTTTATTAACGTAATGCCAGTCATTAACCAGAGCGGTCCTTGCTATGCAAAGAACTCAAATGAGACACTTCCCATATAACAAACAGTGAAAAGAAGTTATCACTGAGTAGAAATATAAATAGTTACATGTGTAACGAGGTGGATGTAGTGAACACCTGAAGTTTGGGCTTATTCGGTATCCATTTCTCCTTCAGCTCATAAGAACATCCTGATTTTCCTTTGAGAAATACCACTCTCCCATTCTTGGTCCACATGGTTCAAACGGAGCCCTCTCCTGCCCACAAAATACAAGAACAAGCATGTGACTCAGGTGTGACCAAAGAAAGCATAGTAATTAGTCCACAATGCCCAAGTTACTCCACTGGGTCATAGAACTTTGGCTAAGCTGAAGCAGTAAACTTGGAGCTGCCAGAAGACATCTTCCCTAACTGAATGGCGAAAGATCATGTGCAATGTAAAGAAATGAGGCCAATGACAAAGGACAGTAAGGCTGAGGGAAAGAGAAAGTCCTGAGGACATCATGCGATCTTCGAACAAACTATACCTGAAGATGAAGTTGCTTGTAGATGTCTCAAATACATGAGTTTATTGATTATATATTAAGTAACCTGGCCATTACCTAATAGCTGGAAATGGGTTATTTTTCTACTTCAGTAAAGTAAAAGAGGTTACCAATACAGTGCATAAATTGAATCACAATTTTTACTAAAATTTCTGACAAGTGATTTGGTATAGTTACCTCTAGCATACAAAATGGACCTTGCCAAAGCCTGCTGAATGACTGGCCAACAACTCACCCACTAGAGAAGGCATACGAAATCTGAAGAGAGAACAAAGAAATTAAACTCTAAAATTAAAACATTTTCTTAAATTACTTTTCTGAATTGATCAAATGACAAGGATTATATGTAATGTTGGTATATAAAATGTTAATAATTATTTAATAACATTAACAATGGTTATTATTGTAAATTAGCATTTTAGAACCCATTTTTATGTGCTGGTGCAAATTATTTTGTATTCATAAATTTTTTTTTGTATTCTCACTTAAATCTCACCTTAATAGGGGAACTATAATTATTTTCATTTTGTAGAATTGAGGCTGGGATCATTTACAAATGTGCTCAAGGTCCCTCAGTGGATTCTCAGTGTCTGACAGAATACTTCGCTCGGTGCTATCTTATAAAACAAGTAAGACCTAAACTTGCCTTCAAGGAGCTATAATCCAGTTAGCATTAGGTATAAAAGGCAATATCATATGTAAGGGCCAGGCTAATGGTACAAAGCATGAATGTTATAAGATTTCAGTGGAAAGAAAGATCAGAAAACACTGAAGAGGTGAGTTTTATGCAAGACCCAAAAGGAGAAGGAAGGTAAGAGAGACAGCTGAACTCAGAAAAGAGGGAATGGCACCAAGGTGGTGGGAAATAGAGCAGCAGCTGGGCCTTGCTGAAGTAGCGGACTTTTGCTGGGGTAACATTGGCAATGAGCAGAGATCAATCAGGTAAGCCCTTAGATTCCAGGTTAAGGGATTTAAACTATCTCGTCTCGAAGAAACAAAAAAGGCACCAGATCAAGATGGTACTGTACTAATGAGGCATCATCTTGAAGATAATTTCCACTGTAGAGACCTGTTCAGAATTACATCTCTAAAGAGTTAAGAATTAGAGTAACTTGAGAAATATGCGTAATAGTTAACCACATAAGCAGCATTTCTGGAACATAGAAAACCTACATTGAAGCTAGGAGACACCCCCCAAAAGGGAATAGCGCAGTGTAAACTGTTATCAGTGACTCAAAATCAAATCAAGTGTGTGTCTAATTTGCTTTTCCTGCATTTTCTCTCCATTTTCTCCTCCTTTATCATGAGTATCTGTCCCACTGTGGTATCTCCATACTCTCTCTCTTTAACTCCCTCCTTCACTCTGTCTTTCAAGCTCAAAAATATTGAGAACTCAGTCTCTTCCTCTTTGCCTCACTTCAACCCTTTTCTCTAGGCTCTTCTGCCTCTGCTCATCTCTCAAAATGTTGGTGTTTTATACCCTCCGTGTGTGTGTGTGTGTGTGTGTATGTGTGTGTGTGTGTGTGGAGAGAGAGAGAGAGAGAGAGAGAGAGAAGGAATGGAGTGTAAGTGTGTGTAGAAAGAAAAGCATAAATATATGTTAGTCTATGTGACTCTCTGGTTGTCTGGGGGCAACAGAAGCTAAAAATGTAACTTAAACATTTATTAGTCCCTTCCATCCCTAAAATCAAACAGAGGTGCTTTGGGTGAATGAGAGAAGTGTAAGGAGTTACTGAAGTCTTTAGTACCAGAAAAAGGAAATCTCCTTTGTCTATATTATTAGCTCAAAGGAAAGTTATTCATGGTGAATGGGTTTAGTTATTCTATATTTCCTATAACTAAATTGATTTTTTTAAGGAGAAAATTCATAGAATGAATCTACAATTAAATCTTAAAAAGATTTAAACAGACAAGAAAGACCAATGAACAAATGTACTACTATGTTTACTCACTTAAAAAAAAAGTACCAAAAGGGGAAGAGATTAAGATGTATAAATTGCCAATTATAAAAACAGTCACAGGAATGTAAAGTACAGTATAAAGAATATAGTCAATAGTACTGTAATAACTATGTATGGTGCCAGGTGGGTACTAGACTTATCAGGGATCACTTTGTAAGTTATAAAAATGTCTCATCATTATGTTGTACACCTGAAACTAATAAAATATTATGTGTCAACTGCATTAGAAAAATTAAAAAGTATATTTTTTAAAAGTACCTATGCTTTTCAAAAGGTGACAGCCCAAACATGGAAGCACATCATTATCTGTATCTGTAAAGTTGTCCTCATTCAGTGCTTCCAAATGAGCCAGGACCCTCACTGGTAAAAGTGCCCTGGGCTGCTGAGGACAGGACACTGCAGTGTGTTTCAAAAGCACTCCTGCCCTTTCCAATGTGGTCAACATTATAACATTTTTTTTCTTAACTCAAAGGTTTTACTGTTTAGAAAAGAGACTAGATTCATAAGGGAAAATTAAAGATGACCAAAGCTGCAAAAGCAGAATAGAAATACCTTTGAGCCACGCAGAAACATGAACCAGGAGCTCTTTGTGAGTTCTCTGTGAGGGAGAGGCTTTAAAACACCATGAAAATTAAAAACACCCTATGTATCCAAGCATATTTATATAAGGGTGCTATCTTTCTTTTTATAACTGCAATAACCCCAAGAACAAATGTATATAAACTCTACTTAATAGATTACCAACAGATTTAATCAAAAGGGAAATTCTCTGATGAATCTGGTGAGAGTTTCTGGAGAACCTGCTATGTGCCAGGAACTGTGCTAAGTCCTCAGGCATCTTATGTGATCTTCACAAGGCCCCCAGAAAGCAGGAAGCATTATCGCCATTTTGTAATCGAGAAACCTGAGATTCCAAAGAACTAAATAATTTGTCCAAGATCCAAACCTAGTCCAGACTCCCACTCCCACTCATCCTCCTCTGACTCCTCCGACTAAGTGTTCGAACACAAAATCCACCTGAACAAGGTCGTTTGTAATAACAGTGGAAAGAGTCCTGGACTGAGTTCCAAGTTCTAGTGTCCCACCTTGGCCCTAGGAAGACATTTCCTTGTCATCTAGTCTAAATTGTCAAGGTTGAAATAATCAAAATGATTTTTGCCAAAATCCGTAAAATGAATGCATGGGATGGCACCTCAAATCATTCTTTCATTCTTTCAGTCTAAGTGCCTTTTTCTTGATGGAACTGGTGGATGTATTCTCTTCACCACTCAGGACCTTGGTAATGGTGTGTGTCTGCCCAGAATACTCATCTCACTGGAAATGTCAATCTCCTATGACTATCCAGTTTTCTCAGCTAAGCTTCTCTTGGTAAAAAATCTGAAAGCATTCATCACAAACACCTTTACAAAACCATGTTTTTGCAAGGTAGCAATAAAGGTGAATGAGAATAATAGAACTCCTGGAAAGCAGATGGTTACAGTAAATACTAGTATCTCTGAGCCTCAGTATCTCCATCTATGCACAGAAGAACTGGACTGAAGAATCTTTAAGTTATCATCCATTCTTATGATTTTATCATCCTATTAACCATTCTACCAATTGGTAGAAGAATTTATAAGCTTTAAAAAACGATAGCTAGATAATAGGCAGATGTAGACAGATAAGTAGATATTCCTGTATATTGGATCTCTTTTATACAAATGTACAGTAAGTTACACTTTATTTAACAACGCTAATGGTGCTAAACCCATAGCATTTCTATAAGAAGCAATCCAAATCCTGAAATAAACAACCCCTCCTTACCCAAAAATTTTTTAGAAAAAAATTACCATCTGACAGTTTTAAACATTCTCTTTACTAGAAACATTTTTAAAAAAAAATAGTTAAGAAAGAGTCATGCCATATAGGAAAACTGGTCATAATATGCAGAGCTCAAGACCATAAACTGCTGGTTCAAGTACAGCTATCAACAGGCTCAAGCTCAGTTCTTCTATAATTTTTAAGAGGAAGGAGTAGGAAGGTACTAGTAATTTCTCTTAAATTATAGGAGAAAGTGCCTGGCATATTGTAGGTGCCCACAACTTTTTGCTGAAAGGAAAGAACACAATATGGTGAATACAAAGGGCCTTAAACCCACAGAACACTCATGCACACACAGTAGAAGGTACAGGACCAAGTTTAGAGAATTGATGCCCTAATCCCACTTTCACTTCCCCTTGACCTTTTGCCAGCATAATCCTGCTAAAGACAGTCACTGTACCTCATAAATTTGTCCTCGTGGTACCCTTGAAAAAACTTCTTCATAACATACTGAAAGACAATAGACAGGGAAAACAGAACATTAAATCTACAATGTCAACATGTAGCGTATTGTAAAGTGAGGAGTTTGGTTCCAGAGCTCACAGCCCCAGTTTAAATCTTGGCTCTAGCATGGCCTTTAAGCAAATCATTGACTCTCTTTTACTCTCAATTTTCTCAAATATCTTTCTCAGTTACTGATTATTTGAAGATATATTTCTCATTTAAAAAAAAAAAAAGCCTATTCAGATATAATTCACATACCATACCATAAATCCATTGAGAGTATACAACATTTCTAGTATCATCACAGAGTTGAGAATTTTAAAACATTTTCATCATCCTAAAAAGAAGCCCTGCACCTATTGTCAATCATTCCACTTTTCACCTCATCCTCCCTTCCACAGCCCTAAGAATTCACCCATCTATTTTCTATGTCTATAAATTTGCCCATCCTGGACATTTTATATAAATGGAATTATACAATATGACTTCTTCTGTGACTGCCTCCTTTCACTTAGTATGATGTTTTAAAGGTATATCTATGTTGTAGCATGTAGTAATACTTCATCCCTTTTGATTCCAAATGATATTTCATTTTCTAGATATGCAGCATATTCTATTTATTCATTAATGAATATCTAAAGATCGTTTCAGCTCCTTGGAGTGATATTTATGTAGGTGCATTGAATTTTTCCCCTTCATTCACTTTATCCACACATAGGTACTATGTTAGTTTGGGCCTCCCAAATAGCTAAATCATAATAAAATTCCTCATTAAGGTAGGTAAATTGAGTACCACCAATAAAATGTTCTTTATTTCTCATCATTGTCCTTTGCTTAATAAGTCAAGCAATTGCAGGATCCTGTCATTTTTTTTTTCATCCAGACCTCACTAATGGTCATATCTAGATATTGTCATTAGAAAAACTGTATCATTTCAAATCTTTAATTTCATTTCACTCCCTTGATTACCATCCGTCCAACGAGTCTTTGCCCTTCCCAGAATATCCACTCTATCCTCTCTACTACCTTTTGACTATCTAGCAGCACTTTCACAACCTCATTTTCTTCCTTAACCAGCTTAGATACCATGACCCATCACCATCATCACCCTTCTCTTGCATAAAACCTCCACTTCCAGCCCTTCTGCTTTCTGTTGTTCTTCCTGGCAAAAGTTATAACCCTGATCTAATGATCTGCTGTTCTCAAATCTGAGTAGTTGAACATGGCTGGAAAGAAATCATCCAACATGCCTCAGCATGAGGGGCATTACTTTAAACTGGCCTTTTCCTTGTTTATTTACTCTCCCAGTTTCCTCTACAGCTATTTCATATTCCTCTCTTTTTAATTTTTATCCCCTTGATCTTTCTCACCCTCATTAATAAACTGATGGACTTCTTTTTATTCCACTGAGAAAACAGCTGAAAGCAGAAAATAATTTTCTCCACATCCCTCTAACAAATCTACCAACTTACCCTCATTAAAATGCATACATTCTGCTTTTCTTCTCATTTCAATGGACGAACTAGTCTGGTCATCAATATAACACGAAAGTTTTCAAAAGAGATTAGACAATGGTGGAGAGTATAGAGTTGAGTTAATAGAAAGTACATTAGAAAACTAATTCCAGGGCCAAATTCTCGATTTGTGTACTCGATCACAACTCCTCTTGCATTTTGCAAAAACTCGCTTAGCAAAGGAAAAGTAATCATAGTTTACCACTTAGTTCATCTATAGATAAAGTTTACATAGTCATAATAAAGTAAACTCTGAATATTGATCTAATCAAAATTATGAAGTTATGTGTCATTTATTAACATCTCACCATGGAAGATGAGAATTTACCTTTCATTTCTCCTCCACATCTCCTCTTATTAGAAAAAAAACTTAAGAAAACAATCATCTTTACTTCATCATTCCTTTCTCACTGAAACTACAAGAAACAAGATGACCAATAACCTCTATGTCACCATATCAATGACCAAGTCTAAGTCCTCATCTTATGCTTACTGGCAGCAGAATTCACACAGTTGATCCTTTACATACTTCTTGAAATACTTCACGTGACTACCTTGGCTTCCTCATACTTGATGGAGCATGGAAGATCCAGGAGTCAAACTGAAGGCAATAATGACAATTTGGGAGAACCACACAAGAGCATTTTTTATTTGACTATTTTTATTTATTTTTTAGGCAAGGCAACCCTTGGTTGATCTCACAGATTGCAAGGACATTGTCAGCTTACAACCCCTTATTATTATTATTATTATTATTATTATTATTATTATTTTATTATTTTTAATATATCTACAGCACCTGGTCTTCCTAGCGAGAGCATTTTTGAGCCTTGCTTTCATGAGGAAGACTCCAGGGTTTATTTTGAAAGAAAAAGATCACTAGTGTGCCCCTGCTATCATACCACTGGGATCTAGAATGTTCTCTCCCCAGGCGATCTGTTGCTGCTTTCTCCATTGCAACAAAATCTGTGTGTCCCAGTTCAGTACCTATAATTTTATCACACCCTATCTGCACCCACACATTTTGTCAAAAAAGGTAAGGTGCAAAATGGACAAGGGCATTGTAAAATAAAATTTACGGAGACCCATTATGTCTTTCACTCTGGCCCATATAGGGACTCAGTAAACAGTGTGCTCCTCTAAGTGGTCATTGTCCTATAATCTAGGACCTTGTCAATCCAAAAAGAGAATCCAAGTGCCTAAACCAGAATTAAGTTTATATCTTCTATGCACCCTGTTGGCTGGGCTGCCACTTGGAGAGTGTACCAACCAGGCTGGCCAGGACTGCTGTTCAGGGGGAAAAATGTATCACACCTGGAAATGGTCAGGGTAGAATCCCAGTAAGTTTACATAACCCCCCAAACCTGGTTACTACCCAGGAAGATATTGAGAAGAGATTATCTCTTTCTGGGGGCAGCTGCATTCAATGACCAAACTGCCTTACTAAGTGGTGTGAACCAGAAGCCAGTGAAGGAGATAGAATCAGAAACACATTTGAGTAGAAGTTTTTTAGGTCATTCTAACATGTAACAAACCCAGATGCCTATGGGTAGCAGGGACCATAAAAGGTTCTTTGAATTTCTTGGAAATTAGCCCATTGTTGAGTGGCTTTTGTAATAAAAGATATACTATTATCATACTGCAAATGATCCAGAAGGCCAAATACATAACATAGGTTATTTTGAGGGCCACCATACTAAATAGTAAATGAACTTTTCTTCTATTCTGGAGGAAGGGGCATCTCTATTTTCCATGGCTATCCTTTACAATGTGTTGAAAAGAACGTCTGGACAGAAGTAGGCAGGGCCTCCACTCATAAGATGTGCAGAAAGACAAGATGCTCATGACTCCTAGCAGGTAGTTGAGTATAAAATTAACACCAGAAATAATGATAATTATATGTGTATACACACATATTAACTAATTAGAAGACACACTAGAAGAAATGAATTAATGATATAAAATATCACCAAAATTAGAAACAAATTAACATTAATGAGCTTATGACTATGATACCCTGAGAATACAATAGTATTTATATTGTTTTCATATCCTGAGTTTTACCATGATTATAAAACCCAAACTAAAACAACTTACTGGTACTCTTCAAAAAATATTAACATCATGAAAGTCTGAGAAAATATTCACTAAAGAAAAGTGAAGAATCATGATAACCAACACAATATGTGATCCTGGGCTGCATCCTGTGCCTGGAAAGAAAAAAGTTGCTGCAAAGGACATTATTGGGACAATAGGCAAGTTGAAATATGGACTTCAGATTAAAGTATTGAAACAATTCTAAATTTCTTGAGTTAAACATTTTAGACAGATAGATGATAGATAGGTAGATAAATAGGTAGATAGATAGATGACAGATAGATAGATAGATGATAGATGATAGATAGATAGATAGATGATAGATAGATAGATAGATAGATAGATAGATAGATAGATAGATAGATAGATAGATAGATAGATAGACAGATGAGAGAGGAGAGAGGGAGGGAGAGAGAGAGAGGATAGATAAAAAGAGAGCATAATAAAGTAAATGTGGCAAAAGACTAAAAATTGGTGAATCAGGGTAAGGGGACTATAAGAGCTCTTAGTACTATATTCCAGCTTTAAGTTTAAATTTTTTTCAAAATAAAAAATAATGTTTGGGAATAAACCAAAGAAGAAATGTTTATGATGTCTATGAATAAAACTTAAAACTTTAAAACTCTACTAAGGGACATAAAAGAAGTTTTAAATCACTAAAAAACATATCCTAGGAAGATATAACTCATTAAGATGTCAATTTCCCTTAAATGCAAAATTTAATGTGATCTCAAGATACAACACAAAAATAGTAGGAAATCTTTTTTTAAATACCATACTGGATATTAAACTGTGTCATAAAGCCACAGTTGAGTAATGCTATATGACCAGGTAGACTGCTCAATGGACTAATTTCAAAAACCAGAAATACATTCAAATACACATGGAAATTTTGAGCCAGCAATTCTAATAGTAGGATTTTTCAACTAGTAAAATATTTGCATGTAACCAAAATGACACATGTGCAAAGTCATTCATTATAGCATATTAATAATAGAAAAAGATTGGAAATAGCCTAAACTGGAAATAGTCCATTAATAGGGACTAATAAAATGAATTATGATCCTTCCACACAATGGGATTCTATGCTTCCATAGAGAAAAATAAGGATATTCTGTAGGTACTGAAACAAATGTTCTCCTAGATACAAAGCAATGTGTTTAGCATACAACTACTTATTTTTTAAAGAAGAGGAGGGGAGAGAATTTACTGTATGTTGTGATTGATAGGAAACAACTGTGGCAACAGGAATTCAAAATATTATCTTTATCATTGATAATGCTCATATCAGAGAATGTGATTTAGGTATGAGTCAACAGTGGGTTTCCCAATACCAAATCCCAGAAGCATGTAGTCTCATCCACCAAAGTGGGATCCTCACATGTCTCTCCACGTAGGAGCCACCCCTTTTACATTTCCCAACATAAAACTTCAGAGCACAAAGCCTTTGCTGGAGTCATCTTGGCTCCCAAAATAAAAGAGAGGAGGAGGAGGGCTGGACTCCACATACCAGTTTTTCTCCCAAACTCATAAATAGGGTTAAAAGTGAGGAGAGTTAGAAAAAAAATTCTCTTCTTGTAAACCTTGTAGGTGAGCAAGTAGTTTTCTTTCCTATCCCCTGCCCCAACAGGGTAGACAAGAAACATAACTGAAAGCCTGTAGTAACAGGTACTAGACGACTGAGAGACATGGATTAAAGGAGACCATGAAATGGTTTCCCTTTTATATTTTCAAATTTTAAATAAAGCATGGGATTATATTCTCTATTCAACTATAAATAAAAGTAAAATAAATAAAGCCATCTCTGTGCAGATAATTGAAAACTGCCAAAAAGGGATAGAAGAAGCAAGACTGAATTCATGTATCATTGTTTCATAACTGGTGAAAAAGTGGAACTTTACCTAATTTGAGAATTAGAAAATTAGTTAGATTTTTTTTTCCAAAAGCAGGTAAATAACCCAGAAAGTATGACCTCTCTAGCCATGTTTTTGGTCCTTTTGCACAAAACGTGTTATTTGTCCAACAAGAGGCCATAGACAGGGTTCAAGAGGGCTGCTGCAGACATGATCTGTAAAGAATGGTGGATCCGGAGAGGGATGCAATATGACTAGTAAATACCTTCTCAGTGCCAGGGGCTGGTACAAAGTGAGTTAATAGCCTCACGGATGCTCTGGATAAAGAGCTCATGTTGACCAACATTTATAATGCAAAGAATGTCTTTTCCATGATCTAAGGGCACTTCTTACCTTACAAGCTGACTGGTTCATATAATGGTGCCTGCCCATGCAAACACAAAGGGGTGTGCTCTGGTCCCCATTTCGTCCTCTTCAAATTGACCTCTTCTTTGCTTTGTAGACACTGAACAAATGAAGAAATGAAGAATGGGTCAGTAGCTGTCACCTTGACTCTGCTTTTAGGGACCAGAGAGGTCTAGATTTTTACTACTTCTATATGCTAAAAATATTTATAAAAAGGTTTATTTACTTTTTTGTAGTTTTTATACCTTTTCTACTTATGCTCCCATATTTTCGGTAGTCTCTGAAGTCTCAAACCAGGCATATTTTTAAAACAGCACTATAAATAGATCAAGAGAGGCAGCCAAGGAAAATGTCACCAACTCACAGTAGCACTGAAAGTAATGTTTCAAGAATGATTGACTCAAAGTGCTTCCTTGCTGGGCATGTGAAGGCTGAGGCAATGGTGAAAAAGTTTAACATACCAAATTCAAAAAGGACATTTAGGACAGCTATGTCACTCTGCCCTCCTTCTTGTCCTCTGACTTCCTCCCATGGAGAAATTGGCCTCTTCCTTCTGAATGGCTTTGCTGTATTTGAAGTAGTGTTGTGTAAATTTGGTTCTGAGTTTTCCTGTTAGGTTAGAGGAAGCAGAGGAATAAACTGTGTGTCAATGAAGGGGAAACAAAGTGAAGAAAAGGTGTAGTAAAAAAAAAAAAGTGTAAAAGATGAGGGATATTAATAAACAATACCAAACAAGGCAAAACAAAGCTCACCTCTTCTCTCAAACACTGTAGCATAGAAGTGGCTTCTGGTGGCAAAGCATTGCTTTGGGCGGGTCATGTACCTACAAGGACCTCAGCCTTCCCAGCAAGCCTGCCCCTCACAGTCCATTGGCTACAGTGCTGGTCCCTAGACCAAAGGAGTTTTAAAATACAGTTTTTCCTTGTCCATGTGAAACTGAGGAAATAGGAAGCAATGCAGTTAACTTTTTATGAAGTTAAAATTGAAATAACTCTTTTATTCTGCTGTATTGACCCTGAGCAGGACATACCTGTCCAAAAGGACTCCTTGTGGGTAACTTGCCCAAATTAATGATCAAAGTCTAACAGCAGCTGTTTACAGTAGACCTCTCATTCACACTGCATCTCAGGGGAAAACTAGACCCCACTGCCACACCTCCTGCACTGTCTTCTTGCAGACTGAGCTGACCCATGTGAAGGAGGTCCTGGAATCACATTTTGACCAATGGCCTGAGAGCCTCCCCATTCAATGGGGAGTGGATACCTGACAACCAATCAGGATGCACGATTTTGACCAATCATGACTGTGCAATTTGGACCAAACTGCATAAATTTGGATCCTTCATTTGCATAAAAATGGATGAATCAGGGACCAAGAGGGGCACTTTCTATAAGCTGGCATCCCTTTTGTCTTGAGGGGTGCACTTCTGATTTCTCTTACAAGCTGCATTTCTGTGGTTTACAAACTGTTCACCTGAATGAAATCTCACCATTTTCTGCACACCAGAATGGGGACTCCTGTTGGCATTGGATTGGTGGCAGTGATGTGCTCACTTTGGCAGCAAATATACTAAAATTGAATTAGCAGCAGCAACCTTCTGTTGACAGATGTTATGTCCTTTCAAAACTGGTGATGTTAAAATGGTCCCTTTTCACACTTTGAAGCTAGTAGATGCTGGTTTTTTGTTTTTTGTTTTGTGTTTTGGGGTTTTTTTTGCTAGTTGCCTTTAAATTTCCAAGTGGGAAATACATTATTCAGAATCAAACTTTTACTATACAATTGTTTTATTGAAAAGCACTTAATAGGAACTATTTTTCTATTAATTATTTTTGCTATTTGCTTTTATTTTGTCCCACTTGGCATAATAAAATGGTTGGGAAACTCTCCACCTCAATTTTATAAATATATGTCTTACTGACCCATGAACTACAATAACCTGAAAAACACTGTTCTAAAATGTTTACCAAAGTGTACCACAGGAAGTTAACTCCAGTGTAGATAAAATGTGTTCAAAAAAGATATCATTATGATTAAAAGTTACTTCAAATGAATATCAAAAATAATTTCGCAATAGAGCAGCTCAGCAGATATAAAAATAATCCTTTTAAATTGCAAATGATGTGCAAACATGTCACTCCTCAAATAATTAGTCAGGTAGAGTTAATGAAAGTCTGTTATTAAAAAAATATATTTGTTATTAAAGACTGCTGGCTTCATAATTCTCTTGCTTTAATAGCTTTAAGATTCCTTCTTTAAAAACCTCAAATAGTCATTTACTTTTATTTCAACAACTTCAGTAAAGTTAGAGCAAAATATTAATACAAAGTCTAAAACTTTTCATTTTTGTGGTCAGAAAAATTGTATTTTACCCACAAGTGGTAACCATGTCGGTAATGACATAAGTCTCTATACTTCCCTTCTAATATATTTTAGATTTAGTAAACATTACTAAAAATTTTCAAACTTATTTACCTGCTTCTCTTACTCCCTGGGTAAAATTCTAAAACAGTAGACCTCAAGTCTAAAACTGGGAGATGAGTGTGATCCTGAAAGAATTAGAAAGAAGACCTGGATAGCATTATAAAATCATAGTATTGAATGATAATTCAGAAATTTCTTGCCTCAGTATTTCTCGACAGTGTTTCTATTGAATGCTTCTCAATAAAAGAGCTATGAAGTCAGACAAGTTTAGAAGATACTGAATAATGTATTTCCCCATTGGAAATTCACAATAAACATTAAATTTCTGAGAAGTCCTGCATAAAGGAAATCTCATTAACTGGGTTTAAAGTTTTCCAAACTTTCTTTAGTATTTAACATTCATGAATAAAATGCACTTTGGGACACAACAATCTAATAGAATTTATTTTATTGGTTGAAAAACTGGGACCAGAGATTAAGAGACCTGTTTAAGATTATCCAAGCGGGTAGTAGTAGGCAGGACCAGAACCAAGACCCCTTGAATCCCAATACAGGCACTTATTATTGTTATTGTTTCACCTCATATTGAAAATTATTACAGAAAGCCTGTTATGAAAATGAAAGAGACAAACCAAGTAGATATAAACTATGTTCTTTTCAATGTCCATGGAGGTATGTGCATAAATAAGGAAAAAGGGTGGCTTGTAATTGGTGGATGGTGTGGGGAAGTTGCTTTTTCCTGAGACTGCTGTTATTCAGATTATATGTTGTATGTGTGAAACATTGAGATAAAGATGTTAGCTTCTATGGGACACACTGAAGCCCTCTGTATCTAAGGATTAAGTTATGATGGGTTGGACTAGCATGAACTTGGATACTCTTGTGTCAGAGATTATTTTGTGTCTGACAATTCATTCTTAGAATGAAAATAATACACTATACAATGTAAAGTCTCCACAAACTATGTTCATGTTTATTTAGGTATACTTAATACCTTCAAATATTTTTCATTTAGAAATTTCTTAACCTAAATTTAATAAACATTTTTTAAAAACTCTTAATTTTTTTAAAAAAATAATTGTCATGTAGCATTAGTGTCCCATATCAAAATAGAACTAGTCACATACTTCTTATCAGTTTTGTATATTGTGACATGGTTAATTATAGTGTGTACCTGAAAGACTTCCATTAGTTCCTTAAAAAAGGCCTTAGTGATCCATTTTGTACCAATGGGTTAAGAAAAAGAAAAACAAACATGCTTCCAATTTGATACTTCTTTTTAATTTCTAGAAACTTACTTCTGAGAGATAGTTATTTAAAATGTTTTGTAGAAGTGTTTAAGAAATACATCTCCAAATTATCCCACATAAAAATCTTGTGATGGTAAGAGAATAGAATTTTAGAACACTCTACATATCATTCATAAAATGATAAAAGTGGTTAGTGACAGTTTGTTCAAGAAAATGTTCAATATGCCATCCTGAACACGCCCGATCTCATCTGATCTCAGAAGCTAAGCAGAGTCAGGTCTGGTTACTACCTGGATGGGAGGCCACCTACGAAGACCAAGTTCTGTAGGCGTTAAAAAAAAAAAAGAAAAACAACGAAAAACAAAACATATGATTTATTCTTTTTTCTGTTTTTTGGTCTTTTAACTTTTCTTCTTTGTGAGAAAAAAATTTTTTCCACTATTTTTAAAATATGGTGGAAGAATCACATTAAAGTTCTCTTTATAGCCTCAGGGTCTTCTCTATTAACGTGCATACAGACTCCTTGTTTCTCTAATCTGTTGCAGACAGAATTCTAATAGCCTCCATAGTCTCTGCTCCCGATTGTTTCTCCCACAATTATATTAGTTACATGGTAAAAGGATTTTTCACACATAATTAAGGGCACTAATCAGTGACCTAAAATGAATATCTAGGTGGGCCTAACCTAATCACCTGAGCCATATGAAAGCACAGAGTTTTCTCCATCTGGTAGTAGAAGTGGGAGGGAGATTCCAAGTGTGGGGAGGTTTTAATGTGCCATTCCTGCCTTTGAAAATGGAGCAGGCCATGGGGTGAGGAATATGAGCAGCCTCCAATGCTGAGAGGAGACAGCCAGCAAGCAAATGGAAACCACAGTCCTACAACAACAAGACAGAAAACTACCAAAAACCTGAAGGAGCTTGGAAGATTTCTCCCCAGAACCTCTAGATAGGAGCCTAGTCCAGAACATGAGTTCTTTAAAAAATATGTTAAGGAAATCTCTACCAATTCTTATTATAAAGTAATGTGCTACTGAGTTCTAACTGTCAAAGATTTGTGCACTGATGTGTGAGATTGCCTTGTAACCTTCGTGATGCTAGTTTTGTCAGGTATACTAACTGATACTAATATACCCATTCCAATAAGTTTATGTTTATTGTTCGCATGGTATATCTCCTTCTATTCACTTGTTTTCAATAAGTCTTTATATTTAAAATTCATCTCTTGTGGAACAAGTCGTGCTTTTTCAATCCATCCTGATAATCTCTGACTTTTGATTGGAATGTTTTGTCCCCTGGTATTTAATGAGTATTAACATGGTAGGATTTAGATCTACCAATACATTATTTTCTATGGTTGACTTCTCCATTTTTTTTTGGACTTTTTTGATTTTTCAGGATTATTTTTGTTAATCTGGTGAGTGTGTGGTGCTATCTTATTCTGCTTTTACTTGGCATTTCCCTAATTACTGAGATTCACCACCTTTTCAAAGGTTTGTTAACTATGTAGATATCCTCTCTGTGAAGTTGATCAGGTCTTTTGCCCATTTTCCTATTGGGTTAGCTTCTTCCTGATTGATTTTGTAGGTTCTTTACATATCCTGGTTACAGTCCTTGGCTAGTTATATGTGCTGCTGCTGCCTTCTTTCATTTTATACTTTACCTGCCTTTTTACTATCTTAATAGTCTTAAAAAACACAGATTCTTAGTTTAATATGATCAAATCCTTAACATGAGTGTTTCTGTGCCTTGTTTAAGAAATCTTTCCCCATTGCCAGAGGCCATGAAGATATGTTATCTTCTAAAAGTTTCAGTGTTTGGCTTTTCATTTAGGTCTTTATTCCATCTGGAGTTATTTTTTGTGTATATGAGTTTGGGCCTAAATTTCTTTTTCCACAATAATATCCAATTTTCCCCGTACATTTATTGGAAGACTATCTTTCCCTCACTGATACGCAATGTCACCTTTGTTGTGAATCAGGTATTCATATGTGCATGAGTCTATTCTGGGTTCTCTATTCTATTCTACTGGTTTATTTTCTTATCCTTCTGCCCAAAGACCATATTTTTTAAATTTTCCAATACTTAAAAATGTCTTGATAATTGCTAGAGCGAGTTCTCTCAATAAATTTTTTGAGTGTCATCTATTCTTAGTCTTTTCTGTATCAATTCAAATTACTTTGTTAATTTATATACTCAATTGCGATTTTGACCAAGATTTTGACCAAGACTGCATTGAACCTCCAAGTCTATGGACCACATCTGTCCATAGCTTTACTATAATGGATCTTCCAATATTGTAAACATGACATATCTCTCCACTTATTTTGTCTGTTAAAATTTCTCTTGGTAATGTTTTTAGGTTTCTGCAGAAAAGGTCTTCTACATTTTTTTCATCAGATTTATTTTATTAGATATATTTGATGCTAAAACTAATACCTATTTTAAATTTCATTTTGTTTGTTAATAATATATACAAATATAATGTGACACTTATAAATTGCTTATGAATCCAGGAACTTAGCCAAACTCTAAGTTCACAATAATATCTGCAAATAATGACAATTTTATTTTTATTTCCTACTCCTATGCATTTCTATTTCCAGACTTCCTGTTCTTTCCAGGGCCTCTAGTATAATGGTGAATAGAAGTGAAGAACTTTTTTTTCCCTCCCATTCACAAAGGGAAATCTTTTCACTTTTCCTAGTTAAACATAAAATCTGCTGTAAATTTTGATAGATGTCTTCTCTCAGATTAAGAAAGCTCTCTGCTAGTCCTAATTTACTGAATACTTTTAAAGTCATGGATATTAAATTTTATCAATTTTTTTCTGCTTTCTCCTTTAATCTACTAATTTGTAAGTTATATTGATAAATTTTCTGTTACCAACCTTGAAATCCTCACATAAATCCAATTTGGCTGAAATATATTGCCTTTTTTACATATTGCTAAATTTGTTTTAAATTATTTTGTTTAGGATATTTGCATACATATTCATTAATGAAACTGACCTTAATTTTCTTTTCTCAACTTGTCCTTGTTAGATTTTTGTACCAAGACTTTATTAGACTTATAAAATGAGTTATAAAGTTTTTCCTCATTTTCCATTCTTTGGAAGAGTTTACAAGATTTGGATTGTTTCTACCTAAATATTTGACAAAACTCATATTTAGTACCATTTGGGAATGAATGTTTTTGTATGTGTGTAATAGATTTTTAATGATGGATTCAGTTACTTTAATAGTAATATGACTCTTCAGATCTTTTTCCTTCCATAAGTTTAGTAAGTTGCATTTTTATTGGCATTTTCCATTTCAATCAAATTTTCAAATTTACTGGCATAAAGTTGTCAAAAATATCCACTGGTCATCTTCTTAGTGTTAGTAAAATCTAAAGTGACATCCTCCTTTAAATTACTTGATTATCTGTGCTTTCTTTCTTGACCACACTGAGCAGATTAATGAATTTACTAATCTTTATTATAAAGAACCACCTTTTGCCTTTGTCAATTCTATCTTTTGTTTGTTTTCTGTATTTGTCTTGTGTATTTTAATTTCTGCTCTCATCTTTAACACTTCTTTTTACTTCTTTTCTAACTTAAGATGTATAGTTAGCTTATTTTCAGTCTTTTAATTTTCTAATAAAGTTCCTTCTTAGTAGTGTTTTAGCTTATTCCCATAAGTTTAAGATACAGTATTTCCATAAGCAATTAAAAATACTTTCTAACTTGCATTTCTTCTTCAGCTCAAGGCTTCTTTTAAAGTGTGTATCTTAATTTGCAAATATATGGAAATATTTTCAGTCTCTTTGTTATTTATTTCTAGCTTACTTGTGATTAATATATTTTATAGAATTTCGATTCTTTAAAATTTGGTTGATACTTTTTGTATGTACCTTTTAGAATTTCTTTAGTGCAGGTCTGCTAATCGTGAACTTTAACTCTTGCCTGGAAATGTCTTTTCAGAGCTATAATAGAGGAACCATACTTGTTCCTTCTAAGTAAGCATGCTTACTTAGTATGTAGCTTCCAGACTCAAGATCACTCATAGTCCTAGTAAACTGCTAGAGTTCCGGCCATCCTGTTTGCATTCCTAGAAGCATGAAGGAAAGAAGGAAAGAACAAAAAGCACAACCAAGCTGTCCATCCTTTTTTAAAACGACTTTTGAAATCTTACACCTAACAATTTCTACTTATATCTCTTCAGCTACAACTTAGTTACATGACCACACTAATGAAGGTGGGTTACATGTAGTCTTTAAGCTCAGTGTTTGGCGTTTGGAATGAATCGGAAGTATTGTTACTGAGAGAAGGGAAAAAAGATCTTGAGTAGGCAAAGGAAACAGTGCTTAAAAAGTTCAGTTTTGGCTTTATGTAGCTAAGGAGCTACATTCTGTTCATGTACAATGATGCCATACATTGTGGAGACTGTCAGGTAGGGGTCACAGTAGAAAAAGTTCTCTCTATACTCTCCAATGGTGAGTAAGCAGGAATGGATGCTCATGGCAAGGAACATGGCAGACAGCTCATGGCCTGGCTTTTGAAGCAGTTTGCACAAAAGTCCACCTTTAATATGCCTATTTCTAGTTTACAGACCTCCTTTCATGGAAAGGGCACAGTAGAATACTCTCAGGGTGTAGTTCACCCTGAGGAAACAGGAGGCAGAATATACATTTTGTTTAGTTTTAAAAAATCAGCTATGTTCCTGTTTGTATAATCTCTTAAAATTTTTGGATCCCATACAGGAAAACTTGGGTAAATCTAGGGAAAAGACTAATTTCATTCCAGTTTCCTGTAGGAAAGCTCTGGAGGCACAATTAGGTTGCTCCAGTTATTTTGTCATCCTTTTGTGTTTTTCTACTACAAAAAAGTTATGATACTGTGTTGATTACAGATACAGAAGAGTGATTTAATCAACCGGTAGGGGCAGGCCATTTTGATAACATTCCAACTATGGAAGCCAGCCCCCAACATGGCTCCTGAAGATCCCTGCCCCCTGGTATTCATGACCTTGGGTCTCCCCGTCCTATGTTGGAGAGCCACAGAATATTATGAAAATAATAGTGTGAATTCTGACCATAGTCTTAAAAGACACTGCAAATTATTTTTCTCTTTTGAATCACTTGCTCTGGAGGTAGCAAGCTACCATGTGTGAGGTCATGCAAGCAGCCCTACAGAGGATTATACAGTGAAGAACTAAGGCTTGCTGCTAACAGCGATGTGAATGAGACACCTTGGCAGAGGGTCCTCCAATACCAGTGAAATTTTCAGACAATCACAGCTCTGGCCGATAGTTTGCTTGCAACCTCATGAGATATCCCAAGCTAAGCCATCCAGCTAAGCCACTCCTTTATTCCTGACACACAGAAACTACACAATGTTTGTTTTCTAAGTCATTAAATTCTGGGGTCACTTCTTAATAGATAATTAATACACTAAGTTTAATATGTTTATCTCCCAACAGAATTTGAGAGGTACATCTGCAAAACATCTCCCCTTAATAAATCTTTTCTCTTTACCCATAAGATTGTTGCCTCTCATCCAGATTCTAAGTGTTCCTCTTCCTGAATGAGGGTCTGTCCTATTTGCTTGATGAATATTTTCCCACATGATGTCCACTCAGTGGGAAAAGCCCAGCCCAGAAAAAAATCATCCAGATATCTAAATCTTATGATAATTATCTCCTTATGATCATCTCTTCTTTCAGGATATTAGTATGTGAATAAATGGTTAGAGAAAAGAGCAAATGTGCCATCATCCTTGTTTTAAGACACAATTATAGTCTAACGCAGTCGTTTTGGAATAACCTAGCAAAATACAGATCCTTGGCCTAGGCCTCACTAAGTCTGAAGTGAGGCCCAGGAATCAATATTTTTTTAATCACTAAATTATTCCGATGGTCACGCACTGTTTTTTCTGCTAGAACCATATGATTTCCTTCTAATATTTATCAGTCTCCTCCCTCTGGAACATAAGCTCCATGAAGGCAGATATTTTTCTTTATCTTGTTCATTGTTATATCCCTAGCTATCCCACAGTTAGTACTGTGCCTGGCACACAGCAGATGACCAATAAATGTTAAGTAAACAACAATTTTAGAAGCAATGAGTGCTATGGAAAGAAATAGAACCGGATGAGAAATATCAGAAATGCCATACAGGGCCTTTACAATGTAGGGTCGATTTCACTAACCAATGACTTTAAGAGGTTAAGAAACGTGCTGTATGGATATCTGATGGAAGAGGGTTCCAGGCAGAGGAAAAGCAGTACAAAAGCCCTGTGACTGGAATATCCTAGAAATATCAAGGAGATCAGAGTGCTTGGAGTGGAATGAGCAAGGAGAGTACTGAGATGGAAATCAGAGGTAAACAAGTATCAGCTCATGTATAGTCATACATATATATGAAAGAACTTCAGCTTTTAAGAAATGAGCTATTGCAGAGTTTGAACAAGTACACTGCATTTTAAAGGATCATTCTGGCTGTTTGTGTTAAGAATAGAATATAGAGGAGCAGGATGAAAGTAGGGAGACAAGTTAGAAGTTAGGCTGAACTTTATTAAAATGACTTTAAGCAAAATTGGAAGAAATTGGATATAATGAATAAACACAACCTCCTTGAGTTTTGCTGAAAGGGGCAACAAATTATTCAAGCAAAGGTTTTATGTTTTTTTGAGATGTTATGCTAATGGATGATCCAAGAGAGGAAAAAAGCATGGGTGGTTCCCAAACCTGGGATTCTAAACCCTAGAAGAGATAGAAACCAGTGAAAGAGATCAGTAAAGATACAAGGGGCTCTTGAAGAGTAAGTCACTAAGACTTTTTTGTAGACTCTAGCTTCAAATTATAGTGACCAAAATACTTTTCCCCGTGGACTCTTTGAGAATAAGGTGGCATACATCAACCTCCTTTTACATAATGAATGCTATAATCATGTGTCAAGAGAGAATGGTTTCCCACAGAAGAGCCTGCCAACCTTTTCCAATCTCCACGGGGAACGTGGGGTTGACCTCAGTTCATGTTACCACCAGTTTTTTTATTTGGTTTTGTTCTCTGGTAAACTGCATGTGGTCTATATTAACATTTAAATCCTCTCTCTCCACCCCACCCCCCACACCATATTCACTCAGCAGCATATCCTGGCTGCTCTCTCTATTTTGCAAATACCATAGCGGAATTTAACTGGTGGGTTATTTGCCCGATATTTCTGTTCAAGAAACATTTGATCATCTAGATCAGGGTTTCTTAACTCTGCAGTATGACATTTTAGGCTGTTTGTTGTTGTTGTTGTAGTGAGTGCTGAGGAGTTTTAGGGTGTTGAGCAATATTCTTGGCTTTAATCCACTAGACATTAGTAGCACCTTCCTTTTGCCTCCACCTCCTGCCCAATGTGACAGAAAGGTCTCCAGATATTGCCTACTGTCCAGGGGGTAAAAATTGCCCCCAGTGCAGAATCACTGATGTAGATGTAAAATTCCATACATTAATAACAGATCTTGATGGTATCAGTGATAATACATGGGACAAAGCTGGGGATTTATTACCTATATCTTCATCCTCTGCTTTTGTCAGATACTATTGTTAACCCTCCACTGCTTACCACACTATTCTCTAAAGAACACAATAATTTCACCCTGGTTTTAAAACCTGAAACCTTTACAAATGATTGGACTGGGGAGAATGAAGGAATGAGAATAGGTGGACTATGGAAACTTAAAATACTATTGGTGAGCTTCTGTCATCTAAGGCTTTTCAAAATATTTGCCTGAAACATCATACAGAAAAAAATTTTTTCTATTGATTGCTGATAGCTTAAAATTGGCCTTAGCTGCAATGGGTCCATATATGTGCATTACTTTGACTTTGAAGTATCAAAAACAGAACCAGAAGAGCCCAATTAAGCTTGAATTCAAGACCTAGTGCAAAAGTACAGTAAAGACAGTGTGGGATTGGCACAAGGATACACAAAAACACTAGTGGAATAATCAGGAAAAGAGTATAACAAGTATCAATGCAAATCTATAAAGGGATGAATAGTTTTCTATTGGTATTGAAACATTTGGATATTTTATGGAACAAAATGAGACTTGACCCTTACTAAACATGATATATAAAATTTAATTTGAGATAGATCACAGTCCTAAATGTGTAAAACAATTAACGTTTGGAGTACAACAGGAAAGTTTCTTCGAGATCATTAAATAGAACACAAAGGGCATTAACCATAAAATACTGACTTCATTAAAATTAAGAACTGTACTTACTCATCAAAAGACACAAACAAGTAAAATGACAAATCACAGACGGAGAGATTTTCATGATACATATATCCACCAAGACTCATATCGAAATCAGTAACAAAATGACAAATAATCCAACTCTTTTTAAATGAGCAAAACACCTGAAGAAGTCTGTCACAAAAGAGGCTGTTCAAATGACCAACAAGCATATAAAAAGATGTTCAACATAATTACTTGTCACAGAAAAAAATTAAAATATAATACAACTACCAGAATGATTAAAATTAAAGACACCGTCAATATCAAATATTAACGAGGATATGAAGCAACCATAGCAACTCTCATACATTACTGATGGGAAGGAAAATTAGTTCAACCACTTTGAAAAACTCTTTGGCAATAGGAAAACTGATAGCACTATGCACTAAAATGAAACATACACCTACCCTATGATCCAGCAATTCATCTCATAGGTACAACTCATGAGAAATGAGTGCACATATCCAACAAAATGTTTTAAGAATGTTCACAGCAATATTATTCATAATTCAGAAACTAGAAACCCAAATGTCCATCAGTAAAATGAATCAATTATGGTATAGTCTCACAATGGAATACTCCACAATAACTTTTTTTAAAAACTAATGATACTTGCAACAAAATAGATTATTACAGACATTAAGGGATGTGTTTATATGAATTTTAAGATCAGGCATAACAATTTTATCACAGAATAGTAGTTACCTTTTGATGGTATTGACTAGGAAGGGGCATGAGGAAACCTAAAATGTTCCATAAATTTATATGGATGGTGGTTTCATGGGTCCTATAGAGAATATAGATAACTCAACTCTTTTGATGAGTTTTGCCTCAGAGAATCATAGTGGAAGCTGACAGAGAAAAAGGGGTTAAAGTTTTGTAGAGAATGGGGAAACAACATATTTATATGTTGATAAGAATAAAGGAGTAGCAAGGGACAACTAATGGTGATAGACAGGATGATGAAGTAATGTCCTGGAACAGGGTGGTAGGGGATGAGAGATAGCCTGCCTGTGGAGGTAAGGGAGGTTCTATAGCAGCAGGTAAGAAGCCAGAATACATCTAATTGTACAAGTGGATAGATGTCATGATGGGAGGGAGCCTGGAAGGTTCTTTTCTGATTGTTTCCATTTTCTCATGTTTAGTTTGGCTATTTCTCTTTACGTCCAGTTACATAGGTATGAGCACCTGAAAGGCAGTGTTGGGTTTAACCAGCTTTTCAGTTTTGCCTTAGACTAAGTAAAAGTTTTGTGAGTGAGATCATATATATACCTAGAAATCTTATTTTTACCAGCTGGAGCATAATTAGCATTAGGCTCTTTCCATGGACCAAACTAGGAAATAATCTTAAATACTTTTAAGTAAATTCTTATTAATATTTGTAACTTTAATATAACAGGAATATTTTGTCTCACATTTATATTTTTTCTCTGGCAGTGAAAATCTTGGGTCCTGATTAATCCTAAAACCAGTATTACTATCAACAATAAAATTACCTAGTGAAGTTTTAAGATTTCTTTGCAGTAATTTTTGTTCTTAGAATATATACCACTAAGGACATACACATAGATTATATTCAACATTTACTTGGAATAATTATTTTCTCTGTATAGATGCTACCAAATGAAATATAGGCTTTTTAACTGTTGGAGTTAAATTTGGATGTTTACATTTTATATACCTCCTACATTTTTTAATATACAAAAGACGCTGTTAAAGACAACCAAAACAACATAAAAGGTTATACTCAGAAAAGTGTTACTTCCATCCTTCTCCTCTCCCCAAGCCCTCTTCATCCTTTATAGGTAACTTTTTCTTTACTCTGTAAAGGAAAGAATTAACATTTATCCTTACCTTTGGGGAAGAACTATAATTTATTTCCTGTTAATGAGGGAAAATTCTTTTTTATAGTAAATTGTCAACTAATAAATGTTGAAATTATTTAACAAAATTTTCTGTAAATGTTAGTGAAATAATTCGGATAAGGATATTAAAAGCATTGGGCAAAAGGTTGTTAAAGATGATGATATTGGCACAGAACCAAAGTATCAACCCACACATTACTTGCTTACTGCAAAGGAAAAAACATATTTTAAGATTGAGAGGTCTGGCATTTATTACCATCTTAAATGATCAAACTTGACATGTGCTTACTGATGGAATGCAATATGAAATACATAGCATTAACCATGAAGCGCTCTTGCCAAAAAAAAAAGCTTAAAATAATTCTGGCCAAACCTCTAGGCTAAACTTCCAATTAATGGGAATATCAGAAATAAAAGAACAAGTTAAACAATCAGACAAATCCAGAGTGTGGGCCATCCTACAAGACAGCTGATCTCATTTCTTCTAATAGGCAATATGTCAAGGGGGAAATGTGGCAGAGCTGTTACAGGTTAAAAGACACTAAATGATTTAAGACTAAGTTTTTAAGACATAATGACTCATAAAAGTAAGGTATTCACACCAGGTACAAACCATACATTTTTTGTGTTAAGCAACTCATTATTATTCTTACTGTATTAAAAGTAACATTTGTGTACAGAAGTAACCAGTGAAGTGTTACTGATTCTTTACATGGGCAACAAGATGGACAATGAACATTAGAATTATAAAATGTATGTGTATAAATCACTTAACATTTCATTAAAGTTTCAAAAAATTAAAAATATTTAATTTAAAATTTTATTTAAAATTGAGACTTATTTATTTTGCCTTTAAGTTTTAATAATTTTGAATATTTAAGACAACTCTTTTGAACACAGAAATAATTTTTAACATTTAATGTTAATTTTTGATTAAATGATTTAAATATTATACATTTGGAATACATTTTTTATAATTCCTATCACTCCCAACAGAAATTTAAGAGAAAATTATTATAAAATGTAATGATTCTCCTAGAATAATGGCAAGACAAATGTTTCCTCAAAGATTTGAAAAGACAAAAGATAAACACAATGGAAGAATAGCCAAACAGATAAAGAATATAATCAAAAGAAACAGTGTTCCTGACAGAGAGAATGGAACAAAAGAAACAGAGGAATTAATCAAAGGCAGATGTCCTTATCAATTTACCCAAACATTGCTGTTCAATGCCCAGATACGCCAATAATTAAATTTAGTCATTTTTGATATTTTGCACTTTGTCATATAAAAACCACAGTGCTACACATCTTTTTCAATTTTAATGTAATGAAAGTTTATTTTCCAAGGTAAAAGGATGGAATATATTTTAAATTTGTTAGCTTGATTCAAACAATTTAAATATTTAGACATATTACATGTGGATCTCCATTTAAATCTTGCCTTGGGTCCTATAAACATTAGAGATGAGCCTAATTTTCAATAGAAAGAAAAATTAAGCAATATCTATAAAGTTTTCAAAGAGAAATCCTGTAACACTAGAATGTTAAACCATTTATACTTAGTCAAGTTTCCTTTACATATAAATAAGAGATCATTTCATCTATGCAAAGGCTGAGAAAATACACCATCTAGGACTCCTTCTTGGAAAAGGCACATAAAGATATCTACCAAATGGCCCAAAATTAAGAGCTCTTTCGAGTTTGGGGAATCTCTGGGAAGATGGCAGTGTGAAAGCATTCCTACCACTCAGCTCTCAACTGCAGCCCAAATGCCTACTACCTCCCCAAGTAAGAAGGTAGAGTATATGAGCTAAGCCTCAGGTCTGTACAGATCTCTTTAAATGAGTGAGCAGGACTTTCCCTTCAAGGCCAGATGAAATACTAGGGTCCTGTAGAAAGATCAAGAGCCCTGAATGAGGGCTAAAGTCACTTATATGTGATCATACCAAATCTTAGGATTAATCCTTTTCAAATCTCTGGCCCTTGGGGAAAAGTGGGAACTGACAGATTGACAGCACACTTCCTGCCCCAGAATCTGAGAGGCCAAGGGAGCAGAGTTCTCTGTAGGGGATAAACAACCTTGTGGCTCAAGCACCAGCAGCAGGCTACTCAACGGAAAACATCAGTGTCTCTCAGGACTAGCGGAGTAATGCTGGAGGTACACCAGCAGAAGGATTTGGGCCCTAAGCAAGGCTGAGTGAGGCCCTGTGGAGGCAAAGGAAAACAACAAGGTCAGTCACCTAGCATACAGAGTGAGGAAAAACAGAACACCCAGAACAGAGATTACCTCCTGAAACAGAACCAGTCAAGGGCAAAGAAGCTACCTTAACCACAAAAAATAGAGAGCTCGAGGAAACCTGATTACAAATCACAAACCATGAATTTAAAAACTTTAAACTAAGCAGATAAATCCAAGCACAGAAAGGTCACTATTTCAACCACCATTAATTAAAAGTGAAGACAGAGGCCTGTCTCAAAACCACTCAGCAAGCATGAAAAATGGAACTGAAAACAAAAGATGACATCTGAACTGTATAGATCAAATCGCATCTCTCATTAGACAAAAAAAAAAAAAAAAAAAAAACACAAAAAACAAAAACACAGGAATGCCAGGAGAAGTTAATAAAATGTAGATGAAGGAAAAGGCAATAATTAAATTAATTAAGAGAAAACTTAAGTTTGCAGATTGAAAGGGTTAGGAGCCCCAGTCAGGATTGAGAAAATATGCACACCTAGATTAGCTGCACAAAACTCTCTATTTCAAGAATAAAATCATACAATCTTCTAGACTAAAAGAAAAACAGCAAGAGACAAAGAATCATCTCCTCACCTACCTTCCAAGAAAGATCAGTATCATGTTTTCAAAAATATCTCAACAATTTAAGATAAAATCAGGTTAGCTTCTTTCTTAATTAAGTTTGAGTCCTTTCTTATTTTGGTTGGCATAACCTAGTCTTTACTAGGTAGCTGATATAGTCTGAATATTTCCTGATCTAGAAATATTTGTTCACTCAGCAAGTGAAGGATACCATGGCTGGGTAAAAGACACTTAAATCGTATGTACTATGTCAGGCACTGTTCTAAGCACTTCAGAAGTATTAACTCTTTTAATTCTCCTAACAACCCAGGAGGTAGATGCTTTTATAATTTCTATTGTACTAATGTGAAATGGAAGTATAGAGGTTAAAAAACTTGCCCAAAGACACAAGCTAGTAAGTGGCAAAGCTTTTCTTTCTGCTAATACCAGCCAATGTACAATATTAAAAGCCATAGCAGAATAGACATTATAAAGTGGTGATTCATGAAGGTACAACAGTCATAAATCTGTCATCACTAACAACATACAGATTTGACTTTAAAAAAAGTCAATTTGTGAATGAGAAAAAAATACCAAAACTTAAGTCACTAAAAGATATAATTGTAAAAGTATAATGTAAAAGAAATAGTTGAATAGCTCTTAGAAAACAACAGTAAAGAGAAACAGAAAGAATGGACTAGATATAAACATGCAGAGGAGTATTAATAAGCAAAGGAGTCGATCTGAATATATACACATAAGAAACTATTTCTCTACAATGCAGAAAAATATAAAGAAACAATGACATATCACTTCATACCCATCCAATTGTCAAGAATTAGGCTCAGTCAACACCTTACCAGCCCTTCCTACAGCCGACAAGGCCACGGTGAGCTGGCCCTGGGCTGTCCCGTCGAACCTTGTTTCTTTCCACTCATCACTCCATTCAAGTCACTGTCCAACTAGTGAGCTTCAAACACCAAAACAGTCTCCCCTACCTGAAACCTTCTCTCCTTAGATATGACCACGACTGCTCTTTCACTCAAATCAGGTATTTACCCAAAAGTTAACTGCTCAGGAATTTGCCCTGATCACCCAACCCAATCTAAAACAAAATCCCCCTCCCATAATGCTCCATCTGTTTATCCTACTTTATTTACCCTTATTAGTTACAACACTTATTAGTTACCTAGTGTAACTGCTTGTTTTAATGTATTTGTACAGTATTTGTTTTATGACTATGTAAGTTTTATAGTTGGGTATTTGTATATTGCCTATCTCCCACAGTAGACTCTAAACTCCATGAGAAGAGGAACTTTTTCACTCTAGTGACAGACATAAAACATATGGCAGAGACATTCACTAAATATGTGTTGACTAAATGAACATACATACAATAAGTGAACACCTACCACTAGTAACGGTGCTAATAAAACGGAACTCTTCTGCACTTGTGGGAGATATGAGGATTTATAAGTGTGTTTGAATTATGTAAAATTATGCATGTGTATGACAATATTCTCTTCAACCCAGCAATGGGTCACCATCTCTATAATCTGAATAAAGTTCTACAATATATAAGGACATATGCATAAGAAAGATGTCTATACTAAAATACTTACAAAGAGGAAAAAAAGGAAACAAGAATGAATACTACCAATAAGGATATGGTTGAAGAAAATGTGGTCCATACACAGCATAGATAGTGCAGGCTTTAAAATAACTGAAATTAGATCTATGCCTGTTGATTTGTACTACATAGTAACAAAGAAAGGCAAAATTCAGATTAATGTATATGTGAGCCCATTTTCTAAAACGACGACTAAACCTCTACTCTATACGTGTGTGCATATATAACAGATTAAAGGTGAGGTATCAGATTTTTAATAATGCTTATGTGGGGTCTGGTTATGGTAAGGAAAAAATAAATTATTTTGAAAAATGTCTACAACAAAATAAACATAATACACGGCCCCTTTATGTACATGTAACAGATACTGTAGGTTACCTAATAGATATTCCCCATCATTCTTTCTTGCTATCAAAGTCTACCTCTCAATATAGACACCAAAAAAGCCAGAAACACTCTTTCCCAGCCTTCCTTGCAGGTGAGACATGACAACATACCTGAGCAATGGAAAGTAAAATTTTGCTGGGGTGTCACAGGAAAGATTTCTTTTTAACTTGAAAAGGAAGGCACAAGGAATGTTTTTTCCCTGCTTCCTGCTTTTGAGCATAATTATCTGTGGAAGTTATGGCTGAAACTGTGAGAACTATCTTGTGACTATAATAGGTCAATCAAGAAAATCAAGAGAAGCCAGTCTAAAGTCCTGACATCTAAGCTGCTGTAAATCCTGTCAATATCTAGCCTTCTTATTATGTTATATATTTAATTAATAAATATATTATTGACATTACTTTTAGTCAAATATTTGAGATAACTGCAGTCCAACACAGTAACTAGCCCTATTTTATGTGGATATTATGAATACATGAAAATATGACCATCAAAGTATTAACAGTAGTCCTCATGCTTTTATAAATTGCTTGAATTTTTAATAACCAAACATCATATAGTCAGATCAAAATAATACAACTGATTTCATTAGTTTTAAAAATGATGATTTCACAGACAACCAGTAAATAAAACAAAACAGAAATAAATTTAAATGCTATAAATGTAATTATAAAACTGCAAATTGTCAAAATTACTACTCAATGAGAAAACAGACATTGTAAAAACAGTATTAAAATAATCTAGCTTTTTGAGAATAGAGTTAAAGCATTTTCTTAAACAAGAGAAGCTGAAAACATTACATGTCATAGAATGGTTAATACTGACAAGGAAGAACACAAGTTTAAGAACGTTTGAAAATTTAAGATATCCACTACAAGGCTCAAAAATAAAACACACATTTTAGAAAGACAAAAGCAAATAGTTTAAAGCAAAACACTGAAAAAGTAGCAATCAAGCATCAAAACTAAATGATGTCACTAAGAAATTATAACAAAGACAGATGGTCTCAGAAAGGATTAAAAATGGCCATAATCTGGTTTCCAATAGAAAATAATAAATTTACTTCCCCTCCTTGCCATAATCATAATGAAACAATAATAAAGAGGAATGACTTCTGATGTGCAATAGCTATGGAAATCAGCATCTTTCCCTTTCTCCTCCTGGAAACTAGACAAAAGCAACAAGAGTATAGGGAAGAAGGAAACCTTGTGACTTCTGTCATTGAAACATAGAAAACATAAAATTCGTAGACATGGAAACATAGATAGGTTCTGCCAAAATCACCTGAGACTACTATATAGAAGTAATGACCACTGGTGGCAGATCTCAGAGAGTACTAACAAAAATACAATTCTACCCTAAAATGCATGTCCTTTTTTACAACAACCAGTGCAAGAACCAAAGAGAGGGCTCTTAGAGGCAAAAGGGAGTAAACAGCTTAGACAGTATCATGAAAAACCAGCAACAGAAAATCTGAGAAATGCCAGAAAAGTACACTTAAATTCCAACTAAGTAACTTTTTAAGTGGGTGTATCAAAGATACTATAAGAAATAAAATGAAAAGAGCAAGTGACCAAAAAATGAAGAATATTCCTTTAGAAATATAAAAATTATAGTAAAAAAAGAATAAAACGGCTATTTTCTTCAAGCTATTCTGGTAGCAACTGAAATGCAACTAAAGTAAAAAAGGGAGGAAGGGATTTATCTGCTCAAGGAATGCAGAACTCAGTGAAAAAAAAAAAGTAGTAAAAGTAGGGAAATACATGGGCTTCAGAAACAAATAGAACCAGGAACTCCAAAACACCAGGTCTCACATTCTCCTTGATTCTGGGGTGAATGCACATGATCACATACACAACTCCTCCCCCAGCCCTTAAAATATATTCAACGTCACTCAAAATAAAATATTAAAACTACACCAAAATAGCATTTATCCTCTTTCCATTGGCAAATATTAAAACATTAACAACATACTGTTGATGAGGCCATGGGGAAACAGGCACTCACACTGCATGTGGCATGCACACCGACACAAACCTCTTAATAGGGAAGCGATTAATAAAACTACATACACACTCACCTTTAAACCAAACAATCCCACTTCTAGGTGTTTAACCTAAAGATACATGAAAATTTAACTGTAACATTATTCACTGCAGCATTGGTTGCAATTGCATATATTGGCATGCATATGGTCATTCATAGGAGAGTGGATGTATAAACTACAGGACAATGTAAGTACTCTGTAGCTATAAATAAGACCTCTGTGAATTGATACTGAACAATTTCCAGAACACACTGTCAGGTGAAATAAACAAAGTGCCTGAGTCATCTGTAGTATGTTATCTTTTGTATAAGATGACAAAATAAGAAAATATGTTATCTACTCCTTTGTGTGAAAAGAAATTAAAAAAATAACCCAGAAAACATATGAGTTTGGTTACCTATAGGAAGCAGGTAGGAATAAGGTAAAGGGACAGAAAGAATCGGGGGGAGGAAGACATTTTTCTAACTTTATAGACTATTCTGATTTTTGGAAATGTGAATGCTTTGCACATGCGAAGAAGAAAGGGAAGAAAGGGACAGAGGAGAGAGAAGGGAAATGGGAGGGAGAAAAAGGGAAGGAAAGAAAAGGGGAGAGGAAGAAAAGAAGAGGGAAAGAGGGGAAAAAAGGAAAAAAAGGGAAGGGAAGAGAGAAACAAGTAATTATAGGGGCAGGGTGCCCTAAAATAGAATACAAAAAGACACAAATGAACAAAATGCTATTTCAAATGATAACAGCTACACTGAAGGAAGGGATGGGAGAAGTGAAGTTCGAACACAGTACTTGAACTAAATGCCCTCAATCTAAAGATAAAATTAACTCTAAACATATCTTAAATTCTTAGGCTAGCAATTTTGAAACTACTTTGTTTATTCTAAGATTGAACTAGTAAATATATCAGGGATATTCTGCTTTCAGAGTGCACATAGAAAAGAATTAACACATATGGAAAGAACTGGAAAAACACGTTAGGTTAGGATTAGAGATATCAGTGTCAACTCATGGATTTAAGGCATATGTACATAAATGATTATAGAAATCAAGATGTGTGGGGGGGTATATATACATGCATCAATTTCCTAGCTGTCTGCTGTGAGAACTTATAAGCAGTGACAGCCTGGCAGCGATGAGTATAACCAACTGCCCAGATCTTGGTTACTAAATTCTATTCTCCATTAAAGGAATCAGGGTTCCATGTAGAAATCACCAATTTCAGGGCTGAGGTAGGGAAAGTACAAGATGACTCAAGAGATACCTAAGTCTTAACTTTTGGACTCCAAAGTAAACTCCATCAAAAAAGGATGTGATTATGTCAAAAGGACAAGGAGCCAGCTTGAAAGGGCTCTCTCAATGGCCAAATTTGGGACACTTATGAACATCAAAGTACAGCAAAGGATTATCAATTGAAAATAGAAACCATGAATCTGCACTGAATAAAATTAATTATGTTAAGTCAGAAAAGGCTCTTTCTTACAACAAAAAATCAACAAATACAGAAGGATGATGGAAATAAAAAAAATTGCCACTTGGAAATCAAAACTGAATGCCATCAGTGAGTACTAAAACTTCGCAGGTAAGTCAGTAGAGAAACAGAAAGTTCTACAAGATACTTATTAACTACAAAGGGAAAATTAGTATATTTATAATGAAGAAACTCAGAGATATCACCTTAACCTAGTGATCGAAGTTAACATCATCAGTAACGGAACTGACGTGTGTGCTCTCTGGTATGATGTCCTCAGAAAAACATTTTTGTTCTGGCCAAAAGTTCATAACCTGATTCCGATCACATGAAAACATTATTCAAACCCAAACTGAGCGTTGGTGGTACAGTGGTGAGCACAGCTGCCTTCCAAACTCAAACTGAGAAATATTCTACAAAATTAATTGGCATGCACTCTTTAAACTTGTTCAAAAAAAAGAGGACTGAAGACCTGATCCAGATTAAAGGAGACTAACAGGATGACAACTAAATGCCGAGTATAAACCAGTTTTCATTTGCTATCAAGAAAATTACTAGGTCAGATTATACCATTCATGCTAATTTAGATCACTGTATTATGGTAAGAGAATGTCCTTCCTTTTAGGAAGTATACACATAATATTTTAGGAAACACAAACTGAAGTATTTAAGGCACAGGAGGATATCAGCCTATTTTGAATGATTCAGAAAAAAATTTTCAGACAGAATACATTAAATGTGGTAAAATGCTAACATCTGATGAATCTGGGCAAAGGGTTGATGGAAATTCTTTGTATTATTCTTATGACTTTTCTATAAATTCTAACTATATCAAAACAAAAAGTTAAAAAAAAAATTAACCTGGAGTTACATAGGTAACTTTAATTACTGGCCCGGAATGAAACTTAACTATTTAAGATTCTAACCTAAAGCCAAATGGACTTCAGAAAATGGGGAGAAGCAATAGTTCCTGGAGGGGAGGTTTCAAGGCAGGTAACACCAGTGGTGTCTACTGCCATGAAAAATAATAGCCATTTCTCTGTATAATAAAGCATGAAATTAACAATGAAAACTGTCATCTTTTAGCATCAAATAACTGCGCTGAATTGCGTAAGGCAAAAACTGTTTAAAATACAAGGGGGAAATGAACATTGACAACCTATTACAACAAAAGCTTCATTAGGTGAGAGATTTTTGTTCTGCTTTGTTATTAGTTAACTAGCCTGGCATATAACATTTAATAAATGTATTTTCACTTTATATTATAAACTTACAGATTATAATCAGCATGAGGATAGAACCACATCTATTTTATTCTCCAGTCTATTATGTAAAAAAAGTAGCAATAGCTAGCACAATAGGTGCTCAATAAATATTTACTGAATGACTAAATATGAGTCTGCTCTTTAAGTTGGTGGGAGATTGCATAACACCTTTAACAAAGTGGAATTCTAGTGATATTAAAATATTAATGTACATAATCCTTCTACCTTTTTAAATTTATGACTTGATACTACACTTGGATAAGATGAATATAGGCTCTTTTGCTATATTAGTGTAAGTATTCATATTACAAATGAAATGAGTTTTTTTTCCCTCATGAACTGTGTGACCTTAAATAGGCAACTAGCTTTGCAATGTAATTATTTTACACACACACAACCCTCCCCCCCACCCTGCAAAAAAATAAAATCAAACATATTCCACAGAGTACCTAGAACCAGCATTATTCCTTTTGAAAATGCCTTAACTATTTAACTGATTAAAAGTTAATGGTGCCATATGGCAAAACAACTCATTATCTAGAAATATATTTTATATTTATTTTAAATTAAGAACTGAATTATGCCAAGTAAAATAAGTCAAAGACAAATACAATATGATTTCACTTATATGTGGAATCTAAAAAACAAAACCAGCAAACAAAACACACTCATACACACAGAGCACAACAAACTGAAAGTTGCCAGACGTGAGAGGTTAGGGGGCAAGATGACAAGATGAAGGGATTAACAAATACAAATTGGCAATTATAAAACAGTCACAGGGATGCAAAGTATAGCTTTATAAAGTATAGGAATATAGTCAATACTATTGTAATAAGTATACATAGTGTCAGGTGGGTGCAAAACTTATCGGGAGACCATTTCATACGTTATATAAATGCCTAACCAATTTGCTGAACATCTGAAACTAATATTGAATGTCAACTGTAATTTAAAAAATTAAAAGAGGTGAAAAGTTAAATTAATCAAGTGTGAACAAACAATGGAGGCTTTTAAAAGAATTTTTTATGTCACAATTGATATAAATTGCTTTATAATTTTAATAGGCTGGGACTGACTAAATGAAGAAGATGGAAACCAGAATAAAAAATTAGCCGAGCATAGAAAAATCTCAGAATGCATTCCTTATGATACAGATACAGTTGAGGACAACTTCATGAAACTTGTTTTGGTATGTGCATAAACTAAGCCTAACTTAGAGTGTATTTCTTATGGTAGGTTGCAGTAAGCATATTTTGAAAATACTTTTTATGCTTCAGAACATCTTCAGTAGAACCTAGGCCCTTCTGCACAGATTTTGTGACATACCAGTCAGGTATGTGTCTTTATCAAGTCCAACTTTCACAAAAAGAATGGCAATCTTATTCTAAACTCTGTTCCTAACACATGTTAATTGTGCACACAATTAGTTCTTTAGATATCTGTCAAAAAGTGAAACTCACTGCTATTTGAAACTTAACCAATCTAAAGGACTGATTCTCAATAGGCCCAGTGCCATTGGCATTATTAGGGATGAGAAATACACACAGTACCTAAGAAGAGCTAGTATCCAAATGACATTTATGTAATTGTTTTAAAAATCTATAATATTAAAAATTTAAAATCTAGCTGTAATATATAATACAAGTAATTTTTGCAAAAACTTAATATACAATGACTTTTCCAGAAATACCACATGAAAACTGAGAAAAGATATATTTTGTCTAGAACTTTATTAAGTATTGTTCACCATTTTGGAGTAACTTAATAGCTTCAAATTAACAGTTGTTATTCACACTGATACGAGATATAGGTTCAATTATCAGACTACTTTATAATGTAGTTACACTTAGGCTACAATAATTTTACTCAAAGTGACTTCCTTCTAATTCCCCCCACTCAATATTCTATCATCATCTACTATTCTTTAGTTAGGGAATTTAATAATTTTCTTTTAAAAAGTGGGTAAGCAAGTTCAATTACCAATGAATTTCACTTCAGGATATCAAAAGCGTACAATGACATATTTGCTTTTGCAAATGGGGTGCTGTGTCTGATAAAGAACCACTGATTTAAGGATTTATATACCTATGACCATCCCATTAAATCAGAGGCCCTTAATTTGGGAAGACAAGGACACTCAGCCTAAGGAATCCATGGAGTGGTTTCAGATCAAGAGTTCCCAAATACATACTAGAATAACTTAATACAACTATCAGATTGTAAAACTAGAATTTGAACTCAGGTCATCTGACTCCAAAGCATGTGTGTGCTTTTCTGGAGCAGGTGGCTATTTTTTCTTTAATTTTACTGTCAAATATCTACTGGATACTGTCTTGCTATAGCATAGCCTGTTAGATAACTTAAGAGCAAAACTTGTGTCCCACAAAGGGCCATTGGCCAAGTATGACGTCATCATCTCTGAATGACTTGCTTCTCCCTTTTCATTTGGTCACTAGAACAGGCTTTATGGAATGCATTTCACACACTAACCTTACTTCTAGCTTAATCTTCTCACATTTTCTCCCCTTTCATATTTTTTACTTTTTGTAATAAAGGAACAAATAAATGCACACCACATGTTACTTTAGGTAATAAAGGAAATACATGAGTAAGACAGTCCAAATTCTACAGAGTGAAAACAAGTTTTGTTGAATTCAGAAATCACTTTGCAATCATTTTATAAGTTAAAACACCAACTATCACTTTAATAACAAGTACATAAGCTCCAGTATTTTCCTGTTTGAGAGAGAACTCTGGTTACCTTGCTGCTTTCCAAAGAGCAATAAAAGAAGCCTTAACTTGCAGATAATGAGCATTTCAGGAGTTAGGATGTCTTAGCATAAGAACCCAGACAGTAACAGGGAAAATAAGAGGAAACTGCAGTATCCTCAAAGATACTATCTCTAAGTGGAAGGTGAGAGGAAGAAATAATGATGCAAATCACACTTAGTTGACTCTACTGATGATAAAGCCATCAGGTAGAAATGAGGTTAGGGTTTGCTGAAAAGTGAAAAGGAAATGGAAAGGGGATATCTGGTTTTTCTCAACACCATCCCTACAAAACATTTAGTTAAGGGTCAGCACTTTTTCTATAAAGGCTAGGTAGTAAGTATCTTAGGCTTTCAGGCCAGCCAGTCTCTGTCACAACTAGCCAATGCTGCCACTGCAGCTGAAAAACAGCTGTAGAAATATGTAAACAAATGGGTGAAGCCATACTTTAATAAAACCTTATTTATAAAACAGAATGCAGGTCAAATATGGCCTATGAACTAGGCCTAGACAGGGAGAAGGATGGATATGAAATACAAGAGGAAGGTCATGGCTGAAGACACAGATTTCAAAGTCACTGTCACAAATAAAGTGACAAGGTGGAGAACCTAAGAATAGTAGAGATGGAAGATACACATTTAAAGACAGAACCCTTCCTAATAGCAGCATTTTTTTAAAAAGCATTAAGAGGAGGTAAATAGTCATTTCCTGAAAGAAAAGGTATGTGAAATAGGAACTTATGATTCCCTTAAATATCAGTCTGGCTCAATTATAAATTCGTTGTACTTGGAGAAGTGCAGGACACTGAAATATTTAAAGACCCAAATGTGTATGCAACACATTTACACTCTGACATAACAAGACAATGCAGAGCAGGGTCAAACTGGCATAAACCTTATGCTGTACTTAACTTATTGAGGACCCCACACCCAAGCAAAATGTCAGAAATCACACACAGATTATCCATCCAAAACTCAGTCAAAGGTTGAAGACAAAAATAAAGGTAAAAAATAATATCCTTAAAAATAAAACAAATGCCAAGATGAATTGGTTACAAGATAAAAATGTTTGGAAAATGCTATCATTTCAAAAATTGTGAAGTTAAATTCATTACAAGGCTTTAAAACAAAACTAGGTCCAATATCATTGTACTTGATTTCAAGCTTTTTCAGTGTTTATAGACCTAAAACAGAATTACTAGATAACTGCTTATCTTTGGGAAAAATACAGTCTAGCAAATAAACTATTTTACTTGTATTTATAACAATGTTGGCTCATTAAAAGAAAACAAAGCAATTAAACCCCAATCCCCTCCAAAAACACAAGAACCAAAATTGTAAAACTTACAAAGTAACACTATACAACAACACAATCATAAAACTGATGATTCATGTGTGTAAATTAAAATGGTCTGGGTGTGAGAGGGGTAGAGAATGAGTGCCACTCAGTACTTCTAGAGAAAAGCCATTTTCTTTACACACACCAAAAAGTACAGTGCACACAGTAAAGACTACCACTTACACTGAGGGAATGTAAAGGCAAAAATAAAAAGGAAAGAAGGAAAGACAAAAGGGAGGAAGGCAGTCCTCCAATAAGGTATATATTCATATATCACTAGATAGTTAACAAAAATGTTCCACATGCACTATGACATTTAAAAATGCCCAAGATTATTAAATGAGAAAACAATGCTAGCAATATCATGTGTCCAAATAAAAATGTTACACAACACACACGCATACATATATCTGGTGTATGCACAGAAAATTTAGACATTTAAGAAATTTGGTTGGTACCTTGAAAAAGAAGAGTAAGATGGAAGACAGGAAATTTTCACCTTCTACTCTTCTGTAGTGAAAATAAAATAAGCATATATTATGTTTGGTCAAACAAAGAAAAAAAACAATCAGTATTTTGGGAAGGTGGCTAAAACAAGGACTGTGATCTATAAAACCACACCAATGCAAACACAAATCACATTTAAAATGTTTCCTCATACTTAAAAAGTATGTTAAATAAATGTTGAATTTTAAGTGCAATCACAT
The DNA here is from genome assembly GCA_030015415.1 of Cynopterus sphinx. Classification (NCBI taxonomy): domain Eukaryota; kingdom Metazoa; phylum Chordata; class Mammalia; order Chiroptera; family Pteropodidae; genus Cynopterus; species Cynopterus sphinx. The sequence goes on from CM057382.1 coordinate 123,281,060, forward strand.
AACCAAAAATGAGCCACAAAACTTTACTTATAAAATCATAGAGTTCAGTAATATAAAGTAGAAATTAAGTCTTGCAAAAGCTACAATTCCCAGTGTTGAGAGTTTAGCCAAGTCCTCCTATAATATGATCTGTTAGATACATTAGAGCTGGAAGGGTCTTCAGAGCAAACCACCTCATTTTATATTTACCCCTAGATTACTAATCTGCAGTAATACAAACCCTAGGACTTCAATTTCAATAACAAAAACTATTTGTAGAAATTTATGAAGAGAATTATTTTTGAATGATGTCTGTTTTTAAAAGTTTAGAGCAGGTGCTAGTCCATTTTGTTTTCTGCCCACACCTAGAGCAAAGAGAGGTAATCAATACGTATTTGAGGAAAGGTAGGGACAAAGTGCATGTGAAGTTCAAAACCATAAAGAATTTTAAGTTCTAAAGTAAAGGGGACAAAAATAAAATGTGAAAATTGGTTCAATTGGAAAAGACATAGTGTCATGATTGGGGATTTTTTGCTCCTAGTTGTGGAAGAAACAGTCACAAGAATATTAAAGTCTAAAACTACTTAAGATACTAGGTAGGCTGCCTTAATTTGTAATTCATAATAAGCATAATACCACAAAATATTATTGCATGATGCTACAGGTTAGGAATGAATTTCTGACACCAAGTTAATTAGTTGTGAGGAATGAGGAATGGAGAGATGACAAATCCAATTGCTTTAGGGATAACTGGGCAAATGAGCTGGCTTTGACGACTGAAGATAACTTAAGAGTAGTGTTTCTCAAATTGCACTGTCAAAAACATACTTTCACAAAATATATATTTTTTTAATTATTAGAAAAATGACCATACTTTAACATCATGGCAATATCAAATCGCTCTATAAGTTTCGAGACACAGTCGATTTCCATATTAGTCCACAGAGACACTGGATAGCAATGACCTAGTTTTTTTTAATGTCAATCTGACCTAAAATCAACTTTAGTAAAAAATTTCAGTTTTCTTCCCTTACGAAATAAAGAAAACCCATAACAATTAAGAGGTTAAAAAGTAGCAACAGACTTGTCATTAATATTTTAATTTTGAAACATAAAACATTGCATTACCGCATTGCCTTAGTAAATTAAAATTATCTTTTTTAAATGTAAACTTTAGCACTTAAGAATCTCAACTATCTGAAAATTCTGCCATTTATCTTAGAAGGTAATAGGACATAGACACCTAAAATTGTATAAGTATATACTTAACCTACATGCCTATAAACTCCTATACCACTGTCTCCACATTCTCAAAACTTCCCCAAATAATTAGTTTAGTATACTGCTAACAGTGTGAACCTCGGGGAACTCTCCATCTATTCTGTTTCATTACCAAAGGAAGTAAAATGAAATGTTTGTATGCCTATACACTGACTACATAAGTCTGGTGCATTTTTTATAGCCTACCAGATAAAGAGTCTACACTACTGAGAGTATAATGTGATTTGCAGGATTTCTGGAACCAAATTCTAAGACTCAAATCCACACTTTTCAACTTACAACCTGTTAAGTGTTTAAATCCTTACTGCTTATTTCTTCATCTGTAAAAAGGGAGTAATAGCACCTACATCAAAGGGTTATTGTGTAGGTTAAAGTGCATGTAAAGTGCTTAGATACTGCCTGGCAGATGATAAGTACTATATAAGTACTATAATTATTTAATTCTTACAAAGTATGCCTCAAATCCTCCTATAGAATTGGGATTAACAATTAAATTGGTTAAATGTAATATCATGCATCCCTACAATGAATTACTATTCATCTGTCAAAGATTATTTTAATTCTCTATTATGAAAAAATATGTACAACATCCTATTAGACAGGGAAAGAAAAAACTGATGTACGGTCTAATCTTATATTGAAAAGTCAATAAAATTATGAAAAGTTGCAAGTCACTGTAAAACTTATTTGGCGTTTGCCAGAAGTGACTCATTATTTATCATTCTTCCCCACCAACTGGGAAAAAAACTTAAATTAGGGTTTTAAAAATTTAGAACTGGGTACATTCAATACATTATTCTTCCTCCACTCTTGAAAGCTGATGCTTCTTAAAATGGACTGCATCTTAGAATTAAGGAAATAGAGACTTCGTTTCTAATATACTAACTCTAATCCTACCCACTGACAACACACCACCATCACCACCACTTTTAAGTTCCTGAAGTACTCACAACTATACATATTGACAAATAAGTCACTTTAACCAATTACTCAAGCTTAAACAGCAGATATTAGCTAAATTGAGATTATAAACGCAAGAGTCAGTATTTCTAGAATATTGAACAAAAGGTGTTTGTGGTATTGAGAGTAGTACTCAGATGATAGCTTGCAGTACCTTTAAAGCTGTTTTAAAGTCCTTAAATGAAATAAACAAACACCATTTAAAGACAAATTTTCCTCTTAACGATTTTCAGACTACCTATTAATTCAGCTTATTTTTTTGTCTACGATAGCCATATTTCACTTCATGGTTTCTGAAATACATAATTATATATTATAGGCAAAAATGTTTTCAAATTTGCTTTCAAATGATGTCTGCAAAGATCAAATTTTTCAAGTTTACGTGAAACCATACTACACCAATTTATCAACATAATAAAGTCTTCACACCTATTTATTCCATTCTATTTAGACAGCGACATTAACAAAATTCAGTAATGCCCCACCACCTGTACTCTTTCCCTAAGCTATCATTTTGACACTTAGAAGATTATCTCAATTCAGCAACCAAATTTTACTACTATTCCTACCAATCAAATGGTGATGCACCAAGATCACAATTCTCCTAGATTATGCTGTTTACGTGGAAGATACTACGAGAGAAGACATAAGAGACTGCCTTGCAATAAGAAATAAAAATTTCTTCTACAGACATGGAGAAATAAAAGGACAAATCTAGTTGTCTAAAAGACAATTCACTGTACACATTTTATTTACAGTTTTGTACACTGTCTTAATATGAATGGGACCGCTTTTCTACTTGAGCCATTTTTTAACCAAAGCAAAATAACCTAAGTAATACAAAGTGTTAAAATACAGCATAAAGATACAAAAACAGACATACTAATTCTAATTAGGAATGTAATTATGATGTTACATTTTTTATAATCCACAATTATGTTTAGGAAATCACACAAACATAGATCACTGATTTGAATGAAATGCATAAATCTGTAGCAAAGCTTTGTAGTTACAAAAAAACAAAAAATTGCCAAAGAATGCACAAAATTAATGTTTATTCCACCTTTGTGTCATATTCCTGGATCCTTCACCAATGTTACATGAGGAAAAAAACAAAAGCAAAACAAATGAAAAACTGAAATCAGAATCACTAATGTTATCAAGTAGGGAAACAAATAAATTAAAATCTAGCAGCCATCAGCAAGAGTACAGCAAAGATAATGCTGTAAAAAGAAACAGAAAATTGCTAGAAAACTGTATGCATCATACTCTTTCAAACCAGCAAAATATGCTTCCATATACAATGGAACATAAACAGAATTAATTTCCTGTAAGGTATAGAAATGCAAGTTCTTTTTTAATATTGTGGATGGGTAAAATGTGTTTGTAATGGTAATTCTACTAAGCTATTACAGAGTGGGCGAGGAACATATTTATGGATTCTGGGGATGATGTGTACTGTAATTCTTTGATTGGGAAAGTGGACACTGTAGCCAAAATTTAAAAAAAAAAATGAACACAGAAGTACAAGACAAAGGCGAATGAGACTTCTCTTATATCTTAGCAATATTTAGATGGAAATCAAATTTAAATGCAGTCCACTCTGCTTTTGAAGAGGCTTTGGTTCAGCTCCCAAATCTCGATTGCTTGACGCAGTCTCCTATGAGAATACTCAGAAGGTGTCTTCTTAAACAACAAACCTATTTTTAGTGGTGGAGCCGCTCTTAGTAGCTGTGTCTGCATGGGACTGATAACCAATCACTATCTTTGGAGGAAGTCCTAACCTTTCCTTATATACCCTCCTAGAAGAAAAAGAAAAGTCACCATTAATTTTTATTCACACACACACATAACACACCAAATTCAGTATTATTTTTATATTAAGAAAATATCTAGAGAGTGAGATAAAAATTGCAAACCCTTTTCCTCTTAGCAAAATTTACTCTTCATTTTCACAACAATCTTGGTTAATGACTTAACCAATATTTAAGAGTCTATTATGCATCAAGTACTATGATAATTATTAATAAATATTAATAAATAATAAACGAGTCAATAATAAGCAAAGCAGGGAGTCCCTGGGCTCAGTGTTTCCAGCATTTCTATTATTTACAAAAAATCGCAAATACACATGGTGAAGCTATCACACATATATAATTAAAATCAAAAACAAAATTGATTCCATGAAAATGTCTATTTTAATTCTGACCTAAAATGTTACAATTATCTTACATATAAACCCTAGCAAATACCGTATGTATGTTATGGCACAATTACACTTATCATACCTACACTAATAAGATGCAGACACGAAAATTAAAAAATTTGAAGGCAATTTATGATATTTTCAGATAATAAACTCTACAACCAAACTGTCAAATAAGATGTGCCTCTATTTTAGGAATAAAATGTGATAAGTGCCTAAGAGGATAGTATAGGGGCTATGATATTTTATAATGAGGAGCTAATCTCATTTGTGAAACTAGAGAAATATCCCCCCTTTAAGAGTCATGAAGTCAAAAGTATAATGCAAGATAATGAAGCATATCTAAAATCTGAAGAACCAAAATAAGGCTGTGTATTAATCACGAGCACTACATTTTTTAAAGTTAATAAGAAAAGTGGATAAGACTGACAAGGTAAAATTAAGAAAAGATCACAGGGTAAGTCAAGTCAGGAATCTAGTTCTTTATTCTAAGAAGAAATAGCAAAATATCAAACATAAGCACCAAAATTAAATAAAAATGAAAGGATATACATTTTCATGGCGCTAAATTCTCTAATATGACATTAGATAGTTTTATTGCTACTCCATCTTCCAGAAGATTTTACTACATTCCTTCAATTAAGGTATCTAAAACCAATTTTATGATAACTAAAATTATCACCATGATCAGATTTACATTATGATACAATGTATTCCCTTCAATTATACTTAATCATTAAAAATGCCAGAGAGCAAAAGCACTGATCCACATGTCACTTGGATGGGTAAAAGATAAAAATCTGTCCTTGAAAAACTAAATTCAAATGTTTTATAAAAATTTCAAAGACTTTTAACATTGACACAAATACAAAATTTCCTAAGGAAAGAAATTCATATTTAACTAATTTAACTCATTTTCAAATAAATATGAAATTCTCACAATACATTTTGATGCTGACAGAAAGATCGAGAATATGAATAATCAACTGTGTTCTCCTATGGAAACCTGTAGAATGAATCCTGAAAAATCTCTATACCTTTTAATTCAGAAAGGATTCATAGGAGAATACACAATGTTTGAAAAATCACAAAGGGGTACACCAAATATTTTATGATCTATGAAAAGTGCTTAATTTTAACACAAAATCTGAAGTCGACTTTTATTTATGTAAATGTAAAAAGAAAATTCTACTTAACATTGATGCTAAAAAAAAAGGCAATGTTTGTAAACAATATTACCAAAAAAGTTTAAAATTTATACATGTACATTTGAAATATGGACCAAACCAAAAGTGTCATTTAAATTTCAATAAAAACTTGATGTACAGTGTACGCATGTGCATAATACATAATATACACACAAAAAATCACTGATTATAAGTATTAATCACGAGCACTACATTTTTTAAAGTAGACTTATATTGTCATCTGATAAATTAATAAAATGCTACATGCCAAAATAGATAAAATTGTTCAGGAAAATACAAGAAAATGGATCTACAAATCCAAGTATTTCTAAAGCTCTAAATAAAAAGTACTTCTGCTTTTAGTTATCTTAATATTTTAAAAGAAACACAAACAGCAAAACTTACCCTATATGTGTAACAGCTTCTCTGTTTTCACATTCAGTAGTCCATATTGCTATCTTATCCCCTTTAGCTCTAACATTAACAACAGCTCCACATACATCATCACTGTAGTCATCAAAAGATTCTCCAATAAGGCACAGCAGCTTAAGAACAAAACCCAATTCCAAGTTACATCCAATAGATTATAAACAGCTTACTCAACTACAAATGTCTCATATATTTGTATATATACACAAAACTAAAAACAGTTTTTAAAAATCAAGAGTAGGCTTTCTGAATGTATGCATTATAATTATGTATACGGTTCTCTCTCCTGACTTTCAAAATCTTCATTTGTTCCTGTTTCTTTTATCAAGAACATTTACAATTGTTTTAACTTTCTCAGTAAATTGGGCAACTGATGTCAGGACACATATAAAAAGTGAGTTATTTTGTTAATATTCATTTGTTACGCTGCTTAGATTAATTGCCTCTTCTTGCTGTTTTTCATGAACACTTTTTCATGTTTTTTAAATTGTGGTAAATATACATAAAATTTACCATTTTAACTATTGTTATATGTATAGTTCAGTGGGTAAAGTATATTTACACAACAATGTGTAACCATTACCACCATCCACCTCTAGAACTTTTGTCATCTTACAAAACTGAAATGATTTTTTAATGTATTAATTGATATTTATTAGTATTTATTGAGAATCTCTCCCAAAAGCAAAACTGTCTCTTCTTTAAAAAAAAATCATTTAAATATTAATTGCTTAACTTATTAAGTGCTTACTATAACCCAGACACTGTGCCAAGTGCTAGAAATACAAAAGAGACTACGATTCCTGCTCCTAAAAGCCTGAGGTTTAGGATTTTTCACTATAGAAAATGCTTATTATCTTATATGTAATATATGTCCTATGAAGCTAAAAGTTTCAGGTTATATCACAAAGAATAAGCTGAATGATATCAAGCTACAATTTCATTGTTTGCTTCACTGATCTAAAAAGTTTAGTATACAAATCAATACTTTAAGAGGACTTTAAAAACTTACATTATATAAAATGTATGTTTCTGTAATTTTGAAGTTAATAAAACCATATGAAGTCAATTTTTAAGTGGTAGAGGGTTTCGCTGTACTAGTACGTAAAATACACAGGATTCACATGATAGAACAAAATTAATTGCTGCCTTAGATTTTCTAAAGTGGGCACCTTTATCTCCATTAAGTGACCAACATAAAACATAATGTAAATCGAGTTTTAGTATTTCAAAACTGTTTGAAAATTTTAAAACCTTACTGTCTCTAGCCAAAAGCGATCGAGGTCACTTCGTCTCTGCTGTTTGTTCAATGTAATTAGCCATCGTCCTCCTCGTTTGTTTTTCTCATCTTCCCACATAGGCTCAATACCATCCTATAAGGTTAGAGGACAACAATATTAGACAATATTGTTGTTACTTTAACGTAAGAGATCATCACTAGAAATAGCAAGTAACATCCTATGAGTTTTTGACTTCATTCCCAGTAAGACTATTATTGATGTAGTGGGGGAAAAGCATACATGACTTAAAGTCACAGGCATGGGATTGCAGAATTAGAGTCCTGACTTAAGCACTTTACAGCTATCAAAACCTTGCATTTCATTTACTTTGGAAATTCTTGAACATTCTGAGAAACGTAGCTTTGAGAAGCTACATACACTTTTATACATAAAAAACACACAAAATGCTTATGCAATTTCAGCAAATTAATGAATGCCCCACTACTCCCTATTGCCTGACAAAAACCATTTATAAATATCTCAAGGACCCACAAAACCCATGTTAAGATTTCCTGACAAACTCTGGACTTAAGTCTACTTAAATATATACAGACTGAATTGAAATCACAGTATAGGCCCATAACATAAAACTTTCACTTAATTTTATTTATACTATAACAGGGGAAAATATATTTATGCTAAAGCCTACTAAAGGTAATTTAATTTTCTCCAAGTAGAGCACTATTTATGGCAAGATTTCGTAGTGAATATCTGAATGGTCTAGTTTTATAATAAATAATGAAACCAATTAAGCATACCTTAAAAAGTGAGTAGTCACAGCCAGGCATTAAATTACTAGACAACTGGATATGGTTGTACAGACTAGGCAAAAGAAAAAGACAATTATAAAAACAAAATATGTAATGCAGAGTTTAGGAGCTTACATATATATTTAGAAAATACAATAAAAATAAAATGATACAAGTTTATGTTTACTTGTTTTTCTATGAAGTCAATTGCTGAAATGGACCAAACAGGTCTTAATAACATCTGATGATTTTTAAGAAAATACTTTTAATAATTTATTTTGACAGATATATTTTGTTATCTTTGTTTCAATGCATTCCGAGGTATACATAAGAAATTGAGAATAGAGGTATGAAATAGCTTTAAGTAGATGAAACAATTTATGAGGCTACTGAGCAGTTTTACATACACAAAAAGACAAATCAAGAGAAAGCAAGATGACTTCTTGACCATTAGCATTGCATGGCTAAAACAACCCAACATTATTATTCTTAAAGGTATCCAAGAGTAGAACAAGCAATTATTACTCCAGATTATTACTAGTCAGCAGAATAATCACTTGGAGAACTAAAATTGTTATAAAATTGACAAGAGTAAAAATGTTTCGCTTGTCACCAATATAAATGCAAATACCATGATGAGCTATGACTACAGACCATGGATGATGCTATTTATCTTTAGTCACATTCTCTCGGTGTTTTTTCACCCAGTCTAGGAATACTTTGAGCACAGTTTTAAGAGTCTGGCATCCTTTGGATCACATCCCACAAGATAACATACAAATCCATTTGGGTGAGACAGCATATAACCAAATAAGGTTAGCCACTACCTCATGGTCACTCTTCCCAAATTATCATTGGCAGCTTCCACTAGACAACAAAAGAGTCCTGGATACTAATAGTAACTACAGAATTAACCCCATCATTTTTATAAAATTAATGGATTGTGTAGAAGTGACCTTCTTAAATGATATTCAAGGTAGAAAAGGTCTCCTTTCTTGTTCATGTAGCTCTAAGATCTCTTAGTAATGAAGTTTATAATGAGAATTTGCAATGGCACAATTTAAACAGAATCCTAACAATACAGACTGGATGAATCTGAAAGGACTCAATGGTTGTTTATCACTAAATTTACCAGAAAAAAAGTTAAGTGACTTAGATATTTAGAGAAAGCAGAAGTATTCCTTCATATCTCTAAGTTATGGTATTAAAATCTACTATGCAATGACATTATTTACATATAACTAAAGTGTGGGGCCATGTTCTAATTAGAAATACAATTATGCAAACTGGTGAAAGCCAAACAAACTAAGTAAATGCAAATCTAATTCAGGGGAAGAAATGGTTCAAGACACTTACTCCTTCCTCCTCCACAGACTAGAGACTTTTTCTGTTTTAGAAGACTTGAATAAATTATAGAAAAAAACCATGTTTTGAAGAAGGATGAAACAGAATAACCCCAGTCAATGATGCAACTAGACTTATGAAATATTGAGGGCTTAAATGTAATTCTATTACTTAAGAAAAAAAAGTCAATGCTTTCAATAAAAAGTAACCAAAGTGACTAGCTCACAATTTGTAGTTTTCTCTAATCTATATTTTTTCCCAGTGATTCAAAAGCATAATAAATGCCTATTATAGGAGAAGCATTAGAAATATACAGAAGAATTCTGCCCTGAAGGAAGTACACATGAATTGTCTGAATTTATTCTTTTGTGTGGGCAGAATACAATCCAGTAGTTACATTAAAACATAAAAGCAGCATCAAATTCATATATATATATAATCAATTATATACATTAAATACATATATATATATATATATAAATGATCCAAAAATATGCTAGATACACATATTATAGAATATTTTAAATAAACACTAGGGAATTTATAGCTCTTCATTATTTTAATGTTTTCAAAGTTCCTCCCTACATGTACACTCAAGTATACATGCTAAATTAACTTAGTTCTTAGAGAATCAATATTGCAAATCCTGAAAAAGACTTTACAATTTTATACTTTATTTTGAAGTCATGCAAAGGTTCATTCATGACCCCCAATCTTAACTTTTTGCTAAATCTGAATCAAAATCTTAAAAACATTTTTCAGCTTTTCTTGAAGTTGATCACAAAGTATAATGAAATCAATAGATGATCATCATAGAAACTGTCATTCTTTGACAAATAAAATATTGAGCACTTCAGCCTTGAAAATCGCAAAATAACTATTAAAAAAAAAACCCCAGAGGTTACACTGAAAAAAATCTGCAAAAATGAGGACCTAACAAAGCTCTGGAATACCCAAGTATGAGGCAAATGTATCTAGGCAACCAAGAAAAGAGACAAGTTCCAACAAGTTGTCAAAAGTTCTATGGGCAATAAAGGATTCTCAAGCCAAAGATACCTCAGGACAAGAAATAAAAACATCCAGGGCTAAAAGATAACAAGACTGAAGATTTCTAAAACTTGATGAGAAATAATCACCAATTCAAACAGTTGTGAGGCAATGGACAGACAAAAAGGTAATTCTACAGATGTTTATTAATTTTTCATCTTTACCTTTATTTTGTAAATGTGACTTAAAGTGAAAATTTATACATTAATAAAACAACATACTAAAAAGGTTACTTACGCCCAAAAGTCTTCAACAGTATCAAACTTAGAGATCAGCCGAAGGTTTGCTTGCCAAGTTTTGCTTTTATCATTTTTAAAAAACCAGAGTGCCCATCTAAAAAACAAAAAGTCAATGTCAAAAAATGGCAATTTTACATCCAAGTTCATTGCATCATTACTCACAATAGCCAAAAAAAGGAAGCAACACAGGTGTCCACTGACATACGAATAAACAAAACGTGGTAAAAACAGACAATGTAATATTAATCCTCCTTAAAAAGGAAATTCTGACACGCTACAACATGGATGAACCCTGAAGACATTTTCTCAATATTCTATGATTCCACTTGTATAAGGTACCTAGAGTAGTCAAATTCAAAGAGACAGAAAATAGAATGGTGATTGCCAGGGGCTAGCGGAAGGGGGGAGTAAGGAGCTGTTTCATGCGTAGAGTGTTAATTTTGCAAGATAAAAAGAGATGCAGAGACTGGTGGCTGCACAACAATGTGGATGCACTTAAAGCCACTGAACTGTACACTCAAAAAATGGTTAAGATGGTAAATTTTATGTTAAGTGTATTTCACCAAAATTAAAAATAAGTAAAAATTTTTACATGGCAGTTATTACAATCACAAATGATGAGTGGCTTTCTTTCATTTAAAAGGTATGTATTTTGTGCCTAATACATAACAGATTCTTTGCTATACAGAGAGACCCACTGAGGTTCATCCCTCATGGAAATTGACGGATATTTAAAAGAGGAGTAATTATTGCGTGCTAAACGATATGATAATTAAGCAGTTACTTAAGAAAGTATGGTTTGCAGACCCTTAGGGGACCCCAAAACCCTTACACCAGAGCTTTAATGAGGAAAACTATTTTCATAATGTGAAAACATTAGTTTTTCATTCTGTTGACATTTGCACTAATGGTACAAAAGCAACTGTGGGTAAATCAGCTGGTGCCTTAGCAAGAATGATATAGTGGCATCAAATTGTACTAATAGACACTGTATCCTTTATTATCATCAATTCACAATAACAAAATCAGTTTCAGTTAAGACTACCATTGATGAAGCAGTAAAAATGATCAGTTTCGTTAAGTTTCAATCTGTTACATGCCTTTTTCATATCTGTACAAAACTGCATACCAAAATACAATTCTTAGGCAACTGCACTGTAAGGTGAACTAGCCATTTTTTCATGAAACACTATTTTTACTTGAAATAGCAGCTGATAAACCATAATTATTTCTTCAAAAACGAACAGAGTGAGCCTGGTTAAAATGAGAGCTTTCAGGAGAAAATCAAAATGTTGGAAAGCCTAAGTGTGCCACTGTCAGCTTGGCATCTTATACCTCGTATCAAAGGAAACTACCCATTATTATTTCAAAAGGCTATCAAAAATTCTTCTCTCTTTTCCAACTACATATCTGTGTGAAGTCATATTTTTGTACACTTCCCCTGGAACAACTTATCTTCAAAGTCTGAATACTGAAGCAGCTATGAAAATCTAGCTAATTTCTAAGTCAGGCACTTGAAGAGATATACAGAAATGAAAAATCTATTCTTCCTACTATGCTTTATTGAGTATTTTTTCATAAAAAATTTAACATATAATGGCTTTTTAAATGAATATATACATTTTATTTTTTTGTTTTATTTTCTAATATAGTAAATGGAAATAGATAAAAATCTATAAAATCAAAGCTCTATAGATTTTTAAGAGTATGAAGAGGTCATAAGACCAAAAGTTTGAGTTCTGATGATTTAAATGAAATCTAATGCATACATGCAAGAGACTATGCGGCCATTAGGATAACTGTGTGGATTTTCCTAAAAATCCTAAAAATGTATGAAACCCAGAAGCCATGAAGAAAAGGTGCTATTTGATTACATGAAAATCAAAAACCTCTAAAAAATATAACTCCATAGACAATGTTAAAAAGCAAATGATTCTGATCACTCATTTCCAACCTAATCCCCATCCTGGATGGGTTAGCTTCCTTAATATACAATGCTTGGAAATAGACTTGAAAAGGTAACCCAAGAAAAAAAAAGTCGACAAAAGAACTAAACATAATGTCCACAGCCTGTTTAAAAGCACAAAAACACAAATGCTCAATATGCAATTGTTTTGAAACTTCAATGAAAGAAATGCACATTTAAAACAATAATACATAGTTTTCTCAAATGAGACTAGGACCAATATGAAAGGCAATAATAAAGATTGATGGTTGACAAGGATTTAAAACCAGGAACTCTCCCAATGGTTAAAAACTCCAAGCTGGTAAAGGAGGATCATTTGGCAGTATCTACAAAGGTTGTAAAAGGCAGTCTTTAACATAGAAAATCTAAAATTTTATCCTGTAAATATGTTTACGTAAGTGCACAAAAACCTGTAAGGACGTACAGGTTTGTATATAGAAAAAAAAACCTGTATTCCCATTAATATAAGCCTGATAAAATACATGACTTTATATTCATTTACAAGACAGTAGTTTAAAATGAGGTAAATCTGCACCGTCAAACAAAAAAAATCACTAGTATGGCTGGCCACCCGTATAAAAAAAAGTATAGATATATGCACATTAAGTTTTAGAACATAAACCAAATTTAACACTGACTACTTTAGGGAGCAAAGTAAAATGAAGAAGAGAATAAGAGAATATCTGAGAAAAGCAGAGAATTTCTACTTTATACACTTATACCACGTTGATTTAATCATTCTTATATTAGGTTATTTTTTAAGGTAGTGAAATAAATTCTGCAATATTTGTGAAAAGTAAATAACAAGGAAATTAAATCTGAATCATTAAGCATCTTAGCATACTTTTCCAAATGATATTTATAATTTGACACAAGAAGTAAAATTTACAGAGAAATTGAAATCCTCAAAGACTTCACTTTAACATTTAATCAGTTTGTTTTCCAATGAGGACACTTTTCAGAAATCTCAACATTTCATTCAAGCTGTGAGGGGTATTCTCTTGATTCATTTCTTCTCACAATAACAGCAACACTAAGAACTGTGTTCACAGACAGCTAGAAGGCAAAGATAGTTTTTAAAGATACCACTATAAAGATGAAAAAATAAGGATTTTGGTGTTATTGTTAGGTTGAACTATATGAAATTCTCACTAATCAATTGCTCCATTTAATACCTTTGGCACAACGCTTTCCTGAGGAAAATTTTACCCACTATGGACTATCTGACCTTTGTTATCTCAATAGCTGACAATCCCCATTGTCTAAAGAACTGATAATTTCCTTACTGACGGACATGCTAAAATTATGGGTCTCCTATGAAAAAATGACATAAAATAAGTTTGGACTATTATATCAGTAGCACTACCATGGTATGAAGGATAAAAAATATATTCTCAGTGAATTCATATGCATTTTCATTATATAAACCAAAAAGGTAGTTAAGTAAAAACGCAAACATACTGGGAACAGGTATGGTCGAGTTGGGAAAACCATAGAATGAACAACCACTCAACTACTACACTGTAACTGTGGAAACTTAGCTCATCCTAGCCTCTCCTACCTTGCCTTAAAATACAAACCACCTCCGATTCCAAATCCCCCAGCCCTCTATTTTCCTCTTCATAGCCCAACTTCAAGTTGCCTATTCTTGCTCTATACCCTTTTGTATACTTTCTATTCATCCTTCATGCTACTCTAATCTGTTCTCATCATCTATACTAGACGTTTTCCTGTGCATTAGCAAGGTTTTAAAAAAAATTATCCAATCCAATGAATATTTATTTGACCTTTCTGTGACACATAAAATGTGCATATAGTTTATATGTATATACCCTTCATGGGCATTCTCCCTCAATAATTAAAAAAAAAAAAAAAAAAAAAAACCCTATATGCCGATATCCCAAGCCTCTGTCTTTAGTCAAGTTCACTTAAGAGAACTCATTTACTACTGTGGTTTCAATTACCACCATCAATTACTGTTGAATTTCAAACCAATTTCTCAACCAGTTCTTTCTGAGCTCAAGATTTACACATAAAAATGCTTGCTAGACACGGGTCATCCAAAGGAAAATGGAATCCTCAACATGACAAACCTAAAACTAGTCTCACCTAACCTTTCTTTCCAAACCGTTTCTATTCACCATTGATCTTGTTGCCTAAGTCAGAAAACCCATGTGTCAGAAAGCTTACCTGTTCTGTAAAGGATGTTTAATATAGTGTTCTGGGTTAGCAACCTCCTGATTAGATTCTGTTTTATCTTCTTCTGTAGGCGGGGGATTAGGAGTAGGGGTGGTTTCCTAGTGGAAAATAATAAAACGTTTAAAATTTCTTGACATATCTATGACAACAATACTCTAAATAAACTTGAACAAAAGTGCCAATATCTCTTTCTTTAAGGAAAAGAAATTACAGAACCATTCATATAATACAATAGGGCCACCCAACCATGGACCAGTACCAGTCTATAGTCTGTTAGGAACAGGGCCACACAGCAGGAGTTGAGTGGCAAGTAAGAGGGAAACTTCATCTGTATTTGCAGCAGCTCTCTAGAGCTAGCATCACTGCCTAAAGTTCCACCTCAGGTCATCAGGCATTAGATTCTCATAGGAGCACTGGTCCCTGGTACCAAAAAGGTTGGGGACTGCTGCAATAGACCACAGGCCAACCTCTAAGGAAAACTCCAGACCCTCTGGTTCTAGCATTTCTTCATTAAGAGCAAAGAGTTTCTCAAATGTAAAAACATAATAATATTATATGTAGTTACCTTCCACTTACACATTCTAATATTGGAAAGACTATCAGAGACCATGTAACAAAGTTGAGAAAATCATCTATATTAACATACTGTTATATTAAAGTATTGTATACGAAAGTGAAGATGGAGGAAGAATAAAACTAAAGTCTGAGAAGTGTAATAACTATGATACAATAACAAAGTTTTATAAAGTGATTAAGCCAATATCACACATTAAGGTCCTTGCCTTTATACCACACTGATATGATGACATATGGTAACTTAGAAGAAGTTCAGTAACTTGTCATTTCTAATTTGGTCCTATGCAAAAAAGGTGGACACTGGCTTGACCTTAAATCTTCTTCTAGGCTAGATAATACCATTATCTAATGCCAGAAAATAAAGGTGCCTGATAAAATAGGTGTTCTCCACATTACTCCATGTAGCTCTTCATCCTATTATTAATTGGTGTCAACAAGAGAGCCAAGGAAAGTCACCAGAAGCCGAACCAAAAGCTGATACAAAAGGGGATGAGGGGGGCCTGCAACAAGAGTATGGGTATCAGATTTATGCTGAACCAGCAAAACAATAGATATATGTTCACATTAACAAGATTATGTAAATCAAAGATGTATAATCCAAAAGATCACAGAACAGATAGGCGATTAGTACCTACTTCACAAAATACATTTTTCTTATCAACATGACATGTCCAAGAACTACTTTCTAGTAGTCTATGAAGTCACTCATAAAAGGGGCTATGTCTTGCTTGTGCACACAGCTTCACAGCACTATACCCAACAGGAACTTACTGACTTGATTACTTAACTGAATAAATAACAGAGTAAATAAGGCCCTAAAATTTAGAGAATAGTTAATGCCTTAAAATCCCCAATTGTTTATACTAGTATTTCCTCATTACAGCCAATTTAAGTCTTCAGATAATAATTGTCAAATGACATTCCTTACTCTAGTAGCTCAACATTAATGATGGTATCCAGATAGTCTCAAAGAATAAAGAGACAACAGGGGCTGACAGGCAGTTGGGCCTTGGGGGACAGTGTAAAAGTGAACTGCAGAGGAGTGAGCCTCAAAAATCTACATAAAATCCCCTCACAAGTCTTTGGCTGACTCTGGTGGCCTAGCAGAGAACAGCTAAACCAAGACTTCAGAGGCTGGACACCATTAGGGAGACCGCATCTACACCCAGCCAGAGTAGGTGAAAAATCCTCAATTTTCAGATGAAATTCTAGGAATTTCATGCCCTAGGAATCAGGTGAAATTCATCTGCCTATCAAATCCTAAACTCAATCCTTGACAGAATCAAGGTAATCAATCTATAAACTGCCTCCAAGAACCGAACTCTATGCTCTTCAGAGGATAACATAATTCTGAGCCTCTATAAATATTATTTATAATACCTAACAAACAATCCAACATTACTAGACATGCAAAAAAAAATCATTTAAAGTAACCAATGATCAAGAAATTAAATTGTACATAGAAAGACACTCCAACATGATCCAGATAATGGAATTGGCAAAGCCTAAATAATAAGTATAGTAGAAGAGAAGATAGAGAAGAGGGATGGGAAAAAATGAAAGTATTTGAAAAGAGACTTGAAATCTATTTTTAAAAACAATCAAATAGACATTAAGGAACTATCAACTAGAATGTCCAAAATTAAGGGCTCATTGAGTAAGACTGAATATAGGACTGGTGAACTCAAAGACAGGCCAACAGAAAATATTTAAAGACACACAGAGAGGGGGAAAAAATAGATGATAAGAACAGATGGAAGATAGTTAAAAAGTTAAAAGACAAGGAGAGAGAACAGGACAAGCAGCACAGAAAGAGATAATGATAATTTACCAAATTCTATTAGAAATTCAAGTTACAGATTTAAAAGAATTCAAGGAACTCCAAGTAGTATAAATACAACCACCACCTGCACACATCACAAACTACTGAAAATTAAAAATGAAGAGATAATATTAAAAGCAGTCAGGAAGGGGGAAAAAAAACACATATATTACTTTCACAGGAACAGTAAGAATAACGGCAACTTCGGAACAGAAAATATGAAAGCCATTAAGACAAAAGAATGGCATCTTAATGCTAAAACAACAACAATAAGAACAACAAAAACTGTCAACCTAGAATTTGGTGCCTAAGAAAAACTATATTTCAGAAATGGAGAAATAAAGACAGACTTAAACACCCCCCACCTCCCACCCCCAAACACACCAGAAACTAAGAGGCCCGAAGAAAGAGGAACACCAAAGGAAAGTCTTCAAACCAGGGGGGAAAACATCCCAGATGGGATGCATGGAAGCACAAAAAGAATGAAAAAGGTAGACATGTGAGTAAATATATAAAAGACTATTAACAGTTTAAAGGAGCAATAATAAAGGCAGCTTGTAGAGTTTAAAATAATGATGGTCCCACTAAAGGGCTGGGCATATATGATCCTGTGAGGTTGGATGTATATGAATAAAAGATACTCTTCTTCCCAAAGTTAAAATGTACTACGAATTCTCTTAATTAAAAGGCAAACGATAAGTTATTGATAAATTCAAAATCCTCATTATCAACAATAATTTCACATTTACTTAAATCTTTTACCTCAGCAGCACATAAAAAATAATGAATTAGAGCACAAGTTTCATGGGGTCCAAAATGTCACCCTCTAATTCATTTAGTATTTTCCCTTCTTTTCTGTTATTTGACTTTTCACCAGTAGGAGAATGATGAAAGAAGACCTGGATGGTACCAAAAGTCTATGGACACACGGGAACTAAAAGCAGGTAATAATCTCAACAGAAAAATGTATATTTAGTTTCTAGACTTAAAAAAGTTTTCTTTTGAATTGAAAGTCCTACTTTAATTGATGTTTTAAATAAAAACATATAATTTTGAGTTTTTCCTATAACTAAAAAAAAAAAAACCTACTCAGGTTTAAGTAAATGTGTGGCTGTATAAATCAATAAGCATACTAATTTAAATTCTTTCACTTTTAATATTTTATATACACATGCTACATTTTAAGACAAATGTTCTAAGACATTGAAAAAAAAGTTTATTAACCATAGACAATCATCTCAGTATTTGAAACCTTTTTTAATGTAAGTATAGTACTGATGTTTCTCTTTTAGCCTTTTAATTTGCTATCTACAGTTTAATGGTCCTGTTTTCAAATTTTTAAACTTATATGAATTTCTCAAACCCTCTAAATATGTTTTAATAGCCAACTGTTTCCAAGCTAGAATATAAAATATTCAGATACGCTACTAAAATACTTATTCACATAACACAGACCAAATCTAGTAATATTTAGAAATCACTTCATAATGGGAATTGCTTATGAAAACATTAACATTTAAAAAGAGATAAAAGGACATATTTTCTCAGTACAAATTTCTCATTTAAGTCATATTTTGCTATGACGAGATCTACTGATTTCAACAATCCATTCTTAATCAGCAGAGATTTAAACCAAAAAGCTTACTATCAACCATTCATCCTTTAAGTTTCCTGATTTCACACTTACGTTGTAAATTATTGCAAAGGAAAAAAAATTGTTTGCTGAGACATGCTTCATTACAAAATCTTTTTCTATTTATTTCTTTCAACTTATTTTTGTTGTTATAAAACCTCTGAATTTCAATTTAAATAATCAGGATGGCCTTTTTTTATTTTCAACTTAAAATGCTTTCAGCTCACTCCTTAGTTAAGCAAAAATCTCAACTATGATAACTATCTCCAAATTTTTCATTTGTCTCAATTTCCTAAGTACTTTAAATATAAATTAAACTTGACAGTAAAATTAAAGTATTCCGAAATTGTATCTCCTCTTAAAAATCTTTGTAAGACTATTAACCACTGAGGTATCTGAGACAGGATCAACAGAATCACCATTAAATAGGTACAGGAGGACGATGTAGTATTATATCACCAACTTCACAAAATTGTCCCTGAAAACCCCAAGAACAGGTGTTTTCATGGTATGGGTTTAAAATTGATTCAATCAAATATTTCCCCAATTATGTAGCTATCAAAAAAGTAAATAAATTATAATGTAATCTGTATGGGAACTAAGAAAGATATTTTACAAATTTGTCATTTTTATGGTTGCTTTTTATGGAGTGGGCAATAGTTTTAAATTTACTTTTAGTTTAAAATCAAATTCTTTACTGCCAAGTCCCACCACATTACTCTACCTGTTCTTTCAGCTTGGTGGTCTCCCTCATAAACAAATTTCACTGGAAATTACATTTGAAACATCCACGGTTTAAAAATTACCCAATCAAAACAAGAAATGTGAATTTAACAGATATGGCTACTCTCAAAGTAATCAAATTCATTTTTAACTCAAAAATAAGCTGTACTTGAAAAACCATTGTAAAACACAATTCAAATGACTAGGTTAACAGTGTAAAGCCATGAGATGGTACAGTGTTCATCTAGAAGGATGGTAAAACACTGGTAAGAAAGAAAAACAGGGTTCCTGAAATCAGATGGCTAGAATGATAGCATAGGGTGAGACTGTGAAAGGCCTCAAAGGTGAGGATAAAAGTATACCTTTTATCCTGTGAGCAACGGAAGCCATTAACAGACATGTCAAAGTAAGTACAGATGACAAGGAAACAGAAAAGACAAGTTTAAATGCAAAATATTAAACCTGGTTTGGATTTGCTGAGTTTATGAGATTCCAATAAAAAATGTACATTATAATTTAGTGGTCTCAAGAGTTCAGAAGATGTCACAGCAACAGAAGAAAGCTGAGGGGGAAAAAATATGTTAAGCAACAGTGGGACAATCTAACAATTAGTTGCAAATAATCTCATGTAGTTTTTCACATTCTACAAAAATCAACACATATATCAGATCAGGCATAGTAGTAATCGTGTGGGACAATACTAATATAAGGCTAAATATTTCTCAAACCTAGCATCATTTCTGTAGGTTTTTTCCTAATCTGACTAAAGTTTAGATTCTTCTCTCGCCACATTCAAATTGACACAGCTTAAGGTCCAAAACCATAATATGCTTTTCCATGGTCATGAACATTCAATATTTCTCAATCTGCTTTTCCATGGTTATGAACATTCAATATTTCTCAATCCAATATTTCTCAAGCCTTCCCTTCTTCAGGACACCCCATTTGTTTCCTTCATTACCTCACTGAACTAATATCTACTCCTAAGAGCTTTCAGGATTTTTTCCCCTAGGTTAGGACATCACCTAAGTCTTAATTTAAAGTATGCAAAATCAATTGTTCTTCTGATACTAATAATGGTTTGAAGCAGTAACTCAAAGTGTGGTCCACAGACTTCAGCTGGTTATAGTCTACAGCCAGGTTAAGTATAGAAATGGAAAGTAAACATTTAGAAAACTTTCTAGCAATTTCACAGTACTTTAATGTCTGTTAAAATGAATTATATCAAATTTAGGTTTATATTTTGCATGCATTTTTTACCTTTATTCTATTTTTAATACTTTACAAAAACATTAGATTGGGAATTGCTAAAATACAAACTAATTTTCTACAAAAGTATAAGAAGCGCTGGTTTAGATCACATACTCTGGAATCATGTTACCCAGGTTGAAATCCGTGCTCTGTCATACACAGCTACATAATTTTGGGCAAGTTCAACATTGCAGCACCAAATAATGGACAACAATATTATTGGTAACCCATCTCCAGTAGCATTTCCTTATTTTCCCCCTTCTTTGCTTCATCATTGTTTTAACTGAATTGGAATGATCTTAATTGAAAAGAAAATGCTCCAAAAAGACAGCTGCTAACCCAACATTTCAGTTAACTGAAAACACTACATACATTAAATAAAGATATAAAATACTAAGCAGAAGGGTAAACTAAGAACAAAAAATACTAGCTTTATGATTTTTAAAGTGGTAACACCAACCCCTCACACGTCATCCAAACTGAATTTTTACTTGATAGGCAGCATTTACTAAGCAGCAACTATCAAGCAAGGTTCTACATATTTTTATATACATTATTTCAATACATATATTATCTCAATACATTCAATTTTCACAATATTGTGAAACTACTATTTTCTTTGCTCTTCAAATCTAAGCCCTGGAACATCAACATGTCCTAACTCTATGCTATTTAAATCCAGGACTGTCAGTGTTCATGGCCAGCGATATCTTATATCTTACTTTTACCTGTTTCTTCATCATTATTATTACTCTTCTCTCAAAAGTATCCAGAGTTGGATATATTGTTACCAAGGTACTCTTCCCAGGTGTGTACTACATTTGCCCCACAGCCTGAGTGAAATTCAACACCTTCATTATCGTGCAAATACATACTACTACCAATAAACTAGAAAAACAAGCATGAATGGCACATTTCACTCTCCCAACATACATACAAAATCCCACTGAGAAAAAAGTAAATGCCAATGATTAGTTATAGTGAATTTATATCATGCAAGACAGCATACTAAATGTGTCGTCACATGGTCTCAGAAATAGAGAAGTGTAAAATAAAAGCCTCTTTTATGGATACAAATAACTAACTCTGAAGAAATAATAATTATTATTTAATACAAGTAAAATATGCAAACAGACCACAAAATTCTATTCTTCCTTCTAGTTTCCAAACATTCAGTTCCCAGGTCTCTTTTCAACAAAGGATGCATTGCTCCCAGCACCCTCCCATAGGTAAATTAGCAAAATTAATTAACTAGTTCACAAGGACAAGTAGATTTTCACCACCTGCCTTATAAAGAAAGAAAATTCTGGTGTGAAAATTACCACAAATAATTAAATCAACTGTTTTTAGTTTTCAAACATATATCTATAGTAAAGGAATCACGTAATCTGACATCACTCTGACATCACTAATCAGGAAAGTGTGTGCAGCTGTGGATTTTTCAGTTCTTCTACCTTTTCTGTAATGAAGGCTTAAAATGGTGACCTTTGTGTCCTAAAAAGCTGAAATAGAAAAACATATAGAGATTTACCAAATTACAAACATTTTAAAAATAGTTTAAAACATTGCTCAAATGAAATTTTTTCATGCAAAGGACTGTGAGACCCCAAATATCAATTCTGATTCAAAAGACAGTACTTTTAAATATTCTTTTCAACTACTATAGAATGACATCTAAACAAAAAGTAGCTGAGAGGGGAGACAAATTAGCATGTCTAAAAACACTGCAAAATTGTATAACCCAACATTCCAATCTACTTAAATACCAGTAACCTAATTAACTGAGTAGCGCTAAACTCTTACATGAACAGTTGATTAAGTTGTTGCACTATAGCTAAAAATTAACATTTCTGGAGAGACAGCAAGCAATGTTTAACCACGTTTTACTAATGTATATATGTACAAATACCCACCCCTACAGGCCACACTTGAACTTCTGATCTTCTCGAATATAATTTTAAAACTTGAATGCACATATCCTTAACTGTCTTGTAGGCATCTTGTTCCATTTAAAATAAACTTTCTTTGTTAATCTAATTATTGAGGTATCATTAACATCTGTCAACCAAATAACCCATCTTTTGTAGCTTATGACAAAATTACAAATTCAGAAAGAAAAGTGTGATAACAGATACATAAATATTGTGATCTAGAATAACAAGACTAAACAAATTTTTATATCAATGCTACTTAAAACAAAGGTTCCCAGATGACTCATATTTAAAAATAACTATAGAAAGGTTCGCTTAAGCTTAATATTTTATACAAAAGTAAAAATTATCTCAAATTATATCAAGAACACTAAAATGACATTCGGACAAGCATTTATACTGCACAAAATATTATTGGTTCCAGTAACATGGTAATTTCTATTTCAGTTATTCTTTAAAGCTTTATAATTACAATTTGAAAGGCAAACATTTTGACTTTAACTGCTGCTTCTAAGTTTATATCTTTCAACTTTGAAAAGCATAAGTAAAATGTAATGATATTGATTAAATGTTGTTTTAAAAGATCAATTTTTACATGTCACAGTTAAATAAGCAGCTGAATGCTTTCTAAATTCTTAGTTTAAAAAACTCTATGTTAAAAGTTAAAGGTTAAAATTTCAATGTAAACTAGTTTTAATAAGAAAAATAAAATAAAATCTGTTCTTATACTCCAAGCATTTAAATCACCTTTCAAAAGAAATCAACCTATAGTTTCTTAAAAAGTTAGAAAACCATGTACACTGTCACCATTTCCAACCCCAGGTTTATAGAGGTTATTTCCTTCCACGTACTGAACATAAGATAATGAACTATCAAACTTCCAAATATAAAAAGATCTATATTCTTTAAGTATAATTATACTTCTAAGAGATTTCTTCAAAGAAACAGGACACTTTTATATACTTTATATTAGTAAATAAAAGTAGAGACAATATCTATATCAAAAGAAACAACCAAAAGGTAACAGATAAATTACAGTGTTCCATGATATAGGCACTAAATGTGACGTTTGGAAAATTATTTTAAAATGCTAATGTAAATGCAGGAAAAGGTACATTACAGAACTGTACAAACAATGAGCACGTAACTTTTTTGGAGGGAGAATCACTTCATTTTTAATTTAAGAAGTCCTAAATAAACTGTGGTCTAGCCAATGGAATATTATCCCGCACTAAAAAGAAATGAGCTATCAAACTGTGAAGAGACATGGAGGAACCTTAAATGCATATTACCAAGTGAAAGAAACCAATCTGAAAAGGCTACATATTACATGATTCTAACTATGACATCCGGAAAAGGCAAAACTATGGCAACTGTAAAAAGATTAGTGGTTGCCAGACGTTAGGAGGGAAGGAGAAATAGGCAGAGAACAGAAAATTTTTTAGGTCATGAAACTACTCTGTATATGGTATTATAATGGTAAGTACATACCATTTATATACTTGTCCAAACCCACAGAATGTACAAGAGTGAACCCTAATGTAAACTATGGATGTGGGGTTATGATGTGTCAATGTAGGTTCATTCAATGTAACAAATGTACTCTGGTGTGGGGTACTAACAGTGGAGAAGGTGTTCATGTGGGGAGGGAGGAGGGGGTGGGGGCAGGAGGGTGAGGGGAGACAGCAGGAGGTATACCGAAACCCCATGCACCTTCCTCTCAATTTTGTAGTGAAACTAAACTCAAAAAAAAAAAAAAAAATAGTCCATTTAAAAGGAGAAGAGGAAGCACAGAGTGGGGTATAGTGAGAAAAAAAGAGTCCACAAACAGGTAAATCAAAATATTAAAAAACACCTAGTTGTTAGAATTACTGATTCTTATTTTCCTCACACCAATTTCTTCTAACATCATACTTAAGCCCAAATACATACTTGAGTCTACTTATGGACAGCTCAGTCTGTTGCAGTGATCTGTCAGTCCCTACCTGCACCAATATCACATTTTAAAAGTTACCTTTGTTTTGTAATTTTTTTTTCTTGTTGTAAAACAAGTTCTCCATTCCCCCTTTTCTCATCCTTCTTAGAAATGTACTGTCAATTCTCATTTGTGTATTCTTTCAGTTAAACTTCACAATTATTTTATATTATAAGGGCTTGCAAACTTTCTCCACAAAGGACCAGAGAGGATTTTAGGCTGGTAATCTTTCTATCACTCATTTTTAATTTTACACACCTTTGAAATATAAAAACCATTCTTACCTAGCAGGCTACACAAAGCAGCATGGCCAGTTTGTGGAGCCCAGCATAAAGTGTAGTTCCCTACCATATCTGCAAAGATTTTGACATTATGATTCAGTTTGTACTGAATTTAGGTATTTAGGAAAAAATTAACATCTTTCCAATATTGTCTTTTTCATGGGCAAATTATGATTCTTCGTTTATTAAAGACCCCCCACTGTATTACACAGTAGGAGTTTTATGGCTTTTATTGATGAATCCTGCAAATTACTCATTAAATTTGTAATTCCTGGGCATTTCAAGGCACTGGCACTTGAGTACATGAATGCTGCAAACTGCATGCTAGGTTTATTATTCCTGGTACTTTTTTCCCGGTTATAAAAGAGACGTAACACTGTATTCCATAATCAGAATGCAACAGTAAGTTACTTCTAAAAAGTCAAGGCATTATTTATTTCTTTTCTATTCAGTAATTCAGTCACTCTAAGGTCCAGGGAGAGGTGGGTTAAGCACGTCATAGTGCCTGGCACATCACAGGCACTCAAATGTTTGAGTAATTCCAATTTCATTCCCTCTCAAAATTCCACTGAAACTATTGGTAATAAAGATTCCTTTTTAAAGCCACAACCATAGGAGCAGGTGGGGAGGAGAGCGGCTGGAACACAGATGGAGGATAAGCGGTAACTGATCAATGCATACAGATCCTTAAAGTCTCAGAAGCTGGAGGCATCTTTAGAACTGGGAAGGAAGGGGATAATTTAAAGAGAATTTTTTGAGAGCTGTTTGAGAAATAACTAGAGCCCGCATTCCCTTCTCCAAGTTTGCTACTATATGGGTTCAAAAAGAAAAGAAAAAAAAAAAAACAACTTGGAAGAAATAGGTAGCAAAAATAAAATGCCTTTAAAATATGTATCTATATATATCCTCAAAACTTAAGGTTTTGTATACACACAACAATTACTGGAAGCTATAAAAAATAAACATTCAGGAGGGGCAGCACACACGAGAGAGAGAGAGAGAGAGAGAGAGAGAGAGAGAAACCTGGAAATGAAATTATCAAGAAGATTAAGAAATAAATGAAATTTCCCAGAAGATCAAGCAAAAAGAGATAGAAAAATAAAAGCAAGATTTAATTTTTTTTTTTAAGTCAGAGAACCAGTCCAGGGGGCCCACCATCAGAATGAGTTTCAAAAAGAAAAAAGAGGAGAGGAAAATAAGTATGCCAGAAGCAAGGGACATGAGTCCTTGCCATATTTTAAAAATCCAATGAGTATTTTTGCAATGGGCAAAAAATATTCACCCTAAAGCATGTTATTGTAAAATGTGGATAAGGGAAGATACTTCTGATTTATCAACAGCTACAACTAAAAAAAACAATGTGAAACAATGTGGAACATGACTTGAAAATTCTGAAGAATTCTACACTTAGTCAACTACAGATATAGTTTAAAATGCAAGGTCTCAAAAATCTTCAACTCTCATGTAACTTTTCTCAAAACATTACCTGGAGATGTGATCTCCCAAAGTGAACAAGAAATAAGAGAAAGAAAAGGAACACAGAAAATGGAGAGGTGCACACAGAAGCCAGATGAGTGAGAACCAGAGGCATAGTAAAAGGAGATTCAAGAAAGACAGGTGTGCACCAGATAAAGAGAGGAACAGTCCAGATTAGAGCAATGTGATTCCAGCTACATTCATTTGATTAGGTTGTTAAGACCAAGATGCCTATAATTCTACCTCAAAAAATAAAAAACAAAAACATTGCCATGATATGTCTGGCCCAAACATTTACCTATACTTAACTCAGCTTAACCACGTGTTAACCAAGCTCCTTTTCTCTTGTGTCCTGCTCCCTGAACAGCTAAGAATTTCACACGGGAAGAGTTCAGCTTCAACCTACTCTTCAAACAAGATACACAGAGAGGGCTGACTCCCACAGACAACTCTCCAAATTGAAGGTTCTTTGCTTGGCCCATGCCATGGCCCCACCAGATAACTATAAAGTCTTGCTTCTCAGAATATGTTCATGATCTTATCCACTGGTTTTCCCAAGAGGGAGAATAGCAGAAATTCCAGGAAGCTGAACCCAAACTATAACCCAGAAACTGTTCAGTTTATCTTCTCTTGAGAACCTTCACCTAACAGCGGCAATAGTATCCTTTCTTATGAGTCATCTGAGTTTTTAGCTTTTCGAAACTAAAACACATAACTAAAAGATACATACACAGGAGATTAAACTCTAAAAACAATTATACTGTTAAAAAATGAAGGGAATAGCCAATGAGAGTCAGGATGGGGGCAAAGAAATATGAATGTAATCATGAAATATAAAGTCAAGCGACTAGTAATTTCTAAGGTGATGGGTACCATCACTCCAGTTTATTACTGTAAAACTTATCCACATATGTATTTTTCTTTTTTCTACATATAAACATTTCACAATTTGAAAGGGGAGGAGCCCGAAAACTAAAAAGTAGTCTGACAGCCAAAACTACAGTCGCAGAAGTGTCTTATTTGACCAGTAGAGGTAAATTTTCAAATTGCTGCCAAAACCTTTTCCTTACAGATAGATATACTACCCTATGTATGGAATGATATCGGTAAAAAGTTATTCACCAGAGCACTAAAATAGCAAATGGTTGGAAATAAATGTTAATCAATATAGAAATGATTAAGATCAAACCATTTCATACTATCAGGAAAAAAGTGAAAGCTTTGTGAAAACTTTGACATGCAATGCTCTAAAAGACATATTAAGAGAAAATAAAGTGTCAGAATAGTGCATATAGTTGGCTACCACTTTTTAAAAAATATACATCACATTTCCTTGTGTATATACAAATCTCTATAGAAAGATACAAAATGATAATGTTAATTGCCTCTACAGGTGATCCACCTGGATGGGATCAGTTTGCAAGGACTTCACTGTGTACTCTTGTGCAAAATTTGAATTCTGAACAATGTAAAAGTACTGCCTATTCACACACATTTTTTTAAAGAGCAAAAAAAAGAAAGCCATAGAACAATTTTAATTCCATGTAAGACCAAAGAACTATCTCTGAAAGTTTAAAACACAGAAGTTTTCCTAGGATAAAATTAAACAATAACTTATTCAACTAAATTGGCCATATTCAGTTGTAACTTGCAAAATTAGGCAAAATACAACATACATATATGTTTGTATTTACCACAATGTCTCAATTTTAGAGCCATATTGTTCATCTGGTAGCCACCAGCCACATATGGCATTAAATTTCAAGTAATTAAAGTTACATTTGAATTAAAATTTAAAATCCATTTCCTTGGTTGGACTACTCACATTTTCAAGTGCTCAGTAGAAGTGTGTGGCTAGTGGCTGCAATGTTGGACAGCGCACATATATGTCATTTCCATCAACACGAAGTTTTCTAGGACAGACCTTTTCTAGAAGAACCCTCAAAAAACTGATTAGCAGAGAATGCTTTGGAGAGAAAAGGGTGACTGAAGATAGAAGATAGGTTTTCCACATTAATAACATAGGATATAGCCTGTGCCAGGCAGCATCATTGTTTCGTGTTATCTCAATCCTTACTGCACACCTAAATATAACTGAATTCCTTTGTAATCCTAAGTATTTTATTTAATACATTTTAAAACATTATTCTGAGAATAGGGTCAAAGGTGTCACCAGACTGCTAGAGATCCATTTAAATTTAGGCCATGAGCATGTATCACGAACTCAAAAAATTACAAAAATGAAAAAAAGCTAAATACCATTAACTACAAACCAAAGTCCAAGAGATTTTTACAATCCTAAGCATTATTTAAAAAAATAGTGTACAAATTCATAAAAAAATATCAATTCTACCTCTACTATGCCATTGCCCATAAATCATCTCCTATATTCAGCGATATGATTTCATATTTTATTTGTGAATAATAATGACCTATGCATCAGTTTTATCCTTAAGGTAGGAGTTTTACTGAAGAATAAGAGTTGGACTTTTTAGTTTCAGTATAGTTTTTTAACAGAATTGTTATAAAACTTACCATTTGAAGCTAAATTTGTGTTCTAGCTCTCACTTAGGAACTATACAGCCTCAATAGAGAAATTTTTTAAATCCCTCAAAATATGACTTTCTCACCTATAAAAAGTATCACACAACATTAAGAGAATCGGAAAAAAATACAAGAAAAAGATGTAAGTTTTATCTTTCCCATTAAAATATCAAATTTTCTTGCCTTAGTTAATACTTAAATATTATAACTATTTTACAGTAACAAGGTTAAAATATACAACTAAAAACATGCAAATGTACATTTTAGCTTTAAAGATTACTGTAAAGCCATGAGTTTCAGAGAAATCTCACTGTCTTATTACTACCTTCCCAAAACAATTTAGCTTCTGGGACTAAGAATATACAACTAAAATTTTTTCAAAACTGTTTTACTCTTTGCCAAACCTCTCACCAAAATTTACTAAAATAACAAAGGTAATTGAGAATAAACTCCATATTCTCAAATTTTTAAAAATGTACTTACTGAATTGTTTTCACCAGCAATACATTTTAACTGGCAAATCATTTGTTTGACAGGATCCAGAAATCAAATGAAAAGAGGTAGAAGGGAACTGACCATTCACTTTCTTTAGAAATCTACCCACAAAGTTCTGGATCAGTTACTAAAATACACCAGTGTTAATACTTATTCAGTCCGCAGATGGAGACACAAAGGTGCTATTTTCTTATGATTTTGTACTTCAGTTATCAAACACTGTAGTACAACAAAGCCTAAAAAATGTCCATACATTTTCTAACCAACACTGGAAATCCAATGTTGGTTAGATTTGTCATAATTCCACAGAAACATATTGAACATAGTATGACTAAACTACAGCTTCCTATTGTTTCTGTGGAAAAATGTTATCAGAAGTTCCAACTGCTGGGGAGAGGGTGGGGGGACCTTTATTTTTCTGACATTCTCAGGTTCTAGAAGTGACCAGAAATGACTACTCAGTACCTAAGAGACAAAAGTGATCCTTTTTTTTCCAAACACAAATAGGAACTTTTGAAGAAATGCTAGTGATTTTTAACTAGAGACAGAGTGGGAAGAGTATCCCAGGGTGGTGGATCACAAGCTTTGCATTTCTAACTAATGGCCAAGGACTGATAATCAAGGCAGCTATGTGAATTTCCTAGCAGAGAGGAAAAGGTACATATATGTACCATGTATACACCTGCATAAAACAAATTCACAGAATATGAACTTTATCTAGTCCTTTATAACTGACAAAATATCATCTCAGAATACTGCATAAAAATATCAAAATCACAGTAAGATATCTTCTTATCCCCATTTTTCAGCTAGACTTAAGATTTTCAGTCTTCCATCAAGGTCACACACACATCAGACTTAAACCATGCTCATGTCCACTTCTAAAATGTCTCTATGAAAAAGATGAAGCAAGTTACAGGTACTAGAAGAGCCAGAAAATTTCCAGTAGTAGCAGGGAATGAAAAGTAGAAATAACCATTGCTAGAACTATTTCACAGATTAATTATGTCCAGGACTATTCGTACTTCTACATTTCATATAAAAACAGTTTATTAAAAATATTTTGCCTAAAATGTTCTGTCCAAATTGGATTAAGTTTACAAAATTTTACATTTTATTCTCTGCAAGTTCAGTGTGTAAACTGTCTATTTACAACTCTACGTCAAACAATTAAGTTTATGGATGAATTTGGACAGACTGGATTCTTTCATTAAAGCAAGAACACACACATTAATTTGCAAAGTCTATTTGTCAATCAAGTCTTTGGTTAGCAAAAAACACTGAATTATATAAATAACATTTGTCAATAAGTATTCAAGCCTTACTTTTAATAGAATGCAAAAAAAAAGCATATTTTCAAAGAATTAAAAGACAAATCAGCTGACTGTCCAAGTTGATTCCACTCATGAAATAGTTTAAAATAGTCAAGAGACACATATAAAATTAAGTAAAATTACACATATTTGGCTTAACTTAAAAAAACAAAAAAACTTACCTTGAAAAGAACTACAAGTTAAAAAAAAAAAGTCCAATAATGAAGAATGCAAAATGAAGATAAAGCTAGCTACAAAGAAGCATGACCCACTGGAGACAAGATGGTCTAATTTTGACCTAGCCACAATCAAATGCCAACTAAATAACAAGGCATTATTTATTCCAATGTTTGAAATTTTGCCTTATTACCTGAAAAAAGAGAAAATGTCTCCTTTAATTTGCCTCATCAAGCTTCTCAACAAATATTTGAGAGCCATATCTGAATGAGAAAAATGACCCAATATCAAATTGAAATGATTGATTTTATACAATTTACATAGATAAAAAGTCCCCAAATGCCTATGAAAAGTGGGACAGGAAAAACCCATGGCTTTTTTAAGTGCTTATGATTATGTCCAGCAGAGAAGCAATAAAGAAACTCACAAGCTAGCTGAAATAGCAATGAACAATTATGCTTTTTGTAGGCTTACACAGCAATACCTCAATTCCAAGCAATACTAACCAGCTACTTAAAAAAAAAATCTATTTAAAGTTGTCAAAAAATACTAAATAACCTCTGCACAAGGGTGCATTAAAAGTAATAAGTACCTGCATTTTCACTAAAAATAAACATTTCAATACTATTTTACATCCTCTAACTACTACTTTCAATCTGGCTTTCCACTTTCATCCACTTTAGGTTTTTAAGTTCTCTACTTCCCAATTTAAATGCAGTAACCAAATCTACAGGGACAGGACTAAAATACTATACTGAATCACTGACCTCATTGCTGGGAATTAACCTAAGCGGTTACACTGAACAAGTTATAGAATCACATTGTGTAAATTCTGTATCCTAAAGAACAATTGGTATAGCATCCTAAACATATCAGGGTCTATAAATATTTACTGATTCAAAATAGTCCTTTAACACTTTGTAGTTGTTTTGTGCTGCTGAAACAAAACTGTATAGCTCTGCAAAATCCACAGACCTAAATGCTACTGAAACTTCACAGAATACATTATTGTTTCGAGGTTTTAGCCTTACCCCTATTTAACAGTTGTAATGCTTTTTAATGACACTGGTTCAGTGCACAGGAAAGCAGATCCAGTCAAAAGTGAACATTAGAACCCGTTAAAGGGGTTTAAATTAAAATTTTTCAAACATCCTATGTCTTTATTTATGTACATTAATGTTCTAAAGTCAATTAATTGTATCAGCAACTTAAGAGACAGTTTTGCAGTCAATCTGATTTCCAGGATCATAAATAAAAAAGGGCACCAATAAAACAGCCCTTAACCAAGCAGAAAAGCTGCTTTCAATTCTGGCAACAAGGTAAGAGTAGTTTATAGCGATATAATCAGAAATAAGCCTTTTTCTACTTTACAGGCCTTTCTATGACTAGCTTTTGAAATAATTATAAAAGTCCTTAAAAAGTCAAAGCAAATTGGTAAACCATTATCAAAATCACAAACTACCAGATACGAAAATATCTAGGAACCCAGGTCTAGAACTGATTCCAGAGTGTCAAGGTTTCTGGTTAGTAAACTCCACTAGGCCTCTAAAACAATGTCACTTTAGATGAACCGGCAACATAGGCTTAGAAGTTTCAATGAGCCGGTGCCAGCAAAACACTAACTATGACAAAGATACCCTTTCTCCTTTGGGCGGTAAACTACCAACTTTCTGCTCTGGGATCCACTTTCTGCTGGCTTCCACTAAGTTTAAAATGGTGTCTGCGGAAAGCCTGTAGTACGGACAGAGAGAAGGGAATCAAATGGAAAGTTAATTTTAAAAGTTCCATAATCCTAACAAACTGTGCCTTAGAAATGTCAGACGATAAAGACTCGGAAGAGCAAACGAATATGGACCCACTCGCATTGTCTGAGACGAGCGCACGGCGCCGAAAGGATGAATGAATGGAAGACAGGCGCGCGTGAAAGGCGGCAGGTCCAGCCCGCAACCAGACCGGCGGCAGCGATCAGTAGGCCTCGCTCCTCCCCCTTCCCTCCTCCATGACAGCCCAGCCTCAAGCATGGAGGGGCGAGGACAATGTGATCCCCCTTTTCGCCGCCGCCGCCACCCTTCATCCTACGCTAAGGGCTTTACCGCGTGACACGGGGGCATCCTCCCCATCCCAAACCTTTCTCGCCTCCCCCGCCGCCAAGCCCGGCAACTCTCGGGCGCGCTGGAGTAACATGCGCTCGCCGCTCTCGGCTCCCCTCGGCGAGGTCAGAACCTCTCCGCGCGTGCCCCCGTACCGCTCCCGCCTGCCCCACCCTCCGGCACCGCGCGCCCACTTGCTCCCCGGCCCACCCGTCTAGCGAAGACCCGCGCGCACTCCGCGCCAGGGCGTCTAGGGTGGAGGGAGCGAGGGAGGGAGAGGAGAGGCCGTCCCGGGGCTCCTTCCTCCATCTCTTTCCAGGCCTGCACGCCGCCCACCCTCCCTGCAGCTCCCGAGCCCGCTCGGAGCCAGCCCCGCACCTTCCCATCCCTGGGACAATCTCCACACACCTATTCCAGGGTCCAGACCACCCTCCACCCCCTGGTGGGCCACCTCGCGGCTCGCCAGGAGGAGCCGCGCCGCCCCTCCTCCACGCCTCTCCCCCAGCTCTCGGGCCCCCACCAGAACGTGCGCGCTACACGCCGCCACGGCCAGCCTCCGGGGCGCCCCCAGTTGCCCACGGGGAGGTCAGGCCCAAGGAGAGGGGGAGGGGGCGGCAAGGGGTAGCGTGCGCGCCGGGAACGCTGTCCCGCGGGGTCCCCCAGTCCGAAGGGAGACTGAGCGCGGGGACCGGTGGGGGTGGGGGCCACAGGCAACACTCACCGGTTCCACAGTCGCCATCTTAGATCGATCTGATCGCACAACCGCTCCTGAAGGGAGGGGGGCGAGAGGGAAAAAAATGAGACTCCAACCGGATTGGTCCGTTGCCGTCCACGTGACGGACGTGTCCGTTTGGCCTCGGCGGCGCCTGCGCACGCGTGCGGCTGCGTGCGTAACGAGAGGCTGCTGGGAAGTGGAGTCTCCTTTTTTTTTTTAAGAGCAAAGAAATTTTTAAAAAAGGACGGGTCACGTGTTGGATGGGTAAGGTGCGCGGTTCGCGCGGCCGGGGCTCGCGGGCCGGAGCGCGGTTCTCAGGCCTCCGTCCTCCCGTCCGGTTGCTGCTCTCTCACTTACTGCCAGGCATGCCTGCCCTGCCGTTTGTTGCCCTGTCCTCCCATCTTCCCCGCCGTCTGGGCACTAGAGGTTCAGCACACGCAACAAGGCTTCATTTGTTTAGTTGAGGTCCCAGGACGAGGTGCCCGTGTGTTTATTTAATTGTCTTTGGACGTCCCACCATTTTCTCTCCGTTTCAAAAAGAGGCGACGGCGACGAGTTGTTTGAGCGATCGACCCTCCCCCAGTCCCCCGGCTTCGCTAACGCTGGTGGTCACTCGCCATCACGGCGAAACGGGGTGTGCGGAACCGCCCACTGTGCCCACTTGCCACTGGCGGAGGGAGGAGGAGGGGGGCACCCGACAGCCTTTTCCTGTCCCAAATCCTGAGATTAAGACCTCAGGGCTGAATCTGGCGCGGAAGTAGAAGTTATTTGGAAGTTCAGCCCTCCCGGTTCCCCTATTCGGCTTTGTCGTGAATGGAAATAGCCTACGTCCACGTGCCAGCCAGGGAAGCCACCCCGGCCCCACTGACTCAGCACTGGACTGACCGTCAGGAGTCGTTAGGCCGGGTCGACTATGACTCGACGTTGACTCACTCTCCTTAGGCTGGTGACTTAATCATTCAGTGCCTCAGCTTTTTCATTTATGAACCGCAGGTGGTAATATACCTAACCACACAAGGGTGTGCTAGGGTAATGATTGTAACCATCTTTGAAAATGCATCAGACTCTATAGATGCTTCATAATAAGCAACCTCGTGCCTTCCTAAGGATCCACTTCTTCCTCAGATTTTTTTAAATGAAGTTATAGTTTTTGTTTACTTTGTTCCATGATCATGTACCCCAATGCAATTTTAAAGTTTCAAGACAATTTTTTTCTTTATAACTGTAGCTACCATTGGTAGAGGATTTAATGTTAAGGAAAAAATTGTAATATTCACGATAATCACTGGCAATTAGAAGTTTATCCCTACTCTGGCATCCTATATTTCCTCTCCCTCTGAGATAATTGTGCTATCATCTCTCTGGTTATCGATACGACAAATAGGGAAAAATCTAAGAGTGCTACTGTAAGCTTTAATGAAAAAGAACCTATATTATTACTATTTTTCATGCTTCTTAGAAATGTAAACACCAGAAAAATCAGTATACGCATGCTGCCTGTACCTGGCTGCTTATAGTGTTACTGATGTCCAGAGCTGTGTCATACCTATTATTGAGTGCATAATGGTTGCTTGAGTTGCCTAACACATAATTGAGGCTGTATAAGGACTCAAAACCAGTACCTGTTCATATGTTTCAGTTTTACCTGGATGCCAGATGTGAATGATGAAAGCTTTTATACAGTCAGCCCTAGTAGGTTTAAAATAAATGGAATTCTCAAAACATTTACTAATAAATGGATTTCTTCTTACAGAGACCATCTGTAACTAGTAACTATTGTTGTTACTTAAACGAGCCAAAGTAATTACAGTTCATATCAGAGGTATTTTCTGTTGGTTAAAAATAGTATCTGCTTATCTTCTCTGAGAAGATACAATAGATGTATTATCTTCATGATGTTGTTAGATAACAGAGCAAAGAATTAAGATTTCAGTCCCTATATGAGACCAAAAGCCAGTTATTTTCTTAAAATATTTTTTAAATAACAGCTTCCATTTTATTAATGTTTCTCTTGATCCGAAAACTCCCCACTTTTGTCAGTCATCCTAGCTCTTTTACAATACTTATATATGCTTCTATTCTTTATAACTTCATTTCTCTCTGATTTGTATACCTTTTGTTGCATGTGTTTTATGGCATATTCATGTGTCTTTGCCTAATATCACTGTTAAAGTCTACCATTTCAAAGATTTGGTGATTAGATTTTTATTTTTGTGGTACGTGGTTGATTGGGTTTTTGCCAATCTGAAATATACAGAGCAGAAACTGTATACTTGTGTCTCAATTTCACATAAAAGTTACATTTGTTACTACCATATTTGTTCTTGTACCTAAGTAATAAACTATATGAAATGGGATATGATATTAAAATACTATTCTACTTGATCAAGTTATCTACTTTAAAACATAATTACTTATGGCTCAGCACCGTATCATGGTAACTATTATTTATAAGCCTCGAGTAATTAGTTATCGTTTCGCATCTGTAAATAGTTATGAATTTTTCTCTACATAATACATTCAAGCTGGTGTATTATTAGTCTATAGATTGAATTCATGGTAAAAAAAACTAAATAATTTGATAGAACACAAGTTGCTTTTATCATGTATTTACCTCTTTGTCACTGGAATTTTATTACATTTTCTATATAACCAAAGTCATTATTTTGCTAGGCATTGTTTAATTAGGTTCCAAATTGATCATATCTGCCATGATCAATCCCTCAAAAATGTTACTGCTGCACTGTCTATGATTGAAAAAAAAATAATCAGGCCTTGGAATTTTAGACATTCTGTTTAGATGACTTTCTAGTCTCTGATCACTACTAAGCAATCATTTTTCTTTAAATGAGTAGGTTTTGAAATAGAAGATATGAAATTACATAACAAATGATCCTTAATATTACAGGGTTGGGTATTAAGTATAATGTAAATTAACCTCTAGTTAACACTAACGTTGTTTTTAACCTTGTCCACTCACTTTTAAACTTGCTTATACTTACACTTTATGCTCTATTATTGTTATCGTCGCTTTCTATGGTGATATTTCTTTAGGAAAGGCCTCAGATGATGGCTTCTAACAGGATAATAATTTTAAATTACAGTTGTATAATTTAGTGTTTAAAATCATGAGCTCTGATGTCAAATTATCTTGGTCTAGAATCCCAAATCTACCACTCACCGTGTGACCGTAGGCAGTCTCTTTATGCCTCATTTTTGTCATGAGTTACATGAGCATAATAATAGTATTTATCTTGTATGGTCAGTGTGAGTAATAAATGAGTTAATCCATGTAACACGCTTGGGATATCTCTTATAACATAGTACTCAATGTTAACTATAATTTCCATGATATAATATGACATACATTTCTAATTTTACTTTTTTTATCTAGTGTAATATGCTTAAGGATTCTTTTATACAGAGAGCCAGCTTCAGCCCATTATCTTGAAGGATATTCCAAACTTTCAAAGTAAACTAACATTTATTGATTTTCTGTAACATACCAAGTATTTTCCACACAGTTGCTTCATATGACCTGGATAACAATGTGAATTAAACATTATCATCCCCATTTTATATATAAACAGATTCAGTAAAGTTAAGGGATACATGCAAGTCCACACAGCCAGTGATGAGCTAGAATTAAAACCCAATTCTCTCGACTCCAAGATTCTTTTCTCCATATCATAGCTGCTTTCCTCTGGTAGGTTCTTCCAAATGTCTTTCTCTTCAAAGGACTTCTAATACTAAGTTCATTTACAGAACTGACACACCATTCAAGAAGTACTATGTTAGTAATGGGAAGTGTGTAATCACTGAAGGCTATTTAAAGGACATGGGAAGCACTTCCTTCCTGGACTGTAAGATCTGCTTGACATCCTATGTCATAGAAATTTAAATAGTTAAGTACTCGTATGAAGATGAGTGACTACGAACCAAAAGGATGCAGCTAACCAGCACTCATACTTAATGAATGAGACAGTCACAACGCCATTTCCTGAGGGAAACCTTCTTGACCACCCTGTCTAAATCAGCATGCCCATTACGCTTAATGCAATTACCCTGCTTTATTTTTCTTTAGACCACTTCCTAAGCCTACCTCAAAACCCCATATTATATTAAATATTGTTTAATTAGTTGGTTGTCTCCACTAGTAAAATATTAGCTTCTCGATGGTTTGTAGGTAGATTGCCAACAAATATTTGGGAGGAAACTGTAATCTAAATTTAAAAACTGCACAAAAGTCTAGCCTCAGGACTAATAATGGAAGTAATAAGAAAATGACTATTTGTCAAGAACCATGTTAATCAGTTCACATGCAATAATAATACCTCATTTTATCTTCAAAACAACATTCTAAGGTAGATAAAGATACTGAGATTGTACAACTTTCCCAAGAACACAGTTCTTTCTCTTCATACCATAATACTGACTTTCTTATTAGACTGCCTAATAAGAAAGATTATTATCTGAAATAATGAGAAAGAATCTACAAAGAATTTGTGAAAAATTCATGTAAGTAGTATGTTGGTCCAACAATAAGGTACTTTTCCAAATGAACTTAATTTACCTTTTAAAATTGAAATCAGGAAAAAACTAAAGATGAGTAGTCTTTAAAAATAACCTACAAGGTTGTAAACACCCAAAATTCAGAGATTATATGGAACTCCAGGGAGACACAACTGGATTTTCATTGCTACATATATGAATAAGTGCTTACATTGAACTTGTCTAAAGAAAGAAATGTATTTAATGGGTTGCTTGCCATCTATAAAAGAGGAATCTAGAATGACAATATTTGATGATGATCTATCTCTAGCACTGTTCAGGGGATAGGGTGCCCTGGAGTAAAAATATGGATTGCTGGCTAATTGGCCCTCATTGAGAATGGTTTCTTGACACCAACCATACCACTAATTCACCTTGTTTTGATTCCAGG
Organism: Cynopterus sphinx; assembly: GCA_030015415.1. Taxonomy (NCBI): domain Eukaryota; kingdom Metazoa; phylum Chordata; class Mammalia; order Chiroptera; family Pteropodidae; genus Cynopterus; species Cynopterus sphinx. Next base: position 123,319,870 of record CM057382.1, read on the forward strand.
TTTACCAAATAACTATATGATAAACATGTCTTCCATGTTGATTTGTATAGAGCTGATATAAGAACATGAATACTCAGACCATAACTGTTATATTGCTCAGATTCTCTCTTTCTTTTTTATTAAATGATACTAAGTTTTTAGTTTGTTATAATTATGCTCCATGAGCTTGGCTAAGGGTAAGCTACGGACTTGATTTTCTCTGTCTTCTTAGATTGTGACAAATCTCTGAGGAAATGCCAAACTATAGGAATTGTCTGGGTGGCTAATCACCTTTCCCAGGATTTGCCATGTGCCTTTCTACTCTGACTGCATCTTTGGAGACCTGGGAATTTGGAATTTTTTATTCACCTGCCTCTAAATTTTTTTTTTTTAATTTCAGAATTTGAAAGATACCAGTCCTCATTCAGGACATTGCTAAAAAACATGGGATATACTAAAAATCTTCAGATATGGTCCTATGTGTTTCAAGTTCCTAATCGAAAACTATAGTTATTATTTTATTAGAAGGAAATGATAAAATAATAGTAATAATACTCCAAGAGAGCCATTTTTATCTTTTGAAAATGAGAAATTTCTATTAAAGACTTGCTATTTGGGGAGAGCTATTGGATGGATGCATTTAGTACAAAATGAGCAACAAGATTCAGAGCTCTGAAATGGCAAGTTAGAAAACAAAGGTTCAATCTTTATATCAGTATTTGAGATTAGAGATAATCAGGTTTTAAGAAGAGGAAAGATTTTGGTCCAGATGTGTGTATTAGCAGACAGGATGTATTTAGCTTGTAAAAAGTGACCTCTGAGAAATGACAAAATAATATATTGGCAGACTTATGAAACTAACAATTTAATTGCTAAGCAATTTATGTAAATGCTACCTTAAAAAAATCTGTTCTTGCTTAAAATTTTTTCCTTATAACTTTATATGCTTTTGCCCCGCAAAATTTGAGAGAATTTGTTCAGGTGAGAGTTAAATGTGTTAACTATTACAATCAATAAGATTGCAAGCTGAGTAAATATCCTATTTCTTTATTAGAGCTTAATTTTTACATTCCAAAGATATTTTTAAAAGTATACAGGAAAATATCAGCAGTCATTGTTAAAATTGAAAAAAAAAGCAGAAATTATTGTTTTGTAAATTATTTAAAAAGATTAATAAATATAATTAATACTTGAAAAATAATCATTAATGCTTGACTGAAAATATTTGAGTGAAAGCATTTAAATATTTTAGCTTATTTTGTTTTTTTTGTTTTAACAAGGAATATTACATTGTATGTCAACTATACCACAATAAAGTTGTTTTACTTTTTTAAAAAAAGTTGGAAAATATTAGATATAGGAAATTTATGCTATTTTCTGAACCTGCTTAGGGAATAAAGGTATTTAATGTACACATAAAGAAACTTGAAAATATGTTGTTGTTTGGAACGATTAAGTCAAATGCCTGTTAGAAGACAAGATTGCTTAAAAGCCTGGTACTCCTCTATTTAAAAAAAAAAAAATCACAGCCCTCCTCAGAGCTGAATTTGTTTTATTATTAGTTTGCTTTTTAACTTGGAACTGAACTTTAGTATATTTCACTTGGGGGATGAGACAATAGCTTAAATTGGTTTGAATCTATAAATTAATCTTTTGCTCTTCAAAATTGTTAAGGAAACGAAGCAGAATTGGAATTTAAAAAGTGATTTTATTATTCTTATTATTAATTTTTTATTTTCTTATCCTTTGTGATTTTTAATGTATATTCTATTTTACATAATGGTTTCATTTTAAATGCAATGTAACAAACAATAAAAATAATTATGTGTGTGTGTGTTTTAAAGATGAATCTGACTACTCAAATCTCTTCTACTACTAATATATTCACATGACAATGTTTTCTGCTTTTACAATTTTAGGGGCACCTTAAACTTTGAACTCTGCATTTTTTTACATGATATTTTATTGCAAATGTTTTGGACCTTGGTTATAGACTAAAGAACCATTTTTAAACATTTTATTTTGAAAAAATTTATCAATTCACAGAAGAGTGCAACTCCCACAAACCCTTCTAAATTTACCAGTCCTTAACACATTGCCTTGTTTCTCTCAATCTTTCATTATGTTTTAAGCCATTTGAAAACAAGTTGCAGATATAATGCCATCTGAATACTTCATCATGTTCCTCTTAAGTATAAAGACATTTTCTTACAGAGCCATAATGAAGTTAATGAAATCAGGAAATGTAATGCTGATTAAATACTTTTATCTAAAACATAATCACATAGTAAATATTTGAATTTTTCTAATTCTTCCAATAATTTTATAGACTTTTTTTTCCAATCCAGGACCATGCATTGCATTAATTGCCCTTTCTTCAATTTCCTATGGAAAAATTCCTCAGTTTTTCTTGATCTTTTGAGACACTGACACTCTGAGGAGTAAAGGACAGTTGTTTTGAAGAATATTTCTTCATTTGGTTTATTTGTTTTCTTGTGACCTTGTTATATTGATACAACACTTTTGGACTTACACATTTTGGGCAAAAATACTACATAAGTAATATTTTTTTTCCTAGTCATCACATCAACACTGACAACATCAATGACTTCAGGATATACCACTGAGTAGATATATTACAATTCCCTTACCCAGTCCCCATGGTTACATATTCAGATTATTTCCAGTTATAAATAATGTTCTAATGCATACATTTATGAGAAATTGTTTTTCATATTTTAACCAAATCCTTCAGAATACATTTTCAGCAATGGAATTAAATGATTTATAGGATATTAACAAACTCTTCACTCTTTATACTTATTAGAATTCACATTGCTCTCAAAAAGTAGCAACATAACAGGTCACAAACTTTTTAACTTGGATGATAAAAAGTATTAAAAGAATGTATTGTTAATAATTTTTATCACTGGTTTCTATATTTATTCAGAGCCTCTACCCCTATTTAACTTTTTTATTTATTTATTAGAGTAACATTGAATAATAACATTATATAAATTTCCGGTGTACAACATCTATATTGTGTGCTTACCGCCCAAAATCTAGTCTCCCGTCACCGTGTATTTCATCCCCTTTACCCAATTTGTCCTCCCCTACCCCCTCTTTTCCATGGGTACCCACAATTCTGTTGTCTGTATATATGAGGGTTTTTTTGTTTATGTTTGATTTTTTTGTTCATTTGTTTTTTTGTTTTATATCCCACACATGAGTGAAATCATAAAGTTCTTGTTCTTTTCAATATGACTGACCGCAAAATACTCTCAAAATTTATTCATGTTACAAATGGCAATATTTTATATTTTTATGGCTGAGTAACATTCCATTGTATATATGTACCACATCTTTACCCAGCCATCCAATGAAGTATTTTCAAATTTTTCAGGTAGATACCCAGAAGAGGGATTGCTGGGTCATATGGTAGCTGTATTCTTAATTTTTTGAGGAAACTTCATACTGTTTTCCATAGAAGCTACACCAGTTCACATTCCCACCAGCAGTGTGTGAGGTTTCCCTTTTCTCCACATTCTCTCTAACCCTTGCTACTTCTTGTTCTATTGTTAATAGCCATTCTAACAGGTGTGAGGTAGTATCATGTGGTTTTGATTCACATTTCCTTTATAACTAGGGATGTTAAAAATCTTTTAATATATCTGTTAGCTATCTGTATATCTTTCTTGGATAAGTATCTGTCCTTTGCCCATTTTTTAAATTAGATTATTTTTGTTGTTGAATTGTATGAGTTTTTTTTGTGTATTTTGAATATTTACACCTTATCAAAGGTATTGTTGGTAAATTTCTCCCATCTGGTTGGTTGCCTTTTTGTTTCGTTGATAGGTTTTTGTTTGTTTGTTTTTGTTTATTTTGCTTTGCAGAACCTTTTTAGTATGACTTAGATCCATTCATTTATTTTTTCTTTTTATTTCCTTGCCTTTGGAAGTCGAGTTCACAAGAACCCCTCTGAGACCAAGGTCCATAAGTTTAATATCTACATTGTTTTCTATGCATTTTATTGTCTCAGGTCTTATATTCAAGTCTTTAATTCATTTAAAATTAGTTCTTGTAAATGATTTCAGAAGTCCAGTTTAATTCCTTTGCATGTAGCTTTCCAGTTTCCCCAAACACCATACAGTGGTTATTTTACCATTCTCCAAATGTGTAGCCAGAAAAGACATATCTCCTAGTTGGAAACTTGGCCCTTGGGAGAAGTGATGTCATAGTGGGGAAACTATGTCAAGTGAAAACTTTTAAAACTGCTCCCCATCTCTCACTGAGTTCTAGTTAAGACAATAAGCCAAAAGTGATATATTTCTGGGAAGGATAGTAATAGTACAACTCCTAAAACTCAAAAGGCTGCAGAGATGGTGGTCCTCATCATATCTTGATTTAATTCGCAGGTCTGGCCCATGCAAAAACTGAACAGATTCCCCAAAATGACATTAGATTATTGAAAATCAACCAGGTGGAAGCCTCAAATGCTGCTGCTATAACAGACATAGTATCTTTGCTATAGCAAATGAAACATCTTTTCTATTTCTATCCAAAATGGGGATTAGAATACTTGCCATTTGCACAGACAGGACAGTATACATCTATAATTTTGCCCTTGGGCCAAGTTATACTACAGTGTATTACATATTTCTGTCATAACATAGTCCAATGAGATTTTGAATATCCAAACATCTTGCAGAAGATCACAAAGATCCACTATATCAATGACATCACTCTAATCAAACTGGCTGAGCAAAAATGGGTTAGCACATTGGAGACCTTGTTAGAAGATATGTGCACCAGAGGGTGGAAAGTAAGCCCTATTAAGATTCAGGAGCCTGCCATGTCAATAGAATTTTTAGGGGTCCAAAAATTCAGGGGCATGCCAAGATATGCCTCCAAAACTAAAGGACCAACTAAAGGATGCAATTATTGCATCCCACACTTCTCACATTTAAAAAGTATAATATCAGATATCCTTAAGGGTCTAGAAGCACCATGTTCTGCATCTAAGATCAAGCGATAAGAAAGGCTACTAGCTTTGAGTAGAGGGAAAAGGGCTTTGAAGCAGGACCAGACGGTGGTGCAAATAGCTCTGTTCCTTGAACCATGTGACCCAGAACATTTATGGTATTAGAGTTGTCAATGGTAGAAAAAGATGCCATGTGAAATTTTTGGCAAGCCCCAGTGGAATAGTCATAATGCAGGCCCCTGGAGTTCTAGAGGAAGGCCATGCCATTTGCAGCCAAGAATTTTACTCCTTTTGAAAAATGATTCTTGGCATCCTGTTAGACATTGATAGAAGGAAAATACTTGACACTGGGACACCACATGACCATATGGTTGCAAGTGCCCATGATGAGCTGGGCTCTATAAAATCTAGTCCACAAAGTCACAAGGTCAGACAGCCTAGCAACAATTGATTATGAGATGAAAATTGTACATCTGGGATCAATTATAAGTAGGACAAGAGGGCACAAGCAGGTTGCATTACCACCTCTCCTTCAGCTTGCACTACGGTTATATGGGAAATTCCTCATTATCAGCTAATGGAGGAGGAAAAGTTCAAGCTTGAATCACAGCTGGGTCAACTCGATATGTGGGTCCAAGCTGAAAACAGAAGTGTTGCCATAGCCCCTTAAAAAACAATGGCAAGTGAAATTCCTCCCAATGGGTACATTGTGCACTAGGTCCTCCACTTTATGTGTAAAGATAAGTGGCCCAGGGTTAGAACATATATAAACTAATGTCAGTTGTGAATGACTTGGTGAGCTGGACAGAGGCCTGAAAAAAAATAGATTACAATCAAGTAGATCAGGGGTATAGCATATGGATAAACATAAGAATCAACACAAAGTATGAGAATCTTTGTATCATGTTAATGCCCACTAGAGCATATCCACTATGGAAGAGGTTCTAAACAGCTAAGAAAACAAAATGAGTTGATCACTTGATGTTAGCTAGCTCCTGTCATCAGCTACCTCAGAGCTTGCACAATGGATGCATGAACAGAATATTCATGGTAGCAGGGAATGGACACTGTACATGTACCCACAAAGATGAACTTTGTTTACAGAGGCTGGTCCAGCTTCTCCCACTGATAAATTCTAATTTACCAGACAAAAAGAGGAGTCATCATCCTGTTGGAAGTAATTGACTCTGATGATCAGGAAGAAGTAGATATGCAGTTAAACAAAGGAGGAAGGAAGGATAAGCTTGTTGCCCAAAAGATCCACTTGGGTGCCACTCGGAATTTTCTTGCCCAATTTTGATGGCAAATGGACTAATACAGAGATCTGGCCACACAGAGGCATGGCATCCTGAGAATCAGACCCCTAGGATAAGGACATGGGCCAAACAATAGACAGACTACCAAGACCAGCAAACGTGCTCTCTGAGGATGAGGAGGACCTTGAGTGGATAGTAGAGGAGAGAGATAATGAATCTTAGCCACAGTCCTGGCATCAGCTGCTGTGGTAGTGGCTGTAGTTCCTCCCCATCATCTTCCACTTCTAGATTTCCCTGAGAAAACAGGTCTACTGGGATCCAGGAGGAGGTATTCCAAAATATATGTGAAGTGGATCTGAGCAGCATGAGAGGTAAATTGCTGTCAACACTCTGGTGAGCCACTGAGATTCTCCTTCAATGAACAGCTTGTTGCCCCTAGCTCTATGTCAAAGTCTGCTTCCCAGTAAACCAACCAGACACAATCAATAGATGTAGCTGTAATTTGAGATATAGGTATGGAAGAACAACTTTAGTATATTTTAATAGAAATATCTTAAAAAGATATACCAGCATTTGAGCTGACCTGGAGTTTAGGATTAAATTATAATTTATGAATAAATTAGAAAATATATAATGGCATATTTTTTCATAAACCCTTGAATACATATATTAAGCTTAGTATATAAATCAAAGAATGAAAAGGTATTAAGTGGCAATGTGATACATCTGGCAACTTAAGCTGTGATTTCCATATATTTTTTTTAATTGCTACATAAAGAATTCATATCTTGACCTAAAGGATTATTATTGCTATTTAGAATAATAAAGTTTGAGAATGTGGCTAAATATTATATTTAGGTGGATAGCTCACATATTTCTATACTTAGAAATGTTAAAATCCTGAGATTGTACTTTATATGTTATTCATAATGCTCCTTCTATTTTTGCTTGAGTTAGAAACAGGTGAAAATACAACATTCAGGTAAACTGACCCTACAATCTGCAATCCCCAACAACAAATTCTAGCCCCCAGGAAAGACTTTCTCACTAAGTGACATTATGTGACTATACTAGGGTTCTCCAGAAAACAGAGTCAATAGGATACATATGTTGTGCGTGTGTGTGTGTGTGTGTGTGTGTGTGTGTGTGTATACACATTATATATATATTTACATCTCCTGTATATATATGACTTACAGGGATTGATTGGCTCACACAATCACGGAGGCCAAGAAGACCCACAATCTGTCTCTTGCAAACTGGATAACCAGGAAAGCCAGTGGTATAATTCAGTCTGAGTCCAAAAGCCTGAGAACCAGGAGAGCCAATGGCATAAGTCCTAGTATGAGTTCAAAGGTCCAAGAATCAGGAGGCTGATGGTTTAAGTCTCAGACCTAGTCTAAAGGCTGGGAGAATAGGAACATTGATGTCCAAGGGCAGAAGATGGAGGTCCCAGTTTCAGGAAAGAGCAAGCTCACCCTTTCTCTGCCTTTGTTCTATTCATATCCTTAAGGGATTGAATGATGCCCAGCCACAGCAGTGAGAGCAATCTTATTTGGTCTACCATTGAAATGCTAATCTCTTCCAGAAACACCTTCATAGACACACTCACAAGTGATGTTTTGCCAGCTATCTGAGCATCCCTTGGCCCAGAAAAGTTGACACATAAAATTATTCGTCACAGTGCCATTAAGATATCTATCTATCTAAATCTAATATGTAGGACTCACCAGCTTCAGGTAGAGTTAGACTCTTACTCACCCAGCTTCCACTATTGTTAACCAGATGTTTTGTTTTTAAACAAAGTGCTGCAGATATTGTTGTAGCCCTCCCCACAGTCATAAAGCATCCTTCCTAAACACTGACCCTTTAAAAATCTTTTTATATTACATGTTGGTCATGTGTAATTTAAAATAATTGCTGTTTGCAAGCTTTAAGAAAATTTTCAAGAAATTAATGTTAGGGTATTTTGTCAAAACCTGCCAAATGGACTTACAAATTTGAATTCCAGTAATTAATATGATGTAACTCATCAAGAGATTGTGAATAGAATTGATGAAAGGCAGGCTTTAAACTATGAAAATTTACCAGTTGTATATAGAGAAGGAATATGTTTGCATGACACTTCCTTAAATCAGTCTCGCTGATTTCTAGCCCAAAGAACATGATGTGATTCTGACTGTGCATCTGCACACTGCTTATTGTCATCCATGTACAGGTAATGAGGAAAAAGTATTGGTAGTCTGATCCAGCTGATTCGGCATGGGTATTCCCTGAAGAAACAGTATCTCATATTTATGACTTTGAGAATCCTATTAGTGAAAAAAAAAAGTTCCTAACAGCCTGTGTAATCTCAATGACATACCTTAAAACATTTTGTTACCACCTAAACCAAGTAACGTTTCAGAGATGAGAGGAATGAAATGGTAGTCTCCTTAAACTAAAGAGGATATGTTATTTAGGAACCTAGCATAAGCAAAAAGGGTGGAGGGGGGGATTACTTATGAATCTCTCTTAATTGGAAGAATTTGAAAAAGACAAGAATGCAACTAGGTTTCAGGAACAGGGAACTTGAATGACTTCAAAACTTCCTCTGACTCTTCTGACTCTTATAGTGCTCCACAGTCCTTGACTCTCTCAAACTGGCTTTCTCCAAATTGTAGAAAACATGGCTGCCCAAACCTCTAAATCTCACTTGGCATCCTACAGACTTTGCTGCCATAATGGTACTGACTCCCATAACCCTATGTTAAAGGAAGAGATCTAAGTCAGATGCCAAGCCTGGACCAATCAACAAAGTCCAGCAGAGGTGGAGTGTTATGATTTGTCTAATTTGGATTGTGTGCTAACTCTTGGACCAGTGAACTCTGCCTGTGCGGAGGGGTAGCTTTTGTAACAATGTAGTAGCTTCTGTGTGTCAGAAAGTTGGGGAAAAAGTAAGAGCAAGTTATAGAAAGTGGGGTAGGAGAGATGTGCTGCCAAGAAAGGAGTATTTAATATAGAAGAAAACCCAAGGCGAGAGCTTAAGGTTATATTCAGATGAATAATTAACCAGATCAAACAACCTAGACATTGTAGGATGAATAAATTTGACAATAATAGTGTAAAAACTAAAGCATATCTTGATATAATAGTAATATGAAAATATCTAGAATGAAACATATCGATGTATTAGTAATGATTATCCCTGGAGAGTGTGCAGGGGGAGGGGGTCAAAGGGAGAATTTTACTCTTTACACTTATACAGTGTTTGAAATTGTTACGAATAGATGATATATTTTTGTAGTATATCAAAGCTGGTAGAAAAATAGCAAACAAAGATAAAAGACATAAGTTTCCCTTAAAGTCATTTAAGCAATAGTAATTGGAGAATATTATGTACTGGGAAACTAACAGGTGGCATGCGTGATGAAAAACACACCAGAATCTATAAAATGTAATAGTCTTCGATTCTGTAAATTTGAAGTAAAGAGAGAATAGCTATTCTACTCTCAGAGAGAAGGGTACAATAAGACCTCACTTAACATTGTCGGTAGATTCTTGGAAACTGTGACTTCAAGCAAGAAAACTATGTATAAGGAAACTAATTTTATTATAGGCTGATGGATATAAACAAAAGTTAAGTTCCTATGGCATATTTCAGGATGTAAAAATATGACTAAACTTTCAAACAAAGTGGGATCCATCCAGGATAGGACACCCTTCTATAGCAGAGTGTACTCATACCCACATTCACTCAGCCTAGGACAGTTTAGACACACCACTCACCTCATGTGCACATGTTTGGGACATGGGAGGAAACCAGAGTCTCCAGAAAAAACTCATGTGGACATGGGGAGTATGTGCCAACTCCACATATATAGTGGCACTGGCTGGTAATCGATTATTTTTTCTCATCAACATTATAATAAAACGATGTCGAACAAAACGACATTGTTGGAAGACCTGCCATATCTATAAGAGAAATAGCAACAACACTGATGAAATTGATAAGGTATTGATATGAGGTCACAAAGTACATCAGAGTCTAGATAGCTAAAAAAGACAAATAAGTAATAGGAAGAATCTGAGGTAAAAATATGTTGGCTAGGGATAATTCAAATATTTCTAAGGCCTATTGTAGAGACAGTCCTGTAACAAATAATTATAAAATATTATAACAAACATGGGTTGGGGGGTCAATTTAGGTGATTCAAGGAGATAAAAACAAGACAGGATTCAAAGTGATGTGAACACTTCCCCAATGAGAATGGAATTAGGAAGTGTAATGTTTCCTGGTTAGGTAGAACTTGACATTTTAACAAATTAAAAAATTGCCAGCTGCTGCTCTCGGTGGAGATAGAAGAATCACCTCCACCCCCCAAAAGAATCACTGGAGTGACTGCCTTTAGTTATGTAAATAACTTTAGTTATGCACCCCTTATCCTTTATTTCAGGTGGCTTGACAAAGGCTGCCCTTCCTAATGCCTCTTGATATGCAAATTTTTATAGAAAACAAGGAGCCTCCTGGGTAGAAAGGAATCGAGACCTTGACCTCTTCTCTTTTGATATTCCAATTTATTAGACTCTATTTAATAAATTGAGAGGGTCCCAGCTAATCCTTTCTGGCAGTAAAGGACAGCAAAGCCATCAGGAATTCACTGGGAAGAAAGGGGGTATCTGGGTATAGGGACAAAGCCCTATGTGGCACAGCATGTGGCTCACAAGAAAGCTTTTTTCCTTCCCACCTCATATCTTACATGTCTTGGACAGTGTGTTCCCAAATATAAGTTAAAATGCTATAGTTTTGTGGGCCCATACCTAGACTGACCTGTGCCCCATTTGGACCAGCAAATTTATCCTTGTTCTTTTAACAGACAAACTCATAACCCTCAACTAAGGCTGTTAGTGAACAGGTCCACTTCTCTAATTCTCTCTTAAGCAGCTGAGCAATTGGGAATTAGAAAAGGCCTCTTTGGACTGAGTAAGTTTCTAGGCTTTTTCATAATTTAGGGGAAAATGCCAAAACGGAGTAGAATAACAAATATAAATTACCAAATTCAAGGAAAATGACCTAAGTATAAATTTAGGGAAGCACAATGGGATTGTGATTTTAACGAAGAAACTTAAAACTAAGCCATTGCAATATATTTTGCCTGAACAACAATATCCTTTAACAAGGCAGATGGGGGTTATGGTGGTCTCCATGTCATATTTATTAAAAGGAAAGTTAAGAAAGATAAATTAGGCTAATCCAGGGCCCGGGAGCACCAATAAGGTAGCTGACCTGCAGGCCAGGAATCTCCATATAATAGACTAACAAAGTTGGTGACACTTGTCATTAAAAGTTATAAAACTCAAAGACAATCCAATAAAATTAATCTCAAAAATGGTTTCCAGATGAAATCTGATGAAGGTAAGTGGAGTCCAAAACAGTACTGAGCACGTCTACCTCACCAAACACATTTCTTTTCCTGAGTTCTTTATCACGATTTATGATAAAATCATCTTCCAGTCACTCTTTTTCTACAAATCTTGTCATCATCCCTCCAATACCTGTCTTTTTCTCATTCTCTACATGTAGTAAATCATCAGCTTTTAAAATATTCTCAAATATTTTAATATTCTCCTCTTCATTCTCACTATTATAGTATAGAAGGCATCTTTAGATCTATGGCTTAATTTTCTCCCACTTCTGATACCAGTAGCTCTCTTCTTTTGGTGACTTACTTTTTTCCACTCTAACCACGAGGTCCTACCGGAGTCTCTCTCATAGATCCCCTATTCCAACCGACCACAAATGGAGGCATATAACCTAGGGTAGGACGTTGGAAGGGGAAGCATAACTGAAAGGGTGTGTTCACACATTTTACTTTCTTCAAGTCAAGGTTTTGTAGAGGTCATGGTGGATGACTCTCTGTTCCCTCCTCAAATGATTAGTGTAAATCAGTAAGTCACCATACTTTTGACATTTGGTGTCACATATTTTTTTTCAGTTTTATTGATATAAATGACAAACAGTTTTATATATGTTTAAGATTTATAGCATAATAATGACATACCTTTATTGTGAAATGATTACCAGATAAGTTTAGTTAACATCTATCACCTTACATAATTACAAAAAAATTATTTTTTCCTCGAGGGAAGAACTTTTAGGATATACCCTCTTAAAAATAAAGCATACCCCTACCACTTCCTCTGGTAACCACAAATCTCTTTTTTTTTATGTTTTGTTTTTGTTTTTGAATTCCACATATAAGTGAGATCACATGGTATTCATCTTTCTCTCTTATTTCACCTAGCATAATGCTATCATGATCCTTCCATGTTGTTACAAATGGCAGGATTTCTTTCTTTTTTTGTGGCTGAATTGTGTGTGTGTGTGTGTGTGTGTGTGTGTGTGTGTGTGTGTGTGTGTGTCCATCCATCAGTTAGGTTGCTTCCATGTCTTGTCTATTGTAAATAATGCTGCAGTGAATGTGGAGGTGTAGATATCCCTTTGACGTAGTGATTTTATTTCCTTCACACATTTACCCAGAAGTGAGTCATATAATATTTCTATATTTAATTTTTTGAAGAACTTCCATACTGTTTTCCATAGTGACTGTACCAATTTACATTTCCATTAACAGTGCACAAGATAAGTCTTGGTTATAGGGAGCTGCTCAATGCATTCTAAGATGTTTAGCAGTATCCCTGGCTTCTATCTATTAAACATCAGTAGCACCTTTCCCCCAAGTTGTGACCAAAATGTCTCCAAATATTGCCAAATGCCTCCTGGAGGATGAAAATTGCCCCAGGTGGAGAACTACTGGTCTAAGCTATTTATTTTCCAGTGTTAGTTTAAGACTGGGGAGTCATCCCAGTCTCCCAACCTGGCCAATGTGACATCAAGGAGTTGACCATTAGAATACTTTTAGAAAGATTTCCTCAATCTTAAAAAAGAGAACCCAAAAAGAAAGTCTTTTTTTAAAATTTTTTTCTGGAAGTTGTGTCTGCATGTAAGTACTTAAACTGCTATAGCCATCATGACCATAAGGGATCAAGCTTCAGGATGAAGCCAAAATGGAGGGAGAAATGTAGAAATGTAGGAATGTAGAGAAATCTAAGAAACTTGCATACTTAAATATTGAGCTGATGATTTCTCTGTGTGCACCCTACAGCAAATTTATCTCTGGACTACAGCATATTTTTAAGTATATATACTCATTTGGCTATGTGTATATTTTTGAATATATATTCATATTATAAATAGCAGTATAATAATATACTAATATACCCTCATTTGGGTGTATGTAAATTTTTAATATGTATTTTTACATAATACTTTTTTCACATATTTGTAGGAGATGCCACCATATAAGTGTACATAGAAATCTTTCATTCTTTTCATTTACTGCAAATTATTCCATTTTATAGATGAAACATATAAATGAAGCTTTTATGTGTTTTTTTTTCTTAAAAACATTTATTTAATGCACATATGTGCATATGTGATTTTGATAGATATTGTAAAATGTCCTGGGCAGGGGATAAACTAAATAACATTCATTGACAACATATGACAGTGTCTGCTGTCCCATGCCCTCATGAATAAGGCAAGTTATCAAAGTTTTTGTGCTTCAGTATTTTGTGAAATGTGATACTGTCATTTTAGTTTGTATGTCTGTTCTAAAGAATGAAGTTTTTCTGTATTTAAGAAGGAAATATAGAAAGTGCTTTTTCCTATGTTTATGAACTGTGTGTAATTTCTACTTCTATAAAATGTCTGTTTATATCTTTGCCTATTTTTTATTAGGTTGTTAGGTCATTTTATTATTGACTTTAGGAACTCTTTCTGTATTAGCAGAATTGTCTCTTTGAGACATGAACTGTAAATATTTTTTCCCAGTTTATGGTTTGTCATTAATCTTAATTTTTAATGGATTTCTCTATACAAGAATTTAAAAATTTTTAATGTGATTTACTTTATTAGTCTTATCTTTTATTGCTTCTGGGTTTATTTCATACTTAGGAAGCTCCACCTGATTCTAAAAGTGTGTTTTTTAAATATTTCTTTTAGGTAGTTTTTATATCTTTTAAATAGTTCAAGTCTTTGAATTATTTAGAAAAAATTTTGGTGTAATGTGTTAGTAAGAAACTAACTTTATTTTTTTCTGAACAATTATCTAATTGTACCATATGTCCTTTTCTTTTAGTTTGTGTATTTATTATTGTAATGTTTTCTACAGTTGCACCTATGACCAGCTCTATCCATGTCTCTTTTTTTGCTCCCCACCCCAAATTACTGATAAATTCTTTTTGACTTCTTACTTTCTCTTTATCTGTCCCATAACTGTTTCATGATATTAGGGATGGGTGCATTCCCTTTGTTATAACAACCACTTTAGCTTACTATCATATGTAATACATATGAACCCAGCTTCTGGAGCCAGAATTCAGGGTTGTGTCTGTTGCTTACTAGCTGCATGCCCAAGGCTTCTTAATTTCTCTTTGATTTAGTTATCTTACCTGTAAAGTAAGGCTATTGTGAGGATTAAATCAATTCGTGCTTGTAATGTATTTAAAATGGTGCCTAGTGCATAGTTCAAGGCTTTGTAAGTATAAAGAGATGTGGTGTACTATTATAACCTCTAGGTCACGGCAGTGAGGGGAAGGAGATTGCTGGCACCTACAGAGGGAAATGTATGGAGCAGGACTCTAAACAAGAGCTAAGTATGTGGTAGAAGCAAGTTGGGGAAATCTGTCAGGGAGAGGGAAGACTAGGGGATATATAACCCTACTTTGTTCTTCCCCTACCCTCCGATCTTCAAGTTAGCTGAACCCAGTTGGAAACTGGAGGAAAAGCAAGTTTACCAATACAGGTAAATTTCCCAAAGCACATATCACGATGAAACAGAGTAGAGCACAAGTGAAGAAATGACCCAAAGAAATCAAGTGAAAGTTATCTGGCACACCTTCCATCCCATTTATTCTCCCTCTTAAATCACAGAGTTGATCTCCACAGGTTGTTATATTTTCCCTTTTGCTATTTATCTAGTCTTCAAGGCCATTTCTACCATTTCTACCATTTCAATGACGTTTTCTCCAACTTCTTTAGTCAATTTGTCCTCCAATGTGTTCCCATAAAATTCCGTTTAAAATATCTAAACTTTACACTTTATTAATAGCTGTCTAGATATTTGACTTCTCTGATATATTGTAAATTCTTTACTTGTAAGGGACATTTTACAATCATTTTGTATCCCACTTCCACCTGAAAATACAGAAACCCAACTGTCACGATGTTCTCTACCCAGAATGAAATATTGCAGAGCTAGAAAAAGTTTTAGAATCATCTAGTTCAATTATCTCACTTTACAGGTGAAGAAACTAGGTCTCAAACCAGTGTTGGTAAGAGCCCAATAAATGCTAGTTGAAGTGAAAGCGAAGATCCAGCTCAAAAGGTCAATGAATATTTTTCAGAGCCCTTTGAAAAGAAGTGGGAAAAAGTTACCTTCTTCTGAAAAAACTACAGTGCCTTGTCACCTGGAATATGATCTATAATTTTGTTTTTGACCCAGGCCTCACTTCCTTTATGAGAAGAATGAAATAAGCTAATGCACATAGTTTCTCAGCAGAGGACCTGGCACGTAGTATAATTAAACAAAAATGGACATGGTCTACTACTATTCAAGCTCTGAATAAGAAGAGTCAGAGAAACAAATTTAGGCAGTACCCATTCAAGCACTGTCCAAGGAATGGACATTCATGGCCAGTGGAGAGGTTTTATTGGCAACCATTCCTATTGTGCAGATAAGTTATCTCAGGAACTCTCAACCTGGTGGCATTAAATTACAACCAAAGAAAAAGATGGAAAAACCAAATTCACCATGTCAGATATGAGAAATGGAATGTAATAAAAAATTTGGCAAAGATTTTTAAAAGTTACATGAATATGATATATATAAAATTTTTGCAAAAAAAATTTAAAAATAATTTAGCCCAGAAGAGTTATAATTAAATGCCCCAGTAATAACAGAAGACATTGAGAAGATGGTCAAAGAGTTAACTTTCTTAAAACAAAAGGGCCAAATAGTTTAACTGATAAATTATATCAGATTTTAAAGAACAGATACAATGCACTCTAGATATTTTGGAACAAATATAAAAAGATGAAAAACATTCTCAATTTCTTTTAAGAGGTTAACATGATTCTGACATCAAAACCAAAGAACAAAAATTAAAATTAAATCTACAAAAATGATCACTTAAAAATAAAGGATAAGAGGGGTGGGAGATAGGTGAAATGGGTTAAGGGAGTTAAAAAGTACAAACTTCCAGTTATAAATAAGTCATTGGGATAGGAAATACAACATGATGACTATAGTTTGTTATACTTTATTGCATAATTGAAAGTTGCTAAGAGTAAATCTTAAAAGTTTTCATCACAAAGAAAAAAATTTGTAACTATATATGGTGACAGATGTTAACTAGACTTCTTATGATGATCATTTTGCAATTTATGCAAATATGAGATCATTATGTTGTATACCTAAAACTAAACAAATGTTATATGTAAATTGTACTCAATTGAAAAAGAGAGGAAAAAAAATTTCAA
The DNA here is from genome assembly GCA_030015415.1 of Cynopterus sphinx. NCBI lineage: Eukaryota > Metazoa > Chordata > Mammalia > Chiroptera > Pteropodidae > Cynopterus > Cynopterus sphinx. The sequence goes on from CM057382.1 coordinate 123,336,668, forward strand.
ATAAAATATTAGAAAAATATACCAATGGTGTCTTAAAATGAATCACGGCAAAGATTTGTTTCAGCATACAAAATAATGCATTTATTAAAAGCCTATCACCTGGGTGTTATATAAAAAATTGAGAACATTAAACAGTTAAAGCAAAAAGTTCATGAGCTCATCTAAATAAATACTGAAAATATGTTTTATAAAAATTCAGTACCACCACCTCAAATTCAAAATAGAATCAGCCTACTCCCTTATTATAATAATTACTTATATGAAACAAATGGCCAATGTCATTCTTAATGATGAAATACCACAGGGCATTCATCTGAAGCTAGTCTTGGACATTTTCATTCTTTTGAAAATTGTTAGCAAGATACTTAGTTGTTACAACTATCTATATGGTTCAACTTAAGCAAAGTTTCTGAACATAGCAGAGAACAAATATCTATGTGGAAGGCAGGTTGTATAAATGTGTGAGGCAGCCAGGGGATAATGATATTCTTTCACACAAAAAAGGAGAATGCTATCTTTTTCTCCCAGAAACATATAACACATGGTTATAAGAAAAGTTTTATTTTCCTTTGAACTTTTAATACAGGAATCACAGCAACTCAGGTATAATGACAAATGTCAATTGAGAACAGCATTAACGAGGGGAAGCTTTATAGAGTGGTAGCAGCTGTGCGTGTGCTTGCTGGCAGGGCAAGCATCTTCATGCAAGTCGCTGAAGCAGAAACAGGAAAACTTACACAAGGTGAGCTTGAGGTATCAGTCTGAGTCTTAACTTGCATGTAATTATGAACCACGTCTGTGGTACAAATCAAAAGCAGCCTCAGGAATCTGATGTGGGGGTGCCATAAGTGTCTGTTTACAGGGTCCATTTATGAAATGCAAGAAACCATTCCATAGGGGAAAAGGTCCCCAAAAGATTGAGTTGAAATCTTTTATTTAGATAAATTCATATGGTGACCAGATCTGTGATGTATTTGTTTTGGTTTTGTTTAGTCCTTTTGTGATTTGGGATCTCTCACCTCTGCTTTCGCCTTGCCTATCATTACTATCTCCTGTCACCAGGATTTCCTGCAAACCTCAGAATTCTCTTACCTCATGGTCACATCTCCTGGATATCTTTTACTCTTCAGCAAACATGACATTTTCTATGCTGAAAATTTCTTAGAAGTTTAGTCTTCGATTTATGTAAAATTAATTACAGATAATTTTGAAAGTTCAAAATTCTTCAAAGTTTTTTTTCTTAAAATGGAATACTCATAAGTTAAAGGAATAATAATAAAAATCTCTTTTTCTTTATTATGTGTCAGATAATGTTCTAAGGACGTCACATGTGAAATTTCATCCTCACACAATCCTTTGAGATAGGCACTATTATTATCCTCATTTTCAGAGGAGGAAACTGAAGCACAGAGATATTAAGTGCATTATACAGTGCTAAGGGATACAAAGTTAGAATGTGAACCCAGGTTATTTGTCTTTAGAATGCACTCCTAGCCACTTCGCTGTGTTGCTGCAAGAATACTGGCCAAAATACTTACGGGAAACACTCTTTCATACATGCCAATCATTCATTTGCTCCTTCATTATCATGCTATTTGGAATGCTGACTGTAAAAAAAGATGCTCTTCTGGGAATGGTACAGACAAAAAGCAAACAAAAAAATAACCAACAAGTGCTACAGAAAATGAAGAGATATGTAAACTCATAAATAAACTCAGAACAGTTCATGGTAAGTTGTTCTTATATCCCTAAAAAATACTTTTGGTATTTCTCAATAAAACTAGCTCAGAACTTCATTTTATTATCTCTATTTAATTCTGTTTAATTTTGGTAAAAAGTTTGCTTTAAACAAATCTGATTGTCACTTTCTATAAGTTATGCTAGATTTGGTCTTTAGTGTCTTTGTTCTTTACTCCTAAATTACTGACGGCTTTCTAAATTATATTAAGATCCTGGATTTCAATAACTTATTATTTATCCAATAATTTTTGTGAAGTTACTGAATCCTGGCAAATCCAGAATTAATTACACATATTAGACCAAGCAGTCAGCTCTGACATGAAGTAGATTTTGTTTTTCTCATCTCTACAGTATTTTCTATCGCTATGTTGTCCCTTGCTAATGTCTATAAGGATGCCTCAGTTCTACTTTAGTAATGGAAACAGCATACATGTTTGTGCGACACTACTTGGAGATCTTTTATTCTGGCAGATAGAACTGAGAAAGAACAATATAGGTGCCATACAGTATTGAAACATAGCAGGAAGTCCCGATTTGAGGTTAGGTAGGTTTCAGGTGTGAGCAGGGAAGTCTGGAAAACAGGTAGGGTGGGCCTCGAAGAAAGAACAAGTCAAAAACAATATATTTAGGTTTTTAAGAGAGCCCTAGTAGGAGAATAGTGCTCTGTGGATAACTTGGTGACTATCGTTTAGCTCATTCTCCTAAGTCCCCTGATGGGGTATCTGGGACCTAAAGAGAGAGAGGACTATAAGTAAAAATTGAAAGTGCTGATTCAGTGAAGGCTGTAAAACACCACCACAGGTTCAAATTTTCCCTATCAGAATTGAATCCAAGAGAAAAAGAAGCATCTTCCTTTAGTGTCTTTGTGGTGGTGTTTGGTGAGAGACACTGGCAGGCAGACCAGTGGCTACACCACTAATAACTGCCCAGCCTGTTGGAGCAGAACAGAAGCTGAGCCTCCCTGCGGAACAAGAGCAATGTTTGCAGGGGACTTGGTGCCTGAAGTGCCAATCAAGTGCTCCAGAGGCCTCTTTGAACATCAGCATAACCCCGCAGAAGTGACCATGATAGCAGAGTAGGGCCAGGTCCTGCTAGGGAAACACAGTGCTCCAGGCTCCAGTGAGTGAATGTGGTACCCGGTGGGTGGTTTCATGGTGTTTGTGAGCATGTGTGAGACTTCACTGAAGATGCCTGGACACCTCAAGAAAGTGATATTTCAAAAGGAGACTGAAGTCCTGTGTTATGCAGGTGATGCCAGGAGCTAATTACAGGGTTACTCCTCTTAATGTGACTTTATTTTTATCTACAAGCTAGTAGAAGCTAAACAAATGGATATATATATATATATAAATAATCTAGAAATCATAAATCATCATCAGAACTGTTGGAACTATTTGAAGGGGGTCACTTGGGAACTAGTGTCATAATCATTTAGAGACAAATAGAAAGTAACCTCATTTTGTAAGCTACCATGTATAGGGTCTTATATAAGGCTAAACGACCCAGACTTTGAGAAATGCATCAATCTGGACTCTGATCATTGTCTCATATAGGTCATGGAGCCGAATCACGTCTGCATGAATCAGTGCGGGGTTTTGGCTCCAAAGGGAAAAAATATATTTATATTCTGAAAGTAGTAATTGCCTTATATATCCTACCTTTAACATCAATATTGAATAAGTTAAACCTTAGGATACCTGTGTTCCCACAGCCCTTTCTAAGAGATTCTTCTGTATAGTCCTCTTCTAGAGTTTTATTTCTGCATAGAATTCTCTTCTTATATAAAATGACCTTGTCACCTAAGCCACAATTGATATGAATAAGGGCAGTTATCTGATCTGAGGAAAGCCAATAACCTATTTAGTCAATAACCCATGAGATAATTTAATTGGTCATGAAAACTCTGTTGAATGGGAAAAATTATAGCTATTAGTTTGATGAATATCCTTTTTGGGAGGTGTTCAAATGATAGCAAAGGCTATCTATTCCATGCTGAAGGGAGAACAAGGGGAAGCTAAAATGAGCTAAGATAAGCATCTACTTATGGTGAGAGAAAGAAGAGGGTCAGTTTATTGGTGGCATGTGCCATAAAGCGGGACAATCAGATAAGAGAGTGGTTGAGTTGTAATGAACACATAATGTTATGGAGCACACAACAGGGGTTATTGGAAGCTTATGCAGTCACTAGAACTGCTTCCAGTTCTCAAGCCATATTCTGTCTCCTTGAGTCCTAATAGGTTGAGTACATTTTTATTCTTGTAATCTGATAAATCCTACTTACCCACCCATGCTCTGCAATAAATTTCATTAGTTTAAAAAAATCAATACTGATTTGAATAAGTAGGATAATATATTTGTTTACAAGGCATAAAGTTAATAAAATGAGAATGACAATTGGAAATCAGAATTTAAGAAAGATAAACTAGAAAATATTCTAACTCCAAAGATCTGTCTTTGTTATGTGTGTGTACTGAACATAAAATTTGAAGCTAAGCTTCCAAGCACCTAAGGCAAAAAAAAAAAAAAAAAATAAAAAAATAAATAAATAAATAAATAAATAAATAAATAAATAAAAGAAAGAAAGAAAAAGAAAAAGAAAATATGAGAACAAAAATACTTGAAATATTTACCCTCCTTTATTTTTTTCCTTTCCTTCTTCTCATATAAGTAGGTGGACATGTTTGTGCCTTCTTCATCTAGATGAAGTGTTGTAGTAAGGATGGATATTGAAGTTGCCTAGAAAACATTCTGGCTTTAATTTCAAAAGACTAATCCTCAGTAGAGAAAAGAAATTGCATATAGAGATAAAATGACTTGGAGAAAGGACTTCCCACAGTTTAGAAAAAAAATTCTACAGCTTATCAGGGGCTAAAAGATTTGGGTTTTAAACACAGGAATCTGGATCATGCCTTTGGGTGGGTATTGCTAGGGAGGGAGCAAGATTAATTCTAGAAAGGAACTACTGCAGGGCATGTGAGACCCTCGGCATGACATCCCCAGCCTTGGTGAAAGCAGCCATGCTGCAAACCTAGTGCAGAAGCAGTTGAGAGCTGTTAGACATGAAGGGATGATGCAGACAGAACATGGTCACTGCTGTGAAGAGATAACCAATGACATGTTTGATGTCTTGACACTGCATTAGTTTCTAAAACCATGTGTATCTTGGGTAGATAGGGGTCAAGCTCCAAGAATGTGCCAGGTTATATTTTCACATGCCTGGTTGAATGGTGCTGATAGGGCTCAGAATCAGGAAGTATCTTGATATGCAACACTTTTTGTACATCTGTATCTGTGAACTGATATTTACATTACCAGAAAAAGTACCAAGATCACTTCTAAGTTTCAAATTAACCCCAGTGGCTATAATGACAATGAGATTCTTTCAAATCACAAGCCAGAAAGACATGCTAGGGAATCTTAAGTAATGGAGCTTTAAGATAAGAAAGACAAATATCTTACAATCAGACTCCTTCCCTCTACTGGAATGAATCTAGAAGGTCATTCAGGACATTAGAAGTTCATGCCATTGTGTTATGCTGCTGTGGATCCCTACTGCAGTTCATACCATTCTGGGAACTCAGCTAATCTTTGTAGCTGCTATTCCTGCTATTCCATTCTCTCCATTGTCTTTCTTAGCTCTTGCCATTCATGGTTTCTGACTACTCTTGGCTTCTATTGTCTCATGGCTTCTGATTATTGCCTTTTTTCTGGGTGTTGTTTGGTTGGTTTTGTTCTTTCTCAATATATATATATTTTTAATTCTACCCCTATGATAAACTGCTGACTTACTCTGTGTGTTATACACTCAGCCTTTGTGAGAAAGAATATTGATCTATTTATTCAGTCATTGCCACTTCTGTTGGGCATAGCTCACACACTTGGGACATCTCTGCTGCAGCCAGGGCTATGGGTTCTTGAACTTTTCTGAGAAGGAGTTGTGGTAGGGACAGACTCTGTGAGAATAATAAAAGCAACTAACACAGAGTGCTTAGAGTAGACCAAATGTTATTCCAAGTGCTTTATAGTTCATTTACTCTGAATAAAATTTCCATTTTATACATGAGGAATCTAAGATGGTTAAGGTTGAGCAATATTTCCAAAGTCACACAGCTAGTAAGCAGCGGAGCCAGGATTCTAGCTGAGCAGTCTGGCTTTTAATCATTTTTTCAGTTCAACTGAATTTAAAGAAACCTACACTGGAGTTGCTGTGTATAAAAAGGTGGCTAGCTGACCACTAAAGATTTAAATTCAGTGTTCACGATGAGGATTCGTTATCAGAAAGCAGCTGTCCAGCCAAAGACTAGGTTTTCCAGTCCCTCTAAATGTAAGTAGGAGCATGTGATTGGTTCCAGCCAATGTGAACTGAAGCGATACACCTCATGTTCAGGTCAAGGAGGTAAGGACCTGGTGTGCCTTCCTTGTGCTCTATTCAATCCCCTCCGCAGAAACCTTGGAGCTCACGTGTTTAAGAGAGTGGTGCCAGAAGGGAAGTGACTAGTTCCCTGAGTGACCTCTTGAAGAAGAACTGCCTAGGAGAGCTACACAATCAGGACCATCTACTAGACTTTGCATGACATAGAAACACACTTTAATGTACTCAGACGTGGGGGTTATTTGTTATGGCAGTTAGCCTATTCTGAAATATACCATCTAAGTATCCATTTCTTGAATAAAATCTGTAAATTGTTGATAAATATGTGGTCGAGATGTTCTAACCATATAAATGTTTTGGACATTATTATTAAGTGAGAAAATTTCTAAAAACCTTTGACAAAGGCTCTGGGAAAAAAGGCTATATTCTTTATTGATCATTACTAAAGATTACATTATAGCATTAATTGACTTTTGTTTTGAATGTGTGGCCATAACTGCAAATATTTTTGTATGTTGGGATATCTTTCCCTGGAACTCTTAGAATTATATAAATAATCAAGATCATTAATTGGAAAATACTGTGAACTGTTTCTCTATTTCCTGGAGCTAGATTCTGATAGATTTAGGAAAGTGTATTTTCCAACATCATGGGTTGAACTATGTACCCCTAAAAGCTATATGTTGAAGTCCTAACCTCCAGTGCCTCAGAATGTGACCATATTTGAATATAGGAACTTTAAAGATGTAATTTAGGTAAAATGAGATCATATAGATGGGCTGATCTGACTGGTGTCCTTGTAAGAGGTTAGAACACAGAGAACACAGACCAAAGAATGACATATTTGGTCCAGCAAGAAGGTGACCATCTACAAGCCAAGGAAAGTGGTCTCAGAAGAAACCAACCCTGCTGACCCCTAATCATGAACTTCTAGCCTCTAGAATGTCAGAAAATAAACTTCTAATATTTAAGCCACCCAGTCTGTGGTGTTTTGTAAGGGCAGCCCCAGCAATCAAATATATCCCCAAAGGCCCTATTTTCCCTCAGAATCAACATTCTGCTGTTGCAAATCTCCTAATCATCACAGATGTAATCCTGCACAGCGTGGGCAGGGTGCTTGAAATGTAAGCTGATCTCTAAATATTTGAACATGAACATTTTTTGTTTTACTAATTCCACAGGCAAGAACTCTCTGCTTGCATCCTATAAAATCCCTGTATGTTAATTGTGAGTTGATATATATAATCCAACTCTTGAACTGAGTTAGTAATATCCCACTAAGCTGCTGATTGCATTTCAATCTTCAAATATCATTGATTAGAAAGACTCTTTTGATACTCTCACAAATTTATCAAATGCTTTCTTCTTAAGTGAAACAGAAGAGAGGAATCTTATGATAAAATGTTTCCTGTAATATTCAAGGGACTGTTGGATCCATTGGGAGTATAACATGGTTTGGTTGGAGACCTCTATTTTTGTTTATTTTAAGAGAGGATGGAAGCCTTAGAAGAGCAGGTTCACTAACATCAGACTTTTCAGAGAGTCCTTCAAAAGTATTTTACAGTCATGTCTTACTCAATTTTTATAAATTATAGACTAAAGTACTCATAGAAATTACCAATGCTTTAAATAAGATGAAATTACATGAGATATTTGAAGACTGTCCTGTCCACCTTTGTAAAAAACATTAGAATACATGGAGAAAACTAATTAATATAAAATTACTTGAGAATCCTTAGAGATGCATTAGTAACATTTTTGTTGCAAAGACTATTATTAAAAAAACTAGCCTAAATGCACTGTTAAGAAGAAACATGGTTGAAATACAAGAAAAGAGAAGTGAATTGTATTGTTCAGTTGCATTATTTATTTTGATGCTTATGAGACTGGAATAAAGCAAAATAGATAGCCTCTGCAATCCCAGGTTGCACATTGACACTTTTCAAGTTATCAAGTTACAACTAAGTAGCATCACACAGTAATGCTGGTCATCCTCAAACGGGCAGCTGTAAGCACAGCTGGATGAGGCTGCATTCTCACAAAGACATTCTGACCTTGGTAGTATGTCTGACCTCTCCTTTGAGCCTTCTCTAATGGCCCCTGTAGATCTCACCTCTTGCACTGCTTTCAGACATGCCTATAATAGAGCCGAAGTGAAGTCCTGCCATAAATCAAGGTTCATGAATGGAGACTATAAAGTTTCTAATTTATATGCTACATGGTGTATGTTCCTTTGGGAGACATACAGCTATGCAAGTAGAATAACTAGAAAGCACTGATAGAAAAGGACCACTTGCTAAGAAGGGGAGTAACAGAAATCAGTAAGCTCATTGCAAGTGAATGTACCACCAAGCAGTGTGATGGGGGAGCTGTAGAGTGCTCCCATGAGAAGCTTGACTAAGCTATCAGAAAAGCAGCTTCTAAATTTACAAAACAAACAGATGCTAGTCTTTCATTTCTAAACTGGTTTGTTGTGGGGTAGTTGTCCTTCCTGCCATCTACTTGGAAGGCATGACAAACCATTTCGTGTAATCTGAACTAAGATATAAAAGTGAAAGGTATGAAAGAATTGTATTTCACTTTTCTTCGTTCCTGGGCCCATATCTCTGTTAAAAGGGTTGCTAAAAGGGCTGCAGAATATATAAGGCTATTTTCTTGCATAAAAAATTATGTCCCTGGGTAATCAAATCTCTGCCTTTTAGATCCTATTAGCCTGTAGATGATGCATTACTTTCATAGTTCAAATGAGAACTAAAGTTCAGAATCTGCAATGTGGCTTTGGCATTAATGTATGTGTTGACTATTCCATAATTTGGAGATATTTGTCTAACTCTACTTTCTCAAAGATTTCACTTTTAAATTTATCACAAGCACTTAAGACAGAAAACCAGAATGGTGTTTACTTTACACCACCTGTCCAAGTCCACTTTTTAAGATAATCACTTTTAGTTCAACTTGTATGTGTAATCAGTCTTAGAACAGTCATGTAATGAATTGTAGAATATAGCAGCAGAAATAAATTCAAGCAACTCTTCACTGTCTCTTGCTGCCTCAAAGGGTGGAGATGATAGTAAGGAAAACCAGACTGTAATGTGGAACATATATTTCAAATTAAACTTTGTAGTGTTTGGTTGATATTTATCTGAGGCATTGCATTTTAGAGTTGTATTAGCACAAAATTTGAGTCAATTAATTCAAAGGCTGAATTGCAAAGGAGACATGTTTTACATGGAAAGTAGAGAATGTGGTCCCAGGGTTTTGTTAGGCTCGTGAGTCTAAAACCCTGGCACTATTTTTTTTAGAAATGTATGTTGAAAAATCCTTATCATTGAACTAAAATCCAGTACTCATAATTAATTTTAAAAAAGTAGGACATTTTGGATAAAGAAAGTGGGTTTCATATTATTACAAGTAGCATAGTATGTAAGTTAAAAAAATAATGCTTCTTTATTTTTAAATAGCTTTCCCCCTTTAAAGGAAGCACACCTTCATTAGGTATACTGGAGAATATAAAAAAGTAAACATAAAAAAGTTTATTTGTTATTGTCCCACCATCCAAAGATAGGTGTTATCCATATTTGGGTATGTTTTCTCCATACTTTTTTTATGCTTGCTTTGAGTCTGTTTATTTTTATGACAAATTTCTTATTCTGTCCTTTATAGTTAATATAAATAACAACATTTATCTATGTTACTATATATTTTTATAATTTTAAAGAATCGTGCAATTTTGTATAATACGTGAGCTCATTATTTATTTATCTAATCTCAGGTCATTAAATATTTAGGTTGATCTAAGTTTTAACTTTCATAAAGTACACTACTATGAATGTCTTTGAGAATAGAAAAAATTCTTAATTTTGAATTTTAAATTATTTATTTAGGCTTTCTTCTTAGAGGGAAATCATTTTTAAAGACGTCTAAAAAGAGGACACTACCATCAGATATCTTCAGAAATCTATGAAAGTGCTATGTTTTTATGGCACTCTTGCCATCATTGAATAGTATTATATATGACTTCTTGTTAAACATGGCACAATGACCATATTCATTTATTTTCTCTTCTACTCAAAGCTGCATTAAAGAGACAGCAAAAGAATAAAAAATATATATGTGAACTCACAAAAGCAAAGGAAATGAGAAAGAAGACATGAGATTTGGACCAGAGGAAGCTGTGACTCCAGGAGTCAACCAGGAGAATAGTGAAGATATGCAGACTCTGCTGGAGGTTGAGGCAGTCAGAGATATATGACTTCTTGGCAGGAGACAGGAGGATTATTTTCTTGGATATCTTAAGATCGGGAGAAAAGATTGCCGAAGAATAAAATTTTGACCTCCTAATACAAGAGTTGGCTTGTTGTCTGAAATATTCAGACAGAAACTTGGAAAAGAGAAAGGATATAAAAAAAAGAGCATAAGAATCCATATGGGACATGGAGGAGAAATTGAATATATGTGTAATTGAAGTTTACTTTTAACACATGTTGTTAGAGATATAGACTAAGAATTTTCAAAATCCTACAGAAGATAACAAGCCATAGAATCAAAAAGTAGACTCTAGATTCCAAACATGATAAATATAAAGAAAATCATGTCTAGGCACATGACAGAAAAACTATCAAAAACCAAAGACAAAGAAGGAAATATTAAAAGTATTCAGAGGGGGGAAAATCTCTTTCAAAGAAATAACAAGACTAACCTAACTTTTAAATAGAAAACCTAAAAACCAAGAGACATCATAGTAACATTGTTAAGTCCTATTTAAGAGAACCTTCCTGTGTCAGTTTTTATCTTTCTTTTTTTTCCTTTTTTTGTTGCAAAGTTACTTTTAAAAATTGCAATATAAATTATATGCTATAAAATTCATCATTTTAAAGTGCACAATTCAGTGGCTTTTCATATATTTACAAGGTTGTACAACCATGACCACTAATTCTAGAACATTATTATCACCCTAAAAGAAACCCTCAGTCATTCCCCATTCCCTCCTCCCTGTGATCCCTGGAAACCACTAATGTAATTTCTGTCTCTATGGATTTGCCTATTCTGGACATTTTATATAACCAGACTCATACAATATGTGGCCTTTTCTGTTAGGCTTCTTTCACTTAGCATAATGCTTTTGAGGTTCACCCATGTTGCAGCATATATTTAGTACTTCATTCCTTTTTATGGCTGAATAATATTCTATAAATATAGCACCTTTAAAAATTTATTCATCAGTTGATGAACATTTTCATTTTCTTTTTGAATAAATGTATGGGATTATTTTTGGACTTTCAATTCTATTCCACTGATTTATAGGTCTGTCTATAATACAGTATTACACATTTTCTTGTTTTCTTGAAAGCACTTATATATCACTGACATTTATTTATTTGATTCTTGTTGGAACCTTTGAGAATACAAACTACGTGTTTTCTATTACTCACTGATATATCCTAAGACTCTAGAATAGTACTTACGATGTGGTATGTACTCAATGATACATGATTCAGTTGCATTTGGACTTATTATTCTGTTTTTGATCATTTCTAAACATGGAATTCTAGAAAATCTTTCAGAGATTTTCTAAATACCTAATTTTATTTCTGTCAGCCATCCTTTGGCTAATTTTATAACCTTCAATTTCTCACTTTTGCTCTTTAATTCATCATTTAAAAATTTTCTCCCCAAATGTTACCGAATTTTCCTAAGATTATTTATTTATTATCCTTCCCTTTTATATATATATATATATATATATTTAATGCTTTCAATATCTATAATATGTGAGGAAATTCTCATACATAAGAGGCAGACAAAGAGAAACTAACAGGGCAGGGGATGAATTAGGATTTGAATTCAGACATTCTTATTTTTCCTACTTCATCACTCTACTTTCTAGATAATTTTGTCCCATGGGGTTATATTATTATCTGCTACCATGTATTAAAATTAGTCTTCTTTTCTAATTTATTATTTCTCTTCCATAACTTTGTGGCCACCCTTGCCTGTTTTTAAAAAATAAATACAATTTAAAATAATTTCAATAACAATTAGCAAAATGATAACAACATATCTCGAATACTTTAATTGTAAGTATAAGTAACCTAATATCAGCTTGGGACAAACTGATATTTTTTTTTTAAAAAGTCTGTCTTTCTATGTGTAAATATGTGTCTTTATTTTAGTTGCCTAAATTTCTTCCTCTTGATATTAACACGTTTCTCAAGCTACTTGTTGTTATTTTTAAAATTGGTATTATAAAAGCAGTCATTTTTTATTGTATTTTCTCGTTCATTATATCTACTAGAAGTCATTTATAATGTGTGAAAATCATCTTCTTAAGAGCAGTAACAAATATTTATCAGCTGATATTGTGTCCATTTTTAATATTGCTTTAAATGCGAGTATCATATTTTGAATATTTTAAGAGCGTATTCATTTATGTGGGTGTGAGAGATTTTTCCCTTAAGATGATTACACATCAGTAAACCAAGACCAACAGAAAGTTTGTTATTCATGCTCATAATTTAATCAAATCATCTATTACAATGCATTTTGTACTTTACAATTTATTAAGAAGAACAAAATATCATTGCTCAGAATTATAAACAGCCTTTTATAATCTGATTATTTTAAAATTTAAAAATATATTGCAGAACTGTTACTCTATGGCAATTCAGTAAAGGAAATATGACTTCTAGACAGGTTTTAGCAAAACATACTTATTGCATTTCTTGAGTAAAAATCATTGTGAGAGATACAATTTACTATATCTATTGTCCAATGAACACATGGATATTGTATATAAGCACAGAAATATGTTTTATGTGATTCATGGCTGAAATTTGTATTTGTGTGATTCCATTATTGTTATTTTGTTACTCCATGTACATATACACGCAAAAACATACAAAGTATGTACGTTGTTAAGATTAACTGTAAAAACCACTTTCTTGTATAATTAAAATATGTACATGCTAAAATTAAAACATTTGAATCAAGGTCAAGTTATCGGCTCAAAGTAGGTCAGGCAATTTTAACTACACCTGTAGGTCAAGCAGTATCTCGGCCTTTGGTTAAAATTTTTTAAAAGTTATTGTACTTTGCATTAGAAAAATTTACTAGCATATGGAAAATATTATTTTTAAAATACCTTGCATAGGATAGGGTTACATTTCTTGAAACAATCTCATACTTAGATAAAAGTTATAAGTACAGTACAAAAATGATTTTTTCTTAAACCATTTGATAGTAAATTGCCTACCTGATGGTCTATCAATCTCTAATACTTTAGAGTACTTTTCCTATAACTAGAACATTCAGCTACATAACGAGAGATATTACGATATTACGCACTACCATGAAAATCAGGAAATTATCATTGATCCATTATTACCATCTAATCCTCAGACCCTGTTTAAGTTTTTCCAGGTGTTCAAATAATGTTCTTTAGAGTAAAAAATTTCATTTCAGCATCATGAATGAATTTTTTCAAGCCGTGTCACTTTAGCCTTTTTCCATCCAAAGGCGTTCCTTAGTCTTTTTTTTTTTTTTTTTAATTTTCATGACTTTAATTCTTTTGAACATTATAAGGCAGTTGTTTGTAAAACGTTACTCATTTTTGGATTGTCTGATGTTTCTTCATGGTTAGATTCGGTTTATACATCTTTGGAGGGAACATGAATTCTTTTCATCGGATCCTATGCGGTAGAGGACAGTTTCAATGTGTACTTTTGCTGATGGTGTTTACTTTGATTAATTTGATAAAGTTGATGTCTGCCAGTCTTGTCAACTCTGAAGTAAATTTTCATCCTTTCTAATTGATGAGAATTTTGTGGGGAGGTATTTTGAAACCTGTAAATATTCTATTCCTTGTCAAATTGTCAATTCATTTATATATCATTTTATAGCAGTATGATTCATTGTTTTCTACTGTATTCAATGGGCTATAATCTATTACTTTCATTATCATTATTGCTGTTCCTTTTAGTAGAGACTGATATTTAGAAGCCAATATCTGGACACTAGGTATGATCCTTGCTTTTGGAATGCTGTAGATCTCAGGCTTGCTCAGTGGATAGAACTAAGGGATGTATGTATTTATATCCACACATATACTTACCTCTGCATCTATGTGTTTAAATCTATCAATATAAATTGAAAACCGTAGTCAACACCAATTTCTCCAAATCTAATTCAACATCGAAGGGTTTGATTTAGTTTTCTGTCTTTCCATACTTTAATTTCCTTCTCTGACAGAGAGAAAACTAGCTTCAGTCATCCTTAACATATTAGTTGATGGACCCAGCATGCGCAACTAATTTTCATTGCTGCAGCTGCCCTCCCCTGTGCAAATTTTCTTCTTACCACATGTGGGCTCTGACACCCCACATTATTACCCCCTTCTACATGGATGACTTCCTCACTTAGCTCAGGCTCTGATGCCCTGATCCTGCTCCCTTCTGCATGGGCCCCCTCCTTGCAGCATTCAGGCTCTGACTCCCCATGTTAGTCTGTCCCTCTGAGGGAGGAGTCCCGCCTTACCTCCATCAGGCTCTAAACAGAATACATATATTGTAGTATAACAGAATAATAGAATACTATACAGTAAAGAATATAAACAAACCAGAGCTGTAGATATCAACAAAGATGAATCTCACAGTCATAATGAAGAATGATGAAGGCAAGATGAAGACAACCCACAGTACAATGCCCTTCAAGTTTGAAGATATTCATGAGAATGATAAATACCAACTTTAGGATATTGACTCACCTGAGGGAGAGAAAGAAGGGGGATGTGATCAGTGAAGGGACTTCAACTGTATTGGCCATAGTCTAGTTCTTAAGGTGAATGGTAATCACAACATTATCTTAGATTATTTTTCATTTGCCCCTCTGGATCCATTTTCTGTCTTTCTCAATTGGCTCTCTGCTCTAGAAGGCTGTGTTGTATAATCTCCTGTGGATCAATGTGTGCCTTATCCTTCTAAGTTGTAGAAGATTGGAAGAAGGGAAGATATTGAGGTCCCGGATTCTTGATTTTAGGATGGCCTTGGACTGACTAGGTTTCTTAACTAAAGGTCACAACTCTTGCTAGGAGGCCCTCTCCACCCACCTCACTTTGGTTTTGACATTTGCCCAGTCCCCTATCCCTACAGGCTTAGGAATGAAAATATTGCCCTTTGTTAACTCTCAGTTATTGTAGTATTCCTTTTTGATTCCAAGACACTTCAAGCCTTAGTATATATTCCCTTTATTAAACTCTTCACTCTTTTCAAATTACCCAACTTGAGAGTGCCATCTGCTTTTCACTGGGTTTTGACTGATAGAATATGTTCTCTCTCTCTCTTTTTCTCCATCTCTGCTTCTGTCTCTCCACATACACACACCTTTTTTTTTTGTATATTCGAGATAATTCATATTTATAAAAAACTTAGGAAGGAAAAATGCTAATTAAACACTTATATGTCAAACATTGTGATAGGGTTAAGGTTGAGAATATAGAGAAAAATGAGACAAAAACCTACCTGTCACAAGGAAGTCACAGTCTAGAAAGAAAGACAGGTGAAAATGAAAGGTTAATAAGTATAGTGGTTAAGACCATGGGATTTATAATCAGACTGACTTGAGCTCAAGTCCAGGCTTAGCCACTGAATGGTTTTGTGACCTTGGGCTAAAGAGATAAAAATGGGATCAGTACTAGTATTTCCCTCATAGAGTCCTTGTGAAAATTAAAAGTAAACTCATTAGCATCTATATGTACTTATACATTTTATAAGTCCTTAATAGATGTTACCTAAAATTATTGTTAACTGCAACAATTGCACTTTGTACCTGGGTTAGAGGTAGCACAGAGGAGGCACATGGTAATTATAGCTGAGGAGATCTGCACAAATTTAATGGGTGAAGTGATGCCTGAGATAGATTTTGAAGAAATAGTAATTTCACTGGGATCAAATAGAGATAGGCAGGCCAGGCAGAGGGAACAGCATGTATGAGAACACACAAGAATGAAATAGTATTGCATGTTCGGGGAACCGTGAGCAGTTTACTATTGCTAGAGGGTCAAGAGATGAGGCTAACAAGTTAAGCAAGTGGTATAGGGATTAAAGCCTGGTTTGGACTTGATCCTGCAGGTGATGAGCATCAAGGAAAGATTTTTAAAAGCTGCTGCTGCTGCTGATTCTTCTTCTTCTTCTTCTTCTTCTTCTTCTTCTTCTTCTTCTTCTTCTTCTTCTTCTTCTTCTTCTTCTTCTCCTTCTCCTCCTCCTCCTCCTCCTCCTCCTCCTCCTCCTCCTCCTCCTCCTCCTCCTCCTCCTCCTCCTCTTTTTAATTTCTAACTTACAGAAATATTGGAAGAATTGTAAAAAGAACTCTAGTATACCCAGGTTCCCCAATTTCTAACATTCTACTACATTTACCTTGCCATTCATTTCCCCTCTCTGTATATTCTGAACCAACAATATAATTATAACATAACTGTCAAAATCAGAGAATTCATAAGGGTACAATACAACCTAATTTCATTCACAGCAAAAACACTTTCTTTTAGTGCAAAATCCACACCAGGTTCAAGTGTTTAGTTGTCATATCTCTTGATCTGGGACTGCTCCTCAAATCTTTCTCTGTCTTCTGGTACACTGGAATTTTGAAGAGCATGGGGCAATAATACTGTAGACTGTCTTCAGTTTGAATTTGTCAGATGTTTCCTTATGATTAGAATCAGTTATGCATTTTTGGCAGGAACACTACAAAAAATATACTGTGTTCCCAGTGTTCATATCAGATGGTACACAAAGCCAATTGGTCCCATTACAGGTGATTTTAACTTTGATAACATAGTTAAGAGAGTATTTGCAAGGTTTCTCCACTGTGACGTTACGATTTCTCCATTTTAAATGATATTTTATAAGTAATTATACTGAGACTACACGAACATTCTGTTTCTTAAACTTTCACCTAATTGTTTTAGCATCCATTGATGAGTCTAGCCTGAATAAATTATTACAATAACTGTTGTAAATGGCCATTTTCTAACCCTACCATTCCTTCCAGATTTATTAGCTGACATTCTATTGTAAAGAGCTTTATACCCTTCATTGATTTATTTATATATTTTTATCAGTATGGGTTCCTAAATTATTATATTTTTCTCATGGGCTATAATCTGATACTATAATTATTTATTCTGATGCTCAAATTGTCTTCTGTTTGGACAGTGGGAACCCCTTCAAAGTGGCTACTGTATCCTTTTCAAAGTCTCCATCATTTTTGACCTCTACTTTATGTTCTGGTACAATGAGATTATCTAGACTTATCTTGTACTTTCCTTGCTCTGGCCCTGGAATGAGCCAGTTCTCCAAATCCCCCAAGGAGCCCTGATTCTTTTTAGTGGAGAATTGTATTTAGAAACAAAGATCTGGAAATTAGGTGTGCTCATTGCCATTAGACCCTTAGGGATCAGAGATTTATACATACATGCACACACACAGTTATCTATACTATCCATCTCCTTAGCTATCAAAACCTTGAGTTGACATCAATATTTCTAAATCCAACAGAACAAAATTCATTTCAGCCTTCATCCTTTCCACGTTTGTAACTCTCTTCTCTGACAAAGAAAAACTTGGCTCTCATTTTTCTTCATATAGTTACTTATTTACTTGTTTCCCCTTTATGTACCAAGCCTTTGATCCCTTTGACCGTTTCCTTAGCTTTGGCCTTGGTGGTTTCCTAGATCCCCTTAACCTTGACTAGTAACTTACCTCTGACTGTTTACTTGGCCCCAACTCTGCAGGTTCTATCTACCTCTTTGACCCTGGCTCTAGCTCTGCAGGCCTCACATTAATGAAGGATTTTAAGAAGGTGAAAGGCATGATCAGATTTGTCTCTTAGAAAATCAGCTTGATATCAGGGTAGATTCAATGGATTAGAGACAGTTAAGAGGCTGCTGTAATATTCCAAGCAAAGGCTTAAAATGGCCTAAACTAAAGCTGCAGCTATTAGAAAAGAGAGAACACATAAAAAGTATTTAGAAGGTAAAATCTATAGAATGGAGTGATTAATCTGATGGGCACTGGGGTGGGGGGGCAAGGAAGAGGAAGGAGCCTAATTTTTTTTAGATGTTATTTCCTTTTATTACAACATAATCCCATAAAATCCCATATTTTTCAGAACACCTTCTTACATTTATTTATTTATTATTTATTTTTTATTATGGTGATATTAAAGAAATCCAGTAAATTTCAGGCGTATAATTTAGCTGTAAGGCATATATAAATATATATTGTGTGT
This sequence comes from Cynopterus sphinx, assembly GCA_030015415.1. Lineage (NCBI taxonomy): Eukaryota > Metazoa > Chordata > Mammalia > Chiroptera > Pteropodidae > Cynopterus > Cynopterus sphinx. Next base: position 123,355,062 of record CM057382.1, read on the forward strand.
AGAAGGGTCTTAATTTTTAACTTGAGAGATAAGAGTATACAGAGGGTGTCACTAAGAAAGATAGGGAATTCAGGAGAAAAAGTAGATTTAAATGAGGTGGCAAAAGTGGGTAAATAGAAGATAATTGATTCTTTTTGGTTATGTTGAATTTGAACTGTCTGTGGACACTGGGAGTATAATAACTAGTTGGATAGATGGCTTTTGGGCATTTACTTAGATACTATCCCAAAAGTGCTTTTTCCTATGCAGATGTCCAGGGAATCAAGTGCCTTCGGTGCCAAAAGACTTCAAAAATGCCAAATTTCCATCTGAGATGCTGTAGTCCATCATTTCTCCTGGAAGTGTGTTAGCTGAATTTTGCTCACAGGAATGAAAATAGTAACCAAAGGTCCAATAGGGACTTTGAGTTAAGATCTCAGAAAGAAGAATTAAAGAGAGACTATGACATAATTTTGTAAAAAACTTCTTATGTTCTGTCATGTTTTTATGCTTACACAAAAGATCTGGGTGATTATCTTAACAACCGGAAAGGTGGTCTTTATCTCACTCAATAGCTTATGGGAGTAGAGAGGACCATGGAAAGGTGGCAAGGCTAATAATGACAATATCACTTATTGGGCTTTTAAGCACTTCACAAATTCTGTCCAACTTAATTATAACAAAACTCTGTGAGGTAGGTACCCTAACCAGTATTATTCTGATATAGCCAATGAAGTTAAACAGTTTGCCCATGGAAACATAAGGGAGCGGGGTTGAAAAGAGAGATTTCAACTGAGATCTGTGCCCCCAGCATTGCTTTCCTAAAGATGCAAGGAGGCAGCAGGCCCCAGAGCAGATGGCCAGCAGGGGCATCTCCCTGGTCCCAGGGAGAACGCTTAGGGTCTTTTGGACTAGAATTTTTGGCAATTCTTGTTCCTCTGTTTATTAGCTCAATCCTGAACACAATCCATCAGGGGTCAACAAAGTGAAATTCCTTCAGAGTGGATGGACAAGGATTGCAAGTCATCTAAATGTGCTTTATAATACAAGAGAATGTTGTAAGAACTGATAAACCATAAGACATGATAGTTTGTCTCAAACATATGAAGAGCTATCATATAGAAAAGGAATAGAATTTACTGGTTTTTTTTCCCTAAATCTAATAGTAATCGATGTCACGTGAATATAAGGATAAAAATTTTGATCAGTGGTAAGTATGTAAACATTGAACACTCTGGTGGACAAGGACCGAAGGTAACAAAGACAAATGAAACATGCTTAGTTGATTGTATTGTGGCCAATTTGTGTCTTGGACTTTTTTTTTAGTATTTTTCTGCAAAAATAAAATCAAACATAAAAGAAGAAATACAAATGTTAATAATCAGAGAAAAATGTTTAGTCTTATTATAATTTAATAAAAATGGACATCATTTCCATTTAACAAAAAGACATAAATTTAAAATAGTATCCAGCACTAGTAAGGTCTCAGGAAATAAGATTTTTAGTACAATTTGACCAGAGTAAATTTGTATGTACTTTCTGAAGAAAATTTTGACAAACTGTATAAAAAACAATAAACGGTAACAACCTTTCGATGAAGTTCTATTTTGAATATTATATCACAATAAGGATGTATGCAAAATTCTAGCTAAAAGAGTATATTCACTGAAGTCCTGTTTACAATGTACAACAATTAAAAATAACTTAAATGTCTATTAGTGAGTTTGGTTCAGTAAATTATCCATACAATAATGGAAGAAAGCAGTTAACTAAATACTCTGCATGGTATGGTCCTGTTTTTGTTAAAAAATATTTTATGGGTACATATATACACATGTATAATATATACTTATATTTCATGGTTGATGTCTTTTAGTTTATGTGTATATCACATTTTAGTTTATTGATTTTGTTACATTATTTGTATTGCTTACAATGCAAAGTTATTTAAAACACAAGTCATGAGCTTTTCTCATCACTAAACGTGGAATTTAAAAATGGATTAGATAATCCAAAGTTTACACTACTTTGCTGTTGACTAATACATATTAGTTCCTCTCTCTTTTCTAGTGACAGGAGGTATTCGAGCACAAGTCAGAAAATGGCAGATCTGGGATGGAGGTGAAGAGATTTAGGCAACAGGTTTGCATCAGATGACGCCTAATGCTCATTTAAACTCTGACATTTCATGATTAACACAATTCTCCTCTGTTTACCTCTTAAACAATTATAATGCAGACAACATTACATGCGTAAAATATAAAGTTTGTACTGGATATCTCGTAACTGTTGTGTCACTATTACCAGATCTGTGGATTGTGAATGAAGAGGGGTGGTGTGAAAAAATATCCCATGCAAATGTCAGCCCACCTCCTCAAAGGCAACTCACTCTCTGGCTCCCTGTTTTTGTGAATGTGCGGTGATCCTTAGGCTTCAGAGTAGACAGTAAGCAACAGAACTTAAAAAACAAAGGGAATTACTTTCTTTCTCCCAGGAGCTGCCAGGTGGACTAACACAGAGGAGTGGAGCGCCCTTTCCAACAGCCTGCGAGCGTGGGGGACATTCAGGACCCGGGGATTCAGTCTGTGGGGGACGCCTGGGTGGGTCTCTCTCTAGGAACAGAGGGCGCGAGGCACGTGGGCCTGTCCCGGCCCGGCCTCACCTGGCCTTCTCCGCCCAGCCCCGGGAGGTCGCGCTCCCGGGGAGCGGGGTTCCCCGCGGGGGGCTGGAGATGGGCGCCGAACAGGTGGTCACCCCAGGGTGACCCCGCGGCGCCCACGTGCGCGCTCACCCGGGGCGGGGGGCGGGGCGCCGGCTGCGCGCGCGGGGCGGGGCGGGGCGGGCCCCGCGAGCCTCTTCCTTCCGCGCCCAGCCCGGGCGGGCCGAGCTCCGCCCCCGGCTCGGCCTCCCGCTCCTCCGCTCCCCGCCGTCCCCTCCGCGCCCTCCTCCTCCTCCTCCTCCTCCTCCTGGGCGAAGCGCTCCTCCCGCAGCCCGGCAGCATGGCGGCCGTGGAGACGCGGGTGTGCGAGACGGACGGCTGCAGCCGCGAGGCCAAGCTCCAGTGCCCCACCTGCCTCAAGCTGGGCATCCAGGGCTCGTACTTCTGCTCGCAGGTAGATGCGGGCGGCGGCGGCGGACCCCCGTCCCTCCCTCCCTCCCCGCCGGCCCTCGCGGCCGGTCGGGGCGCCCTCCTCCTCCTCCTCCTCCTCCTCCGCCCGGCGGCGCGGACCGCGCTTCCTCCCCGCGGTCCCCGCACCCCTCTCCCGCCGCCCTGGGCCCTTGGGCGACCCGGGCCGCGCGGGGGCGGGGCGCGCTCCGTCCGGGCCATGCGGGCTGGAAGCGGAAGCCGACCTGCCGGGGCTCGGCCCGCTGCCCCGCGGAGCCGCGTGGGGGACCGGGTCCCGCGGCGCGTGTTGTGCCGGGGCAGGCGGAGGCCGCCAGGTGTGCGGGCTACCTGGGACAGGTGGGCGCCCCGGAGGAACGGGTCACCGCAGCCGAGAGAGTCGCCGCTGCCGCAGCTTCCGGCCGCGCGCTCGTGTTTGGGGGGGGCGGGTTCCAGGACAGGTAGTCACTCCGGTCCCAAAGGGATTGGGGGTCGGAGGAGGATCCCCGCTGGTCCTTGAGTGGGTTGCCTGGGGATGGTGGGCGTAGGCGAGAGGAGGAATATAGGTTCCAGCTCCACCTCTGTCCTTGTGTTTTACTCCCGCGCTTTGACTGACACTTGAGCAACTTTGGGGATAAGGACGGAGAGATTTTCCAAATATTTTTAACTTAAAACCGTAAGTTAACCGTATGAGCCGCATTTTTGCATTTACTGACATTTCCCTGAGTGGAAAATGCAGTTCCATGAAGGGTTAAGGCTTTAGTGTATTTTAATAAGTTTTGTGCAGTGGAGCACACCCAGCACTGAATGGGGTCCTGATTGAAACGGGTGCTCGTGTTTGTTTGCTGAAAGGTACTCGTGTTCCGGCTGCATTTCGATACTCAGAATTTTGGCTGGGTGGCCGTCATATGGCTCTTCGTTACAGTCCAGGTTTGTTGAAGAGAGACACATGAATATTCAAGTATTGGTAGTTACCTGGGGGGAGAAGAGCATGAACAGAGCCTGAAGGCCTCGTCAGGATTCTGTCCTCCCAATCACTGTGCGATCTTGATTTAGGCAGGTAGTTACCCAACCTTTTTGAACTCTTGTTCCACCACTCTACAGAGGAGAAATGATTCTTTCACTTACATATTTCACAAGGTTGTTTTGAGGCCCAGGTTATTCAATGAATGTGAAATGCTGGTGAAATGTAAGGCATATTTTTTAAGGCCGCCAGTACGATGTGAACACTGCCATATATGAAAATAATAAGTGAAAAGAATGAAAACATGAAACAACAAATACAGATAATAGCAATATTTAAATACAAGATATATGAATATAAGGCTATTTGCAGAATAAACATAAATAAAATCCTCAAGTCACACTTGTAGATATGCCACTGTAAGAGATCTTAGCTATGTTGTATAGGTCTTGTTTTTAGTTAGGATTTGATCCTTGACCTTGTTAGTATCAGTTGGAAAAAGTTGCACATGGAGGTATGTTGCTCATTCTAAAAATAGCAGTGGGACTACTCCACATACTAAACCTGGTATGAGTCCTTTTGTTTTTTTTTAAAGTAATTTTCAGATTCTAGTTTGTTGAGGCCTATGTGGGACCTGGACTTAAAAAAACACAGTAGTTTCCTTTTGGAAATTGTGTAACATCTGAGTAGAATAATGTAGTTTACTTTGCATTTAAGATTAGGTGGCAATTTGTAATGCTGAATGACTTTATATGCACAGACACTTATCTGTTGAGATTTTAAAAAGATACTATGAAACCATATTCATACATAGGTGATATTCTGTTAAGCATGGTATTCAGTAGAAAGAATATTGGCTCATTGGGATTTGTGGAAAAATTCAACCCATTTTTGAAAACCTGAGCAGAGTTTGTTTAGTTATTTTAAAATAACTGGAGTTATTTTATATTCCTGTTGGATTCTACAGGTATATTTCTGGTACCATTGCTATACCTGTAAGTCAAACGTATCCCAAGTTGCTCTCACAGGTATCTCTCTTCATTCCTATTATAATCTCCCATGGCCCGTTTTTAAATTTCTTACCAAGTCATTTGTTGTGGTGTCTTAATTCATCTTCCTACTGTAGTTTCCCCATTGTGCAAACAAACGCCCACAAAAACCCATCCAAATAGAACCTTATGAACAGAAGTTATTTTCCCCTAGCATTGCACAGTTTGATTATGATTATGCTTACCTTCCACCCATAACAAGTAGAGTTACCATTGCTTACAGTATTCTAGCCCCATCAGGAAACCTCTTTGGATTCCAGTTTACTGTCTTGCTCTCATCAGAGGCTGTCATTCCTTCATCCAAAATGTCACCTGTTTTCTGAAATCATAGCTATTCTTTCAGTCCCAATTTGAGACTTTAATCAAATCACTAACTTTTCATAAGCCAGTTTCCACATCTATGATAAAGTAGGGCTTCTCCTTGCCACTTTGATCTTCTTCACTAGAATTGGTGGTCTTTCTTTATTACTTGCTCCTTTGGTCCCTAGAGTGGCTGTCTGGCCAGCTTGTCTTTGGGAACAAACAGAAGTACAAGAGGCCATAACAGAAGTAAGCCTTTCCCAGTTACTCTGTCACACCACCTTGTTTCCTAAGTATTTTATATAATCTAATCTCATTTTTTTTTTTACTTCTTTTTTTATGCCTACAGCACCTGGTCTTCCTAAGTGGTCTTCCATCCAAGTACTCCAACCCTGCTTAACTTCCGAGATCAGTTGAGATTGGGCACGAGATTGGGCACGTTCAGGATGGCATGGCCGTAGACTATTTCCTTATTTATCTGTTTTTCAGTCTCTGATTTAGATGAGCTTTATGAATAAGCTGTCTTGTTCACTGCCCTATCCTCATTTTTCAACACAATGCTCTTTATGCAGTAGTTGGTCAAATGTTTGAATCAATGAATAAATGTATCAGAAGGCAGAATAGAGAGGTAAACTGCCTCATTTGAATCACAGCTCCATCATTTACTAGCTGTGTGATGGGCAAATAACCCCTTTTCTGTTATATCCTTTTAAAATGGGGCTATTGATAGTACTTACCTTCAGGGTTTCAGTGAAGACTAAATATTTAGTATATGTAAAATAGCACCTTAGCAAACTTAATCACCGTCAGCTGTTTTTATTATACATCTGTTTTATGCTTAAGAAGGTAGAAATATTTTTATCTAAATGCTTTATTCTAAGAAAAGTTTTGGTTCTTTAAGTTAGTAAAACTCATCTTACTTGAAAATTCTGCTTTTTAGTAGTTCCTGATGTTTGATGGTATTTCTCTGTGGAAGTATTGTTATTTAATAGTAGTTCACTAATTTTAAAAGTAATTTAGTAGTTTACTCCTAGTTCCTATGAGTTTGTAATACTTTTTTTTTTTGAGAATGGAGGCTGTGCTTTACTCATTTTTGTGTTTCTCTAAGTGCCCTGCACACAGTAGACACTTAGTTCATTAAATGAAAGAGAGATAGATGGGCTTGAAAAAGAAAGCAAAGAGCATTCAGGCCTTCAGTTTAATAGCCCAGGGCAGATGCTATCTTGCCCTTAAAGGATCAGCTGAAAAGGACCGGAGTGGTTTGCAACCAATGTAATGCATAAGAACTTAAAAGGTAGTATAGTGTAAGTGGAAGGATACTGAGTTTGTAGTCTGACCTGGGTTTAAACCTTTGCTACCATGTAAATTGGGTAAGTCATCTAATTTTGTGAGAGAGGGCTAATGGTACATCCTCTTTATGGAGTTTTGGGAGCAGTGAGTAAGAGTGTGCAAAGGGCCTAGCACAGTGTTTAGTAAGTGGTTTTACTTTGCATATAGCCTTCTGCCTAATACTGTCGCAGTCAGTTATAGGGAAGGTTTAAAAGTGTTTAAAAGTGATGTTTGTTTATCAATGTTTTGAACAAATTCTTGCAGTAGTTTTTTATAAAGAAGCAGTGGCAAGGCAAGGTGATTAACTGGGTGTACAGGAAGAAAGTGAATGGCTGGGCACCTTGCAGGAAGGATTGCTTTAACAACATGTAGCATCTTTGAAATGAAACCTTGTCCTCTGAAACTCTCTCCCCTTTAGTAATAGAGTTCTAGACATTGAAGTGTGTTTCTGGAACTCATCTTCAAATATTACTGTATTATACTTTTTTTATTTATAGGGATTTTCTTTAAATTTCTCACATTACTCATCACACCTAGATGTTGCTGTAAGTTAAATGATTGGGTACAACTGTCATCCTCTCATAAATGAATGGTAGAATGAAGGTGTAGAAGGGTTGTGATTTTTAAACAAAAATAACTTCTAATATATTTACTATAGAAAAATTACGAAATATAGGTGAAAAGTTAATCAGTGATAATTTCTGTGAAATTTTTGATGTGCATTTTTACAAACATTTTATATACATTAATATGCATATAACTAAATATGTTTTTACAAAAATGTTACTATAATATACTCCTAGGGAAATTGGCCACTCTTTTGCTTTAACTAATATTGGGAGTGTCTGTCATAGCTACGTTTACGTATCCTTTGTAATGGCTGAATTGTATGCTATGTTATAGATACACTGTCCTTTATTTATTCACCTGTGGTTGAATTTAGTTTATTTCCAGTGTTTAGCTGCTATTTAATTACTCTTCAGTAAATTTTCCTGTACATTTTAAATCATTTTGTTTTACTCAGTGGCATAGAATAATGGTAGGTACATGAAACCAGGATTGAACCATTCCAAGCTGCTAGCAATTCTCACATTGTAGTCAGTGGGTTTTTGTTGGTTGAGGACCTTCTGGTGGTCAGTGGAGATCTCCTTTTATTGATATGCTTATATTATAAATACTTAATATTGAGGTTTTAGAATGAATTATCCTTATATTCCACTAGACCTTGTAAAAAGCAAGCTTCTTATGGTTGGCAGGTGGTCAAAAGTAGAGCAAATCTTTAACTCTGAGTTACATTTTTAGGCTTCTAAGGGCTGTTGGAAGTTTGTGTATCTTGTATGGTTCATATAGTTTGTGGATAGAAGTTCTAGTCACTTTTGCTTATGAGCCTTTTTTCAGGTATGGCATACTTGCAGATTTTTTAGTTTGGTCTTAGTAAATTTAGTAGGGGTGATAGGCCCGTAAGCACATAGCTAAATACATACCCAGCTGTAGATGTCAGGAGGGAGAAGCAGTAGTGTGGTAACTCCTATATTAATGAGGAATTATCTTTGGTATTAATAGCAAACCTATGTAGTAGATGTATATAGGCAGAAATGCTCTACACAGCAACCATGGTGTTCTCTCCATATTAAAGTTTTAATATAATGAAATTTAATTATTACCCTTTCCCCTGACCCTACAGTTTTAACATGAAGCCTTTGCTTATTCATGTTTGGGCAGGTAGTACTCCCAGCTTAACAATTATAAGTGTTTTTATTTTGATTTCTTTGATTGGTATCAGTCTTGTATCTGGCTTTGAATAAAGAACAATTCAAAACACTCTGTAGGCTAGGCCTGCCTTTCTCAACATGTGTTTGGCAGCTGCAGTTGAACCCGAAAGAGGGCCTTGGGAAACTTCCCCCAAATTAAACATTGCAAGTAAGTTCTCTCCTTGCAGCACTGTTCACAGTAGCTAAGTTATAGAGACAACTGAAATGTCCATGGATTGATGAATGGATACACAAAATGTGGTATAAACATAGAATGGAATACTATTCAGCACTAAAAAAAAAATTAAGAAATTCTGCAATATGCCATAACATGGATGACCCTTGAGGACATTATGATGAGTGAAATAAGCCAGTTACTGAAAGACAATACTGCAGATTCTATTTACTTACATGAGGTATCTGATATAGTCAAATTCATAGAACCAAAGAGAGGAATGTGGTTGCCAGGGCTGGGGGAAGGGATTGAGGGAGGGAGTTACTGATCAGTAGTATGAAGTTTCCGTCAAACAAGATGAATAAGCCCTAGATGTCTGCTATTTAATGCTGTACTGACGACAATTAAAATTGACCCTTGAATTTGTTAGGAGGGTAGATCTCACATTTTAAGTGTTTTTATTATTTTTTAAAAAAAATTCTGTTTTTATCTCCAGAAACTTATTTTTTATTGCAAAGTTTAGTAGGGACTACTTCCTGGTTTACCAGAGCTGTGGAATGACAGGTCTGTCGGAAAGCATTCCTCAGAACCCTGTCAGCTGAGTCTGCCAGTGTGGCATTCATCTGGGTCATCAGCTCATGCCTCAGAAGAGTGGGTAAGGTTTAAATGATAAGTGAAGTTATGACTAGCAATTTCTTTATCATCATGAAGTAAGACAACAGAGACTGCTCCATATTGTGAACCTGTATTTAATGATTCTGCCTTGATAGAAGGTGCAAAAGGTCAACACTTTGTATCAGATTTTGAAGGTTACCCTGTCTTATCCATCAAGTTATGAGCTTAAATCATTCAGTAAAACAGGTAAATGTAAGGTTTTAGGTATGATATAGTTTCTCTCCCCTAATAGAGCATACCTTTTTTTTTTCAAGTAGGTATTTTATTACTAATTATTTTGTTAATTAGTGATGGATTTGACTATTTGAATACTGACAGCTTTGTGCTATTCACTACTAAACAAAAGTATAGAAAAATATAAATGCAGTTATTACATGAATAATGTAGTATTGCTTTTGAATTGAGGTTTTAAGTACCTGAAAGTCAGGATTTATACATGAGTATTTTTTTCTAAATTGTTTTTATTAGATGTTTTCTAGAATAAAAAATGAATAGTAAGTCATCCATAGGATCTGAAGAAGCATGACACAATAAATGCCTGTATACTTACCACCTTACTTAATAAAAAGAATATTCCTAGGAAAAACCAGTAAAGCCAGAAGGCTCCTCTATGTTCTTCATACAGAGGTACTCCCTTATCTTGAATTTTGTGTTTTATTCATTTGCTTTTCCATGTTTGGTTCCCTAAATAAAGCATTATTTAGTTGTGAAGTTTTTGAAATTTTTGTAAGTGAAATCACTGCAAGTATTCTTCCACAACTTTTCTTTGTTTAACATGTTCTTGAGATTTGCCCATGTTGTACATAGCTCTAGTTCATTCATTTTCATTGCTTTATGGTATTTCAATGAAATATCATAATTTATTCATCCCTTTGTTACTGGATATTTGGATTGTTTCAGGTTTTTGCTATTATAAGCAGTGTAGCTCTAAATGTTCATGTACCTAACTCCTGGTGCCTGTGTACAGTAGTTTCTCTGAAGTGTACACCTAAGAGAAAAATTCTTGGGTGAGAGGATATGTGTCTTTTTAGCTTTATTTGGATGTTCCAAAATGTTTTTTAGTGTGATTGTATTTGCACTCCTATCATCAGAAATTTTATATTGTTCAATATCCTTGCTAGGACTTGATATTAACAGACATTTTGATTTTTGTCAATATGGTCTTTTGTGTTACTTTTGAATAACAGCATTCATTAGGCTATTTTCATATCTGTAAACCTGCAAAAATTTAACTGTCCTCAAGGGGCTTCTGATTACTTATACTGACAGGAGGCACAGAATACCTGGTTGTCCCATTCCCAGTGGTACTAAATTCGATCACTGGGTTAAAGATGTTACTGCCAGATCATCATAGCAAACATAATTTTTCATTTTGAAATTACCATGTAATCTGTGGGATGATATTTTGGCATTATGAGAATATTCATTTCCTCAACAGTCTTTCCCCCAGTGGTTTTAGCATCCGTGATGATCCTTGCCTGATAATTATTTCAATGTTGGTTGCAAAAGGTGATTCCCACCCCAAAGTAATCCTCATGGTCCTTTAATAGCTGATTATTTTTACCTGTAAGGAAGAGTTTTCCCTCATCAACTGGTGAATTAACTATTTTTCACCTAAAAGGGGTGGTATTCCTACTAAAAAGACATGTAATGGTAAAATACTGGTTGCTTCCAGTTGTCAGAAATGTTTGTCGTTTTCCCGTTCTTTATTTTAGGGGTCTTTGGACTTTTTTCCTTCATTAAGTATTAAAATCAATTACAGTCCTGTTCTTTTTTATGTTGATCAGTGTTACAATTTTCAAAGTGGCTTCAATACCCTTTTGACCCTCCTCCATTAGTCTCTGATTGCTTCCTGGCTTTCTGTCACAAGACAGATCAGATTTACCATGTGATTTCTCTATCCCAGATCTGGAATCAATCCTGTCTCCAGTAGCCTTGGTGTCTGGTAGGAATGTCATTAGAAATCTAGATCTGGGTGCTAAGTATGCTTAGTGCTACTGGAGTGCCCTTGCAGGGTAGGGTAGTGACATCTTCAAGGAACTTTGATGATGGTTCTGTGGAGGACACAAATCTCTATAGGGTGGTTTTTCAAAGCAGCACACTAAATAGGTAAAGAATGGTATAGGTAAGGATAAGTCCTAGAAGGCCTCTTAAAGTAGGAGCGTTAAGAACTGGATTTTGATAAATTTTAAAAATAAAAAAAATTAAAAGTTAAAAAGGTGTGTATTTGGATAAAGGAGAGGACATTCTCTCCAGGGAAAGGATATGTTTATGGAAAAAGAAGGAAGCAGAGCATATCTGTTAACAGTAGATAGATTAGCTTAACTGTAGCGAAGAATCCCAGTACAGACATGTAAGAAAATAAAATGGTTTAGGGATAGAGACTCTGCTGTCCCATTGAGTATATTTTATCAAAATGTAAATATATTTTGTTTTTCATTATAAAAAGCAGGGCATGATCTTTGTATATATTTAAAACAAATGTATAAAGTGAAATCTCCATCATGACCATATCTTGAGAGAATGTTAGGAGTTAGGTTTATTATCTTTCTAGACTTTTATGTATTACATAGAGGATGAGAGCATGGATACTGTCTCAAGAAGGCCTATATTTAAAACCTGGCTTTGCCATTCATTATCTGTGTGTTTTTGGACATGTGAACCCACCTAGGTCTCAGCTTTCTCATGTGTAAAATGGGATAGTAATAGTAGAACCCACCTCTTGGAGTGGTTATGAGGAGTAAGTGTTAATACGTAGTATGTGCCTAAATCATGTATTTGGCATCATAGTAGTACACATTTGATGGTATAAGCTCAAATGTTAGTTTTTATTTTTTAACACAAAAAATAGGATTATTACTTTGTATTTTATGTAGCTATGTAGTTTCATAACTTGTTTTTTTAATATGTATCTTTTTCTTATTGTAAGAAATGTATAAACTTTACCATCATAACTACTTTCAAGTGTACACTTCAACAGTGTTAAGTATATTCACATTGTTGTGGAACAGATCCCAGTTAAGGAGTCGGGTTGATTCTTCATGGAATGCATAGGATGCAGGATTTTGAGTGGTCCTGGTCTGTTAATGAATGAGAGAAGAGAAAGTGAGATTATGGTTTAGAGAAGAAACTGTTAGGTCTTCAAGAGTTAATAGGAGATATGGGCATGTTCTTCGATGCCATCGGTAACTTTGAAGGCTATGAACTGTTCGCTTCATGGCCTCAGCAAGTAAGTGGAAGTTTGGTGTCCTTGTGTAGGTAAAAAGTGTGTATTATGCATATTTCGTTTCCTTCATTTACTTGAATCCTCATATATCTTGGAATACAAGCTGTTAGCTAATTAAGCTGTTTTGTGAGACAGTTTGCCGGTTTATTTAGTGACAAATAATCCTATTAGTCCTCTTATTTAAAAGTTGGGATTTGGTATAAGTTTCATGAATCAAATACAAGTACTGTGAAACCCTCTGAGGAAAACACAAGGCTATTTGGATAGTTACTTTTTAGTGAATGTGTGGAATTTCTAAATGTTAGATGATGATGACTATATTGAGAATGCAGTTGGGAGAAAAATTGATGTGGGATAGTTTTGAATGCCAAGTAGTCTGACAAATGTAAAGCATGTTCCTCTTTTCCAGGAGTATGTTTATAACCTTGAAAATGTTCTTTGCTGAACAGAATCAAGGATGATTATTTTTCTGTCTTGGTAATTGTTCCATAGCTTATGACTTTTCAGAATAGATATTGAAAGTAGATAATTTTCCATGAACACTTAAGATGTGTCCTAAATGTTAGTCTTTATACATTTTCCTGGGTTATTTACTCTGCCCACTATAAAGTAAGGATGGAGGAGAAGCGTTTTGATTGTAGTTCCTTCAAAACATTTATACTGCTTTTAGTTTGTTCAAAGTTTACCTGACAGTCAAATCAACGGTAGAGATCATAGTGTGGAGTAGATTATCAATTACTGCAGAGGCAGTAATTGCTAAAAGGGCTTAGAAAAAGTGTCATTTCCCATTAGGGGACAGTAGGAGTTGTACAGAGGAGATGGTATTTAAAATAAGTTATTGTAATCTCTACTCTTGAAGGAAGATAAGGTTTGAATAGAGAGAAGGCATCTGATTAAGTATAATTGCTTTGAAGTATACATATAGAATCGGGTACAAATGAGAGCTGCACCAGCTCCCTGCTCCTGTGTCAGTCAGAGCAGCTCTTTTTTTCTATTCAAATACTGAAGGTTGCTTTAGATTTCTTTTTATGAGAGTTCTGTGGTCAAGATGGGTAAAAAAAAATATTTAGAACCTACTCTGATACACTACCCATAGCAATTAGAATAGAAAAGTCTTTATTTAAAATTCAGGAAGATTTGATGATTGGGTTCTGGGCATTGTCAGGTTGTAAATGACATTACCTTCTGAGGAAGTAGGTAGGAACAATCAACAAATCATGGTGAATGTGTAGACAGACACACTGTAAGAGATGAGTCACTGAAGGCAGCAGTGTTGGGAAGGGGATTGGGTTGATATGAAAGAAAGGAGAAATCTGATTGTTTCTTTGGATGCCAGTCTGTCAAGCTTAGTTCACTGAAGGTTCATGTACCCCAGGGAAGAGGCTGACGGAGGTGGGCTGTATGTTTTGGACACTGGGGGGGATACTCAGTTGTGGCTCAGGAATAACTTGTCCACTCACACTGTGAACAGAAAAGTATAAACGTGTTGCCTTATTGTTGTATTATTGGTATAATAAATAGTACCTACCTCATAGGGTTAAGAGTTAACATACATAATTAGAATAATGACTAGCACATAGTAGGTACAATGTAAGTATTATCTGTTACTACATTGTGATTACTTTTTTTTTCCTGTGCAACTCTACTTAGCTTTCTGTGTACTTATCTTTAATTTACCCCAGCTCTTCCTTTGGTTTCATAAATCTCTTCTTAATATGTTTAAACATACTTGGTATTCTGTCGCTTGGTTTTGTGTTCTTGAAGGAGTCTCTTCCAGAATCTTCTGATCTCTAGCTTTGCTGCATAATTTTTTGGGGGTAGGGGGAGGGGAATCATCTCACATCATTGGAGGTTTTTCTTGACCGTCTCTTGTGTAGTATCCCCTGATTCCTGTGTCCTGCTAAACTATTCATGGAAAATTTATTTGAAAAATAACATTTTAAGAAAGTATTTTTCTTTCTGGAATATAAAGCAATTGTTTTTAATTTAAAATCGTATATGGGTGGCAGTTTTATACTTTATGCCGTTTTTAGAAATAACTTTGATAATCATTTACAATTATGTAAATCAGTAATGGAGAAAGCTATTAAATAGCATTTTTGCATGGAATACTTTAGTTTGTACCCAAATGCATTAGACTCACTCTAGGAATGCTTTATATATTGAGCGCTCATTTAATATTGATTAGTTTGTCAACTGTTAAACTTTCTATTTGTTGAAAATTTTAACAATCAAGTTTTATGAAACCACAATAATTGTTAGTTCTAGTATCTCTAGAGCTTACAAAATGGGCCTGTATCTTCTTAAAAGGATATTTTCTTGAACTTAAATGTCATCCTAGTTCTTCCTCCTCCTTGTGTCTGGTAGGTCTTATAGAATAAATAGGTAGTTTTCGTTTATTTCATTTTCCTTATTTGGAAATGGGGAAGAGAGGACTGACTTGTGACACACCAGGAGGGCTTAAAAAACCATGCTGTATAACATTCTGGCAATATTTGCTCATTTTTATTAGAGGTTGCATTTTACCAACATAAAGGATAAAAATCTAGTGGAGTGACTTTCTTAGGCACTTAAAACTTTTCAGTAGCACAATTTACAAGTTCATTCCTTTAATGTAAGACCTTTCTGGGAGCTGCAGTGTTACAGTTGGCTGTGTATCCCCAGGAGTTTCGAAGGTACGTGGTGTATCTCTTAATCAGCTTGTTCAGAATTCAATAAGAAACATTTTTTTGTGTGTGTGCTTGATATCATGGGTTACTATAGTGTCTAATAAAGAGATAATTGCTACGGGAAGAGAATTAACATACAGTAATAGAAGCTCTCTGAATGAAAACATTTGATCTATTGTAGAATGTTTAAGTCATAAATACAATTCTGCTTGAGACTAGTCTTATGCTTCTTTCTTTGACTTTATCCTTTTGCCAATTCTTACTGTATACTGAGAAATGTTTGTTTTTTTATATTTATATTTTTAAAAATTTAAGTTAAAAAACTTTGACCTTTTCTCTTAAATCTGTCTGCTTTTACTTTGCCTCTCATCTGCTGCGGCTTCTCTCTGCTGTATGCTACCAGGTTGTTTTTGTTTTCTTTACATTTACTGGTTTATTATAAAGGATACAACTCAGAGACAGCCAAATGGAAGAGATGCATTGCTCAAGGTTGCGGGGTAGGAGCAGGCCTCTTGTATCTTATTCTTTTTATGGAGCTCTTGCATTTTCATAGCACTGCCTTGTGAGCCTTACAGTTCTTTGGAAAGAGAGTGGACTTGGAAGACAGAGAGTCCTGTATTTAAATTCCAGCTCTGCCACCTGACCGGTGTTTGAGCTGTCAAATTACTTAACCTTTCCCTGTTTTAGTCTCCTCATCTGTAAAATGGTAATATTAATATCCAGTTTCTAGGATTAATGTGAAATCTGAATGAGATCATACACATGTAAGGTGTCTGATATTCGTAAAGGTTCTCAGCAAATGGTAGTTCCCACTAGCAAATGTTAAATGGAGGTGCGACAGGCTGTTACCTATAATGGAAGGTGATGTCCTTCTAACCCGGTTTGATGGAAACCTTC
This sequence comes from Cynopterus sphinx, assembly GCA_030015415.1. Lineage (NCBI taxonomy): Eukaryota > Metazoa > Chordata > Mammalia > Chiroptera > Pteropodidae > Cynopterus > Cynopterus sphinx. Next base: position 123,371,179 of record CM057382.1, read on the forward strand.
CACTGTAGATATTCACCACCTGGTCCTCTTTACTCATTAAGAACTTGACAGGGCTATTTTTACTTTTGAGATAAGAGTCTGAAACAGAAGTAATGGCTTGTTTCCTCCCTATTTTGTATTGCGAGGGCTAGATAATAAGGATTTAGAGTAATAGTTAATAACAATAACAACAATAATAATGGTCAGTAGCAATAGTTAGTGAAATGGCAGGTAGACAGGGAAGGGAAGAAAGATTAGCAAGAAAACTCTGAAGTAAAATAACTTGTAATACAGTACACATCGAGAGACAAATGACCACAGCTTTGTAAAAACTATTACCAAGTTGCATTTATGTAGTATATAAAATAGTAATCTACCATTGTCAGCTAGTTTATTTCATGGAGGTGGAAATCATTAAATAATAGGAAAAGCTATTACTGTAATACATCAAACGAGTGTATAAAAATACAAAAAAAAATTGGTTCTCTAAAATGTATTTGCTAAGATTCAGCATTAGTCCCTTGTTGCATTATTTCAAGGGTGGAAATAGAAAAAAATATTTCCTTAATATAAGAAAAAGTATAAGATTTCTCCAATTTTATTCTTTCTTAAAACAGCTGTTCTAGTTCATTTGTCTTTTCATACAAATGTTAGGATCATTTTCTGTATCTAAAAAAATCCTTTTATGATTTTGGTTGGAATTGTTTAAAACTTATAAATGAATTTTGGGAGAATTGGCATCTTTCCTATGTTTAGTCTTCCACTCCATGAACACAGGATATCTTTTTATATCTTATTTGATTTCTTTTACCATTGTTTCTTAGTTTTCAGCATACAACCTTTATACATGTTTTGTTAAATTTATTCTATATTTAATTTTGGGAGGAGTGATTGTAAAGGGCATTGTTTTGTGTAATTTTTCAATTACTCATTGCCAGTATATACAAATACAGTGGGTTTTTGTGTGTTGACCTTATATTTGTGACGTTGCTAATTATATTATCTTTGAATAGGGACAGTTTTATTCCTTTCCAGTTTTTGTGCCTTTCATATTTATTTTTCTTGCCTTTCTGCACTGTAATACTTCTGGTGTGACATTGAAACAAGAGTGTTGAGAGTGGACACCCTTGTCTGGTTCCTTATCTTAGGGAGAAAACATTGTGCTTTTCACACTAAATGTGATATAATCTATAGACTCTTTGTAGATGGTCTTTATTAAGTTGAGGAAATTATTTTCTAGTTTACTGAGAGTTTTATGAATGGGTGTTGATTTTTGTTTCCAACTATATTGTGGATTTTTCTCTTTCTCCTTCACTTTTGTCGCTTTTTCCTTCAGTGCATTTTGAAGCCTTGTTAGATATATGTAGTTTAGACTGTTATATCATCTTAGTAAATTGATCTTTTTTTTAATCATTATCTATTTTTTGTCTTTACTATTAGCAAGTTTCTTTGTTCTTGTCACATATGTCCCTGAGGCCCTGTTCATATTTTAAAAATCTCTTTAGTGTTTGAATGGGATAATTTCTTTTGATCTTTCATTTCAGTTCAGAGTCTTTTTCCTCTGTCATCTCCATTATGCTTTTGAGTTCATATAGTTAGTTTTTAGCATTAGCTATTGTATTTTCTAATTAAAAACTTTTCATTTGGTAATTTTTATATCTTTGCAAATATTTTCTCCTACTCCATTGGTTTCAAGAATGTTCTTGATTGCTTATTGGAGCATTTTAATAATGGCTGCTTTAAAGTTTTTGTCAGTTAATGTCAACATTGCTAATACCATTGTAGGTGTCTATTGACTCTCGTGAGTTGAAATTTTCTTGGTTCTTAAAACATCAATTACTTTTAGATTGTATCCTGGAGATTTTGAATATTATATTATGAGATCTTGAGTTCTGTTTAAATCCTGTGCAGAATGTAGATATTTTTATTTTAGCAGGCTACTAATCTGGTTAGATTTGGGCTGCTACTTCTAACCTGTCTTCTTTGGGCTTTGGTTCCAATGTCAGTTCAGTTTTTAAAGCCTTTGTTGTGCTATTCAGACCTGCCCCATTGCTTGGTGTGAGACCTGGACGATGGTCTATTCTGTTCTCAGAAGCATCTGTGTTATTTATTATGGACAACTTCATGAGGTCAATCTCTGGAATTCCTCCTTGGTACTTTCTGGTTCCTTGGGAGTCTTTTTTTATTGGTTCTCCTGCCAGAAAGTGGGAGTTTAGCTACCTGCTCTGCTGCGCACACTTACATGACTGTTCCTGTGTCTGGGGCTAGATGGCAAGAGGACACAGAAAAAAAGCAATGGGATTTGGCCTCACAGCTCTCTGAACCACAGCTTCACTGTTAAGAGAGGAAAATGCCTCTTTCCAAGAATTTTGGCTCCTACAAGCTCATGGATCACTTGGGATCTGGGGTGAGAGGGGACAGAAAAGAAGAAGGTGGATGTCAGTACTCTTTGAGTATGAGGGGTACCCTTTCCTGTTCCATGAGCCAGAATTTGAGGGTTTCTCCTGGAGCAGTCTTGTGTTTGTGTCCTGGTGGTCACTTCCCCCTAGTGATTAGGCGGCAGTGGTTTGGGATGGTAAACTCATTGTCAGTTCAGTGGTACTTAAGATTTTGGTCTCTCCCTAATCTGCCTGCTACTATTCATTTTTGAGAGTCCTTAAATAACTGCTTCCTGCATTCTGTTCATGTTTTGTAATTTATTGTTTTTATAGACACAATCTGTGAATTTCTGATTTTTGTCTCATTTGCACTATGGCTGCTGATGTCTATGCTCATTTTATTTTTTATTTTAGAAAGTTTTTTTTAAAAGAAAAAGCCTGGCTTCCTAAGGGTTGCTATTGTGTTTGCATAGCTTAGTCTTCTGTCAAAGACTGGTCACAGGTTTGTGCTTAAACACCTTGAGACTCTTGTTCTCAGTGATGGTTTGTGTTGGCCAGGGAGCACATTTGAACTTAAGGTTCTTGCTGGGCTCTTGCATCCTCTTCCCAATGTGCGGTTTCTGTGGACTATGATGTTAGTAAGATATAATACCTGTATAGCTGCCTAATATCATAAGTTTTCATAAGTGAAGAATTTGGGTCAGGTTGACGCACATGTTAAAGACTTAGGTGTATCATCTTTTCACATTTAAAATTTAAATTGCTTTTAAAAGTAATAAAGTGGTGGTATTTGGAATTGAGCACTTATTATTGACCATGTATTTTACACAGTTATTTTCTCTACATTACAATTTAGGAAAGTGGAACTTAGAGATATTAAGATTTTTTCCCCACCGCGTCTTACAGCTAATAATTGACCAAGCTAGGATACAAGTTGATCTGTCTTCAAAGTTCATGATTTTAGCCACTGTCTTAAATTTAGTTTTGAAATTGAATGTTTTAGAAAACCAGGTGAGTTTTAAGTTGTTCCTAATTATAAACTCTTTACAAATTGTGAATTATCCTTAGAAATAAGTAGGCACTTATTTCTGTGTTTTAGTAGTAGTAAAAAAATTAGGCCAGGATACTGATTATAGTATTTTATATGCTTCTTTTACCTCTGTTCTCTAATGGTTTCTTTTCTACTCCCTTTCCTAAATTAAATGGGTATGTACACCCCCCCCCACTTCTTGCTTTAAATTGGCATGTAAATATTTGCGTTACCTGAATCAGTTGAGATAGAGATGCTATTTTTGGAAATGTGTGTCAGGTTTTGTGAGGGTAAAAAAAGATGCTGGGTGATAACAAAGGTATTTTGCTCACATAACCTGTTTAGGAAAGTTTTACAAATGCGTTGTGTCAGGTTTCCAACTATATAAAAACAGATCTTATTTTGCAGTTTTGCTATGGATGAATTTAGTTACCATAGTTCAGTTCAACAAATCCCGTTTCTCAACAACAGAGAGTGCATAAAGTACAAACTTCACTGCTAGCTCTTCAGTTCTTGAACCACTGCATAAATCGCAGGTGTGCATTTTGATCAGTGACCAGCCATTTCACTTCTTTTGAAGCCCATCAGTGACTGGTCACTGTGCGTCTGTCAGTTCTCCAGCAGGCAGCAGAGCCTGTAGCCGTGCTACTTTCTTGTTTCCCAGTGATAAACTTAAGTGACATTTTACAAAAATGGATAATAGGAAGAAGGAATTGGACAACAAAGATGAAAGTGCAGCAAAGAAATGAAGTGATAATGCTAGAAGTGAATTCTAAATTGAACATGAATGGAGTTGTAGAGGCTTAGCTGACCGTGGGAATGTTGACATTGCACACCATGCTAGAGAGTCTAGATGTGCAGCCAGAGGAACTCTGTGAGGCACACATTTGACATAAATTAGGAAATGGTTGTGATGTCAAGAATGACAGTGTCTCAGGGGAAGTGACACCAACCAAAGACTTCACATTAAAGGAACTCTCAGAGCTATTGACATGCAAGAATAAAATTTGGAAGCTGTTCCAAACCTCGGCAGGAGTATGACAACTGGCCCAGCATGACTGTATTTCATAAATTATAAAATGGGAAGAAGGCAAACATCATTTAAACTTGTCTTGATAACATTTTTAAGTAAAGAAATAAAAGCCTCTGTCAATATTTCTGATGTTTTAAATTGCAGCATACTAAACTTGTACTTATTTTTTCTGTTCCTTATATATTTAGAACTGTCAGGAAGAGAGTTTTTAATGTTTTGACAAAAAATTTCAAATGTCATGGACTAACTGTAATTGTTTATATTGATTATGAAGATTGCTTTTTCTGGCTAGAGCTTGCATGGTCATTTCTATAGTTCTACACTGCTATGCAAAGCAAGGACTGCCTGTATTAAAAGCCATTTTATGGAGTTCTTCAAGACCATTCTGTGTATTATTTAGAAAAAGTTTTAATTTTGGTTTTGTGGATGGAGATCATGGATGTCATGAACTTGTCTTTATCCCGTAGTTCTGGTTTAAAACCCTTTAATGGCTTTCTGTTGTTATTAGAATAGACCAGAATCCTTAACCTGATCTGACTTCTAATTATATCTATCTTTAGCTCTTCAGCCTCTTCTCATAACACTGTAGATATGTATATTTTTTAGTCCTTATGACTTAAACTATGTAGTTAACTGTAATTAGCCATGTAATATTGGTCTAGAATGGGCCTACGTCGTTCACTGCTGAATGCCCAGCACCAGTGCTTTGGTCATAACACTCTATTTGCATGAATGAATAGAATCGTATGCCCATGTTTGTTTGTGCATGTATGTGTTCCCCTCCACAGAGGGTAATGATTTTCCAAAATTCTCAAAGGATTCAGTGGTCTAAAAAAGTTAAGTATCACACTACAGGAATTTTTGCAATTAAATGGGTACTCAGCCTAACTGATATCATTAAACATTAAAGGTGTTTACTTTATAGTCTCATTGCATTTGAATATCTGGACATATGCATAGTACTATATATATATGTATATATACATATACATTATACACACACACACACACATATGTATATGTGTGTGGTACTATATATGGCCATGAGCAAGCATTTAAAATTATTTTAAAATTATTTAAAAAAATTATCTGTGATGGGTTGTATTAATAATATCAAAGAAATCTGTTGATTATTACATAAAATGTATAACAGTAGAATAGAGTTGCTATTGAGTGGGAGTTTGGCTACTTGGCAGATTTCGTCTTCTATAAAATTATGTTTCTTTTAGTTTTAAAATTCTGTGTTTTCCTTTTTTATTTTTTTTTAATTAAAAGATTTTGTTTTTATTTAATTGCGTGGTGATGTGGGGAATCACTGAACTAGAAAGTTATATATATCAGACTATAGGACTTTGTGAGTTATTTTGGCTCCACTTTTTTTTTTTTAAACACCTACAGTACCTGGTATTCCGAAGTGGTCTCGCATCCAAGTACTAACCAGGCCCAACCCTGCTTACCTTTTGAGATCAGATGAGATTGGGTACATTCAGGGTGGCATGGATGTAGACTTGTGTTTTCCTTTTTAAATTACTGATTTTTAAAGTGAGAATTCATTCTTGTTATAAGCTTAGAAAGAGTTTCTTTAGCAGTACGTAGATATATATGTTTAAAAATTTTTTTTATATCCAATCGTAACTCACAATAAAGTGATTTAAACGTCTTGACATCATAGAAGCAAAATGTCTATAGTTAATTAAAATAATTTTTTATAACTTTTTAGTTGGTTATTCAAATTATTCTACAACCTACTCAAATAGATTCCCCTTCTCCCTTATTTCCTATTCTTGTAATAGTTTCCATTGGTCAGTTAACTGATTTATCCTCAGTCTCTTCCACAGTTGTTTAGGATTCCTCTCAATACTTTTAAATATGTTTGTCATATAATTAGTTTTTTTCTTGGTAATGGCTATCTTGGGATGTTTTGACCCTCTCCAACCAGAACTTCTTGTTCCCCAGGCTTGTTTTGTAGTGGTCATCCTTACATCTCTCTTCAAGCATCATCGTGGAGGTTCCCTGTACTTATCTCTGTCTTGTCTGTATCATGTCTTCCTCTGTCTTGGTTTACTTTTGTGTTTTATATAATATCTTCTCTACTAGCTTTTTGAGAAAGATTGTATGAGATTTAAATATTTGAGATTCCGCATGTCTGAAAATTTCTTGCTATACCCTGATGCTTGGTTTCCAGTTTGGCTGGATATCAAATTCTGTCTTGGAAATGGCTTCTCAGAATTTTTATGTTATGGCTCTGTTTTCTTTTAGCTTCCAGTGCTGTTGAAGTCTGATGCCACTGAGATTCATAATCTTTTGCATATTATGTCCCCCCCCGCCTTTTCTTCATAACTTATTGGATCTTGTTTCTGGTATTGTGAAATTTCAAATTGTATGCCTTGGGCAAGTTGATTTTCATCCTTAGGGGACCTTTTTGGTCTGGCAACTGTCTTTTAAGTTATTTGAGCTCTTTTGTAGTGGTCATCCTTACATCTCTCTTCAAGCATCATCGTGGAGGTTCCCTGTACTTATCTCTGTCTGAAGGTTTTGTTCACATGTTAAACTTGTTGGTTTAACCTTTCTGAAGGTTTTGTTCACATGTTAAACTTGTTGGTTTAACCTTCTATTTCAAAAATAACTTTTTATTTTCAACTTTTTGTGATTTTGCTCAAATTTTGGGGGAGATTTTTGTAACTTCATTTTGAGATATTCATTTCTACTGTCATGTTAGCATTTCTAAAAACTTGTAATTTCATAATTACTTATAAAGTGGAATTATAGACTGATAGAGCTGAAGAGTATCTAAAAGCATCTTTGTCAACCTTGCTCTGTCCAAAAGTTGTTTCTTTGTTGCTTAACATACTTTTCTCATATTGCGTGGTCATTTTCTTTATATTCTAATTTTAGTGTTGGCAGGAAAAGATATAGCCAGGCTGAAGGTGATACAGACTGTGCTGGTGCTTACTTAACATTTGGAGTGGTTTAGGATTTCAGATAAGGGGGTTTATGTGCCAGGAATCTGTCCTTAATTTTTTCAGGGAAGACTGTCTATAGTGGTGCTGCAGTATTGGCTGTATCAGTACTTAGGAGAAGTGTAAACCACTTTAGCCATACATAATTCTTATTGGGCAGACATTTAATTGATTTACTCTAAGATGGCATAAAGAAAATGAACTGACAACCAGCCGTACCAAATGTAGTTGGTATTGAGATGGTTTGTCTGGTGTTAAGGAAACATTAGAGTTAAGGCCTTGAAGTGAAGAAAAGCAGTGGTGCACCAAAGATGCAGTCGTGAGATTTTGCCTCTGAACCTTAAATGGGTTCTAGGACCTACCCTGAACTTTTCCCTTCTCTCCTTTCCTTCCCCATCCCTGATCTTTTTCTGACAGTCTTATTGCCATAAATATTGCCGTAAGACTAGATTGGATGAAAAAGACATGAAACTCCAATCTTCCTTGTCACTTTTGTATTCCTATCTGTAATGAGGAATAGCTCCGATGGGGAGGCAGAGAGGAAATTGAAATTGCCTACTGAAGTTAGGTTTCTTAAATTAAGTCTTGTGCCTTTGCTCACTCCATTTAAAAATTAACAGGAGTAATTGAGAGTTGACTTCATAAATAAGTACATTTAAGTGGAAAAAGCTTCAAAAAGACTGTACTTAGTCCTTCACCCTGTTTTAGTGTAGAAATTGGATTCATTCTTGTATGCCCTGATGTCTTGTCAGTTACCGTATTAGTTTCCTGTGGCCGCTGTAACAAATCACAGCAAAGTGAGTGACTTAAAACAACAGATTTATGCTCTCACAGTTCTGGAGGCCAGAAGTCCAAAATCAGTTACATTGAGCATAAATCAAGCGTGAAGCACAGGGCTGTGCTCCCTCCAGAAGCTCTACTGCACTACTAAATTGATGCTTTGAACTCAGTATACACATCCCAACACCCACCCATCCACACTCTGTAAAGCAGTGAGAAAGCCTGACCTTTAGTTGGGTAATATTGGGTTTGAGTCTTAATTCTGTTAGATTTGGTTCTGTTATGTGATAGACAAATTATCATGCTTGTTTGTGCTTTGCCTTGTCATTTGTAAAATGGGGATAATGCCATCTGCCTTATAGGGTTTTGTGAGGATGAAATTATATATAGGCACAAAGTGCACATATTCAGTAAATGGTAACTTATAGTTAATTATTATGATTGTCTTCCTATTTTTAGATCAATGTTGACTTCCTTTCTTATTCTGTAGTAGGTGTGGTAATACTGAAGCAATGATTTATTCCCATTTTAGATCTTGGGATTTTTCAATGAAACATCATTTCCCACTCTTGTGGCACAATAGATAAATATTTGGTTTTTCTACCAATTTCCTGTAACTCTGAGGTGGGGAGGAACTGATCTTTTTGCCAGTTGTGAGTGGTTTTTGCATTTTGACAACAGATAGGAATAACTATTTTCCCTCCTGTATTAGTTTTTCTATAGCTGCCATAACAAATTACCACACAGTTGGTGGCTTAAAGTAACATAGATTTATTATCTTACAGTTCTGTAGGCCAGAAGTCTGACACAAGTCTCAGGGCTAAAGTCAGGTGTTGGCAGGTCAGCATTCCTTTCTGGAGGCTCTAGGGAGAATCTGTTATTTATCTTCCCAGGTTCTAGAAGTAACCTGTATTTCTGGGCTCTTGGTGCCGTTTCCCCATCTTCAAAGCCAATAATGTAATGTCTCTCTGACCCTGCTTCCATCATTGTATCATTCTCTGACTCCTTCTGCCTCCCCCTTTTACCTTTTAAGGACACTTGTGATTACATTGGGCCTGTTTGGATAAAACAGGATAACCTTCCCATCTCAAGGTCAGCTGATTAGCAACTTTAATTCCCCTTTACCTTAGTTGAAGTCTAGCATATTCACAGGTTTTGAGGATTAGGACATGGACATCTTTGGAATGCCGTTAATCTACCCACTACACCTCCTATCCTTTCCAAAGGACTGAGCTCAGTTTTAGCTTTTAGAAATGGGGGAAAAAAAATCCTTAATGTTGTGGATACCTTCTTATACATTTAAAGTCCATTGATGTAGGTTGTAGTAGGAGGAAGTAAGTATGACTTAACTGTTGTAGGCTGTGAGGATACAAGGAGAGTAAAGGGGAAATTGTTAAGATCTTGACTCTGGAGGTCCTTGGTAAACCTTTAATGAGAATAGCCTTATGTTTACTGGTGTAATGTGTGGTTTGATTACTACACAGTCCTAGGGATGTTTTATTTTGTATTTTTTTCTTAAATTTTTCTCTTAACCATGACTTACTCTTTTATGTTTGCAAAAATACATAACTCTTTTCTGCTTGAGCTTTTTATATCAAAACATATGTAGGAATTTGTGAATTTTCTTAGTATTTGTAATGATTTATAGTAGTCTCCCCTTATCCCATGTTTCAAGACCCCCAGTGGGTGCCTGTATATACTGTTTTTTGTTTTTTTCCTATACATACCTGTGATAAAGTTGATGGCTTCTCTTTGACATATCTTAATTGCCAGCATCACTCTTGTGCTTTGGAGCCATATTAAGTAAGGTAAGGGTTACTTGAACATATGCTCTCTGATAATGCTACGGTTTGACAACTGAGATTCCATCTAAGTCATTAACAGGTGGCAATATGTACGGTGTGGATATTGCTGGACCAAGGGACGATTCATGTCCTGGGTGGGACTGCACGAGATTTCATCACACTACTGAGAATGGAGCACAATTTTAAATTTATAAATCATTTCTGGAATTTTTCATGTAATATTTCTGCACTACAGTTGGCCTCAGATAACTGTAACCACATAAACTGAAAATATGATAAGGGGTAGACTACTGTGTGTTTGTGTAATTTTAAATTCTTTGAAGCAGGGACTCTAAAATTTAAAGCATAAATAAGAACTATACCTGGTTGAATCATTTTTCTTATGTATTTCTTAAGTTCATTACTTCAATTTATTATTTGAACTCATTTTTCCCAGTTCAGTAGTTCTTACTGTATCTGAAATATGTTATGTGAACATATTTTCCTAAGTGAAAAGTTAGTCTTTCTAGTCATTTATCCACTTGAACAGTCAGCAAGTCCTTACTGAAACTGTTGTGTGCCATGCCCTCTGCTTGGCTCTGGGGACGTTTTGATAAACTTGACATGGTCCCTTCTCTCCATAGTTTAGTAGGGCTGTGAGCACATAGTAAACAAAGTGGGCCTGACTGGGAATAAAATTACTATAAATAATCCCAGAATCTGCAGAGTTTTCCTTGTCTTTTTTTGCTAATGCATGATTGATTAATTGGCTCATAGTTCTAAGTATTTCAAAAATAATTTAGTGACATAAAATTGAACTATAACTACTATTTACAATATAGGCTAATGTTTTTGGCTTATTTGAAGTAATATAAAGTTTAGGCTGCTTTTTGAAATGAGTTTTTAAGCAGGTGTCATCTTAAGGTTTTCTAAATACTTATGTAGTGAAATCACAGATTTGATTTTTGCAAATGAAATTTCCAATAACTTTGTTATATACAACATTCCTTAAAATGTTTCAAATTAAGGAAGGCCTGACACAGATTTTCATGTTTTTTCTTTCAGGAATGTTTTAAAGGAAGTTGGGCTACTCACAAATTACTACATAAGAAAGCAAGTAAGTGAAACCATCCATCTCTATAACATTTGTCTTAAGCAGCTTTTATGCAGAACTTTCAGTTCTGAAAGTGTATGTTAGAATGTTCTGAAAATATGTATTTGAATATTCTGACAGTGTAATCTCAAGAGCTGGTATTTGGACATATTTTTTATTTGTGTATGTAACCATGAAAATAAAATGTGGCTGAGAGATATCTTTGTTGCTGTGTAACATATGTAACATGGAAACATGAAATGTTTTCTAGAATAGATGGATCTGGCTTGAGCAATAACCTGAGAATATCTAATCTTTTGGCACCCTCTTTCCTTTGCTAGAAATATTGTATATTTACATGAGCTATCTGGCTCTAATTAGCCTGCTATCTTTTGTTTTTGTTTGAACAAAATTTTGATTTTTGATCGCTTTTTCTACTCAAAATTACATTACTCTGTGTTTTGGTGTTTTAATGTTATTATTTTCAGTCAAAGGTTTAATTTGCTCTTTTCAAGCTACTTTGTCAGATACCACAAAGTGAAACTAACTATTGGCTGCTTCTTAGTTATTCTGTCAGCCACAGAGAGTATATCTGATTCAAATGGCCTTTTTCACTTGGGCTATTCATCTGTAAATTTATGTCATGATTGTAGTTGGCTTAAGACAATAGGTCACAATTACCTGGATATTGACAAGGGCTTTCTGTTATCATGGCCTTGCCCTGCTCATGGAGGAAGCTATGGCAGGCAGCATAGGGTCATTGGTTTAGGGGGTCTGCATTTAATGGAAGTCTAGGGTATTGTGGGAGGAAATGTGGTTAGAGGTGAGAAAAAATGATTGTGAATAAATGCGTTTATCAGAGCATAAATGACAAAATTTGTTACCTTAAATCAAAGTATAGAGCTTGGTTTAAATAATTTCATTTAGCTTTATTCACTCGTACATTAAATACTGTATTTCTACTGCGAGATATTTTTAGAGCTTTTTGAGCCAGTTATTAACATACTATAATCAGGAAATTAAAACATAGAGAAACAAAGGGTTTAAGTGAAACAGTATGTTAGTAAAAGAGCTTAGAATGGGTCTCTACCCAAGCATTTGCTAACTCAATGAAGTGTGCCTATTTCTTCAATATTGGATTTCTAAGGGTAGAGTTATTTTATTCTGACCTATACTACAGACTTAAACAGCCAATGCACCGTAAAAGAAAAAGAACATAATTTTTACTTCATTGGACTGAGGCTGTTTTGAGTTTTACGTCTATTGTTCAGTAGAAACAGCCCTCAGGTGGCCAGCCCTGTATCTTTCTCACCCAAGTAAACTGGCCCCGACTACACCAACTACACCCTTATGGATGACTGTCCTAGGGAAATGTGTGGGAAAGAATGCTCTTCAGAGTGAGAAGAGTATTGGGAAAGAGATCAGGGGGGAAAGAATGCTAGGTTATGAAGGAACAGGGCATCAAAAGAGACTGCACAGCACCTTATTTCAAAAAACAGTAGAGAGAGAACATGTCAAGCAATTAAAGATGTAAAGATGATATGTTCAGGCTTTTTCTTTTCTTATTGTATGATGTGTACCGATCTTTACTGGTGGGTGATATATATCTTTGTGCCTCTGTGATATTGGTTTGTATTTTGCTTTTAATATCTTTGAGTGGTTTTGGCATTACTGTAGTCCTAGACTCAAAAAATAAAGTGAGGAATGTTTTCTTCTGTTTTCTGGAAGAGATTATGTAGAATTGGTATTATTTCTCCTTAATGTTTGGTAGAAATCACCAGTGAAACCATCTGGACCTGGAGTTTTCTCGATTCCAGAAACTAATTAGGCTTTAGGAAAATTTCAAGTGTGAGTTAAATAAATGACTGGAGGGTGGGATTTATTTTTTGTGTCATAGTAAAGACCAGATTATAAAGCCCTTACAGGCACATAATGCTAATATTTGGGTGGATATTTCTTATACTGTATGTCCTGCCAGAGTGTACATAGTAGTGTTTGCTTTTAATCTGTCTGATCTGTAGAAGTCGTAGCATTCCGTAACTCAATGCTGTATTATTCTGCATGCTTTTTATGTATCACTGTTATATTCAGTGTATTTCTTTGTCTTCCCTTTCCTAAAGTAAGATGTGGAAACATTTGACAGGTATCTTTTGAGTAGTCAAAAATATGCTATAAAAAAGCCATTCTTAAAAAACAATTTTTAAAACTGAACAATACTGTTATATTTCACTCCTCTACCCTCCAAACCAGTGTGCTTGATTTTGGGATTGCATAGTGAAGATGTTATGTAACGTTTCAAAATTGTTTCCACCAAGCTTTGTGAGTCTGGATTATTTTGAGCCTCACCTCCAAAATGTTGAAATCATGTTTGATGTGAGGATTAAATGAACAAATCCATGTAAAGTGTTCAGCATATGTAGAGTGCATAGTAAGTGTCCCACAGCTATTTAATAATAATATCTGGAAGAATTGAGTCCTACTTATGATCAGAAAACCCTGTCCTAGGCAGAGCTTAGACATATACAGTTATTTTATGTCACCTGATTGGAGGAGGCCGTTTGCACAGAACCTTTCAAAGATTAAAGCCTGGATGCAGTGTACTTTGGGCCAGACCTCACATATATCAGGTACTTCCTGACACTATCTGCATCTTACTTGGCTGCTTTACATCGTGATGTTTGAGAGATACCTTAAAGGTATGTATTTACATGGTCCTGTGCTTTCACAGCCTTTTGAAAAAGACCATTAGTATGCATTTTGTTACCAACCCCTAGTCCAGTTCAGATTTATTACATGTTCATTATGTGTCTAGCACTTAGGCCTCAGATCAAACCTATCCTAAAATGTAAACAAGCTGACTTTTGAAGTGTAAATTTCCCCAAGTAAATTACTAGAACTTGCCATATTTCAGTCTCATATGGATAGCTTTTGGGTTATATTATTTGTCCAAGGTCTGCTTTCAGTTCTCTTTTGAAAATATACTGTGGAAGGCTCTGAATGCAGATCAGCAGGAAGCTCTTAAAGAATTTACATTCTTCTTTCTTGTTCCCTCCCCTGGAGTGTATTAAAGCAAAAAGCCTGCATCTTGATTGTTATTCTCTTCTATGTTTCAGGTGAAAATTATTCTTGAGGTTCATATTTTAGATTAAGAGCACTTTATGCAATTCATAGTGGAAGCCGGCATTGGTGGGCCTGCATTTCTAACTATTTTCTATAATATTTGACCTAGTGGCAATGAATGGAGTCCATTTTTGTCCTGGGATGAGAAACAGTTTTTTTATTGGCATTAATACTCAGAGTAGCTCTCTTGAACTCCAGAGAGGAGAAAAATATTTAAAATTCAGTAGCACAGTAGAGCTTTTCTTTTTTGATCATTCTTTTCTGTTTCTTTACTTTATATGTAATATTGTAATTGTATTCTCTTCCAGAGTACTGTGAATGGATTGACTGTATTTTTGCATTTCTGTATCTCTGCCCATGCGAGCCTCCATGCCTCAGTTTCCTCATCTGTAAAATGAGGAAATTTGACTAAATTGTCTTTCTCTTGTTGTTGGTTTTAGTCACCGTGCTGTACATGATATCCCTAGAACTTATTTATTTTACAAGTGGAATTTTGTACCTTTTGACCCTCTTCACCCATTTCACCATTTCTCACTAGCTTAATATGGTATGATTCCATCTCTTCTCCCCCATTTCATATTTTATTTTAAATAGATTGTTTAAAGGGGGACTTTTATCTCATACACTTCTAAAATTATTCAAAGCCTTTCAAAACCTGTGATAACATGACAGTGATCAGGAAAAGATGGGTGTGCTTTCGGAGGTATATAGGTTGATTTGAATTCTTGCTATTTAAGGTCTTAGGTTAGTTGTTTTATTTCACATTGGAGATGAGAGGTACAGCCAGTTTACTAATATCACACACCATAGAGGGTCTTTTCTGTGTGATAAGGATTCTTAGGTACATTTCAATAAATACAGCATTATATATGAATAATTGACCTGATAAGGGGTGCGTGTATGTATGTATGTGTGTGTGATTCTTAATTTTTCTACTGTTTTCAGTAACTTCCTACTGATTGTTCCTTCCCCTTATCTTCACCTTTTCCTACCTCCTTTTATTACCCACTTCCTGCAGAAAGGCAAATGATGCTCATAAGATTTTTAAAGCAATTTGAAATATTGACTTGAAAGCCATTCGTCAATAAGTGGGAAATTTTTATTTTTACTTTAAGTTTGCTTTGGGGTTCTTTAGAAGCTTTTTTTTTTTTTTTTTTTTTTTTTAGTAAAAGCATAGAATTCATTTGTAATACCTGTTCTCAGGAAGTTATGCCTAGGTTTAGATTTTATATTTCAAAATGAGCTTCCTATAAATTGATATTGTTGAGAGAATATATTTAGCATTTACTTCCGAAAAGGATTTCTACTATGAGCAGTTCCTAGTTGACGTCATGTAAAAACTTACAATATGGTTAGCTTGGGCTTTCTCCCCCAAGACACTTACATCTTTGAGTTGTCTTGAGGTTGTGAACATGGCAGGAGAGCAGCAGTAGCTTTGGTAATTTAGGTTGGGGTGGGAGTTGGTTAGATTTTTGTGCTTGAGCTATTTGGTGTGGTTTTCAAACAAGTGATAAAGTATGCTGCTGATCTGTAGCTTGCCCATTGAAGCATGTCTTTCTCCTATATTTCATCCATCACACAGAAGATGAAAAGGCAAAGCGAGAAGTGTCTTCCTGGTCTCTAGAAGGTGATATTAACACTGACCCATGGGCAGGTTATCGATATACTGGTAAACTCCGACCACATTATCCACTGGTGAGTAAATAAGGTAATAAAAATTTAACATTCTTTTAAAACAATTTTCAGAGTTTGCAGTTTCTTAAAAATGACACTTGTAATTTGTATTCCAGTTATGAGTCATATTGTCAGGATTAAGTTTGTGTTTTGGGTCCTCAGTATGTTATTTGGAAGTTAGTGAGAGTATCTGGCAATCAGGGATGAAATAGAAAATTATATATGAAAGAATTAAAACAATTTTAATCTTAAAAAGAAAGGGGTGGAATTGATATTGTCTGGCTGGTATAATGGTAGTGTACTTTGCTTTTCTAAAATTTTTAACAGAATATATTTTTACCTTAATTTTAATTTGGCTGTTCTACCACTCCCACCCTTTTCTATGTTCTTTTTTTTTTTAATTTTAATTTTTCAATTAGAGTTGACATTCAACATCATTGTATATTATTTAAAGTGTACAGCATCCACCCTTCCTATGTTCTTGTCAGATGTGCCTCAGAATCTTAACATAGGAATCTACTGAAGTTGCAATCTATTTATCCTTAAATATTTAAATTCTCTTTACTGATTTTTTTTAATAAAAATAATACATCTTTAATTTTAAAAATTTGGAAAAATATCAAAAATATAAGAAAATCTTTTAAATTCTGCCTCTTAGAGATAATGATCAGGAGCATATTGGTGAATATTTGCTTACAGACATTTTATTGCAGTCAGTTTGCCAGTTCATTTGGAATAACATAGGTACTTGTTGTCTGTGTGCACTCTTAAATCTGTAATGGCCACGGCTGCTCTCCTCCTTTTTTGAAATTTCCTGAGAGGATGGCTTTAACATTAGGAAAGTGAAGCTTAGTCTTCATGATAGATATATTACAATATTTAAGATGTCATTTAAAACTTTTCATTTAAATGAAATGAGCTTTTTAGTTTTTTCCCCCCTTTTATTTTGTTAGTAAGTTTTAATAATGAAAGTGACTTTTATATTTGACTCAGTTTTAACTAACATCTCTGATGTTTTTAGATGCCAACGAGGCCAGTGCCAAGTTATATTCAAAGGCCAGATTATGCTGATCACCCTTTAGGTAAGTTCTGTTATACTGACTCTTCAGTTTTCAGTTTGGAAGCCTGATGACTACTGCAAAGGAAAAGAGTGCTTTTTTTGTAGAAATTTTTTAGTGGTGGATTTCTAACGTAAACAATTTTGAAAGAGACACTAGAACATTTGAGAGAATTAAAGATTCTTTTCATCCATTAGAAATTTACCCAGTTTTGAAACATCGTTTACTTTGTTTTCAAATGCTATATTCAGCAGAATATTATAGTTATGTCAAATTCTAGCTTTAAAAACCGGTTTTAACATGTCCTCCTTTCTTAAATAATATTTAATAAAAACAGATTGTGGAGGCCTCGAATGAATGCTTAACTAAAGGCTGGGCAATAGCAGTAATAGAGAAGTAGTAATGGTGATGATAGTAGTAATAATGATAATTGTATAAATGATATTTATTTTTTTGCAACTATGTGTCAGGTACTTTGCTAAGTTCTTAACATTATGTTACTCCTGGGGTAGGTTCTATTGTCTTTTCCACTTAATAGATAGTGAGACAACCAGAGAAGATAAATAATTTGCAGTACGGGTTAGTGGAGCAATCTCTGACCTTAGGGCCTGTACACATAATTTAAGTTGGATTTATGTGAAATTACTAGTTTTGCACATCAAAAATGGTTGATTATTAGTATTTCATGTGGTTTAATCTGCTGAGCTAAGCTACCTTCTCTTTGTCCCTGAGAAGTGGGAGACCATATTATGTTTTTATGAATATAATTTAAAAATTTAGTTAAACTTCACCATTTCAGATACATGAAGGAAAAGGTAGTTTGATAGATAGATAGCTCTTGAGGCTGTATAATTTCATTACTCAATTTAATATTTTTAAATGTAATTTTAAACTGTAGTTTTAAAAAAATACATTGACAAGGTAAATTCTAATAGGAAAAATGTTACAGAGTGAAAAGTAAGTCCTACTCCACAGAGGTAACCACTGTTAACAGTTTGCAGAAGTTTCCAGAGATGTTTTGTGTGTGTACACACATAACTACCACCCTGCCCCTCCCCCTCAATTATACACAATCGGAATAAACTATATACACTTTTTCACCTGTTGTAGCCTCTTAATTATCTTGTAAATATTCCATATAAGCCCCTATAAAACTTCTTTCTTTTTAATGAATGGTGTATTTCATTGTGTGGATGTACCATAATTTATTAAACTAGGCTCCCACTAATGTACATTTAGATTATTTCCAGGTTTTTACTTCTGCCAGTTTGATTGCAGCAACTATTCTTGCAATTATATGTCAGTGCACATGTGAGAGTATTTCTCTAGGTTAACTGCCTAAAATAAAATAGCTGGATCAAAGAATACATACATTTTTTATTTAGAGAGATATAATAAATTTTAGAGATTTGGCAATTGTTACTTTCATTAAAAAATATAAGGATCTCTTTTTTTCTCTAATCTTCCCCACCATAGTGTGCTATCAGGCTTAATGATTTGTGGTAATCTGAACGATGAAAGATGATATTTTGCTGTTATTTTAATATATATTTTTAAATTATAAATAAGGTTGGGCATCTTTTTATATGTTAAAATTATTTGTATTTTCTTTCCTTTTGAACCGTCTGTTCATCCTTAGCCCTTTTTTCTCTCCCCCAGTTAGGTTACTAGTATTTTTCCATCTGATTTATTCTTTCTATAATAAGGAAAATAGTCTTTTGATGTATGTGGTATATATATATTTCCCAATTAAGCATTTACATTTTGTCTTTATAGCATTACATTTGTGACAAATTTTCATCATTCTTCTATAATAAAAATTTCTAGTGTTTTTCTCTAAGGTGTCTATGGCTTAATGGCCTAGAAAAACCTTTTTGGTTCAGAGATTATGAAAGTATTTTCCTATGTTTTCTTCCACTATTTTTATGGATATACTCTTTTTGTGTGTGATAAAATTTTTGATTCATTTGAAACTTACGTAGTACTAGGAATTAAATATGGATGCAACTTAATTTTTTCCCTAAAGAATATCCGGTTGTCACATCACTAGTTATTTAAAATATCCATCCTTTTCTTACTGTTTTAGAAGGTAGCCTATATCATTGTATTAAATTCTTACATGTCTTTGAGTCTGTTTTTGGATTCTGTTCTGTTTCTTTAACCCATTTGTCTAATCATGTGCCATTGCCAAACAATTATTATAGCTATATAATATTTTAATATTTGGTAGGCCTTGTTGTCCCCACCTTTCCTCTTTTTCAGAATTTACCTGGCTATTCTTGCATGTTTGTTTTTCCGTGTGAAATTTGGAATCAGTTTGTCTGGTTCCCAAAAAAATCCTGTTGCCATTTTTTATTGGGATAGTATTAAATTTATAGACTAATTTTGGAAGAATTGACACCTTTACAATATTGAGTCTTCCTATCCAAGAACAGGGTATGTTTTTCTATTTTATTTAAGTCTCCTTTTATGTCTTTCTGTGGTATTTTAAACATCTCATCATTGGATCTTTTATTAAGTTTATTTGTAGATACTTTATCTTTTTTAGTTACTCTTGTAAATAGTATCTTTTATGTTTTCTAGCTCATTATTTGTACACGGGAATTATTGATTTTGATATATTTAGCTAATCTGCCAACTTGCTGAGTTCTTATTTCTAGTAATTTACTATGTATTCTCTTCTAGGGATATATAATCATCTGAAATTGATAAGAATTTTGTCCTTTTAAATTTTATATGTCTTATTTCTTTCTCTTGTTTAATATATCTGCTAGTACCATCAGAACAGTGTTAAATAGTGATGCTGAGAGTGGGCATTCCATGATGTGGGTTCTTCGCTTGAGATTTATTTTTAGAATGTTGGGGTAGTAACTGGCCATGTTATTTGAATTATCTTTCTAGATGATCATTTATTTTTCCTTCTTTATGACTGTGATGAATTATATAGTAGATTTGTTGATATTAAACTATCCTTGCCTTTTCAGTATGAATCTCACTTAAGTTATGGTATAATATATGTATTTTGGATCCTATTTGATAATATTTTAGTTGGGATTTTTATATCAGATTTATAAAAAATATGTTTATTTTTTTTGGTCAGATTTTGAAATGATTATTATACTGGCTCTAATATTTTTAAGTATATGAATAATTTGAGTTAAGCTGCTTTTATTAGCGAAGATTCTTAGGGCAGTATTTTTCAAATTTTGACTGTGACTCAGAAATATCTTTTATAACATGATCTGTGTGTCTGTGTCTATGTGCACAAATTAACAGTCAAACATTTTACAACAGCACTTACCCCTACCCCGTATGATATTAATATTTTCTATTCCTTTTATTTGTTTTCTCTTTGCAAAACTCTGACTTAGGTTCCTATTTAAAAAAAAAATAAATTTGAGTGTAATTGATTTATCAGTTGTTGATATAGAGTTGCATCATGAGATGATGATCATAAAAGCTTTTGTGAATTGTGTGATATTACATCAAATCAATGACCTTATTAGAATAGCACCTATCATGTAATAAGTATATTTCATATTAACTGATTGCTAATAGATCTGGAAATTTGTACTTTAGAATTCTTCCATCAGTTTGTGTAGCAAATTTTCTTTTCACATTGAAAATGTATTTTCAAAAAGTTTGACCTGGACCCTCCCAAATTATGAAATACTGTTGTGTGAGATAGTGAGACTTTATTATTATATTGTCAGGGAATTGATTATGCTTAGCATTATATCTGTCCATTTGTTTGGGTTTTACTTACTGATTTTTCTTTCCAGGAATGTCTGAATCTGAACAGGCTCTTAAAGGTACTTCTCAAATTAAATTACTCTCATCTGAAGATATAGAAGGGATGCGACTTGTATGTAGGGTAAGATTTTTTTTTCCTCACGGTGTAGGACACACTTAAACAGTTATTAGACATGAAGTCAGTGATGTGCTGAAAGGAGGAAATGTTATGTTATAAGGCTGTGAATAGCAATACTTACTATTCATTAAACTTTAATTTTAGTATATAATTCTGTGCAATGGCTGTTTTCTACTTAAATAGCTATTTGAAAATTAATATGGCAGGTAATATACATTTAGTTGACAGTCTGTTTTACCCCTTGTATATATTTTTTAAAGAACCAGGTTTTTATGATATTTTGTTATTTTATTTTCATGAGTCATTATAACATAGGGTAGAGTTTAAGGCTTATATAAAGTTAAGCTAAAGCTCCCTTTGAAATACCTATGCAGTGTGGTGGTAGTGGCTGATACTTATTAAGTGAAATCACATGTTCACATTTTTCTCAGGAAAAAATTGAAGAATTGGTAGTTTTCATTTAGAAATGGATTTTTAAATTTTTATTCGGTGCTTATAAGTGATTTGATACTAATATTATCTGATAATCTGGAGAGATTTATATTTCTATCACTTTTGTGCTATGATTCTTTGAGGATAACATGCATTGATTCTTTTATTTCCTTCCCTGCCCTTCCCCTTTGTAGAAATATGACAAGCCTCAGCCTCTACCAGTTGATTATTGTTTAGATTACTTAAGATGTACATTTTCACATGGAAATCTTTCAGACTTACTAAATTGTTTGCTAGTTAGCCCAATTTTATTTATGTATTTACACAAACATACACGTTTATTAGGTGTTAGAAGTATACGTGGTTTTAAAATAAAGAATTTAATATTCAAGGTGAGATGCATTTCACAAATCTTTCACAAAACCTATGTAGTACAAAGGGTACAGATTTCTGTTTCATCTTAGATATATTAAGTGTTTCTCTTTTACAGCTTGCTAGAGAAGTGCTCGACATTGCCGCTGGGATGATTAAACCAGGTGTAACTACTGAAGAAATAGATCATGCTGTGCACTTAGTAAGGACTTAACTTTTATGCTTTGAAAAAAAATTTTCACATTATTAGATGTTTTAGACATCTAAAAATTAAATAAGCCTAGGTAGCGAATGTCTAAAGTAAATTGGCTAAGCTATTTTGAAAGTAAATTTTTACTTAGTTTCAAATATAGAAAATATTCAACAGTTATTTTCCCCATCTTTTAGTATCTGTGATATTGATGTCTGAGGTGAGCTTGAAATATCTTGTTTCTGAAACCTCACATTTCATATTATTTTAGTTTATTTGTGCTTTAAATAAACATTGCCACCACATAGAACAAAGATTCTGAAAAAAAAGAATATAGCTTCTGAAACTAGATTAGTGAAAATGTTTCTTTTTTATATCCACAGTAAGGTAGTAAACAGAGGTAAATATTTATAGTAAATATTATCTAGGGATATCTTTTTTATAAAGATTATCTATTCATCAAGGAGAGACCTTAAAACTCTATAGTAGATGAGTGCATACATTGTATGAACAGATTGTTCACAAAAGAGGAGCAGTAACTAGTAAATAAAACATATTGAAAACTAAACTTGCTCTGGTCAACATACAAATGCAAATCATAAAGTTCTACTTATTAAATATTTTAAAGATGTTTCTATCCATTGCCTTTGTGGGGGCTTGATGAAGCTGGTACTCTAACGTAGTGGTGGTATTGTAAATTATGGCAACCCTTTTGAAAGAACAAATGTTCTGAGTATAATGTTTATAAAGACTTTATATTCACAATTTTATAAATAGTGATTTTTGGTTATTGTTTCATATGTTACAAAATATGTAGTATGCAATAATAGCATTTTGAGTGCTTATTTTGGCCAAATGCTCTTTCATTTATTCTTTTACTAACTCATTTAATTTCCCCAATGACTCCATGAGGAATACTATTGCCATCTCCATTTTATAGATAAGAAAACTGAGGCAGGGAGAGGTTAACTTGCCCAAGGTTACACAGCTTGTGATGGAGTTGGCATTTTCAGTCAAGACATTCTACTGTGAGAAACATAGAAGTATATCATTAAGCAAGGGAGAAGTGATAGGCATGCAGTTATTGACAAGGAGTAATATAATTTTGTAATCAAGGGAACTTTAAATTTCCAATTGTCATCAAAATTCTGGTGCATTCTACAAATTGTATTGTATGCAACTATTTAAAAATTATTAGTCTGAAGACTGTGTAGCACTACACTATTTGAATAAATACATCTAAGTAAAATAAGACTTGTCATGGAAAACCAGACCATTTTCTTAGAGTTTCCTTTGTTGTTACACATGACTGTAGTGATTAAAATGTCTCTGACAGTACTTTACCATTTCTTAATTATACTTGTATTCATTTTTTGGTCAGAGAGATATACTTGTTTCTGTATAAGAAAGTATAGCTATATTAAAAGTGCACAATAATGTTTACTTTAAATAGTTTTTACTTTAGTATATTTTTTATAGGAGTAGTTAATTCTAAACTAGTGTCTTTACATTTTTATATATTAATATTTGTAATGTGAATTTTAGCAATTATCAGTAAACTGGTTTGCCTACAGTCTCTCTGACACAAATCCTGTTCTATACTGTTTAAGATAACTACTGCTATTTCTAAAATTAAATATTAAACAAATTTTTCATTAGGAGCATCTTTATATTTTTACATTTTTTAAATTTTATAATCTGGTTTATTGCATAGATTAATTTTTTTCTTCTATACATTCCAAATTATTCTCTTTATTTTAATTTATTTTAGGCATGCATTGCCAGAAATTGCTATCCTTCTCCCTTGAATTATTATAATTTCCCAAAGTCTTGTTGTACTTCAGTGAATGAAGTAATTTGCCATGGAATTCCAGACAGACGGCCCTTGCAAGAAGGTGATATTGTTAATGGTAAGAAATATATAAATGTGACTTTTGTCACCATGAGCAAAGAGACAAGGTTTTGAGAGCCTGAGAGTGACTTTTGTATTCTTCGCTTCCTATCTTTAATTTATCCTTTTTCATATTTAGAGTTTAAAATAAATCTTAAATCCATGGAAACCTTTTTTTATGGTTTTAAGATACTACTTTAACAGCATGTATTTCTTTAGTGCAGATTGTCATATGTGATTGTGAAATAGATGAAAGATGTCAGTGAAATGTGAGAGTAATGTTGATTCAAGTGGGATTATTATTTTTTGTTTCTTTTAGTCTACTAATGGTTTTGAAGAGATCAGGACAGGCTTTCTTCCAGCTAAAGAGAAATTCGTAGTAATATATGAAGACCTTAAGAAAAAAAGCTTAACATCTTATAAAAGTGCCTTTCCTTGTATATAAGAAGTTCAACAAGTGAGTTTCAGGACCTCTGTGTTAGCTCTTTTGGGAAGCTGCAAGTGCAGAGGAAGAAGCTGTCCAGATATTTTCCTCTGTGATTCAAGGAAAATTGCTGAAGAAGGATCCCCTAGGTGGTGTTTTTAATGTTGATGAACTTGGTCTTTTTAGTAATCGGGGATTGGCAAGGCCCTACCTATCAAGTGAGGAAGCATGACCCCAAGTGTTAAAGGCTGCAAAGAATGCACTGACTGTGATGCTGGCTGTCAATGATAGTAGAAACACTGTTTTTATCTGGATTGTTACTGCTTTAGTTAGAGTATCTGTTCATAAAGTTCCAGAGTTTTTTCAGGGGTCTGCCTAAATAACTCAGTTTTTCGTATAAACCCTGTTGTTTTATTTTATTTATTTTTAAATCAATTAATTTTTTATTATGGTGACTGGTTAACAAAATCCAATAAGTTTCAAATGTACAATTCAACAGTGTGGCATATATACATATATATTGCACTGTGTGTTTGCCATCCTTAAACCCTGTTATTATATGCATAATGCGTGAGGTTTTTTTAGGAATGTATGTATTGTGCTAGAGCCAACATACCAGTGATATTGTAGATTGAAAATTTATGGTTTAAAAACACTCATTTCATGTGCTGTCTAATAGACATTTATTGTATTATAATGGTGTAGTATTAATCTATATTAAACATGGGGATAGAGATAAGGATGAATATTCACAAATAAGTGAAAAGCAAATGAGTTTTTGAAAAATAACTGTAGAATAGTATAAGTTTTTCTGTTTTTTGATTTATTAGGAGGAAAAACTTCTTTGAAGATAGTAAGTTTAAGGAGTTTTTTCTGTTTAATATCAAATGTAGCAAAGTCCTCCAAAACTTGGGTATTGAACTTACATGAATGTATCCTGGATGCAGTTTTCTTCTGCCATAATAAGTGATCTACTTACTACTATAAGAATATACAAGCCCACCCTCTGGTTTGTGCTGTGTGACCATGTCCTTGTCCTCCATGGTGAGTTCAGTTGCATTAGGGATAAGGAGTGTCTGTCGGGCAATAACTATATACTCAGTGTCTAACTGATATGAAGAAGTTATCTTTCTCATTAAGCTGCTTGATGCTGTCATGTTGAAGAAACTGGACTTCAGTTTTGAAATAAAAACAAATGTAGTCTTTATTTTTGCACATTCTTTTGCAGTGGACATCACGCTTTATCGCAATGGTTATCATGGGGACCTGAACGAGACATTTTTTGTTGGAGATGTGGATGAGGGAGCACGGAAACTGGTCCAGACCACGTATGAGTGCCTGATGCAAGCCATTGATGCAGGTCAACTTCAGTGCTGGGCACCCACTAGAACGTCTGTGATGGGTCTTCAGTGATTCGTCACTGCACCATGAATTCCTTGTCCCTGCCAGCTTTGCCTCTCCCCTACCTGAGTTAGCTTTGGGTTTTATCAGTAATAGTTTAAGGATGATTTGGAATCTCTTGATAAGGATGGACTGGAAGATTGTTTATTTTTCTCTTCTGTGATTTGCCTGCCTTTTCTTTGGCTGATAAATGAGGGGTAATGTATGCATAGTTCTTGAGTTCAATCTTTTCTACTTTTTATTCTTTCATAAATATTATGTTCTCATTATAAATAATTAAAACGACACTACATTATGAAGGAAAAATGAATTATCCTCCATTATACCTGCCTCTCCTCTTTCCTTTTTATATTTCTCTTTTCTCCAAAAGTATTCACTTTGAATATTTAGTTTTATTTCTCCTCTGTGTATTGACATACACATACACTCATTCCTATGTGTATGTGTTTAGTTAAATAGAATCATAGTATTCTGTAATTTGGTACTTTTTCAACTAATAACATCTTAGTGATCTTTCCAAATTAGCATATGTACCTGCATGCATCATTCTACCATATTCTTTTAGTGACTGTACGTTATATCCTATGGTACAAACATTTCTACAGCTATTCCCCTACTGGATTTTGGTATTTTCTAGATGTCTTGCTATTATAGTGAATACTATCTTTGGGTAGACATGTATTTCTCTAGCATTTTTCTCTGGCTGTCTATTTTTATCCATACAAACAATTCATCCAGGGTTTTTGTTTATTCTGTATCCTGTGAGGTGAGAGAAAGGCTTGTTACAAGTGTTAACAGACTTTTACTGAAAAAGACAGTTTGAGGACAAAGAACTTTTTTGTTGACGTCCATAGCATTTCAGTTTTATTGTTCAGTGTACATTATCTGCATTTCCCATCCACCAAACAAACAGAAACACCCCTGATATATCATCTACAAAGTATTGTTCTTAGGCAAACATTTATATATCTCTAATAATACAACCCATTATTTTTGTTATCTTTAGTAAATTTAACGTGTGGGAGATGATGAAATTTTTACTGATTTAATGAAATTTGAGAAATGAACAGTGAAAAGCATGCGATATTTTCATATATCAATTTTTTTTTTTTTTTTACTTATTCACTGTTGATTATTTAAAAACAATATTCCCAGTGGTATTGTGAGATGAGAACTTTAGTATTTAGCTTCTCGTTTGTGGAAGCTTTAGTTTTAAATAATTTTTAGAGTTACTGCCAGATAATGTGTTCACTGTTTATATCCTTTTTGCTTCCCTGTGAGTTAGTTGGCTGAAATAACTGGACAGCTGTAATGTCATTTTACAAAGACATAAGAATAAAACATGCCAAGAAACTATCAGAAACCAAAGCCTTTATAACTAACCAGGAAAGAACAAAAGTTGCTTAATCTCTTTGTATGTATCATTTCTGCCCATTATTTTACAATAATTTGGCTGCCCATGGTGGTGCAGGGCACTGGAGAGCTTGATCAGTTGTTGAAATTAGCTTCCTAGAAGAGGGCTTCTCACTTTACACGTGAATGGCATTTTGAGTCTGATAAGTCTTTGTTGTAGGGCCTGTCCTGTGCTTTTTATAGGATGCTTAGCCACATCCCTGTCCTTACCTATTCGATGCCAGTTGCACCACCACTCCTAGTTGTGGAAACCAAAAATATCTCCAAATATTACAAAGAACACCTGTGGGACCAGAATTGTCTTTGCTTTGAGAATTAGAAAGGAATCTCCCCTCTTTCACTCCATTATTGTCAAATGGGGATGGTCTTTATTGTATACACTGTGCAACATGGGTTAAAATTTTGCTTTGCTTACTGAATGGGGCTGATAGGAAGGCTTGGATGTGAACGTAGGAAAATCGTGAAAGTCAGCATGGTTTCTCAAAATCATTAACCTTCTGTCCCCTAAAAATTTCAAGCTGGAACATCTGGTTAAGGACAAGTAAATGTTACTTAAAATGATTCTTTGGGCTATTGGCCCAGAAATTTGATAGGCTGGAGAAGATACGTTGTACCTGAACCTCAGGTTGGAAGTCAGGCAGAGGAGGAGACTGTAGGGGGCCTGCGTGACTCACCTTCTGGAATCTCAGTGCTAAGAGAGTCATAACAACAGTGAGAACCCCTTCTTCTGTTTGGGTTTTTGTTTGAAACAGTAGTAATGTTATAAAAATTAAATGGAGTAGGAAGTAAATAGTGAGAAGTACCTTTCTTTAGCTTAAGCCTAGGACCTTCTGCAGAGGCAACTATGAATAATTTGAGAACCACTTTTATGGAGATGAGGAAGCCCAGGGGAGGTAATTCTTTTAGAAGTTGACCAGACTGAAACTCAGGACAAGTCAGGTTACTTTTTGGATGTTCCTTTTTCTCCTGGTGCTCTTTCCTTTTTTGCCTCTTCTATTCACTTTAATAGGATAGTGCACTTGACCTTAAGGAAGGAAAGGAAGAGAAGTGTGTTTTCCATTCCCTTGTTTATTCAGAAGGCAAAAAGTGCCTCCCTGCATCCTCCTAGTACTGGGCATTGTACATGTGTCCTACTCCCCGCCCCACCCCCACACCCATCAAAGGAGGTGTTACTGGTTTGAATTTCAGCTTTACCATTTACTGGCAGTATAGTCTCTCTCTGTCTCGGTTTCCTCATGTGAAAATTTAGGCATGTAGCATATAAAGCATTCAGAAAAGTTCCTAGCACTTAGATAGTAAGTACTTGCTTAGTAAATGCTAGTTGTTATTACTCTTTGTCACGAGTCTTCTCTTTATCTTTCAGTGAAACCTGGTGTTCGATACAGAGAATTGGGAAATATTATTCAGAAGCATGCCCAAGCAAGTGGCTTTTCAGTTGTTCGAAGTTATTGTGGGCATGGAATCCACAAGCTTTTCCATACAGCTCCCAATGTACCCCACTATGCCAGTAAGTACTGTCCAAAGATTTGGTGTTCGCCAACCATTTATTCAGCTGATATTTATTCAAACATTTAACAGGACCTACTATTTTATACTTATTAGAATAATCTATAAATGGACCTCCCCAGATGTATATTTGCTCAAACACAAAACACGTTCATATGTTCATCTTGCTCACAGAATAGTGTAAAGCATGCATGTTTGGTTGCTGTGTGCAGTAGGGCAATTATTCTGTAACCCAAACTCTGTCATCTTCAACCTACAGCTTTCAAGATACTCTGAGAATTGACTCTTAATCTGTATATATTAAGAAGGAAGGGGAGAAGTATAGAGGGCTATGCTTGGGAGCTTTTAATAAACCAGCCTGGAATTGGCATAATTGCTGCATTTACTTTTCATTGGCAGGAATTCAGTCGCATGTCTATACTAACTTAAAGAGAGGCTGGAAATGTTGTCACCTGAGTACTCTGGAAAAAAGTAAACTAATTTTGATGAACAGCCAACAATCTGCCACATATCTAGCCATCACTGTTCTGATTCTTTAAGTAAAATTGGTTCAACTTGATTTGATTTGAATACTTAGTGTATGTCAGATAATATACTGTTGCTGGTACAAGTAGACAAAATACCTTTCCTCAAGTTGAGTGCTGTCTGATGGAATAACAAAGGGAGTGTAGGACAATTAATGTCTTCCAGAAACCTTTTCTCTCAGAGAGATAAGACATGCAGGAATAAGTCTTGTTGCTTAGTGCTAGAAATGAAATTTATCCACTACAAGTAACCTATGAAGGAATTTAACAAATATTTAGGAGCCTCTGCTCTGTAGAGGCTTTCACCTATCTCTTTGTGCTTAAGATTTCTCATTAGTACAATGGGTAAGGAATGGCATCTTCCCTCAAACTGTTAATAGGATTAAATGAGATAATACATGGAAAGCTCTTAATGTTAACTATTAGAGTGATGCATGTGATGATGATAAGGTAACATTGTTCAATATGATCATCACAATTCAATGAATAGTTATTTTGCTCTATTTTTTTTAAAAAGCAGATTCTGTACTTAGAGAAGTAATTTATTTACTCAAGTTCACAGAGACTAGTAAATAAATGCCAGGGCAAGGATTGATACCTACCTGGGTTCTGCTTGGTTTTATATACTCCGTATTTTCTCCTATACTTTGTGCTGTCTAGTAAGGACTGAAGCAGTTTGGTACTAGGTCCTGTGGGAGAAATAAAGAATGATTGAGATTTGGTTTGGAGGAGAAGATGTAGAAGAGCATTTCTAGGTAGAGGTGAAGCATGAATAGGTGCTTCAAGTTACGACTGAACAGAGACAATATGAGCTTGGCTGAGCATTATGTGCCAGACCAAGGATATCTGACCTCATTTGTAGGTATTTGCAGAAACATTTTTGGACAGAGAACTGGCAAGGTGAAGTTGCTGTTTTGGGAAGACCAGTTTGGGCTTAGAGTCTAGAATGTATTGGAGATGCAAGCTGGTGTGGCTAGTCGGCCCGGTGCATTGTTGCTGTGGTCCAGGGAGGAGGTGGTAAAATTCTAGATGTCCTTAGTTGTGAAGTGAAAGTGAAATGAGTAAGAAACTGCCCAACAGTCGGAGCTCGGGAAGTCATTTAGAGCACAGCATTCGACATAAATCAATAAGCGTTTATTAGCAGACCACATAGTTCTTTTGACTTAAGATTTGAACTGTGCTTAAAATAAAAGCTGGCAACAAAATCAGTAGCCAACTTCATTTCTTCCTGATAAGCCTTGTAATCACCTGATGTGCATTCTCTTTAACAGAATGGAAGTAGTTATTCTGATTACAGTGGTGTGAGTGTGTGTATGTGTAAATCAAAAGAATGTGTGTAGGGAGGGAGTGAAAAAAGTGCCCTTACTTGCAGAGGTGAAAAACTCAGGCTTAGGTATGGATTATATAGACTGTCTGAACAAGATAGGATTAGTGGGAGAAGGGAATATGCACCAGTGATGATGGTGTCAGCCAACTATGGTGCCACTGTCATACAAGAGATGCCACTTGAGTTCTTTTTAAACTATTTAGTAAGAAACAATTCTGAAAAAAAGAAGCAAAGGCCAGGTAGGTATACTTCATTTTATACACTTGATATGTTTATGAAAAGTCAAGTGTAAATCAGGGTTTATATAAATCACAATATGTTGTGATCACTTTGGGGAAGTGAGGAGGAACCTGGATAGTCTTTGTGGAGCAGAGAGAGGCCTTTTGATATGTAAATGATCTCTGGCTTGTAATTCCATAATCCAAACCAGCTAAAGGTGGAACCTGGAAATTGTGTAACTTTCTTCCGCCCCTTTTACGTAAGAGAAGTTCCTCTTAGAGTAGAGTTTATTTGCTTCTTTATTTAAGTTATTAATGGTTGGGAAACCATGATGATAATACCTTACATTTAGAGTGTATAGTATGGTAATATTATGAGGTAGATGATAGAGCATGTAAAATTTTTAAAAAAGTACTTAGCATAGTGTCACTCAGATAATGTGTGTTGGTTGAGTGAGATATGTTGAGAAACTTGAAACCATGAGTCGATATGAGTAGGAGTTGTAACTTTTCTTGAATAATAAATCAGTGGCAGCAGCAGCGTTGGAGCTTAGATTCTCTGTCAGTGCTGTCCAGATATGAGGCACATATGTAATTAAACACTTTTAGTCATATTCAAAGAGTAAAATAAAATAGGTGAAATTAAGTATGTTTAATCTACTACATTAAAAATAATAGTATGTCAACATTTAATGAATGTAAAAACTATTGAAATACCACATGCTTTTTTTATTTTTTTTGCCTTTGTTATGTTTTTACACTTACAGCCTGTCTTATTCTGACTGGCTACCTTTTAAGTGCTTAGTAGCTACACGCAGCCAGGGCTGCTGTACTGGACCGCACAACTCTAGGTTTATTTATTCTCTTCTTGTGTGACACCGCACTGACACTCTCGATAGTCTTCTTTTTGATATCCTCAGAGGAATAGAATTAATTGTGTATATGTAGTAAATTGGTGATCATTTGGAGAGAAAGTTCATGACATTAGAAATAAAAAGTCAAAATTATTTTTGCCCTTTAGACTTTATAACTATTTAGAAACTCCAGATTTGGAACCTGCAGAAAGTGTATTTGGGAAATATGTAAGATAGTGGACAGCAGCATGATGGCTATTGACAAGGAAAGATGCACAGGAAAGAAGTGTGGGTGAGGTTAGACTGTACCTAAAGTGTGTGGCGTTTAGTAGATTCAGCCTCAGTGGACAGGCACATGGCAAAGACCCACAGCCAGACGGAGAAACTCTGAAAGTTGGTGCTTTTGCCATCTGGTGGCCAGGCCATGCAAATGCAGGCATTTGTTTACTGGGGCTCTTTTAAAATTTAATTTCTCTACTGGTTCTTGTTTTTCAATTTGAAATTTAAACTGGTTCTTCATTTTTGTCTGAGATTGTCTAAAAAGGCTTTTCTCTCTCTCTGGACACTTTAATTCATAGTTATGTTTCTCATGATGGTCTTGAAAAATACTCACATATTAGTGAACTTAATCAAAAACTAAAACAGTATTTGGAGGGAGAAATGGAATTTTGTTTCAAATAAAAAGGAATAGTCTTGTCAGCATTAAAAAAAATAGGTTAGTGTGCAGAGCCAATGTTCCCCTTTGAAGATAAGAAAAAGAAGACAACATATAGAAGAATTTAATGAAAATTGGCAATTGTTTCTGTGGGCTGTGTCCCTCCCTCTACCCCACAACCACACATAGCCCAACCTACCTACCCATCAACCCACCCAAGAGATGGGAGATTTATGGCCTAATCTGAAACACCTGTTAGTCTCTTTAAGCTGTTATACCTGGATGAGTGATGGAACTTTGGTTCCATGATTGCAGTTCCAGCCCTACTGTAACAAATGGTGGACTTTTCCTTTAATAGAAGTGATAACCACATCTGAAATCCAGCCTACAGATGTCTCTCTGTATTTTCCTAGAGATAAGATAAGCAGAATGAAATATGCCTAGGAGAATATCTGCCCCAAAGTAGGTGCTTATCAGTAAGGTACCTGTTTGTTGAATGATCTACTTTAAGAAAGGGGAATCAGGAGAAGGTAAAGTAATTTAAGAATCATGGATGGGACTACAAATTGTGTACTTTTTCAATGAGCTGTTCAGTAGTATACTGTTGTTTTTTTGGTATGTTTTGAGAATTTTTTCTTTAATTTCAGAAAATAAAGCAGTTGGAGTGATGAAGGCTGGCCATGTTTTTACAATTGAGCCAATGATTTGTGAAGGTGAGAAAAAAGGATACAGTAATGTTCTTTAATTGAATTTTTACTTACTTTTGGTTACTCATGATCAGATTAATAGTCTGCTTTGTTTTTTCTTATTTCCTTTGCTTGCCCATATTGAACTTGATAGAGTGTCATTTAGAGAACTGAAAATTTTAAGAGTTGGTAAGAAAGCAGTATTTTCTACACTGTAATTTTCTTGCTGTCAGTAAATGCTCAAGTATTTCATTCCCAGTCCCTTTTCATTAAGATCCTATCAAAGGGTATAGTGTAATAATTAGGATCCTCCATCAAACCTGTGTAGATATTTCTTGCTTGACATGGGGAGGGGAGCAAAGTGGGGGGGTGGAGGGGAGGAAAATGTAGAGCAACTCACTTGGAGGCAGACATAGTTTTATACTTTAATTCTCCACAACTTATGAGGTAGGTGCTATCCCCATTATACAAAAGAGCAAACTGATTTTTGAAGAGGTTACATAATATGCCTAAAGTTGCTTAGCTACTTACGTGGCAGAATTTGTCGGACTCTGATATGCCTAGCTGTTCTGCCTTCAGGGTCTGCACTCATTTCGTCAGGTGACGTCTTACAAATATTGTGGAGAAAGCACAGCACAGACACAGTTTTATGTCCTCATGGTTGTTATGCCCTGTGACAAGCATGTGGCAATAATAGTAGACTGTGTTGTGGTTAGGGCCCCTCATTGAGATGTCAGAATGATAGTTGGAGCCTGCTTGTGAAGCCTTCACCTTCTTTTCTGCCAGTTCTCTGTTGGGATCATGGGGTACAGAGTGAGACAGTAGTTGGTAGCAGGCAGTGTGTCCTGGCCCTGTGGTAAAGGTACCTACCTCTCTCTGGGTTCTTCCAGTCTTTTTTGTACCTAATCTTGAGAGTGACATCCCACAGCTTCTACCAGATTCTCTTCCTTAGAAGGGAGTCACTTAATCCAGTTCACACTCATGGGGAGGAGGAGAGCATTGGAGGTTGTTTTAGAGGCTGCCTTAACCTGATCCTTTCCTTAAATATGGAAATCACAATCTTTATCCTGCTAACTCTGAGAAGCTGCCCTAAGAATTGAGAGAGATGATCTATCTTAACACAGTACCTTGTATACTACAATGGGCTGTACAGCTATATTGTTATTGTTGTCCTTATGGAATAAAGTTCTGATCATATATAACCAATTGCAAGGGCAGTAAGTAATATTAGCAGAGAAAGGCAAGCCAGAGGAAATTATCTTTTGGTTACATACCTATTTTTGTTAACTGGCACCTCGGTGGTGAGACATAATGTGATTGTTACAGGCATAACAAATAACTTTCTATAGAGCTGGTTCAGATAATCAGCAAATTATAACAGTGTAACTCAGGATAAATCCCAGCCTCAGAGTCTCAGATCCAAGAATTTAAATTTCTTCAAAATAGTAGCCAACTATGTTTGACTTGACATTAATAACCTGTTTTAGTAGATGATAGTAAAATCAAGGAAGTATTATGTGTAAAATCCATTTGTGAAAAGATCATTACATTGAAAAATTACCATTTACTCATCTTTAGGTGTTTGGCAAAGTAGGAGTTAACTTTAAGCTACCTCATATTCTTTTTAGACTTGAGATTTAATTTTGCAAAAGAAGGTTACTTCAGTGCAGAGTTTATGTTGTGGGATTTATCTGAGTCAGTGAGACCTAATCTCTAATGAAGATTACTCAAAATGAAGAATTGATTGATGTTTTGACATGTAACTTAGAGGCCACAGTATGTGTAAATAGATATATTTATAGTGTCCAGATTGCACAACTTTCTTATTCCCTCTCTGCCTCCCTTCCCCTCACCC
Organism: Cynopterus sphinx; assembly: GCA_030015415.1. Classification (NCBI taxonomy): domain Eukaryota; kingdom Metazoa; phylum Chordata; class Mammalia; order Chiroptera; family Pteropodidae; genus Cynopterus; species Cynopterus sphinx. Next base: position 123,405,687 of record CM057382.1, read on the forward strand.
CCTTCTCTCTTTCTAGAATTGTGGCTTCTTTTTACCGTTGTTTCTCAGCGTATTTCAGTTCTCTTCATTTCCTTTCACTAGTTTCAATCCTTCTTAACCCATTCTGCCTCATCATAATTTTTTTATTCTCTTGCTAATCCTTATTTCATTCTCTTTGCCCTCTTTTTGTTTACAGGGGTATGGTGTACAAAAATTTCACAATATAATCTTTTCTCACCATCTGTGTGCCAACATATCAGGAATTAAATGCTATAATAAAAGTATAGAAAGTTACATTATTTCCTTCACATTATTTGTTGGCTATTAGTTAGATGCCAGAAAAGAGCTAAATTATACCAGTAAAGAATGGAATTTATTCATCCAGTTTTTTTACTTGTAGTTTTGTGATGACTGGTACTGATGTTTTCTAAAATGCAACACCCACTGTTTTTATTTTGGAAATACCATCTTGATTGGCTATTTGGGAGGTATAAAACATTTGAAGTTTCAACACACTTGAGATAAATTTAAATATTATTACTTCATTGAACTAAAGACCAAAATAAAGTTGGAAATGCTTTAGCTAAAACACTTGAGGTAGTCTACGGCCATGCCACCCTGAACACACCCATTTCCCTCTGATCCTGGAAGCTAAGCAGGTTCAGGCCTGGTTAGTACTTGGAAGGGAGACCACCTAGGAAGACCAGGTGCTGTGGGCGCTAAAAATAAACAAACAAACATATAAACAAATAAAACAGTTGAGGTGTAAATAGGAATCTTAATAGTGAATTTTCTAATTGGTTTTCTGTAGGAGTGTGCAAACACACTTACCTAGCACTTACTTAGAAAATTGAGTGGTAGATTTAAGAAAAATTGTTTTTGTGTATTTAAGGCGGATGGCAGGATGAAACCTGGCCAGATGGTTGGACTGCGGTGACAAGAGATGGGAAGCGTTCTGCTCAGTTCGAGCACACCCTGCTGGTCACGGACACTGGCTGTGAAATCCTAACTCGGCGACTCGATAGTGCGCGGCCTCATTTCATGTCCCAATTTTAATTTCTTCTGAGATGGCACATCTCACTAATGCCTTCTGGCTGTACTTACGCATTTTATTGAGAGTACAGAATGGAAGATGAAATTTTTATTGCTTGTTTTGTTTTTGACTATATATAAGGAAGGACTACAGCATTTGATGTGTGTCCTCAAGAACTTGTCTTGGGTCTGAAAAAGCCGAGAAGGATAAAGGAAACATTTCTCAACTCCTTTGAGTGCTCCCCTGTCCCCCGCAAAAATCTCTGTACCCTTGTTTTCTCATTTGCCCTTTGAGCACTTTTACTTAAACCTGCTTCTAGTTGATTTTATCACTGCCACAACTGGGCCATCTGGAGCCAGCTGCTTTCCAAATGAATGTTGAAGATGGGAATCCTTGAAACTTTAGCAACATAAGTTGCTTCAGCTTTTTTTATTATATATGTATGGAAATATATATGTATACATTTTAAATTCCATATATATAATTACTGAACACTATGTGACCTGGGGTTTATGTTGATTTTGCTCTGACAAGGTTATATGCTGTAAATGGACCCATAGTTTGCAGTGATTGAATTCCCAGTTGGGAATTGGCCTCCCTCCTCCGCTGTGCTAATTATTTACTCATGTAGTTGTGTGTAAGGAAGCATTCAGATCAGTGAGACTTTCTCTTCACTGTGGTTTCTTTATCAGCAAATGGATGTGGAAAAATTCACTTTGAAAAAGGTTATTAGGTTTTTAAAAATCTAGTTTACGACAAAAATAGCCATGCTCCAAGTGGTAGCTGGCTGTTTCAGAGCATGAGAATTTTGTATTACATTGCTATTTCATACCTATTTGGTCGAAATGGGAGGGAAAACGTTCCCTTTCTCCTCTCTTTTATTTCCAAGGCATACTTTGGAGATATTCAGAGAGGGGGTGGAGGTTGCACTATAGAAGTTAATGGGGAAAGCCAGTTCTGAAATCTCTCCAGCAGTGAGCAGAGTAAGTCAGGTGGCCTCTTAGATCCCAACATTTAGCAAACCTGGTTGTGATAAGAAAGGAACCTCTTTGAAGACTGGACTGTTCCCTCGTGGCAGGAATGCAGCTCTCCTTGGTGTGCTGAAAGCACTTTTCACCTTTACGTCGCTGGGAATCTCGTCAGAAATGAACTCAGGTGCCCAATCTCTGTTCCTTTCAGTAGTTCAATTCAAATGAGAGTGGACCCAGTGAAGACAGATCAAAGTCATTGTCATTAGACTGTACTTGATTACCGAGTATCTGGTAAGTTTCTTGTAAGATAATTTGATACCACTGACATACTTGTACGAGAACATCTTTCCCAGAGTGCCTCAGACCTTTATTGCTTTAAAAGAATTATGATAATGTTTTCATTACTTGTATTATTTTAATGATTTAGTGAAGAGACCGAATCTGGTGTACACTTTCGGGGGTATGTGTGTGAAGTTTTTTATCAAACTGTAATATTTGTGAATGGAATGCCTTGCAATATCAATGTTAATATAATGTATAAAGGGAGATTAAAAAGCTTGAGTGATTATCCCACCATGTAGTCATTAACGCTGCATTTGTTTGGGATTTCAGGAGGAAGTGGTGGGAGTGGGGTGGCTGATTTCATAATCAAAAATAAACTCAACCATTTGAATAAAAACTTTTTTCAAGTTCAATGGCTATATAAAAATTTTTGTACTGTGTTTAGTTCAGTGGAGTCTACCAGCAGCATTTGACATGTGACCATATTTTTTGAGAGCTATTAGGACAGAGAATGCTGAATATTTAGAGAGGCATTTTATATACTGGTAGTGGAATTAATAGTATGGGCCGATTCAATGTCTATCAGAAAATAAGCTTAAGGGGAAAAAATCTAGGTGGGGTAGTTTTTTTGTTAAAAATATTTTAAAAACCCACATTGATGATGTTTTTCTTGGTTTGGGAGATTTTAAAACACTATGGGCTGTAGTCTAATTGTATATATTTAATTATAAATGTTTATTAGATTTAGTTGAGAAAACATCTAGTTTCATCATTTTGTCTATATTTTTAAAATAAGTCAATGTATTAACTTTAATTTTTTGTATTGTTTTAAAAGAATCTTCTCCCCCCCACCCCACCCACTTCTCCGCTACTACTCCTTTCTATGGAATTATATTTAGAAGATGGGAAACATGTTAACCTTTTATCTTCATTTTATGTCATTTGCTTACAAAATAGATTAAGGCACGTTAGAAGTCTTTCACTAACACCGTTATACCGTTTGCCATCCATATGTCTTAACAAGAAGTGGAAGTTTAGAAATTTGTTTCCCATCTTGGCTTGTTTCCTCAGTTTGTTCTGCAACCACTTCTGGTTTTTCATTGGGTTTGGTTAAAATTAAGAGCAGGATGCACCACTTTCTAAAGCCCCCACATGCACCCTCAGGCTATCTGTAAGATTTAAAAAATTTTTTTAATTATAATTTTTTATTTAAAAAATTTTCATGTTTACAGAAAATTTTCAAGTATACAGAAAGTATAGTACAATGAAATAATCATATATCTTTTTCTTGTATTCAACAATTGTTATTTTGCTGTATCTCTCTGTATAAGCACTTTTCTTTTGAAATATGTGGCATCATACTTAACCCCTTAATACTACAGCATGTCTCTCTTAGAAAACAAGGACATTTCCTATATGATCATAATACAATCATCACATCCAAGGAATTTCAGTGTTGTCTAATGTATAGTACATATTCAAACCCTAGTCTCAGTTTCCCCCAAAATGTTCTTTAAAGCTTTTCTTCTTTTTTTAAATCCAAGACACAAACCCATGGCATTTGGTCATCCTGTATCTGTAGTCTTTAGAATAATTTTCCTACCTCTTTTTAAAAAAAAATCAACACTTGGAAAAGTAGGCAGGCCAGTTAGCTCGTAGAAGTTTGTATTTCTTTAATTGTTTCTCACCAGTACGAATAGTTTCAGGGTAAACATTTTGACTGAAGACTCTATAAATGGCACATGGAATGTCTCATTCATTATGTCACATCAGGAGGAACTTAAAGTTATTGTCACATTGTTGCCAATGTAAGTTTGATCACTTAGTTTCTGTCAGATGTTTCCATTTTAAGAATATCTTTATAAGTGATATGGGAGGAGATAATGTAGATCATTTGCATATCCTGTTCACTCAAAGGTTTTAACATTCATCAATAAGCCTTGTCAGAATTCATTTTCATTGGTGGCTGCAAATTGGGACTTTCTAAATCTAACATTCCATCTACATTATTTAGCTGGCACTCTTTTACAAAGATGCACCTTTTTTTCCTTATCTCTGCCCACTTGTTTTCAGTTTAGCTCGATTCTTTTTAAACATTCTATTTAAATTACTGTAATTTTTCCAAATTTCGTTAGCAAGAGCACCTTTAAAGGGTGTTCAGGGGTCATTTTTACCTGAGCTATCAGTCTTTGAGCACTTTCTTGCTTTTTGCTATAGCAAGATAGTTTAGATTTATCATACAGTTTGCCTGCCCCAAACTGGGAATTGGTTATTTCTCCAAGGAAGGAGCCTTTTTTCTTTTCTTGGGGGATGGTATTTGGAAATTAAGATCTAGGTGCTACTGGGTGTCATTGTTTCTAGGCCCTTTCAGGGAACAGAGCCAGGAAATGGCATTTTCTATATATCATGAGTTCCTTCTGATAATTTTCATTTCAAATTTAACATTCATTTTCCCCACCCTCCCCTGTCCCATATTTGTATCTTCCTTCTCTCATGGGGAGAACTCAGGGTTTGAACAAGACCAGTATTTACTTATTTTGATTCTATAAGACATTTAAAATTATTTCAGAATTACATCAAAATCATGACCAACAATAAAACCATTAAGCACAAATTTTGTGATTTTTTTTTTATTTTTTGGAATGTGTCACTAGGGGTGCAGAGTATTGGATTAAAAATTATTTGAATTAATTTTGATCTTACTGTATTTTAAATTTCATAACCATGTGCTACTTTTAAACAATGCAGTGAATCTTGGGAGCAAAAGATAGGGGGTGGTCTGGAAGTTAGAAATACTGGAACTGTTTGAGGTGGTGTGACAAAATTCTATTTATAATTGATGGTGTTTGACTTCTACCGAGCTCTCTAGTTATAGGAGGAGCAAATTATATCACTTGTGGATGTGTGGCTTATTTTCCAGTGTTAGTAGAAAAAAATCTGGACATTCATGTTTTAGAAACAAATTGATTCACAATGTAAACTGCATTATGCTAACATTCTAAATGTGTTTGTTTCATTTTAAAAATGAACATCTAAAGGTGAGCTTAGTTGTACATGCCCCGTGCAAAATAATGGTTTGCATTTGGTTTATTTTGTAAAAGAGCAGGAATAAGATGGCATTGGCTACCTGTTGCCTGTTGCTTTTCATTTTGGGGACTGGGTGAGGAAGAACAGAACTATCTATATATGGTAGTTACGTCCTATATTTTATGTGGTATATTTTGCTAAAATGTGTCAAGAAGTCAACATGTGAACACTCAAGGAGGACTTTCTGGAAGAATTTTTACTCATCACTATTATGCTTGTTATAGTTGTTATAGTATTCTGATATTTTTTCCTGTGAACATCCAGCTTATTACTACTGTAAAGCTTTTAGAGTTATTGCTCCTAGTGATTAGTCCTTTACTATTACTCCAGCCTCCTCATCTCACTTCCTCCAAAATATTTAGGCAGATTTGCACTACAGTTTCATGAGAAGAGCACAAGGTCACCAATCAGGACAGCAAGGCTCTTATTTCTCTTAATTTTTTCACTGGTTGCATGGTGAGGGGCCAAGTCACCATACTTCTCTGTGGAGATCTCCTATTTGTGTGGTGATACCTCAGCTTAGCAACTGTTTTGTTCTAGATATGTAGTGTGACTATAAAGCAAATGTGCCTTATTTTAGTAGTTGGGTCAGAGGTTAACAGAATTCAGGCTAGAATTTTAAAAACTATCAGTAAATATGAGCCCTGGTTAATTCTGAGGAAAAAAATAGCCAAGGATAAGAACTTTTAGTATTAAAATGTAGACTTGAGAAAGAGATCCACAGATGTTATTAAATTTCTACTGTCTTAACATATCTTCATATTTTTGGTATTTCAGTGCATGTCTAAACCAGAGGTAGTTCTGTGGTGGATGAGCACTGCTTTCCTGAAGGAAGCATGTGCATATTTACCTCGTCTCGGAATTGTGGTGTCCTGCTTGATAAAAAGGCATCTACTTAAGAGCCCACCCCATCTGCTTTGCTCCTATAAGGAAAAGTTCCACCAAAGGAAATTGGCGTAATGGAGGGCTTCATATGTCCCTGTTCATTTCATAATTGTTTCTCTAAAGATACCATTTCCTTGGTATAGTTTTATGCATTTATTATCTAAGTAACTTTAAAAACACTTTTTCAAATGCATTTGTGGTATGCTTTCTCTCAGAGGTATTTGCTGACACAGAATCTGATTTTTCATGCACAGTGTCTCTAGACCCAAAGAACTGTCAGCTGCTTTCGGACTTCGATCATCAGCCTGCTTAGCAGATGGGTAGCAAAGCAGAAAATGTTCTGAAGCATTCTGTGCATGTAAGATATGTTCCCCCTTCCCCAAGTCAACAAAACATTTTGAGAATTACCAGCTGCATTCAAATGTGATAAATGGAAGTAGCATTGTATATTTTTGGAGCTGTTTTTGTCTGGTGTAAGTTTTACACACATGAACTGGCTCCCTGTGACAGAGTTTTGAATATAATGCAATTTTTCCCTACCTCCGTTCCCCCCAAACCCCATGATTCTACACATTCTACTTTACATGTTGTTAGTTCCCTGTGCATGTAATAAAGAACTTGTTCCAACTCAGAAACCTGTGTATGGACTTTCTCTAGTGAACATTGTTAGGTGGGTTAAGTAGAATTAAGCAGAAGAATAGCCCAACATGCTGAAAATGGAAATAGATAAGATTTGAAAAATGTTAGGTATGTGAAAATTTTTCAGTAAAAATAAAGATGCCTAAGATTCTTAACATTTTAAATCCTTAAAAAAATTTTTTAATAGCTTTCATGAAATGTACAGTGTAAGTTTATAGCCATATGTGTTAAAATTATATACCTTTTGTCCAAGATAGCAGTTCAAAGATATTTTCAAAAAATTCCCAAAACTTTGAAGGTGGTAGAAACCTAATTTTGGACATCCAGGATAGATATGCTAACATGAACACAGTGAATGGTTTTTAGTCCTGTGTTGTATCTATGCTTTTCTCCAAAAACTATTTGGTTCAGCAGTATACATAGCACCCTAGAAGCCATCCAAGAGGATGTAGTAGAAGGACCTTAACAAAGAAGACTTTATACCTACAGTTTCATGATCCAAGGACTCATAGTAAGGATCTTATAAAATTCTTTACACTGGTTCTTTGAAACAGACAATTATGCTTTCCACCAGGAAATGCTCATAGCTGTTGAAATGAATTAGCTGGCTCAAGAGTATGTACATAACTGTGACAGAAATGAAAAGTAAACTAATTGGGCAGCTACAAGAATTGGATTTGAATTCCTTAAAACTGCTTTACTTTTTCATATTGGTGAACATAAAAATGTTTGCCATTCTTATTCATGTATAACTTATGAGAAGAAGCTTTTAAAATAATTATTAGCTCTCTCCCATTATTTTCCTACGTGCTAATTTTGTTATTGCAGTTGCACAAGGCAGTAACATTTTGGTCCTGGAAGGCTGGGCTAAACCAAACCAGATTAAAAACATTTCCTACAGCTAGGGGTAAAAGCTAGTTTTTATTTCCCCTTTCAGTACACCTAGAACAATAGTTGAGGGCCATTTGGGCCTCTACTGTGTCTCCAGCCCTCTAGTTACATTGCCTAGCCCTTCAAATGTACCAAAGATGTAAAAAGGAGAACTGAAAACTATTGGCATTTTTCCACTTTTCAATCAACTAAATATTGCTCTCAGAAACAACCTTTTGAGAGCAATTAAACTACATCAATCAAAATATTTTAAAAAAGCATCTGGTTTCAATCTAAAATATAAATATGTGTATGGCATATCTGATATGCTTGAAATGAGTCTAAAATATGCTATCATGTGGAAAAACAAAGGCCACTGAAGAGCATTAATAGTATTTGTGTAATTTTAAAGGATGTGTATAAATGCTATTAAATGCACAGAAACTTCTGGAAAGATACATACTTAGTGGTCACCAGGTTTTAGGGGGAGAGGAGTATAGCTTATTTTATCTATTTGAATTTTCTAATTCTTGGATATATTGCTTTCATGTGTTTACTTTTATGTCATTTCATTGTATTACCTGGGATGGTAAAACTATGGGTCCTTTTGTTTGCTTCTTTATACTGCTCAGGATAAGGAAAAAAACACCTGTGTTACTTAGCAGCACTAGGAAAACACTGATAATCATATCTGACTATTAAAATAAAAAATATTAAAATATAAAACTGACAAAAGCTTGGCATGTAGAATAAAGACCTAAATATTACTCAGGAAATGAAATAATCCAATAGAAAAATGGGCAAAGTGTGTGAACTGACACTTTACAGATAAAGGAAATACAAATGGCTAAAAAAAGATTTAGTAATTGAAATACAAACTAAAGTCACGATAAAGTACCTTTCCACATCCATCTGATTTGCAAAAATTTTCAACCACTTTGAAGAGCAATATGGCAATTTCTAGTAAAAAAAATGTGCTTATCCTAAGCAACTGACACATTGAGTACAGTGTACAAGAATGTTCCACAAGTGTTGTCAGCAATACAGAAGCAGCTTTGGACCACACCTTTAGCCTGTTGAATGGAGAATGGATAAACTACGGTAGCTCACATAACTGTATCACGGCATGGTATTAAAAGTAACGAATGAGAGTTTCACATACAACATAGATGAAGTACACAACACAGATGAAGCATATGAGTGAAAAATGAAAGCTGCAGAACGGGACAGTTTCAGGTTTAAAACATTCACAATGATACTGAAGACTAGAGGGTTTATGGATATATCCAGGCATATCTCGGGGATATTACAGGTTTGGTTCCAGAGCACTGCAATAAAGCAATTTACATGAATTTTTGGTTTCCTAGTTAATGTAAGTTGTGTTTACAGTATACAGTAATCTAAGTGTGCAAAAATGTCTGAAAAAGTGTACCTACCTTAATGTAAAAACACTTAAAATATGCTAACCATCATTAGAACCTTAAGCGAGTTATACTCATTTTGCTGGTGGAGGGTCTTGCCTCAATGTCGATGGCCGTGACTCATCTGTGTGGATTGCTGAAGGCTGGGGTTGGCTGTGGCACTTCTTTAAAATAATGGTTTGCCACATCAACTGACTTCTTTTTATGAACTATTTGTAGCATGTAATGCTGTTTGAATTTTACCCATAGAATTTTTCAGATTGGAGTTAATCCTATCAAACCCTGCTGCTGTTTTGTCAACTAATATTCTAAATCCTCTATTGTCATTTCAACAGTCTTCATAGCATCTTCTCAAGTAGATTTCATTTCAAGACCACTTTCTCTGCTCATCTATAAGCAGCAACTCCCCATCCATTCAGGTTTTATCTTGAGGTTGTAAAACTTCAGTTACATCTTCGGCTCCATTTCTAATTCTAGTTGTCTTTTTGTTTCCTCCACATCTGTAGTTACTTCCTCCACTGATGTCTTAAATCTCTCAAAGTCATTCATGAGGGTTAGTATTAACTTATTCCAAACTCATTCCTGTTAATGTTGATATTTTGACCTCTTCACATGAGTCATGAATGTTAATGACATCTAGAATGATGAATCATTTCTAGGTTTTCAGTACACGTTGCCCAGATCCATCAGAGGTATCACTCTCTGAAATATTGTGAGAATTACCAAAAAGTGACAGTCATGAAGTGAGCAAATGCTTTGGAAAAATGTTGACTTGTTCTACATAGGGTTGCCACAAATCTTCAATTTGTAAAATAACATGCTGAGAAGCGCAATAAAGGGACATGCAATAAATAAGGTACACAGCAGTTCCTCAAATAATGTGGTATCCTTCAACTTCATTGTAATGTCAATGAGAAAACTGACTTCCAGCTGGGGCCATTGTTTGTGTAGGATTGGCATTCTCCCTGTCCGCACGGATTTTTTTTTGGGGGGTATTTTGGTTTCCTCCCACATTCCAAAGGTGTGCGTGAGTGTGGGTGTGTGTGAGTGACCCTGTGTTGGGAGAGTGTCCTATCCAGGGTAGGGTCCTACCTTGTGCCCTGAGCTAGCAGGAGACACTAGTCACTCATGACCTGAGCTGGAATAAGTGGTTTGGAAAATTATCTGACTTTATTAATTTTTCTTAAATGTATAGCTCACATTTCAGTGTTTTAATATTAAAAGTAGTTTCTTTACTTACAAGTTTTGTGATGTTCTTGTGACCAGAAATATGCAGTAGAAACTTTTATCAATTAGCCTACGGTAAAACTGGTTTTATTTCCTTTCACTTAAAGTTGCAGTTTTGAAGAAACGATCAATGATGCTGAAGACATACTGTATGCCTGTATTGTCAAAGCATAACATACAGGAGACTGATAAAACATCAAATTCTGGATGGTGACTACATCTGGAGAGGAAAGGCAGTGTTGGCTGCAAGTGGAAAATGTTAAGATTTGACAAAGTGCTAGGAATGTGGATATTCAGTACATAAAGTTATTTTTGTGTGCTTCAAAGAGTTCACAGAGCTACCAATACACATACACCTACTCAAGTACAGAAAGTAGTTCCAATGATGAGTTTTAGTGCTGCGAGCCAGATACCATAGTAGGAAACTGGGGATATAAGTCTGAACAAGGCATGTACCTGTCCTCAAAAAGATAATCTTAAAGCCAACTTGGGTTCTGATTAACTCTGATGGCTAAGGAAATCTGTTCCTTAGTGAATGGCCTCGAGACTCTTTAAAAGTTAAGCCAGTTACCGAGGACTGCAGCAGACAAGGTTCAGGTACACACTTTTGCTCTGCTTCCTCCATCTTTCCTTCAACCCATTTTCCGTTTGCCTTGACAACATAGCCGGCTGTACTTGAGGCTGCAGCGTTTACCCCGATAACTTGTGGATTACAGTCCTAGCTTTACCCCCAAAGTTTCCCATGAAATATATCGCTTTTATTATTTTCACATTGCTTAGTATGTTGATAGTCTTTGGAAATAAATGGCATCATTCTATTATTTCCATTTACAAAATATAGTAATTCTCTATCACTTAAAATATCAAATCCTAGAAAATGTAGCATCCCTATGTGTGATGTTAAATTAATGCTACCAGTGAGCTGCATTTTTTTTTTAAATGGGAAAAGAATTAAAGGATGAAGATAATGGGGAGAGAGAACTGGGAGATAGATTCAGCAGAAAATATCTACACATATGAAGAAATTACTTTTATTATGTTAAAAAAATTCCTTAATAAGATAGCAATTGTTCATGTGAAGAGTCTAGAAAACCGATTTATTAGCTTTATCCTTGATTGAAAGTTTATGAATTATACACAAAACATTATTCCCTAGAGTTGGTTACTGAAAGTCTAAGAAGCTGTGAACTTGTCAGAGCTTCTCTCTACTTGTTTGGCTGATCCAATCACATGCCTCAGGTATTAGGATGGACTTATTTTTCTCTTGAATTTAAAACTTGACAACAGTTCGGATGCTGTAAGAGAAGGAAATAATAAACGTAGGTTTTGAATGGTATCTTTTAAGATCACTAAAATAGTATTGTTTTTACTTTTTTCTCTATAAACCTCAAATCATTACCACATGCTATAATATATGACTAAAGGAAGCTTACCTCATTCCTGCATGCAACAGTTCAAAGGCTTTGTTAATTTGGTCAAAAGACAGATTGTGAGTCACAAATTCATCAACTTTTATCTTTTTGGACATATATTCGGACACCAACTTTGGGACACTTTCTACACTCTTCCATCCTAAAAGAAATTATACATCTATTATTTTTTCAACAGGTCTCTACAGTATATTTATTACTTTGTGGGTGATACAAAGACATTTAGGAGAATAAAAATTTTCATTAAAGAGGAATGAAACCTTCAAAATGAGCACAGAGATGAGAAAGAATTTAATGTACATCTTTAGTTAAAAAAGTGAATGCATTTTTAATACTTTCCTTTTTCTGTATTCATTTACTAAAATCTCACTGTCTCAACTGACTTTTAGACTATCTAGGATAGAACCTGCAAGCCTTAGAACCACCTTATTTAGATCCAGCAAAGATTTCAATAATTATGAAATTCAAGTAAGAAAAATACTGATGTGACACATGACTTTATTTCCTTGATTTAAATTCAACAATGAAATAGGAATAGCATCTCCGAATAGAAAACTGTGTAACTGAAAGAGGAATAAAAAACTTTGAAATGATCATAGAAATGAAAGCAAACAGAAAAGCTTTAGCTACATAAGATTTAAAATCAGATGCTTCAGTTTTTCACTTGTATCAGAGCTTTTTCCAAATCTCCTCATTATATTCTCTACCAATTATTTTTTCCTACAAATTGTGGGCTTTTTCTTTCTCCTTTAAAACCTCTGTTAACTGAGACAACTAAAACTCTAAACCAAAACATATATTTACATTGTGGGTCATATTATAGCAACAGCATGGGGCTCCAGTGTTCCAGCTTAGTTCCCAACCGGCATGTACTAGGATGAGGCTTCAGTTAGAGGTTCCTACCCCTGGCTCCATTACCCAGGCTTAGAATAACTTCTCAAATCTAGTTATGGACCCTAGATGATGATGTCCCTGAGTTGCATGTGTGGCTTTAAAGTCTGTTCTAAGATATTTAAGTGCAGTACACATTTAGGGCTTTGGAAAGGAGCGTTTAGTCAGCCTGACATTTTCTACAGCAAATTCAATAGGATAAAGAAATAAAACTTTGGTTAAGTCCCTTGTTTTAGCATATTTTACTAATCTTTTGACTTTAAAAAAACTGGCATAACATGAGATGGGGTGTTAACAGATATCTCGTTAAACATGGATCATTAAAAAGTCATGCATGCTATGTAATTTTTTTCCCTAAGAGGATGGTACACAAACTTAAGATTTCATATACTCACAATAGTTGGGATATACAAACATGTTTTGATGACTTTTTGCTTCCCTAGGTGAGCACCCATGAAAAAGATGGAAACTTTCTCAGCATTCTACTTATATTTAGGCAACCCCAAACAACAAGGTAGTTTTTAGGATCAAACAGGAAAAAATGATCAGTCTAGCAGCTTTTCGATTTTGTTATAAGGTTCTGTCTAATTTAATATTTTCAGTTTAAGATGTAGTATTAGTTTCTGCTGAAATCATTATTATTTAGACAGAGATATGATCACATACAGGGATCACTGTACTCTCTGGAAAAATTAGTAAAAATGCCAATAACCTATTTAACTTTAAAACATGACACAGTATGGCTAACACTATTGTTTGCTTACCTTGCAACCAAACTTTCACTCCTACCCTACCCCCAAACTATATCCTTATTAACAGAATACTGATTTTTTTTCTTTTTTCTTTTTTTAGTGTGTAAAAAGTGGTCTTATGCTTCAGGAGAATCTGAGCAGCAACCTAGTCCCAGGGGGAAATACTAATTGAGTGTGAAACTTTTATTACAATAACGTTGTATGTGATAACTCATGATGAGAAGGCAGCCCATGAAAATTCTTGTTAAATCAAGAAAGTTAGCCTGGAATTAAAACTTTGCAAATAGAAAAACAAAACAAAAACCCTGCCAATAGAAATAAGAAAATGTATATGCCTCATTTATCAAATTACCTCCAAAGGCGGTGCCTTTCCATGTGCGACCTGTTACCAGCTGGAATGGACGAGTGGTGATTTCTTCACCTGAAGCAGCTACTCCAACCACCACGCTGACGCCCCAGCCTTTGTGGCAGGCCTCCAGTGCTGCTCTCTGCAGGCAAAAGAGAAGCCCAAATCACAGAAGACAGTGCATTTTGCTGAGAATATCTGCCTCCCCAGAAACTTCCTGCGGGAGAGGGTAGTGTCACAAAGCTTTCTTAAAAAAAAAAAAAAAAAAAAAAAAAAAAAAGGACAATAAAGTGATCAAACAATGTTTAATTTTAACAGCTATTTTTAAAAAATTACTAATCTGGCTTAATATTAACACAAACTGAAAGAGTTTAAAGCTTTTATCTTTATTTAAAAGAAATGCTAGCTCAAAAGTCTAAAAACTTTAATATAATAAAGAATAGCCAGAGAATAGAAGTACTTTTCCTGAGTGTCCACTTTGGGTCAAGTAGGTGCCATCTGTACCTGCATTTTACCCATGAGGAAACTGAGGTTTACAGAAGTCATCATTGTTCCAGGTCACTGATTTTTAGTACATGGATATATATCTAATTTCAAAGTTTGTGCTCTCTATAACTGCATCACTCTTTTTTTAATTTTAGGACATACTCTAAGATTTGGCATATACTGAAAGGCAAGGAAACATTTTTCTGCATTCTTCCCTGAGCTGTTCTAGTATCCTTTCCCATTTGTAGTTTAAATAATTATTTTTCCTTTCCTCTATTAGAATAATTCTTATTGGAAGATTTTACTTTTCAAAAACAAACACTTGAAAATCTTAAGAAAATTGTGTTTAAAAAAAAAGGAATGCGTACCATGACCTTCACGTTACCAATACACTCAAAGGAATAGTCCACGCCCCCGTCAGTCATCTCAATGAGCACTTCCTGGATGGGTTTACTGAAATCCTGGGGGTTGATACATTCAGAGGCTCCAAACTCCTTGGCCTTTACAAATTTATCTTTATTAATGTCTACACCGATGATCCGGGACGCACCAGCCACCTTACAGCCCATAATAACCGCCAGTCCAACTCCTCCCAGGCCGAAGATGGCACAAGTAGAGCCAGGCTCCACCTAATAGTAAAGATAGTCTATGAGGCACTCCTTCCACAAGACTCAAGGAAATCACTTGGTTTCTTACAGATTGGGCCAATTTCATTATTCCAGCAAAGCCTTTTGTTATATCAAATTAGAAAGTAGAAGCTACAAGCCAGGCCAACACTTACCTTGGCAGTGTTCACAACAGCACCATAACCAGTGGAAATGCCACAACCAAGGAGGCAGACTTTATCCAAAGGTGCTAAAGGATCAATTTTGGCAACAGAGATATCAGCTACAACTGTGTATTCAGAGAATGTGCTGGTTCCCATGTAATGTAAAATTGTCTTTCCTTTGCAAGTAAATCGGCTAGTGCCATCTGGCATTAATCCTTTCCCTTGAGTGACTCTAAAGAAAATAAAAAAGAAAAGAGGCAGGGTACAATCAGGAAAAAGAAATTAATTTTTAAAATAATGACCAATAGTTAGAAAAGTGTGCTAAGACCAAAACTCTAATTTCTAATGTATTTATTAATAAATTAGCATATTTCAGCAATGCCTTATTAGGAAAACTTATAAGAGACTTATAACCTTATCTTTTCCGACATTCAATATCCTTCTGGATCTTACTGTCAGAGTAGTGAAATAATTTTAACAGTTACAACTTATGGATCAGATGAAATTATTTTAAAATTCCATCATAATACTCTTCATAAAGCATAAAGCCAAATCCATTCCTACAAGCAGAGATTGTAATTGTCCAGATTAGCTGATAAAAACAGATGGCCAAACTGGCTAATTTAATTTAGATCTTTCAGGAGGCCTTTTCCAAAAGTCTTTTGAGTCCTCAAAAGGTTCAAGTTATTTTTTAAGTCTGCTTCTGTAGCTGGTTACAGCAACTGGGGGGTGGGGTGGGGTCTCACAAAGGCAACTAACATGACATATGGTAACAAAAATTGTATTATAGATTCTAAACAGAGAAAAGATGTCTTGCTTAGGAGTACGGGCCCTGAAGTCTGACACACTTGGGTGATCTGCATGATCTTGGGCAATTTAATTAACCTTTGTTTCTTCACTAGAAAATGCAAAGAAACAACTGTATCTTTTTCACAGATTGCTAAAAAAATATCAAATGAGATGTTATATATAAAGCATTAACACTGTATCTGGCATAGTGTTTACTAAATGTTATTTTTTATAAAATTATTAAAATATTTACGAATATTTTTAAAAATTTGATGTACGCTCTTAGACCAATTGTTTGGAATATATATGAGTAAACAAATACATAGATGATGAGAAAAATGGATTGCCTCTGGATTTAAGAGTAAATATATGTCCTTTAAGAGAAAAACAAAAACATGACAAGAAACAGAGAATAGGTGGCAAAGCTTTACCATAAATCACTTCATGAGAGTAACTTAAGTTTGTTTAGTCCTCCTTAATGTAAGAAATCACTTCTTCCCAGAGGAGATTCATGAACAAAGGGTGACGTGGGATACATCTGAAGCTCTGAAAGGACTTGTCCCTCTAAAAGGTTCTAGACATAGGAAGTCCATTACTATAATTATACATGATCTCATCACAAAATTTTTCAGGCTGTTTAATGTTCCCTCTGAAAGAACTAGTTTTTTTTTTCCGAGCTTTGCCAAAAGTGACTGGATTTATGTTATAAAATAAATGGTATCTTGGTTTCCAAAAATAAAAGAATTCTGTCAGTGGCATTAGAAAAGAAATGTAAGAACAGATTTCCAATATACTCCTGGTAGGAGTGCATCCTATGACTCAGCAATTCCAATCCCAGGAATATATCAAAGTGAATGTATTGCACATATCCACCAAAAGGCATGTAATGAAAACATTCATAGTAGAATTAATCGCAAGAGCCCCAAACTGGCAACAACTTAAATGTCCATCAGCAGAATGGATAAATGGTGGTACCTGGAATGGAATATGACAGAACAACAACAGAGCAACTTGGATACATCTCCCAGACACTGTCAATGAAAGAAGCCAGGAAAAATAGGGCATAATGCATAATTCTATTTATATAAAGTTCTACAGTAAAAGAAATCAGAATAGTGGTTACCTTTAAAGGAGGCAGTTGTTGATTAGGAAGGGATATGAAGGACTTTGTGGGATGCTGGATGGGTTCTCTATTTTATTCTGAGTTATGGTTATAACCATTAAGTGTGTATGTATATAAAAATTCATTGAGCTGTACACTTAAGATTTGTATTCTTTAAGTACTTCAATATATGTCTGTTCTATTCAATAAAAAACAAAGATGGGAACAAATATAAGATTGTAAACAGCCTCAAAGTAGTTAAGTGCTGTTACCTTACTACAATAAAGTAACTACCTTTTCTGTTTTAAGGGATTATATTATCTTTTGTAGTCTTCCCAATGACCTTATGAGGCAAGTTTTATTTCTTTGATTCATAGACAATAAAACAGACATAAAAATGACTTAATTTCATAAGCATGTCTCAATTTATTACATATTTTGGCAAATTTAACCAAGTGTTATGGAGAGAGAATGAGTTCAGAAAATTCAGTTTTCTCTCTCAATAGCTGCTGATGATACTGGACAAACCACTTAATTTCCAAGTTTATAAAAACTGGGATACTAATTATAAAAAGACAGAATGAAATAATTCATATAGAATGCTCTGTATAAACTGCCACATTATTAATATGATCTCTTGTTTTAAGAATAAAATAAAAAGGTACTAACCTTATCTTCTGGCAAAGGTTTGTTTTAGGATTTAGACAAAATTTGCATTCTCCACACTGAGGGATGTAAAGTGGGATGACAGTATCACCTGGAAAACAAATGCAAAAACATTTCCTGAATTAGTAGCATCTGTTTCTAAATGAAGAATTACATCAGCTTCTGCAAATTCCTATTGCTTTTAAGTCATGGAGCTTTGCAAAACTAAATTCAAGGTATAAAAGTTTACCTATATAACATCATTCAGACACTGTCTGACCATGCAAATAATACAAGTTTCAAAATTTTTATTAAAGGAAACAATAACTAGAGAACAATGTGGTTCAAAGAATTGACTCATCGATGCATCTTTAAAAATTCTTGCTTAATTAGACAAAATTGTCTTAGGAAATGTACTTAAACAGTTTTAGATGAACAGCAGCTCTGAAGAATCAGAGAGAAAAAATCATCAAACATTTGTACTTCTCACATGAGGAATAAAATCAATCTTGACAACTTAGGTGATAAACAATGCAGAGTTTAAGAAATGTAATTTCCCTACAGAAATGAACCAAAGTTATGAAATAAGTGGTCCAAATATCCTCTTACCTGCCTTCAGTTTAGTAACTCCGTCACCAACACTTTCTACAATTCCAGCACCTTCGTGTCCCAAGATCACTGGAAAAGTCCCTTCAGGATCAGCCCCACTTAGGGTATAGGCATCAGTGTGGCAAATTGCAAAGGCAATAATCTATCAGGATATTAAAATACAAAGCATTTAATAGGTGTGCATATAATTCAGGGAGAGGCATAGGTCAAAGGATAGGCACTTTTAATACCATATTTCACTGATTCTAAGATATACTTTCATATTTTAACCTCTAAAATCATCACGTGCTTACAAATCTATGGCTTCTTAGCTAGAATTGGCAGCATTTTTTAGTGGTACATAAAAGTAATGGTGCCTCTATATGCCATGTACATGGTATATCTATTTTCAGTGCACATTAGCAAGACAAGGTAAACAAGGTGACTATGGGCACTTGTGCCTTCAGGTGTGAAGAGGAACAGTACCTGTGTGTAAAGCCAGGTGGAACCCATTCACTGCTGGCCTCCTCATGACTGATAAAAAATGTGACTTCTAAAAGAGTACTATTTCTGAAACATGCTAGCATATTTAGCCTGTGCCAAAACGCTTAAGCTTTTAGTGGAACCAACTCTCTTTTAGCAGCCACTCAAATTCTACCCAAAAAAACCCTTTATTCCTATTTCTCTTTCAAGTATCTTATTTTTCCAAACCACCCAAGAACAGAAAGGAAGTCTTAGAATGTTTGTATTTATACTTCTCTACTTCTCATCTATATACTCACTTACAATGTAACATTCTTTGCTATTTTTGTTAGCAGTTTCCTAGGGAAGACAGCTGAACTCCATGTGCCCCATACAGCTCATTATAGTACAGTCCGGACAAACATTTTCTTTTTAATTGGCAAAATCACAATTAGGTTAATTTTTGAACTTAAAGAAAAACACACAAACTAATATAAGATTTCATAATTTTGGTCTGGGTTGACATTAACCTTAATAAGTTATTTGGCTCTGGGCTTCATGACCTATGTATGATCTCTGGAGCATGAGCCAGTATATGTGTCATATGTTTGGAGATAGGATGGGGGATATATATTTCAATTTATAGCAGAAAAGAGCTGATTTTTCTAGAATGTTTTATTCAGTGGTCATACTTTAAAGCATTAATTTTATACAGAGTATAATACTAAAAACATCCAGCTGGTTGCTTTGTGCAATATGCCTCTCTCCAGGAGTAACTCCATTTCTCTTCCACAACAGGGGTTGAGAAGCTCTGGAATCCAGGCCCTGTCTGGAAGGGTCAGTACATTTCAAAGTTCTCTAAACAAGCTGACTTCACTTGCTTGTTGCTCCAGTAGGTCAGGAACCTCTTCCCAAATCTTATTTGAAGTCTCTTCTAAAAACACTGAAGCCCATTTTTTTTCTTTTGTTTCTAACATGTCACCAGACATTTTACGTTATAGGATCAACATCCTCAAAGACACGTTAAACCCAGGCTACAGAAATAAATTGTAGTAAAGTACTGATCCCTACAGAAGGCTGCTCAACCCAACATCAAAACTAAAAGTTGGAGAGAAGTGCTAGAAAGGTAAGAGGGATAAAATAAGAGGATGTTTTGATTCTATGGTTGGATGACTTTTAAGACTTTGTTCTCAACACTGTCCTTTGGGACTTATCCTCTCCAGACCTTAGAGGTTTCATCTATCTAGAGACCTAATTATAAGTCTTCTCCAGTACCTTAGATGTATCATTACCTTAATTCGAACTTCATGAGCCTTTGGGGGTGCCACCTCTACCTCTTCTATGGAGAGAGGTTTTCTAGCCTCCCAGGCAACAGCAGCCTTGCATTTGATAACCTGACATGGGAAAAAAAAAAAAAAAAGACCAAGGTGTTTATCCTCCTGAATAATAAGCTGGTTATTAGTTAATTTAGATACTGATGAATGCCAGAAAGTATATCACAGATTTACAAAGGCAGATATACCTCTAAGTGATAATGAGAATTATTTTACCTGTTTTTAGATTTCATATAAATAATATGCATTAAAATATTTAACTGCGATGACCACAAGGCTAGATATAAAAGCCTCATTTGGTTAAGAAGTTTTATTCATCAAATATTTAATGACTCTCTACAATGCATCAGGAAAAGAGGTTACGAATAGAGGTTCTAAGAGAATCTGATTCTGTGGCCTGGCACAGGGCCCAAAGAATCTGAATTCTTAACACGAGTTCTCTGAAATTAATTTGCTCAAGCTAGAGTAGGTAGCACTGGTGTAGTGCACAACTGCAGGGTGGGAAAGACTATAAGGAGTATTAGAATAGGGGAACTTTAAAAAACTACATCTATCCTTTTTAACTATGCTATCCAATACATTATCCCATTTGCCACCTGTGGCTGTTAAGCACTCGAAAAATAGCTAGTGTGAATAGTTTATCTGTAAATGTAAAATATACTCAGATTTTGAAGGGGTAGGACCAACCTTCAAGTAAGAATATTTCAATACTTTTAAAATATTGATTGCAATAGTATTTTGAATATACTGGATTAAATTTTAACCCAATTTTAAAATAGCTAATAGAGAAGTTAAAATGACCTATGTAGCTTTTATTTCTATAGTATAGTGCTACCTTAAAGATTCTAGTCAGTACACACCTCCATTACCAGAGGCTCAAGCGTAATGAAGGTTTTGATCAGTTTACATAACAGTTATGAAATGTGTTGACAGTATAAAGGCTGAAACCATTGGGTTTATAGGAGTCAGACTGGAAAGTTAATTACAAAAAGTGTGATTTAAAGGGAGAGACATAAAGTACTACGAAGTGCAAAAAGTGGAGAAAAAGTGTAACTTTGGTGAGTTTGGGAAAGCTTTACTTTTAACAGGGATACTGAAGGAAGAGGAAGAATTAGTTATAGACAGTGATAAAACACCTATGTACAGGGTGATTGTGAAGAGGGAATGAGAATGAATATGAAGCCCCTAATACAGTCCTTGGCAGAGGGTAGCTTTTCAAAAACAGGTTAGTAGTTATTACTAGCAGTAGAACAAAGTATGGAGGAAAAGGAGAGTTGAACTATATAGAAGGATGAGTGGCTTGTGTAAACTGGTGAGGCCAGAAATTATTGCTTTTAAAATTAAAATGCTGATATTAAATCTGATGAGATAGCAAATTCAGACACTGTATTGGAATCTTTATTCACCTCAATATAAATAAATCTCAAAAGTCAAATTAAAATACTGACAATGAAGTCACATATGCTTGATCTCTAAAGCAACAATAAATAACATTTATTCATCCATAATCTAAGTTTTATGCTCCCCTTTTAAAGTATGCTTGAAAGAAGCTTAAACTTTTACTTTCAATGGCAATTCTAAGCAAAACAAAGCCACACTCTAAATCACAGGCAATTGCCCCACTTCAACATCTGAACTATGTTATGAATTATAACTTTTCACCTTCCCTGAATAAAGACATGTCGTATTAAGGAAAAACAACTGACAATTTGTTAAGTCTGAAAGATTTTTGGAGGTTACCATTTCTTTTCGACTCCAAAATTTAGGGACATAAATCTTTCTAGAAAATCTCTAAAGTCTACAAAGCAACTTTAGACTGATTACTCATGTTATTTGTATATTTCTACCTTTTCTTTATTGTCTAATGTGTACTTCAGGAACCTAAAATGGCCTGATTAAAGGAAGATATAAAGCTCTAGTGCCTAAATACCGAAACCTGTTACTGAAAGTCATCAAGAAGTCTTCCTTGGTATTTCTTGGTGGCATAATAACAGCGCAACTATGAATTTCTATCACGAAACAACCAGCAACCTAGAAGTTAGGAGCACCGCCTCTAATCGAAGCTTCGCCACCTGCAAGTATGACCCGGGGCAAGTTACAGGAAGTCGTGGAAAGGTTCCGCGACTTTATGCAAAACGAGGTACTAGGAAACCAATTTTACCATGGGCTAACTGACATAAACAAGAGTTAAGCTCCTACGGGCACCTCATCATCAACTTAATAAAGAAATGGGGCCTGAACAGAAAGATCTGCTTTACTTAGGCTGGAAGTCCTGTACTGGAGGACCTGTTGCACTTATTTTTTTGGCAGAGACAGAGCCTGGCCGCTCCTAAGCCATGTTTTCACCAGCATAAGAAGCACAGACCATTCCCGCCCTCCATCCTCCGATGCTCCCCGCCGCCCCTGCTGCTCAGATGCAGCAAAGCCCTCCCAAGAAAGGAGCCCAGACAGCGCTTTCCTCCTGCGGAACCGCTCGTCCCCAGCCCCGGTTCAGCTCCAGTCCCCAGCGGCGCGACTGCACCCTCTGCTTTCTCGCCCTCCCCGTCCCCCTCAGACTCGGTCCCGGCAGGGCCGGCGCTACCTGGTTCGCCATATCGCCCGGTTCGCACCCGCGGGGTACAGGGATCCGAGGGCCGCCGCGCGGCCGCAGACGTGGGAGGAGCGTGCGTCCTACGCGGGGGGCGTGGCGCGGGCGCGGCGGGGCGGGGCGTGCGCCCGCGGCGCCGTGCTTCCGCCTGCGCCGGGGGCGGAGCGTGGAGGCGGGGCTCGAGAAGCTGGGGCGTGAGGGCGGGGCCTGGGGCGTGAGGGCGGGGCCTGGGACGGGGAGGGCGGAGCCTGGGACGGGGAGGGCGGGGCCTGAGGTGTAGCAAGGCCTGCGCCCCAGCCGGAGCGGGTGGTACCCCTGGGAGGCTGAGTGTTGGCGGCTTCATGGCTGTCCTAACAGCTGGCTGCAAGACATCTGTGTTAGGAAAGGGGTTCCTCGTGTAACTTTAGCAGAGGAAGCGCAGATAAGGCTTACCAAGAAGAGATGTGGAAGGTGAGGGACCAGGATTCTCACCAGAAGCATGTGAGAAACAGGGAGAGGACTGCGTGGTCTTCCTGCTCCTTTGTACACGTTGTGTGCACTATGTCTTGAGATGAGTAAGGGTAAGTGCCCCTTCAAAGGATTCTCCATCGTGAGAGGAAACAGTTCTGAGAAGAATGAGAAAGGGGACACAAAGAAAGGGGGAGGGGTTCAGGAAGCTTCCCAGGCTCCTATTCCACCTGCTGCTGAAGGGTGAAGATAATTTTGGGTGGTCGGTAGGACACCGGGTGAGGAATTTGCAAGGAGTGGGTGTGTGTTTGGGGGTGGAGGGTTAGCGAAAAGTCTCTGGAAGGTGGGTGCAGTTGATGTGTTTTAGGAGTGGGCCAGAGTTCAGAGAGAGAGGATGAATGGAGTATTTGCCAATTAATTCTTAAAATGGTTGTCGTGGACGCCGAATTTTATTAAAATAGCTCTGCCAGACAGATAACTCTCTTGGCTCCTTTTCTTCAGTACACATCTCAAGAGTTGGCCATCTCAAAGATTCTGTCCAAAGTCCTTCCCTTCACTTCCCCCTCTATTCCACATTATGGCTTTTAACTTCTATTTATGTAAGGATAGCTTCTAGAGTAAGAATTAGGATGGCTCCCGGTAAATTCCAAGCGTGGGCATGCAACTACCTACTAGACATATGTCTCCATTAGGATATCTCACAGTTATCTCAAACTCAACTTGTCTAAAACTCATCTTGTAGTCGTTCTCCTTAAAGGCACTCTTCCTTCTGTCTATGTGGTAACAGGCACCTACTAGCCCTACCTAGAAACCTGGGAATTACAATTTCTCTCTTTCTATCTCCTGCAGTCAGTCTGTCACCAAACCCCAAATATCACTCACATTTTGTGCCTATTTTCTCCTCCTACTGTGCCTCCCTTTGTTCAGGCTCTCATCATTTCTTACAGGGTTTCTGACAAAGCCTTTCATCCGAATTCTGTGTTGCCAGGCTCTGGAATCTGAATCAAACTAATGCCCACTTACTGATCTTTCCAAAACATACATCAATCCATGCCATTACCTTTTACCTTTAATAAGTTTTGAATGATGTGGGTTATAAGTAAATAAATGTCATTCTTTTATTTAAAAAATTTCAAACTCTGTAGCTGGGCCTGCCAAGCCCTGCATAATGTTTCCTGCTTAACTTTCCATCCTTATTTTCTGCTATTGTGCCACACAAGTCTTTCTTCAACCTTATAAAACATTTGCAGTTACTTAATAGGACTGTTCTCTCTCTAAAAAAAAATATTTTTCTTATTTTGAACTCCGATCAAATGTAGAAACCTTCATAGTTACAGAGGTCAGCAGTAAAACCTTTACATCATTGCTCAGAACTGATTAGCTTTCATACACACATGTCCCTGACCAATCCAATCTCATTCATCAGCAAGTCCTCAGTAATCAACCATTGCCTTTATAAACACATGCACGCATGCATACACACACATACACACCCAGACATAGGCCCTTATTGTTTTAAATTAGTTTATACTTTTGCTTTTTCAGAACTACAGAGATCATGCATCAGGCAGACTGGAAGGTCTGATCCTCATATTTGGATATTTTCATCACTGATCCATTTCAGTAAGAGCAGTCTCAGAGAAGGATGGTTTTCTTTTTTTAATTCAAGGCCTTTGTATATGATAGAACTTTTGATTGTAATGTAACAAGCTTTTTTTCTAGTGAAAAAAAAAAAAGGAACTTTTTAGCAGAGAGTTAACTTTCTTTTCCCTATTGCAGATATATTGTCTATCTTCTGGGAATAAATGCTTGCATTTTTGTGGTACTTTGCTTACCATAATAATAGACAGAATTTTAAATTTCTGATCTGGCATATAAGGATTTTCAAAGTTGTCACTCAATCCGAATGAGTAAAAAGCTGAGAAATCAGAAACTCTTCTCAAATCCATCAGAGAAGAAGGGGACAGGAACAGAAGCAATATTTGGAGCAATAATGACTGAAAACTTCCTCAAATTAATGTCAGACACCAAACCACAGATGCAAGAAGCTCAGAAAACATTAAGGAGACTAAATGCCCCAGACAAACAAACAAACAAACAAACCTACAGTTAGGCATAACATATTCAAAATGCTGGAAATCAAAGTTAAAGAAAAAAATTTGGAAGAAGTCAGGGAGGAAGAATGCCTTACCTATATAGGTGCAAACATAATAATTAAATCTAATTTCTCCCCAGAAACCAAACAAAAAGAGAATGAAATATTTAAAATGTTTAGAGAAAAAATTTTCTAATTTAGAGTTTTGCATCCTGTGACTTTATCCTTCAAAAGTGAAGGAGAAATACTTTCCCAGACGATACAAATAGAAAAAATTGTTGCCAGTAGACCTGCCTTGCAAGAAATGTTAAAAGTTCTTCAGAGAGAGGGAACAATGGTATAGGTCAGGAACTCAGATATGTGTAAAGAGAGGAAGAGATTGCAGATGCATAAGTGAAGGTAAAATAAAAACTTTTATTTTTCTTATTATTAGTTGATCTAACAGATAACACTTTGTTCAAAATAATATCAAAAATATGTTGATTTATAGTTATGTGTAAGTGAAATGAATGACAGTAATGCTACAAGAGTTGGGGGAAGAAATTAGGATTACTTTGTTATTGTAAGGTACTAGCCCTACCAGTGAAGCAGTATAGTGCTAATGAAAGTAAACTTGAAGTACAAATTTGTTATTACAAAATTGTCATGGGGATGTAAAGTATAGCATAAGAAATATAGTCAATAGTATTGTAATAACTATGTTTGGTGTCAGATGGGTACTAGATTTATTGGGTGGTTACTTTGCTTTGTAAGTTATATAAATTTCTAATCACTGTTATACACCTGAAACTAATATAATAAGTCAATTGTAATTGAAAAATAAAAAATGATTTTAAAAAAGTGAACTTGGATTGGTTGTAAATATACATTGCAAACTCTAGGGAAATAGTAAAAAAATATTTTGAAATAGTTGATATGCTAGGAAAAGAAAATGAAATCATAACACCAGAGAAGGCAGAAAAAGACAAGAAGACAAAAATAGCAACAAAGGAAAAGGGCAACAAATAGAAACCAGTAACAATTATGATATTAATCCAACTTATATTAATAATCACACTAAAAGTGAATAGTCTAAATGCATCAATTAAATGACAGAAATTGTCAGTGTAAATCAAAAAACAAGACCCATATATATGTTGTCCACAAAAATTTTTTTAAATAGAAAGGCACATATAGATTAAAAGTAAAGTGATGGAGAACAATATAACATGTTAACACTAATAAAAAGAAAGCTAGAATGCTATATTTCAGACAGAGCAGACTTCAAAGCAAGAAATGTTGAGGTATAAAGAGAGGATCAATTCTCCAAGCAGACATACAGTTCTTAATGTGTATATGCCTAGCAACAGAGCTTCAAAATACGTGAGATAAAAAGGGATAGAATTGCAAGGAGAAACAGATAGTTTTATTTTAACTGTTGGAGACTTAAACATGTCTCTGTCAGAAATGGATAGATCCAGCGGGCAGAAAATCACCAAGGGTATAGTTGAATCAACAACATTGTCAATCACCTTGATATAACTGATATCTATGGACTATTTCATCAAAAAAGGGCAGAATACATTTTTTTTCTTAAGTTCACATGGAACATCCATCAAGACAACCAGCTTCTGGATTGTAAAAAACATCTTACCAAATTTAGAGAAATAAAAATTATACAGTGTATGCTCCCTGACTACTATGGAATTAAACTAGATGCCAATAGCAGAAAGATAACTGGAATAACTGGAATACACAGGAGCTTAAACCAAACATTTCTAAATAACACAGGTCAAAGAAAAAATTTCAAGAGAAATTAAGGAAGTATTTGAACCTAATGAAAATGAAAACAACAAAATTTGTGGGATATAGTGAAAGCAGTTCTTAAGGGGATATTTATAGCTTGAATGCATATATTGTAAAAGAAGAAAGATAAAACCAACATCTATCTTTCCACCTTAGGAAAGTGAAAAAAGAAGAGCCCGTTAAATCTAAAGTAAGCAGAACAAAAGAAATAATAGAATTTAGAGTAGAAATCAATGAAATTGCAAACAGCAAATCAATTGAGAACAACAACAAAATCAAAACCTGGTTCTTTGTAAAGACAAGTGAATTTGATAAGCCTTTATCTAGGCTAAGAAAAAAAGAGGGCTACACATTACTAATATCAGAAATGAAAAAGGGACATCACTGCAGATCCCATGGACATCCAAACGATAATAAAATAATACTATGAACAACTCTGTGCCCACAAAGTTGGTAATCTGATCAAATAAGCAAAGAACACAATCTGTCCAAAATTCACACAAGAAATAGATCATGCAAATAGGCCTGTGTCTATTAAAGAAATTTAATCAGTAGTTAATAACCTTCCAAAACAGAAAGTATCAGGCTCAGATGGGTTCACAGGTGAATCCTGTCAAATATTTAAGGAAAAAATTATACCAGTCATCTACAATATTTTTCAGACGATGGAAGCACAGGAAGATAGATCCTTAACTAATTCATTCTACGAGGCCAGCATTACCCTAATACCAAAACCAGACAAAGCCATTACAAGAAAAGAAAACTACAGACCAATATCTCTCATGAACTTAGATGCAAAAATCTTCAACAAAATGTCATAAGATTAAATCCAACAATTTATATGGCATGACCAAGTGGAATTTATCCCAGGCATGCAAGGCCGGTTCAGCATTTGAAAATTAATGTAATCCATGACATCAACCTTAAAAAGAAAAATCACATGATTTTATCAATAAATGCAGAAAAAGCTTTTGACGAAAATCCAATACTCATTCATGGTGAAAACTTTCAGGAAATCAGGAACAAAGGGAACTTTCTCAAGTTGATTAAGAACATCTACAACAAATCTACTACAACATACTTAATGATGAGAAACTAGAAGCTTTCCCACTAAGATCAGTCACAAGACAAGGATGTCCCCTCTCACTATTCTTTTTCTATATGACACTGGAAGTCCCAGCTAATACATTAAAGCAAGAAAATAAAATAAAAGGTATTCTGATCAGCAAAGAAGAAATGAAATTGTCTTTGTTCCCAGATGACATGATTGTGTATATAGAAAATCTGAAAGAATCCACAGAAACCTCCTGGAACTGATAAGCAATTATAACAATGTTGCAGGGTACAAGGTAATATACAAAAGTCAATTGATTTCTATATACAGGCAGTGAACAAATGGAATTTGAAATTAAAAATACAATACCATTTACATTAGCATGTTAACATATGAAATACTTAGGTGTAAATCTAACAAAATAGCATAACATCTATATGAGGGAAAACTGCAAAACTGTGATGAAAGAAACCAAACAACTAAGTAAATGGAGAGATATTTTATGTGCACGGATAGGAAGACTCAGTATTGTCAAGATGTCAGTTCTTCCTCACTTGATCTGTAGATTCAGCACAATCCTAATCAAAACCTCAGCAGGTTATTTTGTGGACATGGACAAACTAACTATAAAGTTTATATGGAGAGGTAAAAGACCCAGCATACTCGCTCAATTTTGAAGAAGAGCAAAGTTGAAGGACTGGTTCTACCTAACTTCGAGATTTACAAAAAGCTGTAATAAATCAAGACAATGTAGTATTAGTAAGAAAATAGACAAATGATCAATGGAACAGAATAAGGAGCATGTAAATATAGCAAATGACCTTTAAACATAGAAAAGAAAATACAATGGCAAAGAAAACATAAAAGAGAAAGATAATCTTTTCAAAAATGATGCTGGAACAACTGGACATCCACATATAAAAAATGAATCTAAACGCAGACACATGATTCAGAAAAGTTAACCCATAATGGATCATAGACCTGAATGTAAAATGCAAAACAATTAAAGTTCTAGAAAATGATATGTGAGAAAATCTAGAGGACCTTGGGTATGGCAATGACTTTTGAAATACAATACCAGAGACATGATCCATGAAAAGAATAATTGATAAGTTGGACTTCATTAAAATAAAAAAGATATCTACTCTCTTGAAAGACACTAACAAGTGGTGGGAGAGATGGAGCATGTAAGGGAGAAGAAGCAAACCCCTCATTCCTTCCCCACTGCAGGTGTCATTTCCTGGAGTAGCAGTGGCAGCCAAGCCAGTGGTGGTGGTGTCCTGTGTCTAGGGTGATATTGATGGTTCAGCCTGTAGCATCTGGGGTCTGAGGGCCAGGAAAGTAGCGACCAAATCAATTCTGCTATAAGGTTTGGACATAATTTCAAATCATATATCTCTGAAAGTATCTTCTAGTTCTCAATAATTCTAGGACCTACCCAATTTCCTCTTGATAAACTTTTATTATTTTAAATTAGAATTAATTTCTGTGACTTGTGATGATTCAATAAAGAGCAGTAGTAGTCATAGATACAGAGAACAAACTGATAGTTGCCGAATAAGAGGACGCCACGACCTGCACGGCTAGAGGGTTAATAATACCTGAGAGGGGGCGATGGAAGGATGGAGAAAAACACAGAGACAGTATATATGAAAGCCGGGACTAGGTGAGACACTACGCTCTGCTCAGATATAGTGACCCCGAGGCAAGCTCAGTGTGCTTATTATATACTTTTGAAGGTCAAGGAGGGAATGGGAGTCCTTCTCAGGACCTGAAACTTGTTGGCAGCAATAATTTCCCAAGGCCTGTCTGTACCCGGTTATCTATGCTAACTAGAAGCAGCTGTCTGTTAACAGTTCCCCTTCTCTGTTCTTGGCAGATTGCTACACAGCCAAGCATGGCTTTGCCAATGCTTTGGCCATAGGTCCAGCTCAGATCTAGCTTTCTATAGGAGGGGAGTTGAGAATGAGTGAAAAATATATAAAATATATAATATATATAATATATAATATAATTATATATTATATAATATATAATATATAAAATATATAAGGTGCCAGTTATAAAAACAGTCCTGGGGATGTAAAGTATAGCATAGAGAATATATAGTCAATGATGTAATAAATATGTGTGATATCAGATAGGCACTAGACTTATTGGGGTGATCACATCATAAATGATATAAATGCCTAATCACTATGTTGCACACCTGAAACTAATATAATATTGTATGTCAACTGTAATTGAAAAAAAAAAAACACCACCAAAGTTAAAAAAGCAAAACAAAGCAACAGTAGCAGGAGTATTGAAAGAAAGCAGACCATCAGAGAAATGGGTCTGTCTGGGATTAGTTATCTGACCTGGTTCAGGTTGAAAGCAGTGAAAATTCAATTGACTCTGAAGAGGAGAGTATCTCTAGGCATGCAGGGATGAAACAGTTAATAAAAAAAATTAACTTTGATTTCCTGGAATAAAGAGTAAGTATTGAAGGCAAAAGTTTGGGGGACCACAAGGTTTTGCCATAGAAGAGTATTAAAGGGCATGTCATTCAAAGCCCCTGGGGGTAGATAGTTGCTTCTAAAAGTGCTGGACAATTTAATGAAGAAGAATGGTTAATTCTGCTTTTCCATGATGTCAGGGCTCTAGTTCAGCTTCTCTGCCATTTGCCTCTCTTGTCTTTCCCATGGTTTCAAGATGACAGCTGCAGCTCCAGCCTGTCATGTCTTTACATGACAACATCCAAAGGCAGGAAGGAAAGGGTCTTCTCCTTATCCTCTCCTCCCCTTTTTAAAATCAAGAAGGAAATCACTGCCTAAAGCACCATCCCCTCCCAGCAGACTTCCCCTTATATCTCACTTGCCACAATGGAGTCTTATGTCTACCCCAAATCAGTCACTAGCAAAGGGGAATGGGATTAGACCAATCATAGTTTATATTTTGGAGCAGAGGGTGAGTACCACCTTCCCTGAGCTCATTATTGCCTGCTTCATGAATAAAAGTGGGATCTGTTTGTAAGGGAGAAGTGAGGAAACGCTAACGAGTAGGTGATCAGCATGGGCAAAACCATCTTTGGGAAGCCCTCATCTATTTATAATGTGACTTAAAAAAACTGCCAGCTTTGAATAGAACCCGGAGCAAGAGAAGTTCCACTTGTCTAGATTGCTATGAGAACAACTCTGATACTTTCCTTTTTCGGACTGAATGATTTTTAGTGGTCCGTGGCAGGATGTTGTCTGGAGCCTGTGGTGAATTCCTATAATGGAATAATGGTAGAGAACCCAGAGTTTTAGAGCAAAGTCATGCTCTCTTCAGTCTTGGTTATGATAAAAAATGCCTGAGCATGAGACAGTTTCTTACCAGGAAATGGGTATTTTTGGATCCACAGGATTTTAAGGCTGGACGTGCTCAGGACAATAGCATTAACAAGCAGGAGTGATAGATGTGGGACTGGACCCAAGCTAACCTGAAGGCACATGAAATTGCCTGAGCAATTGATTCATACTCCCAACACAATTCCACCTCTTGGGGAGATTTCCTATGATCAGTTCATAGAGGAGGAAGAGAATTTCGTCTTGGTTTGTCATCCTCTACACAATATTCAGGCAGTTTTAGACTTGAAAAACCCTGCCAGGGAACAGAACTTCAAGGATTATATCTCTCTGAGTCCTCTTTGATAAAAATGAAATAGCTCGAGGTATGTATCTACACTGATTAAGAGGCAGTGGTT
Source organism: Cynopterus sphinx (assembly GCA_030015415.1). NCBI lineage: Eukaryota > Metazoa > Chordata > Mammalia > Chiroptera > Pteropodidae > Cynopterus > Cynopterus sphinx. Next base: position 123,437,370 of record CM057382.1, read on the forward strand.
AATGATTTGGTCAGAGGATCAGAGACTTTGAAGAAATTAGGTGTAAGACTGGTAATAAGACTGGAAAAGAAATACGTGGATGAAACTTTCTTAACAGGCACTGAGTGTGAGGAAATTTCTGTTCCATGTGAGTCTCACCAAAATTCTGATTTTGGAAGAGATTGTCAGTAATCTGGTGACTGTCCTGGGAATGTTGTTTAGCAGCAATCCCCTCTCTACCCTTTCTTGCTCAACGGGGCTTATAAATGCAGTGACTGTGGAGGTGAGCTTGGGCCCAATAGCATAGATGTTCTTTACCAAGGCTGTTTTGGCTCTGCCACTGCTAGATGTCCACACTGATAGCAGCACCCACCCTTGGGTCCCCAATACAATACCTAAGGGGGGGGAGGTCAGACAGCCGCTCTGTGATAGACTGATTACATTGGCTCCCTTTTCATCATGGAGGTGGCAAAAATTTGTTCTCACTGGGATCAATTTTTATTCTGGATCTAAAATTGTTTTCTCTATCTGCCATGCTTCTATTTATACCATCATTCACGGACTTATTAATATAAATGAAACAAATTCAGACTCTTGGATTTAAAAAAAGAAGTATAGCAAAGGCATAGGCTTTTAATTATTCCATTATTTTGTAATAGTTAATAATTCCACATTGTATATATAGGAGAAAAGGAAAATGCTAATGATTCTCTTTTAATTTGGCAGAGACATTAAAAGACTGCTGAGAAATTCAGAGATGTTGATTATAATATTATTATGAGGTTGAAGCCCTATCAACAAGACAAAATAGCAGATTCTTCTTGGAGGTTATTTTTACAGGACAAGGTGACACTTTCTAAAGCCTTTGGAGTCTTATTAGGTCTTTCGGTTTAAATAACATTTATATTAACAGAGAATAGATTTGTTTTTAACAAAAACCAGAAGACACTTTAGTAACAATTGTGACTATTTGCATGTCTCCATATTGCTAAAAAGAACAAATTGATGCTCTTGGGAACATTTTTAATTTAATACTTATCAAATCAGGTTTTTAAAAGTAGCTTATGATGCAGAATTTTATTTCTCTTTCTTATAGCTTCATGAAGGATGTATTTCATTTCTTGGACTCCTTTGGTTAACTATAAAGTATTTAATTTTTAAGGGCAGGCTCTAAAATTTCATAAGCAAGCCGATAGAACAAAATTTTATTGGCAGAAATGGAGAGATAAAAACTGCTACTTAATAGTGATAAAATAAGGAAGATATAGTTTTTCTTCTATATTATTAAATACCTTATTTACTTATAATTTCCTTCTCAAAAGACCTTGAAACTTCAGAGAAGAAAAATGGCCTATCCTTGGGTTAAAGTGATAGAATAAAATCATTCTGTTTTAACAGCATTCCAGAGAGAAAATGTTTAGAAATTTTATATAGCTCAATATTTGTCAACATTAGAGATGGCTGACTAAAGGAAGAATGTGTAGATATTGCTTGCATTTACTGGCATACTATGAAGAATAGGTATATTATTCAGACTGCATACAAATATTGAGTTTAAGTATACTCAGAGAAATTTAATTAGGAATAAATAAGACATGGTGGTAGGGGTACCAGGAGTGTACCAATTGTCTTCATGTCTTCAACTGTCAGAGGGCCTGAACTTATTCTATGGTGCTCCAGAGAGCAGACCTTAGCTTTTAATGATTAGGAAAAAATTGGCCTTTGAAGGTGTTTAACCCAAGCTTCACTGGCTACCTGTCTTATTTTTTAAAACAATTTATTTATTAAATTTGGGATTGGAAACCATACATTGTTCTTGACCCAACTTTTTATTTTATACAGTTTCATGATTTTGAAATTAATAAATCAGGAAAATGAACACCTCTATGTCCTTTACCTAGATGTACCAATTAATATTTTTTCTCACATTTAATTTCTCTCTCACCCACCCACCCACACACGAGTGTGTACACATGTGCATACACATACTTACCGATGAGCTGTTTTAAAAGAAATTGCAAATTTCATTAAATTTTCTGTTAACTTTTTCAGTATCTTCTGTTACCACCCTTAAGATAATGTTCAGCTTGAAGATTCAAAGATTCTTTAAATTTTCTTATGAAAATTCTCATAAGCAAATAAAAAAAATAGAGACTGTTTTCCATGTGACGTAGGATTTATTTACTGAGGTTAATAAATTCTGCCCTTCCTACACCTCACAGGGTGTATTGCTGGAAGGCCTACTATTTGCAAGCCCCTCAAAGAATATGAAAAATGGCCTTGACCGCAAGTGAAAATTTTGGAGGATCAAACAAAATATTGCACATGAAAGTACTTTAAAAAATGTCAGTTATGTTGTAACTAAAAGTTGTTATTCTCTCCCTGAATTCTTTTTCTCAAATAGCATCTAGATGGAAAAATAAAAATGTTAAATAAAAAACACCAGAGGGCGCTGTAGTAGCATTTAGAAAGCAATGACAGTCCAGATGTTTGAAGAAATAGCGACTATAACTTTAAAACGTTTCTTTTCAGAAGTATACACTGTGATTGTATTACCTTATAAATTCAAGTATTGTTCACCCTATTAACTGGCATTCTTAAGGATGCGTGATGATTTCAGACCAAAAAATCACGAATAAAAAACTGGCCTGTAAATCTTACGTTAGAGAATCCAAACCTTTAAAATAATGTTTTTGGTTTTTTGTTTGTTTGTTTGTTTGTTTTGTTTTCCTTCCCTTGGAGGGTTCAAGTGCCATTCCGGTTTTGTGGACTTAAAACGTGTTAAGAGTTAAATAAAGACACTCAGAGCCAAAGAAGATCAGAGAAGGAAAACAGTTCTGTGGCTGTCAAGAACTGAAAAGGAGATGGATCTCAAGGTGGACCTGAGGCGGACTGAGGAAGGTAAGAAAAGGTGGGGTGGAGATGAGAAGAACAGAACGGATTCTGAACGAGAAAGGCCAATCACCTGCAGGTTGCATCCCATTCCTTACAGTGCCAACAAAGGAAGCAGTTACAGATGAACTAGCTTCCATTTCTAATGAAAGAGGATCTTAAATCAGGAGGAATATAAGTTTCTACTTTGAGACATTTACTACCTACCCTCTTCAGCTAAAGCTTCGGAGAAGTTTATCTTCTCTCAGAGATCAACATGTAGTAAACATTAAAAAAAAAAAAAACTGGTGGTTTTCCGAAATCATGCTAAGCTGGGGGCTAGTCATTGTTGCTCTGCTCCAAATTATTATCTGTTTTATCCTTAAACTGTTCATGTAGCACCTATGAGTATAATAGTTTGAAAATTCTCATTTTGCTTGTATGGAAGTCTTATTGTCTATTAAATCTTGTAACTACAAATATTTTTGCTTAAATTACTTTATTATAAGTACATTATTTTTTGTCACTTTTGGTTGACTTTAGAAAGCAGATTAATTAGTGCACATTACAGATCATTAAACTCTATAAAGCTCTAAAAATATGTTGTAATAATTATTGAAGATAAAAGGGCAATTAATAAATATGAGAAAATTTGAGAGTATAGATGTGTTTTTTTCTTTTTAAAAATCTTCAATTATATATATGTATATATATATATGTATACATTCATTTATATATGTATCCCACTTCTGATATCCCGCAACTTGTGATTATAGTTCACAATAGTAAATGGGGCTAAGAAAAAAGAAATTAACAGATGTTTAAGAGAAAATTATTTAGCAGTTTATTAAAAAAGAAATTACATAGTAGCATTGTATATGTATACACGTACATATATAATATCTATTTTAAAGATGTATGTATCTTATGCACATAAATAATAGTGATTTTTTCTAGTTCCTCATTTCCACTTCTCTAGAACTAGTTTTAAACAATTTCTAAACATCATATGATTCCATTCATAAACACATCAGTTATCATAGTTATTTAATATAGGAAATGTTAATATATTTTATGGATATGAATGCTATAATCTTTATAACTATTTGATTTTGAGATATTAACTGAATATTTGTTTAAATTTATGGTGATTCTTATTGATTATATCAGGTAATAAAGTAACCAGACCAGTTCATATTCAGTCAGATAGTGTTCCAAATTTCGCCTGGCATCTTCAAAAGGTCAGAACTGTTCGGATGCTGTTAATAATTTAAAACAATAATCAGTATAATTTTCATAGTTAATTTAACCAAAACCCACAAATAATTTTTGTTTTTCCATGTCAGAATATGATTTAATCTTTCTTTAGAGACATAAATTGCTAAGTCTAATTTTATTTATCTTGTCGTCCTCTTCCATTCATGGCATTGATGATACTTTATATATAATGTCAATAAGCTTGGGGAAAAGTGAGGACCCTTGCTTGGTCCTCAGCAAGGTCTTTTTCGCCCAGTGGTGCTATTGAGAAGTAGAGCATACTAAGGTTGTAGTGAGCTTTTTGCCTTGGAATGGTCATTGCTCTTGGGTCTCCTGTAGCCTAGGGCAATTTGGGGTGATTGGTGTGTTGGAATGCTACTTTCTGAGAATACAAATATTCTTACTCTCGGATAACTCCTTCTACATGTAGAAGCAAAGAGAGAGATAAACCTCAAGGACAGAATTCCTTATCTTGGACCTTACTGCTGGAGCTGTGGAATCTGTGGCATCGGCAGGTTGCCATGCATAAATGTTTTCTTCACTCAGGGACTGGAAGCTATACTTCTCTGTAGAGGGAGAATCTTTGTGCCCTTCCTTCACCGTAAATGAGGGCACTGTGCCATAACAGGGTAATTGATCATTGTATCCTATCCTCTTTTCTCCACTTTCTTGCTTCTATGCAGTTAGTATAGCAGGAAGACCTGTCCTCAATTGTGTTTCCAGTAGCCATACAATGAGCACACCTGGGAAGTTCCACCTTCTGCCTTCTCCAATGCTGCCTTTCCACCTGTGTGGGCGGTCAGTGAGCCAGAGTGGAAGTAGGTGGCTTCATTCAGGTGTTTCCCCTAGGCCTCCATTCTACCACTGATTACTAGGCCTGCTTTAAGAGTTGGGAGACTTGGTCAGTTATTAATAAAGTAATGAAATATTTTCTCTTTACTGTCACTTAGCATCCCTTGTTGGGTAAATTTATGACTGAGAAATCTGAGGGAGGAGGAGCTAGAAGCTGCAGGGTCTCAGGCCCCAAATGACAACCCAACTCCTAACTTGAGGAATATTCCTTGAGGAATATTTGAGATTGAGCAGGATGTTGTGGGACTCATACGTTAAGTTACTTAGTGTAGCTTTAGAAAGAGTGTTGATTTCTTTTTAAAAATTGAACTTTTTGGTATGTTATAGCTAACTTGTTTGCAAATTAGGGAGTTCATGTCAGTAGGGACATTTTCTTGGGTTTCTTTCTTATGAAGTAGCCCAGGTCATTTTACCGTGGGTCTATTTTCTTTTGTAACATTTCTTCTTTGTGTTAAACTTCTGTCATTTAACTTTAGACTTTCCTTCACCCCTTTTCCTTTATAATGTCTTCTCTTTGCTTTTTTTTGTCCTACATCTCCTCTATGCAGCATTGTTCCTGGTGTTTTGTCTTTTGCCTCTATTGATCAAGGCTGTATACTTGATCATTTTAATAAAAATTGTTGAACCTAGCCTTACCCACTCCCCAACTGCTAAGAAGCCTCCAGTTAGGACATTTCTATAAATCAGTTATCAGGGTCCATCCATGTCAAGAGAGCACAATAAAGCTAAAATGGCGGGTCAGAATGTTTCTTATAGGAGACCAATGACAAAGCAAGGGGACAAGAGAGTTGGGGCATCCTTTTAAGTATCTGATACCTATAACTCACTGTTCACATCATCATGGTTTTCACCTGATTCTGATAAAGAAGGGCCTGAAGTGGGCACTCTTTGTCAGAATATAATGATTCCAGAACCAGGGCTATATAGGACCAAAGGGACCTGAGGTTACACTTTAGAAATATCATTTTTTCTTTCCCAAATGGCCTCTATTTAATCTTTAAAGCAGATTTAGTACCTCTGATGACATGGAAAGTGTCAGAAAAAAAACTGATTGGTTTTTTACATAAAAGAAAAAATAATATAGTAAAGGTTTTTCAAGCCACATACCCATCTGTTTGCTAATTTACCTTTTTCCTTGGAGAATTAGGTCAAATGCCTCATTGATTTTGTCAAAAGGCAAAGTATCGGTTACCAAAACATCCAGATTGAATTTCTTGTTCTTGTAGTCAGTAACCAGCTTAGGGATAGAATCCACACTTTTCCAACCTGTTATTTGGCCAAAATGCCAAGTAAAGACATAGTATTTGTCATGAAGATGTAGTGTAATCAGAGTTGCATGAATGAAATTATCAAGTCAGTTTCAGCTTGCTCTGTATAGACTAAATTATAATACATAAATTAATTTATGTATTTTATGTAATTTATATATTTTTATCTACTTAAAATTTTTTCTTCATAAGAAAAATTCAAGATTATTTTCTACTTCTAGATAAGAAATTATGTCAGTTTGGTTAAAGTTTACTATTTGTTCCTGTGTTTGTTTAATTTTCACGTTGTATTTACCCATCTATACACACTGTTTACTTTCAAGTAATTTATAGAATAGATTTCCTGTAGTCTTTAGATGTTTTCTAGGTACTTAATATTTAAACAATGAATTATTTTTCTTTCCTTTCAATAACTTTATTTTAAGAATTTGAGTACTACTATGGAGAATATTAAAAGAAAACAAAACTGACCACCAAAGAATGTTCCATTGATAGTACGACCCATTATCATCTCTACTGGAGAAAGAATCAGTTCCTTGTTCTCCATGGCTACTCCAATGAGTGTACACGATCCCCAACCTACTGTTGTGCAGTTCAGGGCTGCTTTCTTGGAAGGTCAAACAAAAAAGACAAGATGAGTAAGTAGAAAAGTAGAACATAACTCCAATGTGGATATGTAGTATGTTTTAGGGAAAATGTATTCAACTCTGCATATGAGATAATGGGAAGTCATAGTGTGATAGATTGAGCTTTATTTGTTTCAGATAGAATGTCCAATAAAACTTTGAGATTCATCAAAAATGATATTTAAAAGAAATGTAACATAGTATTTCATCCTGTTTAATACCATAGTTATATGAACCTAGAATGTATATCATTGTATATCAAGAAAAATATACATATATGAAGTTAGACAAGGTCTATAGACTATAAACTCTATAAACTCTAATCAAAAAGCTTTTGACTATTTACCATGGGTATATACTAAAATATTTGCAATTCCAGGGGTATAGGATCAAAATATTTAAAACCATTAATAGAGAGTGGTTAAGTATTCACTAGAGCATAGGATGAGGCACATACTGTTATCTTGGTTAATCTCAATGCAAGATAAGTGAAAAGGAATGCTATTTAAATCAGAGAGCAAAATAGTTAAACAAAATGACACTGGCTGCTGCTCATGAAACATTTCCTCTGCATCTCTACACTTTTTAGTTTTCTTACAGTTAGGTAGAGTTATATGACTAGTTCTGGCCAATGGGCTAGGGGCAGAAGTGATGTGTGTCATTTTCTAGCCAGAACAGAAAAGCCAGTGCACAACTTGCTAGTTGTCCTTCTCCTGCTGTAACAACCAAGAGGACCTCAGGTTGAGATTGTGAAGCCACAAATTTGAACCTCCTTGATTGCTGTCACCACATGGAAGATAGTGGCCCAGGGGAGTTGCATTGATCTTTGCATGAGAGAAAGAGAAAACATTATGGCAACCTATAATAAGTTTGGGAATAATATAAAAATGCCAGGGATTGAAAATGTAAATAAGTTAAAGAAATATATAAACCCTGGGTGGCCATTCCACATATAAGCCTTATGGTAAGGAAACAGATGAACATTTAAAACATTTTGAGACTAACATTACAAAAGAAAAATGTAAATATTTTCCTATATCCTTGCCATAGTTGGCAGTCAATTGATTATGACCTGTTGGGGCAAGTTCTACTTATATAGAAGTCTCAATAGGAAATATAATTCCTTTTCATGACTGATCACTATATAAAAGAAGCAATTTGAAGTACAGTAAATTCTTTGTCTTTTCTCTCTTTTTCTGCCTTATGAGTGGCAGAAGAAATCAATGACTAGAACTTGAAGAACATGTTTTAAAATTTTTGTTTGATTATGTGATTATTTACTGTTTTGGAAATTCCTAACACTTCTAAATAGCAACTCTTCTGTTTTCTGTACTTTTTATACAGCATAAACATACACACACACACACACATATATGTATATATACACACATATATATACTGTATAGAGAGATCCATAGAGAGGGGAAAAGACCACAGGCATTACCTGTCAATTGAAGATAGTTGGCTACACTGACTTTTTTAAAAAATGTTTTTCCTATTGCTTTTTCTACATTTCTGAATTTAATCTAAGCAAAGAATTAAATTCCATAATAATGAAGTGATGATTTAATTAAATGTGTATTATATGGAAATACAGTATTTTATTTAGTAGGCTCTGATAACTTTTGATAAGAATTATTTTTAATCCTCAAAATCTTATAAACTTATCAGCTATTATGATTTGCTAATTGTGTTGTGGTTTTTAAGGCTGATTTAGAGCATTAGAGGTCATTGAAATCAAGTTTATACCTATTATTGGAATCTCCTCTACAACCCAAAAATGTATCTTTTCCTAGTTATGGAAACTTTTAGCTCATCCTTTTGTGATTAAATAAATTCATTTCTTTTTATTTGGATTCTCTATTGTAGTTATATTTCATAATTTAAAATATGTTTCTTGGTACAATAAATAAGTTAACAGAACATGCCAAGTTTTAGATCTATGGTTCTCAACTTAAGAAACTTATAAAAAATGTTGGCACCTGGGCCCCTAACTCATGAGAATATCCTGGGGTGTGGTCCATTCATTAGTACTAAAGAAACTCAGTAACTCCTCAGGCACAACAGTATAGCCACTGTTGAGAATATTTGTACTAGAAAAACAAGGTAAATGGTTGAATTTCAATATTTGTAAAATACTTGAGCTGTGGAAAGTGGAGGAATGGATGTGGCACATTGCAAACTTGGTGCAGGTGCCAAGGACAATTAAGAAAGCAGGACCTGAGGCTTTGAACACAAGGGAGCAGTGCAGGACAAGGAACCCTTAGTGCATGAATTTTTGGTAATAGCTAACATCTATTGAGAGCTTATTACCTTCCAAGTCCACTTTGAAACAGTCGTATTATTACAATGAAATTATTTGGAAAGATCTAGCAATGGCAGTTTGCTACTCTTAGCATCTCTTCTTGGTCTTCACTTTTCTAGAGAATGGGTCAGTCAGGTAAGAACCAAGGGGAAGAAACAGCAAAGCCTGCTCCTGGTTGAAGTATAGAATTTTATTTTTATATCTTTCCTAAAAGAGGGTTTTAGGAGCTCGGCAGAATGAAGGTGTAGATAAAAGCAAATAATGCACAGCTACTTCACAGCTTTCACTAATGAAATAAGAAGAAGCCACAGGCAGATAATTTAGATGATGAATTCTTTGGCCATTTCATTAAAACAAAACAAAACTACTTAGTGTCTTTGAGCAAATATGCACTAGGTGACTCTTCACTGGATAATAAAACTGGACACTCTGACAAGTTAACTTTTTCATCTATTGCCTGTACAGTTGGCTCTTTATTCTACTTTTGGAGTAATATAGACATGGCTGGCTTCATGGGCATGCAGCCAGTGCTGTCACTCAGGGCCTTCAGAAGGGTGTTGAAATTATGTACCCTGTCCTGAGAGGAGGAGAAATCTCAACGATACAAACCTGAAGTGTTCATGAAAAAAAGATTCACTTTTAATTTTGCACTTTGTGTTCGTATGTCTGTTTAATATATTGAAAATTTCAAAAACACAATTTGGACCTAATTTTGTAGCCCATTTATTGAGATCTGACAGAACTGGATTGTCTTTAGTTTGCTGACTTCTCCCTGCTTTACTTTTAAATGGGAGTGGGTACCCCTGGCTATTAAGGTGGCACCATTTACCTTCTCTTACTCTCCCCTTTAAATCTCTGTTTTCCTTTTTTTTCATTTCTCATAGACATAATTCTTTTAAAATTTTTATTTCTAAGTCATCTCAATTTATTGTTGTTTCATGTGGAAGAATAAACAGGAATATTAATAACATTAATATTAAGTAGTTATCAGTAATATTTATTAAATATCAATAATAAAATATTGAATAATATCTAATATAAAATTGAGCACTGCTTATTATATAAATATATAATTTAAATATTTCTATAAATATATTATTATGAAATGTGAAATGAATAAATACATTAATATATACTGTTAATATTTATTAAGGTTAATAAATATTATTTCTTACATACTATTATGAAAATATACCTACCATGACTTCAAATCCGCCTACACAATCAAAGGCAAAATCCACACCTCCATCGGTCATTTCAATAATGACCTCTTGGATGGGTTTTTGTAGGTCTCTAGGATTGAGGCAGTCAGTGGCTCCAAGGGTTTTGGCCTTTGTAAACTTCTCACTGTTGATGTCAATAGCTATAATTCTTGAAGCTCCTGCTACTTTACAACCTATTAGAGCTGAAAGACCAACGCTTCCCAGACCAAAGATGGCACAAGTAGAACCAGGGGTGACCTGCAGGCAGGAAAATGATAAATTAACTTAAGAAGCAGCTGGTCCCGCTTTTATTTCAAGGAACAGAATGATATGGGAACAAGAACATTTAAATAAAAAATTGTTTGTGATAAAACAAAATAATATAGCCACTTAAGGGAATCTGCCAGTGTGAAGAAGGATATGTCACTGACTAAATTTGGAGAATTATTTGAGAGCCATTAAGATCATCAGTTCATAAGGAACAAGCCCAAGTGCAAATTGTTTCCTTGTCTTCTTTTCCCCTTTAGTTTTATGAGAATAAAATTCTAAAACTCACACATTTTAAAGGGTTTATTGTTTTTTTCCATATTTTTAAAATTCAAAAAAATTTTCAATTACAGCTGACATACACTATTATATTAGTTTCAGGTGTACAACATAGTGATTAGACATTTATATACCTTATGAAGTGATCACCCCAATAAATCTGGTACTCACCTGACACCATACAGAGTTATTACAATATTATTGACTATATTCCCTTTTTCACTCACTTCCAACCCTCCTCCTATCTGGCAATAAGGGACATCTTGTCATCTACATTTCTAATAGGCCTTATCTGATTGTATTAATGTTATAGTTGGTTTTGGATGACCACTAATATTTCTCTAAATATGAATTAACTCACTGAGTCATCCAAAATTGTCAATTCATTTAAATGAAATGAGGTCTAAATTTCCTTGCATGGCTTTGGAGGTTTTTTATTATCTCCCCGCTTTCACCTTTTAACTTCATCTCCATGATATTTCCAGCACTCCAGCCACAACAAACTGTTGCACTTTTCTTTTTTCATTTGAGCCCCTCCCTTGGAGCCACAAAAGGGATAGGAGTAGAATTAGAGATGAATTACTAGCTTAGGAAGAGGAATCTGTAGCATCAGGGAGAAAGTGGGAGAGGCTATATGATTATGGGTGGGAACCTCTGTAGTTTCTGTTGTCTCTTGAATGGGTCTGCTGTCCCAGGATGAAGATTCATGTTTAGGGGACACATTTAAGCTGTATTTAGATTAGGGATGGTCTATAATTAATGTACCAGTGTAGAAAAAGAAATTAAAATGAACTGGGTGCCACCTATATGCCACTTGCTGGGCTAGATATCTTACATATGTAATATGATTTAATTATTCCCTCAGCAATTTGTAGCAGATATTATTATAGAGAGGTAGGAGTAGAGAGGTTAAATAATTTGCCAAAAATCACAGAGGTAATACATGACAGAACCAGGAATTGAAGACAATTCTAGCTGCTTTATCATGCTGACTCCTAGTAACTTGTATTTTATATAACCTTGTGATAACCATTTTACCTTGGCAGTGTTGATTGCGGCTCCATAGCCAGTTGAAAATCCACATCCAAGCAGACAAACTCTCTCTAAATTTACATCATCGTCTATTTTGGAAAGATTAACATCTGATACTACAGTGTACTGAGAGAAGGTACTGGTACCCAGAAAATGGTAAACTGATTTGCCTTTGCAGGTAAACCTGCTTGTGTTGTCTTCCATTAGGTTTTGTGAAAAAAGAGGATCTTTGAGTGAACTAAAGAATTAAAAAAACGATACAGAAAAAAAAAAAAGTAAATGGACCACTTATTACTTTCTTGACAAAAATGTTAGGCATTATATATTTGTTATCACAATTTTATAAGATGGAAAATTGAGAAAATGACTTAAGACTTTTTGCCTAAATATATATGTATATACATAAATAAATATTATACAATATACAATATATTATATATTATTTATGTTATCTAAATAATATATTATAATTACATATATAATATAATATACTATATTATATAAGCATATAATACAAATGATATATGAATATAATATAAATAATATAAATAATATATAACATAATATATAATATAATACATATAATGAAAGTAGTCTATTATAGTGATGATAATAAACTTTTTATTGAATAGATTCATATGTCAAAAACTTTTTTAAGGGTTTTATATGTATTAATTTGAAACATTTTTTATTATGGACAACTCAAACATATATAAAAGTAGAAAGAAAAGCATAATGAATCTCCATGTAACCACCTCCTGACTTCAGCAATTATCAACTCATGGCTAATCTAATTCCATCTATTGCCCATTCCTACCCCTCACACTACCACTATTCTTCCCCCATTTTGGACTATTTTGAAGTAAATCCCAGATATCACTATTTCATTGTAAATATTTGAGTGTGTATATCTAAAAGATAAAGATTCTTATAGGTCCACACATTGCATTTGGTTGATATGTTTCAAATCTCTTTTAATTTATAGATTTTCACCTCTCCTGTCGTTTTTTCCCTTGCAATTTACTTGTTGAGGAAACAGCCATTTGTTTGAAAGAGTTTTTCTCATTCTAGATTTTTCTGATTGCATTGCTGTAATCTGGTTTAACATGTTTCTCCATTGCCAGATTTTCTCTAAACTAGTATTTTTGATCTAAATGCTTGATCTGATTAGGGTTTTATGTTTCTGTAGGAATAGGCGGTGTTGTGTATTTTCATCTGGAGGCACATAATGCCTTATCTCTCTTTTTGTGATATTAGAAAAAATTTATGGTTATTGCCAAAGTCTTTTATTTCATTAAAAGTTTGCAAAAGGGCATATTAATTCTTTGAATATCTGCAATAATTCTTGAAGTAGGCATTATTATCCCAATTTTATAAGTGAGGAAATTGAGACACAACAATAGATATAAGAGCAGTACGATAACTAGTTTTAATTAGCATTAAGGACAAATAGAACTTTCTGTAGTCTCAGTAAAGAATAAGATGATTAAGATTTTGGACTCTGGTACACTACTGCCTACATTTAAAAGTTAGCTCCAAGACATATCCATGTGGCATGGAATAAATTACTGTGCCTCATTGCATTCCTCTTTTATCTTCTGTAGAAGTAGCTACCATTCCAAATTTGGCATCTAACATTCAGGTGATATATTTATACCTTTACATACACATGTGATCATAAAACAATATATGGTATTTTTGTATATGACAGCTTACTAAATATGTGTTAGCAACTTGCTTCTTACTTTTAACATTATTAGTGTGTGAGATCACAATGGTCCCACTTAGCCCCATGGAATATATTTCAAGACTGCCACTGGATGCCTGAAAACTTGGGTAGTACCAAACCTATATATACTCTATTTTTTCCTATATATACATACCATTTCACCTAAAGGAAGCACTTCACAGATTGTGGCATACATGAATTTCCAGCATCACTACTCTTGTGCTTTGGGGCCATTATTAAGTAAAATTAACGCAAGCACTGAGATGTCATTTCAGTGGATCTAATAATCAAGAATGGCTACCAAGTGACTAATAGTCAGTGAGTGTATACAATGTGGATTCACTAGACAAAGAGATGATTCACATTCTGGGCAGTATGGGGTGGAATGGCATGGGATTTCATCCCACTACTCAGAATGGCACATAATTCAAAACTATGAATTGTTTATTTCTGGGATTTTTCACTTAATATATTCTGATTGCATTTGACCATGAGTAGGTAACTGAAACCATGGAAAGTAAAACTCCAGATAAGAGACCACTGTAGTCTATGTTGATACAGGTAGATCAAGTTTAGCCATTTTCATTGTTACAAAGTATTCCATTGTGTTGTTTCATAGAAATTTGTTAATCTATTCTCTTACTGATGGACATTTGTGCCATTTTCAATTGTTTGCTATTATAAACAATGTTGCAATGAACAAACTAGTACATGTATCCCTGAGTGATCTTGCAACAGTTTTTTGTATGCATTTAAGAGTAGAATTGGTGAGTAGAAAATACATACCTCTTCAACTTTTTATAGGTATTGCCAATGCCGGGCCCAAAATGTTTGTATACTCTTACTAACAGTGTATTATAGGGCTTACCCGAGTTTCATGCAAATATTCGTGCGTGGACTCAGACAGAACTTGCATTTTCCACATTGAGGTAGATAGAGTGGAATTACTTTGTCACCTAGAAAGAAAGGCCATATGTTCGTTGGTGCCTAAGATGTTACTTATAAAATTCACCTACCAGATGAGTCAGTGGAGGAAAGGAAAGCACCATTCTTTAGGGTATATATTTTATGTTCAGCAGAAAATATAGCTGGCTACAACATTTTGTTACTATCTAAGATTGCTGATTACCCCAAGTATTGCATATTCTGTCTTTCTTTTTCTTTTTTTTCTCTGCTGGGCAATCGACCAACTAATCTGTATTGATACTATCAGGGGAAGAGTCTTGTCTGAGGACTCTTCTGTCATTGCAACTCTTTGCATTATGACTTTTATTTATTACATTTCTAAACACCTGTATGGACTAGAACACCATTATATAATAGTAGAAGTGGACGTAATAGGTTAGATATGGAGAGTAAACTTTATGTGCTATCTCCATGTTTCACCATTTATTTTACTCTCAAATGCTATATTTTAAACTTTTTATTTAATTTCAGTTTAAAATGCCTTCTAGCCTCTGATAACCAAGGTCCAATAATAAATAACATTAGTTCAACATTTAGTATGTGCCAGATACCATTTTAACTGCTTGCTTTTATTGTCTCATTTAATTCTCAGAACAACCCTTTGTGATGCATGCTATCATTGTCTCCACTTTAGAAAAAAGAACTCTGAGTAACAGAAAAGGGACTTAACAGTCAGTAAGTGGAACAGCTGGGACTACATTAGCCAGACCCCTTCATGGATATAAACTTTTGGGAGCAACTGGTTTTTGTGATCTTGTTTGGAATGAAAAGATACAATAGACCTCTCGATTTGGAGTATTCTCATTAAAGGAAGAAAGAATGAAACAGTTCATCCTGCCTGATAAGTCCCCAGTATTTGGTGGATCTGTTATGAAATAGGAAGTTAATAATTTTAGCCATTGACAGGTTTCATTTATGTATTATTTTTATTTTTCAAACTTCCGAAAAGATACTTAAACTAACATATTTCTCACACGTTACTCATAAGACCTCATTCTTTAAATTTTTATTTAAATTTGTCTTCTCTTTTAGAGGAGGTTGTTTTAAATTGTCATTTGTGCCTCCGTGGAACCTTCAGTTTAAACTAACTTTGTAGCTTTGCTTCATGGTACAATTTTTCAGTGCTATAGGTAAATAAAGTGGCCATGTTCCCCAGATACTATTAGCTCTGCTTTCAAATATTCTGTCTCATTGTTAGTCTGTGATAGACTGTGTCTCAGTTTTGCTTTGGAAAAGATGATCCCTCTATGTAAATAGAGATCAATTATAACATAATAAGCCAGGAGTGTATTAGGAATTATCTCTGAAATATCCAGACATTTCTGTTTAATTGGAATCAGAAAATAAAATACCTGGTTTGAAGTTGGTCACTCCTGGCCCAACACTTTCCACAATTCCTGCAGCCTCATGGCCAAGGATCACTGGGAACATAGACTTTGTATTTTTAGGATGGATAATATGGGCATCTGAATGGCATACAGCAGTGGCAATTATCTACAAAGCAAACACATACTTGAGTCATGTTTCTGTAATCGTATCATTGGGATAGTTAGGTGGATAATTTTAGGCCCAATGTCACCTGAAAACTTTACAACACTCTTAGAGCTTGATAAAATAATTATATTTTGAAAAATAAAAGAATGAAAATATATTAGGATGTATTCTTTCCCTCTTATAAATATGCCTTTGTTTTCTACTTTTTACTGTCTTTGGAAAATCATAAAACAGATATAAATGGCAGTTACTCTCTGTAGGAGAGGAGAAATAAAAAAGAATAGGGAAAAGTTAAAGTCTAATAGGCAGAGGGAATGGAGAAAGCTCAGGTTTCTAGGCCTCGTTCAAATTTTGTTGAAACTGCATGAAATGAAATAAAGGTAGTAAAATTTTATAGTTAAAGGTGAGATACTAAATATAGGTAGGATTGTCTAAATTAATTACTGCTATATTATTATTATTATTATTATTATTATTATTATTATTTCAGATTCTGCTCATGAGGATGTCTCATTTATTCTCATGGATAAGCCCTTGATGTCGTAGTCTGGAGGAAATACATGGCCTTTTCTCCCTGCTAACTCACTCCTGGTCCCTTAAACTGGCCACCCAAAACCTTATGCTGCCCAGGGCAGCATTTCAGTATTTCCTCTTTCTTGTTTTGAACCAAATTCTCTATCTTACTTTTAATAACACTTTTCAATAATTGGCAACTGGGAAACAAGCAAACAAAACATAACTAATTCTAATCCAAGGTAAATTCTTTTATCTAATTCTCAGGGTTAATGATTCTTAGGGTTAATGATTAATGTTGAGATAAGGTAGTTAAATTTTAAGCCTATTATCAATATTCTAAAAAATAAATAATAATTTACCCTTCCTGGGGTGTGGTAAGCATTGTTTTGTTTTTGTTTTTTTTTTTTTATCTGGATCTAAAAATACAATTCCCCCATACTGTGAACTCCAGGGCCTCTTAGCCACATTACAGAGGCTTGACCTGATGGAAGGCAAGTCTGTACTTAGTGCCTTGTCTGTCCAGCCCAAGCGAATCCCAACTCACCTGAATGCGAACTTCATGAGCCTTGGGAGGAGCTACTTCAATCTCTTCTATGCAAAGGGGCTTGCCTATTTCCCAGGCAATGGCTGCTTTGCATTTAATAACCTGGGAGATTTGGAGAGAGGGAGAGAGAAAAGGGGAGAAGAGGAGGGAGAAGGTAAGGAAAAGGAAGAAAAAATGGAAGGGAGAGGGAAAGGGAGAATATTGTGGGTAAAAATTAAAAAGCATGTTGATACCATAATTTCCTGAAAAAGAATCATAGAGTTTGTGCCTGGATACTATATATCATTATATTATTTTAAAGAAAAAGAATGTTCATTAAAAATAAGAAGTCATAAACTACATTATATTCATTACACTTTTAATTTTTGAAAAGAACAGGTATATAAAGGTTTACCCTAATATAATGCCCTGATTTTTTCCCCTTCATAACAGAAAGGAAAATAGGGTTTGGAGTGAATAGATGGCCAATAAGTATATGTTGACAGAACGACTTGTTATCGGCTTTGAACTACCTGAGTCCTTAATTGCTAGAGCACAGATGTGTTTTTACATCTTTGCTGCTCAAAGTATGATCCTCCCTTGGACCATCAGTTATTGACATCACCAGGGAACTTATTAGAACTATAAGCTCTGTCTCGAAATCGCTAAATCAATACATCTGCATTTGAAAAAGATCGAGATGATTCATATTCACATAAAAGTTTGAGAAGTGAGGCTTATGTTATAATTAAATTTATCAATATAATATACATTAAATTAATTTTAAATATGAGTAACATTGAAAAAAAGTGAAAAGAAACAAAACTATAATCCTCCATTCTAATGCTACTATTTTTGCTTTTGGTATTATTTTCCCAGTCTTTGAGCAGCACATGAATACATGTTTTTTTGATTGTTGTTATGCAATTTTGAATTATATCTCAAAATATCACTAGTCTTATTTACAAATTCAATATATATTATGAAAAGTTTCAAAATACAAATAAGAACAAAAGAAATAAAATCTACCTATAATTTTATGATGTAAATTCTTTGTTCCCAAGTGAGATAGCGTTATATGCGATTTTTGCAATCTTTTTTCTACTTATTAATATACTATGAATATTTTCCATATTCCTCTCTAATACTACTTCTAATAAATGCAATTCTATTTTATGGTTATTACATAGTTACTTAAATCTCTCTTTTTTTTAGTACCATTAAAAGTAACACTTAATTGAGTACCCTTGTGGTAAGCATTATGGTGAATCCACAGTAATTTTCTTGAATTCCTAGCATAGGGAATACTTTTGATTAACTTTAAATTAATGCCTTCTGAGAGTAATGCCTAAAAGAATTTTCTTTTAGTATAAAGAGAGAAAAAAAGAATTGAACAAAGAAACAATATATTCGCTTACTTTGCCCTTGGTACTCATTTTTCTCTGGAAAACTCGCCTTGGAAATTGCTCTGATTTAAGAAGTTCTTCCACTTCTGTCCAGGGTGCTCTGTATCCTGCAATGAACTGTCATTCTATAAATAATTTTCCTGCTCTTTATTGTCCAATCACTTTCTCCTTGGTTGCTGTGATCTTCAGCCCTTCCCATTCTTCCCGATGGCATTTGTGCTATTGTATTCCAACTGTAAATACTTATTGCTCCCAACCATTATTTGGGGAAAGATTTTTGTTTACTTTCTCTCCTTTTATTGTAAATCATAAGATAATGGAAAAAAGTTTATTAAGCATATGCACATGAGATAACAGATAATTATAAAGAGCATTTTCACTGCTCCAGAATTCTTTTTGTACCCATCCTTCTCCTTCAAAAACTTAATAATCATTTCCTTGCATTTCTTTACGATTTATGTTCCTCTGTAAGTATTGTTTAATTTTACTTATTAAAACTTTATATGAATAAAATCTTAGCGTACATATTCTTTTGTCTTTGTTTTCTTTCAACTCCCTGTGAGATTAACCTACATTGCTTATAGCTGTTATTTTCATTATCATTCATTTTCTTTTTTTTTTCTTTTTCTTTCTTATCATGAATCGATGGTTGCATAAAAAAGTTTCCTTAGGGAAAATTTAGGACTAATATGCAGCCAGCACACATTATTAAGGTGATGCTGACTATTAAATTATTTAAATACTTTTATTTCAATTGGTAAAAAGTCACTGCCCCAAACTTCTAATATCTCTTTCAATTTGGTTGCAGTCCAGGGGACCCCTTTTTGTCACTGCTGAGAAGCTAGTCTTATGACTCTCAGAATGTGTGAGCCCATCATCCAGCTCTCAGTTTTTCTGGGTCCCTGGTTGTGCACAGTACAGGCTAGTCCCTGGAGACCAGCAAGCAAGTATCTGGCACCCATCTAACCTTCTGGGTCTGCAGTGGGCCACAGCTTCCCTGTTTGTGGGAAATGGAATGTCTCATATTGCTTGTAAAATATTTTGACAAGTATTGGAACTGTTTGGATTTTAACATTGGTAAATGATGCTGCAGCTAGCAGTTGCAGTGTTACCAGAGCTCACATTGTACCATGTCCTGTACTTTGAACTGCCAGACTTTAAAACTTTTAATAATTTGTGGGTGTGTAATGAAAAGTAGTTGTGTTTTATTTGTATTTCTCTGATTATTAATAAAGATAAGTACCAGCGGTGTACTGGAGCCAGTGCATATTGATTTTTGGCCTGCTTATTCTGTTAATTGCTGAGAGATGTTTAAAAATAATTGTTATGAATTTGTTCATTTCTTATATTTCTTTTTGTACATTTTGCTTTACATGTTTTGAAGCTTGATATTAGTGCATGCAAATGTTCTTTGTTGTATATATTTGAAAAAGTTTAACAATGTATTTTCTCATTCAGTATGTTTTCTTTATTTATAACATTTCTTTGAATAGTCCCATAGTATTCCATGATCTCTTCCAGAGTTTAACAAATATTTTATTGTTGAGTATTAATTTGTTCTATTATAGTTTTTGGAAGTACAGTATATACTCATTGCTCCTACTTTCTCACTTTCACTTTTCACTTCTTAACTTTTCTGATTTCCATCTCTATCCTTTAATTGAAACTTTTGTTAGTGACCTCATTTTTGATTTAAATGGCCTTTAAAAAATTCCTTTGTAGTATTTAATTTTTCTAGTTCTTGTTATATTTTTATAATTTATTTCCATTTAATCTGAACTTTGATAGGAGTTTCTAGCCGATTCTAGACAACTCTATTTTAACAGTGTTCATGTTCACAGAACAACCCCAACTTCTTTCACAACTCCAGACCCCTTTCTTAGACTCCTTATTTTGATACATGCATCTCCATTTTTTCTTATTGTTCTGAAACCTTCCTTGACCTTGCTTTTTATGTTGTTTACAAACTCTGTATACTCTACCTGTTATGTGCCTTTTATTTTCTTCTTTCCACTTTTATTACACTTTGTAATTCTTATTACTTCTTGTTTGCACTATCACAGTAGCCTTCCCGCTGATTTTCTTATTTTTAGAGCTTCCTCTGCCCATCTGCATTTCAAAATGGTGCTAGATTAGTATTTTTAAATGTTTTCTTTTAATCATGTAATTCTCTTAATTTAAAACCACAAAGAACTCTCCATTTCTTTCTGAATTATGTACAAAACTCTCACTGTAGCATTCAAAACCACTCACCTACAACTCAAACTATATTTCAAAGCTTTCCTTTCAGGTTTCCCAATTTCCTTCCTGCCTCCATGCTTTTATTCAAACTCTTAACTCTGATTGGAACATCTACTGGTGCCATCTCTGATTTCTAAATTCTCACATATTATTAAAGCCCATCTTCAGGTACCTATCTTGCCATTTCCAGTCCTTCTCTTCAAGACTTTTCTCTCTTTGAATCCCCATAGTACTCATTGGGTTTGCACCTCTCTTACTGTTCACACGTAGCTAGTTACCTGAACCAAAACTTATTCCAACTCATGTTCTATTTTTTGTCCTTTTTTGACACCTCTTTACCCTCCTTAACTGTAAAGATTGCATTTTACATCCCATAGAGTATACTTATAAGGCCTGAAAAATACTAGGTACTTATTAATTCTGATCAAGTTGAATATTTACCTTGGAAACACCATAGCCATTAACAAACTTTTCTGAATGCTTGTTATTGGCCTTCTTCTGCTTTTCTTTTTGGGCTGCACTTTGATGAGCTTCTTTGAAGTCAGAACGGTCTTTTGTTTTCTGTAACTGAAGTTCCACGTTTGGCAAATGTCTTATTAAGTGATTTAATTCTTTTTGTCTGTTTTTTGTTCAACAGCATCTGTTAAGTGGCCTAGAAATTCAATGACCTATGTTGTTAAGTAACTTTCATTTCCCTGCAAAATCTGCAGAACAAATAGGTCTGAGGTGATGATTTACAAAGACATTTCAATTTTATGTCAGTGAGGAGATACTAAATTCAGACACCAAAGTGATAATAACCAAGTCACAGAGCATTTGCTGGGTGTGAAAGCAGTTTTGTCATGATAGCATGGCTAGTAAATCTGGCTAACAAGGTGTGCATGGTGACTGGTGCTTCCCTCTGATGCTCCTTCCAGGAGGTTACAGGGAGGGGTATACAGGAGCTTTCCTAGCCCCAGGCCACTGTTGCTCTGTACTTTTGTAGTTATTCTCCTAATGTTATAGTGGTAAGGCTATTTAATGAAAAGAAAGATACTTCTAATCTGAGATCATCTGAGTTACCTGCTGAGGTAAATGAGTTTTTTTTTTTTAAAGCATAGTACTATTGCCTCTTGTGTTTTGATTTGGTAGTGGGATGGTCTAATTAGAACTTAGTATAAATTACTGATAAAAATTGGTAATTTGTGTATTGCTGAAGATAATTACTCATACTTTAAATAAATTTGTATAATTCATCTTTTAAAAAGCATATTTTGGAATACAGATTAATATATTCATATAGCATATCAGAAACATCTGGCCCAAGATTTTATTACTAATTTTAAGATTTCAGAAACCTTTTTTTTTTAATTCGAAGATAAGGTATTTCTGAGAAAAGAGACATAATAGATTCAACTCATAGGTGACTGCGCATTGTAATGCCAACTAGTTAATTTATAATAGGAGATATATGGAGCCTGTCAGATGCCCGCAAAGGCCACATGCATGATATTTGATAGGTCATTTTGTGCAAGTCTCATTAGAATTCAGAGTTTAGACAATTTGGTTGGCTATTGGGAAATCAAAAGAAATTGGGGATACTTTATTTAGACTGAGGGGAGCTTAAATTATTTGATACATTTTTGGGGCAGAAAATGATAGAAATCCAACTTGAATAGCTTAAATAAGTTCATTATGGCTTTAATTTGATTTCCAGAGATATGGCTGGCTCTGGAGTTCATTGATTTAGTGATGCAATGATGTCAGTAAGAACTTAGATTTTATCTTTTTCTCTGCTTGGCTGTCACTGTTGAATTCATCAAGGGCTGCTTCCTTGTGATTATAATCCCTAGTTAGTACTGCATGCTTCCTTGTTCATGTGAGATTGAGGGGGTGGAAACGGGGGTGGGGAGAGGGTGAGGGAGAGGATGATTTGGATTTGATTACTAGCTTTGTAGTTTCAGAAAAAGAAACGCTACCTCACCCAGGGTGAGGTAGTCCTGAAAAACCAACCAACCATCTAACCAATTCAGATACAACCTAGTTGAACTCATGGGAGATTGTAAAATGATTGGGCCAATTCAAGTCAAATACCCATCTCTAAGCCAATAACAATTGCCAGGAATAATGTTAAAAGCTGCTGTTAGTTTTAGTTTAATCATCTGGGGGAGGAATAATATTGGGAATCAACCAGTACTGCAATGAATTTGAATGAATATTCTTTTCTTTCTAGAGATTTATTCTTTTTAAAAAATGGCTTAATGTCAAAACAACCCTTTCCATGAATAGACATGGATAAATATTCTATTTTTATAATGTTCATATTTTGTGTGTGTATGTTTTATATATCAATTATCACATGCTTGTCTCTGTTAGCCCATATGTCAGGTAAGGGCGCTGTATCAATGTCATTGGTTTAACTCTTTCAACTCAAAGGAGTTAGTTAGATTGTCTCTGTTCCAAGATTTTAGATCGAATTATTATATTGCTAAGGTTTGTCTTTAAGCATTACAAAGAGGATCGGGTGAGATGATATTATTGAATAAGTGTAAATATATTACTGCTAATAGAGAAAAAGCATATGTCTACTTTAGTGGACATCGAGTTACACAGATAAAGATCTGCTTCAAGCATACTTTGATTGCAAAGCTATAGAATTTCTTGGAACTTTTTGGTTACAGTATTCCAGTTGAGCTGGCTTTAGACAGAGATTTAATTATGAATCTATGAGCTGTATCATGGAATCCAAAAGAAAAGGGGCAAATATGCCACAGGAAAGAACTGGAACCAGGCAGTGGATCTCTACTAGAACTCTATTTCTCTTGTTTGCTGCTTCTAGGGCATAGTCTTCATTCCTCTTGCTGCAAACCGGCTATCTTTTGATTTCTGTTCATGTGGTTGAAATTATTTTGCCAAGTCGACTGTTTCCCCAGGCCACATATTATTGGGCCAGACTCTTAGGAAAGGACTGAATTAACACACTTTCTTTGGTCTAGATTCACAATTCCTGGAAGTTTTGTGACCACATTTGGTCCATAAAGATGACTCCTAGGACCTTAGAAATAGACAAGTGTTTTTTATTTATTTATTTATTTATTTATTTATTTATTTATTTATTTATTTATTTATATTTATTTATTTATTTATTTATTTATTTTTTTGTAAGGAGCTGAGCTAGATAGATAATCTCATAGATATTCACTCTATTGAGCTGACTTATGGCAAATTACTCAATAAATTTTTATTCCTATATTTGTTTCTGGATAAGATGTCCTTTTCTATCACAAAGTCAATAACTTATTTTCTTGTGTAGGAGGAGTGTGCTGGACCTTGGATCAGGGAACCTTGGATAAAGTCCTGGCTCACCATTTATTATGTGATCTTAAGCAAGAATGGTTACTTTGTGTCTAAATCTCATCTTTAAAGTTAAAGACTTCAGCAAGAGTGGTATAATTTAAGCTATGTTGGAAAAAAAATGTTTTATCTGGTAGAATCAACAAAATGAAATCTCAAATTCTACAGCTGGGTACTATAAGAATCTTTGCTTTCTGACAAATTGAAACTGGAAAGAACATTTGCATATTGTAATATAGTTAACATATCCAACTGTGAATTTTTTTAATTAGAAAATTTCTACTCTTGGCATATTTTTAAATTGAGGTGTTTATTTTATTTCTTTTATAATTTCATTTTGAACAACAGAAGTATACTACTAGTATCACAAGTAGGACTATTACTTTTCATCATCTACATTTTTTTCATTGTTTTCCATTATAGAGTTTCATTTGTGCCTTAGATGTAGCTTATAAACTGATTTCTTAGGACTAGATTTTGAGTCCAATGCAAAGCTTGGAGTTTAGAAACCAGTCCTAAGAAAGCAATTTAGGATATGAATGGAATCCATTGGGTACCACCTATACAAGGTCCAGGTTAATTAGTAAGGGTCACTGTAAAGCAGTAATTTGGTACCTTTGAGATCACCTAATCTAATTTTTATAGATTATTACAGAGCTCGTGATAGTTCCACTAAACACTGTGATTACATGTAATAACTACTTTAGCTAGATCCTCTCAATCTTGAGGATAGAACTCTTTTGGAAATTTTTCCTGAGTTTACAAAATTTCTGGCACTGCTAGAACATATATATTTTTTAATTTTGAAAAATAATTTTAAGTTATAGAAAAGTTGCAAAAAGGTATCAAGGTCATGAATATCAAGGAAAGAATGAAAAGTTATTCCTGATCAAGAAAGACTGAAGTGACATGACAATTAAATGCAACTTGTTGTTTTGATTTGGATCTTTTTCCTCTAAGGACATTATTGGAACAACTAAAACTTGAATAGGGTCTGAGGATTAGATTATAGTGAAGTATCAATATCAATTTCCTGATTTTGATGTTTGTACTGTGAGAATGTCTTTTTACAAAATATGTATAAAGATATTTGGGGTGATGGAATATTACATTGTCAACTTATTCTCAAATAGTTCAGGAATATAAATTCTTTGTTCTGTACCTGCTGCTTCCGTAAGTTGGGAGGAATGTTTTAAAATATTTAAAAAAATTTAAAATATAAAGAAAGTAAATGACATTTCATATTTTAGTGTTGACCATTTTCCAACAATGTTCTTAATAGCCTGGTTTCCCCCATGAGTACTACAAGATCTAGTCTAGGATCATGTGTTGCATTTAGTTTTTATATCTCATTTGTCTCCTTCAATTATTAATAATTTCTTATGCTTTCTTTATTTTTTATGACATTGGTATTTGAAGAATTACATGCCATTAAGTTTTGTCTTAATTTCTCTTTAAAGTATGAATTTAAGCCAATGAATTTTGGTTTTTAATAATTTTTATTTTACTTTTATTTTAAAAATGTTCCCTCCTCTTTAATTTTCCACTTCCCACTTCTACCCCTGACCTATGGATGTTGCTCTCTCCCCTTAAGAACTGGATCTCTGAAGGCAGAGTGTCTCCTCTCAAGCACTCGTGGCATGCCCTCGGGGCCTGGCACTCCCGGCATACTCGGGGGAGGGGGGGCTGGCAAGCCCAGGGCCTGGAGCACCTGGGGTATGGTCTATGGCTCCACCTGAAGTGTGAACCCAGGACCTTCTGTGTGTAAAGCAGATGTGCTAACCACTACACTATGGAGCCACCCCAGTTTTTCATGATTTTTAGAACTAAGAATATTTTAAAGATTCAATGAAAGCACACAAGTCATTTTCTTGGGATGACTTCACTTTCTAACAATCCTCAGCTGCAGTTGACTCCTGTTAAAGAAAACAATTATTAATGACACCTGTTAAAGCTAGTAAAGAAGGCTTTATTCAAGAGGGACTACTGCAGTGGGGCTTTGCAGTAGAGGACAGAGTATGAGCTTAACCCTGAATACAACAGGGACAAGTGGAGGTTTATAGCCAAAAAGCAGAGTGGGAGGGGGGTCTGTGGAGTGAAAATTATTAAGAGAATATGAAGACTAGAAGGATTTTTTTTTCTGAGTATCTACCCCCCAAATTTGAAAACATTTATTTGTAAAGATATATGCACCCGATGTTCATAGCAGCATTATTCACGGTGGCCGAGACATGGAAACAACCAAAGTGCTCTTTGATAGATGATTGAATAAAGACGATGTGGCACATATACACAATGAAATATTATTACTCAGCCATAAGAAAAGATAAAATACTGCCATTTGGGAGAAAATTGATGGACCTTGAGATTATCATGCTAAACAAAATAAGTCAGAAAAAGTTGAGAACCATTGATTTTATTCATATGTGGTATAAACTGAAAGTAACAAATGAACAAGACAAAAAGAGACCCATGAATATGGACAACAATTTAGTAGTAACTAGAGGGAAGGGGAAGAAGAGAAGGTAGATAAGGGTAAAGGGATTCAAATATATGGTGATGGAAGGAAATTTAACTTTGAGTCATAAAGATATAATGCAATATATATATATATATATATATGATGTATTGTTGAATTATACACTTGAAACCTATATAACTTTATTAACCAATGTCACCCAATAAATTTAATAAAAAAAGAGAAAACAAAAGACTAGGGAGATTCTTGCTATACCAACTCACAACTCAACAGGATTCTTGCTGAAGGCAGGCTAAGATGATAAGATATTGAGGGTGAGGGATGAGGAATTTGATCAAATATCAAGGATGCTAAACTAGTACAATAGGATTTTTTGCTAGAACCGGGCAAAGCAGGCCAAGATAAGGGCCCAGTGGGCAAGAGGGCTCAGAGGAACCTGACTCAAGTTTGATCAAGGAGCCTATCATTTCTTGGTAAGAAATCATAATGTTTTGCTTCAAGTGCAGCTTCCTTAGATACATTTAATTACATCCATTTAGGCAAATATACCTTGGCCTACAGAGGAGCTGCTCACAAGGGGCTACAAAACCAATGCATAAGGAGGCTGGCACCAGACCACAACAGAGCAACTCCTGACTGGTTCCAGTAGTGATATACACAAAGGGTGGCTGCAACAAGTACACAAGCCTGCTATAGCAAATCCCATTCAGTGGGGTCAGCCTGCAAAAAACAACTCTTATCCTGAGGGTGCAGCCAAATCCCACAATTAGTCAGCCTGAACATTAATCCCACCCACTATTCTACTAACAACAATAAAGGCTTGGTGACAACAGAAGATCACACACAACACACACAAAAGTCACATCTAGAGCTCCTGGCATAAGGGATCAGGGAGAGTGTACCTCTGGGCCACACAGGACACCATCCACATTAGGCCATCTGGCCAGGCTGAGATGGAACAAATATTTTTGAAACATAGAAACAAACACGGGGAGGCTAATAAAATGAGAAAACAAAGAAACATGCCACAAATGAAACAACAGGAGAAAATTCCAAAAAAAAAAAAAAAAAAAGCTAAATTAAATGGAGGCAAGCAACCTACCAGAGACAGAGTTCAAAATAATGGTTATAAGGATGCTCAATGAACTTATAGGAAGAATAGATGAGCACAATGAGAACCCTAATAGCATAAAAAAGGGCATAGAAACCATAAAAAAGAAAGATGGAAATGAAGAATACACTAGAAGGATTCAGACAAAGCAGAAGATTGCATCAGATTGAAGACAAGGTAGCTGAATATACCTAATCAAAACAAAAAAGAAAAAGAATTAAAAAAAATTAGGATAGTTTAAGAGACCTCTGGGACAACATGAAGTGTAAAAATATCTGGATCACAGTAGTACCTGAAGAGAAAGAGAGAGAGCAAGGCATTGAGAATCTATTTGAGGAAATAATGACAGAAAATTTCTCTAACCTGCAAAAGAAGTAGACATACAAGTTCAGGAAGCACAAAGAGTTCCAAACAAGAGGAATTCAAACAGACTTAAACCAAGACACATCATAATTAAAATGCCAAAGGTCAGCGACAAAGAGAGAATCTTGAAAGCAGCAAGAGAAAGGAAGCTAGTTACTTACACAGATAGCCCCATAAGAATGTCTGCTGACTTTTCAGTGGAGACTTTGCAGGCAAGAAGGGAAGGGCAAGAAATATTCAAAGTTATAAAAAACAAGACCCCACAACCACAGATACTCTACCCAGTAAGGCTTTCAATTAAAATGGAAGGTGAGATAAAGAGCTTCCCAGACAGGAAAAAGCTTAAGGACTTCATTATCAAAAAGCC
This sequence comes from Cynopterus sphinx, assembly GCA_030015415.1. Lineage (NCBI taxonomy): Eukaryota > Metazoa > Chordata > Mammalia > Chiroptera > Pteropodidae > Cynopterus > Cynopterus sphinx. Next base: position 123,465,836 of record CM057382.1, read on the forward strand.
AGCATTACAAAAAATGTTAAAGGATCTGCTGTAAAAACAGAAGAGGTAAAAAAGAAAATAGAAATAACAAATATGAATAATAAAATGACAGTAACAATGTCCCTATCAATAATCACTTTAACTGTCAATGGATAAATGCTCCAATCTAAAGACAGGGTAACTGAATGGATAAGATAACAAGACCCATGCATGTGCTATCTACAAGAGACTCACTTCAGATCAAACGACACTCACAGACTGAAAGTAAAGGGATGCAAAAAGATATTTCACACAACGGAAATGGAAAAAAAAAAAAAGCCAGGTGCAGTACTCATTTACAAATAAAATAGACCTTAAAACAAAGGCTATGATGAGAGACAAAAATGAGGATCGCATAAAGATAAAGCATTCAATAAATCAATAGGACATAACCCTAGTAAACATATATGCATCCAACACTGGAGCACCCACATACATAAAGCAATTATTGACTGACATAAAAGGAGAGAGCAATAGTAATACACTCACAGTAGAAGACTTTAACACTCCATTGACACCAATGGACAGATATTCTAGGCAAAGAATCAACAAAGAAACAATGGGCCTAGAAGGCACACTAGGGCAGATAGATTTAATAGAGATTTTCAGAGCGTTTTACTCCAAAGCAGCAAAATATACATACTCAAGTGCACATGGAACATTTTCAAGGATAGATCACATGTTAGGACACAAATCAAGTCTCGATATATTTGAGAAGATTGAAAACATGTTGATTGACTTCTCTGATCACAATGGTATGAAATTAAATCTCAACTACAAGAAAAAACTGGGAAATACACAAACACATGGAGGCTAAATAGCAAGCTACTATACAATGAATGGGTTATTAATGAGATTAAGGAAGAAATCTAAAGCTACCTAGAAACAATTGAAAAGGAAAACACAACAACTCTAAATTAATGAGATATAGTCCTAAGAAGGAAATTCATAGCAATACAGGCCTACCTCAAGAAACAAGAAAAAGCTCAAGTAAACAATCTAACCTTACAATTAAAAGAACTAGAAAAAGAACAACAAACAAAGCTTAAAGTGAAGGAAAGGAAGGAAATAATAAAGATCAGGGTGGAAATAAATGAAATAGAGTCTAGAAAAGCAAAACAAAAATTAATGAAACCGAAAGCTTGTCCTTTGAAAAGATTAACACAATTGACAGACTCTTAACCAGATTCATCAAGGAGAAAAGAGAGAGGACTCAAATAATAAAATCAGAAATGAAAGAGAAGACATAATCATTGACTCCACAGAAATACAATGTATCATAAGAAAATACTGTAATTATATGCCAACAAATTGGATGATCTGGAAGAAATGGACACATTCCTAGAAACATACAATTTCCCGAGACTGAGTGAAAAAGAAACAAAATCTGAACAGAGCAATTGCCACCAATGAAATAAAATCAATAAAATAAAAATAAAAAACCTCCCCAAAAACAAAAGTCCTGAACCAGATGGCTCCACAGGTGAATCTTACCAAACATTCAAACAAGAATCACCACTTATTCTTCTCAAAATATTCCAAAAATTTCAAGAAGAGGGAAGGCATCCTAACGTCTTTGATGGGGCCACCATTACCTTGGTTCCAAAACCAGGCAATGGCATTAAGAACAAACAAACAAACAAACAAAAAACCAAAAAATAACAAAAACCAAACTATAGGCCAATGTCTCTTATGAACATTGATGCTAAAAATCTTCAACAAAATATTAGCAAACTGAATTCAGCAATAGATTAAAAATATCGCACACCATGATCAAGTTGGATTTATTCCTGGGATGCAAGGTTGGTACAATATTTGCAAATCAATTGTGATACACCACATTAAGAAATTAAAAGTTAAAAACCATATGATCATATCAATAGATGCAGAAAAAGCATTCAACAATTTTCAGCATCCATTTATGATAAAGACTCTCAGCAAAGTGCGAATACAGAGAACATATCTCAACATAATAAAGGCCATAGATGACAAACCTACAGCTAACATCTTACACAATGGAGAAAGCCTAAAAGCATTTTCCTTAAGATTAAGAACAAGACAAGGATGTCCACTTTCTCCACTCCTCTTCAACATTGTATGGGAAGTCTTAGCCACTGCAATGAGACAAGAAAGAAGAGTAAACAGCATCCAAATTGGAAAGGAAGAAGCAAAATTCTTGCTATTTGCCGATGACATGATACTATACAGAGATTCCACCAAAAACCCGTTAGAACTGATTAATGAATTCAGTAAAGTAGCAGGTTACAAAATAAATATTCAAAAGTCAGTGGAATTTTTATACACCAATGATGAACTGTCAGAAAGAGAAAGTGAGCCAACAATTCCAATAGTGACAAAAACTTTAAAATATCTAAGAATCAAAATAACCAAGACAGTAGAAGACCTGTTTTCATAAAACTATAAATCATTGAAAAAAGAAATTGAAGAAGATACAAATAAATGGAAGCATATACCATGTTCACGGGTAGGAAGAATCAACATCCTTAAAATGGCCCTACTACCCAAAGCAATCTATAGATTCAATGCAATCCCTATCAAATACCAATGGCATTTTTCAGAGAGCTACAACACATAACCTTAAAATTTAATGGAGCCATAAAAAATCCTGAACAGCTACGGCAATCTTGAGAAAGAAAAACAAAGTTGGAGGTATCACGCTACCTGATATCAAGCTATATTACAAAGCTACAGTCATCAAAATGGCATGGTACTGGCATAAAAACAGATACAATGATCAATGGAACAGAATAGAGAGCCCAGAAATAAATCCACACCTATATGCTCACTTCATATGTGACAAAGAAGGTCAGAATATACAATGGGGTAAAGACAGTCTCTTCAATAAATGGTGTTGAGAATATTGGACAGATGAATGAAAGAAAAAAAAAAGAAACTGGACCACCATGTTACATCATATACAAGAACAGATTCAACATGGATTAAAGACTTAAATGTAAGACCCCAAACCATAAAACTTTTAGAAGAAAACATAGGCAGTAAACTCTCTGATATAACCAACAGGATTTCCTTTTCAGATATATCTCCTTGAGCAAGAGAAACAAAAGAAAATAAACAAATGGAATTACATCAAACCAAAAAGTTTTTTTTACAGGAAAAGAAACAAAGGAAAAACAAAACAAAACAAAACAACCGACTGGGAGAAGATATTTGCTAATAATACATCTTGTAAAGAATTAATATCCAAAATATATGAAGAACTTATACAATTCAACAACAAAAAAACAAAAATTTCAATTAAAAAATGGGCAGAAGACCTGAACAAATACTTCTCCAAAGAGGAAATACAGATGGCTGATAGACATGTGAAAAGATGCTTGAGGTCACCAACCATCAGAGAAATGCAAATTAAAACCACAATGAGATATCACCTCACACCTGTCAGAATGGCTATCATCAATAAATCAAAAACCAGCAAGTGTTGGTGAGGATGCAGAGAAAAGTGACCCCTCATGCATTGTTGGGATTGCAAATTGGTTCAGCCGCAATGGAAAACAGTTTGGAGGTTCCTCAAAAAATTAAAAATGGATATACCTTTTGACCCAGCAATTGCACTTCTGGGTATTTATCCAAAGAAAACCAAAACAAGAATTCGTAAAGATCTATGCACCCCAATATTCATGGCAGCACCATTTACAGTACCCACGATATGGAAGCAAACTAAATGCCCATCAACACACAATTGGATAAGAAAATTATGGTTCATATATACAATGGAATATTTCTCAGCCATTAAAAAAATGAAATCCTACCATTTGCAGTGACATGAAAGGACCTAGAAGTTACTATGCTGAGTGAAATGTCAGACAGAGAAGGATAAATACCATATGATTTCACTTATATGAGGAATCAAAGGAACAAAAACAAAAGACTAAAAACAGAGAAATATAGTGAACAATTAGGTGATAGAGGGGAGGTGGTTTGTGGGGCTGGGAGAACAGGGTTAAATAATCACAAATTAATAGTTGATAATTGGTCACGGTGATGGGGAGCATGGCAGAGGGAATGTAGTTAGCATTAATATGATGGCTAGGTGGGGTACCAGGGGAGGGAGAGAGCAATTGTGGGGGATTGTTTTATAAATTATATAGATATCTAACCAATGTACTGTATACTTGAAACTAATTTAAAGAAATAAATTAAAAAAGAAAAAGAATATTTGTGTAGGTAAGTAATAAAATAGGAATTTTTGGTCTTTTCTTTGTGGGTGGGTGTAACAAAAGTACCAGGACTTGGGGAGAGTATATAGAGGATGGCAAGAATAGACTTGAATGAGCTATGGGTGAAAAGAAAAAGAGCTCATGACTAGTGATGGCTATAGAACATGAGGGCAACAATCAGAATTAAACATTAAATTTAATGTTGTCTGTTCGTGTTACACTGCACTACAATCTCTTTTTCCAAAATTATCAGAAAAGTCTACTTCTTCTAGGGCCTTGCGTTAGTGGTGCTTTGGGAAGTACAGGAAGAGGGAAAGTACTGCATATGGTAAAAGGCCCAGATGATAGTAGCTCCAGGAGGACAGCTGACCAATAGGATGATTAAAAGAGAAAAAAAAAAAAAGGCAGCAAAAGGAGCAATTCAGACTGCATGAGTGCGAAACCTTCAGATAATCAGTTTAGAGTATATACTCCAGTAATTGTTATGTGGACCCTAGCCATATTTTGGAGGGAGGAAGTGAATAAAAGATGTGGATACACATGCATGGCAAATATCTAGATTACACTGATAAAATTAGGTTTTTTTTTTTTTTTTGGTACCAAAGAAGTCTTTTGTTTTTATTTTTAAGTAAATATTGTCATAATTTTAAGCAATGTAAATGAAGGGAATGATCCATGGGTTCTGTTATTTGCTAGCATTCTCTTTTCATTTGGTTAATATAATTACATTTCTTATCAAAATATTTTCAGAGGAGTTAAAAAAATGCAAAGAAATAGAAAATATCTCTTGAGAGCCAAGGGGGAAACTCTTTATAAATATTCCTTTACAGAGCCCCTCTAGCTCCTGTCCTCATTTCCTGAGATCCCAGGTTTACACTTGTCTCTTCTTGTGCCCACCTCAGATATTTACTGTGACAATGTACAAGCACCCGAGAAACTCCACTGCAGAAGTCTCACTCTTGCATCTACTTTCCTTTTAAAAATTATCCCGTTAAGTCTCTGTTATGTGGTTTGGAATTCCAGAGAAATCCCCAAGGCTTTGGATGAAACAGCCCTGGTTTCAGGACTGGGGATGCACAGTCTAATTAAATATCAATTAAATATCAAATCATATTTAATTTTTGGGGCAGTAGCAGAATAATTTGTGGGGTTGCAACTTTGGGGTCCCAGATCTTAGGTGGGTCTGAATCTTTCTTGTTGATTCTTTTGGGTGATAATTCTGCTAGTTTGAAGAGTAATTACATGTTCTTACTGTTGTGTTTCAACTTTTCGACTGATTTTATCACATGTATACAACACACACATACCTATATCCCAAGGACAAACCTTAATTCTTGGAGAATTTGTGGTCTGAAATTATATTGAGGAAAGGGAGGATACATTAATTGCCTCGAATTAGCATGAGGCCACCATTAGCCTCCCGGAATCTACAGGTCATTTTGTCTGGTCTGAGTGAAGTTCTCATTTGGGCCAGCCAGAGCAGTAATAATGGAACCGCTTGACTCTTCAGTGGGAGTTCTCAAATTTCCAGAAAAGAGACCTTGATGTGCTTATGCAAGTGAGAACTCAACTAAATTTCTGGCCAAAAGATCTTTGTTCTCACAGTCTCCATTAAGAAAGGGAAAGGAGAAGGCTTATTCTCATTGATTGTTTTTTATTGCAGGAGTTTATTCCTGTTCCAATTCTTGTTAGCTATTTATTAAGGAAGATAAAACTGTTGTTGGGCTTTATTTAGTGGGAAGAAACTAATACACATTGGGTGCCTAATGAATATCGCAGACTGTCTACATATTAATCTAATCCTCACTGTGGTCCTGTGGGGCAGACATAATGTTTCCCATCAACAAGTAAGGAGCATAGCTACCTTGTTAGATATTATTCAGCTGTTAGTGAAGGGAGCAAGATTTGATTGGAAGTCTTTTTGTAAAGTTCATATTTTTCCTAGTATGGGTCTGCTCTGGAAAGTTTTAGGTTGTTTAATAAAGTTTGGGCTTTGTAGCTTCCTTTCTCTTGCTATTACCTGTAAACTAAATTTTGACTTCTAGGATATTGTTTATTTTACTTTTATTCCCATTAAGGTAATAAATATTACATAAAATTACTACTCTAGGTCTTAAAAAAGAGCATTTTTCATCTTTAGATGAGTATCTGTAAAATAACAATTCATAATAATGTATAACTATTTTAGCATTAGGGTACCAGGAGAAAATGTAACTCTTACTTTTATTTATTTATTTATTTGACTATTTTAAATTATTCATTCATTCATTCATTCATTCATTTATTTATTTAATGGTGACATTGGTTAACAAAATCCAATAAGCTTTCGCTGTACATTTTAACAGTAAGACACACACACATACATATTGTTTACATTGTGTGTTTACCTCTCATAGTTAGATTTCTTTCTGTCACCTCATATTTTATCCTTTTTATCTCAACTACTTCACCTTACCCTCCTCCCCTCTGGTAAATACTAGTTTATTGTCCATGACTGTGAATCTGTTTGTCCTGTTCATTTGTTGCTTTTAGGTTTATATTTCACATATTAAGTGATATCATGTGATTTTCAATATTTTCTGTCTGGCTTATTTTGCTTAGTATGATTACCTTGAGGTCCATCCATGTTGTCCCAAATGGCAGTATTTCATCTCTTCTTATGGCTGAGTAGTATTCCATTGTATATATGTACCACAACTTCTTTAGCCAATCATCTATCATAGGACACTTTGGTTGCTTCCATGTCCCAGCCACTGTGAATAATGCTGTTATGAACATCAGTGTGCAAATATCTTTTTGAATATGGGTTTTCAAGTCTTTGTGGTAAACACCCAGTAGAAGGATTGCTGGATCGTATGGTAGGTCGGTTTTTAGTTTTCTGAGAAATCTCCGTGCTGTTTTCCATAGTGGCTGTACCAATTTGCAGTCCCACCAGCAGGGTATGAGGGTTCCTTTTTCACTCTATCTTCTCCAATATTTGTTATTACTTGTCCTATTGATTATAGCTACTCTAAGAGGTGTGAGATGGTATCTCACTATAGTTTTGATTCACATTTCCCTAATAGCTAGTGATGTTGAGCATCTTTTCATATATTTGTTGGCCATTTGTATCTCCTCTAGGAAGAAGTGTCTGTTCAGGTCCTCTGCCCATTTTTTTTTTGGTTTGGATCATTTTGTGTGTGTGTGTGTGTGGTTATTGAGTTGTATGAGTTCTTTGTATATTTTGTATATTAGGCCCTTATCAGAGGCTTTGCTGGCAAATGTATTTTCCCATTCGAATGGTTGTCTCTTTACCTTGTTGACAGTTTCTTTTGCTGTGCAGAGATTTTTAGTCTGATATAGTCCCATTAATTTATTTTAATTTTTATTTCCCTTGCCTTTGAGGTCAAATTCATAAAATCCTCTTTAAAACCAAGGTCCTTGAATTTAGTTCCTATGTTTTCTTCTATGCATTTTATTGTTTCAGGTCTCATATTCAGGTCTTTAATGCATTTTGAGTTAATAGTGGTGTGTGGCGATTTTCAACAGTCTAGTTTCGTTCTTTTGCCAGTGGCTTTTCAGTTTCCCCAGCACCATTTATTAAAGAGGCTTTCCTTTGTCCACTGTATGTTTGGCTTTTTCTGTTGAAAATTATTTTTCCATATAAATATAGATTTCCTTCTGCACTCTTGATTCTGTTCCACTGGTCCATGTGTCCATTTTGCTTCCAATACTGTGCTGTTTTTATTATTGTTGCTTTGTAGTATAATTTGAAGTTGGGCAGAGTGATGCCTCCAGCCTTATTCTTTCTTCTCAGGACAGCTTTGGCGATTCAGTGTCATTTGTACTTCTATACAAATCTGATGATTTTTTTGTTCTATTTCTTTAAAAAATGCCAATGAGATTTTGATGCAGATTACATTAAATCTGTCTGATACTTTAATAGGTCATTTTAACTGTGTTGATTCTTCCAATCCAAGTATTTTATTTTATTTTTTGCGATTGCAAAAGAAATGATTTTTTCCACTTTTTTTTTTTGACACTTCATTGTTAGAGTATAGGAACGCTATGGATTTTTGAATGTTGATTTTGTATCCAGAGACTACTGTATTTGCTTATTGCTTCTAGTATTGGTCTTGTGGAGTCTTTAGGATTTTCTATGTATAGAATCTTGTTGTCTGCAAGTAGCGACAGTTTGACTTTTTCATTTTCTATTTGGATGCCTTTTATATCTTTCCCTTGTCTGATTGCACTTGCTAGGACCTCCAATGTCATATTGAATAACAGTGGTGACAGTAAATAGCCTTGCATTGTTCTGGACCTTAGAGGGAAGGTTTTTAGTTTTTCACTATTAGTATAATGTTGACTGAGGGTTTGTTATATGTGGCCTTTATTATCTTAAGATACTTTTTTGTTATACTGATTGTATTAAGTGATTTGATCATAAATGAATGCTTTATGTTGTTGAAGGCTTATTCTGTATCTATCGATATGATTATATGATTCTTATTTTTTAAATTGTTTGTGTGGTGTATCAAGTTAATAGATTTGCATGTGTCAAACCATCCCGGTAGACCCTGCGATGAAGCCCACTTGATCGTGATGTATTATCTTTTAATATGTTGCTGTATTCAGTTTGTTAGTATCTTATTTAGGATTTCTACATCTGTATTCATGAAAGATATCGGTCTGTACTTTTTTTTCTGTGTGTTTTCTTTACCAAGCGTTAGGATCTGGGTAATATTGGCCTCATAAAATGAGTTGGGAAGTATTGCCTCTGAATTTTTGGATGAGTTTGAGAAGATTAGGTATTAAATCTTCTTTGAATGTTTGGTAGAATACACTGGTGAAGCCATCTGGTCCTGGACTTTTACTTTTTGGTTTTTGATGATTGTTTCAATTTCCATACTGTTGATCGGTCTATTTAGATTTTCCATTTCTTCTTGATTCAGTCTAGGAAGGTTATATTTTTCTAAGTACTGGTCCATTTCTTCTAGGTCATTAAATTTGGTATTATAGACTTTTTCATAGTATTCTTTATTTCTGCAATGTCAGATGTAATTTCTTCTCTTTCATCCCTGATTTTGATTATTTGTGTTTCTCTTTTTTCTTTAGTTATTATAGCCAGGGGTTTGTCAATTTTATTAATCTTCTCAAAGAACCAGCTCTTTGTTGCATTTATTCTTATTATTTTGTTGTTCTCAATTTTCTTTAATTCTGCTCTAATTTTGATTATTTCTCTTGCTGATTTTAAGCTTCATTTGTTTTTGTTGTTCTAGGTTCTTAAGATGAAGCTTTAGGTTATTTATTTGGGCTCATTCTTGTTTTTGGAGACAGGCTTATTACCACTTTTGCCATGTCTTGAAAGTTTTGCTATGTTGTAATATCATTGTCATTTGTTTCTCTGTATCTCTTGATCTCTCTTTTCATTTCTCTCTGACCCAGTCATTTTTTAGTAGCATGTTGTTTCATCTACAAGTATTTGTGGTTCCTTCCACTTTCTTTTTACAGTTGATTTCCAGCTTGAAATCATTATGATCAGAGGATATGGTTGGTGTGATTTCAATTCTGTTATGTTTGTTGAGTCTCTCTCTGTGTCCCGATATGTGGTCAACCCTTGTGAATGTTCCATGTGCACGAGAGAAGAGTGTGTAAGTAGCTGTTTTGGAATGAAGGGCTCTGTAAGTGTCAATTATGTTGTTAGTTTAATGTGTCATTTAAGGATGTTATTTCCTTCTTAATTTTCTGTTTGGATGGTCTGTCCATATTTGGCAGTAGGATATTTAGGTTCCCTACTGTGATAGTGTTTTGGTCTGTTTCTCCCTTTAGTTCTGTTAGTAATTGCTTTATATATTTCGGGGCTTCCTGATCAGAACATAGATATTAATTAACGTCATGTCTTCTTGGTGCCTGATTCCCTTTATCATTATGAAGTGTCCCTCAGTATCTTTCTTTACCATTTTTATTTTGAAGTCTACTTTGTCCAATATTAATACTGCTATTCCTGCTTTTTTAATGCCATTTGCCTGGAATATCATTTTCCACCCTTTTGCTTTGAGTCTATATTTGTCTTTGGAATTGAGACGTGTCTCCTGGAGGCAGAGGCAGCATGTGGTTGGGTTTTGCTTTTTGACCCAACCTGAAACTCTATGCCTTTTTACTGGTGATTTTGGTCTACTTACATTTATCATGATTATTGAAATATGAGGTCTTCTTGTAGTCATTTTATCTTTGCTTTTTGGTAGCTCTGTGTTTTCATTGCTTTCTTGTCCTTGTGTTTCTGTTTGTTTGTTTATTTATTTATTATTTTAGTTGGATTTTGTGAGTTTTCCCTCTGGTCTTTTTTGTTTTATGTTATATACTTCAGTTCTGAATCTTTGGCATGTGTTTACCATTACGAATACGTAAAGGATAGTTATATAGATAGAGAGTCATCCATTTTCTTTGTATGTTCCTCATCTTTATTCTCCTTTGTGAATTTGGATCTTTGAATCCTTCTTTCAGTCACTGCTACCTCAGTTTGTTCATATATATTGAGTGTTCATTACTATCTTGCTATAGCAAATCTCTTCTTATTGTTTAAGCTTGTAATGCCCTGTTCTTAGTAAAGGTTGCACTCCTCTGCTTTTATCTGTCTGCTAGTCGATTTACTCTTAATTATATAATTTTTGGTCAGGCTCTTTCTCTGAGTCCCTTGCCACATATTTTTGAAAAGTGTTTTGCATTTGGAGACCTCCCCTGCACTCCTACTTTTATATATTTATGTGCGTATGCATTGGGTGGTGATGTTCTCTCGACTTACTTTTTTTTAAAACTATTTCCATTTAAGTGGAACCTCTAGCAACATTTTCCAATAGCATGACACTGCTGTAAGCTTCTGTGGGAGCACCATTCTCTGTTAGAACAGAGCTTTCTGTTTTTAAACGCAAAGAGATGTCACTAGGAGATCCCTGACAGTATAATTTGCACAGAAATTACATATGCATAACACGTGGACAGCATCGTTGGTGTCTGTCTGTTCAATATTGCTCCCCCACTATTGTCTCTCAACTTCATACACTCTTCTGCACTCTACTTTGTGGTGCTGGGACTCCTTAAACCATAGTCCTGCTTTGTCAGTTGGCTCCATGTTATTATTTGCCAATAAGGGCCACAATAGGTGGGAAAGAGACTGTGAGGTGAGAGAAGAAAGAAGGGTTTGTGCTTTCTAGTTTGTGCTCTGTGAGTTTCCCGTTTTGTTCTTGCAGTTTCTATGAATATTCTCCAGCATCATTTCCTCATCACAGTGGCAGCAGTGTCTTCTTATAGCAATAACTACATTCAGTTATAATTTTTTCCAGTCTTTTCCCATTATGCACATCCCCAGAGATACCAGCTAGCCAGACCCCCTTCCTTGGAGGTCTGAGTTTTAGTTCTACTGGGCCCCTCTCTCAAGCTTCCAAGTTTTAATCATTTAACAATTGTCCTTTTGTTCTCACAGCCCTAAGGGTTGTAGCAGCTTATGGCAATAGCTACCTTTACGATGTCTTAGCCTTCTCTTCTTGCCTGTTTTCTTACATAGGTACAAAGGCAAGGAACTTTGTTTGGTTAAGTTTGTATGCTTTGACTATGCCCAATAATGCTTATTGGCTCTTGAGCTTGAGTTCGATTTCACAAAATGCAATATAATTTAGTGAAACTGGTTTTGGCATCCTGAATCTGGGCAAGTCAGCACAGTTGTTGAGTTGATGGCTATTTTCACAAATTACAGTTTCCTTTACTTTTCCCCCTTCAACTTAATTTATTGCTGCCATTTCATATAATTCATCTTAGTTACACTCAACAATCTTTACTGTATCCAACTAGGACAAGTTTTACACATTCTAAACTTATTTTATCCCTGCCCCCAATTACATGAATAGGAAGTAGAACTGTGTGGTAAACCAGAAGGTCCCTAGTGAATTTTGCCACCCAGGATTCATGTAGTCACCTCACACATTGAATGGGGCTGATGTATAATTAATAGAAAGAAATAATAAAAATTATTAAATGAAATAGAATTAAATGAAGTTGAGAACAAAAAAAAGATGATAAGAATAAATGCAATAAAGAGCTGGTCTTTGAAGTTTAATAAAACTGAGAAATGCCTGGTTGGACTCACTAAAGAAAAAAGAGAGGACAAAAATACAAAGAATCATAGAAGAATACTATGAAAAAGTATAAAACACCAAATTTAATAACCTAGAAGAAATGGACAAGTACTTAAAATGGTACAACCTCCCCAGACCGAATCAAAAAGAACTGGAAAACCTAAATAGACCGATCAGCAATATGGAAATTGAAACAATCATCAAAAACTTACCAAAAAGTAAAAGTCCAGGACCTGATAGCTTCACCAGTGAATTCTATCAAACATGCAAAGAAGATTTAATACTTATTCTCCTCAAACTCTTCCAAATAATTGAGGAGGGGGCAATACTTTCCAACTCATTTTATGAGGCCACTATTACCCAGATACCAAAACCTGGTAAAGGTAACACACACAAAAAGAAATCTACAGACCAATATCTCTCATGAACTCAGATGCAAAAATTCTAAATAAGATACTACCGAACCAAATACAGCAACATGTTAAAAGATTAAACACCAAGACTAAGTGGGCTTCTTACCAAGGGCACAGAGATGGTTCAACATACACAAATCGATTAATTTGATACACTACAGAAATAAATTAAAAAATAAGAATCACATGATCATATCAACAGATGCAGAAAAAGCCTCTGAGAAGATAAAGCATCCATTTATAATCAAAACATTTAACAAAATTTCTATAGAAGAAAAGTACCTTAACATAATAAAGGCCATATACGACAAACCCTCAGCCAACGTGATACTTAATGTTGAAAAACTAAAAATCTTTCCTCTAAGATCAAAAAAAACATGAAGCTGTTCACTATTGCCACTGTTATTCAATATAACATTGGCGGTCCTATCAAGTGCAATCTGGCAAGAGAGAGAAATAAAAGACATTCAAATAGGAATGAAAAAGACAAACTGTCACTATATGTGGATGATATGATTCTCTATATAGTAAACCCTAAAGATTCTGTAAGAACAATACTAGAAGTAATAAGTAAACACAGCAAAGTTTCTGGATACAAAATCAACGTTCAAGAATCCAGTGTTCCTATACTCGAATAGTGAAGAGTCAGAAAAAGAAGTGAAAACAATAATTCTTTTTGCAATCGCAACAAAAAGAATAAAAGACTTAGGAATAAATTTAATGAAACGTGAAGGACCTATATAATGACAACTATAAGACTTTATTTAAAAAAATCGAAGAAGAGTCAAAGAAATGGAAAGATATTCTGTGTTTTGGGATTGAAAGATTCAACATAGTTGAAATGACCTGATTACCTAAAGCATTATACATATTTAATGCAATCCCCATTAAAATCCCATCGGCACTTTTTAAAGAAATAGAACAAAAAATCCTCAGATTTGTATGGAAGCACAAAAGACCCTGAATCACCAAAGCTGTCCTGAGAAGAATGAATAAGGCTTTAAGCAACACTTTGCCCAACTTCAAATGATACTGCAAAGCGACAATAATCAAAACAGCATGGTATTGGTAGAAAAATAGACACACAGACCAGTGGAACAGAATTGCGAGTCCAGAGCTAACCTCCTATTTATAAGAGCAAATATTTTTGACAAAAGAACCAAAAACATATAGTGGAGAAAGCAATGCCTCTTCAATAAATGGTGCTGGGAAAACTGGAAAGCCACCAGCAAAAGAATGAAACCAGATTGTTGTCTATCACCACGCACCAAAATAACTCAATGGATTAAGGACCTGAATATAAGACCTGAAACATAAATTGCATAGAAGAGAACATAGGAACTAAACTCATGAATTTTGGACTTAAGAAGGATTTTATAAATTTGACCTCAAAGGCAAGGGAAGTAAAAGCATAAATAAATGAATGGGTCTATATCAAACTAAAAAGCTTCTACGCAGCAGAAGAAACCATAATGAAGGTCAAGAGGCAAACATTCGAATAGAAAAATATATTTGCAAGCAGTGCCTCCAATAAGGGACTGATAGCCAAAATATACAAAGAACTCATACAACCTGGTAACAACAAAAATACAAGCAGTCCAATTGAAAAATTGGCAGAGGACCTGAATTGATACTTCTCTCAGGAAAAAGTACAAATGACCAACATATATATGAATAAATGCTCAACTTTGCTAGCTATTATGGAAATGGAAATCAAAACCATAATGCGACACCATCTCACACCTGTTAAAATAGCTATAATCAACAGGCCAAGTAATAACGAGTGCTGGAGAGGATGCAGAGAAAAAGAACCCTTATACATTGCTGGTGAGACTGCAAATTGGTACAGTTACTATGGAAAAGAGTATGGAGGTTCCTCAAAAAACTAAGTTTGATCTACCATATGATTTAGGAATCCTTCTTCTGAGTGTTTACCCCAAAGACTTGAAAACATATATCCAAAAAGATATATGCACACCAATGTTCACAGCAGCATTATTCACAGTGGCCAGGACATGGAAGCAAACAAAGTGTCCTATGATGGATGACTGGCTAAATAAGCTGTGGTACATAAATACAATGGGATATTACTCGCCCATAAGAAGAGGTGAAATTCTGCCAGTTATGACAATGTGGATGGACCTTGAGATAATTATGCTAAGCAAAATAAGCCAGACAGAAAATATTGAAAATCACATGATATCACTTATATGTGGGATACAAACCTGAAAATAACAAATGGACAGGACAGAGACTTATGGACATGGACAATAGACTAGTGGTTACCAAAGGGTAGACGGGGAGAGGAAGGGGGGAAAAGTGGAAGTAAGATTGGTCAAATATGTGGTGACAGAAAGAAATCTAACTATGGGTGAGAACACACAATGTTATATATATATATATATATATATATATATATATATATATATATATATATATAGCCTTACTGTTGAATTGTACACTTGAAACTTATTGGATTTCGTTAACCAATGTCACCATAATAAAAACAAATTAAAAAAAATAAAATAAAAAGGAAGCCTTTAGGGCCAGAGACTAGGCTACTAAGTGATGTTTCTCAATAAGGGAACTAATGGCATTTTGGGTGGGGAAATTCTTCATTGTATACATTGTAGGAAGTTTAGCAGGCCTTTTCAACACTCATTAAATGCTATCTTTAATTGAAAACTATGGAAGCAGAGCAGGAATCAACTTACATTAATGATCATTATATGAATGTGAAATAGTTTATGAGAATTATTTAAAGTATTTGTGATCTTATTTTATAATAGTTACCTGATATATGTATTTGTAGTCAACAGTTAGTGTCTATAAGTACAACAGAGGGAAATAGCAATAGGTATGTACAATTATCCCAAATGGAGGAACTGAAAATTATAATTTGAATTGGATTATTACTTTTTTTCTGGCCCTGCCACTTACCTACTTTTTGTGAATGAATTGGGTAAGACTCCTAATAACTGTGAGAATATACTATCGTTGCTAATTTGGAGATTAAAGATAGTTTACTAGTCCAAATACTTCAGACAGCTTTTACTTATCATCTCTTTTGCCCAAGAATTCAGACTGCCCTAAATCTGGCTAAAGTCCTTTCTTATTAAATATCAGATTACTTGCTTATGAGCCAAGAATCCTAAGCGGATTTATTTGATTTAGCTTTCCCCCTACTTTTTCAATAACACCTCTTATAAAGTACATAAAAAATAAAAGTTCTGAGACAGGTTTAAATAATGGAAAATTAAAGGATTCTATAATTTTTTTCTTCTAGAAAAAATAATTCTCATTTCCTTTTTATCAATCGTATTTTTTGCAATCATGACTCTATTATGTTTAATATATTTGAGTTAGTATAATGACAACTTGATTGTTTCAGATAAGATTTGCATCAGTTGAACAATGACTAATGACTAATGATTAATGGTTCAGAATATTCTCCAAAGAACCCAAGGTGGCAGACATTTAACGCAATTGAAATATAGCAATTGATTGCAAGAGTGTCTTTTCTTTTTAATTTAGGGTTTGCATTAAATTTTGGATACTGCTTTTTCCACCAATCAGTTTTTAAAATTCTCTGCTCTTTCTTTGCCCTAGAAAAAGCTGACCACGAAGCAACTGTATACATCCAACATCCATCCCTTACCTTGGATATTTATACATTGAAACAGAAACTATAATCTAAAGCTTTTGTTTTATGTTCCTTCTTAAGCATTTACAACACATTTCTTTATTATCCCACATCCAAAACCTGATAAATTTTCATTCTTTTATACCACTAAAAACAGATCCCTTCAACAAACGTCCTGAGAACAACAACCATCCATTGATGTTAATCCCAACAATCACACAGACCCCACAGCTCTCATGGCACGAGGTCAGGACAGCTATCTATTGTAAAGCAATGGAAGGTAATGCAATGGTTAAAAAATGTACTTGAGAGGTAGTGACCTAATTCCAAATTTGAGCTCGACTGTTGAATGGTCTATGATCTTTTCTGGTTCTCCCTATCTTCATTTCAAATAACATTTATCTTATAAGGATGTGCTGAAACATAAATAAGACATTGTGCACTGCCTAGTACAGTATCTGGCATTTTAAGCTCAACAGATGTGAATTAAAAAATAAAAATACTAAAGGCACATCTGGTAGTAATAATAATAAAATAATAGTTAATAATAATATTAATCATAATAATTTTTATAAGAACCATTACTAATACTGGTTAGAAGTGACATTTTCTTTTGGATACTGAAGTGCATATTTATATAGCATCATATACTAGCAAAGTGATAAACAGACATGTTTCCATTAGTTATTTTCAAGGGCTGTTTCTCAGAGCAAGACTATCTGTGG
Organism: Cynopterus sphinx; assembly: GCA_030015415.1. NCBI lineage: Eukaryota > Metazoa > Chordata > Mammalia > Chiroptera > Pteropodidae > Cynopterus > Cynopterus sphinx. Next base: position 123,482,942 of record CM057382.1, read on the forward strand.
AAAAGACTGTGAGAAAGATTTTACTATATTTTGCTATAGATGAGGAGAATTATGTGTAGTGAGAAGTAAAAACATTTGTGAGCCAAGGAAAGGACCTAGGTTGGAAGAAACAGTTCCTGTGTTTCTATACAACTGATCAGAAGACAGAAAAATGCAGCACAATAATACATTATTTCTACTAATGCACAAGAAAAGCAAGTTCCAAATTGTGAAATAACTTCCTCTCCATTTATAGCCTATTATTATATAAACCATATTCATCTAGAAAAACAACTTGAAAATATTTATTTGAAATGAATCCATTTGATTAATATTGGTAAATATTTTTCTTGGAAGCTTATCTCAGATCTACATGAAATACTTTGTTGAAATTGCAAGGTTCATTGCTTTATAGGATCATTAATCCAATATTACCCTTATCTCGCTTCAGCCTTCTGGATTGGAAATTAAATTAGCAGGCTGCTGCTTGTTATGAAATAAATCAGTGAGAATTCTTTACAAAGCTGTCTTGTTCTGCCCATTGAAGCTTGCTTATTTGAAGGAATGCTATGATTGAACAGAGGGAGGAGAAAACTAACTCAGTATGGGAGTTCAGTGTCAGAAATAGTGAATAGTTCTGTGAGAGTGGAAAGAGGGTAGCAGCTGGGATGTCATAGGGCACAAGGAACATTAAATAGAACAATGTGGAGAAATTTCAGAATTTTCATTCAATTAAAATATACCATGACGACTGGTAGAAATATTGGTAATTTTCACTTAACAGGTTCAAGTACCACTGTATCCGGATTTCCAATGACCTCAAAGCACCAATACCTATCATATCAACTAAAACTTTTTGGATGGGTTTCTTGAAGTCCTGTGGGTTGATGCAGTCAATGGAACCCACTTTCTTAGCCTTCTCAAATTTGTTTTTGTTGATGTCCACCCCAATGATCCTGGCTGGTCCTGCTGCTTACAGCCCATAGTAACAGACAGACTGGTTCCTTCAAGGCTGAAACACCGCACTGGTGGAGCCTAGGGTCACCTGACACCATAAAGGCAGAAAATAAATGCAAAGAGAAAATATACCTTTTCTCAGTTGGAAAGACCAAGTCTGTATACACTTCTTTTGAGATATAAGCAAAGGATATTTTTAAATAAAACATATTACAACCAGAGTTTTAGTTTCTCAAGGTATTTCTAAATATGAGATACTTTTTTCCCAGAGAAACAAAAAATTACCTGCAAATAGAGATTTTCAACTCCTAGTAATTAGCTTGAGTAAAAGCACTTTAATAAATTTTCAATGAATCTCTAGACTTCAATGTCAATGTCTTACAAGGCAAAGGCTTACTTTTTATTTGTTCTAAAATGAGACTGATTTAAATTAAATCCCTTCCATTCTATCTTTTTGTATGGTATTGGGACTAACGAAAATTGGGAAAAATAAATAACTAATATTTAACAGTCATTCAAAGAAGAGAGGTGGTAAGGATTGGGTGATGTTCCAGAAACAGTAGTTTAATAGTAACCCACTCATTCAGAGTGGAATTACCTGACCAGTTTGTCTTATTTAGCAACACCCTCTCCACCACTTAGTCTTTTTACTTTCCTTTTTTTGATGTAAGCACTAATCACCACCTGATGTATTATACAACAAAACTGAAACTTGATGGGTTTTGTTTGCTGTTGAATCATCACACCTTAAACAGTGAATATCTCCATACAATTTTGTTGAACAACAAAAAAAGTGGAATATGAAAGGACATATAGTCATTTTGTGATTGTGTTATGTTTAACTCCCAGGAATTTCTGATGTCTCCACTTTTGAATGGCATCTAGACTTAATTTGTCATTTACTATTGACTAAGGGGGAATGGGAAAGATGTTGAAGTGGGTATGGGATGATTAGACAGATGGTAAAGAACTTAAGGATGTTTAAAGGCAGGTTTGTGAGTCTTCCTCTGGTTGTATGATCACGTATGGTCCAGGTGCATGAGACCTTTCAATCCAGATATCAAGAATTTCATTCAGAATGGGTATATGAGGTCCTCACCTTAGCAGTATTGATTGCAGCACCATTGCCTGTGGAAAAACCACAGCTAACTAGGCACACTTTCTCCAGAGGTGCAGCTGCATCAACCTTGGCAACTGAAATTTCTCTTATCACTGTGTATTCAGAGAAGGTGCTTGTATTTGCAGAGGGTAGAGGGTGTGGGGAGAGAGGAGGCAGACAGGGTAAAAGGGGTCAAATATGTGGTGACAGAAAGAAATCTAACTATGGGAGGTGAACACACAGTGTAAACATATATATGCCTTACTGTTAAAGTATGCAGCTGAAACTTATTAGGTTTCATTAACCAATGTCACCATAGAAAAATAAATTACAAAAAAAGCAAAGATATCCTGTCCTAACCCCAGAAACTAAATATGTTGAGTTATCATGCCTGTGCATATCTTACTCAGAAAGAGGGGGCTTTGCAGCTGTAATTAATGTTACGAATCAATTGACATCGAAATCGGGAGATTATCTTGGATTATTTAGATATAATCACATGAGCCCTTAAAGTGAGACGAGAGGAAAGCAGAAGAGGAAGACAAAGCTATTTAAAGCACAGGAATGATTTGATGTGCCACAGTTGCTCTGAGGCTGGAAGGAGATGAAGGGGTCACATAAGAAGAAATGTGAGCAGCTTTAAGGAGCTGAAGGCAGCCCCAGCTAATAGCAAGTCGGCTGAGGTTAAGGACCTATCTTACAGTTTCAAGGAATTGGATTCTGGAAACAACTTGAATGATCTCGGAAGTAAATTCTCATTTCCAGAGTCTCCAGATAAGGACCCAGCAGGCCAACACTTTGATTTTCACCTTGTGAGACCCTAAGCAGAGAATCTAATCAAGCTTACCCAGACTTCTGACCTACGGAACCTGTGAGATAATAATTTTGTTTTGTTTTAAGTTGCTAATTTTTGTAATTTTTTTTACACCAGCAATGAAAAGCTAATACATGTATATCTATGGAATAACTTTTCAGAATTGGAAGTATTGGGTCCAAAATGGATTCATTTAAAATATGTTACATATTGCCAAATTTTAAAGTTGTGTAAATTTGCTCTTCAAATAATAATGTATGAGAGAATTGTTTGCCTACATGCTTATCAACCTTGTATATTGTTAAACTTATTTTTCTAATCTGTTAGGTAAACAGTATTTTTCCCTTGTGTTTAAAATTTATATATTTAATATGTTTGAAGTTGGGCATCTTTTCACATGCTTAAATACAGATATATGTTTATTTATACATTTCAAACTAACGTGTATTTCCTTTGCTAATTAAAAAATTGCTTTCAGAGAATTTTTTATATATTAAAGATTTCCCCATTGTCATATTTGTTTGTTGATTTGGAGGGGGGTAATGAACAGAATTTAGAAAACTTTTTATGTTGTCAAATCTGCCTATGTATTTTTTATGTCTTCTGTTTTATATCTTCAGTTTATTTTTATTTCTTTATTAATTAAAATTTCTTTCCCTTCTTTAAGGTAATACATGTTCTTTCATGGTTTTTATAGCACTTCTATGGTTTCACTTTTCCCATTGGATTCTTGGATTCTACAGCATTATATTTTTGTGTAAAGAATGCAATAGAGGAGCCAGAGGAATTAGTCATAGGGATGATCAGGGGCAATTTTGTTGGCAAACAGCAGGTTTGCTTTAAACTAATATATGTGGAGAGGCATACAGGAGTGAGAGATGTTCCTGGACCTCTTCCCTTGAAATAACAATAAATCAAACATCTAAAACTCAACAAATAACACCTAACCTGCCCATAAGCACATCTGAGGGAGTGATTTGAGCATAAGATCTTCCAGAGGTCAGAACCATGGGAGTCTGAGGACAGACAGTAGGAGGGTAATTGGGAGAAACAAAGAAGCTGCCTCTGATAGCCAGAGCTCCCTGCAGGAAAAGGGGGAGGGGAGAAATTGTGGCTGGTTCCCTGAACAGCTCTGCCACAGGGATCTGCGAGTTCCATGTAACCAAGCCCAAGGATCAGGGCAGAATGTGGAGTGGGAACTAAGTGCAGAGGGGCAACAGTTGGGTCTTTGCATCTACACTTGCAAAATGTGAGGCTGAGACATAGAGACTAGTAGTGGCCTCCACTCACTGACCCAGACCTCTCCCTCTCTCTCTCCCTCTCTCCTATCCTCCAAGACCCACCACCACAGAGCCCCAGGTGAATTTGAGCAAATGCTACCAAAACTGTCACTAAAATGATAACAGGAACTGATCTTGAGAATAGTGACTCTGATTAAATATATATTTGATAAAAAAGCACGGATCCAAATGTTTTGGATCCACATACTAGAAATCAAAAAGGAAAGCACCTCCTTAGCAACAGGCTAAAAAGCAATCTCTATGTAATTAATAAATCTTCTTTCAGAAAAACAAACAAACAAACAAATAAATAAATAAATAAATAAATAGATAGATAAGTAAATAAGTAAGCAGAATATACTTCCATCAATTCTCAGGTGCAATATTGTCCATCAAACATCATGAACAACCAAGGTGATGAGGCAGCTCAGAAAGAAAGAGAACAATCTTTAGAAAATAAGCTTAAAAACATGGATATATGTGACATAAATGACAATGAATTCAGAATTATACTTCTGAAAAAAGTCAATGAGATCTAAAATAATTTAGATCAAAATTTTAGGAGCAGAGAAAAAAAATTAACTGGTAGAATTAGTTTTTTTTTTTTTTTTTTTTTAGCAAGGATATTGAAACACACACACACAAAATCAAATAGAATTTCTGGACATGAAGATCCTAGCAGAAGAGGTGAAGAAGGAAATAACAAGCTTATGAAATAGAGTTGATCAAATGTAAGAAAGGATCAGTGATATAGAAGATAGAAATCTGAAAATAAATCAGAAGAAAAAAGAGACTGTAGAATGAAAAATAATGACAGAGAAATATAAGAACTAGATGACACAATAAGGAAAGGCAACAGCAGAAAAATGGGTATTCTAGAAGGAGAGGAAAAGGAGGAGAGATCAGAGAGCACTTTCAGACAAGTAGTTGATGAGAATTCCCAAATCTAAGAAATGAACTGGAGCTTCATATTCAAGAAGCTAAAGGAACACCCAATTATCTCAACCCAAAAAGGCCTTCTCCAAGACACATTATATTAAAATTATCAAAAATTAATTACAAAAAAAGAATCCTCAACAGAGCCAGGGAAAAGAAGGTAGTAATCTATAAAGAAGAACTCATTAGATTATTTTCAGACTCACCAGCACAAACCGTACAAGCAAGAAAGGAGTGGAATCAAATATTCAAACTACGAAATGAAGAAATTACCAGCCAAGAATAATGTATCTAGCTAAGCTCTTTTTTATCTATAAAGAAGAAATAAAGACTTTTTCGGACATATAAAAATGAAAGGAATACTCCACTATGAGGCTTGCATTACAAGAAATATTGAAAGGAGTCAGCTCACCTAAAACGATATGACAAAAATACGTATCTATGAGTGAGGGGACTAGTAGGTAGACAGAAGCAGAGTAGTGCAACCCTTATTAAGAACAGGGTATTATAATATATAATATTCTTCTTGGTAAGAACATGCCAAAGATCTGGAACTGAAGTACATAACATAACAAGAAGGACCAGAGAGAAAATCCACAATACCCACCAAATTAAAATAACAAACACAACTTAGCACAAGGAAGCAATGAAATAATGAGCTACCAAAAAGTAAGAGATAAAATGACTATAAGAAGACCTCATATTTCAATAATCACCCTAAATATAAGTGGACCTTAATCACTAGTAAAAAGGCATAGAGTTGCAGGTTGGATCAAAAAGCAAAACCCAACCACATGCTGCCTCTGCCTCCAAGAGACACATCTCAATTCCAAAGACAAATATAGACTCAAAGCAAAAGGGTGGAAAATGATATTCCAGGCAAATGGCGTGCAAAGAAAAGCAGGAATAGCAGTACTAATATCAGACAAAGTAGACTTCAAAATAAAAATGATAAAGAAAGATACTGAGGGACACTTCATAATGATAAAGGGAATCACACACCAAGAAGACATGACGCTAATTAATATCTATGCTCCTGATCAGGAAGCCCTGAAATATATAAAGCAATTACTTACAGAACTAAAGGGAGAAACAGACCAAAACACTATCACGGTAGGGGACCTAAATACTCTACTGCCAAATATGGACAGACCATCCAAATAGAAAATCAAGAAGGAAATAACATCCTTAAATGACACTTTAGACTAACTGAACATAATTGGCACTTACAGAGCCCTTCATCCCAAAACAGCTACTTACACACTCTTCTCTTGTGCACATGGAACATTCACAAGGGTTGACCACATATTGGGACACAGAGAGAGACTCAACAAACATAACAGAATTGAAATCACACCAACCATATCCTCTGATCATAATGCTTTCAAGCTGAAAATCAACTGTAAAAAGAAAGTGGAAAGAACCACAAATACTTGTAGATGAAACAACATGCTACTAAAAAATGACTGGGTCAGAGAGAAATGAAAAGAGAGATCAAGAGATACAAAGAAACAAATGACAATGATATTACAACATAGCAAAACTTTCAAGACATGGCAAAAGTGGTAATAAGCCTATTCCCAAAAACAAGAATGAGCCTAAATAAACAACCTAATGCTTCACCTTAAGAACCTAGAATAATAAAAACAAATGAAGCTTAAAATCAGCAGAAGGAAAGAAATAATCAAAATTATAGCAGAATTAAAGGAAATTGAGAACAACAACAAAATAATAATAAAAAATTGCAACCAAGAGCTGGTTCTTTGAAGTTGAATAAAAGTGACAAACCTGTGGCTAAACCACTAAAGAAAAAGAGAGAGGGCATAAATAAACAAAGTCAGAGATGAAATAGGAATGATGACAGATACCACAGCAATACATAGGATTGTACAAGAATACTATGAAGAAACATACAACACCAAATTAAATAACCTAGAAGAAATGGACAAGTACTTAAAAAGGCACAATCTTCCTGGACTGACTCAAGAAGAACTGAAAAATCTAAATAGACTGATCAGCAGAATAGAAATGAAAACAATCTTCAAAAACCTACCCAAAAGTAAATGTTCAGGACCCGATAGCTTCACCAGTGAATTCTACCAAACACTCAGAGTAGATTTAGCACCCATTCTTCTCAAACTCTTCCAAATTACCAAAGAAGGGACAATACTTCCTTTTTTATGAGGCCAATATCACCCTGATATACAAAATCTAGTAGAGATAACACAAAAAAAATATCTAGAGACCAATACCTCTCATGAGCACAGATGCAAAAATCCAAAATAAGATACTAATGAACCAAATTCAACAACATATTAAAAAGATTATATGCCATGACTAAATGGGCCTTTTCCTATGGGCATTGTGACAGTTGAACATACACAAATTAATTAATGTGATATGCCACATAAAAAAGTAAAGAATAAAAATCAAATGATCATATCAATAGATGCAAAAAAAAAGCCTTTGACAAGATACAGCATTCATTATGATCAAAACATTTAACAAAATAAATATAGAAGAAAAATATCTTAACATAATTAGGCTATATATGACAAAACCTCAAAAATCTCAGCAGACTTTACACTCTGTAGTGAAAAACTAAAAACAGTTTTTCTAAGATTAGGAACAAGATGAGGCTGTGCAATGTCACCACTGTTGTTCAATATAACATTAGAGGTCCTGGCGAGTGCAATCAGGCAAGAAAAAGAAATAAAAGGCATTCAAATAGGAAATGAACGAGATAACTTTCGGTATTTGTGGATGACATGATTTTCTAAAGAAATACAGTAAAGCTTCTAGATACAAAATTAGTGTCCCAAAATCCATAGCATTCTTATTTATAATAGTGAATTATCAGAAAAAGAAGTGAAAAAAAAAACCAATTCTATTTGCAGTTGCAACAAAAAGAATAAAATACCTGGGAATAAACCTAACAAAACATGTGAAGAATCTATATAATGAAAAGTATAAGACCGTATTAAAAGAAATTGAAGAAAATACAAAGAAGTAGCAAAATATTCTGTGTTCTTGGATTGGAAGAATCAGCATAGTTAAAATGACCTTTTACCTAAAGCACTTTAAAGAAATAGAACAAAAAATTAATAAATTTGTATAGAAGCACAAAAGGCCTCGAATCACCAAAGCCAACCTGAAAGAAAGAATAAAGCTCGAGGCATGACTCTGCCAAACTTCAAATTATACCACAAAGTGACAATAATCAAAATGTCATGGTACTGGCAGAAAAACAGACATGCAGACCAGAGGAACAGAATTGTGAGTCCAATAGTAAATCCAAGTTTATATGGACAAATAATTTTTGATGAAAGAGCCAAAAATATACAAAGAAGAAAGGAAAACTTTTTCAATAAATAGTGCTGGGAAAACTGGAGAGTCATTTTCAAAACAATGAAACTAGACTGTTATCTATCACCACATGCCGAAATTAATTCTAAATGGATTAAAGACTGAAATATAATAACTGAAACGATAAGTTTCATAAAAGAAAATATAAGGACTAAACTCATGGACATCAGACTTAAAGAAGATTTTATAAATTTGACCTCAAAGGCAAAAATAAATAAATGGGACTATATCAAACTAAAAAGCTTCTGCACAGCAAAAGAAACTGTCCATAAGGCAAAGCAATGACCATTTTAATGGGAAAATATATTTGCAAGCACTGCCTCCAATAAGGGCTTAATATCCAAAATATATAAAGAACTCATCCAACTCAGTAACAAGAAAAAAAAAAAAAAACAAGCAATCCAATTAAAAAAGAGGCAGAGGACCTGAACAGATACTTCTCCCGAGAAGATATACACGTGGCCAACAAACATATGAAAGGATGCTCAATTTCAGTAGCTATTAGGAAAATGCAAATCAATACCACAATGGCTATTATTAACAGAACAAGTAATAACAAATGTTGAAGAGGATGAGGAGAAAAAGGAACCCTCATACACTGTTGATGGGACTGCAAATTGGTACAACTACTATGGAAAAGAGTATGGAGATTTCTCAAAAGACTAAGAATTGATCTGCCATATGATCCAGCAATCCCTCTCCTGGACATTTACCCCAAAGACTTGAAAACTTATATCTGAAAAGATATTGGCACACTGATGTTCATAGCAGCATTATTCACAGTGGCCAGGACATGGAAGCAAGCGAAGTGTCCTACAGTAGGCGATTGGCTAAAGAAGCTGTGGTACATACATACAATGGAATGTTACTCAGCCATAAGAAGAGATGAAATACTTCCATTTGCAACAACATGGATGTACCTTAAAATAGTCCCACTAAGCGAAATAAAGCAGACAGGAAAAGCTGAAAACCACATGATATCACTTATATGTGGGCTATAAATCTAAAAGCAACAAACAAACATGACAAACAGAGACTCGTGGACATGGGCAGCAGGCCGTGGTTATCAGAGGGTAGTGGGGAGGAGGAAGGCAGAAAGGAGATGGGGTAAAAGGAGTCAAATATGTGGTGAGAGATAGAAATCTAACTATGGGAAGTGATCACACAATGGAATATACATACATATACATATACATATACGTATAAACACATATATATGTATATATATGTATATACACGCACATATATGTATATATATGTGTATATATATACATATATATATATAGGTTAAGTTTCAGTACATTCTATTTCTTCTTATTAATATCAAAATATAAATGCAAGTAGTGTAACACATTTAGTATTTTTGTGTAGCTTGTAATTGTTTCTCCTTTTCTAAGAAATGGGCAACATTTCACCTTTTATTTCACTTGATCTTAACACAGTTAAGGGATGCTTTTTATATTCCTGAAGTGAGTCCCAAGTTGCTGCTCTTTCCAAAAGCTAGATGCCAATTCATACCTGTTTTCACTGTGCTCATTCCTTCTCCCACATTCTACACTATTCCAGCCCCTTCATGGCCCATAATATTGGGACAAAGGCTTTCATTCTCCACTGTTTTCATCTCTGTATCACAGAGCCCTGTGGCCATGATCTATATCTAAGGCAAGAGCAATAATAGTTTTCTCTGTCTCAGATAAAGGTATTTTAGAATTGTTAATGTTTTCAATCTTTTTGCTAGTTTGACTTGCTGCATTAATATTAATGCATTAATTTCTTAGTTTTATTTCTAGATAAATGTCAATAATGCTTTGTTAAAAGCAGAGCAGTGTTTTTATTGACTAATTTCACAATTTAAAATGATGATTTAAAAACTTACTGGGGAGGACCAATGGGTTCAGAAAAGACAATTATAAAACCACAGTTTACATCAAAGTTCTCACCTTGTCCTTCATTGGAGCTTATATGTGGGAGTGTAGGGGAGAAAGACCGATCATAGAGATAAGGGAATTGGAACATAGGAAGGAAAGGAATAGTATCTCCTATTATAATGAAAACCTCAGTTTATTCTTTTTGTTGTTTTGTTGTTAGGACAAGTCTCATAATCCCACTTTTTGTTGTAAATCAGCCAATCTAAAATGGGGGTACTCTAGAGCAATGGCTAAGAGTTTAAGGCTGAAATCCTGGCTCTGCTCCTTCTTAGCTCTGTGATCTGGGATTAAATTATCCTTCATGAATCTCAGTTTATTCATCTCTAAAATGGGTATGTGTTTTGTGTGCATGCACATGCACATACATGCATACACACATGTTAAGAATTGAAATCTATTGAAATTTGCTCATGTGAAAGAGGGATTTTTAGAAGAATACCTTAAAATTGATAACAACTCAACTGCAGGAAGGACTGTCAGAACTCATGCATCTAGAAATCTACTAAGCAGCATTCATCTTCATCACTCTACTTTGATTCACCATTTGTACAGCTGCATTTTCTATTCTCTGCAGAGAGGCTTTTTCTTATTTATCATGACCACATGCTTAAAAATAGCTGTCATCTCAGCCTTGAGTCCATTCAGTTTCTTCAATGCCCACCTTCCCTGCTTTGTTCAGCCTTTGTATCTTGTTCAAATTCATGGGTAAGAGATTCAGATATGTATCTTGTCAGATAATGGTTGGATGCCTTTGGGTAAGCATTCAAATCTGGTGACATGAGTTGTTAGTCTGTGGGTAGGAGCAGATGGGCATAGCCAAATGGTCCACCGTATTCCACAGGGCATATAGGCCAGAGAAGACTCTCTGAGAACAGGGCATGGATTACACAGGTAAGGTAACTTAGAAAATGACTGTCTCTTTGTAATCCATTAACAAACAGTACTTATTCATCTTATTAAAATTAAGTAATAACAATGAAAGGACTCTGAGCTAGAAGTCCAGTGGACTATGTTCTCCTCTGATGCCCTCCTATTAGAATCATTTGGGGGTAATTTAAAAACTCTTGTGACCAGACCGTACCCCAGGCCAATTAAGACACAAATTCCGAATGTCTGAATTTGTTTTCAGCATTTTTCAAAGCTCCTTTGTGAAACCAAATATATAACTGAGGTTGAGAAAAACTGATGAAGGCTGTTCTTACTCTCCTTAGCTTTGTGACAAGCCACTATGCCTCATTGGATTTTTATTTTCTCATCTGTAAAGTAACGGGTTTTCTTAAATTGACTTTCTAGGATTCGAAGTTGATTTATCTGTAATCAAACAAATTTTTCACATATCCTATTTTCATGATAAACTTAAATATCATGAAGAATATCATAAATAAATTAAAAAGTACAGATTAAAATACGGTTTGTGGCTAGAACTTCTTTTAATTAGTATTTAGCAGACAGCTGCAAATAAGTATTCTTCAGGCATCTAGCCTATGCTATATCTCCTTAACCTCTTCTATGGCTGGATTTAAAGGAAATGTTTAATGAAAAAGAAGTAGAATAGTATGTAGTTTTCTTTCTTAATTTAACACAGTGAAAAGAATGTATAAGTTACAGTATGTGTAAGCTCTGATTTTTGGTGTGAAAATGTGGTGGATTTTTTTTTTTACCTTTATATGAACTTCCTTTGCTTTTGAAAGGGCCACTTCTACCTCTTCAATGGAAAATGGTACGCCAGACTCCCAGAGTATGGCTGCTCTGCACCTGGTAACCTGAGAAATAGAATACCGGGCAGAAAGGGAAACTCCTTAGGCTTGGGAGATGGATTCCTATAGTAATGATTATTAGAAGGTTTAACTCAGTTCTGCACTCAAGCCCAACACCACAAATCATTGCCTAAATACATGTTGTATGTAGCCTCTTAAACCCAAGTCCAACATTTCTTGTGCTTTCAGTCTCTTTATTCACATTAGGCTTGTAATACTAGGTATATTTATATAATGCTATACAACCCAGATTGGTAGCATACTTCTGATTTTACCATAAATCAGTTTTGGGATGGAGGGGTAAATTATGAAGCGGGCAATGGAGACCATCTAGCTGTGACAATTCATTAAATAGTGGTGACCATTGGCAGGTTCAGGTTGGAGAGGTTGCTGATGACCAGGTAGCTCTTACGGGTTCTGATTTGAGCCCACCACTGTTCTCACTATAAATTCTCTTTCTGTGCGGTTTCACATATTTTATAGATTCAGCCACTACCTTTACACAGATGACTTTGACAATGTGTCTATAGACAGATTTGTCCCCAAGCTTTAGATTCTTTTATTCATCTGCTATTTGAATGTCCTAAAACATGATACATCATTATTTTTTTCTCTTGCCCCCAACTTGTTCTGCCAGTGGCAGATGGAACACACAATCTGCTTCTCCCTCTGCTTTCTCTGTATTGATGAGTAGTAGCTTATTGTAACTTATTCACTCACCCAAGAAAATAACTTGGAAAGTAGCCTAAATGTTTCTCTCTTCCTCAGTGTTTATAATCTAAACCTTTCTGGAGTCTGTCCTTTCTTCTTCATTCCTGCTATTACTATGTGGCACAGGTCTTTACCATGTCTTTTATCTGGCTTGCATTCATCACCTTCATATCCATTCTTTATATCTTTGCTATTCATACTGTAATCTTGATCATGCTAATCTTCTACCTAAAAATGATATTGCTACCAATTGTTTATCAGGATCAGCTGCCATGGTCTATAAGACTCTCCATGATCTTCTCTCTTTGAGTCTCTCCAACCTTATTTCTAGTCACTTTCTGCCTCTGACTTTACCCTCTAGGCACAGAAAAAATTCTGGAGATTCTCATAGAGGATATTTTTCTTTCTTTTATGTTTCTCCTCATGTTAAGTGTCACCTCTGGGAAGCCGAGTTTGGTTAAGAGCACTTCCTCTCTTTCTCTCTTTTACTACCCTTGGACACTCTTTTATAATTATTCTTTTATAATCACTCTGAGATTATACAATATAATGTATATTATGTAATAATAATTATATGTAATCTTTGTGAGATCCTTGAAGGAGGGGATATGCCTTCAACTCTGGAAAGTTTGGCATAGGGCTTGATATAAAGCTTATTGAAGGACTGAAAAAACTGGGGAAGGGCAAAACACATAAAGGGAATAAAAGAAAAGAAAGGAGGAGAGGTACTAAGATTAAGACTCAGTCTCTTACTTTTAGGAACATAGAGTTTAATTGGGTGATTAGGTGTTAGTAAATAGACAAGCACCCGAATTGACACAATTGTGAGATGACATAAAGAAGAAAGTACTTGCTTTCCCTGTAGTGCTCATGATGACTTTCTTCGTGTTCTTGCCACAGACTAATATATCGTGAAAAGAACTGTGGAAAGTCCAAGGTACATAGGTCATTGGTCAGTCGAGAGGCTGGGTTCTGAGCTTTCTGTATAATCATGTAATTACATACCCGATGCCTGGAATTCCAGATTGTCCTGTTTCTTGAGGGAGGTTCCTAAATATAATCTGAAATAGACTTAGGTCAGTGAAAGTGCACAAAAAGTAAAATTTACAAACCTTTTTTCTTCTCTCAGGCATATTAAATATAATTAGTATTGCATAACTAAATTGAATGTAAATACACAAATGCAAGAAAGTTGAATTGGGGTTCGCGAGGCCACATACAACATATATTTGAGTAATTTTATTATTATTATTTGGCTTGAGTGCAGAAGAATTGGATTAAACCTTGTAATAATTATTGTCAGTATTTACTCTGTTGTGTTTTAAATTTGGTCTTTTATATATCTATGTTTAAAATTCCTAATAAAGCGTACAAAATTGTTTCTGTTGTGTTGTGTTTTGAGATATGATCACCTGCATCTCTAAACTTGAGTAATCCTTTTTATTTTACAAATGCATGTGTGATTGTTGAGGAAGTAGGACATTACTAGACAGTTTTATTCAACAGTTGAGCATAAACTCCTCACCTTTTGGTATGTTGAGCTGGTTACTCAGAGAAAATGAAAGCAATTTGCATAAGGAGCCTGACAATCAGTGTTTGGATTTAAGAAAATTTCTCTATGTGGACTAAGAGAGTCTTGACTAAGACCCAGGCCCTGGATGAAAAATGTCACAAAGAAATACATTTCCAATAAAAGGCAACATGAGTGGGCAGGTTTTAGCTAGAAGGGAAGAGAAGAAAAGATGCTCTTTCTGAGTTACAAATTTGATCACATGGTTTTTCTTTAGTGTATCCATAATGGGGGCTCATCTTGATTAATTTTCAAATGTTGGACCAGGCTTACATACCTGTAACTAATCCCATTTGTTGTTAATTTCTTTTATATATTGCTAGATTCATTTCACTAATGTTTTGTTTTGTGAAAGACTTCTGTGTCTATATTCATGAGAGTTATTGGTGTTAGTTTTCTTTGTACTGTCTTTGATATTGGTGTCACTGTAATGCTAATTTCATAAAACTGATTTCTATTTTTGTAGGAGGGATTGTGTAGAATTGGTCTTAATTCTTTAAATGTTTGGTAGAATTCTCCAGTAAAACCACCTGGATCTACAGACTTCTTTTTTGAAATGTTTTAAATTATGAATCCAATTACCTTAGTATTTGTAGGGCTATGCAAATGATTGATTTTATATTTGGTAAGTTGTGGTAGTTTGTGAATCTTGAGTAGTTAATTGCATCTATGTTGTCACATGTGTGTGTGTAGGGTTTTTAATAGTATTCCCTTATTAGTCTTACGTTGTCTGCAGTGTCTGTAGTGATATTCCTCATTTTAATTCTGAGATTAATAATTTGTTTTTTCTGTTTTCTTTGTCAATATTCTGGAGGTTTGTCAATTTGATCAACAGTTTCAAAGAAACAGCTTTGTTTCATTGATTTTTCTCTTTTCAACTTCATTGATTTCTGCTACTATCTCATTTTCTTTCTTCTGCTTGTTTTGACTTTATTTTGCTCTTTTATTCCTAGGGTAATTCAGCGTGAGGATGCATTATAGATTTTCAACTTTTCCTCTTTTCTTATGTAAACACTTAGTGCTACAAACATCAGATTTAGTGCAGCTTTAGCTTTGTCAAACAAATTTCTATATATTATTTTTTAATTTTCATTCGGTTTAATGTATTTTAAAAAATTTTCCTGGAGTCTTCTTTTTGGATGTATAGATTATTTAAAAGTGTGTGGTTTAGCTTCTACGTATTTAGAGATTTCTTTTTTTCTGTTACTGATTTCTCGTTCAATTTCTGTTGTTAATTTCTAGTTTGATTTCATTATGGTAAAATAACATACTCTTTCATATTTGTTGAGATTTGTTTAATGGCCTAGGCCCAAGATATGCCTAACTTGGGATATGTTTTGTGAACATTCAAAACAAATGAGTATTCTGCTGTGTTTGGGTGGTGTGTTCAATAGTCTCTTAGGTCCCATTAGTTTATGGTGCTTTGAGTTCTTCTATATGCTGGCCTTCATTCTGTTGAATTTCTCTCCGATTTCTTCAGAAGAAGATGCTACCGTATTTAATGAAAACTACAGATTTGTCTATTTTTTCTTTTATTTCTATCAAACTTTGCTTCACAAATTTGCAGCTCTTCTACATACACATTTAGTATAGCCATCCCTCATTGACTGCTCTTTTAGCATTAAAGAATGTTCAGTTATTTGATAATACAACCACTCCTGATTTGTTTTGATTAATGTCTGTATAATTTTAATCTATTTCCTTTCAGCCTGTCTATATACACTGAGAATTTCTATTTTATAGACAATGAACCATGTTTTAAAGTTCATTTTTCCAATCTATGTGTTTTAAAAACACTTTTATGGGCCCATAATTCACCTATTATACTCCTCACCATTTTAAAGGGTATCTTTCCATTTTTTGGTATATACACAGATATGTGCAACCATCACGACAATTGATTTTAGAATACTGTGTTAGTGTCTGTTAGGTAGCATGATTACTTAAATATTAACGCTTGCCTCAGGTTCCAGGGCTGACATCTTTCTAATATGTCCTGAAATAGCAAACCAACTGTCATCTACTTTAATGGATTGAGGATCCATTCTGATTAACTGCCTTTCAGGTTGATAAATATTTCAAATGTTATATCTGTCCATCATGTTCCTTGTGCAGAATCTGTTCCAAGTATTAGTGTAGGCATTATACATTAATAAAATATAAATTAATAATTTGGTATCTAGTTTACCAATTTTTTATGACTGATTTATGCGATCAGCTTTGAGATCTAATCAAACTTGGTGTACTGATAAAATTAAGTTCTTCAGCTTGCAAAGCTGAGGTTTCTAGACACAAGAGAACTTCATCACACTACAGAATCCCGTGTAGATGGAATTCAACATTATCCTGGGTCTGCTTTCTATTCTTCTTAAAGATAGTGTAAAAAGCAAGAGTGACTCAGTGGAGTAGCAAATGCAGAAATAGCTGGTTCACTGTGAGGGCAGCATTTCATTGCTCCTGGAAGACCTGGACAGCAATGAAGATTTCGCTGGCTCAGTAAGATGAAAAAGAACAGTTGAGAAGTTGATGTGTGTTATGGTTTTCTACAATTTGATAAGTATTGTGGTTTCCTACAACTTGAACCGCCTCCATGACCTCTGTGGGCTTGAGTCCAGGTGTGTGTTCTCTTGGCTGTCCTTGAATATCCAATGATCAGTTCTTATGTTCCTGTCTTACATGACACTAAGGCTATGTAACCTCACCAACAGTGAAGGAATTTGCTCTTTCTTATTATTTGAGGTGGTTCTGCCCTTTTAATGATAAGTAGCTCAAAAACTTCATAAGTTAATTCATTTAATATTGGAAATTCTTCATTATACTGAGACAAAAGAGTTCTAAGAGTTTCACTCATGGTTCTACTTTAGAAAACACAAGGCAGTTCTTTCCCCTCCCTACAGGCCCCAAGGACACTCCTTTTCTTCCCAAGAATGTGCCAATAGAAAGCAGGTCAAAGCCACTGTACCAGGTGTGAGATGGTATCTCATGACATAAGAAAGTATGAAATACTGTCTTTTCTGACAACATAGATGAATCTCAAGTCATGCTAAGTGAAATAAGTCAGATGGAAAAGGAGCAGAAGCCCTACCCCAGCCCTGCTTTCAGCATGACCCATCTGCACAGGGCTTGGTTTAGCTCAAGAATCAATGGGCGGGTTTCAGCTTGCATCTGGTTGTTTGACTTACCAACTGAGCTGCAGTGCTGGAGAGAGAAGTTTTAGGAACAAAGGCTGGAATAGAACCAAACCCTTAATTGTATTAAGGATGATTCAGCAACAAACTGAGGTCCATTTTCCTGTGCACACTTTTCTTATCCTCTCAGCTTTAGAAATATCAGTTATAATTTTCCTTTACTGAGAGTTTGACAGTTTAACAAGCACTTCCATGCACATTGCCTCACTTGGGCTTTATGTCAAGCCTTGAAGTAGGTGTAATTTTTTCTCCTTGTTATGTTCAGAGCATTTAGTGTGTTGCCATGAGCACTTACGAGTCAGTGCTGGAGGTGATACTTCACCTAATTCTCCTGACTCCAGTGACCATTTTCCCTTCCCAGCTGTTGTGAGACTTGGTCGATCAGGGTCCTCATCAGCGTCCATGACAGAAGGCTGTTGCCGAAGGGTGAACCATCAGGGCTGTGAGAGGGCAGGGCTGACAACTGAAGCGGACGTGACCCTGTAGACCATACACACTCAAGGACCTGAGGGGATGCAGAGAATGCACAGGGTGGCTGACTTGTCCCCATTGGCCTGAGACCATCCTGGGTTTGGTACTAACATGCCTACCTACATCCTGGGAACCGCCTCAATCCAAAGCAAAACAGTATGGTGAGTCACCCGATATGAGGGTTGTATTCTGCCTCTCTGATGCCACCTGGATTTCTGGGAAGACCTCCAGGTGCAGAGGATTGTTAGCACCAAACTCTGAGGAAATGCTGGATGATTTCGGGACCCCAGAGCTGATCTCTGCACTACAGGTTTTACTGAAGGGGGATTCCAGGTCATTTTGTCCCAAGCGGTTACATTTTAAATGTGTTAAAACTCTAAACCCTTGCTTACTAATGAGAACCAAATTAATAATAGTATTTGCTTCTGTAGATGATCCGGCCTGTATAGGAAGTGCTTTATGATCTCAAGATACTCACATTGAATGCTGATTATTATTCCCAGCTGAGAATCGTACATATTCCAGCTGAGCTCGTGCATATTCCAGCAAGGCCCCAGGCCCCAAACTCGGTGTGTCCTTACTCCTGCAGCACACTTCTCAAAGCCCTCCAAAACCCTGTATCCTGTCCTGAGCAGACTAGAGCTGCATGGGTACTTTGAGATTCTGTTTCTCTAGAGGTTCTAGTAAACTTTTGGAGAGGAACCAGGCTTCTCTCAGCAATTAGGAGCTTCTGCGCCCTCAGAGATTCAGCCCCAGAATTTCACAGAAACATTCTATAAGGGTTTATAGAGAAGATTCATACTTACAATTAGGACTGATGTGCTATATTATGCAACATGACCATGAACTTTTGTACCTCAACCCTTTAAAAAAATAGTTTACCTTCCAAATTGCAGCTTTTGACATTTTATCATCCAATCGATGCTCCTGGAGAAGGGATCAGGACCATGGATTCATACAAATAGTAAACTTTACTTGATGACACTATTTCTTGTAAAATTGTGTTTTTAGATTAATGCACTATAAGGCCTTCCCAGGCCTTCAGAGTTTACCAAATGAGCATTTTCATGTTTGTACTAGCACCACCCATGCTCGCATTGTGTTGCTTTTGTTCACAAGCAAATAACTTTTTGTTGCATAAAGTTTGGTCTCTGGTTAGAAAGCTGAAGCAAAACAGTGCCTGTTTTTCCATACCTGCTCAACTGTATCTGATTACACCTGCAAGACCAGCCTTGTTTCTTCAGCATTTGCTGCAAAAAAACCCCGGCTCTCCCACTCAAGCCTGATCGACTGGATTTAATTGGCAAGTGGATTAGAATTACTAATTCTAATATCTAATTCAGAATTAAGCCAAAGTATAATTTAAACTGGACCTGCAACACTTTCTATATTATATGGAGAGAGATCTCTGTGGCAAAGCTTCTAACAGTTTTTCAAAGGAAAGTTTTGTTCATAGCTGTTGTCTGAAAAATACTTCATCGTCTGAACAGCTTTGTCTGAAGACTTAGAAAACCTGTCTCACCCATTCAGTCTATGAGAGAAAAACGTCCTTTGTGTAGAATGAACTTACCTGGAGGGGAGTGTGCCAGTGTGCCCCACATACTGTAGCAAATAAAAGCTCTCTTGCACACTCTCCTATCAATATAGTCAGTCAACTCAGGAGATTTCAGCACCAGCGCAGCTTATGTGAAAATAACCATGGTTTGAACTGGTTAAACAGCTCCTTGGGAAGATATAAGCCTTTGCCAAGTCAATGGAAGCCCTCCGGCCTCTGGGAGCCAGTATACAGGCTGGAGTTCACTTTCTCTATGCCCTGCACTGTACATACTTGTGCCTAGCATCATCTACACAACATATGAGGCAACTCTGCGTGTAACAGTGATTTGGGTCCAGATTATGATCTGTCCATGTGCAGGGGCAACAAGTATTACTTTTCTTTCTATCCACAAACAGCTAGAAACCACAGCTGTCCTCGTTTAAGATCTGTGTACCCCAAATACCCCTTTTCAAAACTGGACCTTCTAATTTGTTTTCATTTTCTTGGCCCTGTGGTCACTTATGTTTAATTATATATTTCCCACAAACCACATGAAGTCTCTGTAAAATGAAGTAGAACATAAATGCAAATATACATGCACCTCCCTTCAGTCAGCTGTGCTGAGCAGAGCAGCTGAAGGAGCACGCGATACATTTGTAATGAATGGTGTTGAGCTCAACTGACCTGTCCTGTTTCTATATTTCCAAATATAAGGGGGGTAAGAGTGCTTTCAGCCCTTTTCAATAGAATTGGTTAGCCTGTCTTTGGGAGATCTCCAACTCTGGCTTGACCTTAAAAATTTACTGTATTTCTTTTCATGACTTGATCTGCAAAGAGTGGAGTCTCTTGGACCATTGGAAAATTTTGAATGCTGTGGGTTGTTTTGCTGAAGGTGGAACTTTTGAGCCAGACTGTTTATCTGAAGGTACAAGATGCTGTTATTTACAGTGGCGTGAGCCAAACATCATTAAGAATATGTGTGTTTTCTGAAATAAAGAACCAAGAGAAAGATAGGATGGCCACTGCTGGAAAAATAAGTAGACATTTCTGTATCCTCATAATCATGGTCTAATCTTGTGGGGTTGATTTTTAGAACTTTGAATATATTAACGTAATTAAGTATTTGGGGATATTTCTTGAGGAATTAGATGCCCGTGAAGGAAACATACACTGGGGAGGCTGTTTCAGAGTACCAATAAAATGGTATAAAAAAGCATATAAGAAGGTTTTTGAAAGATGGAGGAAAATGAAGAAATGCGGTTTATACTGATATTATTAATAATTCAGTTTCAAGATAAGTGGGCATTTGCTCTTGGAAGCAGAATGTTTCCATAAGGAAACTTTCAACAATCTCATTTGAATGTGTTGCCTTCACCTCTAAGTAGGTAGGAGACCAGAGTCTCATTTCTAGCTGTTGGAAAAGATTTTCTTGCTGTTAATGGGAAAGTGCTAACTCTGGAATGCAAGGTAGACAACAAAGTATCAAGATTTTAAAATTTCTTAAGGATGTAGTTTTCATCAAAATATGTTTAAAAATATTTCAAAAAGAAGAATACATTGTAGTAGAGTATGTTTATTCCTTAGAAACAGAGTTGGCATCAACTTTAGAAATAGCTTTGGCATTTTTTTTTTCCATTTTCAGGTTTGTCAGTGCAGTTTTCCACTTAAAATTGTACACAATTTTATAGTGTTATGTGTGTTTGTTTGTTTTTATTTAAATAGCTTTGCCTTTAACCTACCTTTTATTTTCGAAAAATTAAGATGACATTTGATGTCTAGGTGACAGGTAAGGATGCCCTAGAATGTTGGAATTAGTTTCTGGAATTGAATAGAAGTAGAATAATAGCATTCCAGTTTGGTTAGGGACACAGCAAAACTAGATTAATTATGTAATTACTTTTGCACTCTTGATGCTAGCAACACTACCCACAGAAGTAATAGAATCTTACGGTTAGAAGGAATCTTAAAAATCTGCAACTTCATCCAAGCAGCAGATGATTGTGTTCTAGTTATCCACCTCTATAGAGTGGATATCTAGCCACGGTTAGAATGTTGCCAATGATGGAGAACTCAGTCTGCTGAAAGAGCACTTACACTTATGATTAATAATGCAGGGCATAATTGAAGAAATAGCATAAAAGCCACATAATTTTGATACAGTGATATCCATGCAAAGGCATGGTTTGCAGAAGGGTTATATGTACCCCAAGTTGCTCTGGAGTTTCAGGGTAGCTCATAAAGGAGGGGCTCCCTTTACATTGTGGGTTACTTTTCCCTCATTTTATAATAAATATTTGTTTTTTATTTAAAAGGTGAAAGACCATTGTTTAGTTTGCTAGAGAGGCCCTAACAGGTACCACAGACTGGGTGGTTTAAAAAGAAAAGTTTATATTCTCATAGTTCTGCAAACCAGAAGTCTGAGATCAAGGTGTCAGTACAGGTTTTTCCTTCTGAGATGTCTCTCCTTAGCTTGTAAATGACCACCTTCTTTCTGTTTTCATATGGTCTTCTCTCTCTACATGTCCTAATCTCCTCTGTTTATAAAGACACCAGTGGTATTGATCAAGGCCCAGCTTAATGACCTCATTTTAACATAACACCTCTTAAAAGACTGTATCTTCAATTAAGAGACATTCTGAGGTACTTTGGATTAGGACTTTAACATACAAATTGTTGGGGAACAATGACCATTGTAGAAAATTTTAATAATCAGAAATATGAGGGAAAAATATCAACTGTAGTAAATCCTGGACTACCATTGATTTCATTTTTGTTTGTATTTCTCTCCTTATAGTTTTTTGTCCATATTTTGTGTAGTTTTGTTTATATTTTATCTTATTTTTTTTACTTAAATCTATAAACATGTTTAAATATATACTGCTAATTTCTAGATTTACCACAATTTATGTCATTTCTTTATTATTATTTACATATTTGTTTATACTTATTGGTTTTATATTTTACTTTATAAATAATGCTGTGATGACCTCTAATATATTTTAAAAATTTTCTGAACTTAGCATTTCTGCAAAGCAGATTTTAATAGTGGAATTAAGGGTGCAAGGGCCACAATATTCTTAAGCAGGGTACAAAGTTTGGTTACACAAGATGAATGAATTTTGGACATCTAACATACAGCATGGTGATGGGATGGTAATTTACAATATTGCATTGTATACTTGAAATTTGCTAAAAGGATACATGTTAGAACTTCTCAAAACACACATACACACTGCACGTGCCCATACCACAGTAACCTCGTAGAGGTGACAGATCAATTATTTAGGTTGATTATGATGATCTTTTCACAATGTTCTTGTATATGAAACATTGCTATATCTGTTAAATATGTACAATTTTTATATCTAAAAGATATCTCAATAAAGTTGCTAAGAATGTGACTATCTGCAAGTAAGAAAGAAAACAATTTTAAGTATCCTGATGTATACTGCATATAATTTTCCCAAAATGTTGACAAATAACATTGCCTAGAAACCAGTTTTTGATGATACTGTGAATTTTCATTAGGAAAAAAAATTATTATCAATTTTAAATAGAGAATTATGTCATTATTTTCATTAAAAAACTTTTTATAACTGAGAACAAACATTCTTCAATATATTTATTAACCTATATATTTTCCTCATTATGTGCTATGCATGTATCTCCAGGTGTGAGTATGGTATGAGGGAGGGCATGCATAGTAGGAGTGGATATCTTCATGCTTTCCTTATAAATTTGATTAAGCAAGCATTGTATGTATCAAAATGTTAACTTCTGTCATTTTTGTTTAAAGCTTTTTTATCTGAGATTCAATTTGGTTAAATTGGAAAGATTTAGTTACTGTTACTTAATACAAAAAAATTTCATTTTTAAAAGTTTCTTTTATACTTTTTTCTTATCATTTTTAAGCATAAAACTTCCTCGATGTTCCCTATATTTGATATTTATGTTTTTATTGGTTGATAAAAGTTTGATTAAAAAAAAAATTTCAACTATTAACCCAGTCAAAATTTGTGTGGGATTGTGATAGGAAATTCTAATTTCCACATTTCACTTTGACCCATAACATTCTTCTTTGAGAGGCTAGAATATGAATTTGAGTCACTGATGCTTTCGGCCACCCATCTGTTTCTAGCATATTATTTCCCACATTTAATCTCTTTGAGAAAGAAACATGTAACCACCTAAAGGAGCTCTGTAGGAGTGTTGCATTAGTTGATAAATAAGATGAGGGATAACTCATTTTGCATCTGAACAAATTAATTAAAGTATTTGTGGGATTCCTAGACAGATTTAGGGGTGGGATGGCAGGAAGTGTTCTCTCTGTTTCTGTTTCTCTGTCTCCCTTCTCTGTCTCTTTCTCTCTCTCTCTCTCTCAGAATCTAATAGTCTCTGCAAAACCATTTCATTGAATAACTATAGCAAAACCAGTTGAACTAGAGGCTAGTCTCTGAAAATCTCCATACCTTAATTGCTACTTCTGTAAAATAAGAAATTTTACTTGCCTAACTATCAAGAAGCATGAGATGCAAGAACTGGCCTGAGTGCAAAAAAGAATAGAGATGCAAAGTCCCAGATTAAATCATCCAGGAACTCACTCTATGTACTTCATGACGTTTGTCGTTCCCTTCATCTCTAACCATGCTCATTTTTCTATTTCTTTCCCCACTTTTACTTAATTATACAGCAATTAAATGCTGGCTCAAATTCTTGCAGACAAATCAGCAGCATTTCCTACTTTATAAATTTGACTTGTGGATAATGTATACAGATGACAATTTTGTTCATTTGAAATTGTAGTACGAGAACCTAGTTTATTGAAATATTATGTGAGCACAAGCCATAAAAGCAAAGGGCTGGAAAGGATGGACCTCAGATCTAGTCCTGCTTCTCATGCACTATATGACCATGGATCAATCATCTGGGCTGCATTTCTCATATATCGAACATGGGTGCACAGAAGATAATCTCTAAAAATTACAATTCTAGTTTTCAATGGTAATCATTATGGGAAAATTAGAAGATTTTGTGAAGTCATCTTATCCATACTGATAGTATGTAGGGACTCTGTATTTGTAATGACATAATTATGACCATTATAACTCTTTGTAGGTTATTAAGTGCAAAGCAGCTGTGTTATGGGAGCCGAAGAAACCTTTTTCCATTGAGGAAGTAGAAGTTGCCCCACCAAAGGCTAAAGAAGTTCGTATTAAGGTAACAAGCCTTAGAATACATAAACCTAAAACGTTACCACACCTATATTGAGTATATCATTGTGTGTGGTTGGATTCTTAAATCAGATGTTTCACAACTTTTATATTGTCTATTACTTGTCTTGTTTATTGCTAAAAATCTTGTCATACTAGATATGAAATTAATGAGTTAATTATCCATTAAAAACAACAATACTAATTCACTCTATTAGAAATTCTTTTTGTTGAATTTTTATTGACATGGCTCTGATTTTTAAAGTGGCTAGTAATCATGACTAATGACTTCTTTTAAAGTCTTCTGGGAGTTGGAAAGCACTGAGATTACTTTTCATCTCATTTGTGCCTGGAGAAATGACAACTTCAGGGAGTGTTTCTCCCCATTCCTTTGGACAGAGCCTAATGGCTGGTTTGGACATGAAGTTGTTGAGCAGGCACTGCTGCCAATCTTTCCTTGATCCTCTCCTGTTACCTGGGCACTGTAATAACAGCAAGAGTTGGCTCCTCGCTTACCTCCTTGCACGCCATTCCCTTTACCTTTCATTGAGAGAGTCCTAGGAGCACCTAGCAATAGAAATCTACTTTTATGCTGGCCACATGGTAAAATCTGGATCCTGATTCCCTCGTAGGAGCAAGAGTTTACTACAGAAGGGCACTGAGATTCAAAGTAGGGCCACAGGCAGCAATGTTGTAAATCCCTTGTTGGGAGGGATCTTGCCCAATGGTAGCTCAGGGTCTTCTGTGAGTCACCACTATATTAGGCAGTCATACTGAATAAACAGTCATCTTTTTAGTAGCGAGTTAAATTTCTTTTTAAGTGTAAAATGACCACTGTGCTGTTTGGTGCAATGTTCTTTTCTTTGAACACAGATTTTGGCCACAGGAATCTGTCGCTCAGATGACCATGTGATGAAAGGAACGTGGGGGACTAAGTTTCCAGTGATTGTGGGACATGAAGCAGTTGGGTTGTGGAGAGCATCGGAGAAGGAGTGACTACGGTGAAACCAGGTATGCGTACATGAAGTCACAGGTTTGAGATAACCTTGCAAAGGAAACAGCTTAACTAGATATTATTATAGAGAGCCTTAACACGATTTAGGAGGACAAATGGATACAAGGAGATGGACGATACGGAATAAAGTTTAATTTAGCCGTCTTGACCTTCAGCAAGCAAACCTCATGACACATTTAGAGTACTTTTAAGAAATTCTTGCATGTGGCATAGGCTCAGATCATATTTGTTTATTTCATATTATAATGTTAATGACCACCATCTTCTGATGTTTCCCTCTAGGTGACAAAGTCATCCCCCTCTTTGTGCCTCAGTGTAGAGAATGCAAATCTTGCTGCAATCCAAATGGAAACCTTTGCATTATGAGCGAGTAGGTTTCAGCCATTTTTACTCTAATGCCACTTACATTGTTTTTAAATCTAATGCTAAATTTTGAATTGAACTAATATGTGTATTTGATGAATCAAACAGCATTATGGGCCGTGGAGTACTGGCTGATGGCACTACCAGATTTACATGCAAGGGCAAAACCGTCTATCACTTTATGAATACCAGTACGTTTACTGAGTACATGGTGGTAGATGAATTTGCTGTTGCTAAGACTGATGATGCACCTCCTCCAGAGAAATTCTGTTTAATGGATGTGCGTTTTCCATGGGATATGGGGCCAATGATAAAACTGGCAAGGCAAGAAGCAGGATGTGCTACTTTCTTCTTTTTAAAAAATATTTTAATGATTATCTCAGATTTCTTAAGCTTTTTTTTTAAAATGCCAGTAAGTTTGAAAACATATCTCTTATGCAGGCTATTTCTATACAACGACAAGTCCACAGGAATTAAAATAAAAGTTTCGATTAGAATATTTATTTCTAAATAAGTGGAAATAAAATTTCTAGATTTAGTTTTATTTACTCTATATTTCTTCAGGTTCATTTCTAAATTTTCTGTTCTAAAACTTGTTGCTAATATTCATCTTTTTTTTTTTCTCTCACAAAATAAATAACAACACTGGTGTGTTTGTTTGCTAGGGCTGTTCCACAGACCGAGTGGCTTAGACAGAAATTTATTGCCTCACATTCTGGAGGCTAGAATGTCAAACTCAAGGTGCTGGCAGGACTGGTTCTTTCTGAGGAATGTGAGTGCAGGATCTATTCCAGGCAGATCTTGGCTATCTTATATCTATATTTCTTCACATTGACCTCCAGCTGTGCCAGTCTTTGTGTCCAAATGTCCCCTATTTGCAAGGACACAAGTCATATTGGATTAGGACCCACACTAATGAGCTTATTTTAACCCGATTACCTCTGCAAAGATCATATATCTAAATAAGATCACATTCTGAGGTATGGAGGTTTAAGACTTCAACATATGAATTGGGGGGCTAGAATACAATATGTCGTGACTAGACAGATGCAATGGCTTCCCTTCTGTTGTCCTCATTACACTTCTTGACCATCCAACAATTCTCTATTTTAAGCTAAAGTCGTTTTATAAAACATAAACTAGAACTATATTACGTTTTTGGCCTAACATCCCTCAGGAGTTTTCATAATCTTATCTCACTCACTGTGATCCAGTCACACTTGCCTTATTTAGAATCCTCAAGCTTGCTGTGCTATTTCTGCATGAAGGCCTTTACTCATGCTATTCTGATGGTCTGGAACACTCATCTCTTGAGCCTTTTCCTTTAAACTTTCAGTTTAAAGATTACCTGTTTGCTCAGAGAAGTTATTGTTTTCCTGTATACTCCATCTAATTAGAAACTTTTTCCAATATTTGAGGAAACAAGACTGCTTCATTAATAGTGTGTTCCAAATCTCAAAGTGTCACGATATCTTTAGTCTTATTAGACTGTAATGTCAAAAAAGGTATGGAAAAAGTCTCCTCTATGCACCACAGTGATTCCTCATTTAATCTGTAGTAAGCCTTAGGCTGTGGTGGCTAAGAAGTGAGATATTTTTAACCATTGAGGAACTGTATCACTAAGTAATTTTCCCTAAGTCCCTGTCACCCATACGTAAAGTGATAGTTTCTTGAACTTCCTGTCATCCTGCCTGTAAGTCTTTACGTGAATCATGGCCCCAGTCTCTGCTAAATTCAGATGTTTCTTTTATGTGAAAACAACAATAACAATACCCCAAAAACAAAACAAAAACAACAACAAACCAATAACCTCTTTTTCTTTTCTAATCTTCCTGTTCTAAGGAATTGGAACTGGAAATTACTATATATAGTAAATTACCCATATCATTATTGTGGAAGAAAACCAGTCTAAAATAAAAGTGTTAAATATAGGTCATTTAAAAATATTTTATTAGTGATGTCAGAAACATGGCGAGTATAAGATGTCCCCAGATCTCTCCCTTTGAAATAACAATAAGCTGAACATCTAAAACTCAACAAAAACACCCAGCCTACACACCAGCATGTCTGAGCAAAGGATCTGTGAATAAGAGATCCTACAAGTCAGAACCACGGGAGTTGGGGAGTATTGTAGGGGAAACAAAAAAGCTGCCTTTCACAGCCAGAGCTCCTTGTATGAAGAAGGGGAAATGAGAAGTTGTGGTGAGTTTCCTGAACAGCTCTGTCTAGGAGAGCTGTGAACTTCATGCAGCTGGTGGCAGAGCACAGCCATCATGGCAGACAGGAGAGAAGTAGGGATGACAGAAAAGCAGCAGTTAATTAATACCCATCATAGTTACAAAATGAGAGGCTGAGCCACAGCCCATAACTCCCAACCCAGAGGGTCCCTCTCCCCATATCCTCCAAGACCGAATACCTCAGAGCCCAGGGGAATCTGAGCAAATGCTACCAAAACTGTCACTAACATTGACAGGGACTGATACTGAGAGTAGTGAGTGTGATTACACGTCTATAAGAAAAAAAGAAGGCATTCTTAAGGCTTTGGTATAAAGCAGGGATCCAAGAGGTGTGGATGCCACTTACTGGAAACCAAAATAAAAGTGTCTTCTTTACAACAGAGAGACCTTTATATAATAAAGGTCTTTACAAAAGAGAGACCTTTATATAATAAATCTTCTTTCCAGACAAAAAGAAGAACACACTTACATTAATACCCAGGTGGGGAGATAGTTCATTAAACACCATGAACAATCAAGGTGAGAAAGTATCTCAGAAAGAAAGAGAAAAATCTCCAGAAAATAAGCTTACAGACATAGAAAATGTGTCTTAAATGGGGGAGAATTTAGGATTGTACTTCTTAAAAAACTCAGTGAGTTCCAAAGCAAGTCATTGCAACAATTTTAGGAACTAAAAATAAATAGATGAATAGAATAAGTTTTTTGCAAGGAGATTGAAACTTTCAAAAAGAACAGGATAGATTTTCTGAAGATAAAAACACACTGTAAATGTTGCAAAATGAAATATCAAGCTTGGGAAATAGTTGACCAAATGGTGGAAAGGATCAGTGATATCGAAGGAAAAAATCTAGAAATAAATCAGAAAGAAGAAGAGATAAACCAAAGAATGAGAAATAAAGAAACAGAAATACAAGAGCTAGCTGATACAATCAGGAAAGTAAACATAAGAATAACTGGCATTCTCAAAGGAGAGGAAAAAGAACTAGAACATATTTTCTGACTACCACGTGACGAGAATTTTCCAAATCTTAGGAATAAACTGGAGCTTGGAATTCAGGAAGACCACAGATCATCCAATTATCTCAACCCAGAAAGGTCTTCTCCAAAACAAATTATATTAAAATTATCAAACATCAAAGGCAAAGAAAGAATTCTCTGGGCAGCCAGGGAATAGAGACAGTAACCTATAAAGGAAAACTCACTACATTTTTGTTGAATTTCTCAGCACAAACCAAACAAGCAAGAAAGAAATGGATGCAATATTCAAACTAATAAATGAAAGAAACTACCAGCCAAGAATAATGTATCCAGCAAAGCTCTCTTTTGCCTATGAAGGAGACATACAAAAATTGAGGAAATTCTCCACTACAAGGCCTGCATTACAAGAAATACAAAAAGGGGTCAGCTCACCTAAAACAAAATGACAAAAAATTACATAACTATGAATAAGGTGACTAACAGGCAGATAGAAGCAGAGTAGTGCAAGCATTACTAAGAATAGGGAATTATGAGCTTAAACAATAAAAAGAGATTTGCTATAGCAAGAAAGTAATATACATTCAGCATACATAAGGACAAACTAAGACAACGATAACAGAAAAGGGGACATTGAAAGATCCAAATGCTCAAAATGAAATGGAGGTAAGAAAAAAAGAGGACTACTATATCTATATCTATATTTATATCTATATATAGATATATATATACTCACACATATATAAAATTTACATATTAGTAATGGTAACTACATGCTAAAGATTCAGAACTGAAGTATTTAACATAAAACAAGAAGGATCAGAGCTAAAATTTAAAAAAAAAGAAAGAAACAGGAGAAGGAACAATGGAAACATCGAGCTACCAGAAAGCAAAAGACAAATGGCGATGAGAAGAACTCATATTTCAATAATCAACCTAAATGTAAATGGACTGAAATCACCAATAAAAAGGCACAGAGCTGCAGAATGGATCAAAAAATAAAACTCGACCATATGCTGCCTCCAGAAGTCACATCTCTGCTCTAAAGACAAATAGAGATTCAAAATGAAACAGTGGATAATGATAATTCAAGCAAATGGCATTCAAGGAAAAGCAGGAATAGTGGCACCAATATCGGATGAAATAAACTTAAGAATAAAAAAGGTAAAGAAGATATTGAGAGACACTTCATAATGGTAAAAAGCATCATGCACCAAAAAAGTATAACTCTTATTAATAGCTATACTTCCAATCAGGAGGCCAGAAATACGTAAAGCAATTATTAACAGAAGTAAAGGGAGAAACAGACCAAAACACCATCATAGTGGGGGACCTAAATACCTCACTGGCGGATATGGAGAGATCATTCAAACAGAAAATCAATAAGGAAATATCATTTTAAATGACACGTTAGACCAAATGGACATAGTTGACATTTACAGAGCCCTTCATTTCAAAGAGCTGCTTATACACTCTTCTCCAGTGCCCATGGAATATACATGCACCTCCCTGCAATCAGCTGTGCAAGCAGAGCAGCTGAAGAAGCACGCGATACATTTTTAATGAATATATAAGCGGGGTAAGAGTGCTTTCAGCCCTTTTCGTTAGGATTGATTATCTTGTCTTTTTAAGTTCTCTACCTGTGGCCTGACCTTGATAAGTTGCTGTGTTTCATTTCATGACTCAATCTGCAAAGGGCGGGGTTTTGAGTCACATTGCTAAAGGACACACTTTTGAGCCAGATTATTCTAATGAAGCTGTAAGTCTTCTTATTTACACCAGCATAAGCCAACTATAGGTGAGAAAAAGTCTCTGTTAACTGAAATAAAACACCAAGAGAAAGAGAGGATGGCCACTGCTGGAAAAGTAAGTAAACACTTCTGATTTTTTTAGACCTTACAATATATTAAAGTAATTAACTAATTGGGGATGTTTTTTGAGGAATTCGATTCCTGGGGAACAAGCATACACTGGGGAGGGTGTTCCTGAGTGCCAGTAAAATGAGATAAAACAGCATATGCAATGTTTTTTAGTAGGATGCTGGAGGAATATGAAGAAATGTGGATTATACTGACATTATTTCGATAAATTAATTTCAAGATCACTGGGCATTTGCTCTTGGAAGCAAAATGTTTCCATAAGGAAACTTTCAACAGTCTCATTTGAATGTGTTGCCTTCACCTCTAAGTCAGTAGGAGACGAGTCTCATTTCTAGCTTTTGGAAAAGATTTTCTTGCTGTTAATGGGAAAGTGGTAACTCTGAAATGCAAAGTAGACAACAAAGTATCATGCCCTTAAGATTTCTTAAGGATGTAGTTTTCATCAAAATATGTTTAAAAATATTTCAAAAACAAGAATGCATTGTAGTAGAGTATGTTTATTCCTTAGAAACAGAGTTGGCATCAACTTTAGAAATAGCTTTGGCATTTTTTTTTTCATTTTCAAGTTGATCAGTGCAGTTCCCCATTTTAAATGGTTCACAATTTTATAGTGTTATGTGCTTTTGCTTGTTTTTATTTAAACAACTTTCATTTAGCCGACCTTAAGTTTTAGAAAAATTTGGTGACATTTGAGTCTGAGTGACATGACAATTAAGGAGGCCCTATAACATTAGAATTAGAAATCACTGTTTTTAGAATTGAACAGAAGCAGAATAATAGCCTTCTAGTTGGTTAGGACCATGGCAAACCTAAATTAATTGGGTAGTTAATTTTGCACTCTAGAAGCTAGCAACTCTACCCACAGAAGTTAATGAATCTTATGGTTGGAATGAATCTTAAATATTTATAACTTCATCAGACCAACAGATGTTTAAGTTCTAGTTATCCACCTCTATCAAGTGGATATCTAGCCACTGTTAGAACATTGCCAATGATGGAGAACTCAGTCGACTCAAAGCAGCACTTCCCACTTCTGATTGATAATGCAGTGTATAACATAAGAAATAGCAGAAAAGCTACATAATTTTGATACAGCGATAGCCATGCAAAGGCATGGTTTGCAGAAGGGTTATATGTACTCCAAGTAGATCTAGTGTTTCAGGGTAGCTCACAAAAGGAGTGGCTCCCTTGACATTATGGGTTATGGTTTCTCCCTTTTTATAATAAATGTTTGTTTTCATTCACAAGGTAAAAGGTGATTGTTAGTGTGCTAGGGCTGTCATAACAAGTACCACAGACTGGGTGACTTAGAAATAGAAATCTATTTCCTCATACTTCTGCAAGCTAGAAGTCTGAGATCAAGGTGTCAGTACAGTTTTTCCTTCTGAGGCCTCTCTCCTTGTAAATGACCATCTTCTTTCTGTTTTCACATGTTCTTTTCTCTGTACATGTCTGTGTCCTAATCACCTCTGCTTATAAAGACACAAGTCATATTGGATGAAGGCCCACCCTAATGACCGCATTTTAATTAAATAATCTTAAGAGACTATCTCAGAGACATTCTGAAGTACTGGGGTCAGGACTTGAGCATATGAATTTGAAGGGAATGCAATGTAGTCCATAACAATGATGATCTTAGAAAATTGGAATAAACAGAAAATAAGAGGGAAAAAATTAACCGCAGTCTTATATCCTAGACTGTATGGATTTTGTTTTCATTTGTTCTCCTCCTCACTTTTTTTCACCATATTGTACGTAGTTGTAGTCACACTATTTCTTAATCCTTTATTCCATTTTCCTACCTAAATCTGTTAACATGTTTTAAATGTATAATTCTTTATTTCTAGATTTACCAGAATTTTTTAAATCTTTTCTCTATGATTATTTACATATTTATTTATAC
Source organism: Cynopterus sphinx (assembly GCA_030015415.1). Lineage (NCBI taxonomy): Eukaryota > Metazoa > Chordata > Mammalia > Chiroptera > Pteropodidae > Cynopterus > Cynopterus sphinx. The sequence continues at coordinate 123,516,118 of CM057382.1, forward strand.
ATATTGGTTATATAAGTAGTGCTGTATGACCTCTAATTTAATATGTATTAAGATTTAATTAAACATTTTTAAGGTAGATTTTTAGAATTAAATTATAGGATGACAGGGTCAAAATACTCTTACATAGGGTAAAGTTTCAGTTATACAAGATGAATGAGCATGGTGATGACAGTTAACAATATTCCATTGTGTACTCAAAATTTGCTAAAAGGATAAATATTAAATCTACACACTGCAGACACACACACTACAACACACACACACACAACACCATAGTAACTACATAGAGCAGTTTAATAAGTTATTTAGTTTGATTGTAGTGATCTCTTCAAGATGAATACATGTCACATCAAGTTATATAAGTCAAATATATCTCAATAAAGTTGCTCAAAAAATAAAATGTGACCACATACAAGGAAAACAATTCTTACATATACGGATGTACACTGAAAATTATTGTCTTAAGGTGTTGACACTAGTGGAACACCCATTTTGCCACCCCTTTGACAATACTGTTTATTCTCATTAAATAAAAAGTTATTGTGGACCTAAAATAAAATTATATCTTGTCATTTTTTATTGGCAAAACCCCTTTTTATAACCAAATAGAACAAATACTACATGATATATTTGTTAACTTGTATTTTCCTCCTTATGTCCTTTGGATTTATCTCTGAGTAAATATGGTATGTGAGAGGGCAGGTGTGGTAGGAGTGGACGTCTACATGCTTTCCTTTTGATTAATTTGATTAAACATAGTATGTGTCAAAAAGTGTTAACTTTGTCATTTCTGCTTTAAGCATTTGAGACCCAAAGAGTTGCAAGAACTAGAATAGGTATAAAAAAGACATACAAAGATGCAAAGTCCCAGAGCCATCCAGGAACCCATGGTCTGCGTACTGCATGAACTTTATGATACCCTTCATCTCTAACCATGCTCATTTTTCTATTTCTTTCCCCACTTTTACTTAATTATACAGCAATTAAATGCTGGCTCAAATTCTTGCAGACAAATCAGCAGCATTTCCTACTTTATAAATTTGACTTGTGGATAATGTATACAGATGACAATTTTGTTCATTTGAAATTGTAGTACAAGAACCTAGTTTATTGAAATATTATGTGAGCACAAGCCATAAAAGCAAAGGGCTGGAAAGGATGGACCTCAGATCTAGTCCTGCTTCTCACGCACTATATAACTATGGATCAATCATCTGGGCTGCATTTCTCATATATCGAACATGGGTGCACAGAAGATAAAAATACAATTCTAGTTTTCAATGGTAATCATTATGGGAAAATTAGAAGATTTTGTGAAGTCATCTTATCCATACTGATAGTATTTAGGGACTCTGTATTTGTAATGACATAATTATGACCCATTATAACTCTTTGTAGGTTATTAAGTGCAAAGCAGCTGTGTTATGGGAGCCGAAGAAACCTTTTTCCATTGAGGAAGTAGAAGTTGCCCCACCAAAGGCTAAAGAAGTTCGTATTAAGGTAACAAGCCTTAGAATACATAAACCTAAAACGTTACCACACCTATATTGAGTATATCATTGTGTGTGGTTGGATTTTTATATCAGATGTTTCACAACTTTGTGTATTAAGTCTCTTACTTGTCTTGTTTATTGTTAAGAACTTGTTATACTAGATATAAAATTAATGAGTTAATTATCCATTAAAACAATAATACTAATTCACTCTATTAGAAATTCTTTTTGTTGAATTTTTATTGACATGGCTCTGATTTTTAAAGTGGCTAGTAATCATGACTAATGACTTCTTTTAAAGTCTTCTGGGAGTTGGAGAGCACTGAGATTTCTTTTCATCTCATTTGTGCCTGGGGAAATGACAACGTCAGGGAGTGTTTCTCCCCATTCCTTTGGACAGAGCCTAACGGTTGTTTGGACATGAAGTTGTTGAGTAGGCACTGCTGCCAATCTTTCCTTGATCCTCTCCTGTTACCTGGGCACTGTAATAACAGCAAGAGTTGGCTCCTCGCTTACCTCCTTGCACGCCATTCCCTTTACCTTTCATTGAGAGAGTCCTAGGAGCACCTAGCAATAGAAATCTACTTTTATGCTGGCCACATGGTAAAATCTGGATCCTGATTCCCTTGTAGGAGCAAGAGTTTACTACAGAAGGGCACTGAGATTCAAAGTAGGGCCACAGGCAGCAATGTTGTAAATCCCTTATTGGGAGGGATCTTGCCCAATGGTAGCTCAGGGTCTTCTGTGAGTCACCACTATATTAGGCAGTCATACTGAATAAACAGTCATCTTTTTAGTAGTGAGTTAAATTTCCTTTTAAGTGTAAAATGACCACTGTGCTGGTTGGTGCAATGTTCTTTTCTTTGAACACAGATTTTGGCCACAGGAATCTGTCGCTCAGATGACCATGTGATGAAAGGAATGTTGGAGTCTAATTTTCCAGTGATTATGGGACATGAAGCAGTTGGGGTTGTGGAGAGCATTGGAGAAGGAGTGACTACGGTGAAACGAGGTATGCGTACATGAAGTCACAGGTTTGAGATAACCTTGCAAAGGAAACAGCACAACTAGGAATTATTAGAGAGATCCTTAACATGATTTAGGAGGGTAAATGGATACAAGGAGATGGACGATACGGAATAAAGTTTAATTTAGCAGTCTTGACCTTTAGCAAGGAAACCTCATGATACATAAAATTTAGAATACTTTTAAGAAGTTCTTGCATGTGGCTTAGTCTCAAATCACATTTGTTTACTTCCTATTTTAATGTTAATGACCACCATCTTCTGATGTTTCCCTCTAGGTGACAAAGTCATCCCCCTCTTTGTGCCTCAGTGTAGAGAATGCTTTTCTTGCCGCAATCCAAATGGAAACCTTTGCATTATGACTGAGTAGGTTTCAGTAATTTTTACTCAATGCCACTTACATTGTTTTTAAATCTAATGCTAAATTTTGAATTGAACTAATATGTGTGTGTTTGCTATGTCAAACAGCCTTATGGGCCATGGAGTACTGGCTGATGGCACTAGCAGATTTACATGCAAGGGCAAAACCGTTTATCACTTTATGAATACCAGTACGTTTTCTGAGTACACGGTGGTGGATGAATTTGCCGTTGCTAAGATTGATGATGCAGCTCCTCCTGAGAAAGTCTGTTTATTTGGATGTGCGTTTTCCACTGGTTATGGTGCCGCTGTTAAAACTGGCAAGGTAAGAAGGAAGATGAACTCATTTTTTTTTTATTTATTTCTTTTTCAATTATTTATTTATTATATCTATTGAGGTGATGTTGGTTAAAAATTATATATGTTTCAAGTGTACAATTCTATAACACATCACTATATATTACATTGTGTGTTCATCACCCAAATTCTAATTTCTTTTCATCGTCACATATTTGACTCCTCATTTACCCTTTTCTACCTCCCTTCCTCTCCCCTTCCCTGTAGGAACCACTAAACTGTTCGTGTCTGTGTATTTTTGTTTGTCGTGTTTGTTTGTTACTTTTCAGTTTTATACTTCACATGTTACTAAATAGCATGGTTTGATTTTTTCCATCTGTCTTATTTCACTTAATATGATATTCTTGAGATCCATCTATATTGTTTCAATCAATAGTATTTCATTTTTCTGTGGCTGAGTAATATTCCTTTGTGTATATGTATCACATCTTCTTTACCCGATCTTCTATCCAAGGTCACCTTATTTTGTGGGGTAGATACATAGAAGTGAGATCTCTGGGTCATATGGTAATTCTATTCTTAATTTTTTTTTTGAGGACCTCCATACTGACTGCACCAATTTACATTCCCACCGGCAGTGTATGAGGATTCCCATTACCCACAGCCTCTCCAACACTTGTCATTGTCCTGTTGGTAATCGTCTTTCTAACAGGTGTGAGGTGGTATCTCATTGTGGTTTTGATTTGCATTTCCCTAATAGATAGTAAAGATGAACATGTTTTCCTATATCTGTTGGCCATTTGTATGTCTTCTGAGAAGTATCTTTTCAGGTCCTCTGCCCGTTTTGTTAAACTAAATTGTTTGGATTTTTTGTTATTGTTGAGTGATATGAGTTCTTTATATACTTGAATATTAGCCCTTTATTGGAGATGTTGTTTGAAAATGTTTTCTCCCTTTCAGTTGGTTGCTTCTTGTTTTGTTGATAATTTCTTTGGCATTACAGAACTTTTTAGTTTGATATAGTCCCATTCATGTATTTTTGCTTTTACTCCCCTTACCTTTGAGGTCAAATTCATAAAATCTTCTCTAAAACTAAGGACCATAAATTTAGAACCTGTTTTTATTCTGTGCACTTTATTTTTTCAGTTTTTTTATGTATTCAGGTCTTTGATCCATTTTGATTTAATTTTTGTGCACGGTGAAAAATAGCCATCTAGGTTCATTATTTTTCATGTGGCTTTTTAATTTTCTCAGCACCACTGTTTGGGTTTATTTCTGGGTTTTCAGTTCTGTGCCATCTGTCTATGTGTCTGCTTTTCTGCCAATGCCATGCTGTTTTGATTACTGCCATTTTGTAGTGTAATTTAAAATTACGCAGTATGATACCTCCAGGACGGTTTCTTTCTTCTTTTTTTTTTTTCCAGGATTGCTTTGGCTATTCTGGGCCTTTTATGGTTTTATACAAATCAGAAAAATGTTTGTTCTATTTCTTTTTTAAGAAAATGATTGGGATTAATGGAGATAGCATAAATATGTATATTGCTTTGGGTAATATGGTCATTTTAACTATGTTGATTTTTCCAATCTATGAACATAGAATATGTTTTAATTTTTTGTATCTTCTTCAATTTCTTTTAATAATGTCTTGTAGTTTTCAGTGTATAGGTCTTTCACACCTTTTGTTAAGTTTATTTCAAAGTATTTTATTCTTTCTGTTGCAGTTGCAAAAGAAATAATTTTTTTATTTTTTTTCTGAAAAATCATTGTTATTGTATAGGAACAGAATAGATTTTTGTATGTTGATTTTGTTTATTCATTATTTTCTTAGAACCCTGAAGATTTTTTTAATTTTTGAAAACATATCTTTAATTAGTTTTTTTTGGTTTACAATGCCAAATCAACTGGAAGAAAAATGAAAAATTCAGATTAGAAACAATTTCTAAATATGGAAAAATAAAATTTCTAAATTTACTTTTGTTTCTAAATTTTAGGTTCTAAATTTTAGATCTGAAATTCATCATTTCTCTTTTATGAAATGCATGTCAACACTGGTGTGTTAGTTTGCTAGAGCTGTCATAGCAAAGTACCACAGACTGGGTGGCTTAAACACAAATTTATTGTCTCATATTTTGGAAATTATAAGCCCAAAATCAAAGCACTGGCAGGACTGATTTATTCTGAGTGCTTTGAGTGCAGGATCTGTTTGAGGCAGCTCTCCTTGACTGTCTTCTCCGTGTCTTTCCACATTGTCTTCCAGCTATGCCAGTCTTTGTGTCCAAATGTCTCCTCTTTATCAGGACATCAATCATACTGGATTAAGACCTGCCCTAATATCTTTGTTTCAACTTGATTACCTCTGCAAAGACACTATCCTCAAATAAGATTACATTCCTAGGCATTGGGTGTTAAGACTTCAACATATTAATTTGGAGAAGACATGATTCAATATGGAAACATTAACGATTTTTAAAGAATGATTATTTGGACTCAATTTCTTTTATGCTTCAGGAGCCAAAGAAGTAAGTAGAATAACACACGATTTGTAACAGTATAGCCATTTCCACAGATAATACCAGCAATTCACATGCTGTGGTGCTCTCATCAACTCCAAAGTCTTTAGAAAAACTATTTATATGTTAGTTCCAAATTTATATCTCAGATTCACTCCAAATTCTTTTATGCAACTCCCTTCCTGACAACTCCTTTTGGATGTCTCTCAGGTATTTCAAACTGAATATGTATAAACTGAATTCTCAATCTTCTTATTCCCTTACCCTCAAACATATTTTCCCACCCCAATTTTATTCATCCTTGATATTCCCTTTCTATCACTTTGTATGCAGTCTGGCAGCAATTCCTGTTAACATGATGTACAAGGTATATTTTCAATCTCTCCATTTTCTTTAATTTACTACCATCATTATATTTTGAGTAGACAGATGCAGTTGCTTCTCTTCTAATTTTTTCATTGCCCTTCTTGTCCATCTGCAGGAATTTCCCATTTACAAGCCAGAGTAATTTTACACAACATAAATTGGACCACATTCCTCTTTTGCCCCCAAATCCTTCTGTAGTTTTAATACTTCAACAACCATGTCTCACCCACTATAATCCAACCACTCTTGCTTCTTCTAGGATTCTTAAACCTGCTGTGCTATTCCTGCATGAAGGCCTTTACCCATGTTATTCTGATGGTCTGTAACACTCAATCCTGAGCCCTCGTGTGGTTGGTTTCTTAACATCACTTTAGTTTGAGAATCACCTTGCTCAGGGAAGTTCTTGTGTTTCTTTCTACTCTATTTAAGCAGGAATTTCATCCCGTTATTCAAGGAAACATGATTGCCTCATGAATAGTGTGTATCCCAAATCTCAAACTCTCATTATATCTTTAGTGTTCTTCATTAGTTTATAAGCTCCAGAGAGATATATTTATCTCAGATATATGTTCACTACAGATCTGAGATTTATGAACGTATAGCATTAGCATGCATGCACATATCAGTGACATATTTGAGTTACATTTGCTTCTAAATTTCTTTAGAAAATCTAGGAGAAGGAATAGTGCTTCCCCAAGGGTCTCTTTGGGTTTTTTAATAAGGATATTTCTACCAAGATAGAGGTGATAGAAGGGACATTAGACATAGTTTTACATTAGTGTTTATAACTTTTTAAATTCTATTTGATATATTAACCTCATATTAGTACTTGGTTGATAGACTATTAAGTAGGATATTCTCCTTTTAGCTATAATTTTTTCCTGGAAGCTCACTTATGGTAAATCACTTGAGAAAATCTACATTCTTTTCTTTGTCTATTTGAAAATAGGTCAAACAGAAGATGAGGGTATGCTGGGAATCTCTAAACCCCTTTTTATTTTGATGACCGCTAGAAGGATTTATAAAAGCCAGAAAAGTTATACTTATGGTTACAGATTGCTATAGGAAAAGGGGACTATTAAAACCAGTCCCCCCAAAGAGCCACATAGGGTGTAGTCCAGGAAAGGTCAAGCATAATCTTGCAGTTGTTCTCTCCCAGTGGTGTCCCCTCGACGGAACTTAATTCTCCCAGCAACCATGCGTGACAACATATGAAAAGCTACAGTTTGTGTCGACCAGGGAAGTTGACTCAAATCTTGCTGTTTAGGGTTTCTACTGGGATGCATGCAGCACCCACATGACTGATGTCAGCTACTCAGACCCCAGCACCAACTGAGGGCAAGCTGATGACTCAAAGCCTCATGGGTTCACCATAAACCACATTGTTAGTATAGACTATCTGGCATAGAACCAGGTCCCAGGTACATAAAGACACTTATATCAGGCAGGAAATTCCAAAGACTTAAAAGTTACCTTCCAGGAACCCATTAAGGGCAGGTCCTGAAGACCTTTTGAATGGTGAAACACAGATTGTTTTTTAAAGTACACTAAGGGGATCAGAATAGTGAAGTAAAGCAATAGTAAGAAGTGGAACCTTACTGCATTTTAAATTCATAAAACATTTTTAATTGACTTATATTTGACACTGTTATTTTAGACCCTGGCTTCTGTCCACAATAATAATATGGATAATTTCCTATATATGTTAATCTCCAGTTCCCATTGCTTAGAGCAGGAGGTTGAGAAAAGGAGAGAATTTGTTGATTTGCTGTTGTTGTTATTGATGTTTTTCATTTGTTTCTTTGTTTGTATTTTGGGGTAGATGAAACATCTGAAGTCAGCAGATACTAGGGCCATGATCCACTTAAAGATTCAGATGCAAGATGACGAGAAGTTCAAGAGACTATTCCTTTACAGATGGGTGACTGAGACCTAGAAAGAAGTGTTTTGTAGTACCGTTTCTTGGCAGTTAGAAAGACCACACTTCAGGGATACCAGAGTTTAAGGTTTACTAGAGATTAAATGAGGAAGGCTGATTGAGATCCCAGAAGAGAGAGCTAGAACCATAACTTCTGTACCTAAATCTAGAACCTGAAAATCAACCATTAACAAAACATTTCATCTCAAATCTAGACAATTAAGCTAGCAGATAAACTGGGAGATAAGGCATAGAATGCCCAATTTAATTTGTGTTGTAAGATGTCAACCACGAAGGAATCAATTAGTAAAGCTTGTTGAGTGGATAAATGAATGACCGAATGCTATTTGAAAGAATGACTTCACTGAATTCAAAGCTCCAAATTCAGGAGTGGAGCTGAGAGATTAGGATGCCCTAACAGAACTTAAAACTCATGTAGAGTGGGTGCAATACCATGGAGAGTGGATGCAATACCACTTCAGTCCTCTTTAAGTCTGTTTAAAAGCCTTAAAGAAAAGCAAACATTTTGAATGTGGCCATTTCAAAACACATGCATACATATTTCTTCAGGTAATTCCTGCAAGGGAGGAGAAAGGCAGAGGATGAGGAGGTCTGACAAAAAGAGAAGAGAGAGAAAAAAGAAGATGCAAGAGAGAAAGAAGGAAGGAAGGAAGGAAGGAAGGAAGGAAGGAAGGAAGGAAGGAAGGAAGAAATGAAGGAAGGAATAAATGAAAAAAGGAAGGAAGAAAGGAAGGAAGGAAGAAAGAAATGGAGAGGAAAAAGAGATGATCACAATGAGTGCCATACCCATTCTGTGTGTCTCCCTGCTACCTGATGTAAAACATGATTAGGGCTCTTCCAACAGGAAAATCACTTTTGGATAGAACCTCCTTTAATATAGCATAGCACAGGCAAAAAAATCCCCAAAATGATTTAATTATATTTCCTTCCTGGAACTATACATGAATCATATAATTGAAATATGGAAGTTGGCTTTCATAAAAAAAAATTAATTACAAATGACTCAGAGTTATGGTTATTAAGAAAATTCTACTCCTGCCAGACTTAAAAGAGATTTAGCATAGCTTTGTAGAGAAGAGATAATAGAGATGTTTGTGTTACTTAATCTTGCTATGAGGTTACATGAGGTTATAGATGGAAGCTGAAAGTCTGCAAAAATTGCCACAACAAAGGCCTGAATGAGGTAAACTTTTCTAAAGGGATTTCATTTGTTTGGCAAATATTGGGGTTTGTTTGTTTGTTGGTAGGTTCACTGGTTTGTTTGTTTTTCCATTTTCAGAACTTCTGCTGTTTTCAGACCTCTTCATGGTATCATCATCCAAACAAGTGATCCAATGCTAACATCCTCTAAATTTTGTGTTTCTAATACTGGAGATACTTTTTGCGTTTTGTTTCTTTATCTTACCTCTAGAATTTGTGGAAAATTTCTCTCCACAGGTCACCTCTGGTTCCACATGTGCTGTCTTTGGCCTGGGAGGAGTTGGCCTTTCAGTCATCATGGGCTGTAAGTCGGCTGGTGCATCCAGGATCATTGGAATTGACCTCAACAAAGACAAATTTGAGAAAGCTATGGCTGTTGGAGCCACTGAGTGCATCAGTCCTAAGGATTTTACCAAACCCATCAGTGAGGTGTTGTCAGAAATGACAGGAGACACAGTGGAATATAGTTTTGAAGTCATTGGGAATCTTGAAACGATGGTAAGAGCCAAGTGTATGGGAGCTACACAATACACAACCTATTTGATCATGCAGAGTAAAACTCACTTTGTATAGCTTTATAAACAACCAACTTTGGAAATACATGTTAGGCAGTAACTGGTAACCATGAAGCAGTTTTGCCTAAAAAGTCAAAAGCTTATGAGTGAGTCTACATGACCAAAGTTAAGTATCACATTGCACCACTCTCGTGTGACCAGAGTGCAAGAGAGCCAGTAATCTAGACAAATTTTTGTGTTCTCTTTTTTGTATATGTGCATTTGTTGGCAAAGGTGAATCCATATTTTATATTTTATATTTTAGCAAGCCAAACAGCCCATAGCGACTCCCTGAGGAGAAATAAGGAAGAGAATTAGGTGGAAAAGAGACTATTTTAAATTTGGCATCTCTTCACCCAAATCAATGATGTCTCCAACGTGTTACGCTTTACACCTTAGCTTAGTTTTCCTTATGTGAATTCTCTCAGAATAGGAGCCTCCACTGTGGCAGCCAGCTGCACAGTTTCTCCATGTAGGATGAGAAATGGGTCTAGACATTAGGTAACAAAGTCCAATCTGGGATAAGGTAAGGAACCTTGGAAATATGGGACAAAGTCAATCTTCCTCATGGTCAAAGCATATTCAATTCACTCCAATACTTTTGGTAATTTATTAATAATATGTCTTTAATTTACCACTGAAATCTTCTTCTAGTACCACTTAGAATTATTCCATACCAATAAATAGTATTACAAGTTGCATGTTTACAGAACCAATATGCAATATTCGATATATTGTTAGGACCTGTGGATTTCCCAGTGATATACTGATGAGCACTGTTTTCTGAAAAATTCCAACATCTATTGCTACAATCCAGCAACTGTTCAAAACTTTTAATGAAAATTGGAAGGGTGAATGACCAGAAAATATGGGGTTAGGTTTGGAGATTCCATGGGGGAAAATAAGAGACTCCTTTATCTTACATTTTAGTATTTTATTTAATTTTCAGACGAACAACAACAAGAACAACAACAACAAAACAAGCTTAATTGATTTAGTGTAGTTAATTCAATTCAGTTTTGTTCAAATGACTGTCCAAGGCTTATGTGCAATGGTGATATTAGTCTGAAAATATCACAGAAATTTCCCCTGGATTTTGATCCATGGCATCCTTCTGAAAATGCCATGAACATTGACTATAATATAATTTCTGCTTTTTTCCCAACGGGAAATGTAAGAAAGAGTGAAATTAAGATTAGAGTTATGTTGAGAATTGTTAAATGCAAGCAGAAAATGTATTTAGTGTCATGCCTTGGAAACCTGAAATAACTAGTGGAACTCTGACAGATTGTAGGGTATTTATGAGCCCATGAATAATTATAAGGTGTAAAAAACAGTCTCCTTTATTTTAAACGCAGATTGAGGCCCTTAAATCCTGCCATATGAACTATGGGACCTGTGTGCTGGTAGGTGCTCCTCCATTAGCCAAGATGCTCACCTATGACCCTAAGCTGCTCTTCCTTGGACGCACATGGAAAGGATGCGTTTTCGGAGGTAGGGAAGGCAGAGCCTCTGGTCCAGCAATGGTGACTTTAACTCTGTTGCTTTGACAAGTGAGAGAAGTTAAATGTCACATCATATCTCTCTTAAAAGTCTTTCTTTCAAGGATAAATATGAAGTGGTCTAACATGGGACTGTGACTACAATGATACAAAAGAAGATTCCCTGCACTTTAGTTTGATTTAGAGCTAATAATTGTGGGCACATTTTTAATATTAATATTTACAATTTAATTTCTTCAAAAGCCTGAATGCGGGACACTAGCAATATCTCTATGGGGACGATTTTATGGAGTAGAAAGTGCTGATTTAACCCATTATTCTCAATATACACAAGAACATGTATGAAAATAGAATTAATTCAATTCACAATAGCAACAGCAAAAAATTCTGGACCCACAGCAAAAATCAACATACAAAAAGGGATTGTTGCATTTAAAGAAACAGTTGAGCTTCACACCAGGATGATTGACATGGACAGTATGTTCAATTCTCATTCCTGGTCTTATACGAATTATTGGCAGGATTTGATGCAGTTGGTGGCTTCCTTTTTCTCAACAATTCTCTTCACTTAGCTTCTAGACATTACATTGGCATTCTTTTTCTTCAACCTACTTCAATGATCATTCCTTCCAAGAATCTCTGTTGGATCCTTCACATCCTCAGATCTTCAATTTTGGTGTGTCCCAGCACTCAGTCCTCAGACTTCCTCCTCCTCATTTACATGTACTTCTGAGGTAATCTCCTCTGATCTCATGGCTTTAAATACACTCTGTTTATAACCTTTACGTATATATCTTCAGCCTAGTCCTCCAGCAGAGTTACAGATTCATGTACCAATTGTCTACCTGACATCGCTACTTGAATATTTGATAGATATACAAACTTAACCTGCCCCCAATCACTCCTGATTCCACCACCTCCACCCTGGCAGTCAATCTATTCCTCCCCCCATCTTCTTGTCTCAATAATGATGACTCCATCATTGATCAGGCCCCAAGCCTTGGATTACATTCCTTCTCTTATACGATGAATATTTCAGCAAACCTGGTTGGTTTTATCTTTAAATAATACCCAGGATCTGACTATTTCTCACTAGCCACATGACTTGTCCAAGCCACCATCACCTCCTTCCTGTCGTATAGTAACTTTTTAAATGGTCTTCCTGCTCTTGACTTTGCTCCATATTGCACATTTTCCACAGCTCAGCCAGAGTGCAACTGTTAAAATAGAAGTCGGATCAGATCATCAAATCCCTCTAAAGGCTTCCTTCCTCACTCAGAATAAAATTGTAAAACTGACAATGGCCAGAAGGTCCCATATGACCTGGTCCACATGGCCCAGCCGCTGCCGGTCCCCTGTTCTCACTCTACTCCAGCCTCACTGGCCTCCTCACTATTCTCGCTTGTCAACACTTTTGCATTTCCTCTGCCTTTTCCCTGAAATATTCTTTCTCCATATTCCTGCCTCCATCATTTCCCTTATCTTTTTGCCAAAATGTCACCTTATCGGGTAGGCTGTCCCTGAGCTTTATAAAATAGCATTCCCTGGCCCCTTTCCCACCCTGTCCTCCAACACTGCCTATTACCTTTATTTGACTTTATTTTTCTCCCTTGTGCCGTCACTGGATGATGTACTCTGCATGTGCTTGTTCATTTTCAGTCTCTCTGCATGAAAGAGAGAGGATAATCATGCTTCCTGAGAGTAGGGACTTCGTATGCTTTGCTTCTGCTGCGTTTCCAGCCCCTGACATAATGTCTGGTAGTAGTTCATACCCGAAAGTATTTACTGAATAACTGAATTTACTTTTAATATTCCTGAATACCCATAATCTCCATGCATCACACAAACAGTCCAATGAGGAGGCTCAACTTAGAGCTCTTATTGTTATTCTTCAGTTCAAGTCTCATTTCCTCCAAGGAGCCTGCTCTAAAGAACTGCATTTAGACCCAACCAGTCTCTTGTTTTCGTACCCCAGATAATGTTGTGAAAAGGGAACAAGCTTTGGCCTTGCATTGAGCATTGTCCATGTCATGGGTGACCTTGACAAGAGCTGTAACAGCAGAGTGCTGAGTGAGCTCAGAACAGAAGGGCAGGAAAAGAAGTGGAACTAGAAACAGTAAATGAGAGATTTTTTTTTCCTGTAGAGAAATTTTTCTAAAGAAGAAGAAAGATATTGGGCAGCTAGAAAGAGATGTGGTCAAGAAAGGTTTTTCTGAAGGGGAAGTTTACCTTTGTTTCTTAAAATGGGAGATATATAGCTTATATGTGTGCTATTGAGAATAGCCGAACATGGGGAAAAGGTCAAAATGTAGGTGAAGGAACAGATATAATAAAATATAAGGATTGTTTAGTAAATTCCAAAGAGGAAAACATGTGTTTTTTTACAGGTTGGAAAAGCAGAGATGACGTTCCAAAACTGGTGACTGATTTCCTGGCAAAGAAATTTGACCTGGACCAGTTAATAACCCACGTTTTACCTTTTAAAAGTATCCAGGAAGGATTTGAACTGCTCAATTCGGGGAAAAGGTGCCTGTTTTTTGTTGTAGTTGTTTGTTTTTTGTTTTGTTGTTGTTTTTCTGGTGATCTACCTCTTCTCCACAAGCTACTTTTAAAATTCAATATTTATAAATATAAATACTTCTTTTCCCTTTGTTTCTGATTCTTTAAGATTATATTATTGAAAGAGCTGATTACTTTTCCAGAAACTTATCATATCATTGTCTTGCTAATTGTTAACATATTTTGGATTTTGGTGTTTTACACTGGATTGATTTCATTTTAGCTATTTTTATTTCATCATAAGGACGCAAGCTTTCTCAAATAATGCTACAAATTTTCTTCATAGTTTTTGACATGCTTTTACAAATATGCTTTCTCTGATCCATGCAGGTCAGGTGTTATGATCTTTACCATTTTCGATTGAACAAACTAAGATTGTTAGAGACAAATAAATAACTTGCCAGACTTTGTTGGGGTAGCACCAAGATGCAAACTCAATGCAAAGCTTGAGCTCTTTTACCACGCCCTGGACTCCTTTGATGGAGCGGACAGGCTCTGAGCAAATATGGGTGCTCTTCTCACTATTCTTGCTGTTTCTGAGGGTAGGGTGAGTGTAGAGGTAGAATACAAAAAATGCACACAAACATCAACTACAAATGTCTGCTCATGGACATCTGGAACAGCAATCAGAGAGCCTGTCTACAAGAAGAAAAAGGATTTTACTCAGTGGGTCCATAAAAGGTTATTGAACATCCACCATGTGTCAAGGATTTGCATTCTATTAACAAAAGGATCCAACTGTACATTAACCTGAGATCCAAATTCTCCTCAGTTTTCCCTTGAGTGCTTTTTCAGTGTTGTCTCTTGTCTCTACAACTGTTCTAGACTACTAGGCCATTGTATTATGAACATACATTCAACTCTTTTTAAGCAAGAAAACAATGGCTTAAACTGTCCAAATGACCTTCATTTAGTTAAGCAAAAGAAATGGGTTAATATGACCAATTTGAAAAATAGTTACTGTTTTCCAAAGAAACATAAATTCTGCTCTCAGGATCTTTGCTTCAAATGTCACCTTAATGTGGTGGCTTCCAAACCGACCTTTCGAAACCTAAGCTCTTCAATGTCCATCTACTTCCCGCATTGTTCCACTTGAACATCTCACTTGTATCAATTTCATGCCAAATATTTCTTCTACCAGAACGTCTGATCTCAGCAAATAATGCCGTGTACTTTGCTTTTACAAACTAGGAGCCAGAGCATCACATGTGACTTCTTTTTCACTCTTGCCCACTACATGCAAACTGATGCAGTGTCTCCTCCAGCTTGCCTCCCCCTCACTGCCCATGAGCATTACCTAGTTCAGTCCAATCATCTCTCACCTGGACATGTTAACACAATCATGTGGGAACAGGTCTCTTGCCTTCTATATTTTATCATAGTAGTCAGGCCTTCACTAAGCTGCTAAAACTCAAGCTGTCCAAACTGTCAATGCCTTAGCATGGTTTTGAAAGCTCTAACTATTCATGCAGTTATTCAACAGCTGAAAATTTAGCACACTGTTTACTGCAGCCTCAGTGCCAGGCTCTGGGGATAAAGCGACGGAGTAGGTCTCATGTCCTCCTATGTCTTCCTAGGCAACCGAAAGTCTAACACCTGGGAATAGCCTTCCTGCACACACCTTCTTAGCCTTATTTATGCTTTCTCTTCAGTCAGAAAATTCCCCTTTCCTTGTCAGCTTGTTGCGATTGTGCTGAGTTTTCAAGAATCAGCTCAGAACCCTTTTCAGTGACCCATGAGAAAGAAAATTAATTGGTGAGAATCACAGCTTGGAGGGAATTCCAATAGCAGCATTTACCTGAAATTTTCTATGTTGGCTAGGAGGATAAGCGCTTAAACTGTTCTTGTTTGGAAGATATGGACACAAATCACTAAAATGATCATTTTTACATTTCAGCATCCGAACAGTCCTGACGTTTTAAGATTCGAAGTGGCAGGAAAACTGTGTTGTGTAATGGTGACCTGGAGCTTTCCTTTTCACATGCACTTCCACTAGATCCTGGATCTGTTTCATTAATACAAGGCGAAGTAGAAGATTTGGTGAAGAAATGCAATCTTTATGAAATAAATAGTTAGTTTTATGCAAACACAGAAATTAGCTGGGGGGCTTGCATCAACACTCTGATCTTTTTAAGCATACATTTTCGAAGGTCGTACTGATATATTTTGAGAAGAGACATATATATGAAGATTTTTCACAAAGAGTTTTGCCCAGCTGAATTAGAGAAGATTTAGCATGTAAAGATATGATACACGTATTTCCTAAAATTATGTTTATTTTACTGAATATTATCAGTTCAGAACAATGAATTGAGGATGGACTTTAACACTTTGTAAACATTCTTATTTGGATTCAATTGTAACTATTTTTGAAGCACATGTTATAAATTGCATTTCGTTTTGAAATCAGTACATTGCAGGCTACAACGTGATTAGATTAGGAAAGAAAGAAAAATTTTAGAAAAAATTTAATAATTAACTTTAAGTATCATCTGTATATAACTAGGTGAATCTGTAAAAGCATAGTATCAAGGTGCAAGAGTCTATTGCCAGCCTATATTAGTTCAGAAAATATGCCTTTTAATAATATTTCTTAAATATAAAATTACTGCTAGAATCTCATTGTAATATGCATCCTAATGTTCATTTCAATGAAGTAGGATTGTAAGTCCCTGAGTCCCTGTTTACTTAGTAATGACTCTGTTTAACCACTAAAAAAATTTTTTTTGGGTACAACACACTGGCATTACTATCTTTGTATCCAACTATGTATAACATAATAGAAATTCTCAATAAATTTTTAATACTTTACACAATGTTTAGTGGCGATACATTTTGTTTGAATAAGGAGCTTCATTTTGTTATGGCAGTTAGATTGGTTATGGATAAAGAATTAAAGCACCTGAAATACATACAAAATTGTTTATAAGAAAAACAAGAAAGGTAAGCACAGCAGATAATGGTGGTTTAAACATAATGTAATATAGTTTGGACATGCCTGCTTTGGTTGATTGCAAAATGTCCAGGTAATTATGAATCACTTTGGCACAATAAATATGTCCCAATGAAATGTGGGTTAAATCCAAGGGGTCAAAGTTTTTCTTTAACCATTTTATCAGTTTAGGTTTAACCTATATTTGTGAAAAAATAAAGAAAGTAAAATACCTGAAGAGTATATGGAATTGCTTTGTGAATTACCTTCAAACATCAGCTAGAAATAGCTACGGCAATCCTGACAGTACTTATAGTCTAAGTTTCCAAAAATGTATCATATATTCAACATATATAAACACATGATATGTATGTACATGTACGATTCCCTCCTAAGAATTACTTGGAGACATCTCCCTCATCTGTTCACGGGTAGTATAGTTAAGACCCTAGGACCTAATTCCTGAAGTACAGACTTCCTCATTAAACACTTTTTTAGCCAGAAAAACACATGAAATAAAGTAATGTTTATGGTTTTTATCTCGTTTCATCTAGGACATCTAAAGTTACATAAAAATATAGTTACATCAAAAGAAATAAATGCCAGAAAGAATAAACATGTACACACTCAGATAACAGTTTTTAAAGTGAACTCCACTTTATGCTTAGAGTTTCCTATAAATCCTATTTTTCTAAATGTTACACATGTCACAAGTTTACATATTTAATATTTATTGTGAGATTTTGCGAAATCATTTCTCACTTCTGAGCTTGTCATGACCAAAGAGTGAACAGACCTCTTTCTACCATCTTGCCAGGGAAATCTGCCTATGAACAGTTTTTTGAATCATCTGAAAACACTGGTTCTAAGGAGAGATCAGGAAATTGATAGTTTTTGTTTATTTTTCATTTTTTGTCAATGAAGCCATGAAGCAATGTCACTCTGAGTTCGTGGGTGTTACATGAAATAACAAATAAGCAAGAAATAGCTAGCGGGATGTTAAATGAAACAGTTTTTAGTTTAAAAAGTAATCTAGAATTTAATCACTTCACTGATGTGCGAAGGATGTTTGTTGATTTGGTATCTTTTTCCCACTTCAACCTTGGACCAAGCACTGAGTTAGGTAAACACCTAGCTCACAGCGATGAATAAAATGGATATGGTCTTTGCCTTTATAGAGTGTGTAGTATAGTAAGAGACCCCTTATCACACAGAAAACGTTGAAGACCATGTCATTTCAGTCATACATGGGATATAAAACTGAAAGCAACCAAAGAACAAGACAGACAGAGACTCAGGGAACAGGCAAAAGTTTAGTGGTTACCAGAGGGAAAGGGGGTTGGGGAGGAAGTACATAAGGGTAAAGGGGTCAAATATATGGCGACAGAAGGAAATTTAACTCTGAGTGGTGAACATATAATGAAATATGCATGTGGTATTTTATTGAATTGTACACTTGAAACCTATATAATTTTATAAACCTATGTCACCCCAGTAAATTTAATAAGAAAAGAAAGTAAATAAACATAGAAATATATTGCTTACATTTGTGATATGTTTGTTAGGGTGAGGGCGAAGGATGAGCTGAAGCAGCCCCCATGAAGAGAAAGGCAAAACTCTCAGTTGAAAGAACCATATGACCAAAGGCCAGTAATTTTTAAAAAGTTGACTATCTCCTACTGAGAACTATAGAAAGGCCATTAGAGCTGCTATTTGCCTCAAAACATTAATAAAATTGTTCAGTTTCATGAAGCTGAAAAATGCTAATTCCTTATGAACAATTTCATGCATTTAATTATCTCAATAGTCAGCTTCCTCACTCACCTGTCAGGCAAGAACATGCTTTAGTTAATACCAAGACAGATATGGATTGATTTTTATTTAGAGGAAGAAAGGACTGTACAGAGCTTTCCCAGGAAAGCTCTTTCTACCATGACCTTGACTCAGTCTTCAAAAGTGCCTCCCACCAGCATTTTCTTTCTTGTTTTTCATTTCTCTTTACATCTCTGTTTTTTTAATATTTCTCTTTAATAATTAGCTAACTGATGCCTCAAAAACTAGCTTGTAGCATTGATCTTCTCCATGTACATGTATGTGTCCATCTTTTTTCTTCACTTCCTCATAGAGATGGATTGCCTTCATGAAAGAAGAGGAAAATTCCAGTTACCTGATGCAACCAGCCTTAGGATCCAGTAGCACTGTCTACCAGTCTTCTGTCATTGCCAGTCATCCCACAGGCTACAGAGAAGGGACTGGTGCCTTCCCGGAGAGTTCAACCTTTTTTATCGTAAAGCTTCAGAAGATAGGGACCAAGCTCCAAGTTCTTTTTCAAAAGACTACCATGTAGCACATTGTATGTCCTGTAACACTATATAAACATTTGTGGCTGAATTGAATTACGAGGACCATGTATTTTTGGCTGCCAGGTGTCCAACACACAAAATAAGTCCTCGTGTTGGCTGAAGAATCAAATGAGGCAGCAAGTCATGTTCCTGGCAACAGCTCTTTGAGATCGTCAAACATTTCATTTCAAATTTGTATTTATTTTAATCTACTGTGAATGAATAAGACTCTCACTTAAAATCCGAGTCAACATTCTAATTAAAAATAATGTTCACTTGAATTTTCAATTGCACATTTGAAAAAAAAAAAAAGTTTAACTTTGTTAGCATTTTATAACTTTCAATGCAAGTTTTGGCCAAGAATCATCATATAACATCCTGACATGCCTCAAATATAGTGCTATTTACTCAACAAACCCTTTTGTAAACAAATTTTCCTACCAAAAACAATCCCTAAAGTGCAAATGTTGTACTGTGAATGTGGAGACAACTTGCCTCTCAAGTCTGATGTGGTGGCCTCATCAGAAGGCCTGGGTTTAAAATTCTAAGCGCCTGTTTCCTGAGGTCCAATCTAGCTCTCACTTTCAAAGTCTCTAATTAGAATGACAGCTCTTGAGATAGTCATAACGTTGGCTTCTCTTTACTTTGAAAAAGAACACTTGGAGTGTCTCCCTAGGTATGAAAGGTGCTAAAGCACTTGGAATTTATTTTTGTAAAATAGGGAACTCATGTCAGACTTTTCATCCTACAAATGAGAATCATAGAAGTAGGCTCTTCCCACGAAACCACCAAGGTCCTGGGAAGCACTTGGCTAGATTCAAGAGAAACTAACTTGCAAGTGAGTCGGCTTGATCAAGGACTGACTAACCCAAAAAGAGAGACAGAAAGAAAGACAGACAGAGAGAGAGAGAGAGAGAGAGAGAGACAGAGACAGAGACAGAGATAGAGACACAGAGAGAGAGACAGAGAGAGACAGACAGAGAGAGAGAGAGAACTGGGTGCCAGGACCTCAGCCCCAGCATTACTAGGGAGACCTATTTCCTACCTACCTGCTTCTAGGATGTGTGGTACTGCAGAATTCAAACCGAGTGGACTATTGTTCATCTGAAACTTTAACAAATTGTCATTATAGCATCCAGTATTTTCTTAAAAGCCATTTTTACTACATTCTGAGGTTTGCCTTATTTGAAGATTATCAAGTCTCATCTCTTTACTCCAGTTGCTTTATTAAGTGATCAAACCATGGGAAATATCTCACGTTATCCAAATTATATTCTGCAGTTGCAGTAGGGGTAAAATGAAGAAACAGAGCTACTTCCTTACACTGGAGATCTATTTCATTTAGTTCTGGCTACCAGACTGAGGGCTTCCATGGAGGAAGTCGTGCATGTTCCTTTCATATCAGGAGCATTAGGCAGTGTTTGTAGGAACAATAACTCCTTAAAAGGGGAAACATGGAATCATTTCCTGATGTCTCCCAATCTCACTCAGTTGCTCTCTAATATGAGGACTCTCCTTTTAAAACAAAAATATTTTTCTCATTTTCCAGCATATACACAATAGAAATATCGCTGAGAGTTCATACTCTGCCCTAAGAATAGCTTAGCACTTTAACCCTACTGACTCGCATTAACTCTCCAGCTACTGGGAATAACTACCTGGATCACTGAAACCATGGGCAAAAGTAAATCTTCGTTTTTTCCATAGTCGATCTAACTCCTGGGTTATCCACCTGGGTTCAATGGCCTCAGTACTCTCAACCTAGAAAGCTGGGCATCATGCTAGATTCTTCCCTCTACACCAGTCTCCACATCTCGTGAATCATCAAGACCTCTTGATTTTACCTCCTAAATGTAAATCGATTACTATCTCCCCACTTCGCTGCCAGCAAGTTTTCCCCTGGTCTGTTCCCTCATCTCCTGCCCATATTCTTGCAATAACCATCTAGCATGTGTCCCTGACTATGGCAGAATGGCTTTAAAGTGGCTCATCCAAACCCTCAAAGCCTGCCATGAAAATATCCTAAGTGAGAATTCTCTATTTCTGTTCTGTAATATGCAAAACAAACAAACAAACAAACAAACAAAAAAACCAAAAAAACAACTTTTTATGGCAAAGGAGGACATAGCACCAACATCATTCTTCCTTGTTTTTTTTGCCTCTGGCCTGAAAGCACGCTACCTCTGAGTTCCAGAATGAAGAGTTCGTATAGGGTGGAGAGAGAATGTTCTGGATTCCAAGCTCTGCTTGGATTCCTGCTCATGTGGAAGTGAAGATTAGGCCACCACCTGAAAGGGTGCATGAATGTCAAGCACAGGTTTACCCATTGCCTGGGCACAGGTCTTATTGACACAGTCTCCTAATTTCCATCAGAGAAGGAGCTCCTTATTGATCCCTTTGCCTTAAGAAGATGGGGATTTGTCTTTCGCTGACTTATTTCCCCTGAAAAGCAGGGCAGAGTATTTGGCGACAATACCATGGAATAACTGCTTTATGATTCTCTGGAGACAAGCTAGTAACACTTTTGGAATAGTGACATTCCTCTAGTTAGATTTATTGTTTTTAAATTTTTGTTTACTCAGTACTCACCAAAAACGTATTCTGTGTGACTGACTTAATTTTCCTAATTTTTAGAAAATTGCCAGTAGTTGAGGGAAGTTCTGCTAGCCTATTGTCTTCTATCAAGGTAAATACAAGAGAACCTTGGGAAGTTCCATGTACCCTGTTCTTGTCCTGTTGTCCTCAGACTTATCTTCCCCCACAGTCCCAGATCTGTTCCTCAGTATGCAAATCATCTTGAAGGCAAATCTGGCTGGGTTGCTCCTATACTTGACAGTCATTCAAGGGCTCTACTTTGCCTGCAGAATGTGCATATAAAACAAAGGGCCTTTGTGATCAGCCAGGTGACCTCCCACCAGCCCCTGTGCTCCCCACCATGCTCAGGGACACTAAAATGCTCGAGTTCCCCGTGCACCCACCCTGCTTGTGTTTCTTTTTTCTTCCTGGATTTCTCCCTTCTTTATTCTCTTCCTAGGATATTCTCCCATCATGTCCTCCTTTCCTAGCAAACACCTGCTCAAATCCTTTGCATTCATTTTAGCCTTTATCGTTCAGAATGTTTCCTCTAATCTCAGTGTCCCTCTCCTCAGTGCCACCTTGGTATGAGTCTGTCATTGTGTGTACCATGCTGTATTGTAGTATTCTACTTCTGTGTTTGTTCTTTCATGAGTCTCTTCATCTGTCTCCAGCTGCTGGCAGAGTGACTAACTATAGACACCCAATAGTGTTTCTGAACTAAATGCATAAGTGAAAGGCTCTTGGTCCCATTCTCATGGATTCCTCTGCAGAACTTAGAAAGGGGCTGCAGATAGTAGTATCTATCTCGGCCAAAAAGCTATAAGTGAGTTTATAGTTAAGAAAGAAGGAGAATCAGAGGTAACTGCTCTCTGTCGCATGTGCTTCAGAACACTTTTCCAGCTACCTTGTTTATTTTTCTTTTCCAATCGAGTTGAGGAAAATGAAGAAACAGCTGAAAGTCTGGCACTCATTAGAGACACCAAACCCTGTGGAACAGTTGTGTAACTCAGACAAAGTACATCCTCCCAGTTTTTTTGTGCGTGACCAAGAACTGCATTAGGAACGAGAGAAAATTCATTGAAAATGGCCTGTGGCGCAGTATGTAAATCATCTTCTAGCTTACAAACAATTTCATAGACTGAGGGATTATTGGAGAGAGTGCTTAAATCCTTCCAGTGACTCCTAGTCTTCCTCTTATACTTTATTTACTTTTGTAACTTTTTCATCTCACTGAATTGATTTCATTTTCCCAAAGTAAATTCTCTAATTCCGCCCACAATTCTGGACCCACAGTTTGTTCTAAATAATAAATGTACGTTAAAAGAATGGTTTACTTCAGTGATCACTAGTGGTTTGCTTTGGCGGTTGCAATAATTTTCATTTTATACTCTTGTCTTTCTTCCTCATGTTGGTGAACTTCTACCCAGTAAGCTAGAAACCAGAATTTTCATACAGCTCTGCTCACCCAGGTTGGTCACTCCTTATTGACTCATCCAGTGAGTACCCGAGGGCAAGATCTATCTCAGTTGGGACCTTCACAGATTGCAGTAGAATTAATCAAATTAGAGGTTAATTGAATGAAGTTAATCAACTTTTTTTTTTAGAGGTATAAGCAGGGTTAGTCACTCCAACAAAGAGCAAGTATCCAAAGTCTCACTGTAGTGGGAAACTGTAATTTCCCTGAGGCGTGAAGGTCAGGAGCAAAGGAAAGTTACCAGAATCCAGCAGGAGGTGGAACCATAGCATTGGCACTGCCTGAGAGGAGCAGTGGCTGCAGGCAAAAGAAGCTGTCACTGCCAAAGGAGAATGGATGATGAGGAAGATAATGATTAAGCACCTCAACCTCTTTCCCTTGTTGCCTTTGACCTTCTGTTGGTCACTTTTGACTCCAACCAGCCAGAATGCAGAAGAGAGAGAAACTGTGTAGGTCAGCACCCCAGGGCTTAGAATGGACCTGAAGGGCAGGCAGAGTATCGCAGGTTGAGGACGCGAGACTCATTCCCAGTTTTCTCCCCAATACCTATCACAGCGTTTGTCACCTAGGTCCCAATAACATCAGTAAATAAGTGCCTCCCTTTGAAGTACATTTGAGCTTCGAACAATGTGGGTTTGAACTATGTAGGTACAATTGCATGTGGAATTTTTTCAATTGGCTCAGGCAGTTGAAACTCCATTTTTCAAGGACAAACTAGGGGTGGGGGTCCATGTCTGCGGAGAGCCTGGTGTAGTTACCTGAGGATTGTCACCACAGCAGAAGGTCATTGCTTTACCTGTCCCGTGACCGCCACCCCCCGCACTTTTCAAAGGTCAACTGTATATAGAGAGAAATAGGCTAATTCGTAAGTGACTGAAATCTGCTACGGAAACTATTCAACACCCAAAGCCTGGTTGTCCTGACCATTTGTCTCTTTTGTATCACTAGTGTTTCTTTAAGGATTTACAACCAGTTCCCCTTTCATTATTATAATCCCGTTGTTGACTTCTGGGTTTGAAATATATGTGTATTAAATGTAATTTAAAACAATTTTTATTAGTCAAAACCACACATTGTCACCAGCTTCTGATCAGCATAAAATATGTAAAGTTACCACACTGAACTTACACAGCTTATTACAAAGAAATGTGCTGTGACATTTTAGTCAGCCTCTGAAGTCTTATGAAGAAGAAGACAGATGCTTGTTTAGTATCCCAACTTGTCCTTTGCCCTCGTCACTCCCTTCTCAAAGTGTCAGGCCCCTGTAAGATCAAGAACCAATGCAGTAAGTCTTGAACATCAGTAACTGGTATTCTGACACAGAATGAAAGCAATTGAGAAATTTTAAATTGACTGTGTGACTTCCACCTCTCGTTTCATCATATGAGCATATCATGTATTTATATATGAATTTATTTAGTTTCTTAGACCTATAGAATAATGCTTTGCTTAAAAGGAGAAGATCTGGGTCTCAAAGAGCCAAGTGCTAGGACAAGAAGATCTGCTTTCTCTACCTTGGTAACCTCAGAATCTCTGAAATGCACTTGAGTTTCTAAACAGGGCATCTTGGTGTACAGCGTGTTAAGTCACCGTACCACTTGCTCTGTAGCTGGATCTCTCCTTTCATAGAGTTTCTTTCTCTGAAAAGTGAGAATAAAGAACCTTGCTCTGTGAAAACCAAGCTTGGAATTTTGTGTATTTTTCTGGCACTATTTTGGGTACCAGCTTCAGGATTACTCTTTCTTATAAGTAAGATACTTTTCTGATTCTGGGAAGAAGTAAAAACTTCATTCAGTAATCAGAGTTCTGTAGCTATTTCAGGCTCAATGTTAGAATAGTATTGAGTTTTCAGTCTGTTTCACATCTAGAAATGGCTGGTTTCACTTTGAACTTGGCATGTACAATTTAGCTTTAGGGATAATCAAGTACATAAATATTTTCATCACTAAGGATTAACTTTTATTGGTTAATCCTATATCTGATTAGCTTGGCAACCGCTACCCAAACTTCAGAAATATGGTAGAAATCACTACGACAAACTATTCAGTAATAAAAAGTTTTTCTAAAATGAGGATGAATGTCTGTGGTCAGAGATCCTATGAAAGAAGGCCTTCCGTGTAGGCTTGGTCCTTCCTAGGTGAGATGCGGGGTTTAAGTAAACACTGCAATCAGCTTTCTTACAAGTGTGCAGCACAGGAGTCACATTAACGTTCAGTAGTGGAAGGAATTGCCCAGAAGTGGCTGCAGTAGTGTGAACTGACATGGCACTGGTCTCAGGAGAGCCAAAGGGGTCCCTTGCCTTGGTCACAGTGGAAGAGTAATATGTGCTCATTGCACATGGCTGTGGGTGGCTTACATTCATTTTGGCTTTTGCTGCTGACCACATGGCAAAGAGAGACTGGGAAAGAAGTCTAAATTGTACCTTTTTTTTTGGTATGGACTTGTGTATACTAAAGAGCTAGCCTTCTTTTCCAGGCTGGGAATATGGGCTTGGCTAAGTAAGGAGGTATTTCTCGGGGTTGGGGTAGAGATTGAGGGCAGGGGACGCAATGCCCTTCTGAGAAAACAGGGACATGCTCCTGATAGACACACAACTCTGTCAGGGTGAAGGACCCTTTCTGATAGCCTTTGAGATTTTAGATGTTATGACTTAGGTGCTCATGTGTAGCAATGGGTAGAGAGGGAGACCACCTCCTGGTGATGGGTGTGTGTGTCTCAATATTTCTTCACCATCGCATGTCCAGGGTAGTGGTTGTTTCATGAAACCCTGGGAGCCGATGCAAGAGAAGGTGGGTGAAACTGGTGTTCTCATTCTCCAGGGAGCAAAGAGAGAGTCTTTTCCCCTTCAGTACATGAGGCGTGGTGCAAATACGTTGGTCACTCAGCTTATTTTTCCCCATCCACTTGCAGATGTACAGCTGCTTCACATAATAATCAGACATGTAAGTCAAGTCCTAAATGTCACATAACTGTCTACTCTCTTAATTATGTATATACTTGTGATATAGCCTATAGAATATGAGGCCCAAAAGAGACCCTTTTGAGAGAGTAAACATTGCAAAGACTCCTGACATTTGTTGACCTATGACGTATTCCTTGTCCCATCCTACCTCCTTATACTACATGGTCTGGAGAATATATACTGAAAGGAAAGGTTTTTAGGTATGGCAGGGCATCACCTCCCACGTCCAAACCTTTTCTCTCTAACATCATGAGGTAGAAAGATTTAGAACCTTCCAACTTGGCCAATGGGGTAATCCAGTGCCCTCTGACTTGCAATCTTGGAGGATCCCTGACAAAAGGTCTGGGAAAACCAGAGTATTAGGCAGCCACTGCAGCTCAGTGCAGCTCCCATTTCTCCTGCCAGAAAGAGCCCTCAGGACCTGGCTGTGACCTCCTGGGTTCCTTTCATAAGGAATGATCTGGAGTGGAGCCTCTCTGGCTGAAATTCAGTCATCAGACTTGAGATTTGGTCATTAGCAACTCTGAGGCTTCTGTGTGCAAAGAATATGTAGGGTGGTTAGGAAGAGCAGTAGATGCCTATTGGTGTCTACTCTTTGGAGGTCCAAGAACAGAAGAGAAGAGGTCCAGTGACCATTTTTCTTAAGGGTGACATACAGTTTCTTTCCTGTAAAATGGGCATAAAGCTATGCCCCATCTCTTTGCTGGGGTGATGGTAGAACGCAGTAAGTTAGGAAGGATAAACAGGCATCCGAGGTATCAGTGAACTCTGAATCCTTATGCTTGGAGCCAGACAACAGTTTCATCGAGAGGTTAAAGAGACCATAGAGATATTGCGAGGAGCCGTGAGAAGTGTAGGATGGAGGGTTCTTCTTTCTTTATCTTTTCACCTACAGAGCCCTGAAGTCTTCATCACCTCCTGATAAAATTGGGCCTCAATTGAATCACAGGCTCAGCTTTAGATTGACTCGCTTCTGGTTACATTTTTGGCCTGTGCATTCTGTGAGCTCAATTAAATCCTTGCCAGGGGCTGTGGGAGGAGAGAGAAAAGGGAAATAAATGATGCTGACATGAATGTTTGTTTTCATTAGTCGATTCTCACTACTGGTTTACACTTAAATCTCTTTGTGAATTTGACTCATGTTAAAAGAAAATCAGTTTGTTGCTCTTATCCTCTCAGCATTATGTCCCTTGACAATCGTAAGTTACATTCCACCATTTCTGAGTCTCCTCCATGGCAACTTTCACATGCAAATTATGGTTCTTCAACTTTTACATGACAAAGCTGAGGGATTACCCAAATTTCTCAATTGGAAAATAAGCCAAACATAGAAAAACTGGATAGGCAGATGGTTATTTGAAGGAAAATTGAACTGATAATAGTATGGTAAGCAGAAGGCAGATATTACTTAAAAAAAAAAAAAACTAATAGAATTATACCCGGGAGAATTGGAAATGATCTTACAATTCTTCAAATATATCCTCTTTGTTTCATAGGTGAGAAGGGTGGAGAGTAAAGATGCGCAACTGGTTAGCTCAAAAATAACAGAGAGAGGAACCATGATCTCTTGTCAGTGAAATTTCCTCTGCTCTTTTCTGTGAGACACCCTGTTTCCCCGCATCAAGTGTGTCTTTTTATTATTAAGCTTTTGAGCAGAAAGAACTATTCTCTGCTGCTTGTGGTAAAAAGGTCAGGGAACAGTGTGTGTCCATCACCAGCCAGAAGTATCTGGTAGAAGAGCAAGAGGAGTCATCCCTTGAGACCACCCACCAATCCAGTGTTGAATTTATCCCCACTGTGATTTGCCAAAGGGTTATATAATCTCTGCTGAAATTATGTAATCCACAGTCCAAGTCTGCCCATGAGTGTGTTTACTGTTCAACAGCCAGCCTGGGGAGGTTGTTCATCGTTCAGGGTGAATTTACCACTTTCTAAACTCCTTGGCTCTGCCTCATGGGCCCTAGGAAACAGGTCGGATCTTTCTTCCTCTTGCCAATCCTTCTTCAGGGAATTACAGATGCATGTCAAATGTCTTCCTGACCTTCATCCCAAATCTCTACCAAAGAGAGCAAGGTACTGTTAAAATATCCATCGGATCAGGTCATGCCTCTGCTCAGAACCTTCCTGTGGATTTCTATTTCAATTACAATAAAAGCTGGAATCTTCTCAAAATGGCCTCAATGCTCCCATGACTTCTTTCCCCATTGCTTCTCTGATCTCTCCTTTTCACTCCTGTCTTGTTCACTGTGCCAGATCCACATGTTTTTCTCAGTGACCTTCGAGCCTTCCAGGCTGACTCCCACTTCTTCTGGGGCCTTTGCCTGGCATGATGGTCCCTCATACAGCATTGTGTCTCTCTCCTTCATCTCTGTCAAGTCTATGCCAAAAGAGAGTGTTCTAAAGAAGGCCTTCCATAACCACTGTTTTTCAAATTGTACCCATGTCTTCTGCCAGGAAATTCTATGTGCCTTCCCAGCTGTATTTTTTTTCTCAGTATGTCTCACTAACTCTCTGTGTAACTGGCTTATTCATTTTGTTTCTTCTTTGTGAGCCCTCACTGAATGTAAGTCACATGAGGACAGAGATTTTTCCTAGAACTGTGCCCAATATGTGTGTGCACTTTTTTTGTTTTTTAAATCTAAGATGAACTTGCTGTGGAGAAAAAGGTGGTATGAAGCATAAGCTGTATGTTTGGGGTTCAAATGCCCATTCTATCACTAAGTGACCCTTGGAATAGTTAACCTATGTTCTCTCAGCTTCCGTTCTCTCCCGTGTGTATATTGTTAACTATCCTGTAGCATTGTGGTGATGATCTGGACGTAATTGAGAGAAACCCACACTCGTGTCTACTTACTATCTTTCCATCTGTGGCTGTCAGTCTCCCACTGCAGCCATGTTTTCTCTGAGCAGTGGGTAACTGTGATGCTACAGCTCAACTCATGGATATTTAATTTAAAAAGAAGGAATAAAATAATGTTCCAGATTAAATCAAGCAGATGTCCATGAGAAATTGAGAATGTATTAACTCATGGAATTCCAAAAAGATAAACAAACAATGAACAGAGAAAGAAGTTACCTGGACCTCAGCAACAATGATGAAACTTGACCTCAGGGCCATCTTCTCCTTTGCCATTTATCCGTTTCTGTATGTGAGTTAACTTCTTTTTCTTTTACTACATCTGCCATTCCCCGTACATTGTGGGAGTTAGTACCATTCCCACCACTGTTCATGCCCTCTGGATATGTGAGTTGATGTGGAAGCAGAGGTTTTAGACAGCTCTGAGATGCAGAAGCCTTTGACTTGTGTGTCCCATGTGTTATTACTGTCTCTTTTGTCAATCTCCTGTGCCCGAGCTAGCCTTGACAGGTAACCTATTATCCAAACAGTATAGTTTTAGGAGTGCATGGCAGCCTTATCAGTTATATTGAGACAACAAGCACCAATGAACAGGATCCAGAAAAACTAGTCACCCTGCCTTTAGCTTTTGACTATCTCACTCTCTTCCTCCCACAAGGGCTGTTTGTAGAAAATGTTTTATATCAATCATTTATGTCTCTGCATGAATCAAATTACCTTCTCTACCAGGGAAATAGAGAAAGCTGGTGTCTTGCAGCTTCCACCAAGGCCAGGAAAGAAAGAGGAAGGGAAAGAAGATCTACAATGCTCCCCACTGGAACAAAAACTCATGACTGACAGCTCCCCCTTACCCATGCCCATTCTTCTAGATAAACAGGGAGAATGGGAGGAACAGGTGTTGTAGGGTCAAACATTAGTTACCTATGGGAGGAAGGGACTTGCGGCTCCAATTGTTGACGGAGTCCCTAGGGTGTCTATTTTACTTTTTCAGAAATATAAAAATTGTTGATTAAATGCTCAAAACTCCTTTATATATAATATATCCACAGTAGGAATAATTTTAACATTTAGACAGTAATTCTGACATTCTAAGTTATATTAGACATTGTCTCTATTCTTGTACCACAGTCTTATTAAACAAAAATTTCCATTAAAAAATAGGTTAACAAATTGCATCTCTTTGTCAGTTTTTTCTAAGTCTTCCCACAAGTCAGAATTTCACAGCAAGTGCCTTTCCCATCTCTATTCACATGTCCCTTTCACATTGCTCAAGAACTTTCCCCAAACTACCTCTCGTCCCTGAAGCCTGTTCTTACTAAACGAAAGTGATCCCCTTCTAAAAATTTCCCTTGATTACACAAAAAATTTACTCAAGTGTGTTAGACCCTTCTTGAAAAAATGAAGAGTCATAGTTGACGTACAGTCATATTAACCCTTTCTTCACATGTTTATTAGTTTTCTGTTGCTGATTGCTATTCAAGTAACAAGTTACACAAAGTAATGGCTTGAAAGAGCATCCATTTATTATTTCACAGATTCTTTAGGTAAAAAGTCTGGGCATGGCCAAACCGATTTCTCTGCTCTGTCTCTCAATGTTGAAATTAAATATCAACTGGGTTTCCACTCTGAAGCTTGGGGTCTTCTTCTAAGTTCACGTTGTTGTTGGCTAAGTTCAGTTTCTTGTGGTCGAATGATTTTGTTCTCTAGCCATCTGTAGGATAGGAACAATGTCAGCATGGTTCCCTCCATAGGTCCCTTCATGCTTCTAATCTCCTGACTTCCAATCTGCCCCCCCATCCCCCATCTTGTCAAATGGAACTTAATCATGGGAGTGACAAAAGCAACATCATTTGCTATATGAGGCAACCTAACATAACCTAATCAAGGGAGTAACTAGTTCGTCATATTCAACGGTTTTTCATCTACATTTAAATGTAGGGGCTCATACAAGCTATGTACACCAGAAAGTAGAAAGCCTAGTATCATCTTAGAATTCTGCCCACCACAGCATGACAGTAGAATTCCGAACTGGAAACCCTCAATTTCAAGTACTTGTGGATTATTAACAAATGTGATTGCCAAGTCTCCTTTTAAGACTTTCAATTATATTGGATAAAGCTACTTTTACTGTGGGGCAAATTGATTAAATAGTTTAATGATACCTTCCTTATTTGTTAATTACAGGAAATGAATTTGATTAGACAATGTATGCAAAGCACCTAGAACATTAAGCACTGCATGAATATTCGATACAGATAGCAGTAATATGCGTTTTTCATAAAAAGTCAAAAATGTTTTTAAATGTGGAGGAGAAATCTCCATCATTAAAATCCCATTTTCAGTTATAACTTCACTTTGTTGAAATGTATTATTCTAAATTATTAGAAATATTTGTGGTTTCTATATGATCTCAGTCAAGCAAATGACCAAAATTATTTGAATGAAGTCACCAAAACCTTTGTGGGACATTCTGAAAGTTTGTAGTTTGGCTCTCACAGAAGGAACAGGAGTGTCAATTTTCATGGTGGGAATTTTGGTTTCTTTTAGACTATTTCCCAAGACCCTCCAGAGACAAGCAAACAAAACCCACTCACAGTGCTCTTCATGGCAAGGTTCCCACTCCACAGCCACAGAGAGGTTGGCCGGCATTTCAACTCCCTCCTCACCTTAGCTTCATTATTCATATCAAAATGAAATGCTAACTGAATAGTAATTAATGGTTTTAAATGTGAGAGTTTCCAAAATTGCTCTAAGAATTTGAAATCTTGGTCAAGTTCCATTCACTGCTACTGAATTGCCTTCCCGCTCTTCCTTTCGCACCTCTCCTACAACATGCCTTCAAGTTTGTAGATTATAGTAAACACGTATTTATTGTTTTTTCCAGATATTTAAAAATTAATATTAATTTTACCATTCTGCACTGTAACTTAACCCCTAAAGTGAAGGCTTTAGACTGAGGATGATTTTTGCCAGTTACAGTATACTCTCTTATGATCTTGTCAATTATGAGGTCTCCAGGCAAAAAAGAGACAGTCGAGTCTCCTGCAGAGAGAGATGTTGATTTTTCCTCCTAGCTTTTGGAGTCAAAAGCCAGCGCAGATCCTTATTTGCTGTCTGACTGTTCTGGAGATGCCAGTCTTTGTCTTTTTGTTAATCTTCCAAGAGAGTCTGTGTAATTTGTTACAGCAAGTGTAGAAAAGTAAGACACACCCTGTTGTAACATGGCCATGTCAGGGCTATGTGTGGTCACATTGCTCTCTCTGACCACGGCCTGGAAAGGTTTTCTGTTTTAAGAACCTACGTGATTAAATCGTGATCAAACCTCATTGTTGAGGAGTGTGCATGGAAGTGTAGGCTGCGCATGGACACTTTGAGGTGGGTGCTCATTCCTGCCATGTGTGGTTGAAAGTCCCAGATCCTTTCTTCGCTTTCTCTAATGACACCCTGGTGGGTGAGTGGGTGGGTGGTTGGCACCTCTTTACAGTCTGGGGAAGGTGGAAGTCTAAGCTCCTTACTTCGACTTTGCCCATAGGTACAGTTGGGGCCATGGTCTTTTCTGTGGTATTTGGAGAAGGTAAAAGTTATTATCTAAAAGCTTTCTGTCTGGCTACAATGGCCTTTTAAAAATAATTTGGCTAGGGAAAGCAGGCTTTATGGGGGGCTTCTTTTCGTCTGTACCTGTTGGCGTTTCAAAGTTTATGGCCTCTTTACTCCAAGCGTGGGGTATATGAGGCTTCATGAAAACCCAGGGAAATCAAACTTGTACCCTTCCTTGGGTCACCAGGTCTCTAGCCCTTCTGCCTTCTCCTTTTCTTATGCTTGTTTTATGCGTAAGGTCCAAGAGTTTTATTCTACTTAGTGGAAAGACTAGGGTAGATATCTACTCCATTTTCCCAGGAGTAGAAAGTTCTCTATGAAATCATTTTTAAAAAATTCAGTATCATCTAATCACCGAAAGACATTATTCTTTTTGATGCTTGAATTGTCCCAAAGTTGACGAGTGGGAGCCTTATGCTGCTGGCTCCTCTGTTTACTTGACATGGCCTTGTTCATCTTTGAACATTCCAGTAACAATGATTCTCCCAGGCTCCCTTTGTACTTCTATCTCATAAATGGGAAAACTCTTGTATGATAATAAACTCAATATTTTTATTATTAACAATATCTTTTAATATTTAACTATTAAGTAGTAAACAATAAACCTACTGATTAAAGTTTAACTTTTTTAAAAGTTTAGTTTAAAGTTTAACTAAAGTTCTTTTTGGCACTAGAGAGTTTAATTCATCTATATTATTTTGATTGGTATTATTTTTAGAATTATTTTTTATCATAGAGGGTTTTTTTTTCTTTTTCTTTCTTTCTTTTTTCTTTTTATTTTTATTTTTTGCCTTTTCATTCTGCCTTTTCTTCTCCTTTTATTTTGGTCTTCTTCTTCTTCCTCCCCATTTTTGTCTGGGCCAATAAGCTACTGTTATCATTGTTACTGCTGAAATTTAACATTGAGTTTGGACCAGTTTTGCGTCAGCTTGTTTACCAAGTGTTTCACCTGCATTCTCTCATTTTATTCTCACTACATAATGGAAGAAAGAAACTATTTTTGACCCTATTTTTCAGATGATGGAGTTGGCCGTTAATGAGCTTAAATATCTTTCTAAGTCACATGTCTAGAAAGTGTCTGACAGCAAAGCTCTTGTTTTTAAGCCCTGTGTCATAGTTCCCTCAAGTTTATCGTATTCAGCGTCCTAGTAAAAGTCAAAGAACAAGCTAGTTGCAGCTGTGCTGGCTGACAATGTAGCCCCAGCCATATTTAAATATAACAAAAATGTCAGTTTTCCAGTTGCACAGCTACACTTCAAATGCTCAGGAGCTACGTGTGGCTGTGGCTACTTAAATGAACAACACAGCTATAGGACAGTTTCAAGAAAATTCTCTTGGTTGGCACTGGTCTGGAAGCATACTGAATGTGGGTACGAAGCATGCCAAGGCAGAGATTTTGAGCTATTGTTTGGGGAAGAGAGATTCAAATATACCACTTAGAGGTGTCTGTTCTATTTTTTTTCTTCTTCTTCCTCCTCCTCCTCCTCCTCCTCCTCCTCCTTCTCCTCCTACTTCTCCTCCTCCACCTCCTCCTCCTCTTCTTCCTCTTCTTCTTCTTCTTCTTCTTCTTCTTCTTCTTCTTCCTCTTCCTCTTCCTCCTCCTCCTCCTCCTCCTCCTCCTCCTCCTCCTCCTCCTCCTCCTCCTCCTCCTCCTCCTCCTCCTCTTCTTCTTCTTCTTCTTCTTCTTCTTCTTCTTCTTCTTCTTCTTCTTCTTCTTCTTCTTCTTCTTCTTCTTCAATGTTTAATGACCTCTGAACTTTTTATTACCCTCCTGCCTTACGAGGAGCTCCCCACTTCTGCTGCCTTAAATGCTTCAGAATTTTGGTGTCATTGACTTCACACACCACTTTGTGTTCCACATTCCTATGGGTGATTGTCTTTTGTTTTGTGTTGTTTGCAAGGAGTTGCTGTCCAGGGCTTCACCAAGATCAAAGTCCTCTGCTTCCTCAAGCAGGCAGCAGTAGGTGGCGATCTCCGCCTCCAGCTTGACCTTGATGTTCAGCAGGGCCTCATATTCTAGGGTCTGGTACTGTCCCTCTGCCTGGATCCGGGCCAACTCTGACTCCAGGTGCAGCAGGATCCATTTGAGCTGTACCCGCTGCATGGCATGGCATATCTCCATCTCCCTCAGGTCATCCTCTAAGCTGGCCTTCAGATTTTTCATCAAGTCTGAGTCAGTCTCCAACGTCTGGACTGTATGTCACCACAGCTCTGAGAGTATCATCTTAGCAGCTCCTATCTCAGCGGTCCGCAAAGTGACTACTATGGTGCTCTCCTCAGTCTGTTTGGACTAGTCCTTGCCTAGCTTCTCTCAGTTCTTCTGAGCCAGCTCATTATCCTGAACCCAGATGTCCTCCATGACCTTGTCAAAGCCCTGAGATTTGGTGGCGTTCAGTTCCAGGGCAAAGCCAGAGTTGGTGTCTGGTTTTGTAGATCATTTAGTTCTTCCTTATGGTTCTTCTTCATGAAGAGCAGCTTTTCCCCGAGAGCCTCGATCTCTAACCCCAGTCGCAGCCAAGTGATCTGGTGTCATCAATGACCTTCAGAACTCATTGAAGTCACTCTCCACAGAGTGTCACAAGGCCAGCTCAGTCTCATACTTGACTCTGCAGTCATCATCAGCAAGACAGGAATTGTCGATTTGCAGAATACTGTGGGCATTGTCCACAGAACTTGTAAAGATCTGAGCCCTCAGGTCCTCGATGGCCTCTGACCTGGGGTCCCTTCTTCTCCATGTGTTCCAGGATTTTGCTCTCCAGTCTCCTCATCCTCTTCTGTTAGGCGGCCAGTCAGTTATTCAAGCATTGTATAGTCTCCTTCTTGATCTGGATGCTCCCTTTGGCCACCAGACTCCAAATCATCCCTGTAGCCAGGGCCCTGGATGCCCAGACACATCAGACACTTGTGGAGTGGAACGCAGACATCAGGAAGCGTGAGCCCCAGCACTTGCATACATGCTGGCCATGCTGTTAGTCAGCTGGACCTGGAGTTTGTCCATCTGATCAGAACCAAGGGTCCAGGAGTTGACAGAGAAGCTCGAGTGAGTACTGAAGCTCATGTGGTTTGGGTAAGAATGTGAGTGGCCAAGACCAGGTTCCAGCTGCCTGTTTCATGCTTATTAATAAATTAGGGTGATGGTTATGGAGAGAATTGGGGATCAATACATTCAGATTTTCTTCGGGTCTCATTCTGTGCTGGGGAGTGTCCCAGGCACATACAGTGACTCCCTACCACTTATGGAATGTCAGGTGCCAATGAACTCCTCGAAATGATGCTATTCTCTATCTTATTAATAATATCAAAATATTAATATGTTTTTGCTCCCATGGGTAATAAATATCTGTAGGAAAAGTAAAGGTTTGCTTTCCTATTATAACGTGTTGTCTCCTATTTCCCTTGGTAGAGAAATATTTTTACTCCTCCATTTTTAACTTTTTCAGGGAGGGTTTTACTTCAACTTATAATAATTTAAGAATTTGCCCAAGAGTTTTTGTGCAGATACATATGATCTTTCATTAAAAATATGCATAGTATAGTACTTTAGAAAATAATTAGTTGCAACCAACTTTCTTTATTTAAATAAAAGTAGACATAAACATACAACATTCTCTAATTCCTACTGTTTGTATAATTGGTTTAACTCCATCCAGCCTACAAGAAAACTTCAAAAACATATGCTTATGTTTATGTCACAGTCCTTGGCCACTATGCTTGTCCAGAAGAGGTCTCCCCAAAACAAGTTTCTTTGGTTTCACTTTACCCATATTTCCTTCTTAAAGCAAATTTCTTCTACCCCCACATATCTGATCTGTTTCTTGGACATTGTATAAACATATAAATTAATAAAAAAGAACTTTTATTAATCACAAATACAAAAGAAGTTTGGGTGGTGTTTAGGCTTTCAGTGACTCAAAGTCCTGAAAACAGAAAGCAAAATAGAGTCTCTACTATTCTCCTCTTATGAACAAGGTAAAATTCCGTGTTTGCCAAAGGTGTGGGCATACCGTTTGATGACTGTATAATTTAACCAGATGCCAACAGGGGAAAACATAAAAGCCGCCTCACCATTGTCTCATAACAGACTGAGTTTACCTTAGCAGCCACCAGCACAGCTTTCTCCAGGCAACAGTCAAAGCTGCCCCTTTTATCTCCCCTTCTCTTAATTTTGGTGTTCCATGTGGTACTTGGAACATAGTGAGAGAGACAAAGATATCAGTTATTATATCTAAGTGTTTTACAATTATCAACTCTTTTAATCCTCACCATAACTCTGTGGTAGGTTCATTATTATCCCCATTTTAGAGCTACATGTTTTTCATCAATACCTTTGTCATCACTTAAAGCCATGTGTTGATTTTTGTAGTACATTTTCCAGAACATGTCAACTTTACTTTTGCCTACGTTGCTCTAGACATAGCAGCTTTTCAAACAAGAGCAGATATAGTACTGGAAACTTTAGGCCCAGACACATTTCCCACTGGAAATGGCTTGGGCTTACTCCAGTGTGGTCTGGAGGGTGCTCTGCACTGGGGCACACTTGTCACCCTGGAGCTCCTCAACCCTAGGCTCAGGGAATCAGCTTCTTAGATTCCATGTCTTTTTATTGAATTATTATTTTGGGGGAACCTCATCATGTAGTATTCCAAGAAAGGATGCACTAGAGGACAGATTTCTGAAGATCTTTTATGTCTCTATTGGATTTCCAACACTGCTATCTGATAACTTTAAATCTCAAGAGCTTCCTTTTTATTACGATCTGTTCTTATTTCGTGCATGCAATATCTTATCTTTTTCAGAATATTAATAACAGCTCTTTTGAAGATTTTTAAATTTGTTATTCTCACAAATTAGTTTTTCTCACTTTTTTGTTTGTTTGTTTTCTTGCTTTGTTGTCACTTATATTAGAAAGCTAGAATCACCTCAGATGTCTGGCAGTTCTCAGTTATCTGCTTCTGTTAAAGAATGAGACATTAATAAGCTATTGGGAAACCCTGAACACATAGATGATATCTGTTGACTGCAGGATTTGTGATAGAATTATTTGGTAAGTGTTACTATTAGGGAATCTGAAATGTCAGTATGTCTAGGTCTTCACTTTTGGTTGCTTCAGAATTTGGCACAAACCATACCACTGTATCCTGATTACCCTGGTTTTGTTTCTTTGCCACCAGGGGTCACCGTGGTATTCTTTGCCTTATACACATGAGCACATCTCTTGCTTAGATAAAACTCAGTCTCATCTCGAATATAAACTTCTTCAATTTTAAGAAGAGAGGTGTATTCCCTCCGATTCCAGAGATCCTGCTTATAGCCAGCAAAACGGGCCTTGGACCATAGCCTTCCAGACATATTTGTTGTTTCTGAAGTCCTGTTCTGAGCAGATCTCCACAGGCCCTAAGATGCCAGAAAAAGAAAGACCGAGGGTTTATTCTTTTAATTTTAATTCCACCATTTTAAGGAAAAGTAACAAAATGGGCCAAAAAAAGTTTAAAAATTCCTTTGAAAACCTCAACCCACAACAACGAGTTTTAGGGTGAGAACTGACTTTCAAATGTTTTTAGATGATGATTTGTGAATTATCTATTTTTCCTGCTGTGGTGGAGGGAACCAGTGTGAAAAGTAAGAATGTCATTTAATATTAATTTATCTCTGACTAAAGGAAATACTAAGAGCTGAAACTCAAACCAGGTCATTCATTTTAATATTTTCTGTTCACAGGTCAAGTAAGGATTTGGTAATGGGGGAGGCCAAATTTACTTGCTAGACTAATTTTTAGAATTAAGCATAATTTTTATTTTTAGTCATCTATGCTAAAATGAATATTAAAAATAAAATCATTCTTTGAAAACAGGTACATTTAACCGTGATTAAAGGTAAAAACATAGATATTGTGGCAGGGTGCTTTCTGCTATGCCTCTTTCCTTTCCTTGCAACTAGTCTATTTCATTCATTCTGTGTTTGAGAAGAGAAGCCATATTGGAAGAGGAAACCAGAGAGCGGGCTCCACTTCTCACCTAAGAAGAAATCATGTTGATTCAGTCAGAGCCTCAAGGCCCTCGTTCTGTTAAGTCAGAACAGAACATTTCCTATACGCTGATCTAGAGGGTGAGGACATAGAGTCACATCTTTTTTACCCCTTGTCCCTTCTGTAGTTATTTTTGGACCTGATAGAAGACAGTGCTCAGCAACACTAAAATGGAAGCTATTTAATTACGAATTCTACTCTGGCAGGCAGTGGATCTCTTGTGATATTCAGATATCCCCAAGGTCTAACCTGGTACCTGACATCTGGTATATAATCAACAACTACTTGCCGAAGGAGAGAACACAGGAGTGCATGAATGCATATGTGCCTGGGAGGGAGGCATAAAGGAAGGAGAGACCTCTTCTCAAGTCTCAGCTCTGCCATGAACTTCCCCAAGACCTTTCATCTCTCATCGCTTCAGTTTCATCATCCAGGCTGGATGATCTTGGGATCCTGAACCAAGGTCCATTCCCCACGTGTGAATTCTGTATCTGGTTTTACGGTAGTCACCCCTTCTCCAATGCTTTCCACAATGCCAGCTGCCTCGTGGCCAGCAATCACGGGAAGAGGTGTGACCTAGTTTCCATTAGTCACGTGCTCATTAAACCAATAGACGCCTGTGGCCACCATCTACAGGATAAAAAGAGGATAAACAGATTCAGTAAAGATTATGTCCCTCAGATGGACTTTACATGCCCATTTTCCTAAAGTTGGGCTGTTAAAGACTTTTCAAGGGTTTTTCTAGTGATCCCCACTCTTTCCAAGTATCAAAGAGTCCATTTATCCCTAGGACTATCCAGTCTAAAACCCTTGTCTTCTTTCCTTTCCAGCCTTCAACAGTTTGGAATAATCTGTAAATTGTTTCTGAAATATTTAACTCTTGCATAATAGACAAGAAAAAATGCATCTTTCCTTATAGAAGTAGAAATTGCAGAATAGCACCAAGAAAATTAAGTCAGTTAAGTTCCACTATCTAATGCTAATGAATTTTGAAATCTTGATATAAATCCCTTTGTACTTTTTCTGTAAAACCACATTAACTATTTTTTTTTATTTTATTAGTGTGAAAGAATTTCAATCACAAACAGAATCAGAGATATAAAATGGAAAATATTATTCATGTGCCATCAGGAAAACAAAACATAGGGACTGAGAGACTGATTTCCTGTAAATGCCTGATTTACAGAAAACTAGCAATATTGGAATTTTCTTAAATAACAAGGAGTTGGTCAGGGGTTGCCACATATCAACTTTGGAAAGTTTTGCCTGTGTTTTCCAGAGACATGAACAAAAATAAGCCAGTTGGGTTTATCTCACAAATTAAGTTGAACTGAACTTTGTTGGTGTGATTGGAATGCTTTTTCTCCTCTGATGAGAAAAGGTTTCAATTAAATACAAACAAAAGAGTACATGGTGCAATGTTATTGTCAGATTCAGCAAAATTCAGGGCCCACACTAATACAACAAGACAAGAGGAAGCATGAGGTGATCTAAAAGATGTAATCATTTTAACAGACTTTAAGTAAACGCTCACCTCTTTAAATTTTCTGCCCATAAGTATAGTATGTCCCAGGCTCTCAAGGGATGCACCTATAATTTGCTACAGGTTGCATGTTCCAAATTGCAATTCCTCAGCTATTCCTGAATAAATTCATCTTTTGACCATTTTGAGCTCGACTCAACTTACCTCTTTATTTGGGTTGACATTAGAATTATACTGCATATACTCTGTTCTCTTTTTAAAAATTTAACAATTTTTATTCATATCTTTCCTTGAATCATGAGAAATGTAATTCCATTGTTTGGATTACCACATAAAAGTGCCTCTTCATGAATTTTTGGTTATTTCCATTTTTACTATTCTCTGAATTTTTTGAACCTATAATTAATTAGAAGTGAAAAAAAATGTTTCACCTTTACATGAACTTCATCAGCCTGAAGGGGTGTAGCCTCTACCTCCTCAATGAAAAAGAGTTTCTTTAATTCCCATAGCACAGCTACTTTGCATTTTATTACCTGGAAATTGAACAGAAAGGTGATACCAGTTTATCCCCACTCTTGAAGTCAGGAATTGTGACTTTCATCTTTTTATGTGCAACATCTAGCCCCATGTCTGGAACCTAACAAATGTTACGTGGAAATGGACAACCACTGATTTGCAAAGAATACCTTTTTAAAAATTGTGTGAAGCAATAACATGGAAAGAGAAACAAAATTAACTCAAATGAGACATTGAGATAAAATGGAACATTTTCTTTTAGGCTATCTTTATGTGTTTTTTCCTCCAAAGGTTGTTTATTCCTGATATTTCCCAATGAAGTACTGAAATGGGTTGTTTACCCACAACTGTTGGCTTGTACATGAAGTTTTAGATCACACTATTTCACTGACGGTTTACACAACATCTATTTCCCCCTTGCTCAACTCTCCACTGAGCCAAAACAATCAGGCTTTTTGATTCCAGTTGCATACTTGCCTCCCTGCCAGGATGACTTCTCTTTGTCTATTTGCCTATTCTCTTTTGCTTTTTTTCTCCCCACTGTTTCTACATACTACTTGTTTGCACCACTCATTTGAAAGTGAGCTCTGGTAGCTATGGCTTCTAATCTAA
This sequence comes from Cynopterus sphinx, assembly GCA_030015415.1. NCBI lineage: Eukaryota > Metazoa > Chordata > Mammalia > Chiroptera > Pteropodidae > Cynopterus > Cynopterus sphinx. The sequence goes on from CM057382.1 coordinate 123,557,300, forward strand.
TTTATGTGCAGTGATTCTTTCCAGATTAGATGTGAGCCCAAAACTGCAGAGGTTACAGCTGCATGCACCTGTGCGTGCGCGCATGCGCTCATACACACACACACACACACACACACACACACACACACACACACACGCATGCGCACATATTTAACAATGGAATAACTGTGTGTTTGACTTTTTAGCTAGCAAAGCTTACCCATTGATATTCTTCGAAATAAAATGGAATACAGAACCTATCTTCATTGTTGCAAAGCTTATATAGTTAAAAGAGTTTTTTTTTCTAGACAGGATTGACATAATTGTTATTGTCTAAATATTCAATTAAAAATTATCATTTTGACAATTCTTTTCATTATTTATATGTCAAAACTCTTTCACTTTGGTTTTTATCATGGTTAGTGTCACAATAAATATGAGAGTACTTGGAAATAATACGCTAATAGTATACAGGTCCTGATTATTGGGTACTTCTATGATGGGCAGGCACATTGTGGTCCTGAAGGAGTTACGTGCTTGATTTTTAAATATCACAGTGTGGTATTATTGTGTTATTGGTCCATTTCACAGATGCAAAGATCAGACTCAGTAACTGAGTAATTTTTATAGTCACCAAGTTGTCTGTCCAGAGAATAAGGTCAATCCAACTTTATTTTTTCACCATCCCAAGTTGTTAAAAGATTAACAAAAAGTTAAAGAACAACAACAACAACAATGGCAGTGACTGACATTTATTGAGTTATTTCTATGTACCAGCCATATTCTTAGTGCTTTGCAGTACTAATTTATTAAACTCTCTCAACTCCCTTATAAAGTAGACATGATTATGATTGCTACTTATCATTGAGGAAATTACAGTGCAGGTAAGGTAAACATAAATCAAATGTTGTCACAAAGTTGAAAGCTACTGATAAGTCTAGGACCACCTGGAAGCATGCATTGTTATTACAATATTTTTTATTATATTCCCTAAGCTATGCCTTACATCCTCATGTCTGTTTTATAACTGCTGATTTGTACTTCTTAATCCCTTCAACTTTTCGTCCAGCTCTCCAACCCCCCATCCCATCTGGAAACCATCAGTTTGATATAGGCTTGTTGTGTCACACATGCACGTAGAAATTTCAGAATCTTTAAATTGAGTTATCATAGCAAGACATTAGAGGGTGTAATCTATTTCTAACATAACAAATGTACTGGACCCAGTTGCACAAGCTTTGGCATTAAGTAGTTTAAAGACATATATTGACTATAGTCAATAGTTTTGTGCATTTCTCCGTACGTGCAAGCATATTGAACAAACAGAGAAAGCCTGTGAAAGACTTTGAACCAAATATCCCTGTTCCTAATGTTGAAAAGTGATTCAAACTCTGTCAGTATTAATTTTTTATAGAATCATATTGACTTTTTTATGGAGAAAATATTATCTGTAGGATTTCTATGGAAATTTCCTGGGCTGAGCCATAATAGGACACTTTTATATCAGAATTTGCAAGTTGATGTTGGCTTGCTTAATCTTGACAATTCTAACGCTCTTGAGATCAATAAAACTTTTGTCAGATTTAACTTCAGTCCTGTGTTCATAAGAAAAAAGAGATAATTACAAAGGATAACATTTAAATTATGGTTTCTTAATATACAGATACCTTTTTGATTAAAAATATCTCTAACTTTAGATTGGCTCATTCCTTATGATTGGCTGTAACTATTGCATACTTATTTAATATAGGAAAAAAGACTTAAATAGGTACAGATATTATACATTCTTGTTAAAGATATTTAAGAATATTCCATTTCAATTGAATTCAATACACTGTGCATATTGAAGCATACATTCTATGTTATATTTTAGTATATATTATTTCTAATTTAGATGTGAATTTTAAATTTTTCATTAAATATTATTCTCTTTGGGTACTATATCATGAGAATATATTTCCAAAAGTAAACATAAAGGCTGCTTACTTTTTCTGCTGTGTTCATATTTCTGTTTTGTTTGCAAGCCAGGAGACATGAATTCTTTCAGATGCTTTTCTGCTCAAGTACATGAAATATATATATATATATATATATATATATATATATATATATACACACACACACACACACACGTGTGTGTGTGTGTGTGTGTGTGTGTGTATTTGGCATGAGTAATGCCCACTTCCACACATGTGATCTGAGATCTTTAAGTCAGATCCGTTAGCTTATTCTCAAACTATATCAAATAGGAAAGAAAAAGGTACTGAATCAGCACTCAGACCTTGACTTTGTTTGCAATATGTCAATTACATATAAGATCTGACTGAGAAGCCTCCTATTCCAGGCACTCAGCTGGGTACAGTGGGGTGGCGATGACAAATAAGTAATGGCTTCTACCCACACCAAAAAGAAGTATGGGGCAGTGGTTATGACACGGCATTAGATTCAGAGCACAGCCTATCCTCACTAATGGTGTGAACTTGGTCTTAATTTCTTTATTTGTAAAATAATAGAAATAATAGTACCACCTTCAAGGGTTTTTTGATGAACAATGAGACAAGCCCTTTAAGGTACTTATTAGGAAGACTGGTAGATAGGACAATGTTCAATAAACCTTAGCTACAATGATTATCCATTAAAGAAAGCTTACAATCTATGGAAGAAAAAGACACAGGAAACCAAGTCCGACCATCTGGATGTACTATATCAAAGGGAGGGCATTATAATTGAAGGACTTCAGAGAAGGCTTTGTAGAGAGAAGATATTTAAGTTGGAAACTAAATAGCATTCTTTTTGGCCAAAAGAAAAAAAAAACTTGTGCATTTCCATTATCCTTTGGTTAATGCCATGAATAAGAGAAAGAGAATATGAGTTTGATTTTTAACAAATCTCAAGTCTTACACCAAAAATTGGAGGGCACAGTGCATTCAACTACTTAATTAGATATAGTCTGTCAACATGTATACATTAACATAAAGGGTATTAGGGATAATTTGAATTCCTAAAATGTTCGTGGTTTTTTTTATGAGGCATAGATTTATGGAAAGCCAATGGCCTCAGTTTATTGGACAACTGCTTCCAGAACTCCATTGAGAGTTTTTTACACATTATTACGTGTAATTTTTGGAGCAATCTTACAAGAAAGGTACTATTAGCATCTCCATTTTAGAGATGAGGTAAGAGAAACTCAGAAATTATAGCTTCCTAGGTGTCCTTTCTAAGTCAGAAATGTTGGCTTCAAGATTAGCAGGGTACTCAGGCTGGTGTTAATAAAAGTTTTATAATGTGAATATAATAGGTGATCACATGAACATCAAAGGACAAGAAGAGGATGATATACCTTGAAAAACGGAACATCAGTGGCTAACGATCTTGTATCTTTGCTGCTTTTTCTCTTTCCTTCTCTGTCTCTGTCTCACTGTCTGCCTGTCTGTCTGTCTCTGACCCTAATTTTTTTTATCTTTTTATTAGAGTCTCTTTTTCACTCAGCTGGATCACATTGTCTTAGTCCATCTGGGCTTCTATAACAAAATGTCATAGATTGGTTAGTTTAAACAACAAACATTTATTTTTCACAGGAGGCTGGGAAATCTAAGATCAAGGCTGCAGGCAGATCTGGTGCCTAGTGTGAGTCTACTTTCTGTTCATAGATGGCCACCTTCTCGCTGTGTTCTCAAATGGTGGAAGGGGCAAACGAGCATTCTAGGGTATGCTTTATGAGGGCATTAATCTCATTCATGAGGACTTTACCCTCATTACGTGATCACCTCCAAAAGGGCCCATCACATTAGAGATTAGGTTTCAACACGTAAGGTTTGCTAGGACACAAACATTTAGTCTATCATGCTGTACCTGGCTCCTCAAAATTCATATCCATCTCACATACAGGATACATTCATTCCATCCCAACAGCCCTCAAAATCTTAACTTGTTCAGCATTACCTTTGAAGACTTAAGTCCAAAGTGTAAGTCCAAAGCCTTATCTAAATGTCACCTAAATCAGGTATATGGAGATTTGTGGCATGATTCATCCTGAAGCAAATTCCTCTCCAGCTATGAATGCAGAAAACCAATTATTTGCTTCCAAAATACAATGGGGGGACAGGTATAGGACAGCTTTCCTATCCCTTAAAAAGAAATAGGAAAGAAGAAAGGAAAGGTAGGTTCCAAGCGAGTCCAAACCCAAAGGGGCAAAGCCCGTTAGACCTTGAGGCTTGAGAATAATTTGGGACAGCCTGCAGGGCTCTCTCCCAGAACTCTGCCCCTGCCATTGTTCTCCACTGAGGCCCTGTGACTCTCCAAGTTTGAGGTCCCACCCTGAGCAGCCCCATCCTTTGAAACCCAGGTGGAGGCAGTTCTTGTAATCTCTGCATCCTTTTGAGGTCATTCTTCTATTACCTTGAAAAGTAGTGCCTATCCTCCACTGAGATACATGATTTATGCTAATCTCATCAAATTGTTTTTGGCTACATCCCTAGTTTTTTTCACTTTTTGCAATAGAAACAGGCTGAGAATTTTCCAGATCTTTAAAATTGACTTACGTTTTGCTTAATAAGTCCACCTTTAAGGCATTTCTCTCTTCTCACATTTTACTACAAGCAGCCAACCTTTAATTTCAGAACTTTGCTTAGAAATTTGTCAGCTAAATATACAATTCATTGCTCCCAAGTTCTACCTTACACAAAATACTAAAACACACAATTCAGCCAAGTTCTTTGTCATTTCTGTCTGAGACCTCATCAGAATGCCCTTTACCGTCCATATTCCACCAACATTCTGTTCAAGACTACTCTGAGAGTCAGAGGCTCTTCTGTAGCACTTCTCTTTTCTTTCTGAGCTCTCACCAGAATCCCTTTTAAATGTTCATTCATAACAATGTAGGCTTTTTCTAGCATGTAACTCAAAACTCTTTCAGCCTCTACATCTTCATCCACTTCCAAAGCTGCTTCTGTCACCTACCCTGTTTAACGAGATACTGAGTTGCTTTTCGGAGACAACACACCAAAATCGCATGCAGCAGAAGCTATGCAGAGGAAAGAACTTTGATCTCCAGCTGCACCTGGAACTGAAATGTCTCCTCAGGAAGAGAATTTGAATGCTGTAAACCTTTCATAAGCCAAGTGTCTGTTGTCCAAGAGGCTCTGGTTTTGATACCCTTTACCATAAATGGCCAGCCTCCAAGGTCTTCCAGTTAAAACTTGTCCCACCTGCACTGTCACATAACTTTTTTACCTTAACCCCTTAAAAATTCGTAGACTAGTCCAGTGTGAAAGATGAAGCTGAGTCACTATCTTCTTAGTTGGTGTTCCCATCTTCTTGATTGATGTCTTCTTCATTAATCAATCTTTCCTTACTACAACTCTGACATTTTGAGTTTTGGGCCTTTTGAAGCCTCAAGCACATGAACTTGGGTTTGGTAACAGTTCCACATTTTTTAAGTGTTTGTTACAGCATCACCTCCACTTCTTTGTACCATTTTGTCTTAGTACACTTGGGCTGCTATAATAAAAATATCATATACTGTTTTGTTTAAACAACATACATTCATTTGACATAATTCTGGAGGCTGGAAAGTTTCAGATTAAGGCACTGGTGGATTCAGTGTCTAGTGAGAGCCCAATGACATATGGACAGCCATCTTCTGTGTTTTTGCATGGTGAAAGCGGTAAGACAGTGCTCGGGGTCTCTTTACAAAGGCATTAATGTAGTTCATAAGGGTCTAGCCTTATAACCTAATCACTTCCCAAAGGCCCCATCTTCAAACGCCATCACACTGAGGATTAGGTTGCAACATCTGAATTTTGGGGGACACACATGTTCAGTCTACAGAAAGTGTACAGCCTGGGTCAGCTCTCCAGGCATGACATAATTGATGAAAACCAGACAGTTGAGGTCATGCAGCTGCAGAGAGTACCACAACCTCCAGCGGTGTCACAAAGCTGGTAAGTCACAGTGGCGGAATCTTAAGTCTTCTGTCTGAATCAGAAACCCATATTTTTTATACTACTCAACAAGAGAGCCGGAGAGAACAGTTTTGAGTAAGAGATTCAGCTACCCATGAAGCTAGCCATCTTTCACAAGGCCTAGGAAAGAATTCTGTAACTAGCGAAGAACTCAAATCATCCAGGCCAAATTCCTCGTTTGATAGGCAAAATGACAGGGCAAAGTAATGTGGCTAATATTTACCTAAAAGATAGTTGAAAAGGAAAAACATGTAATTCTTCTCATGGGTACATAAAGAATCCATTAGCTTTAAAATATCATGGGGTTGACACAGGGTAAGGAGAGAGGTTAATAACAGTCAAATATTTAAGTTGCTAAGGCAATACATTTAATCTACACAAATCTAACCCCATAAGTTAAGTGTTTACTTAACATTTTACTTTGACATTAAAACCAAAGTTGCTGAGGGAGCTGAAATTATCTTTTTCCCCAAGTCAGAAAATATTTTGGTGACCTTGACCCCTAATCCTAACATAAACAGCATATATAGAATGTTTGAAATATTTCTTCATAAATCACCTGGAGAAATGTTTTAGGGTATAATCTCAGAGAAAGCTAAAGTCAAATCACTACACGGCAGTTTTTTTATGAGTGCCAGACTCAAATAATCTGAATGTTTAAGTAACATGTTATGGATAAGTATGATGAATCATGATGGTTCACTATGTAAATGATCACTTTTGAGATGATGCAGAAATAAAAATATTGTATAATGATTTTAAAGTAACGCAAAGGGGCATGAATTCCACGATTTCAGTAATATAAAAAAAATGTGTCAGGGAAGCATGCGTGGATGAAAAAGCAGTTCTGTGGAAAATAACCTCACAGGGTGATCGATCTTAAATTGATAACTGGGCAGTTCATCAGATCATGGAGGGTAGTCACACCAGGTATATAACTATTTCAGTAAAGGGCTTATCTTTGCCTTCACTAAGCTCTGCACTTTTTTTTTTCAGTGCATCTAGGTTAACACATCTTTGAAATGCCTCTTTACAGAGCCTTCCTTCTAAAGCAGGACCATCCTCAAGAGAACACATAATCATATTAACTGTCCTGCAGTCTGATCTCTGCCTTGCTTGCTACCAGCTTCATGTAATCTTCTTATATTCCTTCCTTTATTCCAAATGCATAAAAGAAGCTGCAAACTATCATTTCTTGGAAGCATTTTCCTCAGTCTGTTGAGATCTTGGCTTCAGGGGTATCCTCTGTTTGGTTTAGATAATTGATAAAATAATCAACATGAGAATAACCTGAAGTCCAGCTGATCATAACACCTATGTCTGACAACACAAAGGAACCACATCGAAGCTGATCCAGCATAGGCAACAACCAGCTGTGGATTGATTTGTAGTTCTCACCAGGTAGTCCTGAGCAATCAAAAGTAGTGGCTGACCTTGGCCTAATGGGGAAGCCCTTCATAAGGGGCCACAATATCAAAGCATCTGGAGGCAAACGACAGACCACAATGCAGCAAATCCTGACAAGTCCCCTTAATGACACACACAAAGGGTAGTTGCAACAAGTACACAAGCCTGCTAGGGGTCAGCCACCACACAGCAACTCTTACCCTTTGGGTGCAGCCAGTTGCTAAAGTCAGCCTGATCGTTAATCCCATCCACTGATCTACTAACAACAATAAAGGCTTGGTGACAACAGAAGATCACACACAACACACACAAAGATCACATTCAGAGCCCCTGGCCTAAGGGATCAGGAAGAATGCACCACTGGGCCACACGGGAAGCACATTAGGCCATCTGGCCAAGGCTGAGAGATGAAATAAATATTTCTAACACAAAGAAACAAACACAAAGAGGCTAATAAATTGAGAAAACAAATAAACATGCCACAAATAAAGCAACAGGAGAAAACTCCAAAAGTAAGCTAAATGAAATGGAGGAAAGCTCTCTACCAGAGACAGAGTTCAAAATAGTGGTTATGAGGATACTCAATGAACTTATGGGGATGATGAATGAGCCCAATGAAAGCCTCAACAGCATAAAAAAGAATATAGAACCCATAAAAAAGAACCAGACAGAAATGAGGAATATAAAAACTGAAATGGGTAATATACTAGAGTTTCAACAGTAGATTAGATCAAGGGGAAGATAGAATCAGTGATTTGGAAGCCAAGTGGAAGAGAAGTAGCAGAATACACTTATTCAGAACATTAACAACAACAAATTGTTTTTTTAAAAAATGCAGATAGTTTAAGAGAGCTTTGGGACAACATGAAGTGTGAAAATATCCAGATCATAATAGTACTTGAAGAGAAAGAGAGAGAGAGCAAGGGATTGAGAATCTATTTGAGGAAATAATGACAGAAAATTTCTCTAACCTGCAAAGGAAGTAGACATACAAGTAGACGCAACGTGTTCCAAACAAGAGGAATTCAAACAGACCGAAATTAAGACACATCATAATTAAAATGCCAAAGGTCAGCAACAAAGAGAGAATCTTGAAAGCAGCAAGAGAAAGGAAGCTAGTTACTTACACAGATAGCCCCATAAGAATGTCTGCTGACTTTTCAATGGAGACTTTGCAGGCAAGAAGGGAAGGGCAAGAAATATTCAAAGTTATAAAAAACAAGACCCCACAACCACAGATACTCTACCCAGTAAGGCTTTCAATTAAAATGGAAGGTGAGATAAAGAGCTTTCCAGACAGGAAAAAGCTTAAGGAATTCATTATCAAAAAGCCAGCATTACAAAAAGTGTTAAAGGATCTTCTGTAAAAACAGAAGAGGTAAAAAAGAAAATAGAAATAACAAATATGAATAATAAAATGACAGTAACAATGTACCTCTCAATAATCACTTTAAATGTCAATGGATAAATGCTCCGATTTAAAGACAGGGTAACTGAATGGATAAGATAACAAGACCCATGCATGTGCTATCTACAAGAGACTCACTTCAGATCAAACGACACTCACAGACTGAAAGTAAAGGGATGCAAAAAGATATTTCACACAACGGAAATGGAAAAAAAAAGCCAGGTGCAGTACTCATTTACAAAGAAAATAGACCTTAAAACAAAGGCTATGATGAGAGACAAAAATGAGGATCGCATAAAGATAAAGCATTCAATAAATCAATAGGACATAACCCTAGTAAACATATATGCATCCAACACTGGAGCACCCACCTACATAAAGCAATTATTGACAGATATAAAAGGAGAGAGCAATAGTAATACACTCACAGTAGAAGACTTTAACACTCCATTGACACCAATGGACAGATATTCTAGGCAAAGAATCAACAAAGAAACAATGGGCCTAGAAGGCACACTAGGGCAGATAGATTTAATAGAGATTTTTAGAGCATTTTACTCCAAAGCAGCAAAATATACATACTCAAGTGCACATGGAACATTTTCAAGGATAGATCACATGTTAGGACACAAATCGAGTCTCGATATATTTGAGAAGATGGAAAGTACGTCGATTGTCTTCTCTGATCACAATGGTATGAAATTAAATCTCAACTACAAGAAAAAACTGGGAAATACACAAACACATGGAGGCTAAATAGCATGCTACTATACAATGAATGGGTTATTAATGAGATCAAGGAAGAAATCTAAAGCTACCTAGAGACAATTGAAAAGGAAAACACAACAACTCTAAATTAATGAGATATAGTCCTAAGAAGGAAATTCATAGTAATACAGGCCTACCTCAAGAAACAAGAAAAAGCTCAAGTAAACAATCTAGCCTTACAATTAAAAGAACTAGAAAAAGAACAACAAACAAAGCTTAAAGTGAAGGAAAGGAAGGAAATAATAAAGATCAGAGTGGAAATAAATGAAATAGAGTCTAGAAAAGCAATACAAAAATTAATGAAACCAAAAGCTTGTCCTTTGAAAAGATTAACACAATTGATAGACTCTTAACCAGATTCATCAAGGAGAAAAGAGAGAGGACTCAAATAATAAAATCAGAAATGAAAGAGAAGACATAATCATTGACTCCACAGAAATACAATGGATCATAAGAAAATACTGTGAATAATTATATGCCAACAAATTGGATGATCTAGAAGAAATGGACACATTCCTAGAAACATACAATTTCCCGAGACTGAGTGAAAAAGAAACAAAATCTGAACAGAGCAATTGCCACCAATGAAATAAAATCAGTAATCAAAAACCTCCCAAAAAACAAAAGTCCTGAACCAGATGGCTCCACAGGTGAATCTTACCAAACATTCAAACAAGAATCATCACTTATTCTTCTCAAAATATTCCAAAAATTTCAAGAAGAGGGAAGGCTTCCTGACGTCTTTGATGGGGCCACCATTACATTGGTTCCAAAATCAGGCAATATCATTACAAAAAAAACAAAAAACAAAAAAACAAAATAAAACTATCAGCAATGTCTCTTATGAACATTAATGCTAAAAATCTTCAACAAAATATTAGCAAACTGAATTTAGCAATAGATTAAAAATATTGTACACCATGATCAAGTTGGATTTATTCCTGGGATGCAATATTCGCAAGTCAATTGTATTACACCACATTAAAAAATCGAAAGTTAAAAACCATATGATCATATCAATGGATGCATAAAAAGCGTTCAACAATTTCCAGCATCCATTAATGATAAAAACTCTCAGCAAAGTGCGAATACAGAGAACATATCTCAACATAATAAAGGCCGTAGATGACAAACCTACAGCTAACATCTTACACAATGGAGAAAGCCTAAAAACATTTTCCTTAAGATTAAGAACAAGACAAGGATGCCCATTTTCACCACTCCTCTTCAACATTTTATGGGAAGTCTTAGCCACAGGAATGAGACAAGAAAGAAGAATAAATGGCATCCAAATTGGAAAGGAAGAAGCAAAATTCTTGCTATTTGCCGATGACATGATACTATACAGAGATTCCACCAAAAAACCATTAGAACTGATCAATGAATCAGTAAGTAGCAGGTTACAAAATAAATATTCAAAAGTCAGTGGAATTTTTATACACCAATGATGAACTGTCAGAAAGAGAAAGTGAGAAAACAATCCCAATTGTGACAAAAACTTTAAAATACTTAAGAATCAAATTAACCAAGAAGGTAGAAGACCTGTTTTCATAAAACTATAAATCATTGAAAAAAGAAATTGAAGAAGATACAAATAAATGGAAGCATATACCATGTTCACGGGTAGGAAGAATCAACATCCTTAAAATGGCCATACTACCCAAAGCAATCTATAGATTCAATGCAATCCCTATCAAATACCAATGGTATTTTTCAGAGAGCTACAACACATAATCTTAAAATTTAATGGAGTCATAAAAAAACCTGAATAGCCACGGCAATCTTGAGAAAGAAGAACAAAGTTGGAGGTATCACGCTACCTGATATCAAGCTATACTACAAAGCTACAGTCATCAAAATGGCATGATACTGGCATAAAAACATATACAACGATCAAAGGAAGAGAATAGAGAGCCCCAAAATAAAGCCACACCTATATGCTCACTTCATATGTGACAAAGAAGGTCAGAATATACAATGGGGTAAAGACAGTCTCTTCAATAAATGGTGCTGAGAATATTGGACAGATGAATGAAAGAAAAAAAAAGAAGAAGCTGGACCACTGTGTTACACCATATGCAAAAACAGATTCAAAATGGATTGAAGACTGAAATGTGAGACCCCAAACCATAAAACTTCTAGAAGAAAACATAGGCAGTAAACTCTCTGATATAACCAACAGGATCTTCTTTTCAGATATATCTCCTCGAGCAAGAGCAACAACAACAAAAAAATAAATAAACAAATGGAATTACATCAAACTAAAAAGTTTTTTTACAGCAAAGGAAATCATCAACAAAGCAAAAAAAAAAATCCAACTGGAAGAAGATATTTGCTAATGATATATCTGGTAAGGAATTAATATCTAAAATATATGAAGAACTTATACAAGTCAACAACAAGAAAACAAACAATTCAATTAAAAAATGGGCAGAAGACCTGAATAGATACTTCTCCAAAGAGGAAACACAGATGGCTGATAGACATATGAAAAGATGCTCGAGGTTGCTAATCATCAGAGAAGTGCAAATTAAAACCACAATGAGATATCACCTCACACCTGTCAGAATGGCTATCATCAATAAACCAAAAAAAAGCAAGTGTTGGCGAGGATGCAGAGAAAATAGACCCTTCATGCATTGTTGGTGGGTTTGCAAATTGGTACAACTGCGATGGAGTACAGTTTGGAGGTTTCTCAAAAAATTAAAACTGGATATACCTTTTGACCCAGCAATTGCGCTTCTGGGTATTTATCCAAAGAAAACCAAAACAAGAATTCGTAAAGATCTATGCACCCCAATCTTCATGGCAGTACAATTTATAATACCCATGATATGGAAGCAATCTAAATGCCCATCAACATACAATCTGATAAAAAATTATGGTTCATATATGCAATGGAATATTTCTCAGCCATTAAAAAAATGAAATACTACCAATGTAGTGACATGAAAGGACCTAGAAGTTATATGCTGAGTGAAATAAGTCAGAGAAGGATAAATACCATATGATTTCACTTATATGAGGAATCAAAGGAACAAAAACAGAAGACTAATTAAAAACAGACAAATATAGTGAACAATTTGGTGATAGAGGGGAGGTGGTTTGTGGGGCTGGGAGAATAGGGTTAAATAATTACAAATTAATAGTAGATAGCTATTCACAGGAATGGGGAGCATAACAGAGGGAATGAAGTTAGCATTAATATGATGGCTAGGTGGGGTACCAGGGGAGGGAGAGAGCAATTGTGGGGGATTGTTTTATAAATTATATAGATATCTAACCAATGTACTGTATACTTGAAACTAATTTAAAGAAATAAATTTAAAAAAAAGAATATTTGTGTAAGTAAGTAATAAAATAGGAGGAATTTTTGGTTTTTGTTTGTGAGTGGGTGTAACAAAAGTACCAGGACTTGGGGAGAGTATATAGAGGATGGCAAGAATAGACTTGAATGAGCTATGGGTGAAAAGAAAAAGAGCTCATGACTAGTGATGGCTATAGAACATGAGGGCAACAATCAGAATTAAACATTAAATTTAATGTTGTCTGTTCGTGTTACACTGCACTGCAATCTCTTTTTCCAAAATTATCAGAAAAGTCTACTTCTACTAGGGCTTTGCGTTAGTGGTGCTTTGGGAAGTACAGGAAGAGGGAAAGTACTGCATATGATAAAAGGCCCAGATGATAGTAGCTCCAGGAGGACAGCTGACCAATAGGATGATTAAAAGAGAAAAAAAAAAAAAGGCAGCAAGAGCAGCAATTCAGACTGCATGAATGCGAAACCTTCAGATAATCAGTTTGGAGTATATACTCCAGTAATTGTTATGTGGACCCTAGCCGTATTTTGGAGGGAGGAAGTGAATGAAAGGTGTGGATACACATGCATGGCAAATATCTAGATTACACTGATAAAATTAGGTTTTTGGGGTTTTTTTTGTACCAAAGAAGTCTTTTGTTTTTATTTTTAAGTAACTATTGTCATAATTTTAAGCAATGTAAATGAAGGCAATGATCCATGGGTTCTGTTGTTTGCTGGCATTCTCTATTTTCATCTTTAGATGAGTGTCTGTAAAAAAACAATTCATAATAATGTATAACTATTTTAGCATTAGGGTACCAGGTGAAAATGTAACTCTTTTATTTATTTATTTATTTAACCATTTTAAATTTATTTATTTATTTATTTATTTAATGATGACATTGGTTAATAAAATTCAATAAGCTTCAGCTGTACATTATAACAGTAAGGCGCGCACGCGCGCGCACACACACACACACATAATTTACATTATGTGTTCATCTCCCATAGTTAGATTTCTTACTGTCACCACATATTTGATTCCTTTTATCCCATCTACTTCACCTTACCCACCTCCCACTGGTAAACACTAGTTTATTGTTCATGACTGTGAATCTCTGTTTGTTTGTCCTGTTCGTTTGTTGCTTTTAGGTTTATATTTCACATGTTAATTGATATCATGGGATTTTTAATATTTTCTGTCTGGCTTATTTTGCTTAGCATGATTACTTTGAGGTCCATCCATGCCGTCCCAAATGGCAGTATTTCATCTCTTCTTATGGCTGAGTAGTACTCCATTGTATATATGTACCACAACTTCTTTAGCCAGTCATCTATCGTAGGACACTTTGGTTGCTTCCATGTCCTGGCCACTGTGAATAATGCTGCTATGAACATCAGTGTGCAAATATCTTTTCAGATATGGGTTTTCAAGTCTTTGTGGTAAACACCCAGTAGAAGGATTGCTGGATCGTATGGTAGGTCGGTTTTTAGTTTTCTGAGAAATCTTCGTGCTGTTTTCCATAGTGGCTGTACCAATTTGCAGTCCCACCAGCAGTGTATGAGGGTTCCTATTTCACTGTATCTTCTCCAACATTTGTTATTACTTGTACTATTGATTATAGCTACTCTAAGAGGTGTGAGATGGTATCTCACTATAGTTTTGATATGTATTTCCCTAATAACTAGCGATGTTGAGCATCTTTTCATATATTTGTTGGCCATTTGTATCTCCTCTAGGGAGAAGTGTCTGTTCAGGTCCTCTGCCCATTTTTTTGTTTGTTTGTTTGGATCATTTTGTGTGTGTGTGTGTGTGTGGTTATTAAGCTGTATGAGTTCTTTGTATATTTTGTATATTAGGCCCTTATCGGAGGCTTTGCTGGCAAATGTATTTTCCCATTCGAATGGTTGTCTCTTTACCTTGCTGACAGTTTCTTTTGCTGTGCAGAGATTTTTAGTCTGATATAGTCCCATTCATTTATTTTAACTTTTATTTCCCTTGCCTTTGAGGTCAAATTCATAAAATCCTCTTTAAGACCAAGGTCCTTGAATTTAGTTCCTATGTTTTCTTCTATGAATTTTATTGTTTCAAGTCTCATATTCAGGTCTTTAGTGCATTTTGATTTAATTTGGTGTGTGGAAATTTTCAACAGTCTAGTTTCATTCTTTTGCCAGTGGCTTTTCAGTTTTCTCAGCACCATTTATTAAACAGTCTTTCCTTTGTCCACTGTATGTTTGGCTTTTTCTGTTGAAAATTATTTTTCCATATAAATATAGATTTCCTTCTGGACTCTTGATTCTGTTCCACTGGTCCATGTGTTCATTTTGGTCCCAATACCATGCTGTTTTTATTATTGTCAGTTTGTAGTATAATTTGAAGTTGGGCAGAGTGATGCCTCCAGCCTTATTCTTTCTTCTTAGGATAGCTTTGGCGATTCAGTGTCATTTGTACTTCTATACAAATCTGATGATTTTTTTGTTCTATTTCTTTAAAAAATGCCAATGAGATTTTGATGCAGATTACATTAAATCTGTATGATGCTTTAATAAAGTCATTTTAACTGTGTGGATTCTTCTAATCCAAGGCCAAATACTGCACAGGTAGAGCCTAGGGTCACGTGACACCATAAAGGTAGAAAATAAATGCAAGAGAAAATATACCTTTTCTCAGTTAGAAAGACCAAGTCCGTATACACTTCTTTTGAGATATAAGCAAAGGATATTTTTAAATAAAACATATTACAACCAGAGTTTTAGTTTCTCAAGGTATTTCTAAATATGAGATACTTTTTTCCCAGAGAAACAAAAAATTACCTGCAAATAGAGATTTTCAACTCCTAGTAATTAGCTTGAGTAAAAGCACTTTAATAAATTTTCAACGAATCTCTAGACTTCAATGTCAATGTCTTACAAGGCAAAGGCTTACTTTTTATTTGTTCTAAAATGAGACTGATTTAAATTAAATCCCTTCCATTCTATCTTTTTGTATGGTATTGGGACTAACAAAAATTGGGAAAAATAAATAACTAATATTTAACAGTCATTCAAAGAAGAGAGGTGGTAAGAATTGGGTGATGTTCCAGAAACAGTAGTTTAATAATAACCCACTCATTCAGAGTGGCATTACCTGACCAGTTTGTCTTATTTAGCAACATCCTCTCCATCACTTAGTCTTTTTACTTTCTTTTTTTAATGTAAGCACTAATCACCACCTGATGTATTATACAACAAAACTGAAACTTGATGGGTTTTGTTTGCTGTTGAATCATCACACCTTAAACAGTGAATATCTCCATACAATTTTGTTGAACAACAAAAAAAGTGGAATATGAAAGGACATATAGTCATTTTGTGATTGTGTTATGTTTAACTCCCAGGAATTCCTGATGTCTCCACTTTTGAATGGCATCTAGACTTAATTTGTCATTTACTACTGACTAAGAGGGAATGGGAAAGATGTTGAAGTGGGTACGGGATGACTAGACAGATGGTAAAGAACTTAAGGATGTTTAAAGGCAGGTTTGTGAGTCTTCCTCTGGTTGTATGATCACGTATGGTCCAGGTGCATGAGACCTTTCAATCCAGATATCAAGAATTCCATTCAGAATGGGTATATGAGGTCCTCACCTTAGCAGTATTGATTGCAGCACCATTGCCTGTGGAAAAACCACAGCTAACTAGGCACACTTTCTCCAGAGGTGCAGCTGCATCAACCTTGGCAACTGAAATTTCTCTTATCACTGCGTATTCAGAGAAGGTGCTTGTATTTGCAGAGGGTAGAGGGTGTGGGGAGAGAGGAGGCAGACAGGGTAAAAGGGGTCAAATATGTGGTGACAGAAAGAAATCTAACTATGGGAGGTGAACACACAGTGTAAACATATATATGCCTTACTGTTAAAGTATGCAGCTGAAACTTATAAGGTTTCATTAACCAATGTCACCATAGAAAAATAAATTACAAAAAAAGCAAAGATATCCTGTCCTAACCCCAGAAACTAAATATGTTGAGTTATCATGCCTGTGCATATCTTACTCAGAAAGAGGGGGCTTTGCAGCTGTAATTAATGTTACGAATCAATTGACATCGAAATCAGGAGATTATCTTGGATTATTTAGATATAATCACATGAGCCCTTAAAGTGAGACGAGAGGAAAGCAGAAGAGGAAGACAAAGCTATTTAAAGCACAGGAATGATTTGATGTGCCACAGGTGCTCTGAGGCTGGAAAGAGATGAAGGGGCCACATAAGAAGAAATGTGAGCAGCTTCAAGGAACTGAAGGCAGCCCCAGCTAATAGCAGATCGGCTGAGGCAACAACTTAAATGATCTCGGAAGTAAATTCTCATCTCCAGAGTCTCCAGGTAAGGACTCAGCAGGCCAACACTTTGCTTTTCACCTTGTGAGACCCTAAGCAGAGAACCTAATCAAGCTTACCCAGATTTCTGACCTACGGAATCTGTGAGATAATAATTTTGTTTTGTTTTAAGTTGCTAATTTTTGTAATTTTTTTTTTTACACCAGCAATGAAAAGCTAATATATGTATATCTATGGAATAACTTTTCAGAATTGGAAGTATTGGGTCCAAAATGGATTCATTTAAAAGATGTTACATATTGCCAAATTTTAAAGTTTTGTAAATTTACTCTTCAAATAATAAGGTATGAGAGAATTGTTTGCCTACACGCTTATCAACCTTGTATATTATTTTTCTAATTATTTTTCTAATCTGTTAGGTAAACAGTGTTTTTCCCTTGTGTTTAAAATTTATATATTTAATATGTTTGAAGTTGGGCATCTTTTCACATGCTTAAATACAGATATATGTTTATTTATACATTTCAAACTAACGTGTATTTCCTTTGCTAATTAAAAAATTGCTTTCAGAGAATTTTTTATATATTAAAGATTTACCCATTGTCATATTTGTTTGTTGATTTGGAGGGGGGTAATGAACAGAATTTAGAAAACTTTTTATGTTGTCAAATCTGCCTATGTATTTTTTATATCTTCTGTTTTATATCTACAGTTTATTTTTATTTCTTTATTGATTAAAATTTCTTTCCCTTCTTTAAGGTAATACATGTTCTTTCATGGTTTTTATAGCACTTCTATGGTTTCACTTTTCCCATTGGATTCTTGGATTCTACAGCATTATATTTTTGTGTAAAGAATGCGATAGAGGAGCCAGAAGAATTAGTCATAGGGGTGATCAGGGGCAATTTTGTTGGCAAACAGCAGGTTTGCTTTAAACTAATATATGTGGAGAGGCATACAGGAGTGAGAGATGTTTCTGGACCTCTTCCCTTGAAATAAGAATAAATCAAACATCTAAAACTCAACAAATAACACCTAACTTGCCCATAAGCACATCTGAGTGAGTGATTTGAGCATAAGATCTTCCAGAGGTCAGAACCATGAGAGTCTGGGGACAGACAGTAGGAGGGTAATTGGGAGAAACAAAGAAGCTGCCTCTGATAGCCAGAGCTCCCTGCAGGAAGAGGGAGAGGGGAAAAATTGTGGCTGGTTCCCTGAATAGCTCTGCCACAGGGATCTGTGAGTTCCATGTAACCAAGCCCAAGGATCAGGGCAGAAATTGGAGTGGGAACTAAGTGCCGAGGGACAACAGTTGGATCTTAGCATCTACACTTGCAAAATGTGAGGCTGAGACATAGAGACTAGTAGTGGCCTCCACTCACTGACCCAGACCTCTCCTTCTCTCTTTCCCTCTCTCCTATCCTCCAAGACCCAACACCACAGAGCCCCAAGTGATTTTGAGCAAATGCTACCAAAACTGTCACTGAAACGATAACAGGAAGTGACATTGAGAGTAGTGACTGGGATTAAATATATATTTGAAGAAAAAAGCAGGGATCCCAAAGTCTTGGATGCCACATACTGGAAATCAAAAGGACAATACCTCCTTAGCAACAGGCTAAAAAGCAATCTCTATGTAATTAATAAACTTTTCAGAAAAACAAACAAACAAACAAACAAACAAATAATGAGCAGAACACACTCCCATCAATGCTCAGGTGGAATATTGTCTATCAAACATCATGAACAACCAAGGCAATGAAGCAGCTCAGAACGAAAGAGAAAAATCTCTAGAAAATAAGCTTAAAAACATGGATATATGTGACATAAATGACAACGAATTCTGATATACTTCTGAAAAAAGTCATTGAGATCCAAAACAATTTAGATCAAAATTTCAGGAGCAGAGAAAAAAAATTAACTAGTAGAATGATTTTTTTAAGCAAAGATATTGAAACACTAAAAAAAAAAAAAAAAAGAAAAATCCAAATCGAATTTCTGGACATGAAGATCCTAGCAGAAAAGATGAGGAATAAAATAACAAGCTTATGAAATAGAGTTGATCAAATGGAAGAAAGGATCAGTGATATAGAAAACAGAAATCTGAAAATAAATCAGAAGAAAAAATAAAGAGACTGTAGAATGAAAATGGCAGAGAAATATAAGAACTAGGTGGCACCATAAGAAAAGGCAACATAAGAATAATGGATATTCTAGAAGGAGAGGAAAAGGAGGAGAGATCAGAGAGCATTTTCAGACAAGTAGTTGATGAGAATTCCCAAATCTAAGAAATGAACTGGAGCTTCATATTCAAGAAGCTAAAGGAACACCCAATTAATTATCTCAACCCAAAAAGGCCTTCCCCAAGACACATTATATTAAAATTATCAAAAATTAATGACAAAAAAAGAATCCTCAACACAACCAGGGAAAAGAAGATAGTAACCTATAAAGGAAAAACCATTAGCTTATCTTCAGACTCACCAGCACAAACCGTACAAGCAAGAAAGGAGTGGAATCAAATATTCAAACTACTAAGTGAAAGAAATGACCAGCCAAGAATAATGTATCTAGCTAAGCTCTCTTTTATCTATAAAGAAGAAATAAAGACCTTTTGAGACATATAAAAATGGAAGGAATTCTCCACTATGAGGCCAGCATTACAAGAAATACTGAAGGAAGTCAGCTCAGGTAAAATGACAAAAATACATAACTTGAGTGAGGGGACTAGTGGGTAGACAGAAGCAGAGCAGTGCAACCCTTATTAAGAACAGGGCATTATAATATATAATATTCTTCTTGGTAAGAACATGCCAAAGATCTGGAACTGAAGTACATAACAGAGCAAGAAGGACCAGAGAGAAAATCCACAATATCCACCAAATTAAAATAACAGACACAACTTAGGACAAGGAAGCAATGGAAACACAGAGCTACCAAAAAGCAAAGATAAAATGACTACAAGAAGACCTCATATTTCAATAATCACCATAAATGTAAGTGGACGGAAATCACCAGTGAAAAGGCATAGCGTTGCAGGTAGGATCAAAAACATAACAAAACAAAACAAAAACCTAACCATATGCTGCCTCTGCCTCCAAGAGACACATCTCAGTTCCAAAGACAAATATAGACTCAAAGCAAAAGGGTGGAAAATGATATTTCAGGCAAATGGCATACAAAGAAAAGCAGAAATAGCAGTACTAATATCAGACAAAGTAGACTTCAAATTAAAAAAGGTAAGGATACTGAGGGACACTTCATAATGATAAAGGGAATCACACACCAAGAAGACATGACACTAATTAATATCTATGCTCCTGATCATGAAGCCCTGAAATATATAAAGCAATTACTTACAGAACTAAAGGGAGAAACAGAGCAAAACACTATCACAGTAGGGGACCTAAAAACTCTACTGCCAAATATGGACAGACCATCCAAACAGAAAATCAAGAAGGATATAACATCCTTAAATGACACTTTAGACTAACTGAACATAATTGGCACTTACAGAGCCCTTCATCCCAAAACAGCTACATCTCTCGTGCACGTGGAACTTTCACAAGGGTTGACCACATATTGGGACACAGAGAGAGACTCAACAAACATAACAAGATTGAAATCACACCTACCATATCCTCTGATCATAATGCTTTCAAGCTGGAAATCAACTGTAAAAAGAAAGTGGAAAGAACCACAAATACTTGTAGATGAAACAACATGCTACTAAAAAATGACTGGGTCAGAGAGAAATGAAAAGAGAGATCAAGGGATACAAAGAAACAAATGACAATGATATTACAACAGCAAAACTTTCGAGACATGGCAAAAGTGGTAATAAGCCTATCTCTAAAAACAAGAATGAGCCCAAATAAACAATCTAATGCTTCACCTTAAGAACCTAGAATAACAAAAACAAATGAAGCTTAAAATCAGCAGAAGGAAAGAAATAATCAGAATTATAGCAGAATTAAAAAGAAATTGAGAACAATAACTAAATAATAATATAAAAAATTGCAACCAAGAGCTGGTTTTTTGAAGTTGAATAAAAGTGACAAACCTGTGGCTAAACCACTAAAGAAAAAGAGAGAGGGCATAAATAAACAAAGTCAAAGTCAGAGATGAAATAGGAATGATGACAGACACCACAGCAATACATAGGATTGTACAAGAATACTATGAAGAAATATACAACACCAAATTGAATAACCTAGAAGAAATGGACAAGTACTTAAAAAGGCACAATCTTCTCAGACTGACTCAAGAAGAACTGAAAAATCTAAACAGAATGATCAGCAGAACGGAAATGAAAACAATCTTCAAAAACCTACTCAAAAGTAAAATTTCAAAACCCGATAGCTTCACCAGTAAATTCTTCCAAACATTCAGAATAGATACATGCACACCGATGTTCATAGCAGCATTATTCATGATGGCCAGGACATGGAAGCAAGCGAAGTGTCCTACAGTAGGCGATTGGCTAAAGAAGCTGTGGTACATACATACAGTGGAATGTTACTCAGCCATAAGAAGAGATGAAATACTTCCATTTGCAACAACATGGATGGACCTTAAAATAGTCCCACTAAGCGAAATAAAGCAGACAGAAAAAGCTGAAAACCACATGATATCACTTATATGTGGGCTATAAATCTAAAAGCAACAAAAATGACAAACAGAGACTCATGGACATGGGCAGCAGGCCATGGTTATCAGAGGGTAGCGGGGAGGAGGAAGGCAGAAAGGAGATGCGGTAAAAGGAGTCAAATATGTGGTGAGAGATAGAAATGTAACTATGGGCAGTGATTACACAGTGGAATATACATATGTATACATATACATACACACACACACACATACACACACACACACACAAACACACATATGTAATGACTTACTGTAGAATCATACACTTGAAACTTACCGGACTTTGTTAATCAATGTTACAATAATAAATTAAAAAAAAAAAGAATGCAATAGCATCTCAACTTACTTTTCCCCCCAGATAACTATACAGTTGTTCAACATCACTCTTAATAATCCATGTTTTCCCCTTAAATATGAAACGCAAACCTCATTTTGCATTATATTTCTATATATATTTGATCCAGTTCTGGATTCCTTCTCTATGTAGTTCCATTAATGTGTTCGACCATTTATCATATGTTTCATTTAAATAATTGTCCAACAGTTTCCCTCTTTTTGTAAATTTTTGTCTCTTCTATACTATCCTTAGGTTCAGTTTCAGTACATTCTATTTCTTATTAATATCAAAATATAAATGCAAGTAGTGTAACACATTTAGTATTTTTGTGTAGCTTGTAATTGTCCTTCCTTTTCTAAGAAATGGGCAACATTTCACCTTTTATTTCACTTGATCTTAACACAGTTAAGGGATGCTTTTTATCTTCCTGAAGTGAGTCCCAAGTTGCTGCTCTTTCCTAAAGCTAGATGCCAATTCATACCTGTTTTCACTGTGCTCACTCCTTCTCCCACACTCTCCAGTATTCTAGCCCTTTCATGGTCCATAATAATGGGACAACGGCTTTCATTCTCCACTGTTTTCATCTCTGTACCACAGAGCCCTGTGGCCATGATCTATATCTAAGGCAAGAGCAATAATCGTTTTCTCTGTCTCAGATAAAGGTATTTTAGAATTGTTAATGTTTTCAATCTTTTTGCTAGTTTGACTTGCTGCATTAGTAGTAATTTCTTAGTTTTATTTCTAGAAAAATGTCAATAATGCTTTGTTTAAAGCAGAGCAGTGTTTTCATTGGCTAATTTCAAATTTAAAATGATGATTTAAAAACTTACTGGGGAGGACCCAATGGGTTCAGAAGAGACAATTATAAAACCACAGTTTACATCAAAGTTCTCACCTTGTCCTTCATCGATCTAATATGTGGGAGTGTAGGGGAGAAAGACTGATCATAGAGATAAGGGAACTGGAACATAGGAAGGAAAGGGATAGTATCTCCTATTATAATTAAAACCTCAGTTTATTCTTTTTGTTGTTTTGTTGTTAGGACAAGTCTCATAATCCCACTTTTTGTTGTAAATCAGCCAATCTAAAATGGGGGTACTCTAGAGCAACGGCTAAGAGTTTAAGGCTGAAATCCTGGCTCTGCTCCTTCTTAGCTCTTTGATCTGGGATTAAATTATCCTTCATGAATCTCAGTTTATTCATCTCTAAAATGGGTATGTGTTTTGTGTGCATGCACATGCACATACATGAATACACACATGTCAAGAATTGAAATCTATTAAATTTGCTCATGTGAAAGAGGGATTTTTAGAAGAATACCTTAAAATTGATAACAACTTGACTGCAGGAAGGACTGTCAGAACTCATGCATCTAGAAATCTACTAAGCAGCATTCGTCTTCATCACTCTACTTTGATTTACCATTTGTGCAGCTGCGTTTTCTATTATTCTCTGCAGAGAGGCTTTTTCTTATTTATCATGACCACATGCTTAAAAATAGCTGTCATCTCAGCCTTGAGTCCATTCAGTCTCAATGCCCACCTTCCCTGCTTTGTTCAGCCTTTGTATCTTGTTCAAATTCATGGGTAAGAGATTCAGATATGTATCTTGTCAGATAATGGTTGGATGCCTTTGGGTCAGCGTTCAAATCTGGTTACGTGAATTGTTACTCTGTGGGTGGGAGCAGATGGGCATAGCCAAATGGTCCACTGTATTCCACAGGGGATATAGGCCAGAGAAGACTCTCTGAGAAGAGGGCATGGATTACACAGGTAAGGTAACTTAGAAAATGACTGTCTCTTTGTAATCCATTAACAAACAGTACTTATTCATCTTATTAAAATTAAGTAATAACAATGAAAGGACTCTGAGCTAGAAGTCCGGTGGACTATGTTCTCCTCTGATGCCCTCCTATTAGAATCATTTGGGGTTAATTTAAAAACTCTTGTGACCAGACCAATTAAGTCACAAATTTAGAATGTCTGAATTTGTTTTCAGCATTTTTCAAAGCTACTTTGTGATACCAAATATACAACTAAGGCTGAGAAAAACCGCTGAAGTCTATTCTTACTCTTATTGGCTTTGTGACAAGCCATAATGCCTCAGTGGATTTTAATTTTCTCATTTATAAAATAACGAGTTTTCTTAAATTAACTTTCTAGGATTCGAAGTTGATTTATCTGTAATCAAACAAATTTTTTTTCCACGTATCATATTTTCAAGAGAAACTTAAATATCATGAATAATACCATAAATAAATTAAAAAGTACAGATTAAAATACGGTTTGTGGCTAGAAACTTCTTTTAATTAGTATTTAGCAGACAGCTGCAAATAAGTATTCTTCAGGCATCTAGCCTATGCTATATCTCCTTAACCTCCTCTCTGGCTGGATTTAAAGAAAATGTTGAATGAAAAAGGAACAGAATAGTATGTAGTTTTCTTTCTGAATTTAACACAGTGAAAGGAATGTGTAAGTTACAGCATGTGTAAGCTCTGATTTTTGGTGTGAAAATGTGGTGGATTTTTTTTTCACCTTTATGTGAACTTCCTTTGCCTTTGGTGGGTCCACTTCTACCTCTTCAATGGAAAATGGTACGCCAGGCTCCCAGAGTATGGCTGCTCTGCACCTGGTAACCTGGGAAATAGAATACCGGGCAGAAAGGGAAACTCCTTAGGCTTGGGAGATGGATTCCTATAGTAATGATTATTAGAAGGTTTAACTCAGTTCTGCACTCAAGCCCAACACCACAAATCATTGCCTAAATACATGTTGTATGTAGCCTCTTAAACCCAAGTCCAACATTTCTTGTGCTTTCAGTCTCTTTATTCACATTAGGCATGTAATACTAGGTATATTTATATAATGCTATACAACCCAGATTGGTAGCATACTTCTGATTTTACCATAAATCAGTTTTGGGATGGAGGGGTAAATTATGAAGCGGGCAATGGAGACCATCTAGCTGTGACAATTCATGAAATAGTGGTGACCATTGGCAGGTTCAGGTTAGAGAGGTTGCTGATGACAAGGTAGCTCTTAGGGGTTCTGATTTCAGCCCACCACTGTTCTCACTATAAATTCTCTTTCTATGTGGTTTCACCTATTTTATAGATTCAGCCACTACCTTTACACAGATGACTTTGACAATGTGTCTATAGACAGATTTGTCCCCAAGTTTTAGATTCTTTTATTCATCTGCTATTTGAATGTCCTAAAACATGATACATCATTATTTTTTTCTCCTGCCCCCAACTTGTTCTGCCAGTGGCAGATGGAACACACAATCTGCTTCTCCCTCTGCTTTCTCTGTATTGATGAGTAGTAGCTTATTGTAACTTATTCACTCACCCAAGAAAATAACTTGGAAAGTAGCCGAAATGTTTATCTCTTCCTCAATGTTCATGATCTAAACCTTTCTGGAGTCTGTCCTTTCTTCTTCATTCCTGCTATTACTGTGCGGCTCAGGTCTTTACCATGTCTTTTATCTGGCTTGGGTTCATCACCTTCATATCCATTCTTTATATCTTTGCTATTCATACTATAATCTTGATCATGCTAATCTTCTACCTAAAAATGATATTGCTACCAATTGTTTATCAGGATCAGCTGCCATGGTCTATAAGACTCTCCATGATCTTCTCTCTTTGAGTCTCTCCAACCTTATTTCCAGTCACTTTCTGCCTCTGACTTTACCCTCTAGGCACAGAAAAAATTCTGGAGATTCTCATAGAGGATATTTTTCTTTCTTTTATGTTTCTCCTCATGTTAAGTGTCACCTCTGGGAAGCCGAGTTTGGTTAGGAGCACTTCCTCTCTTTCTCTCTTTTACTACCCTTGGACACTCTTTTATAATTATTCTTTTATAATCACTCTGAGATTATACAATATAATGTATATTATGTAATAATAATTATATGTAATCTTTGTGAGATCCTTGAAGGAGGGGATATGCCTTCAACTCTGGAAAGTTTGGCATAGGGCTTGATATAAAGCTTATTGAAGGACTGAAAAAACTGGGGAAGGGCAAAACACATAAAGGGAATAAAAGAAAAGAAAGGAGGAGAGGTACTAAGATTAAGACCCAGTCTCTTACTTTTAGGAACATAGAGTTTAATTGGGTGATTAGGTGTTAGTAAATAGACAAGCACCCGAATTGACACAATTGTGAGATGACATAAAGAAGAAAGTACTTGCTTTCCCTGTAGTGCTCATGATGACTTTCTTCGTGTTCTTGCCACAGACTAATATATCGCGAAAAGAACTGTGGAAAGTCCAAGAGTACATAGGTCATTGGTCAGTCGAGAGGCTGGGTTCTGAGCTTTCTGTATAATCATGTAATTACATACCCGATGCCTGGAATCCCAGATTGTCCTGTTTCTTGAGGGAGGTTCCTAAATATAATCTGAAATAGACTTAGGTCAGTGAAAGTGCACAAAAAGTAAAATTTACAAACCTTTTTTCTTCTCTCAGGCATATTAAATATAATTAGTATTGCATAACTAAATTGAATGTAAATACACAAATACAAGAAAGTTGAATTGGGGTTCGCGAGGCCACATACAACATATATTTGAGTAATTTTATTATTATTATTTGGCTCGAGTGCAGAAGAATTGGATTAAACCTTGTAATAATTATTAATGTCAGTATTTACTCTGTTGAGTTTTAAATTTGGTCTTTTATATATCTATGTTTAAAATTCCTAATAAAGCGTACAAAATTGTTTCTGTTGTGTTGTGTTTTGAGATATGATCACCTGCATCTCTAAACTTGAGTAATCCTTTTTATTTTACAAATGCATGTGTGATTGTTGAGGAAGTAGGACATTACTAGACAGTTTTATTCAACAGCTGAGCATAAGCTCCTCAGCTTTTGGTATGTTGAGCTGGTTACTCAGAGAAAATGAAAGCAATTTGCATAAGGAGCCTGACAATCAGTGTTTGGATTTAAGAAAACTTCTCTATGTGGACTAAGAGAGTCTTGACTAAGACCCAGGCCCTGGATGAAAAATGTCACAAAGAAATACATTTCCAATAAAAGGCAACATGAGTGGGCAGGTTTTAGCTAGAAGGGAAGAGAAGAAAAGATGTTCTTTCTGAGTTACAAATTTGATCACATGGTTTTTCTTTAGTGTATCGATAATGGGGGCTCATCTTGATTAATTTTCAAATGTTGGACCAGGCTTACATACCTGTAACTAATCCCATTTATTGTTAATTTCTTTTATATATTGCTAGATTCATTTCACTAATGTTTTGTTTTGTTAAAGACTTCTGTGTCTATATTCATGAGAGTTATTGGTGTTAGTTTTCTTTGTACTGTCTTTGATATTGGTGTCACTGTAATGCTAATTTCATAAAATTGATTTCTAATTTTGTGGGAGGGATTGTGTGGAATTGGTCTTAATTCTTTAAATGTTTGGTAGAATTCTGGATCTACAGACTTCTTTTTTGAAATGTTTTAAATTATGAATCCAACTACCTTAATATTTGTAGGGCTATGCAAATGATTGATTTTATATTTGGTAAGTTGTGGTAGCTTGTGATTCTTGAGGAGTTAGTTAATTGCATCTATGTTGTCAAATGTGTGTGTGTAGGGTTTTTAACAGTATTCCCTTATTAGTCTTACGATGTCTGCAGTGTCTGTAGTGATATTCCTCATTTTAATTCTGATGTTAATAGTGGCTTTTTCTGTTTTCTTTGTCAATATTCTGGAGGTTTGTCAATTTGATCAACAGTTTCAAAGAAGCAGCTTTGTTTCATTGATTTTTCTCTTTTCAACTTCATTGATTTCTGCTACTATCTCATTTTCTTTCTTCTGCTTGTTTTGACTTTATTTTGCTCTTTTATTCCTAGGGTAATTCAGCGTGAGGATGCATTATAGATTTTCAACTTTTCCTCTTTTCTTATGTAAACACTTAGTGCTACAAACATCAGATTTAGTGCAGCTTTAGCTTTGTCAAACAAATTTCTATATATTATTTTTTAATTTTCATTCGGTTTAATGTATTTTAAAAAATTTTTCCTGGAGTCTTCTTTTTGGACGTATAGATTATTTAAAAATGTGTGGTTTAGCTTCTACGTATTTAGAGATTTCTTTTTTTCTCTTACTGATTTCTCGTTCAATTTCTGTTGTTAATTTCTAGTTTGATTTCATTATGGTAAAATAACATACTCTTTTATATTTGTTGAGATTTGTTTAATGGCCTAGGCCCAAGACATGCCTAACTTGGGATATGTTTTGTGAACATTCAAAACAAATGAGTATTCTGCTGTGTTTGGGTGGCGTGTTCAATAGTCTTTTAGGTCCCATTAGTTTATGGTGCTTTGAGTTCTTCTATACGCTGGCCTTCTTTCTGTTGAATTTCTCTACAATTTCTTCAGAAGAAGATGCTACCGTATTTAACGAAAACTGCAGATTTGTCTATTTTTCTTTTATTTCTATCAAACTTTGCTTCACAAATTTGCAGCTCTGCTACATACACATTTAGTATAGCCATCCCTCATTGACTGCTCTTTTAGCATTAAAGAATGTTCAGTTATTTGATAATACAACTACCCCTGATTTGTTTTGATTAATGTCTGCATAATTTTAATCTATTTCCTTTCAGCCTGTCTATATACACTGAGAATTTCTATTTTATAGACAATGAACCATGTTTTAAAGTTCATTTTTCCAATCTATGTGTTTTAAAAACACTTTTATGGGCCCATAATTCACCTATTATACTCTTCACCATTTTAAAGGGTATCTTTCCATTTTTTGGTATATTCACAGATATGTGCAACCGTCATGACAATCGATTTTAGAATACTGTGTTAGTGTCTGTTAGGTAGCATGATTACATAAATATTAACACTTGCCTCAGGTTCCAGGGCTGACATCTTTCTAATATGTCCTGAAATAGCAAACCAACTGTCATCTACTTTAATGGATTGAGGATCCATTCTGATTAACTGCCTTTCAGGTTGATAAATATTTCAAATGTTATATCTGTCCATCATGTTCCATGTGCAGAATCTGTTCCAAGTATTAGTGCAGGCATTATACATTAATAAAATATAAATTAATAATTTGGTATCTAGTTTACCAATTTTTTATGACTGAGATTTATGCAATCAGCTTTGAGATCTAATCAAACTTGGTGTATTGATAAAATTAAGTTCTTTAGCTTGCAAAGCTGAGGTTTCTAGACAGAAGAGAACTTCATCACACTACAGAATCCCATGTAGATGGAATTCAACATTATCCTGGGTCTGCTTTCTATTCTTCTTAAAGATAGTGTAAAAAGCAAGAGTGACTCAGTGGAGTAGCAAATGCAGAAATAGCTGGTTCACTGTGAGGGCAGCATTTCATTGCTCCTGGAAGACCTGGACAGCAATGAAGATTTCGCTGGCTCAGTAAGATGAAAGAGAACAGTTGAGAAGTTGATGTGTGTTATGGTTTTCTACAATTTGATAAGTATTGTGGTTTCCTACAACTTGATCCGCCTCCATGACCTCTGTGGGCTTGAGTCTAGGTGTGTGCTCTCTTTGCTGTCCTTGAATATCCAATGATCAGTTCTTATGTTCCAGTTTTAGATGACACTAAGGTCATATAAGCTCACCAACAATGTAGGAGTTTGCTCTTTCTTATTATTTGAGGTGGTTCTGCCCTTTTAATGATAAGTAGCTCAAAAACTTCATAAGTTAATTCATTTAATATTGGAAATTCTTCATTATACTGAGACAAAAGAGTTCTAAGAGTTTCACTCATGGTTCTAATTTAGAAAACACAAGGCAGTTCTTTCCCCTCCCTACAGGCCCCAAGGACACTCCTTTTCTTCCCTAGGATGTGCCAATAGAAAGCAGGTCAAAGCCATTGTACCAGGTGTGAGATGGTATCTCATGACATAAGAAAGTATGAAATACTGTCTTTTCTGACAACATAGATGAATCTCAAGTCATGCTAAGTGAAATAAGTCAGATGGAAAAGGAGCAGAAGCCCTACCCCAGCCCTGCTTTCAGCATGACCCATCTGCACAGGGCTTGGTTTAGCTCAAGAATCAATGGGCGGGTTTCAGCTTGCATCTGGTTGTTTGACTTACCAACTGAGCTGCAGTGCTGGAGAGAGAAGTTTTAGGAACAAAGGCTGGAATAGAACCAAACCCTTAATTGTATTAAGGATGATTCAGCAACAAACTGAGGTCCATTTTCCTGTGCACACTTTTCTTATCCTCTCAGCTTTAGAAATATCAGTTATAATTTTCCTTTACTGAGAGTTTGACAGTTTAACAAGCACTTCCATGCACATTGCCTCACTTGGGCTTTATGTCAAGCCTTGAAGTAGGTGTAATTTTTTCTCCTTGTTATGTTCAGAGCATTTAGTGTGTTGCCATGAGCACTTACCAGTCAGTGCTGGAAGTGATACTTCACCTGGTTCTCCTGACTCCAGTGACCATTTTCCCTTCCCAGCTGTTGTGAGACTGGGTCGATCAGGGTCCTCATCAGCGTCCATGACGGAAGGCTGTTGCTGAAGGGTGAACTATCAGGGCTGTGAGAGGGCAGGGCTGACAACTGAAGTGGACGTGACCCTGTAGACCATACACACTCAAGGACCTGAGGGGATGCAGAGAATGCACAGGGTGGCTGACTTGTCCCCATTGGCCTGAGACTGTCCTGGGTTTGGCACTGACATGCCTACATGCTAGGAACCGCCTCAATCCAAAGCAAACCAGGATGGTGAGTCACCCCATGTAAGGGTCGTATTCTGCCTCTCTGAAGCCACCTGGATTTCTGGGAGGACCTCCAGGTGCAGAGGATCATTAGCCTCAAACTCTGAGGAAATTCTGGTGGCTTTTGGAACCCCAGAGCTGATCTCTGCACAAAAGGTTTTTCTGAGGGTGGACTCCAGTTCA
This sequence comes from Cynopterus sphinx, assembly GCA_030015415.1. Classification (NCBI taxonomy): domain Eukaryota; kingdom Metazoa; phylum Chordata; class Mammalia; order Chiroptera; family Pteropodidae; genus Cynopterus; species Cynopterus sphinx. Next base: position 123,588,325 of record CM057382.1, read on the forward strand.
TTTTGTCCCAAGCGGTTACATTTTAAATGCTTTAAAACTCTAAACCCTTGGTTACCAATGGGAACCAAGTTGATAACATTTTTTGCTTCCGTTGATGATCCTGCCTGTATAGGAAGTGCTTTATGGTCCTCAGGTTAGGAACACAGCAAAACTAGATTAATTATGTAATTAATTTTGCACTCTTGATGCTAGCAACACTACCCACAGAAGTAATAGAATCTTACGGTTAGAAGGAATCTTAAAAATCTGCAACTTCATCCAAGCAGCAGATGATTGTGTTCTAGATATTTACCTCTATAGAGTGGATATCTAGCCACGGTTAAAATGTTGCCAATGATGGAGAACTCAGTCTGCTGAAAGAGCACTTACACTTATGATTAATAATGCAGGGCATAATTGAAGAATAGCATGAAAGCCACATAATTTTGATACAGCGATATCTATGTAAAGGCATGGTTTGCAGAAGGGTTATATGTACCCCAAGTTGCTCTGGAGTTTCAGGGTAGCTCATAAAGGAGGGGCTCCCTTTACATTGTGGGTTACTTTCCCATCTTTTTATAATAAATGTTTGTTTTTTATTTAAAAGGTGAACGACTATTGTTTAGTTTGCTAGAGAGGCCCTAACAGGTACCACAGACTGGGTGGCTTAAAAAGAAAAGTTTATATTCTCATAGTTCTGCAAACTAGAAGTCTGAGATCAAGGTGTCAGTACAGGTTTTTTCTTCTGAGATGTCTCTCCTTAGCTTGTAAATGACCACCTTCTTTCTATTTTCATATGGTCTTCTCTCTCTACATGTGATAATCTTCTCTGCTTATAAAGACACCAGTGCTATCGGATCAAGGCCCAGACTAATGACCTCATTTTAACATAACACCTCTTAAAAGACTGTATCTTCAATTAAGAGACATTCTGAGGTACTTTGGATTAGGACTTGAACATACAAATTTTTGGGGAACAGTGACCATTGTAGAAAATTTTAATAATCAGAAATATGAGGGAAAAATATCAACCGTAGTAAATTCTGGACTACCATTGATTTCATTTTTGTTTGTATTTCTCTCCTTACAGTTTTTTATCCATATTTTATGTAGTTGTACTTATATTTTATCCTATTTTTTACTTAAATCTGTAAACATGTTTTAAATGTATACCGCTAATTTCTAGATTTACCACAATTTTTGTCATCATTTCTTTATTATTATTAACATATTTGTTTACATTTATTCGTTTTATATTTTACTTTATAAATAATGCTGTGATGACCTCTAATATATTTTAAAATTTTTCTGAACTTAGGATTTTCTCAAAGCAGATTTTAAAAGTGGAATTAAGGGTGCAAGGGCCACAATATTCTTAAGCAGGGTACAAAGTTTGGTTACACAAGATGAATGAATTTTGGACATCTAACATACAGCATGGTGATGGGATGGTAATTTACAGTATTGCATTTTATACTTGAAATTTGCTAAAAGGATACATGTTAGAACTTCTCAAATCACACATACACACATGCACGTGCCCATACCACAGTAACCTCGTAGAGGTGACAGATCAATTATTTAGCTTGATTATGGTGATCTTTTCACAATGTTCTTGTATATGAAAAATTGCTATATCTGTTAAATATGTACAATTTTTATATCTAAAAGATATCTCAATAAAGTTGCTAAGAATGTGACTATCTGCAAGTAAGAAAGAAAACAATTTTAAGTATCCTGATGTATACTGCATATAATTTTCCCAAAATGTTGACAAATAACATTGCCTAGTAACCAGTTTTTGATGATGCTGTGAATTTTCATTAGGTAAAAAAATTATTATCAATTTTAAATAAAGAATTATGTCATTTTCATCAAAAAACTTTTTATAACTGAGAACAAATATTTCTCAATATATTTATTAACCTATATATTTTCCCCATTATGTGCTATGCATGTATCTCCAGGTGTGAGTATGGTATGGGGGAGGGCATGCATAGTAGGAGTGGATATCTTCATGCTTTCCTTATAAATTTGATTAAGCAAGCATTGTATGTATCAAAATGTTAACTTTTGTCATTTTTGTTTTAAGCTTTTTTATCTGAGATTCAATTTGGTTAAATTGGAAAGATTTAGTTACTGTTACTTAATACAAAAAATTTTATTTTTAAAAGTTTCTTTTATACTTTTTTCTTATCATTTTTAAGCATAAAACTTCTTCGATGCTCCCTATATTTGATATTTATGTTTTTATTGATTGATAAAAGTTTGATTTAAAAAATCAATTTCAACTATTAACCCAGTCAAAATTTGTGTGAGATTGTGATAGGAAATTCTAATTTCAACATTAGGCCACATTACACTTTGACCCATAACATTCTTCTTTGAGAGGCTAGGGTGAATATGAATTTGAGTCACTGATGCTTTCGACCACCCATCTGTTTCTAGCATATTATTTCTCACATTTAATCTCTTTGAGAAAGAAACATGTAACCACCTAAAGGAGCTCTGTAGGAGTGTTGCATTAGTTGATAAATAAGATGAGGGATAACTCATTTTGCATCTGAACAAGTTAATTAAAATATTTGAGGGATTCCTAGACAGATTTAGGGGTGAGATGGCAAGAAGTGTTCTCTCTGTTCCTGTTTCTCTGTCTCCCTGTCTCTGTCTTTCTCTGTCTCTCTCTCTCAGAATCTGATAGTCTTTGAAAAACCATTTAATTGAATAACTATAGCAAAACCACTTGAACTAGAGGCTAGTCCCTGAATATCTTCAAACCTTAAAATGAGAAATTTTAACTTGCCTAAGTATCAAGAAGCACAAGATGCAAAAACTGGCCTACGTGCAAAAAAGAATAGAGATGCAAAGTCCCAGATTGAATCATCCAGGAACTCACTCTATGTACTTCATGACGTTTGTTGTTCCCTTCATCTCTAACCATGCTCATTTTTCTATTTTATTCCTCATTGCTACATGAATATGTAGCGATACTGGCTTAAATTCTTGCAGAAAAATCAGCAAGTAAAATTCTGTTTTATAAATTTGCCCTTGTAGATAAGTGCTAGAAAGATGATAGTTTTGTTCATTTGAAATCGTAGTACGAGAACCTAGTTTATTGAAATATTGTGTGAGCACAAGCCATAAAAGCAAAGGGCTGAAATGAATGAACCTCAGATCTAGTCCTGATTTTCCCGCACTATATGACCATGTATCAACCATCTGGGCTGCATTTCTCATATATCAAACATGAGTGCACAGAAGATAATCTCTAAAAATTACAATTCTAGTTTTCAATGGTAATCATCATGAGAAAATTAGAATATTATGAAATCTTCTTATCCTTATTTATAGTATTTTGGGACTCTGTATTTGTAATGACATAATTATGACCCATTCTAAATCTCTGTAGGTTATTAAGTGCAAAGCAGCTGTGTTATGGGAGCGGAAGAAACCTTTTTCCATTGAGGAAGTAGAAGTTGCCTCACCAAAAGCTAAAGAAGTTCATACTAAGGTAACAAGCCTTAGAATCAATAAACCCAAAACGTTACCACACCTATATTGAGTATATTATTGTGTGTGGTTGGATTCTTAAATCAGATGTTTCACAACTTTGTATATTAAGTCTTTTACTTGTCTTGTTTATTGTTAAGAATCTTGTGATGCTTTATATGAAATTAATGAGTTAATTATCCATTAAAAACAATAGTATTCCTTCATTCTATTAAAAGTTCTTTTTGTTGAATTTTTATTGACATGGCTCTGATTTTTAAAGTGGCTAGTAATCATGACTAATGACTTCTTTTAAAGTCTTCTGGGAGTTGGAGAGCACTGAGATTTCTTTTCATCTCATTTGTGCCTGGAGAAATGACAACTTCAGGGAGTGTTTCTCCCCATTCCTTTGGACAGAGCCTAACGGTTGTTTGGACACGGAGTTGTTGAGTAGGCACTGCTGCCAATCTTTCCTTGACCCTCTCCTGTTACCTGGACACTGTAATAACAGCAAGATTTGGCTCCTCGCTTACCTCCTTGCACGCCATTCCCTTTCCCTTTCATTGAGAGTGCCCTAGGAGCACCTAGCAATAGAAATCTACTTTTATGCTGGCCACATGGTAAAATCTGGATCCTGATTCCCTCGTAGGAGCAACAGTTTACTACAGAAGGGCACTGAGATTCAAAGCAGGGCCAGAGGCAGCAATGTTGTAAATCCCTTGTTAAGAGGAATCTTGCCTGATGGTTGATATGAAGCTCAGGGCCTTCTGTGAGTCACCACTATATTAGGCAGTCATACTGAATAAACAGTCATCTTTTTAGTAGTGAGTTAAATATCCTTTTAAGTGTAAAATGACCACTGTGCTGGTTGGTGCAATGTTCTTTTCTTTGAACACAGATTTTGGCCACAGGAATCTGTCGTTAGGATGACCATGTGATGAAAGGAACGTGGGGGACTAAGTTTCCAGTGATTGTGAGACTTGAAGCAGTTGGGGTGTGGAGAGCATCGGAGAAGGAGTGACTATGGTGAAATAGGTATGTGTACATGAAGTCACAGGTTTGAGATAAACTTGCAAAGGAAACAGGTTAACTAGATATTATTATAGAGAGCCTTAACACGGTTTATGAGGATGAATGGATACAAGGAAATGTACGATACAAAGTGTAATTTAGCAGTCTTGACCTTTAGCAAGAAAACTTCATGACACATAAAATTTAGAATACTTTTATGAAATTCTTGCATGTGGCATAGGCTCAGATCACATTTGTTTATTTCAAATTGTAATGTTAATGACCGCCATTCTGATGTTTCCCTTTAGGTGACAAAGTCATTCCTCTCTTTGTACCTCAGTGTAGAGAATGCAAATCTTGCCGCCATCCAAATGGAAACCTTTGCATTATGACCGAGTAGGTTTCAGCCATTTTTACTCTAATGCCACTTACATTGTTTTTAAATCTAATGCTAAATTTTTAATTGAACTAACATGTGTGTGTTTGCTGTATCAAACAGCATTATGGGCCGTGGAGTACTGGCTGATGGCACTAGCAGATTTACATGCAAGGGTAAAACCGTCTATCACTTTATGAATACCAGTACGTTTACTGAGTACACGGTGGTGGATGAATTTGCTGTTGCTAAGACTATTGATGCACCTCCTCCAGAGAAAGTCTGTTTATTTGGATGTGCGTTTTCCACCGGATATGGGGCTACTGTTAAAACTGACAAGGTAAGAAACAGGATGTGTTAGTTTCTTCTTTTTAAAAAATATTTTAATGATTATCTCAGATTTCTTAAGCTTTTTTTTTTTTCAATGCCAGTAAGTTTGAAAACATATCTTTTATGCAGGCTATTTCCATACAACGACAAGTCCACAGGAATTAAAATAAAAGTTTCGATTAGAAATTTTTTTTCTAAATAAGTGGAAATAAAATTTCTAGATTTAGTGTTATTTACTCTACATTTTCTTCAGGTTTATGTCTAAGTTTTCAGTTCTAAAATGTGGTTCTAAAATTCATCTTTTATTCCTCTAACAAAATAAATAGCAACGCTGGTGTGTTAGTTTGCTAGGACTTTTCCAAAGACTGAGTGGTTTAGACAGAAATTTATTGCCTCACATTCTGGAGGCTAGAATGTCAAACTCAAGGTGCTGGCAGGACTGGTTCTTTCTGAGGAATGTGAGTGCAGGATCTGTTCCAGGCAGATTCTTGGCTATCTTATATCTATGTTTCTTCACATTGACCTCCAGCTGTGCCAGTCTTTGTGTCCAAATGTCCCCTGTTTGCAAGGACACAAGTCATATTAGATTAGGACCCACACTAATGAGCTTATTTTAACCCGATTACCTCTGCAAAGATCATATATCTAAATAAGATCACATTCTGAGGTATGGAGGTTTAAGACTTCAACATATGAATTGGGAGGCTGGAATACAATACATCGTGACTAGACAGATGCAATGGCTTCCCTTCTGTTGTCCTCATTACACTTCTTGACCATCTCCAACAATTCTCTATTATAAGCTAAACTGGACTACATTACGTTTTTGGCCTAACATCCCTCAGAAGTTTTCATAATCTTATCTCACTCACTGTGATCCAGTCACACTTGCCTTATTTAGAATCCTCAAGCTTGCTGTGCTATTTCTGCATGAAGGCCTTTACTCATGCTATTCTGATGGTCTGGAACACTCATCTCTTGAGCCTTTTCCTTTAAACTTTCAGTTTAAAGATTACCTGTTTGCTCAGAGAAGTTATTGTTTTCCTGTATACTCAATCTAATTAGAAACCTTTTCCAATATTTGAGGAAACAAGACTGCTTCATTAATAGTGTGTTCCAAATCTCAAAGTGTCACGATATCTTTAATCTTATTAGACTGTAATGTCAAAAAAGGTATGGAAAATGTCTCCTCTATGCACCACAGTGATTCCTCATTTAATCTCTAGTAAGCCTTAGACTGTGGTGGCTAAGAAGTGAGATATTTTTAACCACTGAGGAACTGTATCACTAAGTAATTTTCCCTAAGTCCCTGTCACCTATACATAAAGTGATACTTTGTTGAACTTCCTGTCATCCTGCCTGTAAGTCTTTAAGTGAATCATGGCCCCAGTCTCTGCTAAATTCAGATGTTTCTTTTATGTGAAAACAACAATAACAATACCCCCAAAACAAAACAAAAACAACAACAAACAAATAACCTCTTTTTATTTTCTAATCTTCCTGTTCTAAGGAATTGGAACTGGAAATTACTATATATAGTAAATTACCCATATCATTAATGTGGAAGAAAACCTGTCTAAATTAAAAGTGTTAAATATAGGTCATTTAAAAATATTTTATTAGTGATGTTAGAAACATGGTGAGTGTAAGATGTCCGTAGATCTCTCCCTTTGAAATAACTATAAGCTGAACATCTAAAACTCAACAAAAAACACCCAGCCTACACACCAGCATGTCTGAGCAAAGGATCTGTGAATAAGAGATCCTACAAGTCAGAACCACGGGAGTTGGGGAGTATTGTAGGGGAAACAAAAAAGCTGCCTCTCACAGCCAGAGCTCTTTGTAGGAAGAAGGAGAAATGAAAAGGTGTTGTGAGTTCCCTGAGCAACCCTGTGTAGGAGAGCTGTGAACTCCATGCAGCTGGGGGCAGAGCACAGCCATCAGGGCAGACAGCAGAGAAGTGGGGATGACAGAAAAGCAGCAGTTAATTAATACCCATCATAGTTACAAAATGAGAGGCTGAGCCACAGCCCATAACTCCCAACCCAGAGGCTCCCTCCCCCCATATCCTCCAAGACCGAATACCTCAGAGCCCAGGGGAATTGAGCAAATTCTACCAAAACTGTCAATAACATTAACAGGGATTGATACTGAGAGTAGTGAGTGTGATTAAACATCTATAAGAAAAAAAAAAGGCATTGTTAAGGCTTTGATATAAAGCAGGGTTCCAAGAGGTATGGATGCCACTTACTGGAAAGCAACATAAAAGTGCCTTCTTTACAACAGAGAGACCTTTATATAATAAATCTTCTTTCAAGACAAAAAGAAGAACACACTCACATTAATGCCCAGGTGGGGAGATAGTCCATTAAACACCATAAGCAATCAAGGTGACAAAGCATCTCAGAAAGAAGGAGAAAAATTTCCGGAAAAAAGCTTACAGACATAAAAATATACGTCTTAAATGGGGGAGAATTCAGGATGGTAATTCTTCAAAAACTCAGTGAGTTCCAAGGCGAGTCATCGCAACTATTGTAGGAACTAAAAATAAATAGATGAATAGAATAAGTTCTTTGGCAAGGAGATTGAAACTTTCAGAAAGAACAGAATAGATTTTCTGGAGATAAAAAACACACTGTAAGAGTTGAGAAATGAAATAACAAGCTTGGGAAATAGTTGACCAAATGGTGAAAAGGATCAGTGATATCGAAGAAAAAATCTAGAAATAAATCAGAAAGAAGAAGAGATAAACCAAAGAATGAGAAATAAAAAATGAGAAATACAAGAGCTAGCTGATACAATCAGGAAAGGAAACATAAGAATAACAGGCGTTCTCAAAGGAGAGGAAAAGGGATTAGAAAGTATTTTCAAACTAACACTTGACGAGAATTTTCCAAATCTAAGGAATAAACTGGAGCTTGGAATTCAAGAAGACCATAGATCACCCAATTATCTCAACCCAGAAATATCTTCTCCAAAACAAATTATATTAAAATTATCAAACAGCACAGGCAAAGAAAGAATTCTCAGGGCAGCCAGGGAATAGAGACAGTAATCTATAAAGGAAAACTCACTACGTTTTTGTTGGATTTCTCAGCACAAACCAAACAAGCAAGAAAGAAATAGATTCAATATTCAAACTAATAAATGAAAGAAACTACCAGCCAAGAATAAAAAACTCTCTTTTGTCTATGAAGGAGACATACAAAAATTGAGGAAATTCTCCACTACAAGGCCTGCATTACAAGAAATACTGAAAGGGGTCAGCTCACCTAAAACAAAATGACAAAAAATTACATAACTATGAATAAGGTGACTAACAGGCAGATAGAAGCAGAGCAGTGCAACCATTACTAAGAATAGGGCATTATGAGCTTAAACAATAAAAAGAGATTTCCTATAGCAAGAAAGTAATATACATTCAGCATACATAAGGACAAACTAAGACAACGATAACAGAAAAGGAGACATTGAAAGATCCAAATGCTCAAAACAAAATGGAGGTAAGAAAGAAAGAGGACTACTATATCTATATCATCTATATCTATATCTATCTATATCTATATCATCTATATCTATATCATCTATATCTATATCTATATCTATCTATATCTATATCTATCTATATCTATATCTATATCTATATAGATATATATATATACACACACACAGATATAAAATTTACATATTAGTAATGGTAACTACATGCTAAAGATTCAGAACTGAAGTATTTAACATAAAACAAGAAGGATCAGAGCAAAAATTTACAATACCCAGCCAAAATTAAAAAAAAAAAAGAAAGAAACAGAAGGAGAAGGAACAATGGAAACATCAAGCTATCAGAAAGCAAAAGACAAATGGCGATGAGAAAAACTCATATTTCAATAATCAACCTACATGTAAATGGACTGAAATCACCAATAAAAAGGTACAGAGCTGCAGAATGGATCAAAAAACAAAAGTCGAACATATGCTGCCTCTAGAAGACACATCTCGGCTCTAAAGACAAATAGAGATTCAAAATGAAACAGTGGACAATGATAATTCAAGCAAATAGCATTCAAGGAAAAGCAGGAATTGTGGCACCAATATCAGATGAAATAAACTTCAGAATAAAAAAGGTAAAGAAGATATTGAGAGACACTTCATAATGGTAAAAAGCATCATGCACCAAAAAAGTATAACTCATTAATAGCTATACTTCGAATCAGGAGGCCCGAAATACGTAAAGCAATTATTAACAGAACTAAAGGGAGAAACAGACCAAAACGCTATCATAGTGGAGGACCTAAATACCCCACTGTCGGATATGGACAGATCATCCAAACAGAAAATCAATAAGGAAATATCATTTTAAATGACACGTTAGACAAACTGGACATAGTTGACATTTACAGAGCCCTTCATTTCAAAGAGCTGTTTATACACTCTTCTCCAGTGCCCATGGAATATACATGTACCTCCCTGCAGTCAGCTGTGCGAGCAGAGCAGTTGAAGAAGCACGCGATACATTTTTAATGAATATATAAGCGGGGTAAGAGTGCTTTCAGTCCTTTTCGCTAGGATTGATTATCCTGTCTTTTTAAGTTCTCCACCTGTGGCCTGACCTTGATAAGTTGCTGTGTTTCATTTCATGACTCAATCTGCAAAGGGCGGGGCTTTGAGTCACATTGCTAAAGGACACACTTTTGAGCCAGACTATTCCAATGAAACTGTAAGTCTTCTTATTTACACCAGCATAAGCAAACTATCAGTGAGAAAAAGTCTCTGTTAACTGAAATAAAACACCAAGAGAAAGAAAATGATGACCACTGCTGGAAAAGTAAGTAAACACTTCTGATTTTTTTAGAATTTTGAATATATTAAAGTAATTAACTAATTGGGGATGTTTTTTGAGGAATTCGATTCCTGGGGAACAAGCATACACTGGGGAGGGTTTTCCCGAGTGGCAATAAAATGAGATAAAACAGCATATGCAATGTTTTTCAGTAGGATGCTGGAGGAATATGAAGAAATGTGGATTATACTGACATTATTTCGATAAATTAATTTCAAGATAACTGGACATTTGCTCTTGGAAGCAAAATGTTTCCATAAGGAAACTTTCAACAATCTTATTTGAATGTGTTGCCTTCATCTCTAAGTAGGTAGGAGACCAGAGTCTCATTTCCATCTTTTGGAAAAGATTTTCTTGCTGTTAATGGGAAAGTGGCAAAGTAGACAACAAAGTATCATGCCCTTAAAATTTCTTAAGGATGTAGTTTTCATCAAAATATGTTTAAAAATCTTCAAAAACAAGAATGAATTGTAGTAAAGTATGTTTCTTCCTTAGGAACAGACTTGGGATCAACTTTAGTAATAGCTTTAGCATTTTTTTTTCATTTTCAGGTTGATCAGTGCAGTTCCCTGCTTCAAATGGTTCACGATCTTATAATGTTGTGTGCTTTTGTTTGTTTTTATTTTAACAACTTTGCCTTTAGCCTACCTTAAGTTTTAGAAAAATTAAAGTGACATTTGAGTCTGAGTGACATGACAATTAAGAAGGCCCTATAACGTTAGAATTAGAAATCACTGTTTTTAGAATTGAACAGAAGCAGAATAATAGCCTTCTAGTTGGTTAGGATCATGGCAAACCTAAATTAATTGGGTAATTAATTTTGCACTCTAGAAGCTAGCTACTCTACCCACAGAAGTTAATGAATCTTATGGTTGGAATGAATCTTAAATGTTTATAACTTCATCAGACCAACAGATGTTTAAGTTCTAGTTATCCACCTCTATCAAGTGGATATCTAGCCACTGTTAGAACATTGCCAATGATGGAGAACTCAGTCGACTCAAAGCAGCACTTCCCACTTCTGATTGATAATGCAGTGTATAACATAAGAAATAGAAGAAAAGCTACATAATTTTGATACAACGATAGCCATGCGAAGGCATGGTTTGCAGAAGGGTTATATGTACTCCAAGTAGATCTAGTGTTTCAGGGTAGCTCACAAAAGGAGTGGCTCCCTTGACATTATGGGTTATGGTTTCTCCCTTTTTATAATAAATGTTTGTTTTCATTCACAAGGTAAAAGGTGATTGTTAGTGTGCTAGGGCTGTCATAACAAGTACCACAGACTGGGTGACTTAAAAACAGAAATTTATTTTCTCATACTTCTGCAAGCTAGAAGTCTGAGATCAAGGTGTCAGTACAGTTTTTTCTTCTGAGGCCTCTCTCCTTGTAAATGACCATCTTCTTTCTGTTTTCACATGGTCTTTTCTCTGTACATGTCTGTGTCCTAATCACCTCTGCTTATAAAGACACAAGTCATATTGGATGAAGGCCCACCCTAATGACCGCATTTTAATTAAATAATCTTAAGAGACTATCTCAGAGACATTCTGAAGTACTGGGGTCAGGACTTGAGCATATGAATTTGAAGGGAATACAATGTAGTCCATAACAATGATGAGCTTAGAAAATTGGAATAAACAGAAAATAAAAGGGAAAGAATTAACCACAGTCTTATATCCTAGTCTGTATGGGTTTTGTTTTCATTTGTTCTTCCCTCCTCACTTTTCTTCACCATATTGTATGTAGTTGTAGTCACACTATTTCTTAATCCTTTATTCCATTTTCCTACCTAAATCTGTTAACATGTTTTAAATGTATAATTCTTTATTTCTAGATTTACCACAATTTATTTAATCGTTTCTCTATGATTATTTACATATTTATTTATACATATTGGTTATATAAGTAGTGCTGTATGACCTCTAATCTAATATGCATTAAGATTTAATTAAACATTTTTAAGGTAGATTTTTAAAATTAAATTATAGGATGACAGGGTCAAAATACTCTTACGTAGGGTACAAAGTTTCAGTTATACAAGGTGAATGAGCATGGTGATGACAGTTACCAATATTCCATTGTGTACTCAAAATTTGCTAAAAGAATAAATATTACATCTACACACACACAAAACAACACACACACACACACACACACACCAGAGTAACTATATAGAACAGATTAATAAGTTATTTAGCTTGATTGTAGTGATCTCTTCAAGATGAATACATGTCACATCAAGTTATATAAGTCAAATATATCTCAATAAAGTTGCTCAAAAAATAAAATGTGACCATATACAAGGAAAACAATTCTTACATATACGGATGTACACTTAAAATTATTGTCTTAAGGTGTTGACACTAGTGGAACACCCATTTTGCCACCCCTTTGACAATACTGTGTATTCTCATTAAATAAAAAGTTATTGTGGACCTAAAATAAAATTATATCTTGTCATTTTTTATTGGAAAAACTCCTTTTTATAACCAAGGAGAACAAATACTACATAATATATGTGTTAACTTGTATTTTCTTCCTTATGTCTTTGGATGTATCTCTGAGTGTGAATATGGTATGTGAGAGGACAGGAGTGGTTGGAGTGGAATTCTACATGCTTTCCTTTTGATTAACTTGATTAAACATAGTATTATCAAAAAGTGTTAACTTTGTCATTTCTGTTTTAAGCATTTGAGACCCAAAGAATTGCAAGACCTGGACTAGGTATAAAAAAGAAATACAAAGATGCAAAGTCCCAGACAGAGCCATCCAGGAACCCATGGTCTGCATACTGCATGAACTTTATGGTCCCCTTCATCTCTAACCATGCTCATTTTTCTATTTTTTTTCCACTGTTACGTGGTAATACAGCAATTAAAGGCTGATTTCAATACTTGTAGACAAATTAGCAGCATTTACTATTTTATAATATTGAGTTGTTGGTAATTTATATAGAGGACAATTTTGTTCATTTGAAATTGTAGTATGAGAACCTATTTATTGAAGTATTATGTGAGTACAAGGCATAAAATCAAAGGGCTGGAAAGGATGGACCTCAGATCTAGTCCTGCTTCTCATGCACTATATGACCATGGATCAGTCATTTGGGCTGCATTTCTCATATATCGAAAGTGCGTGCACAGAAGATTATCTCCAAAAATTACAATTCTAATTTTCAATGAAAAAATTAGAATATTTTATGAAATCTTCTTATCCATATTTATAGTGTTTTGGGACTCTGTATTTGTAATGACATACGTATGACCCATTTTAACTCTTCGTAGATTATTAAGTGCAAAGCAGCTGTGTTATGGGAGCGGAAGAAACCTTTTTCCATTGAGGAAGTAGAAGTTGCCCCACCAAAGGCTAAAGAAGTTCGTATTAAGGTAACAAGCCTTAGAATCCATAAACCCAAAACGTTACCACACCTATATTGAGTATATCATTGTGTGTGGTTGGATTCTTAAATCAGATGTTTCACAACTTTGTATATTAAGTCTCTTACTTGTTTATTGTTAGGAATCTTGTCATACTTGATATGAAATCAATGAGTTAATTATCCATTAAAAACAATAGTATTCCTTCATTCTATTAAAAGTTCTTTTTTTGAATTTTTATTGACATGGCTCTGATTTTTAAAGTGGCTAGTAATCATGACTAATGACTTCTTTTAAAGTCTTCTGGGAGTTGGACAGCACTGAGATTACTTTTCATCTCATTTGTGCCTGGAGAAATGACAACTTCAGGGAATGTTTCTCCCCATTCCTTTGGATAGAACCTAACGGTTGGTTTAGAAAGAAAGTTGTGGAGTAGGCATTGCTGCCAATCTTTCCTTGACCCTCTCCTGTTAACTGGGCACTGTAATAATAGCAAGATTTGGCTCCTCGCTTACCTTCTTTCACACCATTCCCTTTACCTTTCATTGAGAGAGTCCTAGGAGCACCTAGCAATAGAAATCTACTTTTATGCTGGCCACATGGTAAAATGTGGATCCTGATTCCCTCGTAGGAGCAACAGTTTACTACAGAAGGGCACTGAGATTCAAAGTAGGGCCACAGGCAGCAATGTTGTAAATCCCTTGTTGAGAGGGATGTTGCCTGATGGTTGATAATAAGTTCAAGGTTTTCTATGAGTCACCACTATATTAGGCAGTCATACTGAATAAACAGTCATCTTTTTAGTAGTGAGTTAAGTGTAAAATGACCACTGTGCTGGTTGGTGCAATGTTCTTTTCTTTGAACACAGATTTTGGCCACAGGAATCTGTCGCACAGATGACCATGTGATGAAAGGAACGTGGGGGACTAAGTTTCCAGTGATTGTGGGACATGAAGCAGTTGGGGTTGTGGAGAGCATCGGAGAAGGAGTGACTACGGTGAAACCAGGTATGCGTACATGAAGTCACAGGTTTGAGATAACCTCGCAAAGAAAGCAGCACAATAGGAATTATTAGAGAGAGCCTTAACACGATTTTGAGGATAAACAGATACAACAACATGGATGATACGGAATAAAGTTTAATTTAGCAGTCTTGACCTTTAGCAAGGAAACCTCATGACACATAAAATTAAGAATACTTTTAAGAAATTCTTGCATGTGGCATAGGCTCAGATCACATTTGTTTATTTCATATTGTAATGTTAATGACCACCATTCTGATGTTTCCCACTAGGTGACAAAGTCATCCCCCTCTTTGTGTCTCAGTGTAGAGAATGCAAACCTTGCCGCCATCCAAATGGAAACCTTTGCATTATGAGCGAGTAGGTTTCAGTCATTTTTACTCTAATGACACTTACATTGTTTTTAAATCTAATGCTAAATTTTGAATTGAACTAATATGTGTGTTTGATGTATCAAACAGCATTATGGGCCGTGGAGTACTGGCTGATGGCACTACCAGATTTACATGCAAGGGCAAAACCGTCTATCACTTTTTGAATACCAGTACGTTTTCTGAGTACACGGTTTTAGATGAAATTGCCGTTGCTAAGATTGATGATGCAGCTCCTCCTGAGAAAGTCTGTTTATTTGGATGTGCGTTTTCCACAGGTTATGGGGCCGCTGTTAAAACTGGCAAGGTAAGAAGCAAGATGGACTAATTTTTTTCTTTTTATTTATTTCGATTTCAATTTATTTATTTATTAAATCTATTTAGGTGACGTTGGTTAAAAATTATATAGGGTTCAAGGTGCAATTCTATAGCACATCATCTATATATTACATTGTGTTCATCACTCAAAGTCACATTTTTCATCATCATATATTTGACTCCTCATTTACCCTTTTCTACCTCCCTTCTTCTCCCCTTCCCTCTGCGAACCACTGAACTGTTCATGTCTGTGTATTTTTGTTTGTCGTGTTTGTCTGTTACATTTCAGTTTTGTACCTCACATGAGAGTGAATAACATGGTTTTCAATTTTTTCCCTCTGACTTATTTCACTAATATGATATTCTTGAGATTCATCCTTATTGTTTCAAATGATACTCTTTCATCTTTTCTCATGGCTGAGTAATATTCCATTGTATATACATGTATCACAGCATCTTTACTCAATCATCTACCTAAGGGCACCTTACTTGTTTCTATGTCTAGGCCACTATACATAATGCTGCAATGAACTCGGGATACATATATCTTTATGAATAAATGTTTTCAAATCTTGGGGGGTAGATACTCTGAAGCGGTCATATGGTAATTCTATTCTTAATTTTTTTGAGGACCCTCCATATTGACTACACCAATTTACATTCCCACTGGCAGTGTATGAGGGGTCCCGTTACCCACAGCCTCTCCAACACTTGTCATTGTCCTGTTGGTAATCATCTTTCTAACATGTGTGAGGTGGTATCTCATTGTGGTTTTGATTTGCATTTCTCTGATAATTAAGTTGAACATCTTTTTCTATATCTGTTGGCCATTTGTATGTCTTCTGAGAAGTATCTTTTCAGGTTCTCTGCCCGTTTTGTTAAACTAAATTGTTTGGGTTTTTGTTGTTATTGTTGAGTGATATGAGTTTTTTACATAATTTGAATATTAGCTTTTTATTGAAGATGTTTGAAAATATTTTCTCCCTTTTAGTTGGTTGCTTCTTTGTTTTGTTGATAGTTTCTTGGTATTGCAGAACTTTTTAGTTTGATATAGTCCCATTCATTTATTTTTGTTTCTACTCCCATTACCTTTGAGGTCAAATTCATAAAATCTTCTCTAAAACCAAGGATTATAAGTTTAGAACCTTTTTTTCTGTGTACTTTATTGTTTCACGTTTTTTATTCAGGTCTTTGATCCATTTTGATTTAATTTTAGTGCACAGTGACAAATAGGCATCTAACTTTATTATTTTTCATGTGGTTTTTTAATTTTCTCAGCACCATTTATTGAAGAGTTTTTTATTTTTATTCATTTTATGATTTTGGCCCCCTCTTTGAAAATTATTTGCCCATATCTGTTTGGGTTTATTTCTGGGCTCAGTTCTATACCATCTGTCTGCGTGTCTGTCTTTCTTCCAATGCCATGTTGTTTTGATTACTGCCATTTTTTAGTATAATTTGTAATCAAACAGTATGATACCTCCAGGACTGTTCTTTTTTTCAGGATTGCTTTCCCTTTCCTGGGCCTTTTATTGTTCTATACAAATCATA
This sequence comes from Cynopterus sphinx, assembly GCA_030015415.1. Taxonomy (NCBI): domain Eukaryota; kingdom Metazoa; phylum Chordata; class Mammalia; order Chiroptera; family Pteropodidae; genus Cynopterus; species Cynopterus sphinx. The sequence goes on from CM057382.1 coordinate 123,604,989, forward strand.
AAAATATTTTTTTCTATTTCTTTTTAAAAAATGGAATTGGGATTAATTTGGATAGCATAAATCTGTATATTGTTTGGGGTAATGTGGTCATTTTAACTATGTTGATTTTTCCAATCCATGGATACAGAATATGTTTTGACTTTTTTTATCTTCTTGAATTTTCTTTTAATAATGTCTTGTAGTTTTCAGTGTATAGGTCTTTCACATCTTTTCTTAAGTTTATTTCATAGTATTTTATTTTTTCTGTTGCTGTTTCAAAATAAACAATTTTTTCATTTCTTTTTCTGAAAATTCATTGTTAGTGTATAGGAACACAATGGATTTTTGTACATTGATTTTGTTTTTTCATTATTTTCTTGGAACCCTAAGGATTTTTTTTTAATTTTTGAAAACATATCTTTAATTAGGGTGTTTTTTTATACATATACAATGTCAATCAACTGGAGGAAAAATTCAGATTAGATCTCTTATTTCTAAATACAGAAAAATATAATTTCTACATTTACTTTTGTTTCTAAACTTTAGGTTCAAAACTTTAGATCTGAAATTTACCATTTGTCTTTTATGAAATGCATGTCAACACTGGTGTGTTAGTTTGCTAGAGCTGTCATAGCAAAGTACCACAGACTGGGTGGCTTAAACACAAAATTATTGTCTTGTATTTTGGAAATTATAAGCCCAAAATCAAAGCACTGGCAGGACTGATTTATTCTGAGTGCTGTGAGTGCAGGATCTGTTCCAGGCAGCTCTCCTTGACTGTCTACTCTGTGTCTTTCCACCTTGTCTTCCATCTATGCCAGTCTTTGTGTCCAAATGTCTCCTCTTTATCAGGACATCAATCATACTGGATTAAGACCTGCCCTAATATCTTTGTTTCAACTTGATTACCTCTGCAAAGACACTATCCTCAAATAAGATTACATTTTTAAGCATTGGGTGTTAAGACTTCAATATATTAGTTTGGAGGAGAACCAATTCAATATGGAAACATCAATGATTTTTAAAGAATGATTATTTGGACTCAATTTCTTTTATGCTTCAGAAGCCAAAGAAGTAAGTAGAATAACACACGATTTGTAACAGTATAGCCATTCCCACAGATAATACCTGCAATTTACTTACAGTGGTGCTGTCATCAACTCCAAAGTCTTTAGAAAAACTATTTATATGTTAGTTCCAAATTTATATCTCAGATTCTCTCCAAATTCTTTTATGCAACTCCCTTCCTGACAACACCTTTTGGATATCTCCCAGGTATTTCAAACTGAATATGTATAAACTGAATTTCAATCTTCTTATTCCCTTACCCTCAAACATATTTTTCCCACCCCAATTTTATTCATCCTTGATATTCCCTTTCTATCACTTTGTATGCAGTCTGGCAGCAACTCCTGTTAACTTGATGTACAAGGTATATTTTCAATCTCTCCATTTTCTTTAATTTACTACCATCATTATATTTTGAGTAGACAGATGCAGTTGCTTCTCTTCTAATTTCCTCATTGCCCTTCTTGTCCATCTGCAGGAATTTCCCATTTACAAGCCAGAGTAATTTTACACAACATAAATTGGACCGCATTCCTCTTTTGCCCCCAAATCCTTCTGTAGTTTTAATACTTCAACAACCATGTCTCACCCACTATAATCCAACCACTCTTGCTTTTTCTGGGATTCTTAAACCTGCTGTGCTATTCCTGCATGAAGGCCTTTACCCATGTTATTCTGATGGTCTGTAACACTCAATCCTGAGCCCTTGTGTGGTTGGTTCCTTAACATCACTTTAGTTTGAGAATCACCTTGCTCAGGGAAGTTTTTATGTTTCTTTCTACTCTATCGAAGCAGGAACTTCATCACGTTACTCAAGGAAACACGATTGCCTCATGAATAGTGTGCATCCCAAATCTCAAACTCTCATTATATCTCTAGTGTTTTTCATTAGATTATAAGCTCCAGAGAGGTATATTTACCTCAGATATATGTTCAAGACAGAACTGAAATTTATGAATGGATAGCATTAGCATGCATGCACATATCAGTGACATATTTGAGTTACATTTGCTTCTAAATTTCTTTGGAAAATCTATGAGATGGAATAGTGCTTCCCCAAGGGTCTCTTTGGGTTATTTAAAAAGGTTATTCCTACAAAGATAGAGGTGATAGAAGGGACATTAGACATAGTTTTACATTAGTATTTATAACTTTTTAAATTCTATTTGATATATTAACCTCATATTAGTACTTAGTTGATAGATAATTAAGTAGGACATTCTACACTTTAGCTATAATTTTTTCCTGGAAGCTCTCTTAGGGGAAATCATTTGAGAAAATGTACATTCTTTCCTTTGCCTATTTGAAAATAGGTCAAACAGAATATGAGGGTATGTTGTGAGTCTCTAAAACCCCTTTTTGTTTTGATGATCGCTAGAAGGATTTATAAAAGCCAGAAAAGTTATACTTATGGTTACAGATTGCTATAGGAAAAGGGGACTATTAAAACCAGTCCCCCCAAAGAGCCACATAGGGTGTAGTCCAGGAAAGGTCAGGTACAATCTTGCAGTTGTTCTCTCCCAGTGGTGTCCCCTGGAGGGAGCTTAATTCTCCCAGCAACCATGCGTGACAACATATGAAAAGCTACAGTGTGTGTCGACCAGGGAAGTTGACTCAAATCTTGGTGTTTAGGGTTTCTACTGGGATGCATGCAGCACCCACATGACTGACATCAGCTACTCAGACCCCAGCACCAACTGAGAGCAAGCTGATGACTCAAAGCCTCATGGGTTCACCATAAACCACATTGTTAGTATAGACTATCTGGCATAGAACCAGGTCCCAGGTACATAAAGACACTTATATCAGGCAGGAAATTCCAAAGACTCAAAAGTTACTTTCCAGAAACCCATTAAAGGCAGGTCCTGAAGACCTTTTGAATGGTGAAACACAGATTGTTTTTTAAAGTACACTAAGGGGATCAGAATAGTGAAGTAAAGCAATAGTAAGAAGTGGAACCTTACTGCATTTTAAATTCATAAAACATTTTTAATTGACTAATATTTGACAATGTTATTTTAGACCCTGGCTTCTGTCCACAATAATAATATGGATAATTTCCTATATATGTTAATCTCCAGTTCCCATTGCTTAGAACAGGAGGTTCAGAAAAGAAGAGAATATGTTGGTTTGCTGCTATTGTTATTGATGTTTTTTTGTTTGTTTGTTTCTTTGCTTGTATTTTTGGGTAGAGGAAACTTCTGAAGTTAGCAAATACTGGGGCCATGATCCACTTAAAGATTCAGATGCAAGATGACGAGAAGTTCAAGAGACTATTCCTTTACAGATGGGTGACTGAGACCTAGAGAGAAGTGTTTTGTAGTACCGTTTCTTGGCAAATAGAAAGACCACACTTCAGGGATACCAGAGTTTAAGGTTTACTAGAGATTAAATGAGGAAGGCCGATTGAGATCCCAGAAGAGAGAGCTAGAACCATAACTTCTGTACCTAAATCTAGAACCTGAAAATCAACCATTAACAAAACATTTCATCTCAAATCTAGACAATTAAGCTAGCAGATAAACTGGGAGATAAGGCATAGAATGCCCAATTTAATTTGTGTTGTAAAATGTCAACCACCAAGGAATCAATTAGTAAAGCTTGTTGAGTGGATAAATGAATGACCGAATGCTATTTGAAAGAATGACTTCACTGAATTCAAAGCTCCAAATTCAGGAGTGGAGCTGAGAGATTAGGATGCCCTAACAGAAATTAAATCTCATGTAGAGTGGATGCAATACCACTTCAGTCCTCTTTAAGTCTGTTTAAAAGCCTTAAAGAAATGCGAACATTTTGAATGTGGACATTTCAAAACACATGCATACATATTTCTTCAGGTAATTCCTGCAAGGGAGGACAAAGGCAGAGAATGCAGAGGTCTTAAAAAACAGAGAAGAGAGAGAAAATAGAAGGAGTTGCAAGAGAGTAGGAAGGAAGGAAGGAAGGAAGGAAGGAAGGAAGGAAGGAAGGAAAGAAGGAAGGAAGGAAGGAAGGAAGGAAGGAAGGAAGGAAGGAAGGAAGGAAGGAAGGAAGGAAGGAAGGGATAAAGGGAGGGAGGGAAAAAAGAGAAGATCATAATGAGTGCCATACCCATTCTATGTGTCTCCCTGCTACCCGATGTGAAACATGATTAGGGCTCTTCCAACAGGAAAATCAATTTTGGATAGAACCTCCTTTAGTATAGCATAGCACAGGCAAAAAATCCCCAAAATGATTTAACTATATTTCCTTCCTAGAACTATACATGAGTCATATAATTGAAATATGGAAGTTGGCTTTCATAAAAAAATAAATTACAAGTGACTCAAAGTTATGGTTACTAAGAAAATTCTGCTCAAGTCAGACATAAAAGATTTAGCATAGCTTTGTAGAGAAGAGATAATAGAGATGTTTGTGTTACTTGATCTTGCTATGAGGTTACATGAGGTTATAGATGGGAGCTGAAAGTCTGCAAAAACGGCCACAACAAAGGCCTGAATGAGGTAAACTTTTCTAAAGGGATTTCATTTGTTTGGCAAATATTGGGGTTTGTTTGCTTGTTGGTAGATTCACTGGTTTGTTTATTTTTCCATTTTCAGAACTTCTGCTGTTTTCAAACCTCTTCATGGTAACATCATCCAAACAAGTGATCCAATGCTAACATCCTCTAAATTTTGTGTTTCTAATACTGGAGATACTTTGTAGGTTTTGTTTCTTTATCTTACCTCTAGAATTTGTGGAATTTCTCCCCTCAGGTCACTCCTGGTTCCACATGTGCTGTCTTTGGCCTGGGAGGAGTTGGCCTTTCAGTCATCATGGGCTGTAAGTCGGCTGGTGCATCTAGGATCATTGGAATTGACCTCAACAAAGACAAATTTGAGAAAGCTATGGCTGTTGGAGCCACTGAGTGCATCAGCCCTAAGGATTTTACCAAACCCATCAGTGAGGTGCTGTCAGAAATGACAGGAGACACAGTGGACTATAGTTTTGAAGTCATTGGGAATCTCGAAACAATGGTAAGAGCCAAGTGTATGGGAGCTACACAATACTCAACCTATTTGATCATGCAAAGTAAAACTCATTTTGTATAGCTTTATAAACAACCAACTTTGGAAATACATGTCAGGCAGTAACTGGTAACCATGAAGCAGTTTTGCCTAAAAAGTCAAAAGCTTATGAGTAAGTCTACATGACCAAAGTTAAGTATCACATTGTACCACTCTTGCATGACCATAGTGCAAGGCAGCCAGCCATCTAGACAAATTTTTATGTTCTCTTCCTTGTATACGTGAATTTGTTGGTACAGGTGAATCCATCTTTTATATTTTATATTTTAGCAAGCCAAACAGCACATAGCGACTTCCTGAGGAGAAATAAGGAAGAGCCTAGGTGAAAAAGAGACTACTCCAAATTTGGCATCTCTTCACCCAAATCAATGATGTATCCAACATGTTACGATTTACACCTTAGCTTAGTTTTCTTTATGTGAATTCTCTTAGAATAGGAGCCTCCATTGTGACAATCAGCTGCACAGTTTCTCCATGTAGGATGAGAAATGGGTCTAGACATTAGGTAACAAAGTCCATCCTGGGCTAAGGTAAGGAACCTTGGAAATATGGGACAAAGTCAATCTTCCTCATGGTCTAGTAGCAGCTTCAAATCACTCCAATATTTTTGGTAATTTATCAATAATATGTCTTTAATTTACCACTGTAATCTTCTTCTAGTACCACTTAGAATTATTCCATACCAACAAATAGTATTACAGGTTGTATGTTTACAGAATCAATATGCAATGTTAGATATATTGTTAGGGCCTGTGGATTTTCCAGTGATATACTGATGAGCACTGTTTTCTGAAAAATTCCAACATGCATTGCTATAATCTAGCAACTGTTCAAAACATTTAATGAAAAATGGAAGGGTTAATGACCAGGAAATGTGGGGTTAGCCTTGGAGATTCCATGGGGGAAAATAAGAGACTCCTTTATCTTACATTTTAGTATTTTATTTAATTTTCAGACTAACAACAACAAGAACAACAACAACAAAACTAACTTAATTGATTTAGTGTAGTTAATTCAATTCAGTTTTGTTCAAATGACTGTCCAAGGCTTATGTGCAATGGTGATATTAGTCTGAAAATATCACAGAAATTTCCCCTGGATTTTGATCCATGGCATCCTCCTGAAAATGCCATGAACATGGACTACGATAATTTCTGCTTTTTGCCCAACGGGAAATGTAAGAAAAAGTGAAATTAAGATTAGAGTTATGTTGAGAATTGTTAAATGCAAGCAGAAAATGTATTTAGAGTCATGCCTTGGAAACTTGAAATAACTAGTGGAACTCTGACAGATTGTAGGGTATTTATGAGCCCATGAATAATTATAAGGTGTAAAAAACAGTCTCCTTTATTTTAAACGCAGATTGAGGCCCTTAAATCCTGCCATATGAACTATGGGACCTGTGTGCTGGTAGGTGCTCCTCCATTAGCCAAGATGCTCACCTATGACCCTAAGCTGCTCTTCCTTGGACGCACATGGAAAGGATGCGTTTTTGGAGGTAGGGAAGGCAGAGCCTCTGGTCCAGCAATTGTGACATTAGCTCTGTTGCTTTGACAAGTGAGAGAAGTCAATTGTCACATCATATCACCCTTAAAGGTCTTTCTTCCAAGGATAAATATGAAGTGATCTAACATGGGACTGTGACTACAATGATACAAAAGAAGATTCCCTGTACTTTAGCTTGATTTAGAGCTAATAATATTGGTGGGTACATGTTTAATATTATTATTTGCAATTCAAGTTCTTCAGAGGCCTGAATGTGAGATACCAGCAATGTCTCTATGGGGATGATTTCATGAGATAGGAAGTGGTGATTTAACCCATTATTCTCAATATACATAAGAACATGTATGGAAATAGAATTTATTCAATTCCAATAGCAACAGCAGAAAAACTCTGGATCCCAAGCCGAAATCAACAAAGAAAAAGGGATTGTTGCATTTAATTGAGCTTCTCACCAGAATGATTGACATGGACAGTATGTTCAATTCTCATTCCTGGTCTTATACGAATTATTGGCAGGATATGAGCAGTTGGTGGCCTCCATTTTCTCAACAACTCTCTTCACTTAGCTTCTAGACAGTACTTGGTGTTTCTTGTTCTTGTTCTTTTCTTCAACCTACTTCAACGATCATTTCTTTCTAGAATCTCTGTTGGATCCTTCACATTCTCAGATCTTCAATTTTCGTGTGTCCCAGCACTCAGTCCTCAGACTTCCTCCTCCTCATTTACATGTACTTCTGAGGTAATCTCCTCTGATCTCGTGGCTTTAAATACACTCTGTTTATAACCTTTACATATATATCTTCAGGCTAGTCCTCCAGCAGAGTTACAGATTCATGTACCAATTGTCTACCTGATATCGCAACTTGAATATTTGATAGATATACAAACTTAACCTGCCCCCAATCACTCCTGATTCCACCACCTCCACCCTGGCAGTCAATCTGTTCCTCCCCCCATCTTCTTGTCTCAATAATGATGACTCCATCATTGATCAGGCCCCAAGCCTTGGATTACATTCCTTCTCTTATACGATGAATATTTCAGCAAACCTGGTTGGTTTTATCTTTAAATAATACCCAGGATCTGACTGTTTCTCACTAGCCACATGACTTGTCCAAGCCACCATCACCTCCTTCCTGTCGTATAGTAACTTTTTAAATGGTCTTCCTGCTCTTGACTTTACCCCATATTGAACATTTTCCACAGCTCAGCCAGAGTGCAACTGTTAAAATAGAAGTCGGATCAGGTCACGCCTCTCTCAAAACCCTCTAAAGGCTTCCTTCCTCACTCAGAATAAAATTGTAAAACTGACAATGGCCAGAGGGTCCCATATTACCTGGCCTACTTGCCACAGCCACTGCTGGTCCCCTGTTCTCACTCTACTCCTGCCTCACTGGCCTCCTTGCTATTCTCGCTTGTCAACATTATGCATTTCCTCTGCCTTTTCCCTGAAATATTCTTTCCCCATATTCCTGCTGCTCCATCATTTCACTTATCTTTTTGCCAAAATGTCACCTTGTTGGGTAGGCTGTCCCTGAGCTTTATAAAATAGCATTCCCTGGCCCCTTTCCCACCCTGTCCTCCAACACTGCCTATTACCCCTACTTGCCTTTATTTTTCTCCCTTGTGCCGTCACTGGATGATGTACTCTGCATGTGCTTGTTCATTTTCAGTCTCTCTGCATGAAAGAGAGAGGATAATCATGCTTCCTGAGAGTAGAAACTTCGTATGCTTTGCTTCTGCTGCATTTCCAGCCCCTGACATAATGTCTGGTAGTAGTTCATACCCGAAAGTATTTACTGAATAACTGAATTTACTTTTAATATTCCTGAATACCCATAATCTCCATGCATCACACAAACAATCCAAGTGAGGAGGCTCAACTTAGAACTCTTATTGTTATTCTTCAGTTCTAGTCTCATTTCCTCCAAGGAGCCTGCTCTAAAGAACTGCATTTAGACCCAACCAGTCTCTTGTTTTCGTACCCCAGATAATGTTGTGAAAAGGGAACAAGCTTTGGCCTTGCATTGAGCATTGTCCATGTTATGGGTGACCTTGACAAGAGCTGTAACAGCAGAGTGCTGAGTGAGCTCAAAACAGAAGGGCAGGAAAAGAAGTGGAACTAGAAACAGTAAATGAGAGATTTTTTTTTTCCTGTAGAGAAATTTTTCTAAAGAAGAAGAAAGATATTGGGCAGCTAGAAAGAGATGTGGTCAAGAAAGGTTTTTCTGAAGGGGAAGTTTACCTTTGTTTCTTAAAATGGGAGATATATAGCTTATATGTGTGCTATTGAGAATAGCCGAACATGGGGAAAAGGTCAAAATGTAGGTGAAGAAACAGATATAATAAAATATAAGGATTGTTTAGTAAATTCCAAAGAGAAAACATGTGTTTTTTTACAGGTTGGAAAAGCAGAGATGACGTTCCAAAACTGGTGACTGATTTCCTGGCAAAGAAATTTGACCTGGACCAGTTAATAACCCACGTTTTACCTTTTAAAAGTATCCAGGAAGGATTTGAACTGCTCAATTCGGGGAAAAGGTGCCTGTTTTTTGTTGTAGTTGTTTGTTTTTTGTTTTGTTGTTGTTTTTCTGGTGATCTACCTCTTCTCCACAAGCTACTTTTAAAATTCAATATTTATAAATATAAATACTTCTTTTTCTTTCATTTCTGATTCTTTAAGCTTACATGATGAAAAGACCTGATTACTTTTGCGTAGACTTATCATATCATTGTCTTGCTAATTGTTAACATATTTTGGATTTGGTGTGTTACACTGGATTGATTTCATTTTAGCTATTTTTATTTCATCATAAGGACACAAGCTTTCTCAAATAATGCTACAAATTTTCTTCATAGTTTTTGACATGCTTTTACAAATATGCTTTCTCTGATCCATGCAGGTCAGGTGTTATGATCTTTACCATTTTCGATTGAACAAACTAATATTGTTAGAGACAAATAAATATCTTGCCAGACCTTGTTGGGGTAGCACCAAGATGCAAACTCAATGCAAAGCTTGAGCTCTTTTACCACGCCCTGGACTCCTTTGATGGAGCGGACAGGCTCTGAGCAAATATGAGTGCTCTTCTCACTATTCTTGCTGTTTCTGAGAATAGGGTGAGTGTAGAGGTAGAATACAAAAAATGCACACAAACATCAACTACAAATGTCTGCTCATGGACGTCTGGAACAGCAATCAGAGAGCCTGTCTACAAGAAGAAATAGGATTTCATTCACTGGGTCCATAAAAGTTTATTGAACATCAACTATGTGTCAAGGATTTGCATTCTATTAACAAAAGGATCCAACTGTACATTAACCTGAGATCCAAATTCTCCTCAGTTTTCCCTTGAGTGCTTTTTCAGTGTTGTCTCTTGTCTCTACAACTGTTCTAGATTACTAGGCCATTGTATTATGAACATACATTCAACTCTTTTTAAGCAAGAAAACAGTGGCTTAACTGTCCAAATGACCTTCACTCAGTTAAGCAAAAGAAATGGCTTAATATGACCCGTTTGAAAGAGTTACTAACTGTTTTCCAAAGAAACATAAATTCTGCTCTCAGGATCTTTGCTTCAAATGTCACCTTAATGTGGTGACTTCCAAACTGTCCTTTCGAAATCTAAGCTTTTCAATGTCCATCTACTTCCCGCATTGTTCCACTTGAACATCTCACTTGTATCAATTTCATGCCAAATAATTCTTCTACCAGAACGTCTGATCTCAGCAAATAATGCCATGTACTTTGCTTTTACAAACTAGGAGCCAGAGCATCACTTGTGACCTCTTTTTCACTCTTGCCCACTACATGCAAACTGATGCAGTGTCTCCTCCAGCTTGCCTCCCCCTCAAGGCCCATGAGCATTACCTAGTTCAGTCCAATTATCTCTCACCTGGACATGTTAACACAATCATGTGGGAACAGGTCTCTTGCCTTCTGTATTTTATCATTGTTTGGAAGATATGGACACAAATCACTAAAATGATCATTTTTACATTTCAGCATCCGAACAGTCCTGACGTTTTAAGATTCAAAGTGGCAGGAGGACTGTGTTGTGTAATGGTGACCTGGAGCTTTCCTTTTCACATGCACTTCCACTAGATCCTGGATCTGTTTCATTAATACAAGCTGAAGTAGAAGATTTGGTGAAGAAATGCAGTCTTTATGAAATGAATATTTAGTTTTATGCCAACAGAGAAATTAGCCAGGGGGTTTGCATCAACACTATGATCATTTTAAGCGTACATTTTTAAAGTTTATAATGATATATTTTGAGAAGAGACATAAATATGGAGATTTTTCACAAAGAGTTTTGCCCAGCTGAATTAGAGTAGATTTAGCATGTAAAGATATGATACACATATTTCCTAAATTATATTTATTTTACTGAATATTATAAGTTCAGAAAAATGAATTGAGGATGGACTTTAACATTTTGTAAACATTCTTATTTGGATTCAATTGTAACTATTTTTGAAGCACATGTTATAAATTGCTTTTTGTTTTGAGATCAGTACATTGCAGGCTACAACGTGATTAGATTAGGAAAGAAAGAAAGATTTTAGGAAAAATTTAATAATTAACTTTAAGTATTATCAGTATATAACTAGGTGAATCTGTTAAAGCATAGTATCAAGGTGCAAGAGTCTATTGCCAGCCTATATTAGTTCAGAAAATATGCCTTTTAATTAATATTACTTAAATATAAAATTACTGCTAGAATGACTTTGCAATATACATCCTAATGTTCATTTCAATGAAGTAGAATTGTAAGTCCCTGAGTCCCTGTTTACTTAGTAATGACTCTGTTTAAGCACTAAAAAAAATTTTTTTTTGTAAAACTGCACTGGCATGACTATCTTTGTATCCATCTCTGTTTAACATAATAAAAATTCTCAGGCAATTTAAATACTTTAAAAAATGTTTAGCGGCGATACATTTTGTTTGAATAAGGAGCTTCATTTTGTTATGGCAGTTAGATTGGTTATGGATAAAGAATTAAAGCACCTGATATACATATAAAATTGTTTATAAGAAAAACAAGAAAGGTAAGCATAGCAGATAATGGTGGTTTAAACATAAGAATGTAATATAGTTCGGACATGCCTGGTTTGAATGAATCAGACTCTCACTTAAAATCCAAGTCAACATTCTAATTAAAAATAATGTTCACTTGAATTTTCAATTGCACATTTGAAAAAAAAAAACGTTTATCTTTGTTAGCATTTTATAACTCTCAATGCAAGTTTTGGCCAAGAATCATCATATAACATCCTGACTTCCTCAAATATAGTGCTATTTACTCAACAAACCCTTTTGTAAACAAATTTTCCTACCGAAAAACAATCCCTAAAGTGCAAATGTTGTACTGTGAATGTGGAGACAACTTGCCTCTCAAGTCTGATGTGGTGGCCTCATCGGAAGGCCTGGGTTTAAAACTCTAAGCACCTGTTTCCTAAAGTCCAATCTAGCTCTCACTTTCAAAGTCTCTAATTAGAATGACAGCTATTGAGATATTCATGATGTTGGCTTCTCTTTACTTTGGAAAAGAACATTTGGTGTGTCTCCCTAGGTATAAAAGGTGCTAAAGCACCTAGAATTTATTTTTGCAAAATAGGGGACCCATGTCAGAGCTTTCATCCTGCAGATGAGAATCATAGAAGTAGGCTCTTCCCATGAAGCCACCAAGGTCCTGAGAAGCACGTGGCTAGATTCAAGAGAAACTAACTTGCAAGTGAGTCGGCTTGATCAAGGACTGACTAACCCAAAAAGAGAGACAGACAGAAAGACGGACAGAGAGAGAGACAGACAGAGAGAGAGAGAGAGAGAACTGGGTGCCAGGACCTCATCCCCAGCACTACTAGGGAGACCTATTTCCTACCTACCTGCTTCTAGGATGTGTGGTACTGCAGAATTCAAACCGAGTGGACTATTGTTCATCTGAAACTTTAACAAATTGTCATTATAGCATCCAGTATTTTCTTAAAAGCCATTTTTACTACATTCTGAGGTTTGCCTTATTTGAAGATTATCAAGTCTCATCTCTTTACTCCAGTTGCTTTATTAAGTGATCAAACCATGGGAAATATCTCACGTTATCCAAATTATATTCTGCAGTTGCAGTAGGGGTAAAATGAAGAAACAGAGCTACTTCCTTACACTGGAGATCTATTTCATTTAGTCCTGGCTACCAGACTGAGGGCTTCCATGGAGGAAGTCGTGCATGTTCCTTTCACATCAGGAGCATTAGGCAGTGTTTGTAGGAACAACAACTCCTTAAAAGGAGAAACATCGAATCATTTCCTGATGTCTCCCAATCTCACTCAGTTGCTCTCTAATGTGAGGTCTCTCCTTTTAAAACAAGAATATTTTTCTTGTTTTCCAGCATGTGCACAATAGAAATATCGCCGAGAGTTCATACTCTGCCCTAAGAATAGCTTAGCACTTTGACCCTACTGACCCGCATTAAATCTCCAGCTACTGGGAATAACTACCTGGATCACTCAAACCACGGGCAAAAGTAAATCTTCGTTTTTTCCATAGTCGATCTAACTCCTGGGTTATCCACCTGGGTTCATGGCCTCAGTACTCTCAACCTAGAAAGCTGGGCATCATGCTAAATTCTTCCCTCTACACCAGTCTCCACATCTCGTGAATCATCAAGACCTCTTGATTTTACCTCCTAAATGTAAATCGATTACTATCTCCCCATTTCGTTGCTAGCAAGTTTTCCCCTGGTCTTTTCCCTCATCTCCCGCCCATATTCTTGCAATAACCATCTAGCATGTGTCCCTGACTATGGCAGAATGGCTTTAAAGTGGCTCATCCAAACCCTCAAAGCCTGCCATGAAAATATCCTAAGTGAGAATTCTCTATTTCTGTTCTGTAATATGCCAAAAAAAAAAAAAAAAAAAAGAACACTTTTTATGGCAAAGGAGGACGTAGCACCAACATCATTCTTCCTTGTTCTTTTGCCTCTGGCCTGAGAGCACACTACCTCTGAGTTCCAGAATGAAGAGTTTGTATAGGGTGGAGAGAGAATGCTCTGGATTCCAAGCTCTGCTTGGATTCCTGCTCATTTGGAAGTGAAGATTAGGCCACCACCTGAAAGGGTGCATGAATGTCAAGCACAGGTTTACCCATTGCCTGGGCACAGGTCTTATTGACACAGTCTCCTAATTTCCATCAGAGAAGGAACTCCTTATTGATCCCTTTGCCTTAAGAAGATGGGGATTTGTCTTTCGCTGACTTATTTCCCCTGAAAAGCAGGGCAGAGTATTTGGCGACAATACCATGGAATAACTGCTTTATACTTCCCTGGAGACAAGCTAGTAACACTTTGAAATAGTGACATTCCTCTAGTTAGATTTATTGTTTTTAAATTTTTGTTTACTCAGTACTCACCAAAAACGTATTCTGTGTGACTGACTTAATTTTCCTCATTTTTAGAAAATTGCCAGTAGTTGAAGGGAAGTTCTGCTAGCCTATGGTCTTCCTCCAAGGTAAATACAAGAGAACCTTGGGAAGTTCCATGTACCCTGCTCTTGTCCTGTTGTCCTCAGACTTATCTTCCCCCACAGTCCCAGATCTGTTCCTCAGTATGTAAATCATATTGAAGGCAAATCTGGCCAGGTCACTCCTATACTTGACAGTCATTTGAGGGATCTACTTTGCCTGCAGGATGTGCATATGAAACAAAGGGCCTTTGTGATCAGCCAGGTGACCTCCCACCAGCCCCTGCGCTCCCCACCATGCTCAGGCAACACTAAAACACTTGAGTTCCCCGTGCACCCACCCTGCTTGCGTTTCTTTTTTCTTCCTGGATTTCTCCCTTCTTTATTCTCTTCCTAGGATATTCTCCCATCATGTCCTCCTTTTCTAGCAAACACCTTCTCAAATCCTTTGTATTAAGTTTTGCCTTTATCATCCAGAATGTTTCCTCTGATCTCAGTGCCCCTCTACTCAGTGCCACCTTGGTATGAGTCTGTCATTGTGTGTACCATGTTGTATAGTAGTCTACTTTTGTGTTTGTTCTTTCATGAGTCTCTTTATCTGTCTCCAGCTCTGGCAGAGTGACTAACTATAGACACCCAATAGTGTTTCTGAACTAAATGCATAAGTGAAAGACTCTTGGTCTCATTCTCATGGATTCCTCTGCAGAACTTAGAAAGGGGCTGCAGATAGTAGTATCTATCTCGGCCAAAAAGCTATAAGTGAGTTTATAGTTAAGAAAGAAGGAGAATCAGAGGTAACTGCTCTCTGTCGCATGTGCTTCAGAACACTTTTCCAGCTACCTTGTTTATTTTTCTTTTCCAATCGAGTTGAGGAAAATGAAGAAACAGCTGAAAATCTGGCACTCATTAGAGACACCAAACCCTGTGGAACAGTTGTGTAACTCAGACAAAGTACATCCTCCCAGTTTTTTTGTGCGTGACCAAGAACTGCATTAGGAACGAGAGAAAATTCATTGAAAACGGCCTGTGGCGCAGTATGTAAATCATCTTCTAGCTTACAAACAATTTCATAGACTGAGGGATTATTGGAGAGAGTGCTTAAATCCTTCCAGTGACTCCTAGTCTTCCTCTTATACTTTATTTACTTTTGTAACTTTTTCATCTCACTGAATTGATTTCATTTTCCCAAAGTAAATTCTCTAATTCCGCCCACAATTCTGGACCCACAGTTTGTTCTAAATAATAAATGTATGTTAAAAGAATGGTTTACTTCAGTGATCACTAGTGGTTTGCTTTGGCGGTTGCAATAATTTTCATTTTATACTCTTGTCTTTCTTCCTCATGTTGGTGAACTTCTCCCCAGTAAGCTAGAAACCAGAATTTTCATACAGCTCTGCTCACCCAGGTTGGTCACTCCTTATTGACTCATCCAGTGAATACCCGAGGGCAAGATCTATCTCAGTTGGGACCTTCACAGATTGCAGTAGAATTAATCAAATTAGAGGTTAATTGAATAAAGTTAATTAACTTTTTTTTTTTAGAGGTATAAGCAGGGTTAGTCACTCCAACAAAGAGCAAGTATCCAAAGTTCAGTGGGAACCTGTAATTTCCCTGAGGCGTGAAGGTCAGGAGCAAAGGAAAGTTACCAGAATCCAGCAGGAGGTGGAACCATAGCATTGGCACTGCCTGAGAGGAGCAGTGGCTGCAGGCAAAAGAAGCTGTCACTGCCAAAGGAGAATGGATGATGAGGAAGATAATGATTAAGCACCTCAACCTCTTTCCCTTGTTGCCTTTGACCTTCTGCTGGTCACTTTTGACTCCAACCAGCCAGAATGCAGAAGAGAGAGAAGCTGTGCAGGTCAGCACCCTAGGGCTTAGAATGGACCTGAAGGGCAGGCAGAGTATCGCAGGTTGAGGACGCGAGACTCATTCCCCGTTTTCTCTCCAATACCTATCACAGCGTTTGTCACCTAGGTCCCAATAACATCAGTAAATAAGTGCCTCCCTTTGAAGTACATTTGAGCTTCGAACAATGTGGGTTTGAACTATGTAAGTACAATTGTATGTGGAAGTTTTTCAATTGGCTCAGGCAGTTGAAACTCTATTTTTCAAGGACAAACTAGGGGTGGTGGTCCATGTCTGCGGAGAGCCTGGTGTAGTTACCTGAGGATTGTCACCACAGCAGAAGGTCATTGCTTTACCTGTCCCCTGACCTCCGCCCCTCGCACTTTTCAAAGATCAACTGTATTTAGAGACAAACTAGGCTAATTCGTAAGTGATTGAAATCTGCTACGGAAATTATTCAATACCCAAAGCCTGGTTGTCCAGACCATTTGTCTCTTTTGTATCACTAGTGTTTCTTTAAGGATTTACAACCAGTTCCCCTTTCATTATTATAATCCCGTTGTTGACTTCTGGGTTTGAAATATATGTGTATTAAATGTAATTTAAAGCAAATTTTATTAGTCAAAACCACACATTGTCACCAGCTTCTGATCAGCATAAAATATGTAAAGTTACCACACTGAACTTATACAGCTCAATACAAAGAAATGTGCTGTGACATTTTAGTCAGCCTCTGAAGTCTTATGAAGAAGAAGACAGATGCTTGTTTAGTATCCCAACTTGTCCTTTGCCCTCGTCACTCCCTTCTCAAAGTGTCAGGCCCCTGTAAGATCAAGAACCAATGCAGTAAGTCTTGAACATCAGTAACTGGTATTCTGTCACAGAATGAAAGCAATTGAGAAATTTTGAATTGACTGTGTGACTTCCACCTCTCGTTTCATCATATGAGCGTATCATGTATTTATATATGAATTTATTTAGTTTTTAGACCTATGGAATAATGCTTTATTAAAAGGAGAAGATCTGGGTCTCAAAGAGCCAAGTGCTAGGACAAGAAGATCTGCTTTCTCTACCTTGGTAACCTCAGAATCTCTGAAATGCACTTGAGTTTCTAAACAGGGCATCTTGGTGTACAGCGTGTTAAGTCACCGTACCACTTGCTCTGTAGCTGGATTTCTCCTTTCATAGAGTTTCTTCTCTGAAAAGTGGGAATAAAAACCTTGCTCTGTGAAAACCAAGCTTGGAATTTTGTGTATTTTTCTGGCACTATTTTGAGTATCAGCTTCAGGATTACTCTTTCTTATAAGTAAGATACTTTTCTGATTCTGGGAAGAAGTAAAAACTTCATTCAGTAATCAGAGTTCTGTAGCTATTTCAGGCTCAATGTTAGAAAAGTATTGAGTTTTCAGTCTGTTTCACATCTAGAATTGGCTGGTTTCTCTTTGAACTTGGCATGTACAATTTAGCTTTAGGGATAATCAAGTACATAAATATTTTCATCACTAAGGATTAACTTTTATTGGTTACAAACTATTCAGTAATAAAAAGTTTTTCTAAAATGAGGATGAAAGTCTGTGTTCAGAGATCCTATGAAAGAAGGCCTTCCGTGTAGGCTTGGTCCTTCCTAGGTGAGATGCGGGGTTTAAGTAAACACTGCAATCAGCTTTCTTACAAGTGTGCAGCACAGGAGTCACATTAACGTTCAGTAGTGGAAGAAAGTGCCGAGAAGTGGCTGCAGTAGTGTGAACTGACATGGCACTGGTCTCAGGAGAGCCAAAGGGGTCCCTTGCCTTGGTCACAGTGGAAGAGTAATATGTGCTCATTGCACATGGCTGTGGGTGGCTTACATTCATTTTGGCTTTTGCTGCTGACCACATGGCAAAGAGAGACTGGGAAAGAAGTCTAAATTGTACCTTTTTTTTTGGTATGGACTTGTGTATACTAAAGAGCTAGCCTTCTTTTCCAGGCTGGGAATATGGGCTTGGCTAAGTAAGGAGGTATTTCTCCGGGTTGGGGTAGAGATTGAGGGCAGGGGAGGCAGTGCCCTTCTGAGAAAACAGGGACATGCTCCTGATAGACACACAACTCTGTCATGGTGAAGGACCCTTTCTGATAGCCTTTGAGATTTTAGATGTTATGACTTAGGTGCTCATGTGTAGTAATGGGTAGAGAGGGAGACCACCTCCTGGTGATGGGTGTGTGTGTCTCAATATTTCTTCACCATCGCATGTCCAGGGTAGGGGTTGTTTCATGAAACCCTGGGAGCCGATGCAAGAGAAGGTGGGTGAAACTGGTGTTCTCATTCTCCAGGGAGCAAAGAGAGAGTCTTTTCCCCTTCAGTACATGAGGCGTGGTGCAAATACGTTGGTCACTCAGCTTATTTTTCCCCATCCACTTGCAGATGTGCAGCTGCTTCACATAATAATCAGACATGTAAGTCAAGTCCTAAATGTCACATAACTGTCAACTCTCTTAATTATGTATATACTTGTGATATAGCCTATAGAATATGAGGCCCAAAAGAGACCCTTTTGAGAGAGTAAACATTTCAAAGACTCCTGACATTCGTTGACCTATGACGTATTCCTTGTTCCATCCTAACTTCTTGTACTACCTGGTCTGGAGAATATATACCAATAGGAAAGGTTTTTAGGTATGGCAGGGCATCACCTCCCACCCCCAAACCTTTTCTCTCTAACATCATGAGGTAGAAAGATTTAGAACCTTCCAACTTGGCCAATGGAGTAATCCAGTGCCCTCTGACTTGCAGTCTTGGAGGATCCCTGACAAAAGGTCTGGGAAAACCAGAGTGTTAGGCAGCCACTGCAGCTCAGTGCAGCTCCCATTTCTCCTGCCAGAAAGAGCCCTCAGGACCTGGCTGTGACCTCCTGGGATCCTTTTATAAGGAATGATCTGGAGTGGAGCCTCTCTGGCTGAAATTCAGTCATCAGACTTGAGATTTGGTCATTAGCAACTCTGAGGCTTCTGTGTGCAAAGAATATGTAGGGTGGTTAGGAAGAGCAGTAGATGCCTATTGGTGTCTACTCTTTGGAGGTCCAAGAACAGAAGAGAAGAGGTCCAGTGACCATTTTCCTTAAGGTGACATAAGTTTCTTTCCTGTAAAATGGGCATAAAGCTATGCCCCATCTCTTTGCTGGGGTGACGGTAGAACGCAGTAAGTTAGGAAAGATAAACAGGCATCCGAGGTATCAGGAAACTCTGAATCCTTATGCTTGGAGTCAGACAACAGTTTCATCGAGAGGTTAAAGAGACCACAGAGATATCGTGAGGAGCCGTGAAAAGTATAGGATGGAGGGTGCTTCTTTCTTTAGCTTTTCACCTACAGAGCCCTGCAGACTTCATCACCTGCTCAATAAAACTGTGGCCTAAATTGGATCACAGGCTCAGCCTCAGATTGACTCACTAGTGGTTACATTTTTGGCCTGTGCATTCTGTGAGCTCACTTAAAGCCTTGCTGGGGGCTGTGGGAGGAGAGGGAAAAGGGAAATAAATGATGCTGACATGAATGTTTGTGTTCATTAGTCGATTCTCACTACTGGTTTACACTTAAATCTCTTTGTGAATTTGACTCATGTTAAAAGAAAATCAGTTTGTTGCTCTTATCCACTCAGCATTATGTCCCTTGACAATCCTAAGTTACATTTCACCATTTCTGAGTCTCCTCCATGCAACTTTCCCATGCAAAATATGGTTCTTCAACTTTTACATGACAAGGCTGAGGGATTACCCAAATTTCTCAATTGGAAAATAAGCCAAACATAGCAAAACTGGATATGCAGATGGTTATTTGAAAGAAAATTGAACTGATAATAGTATGGTAGGCAGAAGGCAGATATTACTTAAAAAAAAACTAATAGAATTATAGTCAGGCAAATTGGAAATGGTCTTATAATTCTTCAAATATATCCTCTTTGTTTCATAGGTGAGGAGGGTGGAGAATAAAGATGCGCAACTGGTTAGCTCACAAATAACAGAGAGAGGAACCATGATTTCTCGTCAGTATAATTTCCCCTGTTCCTTTCTGTGAGACACCCTGTTTCCCAGCATCAAGTGTGTCTTTTTATTATTAAGCTTTTGAGCAGAAAGAACTATTCTCTGCTACTGGTGGTAAAAAAAGTCAGGGAACAGTGTGTGTCCATTACCAGCCAGAAAATTCTTGTGAAAGAGCTGTAGGAGTCATCCCCTGAGATCACCCACCAATCCAGTGTTGAATTTATCCCCACTGTGATTTGCCAAAGGGTTATATAATCTCTGCTGAAATTATGTAATCCACAGTCCAAGTCTGCCCATGAGTGTGTTTACTGTTCAACAGCCAGCCTGGGGAGGTTGTTCATCGTTCAGGGTGAATTTACCACTTTCTAAACTCCTTGGCTCTGCCTCATGGGCCCTAGGTAACAGGTCGGATCTTTCTTCCTCTTGCCAACCCTTCTGCGGGGAATTACAGATACATGTCAAATGTCTTCCTGACCTTCATCCCAAACCTCTACCAAGGAGAGCAAAGTCCTGTTAAAATATCCATTGGATCAGGTCAAGCCTCTGCTCAGAACCTTCCTGTTGCTTTCTATTTTAATTACAATAAAAGTGGGAATCTTCTGAAAAAGTCCTCAATGCTCCCATGACTTCTTTCCCCATTGCTTCTCTGATCTCTCCTTTTCACTCCTGTCTTGTTCACTGTGCCAGATCCACATGTTTTTCTCAGTGACCTTTGAGCCTTCTAGGCTGACTCCCACTTCTTCTGGGGCCTTTGCCTGGCATGATGGTCCCTCATACAGCATTGTGTCTCTCTCCTTCATCTCTGTCAAGTCTATGCCAAAAGAGAGTGTTCTAAAGAAGGCCTTCCATAACCACTGTTTTTCAAATTGTACCCATGTCTTCTGCCAGGAAATTCTATGTGCCTTCCCAGCTGTATTTTTTTTCTCAGTATGTCTCACTAACTCTCTGTGTAACTGGCTTATTCATTTTGTTTCTTCTTTGTGAGCCCTCACTGAATGTAAGTCACATGAGGACAGAGATTTTTCCTAGAACTGTGCCCAATATGTGTGTGCAATTTTTTTGTTTTTTAAATCTAAGATGAACTTGCTGTGGAGAAGAAGGTGATATGAAGCATAAGCTGTATGTTTGGGGTTCAAATGCCCATTCTATCACTAAGTGACCCTTGGAATAGTTAACCTATGTTCTCTCAGCTTCCGTTTTCTCCCGTGTGTATATTGTTAACTATCCTGTAGCATTGTGGTGATGATCTGGATGTAACTGAGAGAAACCCATACTTGTGTCTACTTACCATCTTTCCATCTGTGGCTGTAAGTCCCCCACTGCAGCCATGCTTTCTCTGAGCAGTGGATAACTGGGATGCTACAGCTCAACTCATGGATATTTAATTTAAAAAGAAGGAATAAAATAATGTTCCAGATTAAATCAAGCAGATGTCTATGACAAATTGAGAATGTATTAACTCATGGAATTCCAAAAAGATAAACAAACAATGAAGAGAGAAAGAAGGCACCTGGACCTCAGCAACAATGATGAAACTTGACCTCAGGGCCATCTTCTCCTTTGCCATTTATCCGCTTCTGTGTGTGAGTTAACTTCTTTTTCTTTTACTACATCTGCCATTTCCTGTACGTTGTGGGAGTTAGTACCATTCCCACCACTGTTCATGCCCTCTGGATATGTGAGTTGATGTGGAAGCAGAGGTTTTAGACAGCTCTGAGATGCAGAAGCCTTTGACTTGTGTGTCCCGTGTGTTATTACTGTCTCTTTTGTTCATCTTATGTGCCTGAGCAAGCCTTGACAGATAACCTATTATCCAAACAGTATAGTTTTAGGAGTGCATGGCAGCCTTATCAGTTATATTGAGACAACAAGCACCAATGAACAGGATCCAGAAAAACTAGTCACCCTGCCTTTAGCTTTTGACTCCCTCTCTTCCTCCCACAAGAGCTGTTTTTAGAAAATGTTTTATATCAATCATTTATGTCTCTGCATGAATCAAATTACCTTCTATACCAGGGAAATAGGGAAAGCTGGTGTCTTGCAGCTTCCACCAAGGCCAGGAAAGAAAGAGGAAGGGAAAAAAGATCTACAATGCTCCCCACTGGAACAAAAACTCATGACTGACAGCTCCCCCTTACCCATGCCCATTCTTCTAGATAAACAGGGAGAATGGGAGGAACAGGTGTTGTAGGGTCAAACATTAGTTACCCATGGGAGGAAGGGACTTGCGGCTCCAATTGTTGACGGAGTCCCTAGGGTGTCTATTTTACTTTTTCAGAAATATAAAAATTGTTGATTAAATGCTCAAAACTCCTTTATATATAATATATCCACAGTAGGAATAATTTTAACATTTAGACAGTAATTCTGACATTCTAAGTTATATTAGACATTGTCTCTATTCTTGTACTACAGTCTTTTATTAAACAAAAATTTCCATTAAAAAATAGGTTAACAAATTGCATCTCTTTGTCAGTTTTTTCTAAGTCTTCCCACAAGTCAGAATTTCACAGCAAGTGCCTTTCCCATCTCTATTCACATGTCCCTTTCACATTGCTCAAGAACTTTCCCCAAACTACCTCTCGTCCCTGAAGCCTGTTCTTACTAAACGAAAGTGATCCCCTTCTAAAAATTTCCCTTGATTACACAAAAAATTTACTCAAGTGTGTTAGAACCTTCTTGAAAAAAATGAAGAGTCATAGTTGACGTACAATCATATTAACCCTTTCTTCACATGTTTATTAGTTTTCTGTTGCTGATTGCTATTCAAGTAACAAGTTACACAAAGTAATGGCTTGAAAGAGCATCCATTTATTATTTCACAGATTCTTTAGGTAAAAAGTCTGGGCATGGCCAAACCGGTTTCTCTACTCTGTCTCTCAATGTTGAAATTAAATATCAACTGGGTTTCCACTCTGAAGCTTGGGGTCTTCTTCTAAGTTCATGTTGTTGTTGAGTAAGTTCAGTTTCTTGTGGTCGAAGGATTTTGTTCTCTAGCCATCTGTAGGATGGGAACAATTTCAGCATGGTTCCCTCCATAGGTCCCTTCATACTTCTAATCTCCTGACTTCCAATCTGCCCCCCATCCCCCATCTTGTAAAATGGAACTTAATCATGGGAGTGACTAAAACAACATCATTTGGTATATGAGACCACCTAACATAACCTAATCAAGGGAGTAACTAGTTCATCATATTCAACGGTTTTTTGTCTACATTTAAATGTAGGCCTCATATAAGCTATGTATACCAGAAAGTAGAAAGCCTAGAATCATCTTAGAATTCTGCCCACCACAGCATGACAGTAAAATTCCGAACTGGAAACCCTCAATTTCAAGTACTTGTGGATTATTAAAAAATGTGATTGCCAAGTCTCCTTTTAAGACTTTCAATTATATTGGATAAAGGTACTATTACTGTGGGGCAAATTGATGAAATAGTTTAATGATACCTTCCTTATTTGTTAATTACAGGAAATGAATTTGATTAGACAATGTATGCAAAGCACCTAGAACATTAAGCACTGCATGAATATTCGATATAGATAGCAGTAATATGCGTTTTTCATAAAAAGTCAAAAATGTTTTTAAATGTGGAGGAGAAATCTCCATCATTAAAATCCCATTTTCAGTTATAACTTCACTTTGTTGAAATGTATTATTCTAAATTATTAGAAACATTTGGGGTTTCTATATGATCTCAGTCAAGCAAATGACCAAAATTATTTGAAGGAAGTCACCAAAACCTTTGTGGGACATTCTGAAAGTTTGTAGTTTGGCTCTCACAGAAGGAACAGGAGTGACAATTTTCATGGTGGGAATTTTGGTTTCTTTTAGACTATTTCCCAAGACCCTCCAGAGACAAGCAAACAAAACCCACTCACAGTGCTCTTCATGGCAAGGTTCCCACTCCACAGCCACAGAGAGGTTGGCCGGCATTTCAACTCCCTCCTCACCTTAGCTTCATTATTCATATCAAAATGAAATGCTAACTGAATAGTAATTAATGGTTTTAAATGTGAGTAGTTTCCAAAATTGCTCTAAGAATTTGAAATCTTGGTCAAGTTCCATTCACTGCTACTGAATTGCCTTCCCGCTCTTCCTTTCGCACCTCATCCTACAACATGCCTTCAAGTTTGTAGATTATAGTAAACACGTGTGAAGATTTTATTTATTGTTTTTTCCAGATATTAAAAAAATAATATTAATTTCACCATTCTGCGCTGTAATTTAACCCCTAAAGTGAAGGCTTTAGACTGAGGATGATTTTTGCCAGTTACAGTATACTCTCTTATGATCTTGTCAATTATGAGGTCTCCAGGCAAAAAAGAGACAGTCGAGTCTCTTGCAGAGAGAGATGTTGATTTTTTCCTCCTAGCTTTTGAAGTTAAAAGCCAGTGCAGATCCTTATTTGCTGTCTGACTGTCTTGGAGATGCCAGTCTTTGTCTTTTTCTTAATCTTCCAAGAGAGTCTGTGTAATTTGTTACAACAAGTGTAGAAAAGTAAGACACACCCTGTTGTAACATGGCCATGTCAGGGCTATGTGTGGTCACATTGCTCTCTCTGACCACTGCCTGGAAAGGTTTTCTGTTTTAAGAACCTACATGATTAAATCGTGATCAAACCTCATTGTTGAGGAGTGTGCATGGAAGTGTAGGCTGAGCACGGACACTTTGAGGTGGGTGCTCATTCCTGCCATATGTGGTTGAAAGTCCCAGATCCTTTCTTTGCTTTCTCTAATGACACCCTGGTGGGTGAGTGGGTGGGTGGTTGGCATCTCTTTACAGTCTGGGGAAGGTGGAAGTCTAAGCTCCTTACTTCGACTTTGCCCATAGGTACAGTTGGGGCCATGGTCTTTTCTGTGGTATTTGGAGAAGGTTAAAGTTATTATCTAAAAGCTTTCTGTCTGGCTACAATGGCCTTTTAAAAATAATTTGGCTAGGGAAAGCAGGCTTTATGGGGGGCTTCTTTTCGTCTGTACCTGTTGGCGTTTCAAAGTTTATGGCCTCTTTACTCCAAGCGTGGGGTATATGAGGCTTCATGAAAACCCAGGGAAATCAAACTTGTACCCTTCCTTGGGTCACCAGGTCTCTAGCCCTTCTGCCTTTTCCTTTTCTTATGTTTGTTTTATGCGTAAGGTCCAGGAGTTTTATTCTACTTAGTGGAAAGACTAGGGTAGATATCTACTCCATTTTCCCAGAAGTAGAAAGTTCTCTATGAAATCATTTTAAAAAAATTTAGTACCTTTTAATCACTGAAAGACATTATTCTTTTTGATGCTTGAATTGTCCCAAAGTTGACGAGTGGGAGCCTTATGCTGCTGGCTCCTATGTTTACTTGACATGGCCTTGTTCATCTTTGAACATTCCAGTAACAATGATTCTCCCAGGCTCCCTTTGTACTTCTATCTCATAAATGGGAAAACTCTTGTATCATATTAAACTCAATATTTTTATTATTAACAATATCTTTTAATATTTAACTATTAAATAGTAAACAATAAACCTACTGATTAAAGTTTAACTCTCTTAAAAATTTAGTTTGAAGGTTAACTAAATTTCTTTTTGACACTAGAGAGTTTAATCCATCTATACTATTTTGGTTGCTATTATTTTTAGAATTATTTTTTATCATAGAGGGTTTTTTTTCTTTTTTCTTTTTCTTTCTTCTTTTATTTTTATTTTTATTTTTTGCCTTTTCATTCTGCCTTTTCCTCTCCTTTTATTTTGGTCTTCTTCTGACTTATTTTGAATTGACTGAGCTACTGATCCACAAACTGAAAATATGTTTTTAATTGTGACCTAGAATGTGACCTACTTAGAACTATTACAATAAAATTCCCTGGTGTGGTGTTTCTACCTACCAATCAGTTAAAATAAATTCAGATTTAGTTCATTGAAGGGCACATCTATTTTCACAAGATATGATGAAAATTTTATCTCTCCAAGGCTACGGAAAAATATCACAACTGTTGTTTTCTTTACTACAGGGCAAAATATTGACTAGCCTCTGTGGTTTATTTGAGGTTATAGGTCTCAGAAGATGTGAGGTATGCATGAGTCTCCATATCATCTCCCCACATTGTACAGGTCCAAAGCTGCGCAGACTTCACTTTGCTTTTAATATCCCACCTCACCAATTCTTGCATCAGCAAAGACCATCACATCATATGTAACTTTGCTGCTCATTTCCAATTGGCTTTCTTCTCCCCTGGCGTTTTCCCTACTTTCTTGTTAGGTCAGATATATATTTAAAAGGAGGTTTGGTGCACATTACTTATTTTCTAGGGGTTTTCTAAAATGCTTTTCTATTCCCAGAAATTTCCAGGAATACTTTTCATATAATCTAGTCTCTAGCCAAAAGTAGAGTCAAGTAACCATCTCTTATACTATTGTCAAAGAATTTCAATGGCAATTTCTTTTTTTCTTGCTAGAATACTGCCAACCAGTTTACTTTAGTCCATGGTTCTTGGTTGATGGAATTGACACTCCCAAAATAAACTAATTTGGGACCAAATTACCTGGCTAATAATGGGCCATATTTATCTCTTCAATGACAGGCTGGGGGAAAGGAGCAGAAAAAAGGAATGGTTTAGATCCACCCCCAAGACGGTAGGCTCACCATATGAGAACAACATATTGAGAAGAAATGGACAAGATTCATTTTTTAAAATGTGGTTATGATTGTGTATCAAAGAGTTTTACCACTTTCGACTAAAAGTTAACAGCCCTCCATCTTCCAGCTAGGCAAATATGGCCCAACATATGTCAAGCTCAGGTGCAAAGAATTAGTCACCCCTCTTTCAGAACAAAGGACACGGTGGATACGGAAACACAAAAAATGAGATCTTGAAATGACTGACTTGCCTGCATAAATTGGGTAGTACAAAATAATTACAGTATGCAGAGTTTAAGATACAAATTTGCCTACCTTCTGCCATTTATTATCTCTACATTTATCTCTGATCCAGAACACATCTCTAAATCAAGTCCAGTGTGTAACTGGCACTCAGGGCATTTGCTTTTAGCAGTAGGAGGCCAAGACAATGAGGCAAGAGAGAATTGTGACCCCTGAGCAGTCATCTCCTTTTGATCCATACCTACAGGGTGCACTTTGTTCTTTGATTCTACTCACCCTTCGGTTGGCCTCTGCTGGGAAAGGCAGAATTACCACAGCCTCTCTCTGCTTCATAACTGCAAATGGCTATGTGAGGACCGTCCTAGTATTCCACTTCAAATATCAGCTTCTCAGTTTTTGTCCTCCCCTCCTATGGTACTACACGCCCACATTCAGTAGTTGCAAAACTGTTCTCTATTGGAGAATAATGTTCATTACACATTGCATATTGGCAGGTACCCTAGACGTGTGCAATATTCTAATTCCATTGTTCTAAAAGCATGTGTATTAGGGACTTTGGCTCATTAAATCATGTTCTGATTTAGTCACCCACTTAAACAACATTTTTTTCCCTGAGCAACTCTTATGTTGCAGACATTGTACATCATGCTGCGGTAATGATGATGAATATGATACTCAAAGAATCCACAGGCCAATAGTGCCACAAATCATTAATCAGACAATTATTATACTAGAGTGTTTGACGTGTTATTATGGGAGAAGCAGAGGGTGCAACGGGAAGAAAGAGGGAATGTATGTAACCTAGTTTTTTGGAAGCTTGGAGGCCTTGCTGAACCTTGATTTTGACAATGGCCAGGAGTTGAGCAACATGGAGTTTGGTGAGGGTGGGCTTTGGGCACGGATGGGTTCCACAGCCAGGAACTACATGTGTGAAGACTCACAGGTAAGGGAGCCTGGTATCGTTCTTTGAAGGACAAGGACTGGGGGAAGACTGAAAGCAACTCAGTGCAATTGAGGCATCATGTGCAAGGGGCGAAATGACAAAATGGGAAATAGCATGAAAGATTCACGTAGAGAAAAAAGTGGGAAGAATGAGAGAATTTGCTGAGCTGGTAATAGCCCACATGTTCCTGGTAATTGTATGATTCTTCTCTGGATCTTGATTTTCTTCCTCATGAAATGAAGGTGACAGCCAAATGACCTCAGAGGTTACATCTGCTTATATCCTACAAAAGTTGCGTGTAATATGTCTCATTGTACAAAGGTTTCTACAAATAGCTTCTGTTAGTTGGGCTCAGGTGGGTTAATAATATTCTAGGTTGAGAGTCTTTGTATAAAATCCACAGGCTTGGTCTGCATTTTTTTTCCCCCTTATGAAAGTTCATCTCAGGTTCTTTGAACTACATTTTGTTAAACTACCACATACGCTGTTAATATTACAAAGAATAATATGAATTTCTTTTACCATTGGTGTAAAAGTCTAACGTTTCTCAATCGTAAGTACTGATTGAGCCAACTGCAATAGAGTTAATTTTAAAAGAAGTAACATCTCCTGATAGTCCAATTCAGCAATATAAATTATTTGAAGACTTTGTGAATAGTTGTTGGAAACTTCTTTCTTCTAGGGTCATGTTTTGAAATTAAGTTTTAAGGTAGAAAATATTCCTAATGAAAATTAACATCTGGGCTTATTTGTAGCCACTACCTATTGTCATAGTTAATGTGAAAGACCAAAATGGCAATATTTCTGGGTTTTTTGACATGCTTAAAAATGCTGCAAACAGGAATATGTTGTAAATAAAAGCATGTTCTCCATCAGATTAGAATCATTGTCTATCTCATCTCAGGACATTCGATTCATCTTTTGCATCTTTTTCTTCAATTTTGGTAACCTTGTTCTTAAATTTTTTTGAGATTACTAAATTAAAAAGGCTTGAAATCTTTGTGCTATCAATCTTGCAGTTTAGATTTTCTCACATACAAGATTGTATGAACCATTACGTTATCCTCATGCTTCAAATGAAGAAGAATCTCTGCGATTTTGCTAAATTCTCAGCATGTTTATCTTTCCCTATGAAGATGCTTCTAATCCAGTGTCAGTAATGTGGGAACTGTCTGTTGTTTTTCTAGGACTTGGGATGAATGGATTTTAATGTTCTCTCACTATTGGTGATCAATGGGATACATTTATTTGAATACTGCCTGAGTATAGGAGTGGAATATTTAGCTAAATATTTTTTCTTTTTTTAAACAGAAAGCTACTAAAGGGTTCATTTCAAAGTTCTATAAATCTCTTTGGGTCACATTGTTTTAGTACCCATAAGCCTTGTCTCATCAGCTCTGAACTCAATATACATAGAAGTACTGCTGGCATCACAAAGCTAAAAAGTGGTTTGAAGGGCTAATGATGAAACGCCTACACTTTCAGATGCTTTGGAACTCAACTGATTTCAGTCGATCTACATAGCGCACTTCAATAATTTCAACCGAAATTATCGGTGATTAATGCCAGTTACTAGTAGGTGGGATATCACAGCAACATCATATAGTAAGGGCTAGGAAAGGCAAGATAATATTCCAGGGAAACCCATTTCTTCTTAGATGTAAAAATTCTTGCACTCTCACTTGTTCACATAGAAAATATATTGCAACCAAGACCTTTACAGTCACTATACACAAATACAACCTGATTCTTACAAACTGGATAGTTTGCTATGCCATTATATACAAGTTTAAGTCTCTCTTTAAGTGTTTTTGTCCACACTTTCAATTTCTACAATGTTGTGGCTCTGTAAGTTCCCAAGGTCCAGCCTAGGGGCGACCTGCTCCCCGAGGGCCTCCGCAATCTCCAGTAGAAAGTGAAATCTCTCTGCCCTAGATCTGGAGCCTTTCAGGTCATCTGACAGGACATCATATCCACCCCAACTTGTTGTTACTCATTCAGGCAGTGTCTTGCCCTCCTGTTCCAAACCATGAACATTTGAAGACAGCGATGACATTTGATGCTGTTTCCCCAGTGTGTCTAGCACAGTGTTATTGGATGCTTAATGAATGTATGCTAAATAAAAATGCTTCTTAAATATTAAATAGTAAATTGTTGATTGAAAATCAACTCACGAAAGCAACACAAAGTGCTCTTTGTAAGTAGCTAGCTAGCTTTCAGGTGGAAGTCAGATTATTTCAAAACTGTTAGTCATAGTAGGTTGCTAATGAAGTTGTAATTTCTTGGTTGTATATATCAGTACTCTAGCAAATAACACTGAAAATTTAATTAAAGCATACTGTTGTAGTACCTTTTCATTGTTTCTTCCTTTTGTTTTTCACATTTGATCTTCATATCAGTCTCTCAGGAGAGGAGATATTCATATCCTCATTTTATAGAAGAGGACAGTGACATGGGCAAAGGTAGCCATTTTGGGTCATACAGTGGAGGGCTCCTTGCAACTGGCTGAAAGCTCTTTTATTGCCATTTTTCAAACTATGTCCTTCAACTGCCCTCTTCTGTATTTGATCTGAAACCTCATTTTCCATAAAATTTTAGATGTAAGTGTTGTATGTATATCGCACACACCTCTCTCTCTCTCTCTCTCTCTCTCTCTCTCTCTCTCTCTCATACACACACACACACACACACACACACACACACACACAAACACAATACTTACACACAGTTCTCACTTATTTCCATCTTAGAGAACTTTAAATGCCTTATTGATTCTTTCGAAAGGCACTTTATGGGCTATAAGAGGATCTATGTTGGTTTTTGTTTGCAGGTAGTCAGTTATGAATATAGGAACACCATCTTTGGTTTTAAATGTTGTAGAGCAAAAGGTCAACGAGAAAGAGACCTGAAAGATTCAAAACTAACCAAAGAATCGAATGAATTCTTTGCGCGTAAAACTGCAAAAGCATTCATGGGAGACAGTAAACCATTTAACTTTGATCCTTTTTCAAATCATCAAACATAAGACCATTAATTCCGGTGCAGAATTTTGTTATCACACAGGAGCACTCAATTAGCCAGCATTGTAGATGAGCACACCAGACTGTGAGGGACTTTTGGAGTGACTCTGACTCTGTCATAATCAAAGCCCATCAGCCTACAGTGCTTTTTTGCTCCCAGGGCATTAATGATTTCTTCTGGCAGCTTGACTTTCAGCTGATTCTATCTCAGTTACCAACTTCTCCCTCCACCTGAGGCTCTAGATTGATCTCCTTCAGACACCTAACAATTCAAACTCAGAAATAAAATATCTACCCTTTAGTTGTATTTTCGGGTGTATTTAAACAGAGTAGTTGCAAAAAATGGCAGGGGCAGCCTGCCTAGATCCCAATTGCTATGTGATCACTATGAGAAGGCAGATGCAGGTGTTCTTTTCCTCATTTTTGTAACTTTGAGGGGACTGAGGCTTAGAGATGTAAAATCTTTCTCGCTGAGTGTATTTATTATGTTTTTTCACTCTCTATATTTTATGATGTTTTGCTATGGTGGGGCATTGTGGACTTGGGGAGGGCCTTCTGCCCCTTGCCAGAGTTAGCTAAAGTCTAGAGATAGCAAACAGCTTGCTCTAGCGTGCCTTGATATGCAAATCAAGCAATCTTGAGTTCATAGTACCCATCTTATCTGGTGCCAACAATCTGGGACACCACTATTCCCCTGCCCTCAAACACCCTAGGGCCAGTTACAGATAACCACCCCTGCAGACCAGAACCTATTGGAACTCCCTTAGCAAAAAAGAAGAAAAAAACAAAGAAAACAAAAGGTAAAATGAAGGCTCTGGACCCTGCTTTCTTCTAACTTTTCCTGCCTCCTCACCTGCCCCAGTGCTTCCCTCTAGGGCCATGCATGGGATGGCATGCCCCCACCTCTTAGGATCTATGAGTAATAAACTATTCTTTCAAGGCAGTTGTCTCTGTGCCTGTCATCTTTCCTTACCTGACTAAATAAAATCTTGTTTTAAATCACTGATGTACAGCTAGAAAGTGGCGAAGCTGAACCCAGACCCAGGTCTTTATATTCCTAGCAGAGTTGTCTTTCTACAATATTATATTCTTCAAAAACACCATGTAACATGGCATTTAAGGTTATTATGAAATACGAAGACATGGTAGAAAAATGAATTTTCCTTTGTGTTTTAAAGATAGCTGGTACTTTTTATCAGAGCCCTGGCTACAAATATTTTATGTTGCTTAATAGGAAAATTTGTACTAAAACATCTGGGTATTAGGTAATTTGTTTGCACAATTTTGAAGCTTAGAAACTTGTCAGCATGCAAGTGAAAGGAAAAAACCAGCACAGATTTCTATCCAGAAGGAGAGTCTTCCGGGTGATCTTCCTCAGTGTGTTTGCATGAAGTAAAGAAGGAAGGAGACATGACAGATACATAATAAAGAGTGTTAGAAAATAGGAATACATTTCTTCAATGAAGCCAAGGATGGCTAGCACCGAGGAAATGATCAGTATCAATTATGCTTCATCATTCCAACCACAAGCCTAACCACTTTGGAAATAGTTTAAGTTTTAAATTGAGTTTTTACTCACATGGGAAAAGTCAAACATCTAAAGTTTCTGGAGAAAAAAAATACTTATAACAGGAGGTTGCTCAAAGTTTTTTCTATATTTGACATCCACGTACTAATGCAGTTTTGTTTACATTCAATCAACTCATGCAAATCTACATCAATGAAGAAAGGAAAGCACAGATATTTTAAAACAGCAAAAAGCTTCCATTTATCTTTTGCAACCTATGTACTTTCCTCTCTATTTTTGTCTGGGCCAATAAGCTACTGTTATCATTGTTACTGCTGAAATTTAACATTGAGTTTGGACCAGTTTTGCGTCAGCTTGTTTACCAAGTGTTTCACCTGCATTCTCTCATTTTATTCTCACTACATTATGGAAGAAAGAAACTATTTTTGACCCTATTTTTCAGATGATGGAGTTGGCCGTTAATGAGCTTAAATATCTTTCTAAGTCACATGTCTAGAAAGTGTCTGACAGCAAAGCTCTTGTTTTTAAGCCCTGTGTCATAGTTCCCTCAAGTTTATCGTATTCAGCGTCCTAGTAAAAGTCAAAGAACAAGCTAGTTGCAGCTGTGCTGGCTGACAATGTAGCCCCAGCCATATTTAAATATAACAAAAATGTCAGTTTTCCAGTTGCACAGCTACACTTCAAATGCTCAGGAGCTACGTGTGGCTGTGGCTACTTAAATGAACAAGACAGCTATAGGACAGTTTCAAGAAAATTCTCTTGGTTGGCACTGGTCTGGAAGCATACTGAATGTGGGTATGAAGCATGCCAAGGCAGAGATTTTGAGCTATTGTTTGGGGAAGAGAGATTCAAATATACCACTTAGAGGTGTCTGTTCTATTTTTTTTCTTCTTCTTCCTCCTCCTCCTCCTCCTCCTCCTCCTCCTCCTCCTACTTCTCCTCCTCCTCCTCCTCCTCCTCCTCCTCCTCCTCCTCCTCCTCCTCCTCCTCCTCCTCCTCCTCCTCCTCCTCCTCCTCCTCCTCTTCTTCTTCTTCTTCTTCTTCTTCTTCTTCTTCTTCTTCTTCTTCTTCTTCTTCTTCCTCCTCCTCCTCCTTCTTCCTTCTTCTTCTTCTTCTTCTTCTTCTTCTTCTTCTTCTTCTTCTTCTTCTTCTTCTTCTTCTTCTTCTTCTTCTTCTTCTTCTTCTTCTTCTTCTTCCTCCTCCTCCTCCTCCTCCTTCTTCTTCTTCTTCTTCTTCTTCTTCTTCTTCTTCTTCTTCTTCTTCTTCTTCTTCTTCTTCTTCTTCTTCTTCTTCTTCTTCTTCTTCTTCTTCTTCTTCTTCTTCTTCTTCTTCTTCTTCTTCTTCTTCTTCTTCTTCTTCTTCTTCTTCTTCTTCTTCTTCTTCTTCTTCTTCTTCCTCCTCCTCCTCCTCCTCCTCCTCCTCCTCCTCCTCCTCCCATAGGTAATAAATATCTGTAGGAAAAGTAAAGGTTTGCTTTTCTATTATAACGTGTTGTCTCCTATTTCCCTTGGTAGAGGAATATTTTTATTCCTCCATTTTTAACGTTTTCAGGGAGGGTTTTACTTCAACTTATAATAATTTAAGAATTTGCCCAAGAGTTTTTGTGCAGATACATATAATCTTTCATTAAAAATATGCATAGTATAGTACTTTAGAAAATAATTAGTTGCAACCAACTTTCTTCATTAAAAAGAAAAACGTAGACATAAACATACAACATTCTCTAATTCCTACTGTTTGTATAATTGATTTAACTCCATCCAGCCTACAAGAAAACTTTGAAAACATATGCTTATGTTTATGTCACACTCCTTGGCCACTATGCTTGTCCAGAAGAGATCTCCCTAAAACAAGTTTCTTTGGTTTCACTTTACCCATATTTCCTTCTTAAAGCAAATTTCTTCTACCCCCACATATCTGATCTGTTTCTTGGACATTGTATAAACATATAAATTAATAAAAAGAACTTTTATTAATCACAAATACAAAAGAAGTTTGGGTGGTGTTTAGGCTTTCAGTGACTCAAAGTCCTGAAAACAGAAAGCAAAATAGAGTCTCTACTATTCTCCTCTTATGAACAAGGTAAAATTCCGTGTTTGCCAAAGGTGTGGGCATACCGTTTGATGACTGTATAATTTAACCAGATGCCAAAAGGGGAAAACATAAAAGCCGCCTCACCATTGTCTCATAACAGACTGAGTTTACCTTAGCAGCCACCAGCACAGCTTTCTCCAGGCAACAGTCAAAGCTGCCCCTTTTATCTTCCCATCTCTTAATTTTGGTGTTCCATGTGGTACCTGGAACATAGTGAGAGAGACAAAGATATCAGTTATTATACCTAAGTGTTTTACACTTATCAACTCATTTAATCCTCACCATAACTCTGTGATAGGTTCATTATTATCCCCATTTTAGAGCTACATGTTTTTCATCAATACCTTTGTCATCACTTAAAGCCACGTGTTGATTTTTGTAGTACATTTTCCAGAACATGTCAACTTTACTTTTGCCTACGTTGCTCTAGACATAGCAGCTTTTCAAACAAGAGCAGATATAATACTGGAAACTTTAGTCCCAGACACATTTCCCACTGGAGTCTTGGGCTTACTCCAGTGTGGTCTGGAGGGTGCTCTGCACCGGGGCACACTTGCCACCTTGGAGCTCCTCTATCCTAGGCTCAGGGAATCAGCTTCTTAGATTCCATGTCTTTTTATTGAATTATTGTTTTGGGGGAACCTCATCATGTAGTATTCCAAGAAAGAATGCACTGGAGGACAGATTTTTGAAGATCTTTTATGTCTCTATTGGATTTCCAACACTGCTATCTGATAACTTTAAATCTCAAGAGCTTCCTTTTTATTACGATCTGTTCTTATTTCGTGCATGCAATATCTTGTCTTTTTCAGGATATTAATAACAGCTCTTTTGAAGATTTTTAAATTTGTTATTCTCACAAATTAGTTCTTCTCACTTTTTTGTTTGTTTGTTTTCTTGCTTTGTTGTCACTTATATTAGAAAGCTAGAATCACCTCGGATGTCTGGCAGTTCTCAGTTATCTGCTTCTGTTAAAGAATGAGACATTAATAAGCTATTGGGAAACCCTGAACACATAGATGATATCTGTTGACTGCAGGATTTGTGATAGAATTATTTGGTAAGTGTTACTATTAGGGAATCTGAAATGTCAGTATGTCTAGGTCTTCACTTTTGGTTGCTTCAGAATTTGGCACAAACCATACCACTGTATCCTGATTACCCTGGTTTTGTTTCTTTGCCACCAGGGGTCACCGTGGTGTTCTTTGCCTTATACACATGAGCACATCTCTTGCTTAGATAAAACTCAGTCTCATCTCGAATATAAACTTCTTCAATTTTAAGAAGAGAGGTGTATTCCCTCTGATTCCAGAGATCCTGCTTATAGCCAGCAAAACAGGCCTTGGACCATAGCCTTCCAGACATATTTGTTGTTTCTGAAGTCCTGTTCTGAGCAGATCTCCACAGGCCCTAAGATGCCAGAAAAAGAAAGACCGAGGGTTTATTCTTTTAATTTTAATTCCACCATTTTAAGGAAAAGTAACAAAATGGGCCAAAAAAAGTTTAAAAATTCCTTTGAAAACCTCAACCCACAACAATGAGTTTTAGGGTGAGAATTGACTTTCAAATGTTTTTAGATGATGATTTGTGAATTATCTATTTTTCCTGCTATGGCGGAGGGAACCAGTGTGAAAAGTAAGAATGTCATTTAATATTAATTTATCTCTGACTAAAGGAATTACTAAGAGCTGAAACTCAAACCAGGTCATTCATTTTAATATTTTCTGTTCACAGGTCAAGTAAGGATTTGGTAATGGGGGAGGCCAAATTTACTAGCTAGACTAATTTTTAGAATTAAGCATAATTTTTATTTTTAGTCATCTATGGTAAAATGAATATTAAAAATAAAATCATTCTTTGAAAACAGGTACATTTAACTGTGATTAAAGGTAAAAACATAGATATTGTGGCAGGGTGCTTTCTGCTATGCCTCTTTCCTTTCCTTGCAACTAGTCTATTTCATTCATTCTGTGTTTGAGAAGAGGAGCCATATTGGAAGAGGAAAACAGAGAGTGGGCTCCACTTCTCACCTAAGAAGAAATCATGTTGATTCAGTCAGAGCCTCAAGGCCCTCGTTCTGTTAAGTCAGAACAGAACATTTCCTATACACTGATCTAGAGGGTGAGGACATAGAGTCACATCTTTTTTACCCCTTGTCCCTCTGTAGTTATTTTTGGACCTGATAGAAGACAGTGCTCAGCAACACTAAAATGGAAGCTATTTAATTACGAATTCTACTCTGGCAGGCAGTGGGTCTCTTGTGATATTCAGATATCCCCAGGGTCTAACCTGGTACCTGACATCTGGTATATAATCAACAACTACTTGCCGAAGGAGAGAACACAGGAGTGCATGAATGCATATGTGCCTGGGAGGGAGGCATAAAGGAAGGAGAGACCTCTTCTCAAGTCTCAGCTCTGCCATGAACTTCCGCAAGACCTTTCATCTCTCATCTCTTCAGTTTCATCATCCGGGCTGGATGATCTTGGGATCCTGAACCAAGGTCCATTCCCCAAGTGTGAATTCTGTATCTGGTTTTACGGTAGTCACCCCTTCTCCAATGCTTTCCACAATGCCAGCTGCCTCGTGGCCAGCAATCACGGGAAGAGGTGTGACCTAGTTTCCATTAGTCACGTGCTCATTAAACCAATAGACGCCTGTGGCCACCATCTACAGGATAAAAAGAGGATAAACAGATTCAGTAAAGATTATGTCCCTCAGATGGACTTTACATGCCCATTTTCCTAAAGTTGGGCTGTTAAAGACTTTTCAAGGGTTTTTCTAGTGATCCCCACTCTTTCCAAGTATCAAAGAGTCCATTTGTCCCCAGGACTATCCAGTCTAAAACCCTCGTCTTCTTTCCTTTCCAGCCTTCAACAGTTTGGAATAATCTGTAAATTGTTTCTGAAATATTTAACTCTTGCGTAATAGACAAGAAAAATGCATCTTTCCTTATAGAAGTAGAAATTGCAGAATAGCACCAAGAAAATTAAGTCAGTTAAGTTCCACTATCTAATGCTAATGAATTTTGAAATCTTGATATAAATCCCTTTGCACTTTTTTCTGTAAAACCACATTAATTATGTTTTTTATTTTATTAGTGTGAAAGAATTTCAATCTCAAACAGAATCAGAGATATAAAATGGAAAATATCATTCATGTGCCATCAGGAAAGCAAAACATAGGGACTGAGAGCCTGATTTCCTGTAAATGCCTGATTTACAGAAAACTAGCAATATTGGAATTTTCTTAAATAACGAGGAGTTGGTCAGGGGTTGCCACATATCAACTTTGGAAAGTTTTGCCTGTGTTTTCCAGAGACATGAACAAAAATAAGCCAGGTTGGGTTTATCTCACAAATTAAGTTGAATTGAGCTTTGTTGGTGTGATTGGAATGCTTTTTCTCCTCTGATGAGAAAAGGTTTCAATAAAATACAAACAAAAGAGTACATGGTACAATGTTATTGTCAGATTCAGCAAAATTCAGGGCCCACACTAATACAACAAGACAAGAGGAAGCATGAGGTGATCATAAAAGATGTGATCATAAAGAATATATACGCATTTTAACAGACTTTAAGTAAACGCTCACCTCTTTAAATTTCCTGCCCATAAGTACAGTATGTCCCAGGCCCTCAAGGGATGCGCCTATAATTTGCTACAGGTTGCATGTTCCAAATTGCAATTCCTCAGCTATTCCTGAATAAATTCATCTTTTGACCATTTTGAGCTCGACTCAACTTACCTCTTTATTTGGGTTGACATTAGAATTATACTGCATATACTCTGTTCTCTTTTTAAAAATTTAACAATTTTTATTCATATCTTTCCTTGAATCACGAGAAATGTAATTCCATTGTTTGGATTACCACATAAAAGTGCCTCTTCATGAATTTTTGGTTATTTCCATTTTTACTATTCTCTAAATTTTTTAAACCTACAATTAATTAGAAGTGAAAAAAAATGTTTCACCTTTACATGAACTTCATCAGCCTGAAGGGCTGTAGCCTCTACCTCCTCAATAAAAAAGGGTTTCTTTAATTCCCATAGCACAGCTGCTTTGCATTTTATTACCTGGAAATTGAACAGAAAGGTGATACCAGTTTATCCCCACTCTTGAAGTCAGGAATTGTGACTTTCATCTTTTTATGTGCAACATCTAGCCCCATGTCTGGAACCTAACAAATGTTACATGGAAATGGACAACCACTGATTTGCAAAGAATACCTTTTTAAAAATTGTGTGAAGCAATAACATGGAAAGAGAAACAAAATTAACTCAAATGAGACATTGAGATAAAATGGAACATTTTCTTTTAGGCTATCCTTATGTGTTTTTTCCTCCAAAGGTTGTTTATTCCTGATATTTCCCAATGAAGTACTGAAATGGGTTGTTTACCCACAACTGTTGGCTTGTACATGAAGTTTTAGATCACACTATTTCACTGACGGTTTACACAACATCTATTTCCCCCTTGCTCAACAATCCACTGAGCCAAAACAATCAGGCTTTTTGATTCCAGTTGCATACTTGCCTCCCTGCCAGGATGACTTCTCTTTGTCTATTTGCCTATTCTCTTTTGCTTTTTTTCTCCCCACTGTTTCTACATACTACTTGTTTGCACCACTCATTTGAAAGTTAGCTCTGGTAGCTGTGGCTTCTAATCTAATTTATGTGCAGTGATTCTTTCCAGATTAGATGTGAACCAAAAACTGCAGAGGTTACAGCTGCATGCACCTGTGCGTGTGCGCATGCGCTCATACACACACACACACACACACACACACACACACACACACACACACACACGTGGGCACAGCTTTCAAAGTTGAGTGGGTAGTGAGGCCATAAACCCAGGTGGATAACCCAGGAGTTAGATCGACTATGGAAAAAACGAAGATTTACTTTTGCCCATGGTTTGAGTGATCCAGGTAGTTATTCCCAGTAGCTGGAGAGTTAATGCGGGTCAGTAGGGTCAAAGTGCTAAGCTATTCTTAGGGCAAAGTGTTAACTCTCGGCGATATTTCTGTCGTGCACATGCTGGAAAATGAGAAGAAGATTCTTCTTTTAAAAGTAGAGACCTCATATTACAGAGCAACTGAGTGAGATTGGGAGACATCAGGAAATGATTTGATGTTTCCCCTTTTAAGGAGTTGTTGTTCCTACAAACACTGCCTAATGCTCCTGATGTGAAAGGAACATGCACGACTTCCTCCATGGAAGCCCTCAGTCTGGTAGCTAGGACTAAATGAAATAGATCTCCAGTGTAAGGAAGTAGCTCTGTTTCTTCATTTTACCCCTACTACAACTGGAGAAAATAATTTGGATAACGTGAGATATTTCCCATGGTTTGATCACTTAATAAAGCAGCTGGAGGAAAGAGATGAGACTTGATAATCTTCAAATAAGGCAAACCTCAGAATGTGGTAAAACCGGCTTTCAAGAAAATACTGGATGCTATAATGACAATTTGTTAAAGTTTCAGATGAACAATAGCCCACTCGTTTTGAATTCTGCAGTACCAAGCATCCTAGAAGCAGGTAGGTAGGAAATAGGTCCCCCTAGTAGTGCTGGGGATGAGGTCCTGGCACCCAGTTCTCTCTCTCTCTCTGTCTGTCTCTGTCTCTGTCTCTCTCTCTCTCTGTCTGTCTTTCTTTCTGTCTCTATTTTGGGGTTAGTCATTCCTTGATCAAGCCGACTTACTTGCAAGTTAGTTTCTCTTGAATCTAGCCAAGTGCTTCCCAGGACCTTGGTGGCTTCATGGGAAGAGCCTACTTCTATGATTCTCATCTGCAGGATGAAAGCTCTGACATGGGTCCCCTATTTTGCAAAAATAAATTCTAGGTGCTTTAGCACCTTTCATACCTAGGGAGACATGCCAAATGTTCTTTTTCAAAGTAAAGAGAAGCCAACGTCATGAATATCTCAAGAGCTGTCATCCTAATTAGAGACTTTGAAAGTGAGAGCTAGATTGGACTTTAGGAAACAGGTGCTTAGAGTTTTAAACCCAGGCCTTCTGATGAGGCCACCACATCAGACTTGAGAGGCAAGTTGTCTCCACATTCACAGTACAACATTTGCACTTTAGGGATTGTTTTTGGTAGGAAAATTTGTTTACAAAAGGGTTTGTTGAGTAAATAGCACTATATTTGAGGCATGTCAGGATGTTATATGATGATTCTTGGCCAAAACTTGCATTGAAAGTTATAAAATGCTAACAAAGTTAAACGTTTTTTTTTTTCAAATGTGCAATTGAAAATTCAAGTGAACATTATTTTTAATTAGAATGTTGACTCGGATTTTAAGTGAGAGTCTTATTCATTCACAGTAGATTAAAATAAATACAAATTTGAAATGAAATGTTTGACGATCTCAAAGAGCTGTTGCCAGGAACATGACTTGCTGCCTCATTTGATTCTTCAGCCAACACGAGGACTTATTTTGCGTGTCGGACACCTGGCAGCCAAAAATACA
This sequence comes from Cynopterus sphinx, assembly GCA_030015415.1. Lineage (NCBI taxonomy): Eukaryota > Metazoa > Chordata > Mammalia > Chiroptera > Pteropodidae > Cynopterus > Cynopterus sphinx. Next base: position 123,645,821 of record CM057382.1, read on the forward strand.
TGGTCCTCGTAATTCAATTCAGCCACAAATGTTTATATAGTGTTACAGGACATACAATGTGCTACATGGTAGTCTTTTGAAAAAGAACTTGGAGCTCGGTCCCTATCTTCTGAAGCTTTACGATAAAAAAGGTTGAACTCTCCGGGAAGGCACCAGTCCCTTCTCTGTAGCCTGTGGGATGACTGGCAATGACAGAAGAATGGTAGACAGTGCTACTGGATCCTAAGGCTGGTTGCATCAGGTAACTGGAATTTTCCTCTTCTTTCATGAAGGCAATCCATCTCTATGAGGAAGTGAAGAAAAAAGATGAACACATACATGTACATGGAGAAGATCAATGCTACAAGCTAGTTTTTGAGGCATCAGTTAGCTAATTATTAAAGAGAAATATTAAAAAAACAGAGATGTAAAGAGAAATGAAAAACAAGAAAGAAAATGCTGGTGGGAGGCACTTTTGAAGACTGAGTCAAGGTCATGGTAGAAAGAGCTTTCCTGGGAAAGCTCTGTACAGTCCTTTCTTCCTCTAAATAAAAATCAATCCATATCTGTCTTGGTATTAACTAAAGCATGTTCTTGCCTGACAGGTGAGTGAGGAAGCTGACTATTGAGATAATTAAATGCATGAAATTGTTCATAAGGAATTAGCATTTTTCAGCTTCATGAAACTGAACAATTTTATTAATGTTTTGAGGCAAATAGCAGCTCTAATGGCCTTTCTATAGTTCTCAGTAGGAGATGGTCAACTTTTTAAAAATTACTGGCCTTTGGTCATATGGTTCTTTCAACTGAGAGTTTTGCCTTTCTCTTCATGGGGGCTGCTTCAGCTCATCCTTCGCCCTCACCCTAACAAACATATCACAAATGTAAGCAATATATTTCTATGTTTATTTACTTTCTTTTCTTATTAAATTTACTGGGGTGACATAGGTTTATAAAATTATATAGGTTTCAAGTGTACAATTCAATAAAATACCACATGCATATTTCATTATATGTTCACCACCCAGAGTTAAATTTCCTTCTGTCGCCATATATTTGACCCCTTTACCCTTATGTACTTCCTCCCCAACCCCCTTTCCCTCTGGTAACCACTAAACTTTTGCCTGTTCCCTGAGTCTCTGTCTGTCTTGTTCTTTGGTTGCTTTCAGTTTTATATCCCATGTATGACTGAAATGACATGGTCTTCAACGTTTTCTGTGTGATAAGGGGTCTCTTACTATACTACACATTCTATAAAGGCAAAGACCATATCCATTTTATTCATCGCTGTGAGCTAGGTGTTTACCTAACTCAGTGCTTGGTCCAAGGTTAAAGTGGGAAAAAGATGCCAAATCAACAAACATCCTTCGCACATCAGAGAAGTGATTAAATTCTAGAATACTTTTTAAACTGGAAACTGTTTCATTTAACATCCCGCTAGCTATTTCTTGCTTATTTGTTATTTCATGTAACACCCAGGAACTCAGAGTGACATTGCTTCATGGCTTCATTGACTAGAAATGAAAAATATACAAAAACTATCAATTTCCTGATCTCTCCTTAGAACCAGTGTTTTCAGATGATTTGAAAAACTGTTCATAGGCAGATTTCCCTGGCAAGATGGTAGAAAGAGGTCTGTTCACTCTTTGGTCATGACAAGCTCAGAAGTAAGATATGACTTCACAAAATCTCACAATAAATATTAAATATGTAAACTAGTGACATATGTAACATTTATAAAAATAGGATTTATAGGAAGCTCTAAGCATAAAGTGGAGTTCACTTTAAAAACTGATCTGAGTGTGTATGTTTATTCTTTCTGGCATTTATTTCTTTTGATGTAACTATATTTTTATGTAACTTTAGATATTCTTATTTATTATGCTTTTGAAACGAGATAAAAACCATAAACATTACTTTATTTCACGTCTTTTTCTGGTTAAAAAAGTGTTTAATGAGGAAGTTTGTACTTCAGGAATTAGGTCCTAGGGTCTTAACTATACTCCCCGTGAACAGATGAGGGAGATGTCTCCAAGTAATTCTTTGGAGGGAATCATACATGTACATACATATCACCTGTTTATATATGTTGAATATATGATACATTTTTGGAAACTTAGACTATAAGTACTGTCAGGATTGCCGTAGCTATTTCTAGCTGATGTTTGAAGGTAATTCACAAAGCAATTCCATATACTCTTCAGGTATTTTACTTTCTTTATTTTTTCACAAATATAGGTTAAACCTAAACTGATAAAATGGTTAAAGAAAAACTTTGACCCCTTGGATTTAACCCACATTTCATTGGGACATATTTATTGTGCCAAAGTGATTCATAATTACCTGGACATTTTGCAATCAACCAAAGCAGGCATGTCCAAACTATATTACATTATGTTTAAACCACCATTATCTGCTGTGCTTACCTTTCTTGTTTTTCTTATAAACAATTTTGTATGTATTTCAGGTGCTTTAATTCTTTATCCATAACCAATCAAAATGCCATATCAAAATGAAGCTCCTTATTCAAACAAAATGTATCGCCACTAAACATTGTGTAAAGTATTAAAAATTTATTGAGAATTTCTATTATATTATACATAGTTGGATACAAAGATAGTAATGCCAGTGTGTTGTACCAAAAAAAAATTTTTTTAATGGTTAAACAGTCATTACTAAGTAAACAGGGACTCAGGCACTTACAATCCTACTTCATTGAAATGAACATTAGGATGCATATTGCAATGAGATTCTAGCGGTAATTTTATATTTAAGAAATATTATTAAAAGGCATATTTTCTGAACTAATATAGGCTGGCAATAGACTCTTGCACCTTGATACTATGCTTTTTTAGATTCACCTAGTTATATACAGATGATACTTAAAGTTAATTATTAAATTTTTCCTAAAATTTTTCTTTCTTTCCTAATCTAATCACGTTGTAGCCTGCAATGTACTGATCTCAAAACGAAATGCAATTTATAACATGTGCTTCAAAAATAGTTACAATTGAATCCAAATAAGAATGTTTACAAAGTGTTAAAGTCCATCCTCAATACATTGTTCTGAACGGATAATATTCAGTAAAATAAATATAATTTAGGAAATACGTGTATCATATCTTTACATGCTAAATCTTCTCTAATTGGAGTCAGCTGGGCAAAACTCTTTGTGAAAAATCTCCATATATATGTCTCTTCTCAAAATATATCAGTACAACCTTCAAAAATGTACGCTTAAAATGATCATAGTGTTGATGCAAGCCCCCTGGCTAATTTCTCTGTTGGCATAAAACTAAATATTCATTTCATAAAGACTGCATTTCTTCACCAAATCTTCTACTTCAGCTTGTATTAATGAAACAGATCCAGGATCTAGTAGAAGTGCATGTGAAAAGGAAAGCTCCAGGTCACCATTACACAACATAGTCCTCCTACCACTTCGAATCTTAAAACGTCAGGACTGTTCGGATGCTGAAATGTAAAAATGATCATTTTAGTGATTTGTGTCCATATCTTCCAAACAATGATAAAGTACAGAAGGCAAGAGACCTGTTCCCACACGATTGTGTTAACATGTCCAGGTGAGAGATGATTGGACTGAACTAGGTAATGCTCATTGGCAATGAGGGGGAGACAAGCTGGAGGAGACACTGCATCAGTTTGCATGAAGTAGGCAATAGTGAAAAAGAGGTCACAAGTGATGCTCTGGCTCCATGTTTGTAAAAGCAAAGTACATGGCATTATTTGCTAAAATCAAACATTCTGGTAGGAGAATTATTTGGCATGAAATTGATACAAGTGAGACATTCAAGTGGACAATGCGGGAAGTAGATGGACATTGAAGAGCTTAGATTTCGAAAGGTCAGTTTGGAAGCCACTGCATTAAGGTGACATTTGAAGCAAAGATCCTGAGAGCAGAATTTATGTTTCTTTGGAAAACAGTTAGTAACTCTTTCAAACGGGTCATATTAAGCCATTTCTTTTGCTTAACTGAGTGAAGGTCATTTGGACAGTTTAAGCCATTGTTTTCTTGCTTAAAAAGAGTTGAATGTATGTTCATAATACAATGGCCTAGTAGTCTAGAACAGTTGTAGAGACAAGAGACAACACTGAAAAAGCACTCAAGGGAAAACTGAGGAGAATTTGGATCTCAGGTTAATGTACAGTTGGATCCTTTTGTTAATAGAATGCAAATCCTTGACACATAGTTGATGTTCAATAAACTTTTATGGACCCAGTGAATGAAATCCTATTTCTTCTTGTAGACAGGCTCTCTGATTGCTGTTCCAGACGTCCATGAGCAGACATTTGTAGTTGATGTTTGTGTGCATTTTTTGTATTCTACCTCTACACTCACCCTACCCTCAGAAACAGCAAGAATAGTGAGAAGAGCACCCATATTTGCTCAGAGCCTGTCCGCTCCATCAAAGGAGTCCAGGGCGTGGTAAAAGAGCTCAAGCTTTGCATTGAGTTTGCATCTTGGTGCTACCCCAACAAAGTCTGGCAAGTTATTTATTTGTCTCTAACAATCTTAGTTTGTTCAATCGAAAATGGTAAAGATCATAACACCTGACCTGCATGGATCAGAGAAAGCATATTTGTAAAAGCATGTCAAAAACTATGAAGAAAATTTGTAGCATTATTTGAGAAAGCTTGCGTCCTTATGATGAAATAAAAATAGCTAAAATGAAATCAATCCAGTGTAAAACACCAAAATCCAAAATATGTTAACAATTAGCAAGACAATGATATGATAAGTTTCTGGAAAAGTAATCAGCTCTTTCAATAATATAATCTTAAAGAATCAGAAACAAAGGGAAAAGAAGTATTTATATTTATAAATATTGAATTTTAAAAGTAGCTTGTGGAGAAGAGGTAGATCACCAGAAAAACAACAACAAAACAAAAAACAAACAACTACAACAAAAAACAGGTACCTTTTCCCCGAATTGAGCAGTTCAAATCCTTCCTGGATACTTTTAAAAGGTAAAACGTGGGTTATTAACTGGTCCAGGTCAAATTTCTTTGCCAGGAAATCAGTCACCAGTTTTGGAACGTCATCTCTGCTTTTCCAACCTGTAAAAAAACACATGTTTTCTCTTTGGAATTTACTAAACAATCCTTATATTTTATTATATCTGTTTCTTCACCTACATTTTGACCTTTTCCCCATGTTCGGCTATTCTCAATAGCACACATATAAGCTATATATCTCCCATTTTAAGAAACAAAGGTAAACTTCCCCTTCAGAAAAACCTTTCTTGACCAAATCTCTTTCTACCTGCCCAATATCTTTCTTCTTCTTTAGAAAAATTTCTCTACAGGAAAAAAAATATCTCTCATTTACTGTTTCTAGTTCCACTTCTTTTCCTGCCCTTCTGTTCTGAGCTCACTCAGCACTCTGCTGTTACAGCTCTTGTCAAGGTCACCCATGACATGGACAATGCTCAATGCAAGGCCAAAGCTTGTTCCCTTTTCACAACATTATCTGGGGTACGAAAACAAGAGACTGGTTGGGTCTAAATGCAGTTCTTTAGAGCAGGCTCCTTGGAGGAAATGAGACTTGAACTGAAGAATAACAATAAGAGCTCTAAGTTGAGCCTCCTCACTTGGACTATTTGTGTGATGCATGGAGATTATGGGTATTCAGGAATACTAAAAGTAAATTCAGTTATTCAGTAAATACTTTCGGGTATGAACTACTACCAGACATTATGTCAGGGGCTGGAAATGCAGCAGAAGCAAAGCATACGAAGTCCCTACTCTCAGGAAGCATGATTATCCTCTCGCTTTCATGCAGAGACTGAAAATGAATAAGCACATGCAGAGTACATCATCCAGTGACGGCACAAGGGAGAAAAATAAAGTCAATTACGGGTAATAGGCAGTGTTGTAGGACAGGGTGGGAAAGGGGCCAGGGAATGCTATTTTATAAAGCTCAGGGACAGCCTACCCAACAAGGTGACATTTTGGCAAAAAGATAAGTGAAATGATGGAGGCAGGAATATGGGGAAAGAATATTTCAGAGAAAAGGCAGAGGAAATGCAAAAGTGTTGACAAGCGAGAATAGTGAGGAGGCCAGTGTGGCTGGAGTAGAGTGAGAACAGGGGACCGGCAGAGGCTGGGCCATGTGGGCCAGGTCATATGGGACCTTCTGGCCATTGTCAGTTTTACAATTTTATTCTGAGTGAGGAAGAAAGCCTTTAGAGGGTATTGAGAGAGGCGTGACCTAATCCGACTTCTATTTTAACAGTTGCACTCTGGCTGAGCTGTGGAAAATGTTCAATATGGGGTAAAGTCAAGAGCAGGAAGACCATTTAAAAAGTTACTATACGGCAGGAAGGAGGTGATGGTGGCTTGGACAAGTCATGTGGCTAGTGAGAAACAGTCAGATCCTGGGTATTATTTAAAGATAAAACCAACCAGGTTTGCTGAAATATTCATCGTATAAGAGAAGGAATGTAATCCAAGGCTTGGGGCCTGATCAATGATGGAGTCATCATTATTGAGACAAGAAGATGGGGGGAGGAATAGATTGACTGCCAGGGTGGAGGTGGTGGAATCAGGAGTGATTGGGGGCAGATTAAGTTTGTATATCTATCAAATATTCAAGTAGCGATGTCAGGTAGACAATTGGTACATGAATCTGTAACTCTGCTGGAGGACTAGCCTGAAGATATATATATGTAAAGGTTATAAACAGAGTGTATTTAAAGCCATGAGATCAGAGGAGATTACCTCAGAAGTACATGTAAATGAGGAGGAGGAAGTCTGAGGACTGAGTGCTGGGACACACCAAAATTGAAGATCTGAGGATGTGAAGGATCCAACAGAGATTCTTGGAGGGAATGATCATTGAAGTAGGTTGAAGAAAAAGAATGCCAAAGTAATGTCTAGAAGCTAAGTGAAGAGAATTGTTGAGAAAAAGGAAGCCACCAACTGCATCAAATCCTGCCAATAATTCGTATAAGACCAGGAATGAGAATTGACCATACTGTCCATGTCAATCATTCTGGTGAGAAGCTCAATTAAATGCAACAATCCCTTTTTCTTTGTTGATTTCGGCTTTGGGTCCAGAGTTTTTCTGCTGTTGCTATTGGAATTGAATAAATTCTATTTCCATACATGTTCTTATGTATATTGAGAATAATGGGTTAAATCACCACTTCCTATCTCATGAAATCATCCCCATAGAGACATTGCTGGTATCTCACATTCAGGCCTCTGAAGAACTTGAATTGCAAATAATAATATTAAACATGTGCCCACCAATATTATTAGCTCTAAATCAAGCTAAGGTACAGGGAATCTTCTTTTGTATCATTGTAGTCACAGTCCCATGTTAGATCAATTCATATTTATCCTTGGAAGAAAGACCTTTAAGGGTGATATGATGTAACAATTGACTTCTCTCACTTGTCAAAGCAACAGAGTGAAAGTCACCATTGCTGGACCAGAGGCTCTGCCTTCCCTACCTCCAAAAACGCATCCTTTCCATGTGCGTCCAAGGAAGAGCAGCTTAGGGTCATAGGTGAGCATCTTGGCTAATGGAGGAGCACCTATCAGCACACAGGTCCCATAGTTCATATGGCAGGATTTAAGGGCCTCAATCTGAGTTTAAAATAAAGGAGACTGTTTTTACATTTTATAATAATTCATGGGCTCATAAATACCCTACAATCTGTCAGAGTTCCACTAGTAATTTCAAGTTTCCAAGGCATGATTCTAAATACATTTTCTGCTTGCATTTAACAATTCTCAACATAACTCTTATCTTAATTTCACTTTTTCTTACATTTCCCGTTGGGCAAAAAGGAGACATTATATTATAGTCAATGTTCATGGCATTTTCAGAAGGATGCCATGGATCAAAATCCAGGGGAAATTTCTGTGATATTTTCAGACTAATATCACCATTTCACATAAGCCTTGGAAAATCACTTGAACTAAACTGAATTGAATTAACTACACTAAATCAATTAAGTTAGTTTTGTTGTTGTTCATCTTGCTGTTGTTAGTCTGAAAATTAAATAAAATACTAAAATGTAAGATAAAGGAGTCTCTTATTTTCCCCCATGGAATCTCCAAGGCTAACCCCACATTTTCTGGTCATTCACCCTTTCATTTTTCATTAAATGTTTTGAACAGTTGCTGGATTGTAGCAATGCATGTTGGAATTTTTCAGAGATCAGTGCTCATCAGTATATCACTGGAAAATCCACAGGCCCTAACAATATATCTAACATTGCATACTGATTCTGTAAACATACAACCTGTAGTACTATTTGTTGGTATGGAATAATTCTAAGTGGTATTAGAAGAAGATTACAGTGGTAAATTAAAGACATATTATTGATAAATTACCAAAAATATTGGAGTGAATTGAAGCTGCTTTAACAATGAGGAAGATTGACTTTGTCCCATATTTCCAAGGTTCCTTACCTTAGCACAGGCTGGACTTTGTTACCTAACATCTAGACCTATTTCTCATCCTACATGGAGAAACTGTGCAGCTGGCTGCCACAGTGGAGATTCCTATTCTATGAGAACTCACATAAGGAAAAAGTAAGCTAAGGTGTAAATCAATGATGGAGACATCATTGATTTGGGTGAAGAGATGCCAAATTTGGAGTAGTCTCTTTTACACCTAATTCTCTTCCTTATTTCTCCTCAGGGAGTCGCTATGTGCTGTTTTGCTTGCTAAAATATAAAATATAAAAGATGGATTTACCTGTGCCAACAAATCCACGTATACAAGGAAGAGAACACAAAAATTTGTCTAGATGGCTGGCTGCCTTGCACTATGGTCATGTGAGAGTGGTGCAATGTGATACTTAACTTTGGTCATGTAGACTTACTCATAAGCTTTTGACTTTTTAGGCAAAACTGCTTCATGGTTACCAGTTACTGCCTGACATGTATTTCCATAGTTGGTTGTTAATAAAGCTATACAAAGCGAGTTTTACTCTGCATGATCAAATAGGTTGGGTATTGTGTAGCTCCCATACACTTGGCTCTTACCATCGTTTCAAGATTCCCAATGACTTCAAAACTATAGTCCACTGTGTCTCCTGTCATTTCTGACAGCACCTCACTGATGGGTTTGGTAAAATCCTTAGGGCTGATGCACTCAGTGGCTCCAACAGCCATAGCTTTCTCAAATTTGTCTTTGTTGAGGTCAATTCCAATGATCCTGGATGCACCAGCCGACTTACAGCCCATGATGACTGAAAGGCCAACTCCTCCCAGGCCAAAGACAGCACAAGTGGAACCAGGAGTGACCTGTGGAGAGAAATTCCACAAATTCTAGAGGTAAGATAAAGAAACAAAACCCAAAAAGTATCTCCAGTATTAGAAACACAAAATTTAGAGGACCACTATGATGTCAGCATTGGATCACTTGTTTGGCTGATGATACCATGAAGAGTTCTGAACACAGTAGAAGTTCAGAGAACGGAAAAACCAACCAATAAGTGAATCAACCAATAAAGAAACAAACCCCAATATTTGCCAAGCAAATGAAATCCCTTTATAAAATTTACATCATTCAGGCCTTTGAATGACAGTCAAGGAGAACTTCCTGGAAAAGATCCTGCACTCAGAGCACTCAAAATAAATCAGTCCTGCCAGCACTTTGATTTTGTGCTTCTAATTTTCAAAATATGAGATAACAAATTTGTGTTCAAGCCACCCAGTCTGTGGTACTTTGCTATGACAGCCCTAGGAAACTAACACACCAGCACTGACATTTATTTCATAAAAGACAAATGGTGAATTTCAGATCTAAAAATTAGAACCTATAATTTAGAATGAAAATTTAATCTAGAAATTTTATTTTTCCTCATTTAGAAATAAAGTTTCTAATCTGAATTTTTCATTTTTCCTCCAGTTGATTTGGCATTGTAAACAAAAAATAAACTAATTAAAGATATGTTTTCAAAAATTAAAAAAAATCTTTAGGGTTCCAAGAAAATAATGAAAAAACAAAATCAATGTACAAAAATCCATTGTGTTTCTATACACTAACAGTGAATTCAGAAAAAGAAATGAAAAAATTATTTATTTTGCAACTGCAACAGAAAGAATAAAATACTTTGAAATAAACTTAACAAAAGATGTGAAAGACCTATACACTAAAAACTATAAGACATTATTAAAAGAAATTGAAGAAGATACAAAAAATCAAAATATATTTTGTGTTCATGGAATGGAAAAATCAACATAGTTAAAATGACCATATTATCCAAAGCAATATACAGATTTAAGATATCCCCATTAATCCCAAAACCTTTCTTAAAAAAGAAATAGAACAAACATTTTTATGATTTGTATAGAACCATAAAAGGCTCAGAATAGACAAAGCAATCCTGAAAAAAAGAACAGTCCTGGAGGTATCATACTGCTTGATTTCAAATTACACTACAAAATGACAGTAATCAAAACAGCATGGCATTGGAAGAAAAATAGACATGCAGACAGATGGCACAGAACTGAGAACCCAGAAATAAACCCAAACAGATATGGGCAAATAATTTTCAAAGAGGGGGCCAAAATCATAAAATGAATGAAAATAAAAAACTCTTCAATAAATGGTGCTGAGAAAATTAAAAAACCACATGAAAAATAATGAAGCTAGATGCCTATTTGTCACTGTGCACTAAAATTAAATAAAAATGGATCAAAGACCTGAATAAAAAATTTGAAACAATAAGGTACACAGAAAAAAAGGTTTTAAACTTATGGTCCTTGGTTTTAGAGAAGATTTTATGAATTTGACCTCAAAGGTAATGGGAGTAGAAACAAAAATAAATGAATGGGACTATATCAAACTAAAAAGTTCTGCAATGCCAAAGAAACTATCAACAAAACAAAGAAGCAACCAACTGAATGGAAGAAAATATTTTCAAACATCTTCAATAAAGAGCTAACATTCAAATTATGTAAAAAACTCATATCACTCAACAATAACAACAAAAACCCAAACAATTTAGTTTAACAAAACGGGCAGAGGATCTGAAAAGATACTTCTCAGAAGACATACAAATGGCCAACAGATATAGGAAAAGATGTTCAACTTAATTATTAGAGAAATGCAAATCAAAACCACAATGAGATACCACCTCACACATGTTAGAAAGATGATTACCAACAGGACAATGACAAGTGTCGGAGAGGCTGTGGGTAACGGGACCCCTCATACACTGCCAGTGGGAATGTAAATTGGTGTAGTCAATATGGAGGGTCCTCAAAAAAAATTAAGAATAGAATTACCATATGACCGCTTCAGAGTATCTACCCCCCAAGATTTGAAAACATTTATTTATAAAGATATATGTATCCCGAGTTCATTGCAGCATTATGTATAGTGGCCTAGACATAGAAACAAGTAAGGTGCCCTTAGGTAGATGATTGAGTAAAGATGCTGTGATACATGTATATACAATGGAATATTACTCAGCCATGAGAAAAGATGAAAGAGTATCATTTGAAACAATAAGGATGAATCTCAAGAATATCATATTAAGTGAAATAAGTCAGAGGGAAAAAATTGAAAACCATGTTATTCACTCTCATGTGAGGTACAAAACTGAAATGTAACAGACAAACACGACAAACAAAAATACACAGACATGAACAGTTCAGTGGTTCGCAGAGGGAAGGGGAGAAGAAGGGAGGTAGAAAAGGGTAAATGAGGAGTCAAATATATGATGATGAAAAATGTGACTTTGAGTGATGAACACAATGTAATATATAGATGATGTGCTATAGAATTGCACCTTGAACCCTATATAATTTTTAACCAACGTCACCTAAATAGATTTAATAAATAAATAAATTGAAATCGAAATAAATAAAAAGAAAAAAATTAGTCCATCTTGCTTCTTACCTTGCCAGTTTTAACAGCGGCCCCATAACCTGTGGAAAACGCACATCCAAATAAACAGGTTTTCTCTGGAGGAGCTGCATCATCAATCTTAGCAACAGCAATTTCATCTAAAACCGTGTACTCAGTAAACGTACTGGTATTCACAAAGTGATAAACGGTTTTGCCTTTGCATGTAAATCTGGTAGTGCCATCAGCCAGTACTCCACGGCCCATAATGCTGTTTGATACATCAAACACACATATTAGTTCAATTCAAAATTTAGCATTAGATTTAAAAACAATGTAAGTGGCATTAGAGTAAAAATGACTGAAACCTACTCGGTCATAATGCAAAGGTTTCCATTTGGATGGCGGCAAGAAAAGCATTCTCTACACTGAGGCACAAAGAGAGGGATGACTTTGTCACCTAGTGGGAAACATCAGAATGGTGGTCATTAACATTACAATATGAAATAAACAAATGTGATTTGAGCCTATGCCACATGCAAGAACTTCTTAAAAGAATTCTAAATTTTATGTGTCATGAGGTTTGCTTGCTAAAGGTCAAGACTGCTAAATTAAACTTCGTATCGTCCATCTCCTTGTATACGTTTGTCCTCCTAAATCGTGTTAAGGCTCTCTCTAATAATTCCTAGTTGTGCTGTTTCCTTAGCGAAGTTATCTCAAACCTGTGACTTCATGTACGCATACCTGGTTTCACCGTAGTCACTCCTTCTCCGATGCTCTCCACAACCCCAACTGCTTCATGTCCCACAATCACTGGAAACTTAGTCCCCCACGTTCCTTTCATCACATGGTCATCTGTGCGACAGATTCCTGTGGCCAAAATCTGTGTTCAAAGAAAAGAACATTGCACCAACCAGCGCAGTGGTCATTTTACACTTAAAAGGATATTTAACTCACTACTAAAAAGATGACTGTTTATTCAGTATGACTGCCTAATATAGTGGTGACTCACAGAAGGCCCTGAGCTTCATATCAACCATCAGGCAAGATCCCTCTTAACAAGGGATTTACAACATTGCTGCCTCTGGCCCTGCTTTGAATCTCAGTGCCCTTCTGTAGTAATCTGTTGCTCCTACGAGGGAATCAGGATCCAGATTTTACCATGTGGCCAGCATAAAAGTAGATTTCTATTGCTAGGTGCTCCTAGGACTCTCTCAATGAAAGGTAAAGGGAATGGCGTGCAAGGAGGTAAGCGAGGAGCCAACTCTTGCTGTTATTACTGTGCCCAGGTAACAGGAGAGGGTCAAGGAAAGACTGGCAGCAGTGCCTACTCAACAACTTCATGTCCAAACCAACCGTTACGCTCCGTCCAAAGGAATGGGGAGAAACACTCCCTGACGTTGTCATTTCCCCAGGCACAAATGAGATGAAAAGAAATCTCAGTGCTCTCCAACTCCCAGAAGGATTCAAAAGAAGTCATCAGACATGATTACTAGCCACTTTAAAAATCAGAGCCATGTCAATAAAAATTCAAAAAAAGAATTTCTAATTGAGTGAATTAGCATTGTTTTTAATGGATAATTAACTCAATAATTTCATTTCTAGTATGACAAGATTCTTAACAATAAACAAGACAAGAGAATTAATATACAAAGTTGTGAAACATCTGATTTAAGAATCCAACCACACACAATGATATACTCAATATAGGTGTGGTAACATTTTAGGTTTAAGTATTCTAAGGCTTGTTACCTTAATACGAACTTCTTTAGCCTTTGGTGGGGCAACTTCTACTTCCTCAATGGAAAAAGGTTTCTTCTGCTCCCATAACACAGCTGCTTTGCAGTTAATAACCTATGGAGAGTTAAAATGGGTCATACGTATGTCATTACAAATACAGAGTCCCAAAATACTATAAATATAGATAAGAAGATTTCATAAAATATTCTAATTTTCTCATGATGATTACCATTGAAAACTAGAATTGTAATTTTTGGAGATAATCTTCTGTGCACCCACTTTTGATATATGAGAAATGCAGCCCAGATGATTGATCCATGGTCATATAGTGTATGAGAAGCAGGACTAGATCTGAGGTCCATCCTTTCCAGCCCTTTGATTTTATGCCTTGTACTCACATAATACTTCAATAAATAGGTTCTCATACTACAATTTCAAATGAACAAAATTGTCCTCTGTATACATTATCCACAAGTCAAATTTATAAAATAGTAAATGCTGTTAATTTGTCTATAAGAATTGAAATCAGCCTTTAATTGCTGTATTACCATGTAACAGTGGAAAAGAAATAGAAAAATGAGCATGGTTAGAGATGAAGGGGACCATAAATTTCATGCAGTATGCAGACCATGGGTTCCTGGATGGCTCTGGGGCTTTGCATCTTTGTATCTCTTTTTTATACCTAGTCCAGTTCCTGCAACTCTTTGGGTCTCAAATGCTTAAAACAGAAATGACAAAATTAACACTTTTTGACACATACTATGTTTAATCAAATTAATCAAAAGGAAAGCATGTAGAATTCCACTCCTACAACACCTGCCCTCTCACATACCATATCCACACTCAGAGATACATCCAAAGACATAAGGAAGAAAATACAAGTTAACACATATATTATGTAGTATTTGTTCTTCTTGGTTATAAAAAGGAGTTTTTCCAATAAAAAATGACAAGATATTATTTTATTTTAGGTCCACAATAACTTTTTATTTAATGAGAATACACAGTGTTGTCACAGGGGTGGCAAAATGGGTGTTCCACTAGTGTAAACACCTTAAGACAATAATTTTCAGTGTACATCCGTATATGTAAGAATTGTTTTTCTTGTATATGGTCACATTTTATTTTTTGAGCAACTTTATTGAGATATATTTGACTTATATAACTTGATGTGACATGTATTCATCTTGAAGAGATCACTACAATCTAACTAAATAACTTATTAATCTGCTCTATATAGTTACTCTGTTGTGTGTGTGTGTGTGTTGTTTTGTGTGTGTGTAGATGTAATATTTATTCTTTTAGCAAATTTTGAGTATAAAATGCAATATCGTTAACTGTCATCACCATGCTCATTCATCTTGTATAACTGAAACTTTGTACCCTACGTAAGAGTATTTTGACCCTGTCATCCTATAATTTAATTTTAAAAATCTACCTTTAAAATGTTTAATTAAATCTTAGTGCATATTAGATTAGAGGTCATACAGCACTACTTATATAACCAATATGTATAAATAAATATGTAAATAATCATAGAGAAACGATTAAATAAATTGTGGTAAATCTAGAAATAAAGAATTATACATTTAAAACATGTTAACAGATTTAGGTAGGAAAATGGAATAAAGGATTAAGAAATAGTGTGACTACAACTACATACAATATGGTGAAGAAAAGCGAGGAGGGAAGAACAAATGAAAACAAAACCCATACAGCCTAGGATATAAGACTGTGGTTAATTCTTTCCCTCTTATTTTCTGTTTATTCCAATTTTCTAAGCTCATCATTGTTATGGACTACATTGTATTCCCTTCAAATTCATATGCTCAAGTCCTGACCCCAGTACTTCAGAATGTCTCTGAGATAGTCTCTTAAGATTATTTAATTAAAATGAGGTCATTAGGGTGGGCCTTCATCCAATATGACTTGTGTCTTTATAAGCAGAGGTGATTAGGACACAGACATGTACAGAGAAAAGACCATGTGAAAACAGAAAGAAGATGGTCATTTACAAGGAGAGAGGCCTCAGAAGGAAAAACTGTACTGACACCTTGATCTCAGACTTCTAGCTTGCAGAAGTATGAGGAAATAGATTTCTATTTCTAAGTCACCCAGTCTGTGGTACTTGTTATGACAGCCCTAGCACACTAACAATCACCTTTTACCTTGTGAATGAAAACAAACATTTATTATAAAAAAGGGGAAAGCATAACCCATAATGTAAAGGGAGCCTCTCCTTTTATGAGCTACCCTGAAACACTAGAGCAACTTAGGGTACATATAACCCTTCTGCAAACCATGCCTTTGCATGGCTATCGCTGTATCAAAATTATGTAGCTTTTCTGCTATTTCTTATGTTATACACTGCATTATTAATCAGAAGTGGGAAGTGCTGCTTTGAGTCGACTGAGTTCTCCACCATTGGCAATGTTCTAACAGTGGCTAGATATCCACTTGATAGAGGTGGATAACTAGAACTTAAACATCTGTTGGTCTGATGAAGTTATAAACATTTAAGATTCATTCGAACCATAAGATTCATTAACTTCTATGGGTAGAGTTGCTAGCTTCTAGAGTGCAAAATTAACTACCCAATTAATTTAGGTTTGCCATGGTCCTAACCAACTAGAAGGCTATTATTCTGCTTCTGTTCAATTCTAAAAACAGTGATTTCTAATTCTAAAGTTATAGGGCGTCCTTAATTGTCATGTCACTCAGACTCAAATGTCACCTTAATTTTTCTAAAACATAAGGTTGGCTAAAGGCAAAGTTGTTTAAATAAAAACAAACAAAAGCACACAACATTATAAAATCGTGAACCATTTAAAGCAGGGAACTGCACTGATCAACCTGAAAATGAAAAAAATGCTAAAACTATTACTAAAGTTGATGCCAACTCTGTTTCTAAGGAATAAACATACTTTACTACAATGCATTCTTGTTTTTGAAGATTTTTAAACATATTTTGATGAAAACTACATCCTTAAGAAATCTTAAGGGCATGATACTTTGTTGTCTACTTTGCATTTCAGAGTTACCACTTTCCCATTAACAGCAAGAAAATCTTTTCCAACAGCTGGAAATGAGACTCTGGTCTCCTACCTACTTAGAGGTGAAGGCAACACATTCAAATGAGACTGTTGAAAGTTTCCTTATGGAAACATTTTGCTTCCAAGAGCAAATGCCCAGTGATCTTGAAATCAATTTATCGAAATAATGTCAGTATAATCCACATTTCTTCATATTCCTCCAGCATCCTACTGAAAAACATTGCATATGCTGTTTTATCTCATTTTATTGCCACTCGGGAACACCCTCCCCAGTGTATGCTTGTTCCCCAGGAATCGAATTCCTCAAAAAACATCCCCAATTAGTTAATTACTTTAATATATTCAAAGGTCTAAAAAAATCATGAGTGCTTACTTACTTTTCCAGCAGTGGCCATCCTCTCTTTCTCTTGGTGTTTTATTTCAGTTAACAGAGACTTTTTCTCACTGATAGTTGGCTTATGCTGGTGTAAATAAGAAGACTTACAGCTTCATTGGAATAGTCTGGCTCAAAAGTGTGTCCTTTAGCAATGTGACTCAAAGCCCCGCCCTTTGCAGACTGAGTCATGAAATGAAACACAGCAACTTATCAAGGTCAGGCCACAGGTAGAGAACTTAAAAAGACAGGATAATCAATCCTAGCGAATAGGGCTGAAAGCACTCTTACCCACTTATAAATTCATTAAAAATGTATCGCGTGCTTCTTCAGCTGCTCTGCTCACACAGCTGACTGCAGGGAGGTGCATGTATATTCCATGGGCACTGGAGAAGAGTGTATAAGCAGCTCTTTGAAATGAAGGGCTCTGTAAATGTCAACTATGTGCAGTTGGTCTAACGTGTCATTTAAAATGATATTTCCTTATTGATTTTCTGTTTGGATGATCTGTCCATATCCGACAGTGAGGTATCTAGGTCCCCCACTATGATAGCGTTTTGGTCTGTTTCTCCCTTTAGTTCTGTTAATAATTGCTTTATGTATTTCGGGCCTCCTGATTCGAAGTATAGCTATTAATGAGTTATACTTTTTTGGTGCATGATGCTTTTTACCATTATGAAGTGTCTCTCAATATCTTTCTTTACCTTTTTTATTCTGAAGTCTATTTCATTCGATATTGGTGCCACTATTCCTGCTTTTCCTTGAATGCCATTTGCTTGAATTATCATTGTCCACTGTTTCACTTTGAATCTCTATTTGTCTTTGGAGCCAAGATGTGTCTTCTGGAGGCAGCATATGGTCAAATTTTGTTTTTTGATCCATTCTGCAGCTCTGTGCCTTTTTATTAGTGATTTCAGTCCATTTACATTTAGGTTGATTATTGAAATATTAGTTTTTCTCATCGCCATTTGTCTTTTGCTTTCTGGTAGCTTGATGTTTCCATTGTTCCTTCTCCTTCTGCTTCTTTTTTTTTTTTTTTTTTTAAATTTTGGCTGGGTTTTGTAAATTTTTGCTCTGATCCTTCTTGTTTTATGTTAAATACTTCAGTTCTGAATCTTTAGCATGTAGTTACCATTACTAATATGTAAATTTTATATCTGTGTGTGTGTGTATATATATAGATATAGATATAGATGATATAGATATAGATGATATAGATATAGATGATATAGATATAGATAGATATAGATATAGATGATATAGATATAGTAGTCCTCTTTATTTCTTGCCTCCATTTCGTTTTGAGCATTTGGATCTTTCAATGTCCCCTTTTCTGTTATTGTTGTCTTAGTTTGTCCTTATGTATGCTGAATGTATGTTACTTTCTTGCTATAGGAAATCTCTTTTTATTGTTTAAGCTCATAATGCCCTATTCTTAGTAATGGTTGCACTGCTCTGCTTCTATCTGCCTGTTAGTCACCTTATTCATAGTTATGTAATTTTTTGTCATTTTGTTTTAGGTGAGCTGACCCCTTTCAGTATTTCTTGTAATGCAGGCCTTGTAGTGGAGAATTTCCTCAATTTTTGTATGTCTCCTTCATAGACAAAAGAGAGTTTTTTATTCTTGGCTGGTAGTTTCTTTCATTTATTAGTTTGAATATTGAATCTATTTCTTTCTTGCTTGTTTGGTTTGTGCTGAGAAATCCAACAAAAACGTAGTGAGTTTTCCTTTATAGGTTACTGTCTCTATTCCCTGGCTGCCCTGAGAATTCTTTCTTTGCCTGTGCTGTTTGATAATTTTAATATAATTTGTTTTGGAGAAGACATTTCTGGGTTGAGATAATTGGGTGATCTATGGTCTTCTTGAATTCCAAGCTCCAGTTTATTCCTTAGATTTGGAAAATTCTCGTCAAGTCTTAGTTTGAAAATACTTTCTAATCCCTTTTCCTCTCCTTTGAGAACGCCTGTTATTCTTATGTTTCCTTTCCTGATTGTATCAGCTAGCTCTTGTATTTCTCATTTTTTATTTCTCATTCTTTGGTTTATCTCTTCTTCTTTCTGATTTATTTCTAGATTTTTTCTTCGATATCACTGATCCTTTCCACCATTTGGTCAACTATTTCCCAAGCTTGTTATTTCATTTCTCAACTCTTACAGTGTGTTTTTTATCTCCAGAAAATCTATTCTGTTCTTTCTGAAAGTTTCAATCTCCTTGCCAAAGAACTTATTCTATTCATCTATTTATTTTTAGTTCCTACAATAGTTGCGATGACTCACCTTGGAACTCACTGAGTTTTTGAAGAATTACCATCCTGAATTCTCCCCCATTTAAGACGTATATTTTTATGTCTGTAAGCTTATTTTCCAGAGATTTTTCTCCTTTTTTCTGAGATGCTTTGTCACCTTGATTGCTTATGGTGTTTAATGGACTATCTCCCCACCTGGGCATTAATGTAAGTGTGTTCTTCTTTTTGTCTTGAAAGAAGATTTATTATATAAAGGTCTCTCTGTTGAAAAGAAGGCACTTTTGTTTTGGTTTCCAGTAAGTGGCATCCATACCTCTTGGAACCCTGCTTTATATCAAAGCCTTAACAATGCCTTTTTCTTTTTTCTTATAGATGTTTAATCACACTCACTACTCTCAGTATCAATCCCTGTCAATGCTATTAACAGTTTTGGCAGCATTTGCTCAGATTCCCCTGGGCTCTGAGGTATTCGGTCTTGGAGGATATGGGGGGAGGGACCCTCTGGGTTGGGAGTTATGGGCTGTGGCTCAGCCTCTCATTTTGTAACTATGATGGGTATTAATTAACTGCTGCTTTTCTGTCATCCCCACTTCTCTGCTGTCTGCCCTGATGGCTGTGCTCTGCCACCAGCTGCATGGAGTTCACAGCTCTCCTACACAGGGTTGTTCAGGGAACTCACAACACCTTTTCATTTCTCCTTCTTCCTACAAAGAGCTCTGGCTGTGAGAGGCAGCTTTTTTGTTTCCCCTACAATACTCCCCAACTCCCGTGGTTCTGACTTGTAGGATCTCTTATTCACAGATCCTTTGCTGAGACATGCTAGTGTGTAGGCTGTGTGTTTTTTGTTGAGTTTTAGATGTTCAGCTTATAGTTATTTCAAAGGGAGAGATCTAGGGACATCTTACACTCGCCATGTTTCTGACATCACTAATAAAATATTTTTAAATGACCTATATTTAACACTTTTATTTTAGACTGGTTTTCTTCCACAATAATGATATGGGTAATTTACTATATATAGTAATTTCCAGTTCCAATTCCTTAGAACAGGAAGATTAGAAAAGAAAAAGAGGTTATTTGTTTGTTGTTGTTTTGTTTTGTTTTGGGGGTATTGTTATTGTTGTTTTCACATAAAAGAAACATCTGAATTTAGCAGAGACTGGGGCCATGATTCACGTAAAGACTTACAGGATGGATGACAGGAAGTTCAACAAAGTATCACTTTATGTATAGGTGACAGGGACTTAGGGAAAATTACTTAGTGATACAGTTCCTCAGTGGTTAAAAATATCTCACTTGTAAGCCACCAAAGACTAAGGCTTACTAGAGATTAAACGAGGAATCACTGTGGTGCATAGAGGAGACTTTTTCCATACCTTTTTTGACATTACAGTCTAATAAGACTAAAGATATCGTGACACTTTGAGATTTGGAACACACTATTAATGAAGCAGTCTTGTTTCCTCAAATATTGGAAAAGGTTTCTAATTAGATTGAGTAGACAGGAAAACAATAACTTCTCTGAGCAAACAGGTAATCTTTAAACTGAAAGTTTAAAGGAAAAGGCTCAAGAGATTAGTGTTCCAGACCATCAGAATAGCATGAGTAAAGGCCTTCATGCAGAAATAACACAGCAAGCTTGAGGATCCTAAATAAGGCAAGTGTGACTGGATCACAGTGAGTGAGATAAGATTATGAAAACTCCTGAGGGATGCTAGGCCAAAAACGTAATATAGTTCTAGTTTATGTTTTATAAAACGACTTTAGCTTAAAATAGAGAATTGTTGGATGGTCAAGAAGTGTAATGAAGACAACAGAAGGGAAGCCATTGCATCTGTCTAGTCACGACATATTGTATTCTAGCCCCCCAATTCATATGTTGAAGTCTTAAACCTCCATACCTCAGAATGTGATCTTATTTAGATATATGATCTTTGCACAGGTAATCGGGTTAAAATAAGGTCATTGGTGTGGGTCCTAATTCAATATGACTTGTGTCATTGCAAACAGGGGACATTTGGACACAAAGACTGGCATAGCTGGAGGTCAGTGTGAAGAAATATAGATATAAGATACCCAAAATCTACCTGGATCAGATCCTGCCCACACATCCCTCAGAAAGAACCAGTCCTGCCAGCACCTTGAGTTTGGGCTTCTAACCTCCAGAATGTGAGGCAATAAATTTCTGTCTAAACCACTCAGTCTTTGGAAAAGTCCTAGCAAACTAACACACCAGTGTTGCTATTTATTTTGTTAGAGGAATAAAAGATGAACTTTAGAACCAAATTTTAGAACTGAAAACTTAAAAATAAACCTGAAGAAATATAGAGTAAATAACACTAAATCTAGAAATTTTATTTCCACTTATTTAGAAATAAAATTTCTAATCGAAACTTTTATTTTAATTCCTGTGGATATGTCATTGTATAGAAATAGCGTGCATAAAAGATATGTTTTCAAACTTACTGGCATTGGAAAAAAAAGCTTAAGAAATCTGAGATAATCATTAAAATATATTTTAAAAAGAAGAAACTAACACATCCTGTTTCTTACCTTGTCAGTTTTAACAGTAGCCCCATATCCGGTGGAAAACGCACATCCAAATAAACAGACTTTCTCTGGAGGAGGTGCATCAATAGTCTTAGCAACAGCAAATTCATCCACCACTGTGTACTCAGTAAACGTACTGGTATTCATAAAGTGATAAACGGTTTTGCCCTTGCATATAAATCTGCTAGTGCCATCAGCCAGTACTCCACGGCCCATAATGCTGTTTGATACATCAAATACACATATTAGTTCAATTAAAAATTTAGCATTAGATTTAAAAATAATGTAAGTGGCATTAGAGTAAAAATGACTGAAACCTACTTGGTCATAATGCAAAGGTTTCCATTTGGATGGCGGCAAGAAAAGCATTCTCTACACTGAGGCACAAAGAGAGGGATGACTTTGTCACCTAAAGGGAAACATCAGAATGGCGGTCATTAACATTACAACATGAAATAAACAAATGTGATTTGAGCCTATGCCACATGCAAGAACTTCTTAAAAGTATTCTTAATTTTATGTGTCATGAGGTTTCCTTGCTGAAGGTCAAGACTGCTAAATTACACTTCGTATCGTCCATCTGCTTGTATCCATTTGTCTTCCTAAATCGTGTTAAGGCTCTCTCTAATAATTCCTAGTTGTGCTGTTTCCTTAGCGAAGTTATCTCAAACCTGTGACTTCATGTACGCATACCTGGTTTCACCGTAGTCACTCCTTCTCCGATGCTCTCCACAACCCCAACTGCTTCATGTCCCACAATCACTGGAAACTTAGTCCCCCACGTTCCTTTCATCACATGGTCATCTGTGCGACAGATTCCTGTGGCCAAAATCTGTGTTCAAAGAAAAGAACATTGCACCAACCAGCACAGTGGTCATTTTCACTTAAAAGGATATTTAACTCACTACTAAAAAGATGACTGTTTATTCAGTATGACTGCCTAATATAGTGGTGACTCACAGAAGGCCCTGAACTTCATATCAACCATCAGGCAAGATCCCTCTTAACAAGGGATTTACAACATTGCTGCCTCTGGCCCTGCTTTGAATCTCAGTGCCCTTCTGTAGTAAACTGTTGCTCCTACGAGGGAATCAGGATCCAGATTTTACCATGTGGCCAGCATAAAAGTAGATTTCTATTGCTAGGTGCTCCTAGGACTCTCTCAATGAAAGGTAAAGGGAATGGCGTGCAAGAAGGTAAGCAAGGAGCCAAATCTTGCTGTTATTACAGTGCCCAGGTAACAGGAGAGGGTCAAGGAAAGATTGGCAGCAATGCCTACTCAACAACTTTCTGTCCAAACCAACCGTTACGCTCCGTCCAAAGGAATGGGTAGAAACACTCCCTGAAGTTGTCATATCTCCAGGCACAAATGAGATGAAAAGAAATCTCAGTGCTCTCCAACTCCCAGAAGACTTTAAAAGAAGTCATTAGTCATGATTACTAGCCACTTTAAAAATCATAACCATGTCAATATAAATTCAACAAAAAGAATTTTTAATAGAATGAAGGAATATTATTGTTTTTAATGGATAATTAACTCATTAATTTCATATCAAGTATCACAAGATTCTTAACAATAAACAAGACAAGTAAGAGACTTAATATACAAAGTTGTGAAACATCTGATTTAAGAATCCAACCACACACAATGATATACTCAATATAGGTGTGGTAACGTTTTGGGTTTATGGATTCTAAGGCTTGTTACCTTAATACGAACTTCTTTAGCCTTTGGTGAGGCAACTTCTACTTCCTCAATGGAAAAAGGTTTCTTCCGCTCCCATAACACAGCTGCTTTGCACTTAATAATCTACGAAGAGTTAAAATGGGTCATAATTATGTCATTACAAATACAGAGTCCCAAAATACTATCAGTATGGATAAGAAGATTTCATAATATTCTAATTTTCCCATGATGATTACCATTGAAAACTAGAATTGTAATTTTTAGAGATTATCTTCTGTGCACTCATGTTCGATATATGAGAAATGCAGCCCAGATGATTGATCCATAGTTATATAGTGCGGGAGAAGCAGGACTAGATCTGAGGTCCATCCTTTCCAGTCCTTTGCTTTTATGGCTTGTGCTCACACAATATTTCAATAAACTAGGTTCGCATACTACAATTTCAAATGAACAAAACTATCATCTTTCTATCACTTATCTACAAGGGCAAATTTATAAAACAGAATTTTACTTGCTGATTTTTCTGCAAGAATTTAAGCCAGTATCGCTACATATTCATGTAGCAATGGGGAATAAAATAGAAAAATGAGCATGGTTAGAGATGAAGGGAACAACAAACGTCATGAAGTACATAGAGTGAGTTCCTGGATGATTCAATCTGGGACTTTGCATCTCTATTTTTTTTTTTTTTTTGCACCCAGGCCAGTTTTTGCATCTCATGCTTCTTGATAAGCAACTTAAAATTTCTCATTTTAAGGTATGGAGATATTCAGGGACTAGCCTCTAGTTCAAGTGGTTTTGCTATAGTTATTCAATTAAATGGTTTTGCAGAGACTATCAGATTCTGAGAGAGAGAGACAGAGAAAGAGACAGAGACAGGGAGACAGAGAAACAGAAACAGAGAGAACACTTCTTGCCATCCTACCCCTAAATCTGTCTAGGAATCCCTCAAATATTTTAATTAACTTGTTCAGATGCAAAATGAGTTATCCCTCATCTTATTTATCAACTAATGCAACACTCCTACAGAGCTCCTTTAGGTGGTTACATGTTTCTTTCTCAAAGAGATTAAATGTGGGAAATAATATGCTAGAAACAGATGGGTGGCCGAAAGCATCAGTGACTCAAATTCATATTCACCCTAGCCTCTCAAAGAAGAATGTTATGGGTCAAAGTGTAATGTGGCCTAATGTTGAAATTAGAATTTCCTATCACAATCCCACACAAATTTTGACTGGGTTAATAGTTGAAATTGATTTTTTAAATCAAACTTTTATCAATCAATAAAAACATAAATATCAAATATAGGGAGCATCGAAGAAGTTTTATGCTTAAAAATGATAAGAAAAAAGTATAAAAGAAACTTTTAAAAATAAAATTTTTTGTATTAAGTAACAGTAACTAAATCTTTCCAATTTAACCAAATTGAATCTCAGATAAAAAAGCTTAAAACAAAAATGACAAAAGTTAACATTTTGATACATACAATGCTTGCTTAATCAAATTTATAAGGAAAACATGAAGATATCCACTCCTACTATGCATGCCCTCCCCCATACCATACTCACACCTGGAGATACATGCATAGCACATAATGGGAAAAATATATAGGTTAATAAATATATTGAGAAATATTTGTTCTCAGTTATAAAAAGTTTTTTAATGAAAATAATGACATAATTCTCTATTTAAAATTGATAATAATTTTTTACGTAATGAAAATTCACAGTATCATCAAAAACTGGTTACTAGGCAATGTTATTTGTCAACATTTTGGGAAAATTATATGCAGTATACATCAGGATACTTAAAATTGTTTTCTTTCTTACTTGCAGATAGTCACATTCTTAGCAACTTTATTGAGATATCTTTTAGATATAAAAATTGTACATATTTAACAGATATAGCAATGTTTCATATACAAGAACATTGTGAAAAGATCATCATAATCAACCTAAATAATTGATCTGTCACCTCTACGAGGTTACTGTGGTATGGGCACGTGCATGTGTGTGTGTGTGTTTTGAGAAGTTCTAACATGTATCCTTTTAGCAAATTTCAAGTATACAATGCAATACTGTAAATTACCATCCCATCACCATGCTGTATGTTAGATGTCCAAAATTCATTCATCTTGTGTAACCAAACTTTGTACCGTGCTTAAGAATATTGTGGCCCTTGCACCCTTAATTCCACTTTTAAAATCTGCTTTGAGAAAATCCTAAGTTCAGAAAAATTTTAAAATATATTAGAGGTCATCACAGCATTATTTATAAAGTAAAATATAAAACGAATAAATGTAAACAAATATGTTAATAATAATAAAGAAATGATGACATAAATTGTGATAAATCTAGAAATTAGCGGTATACATTTAAAACATGTCTACAGATTTAAGTAAAAAAATAGGATAAGATATAAGTACAACTACATAAAATATGGATAAAAAACTGTAAGGAGAGAAATACAAACAAAAATGAAATCAATGGTAGTCCAGAATTTACTACGTTTGATATTTTTCCCTCATATTTCTGATTATTAAAATTTTCTACAATGGTCACTGTTCCCCAAAAATTTGTATGTTAAAGTCCTAATCCAAAGTACCTCAGAATGTCTCTTAATTAGACATAGAGTCTTTTAAGAGGTGTTATGTTAAAATGAGGTCATTAGTCTGGGCCTTGATCCGATAGCACTGGTGTCTTTATAAGCAGAGAAGATTATCACATGTAGAGAGAGAAGACCATATGAAAATAGAAAGAAGGTGGTCATTTACAAGCTAAGGAGAGACATCTCAGAAGGAAAAACCTGTACTGACACCTTGATCTCAGACTTCTGGTTTGCAGAACTATGAGAATATAAACTTTTCTTTTTAAGCCACCCAGTCTCTGGTACCTGTTATGATCTCCCTAGCAAACTAAACAATGGTCTTTCACCTTTTAAATAAAAAACAAACATTTATTATAAAAAGAGAGAAAAGTAACCCACAATGTAAAGGGAGCCCCTCCTTTATGAGCTACCCTGAAACTCCAGAGCAACTTGGGGTACATATAACCCTTCTGCAAACCATGCCTTTGCATGGCTATCGCTGTATCAAAATTATGTGGCTTTTATGCTATTTCTTCAATTATGCCCTGCATTATTAATCATAAGTGTAAGTGCTCTTTCAGCAGACTGAGTTCTCCATCATTGGCAACATTCTAACCGTGGCTAGATATCCACTCTATAGAGGTGGATAACTAGAACACAATCATCTGCTGCTTGGATGAAGTTGCAGATTTTTAAGATTCCTTCTAACCGTAAGATTCTATTACTTCTGTGGGTAGTGTTGTTAGCGTCAAGAGTGCAAAATTAATTACATAATTAATCTAATTTTGCTGTGTCCCTAACCAAACTGGAATGCTATTATTCTACTTCTATTCAATTCCAGAAACTAATTCCAACATTCTAGGGCATCCTTACCTGTCACCTAGACATAAAATGTCATCTTAATTTTTCCAAAATTAAAGGTAGGCTAAAGGCAAAGCTATTCAAATAAAAACAAAAAAACGTATATAACACTATAAAATTGTGTACAATTTTAAGTGGAAAACTGCACTGACAAACCTGAAAATGAAAAAAAAAATGCCAAAGCTATTTCTAAAGTTGATGCCAACTCTAAGGAATAAACATACTCTACTACAATGTATTCTTGTTTTTGAAATATTTTTAAACATATTTTGATGAAAACTACATCCTTAAGAAATTTTAAAATCTTGATACTTTGTTGTCTACCTTGCATTCCACAGTTAACACTTTCCCATTAACAGCAAGAAAATCTTTTCCAACAGCTAGAAATGAGACTCTGGTCTCCTACCTACTTAGAGGTGAAGGCAACACATTCAAATGAGATTGTTGAAAGTTTCCTTATGGAAACATTCTGCTTCCAAGAGCAAATGCCCACTTATCTTGAAACTGAATTATTAATAATATCAGTATAAACCACATTTATTCATTTTCCTCCATCTTTCAAAAACCTTTTTATATGCTTTTTTATACCATTTTATTGGTACTCTGAAACAGTCTCCCCAGTATATGTTTCCTCCACGGGCATCTAATTCCTCAAGAAATATCCCCAAGTACTTAATTACTTTAATATATTCAAAGTTCTAAAAATCAACCCCACAATATTAGACCATGATTATGAGGATACAGAAATGTCTACTTATTTTTCTAGCAGTGGCCATCCTATCTTTCTCTTGGTTCTTTATTTCAGAAAACAGACATTTTCTTAATGATGTTTGGCTCACGCCACTGTAAATAACAGCATCTTGTACCTTCAGATAAACAGTCTGGCTCAAAAGTTCCACCTTCAGCAAAACAACCCACAGCATTCAAAATTTTCCAATGGTCCAAGAGACTCCACTCTTTGCAGATCAAGTCATGAAAAGAAATACAGTAACTTTTTAAGGTCAAGCCAAAGTTGAAATCCTAACAAAGACAGGCCAACCAATTCTATTGAAAAGGGCTGAAAGCACTCTTACCCCCCTTATATTTGGAAATATAGAAACAGGACAGGTCAGTTGAGCTCAACACCATTCATTACAAATGTATCACGTGCTCCTTCAGCTGCTCTGCTCAGCACAGCTGACTGAAGGGAGGTGCATGTATATTTGCATTTATGTTCTACTTTATTTTACAGAGACTTCATGTGGTTTGTGGGAAATATATAATTAAACATAAGTGACCATAGGGCCAAGAAAATGAAAACAAATTAGAAGGTTCAGATTTGGAAAGGGGTATTTGGGGTACACAGATCATAAACGAGGACAGCTGTGGTTTCTAGCTGTTTGTGGATAGAAAGAAAAGTAATACTTGTTGCCCCTGCACATGGACAGATCATAATCTGGACCCAAATCACTGTTACACGCAGAGTTGCCTCATATGTTGTGTAGATGATGCTAGGCACAAGTATGTACAGTGCAGGGCATAGAAAAAGTGAACTCCAGCCTGTATACTGGCTCCCAGAGGCCAGAGGACTTCCATTGACTTGGCAAAGGCTTATATCTTCCCAAGGAGCTGTTTAACCAGTTCAAACCACGGTTATTTTCACATAAGCTGCGCTGGTGCTGCAATCTCCTGAGCTGACTGACTATATTGATAGGAGAGTGTGCAAGAGAGCTTTTCTTTGCTACAGTATGTGGGGCACACTGGCACACTCCCCTCCAGGTAAGTTCATTCTACACAAAGGACGTTTTTCTCTCTTAGACTGAATGGGTGAGACAGGTTTTCTAAGTCTTCAGACAAAGCTGTTCAGACGATGAAGTATTTTTCAGACAACAGCTATGAACAAAACTTTCCTTTGAAAAACTGTTAGAAGCTTTGCCACAGAGATCTCTCTCCATATAACATAGAAAGTGTTGCAGGTCCAGTTTAAATTATACTTTGGCTTAATTCCAAATTAGATATTAGAATTAGTAATTCTAATCCACTTGCCAATTAAATCCAGTCGATCAGGCTTGAGTGGGAGAGCCGGGGTTTTTTTGCAGCAAATGCTGAAGAAATAAGGCTGGTCTTGCAGGTATAATCGGATACAATTGAGCAGGTATGGAAAAACAGGCACTGTTTTGCTTCAGCTTTCAATCCAGAAACCAAACTTTACGCAACAAAAAGTTACTTGCTGAGAACAAAAGCAACACAATCCGAGCACGGGTGGTGCTAGTACAAATACGAAAATGCTCATTTGGTAAACTCTGAAGGCCTGGGAAGGCCTTATAGTGCATTAATCTAAAAAACACAATTTTATAAAAAATAGAGTTATCAAGTAAAGTTTACTATCTGTATAAATGTATGGTCCTGATCCCTTCTCCAGGAGCATCGATTGGATGATAAAATGTCAAAAGCTGCAATTTGGAAGGTAAATTATTTTTTTTAAAGGGTTGAGGTACAAAAGTTCATGGTCATGTTGCATAATATAGCACATCAGTCCTAATTGTAAGTATGAATCTTCTCTGTAAACCCTTCTAGAATGTTTCTGTGAAATTCTGGGGCTGAATCTCTGAGGGTGCAGAAGCTCCTAATTGCTGAGAGAAGCCTGGTTCCTCTCCAGAAGTTTACCAGAACCTCTAGAGAAACAGAATCTCAAAGTACTCATGCAGCTCTAGTCTGCTCAGGACAAGATACAGGGCCTTGGAGGGCTTTGAGAAGTGTGCTGCAGGAGTAAAGGACACACCGAGTTTGGGGCCTGGGGCCTTGCTGGAATATGCCGAGCTCAGCTACCACATTCCTAGAACGGGAATAATAATCAGCATTCAATGTGAGTATCCTGAGGACCATAAAGCAGTTCCTCTACAGGCCGGATCATCAACAGAAGCAAATAATGTTATCAACTTGCTTCCCATTGGTAACCAAGGGTTTGGAGTTTTAAAGCATTTTAAATGGAACCGCTTGGGACAAAATGAACTGGAGTCCACCCTCAGAAAAACCTTTTGTGCAGAGATCAGCTCTGGGGTTCCAAAAGCCCCCGGAATTTCCTCAGAGTTTGGTGCTAACAATCCTCTGCACCTGGAGGTCCTCCCAGAAATCCAGGTGGCTTCAGAGAGGCAGAATACGACCCTTACATGGGGTCACTCACCATCCTGGTTTGCTCTGGATCGAGGTGGTTCCCAGGATGTAGGCATGTCAGTGCCAAACCTAGAATGGTCTCAGGCTAATGGGGACAAGTCAGCCACCCTGTGCATACTCTGCATCCCCTCATGTCCTTGAGTGTGTGTGGTCTACAGGGTCACGTCAGCTTTGGTTGTCAGCCCTGCCCTCTCACAGCCCTGGTGCTTCACCCTTTGGCAACAGCCTTCTGTCATTGACACTGACGAGGACGCTGATCACCCCAGTCTCATAACAGCTGGGAAGGGAAAATGGTCAACTACAGTCAGGAGACCCAGGTGAAGTATCACTTCCAGCACTGACTGGTAAGTGCTCATGGCAACACACTAAATGCTCTGGACATCACAAGGAGAGAAAATTACACCTACTTCAAGGCTTGACTTGAAGCCCAAGTGAGGAAATGTGCATGGAAGTGCTTGTTAAACTGTCGAACTCTCAGTAAATGAAAATTATAAGTGATATTCCTAAAGCTGAGAGGATAAGAAAAGTGTGCACAGGGAAATGGACCTCAGTTTGTTCCTGAATCATCCTTAATAGCAGAAACAGTTATACAATTAAGGGTTTGGTTTTATTCCAGCCTTTGTTTCTAAATTTCTCTCTCCAACAGGGCAGCTCAGTTGTATGTCAAACAGCCAGACACAAGCTGAACCCCATCCTTTGATCCTTGAACCAAACCAGGCCCTATGAGGATGGGCCGTGCTGAAAGCAGGGATGAGGTAGGGCTTCTGCAGCTCTGCCCTGATAGGTGAAGACTTTGCTAATCCTTTTCGGGAATGCTGTAGCAGCTGTCTGAGCCACTGTGTAAGATACACACTTCCCAAGAAAAGATTCCAAAGCAGACTTGTCATAAGGTGAGGGCTTCACCTCTGCTCCACTCAGACTCTCCACTGCGCCCAGCTCCCCAAATGAGTGGGCAGGCTGATGTGAGTTTTTTATTCGAGGAGATCAGGAATTGTGGGAAAATATAAATCTCAGTTGTTTGGTCTCCCTCATGATCTCTCTTTAAAAACAAAACAAAACAAAACTCTTAGAGAAATCAGTTTTGCCCTGTGTCTGTCTGGCAGAGGACTGGTGGAAAATAACTCAAGTGACCAAGGCTTGGCCATTCTTCATTACAGAGAGGGGCCGAGGGACTGTTTTCTGCAGAGAAGCTTGGGCCACAAGCTATCACAGAAAGTGGAAGGGAGGCTGGCTACGACCTGGAAGGCTGAGGCCTTGGGAAGGAGGAGAGTGTGGCTCTGGTAGGCATTGCCTGTCATTAGTCAAGTTCGGTGATTTGTTCTCTCTTTGCATCTATTTCCAGAGTTCCCCTCAGGGGCTTGTCTCAGTAAAACCTGGAGTGGGATGCTAGGATATCAGCACCCGAAGTGGCCGCAGGTCACTTCTCCACTGCAGAAGTCCACTCCTTACTCAGAGGGAATTCGCAGGTTTCTCAGGGCTGCAGCAATGTGCTGGGTAAGGGCAGGCCTGCGAGTAGTCTCATTGGCCCCACTCCATCTCTCAGCTCGTGGGGTTTTGTTTTAACCTATTTTCTGTTTTTTAATTAAACCTTTGGGGATGACATTAGTTAATTACATTCTATAAGTTTCAAATGCATAGTTCTATAACACATCATCTGTATATAGAATTTTGTGCACACCACCCAAATCTAGTCTCCTTCCGTCACCATATATTTGAACCCTTTATACTCTTCCACCTTCCCCAACCACCTTCCTCTGCGGCAACCACCATACTGTTCTCTGTTTCTATGAGTTTGTTTGCTGTTTTCTGTTTTACATCCCACGTATGAGTGAAATCATATGGTTCTGCTCCTTTTCTGTCTGATTTATTTCACTTAGCATGACTTGAGATTCATCTATGTTGTCAGAAAAGACAGTATTTCATACTTTCTTATGTCACGTGATACCATCTCACATCCTTTACAATGCCTTTGACCTGCTTTCTTTTGGCATATCCTTGGGAAGAATAGAAATTTCCTTGGGGCCTAAGAGGGAAGGGAAAGAACTGCCTTATGTTTTCTAGAGCACAAAAGTAGAACTACGAGTGAAACTCTTAGGACTATTTGGTCTCAGTATAATGAATAATTTCCAATATTAAATGAGTTAACTTATGAAGTTTTTGAGCTGCTTATCACTAACAGGGCAGAACCACCTGCAAGTAACAAGACAGAGCAAACTTCTACATTGTTGGTGAGGTTACATAGCCTTAATGCCATCTAAGACAGGAACATAAGAACTGGTCATTGGAAATGCAAGAACAACAAAGAGAGCACCCACTTGGATTCGAGCCCACAACGGTCACTGTAGAAAACCACAGTACTTATCAAATTGTAGAAAACCATAACATACATTGACTTCTCATCTATTTTCTTCCATCTTACTTAGCCAGTGAAAGCTTCATTGTTGTCCAGGCCTTCCAGGCATAATGAAATGCTGTCCTCACAGTGAATCAGCTATTTCTGCATTTGGTACCCCACTGAGTCACTTCTTGTTTTTTATATTATCTTTAAGAAGAATAGAAAGCAGACCCAGGATAATGTTGAATTCCATCTACTTGGGATTCTGTAGTGTGATGAAGTTATCTCGTGTCTAGGAAACCTCAGCTTTGCAAGTTCAAGAACTTAATTTTTTCAGTACACCTAAGTTTGATTAGATCTCAAAGCTGATTCACATAAGTCATAGTCACAAAAAATTGGTATAGTAGATACCAATTTATTAATTTATAATTTATTAATATATGATGCCTGGCACTATAACTTAGAATAGCTTCTGTACAAGGAATAAAGGAATATGATGGACAGATATCCAAAATATTTATCAACCTGAAAGGCATGGGTACCAGTTATCAGAATGGATCCATAATTTAATATAATAGATGCCAGCAGTTTGAGATATCAGGTCATTTTAGGAAGATGTCAGCCCCATAAATGGGGGCAAGAGAAACTCTACTAACTGCTAGACACTAATATATAATCCATTTATGTAATTTTTTTTAAATTGAAAACTTACAATAACTGTTTGAGGAAGGCATATAAGAAACTAGGCCTCAGAAACTTTAGAGAATTTGCCCTTAGTCCCACAGAAGTAAACATACAAACCACTTCCTTAAACCCTCCCTTGAGTCACTTAACACAAGTCCAGTGCTCATAAGTTTATATAACAGCCTCTTATTGAGATGGCTCATGCTTCCTGATGATGTACTCTCTCTTGTGGTTAATAGGCAAGTAAACCCATACTTTGACAACAAGTGTCTGTCTGGTGCACTTAGACTACAGGTATTGACAATAATTTGAAGTTGTATTGGGCAGTAGGCTTCCTGTACTGAATAAAAATTAATTCAAGCCATTAATATATATATAATTATAAAAGTATTAGCTAATATTTATTGAGTATTCATCTTACGGCAGACACAGTGCTAAGTGTTTCACATACATTATATCATGTTACCCTAATAAAGCAACTTTATGAAATAGTTGGTGTTATTCTCCATGTTAGAGGTAAGTAGATTGAAGTGTTGATAGGTTAAGTAAGTAACACAATATCACACAGCTAGGAGCAGTGGAATTATAGTGCAAACTTCTTCCAGTCCAACCATCCTACTATTTGTAGATTATCCCCACCAATGTGCCCCATAAAATCTACTTAAATTTAGTAGCCAGTGATTCCAAATATCTCCTTCAGCCTGATTTCCACCTACCCTACTAACTGGCACTGTGTCAGGAGTTTTACCTTTTCAAATCATCTAGAAACTGATTTCAAATGTTCTTTATTATTTCGTCTTAGGAACAGCCAAAGGGAAATGGGTGGAGAGGGTTCCATGGCTTAAAAAATGTTGAAAACCATGAATCCAGTCTTCTATTCTATAATACTCACAAATCTGTACATAGATCTCCAAAAGACTCTTATTCTTAGATTTAAGTGAAAAACCCTTTGCTTGGAAATACAGTGTATGTTCTACTTTTTTATGATCCAGCAATGCCACTTCTGGGTATTTATCTGAAGAAATCCAAACTACTAATTAGAAAAGATATTTGCACATTTTTTTGTTCAGGGCAGTGTACTTTATAATAGCGAAGATATGGAAGCAACCTAAGTGCCCATTCATAGATGATTGGGTAAAGAAGTATTACATAGATACTGTAGAATATTACTCGACCATACAAAAGAATGAAATCTTACCATCTACGACAACATGGATAGACCTAGCGGGTGCTACGCTAAGAGATACAAGACAGAAAGAGAAAGAGAAATACCATACAATTTCACTTACTTTTGGAAAGTAAAAAACAAAATAAAATGAACAAACAAAACAGAAACAAACTCATACAGAGAATAAATTGGTGGTCGACAGATGGAAGGGGGTTTGGGTAGATAGGTGAAAAAGGAGAAAGGGTCCAAGAAGTACAAATTGCCAGGTAAAAAAACAGTCATGTGGATTTAAAGAACAGCATAGGAAATATAGTCAATAATATTGCAATAAATATGTATGGTGCCAGGTGGGTATTAGACTTATCAGAGTGATCACTTTGTATGGTATATAAATGTGTAATCACTATGTTGTATACCTGAAACTAAAATAAGATTGTATGTTAACTCACATTGAAAAATAAATTTAAACAGTTGTCCGTAGTAGCCCTTATTTCTCTAGCACTTTTGAGTTTTATTTTGAGGGTATATTTGTAGACATTATTCTGCTTATTCTGGGATGTGATATTATAAGTATTTACAGCCCAATTTAATAAAGAGAAAACTGAAGATCATTGCCATGCCACGATGTAGAAGGTCAATTCCACTAGTGGAAGCAATCTATTCTAGATAGTCCAACTCAAGAGCATCTTCTTGAAAGGGCTCTACATAAGTCTTCATTGATTTTTACCTTCCACGGGGTTGATTAGTTTAGGAAACTGAATGGCCTCAGCAGTTCCTCCCTCTAAAGACTCCTCCTTGCTCTGGCTAACCTGGGCACAGCCGGCTGTATACAGCATGTTGTCGCCACCTAGTGGTGAATGTGGCCCTTAAACCTTGTGACGGATAAAAATTTCGGGAGAATAGAGAGAGATGGATTACCGACGCCAATTTGAAAACTATCTTTAATCCCCTCTCACCACGCACACAGAACCAACCTGATCTATCCTTTTAGTAAGTTTAGATATTATATAATCAGCTATTTTTAACATGCACACACCAATTCTCCTTTCCCCCCCTTTCTCTATTCACATCCTGTGGTAGATTTTTCTTTAAATTATAAAAATTAAAACAATACAAAACAATCATTCTAACTTTCAATAAGTGAAATATCTAATGTGGACATACAAATAACAGAGAATACTCTTTCAACCGTTTTTTCATGAAACTTAAACATCAGATATATAGCACTTCTCCCAGGGGATGAAATATCTCTTTTCAGAGCCAGGAGAACAATTCAGAAGCACTCCACTTTGAGTTCTAACAAAAACGAATCTCACCGTTAGAGAGATCACGTGATAGAAATTAATTGTAATTAGAAGCACAAGCTGGAAAACTTGTACTGTAAATGTACCGTCTCCTATTTTCTGTTTGTTGATGGGTGATCTTTCACATCAAATCAGCTATAGAAATTTTTAACACATGTCCTCCAGTTTAAAAATTCTTGGAGCTATGTTTCAAAGATATTTATCTGGAAATGAAGACATTTCTGCATTCTATACTTAATCCCCCCTTTTTCTTCCTAGATAACAATATGAAGACAACATCTCAAGGCACTAAAGAAGTGAGCAACTACAAGAGTTTCTAAGCATTGTTTATACAATTTTATGGTGCATGTGGGTAATACAAATCTATTCATCTGAAGATTTATTAGGCTTAGACGTCCTAATTTGAGCATTCTGTATTAGAAATACATAAATCTAGAGGAAGTAGAAAAACTTTATTCAGGTACAAAGTAAGAATAAAACAAAAAAAAGAACATCACCACCCAGTCAACAGAGTCAATAAAACAAAACAAATCAAAACAAAACAAAACAAAACAAAACAAAACAAAAGCTTGTTCTTGTTTTAAGCCACTAAGCTTTAGGGTGCTTTGTTAAACAGCAGTAAATAACCAAAATCTGCTATCACGCAGATTCATATCTGATATGAAATGCAGGAAGCAAATTACACAACAACATTTATAATACAATCCCCATTTATGGTAAAAGGACATTTTTTTGTAAGTTACAAGGAGCTAATTGTGTACAAAAAAATTGAGAATAATACAACTATACCACTAGTATTGATTACATCTGGGAAGGAGAATATGATAATAGCCAGAAAAGTACTTCCTATACAGGCACCATACAACAGAAAATATGTGAGCCATAAATGCAACTCATGTGGGTAATCTTTAATTTTCTTATAGCTATATGAAGAAAAGTAAAAAAGAACAGATGAAATTAATTTTAATAGTATATTTGAACAAGCAAAATACATATAAAAATATTATTTCAACAGGTAATCACAATAAAAAATACTATTATTCATATTTTACATTATACTTACAGAGCATCCTAAGGTAGACTGTTTCAAGTGTTCAATAGCCATGTGTGGCCAGTGGCTACAACAATGGACCTTACACTTCCATAACTTCTATATTCTAATAGCTATTTTTGGAATTTTTTACAACTAAAGTGCATTCTTATATTACCATTAGAATTAAAAATAAATAAAAACTATAAATTGGAAGAAAACTGAATCTTGCTGTTTAATCTGAAAGTAAAATTTTCAAAAACTGTAATACGCTCACTGAGGAAAGTTTAGAAAACTCAAGACTGGAAAAAAAAAAAATAAAAATCACCTACCCAGAAAAAAAACACTTTAACATTTGAACAACTTTCATAGAATTTTTTCCCATAAAGTTATGTGTTATATGTGATACCACCTTCACTTGAGGTATTTTATTGCTTCCGTTTATAGAAAAATGCTACATCTGTCTGGGTTTATCTGTCCTTGGGTGCCCTGCTTATAGAAAGTTAATTATAAAACTTTGAATTTTGAAAGAAAATGATTGAAGTCTAGTTCTTCCGACTATAACAGATTTAGAAACTCCATGTGGAAATGACCCTTTTCTCATTGATATGTCCCTTCTTGGACTGCTGGCTGTTATTTTCCTTCCTTTTATCATTAGGAATGTGCTATTGGAGGGTTTGTCTAAGCCGCTGTATTGACAAGTCATGGGATGGGAGCTGGTGAGAAATTCTCTGAGAGCTGAGTGCAGCCTGTGGTGAACGTAGGCAGAGCTTAACCACTAAAATCTCTCCATCACACTTCACTTTTTTGTTGTTGTTCATTTGTTCACTTTTTGTGAGGGAGAACAAATTGGTTTTTGGAGAGACATCAGTTATGTAGAGTTAAGTTCACATTTGTACCGAATATTGCCGTCTCCTTATCTCCTTACCTCCAAACATAGAGCCTTTATGTTTTTGTCCATAAAAGAACAACATTGGAGCAAATGAAAAACGTGTTCCAAAAGGAACTGTTCTCAGCATCACACATTTCCCATAATTCTTAAAGCAGGATTCCAGTGCAGAGACAAAGTCAGAGGAGAGACCCTTTCCTGTAAAGACAGCATTTAACCAAGTGGTCAGATTTGCTCCTGCAGAGCAAGTTCTGGCAATCCACTTCTCACAATTAAAATGATCTCTTTCCATTAGAATGCCTCCATTGAAATGACTCCTTTTTATAAGAAAATCACTTGCAAAGAGAATAAATGTTCTATGCATCTAAAAGAGTCCCATGAAATTTCAATGACTGGGTTCATTCAAGTGCACACAAAAGCACTTGGACAAGTGCACAAAAAAGCACAAGTTTGAAAAGACAAAAGAAACTACAGAGATAAGGCCCACATCATGAATGGCAGGCAGTGCTGGAACCTAAACCCCTTGAATATGGACTGGAAGTCTCATTTTGCTTTTACTTTGCTAACAGTTGCATATTTCAAATAATTCAGAGGGCAAATTAAGAACTATTTCTTTGGACTTAACTCTGACCAAAAAGGAAAATATATTTGGTGATACAGTGATGGGAGAGAGTGACAGTGGCATCTAAGATGATTCCTTCTTCATCATCAAGACAGTAAACAATAAGCAAAATTAGACTTATGTTCAAGTTTTACAAGGGCTGGTTTTTCTGGGAGTTTAAAACAATAGGTTAGAGTCAATAGCTACGCATGGGAAAAAACTAAGATAAATTAAAGTTTAAGAGTGGAGAAATATTTGAAGCACTTGGCACATGGTTAAAGAACAGCCATGTTACTGAGCCTGGTCCAAGGAGTGGTTCTTAGTCTCCCTGTTTGGCTCTTGTACTCCGACTGTTCTCTCAAGATTTACTTCAACCCTCCCTGTGCTGTCAAACTTCATTTTCAACAGACATGTTTACCCAGTGTCTATCTCAAATCCCAAACCAGCTGCAGCATTTCATACCTTTCCCATCTAATTTGGCCATGCTCCCTTTGTTCTGACCTTAACAGAGATGCTCAGGTCCCCTGTCACTACTCTCTGCTGCTCTCTGCACCTCTGGTCTTCCCAGTCCTGCTGTCCCCACATGGCCTGTGTCATCGAAGTAGCTGGAAGCAGGAGGCATTTGGGGTTGGAAGGCACTTCTGCCCACTCTCTAACAAGACCAGTGTAGCCTTAGACTTGTGGAGTAGTCCCCGGGGGAAGGAGGTAGTGGTATTTATAATAACGCAGCGCTGTATTGAGCAGGCTGTGTGCTAAGAACTTTACAAACACTGGCCCCCTGCACCCAAAACAACAAAATCGATCTTTTCAGATCTCTCTCTCCTCTCTCTCTTTTTATTTTCTGATGAGAAAATAGATGGAGAGTGGCCAAGCACACAAGTTTAAAGTCACATGTAGCTGGCAGAGTCAGGGCTTCAGTGCACAGGTGTCTCACTCCAATGACATACGGAGTTTGGGGTATATTAAGAAAGCTGTAAGTCACACCCAACCTTGCACTGCCCTCAGGAGACACTCTCATTGCCACACACAGATAGCATTATCAATTCCTACTGCTAAGCAGAGTTCAGACCTCAAGGCCCACCAGCGGCTCAGCGTCTACCCATCAAGGATAATAGCACTGGATTTGGAATCTGGTAAACTTTGGTTCAACACTTTTGCTACCAGGACAAGTTATTTCACTTCTCTGAGTGTCAGTATCCTAATCTTTACAATGTAGATAGTAATTCTTACTTCATAAAGTATTTTAAGGATTGGATGCCATGACAGAGGTAATAGCTTTGGCACGGATTAAGCACCATATGTGGTGCCTGTTTACTGTGAGCTCCATCTCGATCTTCTACACTCTACTCACTCTAGAGGAACTGACTTCCTCAGCCTGAGCAAGAGGCGTGCTAACCTAGCAACAATCTCTGCAGCTTTCTTGTTTCCTTTTCTTTTTGTTCATCACTAATTGGCTTTTCCTCTTATCAGTCCCCTCTCCATCTCTTTTTCTGCCACTACCGGTTATTTTCCTATCTCTTTCATCCCCTGGTTGAGGCCTTTCCCAATCCTCCTCTTTCAAAAATGACCCCTTTCCCCATGTCCTGCCTTTCTTAGACTTCTCCCACCTTTCTCCTATGATCAGGTTCTTTTCTAGGACACTTCCTTTTCAGTACTTCACCTAACTAATATGTCCTATATGCTGTGCTGCTGTGTGCACATCACAGGGAGGAATATGAAGGCATGTAAGCCATGGGCCCCAGTGTTCAGAGGCTCACGATCTAGTATGGGGGAGAGACACACTCCAGCCTGCCTCGACCTGTCCCACCCACTCACCCTGGGGTGTACTGCCGTCCTCAGATAGTCCCCTGCACTTTCTCCTGGTCACTGGGCTACATGCCATTTTGCCGGGTTGGCATGTTTTATCCAGCCTCTTCCCATTTTGTCAAATGACTACTCAAAACATACCTGTTCTCTGTCACATTAGCTTTGTATCCTTCCCAAGATATTAACTAGCCAATCTAATGAGGTAGTTTTCTCTAGTATGCTCAGGAGACAGCGTTAGATGAGAGGGCCCAGTCTTCTCTGGAATCTTCTCACTTGTTCAAGGCAGAGAATATGGCTTTTTAAAGATAGCTTTATTCACAATAGTCAAGGAATGGAAACAACCTCAATAGCCCTCGATCAATGAGTAAAGAAAATGTGGTATGTGTGCATGATAGAACATTAAGTCTTTTTTTTTTTTAAAGGAAATTCTACCATATGTGACAGCATGTATGAACTTAGAGGACATTCTGCTATGAGAAATAAGCCAATCATAGAAGGACAAATAGTATATGATTCCACTATATGAGAAAACTAAAATATTCTTCACAAAAACAAAGAGTAGAAAGGTGGCTGCCAGGGGCTAGCAGAGGAGGAAATGGGAACTGGTTAGTCAACGAGCACAAAATTTGAGTTATAAAAGATGAGCAACTTCTGGAGAAATTCTGTGCGACCTTGTGCCAGAACAATACTCTGTAGTGCACTTAAAAAATATGTTAAAAGTATAGATCTCATGTTGAATATTCTTACCATAAAAACAACAGCAAAATAGGAAATGAAAGAACTTTTAGCAGTCGTGGACATGTCTATTACCTCGATTGTGGTGATGGTTTTGTAGGTGTGTGCTTGTGTCCAGACTCATCAAACTACAGTAAATGCATGCAGCCTTTTTTTTTTTTTTTTGTATATCAATTATACTTCAATAAAGCAGTTTAAAAAAATTCATTATCTTTACCTTGGACAAGTCATCTCCCAGCTTGTTCATCAAATATTAACTATCCTAAATGCAATGTGGCATCTAATATTGGATACTGAAACAGAAAAAAATGGAGATTAGTGGGAAATAAAGTCTGGAGTTCAGTCAATAGTAATATACCAATGTAGTTTCATAGTTTTGACAAATGTACTGTAGTAATGGAAGATGTTAACCTTAGGAGAAACTGGGTGAGGGACACACAACAACACCCTTACCTTACTCTCAAAGAAAATTGTGATAAACTTATGAGAATTGCAAGCATGTAACCTCATAACAAAATAAGAATCTACTATCACTCTCTTGCCAACCCCAGTGCTTTATCTGAGCCTTGCTTGATCTACGATAAATGCTTCAGTATTCTCTACAACTTTCCTTCTCATTATGAATATGTGTGTGTGTGTGTGCATATATATGTAATAAACAGACACATATAGGTATACATCAAAAAGAAGTTTTCAATATCAATGGTTCTCTAATTTATCCAATGAAATGAAAATACTGGTTTGTAATTATCCACATTTCAAGTGGGTAAGCCTGGTACAAAGTGTTACTTAAAAACGTTAAATTTAAAAACTTCAGAACAGAATTTGAATTAATGTCTGAGTCTTTCTGTCACATTTCCCAGTTAATCGCGGTGCAGAGCATTTTAAATAGCTTTAGCTCCACCTTTTGACGTAATTGTTAGCTGTGTTAGGCAGGCAGGTGTGGTTACAACACAGGCCTTGCCTCAAACAGACTTGAGGTAGACCCCTAAGAGCATTACCACGTGACCTGGAGAATATTATTTAACTTCCTGAAACTTCATTTTTGTCCTATGCAACAATAAAATCTAATAAGAATAATATCTACCTCAAAGGGTTGTAAAATTAAGTATAATAATCCATATAGGTTACTTAACACAGCACTGACACTGATTTAAAAACAAGTATTTGATACATGCTATTATGATGTTATTAATATCTGCCTGAGTAAAATCCATCTTTTCTGGTGTCTGTTAGACATCTAAGTGGAGGTACCCAGTAGGAAGTTGGGCACATGAGAACAAAATCAGGAGATGCCATCTAGGCCTTTTGTGTGCTCAGGGAGGGATCCAGTGTAAGATACCACCCTGCAGTTAGGACAGTTACTATTTGTTGACAGGCTGAGAGATGACATAGGTTTACACGTTCAAGTTGTTTTAGATACAAATGTAAAGAAGTTAAGGTGTTTTTACATAATGTTATGCTTAGAAACATGCTGACTTGAATCAAATGAAGAGAGAATTCGACAATCAGAAGTGTCTTCTTTGAATTATGCTTGAGTGAGGATGGGGTGAGTATTGCCATCCAGAGCTTTGAAAAACTTTCTTGACAGGAGGCATGTGTCAGAATAACATATTCGGTCCCTTTTCTCAAAATAAAATTAGCTGAAATAGCATCTGGATCTAAGTATATGATAGATGATCAATTTCCATTACTGTTTTATGAAACCCACAGAATATGATAATAAATTTTACATTTCAAATTAAAATGTTAATTGTTCTTGCTGGACTATCTTCCATACTTTGTGCCTTGGTGAAAGCCTCAACAATTTCTCAGGAAAATTTGTCCTGGCCACCCTATCTTGCTCAGGGGACCTCATCTTTTTCTTTCATGGCTGTGGCAGACACTGTTACCCACTGCCTTTTTTTTTGACTGACCCCCAGTTTTTGTTCAGGGCGGTGTTGTGCTGGCTAAAACGCAACATTTGCCAGCCTCCCACCGGGAAGAGGCAGCTGCGCAACACAGTGGTCCTGGCCCAGGGGCACAGGCAAAAGGCTGCGAAGGATTCCTGGGAATTGGTTGCTTTCTCTATACAATTGCCACTGCTTCCTCTGGGTTGCCTTCTTTTTTTGTGTAATGTAGGTGCCAGGCTTAGAGGTGTAATGTGCCTGTGAGAACAAAAGACAGCCTGATGAAGGCTGTGGAGCAGGAAAAGGGTATAGAACCATCTGTGTACCAAGACATCTATCTGAGGTTACCTATTAATGTTATGTGTACTAAATAAATAAATAACGAATAAATAAATAAATAGATAAATAAATAAATAAATAAATAGAGCCTCATTTGTTTAAGCCACTGTCTTTACAAGTTTCTGCTACTTGTCACCAAATACAATCCTAACTATTAAAGTTTTTTCTGCATTTATAAGCATATGTTTATTTGTTTATTTACTTCTTCAGTACCTGTCTTCTTCACCAGACTGTGAGCTTTGTGAGAGACCATCGTTTGTGATTCACCACCATACACACAACACCTTGCATTATGCCTGGCATAAAGATTTTCAGAAGAAAAATCTGAAAAGAATGATTGACAGGAAGCATGTAGAGTAAAAAAAATTATGAAAACACAAAGATCATTAACAGAAAAGTAAAAAAAAAAAAAAGGCAAAATGCTTCAATGGAGTGGCCTCTGCTACCTGAGAATAAAAGCTGAATGAGAGGGAGAAAGGATGATGAGCACGATGGATCTTGAGAAGGAAGCAAATGCCTAAATTTTTTCCATTTTCTCTCTCTGTATAAATTACACTCAAATTCTGCCCAGGAACATCCTCTCAGTTATAATTCCCAAAAGTAATTCCAAAAATTATTTGTTTTCACAATGTCCTTGAGAGGGATATGGCACACATAAAATAAGTTCAAGGTTGAAAAAGTATAGTTATCATGGTGGACACTTGGCTCC
Organism: Cynopterus sphinx; assembly: GCA_030015415.1. Lineage (NCBI taxonomy): Eukaryota > Metazoa > Chordata > Mammalia > Chiroptera > Pteropodidae > Cynopterus > Cynopterus sphinx. Next base: position 123,689,374 of record CM057382.1, read on the forward strand.
TCTTCCTGTAGCCCCCCCCCACACACACACACTCATTCACACTAACTCACACTTATACACATATCTTGGCAAAAAAAAAAACCAGTATAATTTTAAAAAGACCTCTATTTAATCCCTCCTTAGATGGTCATCTCGGTCACCTCTAACTCTCTCGAGTTTAATTTTGTAGGATGGGCTGGACTTTCTGCTAACCTTCCTCTCTATTGCACAGGCCTTCATTGCTGCTTGCATATTAATTTTATTGGTAGTGTGTTGGAACCGAAAGGCCCTGGAATTGTTACGGGTTTTGTTATGGCTCTTGGAATTGTTGTGAAGTTCTGATGATGTTGTACGATGGTGCACTGGCCTAAATCATGCCCTTTCTCCTTCCTGTCCTTGTCACTACATCGGCAGTGCTCTCCAGATGAGCTCCCACGTGAGACTTTTTAAATCTCAAGTTTAGGCAGAGTCATCACTTCTCCCAAGTGACAGGTTTGTTTGGGCACTTTTAAATAATCTCTCAAAATTGAAAAGACAGAGTTTGTCCTACAGGGAGGGATGAAATTCAACATATTGAACTACTAGTATGGCACGGATACCAACTGGGAAAGGCATAGCTTTAAACTATCAGCACTGCCATTCGGGGCATGCCAGCTGAATTCCAGCCTGGGTAGGTTGTGGCCCAAGGACACACACACAGCCCCCAACTGTAGCACACCTGTGAGAAGCCACGGATACATTTTATGACTAACTCCTGTGTACACCTTTACAACCTGCCTCACTTGAACAGATCACAATCTGATATAAGAAATAGTTGTTATTTTTGTGTTTGAGTGTTGGCTATAAATATTCTTCATAAATTTCATTTTAGGTAGCAACTTAATACACAGCTGTTACCTCACAGTTTTCATGGGTCAGGCATGTGGGCATGGTTTAACTTTAGCTAGGCCCTCAGATCAGTATCTTGTAAGGCTGCATGCAATCAAGGTACCAGCTGGAACTGAGGTCTTGTCTGCAGTTTGGGGTCTTCTTCAAGTAGAGGTTATTGGCAGATTCATTCACTTGCAGCTGTAGAAGTCAGGACAGCTTGCTTCTTTAAGGCCAGCAGGGTTGCTTATCTGATCTTGAGGAAAGCCTAAATCTTCTTTTAAAGGGCTCACCTAATTAGGTTCGACCTGCCCCCAAATAATCTTTTGATAAACAGACTCTGATGAATTCAGTCATTCCGATTGGGAATTTTAATTATACATGCAAAAATCTCTCATTTTTGTTATAGAATGTAACTTCATCATAGGAGTGGCATCCATCACATTCACAGGTGTGTCTATAATCAAGGGAAGGGGATTATACAGGTGTGTGCATCAGTGGGAAGACTTTGGAGGCCAATGTAGAAATCTTTTTATTACACTTACATCAGTACTTTTGTTGTGCTCTGGAGATCACAGAGTACTATTTTTAGTGATTGAAGATTTTTGTTGCAAATTCAGGGCTGAATCATATGCTTCCAAAAAGGACAGAACAGAGTACAGCGTGGGCAAGACACCACCACATTTATTCTTGCATTGTTTTAAATGAGCATGTTTGCCCTTCATAAATTATTTACACTGCCTTCTTATATATTAAGTAGACACTAGTGGCATTTTACAGTAAATGCCAAATAAAGATAAGAATGAACAGGCCTAATTGGTTCACAGCTCCAAGATCTGGCCACACTGCTTATACATGACGAAAATGGACCTAAGGTAGTGTCCTGCATATTTACACTTGTATTAATCTGCCAGGCTGCCATACAGAATCTCACAGATGGGGTAGTTTGAATAACAGAATTTAATTTTTTCACAATTCTGGAGCCTGAAGCCTAAGGTCAGGGTGTCGGCAGGGCTGGTTTCTGGTGAGGCCTCTCTTCTTGGCTCGGAGACAGACACCTCCTTGATGTGTCCTCACTTGGCCTTTCTTCTGTCTGTGCTTAGAGAGAGAGAAAGTGAGTTCAGGTATCTTCTTCTCTTTTTATAAGGACATCTTCTTATAATCCTATCAGATTAGGACCTATTTTTCTGACCTCATTTAACATATATTACCTCCTTAAAGGTCCTGTCCCCAAAACAGTCCCACTGGGGGTTGGGGCTTCAACATGTAGATTTTGGAGGACACAGTTCAGTCCATACAATACTCAAAATGTCTGTGAACAATGAACAATATGCAGAATGTCTTGGTTACCACTAATCACTATTCATAAATTTATGCACATATTCTAAGAAAACTCTCTGTTTATTTTCTATCTTTCCTAAAAAAAAAAAAAAGAGAGAGAGAGAGAGTGTTTGTTACCAAGGCAACAAGGATCTATGTGCTTCCCTGAGAAGTATTGTAAGGTAACCTCTATCCCTTGGTTCTGACAGAATTGTTGCAAACTGTGCCCAAACAAACCAGTTGTATCGTTATTTTCTCTTAATGAGACAAGAAAGGTCCCATAGGTCTCCATAAAGGAAATACAACAGAACCATAGTTAGACAGCCAGAGGTACATCTCTTTATAATGGCCTCAGCCCTCTAAGGAAAGGTACAATCACATGGAGTGAAGATACCTCTCACACAGAGGCTAGGTATGAATGTCAGGGTCTGTGGTAGAGATGGCTATTTATAACCCAGTATACATTTTCTCCCACTTTGGTTGGTAACTAACACCACTCCCCCACCCCATTGCACAAAGCTACATTATTTTATCACCACTTCAACACTAGAAGTGATCAGTGAATCTAGATTATTGCCTGGGACTCATAGAAACGGTTTTACAGAGGGAGCACACAGCGAGCATATGCCCTTGTCTGCCTTACCCCCATTTCCTCTTGTTTTCTGGGTAGGCTGTTACCCAAGGACACACACACAGCCCCCTACTGTAGCACACCTGTGAGAAGCCATGGATACATTTTATGACTGACTCCTGTGTCTGGTCTGTGGATATGATGTCTGGAAATATAGTAGCCATTTGGAAGACTGAAACTTCAAGAATCATTGTAGACAAGAGATAACTTTAAGAAGGGAAGCCACATGTTAAGGAAAACACAACTAAAAAGTGGAAAAAGTGTAGGCCCATAATGACACCATGGAGCTTCCATACTATTCCTGGACTATTGAACTCTTCTATGTGAGATGTGAGGAGAAGTCAATCTCTTACGAGGCACGTAAAGCAAATTCCTAACGGAATCAAAGTGCAATGCCAAAATGCCCAAAGTGTCTTAGAAAATCCTTTAAATCCCCTAAAATGCAGTAAAGTAGCATGGCTCAGGTCCTGAATGGGTTACAGGCATGCAGAGATGTTGAGTCTTTAATTCTTGGGGCCAAAAGTAGACTAAATGAGGCTCTGTCCTTGAATTGTTTAAAATTAGTATTTGCCCTTCAGAAGTTACCTCCATGGCTTTTAGAGACTGTCGTTCAGAAATCACTAACAAGTAAGATCTGAAAAGAAAAATATTGGGAAACACCAGTGTATATAATCCTGAGAGCTGACAGCAACATATGTACATGTACTATATATATGTATGCACATATATGAGATTACTATGTATGAATACATCTTTGCTTTTCACAGGCTATTTTATGACTTTAACTGTATTACTTAATGTTTCTTCATGATTTTTAATTAATATTTCATTTTTTTCAAAGCTGTTGAGCAAGTCATTAGCATGGACATCTTAACTGCTGAAACAGGCTGATTGGGATATTTTTAAACTCATTCACACTCTCTTGCAACAGGTTCTAAGTGAGCTAAGTTAGATTATATCTACATGGTATGTAGATACATTCTTTAAGGAGAATTGTGGGGAGAATTATCAATATGATTAAAATTGCTCTTTCTTATCTCTTTTCTTTCTCTTGCACTTGATTTAACTCTATCACAAATCAAAAGCTAAGAAAAGTCACTGCTGCCACAGGGTTTTGTCAAGTTGTGGGTAAATGGAGGTCTGAGAAGAATGACAAGTGGAGAAGTTCTGGAACTTTTATTTCTCTAAGGAATGTTATCATGTTGCTAAGCTATGTAGTGTATCTTAACAACCACGGAGCCACATAGGATCCTTGGAGCAAGAGTAGGAGAAACTGGAGGGAGACAGCTATATTCTTTTGGAATCAGTAGACATAGGCTGTCTCTGCCACCTAAACACTCCCATCTCGAGTGCAAAGACTTAAGGAATCAAGGATAACTCAGAACAGACCCATTAAGAGACTTTTAGGGTATGAACAACCTTGAGTTCCTGTCAACCAGATGATGTTTTAAAACTGTCCTCAGGTACAATTTTAAATTCACCATTAAAATAATTTTCAAAAATTTTAGGTATGATTTAGTTAATAAACCTTAAGTTCATCTTCTTTTTAAGGCTACGTAAAAGCCAAATAAGTTTGTTTTGAGAAAATGGGGTATTATTTTTTAAGATAAATCACCTATTTCTTGAGAAGATCATACAAATAAAAGATGCCAAGTTTGTGGGATAAAAACATTTATTCTGTGGGAAACCTTTAACTTCATTTAATAAATATGTATTGATCATATACTATGGAAAATTGGATTAGATCATTGCCTGCTTGCACAATGCCTGAAAGTAAACACAGGAATGTAAAAAAAGAAAAAAAAGTCAGGGAGTGACATGTGCTAGGAAGACAATTTAAGAGAATACGGGATAGAGAGCAACTGAGTCTGGGATGAAGGTGGGAACCACTTTAGAGAAAGGTCAGGAAGGCCTTTGGAGAAAGTCTCGTTTAGACAGCAGTGAAAGAAGTGAGAGAGAAAGCCCTAGGAAAGTCTGACCAGCATGCATTCTAGACTAGGGGATCTGCAAATGCAAAATAGTTCAGACTTCATCACAGAAATAATAATCTTTATATCCCTAGGAATTCATAGTAAGTTTTAGATGTTCATTGACCAGACAAAGTATTCTTCTTTTATAAGCACAAGGTTTATATTTATGATATTTTGAACCTAGAATATTATTATCTAATAAAGATTTGCACAGTATTTTCTAAGTAACAATAGTCAGAATTAGGACTACATGGATTAATAATGCGTTTAAACCCACCTATTCTGAGGACTTGATGTCAAGTAGCCTAAATGAAATTCAATAATTTACTGATATAGAGATAAAACCAAGAGGCTACAGGACAGGAGATATTGCTCCAAAATGTAATTACACAATTCCCTGAATGGTGAATGGTAATTTTAATTAGATTTTTCCACAGAGTTACCTCTACACAAGGTTTTCTTTTCCTTTTCAGAGTGAAAACAGAGTGTTAGCATCATAATTAAGATAGAATTATAAATGGAACTCAGTTACTTTCATTCAGCAAATCTTTTAGGTGTATCCTCTGAGACAGGAGGTCTCAGCCGGAGTTTTGCAACATGCAGATAGTGAGCCGACACTCTAGATACCAACTAAAACGTTCATATTCGCAAATTGTTTGGTTTTAAAAAAGAATTATTAATACTAGGAAGAGTAATTCTCTAACAGTATCTCCGGCATTCATTGCGGTGCTAGTTGCTTATCTGATTGGAAAGACTGAGGTCAGAATCTGCCGATACAACTCTTCTGAGCAACAGTTACTGACATGTCATAGCTGTAGTGACTTAAAAACTTTTTCAATACTTTTTTCCCCCACGATTTGGGGGTACATTCTTTAAAATTTGGACATGTGATGGGAATGTGTTTTTCATGTGAACATCATCTGTCATTTGTGTCATGATAAGAAAAATAGGCTGAGAACTGATCCTCTGTATTTCACTGCAAATACCTATTAAGCTAAAGTGCTGCAAAGTGTGTGTGTGTGTGTGTGTGTGTGTGTGTGTGTAAATACACTTATTATTTATCACAAAACTGTATTTGGGCCACAGTAAATAATCCATGGCACATTTGTAGAAGTAACTATAACTGATTTTATCTCCCATTCAATCCATGATATACATTGAGTGGTTTTGCATTAATTAGTTTAGTTTCTCTAATATTGGTTTAGGAAGATTTTTAGTGACTTCATTACAAAATAAATGAGATTTCTGATTTTCTAATAAAGATTGTGTTTATCAACAAGTAGAGTATTTATTTCCTGAGCTCCATTTCTATTAAGTCCTTATTTTGATAATATGTTCTTTTCATATTTCTCTTATCTTTTGAGGAAAAAATCTACCCTTTTATATGCGAATGAATAATTAATCAATTTTTTTTCAGTTTGTCTTTAAAAGTTGTAGTCCAAAATTAATGTTTGGTATAAAGAGAAATCTTAACATAGATATTATTACAAACCAATTCATGAACTTTGGAAAGCTGTCAATTAAAATCACTGGGCAATAATTTATTAGTCAATTAAAGTGTTGAAATTGATATAGGCAACAGGTGGAAGAGAAAGATGTAGGTCACAATTAATAGTAAGTAAAATAGTTTTGCTTTTCTTCAGGCTTAAGGTAGGTTTTTAACAAATTAATAAAATTTATTTTTTAGAATGGTTTTGAAGCTTACTGAAAAACTGAGCAGAGAGTTCCATAGATCTCCCTGCCCATTTTGCCTATTATTAACATCTTGCATCATTGTGGTACATTTGCTACAATTAATGAACCAATATTGTATATTATTATTAACAAAAGTCCATAGTTTTCACTTGAGTTCAATCTGCTTTGTTCTTCAAAGGACTATTGTCATGTGTCCACTATTACAACATAGAATAGTATAGGAGGTAAGTTCCACTGCCATAAAAATCCCCTGTGCTCCAACTATTCATTACTCTCCCATTTCCCTTTGGAACTTCTCCTCTTTTTATTGTCTCCATTGTTTTGCTTTTCCCAAAATGACATACAGTTGGAATTATACAGTATACAGCCTTTTCAAATGGCTTCTTTCGCTTAGCAATATTCATTTAAGATTCCTCCATGTCTTTCCATGGCTTGATAGATCATTTCTTTTTAGCACTGAAGAGTATTCCATTGTATGATGTACCACAATTTATTTATCTATTCACTATTGAAGGACGCCTTGGTTGCTTTCAATTTTTGGCAATTATGAATAAACATTCATGTGTAGGTTTCTGTGTGAACATAAGTTTTCAACTCCTTTGGGTAAACACCTAGGAGTATGATTACTAGACTATGTTTTGCTTGGTAAGAAACTGTCAATCTACCTTCCAAAGTAGCTGTATCGTTTTGCATTCCCATAAAATGAATGAGAATTCCGGTTCCTCCACATTCTTGTCAGCACTTAGTATCATCAGTGTTTTGGATTTTAGCCATACTAATAGGTGCATGGCGGTATTTCATTGATGTTTTAATAATTTGTTATTTCCTAATGACAAGTGATGTTGAATAATACCTTTTCACATGCATGCTCAATTGCGATATGAAGATATTCTTTAAGAGTTGTCTGTTCAGATCTTTTACCAAGTTTTTAATTGGGCTCTTTGTTTCTTACCATTGAGTTTTAAATGTTCCTTGCAGATTTTGGATACAAGTCCTTTATCAAATACGTGTTTCTCATATATTTTCTCCCAGTCTATAGCTTGTACTTTCATTCTTTTAGCAGTGTCTTTTGCAGAGCAAGACATAGTTTCGCTCTTCCTCAGGTTTAAGGTAGTTTTAGTTTATTATTGTTAGATGACTTGCTAGAATAAATCAAAGTACAGCTTTTTCCTTAGTTATTCATTTGCTTCACTTCTAAAAAATTAAGTTTAAGTAAGGCTCAATAATACATAATTATATTGTGAATTTTATAAAATTTTTAACATTATTTTGAAACTTCCAAGAAAAACATAACATCAGATTATTAAATTTTCTGTAATCTAAGAGTAAACACTATAGCACCTTTTGAAATATAAGAGTAAGATGAATTTCAGACAGCACTGCGATTTTCATGAGAAGAATTCACTGCATTTTTTTCTTGTTGACCTTTTATACCAGAATTTAAACTATGTCACAATCCTTCAAATTAACCTAAAAGAATTGATATGAGAAAGACACACATAGTAGAAGAGTTGAATATTCCAGCGGACATGTAATGACTTACAGATTTTAGATGAGTAAGCCAAAATCTAGGAAATAAAGTAATTTATTCATGGCTACTTTGCTCATTAATGGCAAAACTGGGACATGTATCCCACATTTTAATTCCAGTTCAGCATCCTTTTCACTCTCCAAACTGCCTACAGTACTCTTTCTCCCCTAATATAGATAAAAATAAACTTACTGACCTGACTGTATAAAAGGTTCCACACAGAAAGAAAAATGAGTAAGTCTAAGGTTTGATTTTCATGAAGTTAAAACTTTCTCCTCATTATTCATAATTGACAATAAAAAATACTTTTTATTGTTAGATAATAGTATTTTCTGAATATTGGAATAGTTTTATTCAGCCTAGAATAATTTTAGAACTTAAGAAAATCAGATGTTTTATGGCAACAGGGCTGATAATTAATATACCATACACTATGAATACATACCATGAAAAATTTAAGTACAGATTACTCTGGTTTAAAAAGATAGTCAATGAACTAAAATTATCTGCTCCAACAAATTCTTGAGGTCAGATTCTAAAATATGGAAATATTTTGATATTGCAAATTATTCTTACCAGAATAATTTATAAATTATTTTGTAAATTATTCTAACCTGTTATGGTTAGAAATAAAATGTATATTTTATAATACGGCTGTGATGAATGCAATTTCCAGGTAAGACTGGAAATACACAACAAACAGAAGAAAAAAATTCAATCAATTCCAAGATTAGTATGCCATCTTTAAGAAAGTTTAAATAACTCTCTCCTATGTTCCTATTCTAGAAATTTTATTTTCCAAATGATTTGGAATTCCCCAAAGCCATAATGTTACCTTTCATTCTTTTGGCCCATGCTGAGTGATTGAGGGAACACTATTAAACATTACTGAATATTGCAAATAATGGTATGCCAACGGTTCTCCAGTTTATCATCTGTAAATGTGATATCATTCTTTTTCTATTGGATTTCTTTTCTCCTGCAGATTTAATCATCTTCTCGGAAGATGACACAAATTTAACATAATGATTTTCTAGAAGTACAATAGGATAGGTCCTCATTCAAAGTTACTTTAATGTAAAGCACATTCATGGGTATGGTATTTTAAAGCTATTATTTTAATTTACTATATCAACACTGATAACAATGTTATATATTTTTATGTTAAATATAATTAAATATAGAATATACTTTACATTTCTCACATGTTTTGATTTTTCCAGTGAAATAATGTTTGTTCTACCAATGCCTATATCGATTTCAATGTTTACAAAAATTTGGTCTGAAAGTAAAATCACCTCACATTGTTTTGACATGAGAAACAATTCAGTGCAAACAAAGAAGGTGAAGAAATGTTTGCTGGGTAAGAAAATGTTGAGAACCCCTTATCAATTGTCATTCTGTGATTTCAGGGTCTGAGCACTTCTGGAAGTGGGAGTGAGGTTAACGAGACAGACCCCAGACGTTTAGTGCAGCAGTGAGGAGGGGAAACCAACGCTCCGTGAACATGAGCCTGAAATCCCCGATGACTGCCCCTCCATTTGACACCCAAAGCGGCCATATTATGGCTAGAAATGGAAGTTGTTTTCTAGTCAGGCACACACCTCATCCCAGAAGGGTCTGCCACATCAAAGGTAAGGTGACTTGGGGTCATAGAGTCTCTCTTCTTTACATGTGGGCAACTTGATGATTATGGTGGATGAACACAGGGGTACTATTCAAAGTATTTAACCACTGCTGGGGTGCAGACTTTGACTATTGAGACCAGACCCAGCACTGCAGCTAGAGCGAGGCACCATCTCTGCCCGGCGTTCATGCTCAGATTACTTGATTGTTAAGAAAAGGGCCTGGAGAGGTGCCAAGGAGGCCACTCAGAGAACTCAGGGCAGCTAATGACCTAATGGTCCGAAAGTATTTTAATATTTCAACAACCCGCACAGTAATGCTAACATCAAATATTAGCCCTGGGGAAGCATATATTTTATCCACCCTCCCTTTCTCTTTCCTTTCTTCCTTTTCTTTCTCTCCTTTCCTTTCGCCCTCTCTTCCTCCCTCCCTTCTTTTCTTCCTAATTTCCTTTCTTCCTTCATCTCTTCCTCCTTCCATCTTTCTCTCTCTTCTCCCCTCCTTCCCTTTCTTCCATATTTTTAAATTTAGTTTCTGTAACAACATACATTCCTAGGTTTTGTGGGGGTTTTTTTGCCCTACTTCTGTGGTTTCTCCCTCCCAGATTTTATTTTTGCTGACTCTGCAGTAAATGCTGGGGCCTTCACAGCTCAGTCCTTGGCCATTTTCTCCCTTTAGTTTATTGGAACCCTAGTCACATTTGCCCACTGACAAATGTCAACTACCCCCTATAGGGCAAATATTTTCAAATGTGTATCTTAGTCTTAGATTCCTCTTTTAGAATTTAGACCTCTCTATTCTACTATGTACTTGACCTATACGTGAGGCACTGGATGCTTCATGAGCACCCTGAATAATGTTCTTTGAAACTGAGCTCTTAGTCTTTCTTGAAACTAGTCTATCTTTACTAGCAAATAGTCCGATAAATTTGGTACTTTTTTTTAACTCCTCCCTCTTCTTCCTTTCCCTTTCAGTACTTCATTTGATCTTGCCAATTTTTTTCTTCTGTTTTGTAAATTAAGCTGCTTCTTTCCATGGCCAGTGTTACAACTCCTTTCTAAGTCACTATTATTTCTTGCTATGAGGATTGCTTTTGCAGTTTGTAGCCTCCTAACCACTCTACTTCCATCCTTACCCTCATCTAATCTATCTTCCATAGAAAAACCAGAAAGATCACATTAAAATGTAATCTTAACTGTTTAAATCTCCTGCCTAAAACCCTTCAGAGGTTTTCATGCACTTGGGATACACTGTTTATGTTGACATAGGCTAAAATGTTTACTATGGTGTGGCTTCTGCCTCCTATGACTCATCTCATAACAATACCCTCCCACCCCCTCATTATATACATCCCACGCTGGTCTTGTCTAAGTTCCTAGAACATGAAAATTCATACTGTTCCCTGTAGGCATAAAGCTTTTCTCCTCATTATTTACAGTTCTTCATTTTTGGGGTATTAGTATAAATATTACTTAAAAGAGACAATCCAGGCTCCATACCTTCAATCTAAATTAGATTTCTTTATGGAATATTCTCATAGTGCCCTATATTTTGTTAGGACATTTGTCTTAGATCAGGTTCTCTGAAAATAGAACTTGGATGGAGATTTGTGTGAAGGAGGTTTACTGTGGAGTGCTCTTGGGAACAACATGTATAAAGCAAAGGAAGCAGGGTTAGGTAAAAGTTGAGCTGTGATGCAAATACAGTAGAGATCTCAGTCAGTCCCACAGAGATCAGTGGATGGCTATGGAGAGCTGTCAGCCCTTTGTAACTTTCATCAACCACTCATTGCTCAAGCTCCCCGTTATGCATGGGAGCTCCCTTCAGCTGAGTGCAATTCCCAGAGAGAGACTCAGCATGAGCCATCAGTAACTGACACACCTGGCAGGTGGCAGATGACTGCTTTGGTCCTGAAGGCATAATCTAGGTAGGTGGTAGGTACATCACAGCATCCACTATAGCAATTATTGTAGCTTATGACTAAATATTTTTTTATTAGATTAGTATCAAGTATCTTCCACCAAACTGTGAGCTCCTTGGACATAGGAGATGTATTTGTTTTGCTCACTACTCATTTTGATTTCCCAAGGAGTGGCTGCCACATGGGAGGTGCTAAATTCTTGTGGAAGGAAAGAATGGAGTTTAAATCACATCCAGATAAAATTGTTGAGCCACTGACAGATTTTAAATAGGATTTAAATTCTACCTCAGCCATCTAGTAGTTATGTGTCTTTGTGCAAGTAATTTCATTAAAAAAAATTTTTTTATCTGTATTGTAGAAAGTGGAAGAGAAGCAGGCCTCACTGGCAGTTGATTCAGTCATCCAAGTTAGAAGGGATGAGGGGAAAGGGCCAGGAAAGAGAGAAGAGCAGAATGAAATATGGGGTAGAGCAAGTGGAGAGTCCAGATGAGCAGCACAGACAGAATAAGCACAGGGTTATGAGATAAACAAGATTCAAGAGAACAACTGACTGAGTGATGATCAAAGACAAATTCTTAAAGGAGACGAGAAAAATGAAGACCAAGGGAAAGCAAACAGAAGTTAGAATAAAGAAGTCACAAATGGCCTTGGAATCTATTGTTTTGGCAAAATCTGAGGACAGGGGTATTCAAAACCCACATGAGACAAACATTGCATTTTAGTTGGAACTTTTTTTCCTATGAAGGCAAATACTGCTAAGCTGAGAATATTTGTTATTTTCTGACTGCAAATACTTGAAAGTACTTAATATATACCTCTTCTATATTTTTTTTCACTTTTCCCCTTGAATTATAGCTATGATGCAGTATAAAATTCTTCACAGGCAAGGGACTGACTTCGATGTCTTCAAAGCCTCTGTAGTGACTATCACAAAGCCTCGCTCATAGTAATATATGTTCATATAGAAATATGTTCAATTGAAAAGAAAAGTTTCTTAGGAAATCTTCCAAGGATATACCTGCTAATTCTAGAAAGCTTGGTAACTGGAATTGATATGAAAAAGAGAAGGGAAGCCAGCTGCTTCATTTTGACAGCTATATTAAAAGTCAACACATGCTTTGAATTTATTCTCAGCACAAGGACACTACAAGTAGTTTCAACGGTTTTACCCCCAAAATCATTCTAATAATTCATTTTACCAACAATCAAATATTTAGTCTGTAAGATCTAATGCTATTCTCATAGATAAATGCTTAATATATTAAATCATAATAAGTTTATGCAGTCTGAGAAGAGTCAGTTTAAAGTCTGCTATTTGTGACAGGTACACACACTTTGCTAAAGACATGTCAGTTTCTGCTCATGATGTAATTGGGAGAGACAGGAATACAAAGAAGTAATTTAATATTTGTGTTATGTGAAATGATAGAAGAATGCTAAAAGTCTGTGTGTGGTACAGAGATAGAAAAAACACTAAGGGGGTGCCAGGAATGCATTTCACAGAAATTTCTATTGAGAAATATGCATGATAAATATTAAGAATAAGCAGAAATTGGACTTGGGATTGGATTTGGGAGGTGGGAATGATGAAAAAGAGTAAGAAGTCTGGAATCACTGTTAGGTTTTTAGGTGGTTGACTGGGTGGATAGTGCACCAACCAATTAGTCTTAAGCATACACAGGAGAATGGGGGGTAGATGATAAGCTTTGTTTCAATACGTTGTACTTGATGTGATGATAGAAAAATTCAGGAGGAAATGGCCAAATAGATAAATGGATATAAGGACTTGGAGCCTATGGATTGAATGGGGCTATAAGATAGGTTTGAAAGATGGAAACATATAGATTAAAGAAACCCCAATAGAACTCTGTAAAACACAAGGGAAGGACGGACACAGAGAACTCAGTGAGAGACAGATAAGAAATGGCAGAGATGCTTAGATGCAACCAGAAAAATGTTGTCTATGAAAATGGAGAGAAATAATTTTAAAGAAAGCGGTAACAGTATATGGAGTCATCCATAGAAAGATCAACTTATCTTATATATATATATATCTTATATATATAAGATAACATTTTCCATTTAATTTACAAACTAGTGATCTCAACAAACTCCATTACATAGATTAGGAAAACTCTGAATTTATAGACATAATTATATTAAAATCTTATATTTACTGAGCAGAGGTTTTTAAGCTGTATTCCTAAAAGTCCTGGATATCCAGGTAGGAGACAAAAGTGGAATAAAATAAAATGTGTTGAACTAAGGGCACAGTAGTCAAAGAAGTTTGAGTATCACTACTATGTAGTAAAAAGCATATTTAGTCATGAGGTTAAATGAAGCTTTTCTTGTTTCAGAATTTTTTTAAAAACCAAATTGTGAGATCATATATGCATGACTTGCTAAGAGATGGAGAAACAAAAACAAAAACTGGCCCTGCCTTAGTAGCCATTGCCTACCTTCAGGCTCCTCTTTTACTTTAGAATGGAGTAAAGGTCCATAGAAAGGAAATAGTGAGGATTTCTTTGAACAGAGTCATTGAGGGTGCTGTATACTTTCCCTCCATGCCAGTAAGTAGTAGCTCCCTTCACCTATACCTGCAAAGCTTTCTGGGGAACATTATATAGAGAATGAGGTGTCACTGAGATCTCACTGGCTAGTTAGATGCTTGCCTCTGCCCTACAACCTTTCTGCAGTGTAATATGGGGAGACTATTCTTGGGGTGAGCTTGTTTTTGTCTTTTATGCTACGGAGGAAATAGAGAATAATGTCTGACTCTCTGAAATCTAAAGACAAGAGCTGGCTGAAACTGCCTGTGTCAGTGGCACAAAGACTGGAATTGTTTACTCACAGAAGACTGGGCAAGGGGTCTTATTTCCTGGGAGCTAAAGTGGACACTCAGGAGGAAGCTGGTCTAGAATTGTCTTGAAAGGACCCAGCCCAAGAGGACTAACTGCTATAACAAAATAACTCCAGCCACAAGAGGCTGGCTGACATTCGTCTTAGGGTCAAGAGGAGAAGGAAGAGATGTTAGTGACTCTCTGGTAGGCACATTATCCATGACAGCGAACAGGGTCTGAGATCTCCTCATACAGGTCTCTCCAAAGAACCCACAAAAGTACCTCATGAGGAAAAGTGAGCATTTCTTTTCTGTCTCACAGGTGCCTCAACACTAAGTTAAAACATTGTTAAGCAAATAAGACTTTGTGTCCCCTTGACCTCTCTTCTATCCTTCACACCAACTCTGGAAGAGCTAGAAGCAGTGAGCGGAGGAGGAAGGGTGAAAGAGCAAAGTAGGGGGAAGACAGACCAGACACCCCGACTTTCTTGTTAGTCTATAGAATTTGGGTCAGTATTGGCCTGGGGTAGAGAATAGAAATGGAATACTAATACTTTTATTGCACTAATTATGCTAATATTAAGTACTTGGCATTCTTGATAGAAGGTTTTGGGCACAAAAGATTATTTGCAATTATTTTTTTTAAATTAAAAATGCCAATACTTTTTGTTTTAACTTTTAAAATTTAATTTATAAATTTTATTATTTGATGTATAAATCTAGTAAATTTTAACTATCAAGGGAATCTTTGTTTAATATTTGGTCCCATTAAACTAAGGTAATAAATACCCTAAAAACTTTAAATGTCAATTACTCATTAAATATATTTAATTTCTTTTTAAATCTTTTACATCCTTAACAAGCAAATACTCACAAAGCTGTAAACAACTCTTGTAAATTAAGTAAATTAAACTTATAAATATAGACAAATATATTATTTAAAACATCTTTATTGTTACCAACTTAATATTTTATACTTTTCTACTTAAAACCAGAAATGTAAAATCATTTTATTATATAGATTTTAAGCTATAATTCTAAAGCTAGTTTGTTAGATAGTCTAATATGCCAAATTAGCTTAAATGTTATATATATTTAAAGACACACATGCAATGGTTTTACTAAATTTAACCCATGAATAAGAATAGTATGTATTTTTCTTATTACCAATTCTATCTTTAATTTGAAACCTTCCCAATATTAAAGGACACTCATCAAGGAAAGAAACGAATTATACTGGACTAAACACAAAATTAGAGTTACTTTTTTATTAAACCAAAGTTGCATATCAAAGAATTAGGCAAGGATGTGAGATTTGAATCTTTACTTGGCAGTGTCTCACAAGGTGAGCCCTTCTTTATAATCACTATGGCACAGAAATTTGATGTCTTATAGGAAGAACTTGTCTTTCTTGGGCCCATGATTCCACTACCTAATTCTACTGTATATTCAAGGAAGTTAACAAAACACCCGCCAAGATTGTCGCTAACCTCCTTCACTGCTGGACTAACTTAAAATTATTTAATATTGTCCCATTTGACTCTGAAATCACATAAATGCCATTCCATTTGACTTTTCACAGCTTTTTATATGATTGTTTTCCTAAGTCTTGGATAGATATAATCTGAAATTTTCTTGCTACTTATGTTCAGATATATAGATGATATAGTTATAGATATATAGATGATATAGAGATATAGAGATAGAGATGATATAGATCTATTTATATATTAAAAAGTGTAAATGAATAAAAAATAAAGTTGAAAAAAAGTAGAAATGGAGGGAAAAAGCCCTCCAACACACACACACACACACACACACACACACACACACACACACACACACACACACACAAACACACACCTTATACTAATTAAAGGAGGTAGCAGAGAAAATAGGGATTTTTTCCATTTATTTGTCTCTGTGTTAATGTTTTATATAATTTATTTGATAAGCAATTTTTCACTAAACACCTGGGCCAATCACTAACCCAGGTGTTTAAGATAAAGATGTGGTACTGTCTTTAAAATTTTATTTTCATTTCTATTTGGAACCAGTTACTATCAGTAAAGTTCAAAGTATTAGACTAAATAAAAGGTTTACATTTGGTTATGTAAATTGGCTATGTTATTCATTCATTCAACAATCATAGAGTAGCTTCTTTGTGCCAAGCACTAGTCCAGATATGGGAATAGAACAACAAATGAAACAAACAAATCCATGCTTTCATACAGTTTATGTTCTAGGGCAGCTCAGCTCAGCAGTGTGTACAGATATGACAGGGTACAAATGCTATAGGAAGAATAAAAGAGCATAAGGTGACAGAGTGTGATGGGGTGTGTATTTCAGACAGAGTTGTCAGTAAAGACCTTTTGGATGTGATTTGAGCAGATAGATGAGAGGAGTATGGACCAGTGGTACAAGAGGGAAATTAAGAAGAATGGACAACTTTGAAAAACACTCTTGAGAAGCTTCCTGTACCACTTATGAAACAAAGCAGTCATCTATTATATTACCACTTTTCATAATTCATTAACATAGAGCAATGCCCTGCCCATTTCCTAGACCATCCAATTCGATGACATGTTATTGAAGTTAAAAGGACAACCTGTCTATAAATCAATATTTTAGCCAAAAGCAAATAGCTGTTATAGGAAAGGGAATGAACCCAGAAGGCTCTGACATGAGAAAGGAGATTCTTCTGTACTGCATTTCCCCCCCCCTTCCTTCCTTCCTTCCTTCCTTCCTTCCTTCCTTCCTTCCTTCCTTCCTTCCTTCCTCCTTCCCTTCTATTCCTAGCTCCAAAAGCTTTTTACTTTGCCAGTACAAAAGAAGAATACCTCTTTTAAAAGACCTTGCTACACTGAGACATCTTGAATGCTTTCAAAAATCTCAATCTGGTATTCATGAAGAGGACCAACAAAATCCCTCCTTTATAATCAAAACTGAGGAAATGAGAGGTCAGTTTGGGATAGAGGCATGTCTATTCCACTTGACTCTCAGACCAAGATCAAAGGTGTGGGCCTGGTCTCAAGGCCAGATGGCAGAACATTTTAAGGAAGCATGTATTATCAAATATAATTTGCTACACTGACTTTCAAAGACTAGCACTGGTTCATACAATTTGAAGTTTGACACCTAATGTATATTTAACAACATCTGGTTGGGTGAGAAATTGTTGATCATTCAAAGAAAACCTCATGTTTGGTCTTTGTATCCTTACTCACTTAGGTTTGAATAACATTCCAATCTGTACTGTGAACGATGATGAGAACTCACTGGGAACATTGTGGGGTGTTGGCCAGTTCAACCACTTAGAGAAAGATGAAGTACCATTTGCCAAATGCAGTCAACCACCCACCACTGCACCCCTAGAGAGCAGAGTCAGAGGAGTCTCACCAGCCCCAAACAGTGTCAAAGTGCCCCCACCACGGCCTCATTCTGGTGAGTCCCTCTCAACTGATGAAATCTTTCCTGAGGCCTACTGCAAACTATCAAGGGCGGGGGTGGGGGTGGGGTGGGGAAGGATCTATATAATTGTTAATATAGCTGCGTTTTTTTTAATAAAACAGTCATGAAATTTTCTCACTGCAAAATAGATCATTCATTATAAAAAATTATCACTTATCTAATCTCAACTCAGTAGTTCAAAAATAAATATTATTATTAATTAATTAATTAATTAATTAGTGTCCAAGACATATTTGATGTGGGTCTAGTCTCCAGTCCCTACAAAAATAGCTAAGACATACCAAACATGAATGTTTGGCCAACATTGATAGGGAAAATACTTTAAGCAGACAATAAATGAGCCTGGGAAACGCAATAGGGATGGAATTGCATGTTTACATATCCTCACTAGACGGTCAACTGTTAAGGTTAGGGTTCCATGTTCTTGCTGTTCTTTTCATCTCTCCAGGTTCTAGCATAATACCTGGTCTTTGCTAAACAATTTAATTCATTTATTATCATTTTCTGAAGTAAAATAAAGAGGGATTAATAAAAAACATAATGGCTATAGTTATTATGTATTGTGTATTTGAAAATTGAGTGCGAATCTTAAAATTTCTCATCAAAAGAAAAAAAATTTGTAACTATGCAAGATTAGAGATGTTAACTAAATTTACTGTGATAATCATTTCACAATATATACATATATCAAATCATGTCATACATCTTAAACCAATACAAAAAAAGCACAGTATGACCAAATGTAAAAATCAAGGTAAAAATGAAAGAATTTTGGATGTTAGAAATTGTATACAGTTCTCTTTCTCCTACCCTATACAATTCTATGATATTACTAAAAGTTTCAGAGCATATGAAAATTATTTTGGCATAATACGGTAAAATATATATTGTTCAAAGGTAACAATTAGAGGAATCATTAATAGAGTATTTACTATATGATCCCATTCTAAGGTCTTCTCACTTGTTAATTCTTCACCTTTTAGAGAGTTCCTCTTGCTTCCTTTCCACTAGCAATGAAGAATCAAAGACCACTTATTCCACCTTCCTTCTGGTGTCCCTTCTTATATTGAAAAATGTAGAAACTTAAAAATTACATTTGCAGGTGTCCCTTGTTGGGAATTAGCTGTTGGCATTTGGTAAACTTTATATCACAGATTTGGGGCTAAGGTCATCTTTTTGGTTGATGTCTGCTGTTATGCCTGGAGATATGAGGTGTTTGTTTGTTTGTTTGTTTGATTGATGCTACAACATCCCAGTGTTCATATTCTGGATTTATAGGTGTCCTAAAGCAAAGTCATCAGATATGATGGCTTTCTGATTGCAGCTGCAATCCAGTACCTAATTTTTAGCCTCATGGATGTTATGACAGCATTTTGAAGTGGCAATGACTTCCTGACTCCCCTTCCTCTCGATTGTGATAAAGGCTTTGCCCCACTTGGTGAGCCAGGTGCAAGATGTTGTTCTTGAAATGGTTTGTGAAGGATCAAGACCAGAGTTCACTACTCCAGCCCTTCCAAAGATATTACAAAACAACTAAGTCCCTGTATTATTTATATTTTTGCTTAAAATAGCTAGAATGGTTTCGGTTCCCACAAGAAGACACTAACAATAGACTCACACCCATTAACTTTGTTCTCTCTACTCTAAGTAATGAATTCAATTATTGTGTATATACACAAAATCTTTTTATCTTAAAAAAAAGATATGGCTTCAGTAAAGAAGATAGCCTCACACACAATATACCTTTTAATTAATTCAAAAGCAAATTAAGCAAATGTTTAAGTGGTTTTAGGTAATTTAGAGAGATTTAGATGACTTTATGAAATAGGTAGGGTTAAGAGACTTGATGAAACAGGAAATAAAATAATGTAATAATGATGCAGCAAACCACTTCACTTTCTGTCTACAAGAAAAAGGTCACACATATACACTGTCTTTAATCAGAGAAAGTGAAAGTTATACGGGTAGAAAACAGAGAAAAACATTTCTGACACTGAAACGTACTTTTAAAAATCAGTTTACCTAGATCAAAAAGCTCTTGCAGTATTTCTTTACATCATCTTCCCAGGCATGGAATTAGTTTTGTAATAAAAATATGCTTTTATTATGTTATGATAGTATAATTCTACCTGCAGGCTTTCTAATGTTTATAAACAGGTCCTCAGTTGCCCTTAATTAAAATTCCGGTGTACTCTCATCTATTTCAGCAACTGATGCTGTATATGGCAAGTAACAGAATTTTTTTTGTTTGTTTCGTCTAAATATATTTTTCTTCAATATCATTTCAGAGCCCTGTAGAAAAATCAAGGAGTGCTTCAAAACTTCCAGCGAGAATCCCTTGGTAATTAAAAAGGTGAAGAAAACAATTTACACCTACTTACTTAGTTTGACTTCTATTATTCCTTCTCTTTTTCTTCACAAAACTTTCTGCAAAACCAATATTTTTTACAGCTTTATTTAAGTATATTTAACATAATATAAGGTGCACATTTTAAAGTATATGATTTGATGAGTTCTGACAAATGTAAATCCACCAAAATCAAGAGCGTATCCATCACTCCCAAAAGTTTTCTCATGACCCTGTCCCCACTATGGGCAAAAATTTATCGGCTGTCACTAAGGATCTAGCACGTAATTTTTAGGATTTTTATATAAATGAAATCATATGCTGTGTAGGTTTTTTTTTTGTTTGTTTGTTTTTTTGTTTTTTGCTGGTTTCTTTAACTCAGCATAATTACTTTAAGATTCATCCGTGTTGTTACATGCCTAGATAGTTCATTTCTTCTTATTGCTGAGGAATATTCGATTGTATGGGTATCCCACAATTTGTTTATCCATTTCCTTGTTGATGAACATTTAGCCTGTTTCCAATTTTTGACAAAGGTGATATGAACATTTCTGTACAAATCATTGCATAAATGCACATTTTCTTTTCTCTTGGGTAAATACCTACGAGTGGAATGGCCGGGTTTTATAGTAGGTGTATGTTGTTTTAAGAAGCTGCCAAAGTGTTTTCAAAGAGGTTGTACTATTCATTTTACATTCCTGCCAGCCATGTGTAAGACTTTCATTTCTTCCACATCTTTAGTATGGTATTTTTATTTTCATCAATGGGTGTGTAGTGGTAGCTCATTATAGTTTTAATTTGCATTTCCCTAAAGACAAATGAGGCTGACATGTTTTCATAGTAATTGCCATCTCATATCTTTTTATAGGAAGTGCGTGTTTAAATCTTTTGCCAACTTTTAAAATTGGGTTGTCTTCTTATTGTAAAGTAAAAATTCTTTTTATTTTCTCAATATAAATATTTTGTCACACACACATTTTGAAAATATTTTCTTTTAGTCTGAGGCTTTTTTTTCTAACTGTATATTTTGAAGAAGCAAAATTTATAATTTTGGTGAAGCCTAAATTTTTAATTTTTCTATTATAGTTTCAAATGTATATGCTGTTTATCTATCTATTGTGCCTTATTGCAATGCCTAGAAGTTCTAGTGCAACGTTGAATGGAATTGATGAGAGCATACATCCTTACCTCACCTATATCATAGTGGGGAAGTATCCAGACTTTCACCACTAAGTATGATGTTAGTTTACTATATTCATAAATGCCCTTTCAATTCCTAGTGTTCTGAGAGTTTCTTTTTTAAATTAGAAGTGAGGAATGGATTTAAATAGATGCTTTTTCTGCATCTATTTGAGATGATCATATTATTTTCCTTTTTCGGCCTGTTTAAAAAGGTAAATTACATTGATTAACTCTCAAACGTTAAACTAAACTTGCACTCCTGAGAAACACCCCACTTGGTAGCAATGTGTTATCCCTTCCATATATTCAATTGTTTAGCATTCTTGTATTTACCTTCATTAGGAATATTTGCAGTTTATTTGTAATGTCTTTTCTGATTTTGGTATCAGCATAATACTGGCTTTGTAGAATAAGTTGGGAACTTCTCTTTAATATTCTGGGAGATTTTATGTAGAATTACTATTATCTGTTCCTTAAAAATTTAGCAGAATTCTTCAGTGAATCCACTAAAGCTGGAGTTTGCTTTGAGTCAAGATTTTTAACTATAAATTCAATTTTTTGTTTTCATAGATGTAGGCTATGCACTTTACCTATTCTTTAGTGAGTTTTGGTAGTTTATGTTTTCCAAGAAATTTGTCCATTTTATCTAAGTTGTTGTATTTACTGATACAAAGTCATTCATAAAATATCCTTTTAAGGACTTTATAATCTATAGAAATGTTCTCTCATCATTCCTGATATTGGTAATTTGTGTCTTCCTGATGTAACTAGCTAGAGATTTAAGAGTTTTATTGATCTTCTTAAAGAATCAGCTTCTCATTTTATTGATTATCTCCATTGTTTGTTTTGTTTCTATTTCATTGATTTTGGCTTGTATCTATAACAAATGAAAGCTTAGGTCATTGATTTGAGACAAATTTCCTTTCTAATAAAAGTACATAATATTATAATTTTTTTCTATAAACACGGTTATGGTTGCATCCCAAAATTTTAGTTGAGTTTTCATTTTCACTCTGTTTAAGTTATTCCTAATTTTCTTTTTAATTTCTTCTTTGACCAATGAGTTACTTAAAATTTTGTTATTTAATGTTCAAATATTTTAAAGCTATTAAAGGTTTTAATATATCACATAAATGATTTAAAAGATATCCCATTAATATGCTTGATTTCTAATTTAATTCCATTGTGGTTAGAGAACATACCTTTGTTTTTAAATCTTAAATCCCACAATCATTGTTGATTATAAAGGTAAACTCTAATCTTTATGATGGCTTATCAATAGGATTTCTGGTAGTAAGCACCAGCATCAGGGATTCTGAGATTTTTAAATTCTCAGTGATGAGGATCAGGTAACAACAAGGTCTAGTCATACTAGATGAGAATGTCTTTGAGCTTTGGAGGTGAACTGGCAGGTTGCATAAATCTGGGCCATGTGACCACCACCCTTCACATGGACATGGATGCCTACACCAGTTAAACACTTCTGCACAAAATACTTTAAAATTTTTTAAATGTACTAAGATTTGTTATATGGCCCAGAATATGGTTGACATTGACAGATTTTCTGTATGTCCATGAAAAAAAATGTTCAGTCCAATGTTGTCGGGTAGAATGTAATGTAAGTATCAATTGGGTCAAGTTCATTGGTACTGTCATTCAAGCTTTTATGATGGTACTGATTAGCTCTCTATTAATTATCAAGAGGGAAGTGTTGAAATTTCTGATTATAATTGTGGAGTTTTATATTTCTTTTTTTATTTCTATTAGTTTTTAATCTTGTCACTTGAAGCTTTCTTATTAGCAGTGTAACTTGTTAGGTTTGTTATATCCTCTTGATGAAATGACCCTTCAATGACTATAAAATTATTATCTTCCACCCTGACAATATTCTTTGATCTGAAATTTGTTTTGGTATAGAATTGTTTAGGTTTTGTATTTCTACTTAAATTGATTTTGGTTAACACATTCTTTTTTAAAAAATTATTTATTTTGGATAAATATTCACATTTATTGACAATGTTATATGTAATATCTTCATAGTCTTTTAAATATCTTAGGATCTCTAAGATGTACCCTTTTATACATCAGTCTTATTAATCTGTGTCTTTTCTTGATCAGTTTCAAAAGAAGTTTATCAACTTTATTAGTTTATCAAAAAACTAATTTTTGCTTTTTTTATCCTCTATGTTGTATATTTTTTATTTTGTTGATTTCTGTTATCTTACTTTTCATACCCTTTATTTAATTGTTCTTCTTGTAGATTCTTTTATCTTTCTAATATATGTATATTTTAAAGCTATAAATTCCCCTCTGAGGATTGCTTTAGCTACTTTCATGATTTTTGCTACATGACACTTTCATTAGCATTAAGTTAAATTTTTTTCTAATTTGCATTATAATTTTTCTTGACTCACAGCTCAGTTGCTGGGTAATGTATATGAAAAAGATATTTGTAGGAATCTGAAGCACATGGTAAATAGATTTTCTTCCTAAAGAATTTGTGTTTGCTTCTATAGGAAGCCAGAGGCCTTACAAGCCAAGATCAATTTAAACTGAGTTCAAACCTTGACCACGGGCTATATTTCTTCAAGGACTGTTACATTTCTAGGTCACCTTTGCCTTCAGAATATAGCCATGGGTGGCTCTTATCTGGGTCTTTAACTTTGAGTTGAGTTTTTTATGACTTTTAAGTTAAAAAGAGAGTTCTTATTTTCTAGGGTCAGACAATGACTTCAGGATAAAAATGGCTACTGTACTGGATACACCTCAGGCTTTTCACTTCCCCTTTGCTTTTGACCTATTAATTCCTATATTATTCACTCTCTGACAGTGGGTTTTTAAAAATATTTTAATCTGCCTCTTTAGTTGTATTCAGTGGGAAGGTTAAAGCAAAAAAAAAAAAAAAAGTATATTACTATTCCCCAAAACTGGAAGTCTACATAATAAACTTTAACAAAAGAACTCATTCAAATAAAACATAGCTTTTATTATTCTATCAAGTCCAATCATCACAGTCCCCGATTTTTGACATACTCAGCCACTAGCTTCTGTGTGTCTTTATATACCACTCACTTCTGAAGTTCAAAAAGCTTTTCTTGGAATAGGCACACAGATCTATAACTCTTCTTAGACTTAAAGGTACGACAAGCTTTTTTTTTTTTTTTAAATGCAGTGTGTTTACCTCCCAGAACTAGAAAATAGACTTTCTATTTCTTCTTCCTACTAATCAAGGGAAGTAATTTAATTTACCTCTCTAATTCTCCAACTCTCAGCTAACATTTAGCAGAGTAAGGAAGCAGCAGTTCACACCATATAGTCTTTTATCAGAAACAGCATAAAACCTCTTGGCTTTCTTTTTTGGTCATAAAAGAGATATCTTCCCAGCTCAACAGAAATTTCATGTGTCATGAGTTGGCTGTTATATGAAACAGGAATATAAATAAAAATTACACATTAAACATTTAAAATTTATTATCTTGATGTTCAACAAAGGTTTAAAATGTTTTCACAAAAAGTAATATATTACCATTTGTTCTATCTCCAAATGCAAATATTTGAAAGTTAAATAATTAAGGAAGAAATAAAACTAACCTTTTTTTTTTTTTACTTTTATGTATGTCTCATTTAGCTACAATATTTCTCATTTGTTTTAATTTTTATATAAAATGTAAGTGGATGCAAATGCATATTGATTATATTGTATCTTTGATTTAGGAAGAAAATAAGGTAAAAAATTCACCCTCACCATCAAAGGCATGCTCTATAGCTGGCTCTGATTCTTCAGAGGTGATGAGTACCAAGATTAATGTCAAAGAGAACACCATATGCATACCAAACTACCTGGATCAGGAAATCAAAGTAAGAGGCAGGTTTATTTAATCCATAACTTGGGAACAGCGCGAACAAACAAAAATATTATATCACTTATCACCCTTAAAATACTTTGGTCCCCCTTTGACAACAGAACTGATTTAAAACTACTTAGCCTGAAATCCAAAGCCAGTCTTACTTCTCCCTGGAATCTTGTCATTCTTAAAGAAACAAAGCCTTTTGTTTAGACATAATGAAAAGCTTGGCATTTGCCAAACAACCTTGGTCCTATTCTTCCTATGTCTTTCTTTATCATCTTCCTAATGCTTAAGAGGCACCATCCCCAGCTTCTAATCATTACCTACATATTTCTTTCACAAATTTTAAAGAGATTCTTCCAATCAACAGAGATTACTCCAATCAACGTTCACCTCTCTCTATTATCTATGGAAAACCGTTTCCTCAAAACTTTACCTGGAGTTATAACTTAGTTTTATTATTAGTAATGAGCCATATCAGACTACTGGACAGCTCTCTCCAGCCACAGTTATTTCTGAAAATGACATACAATCAAGAACAAACGAATCAGCTGATATTTGTCATCTGACATTCTTTGTTCTCTTTCTTTAGATCCTTTTGGTAATTTCCACCTGGCCTCACTATAAGACCCATTACAATAAATTAAGGGTCAAAATATTGTAATGATGACTCTGATAGAAGTGTTAAATAAGTATCTGTAGGAGCAATTGCAAATAACAGGGCATGTTACAAAGGTTGTTATTGAATAATTCTAATAAAGAACTATTTTTAATGTAATGGATAATTAAAATTGAGAAGGAGAATATAAGCAAATGAGGACAAGTATGGAGAATATATACAGACAGGACTTGTGTTTATACACAATTTCCTGATGATTTTGGTTAAAGACTTTATGTTACACAGTCTTCAGAATTACCATCCACCTCTTGTGCTATTTGCTCACTCCCTCCCTTAAGGGTTTTCCCCTATGAAGAAGTCTCTTCTCTTTGATCCCTTCAGTGGTCATTTTCTGCTCATTAAGTTCTCAGTTTAAAATATCACTTACTCAGAAGTACTTTCTCTGACCACCCAATCTGAAATAGTTACCCAGTCTCTCTCTACCTCACTATCCTCCCAATTTTTTTGCATAGCACATGCCATATCTGATATGTTCATCTTTATTATTTTTTTTAATATTGTCTCTGCCTCCCCACCCCACTTGCACTAAAATTTGTCTTTTAAGATCTTATACTTCTCTGCCTTGGTTATTGTTTTATCTTCAGAGTCTGGATAAGTGCTAGGCATCTAGTAATTACTAAGTAAATATTTATTGAATGTTGAATACATAAATTAAAAAATAAAAGTTTACCAAGATCAAAGTAAAACTGTAGAAAATCATCTAACAACATAGGCCCTCTCAACTCAACCAAGCTGAATACAGTTTTAGTAAGGCTGTCTTGTTCCCTTGGGTACATCAATAGACCAGCATGATTCTATAGAACTAGTCTGTGGGGCATCTGTTAAAGAGCCCTCCTGTCAAAAACATCTTACACATTATAGATATTGACTTAACTGGACATCAGTTGATATAAAATCCACTCAAATGTAAACTCTTTGAAAGAGGGAATCTTGTCTATCTTGCTCACAACTGATTTCTCAGCACTCATCACTTTTCTTGAAAAATATTAACTGAAACACACAGCATGACATTTTACCAAATAATTGTTGACTAATTTGTTGAATAAATGAAAGCAGAGGGAGTAAAGTGAGAAAAGAGATCTTATTAAAAATTTTTGGCATGTATAAATGAGTCCTAAAAATAGAGCTCATCTTGGTGATATTCTATCCTTCCATGCCTTTTACAAAAGAAAAAAATTCTGAATTATCTTCAAATTTTCTACTATCTAGGTTGGTAACTCTGAATGGGTTGTGAAATCAAGAAATGTTTGTGTAGGGGTATGTACAAAAAATTATAGTTTCACAATTATTACTCTAAAGGAAAATAGAATTCTGTGTCTGTTATGATCTTGTTTTTAGCCCTTCTCCCAAATACCTTGAATTTATATAAATAATAGTCTCATTATTATTTACACCAAAGTCTGCCAAACACATTCATTTGCTCTATAAATATTTAATTTAAAATAACAAAATACTATATTTTTGAAGATATAGTTGGTTCCTTCCTTCACAAAGCTTCTGAGAGAAATTATACAGGTGTTAGATCATATAGGAAGACATTTTGGAGCTAAGAAATTCTTCAAGGAGAAAGAAACCTAAATAATGTTTAAGGTATAAATAGAAGATTAAGAGAAGCATAGAAAAGATAATTCCAAGCCAAAAGAACTTCTATCTAAAGGCTAAGAGGTGAGAGCATAGTTTATTTAAGGCGCTAAAAGCAATTAATAATGGCTATTGCAAAGAGTTCAGGAAGAACATTGGAAGAGATGGGGCTGGAGACTAAGCAGAGATCTGATAATGAAGTACTTTATAAGCCATATTGAGGTATTCATATTTCATCTCAAGGGCTGTGGAAAGTCAATAATTTTTAAGCAGTGAATTATACAGAATTACTTTGTAACTACAAGAATTACATGATCAGAGTTGTACTTTTAAAAAATTACTTGAGATACAATATGCAAAATTAATTGGGAGTAGAAAGCAAAATTGCAGGCAAGGTAGATTAGGTTCAAGACTTAGCCTCCTACTGTAAACGACTATATAACTGGGGGAAATTTATAAAGAAAGTGACTGTTTTCAGGCAGTTTTGGGCAACAGACTATACAAATATATGACTACTGAGAGTAGAAAAATAGTTGGGGAGGTTTCCACATTTCTGACTAAGACACTTTCCTAATCATGACACAGAAAACTGGAGCCCCCCCCCAAAATAGTAATAGTTTCGCTAAGTAGAGAAAACAGTTCATATTTGGGGGATGCTGAGGTGGCTAGAATTTGCGAATTAAGATTTTGAAGAAGAGGGATCTGTGGAGAGAATGAGCTCTAAAAATCTATATAGGGTTTCTTGAATCTTTAGTCCATAATAAGCTGAGACATGGCAGACAGAAGCTAATGGAAGATAGCACATTGATTAAAGATGCTGTATTTCTGTTCTGCCAGAGTAAAGAGACCTTGCTGAACACACCAATTCAGTTTAGACCCTAGAAAGGTCACACCTTAATAAAAGAGTAGGGTACTCCAGACCCACAGTAGGAGATACCGTAGACCTATACTCTCAAATCCTAAAATCAAATATCAACAGATCAAACTCACCTGCTAATATATTCACTATCTTCTAGAACAAAACTCAATGAAGAAAAAGCAGGAGGCTTCTGAGGAGAATATATTCTACTTCCTCTGACTGCAAGGATAATTATATTCTCTCAAAGTTGATCAATGGGTGATTTATGAATTATAATAAGCTGAGAAGTAATGTGCAATCACCATATTGATGAAAATACCATTAGAGGCAGAGTGGCCTAGAGAATACCAGAGAGTTTTTTTTTCTATTTTTGCCATGGCCATCGATTTCTTGTGAAATTAGGAGCGAATTTAACTTGCTGTCTTTAGAATATGGCATTACTGAAAACAAAAATATTAATAATATAACAAAGTGCAATATAGGGGAGTGCATTTTTCTGCCCTTTAATTTCAATTCTATATTTCTAGCATCCAGATCAATGACAGATTCAGATATTTGTTGAATTAATAGTATTTTAAGAAAAGATTTCCGGCAGTGAGGCTAAGAAAAAGGTTGTTGCAGTAGCTCAAGGAAGAATTGATGACGGTTTTGACAGGATTGAGGGTGTTCCAATGAAGAAAAATAGAGAGATTTGAAAAATATTTAGAAAGAAGAATTTACTGAACTTGTTGTTTGGTGATATGTTTTAGAAAAGGGAAGGGAGTTATTCAGGATGAATCCCAGGGTATGGCTTGGATATACATTCAATGTATGCTTGTGCTGCCCACTGAGATAGGGGAACCAGAGGAACAAGCAAGTTTGGTACAGGTTTTAGGAAGAGAAAAATGGGGTTTTAGTTTTAGATATTTGGGGTTCAAAGTAACTATAGTGTATCTAAGTGGATACATCTGCTAGGCAGATTGGATATGCAGGACTGAAATTTAAGAGACAGGTATGAATTTCAGATATATCTAAAGTCCAACAGCAGACACAGTTTAGGGTCAAACTGGAAACATCATTACTTGTGCTTAAGACTTTGTACTTTAATGCTTATTATAGTCCATTTTTATTGGAATTAATTACTTTACATATTATATTTATCTCCTCTATCATCCACACTTCAGCCCTTAGCTCCAGATAAAAATTGTCAAAGAAGGATTCTGACTGACAAAAGGGAAGTATATTCCTATCTTATTGGGCAATCGCTGTGTTCAGGTAACTGAAGAACAATGATGAATACAGCTAGGTCCCCCCACTACAGAGAGGAGCAGTACAGATGGGGCAATACTGTGACTAAAAGATCCCCATTAGAACCTCATGGTATAAAGGGGAAGGATCAGTTTTCCAAGGGAAGAAAAAATAATGGTTCTTCCAGATGCTGTTTTTATTGAACAGACAAAACAAAGGAAATACCACATTGCCTGACCTACAATATGACAACTTGTACTAGAGATGTTTTTTAAAGATTCTGCTGGCTCCCAAGCTAAAATCTCAATTGATTTAATTGAGCATTGTACAGAGTGACATTTGGGAAGATGAGATAGTGGAGAAAGTAAAGGGAACTTTATAAGTCTTTTATGATTTATTTGCTCACTAAGTAATTCTAATATTCTCTATCAGATTTTGGCAAAACTCTGTAACATTTTACGTACGGATTCTCTGGCAGAAGTTCTACAGTGGCTGCTTCATGCAAGTTCAAAAGGTAAGGTTAAAATAACCATTTGCGAACACTGAGCTAATTTATTGTCAGAAACTAGGAATGTGCCAATATCTGAAGAAATTAGAATTTACCTTGTACTAACAAAGATATATCTCAGTGTTATTTCCCTAGTGGTTCAGTGTCAGAATCTTTGTAGTCCTGTATATTCAACTGCATGCAAGCTGACTCAATGACAGAAAATTTGGTATGCCCATTTTGAACTTCTCTGGATGATATGAAACACTCGTGTCCAGGGTTGGTTTGTGCTTCTGCTAAGTCCACACACCCAGGGCTCCTCTGAACATATCCTCCAGCCTACTGTGAACCCTGAACACAGAGGCTGTTTCTTCCTTCAGTATGAAAGGCAGTAGCACAGACTTCCAAGTTCCAGATTTTAACAGATTTGCCAATTCCTCCTGCAAAACCATCAACTCAGCCATCTTTCTGGCCTGTTCCATGAAAACGCATGTCAATCTTACATAGAACAACCACAAACAGCGCAGAGTAACTATGGTCAAACCTATCTGGTCATCAGACTGACAGACAAAACTAATGAGGTGGGCGGGACCTGAGAATTTACAATTCTAAGTTCCCAGGTGATGCTAATAACACTGGTCTGAGGACCACTCATTGAGAATCATTACATAAGTCAAAGTTAGGAAATACCGATGTGTTAGTGACAGTCTAATGTTTTTAAATGAGAACATTCAAAACTACTTGGCAGGCAATTGAGAAGTGTTTGGGGGTAAGGAGTCTTTAGCTATTCTCTATTTTTTTCCTTGCTAAGAATGTAACTTTTAAAAAAATCACACAAGTAATAAGTGCTTATTGTTGGGGGAAAAATTGAGGAACCAGAGAAAAAAAAGAACAATAATCAATAAAATTATCACAGACATGATTTCAGTGAATATCTTGGTGTATATCTTTCTAGATATGTTTATAACTTTTTATTATTTGACTGTCACTGTATTTTAGTGAGTATTAATTGTTTTGTATAGGTCTCCTTTTTTTTTCCATTTGGCAGTGGCCTTTTGTACTTAGTATTTGAAAACTATTCCACTGCCATTCTGGGACAAGTACCCAAGTGAGTTAACTATCCTGGACACTCTACAGTATCACAGGTAGACAGAAACTGCATTGCTGAGAACTGACTTTTCTGCAGAAACCTTGACTCACACATAGGTCCCTACCCACAAAACAGCCTTTCACACTAGAGTACTGAATAAAACAACAAATTCAGTGTGTCTAGCCAACATGATAATTACAACCTCCCTGCATTCCCCCCACCCACCCTTTTTAAATCAGAAAAAGAGTGGGTCTCAGCTTTGATTCATGCTGAGCTGGCTGAGATAAACTTGTTGACTCGTCTCCGAAGAAACATCTCAGCAGAACCAGCAGAAGCGGCTGGGAAGCCACCCAGGGCTAAACAGCCCCCGAATTCACCTATAAAATCAAAAGTGCTGACCAGACCTGGGGAAGGATATCAACTGACCAGGTAATTAGACATAATGGCCACCTAGAGGGTATGTGGTATATAAAGACTGAATTCTCTTTTCATTATCTCTCAAAATACTAAACATGATGAAGTTTTAAGTCTCCTCTTTATTCAACAAATGACAACAATGTGTATTTGTTTTCTTTCATTTTCATAAATGTAATGAGAATCATTCTAAATCTTATTGTTTAGAGCTTTTCACAGGTGCTATGCCTTTCTCGCCCAACAACCTTTCTTTTTAAGGGCAAAGCAAGCGTAGCCAACTAAAAATCTAAGATGTCATATTTTTTTTTTAGTTTACCTAAAAATAAAAGCTATAAAGAAAACCAAAATTGTATCATTATATATTTTGATAAATGCATATCATACAGGTATAACTTTTCTGTGCATAGAATAATGCAAGATTAAAATAAATTGCTTCACTTAATTATCTTTGACATACTCCTGCCAGAGGAAAAAATAACTATTAAAGGAAATTGGAAATTTTTTCAGTAGAAATTCTTTTTTTGCCTTATAATTTCAATGATAGAATAATATATATATATTTATGTATAACATCCTGGTGAAAGAATGTGGTAAGATGTTATTTAAGCTGGGAAAGAAAATTTTGTTGCTTTAAAATTGAGTAAAGCTTAAATTCGGGGAAAATAAATATTCAAAACACATAATTATGTCATTTAAAGAAAACATTAAAACAGAGGAGGATTTAAATTAGAAACTATAAAATTAGAAACTGAAAGATAGTTAAGGCCAGTCTCTCTACCTTAGTGAGAAATATATAATGTACTATTTAGCTATTTACTCAGTCATAGAATTTTTTATCAGAAACTACATTTTTTTCAGGAACTGCACTTAATACTGTATGCTTTGAAAAGCAAAGAATAGCTTATGTGATGATGTGATGATAGTGCAATTAGAAAATACTTGTTTGTATTTGTGAATTTCATTTTCTCTTTCTCCAATTGATATAGAGTGTCAAGTCCAGGATCTGAAGGAAATAAGGAAGTACCAAAAGGTTAAGTACAGTTTGTGATAATTACTGAGTTGGTATAAGAAAATCAGTAAGTATCTAATTAGTTAGGGACACAGATATTAAGCATCTATGGTTTTAAAAGCAGTAAAAAACAACAGTGATTTCCAGCTATTCCAAGGAACAGCATCTTCTGAATTTCTAACAGAGATAAATTTGACATAAATTTAACTTTGTTTTGAAAGGTAAAGTGCCTGATTGGGTATAGAAGCTTTAAGAAATAAGACAACCGGACACAGGGAATCATAGGTTTAGTCATGCCAGTCTGGTGACAGAAGCTCTGCATTGATTTAACAAAAGACGATAGCCTCAGAGTTTTGGTTCTTCACAGCTTAACTGTCATTAAGCTAAATGATTTTCACTAGAAACAAGGTCAACCAGAGGAAACAGTAATGAGACAGCTGAAGTACAATAGAAAGGAACAGTTTTGTATCCCCACCAAAATTTTAGCCCCAGCCTACAATTTAGACCAAGAAGAATCAAGATTCAGAGGGAAAAAAAATTTAATCATTTATTCAATTTTAAAAATGTAAATAGTTAATTTTAATAAAAGAAATTGTGTCTTCAGTACAAAAAAAAAAGAATCACAGAAAGTCCTATGTTGGTCTAGAATAGCCCAACTGAAACAAACCTGTGTGACTGGCAACCCCTAGGTTTGAAATAAGCACAGCAACAATGACTATAGAGCAATGGCTATGACATATGTCTACTAGCCTGTCTGTCTTGTTATTTCTACAAGTTCTCTCATACCAGGAATGGCATAGTAATCAATTAGAGTTTTTTGAGGTCTCTCCAGATGCCAGGAGGTTCCACTGGGGTTAACCAACCCAAAAGATGCCCTATCTGCTAATGGGCAATAACTGTAATTTAGAAATTAAAAAAAAATACCCCCTTACTCTGACACTCCAAGGATGATCTATTCTATCTGACTTTTCCTACCAAATTCTTCACCCCAGAACTACCAAATCTTGACAGTGATGGTTTCTATTACTCAACTTTATCTTACTTGATAGTCCCAAATATATTTACCCTGTCTAGATATTTGGAAAACACTTTGTATAAGAATCCCCAAATCAAAACCCTTTGTCTCCAGTGTTCATATCCAGCATCTTCCCAAATCCTTATTCCTCCTTGAGGGTGACCTTGAGAAGGCCTTATGAATACAATTAATTTGTTTTAACCTGCTTGTCTATTTTTTGTCTACCAGGACCACAGATCCTTCTCCTTACTCTTTGGTCCTAATCTTGCCTTTCATCTTTACCCACCATCAGCTCCAATACATTCCTACCAAAATAATGTTTGATTCTAAGATTGAAGAATATATCTGTATGTTATAGAACAAATAACTCATTAGAGATGAGCAGGTGGTAAGAAAGAAAGAAAGATGAAAATAGATTATTTTATAAATTTTGTTGTATTAGATTCACCTAAACTTCATGTAGTTTTTGAATACCCTTTGTTCTTAAAATATGGCAGATATTAAGTTTGATGTCTCAATTATAGTCTTATTTAGATTTTTTTTTCTATTTCAGAGGCTGAGCACAAGCCTCCATTATTTATAAGAAGAAATAAGATGGCAATACCTGTTGCAGAATATTTCAGCCAACCAAAATCTCCTTCCAGGCCTATAACTCAGGAGAGCATATCAACAAAACCAATGTCAGCAAGAAGTATACAACAAGGATACTATCTCTCTCCTCAAAGAACATTTTCTGCTCTAACATACCAAAGGTAGAAGTTCTATACTAGGCTAATTCTTTCATAAACACAAGCTTCACTTTGTTAAAAATTCAAATTATTATTTTTTTTAAAATTTGGTATCAGGAAATCAATAGCTTCTCTATCTGGTGGCACATGTAAATCTCAAAGAACCTGCATATAATGCTACCAAATAAAAGTTAATAGATACAATATGTCTACTTGTAGTTAATTTTAATTCCATGTGTAAAAAATATTTATATATATTTTCAATCTTGCACTATTAGTATTAATTCATAAGTATAGGGCCTTGACACTAGAAAAATCATCCACAATCAGAATTAAGCAGTTATAATTTGACACCAGCCCAAAACTCTGATAGAGGAAAAAAGGTTTTAACAGCTAAGCTTATATTCATAATCTGTTTCAATGTTGTTGGGCTATTATGAGAAAATGGTCACTTCTCTCAAAAAATAAAAGATATAAAAATTATTCCTAACTTATCAACCAGAAAGAAGCTAATTTCCACTCGTTACTAATTGTGAATATTAACAAATTTTTTAATACTGAACATTTTTTGTTTTAAAATAAATAATTCTTTGGCCATGGCTGCTATTCTTTCAGTGTACTGCGGGATTCTCTCTACTAATTATACAATCTTTCATTTAAAATTCTTGGTCAATATTCAAAAGAGATATTACAAATTGTGTGCGTTTGCATATGTGTATGCATTCATGCCTGTGTGCAATCTTAAAAATAAAATTTATATCCTACAACTAAGGATATACAGCAGAAACCACAACAAGACAGGTAGGAGGGGAAGAGACATATAATGGGTTGGTCCCCATACTGTGAGAATGTTATAGCCTTCCATTTATTTATATCTTTCTTCAATGCCTTATAGTTTACTGAGTACAGGCCTTTTATCTCTTTGGTTAAAATTCTTCCTAGGTATTTTTTTTTTTTTTGGATGCAAATGTAAATGAGATGATTTTCTTAATTTCTCTTTCTGATAGTTAATTATTGGTATATAAAAATGCAACGAATTTCTGAATATTAATTTTATATCCTCCTACTTTACTGAATTCTTAGTTGTAACAGATTTTTGTTGGACTCTTTAGGGTTCTCTCTATATGTAGTATCATGTCATTTGCAAATAATGACAGTTTTACTTCTTCCTTTCCAATTCAGACATCTTTCTTTTTTTTTTCTTGTCATATCGCTATAGCTAGGACTTTCAATGCTTTGTTGAATTAAAGTAGTGAAATTGATAGAGAAGTTCTAGTCAAGATGGCAGAGTAGGTAAACACCATGTTTGC
Source organism: Cynopterus sphinx (assembly GCA_030015415.1). Lineage (NCBI taxonomy): Eukaryota > Metazoa > Chordata > Mammalia > Chiroptera > Pteropodidae > Cynopterus > Cynopterus sphinx. Next base: position 123,725,000 of record CM057382.1, read on the forward strand.
TTCCTCTCATGACCACATCAAAATTACACCTAAACTACAGAACAACAATCATTGAGAATTGCCCGAAGTCTACCTGAAAAGAAGCCCTATAACCAAGAACATACAGAAGAAGCCACACTGAGACTGGTAGGAGGGGTGAAGGTGTAGAACAAAGCTAGTCCCACACCCACATACAGCAGTTAAAAATTGGGAGGGATACCTTGGCTGGGGAGGTCCCTCCTGAGAAGCAAGGAATCCCAGCCCCACACCAAGATTCTCAGCTCAGGGTTGCAGTTCCAAGGAGAGAAATCTCCACAACTTCTGACTGTGAAAACCAGCAGATTATGGTTGAGTCAGGCAGAGGGTGGCTGGAGTCCCAGGTATTCCTCTTAAAGCGTCCATCTGCAAACTTACTGGTGATGGACTCATTGGCTCTTAGTTCCAGTGCTGGGCAGCAGCTCAGGCACCAGGGATGGACATTCAGGGAGTAACTGAGTTGTCTGGCTTCAGAGCAAGGGATGGAGGGACAGCTTTCTTCCAGATGGAGGTACTGGCAGAAGCCATTGTTCCTTTGTTGATCCCTTCCCCTTTCTAGTATGCAGACACAGGTAGTAGCTAGATCTGAGTCTCCATCAACCTGGCTAATGCTGACAGCTCTACCCTGATGATTTTTGAGACTCTGCCAACCCAACTTACAGGCCCACCTGTCTTGGCTGATGCCTTGGGCTTTCTGAAAATCTCTCACATGTTCACAAACCCCAGACAAACAATATCTGGCCTAGGCATTCCCCATATCTATTGTTAAGCAGCCCAGGCCTGGTACTGGCATCAGCCAGCCTCAGTTGGCAGCTTAGCCTCTCCAGGCACCTTCAAGCTTAACACGAGTGAAAAACATCTGTGGATCACTTTGTAGCTCATGCCAGATGGCCCCACCCAAGGTACAGGCTGCAGCTAAACTTGGCCTACACTGGGGTCCCTTCCAGGAGGTTCTGAGCTGGCACATCTGGTGTCTGGCTTTGAATGGTGCCAAAGCACCATTTGGCTCCCTCCATAGATGACACACCCAAAGGGCAGACTGGGCAGGCACCATAGCCCTGCTAAGGCAAATTCTGCTTTGTAGGGTCAGTGCCTGCACAATAGCTCCTCCACTGGAGTCACAGCCAGTTCTCACACCCAGTCAGCTTGTGAGTCAATCCCATTCGTGTGCAAACAGCAACCAAGGCTCAAGTACAATAAGAAGGCATACACAACCCACACAAGGGACATAACTGGAGCACTCAGCTCAGGTGACCAAGGACACTGCGCTGCTTGGACCCCAGAGGGCACCTACTACGTAAGGCTACTCCACGAAGACCAGGAGACAGATCAGCTCTACCTAATACATAGAAACAAACAAAGGAAGACATTCAAAATAGTGATACAGACATGTCCCACATGAAAGAACAGAACAAAGGTCCTGTAAAAGAACTAAATGGAGACAAGCAATCTACCAGATGTAGAGTTCAAAACAGTTTGTACGACTGTTCAGTGATCTCAGTGAGAGCTTCAACAAAGAGACAGGAAGCATTAAAATGGAGATTGAAAACATAAAAACAGAACCAATGAGAAATGAAGAATATAACTGAAATGAATACATTAGATGAAATCAACAGTAGATTAGATGAAATAGAAGTTTGAATCGGTGATTTAGCAGGTAAGGTAGTAGAAAACACCCAGTCAGAACAGCAATGCGAAGGGAGAATCCCAAAAAATAAGCCTAGTTTAAGGGGCCTCTGAGACAATATCAAGTGTATCAACATTCACATCATAGGATTACCAGATGAAGAGAGAGCAAGGAATTGAACACCTATTTGAAAAAAAAATGACTGAAAACTTCCCTAACCTGGCAAAGGAAAAAGGTATGCAAGCTCAGAAAATGTAAAGAATCCCAAACAAAATGAACCCAAAGAGACCCACAGAGAGGCACATTGTCATTAAAATGTTAAGGTTAAAAACAAAGAGAATCTTAAAGCAGCAAGAAAAAAGCAGTTAGGTACATTCAAGGGAGCTGGCTTTAGACTGTTAGCTGACTTCTCAACAAAATTTTCAGGCCAGAAAGAACCTGCAGGAAATATTCAAATTGATTTTCAGGAGGAAGAGAAGGGAAGGAGTAAAGAGAGGGAGGAAGAGGAGTTATTTTCCAAACATATTTTTATATGATTCATTATTTAATTGCCTTGTGATCAGATGTGATCTGTATTGACCAATCCTTTGATTTTGAGGGTAGCATTGAGGTTTAGCATGCAGTTAATTTCATAACTTCCATATAACTTAAAAAGATTGTAAGTTTTAAAATTGTTAGACACAATAGGGGAACACACAATGCAATATATATATATATATATATATATATATATATATATATATACACATATATATATATGCATCGTGTTATACAACTTACTGTTATACAACTAAAACTTACTGAAATTTATTAACCCATGTCACCAAAAAAAATAAATAAATAATTAAACAAATAAATAAAATTGTTGGACACAAAGTTGTAGATATAGCCATTAGAAAACAACCTTGCACTGTTCAAATTTTATTTATATCATCTAATTTTCTTTTTGCTCGATTTATCAATTACAAAGCTGTACATTAAATATTTTCAGTCATGGTAGTTGTATTGTTCTGTGGTCTTTGTAATTTTGTCCATTTTGGTGCATTTATTTAAAAACTAACTAAATTCCCTACCTTTATTATGTTCCAATACATGCAACTTCACTACTACTGGTTTTAAATAATAAGGCACCTCAATAAACTTGTGTTGAGAGAAAATACATGACTATTACTTAAAAATCAAAATTTTAAATACCTCAGAAATTAGTTATTTCTAATTGTGATCTCTGCTTTCTTGTTATTAACAGCCTAAATAAGATATGGACTTGTAGTAGATAGAACTGTGTTATCTAAAACATTCAAATCCCAGTAGCTAGTCCTTATGGATATCTTATTAGGAAATAGGGTCTTTGTAAATATAATCAAGGAAAGATTATGGTGAACCCTAACCCAATGATTGCTGCCCTTGTAACAGGGACACAGACACAGGTAGGGGAGACAGAGTAAAAGGCCATGTGAGCAACAAAACAAGAGATTGGAGTGATGCAGCTACAAGCCAAGCAACATCAGGGATTGTCGACAACCACCCAAAGCTAAGAAGGGGCTGGGAAGGATTCTTCACCATTGCCTTTGGAGGGAGCATGATCCCTTTGACCCCTTAATTCTGGGCTTTTAGCCTCTAGAACTGTAAGAAAATGAATTTCTGTTGTTTTAAGCCACCCAGCTGTGGCACTTTGTTTATGGCCATCGTAGGAAATTAATACAGGGCTTTTATAGTTAGTGAAAACTAAACTACACAGTGCCTGTATTGATTTTTCCCCACCTTTCAAAATTTAACTATGCCTATTCTATCTATATGGAATAATTTAAGCAAAAGGCACAATATTTCATGCTACTAAACCATATTTACTCAGAAAAATCTTTGAAAAATACAACTTAAGACAAAAGCTTTGTTCTTCTAGAATTGTTGAGGTCTTTATTAGATTTAATATTGATGTTCACTGTCTCTTAGTTTTTGTTGCTTTATTCTTAGTAATCTATTATATCTATCACTTAAATTAAATCTATCACTTAAAGTAAGGTCTGTGAGCAAGGAATATAAATAAACTTCCTACCAAATGTGTATATAATTTGAGTTACCAATAAATAAAAAGAACAGCAATTTCATTTATCCACTCAGGTAAAGCTTCTGAAGACTTATTTTAGGTGTGACAAAGAACAACTGCTTAAACATAACTGCTCTACTTTTACTGGTAGGGAACTAAAATATCCCCTTTAAGTCCCATCTCCCTTGCCAATGGCTTTATACAAGTGTTTAGTTATAAATTTTTATGCTTTGTAAAATTTAAATTTCTTAGTGTAGTTCAACACAACCATTCACAGAAATTATACACATATATGGCAACTCAATTGTTTACCATTAATAACAGACTCATACATGCTGTGGACAAACAGATATATATATACAATTATGTGCATATTTTCACACATGCTTATATTATTTACAGAAATATACATTTACATTAGCTTGATTATATAATAGTATGCAGATACACATATAAAGTTAACTTTATTGAAACAACAAATATTTAATTAAGAAAAAATCAGCTGCTGACAGGTTTTTCATCTTATATTTATGTAAAGACAAAATTTATCCTTCAACAGCCTTTTAAAATAATCTAGCCTGAAAAATTAATTTTTGTAACTGAAATAATTCATCACCATTATTTGAATTAAGAAATATAATAAAGAGATTAACTCTTCAGTGATTGCATTAGAACCATGAAAAGGCATCACACAGGAGGAACAGAGACAGGTTTCATAGTCCAAAAGAAATTAATTAAGTTTGTCAATCTAATACTTCCTCCTAAAATCACTATATTCCTTTGAAGTCATTAAATTTGATATAAAAGTTGAAATAGAAGGTAACTTCCCATACAGAACATTTTGGTACACTTACATGTGAGTATCTACCTTCACAAATAAGTAGGCAACAAATCAGAAAAACACTGATATAAACACCATAATAAAACTGAAAGGTCAGAGGCACATTCTGAAGAATATAATCCAATAAATAAGAGAAAATTTACTAATAAAATTCTCAAAAACTCTTATTTGAGGCTTAGAAAACTATTTTTAAAAATTACACATTTAAATCTTATATAAAAACAAAATGCTTTTTTTACAAGTGTTTTTACAACTTAGCTCTAAAAAAAAAGGTTTAAAATTCACAACAGAAATAAGGGAAAATGGAACTTTCTTCCAACCTGAATATTCTATGAAACACCTCATTTTCTTCTAGTTTGTCCTTAAACTAAAGAACAAAAACAAAAACAAAAACAAGAAAACAGATGACATTAGTGTGGTACAGAGTTTACTGTAGAGTCAGCGCTATTTTCTTTATCCTGCTTTTCTTCTTCAGGTGGAGAATCTAGTTTATTTCTGCTATTTTCTTCCTCACTGGAATCACTGTCCAATTCACCTTCAACCCTGGCAGACTTCTTGTCATGGGAAGAAGTTTCACAGGCTTTGTCTGTGGGAATGGCTCCTTTCCGTTGAGGTAAGATAGTAAAAAATGCTTCTTGCCAGTCTCTTGTTTCCAGGTATTCCAGAATTATTTCAAACACTGAAACAAAGACAAACTCTATACATTTCTTAGCCGAGTTCATCACAATGTTGCATACTATATTTTAAAATACAATGCTTCTGTATTAAGAGTGCTAATACATCCTAATGATTACTTTGCTTTTATCACTTTCTTCTCCTATTGGCTGTCAGAGCCAATTTGCCGCAATGCTCTCAAGTATGTTACCTTTTCTTTAGCTTTTCCTCAATTCAGTTCTTAAGTGCTCAGAGGTTTACCATTACCTCTCGTCAATTACAATCAATAGAGAATCTTTTTGTTTCCATCCTATTCTTTATTCTTTTCATTTCTTTATCCTTTACGTGCTAACATAAAACTAGGGGGAAAAAAAAGGTGGAGATTAATCTAAATTTCTTCTATCATTTCTATAAAGAGCCACTCATTCTAGGGAGCTTCTTGCCTGTTTGTTTTTTTCCACATTAGAGGTAAAAGAATATTAACACTGTCTCCAAAGTACTCACACGTTAATATATTGCTGAAGGGTTCATCTGGACTGCTTTATGAAAAAGCAATTTCCACTATCTATGAAAGGTCTTAGAAATTTAATCCTTGAATCAGCAAGATCATTTCTATAACTCCTCGAGCCTACTGTAGAGAAAGTGCTTAGCACATAAGAGCTCAATGAATATTTGTATACTAACAAAAATCTCTATTAAAAAAAAATTTTTAAAGCAAAACTTCAGGCAAATACTTAGCATCCAAGAATGTCTATTACAATGTTACTTACAATAGAAAAAATATGAACAGGAGAATGGTTACATTTTTTATATTCAGATGATGGAATAGTCATTAGCAATTATTCAATGACAAAGAAAAATAGAATTATAAATGAGGGGAATCACCCAGATTTCTAATATTTTATGCAATAGAGTGAGAATTCAATCATGTAATAAATAACATATATGCATAGGAAAAGAACTAGAAAGAAACACAACAAAAAGTTGATACCAAGTATCTCTAGTTAGTAAAATTATAGCTCATTTATTTTTCTTTATACTTCTCTGCATTTTCAAAAATTTTTAAATATGCATGTGTTATTTCTATATTCAAACAAATTATAAGTGATTATATTTAATAATTTTGTCTCCAACAAGGTATATATTTTCTATTTGTCCAAAATGTAAATATAATATATTTTTTCACAATGTTGGCTCAGGTATATTTTCAGTTTATCCCCTTATAGCTTACCATGATTAATTGCCAAAACTTTTCTACTATTCATCTTCACAAAATTTCCAAGGGGAAGCTGTGCATGATCAATTCCATGATCTGAAGCTTGTTTATATGTGAGTCCCTAAAACAAAGACACTATAACTTGAACTAGAACATTAATTTATTTTAACTTAAGTCTATGACAGAATAATATTCAGAAAAGATTTTAGTTCAGAGAACATTATCTGAAGGGGAGAGAGGGAGAGAGACAGAGAGAGAGAGAGAGAGAGAGAGAGAGAGAGAGAGAGAGAGAGAGTGAGTGTGTGTGTGTGTGTGTGTCTGCTAATTTGGAAATATTCCCTTGACAGTAATTACAGACAGAATGTTTAGGGTATTTGTTTTAACCCATTTACAAGTGAGAAAACCAAAGACAATATGTTCCCTGCCCTGTCACAAAGCTCCTTAGTGGCAGAACCACAGGAAAATACCTGGGCTCATGCCTCCCGGCCTAATACCTTTTCACCATTTCACACTGCCTTTCTCTCAGTTTAAAATACTCAAACTTAATTCTTGGAAAAGCACCATCACTTCTGCATTTCTCATGAATGCAAAAGATATATAGATAAAACTATGTTTCAATTACATAATACTGAGGCACAAATGACAAAATTACATGAAAACCTGAACTGAAACAAATATTTAAATTGCCTATAAATTTAATTTTTCCTATCTGCCAATTAAAAGAATGTTGAACATGAATTTTCTCTTTTCTCAAACTTAAAATTCTTAAAGCCTGTCTAACTAGAACTGAAATAATCAAAATAGAGTACAGGAAAAAAGAGAGCTAATTTTCTCAATCAGTAGTTTACATATTTTAGGGACTAATAATTAATAATAGATTGAGGCATGTGCTTTCAAAAACAGAATTGTTTTGGTTCACAGAAACATACAATATGAAAGAAAAATATTCTACATAAATAATAAAATAGAATTTTCCCACTAGGAAAAAAAAATGTAAAAAAGGCTAAAGATCATTCTGATAAAATTCCCTCTGATGCTACAGAGATTCACTGTCCAACTGTAGCCACATGTGACTACTTAAATTTAAAACGATTACAATTTTAAAAAATTCCATTTCTCAATTATACTGCACACACTTCATGTGCTCAATAGCCACAGGGCTGCCACACTGGACAGATGATAGCAACATCTCTAGCACTGCAAGGAGTTCTACTACACAGTGGTGCTGTACAAGAACGATGTAGTTCATATTATTCTGCTGACAATAATTCCTCAGACACTTAGTAAACATGTTTTTTCTTTAGTTGGGTTGAATTTAGACATTGCAAAGTAGTTGGCAAAGTACACTATTATGTTTTCTATCACAAAGTATATTTCTGTAATTCTTCATTCAAATGAGGATAAGGAAGTGGAAAGAGACAAAATGGAAATGTTAAAGAACAGAAAGCACATCCCATGAAAATCACATATTTAAAATACAAATTTACCAGTCTTGTTATAAATTTTACCCGTGGCCTAGAAATTGATTAGCAGCAGCACTTTCTAACAATACAACATATTGTTCGAGCATATGGACTCTGGAAAACTCTGTGAGGTTTCAAATATCTGCTTTACCACCCATTACTATTGATTTTACACTTCATTTCTCTAGGCCTCTAGTTCCTCATCTGCAAATGTTGATAATAATAGCACTGACCTCACTGGTTTATAATGAGGCTTGAGCACACTAATAAATGTGAAATGCTCTGCTTAGCCAGTAGGATGACTGAAATATAGTAGGCACTCAATAGAGATTAGTTATTATCAGTATTATTATTACTATCAAGATTATTGTTACTATTGAGAAAATTGATATATCAATTTTAAGTACAAGAAAAAATAAATAAAAACTTAACAGTACCTTGTGATGGTTGTGATCTACCAATCCTCCAATTACATAGGCCTTTGATTCATCTAATTCATTCAGTACATTAGGTGAATCAGATGTAAGATAAATCAGGTCTTCTTTCTTTATAAATGCACTATAATGCTCTGGTTTAATGTGGATATCCTTTAAGAGACATGGGAAAAGCTATTATTAATTAATAAAATTTTGTGAAGTTTGGCTAATAATCATTTTGAAAGGAAGTGAACATATGAAAGGAAATTTAAAAGAATGTCATTAAAATGTACTTTTTATAACCTACTCCTAAAAACTCCTATCACTCCGCACCTCAATTATTTAAATAGCTTCCTGATATTATTTATCTGTGTCTAGCCTCAGATTCCCCAATTTATTTCCATATACTGATGGCAGACTCATTTTCTACAAATACTACTTTTAATGTTTTATCTCTATAGGATAAAATTTGAACTCCTTAACTTTGTAACTTTCCTAGATATGGCACTAACCTAACTTTATCTGTTCCAATGAAACAAATGCTTTTTTGTTGCATATTTGCTCACATTCTTTTTCAGCCAAAGAATGCCTTCTTCAAATTACTTCCTCTCCATCTACATGAATCATCAAAAGGAAATGGTTTATAGATTTAATAAATTCCATGTATCTGTTTCTACAGATATATATTTGAAATCTTCCACACCAAAACTGTTAGGTCATAGATACAAAACCGAATAGCTGGAAGTCAGAATTTTGCAAACTACATTGATAGTATAAGGCTCAGGTGACATTTACCGAACAATTTTGAAGGAAATAAAAAGTGAAGCAGGAGACTTCTCACCTAAAATGTATAACCTATTGATTAATAAACAGTTGCTTTTCTAGAAAATGTTATAAATTTGACACCTATGCTTAATAAGGGCTCCAAGAGGGACCTGAAATTAGAGACCAGTGAATTTGTGTCTCTCTGGAAAGCTGGTGGGAGAAATAATAAATTTAGCAAGCCACAAAATAACTAAAAGTATACCTACTCTAACTTATTATATTACTTCTTAGGAAAATAGGCATGATCATAAAATTTGGTAAGTATATTATACTTTATTACTTAAAAAAGCCTTTAAAATGTTTCATATTATAGGCTATAATATAAATGCAGTTATTATGGGATTAGTGAATATGAGAAAGTCTGTCACAGTGAGAACTGACTTTTAGAAAGAAAAAGTACAGAAATAATCCAGTATTCTGATTAAAATAGGGTTCCTCACTTACTGACTGGTACTATTGCCAATCTATTAGTCATCTCTGCAAATGACTGAGAATGATTTAGTTCCACTAAAAAAATTGTGAGCCACACATGTAATTTTAAATCTTCTGGTAGCCACATTAAAAAAGGTGTAAATAAGTGATATTAATTTTAATAGTACACTGTATTCAACACAATATACCTACAATGTTGTAATTTCAACATGTAATATTTTTTAAAATTTCAAGAAAATAGTTTACATTCTCTCTTTTTTTTGGTACTAAGTCTTTGAGATCCAGTGTATGTTACATATTTATAGGACATTTCATTTCAGACCAGTCACACTTCAAGAGTTCAGTAGCCACATGTGGATAATGGACAGCAAATGGGAGAGTGCAGATTTAAAATAAACAGAATGCAAGCATACTCCCAGATTTTAGAGTGATTTCACTCCTATAAATAATATATAACCAGTTTTCTAGGTAGACATTGTATAAAGATCTTTAACGTCTTTTTTAAAAAAATATGTTTTAAGGTTGGCAGCAAAATAGCAAGTGAGTTTTAATGAGGACAATACAAACTAAAAGACATCTCAATCTCTTTAGCTTCTCCCATTCTTAACTTTAGACTTAGTACCATGATACAAAGGTTTGGTGACTGAAGATTCCTGTATTTATTAGCATTATGTAGAATTTAAGTAAAAATGTAGACCTTCAAGCATAAAAATACTCAGAATTATGGGAGAGTTAATTTATTTTAATTACCTTCCAGTTGACCCATCCTTTGTCATTTTCATCCATGTTCTTTTTCAACTGGCCTCCATGGCTTGTCAAGTAAAACTGAGAGAGAGAGCAAATAATAAAGTACAATTTTTTATTTCCCTCATATACTTATCTGATCACCAATGAAACACATCATTTTCATTCTAGAAAAAAATAAATTTGTGACATACTTTAAACATGCAAGAATAAATCTATGATAGAAATGACACTTTTTGTGCATTTCATAACTCATTAACTTCCTTATTCCATCTATATTTTCATCCTACTTTTCAAGCAGCTATAATCTGCCTCTCCCCTAATGATCACTTTCTTACAAATCCCATTTCCCTGTCAAGTTTCATTCCCTTCTTGTTGCCACAACTGCTATTTTACCAGTCCAATGTCTTCATAATTTTTCTTTGATTCTAAACTCTGACACCTATTTCAAATCTAACCAACAATGAGAAAAATATAAAATATAAGAATATAAAATTATTATCATTTTATAAAAAAGAAAATATCTAAAAATATAGTAAGTTTCTGGTTTTCAACATCAGTGAGCCAGTGTTATTTTTAGGTCACCTAGAATTTTAATTCAAGTAGAAAAAAGATCCTACTCTTAGCAGGTAGCTAGTCTCACAAAGTACTCCTTCACTCTAAGGAAGTACTTTTCAAAATTACCAGTGACTCAAAATCCTGTAAGTAGGAAACCTATCAACAGGTACCGTAGTATACATCAGGCACGGAAATGCATGAAAATGTGTATATCCTTTAATGAAGATGTTCAACTAAACAGCAACGAGAGGGTCAGTGTGTGCAAGACTGATGATAACTGGGCTGTGTCTGACAATGACATAGGTAAAAAAATGTTTAAAATATTTTACTTTATTTTTGTACAAAAATAAAATATGTTTCAAACAGGCATTTGTTTTCCAAGGAAGATTATTTGTAAGACTCTTGTAAAGGCAGTCAGGGTTACCTGTGTCTTTTCCCAAGGAAGATCTTAAAAAAAAAAAAAAGGGAATCCATTTTAAATTCTTCACACATACCTGTACAGGATGCAGTGCTCGTCGATTTTCTGCATAACATCGTTGAATCTGCTTATGAAGTTTTTTAATGTCCTATAAAATAGTACAATTTTTAAAGTAGCATTTTCGAAATCATCTGTGGCCATTTCACAATCTTAGTGGACTAAAATAAACAGAGGGAATGACTAGACAGGTACATTGTTTTAGCTCAAAGTACAAGTCCTTTCTGATAATTTCCATTCAATTTCCTCAAACTAACAAAATAATTACTATAAGTAAAATCAACACTCTGTAATTGAACCATTGTTTTGTATTTTGTATCCACTTAAAATGCTAGTTTATGAAAATATTCATTCTTCCTAAGAGTCAGCAGATGAAAATAAAAATTCTTTTAGAGCCACACTATCACTATTTTCATAATTTACCAATGGTTTGGAAAGTAATTAAAACCATGTTCTCTTCACTAAGATTGTTCAAACAATCAGGTTTCTCAAATATTAAATAAGAAATAATTCTATTAGGCCAGTCATATTTCTTATTTTCTTATTTTTGATTAGGAAAAATAACAAAAACACTGTTTATGATTAACATGTAGTTACTGAGTTTTATAATCTAATTACAGTGTTTGTCTCTCCCATTGTCTATACACATATGTGTGTGTGTGTGTGTATGTATATATATACACACACACATAAGCAAATTTTTAGACTATTTAGGGAGCACAGATTTTGAAAATCTTGATTTAAGCTGCATTTTATTATATAAATGTCTATCAAAGTGATACTATATATTAAAGTAAAAATTATTAAGCTTAGTTCACCTGCAGGATTTTTCTGACAATGATTCATACCTTTAATACCATCAAGCTGTCAAAACTACAGTCAATGATGAGGCGGAGTGTGCTGTGAACAACATCTCTTCGAATACGTTTCCTGTCATTTCCATCAGAGTTTGATTCCATTTGACACTGTCGCTCTAACTGCTTTCTCTTACGTTTTTCCTTCCGCTTTTGTCTAAAAGTAGAAATTGAAACAACTGTTGCTATTTGTATATTCAGATATTTACAAGACTTCTAAATAGACATCTTTTGAAAATTTGAATCATATGAAATTGCCACTTCTGTGGATCAAAATTGGTCAAATATCCGCAATTTTATATAGTCTATCTAAAAGACATAGATAGGAAGGAAATGAGTTTGTAAATACAATATAACACTTTCTACACAAATCCTAACTATACCACTTAATAAATTCATTTATTATTGGTATCACACTATGCTAAGAAAACTTGTACAGTTTGAGAATTATGATAAATTTTACTTTTATTACTCTTCCCCTACATGATTTTCAAGCAACATTTATATGGTATAGGAAAACAAGCAACATAAAACTGTTAATGGGAAAAAAAAAAATCTCATACACTTTCCCCTCATCTCCATCAATGACAGTTTATTTTCTCCGACTAAATTTTGGCATTATACAATAACAGCTTCACCCTAACTGTTCTTGACAAAACCTGCAGTATTTCTTCCAGCAAAATCATTAGGCCCAAATCTGATCTTTCTGAGATGGTTATTTTTATTCATATCTAGGACATAGATGCTAATTATATCCCTTTCCTAAGTCAGTTGTTTCAGAAATTGTGCTGTTACTCACAATAGATTCTGGGTGACAAAAAGTGTATAGTATAAATTCATTAACTGCTAAAAAAAAATCAAAACACAGTTTTAAAAGCCAACTGACAGTGTTAAGCAAACTATGCATTGCCCCCATTTTAATTAACACAATTACTTTTAATGTATCAAAGGACTATGAAAGGTCCAACATTCCATATTTTTGAACAGGGATAGGATATATACATTTCAAAACATACTTGCGGAGTTCTCGTTGTTCTTCCCATTGCTTCTGTTTTATTAGCTTCTTCATTTGTCGTTTAGATATTGGTTCAAACTCTTTACTTAATCTTGGTTTCTGGCTCTCTTGATCTTCACTTAAATCTTGCTTTCTTTCAACATTAGAAGTCTCAACAAATGCTGGTAACATTTCAGATGACATTTGATGCCTCTGACAGGTCGAAATGCAACTCTGAGATGAATAGGTTTCATAGACACACAAAAAAGTAAAAAAAGAAATGATAAATAGATGTGATTAAAATTAAACCATATCAGTAATGAATAAAAATGCAAATTTAGAAAATTAAATATCACTTACTGGCAAAGATCATGTAATGAAATGGAGTGATTTCACAAACTATTGGTGGTCATGACACAATTTTTCCAGGCTACACTGATCTATATGTTTCAAGGACTTTAAAATGTTGATACCCTTTGACTTAATAATTTATTTCCTTAGAATGTCTGTAAATGAATCAGAGATATACATAAAATGCTAAAGGGTATAAGGTAGTCTCCCCTAATCTTTGGGAGATATATTCCAAGATCCCCAGTAGAGGCCTGAAAAGCCTCTAACCCTATATATACTATGTTTCTTCCTATATGTATTATATACCTATCATAAAGTTTAACTTATAAATTAGGCACAGTTAAGAGTTTAAATGCAATTACTTATAAAATAGAACACTTATAACTAATGTTATTTAAATGTGGTCTACTAACCCATTTATATTTTTGGACTGTGGTTGATCTCAGGTAACTGAAACCATAATCAAAACCATGGATTGGGGGATTACTGTATGTACTACAGTGTTATTTTTACCAATGAAAAATCAGAAACTACTTGAATGTCAGCAAAAGGGACTAAATAAATTACAGTTCATCTATAACATGGGCTAAGAATATTAAGCAGTCAATAAAAATCAAGTTTTCCAAAATTATTTAGTGATTAAGGAAAACTTTTATTAAATCAGAATTTTTTTAAAAAAACCCTATATATACATTATATCTAATTGTTTTTAAAAAGTATACACACTAACATGTTTAATTCTTACCCATTTTATTCATTTTCTAAATTTTATATAATAAAAATGTATTATAAAATATTTTATATGAATATTTTTTAAAAAGAGATGCAAAGCACTTTAATGCTACAGTATGAGGGAGATGTTACTTTCATTAACTGGATGTACACTCACAACTGGTTTTTGACAAAAGATGTTCTTTTGGAAAATGATTCACATATTTTGGAAAATGCAGAAAACAAATTTGGTTGCTCCCTCCTATATATTTCATTGTAAATATGTAATTGTAAATATCCTACTTTAGTCATAACTAAAAGACAAAATATATATGTTGATTCTGTAATCACTTATGGAATGCTTAAGGCCATCTCTAACATCTTTACTTGATTTTAACCACCCATGTCTATATATCTAATGCCTAGAAATGCTGAGATTTCTTTTCTCCTTAAAAGGTTATTAACACCAAAATGTTAAAATATATTTACTTTTTATCCCTACCAAAGACTACACACAAAGCTAATAAATGATCTAATGGCCTTAAAGAAAATTCTATTATTTCCCCTTCATGCAGAAACAGCTAACAAGTCTGTGCAGAGAAGCTAGTAGCTAAAAGAAAAAAGAAAAATCTCCACAATTCAGATAATAGAAAGACAAAACCTTTGAAAAACATAATTTAAGCAGTAGTTTTATAATATGGTTCTTGCTTTCTTTAAAAGTATAATGATGTAATAGGACTTATGGGGATAACTAAGCAAACTTAGAAAGCTTACCAGATAATGACTGAAAGACAAGAAATTTTAAGGTGTGTGATTTGGGGCTACAGCAAAAGCTCTGGTATTTGACAGGTTACAAAATTACTAAGGAGAAAGGATCATCTAGTAAACAAAGTAAGAGTTCATAAGTCTTCTTTATAACACTAACCAAACCGTATCTTTAGTAAAATAGGGAAATGACAACAAACATTTGATTCTCTACTGGAAACTCCATACGGACAGGAATGATGTCTGCTTTTGCCCAACTATTATACTGTCAGTACTAACATGGTGCCTGGCACTTAGTAGATACTTATTATATATTGGTGGAATAAATGAGTGCAAATAATATTACAAAGAATTTTTAAAATAAAAATAGTAATGGCAAACATTAATTTTAAATTACTTAATTAAAAAAATATTGAATTTAATCCTTAAAACAACCCTGTGAGGTAGACCATATTATGCTACTTTAGAAAGAAAGAACAGTGAAATTAAATAACTTGCCCCAAATGGCAAAGTAATCAAACAATTCCTAAGAAACAATGCACCTAGAACAAATTCAGCACAGAGTAGGTCCTTAAAACGCTTCTTGAATGCACAAATACACGATGGAGCTAAGATTTAAATCCATATCTTACTCTACTATCTCTCAGATTAGAACATGAGGGTTTCCAAAGAATGTAAAAGAGCTATGCTGCTTCAACTCTGCTGCTGGAGGACTCTGAGATCTGTGTCATTGAAAGATAAGGAAAAAAGAAAATAGCTCTGGTTTAATTCCTATGCCACTGAATCAAAAAAATTGAGACAGACTTCCAAGAGATGGTTACCAAAAGTTCATGTTTTGAGGCATCCTGCCTCCCACTCATGAATACACGACACAGTAGATAAACTATGAAAAGGGGAAACAAAAAAGGCATAGCTTTTCTCAAAACCCCAAACGAGAAATAGAATAGATATCGTTCCTGCTGGGCCTGCTGTGCAAAGACAGCTGAGAGTTTCCCGAGTTTTAAAGTAGGGAGAATAAAAATAATACAAAACAGAGGATGGGGGAGAGGTTGGAGACAGTTTAAGATGAAACCTTAACATAGTATTGGGGGTGGTGTTCCTCCTTTCATGTAAAAAGTCTGGAAACAGGTAAAAAGAAACTATGGCTTATATAAAGATGAGTACTTGAAAGAAACCTGAAGGAAGCAGATCCAGCACTACGACCTGGGCCAAGCCACTAAAGTGACATATGAACTTAAAACACTACATGTTTGGAATTCTGAATCACTTACATAAGCTCTATTGTGGACTGAGGCACAACAGAGTCATGAGTTGGGAGTAACCACGAAATCAGCAGTAGATAGAGAGGTGGTTTGGAGAGGGGAAGTGACAATCCCAGTTAAGATGAGTCTGCAAAACAAAATTAAAGAAAAAAATAATTTAAAAAACAACAACAAAATCAACAATCAGGAGATAAATTCATTAAACATAAATTAAAAATAATAGGGTGATGTGAAAATAATTTTAAAATTAATTTGGTTGGAATCTTTCACAGATCATAAGGAATAAGGACCATTAAAATGAAACAGGACATTGAGACACAAAAACAGGCATAATAAAAGCAAAACAGCAATCCATGAAAAAAAAAAAACAATCTGGAAATCAGGAAATGAAGATATAAAAATTGCAATAGATGAGACAAATTCTAGATAACCTGGAGTCCAAGACATAACTGATGGATTAGAAGGCAGCCTGACAATATGACTCAGAATTCAGACACAGAAATAGAACAAAAAATGATGTTAAAAGATTTGAATAATAGAATGAGACAAATACAGGCAAAAAGGTAATTGGAGATAAATGTATATCCCTGAGTGTACTCATTAATAATTTTTTTTAGCTGGAAAACAAAGTAAGCATTCAATTTAAGAAATAGGAGACAAGGAAAACTCAGTAAACCTGAAAGATTAGAAAAAAATTTTAAAATAAATGTTATAATCCCCGAGATCACTTTTACCTCATTTCCATAGATAGTGCATTAAATAAAAATAAACAATGCATGCATCCAAAACAATATATGGTGGAGAAACATAAGCTAAACCTATTACACTAAATATGCAAACTTAACAATTAAAATTCATAGGAAACAAAGTGCTCTCTTCATGAAACAATAACATTTTAAAAGAGAGTATTTCCAATCATCATGGGTATCATTTTTTTGCTACTTCTCTATTATGTTCAAAACTGCAAGTGTTGACTGGCTCTACGTGAAAATTTAAAAACGTAAGGCATAACAACGTTTTACAGCTTAAGTACACCAGGGGGAGCTTTTGCCTTTCCTATCCAAGAAGTCGGTTAAATTTAACTTGGCCTATCATGGCATACTGTTTTTAATCAACCTATCAAATACACAGCCAAGTCATAAGCTAGTCAACATCATTATCATGATTATTTTTAAAGCTCTTCCTAATTAAGAAAATGCTGTGTAGTAAGTGTATTTTTTAAAGCTCTGATTCAGCTGGATCTATGGAGGCATGAAATACAACAAAGTGATGCTGGCTTGGGATACTATACATTATTGCTTACAGCACTTTACATACAAGGAAATGTACCAACTCCTACTGCCTCTATCATACATTAAGCTGTTCACTGTGTAGGAGCTTGTCCAGATTACTAGTTACTAGGTGTACTAGCTTTCTTATTTTAATTTTGACTAGTTTATAAGCTCCGGTTTAGAAGCAGAGATGTTTGCCTTCCTCCCTCACACGCAGTGACGCGCTCACAGTACATTTCCATTCATTCAACTATGTTCGACAAATATTTAAGAACATTTTATAGCAATTGTAGAAATATTTGTACAAAATTCAATTTGGCGTATAATTTTAAAAATGGTTCATTCTGTAACAGAAATAGGTTACCAGGTTGTCTTATAAAACTAAAAACTGGATAAAGATGACGAAGGCCATTTGGTGTAGGATGCATACATTAAAAAGCATTTTGGGATTCCTTGTATACTTCTTAGCTCAGATTGCTGCGGGGTGGGGGGGGAGAAACTTCCATGGATTTTATTGATTGGATTAAAATCTTAAGTTACAACTCATGTGCCCTTCCAGAAAGATCCAAACGAATGGTGGAAAAACTACAGACTGGAATCAAATGACCTGACAGCGGGTTTTTAAAGGAAAAAATGTGCCGTGGAGAAAACGCTGGGTTCGGCTGCCAAGCCCTTTGGGCGGAGGGTTGACCTGGGTGGGATAGGGAGAGAGCAGGATTTAAAACACGAAACAGAAAGTAAGAAAATCATCTCCTGTTCAGCCCTCCATAAACGCCCGAATTTTAACACTTCCAATATCTCAGTGAAACCGGTCTTCTTACAGTCGTCCTCAGCTCACCGCCACGGGGCCTAAGAGCACCTGCAACTTTCCCTCGTGCTCTCTACATTTCAGAGTGCTCAGCGACGTCGGCCCCGGGTCGGGGGAATGAGATGACGCGGACTTAAAGCGACTCGCCCACGGTCTCTAGCGTGGCAGAACCCTTCAGAGTCTAGACTCCCCTCTCCCTTCGTTCTGTGGAAACACACTCTTCACATACGAGGGAGCGGATTCCGATCCCCCAAAACCGACACCGACAGCCAGGAACCCTCCACAGGTGGGCGGAACCTCTACCCACTCCGCCCTCTAAGTCACGCATCGGCGAACGCACAACAGAGGCGGGACTAAGGGCAGGCAGCCAGCCAATCAAGGAGCTCCTTGGCGGAAAACGGAAGCGCGCTGTGACGTCGCTTCCTCAGGAAGTTGGGTCGCGGCGGCCACTGCACAAGCCCCACTCCCCTCGTTCCCGGAAGCGCTTGTTGCTGCCTTAGGGCGGCGCCGACACGCGCCCCTTTTGCGCCCGGTGTCTAACAAAGGGTAGGCGAGCCCCAGCCTCAGCTCCAGGAAACTTACAGAGCTGAGGAGTAGTCGGAGGTCCTGAGCGCACGCGCCGAGAGCCTTTGTAGAGCGGGCTCGATACCTTCCTTCCGAGACTTCAACTCCCAGAGGCAGGGACAGTAGCTGCACGGAGGAGGGTACGGCGCTTACGCTTACGTCATGTAACCGCGCCCACTCCACACCCGCAGTGGGAGGAAGGGGAGGGAGTCAATTTGGGGCGGGGTCAGGAGTGAGGGTTTCTGGAGCGGGAGGACGTCTGTTTTTCCACCTAAAGGCACGGGTGTCTCTGCGGTTCCGTATTCGTATATTCCTGTGGGGCTGTTGGGAGGCGGGTTTAAGACATTTATTCTCTTAAAAATTGAAAACGCGAAACAATGAGGAAGGACTCAGTTCTTTTGCGCTAGAGATGAGAGGAAAGCAAAAGTGCCTAACTGTAATTTATACAGAAGGATGTCAGCATCACATGATTTTACACAATTCAAATGGGAAGTGAAAACAGTGAAAGACCTATAGTACATTAAATCTAGAATATTTAAGCCTTTATTCTTGCTCACAGCCAGAAATCTTACTCTCCATTCTTGAGTTTTTTTTTCCTATTCTATTTTACAAAACCAGTGATAGTTCATTTTTTATATACTTGACCTTATGTAATTTTTTTTTCTATATAGAGCAAGTCAACGGGAGGAAGAACTGAAACAATCCTGTAGCTTGTCATTTTCTGGTTAGTTTTCTTATTTGGTCCTTTTATTGCAGATTTTGAAGATAAGCATGAACTGTCAGTATGGAAACAATTCTGAAGTAAATTATTCTTGATATTTGAAAACATTTAAATGTGTTTAAAGGTTTCAATAAATAAAAATTAAATTCAGAATATGAGTTTTCTAAAATAATTGAAATTTATCTAAATTTAGTCACATAAATGAATCCACTCTTGCTTTAAACCTTTAAATATGTTTCGAAAAACTGGACTGTTAACATTTTAGTGGGACTCTGTTTCTTCCTCAGCTCAGATCTAAAAGATCTCTTAATTGTACATTGTATCCATTTCTGATTTGTTAGTAGGGCATCTTTTTTTCAGCTGTTTCCATATCAGGGCAAAGAGTAGCTGAAAGGATTAGTAATTAGATACGTAGCCTTTCACATGTAGGTCATTAAACTCAGACTGGTATAGTGATGTGTCATATCTTTCAACAGCTGTTCAGTTGCCCTTCTGGGATCTGTTTTATGAATAATTACTTTTTTTTTTTTCAGAGTTTATACATGGCATTTGTAGGTATTTTAAAAAATTAAGTTACTTTAAAAACCCTCATATTTTAATAGTTGAGTCAATAAGGTTTTTTTTGTTTGTTTGCACAATGCCATTTCACTTTGGTTGTGGTGCAACCCAAAGCAAGCAAGCACCTAAAGAATACCAGCAAAAAAAAAAAAAGTGTGTGTGTGTGGGGGGGAGGATTTAACCAAAGATGGAAGCATATAAAAAGTGTAGGGAAGTAAAATCATGATATGAAATAATCTTATTTTCATTGATCTGTAAAATTTATGTTTATTTAACAAATTTATTGAGTTCCATATTTTTTGTCTTAGTATTTGTATTACAAAGATAACTAAATCATGATTGTTGTCCTTAAGGAATCCCTAGTCTAGTAGGAGAACCAGCAGTAATTAATATTATATACTATGTAATGTGCTTGAGATGTTTGTACATGGAAAAAAGCAACTAAATGCTCCTGAAGGCAGCAGACATGGTTTCAAAAGTTGAATAAGTTTGCTCCATCTTAGAAAATGAGTAGGAGTTTTCCAGATATGAAGATAGGAAAGGTATTTAAAATATCGGGAACAGTGAAAGCAAAGACATGTCATGATTTGGCACATGACTGAAAAGATCTGGGTAGGATTAGGAATAAAGAAGAGAAAATAGCCATAAAGATTTTTCTAATTTGGACAGCTGTATGAATGTATTTGTGTTAACTGGGTTATTAAGAGAATAGTGAAAGAAAATTGGTCTTGAAGAAAATTGGTTTTGAATATGTGGGTTCTTGGGAGTTGTCAAGTAGAAACATTTAGAAATCATCACATATTTAGTAGTTAAAGCCATCATAAGAGGTTGAAATCAAAGAGATGTTAGTCCATGGTTATGAGGACTAGAAAGTAACGAAAGAAAAAAGCTATCTGGGAGAAAAGTGTCACAAACATCAGGGCACATTCTCTAATCAGGGTACAAGTTCCAAGTAGGAATATGGGCCTACAGATCTCAATGTTTTATGAACAGCCAGAAATTGAACTTTTTTGTGAAACCTGGTTTTCACCTTTTTTTTTTTTTTTTGATAGCAGGCTAAACAAAACATGTCTGTGAACCACATTCAAACAACTGGCTGCCAGTTTATTAAATTGGACTAGATTATAGAGTGGAAAGGGAGCTACAGATAGAACCAGAATTTTAGAACACAAAAACATGGTAATAGATTTATGAGCTCCTCCAAATGTATGGCCTGAGAACATTGGGCAATCATCACAAATTTAATTATTTTAAGCCTAATTCTGATATTAAGTCTGAGAGTACTCTTTAGCAATTTGGGAGTAAGGAGATGTGGGAATAGAGTTGTGAGTACAGTTGGCTCTCTGGATCTGCAGCTTCTGTATCCTCAAATTCAACCGAGGATGGAAACTATTGGGAAAAACATGTTACGTTGTTGTTGATGCTTGCTTAGGCTTACAACGGTTGTGCTGTGCTGAACATGTACAGATATTTTTCTTGTCATTTTTCCTTAAGCAATACAGTATAACAGCTATTTACAGAGCATTTACATTGTATTAGGTATTGTAAGTAATCTAGGGATGATTTAAAGAACATGGGAGGATGCGCATAGGTTATATGAGAATACTACACCATTATATTTAAGGGACTGGAGCATCCGTAGATTTTGGTATCTGCAGGGAGCCCTGGAACCAATTCCCCATGGACCATGGATGCCAAGGACAACTGTATATTAATTTCAGGTTAAGGAAACAAATATAAACTAATTTTTAAAATTACTTGAAATGTACCTAAAAGCTGACTCAACCTATCATCTAGAATCATTTTCATCTTACATTTTGATTGATTAAAAAAAATATAGGAAAAGTTTAAAAGATTTTAAGCATCCCTTATTCATTCCTCCTAAGTAACATGTGGATATTGAAGACCCTAGAAAAATGACTATGAAGGTAGTGTAGTTTGAATTTCCTCATAAAAACAGGTAGAGCACCTAAGATCTTAAAACAACAGTAATGACAACAAACACATTATGGCCATAACATAACTAAGTGAAAAAAAATCCTTATAAAGCTCAAAATGTGAGTGAGTAGGAACAAACCATCAACTCAACATCTGTGTAGGAGGAAATAGTGGGAAGGCAACATAGCATCTAAAAGCTATGAGAATAGGAGGACCCTAAAACTGCCAATAGGTATTCACTGAAAAGTAAGGGAGACCAATATGAGAGCAGCTGCAAAACTGGCAGGCTATAATTTCAGGTTAAGTGCCAAGGGATGAGCGGGAAGATCTGTAAGTGCTAGAGGAGTGTGGGACCTCTGAACTCTCAAAACTTAAACCTGATCTCCCTTCTTGGACAAAGCCCAACACTAAAGAGAAACTACTGAAAGTAGAATTCAGATTGAACAGGACAGGGACAATAAAGGCAAAGGAAAAAACAATGTCCAGGTAAACGTGGGAGAGAAGAGGAGACAGCTCAGAAATGACAAGGGTATATGTGTTTCACTTTATGAAATATCAGAAAAAGAAGTTCTAGAACCATGAGGCTAGAAAAGCTATTCTACCTACTTTCCCTTCTTAATAGTACAGAATAACATTTAGCCTAAAAATATACCACAAAAATAGTGGTATATTAATAGTTGAAAATTTAATAGTTGAATCCTATTAAAAGTTGTTATAATAAAAATGGATATGAAAGAGGAAAAAAGCAGAAAAGTATAACCTAATATTTCAAAATGAGAAAATTTTTAAATATTATAAGATAGAACAACAAAAAAAACCTCAGAAATATAGTTGGAGAAAAGATTTGAAGAGGAGTGACAGAATGCAGAAAAGAATATGTAATATAAAAAGTACACATATATATTTAACATCATACTGGAAATCCTAGCTAGTGCAATAAAACAAGCAAAGGAATGATTGTCTATGTAAAGAAATCCCAAAAAATCAATAACAAAATATGATCATGGAACTAAGAAGTGATTATAGAAAAGTCACAAGATACAAGGTTAACAAAAGTGAATTGATTTCCTATCTACTATGAATAAACAATTGGAACTTGAAATTAAAAAAAAAGAACAATAGAACCCCCCCCGCGAAAGAAATATTTATGTATAAATCTAACAAAACATATACAAGATTTATATAAGAGAAAATACAAAACTCTGATGAAAGAAATAAAGATCTAAATAAATGCAAAGATATTCTACGTTCATGGGTTGGGAGGACTCAATATTGTAGAAATAACACTGTGCCAAGATCTTGGTTTCTAATTCCGTTCTTCAATAAAAGGAACCAGAGCTCCTTGGAGAAATGACTGATTCTAAGTTTGGGGTGAAAATGTACAAGATTTGAAACTCGAGCATCTTGTAGTGCCAGAAATTAAGGAAACGCTTACACACATGGATAGTATATATTAAAGGAACGTGAGCCAACTTAAAGAGCTCCCAATGGTCATAGTTGGAACAATTGTAGAAACAAATTTAAGCTTTGTTGGCTTATAACTCAAAATATAAAATGTTCATGAGTTCCTACTGATATAAGTGATATAAATAAACGGAAAAGAGAAAAATCTCTCATGCAGAGGAATGCCAAATAATTTATACAGATACTCTACCCTAAAGGAGAAGGAATATAACTCTCTACTTCTTAAGCATTGTCTGCACATAATGCTTTCCAAAGAGTATAGTATGGAAAAGAAAGTTAAAAAAAAAAAGAGTAACTTTACAAAAACATGACAGCACTGCTTTGACAGGTGATCAAGGCCAACATTGACAGTGATAAATCATGTTGATAGTCTGTGCCTTTGATATGATGTGATGAAAATGGCACCTCTGTGGTCTTCCTCCCCAAACCTATAAGCCCAGTCAAATCACAAGAAAAACATCCCATCCCACAAATTCCAATAAAGGAGCATCCTCCAAATAACTTATAGTCAAGATGCACTTAAGATTACATGACAACTAAATGTAATATTGTATCCTGGATGGCATCTTGGAATGGATAAAAAAATTAGTTAAGAACTAAGGAAATCTAAAAAACTATGGAAGTTAGTTAATAATATCAATATTG
Organism: Cynopterus sphinx; assembly: GCA_030015415.1. Classification (NCBI taxonomy): domain Eukaryota; kingdom Metazoa; phylum Chordata; class Mammalia; order Chiroptera; family Pteropodidae; genus Cynopterus; species Cynopterus sphinx. Next base: position 123,749,216 of record CM057382.1, read on the forward strand.
GTTTCTTAGTATTAACAAATCTACCACACTAATATAAGATATTGATAATAGGGGTAACTGCAAGCAAGCTATATGAGAAATTTCTGGACTGTTTTTATAAAGTTATTCTGGCCAAAATTTAAATTTTGTTTTCTTTACAAAACAAAAGAGCCATCTTTTTTGTCTACAGAAAAAGAAGCATCAATTCTCTCCTTTAAATGCTAGAAATTCAGTTTTGTGTGGACAAAGATGATGTAAAAGTTTCCTTTTAGGATGACTGTTATTGATTCATAAGGATTTTTTGATTGTCTGAAAAATGACTATCCTTTTTTGGGTGCCTTAGATTCCAAATGTTTCAAACCCAAGTCTCAAGTTTACTTCTGTCAAAGAAAGGTAATCAGTGGATATTTATTTTCTCAAACAGAATTCTTAAACAATACCTTTAAAAATAGTATATGTATTCTATAATTTTGCATGGTATAAGACATTTCATCACATTATAAGAGTATTCTTAATCTAACATATTTTTTTCAAGATTCTTTGAAAATGCTAATTCTTTTACTAAATTGAACATACTATTAGTTTTTCTTATGACCACTTAGGGATAAAAAAAAATTTTTTTATTCTAAGAACAGAGTCAAGTGTTCTGATGTTATAAAGACTTTATTTCCTTTATAGTTACCACACATTCTGACTTTATCTATATCTAGTAGGGTAATAATACTCTTTCTTCCAGATTTGAATGGGGTGAAATTGATTTATCTTATAATTCAAGGAAAATGAGTTAACTCCTAACAACCTCTGATACTGAACAAAAACACAACTGTACTTTGGAATTAATCGTCAACCTGTATTTCAGAGTCTTTTATTTATCACTGAAAAAGTGATATAGCAAGTGCTATATACTACCAGTGGAATTACATTGCAATGGTATTGATTTAAAATTTATATTTGATTTTGACCTGGTTAGCACAGGTCAACTTGTCCCCCTGTAAGTTCAGCCCAGAACATCTAACTGCCAATAACCAAGTGCTCTGTTAGCCTCCATACAAAATTGTGATAGACTTATTAAAGGACATTTCCAATGAATAATTCTGTTATCCATAAAAAATCATTTTTTTTCACTTTCTGTCTCTAATATATTTTTTATTAAAGGAGAATATTGGATTGAGTTTTCAAGATTTGTTTTTCTTAAATCATTTCATTAAATTAACCTGAGCTCCATTTTTCTAATATGTAATATGATTTTTCTTAGGATATACTGTAAAAAAATGTAAAGTGTATTGTAACATAGTGTATTGTAAATAGTAATTGTTCCATAGATGGAAGCTCCTGTTTTTTTAATACTTCTGTCTTGTTTCGCATGCCATGTAAAATAGGCATGATTAATAAAGCAATAAAGGAAAATGCCTCTTCTTTGGTATACATAATTCACTGAATATGGAAAGAGTTTGGCATTTTTATTTCATCTCTGGTGGAGCAATCCTGTCTTTCAAATGTCTTTGTTGAAAAAAAAAAAAGTTATAAACAAAATATAAAAGGATGATGTTATTTATTACCAACAGAAGCAGGCTTATTTGAACAATCTATGTTGAAATGACTAATACAGTGACTTATAAGAGCTTTCTAGTAGAAAGCAAATGCTCAAGTGAAACAATATGTATTTTATTAGGCAATAGTAATATGCCTTTTATTGGTTGGACTCTGGCAAACACCTAACAATGAATGGTACTTTACCCGAAGAGACACGTATAATGCACCACTTAGTCTAACTGCAAACATTAAAGGTCTGTGCAACGGTGAGCCTCAAAAGGAAATACAAAAGACAGTTCTCATAGATTCAAACTAGTCCTTAATTTAAATAAGTATGCAAAATTTAAGTAATTATATGATTTCATGTCCCTATATATGTCAAACAGAAATTATGTCATGTTGAACAGAAATTATTTCACGTCAAACAGAAATGGAAATGTAGAAACCTATTCAAATGTAAAGCAATAAAAAACTTTTACATTGCTTTCAATTTATAATACCTATTTTTCATAAAAATGTACATTTTTTTCAACAAAAGTATTTTTTAAGAATGATCTTTTTTATTTACCCTGGAAAAATTTATTATTTATAACTTTAAGACAATAGTCACAACCAAATGTTATTTTTGTATTGGTACTTTAGCCATAATTTGTATATGAAACTTACGATAGCAAATGAAGTTCTAATCTCAATAGGTGACAAAAACAAACAATTTTCATCTTTCAGTTCTTTATATAAACTTAGTAGATTTTTAAAATTTTATTTCATTTTGTGGCCTTTGCTGGGTTGTCTAAATTTAAGCTTAAGGTTAAGTGTGGGTAGGTTTAAGAATCCATTTTAGACTTAAACATGGCCTTCTGTATTTTCAAATTCATTCAAATAACCCTTTATTGACACTTTGTTCCCTCCTTTGCCAAAATAACCCCGCATGCCACCCAAAACCCTCCTTTTAGTAGGTTTTGTTCATATCAGGTCTTCCTCATGGGAATTTACAAGGATGAGAGTTGGTTCAGTTAGCATGGCGTTATCTATAGATATCTATAGATATTTCCCAGTTAACTTTCTGTAGCAAAAAGCCTATAATTCCACCTCTGAATCTCTTCCTAGAAATAGGATTCAGAAAACACAGGGCACTCCATCCTGCCAATTTGGGGAGTCTGACAAGTGTTTCTTGTCATTGACATAGTTAGAGGCCTACTATGACGTATACTAATACATTATATATATATACACACATATATATGTATATATATATGTATACACATGTATATACATATATACACATATATACACACATATATATACATATATATGTATACACACACATATACACGCACGCACACACACTCAATTGGCCTGCTAGCACGTTAATAATAGCGCTGATTTGCTACAAACCCACACAGTCTCACACATAAGGAGAATCATCTAGGTTTCAGAAATGAAAGCTCTCTATTCTAACATTATTTTGAACTGATTGGTGATGATACAACTTAAGTTTTTTAAATTTAAGCCTAAAATTCACAGTGACTTTTTCTAATAGTGTATACATAGTATGAAAAATTTGAAGATGAGCATTTAAGACATAGTGAAATTCAATTAATTTTAGCTGAGTTTGAAAATCCTCACCACCTCCCACATAAAGTGATAAAATATGAAGACAGTTATTTAACATCATAGACATGATTATTATTATTGTGCAAAAAACCATCACCACCAGTTTCCCTCAAATGTTCCTCAGTACTTCTGAATTTACAAGAAGGTAGACTGGTTTAGTTTTCCTCTCAAAGGTGTGAAAATTTTTTTGATTTTCTTTATTGAGTAAAAAAAAAAAAGTGGAAGACTGAAAATTACAGCCCACCTATGTTTAATCATTAATAAGGATCTCTTTGGTGAACTTAGTCCTGATTTTGGAGTTTGGAATCTGACCTTTCTTCAAAGATAAACATTACTGTTGCAGGTTCTAAGAAGGGGCATTCCCTCACTGCCATAAGAAGAGTCCACTTCGCAGTGACTCCTAGCTAGGAACTGGATGTGTTAGAGGGTGGCTAGTCAATATGATTCTTCTTGCTGTGCTTTTTCTTTGCTTTATTTCCTCATATTCAGCTTCTGTTAAAGGTAAGTTTGTATCGCCTTTTGCTAAACTTTAATTTTAATTGTTGTGGGAATATTGTGTGTGCATCTAGTGAAAGAGTTCCCAACTAAACTATCATCAAAACCATGTATATGGAGTGCTTGTGAAGGCATGACTGGGTTAGAATGAAAACCAAATTTAAATTCCTCCATAAGCTGAAAAAAAAAGTGCATGTTCCTTTTAGTTACAGTCCCTCAGACTATTGTGCTTCCTGCTTCATTTTCTCATTCATGGTCTATTTTTAAAAGGGAGAAAAAAGATGCCGGTTATTGTTACCTGCTGCTATTGGTCACTCCCTGAATGCAGCTCCTTCATTTGAATTGTAAAACAGGATTTAAAGAAAAAACAGCTCTTAAATTTCCTTCTAGTTGCTTAGCAATATGACATCAAGAAGATTTAGACCCAATGAAAAAGGCATTTGATTTGCTAAAGGATTATGAATGAAATGGTAAAGCATGTATTTAATTCCATTACGATTTAAAAGTGATGGAACCATCATAATTGGTGAATTACAGAAAATAAAACTATAGGTTTAAAAAAGAAGATTTATTACCTTAGGAAAAATAGTGCTGCTAGCTAAATGTTTCACCAGTAAAATTATCGCTTTTTAGAGTCTCTTAAAAGAGTGCACTATGAAAATCAATTGATCAAACAGATAAACTTAGCGTGATAAGGTCTAATTTTAATAATGTAATCTATATTAAACAATTCATTTGTAAACTTCTAAAAGTCTTTCTGAATAACTGTGATTTTTGATCATAAAGTGAAGTTTTTCTCAAGATTTTTTGCATGGAAAATTTCCACATGAGGGAAAAAGACAATCTTTATTATTGGAACAATAAATGGAGGTTTAAAATTGTATTATTTCACCTAAGTAAAAGGCACTTTAGGTTCTTGAACTAAAGACAATATTTTTTTTACCAGTTTCTAAATTGTTTAGTATTTAAAGATATAGTCCCTACTTGGATGAAAAAAATTTTAATGAGAACAAAGTAAAGGTTTATAAATTATAACTGACCAGGAATTATTATATAGAAAGCGAACTGTTTTATTATCTGTCAAATAAACTGTTGTATATTTGAAATATGAGTGATTTGTACACCATAATATCAAACCAATACCGTGATTATTTTGAGAAAAATAATTGAAATACAGTAGTTAATGTAGGTTTCTCTTTTTTCCCCACCCTAAAAATGAGGAAATTGGATAACTTGATATTTTAAAATACATGAACTTAGAAAGATTTAAAGATACACACTTGCACGTGTACTCACACAACAATGACATACTGATTTAGAAGATGACAGATAGCTACAGTTTGTTGTGTACAAGCTCAGTGGTAAATCCAGATGTTTAGAACCTGAAGCTTATTCAATTTAGGGGCCATCTTTGAGAAAAGATTACAAAAATAACTTACTTTTGTGAATATCACTGAACAAAAGATATGGCATGTGCCCACATTACTAGGGCACCTTCTAAACCTTGAAATGAGCCTGGACAAGTGAGAGACCCAAAGCTTAAGTGTCTTTAGCTTCACAGTACAAGCTGTTTATACCAAATGTCATAAGTAAAAAGTGTAGGAGTTGACACTTCTCTCTCTACTTAGATGCGATAATCTTTTGTATTATAATACCATGATGTAATTATAGATTCCTTGCCCTCTGTAATAATCGACATTTAACAAACTACTTGTAAAGAGTTTACTTCAAAATTGGACCATTATAAGTTGAGGATCCCATGTTGAGGATCTCAAAACTCGTCTAAAATTTAATTACCAATGCAATTTCTTAGAAAATTTTTGTTTTAGTTGGATTTTGAGTGCAGGTGGGACTATGAAGAGAATGGAGGAGGGGATTAGGATTAGTACAGAAGAGGTTCTATTTAGAAGAGAGATGAGTGTGAACATTCTAAAGACTCAAGTATTTCTTACTTTTTTTGAATTGTATTTTATAATGGTGGGTCTATTCTCATGGCCTTTTTAGGGTTCTCTTTATAGTAATTTTATTTTTGATAATCCATACTTAAAATTTTTATTTAATTTTGTCACCTCTAAACTTGAACTGTTTCTTCACTTCCACTCTTTATCTCAGCCCCTGGCCCTGCCCATATTTTTCAGTTCATTCATATTAATCATCTTTTTTTTTTTTTTTACATCCGTTATCCTTTACCCTACTCTTTTACTTCCAGCCTTGCTTTTTGTTGGAATCCTAAATTTCATTACCTATTATTCTTATCATGGTTACATGTTTTTTTTTTTCAAATTTCACTTTTAATTTATCTTTGCCTTCTTGCTTAAGCCAATTAACTGTGCTATTGTACTCATCTAAATTTGATAAATTAGTATTTTAAGATATTTCTTAAATGGTTGGAAACTAAGCGTTTGTTGCTTCTCAGTCAGTTAAAAATTCTGGATGCACTTGAAAGGGCACATTGAAGAGGTACTTACTCCTTTTTGTGTTAAAATTTATCTCTCTTCTGGTTTTCTCTAATATCTACTTCAAAAAATACCATTCTGCCTACTCTAAAGAGCAACAGCCTAAGAAAGAAAGTCAACAATGTCAATAGAACATGCCCCCATTGTCCATTGATGCCAGAACTCTCAACACATAAACAAAGAAATATTTATCAAACAGGAAATGATAGGAGGGACAATACTACAGCATAATCCACTTATTTGAACCACTTTAGGCTTTATCTCCTGTTGAAAGTAGTGACAAAATGTTTTTGGAGAACAAGACTCATTCTTTCATGTACTCTATCACTTGCAAGTCAATCAAAAACTAATCTACTCTTTTCACATTCTTATGACTACTAGTAAAATGAAAGTAAGAAAAAATGATCAACACAATAGTTTGGAAAGCTTTGAAATTTGAGAGCCTTCTTTCCTACAAACTTTTCAGTTATTTTAATCAGAAGATACATTTATGTAGTCCACAAAATTTGGATCTCAATAAATTTAAATGTCAGAATCTGCATTATATCTGCTATGTTGAGTTGAACACAAAGTCGGCTTTTATCAGCTATCACATAATGCTTCCTTTTTAGAATTGCTATGAGGATTAGTTAAGAGAAGATGTATTTCTTTTATGCCTTACATGGAATTTGATAGGTGTCAAAAATAGGCCTCTCTGGCCAAAATATCTTTCTTGGCTAGAAGGCCAATTTTTGAACCTGTAGCAGTGTCCCCACTTAAAATGTAGAAGAGATAGAAGGAGAATGTAGAAGAGAAGAGTAGGGGAAGCTAGAGGGAGTCACAGACTTCATCTCCTTCGAGGTTTTTCTTGACTTTTTCTGCCTTCTGTATCTCATATCTGAAGTTCTACTTGACTTTGTGCTCAGACATAGTCTGTTTTTTTTTTCTGTGTGTATGCACTTGAATACCTATTCCCACGCTTCCTTTTCTTGACTTTTTCAGATTTTTATTTGTTTCTTTATCCCCTTTCTTTAAAAGTTTGTCAGATTATGCAACTTCACTATGCATCTTACTCAGAATCAAATTCTAAATCTATACAAAGGTCCCTCCAAGTCTTTAAGTCACTCATAGGAACCAATTTGACCTTATCTCCTTCTGCTGTGTCTTTCACTTAATTTCAGCCTCTTTGGCCTCCCTGCTGTTCCTCCTTTACACCTTCATGAACTCTCCTTAGGGCCTTTGAATCAATTATTTCCTGTGTGGAGAGGATGCAGGGATAGTAGTGAGGGTATGAGGGAAAGGGAATGCTCTTCCCACAGATATAAATGTGGCTAGCCTAAAGCCTTTGTTTAGAATATTACCTTTTCACAAAGGTCTTTATCCCCATTCCTTTTCTGTTTCATTTTTCTTTATATACTTATATAACTTATAAGTATATAAGCTTAAGGCCCATCTCCTTCTCATTCAAATATAAGCACCACAAAGCTAGACATTTTGTCTGCTCATTAACTGGTATAGCCCCTGAGCCTAGAAAGGTGCCCACCACCTAGTGGGTGCTCAGTACATTTCTATTGAATGAATGGATGAGTGAATGAATGAATAAATGAATGAATTCCCTGCTCACTTATTAGGAATGGAAACATGTTCAACCTAAAGATTTAGATGGGTATAGTATAGGTTAGAGCATGATCTCTAGAGCTTGACAGCCTGGATTCACATTCTGACTACACTACTATCTGAATGATCTTGGATAAAATGTATAATCTCTGTGTCTCTCGATTTCCTTATCTATGAAATGAGATTAACAATGGTACCCATCCCATTAGGTTTTTGGGAGGATTAAATAAGGAAATGCACATAAAACACTTAGTTTACTAGAGACAATGTGTTATGACCATTTTTCCTCAGGGCAGTAGGTGCCATAGTAGGTGGTAATGGAAACAATAGATGGTAAAGACTTTTCAAAGTTTTTCTTATATTTTTGTCTTTGCAAAGTAATTTTACTCCCTTTCTCAGCTTCCTCACTTCTAGCTCAGTCATCTCAATCTCTTTTCCTGTCTTTCTGTTCATATACATATTTCCTGAAGGGGGAAAAATGTTACGGCTCCCAGTTATAGTTAACTAGGCAATACAATCTCATTAGCACTAAGGAAAAATGTATACTGAAATTTTTTTTTACTACCTCTTGAGGCCTGTAAGTAGAAAATATATTATAAAAAGTTTGTATGACCATGAACTTGAAGTCTTCTCTAGGAAATTCTTTGGGTTAAGTCAAATTGAATTGAAAAGTGTGTGAACTCTTTCATATATAATTTTTTGGGGGGTCACAATACTGACTTTTATACTATTTGACATTAAATTGACCTATCATAGTAAAGCCTTTGCTAAAATTTTATGTAGTGAAATTTTATTTATAAACAGCTGATTTAAATTTACATATGTTTAGCCTTAAAATGTACTTGTATACTAAAATTTACTAATTAAATTAACAGAGTAAGTTACATTGGAGGGATATTTTTGAAATATTCAAAATATATGATTTAAGGAACTGCCTTTTAACCCCTAAAATTACTTTGGCATTGATCCATTGCATTTAAATGATATGTTAATTACAAATGATTTTTATTAATTTTACAAAGCAGTTCTAGGCTGAACCTCTTTGAAATCATATTCATTATACCATAATAAAGCTGGGGTGGGGGAAAGAAATAATATACTCAAAGGCAATTAAATGTTTCTTTAAAGAATATTTTGTAGTTCAACCAGGACACTATAATCTGATTATTGCTTAGGGATACAAATTAATGTTTCATAATACAAGCTTATTTATTTGTTTATTAGCTGTCATTTTTGTTGTTGCTCAAGCCAATTATTTTAGCAGATGAAGTAGAACCATATTTCATTTAGCAAATATTTATTCAGCTCCCACTGGGCACCTTTGTGCTGGATGAGGAGTGGCAAGATAGCATAGTTCCTGGCCTTTCATATGCCTTACAACTAAGACTTGTGTCATGTTTTTATGTAGGTCACACAACCGGTCTCTCATTAAATAATGACCGACTGTACAAACTCACATACTCCACTGAAGTTTTTCTTAATCGAGGCAAAGAAAATCTTCAAGACAGTGTGGGTTACCGAATTTCATCCAATGTGGACGTCATCCTACTGTGGAGAAATCCTGATGGTGATGATGACCAACTGATCCAAATCACGGTGGGCATTTTCTAACCAGAAATGCAAACATTAGATGTCAGCAAAGTCTCTGAGAAGTATACCGTTCAACAGCACTAATTTTGTATTCTTGGTTATATGTTCATTTAGTTTGTTATCTATCACAAAAATAAGTAGATCCATAGTCTTGAAGTTTTTGCTAAAGTGATCCGATCTTTCCAAATTGTTGAAGCAGGCAAAAGAAGGCATATCCTGGTGAGTAACTGGAATATGATGTCCAGTTCTATATGTCATATTAATAGGCACATTTGCTAGAATCCCTTTGAAATGTTCTGGGTGTGAGGAGCCTAGAATTCATGTCATGTAAAAAATGATTGAGGCCACTCTAGCTGAAAGAAGATGTAAATTGGGACCTCCCAATTTTTTTGAGTTTCTTAAAATAAAAGGTGAAATCACCAATGAAAGGGTAAACTTTTCCTGTATTTTTCCTCAGGAAAGATCCAGGTATTCCTCTGCACGGCAGTGTTTGATCATTAATGATGCTTTAGATTTATGGATTGAGAAAGGAAGTCAAATTGGATGGCTTTTGGGGCCTATTCCAGGTTTACTATATGGTATTTCATGCTTGTTTTTGAAGGACCTAAAAGCAATAGATCTCTTTAGTAAAGTTGTTTGTTTTTCTACATGTTAGTGTGAAACAGGTATATAGGACCAAAATTTGCTCCATTGTAACTGAAAAGTAGTTGCTGTTATACTTTATAATGAATGAGGTGTCATTGAAATACATTTATGATCCTTGCTTCTTTGGATGTCTCTAACGAGTTGTGTTTTCCAAATTGAATAAAAATTTTATTATTCACCTCTCTGAACCATTCATCAATGGAAGAGTATTCTGCAAAAAAATATTATGTATCTCTCTGTTCAGTAATCAGACTGTTAATCTTTCATTTTATATTTATAGATAAAGTACAATGGGGCAGGATTTCTTTCAAATTGTACAGAAAGTGAATATTATTAGGCAGATCACAACAGCTATTTTCTACTCACAATTATTATAAACCTGAAGTCACAGATTCCTTTATCAGTATTTCAACCTAATTCAAAAACCTAATTGTTGAATACCTTTTCCATTCTTTTAAAATTAATGGCTAGATTCCATGAATTATGAATTGAGAAAACAACAGAAGAAATTATGGCTAATGCTGTTTATTGCTTTACCATTTTTTTTCTAAGAAATTCTGATGGAAACAGATATAGACAGTTTTTCTAATAAGTTTCTTTCCTCAATTCTAGATAAAGAATGTAAAGGTTGAAAATGTGAATCAGAAGAGAGGAGAGAAGAGCATTTTCAAAGGAAAAAATCCATCCAAAATTATAAGAAAAAAAAATTTAGAGGCTTTACAAAGACCTGTACTCCTTCATCTGATCCATGGAAAGGTAAAAGTAACTTTTTTTCTCTAACTTCATATTTTTATTTTTTTCAGGCACTCTTATTTTTAGGTGATCATAGTATCACTAATTTTTAGGTAAATGGAATTTTTTCCAGAACTAAAAAACAGAGGTTGCAAATTAGATGTTTCAGAAGTGAATCAAGGCATTGAATTCACATATTTTCTAACCATTTATGTTTTCTATTTTAATGAAAATCTTTATAGTACTTTTTTATTATTGCAAGGAATTATTAAAAGGTTTATTCTTTATTAAATTAGGAAGGGTTACAAAGATATTATAATGCCAATGTTCATCACAGATGATTGGATACATTCAGGAAAGTAGACAAATTATGAGAATGAAATTATCTAACAGAGATAACTTGTTATGAGAATATCAATATCTGGCTAAAGTACAAAATTAAAGCTTTTGAAAGGATGTGGCATTTTTAAAGTAGAGTTGATTGTTTAAAAAAGCATTTAGATATTATTTTAAAACTATGACTTTGAAAAGCTTTTTATATATTAAAGTAATGAATAAACACAATAATATCCATTTGAGAATTTGCTCAGTAATTCCTATAAGTGCATTTCTTATGGTTTGATTCTAATCTATTAAAATAGTCTTAATATGTTTGGAATTGAGAAGCAATTGTAATCAGTGAATTATTTGACATTACATATAGTTTAGTCCTCCACTCACCATCATGCCCTTCCACTCTCTTTGTCCCCAAAGCACCCAGAACTGTATCTTGCACTAACTGATTTGGAGTACCAGGAAGCCTTTTCCAACATTCTCTCATACTCCCATGGACTTATTTCTATCCAAGCATTTATCACAGTGTATTATAATCTTCTCTTTATATGTCTTCCATCCACATTCAGAGTAGGCCTCTAATGAGCATCAGTGGTATCTTTATCTCTATACATTCAGCGCCTCGCTCACAGTGTGAGCATAATAAATATTTATAAACTAAAGGAATGAACAAATAAGGTTATATGTTAAAATGAATTGGACTTTGAAAAAGGCTTTGCTTATTGTTTGCTTAATAATAACTAAATGGACTGAGTATTCAATGCCTGCATTGACTGGAGGCATTACATGAATTATCTCTTTTATCTTCAGAACAGGCCTAGGAAGCAGGTGCCACTTAATCATCCTCTTGTGATAGATGTTGAAACAAAAGTTAAGAGAAGTAAAAAAATTGCCTAGGGTCTTACAACTGGCAAGTGGTAGAACTAGGATTTAAAACAGAGTCTAAATTCAGGGTCTTTGCTGGAAACCATTGTTATATTGTCTTCTATCTGGAAAGCGTTTGGGAAAATATCACTTCAGTTAACTTTTAGCACACCTCTTGATTCTTCACCATATCCATAAACTCATTTGATTTTCATATGTCACAACTTTGTTAATGACATACTGCTACTTTCTCTGGCTTTCCAATGTGGCAAAATACTTGAGCCCGTAAAATATTAATTGCATTTGTAGTTTTAATGACAACCAATCATTTTACAGCCCCTTAAATATCAGTTGAGTACAAAGTCTGTTACACACAGACACAAAAGACTCAGTGTCCTCACTGTTCAAAGGCTGGGATGGAGCTGCCACATCATTATTTCAGTGACTCCAACATTCAAGGAGCTATGACTTGTGATAGTTTACTGTAGCCTCAGGTTAAAGTACATTGTGGTACCTTTCAATTACACAATAGAGTTCTTTGAAAAACATGACCCTAGAGACTAAGAAACTATGTGGACTTTTCAGCCACATCACTCTTAGAAAAGATCATTATTGAAACTCTCAATTTAGCTTAATATGAGAGAAATTATAAAAGGAAAGATTGAACTTCTGATTGACAATTTTCTTAAAAAGTATTTTCTACTCTAGGCTCAAACGGAGTTTTATTCCCTGAAATTTCTGTGATTTCAGGTATACTCATCAGCATGTATTTTTTTCTTTCCTAAACCTCTTGTTTTAAGCCCACATATTTACATAATAAAAGAGAGTCCATTAAAATACTTAGATACATCTTTTTTCCATGCTCACTCATTTCCCCTACATAAGTGTTTAGGCACGACTCTAATTTTGTCTACAAATCATAAATTAAGTTGGAAACATAACAGATTACTGGTTAAGATGATTAACACTGACAAGCAAAAGATGCCTCAAGTTATAGCCTGGGATGCTTTCTTGGCCTGAAGTGCTAATCCAGTTAACTGGATAATTACTAGATTTCTATTTTTGGCTTTCATTGTCATTATTGATTAAATTAACCACATGGCTGCTGAGTTGGCCCTTTATTTTGTGTTGTTTCTAGGCATTGATTTGCTCTCTCAGTCCAGCAGTAGGGTTTCTGTACATACACTGAACCTCCAAAAGAAATGTGACACCTTAAAAATCTAATTCTTCATATAGTCCTTTACTTGTCTGTTTTTTAATGTGCTGTTTCTTAGCTACACTCTGACTTAGATATATATCAAAAACATATTTAAAAGATATAGCTAGCTAAGTAGACCAAATAAAATGGCTAATCTCTGTTTGCTGGAATCCTTTTTGTTCATTTTTGCAGTTTGACCAGTTAATGGAATTTTGCTTTCTGTTAATCTTAAAGAATGTATAAATTAAGGGAATCTATAGCAGTATATTTTCTCAAAGGAAAAATATAAATAATCTCTACTGGTTCCAAGGGGAAACTGACCTTCAAAATTTGGCCAGAAGAGGCTCTTCATCTCCTTTCCACAACCCACCCATCTCTCTCTGTTTCCTCGGGTTAAAGGCTTAGTTTGTATCTAGGTTGTGCTACTGCTGCTCTCTGGAAGCTCTGGGGACTATGAATTTAGCTGAGAGTCCTGTGCTCTCAGATGTTCAGAGCTCATTTTGAACTGAAAGAAGAAATCAGTTTTATGGCTTGAATGTAATAAAACTTACTCAGTTCCTGTTGTGAAATAATAAATTTAAGATTACTATTGTGACAGCCATGTAGATGGAACCACAAAGTTCTGACTTAATTACTATTTTTTAATTACCGGAAGTCTACTCAATTCTAACAGCTTTGGCAGTTAGCTAATCTGGATACCAGTGCTGTCTTCACTTTGAATCTCAGTGGTCTGCACTAAGGGGACAGAATTTAGGCCCCAAAGGCAGCAGTCATACAAAGGAAAAAGAGACTTGTCCAGTTTTCTGGTACTGGGGAAATAATAAAAATTAATAGAAAAAATGAAAAAGGAATTCTCTTTATGCCTCATGGTTTACATTGTTTAGCCTGCCAGGGGAAAAAAAAAAGTCTCTAACGCCATTTTTTTACAGACCTAACTGTCAAGACCAAAACTTGATTTATGGAAGTGAACCAGAAAAAACCAGATGAGCACTTAGATTTATGCATAGTCTAAAGATTAAATCTGAGAACTGGGTACTTGAAATTTTAGGTAAAACTTTATAAATAGTTCAGGCACTGTTGTGGCCAATATAAAATAGAATGAACCAAGTATGCTCTTAAAGGCTGTTTGTTAGCCGGCAGCTGTCCTTGCTAGGAGCAGCCCCGAAATGTAGAGGTATAAGGTTTTTAAGCCCAAAATCCCATTCTTCATTCTGTCTGAACACAAAGGTCTATTTTTCTTCTATTCACTATCTGTCAACCCACTGTTCAGGTGTGCAAGTGGGGGTTTGGAAGCAGAAAGCTTGTTAAAATGTTATGTTTCCATAGTTAGTAGCCTATGTTCTTATGGTGATAGCCAAACAGTAATTTCCAACAGGTAGTTATTTTTCAAAGAGTAATTCTCCAGCCAACACATTGCTGTTATAGCACATTTTGTAGCCTAGAAGGAAAGTGAGAATACCGAAGACAGTACATGTAGTTTTCCCATTTAATGGTTCCTCTTGCTTCTTTAAGTATTTAAGACTTAGGCCAAAATAGTCACGGACCAGAGGCATGTAGGCATCACCACTAAGTGAGCCCTTTTGAATGTATCTGGGCTCAAGTCATCTAGTTATGAATCTCTGATAGTCATGATATCTTGAGATATCATAATCCCAAATATTTGAAAAGGAAGATACACTGTAATGCCTAAAAAATAAGAAGACCCAGTTTATAAAATAGAACACTAGAAACTCAACCTCAGATCTGAGGAATTGCCAGTGATTTGTTTGAGAATAAGATACCATGAATTTTCAGACGCTGAGGTCACTATTTCAGTTCCCTCTTAACCTGGACAAGCACGATTCCAACATTTATAGGTTTGTCCAGTATAATGACTAAAACTGATTGTGGGCCAGATAAAGTACCTAGTAAATCTGTCACTAGGCAGTGTATGTGTAGAAAATAAAAATAGGGATTTGAGGCACTCATTTGGATAATTCAGGAACAACATGCTTTCCTGAGGTACGAAATTTCGTGTAGGCTGAATTATTCAAATTGATATTAATTGAATTCATTACATAATTAATAAAATTTCTGTTTTGCTTGAGAAGTCATGGTTGGCTTTAAAGAAAAATAGAAAGGCATTCAGGATATTTCTGGTAGAAGTGCTCAGCTATAATTACCATAGATCTTGGGAAGTTGTACAAGGAAGCTCTATCTGTCCATCTCTTATTTCTAAGTCCTGTGATGTGTTTGAAGTTAATACAGGGTGAAAAACAGTAGACTGATTTCCAGAAAATGCTCCCTATATTTTTATCTTTGTTTCTTAAATATGAGCTAAATTATCAAAATGATAAGAGACATTGTTATCACTACTGTGCCTATTATATCAAGGATGAAACAAAACTAACATAAGCCATTTACTACTGCAGTCTAATCGCAGTCACTTTCTTTATTCCTGCCTCTTTTCCCTGCCTTCTAAAGGGAAACTCAGAGCACTGCCTGGAGCAGGCCATGCAATGGTAGCAGTCTCAACCTAAAACCTTCCAACCTTTTATGCTTTGTCTACTAAACACCAGCATGAATGCTCTGAGGGCCACAGAAAGTCCCTCCTGTAAAATTTTGTCCGTGGGTGTTATAGCCATGTTTGGGCCCTTATCATAGCCTTTGGTGGCTATGCTCTCAGTAGTCTCAAGGGTGTTGATTGCCTTTCTCTTCCAAAAACTTATTTCTTTGCTGTTATTTTTAAACTTGGTTAGTTTTTATTTCAAGCACTTATAGGTAGAGAAACATGTTGACATATTCAAAGAGAATGTTGCTGATTTTTCTTCTCTTCCTTGAGTAATCTTTAGGTGGATATCCTTGTTTTCACAGAAATCCCAGTCTGTTTCTTTCCTTCCTCATACTATGCCCATCACGTTCAGAGCCTTCATTATCAGTCTCCTGAAATATCATATTCTGATGGTCTAGCTTCTTAAATTTAAATAGTTTATCACAACGTAAGATATCCCAGCTTTGAAATAACAGATTCTCTCTCCCAAAATTCATAGGGGCAATAATCTGACCTTTCCTGCCACTTATTTAACCAAATATGATGTGATCTATTTTTGCTCCATTTATGTCTGTTCTTTTTCCCCCCAGATCAAAAACTTCTACTCATATGAAAATGAGCCAGTGGCCATAGAAAATCTGAAGAGAGGCCTCGCCAGCCTATTCCAGATGCAATTAAACTCTGGAACCACCAATGAGGTACTTAGTAATATTATTAAAAATTCAAAATCTTATTTGTCAATAGAGTTATCAAATTTGTTTGTATAGGTTTCTATTTGTAGAAATTCGGTTAAAGAGTTACTACTACGATAATGCTCAGCAAAGGTGGGTGGAGTAGTAAAATCTCATTTACATGTGAAAATACCATTTATACCAATGTGTACTCAAATACTGGGTAAAGAGAATTTGACTTAGTTATACTAAGGATACCTATAGAATGACTAATTGATAGAGATGCAGAAAACCTTGGGGAGTGTTCCAGTGGCTTCACTGTGTATCACTAGCCCAATGGAGTGCTTATTAAAGATTCTCAGGATTCACTGCAAAGATTCTGATTCAATATACTAGGGAGGGCCTAATCATCTCTATTTTAACAGTTCTCTTAGATAATTTAGATGAGTTTTCAGTTTAGGACCCCTTGGTCTACATCAGCCCCCTTCTTTTTATAGACAAAGAAACTGGGGTTAAATTAGGGAAGTTCAGTGTCTCCCCCACTACTACACCTGGAATCAAAGGCAGAGCTGAGTCTAAGTTTCCTAGTATGAATTTAGATAGCCTAGGAGTAGGTGAGAAAATCTGATGGAAGGGCTGGGCCAAGGGAATGTTAGTTAGCTTGCTAGAGTGGAGGCTGGGTGTGGTGCTGGCAAAGGCCCACAGAAAGGCTGAGGCAGCTAAACAGAGTCCGTAGTGGGATACACTTGCTTACACTCAATTTGTTGATGTGACTAAATGAGTTGAATTAATCCAACAGGTTTTCAAAGATTTATAATCATACTCAGCTGGTCAAAGTGGTGAGTGAGCACATACACACACACAGCCTACATATAGCATTGAAAGTCAATTCCCTTTGCCACATAATTACCCATTTACCAGAAGTTTTGATTATGACAAGGCCATTGGTTCTATTATTCTTTTCTTATTAGACATTAGAGAGAAGGAGGAAATCTTTTATTATTCCTTGGGCAATAAGAAGGCACTGGTAAGACTCAACCAAAGAGAATAGAAAAGAATCCACATGCTGCAGGCATCAATGTGTTAATCCTGTCTTTCTATTTTGTCAGGCTGGACAAAAAGAAGGCCTCCCATGATATACTAAGAACCCCAATTTTTAAGACAATTTCCGTTGGAATTCTAGTAGTCCATGTGAGAATCCCCAAAATTATATTTTTTACTTTTATTTTTAGGTGGATATCTCTGGGGATTGTAAAGTGACCTACCAGGCTCATCAAGACAAAGTGACCAAAATTAAAGCCTTGGATTCATGCAAAATAGAAAGGTCTGGATTTACAACACCAAATCCGGTATGATTAATATCATTTTCTTTGAAGCATCCAAAGAATTATTTTGTAGAGATTAGTTTAAATAATATAAGAATTAGGTAAAGATATTTATGAGAAACATTTGTAATTTGTAGTTTAGGGTATAGTTTTGAATCATATCAAATGATTAGATTTATTTTAATGTGTTATAGGGTTAAATGATGGGGGATGGTGTGAAGGGGAAGCTCCTTTAAAGATTAAAAGATAGTTTGGTATTTGACTTAATTCAAAGATAGATCAAATGTTACAACTACAAATATTTATTTATTATCTTTATTTATTTATTTATTTATTTATTTATTTATTTAATTTATTTATTTAGGTCTTCGGTGTCACTTTGAAAGCCACCTCTGTCACTACCTATAAAATAGAAGACAGCTTTGTTATAGCTGTGCTCTCAGAAGAGACACATGCTTTTGGGGTGAATTTTCTACGAAACATTGCAGGCAAAATAGTATCAAAGTAAGACAATGCTGAAATTTTAATTTTTTACCTCTATATATTATATTTGATTTTTAAATATATAGTGCTTCCTCATTTGACTGTAAGCTACTTGAAAACAGTGACTATATCTTGTTCATCTTTTATTTTTTATATTATGTACAATAGTAGCATATATTAAATACTTACTGTTTTTTAATCAAATTTCATTAAAAATTAATTGTTTATTGAATAGAATTTAAATTTTTAAAAGGCAATCAATTTGATTCATTCTAGTGTATTTTCTAATTTTGCTGTCAAACGTTTTCAATATTATGGTTAAAAGTTGTGGCATTTTCATGTTTTCTTCATGAGATTTTTTTGCTTTTGTTTTTGTTGTTAAGAAACACAAATTTTCATAGTAAATGCTTTGACAGATTTTTGATATCATTATAGTGCTTACATATTTGAGCTTGATATTTCAATTTGAAAAAGTTCTGTGGTCAGAATAGTTCTCACAGGCTTAATAACTGGAATTTCAAATCTAATAATATGTGTTATTTTAAGATTTTAATTTATAAGAACATCTTCTAGCATTAAATGTTTTATATTTTAGCCATTGTTTCACAAATGTTTCCTCTGAAGTAATCATTATATCAGAGGAAAAATGATGCAAAATCTTGGGAGAAGTGCCTCAAACCATACATATGTTCTTAAAATTTTATCAAAGTCTCATCTGGAGTAGAATTTTGTATTGTACTATTTTTTTCATATATTTTATATAAATTAATATTTTTAATTATTTATCAAGTTTATTAGGTTTCCATTGCTCTATAATAAATCACTCTAAATTTACTGGTGTAAAAAGCATTCCTTTTATTATTCTCTCTCATAATTCTGGGTCTTGTCTTGGCCCACTAAGCATGCTTTGCTTGATGTCTATTATGCAGTTGCAGTTAGTGACTGACCAGGGCCGATTCAAAGGTTCCGCCCTCACTTCTCTGGTGTGTGAGTTGAGAACACTCAAACTACTGAGGCTTCTCATGTCTCTCTCTTTATCCCACGTGGCCTCTCAACACGACAGCTTCAGGTAGCCAGACTTCTAACATGGCAACTCAAGTCTCCAAAGGTACATGTGCTTGAAAACACATGTACCCTTTCTTTTATGACTTAGCCTTAGAGGTCACATAGTGTCACTTCTGTCATTCGTTAGTTGGGACAGTCACAGAGTCCTGCCCAGGCTTAAGGAAAGGGATGTAGACTCTACTTGTTGGGAGGAGAGAGGCAAGGCTCTAAAAGAGTGCATTAGACAAAAATATCATTGAGGCCATTTTTGGAAAATAAGATTTCCTAATAGTCTTAGTAAGTGACTTGTGGTTGTATCAGAGATATCATTTTCAGAAAACTGGGCTAAATTAAAAAAAGGTGACATTACATGCCTCATTCAGCATCCAGCCAAATTTTCTTTTTTGTATTCTCTTGTCACCCTATTTTGAAAATCCAGAATTAAATTTTCAATCTTTGAATAAAATTATTGCTCCAGAAAGATATTATAAATTACCCTGAGGTTTCTGTTACTGCTGGAGATATAGCTTGAAGCACATACAAAGACTAACACAACTTGAGTAAATTATTATCTTGTTTGCCAAAGAAATGGCAATTAGTAAATTTTTCACTCAACAGAATGCTACTAATGTGATATTTCTCTTCCTTGGTTATACAGACAGAAATTAGAGCTGAAGACAACTGAAGCAGGCCCAAGACTGATGTCTGGAAAGCAAGTCACAGCCATAATTAAAGCAGTTGATTCAAAGTACAAAGCTCTTTCCATCGTGGGGCAGGTCTTCCAGAGCGAGTGTAAAGGATGCCCTTCTGTACGTGTGAACAACTGTGTTGTGTGGCCAAATATGGGAATAATCATGGCTTAAAATTCTGCTCTCTTTCTCTCTCCACAAGAAGATTCAGTTAATTCTTTGAAGAAAGTTCTTAAAGAACTATCAGCTATCACAAAGTTATGAGGGTAGCCTAAAAGATACACCCAAGAGGATATGTGGCATGATAATGAACTAATAATTACCATCTACTCATCTCAGAACGAAGATGTTGTGACATAAGGACAGCTTCTTAAAAGTAGCACCTAGAATGCAAGTTGACAATAGCCTAATAAAATTAGCAGGAAATACACTATCAAGAGTATGGGCAGGGGTCTGAGTCCTGAAAGTTCTGCCACTTAATAGCAATATGTCCTCGGGTGAAATGTATCATTGAGCTCAGTGTGCTGAGTATTGCTTTGAGGACTAAAAATGGATACCAAGCTCTCTGCCTAAACTAGGGAACACTTTCTTACCACATCCCAATCTTTCCTACAATTGTAGCCAGAAATGAGATAGCATGTCCCCTAAAGCAAAGGGTAGATCATCTTATAACATTTTTAATCTAACAAAGAGAAATTTCACTTTTTGCCTGAATTCGTTTTGATGTGTGGCCACAAAAATGACTTCAGGTTTCAGCATTTACTAATAATTAACCCCTGTCAGGAGAGCAGACCCTTGGCTTCATGCTCGGTTTGTAACTGCCAAAAAGATGGTCTTCCCTTGGGTATTGTTAGTGTTCAGAAAAGTGGAATCATTGAGAATACAATAATTTACTTGAAGTACAAGGCACTAATTCTATACTAGTTTCTCAATTATACTAAGACTGAATTAAGGGAAAACCAAAATGAAACCTAAAATTATGACTCTCCGATTTTGTTTTTCCTTTTATTTATTTATTTTTTCTATATATCATTTAATGTTCCAGTTAATTTTCTAATGTCATATGACATGGAAATTATTTAGGAAAGTGACTAACGAAACCAATCATCTTTTCTTATATGGAGAACTATAATTCCTCCCCCTGTTTTCAAATATTATGAACCATCTAAGATTTTGATAACTATTTCTTCATTATTATAGGAAGGGTTTGTGTCTTTGAAGGATTTGCTTTTTAAACTTTAGTTTAATATCACGATTATGACACTTTAAAGAAAAAAATCTGACTTTACATTGACGTGCTCTCTCAGAAATGACCCAGTAACTCTTTAGCTAACTACAGCTGGAATTTTTCTTTGTAATATCCTCTTAAGATTAGATAACCAACAAGGATTTGAAAAAAAAACAAGATATGTCTATTGCTTATGAATGAATAATTTAAAACCTGGTAGCATGCTGATTATCCAATAGTCAAAGAGTTGGAGATTACTAATGGGATTTAACAAATTCAACCAGGAAAAAGTGGCAAAATATGAAAAATAAGTTTTTTAACTTATTTCAAAACCAAATGGTGTCATTAATTAAAACTATTTACCATTTTTAAAACTATAGTAGCAAAACAATAGTGCATGTGAAAACTACCTTTATCTCAATATTATTCTACTTAATATAGATACACAAATAACTAACAGTTCAAACCCTGGCAATAGTAAAACATGGTATTTTATCCAAACAATAAAATAGAGAGTTAGATTATGGAGGTCAAATTATTACAAAAGTTGATTTTTAGTGAGGTCCCAGTACATATGAAAGCTAATATAATTCTTCAACAGTTCTGATTTTATTCTTTCCAAAATATCCTGCTGTTAATGAAAATCCTGCATAATTTCACTCTGGTAGTCAATGCTTGGCCTCAGGTATAATTCCCTTGGTGTAACCATAAAATTATCTATATGCCTAGAAGCTTGAGGTCTTTTGAGCTAAATACTAATAGACAAAATGGTCCTCCTACAGAAGGGTCATATGCAACGTCAGCAGGCCTGTGTTTTTGCCTCTGAAAGGCACAGGAGTGTGATATGGGCAGGTGGTGATCAAATTTATTGAGGTAAGATACCAAAAGTTTCTTTTGCCTGTCAGATACAAGGAAAAAATTATTTCTGGAGAGAGCATTCCTTGTAATCGTGGATGTTCAGCATTATAAATGGGTTATGAGCCTGCAGCTATGTTTTGCAGCTCTCAGAACACTGGCAGTCCATCAGAAAACACCTGCTGCCTGACAATCTCTCTAAGGCTGAGGCCACCAGGAGCTTCCTGGTCTTTATTCACCACCTCAGGACTGCAGAGAAAGAAGACATCCTCCAAATCCTAAAGGCTGAAAACAAGGAAATTCTGTAAGTTCCTCAAACATTCTGTGAGGTTGTCTATAGGAAAGCATTTTGGTTATTTTTTTGAGCAAAAAAGATGTTTTTTGTTTTTTTGTTTTTTTTTTACCAACTGCTCCTTTTCCAAATCAATTATTTTATTGTCTTGCATTTTTATCAAACAATTATACTGCAGTGCAGCAATTTAATGATGACTTGACCAGAAATGCAATAAAAAATTT
Organism: Cynopterus sphinx; assembly: GCA_030015415.1. Classification (NCBI taxonomy): domain Eukaryota; kingdom Metazoa; phylum Chordata; class Mammalia; order Chiroptera; family Pteropodidae; genus Cynopterus; species Cynopterus sphinx. The sequence continues at coordinate 123,771,592 of CM057382.1, forward strand.
TCAGCAGTGACTCAGGATGAACATTTTTTTGAGCATTTATGAGTTTAAATAGGATCTAGATTGGTGTACAGACAGAGGAGGGCAGGGCTTTATTGTAACACAAATGATACATGTGGTGTCTCACTGTTTTGGAATTATGTTCCAAGAGCTATTAATTTGTACTTGAAAAGATTTCAGAGGTGATTATAAAAGCAAAAAAGTGTATGATTTTTTTTCAATTGAAAAATGCGCTTCTATTAAAGATCCAGTGATCCTCTCCATCGAAGCCACGTTTTACATAGAAAAGTGAGAACTGCGATAAATAGCCAAAAGAATCTAGATAAAAATATGTACACCATTTGGATATTTGATGAAAGAGTGATTTATTCTACATGCATAATTTATAGAGTTGACTTAATTCTCAAATTTACTTTGTAAATACAAGTGTTTTTGGTCTGTAATACAGAAATTTGTCTATAAATACAAATTCAGCTGTATGATACTAATTATTCTAATTGTGATGTAGAACATGGCTCAATTAATTTGACATTGAAAACTATCCATTAACATAATCAAAAGTGGAAATTGGCCACACATATACACACATACACAGAGCAGCTGTAGTTACCAATTTCAAAGTACTGAGTTACCCAGAGAGAAGAGAATTCAGCGTTTTTCTCTTGAGAAGCCTATTTATTCTTGATTACATATGTTATTTACATGCCTTGAGGACATTACAAAATTGACAGAAATAAAAAAATGACTAAAAATAAATATTTAAACATGAAGTTAAAAGATATACAAAATCATAAATTTTCAGACTCTAATTTAATTATAGAACTTTAAAATATATTGGTAGGGTGACTTGTCTTTATATCAGAGTTGAAAATACTAACACGAAAAATGCAAAAACTAGCTATAATTTAGAATAGGGATTACACTAACCTTATTTGTATCCTAAAAATCTTAAGGCAGCAATAGTTTGGATGACTTCATTATTTATTTTCTAAATCAGATTATTGTACCATAATGGTACAATCACAATATTGTACCATATCACATGTATATAATCTATCTATCTATCTATCTATCTATCTATCTATCTATCATCTATCTATCTATCTATATCACACAGTATAGAAGAAAAGATATGAGGATGAACTGAAAACAAAAGACCTAGTTTTAAATTCTGACCCATCAATGTATAACTTTTAAGCAAGTCATTTACATTTGGCCTCTCTGAGCCTCATTTTCAACATCTGTAAAATACAGAGAATAATTTCTTTTATTTATTGTAGGAAAGGCAGGGTAGTAGAATGTAACATTTCCCAGCATGTTTGTGGTATGTATGCTGTAATTTGTAGAGTATTAACAATTATGGCAAGAAGAAACTGTGAGCAACTGAGTTTGAAAAACACTGGGTAAATCCAAGCCAAATAATTCTTTCTGCAGTTGAAATTTTTAACATCTTTAATATGATAATTCATGTGTAAATTTCCTTAAGCATTTTCTAAACTTACATGACCTTGAAATTACCTTTTCTTAAAACATTTTGTAGGACTAGTGTCATATGGAAAAAACACTTTTGGAAATATTAATATAATTAAAAGACCATAGACTCCAGAGTCAGAAAAACCTGAGTTCCAATCCTAGCTATACTCTTATCAGCTATGGGACCTTGAACAAATGATGACTCGATATCTTTGAGTCTGTTTCCTCATATGTAAGGGGGGGTATTAGTATTTAGCTGAAAAGATGTTTCGTGAGGTGATCATATTAATAAAGGCATATATTTATATAGCATTTATAACGTGCCAAACACTATTCTAAATGTTTTACTTACATTATGTAATTTAATCCTCTCATTAAGTCAAAAGTAACTACTATTTTTAGCCCCATGTTACAGATGAAGAAATTAAAACAAAGAGAGGTTGCAAACCTAAAATTTCTAGCATGGTGCTTCTATAATAGACACTCTATCTCTCAGCTTCTACTTCATTCACGGGTTTTTGTTAGGATAAAAATTACATAGTGTAAGTATATCTTTTTTTAAGTATAAAGCAGTAAATACATGTATGGTGTATTTATGTGGATGTGGAATAAAATATTTACATACATAATATGTTCATAAGTATGAAAAATAGTTTCAGAAATTTTAGCATCACAGACTCAACCGACCAAAGATTCTTGATAAGTAGAATATGTAACTAGAACTTTCCTGTAGGAGTTCTGCTCTGCTCACACATAATCGTTGAACATATACCATGTTGCTTTAAAAAAAAAAAAATGAACAAAAACTCTCCCTTGGATATAAATTAACGTTAAGAGAATTTTTCATATTTTCATTAAATAATACTGCCCTAGTTAAGCATTGTATGTGCATATATTTGCAAAGTTAATTAGAAATAGAGAATCAATTTTTGGAACCATAGTTTTTGCATTACTCATATAGAAAAGAATTTGAATCTAGTTTATCATTTTATTTATATAATTTTTACTTACAAATCTCTAAATTATATTTGGCTCATACTAATATATTAAAATTGGTTTGTATAATCTGAGTACACATTGAATGAGAGAAGTTTGAAATTAAACGGGGGGAGGATCTTTTTGAGAAAGTCATTCTTGTTGTGCACACAAAAACAATTTCACTTCTTTAGGGAACTCAAACCAATGTGGAATCTGTAAATGGTAGAGATTTTAAATAATTCCTTAAGGACCCTAAATATTTCTATCCATTACTATTCCTTTATCATAGACCTCAGCTGGTGGATGCTGTCACCTCTGCTCAGACCCCAGACTCATTAGATGCTATTTTGGACTTTTTGGATTTCAAAAGTGACAGTAGCATTGTCCTCCAGGAGAGGTTTCTCTATGCCTGTGGATTTGCCTCCCATCCCAATGAAGAACTCCTGAGAGCCCTCATTGTAAGTCGAATGGACACTGGGAATGTAAAGGCTCTCAATTGCTGAAAAGCTCTTAAGAGTCTAGTAATTAGAAGTTGTTTATATCAGAAAGAAGGCAGAACTAGAGCCTTCCAATTATTTATATTCAAATTCTATTGAACTATTTTCTACCCATTAATCATTTACTCTTCAATAAATAGTCTTTGCAGTTCCTCTAAATAACATAAACTCTACCCTATGGAAATTTAAAGATTGTGTTCACCTATCATATAATGTGATGTAGGATAAAATTTCAGAGGGAAAAAGTCTTGGTTATGCTTCAAAGTTTGATTTTGAAAGATTTGTTTTGACTTAAAAAATCTTTATGGTATGTAATACCACTATGTTGAAAAGATACAATTCTTTCAATGTTTAAAAATTTATGTTGGAAACACAAACTATACTTCTCTGGGGTCCAAGATTTTTTTTTTTTAGTACATTAGTCCACTTATGATTTAGTGAAATAGTTCATAATTTTTTGGAAAGAAAATGGGCCTATTTGAGAATCTAATAAAAGCAATGAAGCCCCTTTTTACCCATCCATAAAATTTTACAGACCTTTTTTTTTTTTTTGGTTCACTGACCCAGTGAATCCAATCCATAAACTTCTAGGGGTTCATACTTATGTTAAGAATATCTAGAAAGGGGATATTCTATTAACTCTTTATTTCAGAGTTATATGGAGAATTTTAAGTGTCTCCAAAGCAAAAGTCTGAGTTTGAAGTCTAGGAACATAACAACAATTTCCTCAGGCATTGATTATTTCTTAACTAAAAATGTCCCTTGGAAATGTTTAAATGTTTTGTTAACCTATTTTCTCCTTGTTTTGCTAATAGAGTAAGTTCAAAGTTTCCTTTGCAAGCAATGACATCAGAGAAACTGTTATGATTGTCATTGGGGCCCTCGTCAGGAAGCTGTGTCAGAATGAAGGCTGCAAACTCAAAGTAAGTGTGATCCAACCTCGTGACTATATATAAAGTTGCAGACCATCTTATTTAACACTCGCCATGCTGGATAATGCTCAATAAATATTTGCTAAAAAATGAGTAGTCCATTAATCCCCCATCAACATATGCTTACTAAATGCCCACTATGTATTCAGTTTGAATGGTATGTATGGTATAGTTCTTACTCTTAGAAAAATATTAGACTCTAGAGCGACCTCCTAGAGCAGAACTTTATAGTAATTGTGGTTTGCAGTTTTGAGTTCTGATGATAGGAATTATTTGCTTCTAATTACTTAAGACTTTACATTTTATTTCTAATTTTATTTTTTCAAAGCTTCTCTACTTTTCTGAGTGAACTATCAATTTTAACATAGTTCTTATTAGAACAAAACAAGAAAACCTCACTTTGTAAGCATTACTAAATATGGGAAATTCAAATGAGTTAATATACAACACAGCCCGTCTTTCTATAATGCAAATAGATTAAAGATGCTGAATATATAAACAGTTTTTCTGTCTACATTTATCATATAGCCAGTTTCCAGTAGCATTTTTCTTCTATTTTTAAAAGACATCACTACATTGTTGTCCTTACTGAGTGCTTGCTATTAAAAACTATAGAGAACATTCTTAAAATCAAATAGTTCCAAAACAGGCAATTCATAAGTAGAATGTGAACTAAATATAAAAAAGATTAATCACTAAAATAACGAAGGCATCGAAAATGTTTGAGTACTAGTTCATTAAGATCTGTCAGAAATCAAATGTGTATAATTTTATTATGTTCAAAAACTGACTTCTTATATTTTTCAGTTTCCATGGTTATATAAGTAGCTGGTTTATTTCAGCAATCACATGTCAAATATCTTGGCTAAAGACAAAACTCACATTTAAAAACATTCAGTAGTATTTGATGATCATTTACGCTGTGCTAGGTATGATGCTAATACCCTAATATAAAGATACATAAAATATTCTACCATCCTCAATGAACTCCTAGTTTGTTTATCAAATGCAAAAAGATAAATACAATAATATTAAAACATAAAAAGAGTGCACGGAGAATACAAAATATGTACAAATGATTCTGTTTGTGATGCTGGGGAAGTTTTCACCAAAATAGTAATACATGAGCTTAGTCTAGAAGAGCTCTTTAGGTGAAGAGATAGTGGTATAGAATGAAAAACAGTCTATGGAAAGGATTAAAGTCAATGTGTGCCTGGTATGCTTGGGAATAGTGAGAAATATTGTGGGGCTGGAGCACAAAATATATATATGTTTGTGGGGCAGATAGGTGAAAGTAGAGATGTAAAAAGCGGGGGAGAAGAGAGGTAGGCTGCATCTTTTTGAGTACAAACTAGAGAGTCTGGCCTTCAATCTATATGAAAAAGGGAGAATGGTGCGATTTTTAGGCAGGTGAATGATGTGCTCAAGTGTTTTATTTAGAAAGAAGCAAAATGGTGTATTGCCTGGGTGTTGGCTAGATTAGAGCCAGTGAGATCTGACTGAAAAATCCCTTGCAACAACCTGGGAAAGAATGAAGAAAGCTGTGATTAATGTAGGAACAATAAAGTTAGAAAAGGAGGCAGATTCAAGAGCCATTTAGGAAGTAGTCAATATAGTATTTTACACTGATGGGATGTAGAGAATGAGAAGGAAATAAGAATCTAGATGACTATTAAGTTTTTAGGTTAGGATAGTAAATGTATGGTGATGTCAACCACTTAGCCAAGTTTATAAAACCTAGTTTGAGGATGGGAAGAAGGTAGGGCTTTAATTTTGAGGGGCCATGTTAAACTTGAAAACTTTTGGGCTATTAGATAGAGTTGTCCAATGGGCAGATTGCCATATCCATCTGCAGCCCAGAGAGGTGTTAGCACCAGGAAAAGAGAGAGGCTGAAATTTTGGGAAAGAATAGGATTACTCAGAGGTGGTATATCAGATGAGGAGGAAACTGACAAAGGGTTAACTTTATTTTTATTTATTTATTTATTTTGTTGTTTTTATTTTTTATTTTTTTAATTTTAATTTTTCAATTAGAGTTGAAATTCAATATTATTTTATATTATTTTCAGTTAAACAAAGTGATCCCACAATTAGTCAGTCTAGTACCTGCCTGGCACTCACTACACATAGTTATTATACTGTTACTGACTATATTCCTTATGCTATACTTCACATCTCTATGACTATTTTGGAACCACCAATTTGTATTTTTAATCCCTTCACCTTTTTCACCCAATCCTTCAATCGCCCTCACATCTGGCAATGACCAGCTTGCTGTTTTTATCTATGAGTCTGTTTCTGTTCTGTTTGTTATTTTGTTCTTTAGATTCCACATATAAATGAAATCTTATGATATTTGTCTTTCTCTGTCCAACTTATTTCACTTAGCATAATACCCTCTAAGTCCATCCATGTTGTTGCAAATGGTAATATTTTATTTTATATTTTTATGGCCAAGGAATATAACAAAAGATTAAATTTAAAGTTCTTTTGATAACTGGGCAGCCTAGTTCTCATCACATCTTAAAAGTTTCCTTGTAGGTAGCTGTAAACTATTTACTATCTCTGCCATTCAATTTTGTTGATGTTTTTGAGCAACCTTTTTTTAAAAATGCATCTTTGAAGATAATGAGATGTGGCCACCAGATGGACTGTAATAGGTATTAAAAATTTTTTTTTAACTTTTGTTGTGGAATACTCATCAACCTTTTTCCTCAAAGTAAAGACACATGAATAGAAAGAAAATGATGTATCCTAGGTTCAAATTTATGATATCTACTGAGCATACAATACTCACACTGCCCGAAAGGTGCCTGCCATCTTGTCAGGTGCTATAAAGCTTTTCAGCATTTACTAGCATGGAAGCTACTGCCCTGTGACAGTCTGAATGGCAGCTAGACAAATTCACAATGAGTATAAAGGCTCTGAGGTTTTTCTTACCTATTTGTTTTTTGCTTACATTTTGATTTCCCTGCATCCTAATTTCCCACCCCAAAATTTATATTTGGAAAAATTCAAACCAACAGAAAAATTGTAAGAGTACTGTAATTCCACAAAATCTGATTCATCTAGATGTACCAGTTGTTGACATACTACCATATTTGAATGATCTCATTCTGTTTCATTTCACTTTATTTTATTTAACTTGGAACCATTTGAGATTGAGTTATAGACATCTGACATTTAATTCTAAATACTTTTACCTCTTATTACTTGAGTACCATTGCCTGTAGGCTCTTACAATGGACAAAATATATATACTTAAAATTTATTAAATGGTGAGTTCATACTGCTGCCTCTAATTCTGAGTTAACATTGTAGGGTTCTCTCTCTGCTTCTCCCATTTCATAATTATATCATCCTTCTGCCAACAGTGAGCTGGTTTTTAAGAACTTCAATCTATCATTCATTTGCTCAATCCTAAAACATACCTAAATTAGTTTTTGAATTACAACACCAATATAATTATATAAAATAAAGTTTATAACTTTATCACTGTTATTTTTGCCCATAGTGTATATTCCAGTAAAGCTATACAGTCAGAGTTCTGTGTTCAAAAGTTACTTGGATTAATTCTTTTCCATTCTCTCCTGTCTAGTTATGTTGTAAATTTGATATACATTTATGTTCACTTGTTTCTGTTTGAATTCAGTTTTAGCAATCTTTCATCCCTGTTGATTTTATTTTTTGAATATGTGAAACAGTAACATGTCCAAAAGTCAAAACTCTATTTTAGAAGTATTCTCAAAGAAGTCTCATTCCCTTTCTCATAATGTCACCTACCTTCTCTATATAAGCTTGGTCATTTAGTGGTTTCTACAATTTGCTATTACAAATAAAACTGAAACAAATAATCTTAACGAATTTTTTCTTTATTGTTGGAGACGTAGCTTCTGGGATAGGGTCGTTGGATCAAAATGCAGATTTGTTAGCTTTTGCCAAATTACTTTCCATAGGAATGATACAATTTTGTGGTTCCACCAACACTGTATGAGAATACCTATTTTCCCATCAAACTTTTGAATTTTTATATCAATCTGATAGTTGGCATAGATAATTGGCATGGTTAGAGAAAAAAGGCATTTGATTATACGTGAAGTTTAGCATCTTTCCTTCTATTTGGAGGTCTTTTATATCTTCCCTAACCCTCATCCCTCCTTTCCTCCACCCCTATGCGCAATTGTGTTTGTGGGTTTGTAAATGTATGCACCTGCAGCCTGTTTTCAAATCCTATATTAAATTATATCTTAGGAATCTTTATTTTAAAGATAAAACTGAAGCCCCTAAAACGTACATAGTGGCAAAGACCCAAACCCAATTGTCCCTATTTCTAATTTGTTTTTCCATTAGACTATGAAATTGTACTCAATTCTTATTTTTCTAAGCCAGGGGAAAAGGCCTTTTCTGATTAAAAAACATATTTAGAAAGTACTTAGCAAAGTAAATGCTATAGAGCAAACATTCAGTAAATATTTTCAAACTAAATGGCAGAATTAATAAAATTTGAAATCAAGTGGAAACAATCACTTTTTAAACGTATATTACAATAAGACCCTATGGTCAATTTGTAAGTACTTTCACCAGAGTTATTACTTAAGAAAAGGTGTGTGGTACCACTTAGACATCATCTAATTGTTACTTTAGACATTCAGTGAATGGGCAGTTTTATGAATAGTCAACAACAAGAGAATTTTTAAAATAACTTTCTATGTTCAGAATATATTCAAAAGTAAATATATCCATTATTATACTCATTGCTTAGAATATGTTAATGTATGTATTTTTTTTTAAGAAAATTACCTTTATCAAGCTTTACTTGTTCATTTCCATTGTGTGCCTCAGTCAAACAACCAGTGCAAAACTTTATAAAACTTTAGATTGTTTTCCCAGGAGAAAAGCCAATCTTGCCCAACACTTGTTGAAAGTATGGCTATGAATATGTCTGAAGTAGTATGTGATTTTTTAGGCAGTGGTAGAAGCTGAGAAGTTAATCCTGGGAGGACTTGGGAAAGCAGAGAAAAAAGAAGACATCATGATGTACCTGCTGGCTCTGAAGAATGCCCTGATTCCAGAAGGCATCCCACTCCTCCTGAAGTATGCAGAGGCAGGAGAAGGGCCCATCAGCCACCTCGCTATCACCAGTCTCCAGAGATACGATGTCCCTTTCATAACAGATGAGGTAATTTCCCCAAGAATATTTGCAGAATTCACTAAAGGAAAAAAAGCATGCCTGTTATACTGGGTTGAGTCAAGTGCAAACACCTTGGAAGTTATCCTCTCCTGTCCCCTCTCACACACCAAACTATCAATCTCTTTTCCTGTTTAGAAATAACTTTTAGATTGGATTTAAAGCTATTCTGAAGCATACTCATCTTTTGAATAGAGGATATCCTATATCCTAAAACATAAATATTAAGGCATATTCTCTTATTTTAAGAAACAAAGTATCTTCAGAAATATCTTATTTTCCCCATAAGTTTTACACTGAAATATTCTGGCTTAAGTATTAATATTTTGGTTCCAAAAGCTACATTTTCAGGAAGCTATCTATATTAAACTTGTATTATGGTAGAGAGTGTTTGTAAAACTCAAGAAAAACTGCCTGCTGAGAATGTTTTCAGTTTTGTGTCAAAATATGATGGTTAGAGTCAGGGGCTTTTGAGACAGAGAGACAGACCTACATATAAATCCTGGCTGTGTTCATTCCTAGTTATTTGTGCTTAAGTGATCACTTAACTCTTATACATTTGAAAACAAGCCCAATATTTGGGGGAGTAGAAAAAGGCAGAGGGAGGTAGAATTGAAAGAAATATTTATAAATGCTGAGTACAGAACAACACACACAACCTATTATTAGGCAATGCTAGTAACCAATGGAATTATTTATTGCTGCAAACTGCAGTAATTTCAACAAATTTTCTTTGGCATTAATGATTTATATTTTAAAAATTCCCTAATGTAACCTATTGACTTTCAATGATAATGATGTGCCAATATAGATTCATTGGATGCAACAAATGACCACTGTGATACAGGGTATTGATAGAGGAGGAGGTTGTGTGTGTATGTCGGGATGAGGAGCATGTGTATATAGAAACTCTCTGTATCTTCAGCTCAATTTTGCTATCAATCTAAAATTACTCTAAAAAGAAAGTCTATTAATTTAAACAAGGAGAAGGGAAGATTCTGAAGTACTTCATTGTAAGAGTATAATGGTTCATATAGCCATTTCTCCCCAGAACCCCATTGCCACAGGAAAATATGACTCTACGTTCACTACAGTAGTGGAAGAAAAGAACAGAGAAGGCATAGCATCTCTTAACTTTCTCAGCCCAGAAATTACCTGAAGTGATTCTGTTCATAAGCCATTAGTAAGAACTTTGGCCCCAACCTAATTGCAAAGGAACCTGGGAAATGTAGGAACACATGTGTATTTTAAGAGCACCAACTATGCCTGCCACAATATCAGTTTAAAAAATCTAAATAGGCACTAAGTTTGAATATCTTATGAACAGGTGAAGAAGACTTTAAACAGGATATACCATCAGAATCGTAAAGTTCATGAAAAAACTGTGCGCACGACTGCAGCTGCTATCATTCTAAATAACAATCCATCCTACATGGAAGTTAAAAACATCCTGCTCTCTATTGGGGAGCTTCCAAAAGAAATGAATAAGTATATGCTTTCCATTATTCAAGACATCATACGTTTTGAAATGCCTGCAAGGTATGATATAGTGCACCTTTCTCTCAGCTTATTTAAGCTTATTTGTGTATTTGTGTGCTACATATGTGGATAATAATAATGGTGTCATCATTATACTGGGTTGTGTTGCATAGTCAGATTTTGTCAAGTTTCCCATAAGAAAACTATTTAGTGGAACAGATGAAACAAGATCACTTTGGCACTGTGATTTGGAATTCTGGATATGGTTTTTAATCTAGGTCTCCTGTTTAGTCTGGTAAATATATATTACCAAATATTAGTCACGTTTTAAAATCCAACTACATTTTTAATAGGACTATTTTTATAAATAACACAACAAAATGATGTTAAGTTCTTACCTACTGGTCTGTTATCTTAATTTTCCAAATTTCAGGAATCTTTAAAGCCTCATTTATCACAGCTCAAATGAATTTACCATTTAAGTTTAAAACCTTAGTCGTGGCCCATGTTTAAGGACTAGTCAAGGTATGAAGAATTCAAACTTCATTGCTCTAAGTTACTCTCACTGGATTCATCTTCCTGCCAGTTCCCAAGTGTCTTCTGAATTCACTGATATATCCCTCTTTGAAATGGCTCCCCCAGAGCTCTCTTTACCTCCTCCCTGAAACAGAGGTCCAGAAAAGGAATTTTTATTTCCCCTGAGTTATATGCAGAGCACTAACCCAGGAAAAATTAAATTTGAGCATTACCAGTTGAAAAGGAAAACAGACATGGAGGAGGGTGGAAAATAAAGAGAAATGGAAAAATAAAAAGACGGTAAAAGATTGAAAGAAGGAAAAACAAGGAATAAGAAGGATGAAGGAAAAAAAAAGCTGGGAAAGCTAGTAGAAAAGAGAACAGAGCAGGACAAAAGATAAAAATGGATGAGTGAGTGGAAAAAGAAGCAGAGTCCATCTGTAGCCATCTATTGCTAGTCAAGGATCTGACTTCTATTTCTTTCTTTCTTTCTTTTTTTTTTTTTTTTTGCTCTTATAAGACTCTGTGAAGGACATCCTGGGTGAATTTGCTGCCATTATCTTTGAACCTAGTGATTCAGGGGCAGTAAAGGGAAGGTAGTGGGGTAGAGAGCAGCCTAGGAAAGGCGTGGAAGCCATCACAAATGTTGCAGATCAGATTCTCAGAACCAAAACTGTAAGATTTGGAAGGGACAGTAAGGACCATCCCACCCTCCAGTATGGGGGTCTAGTCTCCTGGCAGGTGATGTCCAGGCTTTGCTTACATCTCTTCTGTGGCAGGAAGCTCACCTCCTCTGAGAGAACTTGAGTCATTGTTCAGGATCACCATTACTTCTTTGTATAACTGAAATTTTCCCATAGGTTCTGGTTTTATCCCTGGAGCAAAACAGAATAGGGCTAATCATTGATCCACATGCAGGCCCTTTGAATATTAGAGGACAGCTGTCATAACCCTCATCTTTTCTTCTCCAGGCTAAAATCTTATAATGTAGTAATACTAAGGGGAAAAAAAACTGTAAGGTAACCATTCCCTCCTCTCAATAATTTTCTACTTCAGACCTAAGTCTGGACTTCTTTGGATGATTTAAAAAATGTTTTTGCTACGCTAGTATAATTTTATAATTACTGGTATGATTAGTGTTAAGTAGGAATGGAAAGAGCTCAACACTGATTAGATAGGAAGACAAGCTAGAGGCATGGGTTAAGGTTCAAGACTTGCTTTAGAGAATATGGTTTACATATAGGTGTAACTGAGATGTTTCTTTAATTGAAAACTGCATAAACATAGAAGAAATTTCTGGAAATCTGCTGTCATGTATCATTACCCAGTGATAACATTAGAGAGTGTAGGAAAATGTTCAAAGAAATATTGGCAACTTCCCTTGTTTAGTACAGCTTTCCTTAAAAGTATATCCTGTTTAACAATAGAACCATGATGATTCAAAGAACATATGTTTTCCACTCCTGAGGTGTTTCCATCAGCCAGCTCATGCCATCTCACAGCTGGGTGTCCTCACCTCGCTGTCATTTTGATACCAAACAATTTCAAACATCTGAGGAATGAAGAGGGAAGTCTTAATCCTGATGTTGGCACTACAGCTGGCACCTCCCTAGTCTTGGTGCAGCATGAGGAAAATTGGGCTGCTTCTTTTCTTCCACTGAGGATTTGGGTGTTTGGGGGGTTTTTTCCCCTCCAACTCTAACTTTGGAAACAACAATTACAATGAATGTGCAACTTTTTTGTTTTACGTGTTTCAGCAAAATGGTCCGTCGAGTTCTGAAGGAAATGGTTGCTCATAATTATGACCGCTTTGCCAAGATTGGATCCTCTTCTGCCTATACCGGCTACATAGAACGTATGTAACTCAGAAAGGGGTTCCCCTCCACGCCCCTCCCCAGTGTGGTATTGCTGAAACTGTTATTAAATTACAGGATTGTTTGTGTGTGTGTGTCATTAGGTAGTCCCTATTCGGCATCTACTTACAGCCTTGACATTCTTTACTCTGGTTCTGGCATTCTAAGGAGAAGCAACCTGAACATCTTTCAGTACATTGGGAATGCTCATGTTCATGGTAGCCAGGTAACTCATTTTCTATTAATTTTTCTGAATAAAGTATATAAGAAATTAGTCTGAGGTAAAATAAAATAAATAGTGATGGTAACACTATAGAATGTGTAAGTTAACAGTGGCTTCTGTCATATATCACCCATGATTCCATCACCTGCAAGAGGCTATATGGTTTAGTCCCAGAGAGAGTTCCAAATATGAACTTGAAACCTAATTAATTTGATTCACTGGATTTGCCAAACATCCATTGGTATTTTCAAAGATATACATATTCAAAAAATTGAAATTTGTCAGTATTTCTCACATGTTTTAAAAAATATTTTATTTTTATTCTTGGAGCTCCAGATATTTAATTCTGGAATCTGTTTCCCTTCTCTTGGTGTTTCTATGAAGAGATTGAGACCCCATAATAAAAACTTTCATAATAGAATATGGCTCTCTGAAGAGTCAATCTCTGTTTTTCCAACACCTCTAGGAGAGAAAAGAATAAAGTGCAGGCATTTGACAGCTGGCCAACTTTCTTTCCTTTCATTTTATCTAAAATTTGTGACACTCTTTAAAGGCTTCCTAATTTGAAATATGCTTTCTTTTTAGGTTTTATGTAGATCAAATTATAACCTAAATAAACTCATTTAAGCTTTAAAAATGATTCAGTGCTACATAAACTTTAGTTTTTATCAATATTATATTTGCTACACTCTTTGATAGGACTCTAGTTGGAATATCATGCCCTTCTCTCCTGAGGAATCACCATCTGTTTTCTGATATGCATTCTGAAATGCCAAATGCCCAGTGATTAAAAGGCTGGGTATAGAGGACAAAGAGTATGTAGGATTCCTACATATAGTAGAGAGCAGGCCAAGAGTCACCTCATGGTATTTATCATCTTTTCGGGGAAAGATGTGAGCCATGGCTTAGAGAGTTCTACACTTTCTCATAGCAATAATCTTAGTGTGATTTTCCCTGAACCTCTTCATCTCCTTTTAGAGGTTCTACACCATAACTGATGCATTATGTATGACGACCTGGAGAGACTCAGAGTCTCTAGGATGACACCATGAAATGGAAAGTTTATGGCTTTTGTATTTAGACAGAGGGATTTGAATCCTGCCTCTGCCATTAGAGCTTTTTTTCTTTTTCTTTTTCTTTTTTGCCTCACATACAAAATATATAAAATCATGTGTACCTCAGAGTGTGGTTGTGGGGATTAAATGAAGAAAACTAACTCAGGCATATGTATTCAGGTATAGGGCTGTTCTTTTTTGTTTTGTTTTTGCCTAGCTGTCCCGACCTGCAGGACCTTAGTTATTCGCGGGCTCGAGGAGGACCTAACCTGGAGAGAAATGGGTGGAAAAAGGAGCGGAGGCAAGACAGTATTCTGATCAAGCCTCAAATTTCTTATTTTAGAGCAGGTATATTTATACAGAAGAACAAAGGGGGGCAGGACTGACTAGGCAGGGGGATACTTGTTACAATTTCATTGGTCCTTGGTTGATGGGGTGAGGGGGTACAAAGGTTAGAAGTGAAAAGAGGAACAAGGAGGAGAGGGGCTCCTTGGGCAGGTCCACAGCCATTCAGTAGGTCCTTCCTTATCCGGCGGGTATGTTAATACATTCTGTGGTTAACTATTCCCTGGAGCATTGTCTGCTCCTGCATTCTTTAGATATCATACAGGTTTGTTAACGGCCAGGTTCTATGCCGGGGGCTGGGCGGTCAGGATGAAGGCCTTTTGGCTCCCAACACCTAGCTGCTACAGACTTTTGAGTTTTTGACCCCTAGGAAAGTTCTGGCTGTGGCTCAACATGTCTTACAGAACAGGCAGGGAGCTTATGTCATGAATGTTATATTCTTTTCTCCCTAGGTGGTCATTGAAGCCCAAGGACTAGAGGCCTTAATTGCCGCCACTCCCGATGAGGGGGAGGAGAACCTTGATTCCTATGCTGGGCTGTCAGCCATCCTCTTTGATGTTCAGCTCAGACCTGTCACTTTTTTCAGCGGATATAGCGATTTGATGTCCAAAATGCTGTCAGCATCTAGTGACCCTGTTAGTGTGGTGAAAGGACTTATTCTACTAATAGACCATTCTCAGGTAATTCATTCATTCTGCAAGTATTTATAGAACTCTTAAAATGTGCCATCCACATTTTAAATATGCTTTGTGCTTGGAGACTATAAGACAAAGTTCCAGCCATTTTGGAGTTCACATTCTAAGCATTCAGCCTCTTGGTTGTTATTGTCGCCCTGTCCTCCTTTCTCTCTTGCTATAGGTAAGCAGGTTTTTTGTTTGTTTGTTTGTTTTGTTATTTTGTTTTTTGCTCTAGAAATTTTCACACAGACACACATATGCAGATACTCATGCATTTACGCCAGCCTGGATGTCCACCCCCCCCCACACACACACACAAGAACACTCAGTCAGGTGCTCCTTTGAACTCAGTGTACCAGACACTTAGAAATGTGGCACAGCTACACAATACCCACAGCAGATAGTAGATAATAAAGACAACTCCTCACTGTTGAAGCAAAAGAGAAAATATTCAATATAATATGACTATAATATAATCTCAATTATGTCTCGATACAACTGGGAAAAAAAAAAAGAACACTGATACTAACATAAACAAGAGATTATGGAGAAAATAACCTAAGATACAACAGAGCAGAGATGACATTACCTGGCCTTCCTGGCTACAAGGCCTTAGATAATATTTATTCTGAAGGCAGGAGCTAAACTACATGGCTTCATTAGTTAATGATGATAATTATCATGACAATGATGATGAAGATCCAAATAGTATATCAATTTGACCCTGTCAAATTAGTAGAGGCACACACAACCACTGACACCAACTACATGTTTCATGGAGACATTTCCCTCCAAACTCTCATATTCACAGAATCTTTCAAAGGTTCATTCATTAGTGGAAAATAGAATTTTTATTCTCTTGAATTGCATTCTTTAGAATGGCTTTCAATTTTCCTCACCCTCAAATCTTACTATACTAAAGTATGACAATGTTATCTTCTGTGCAGTAAGATTTAGGTAACCAAGATACAATGGGATGGGAGTCCCAATGTATCTGCCTCAGTGGATTTTCTGAGAAACAGAAGAAGGTCAATCCGAATAACCTTTGAGTCTGAATACCTGAAGCTTAAAAATTTTTTAATGGTTTGACTTATTTCCTACTTTACTAAGCAAAACAATATAAAAATGTTATTTTTGCTAAATAAGAATCCTAATTCATACTTGTGATATTAGAGATATATGAGAAGATTGTATTAAAATTTACAGATTATAGGACTCACTTTGGAACTTTGACTTTGTGGTTTAATAAATTCATGAGTAATAATCTAGGCTTGAATTTTGCCCCCACTAGTTACTTTCTATATGCTCTTTGTCAGTTACTAAATAGCTTTAAGCCAAGATTTCCTACTAATGAAGTGAGACATTTGGAAGAGGTGATCCAAAGTCTTTATCAGCTTTGTTCCTTGCCAGACAATTTGAGAATTCACATTTGTCGAGTTCTGGTTATGATGTCATAGATTTTAAGAGCTGGGAGAGACCTTAAATAACAGATTTTACTAAAACTCCTCCAAACATCATTGATTGGAATCAAATGCTAATTCCTTATCCTTATGATTCTTCATAACAAACACTTCAGGATAACTATATATAATAATAACAACAAAAAACAAATAGTTTGATTTTATCATGTAACAAATATTCAGAAATATGTAATCTAGTATTGATGTAGAAATCCTAAGCTATTGTCAGGCTCCTTTTCTGTCAGCCTACACATTTTCCTTTGTGGCTTTAACCTCATGCTTGTTGCCTCATGATTATCTTATGGCTGCTGCACTTTCAGCACTAATTCCTCATACTAAGAAGGAACAAGGGAAGGGTCAGGGGCAATCGAGTCTAACTCTTTTTCAAAGACGTCCCTGGAAGCCCTATCTATTCCTACTAAAGTAAGCATCTACAAAAGGAAGCTATTTGGTTATTGACCAATACTATATCATATGGATATCTCTAGCTACAAGAAACACTGGTAAATATAATTTTTCTATGGTTGAATTGACACTCTGGAAAAACTGTGTTTCTGTTAATATGAATGAAAAGAAGGACAATGAGCAGTGTCTCTCATATCCCTTAATCCTCAAGGTCACACGTAAAAAAAAAAAACAAAAAAAACCAGTTCCTAAATTATTATCAGAATTATAATTAAAAGTTATAATTAACAGTTATAATTATAATAAACAGTTCTTAAATGTATCAGAATTATACATTGTACATTTCCTTTGCTGTGTTACCTTTGGGGAGGTTCATTCTTAATGAGAGAATCTCTGAAGTCATAAGAATGCTGAGGATGTAGTTCACATTTTAAGACACAGGAATCATAAAAGTTCAGCATCATCTATATATGCTCAACTGTCTATCAATAAAGCCCAATGGCATTAATCCAGCTATAAAACTTGATGGAAACATAAGTAGTAATCTAGATCATGGTTGGCAAACTTTTATGTAAAGGGCAGAAAGTAAGTATTTCAGGCTTTACAGGACACACAGTCTCTGTTGCACCTATTAAACTTTGCAATTATAGAATGAAAATAGCCATCAGCAAGATATTAACAAATGAGTATGGCACCATTCCAAAAAAATTTATTTACGAAAATGGCCAGTGGGATAGATTTGCCTGCAGGCCACAACTTGCCAACCTCTGATCTAGATTATCTTACAAGATTTTTCTATTCATTAAGCTAGGGCACCTGAGGCATATTCTAAGAAGAAGATTGTCTCCAAGCTATTAAATATAAAAATGTCTGTATATTCCAGATTGGAGTACTTGCAGATCTGAGGTTATTATACAAATAAGCTGTTTGAGGCTCCCAGCTCTGCAGAGCACTCCAGTAACGTCGTCTCAGCTTCAGAGGCAAATACCACTCTAGGTCAAGTGCTGACGTTGAAGGAATTTTTGGCAGTGGATGGCCTGTCACAGTCACCATTGCAGATGGAATTACTCTGTGCTTACTGTCTCTCTGTTTTCAGCTAATTGTATTCCTTTTCAGAGAAGGATGTCCAATAAAGTCAGCTTAATAGGGGAATCCTTGTTAGTCAGCAAAGAACATATTTTCCTGAATGGAAATGATGGGATGAGTTGTGAAAAGATCAGTGTCTGAGTTGTAAGAAACACTTTTGGGACCAATACTAAAGGTCAAAGGGGTCACGTTAGCTACAAATATAGAGTTTCAGTTTCTTATTCCTCTAATTCATAGGCAAGAATTTAAATAAATGTGCACTCTGGGTCAAACAAAGACATAAACCTATGCTCTATCTTTGTTGCAATATTTCTCAGAACAGTCTTCCTTGCACACCAAGAGACAAAAGACAGTTATGATTTTGTGATAGTCATGGATGGAAGTAGCATAGTATCCCCCACTGGAGATCATCTGGGTGCTCATTCTGGCTCCACATGTAGCCTCTCATCTGAATTTTTTTTTCAATTTTCAGATGAAATGCCTACCATGGAAGATTAGCCTGAGAATTACATGAGATATCAAATATAGAGCTTTTAGTATGCAGTTGATACTCAGAAACTATTAACTTCATTTATTTTATACCTGTCAAAAATTAGAACCACTGCACTTTGTTAGTCCTGTTCATGAAGTAAGGTGTGGTTTGTGCTTATACAAGAGTCAGTGGTCTCTCTGTCTTTGGGGGTCCAGAAAATCCTTCTGTGACTACACATAAGAGTTTTGCCATGATCCCTTTGCATGAAGGAAATGGAATCATCCCCGAAAGCCAAGGCACTCCTTAACACCCACACTGTGAAAATGTGAAACTGATAGCTCAGTTCTACAGTTCATAAGCATAGGTTAAAATTTGGACAAGATTATTGTGGTTTTCCCAGGATAATTTGTGTTCCTTCATATTAGCTATGATACATGGGACAATTTCTGCATGCCATCACAACCTCATTTGTTCTAGATTGAGCATATATAGATGATGCTTTGGAATGTAGCTGTATCCTTAGGGCTCTCACCTAATGTGTCTGTGTCAAGAATCTCATGCTTTCCGCCAATTGTCTTTCAGACAAAAGGAGCTTCAGACCACAACCAGACCTTTTTTAGTATACTTGTTGTAACTCAAGTCTTTTGACTGACATCTCTTGCCACATTTTCTGGAAAGTAGAGATAATTCATGAAGATCAACAATATCCTTTCTAGAAATTAAAATTGTGGCATTTATAGTTGGCAAAAACATGTCTTGTTTGGTCTGAGTAGGGCAGTTACATAAGGTTAGTCATGCTGCCAATGCCGTGAACATAAAATCTTTGAAAAAATTTCAAAATTAAGGATACTGAGCCTTTCTCCCCATACCATTATCATTTTCAACACTGTCCCCAAGCCATTCCAATCCAGTTGAAGAAGTTTTCAGCCAACAGTACCAGAGCTAATGTACATTGAAACTGCAAGGCTTAAAGGTGAAATGCTGGCAAACAGGACAAAACAATGAATTTCAGACAACTGTAAAATTGCTTAGGAGAGACTATGTTTGTAAATGAGTACTGTCCCTCTGGAATATACTGTCAAATTCATGCTGGACGCAACATGTTAAATTGATGTCATTCCAAATGTCAAACAGCAAGGCAGTGAGGGTTGGATTGCCTTGCCTTCCTTTCCCAGCTGGGTCTGGGCAGTTCTTGGAACTTTCATAGTGCCCTGGCAATTTTTATTATGCATTTCATTTGCCAGCAGAATGCAGTTGTCTATATTGGACACAACATATAACTGGAAAAGTGTGAAAGCATTTCAAGAAGTCATCTAGCCCAACCCCTCACTCTCATTCCAAAGCCACAGCTGGATTCCTGATGGAGATGCTTTCATTTTTCCTAGTCTAATTGTTCTCTGACTTGAGTGCATCAGCATCACAAGAGAGCTTATTACAATGCAGATTGCTGGACCCCACCCTTAGAGTTTCTAATTCAGTAGGTATGAGACTTGCATTTCTAACAAGTGTCCAGGATGGTGATGTTATTTATCAGAGGACAACACTTTGAGAACCATTTCCCTTCCCAAATTGAGGCAAGGATGGAAAGAAAACACCTTCTTAGTTGTCGCTGGCTTTTCTAGTATTTTAACTGACTATATAATCTTCCAGTGATTAAGATTAGGATGTGTTTCTGACCCTAGAGAAAGACTTCAACATTAACACAACTCAAATGGTATTATTTACAGTAGGAGGTTCAGTGTATCTTTGGAAATGGGTTGGCTGATTGTGATTATTATTGCTATTATTATATATTTTTGCTTCTAGGAGCTTCAGTTGCAATCAGGACTGAAGGCCAATGTGGAGATCCAGGGTGCTCTGGCCATTGATATTTCTGGTGCAATGGAGTTTAGTCTATGGTATCGTGAATCAAAAACCCGAGTGAAAAATCGGTAAGCATATGTATAATACTCTATGCAAATAACTATAGAAATATGTTTTTGGAATTGTTTAACCTTCTGACTTCTCAAAATCTATGCTTCCTATTTGTAATCATTAAATAATAGAATAGGAAGTAACCACAAGAAGTCATTCTTTCCATAGCTTCTTTTGAGCAGGTCATACTTAATACAACTCAGACAAAAATCTTGCTTTTAAAGACATCCTTTGACAGCTTGCCTAGTAGATGAAAGGTTCGTCTTCCCTTGGTAAGTTACTTTATCAGTTGACAATACTATCAAGAAGTTTTACTTTTTTAGCTTATCCCTCTTGTTGGGATATAAAATCTTCTTTTGCTATCTTCAGTGGATAAAAATAAAAAAGAGGATCACTTTTGTGCAGAATCTAAGTATTAAACATTAAGAGTCTTTAAGGTTTTTGTAAGGTAAACGTGTGACACGCTGAGAGAAGTTTTAGAAGCAAGCATTTATTGGGAGAGCGCTCACGGGGGAGGCTCTCTGGTCCAGAGAGGAGAGGGGCCAGAGAAGTCGCGCCCTGGAGTGGGAGGGCATGGCTTTTATGGATTATGTGGGCGTAGGGGTATATGGTGGGGAACGTTAATCGTTAATCAATGCTAATTGAGCCTCCGGATTAGGGTGGTGATGCCTAGGGCTTTAGGGTGGGCCCTATTCAGGTCTGGATTCCTGGTGTCAAACTGGGGAGTCTCCAGGCAGGCATCTGGCTGGCCCTTCCCCCGCCGACCTAATAGTTTTTTGTTAGTATTTATTTTTCTAAAAAATACATATCTCAAGTCCTTTAGTTTTTCTAATCCAATTATCAGATTAAATTAAAGTATCTTATTTTGAACCTTAATCAATGTTTCTGGATCAATATGATAATCAAAAGAATTATTCTTTTGTTTGTTCTAACATTAAAGAAAAGGAAATGGAAGTACAATTGATTTTTGCTTTTCAGATATTTAAAAAATTTATATGGTGATGCAGAAGTGAGATAGAAGTGATAAAATTATATTTTTAATTTTGAACTACAGTTGAAAGAGTTAAGAACAATCAAAAGGTGGCACATTTAATGTGAAAAATGGTCCCTGTTGTTACTAAGGGAACTGTAGGCTGAGAAGTGGAGCAGGCCATAAGAGGAATCAGCAGTACAATTTCAGGCTTCGCATTGAATCAGTCATCTGTTTCCTCTTTCTGAAGTCTTTTTTCTGGATAAAAGTATCCCCAAATTAAACCTAACTGAACTCTTTGCAGAAAGAAATCAGCAACAGCAACAACAAC
Organism: Cynopterus sphinx; assembly: GCA_030015415.1. Taxonomy (NCBI): domain Eukaryota; kingdom Metazoa; phylum Chordata; class Mammalia; order Chiroptera; family Pteropodidae; genus Cynopterus; species Cynopterus sphinx. Next base: position 123,793,443 of record CM057382.1, read on the forward strand.
CAACATCTGGATTTTTAAAAAAGACACAGTATTTCTAAGAATCTACCTGCATTTGCATTCTAGCCCATCTATCTTCAATTTTCCATTTGTTTATTTAAAAAATACCTCTTAAGCCTTTGTTGGGTGTAAGGTATGAGAAGGTACAGTGGGATATTCCAGGAGTTAAACAGTACCACCTCTGACCTTCATTTACAGTGACAACAGCAGCTGGTGTCCTTTAAGTTGCACAAGAAAAATGAGTACCCTTATCAAAAAAGCACGGACATACAGCTCTGATTTAATTGTGGGAATAACTTCCCACAATTTCATTTAAAGTCTACAATTAAACTAGAGTGGTCCTAGAGGTAAGCCTTCCACTGGGATTGTTTATCCTCTTCATTTTCATCCAGTCCAATCTCCCTAGTCAATTCAATCTGTCTATCTGGTCCTCTGAGAAACTGTTGAGAACCCACCGTATGTGTGGCTCCTGGAGCACCCATGTACATGCGTCACTGTAGGAATGATTCTTTGTGACACAATATTTTTTCAAATATCTTGGCAACCATAGAGTTACATCTCTAGAGACCATTTGGAGAAAGTAATAAAATGGAATTGAAATAGCTACATAGAAGCCCACAGAGTAACCAAGAAACCAAGAAAATTGTTATAAATATCAGCTGTCTTCTTGCTGAGTTTAGACTTTTTTTTAAGATAACGCAAGTATTTCTGACTTCATGAAAAGATCTGATTGTAGGCATATCTTCATTTTGGCCCTTGGTATGCCCATTCCAAATAGTAGTACCTGATAGACTTTCATTCTCGCATCTAGAATTGAAGGCTGGGAGAGGGTTCAGGGGAAAAACAAATCTTCATTGCTGAAACCCTGGGACTAACCAGGCCCTAGTTAACAAAAGAACTCTAAGCACATTTAGGTCACATATTTGTCACTTAAGTATTTCCTTCTAATCATCACCATCATGAGTTCGGATCCTGTGAAATTATAGCTGTTAGTCCAGTTCAGTTAGATGTGATATTAATCGGGTTTTTCCTCCTCCCTCCGCCAAAAAATCTTCAGGTTGGCTGTGGTAATAAGTGGAGACATCACTGTGGACTCTTCTTTTGTGAAAGCTGGCCTGGAAATCAGTACAGAAACAGAAGCAGGCATGGAGTTTATCTCCACAGTGCAGTTTTCTCAGTACCCATTCTTTGTTTGCCTGCAGATGGACAAAGATGAAGCACCACTCAGGTGAGAAGCAATGCTCATGGAATGTTTCATGGCCATCCCCAGTTCACCAGGAACTCACATCCAATTTGAGCATTCACTTTTCAGAATTAAAAGTGGTTGATTTGATTCAGGAGATAATATCATATTCTATCTAGAAGTAATTTATCAAGGAAAAAAAATTTTTTAATTTACTATAAGAGTTGCCATGTAGTTTCAGCAAAAATATTGAATGCCTATTTTCTATTGGCTCTCTTCACAATTTTCTCCTGGACAGAAAGTTCAAAACATAACATCTTCCAATCATTTACCATGGTTTAAGAGCCCAGATAAATTCACAGCTTCTACGTAATCCATACAACAACAACTTGACCTTACTTGAGTTTGGGCTTAAACTTAAGAGTTTGGGATTTTTAATTAAAAAAAAAATGTTTTCAGTAGAATTCTTAGTGCCTCAAAAAACAAATATATAATTGTCCATGTAACTTTCACAATACCTCCTCTACTCCAGAACTTCTCATTTATACCATGTCCTTTGTGTCTTGTAACCATATTTATAACAATACGATCATGTGGAGGTAGAATGCTTTTGGGTCTAGCTAGTGCTGACTCTCCTGTTAGCTGCAGAGGTTTTCTTGACACTCTATTAACAATGAATGCAATTTGTATACTTAAAACAGCAATCCATATCTTACATCATCTCCTTTGATAAGCAGGCCAGAGTTGAACTTCTTTACATTACTGACATTTCATGATCCACATAAAGATTGTATAAATAAGTACAAATATGAGTTGGTTATATTTTTACAGAATAAAATATAGTGAATTATAATCAGAATGTTAAGCTGTTTCTGATTTATATTAATTTATGTGTAGAACAAACCTCCATTAATGCATTTTAAAAATCAAACTTCCAATGGTCAAAATGCAGTGACCACCAACCTAAGCACATGGCTAATTGTTTGCCTTCACATTTCACTTGGGCCAGAGCTCTGGGAATGTCTCCTTGTCAGCATTCTCATCTTAAATACAGCTGGACTTGCTGGTGACTCAAAAGGGGTGTGTGCCCAAGGTGGGGCTCCTGGAATGATGGGTGGGAGACATAGCAAGGCCTGCAAGGCTTAATAGCATCTACAAAAAGCTGAGAGGAATTTAGTTCATTCCAGAAACATATATGGCACACTTCCATATTCCAGGCATTTGAAGTATATCTGTTTGTATAAAAAGAAGAAAATAAAAAATCACCCCATTCATGGGAATGGAAGCTGAGACACTCATATTCTACCTCAATTTGCTTTGAAACAGAGGCTTCGAGTATACCTTAATAACTTGGCTCTGACGGGCATGAGACGACTCTCACATGCGTGTAATTTTGTTGTTGTCGTTGTTATGCAGGCAATTTGAGACAAAGTATGAAAGACTGTCCACTGGCAGAGGATACGTCTTACGGAAAAGAAAAGAAAAGCTGGTGGCAGGATCTGAATTCCCTCTCCACCAAGAGAACTCTGAGATGTGCAAGGTGGTGTTCGCCCCACAACCTGAGAGCACTTCCGGTGGCTGGTTTTGAAACTGGTGAAATTTCACTTGAATTCGTCTCCTCAGAAGGGATACAGTGTGACATGTCTAAGTCCTTGCTCTCTGAGAGCACAGTGTTTACATATTTACTTGTATTTAAGACTTTTGTAAAAAGCTACGAAAAAACCTCAGATGATCAAATTTGGGCCCATTTAGTATATTGCCCACAGTGTCAATTTTGAGCCAAAATATGTGGCCCTTTTACCAGCATTCTTAGTTTTCTTGCACTTCTCTCAAATCCCATTTGATATAGTGAGGATAGTTCTTCCCAAAGAAGAAACTATTATTTGTAAACACACACACACACACACACACACACACACACACACACACACACTCAGGAGAACCCAATTTTGTTTCAATAATTTTCGATCTGTGTGTACGTAGCCCTTGATAGAAACTTAAACATGGATTGTTTCAAACAAACATGTTCCCCAATCAGAAAAACAGACCTTTTTGTGGGATGGGTAGACAAGGCAGTAGGAGACAAGATTTTCTAAAGACCTGTAAGCCAGCTCCAAGAATTAGTATTTATCTCTTCTGTTCTTAGTTTTACTAAGCATTGGAGTAGAAGGCAAACAGAATTACAACATACCATCTCATCTTTTGGTTGATTTCGTAGTCGATCCTCTGCTTTCTGCCCTACAAAAATGTTGAACTTAGCACATAAAAGTTAGAAATATTAATTTTAGAATCTCTCAATTTTTCTAGTGCTGCGTCTCTTTGAGACTCCAGTGTGGTATACTGTCCTTTATAAGGGACATCTTCATATATTCATCATTTTATCTTTCATTCAGTTGTTTTGCAGTGAAAGTTCCAGTCTGTTTGACTGCAATCTATACAAAAGTTAGGATGGCTGAAAGAATTTAATCCTGCTTTGAGAAACTGATGGATTTGGACTTCAAAATATGAAATCAAGAAAAGATTGTCTTTATGCAAATTAAAAGAGTCATGTTAAACATTTTTAAACATTTATTAGTAAAACAGATGCACGTTTATAATGATGAACCCAAAAATAGATAACAGATGTTCATGTGTCCATTAACATATATGCACACACGCAAACGCATGCAAGCACAGGAACACACACACGCACACACACAGAATGGAAGTTTAGCTAGGCCACCACTGGTTGTAAATTTAAAATGATGAGTGATGAAATAAATATGTGGAAATCCTATCAAATTACTTTTGTCTCTTGTTACTTTGAACATCACATTTCTCTGTTCATGCCAGTTTCTGAGCCCAGACATATACACTAAGCCTCTGTAGCTCTATAGGACAACACAGATAATTAAGTAGGTCAGAATCCTTTGGAAAAATAGGTCACTGAAATTAACAGCAGTATGAACCTCTTAAAGACTCGTAAACCTGAAAACAAGTTCTAAGCCAAGTTTTTATAAAGCTCTGAACTGGTGCCCTAACTGTCATGTTACTGAGATGAGAGAAAGGAATAAAAAATTGGGGGGGGGGGAGCAGAGCAGTGTGGCATTGATGGTGGCACTGGCTTTGGAGGAAGCCTCTGTAAATGTACTTATGCTGCAGCAAAAGCAAGTTGATTTAGGACAGTAAGCTGAAGATGACATGGCCTAAGGAACCTCAGCCTTGTAATGTTTAACAAATCACAGCAGCTTCTTTAAAAAAGAAAAAAAAAGTAAGACAGGTTCCTTACTTTAAGAAGTGAAACAATATAGCCGAAAATAATTTGGGTGCAATGACATAAATGTTGCAAAATAAATATGTTCATAATCTTAAAAGGGCATAAAGAGGAGAAAGGTAAAGACAACATTGTCAAGGAGGTGGAATTAGAGCTAGGTCACAAAACTTCTTTACTTCTATCTAAGCTACTACTTAACCAAAACTGGCCTCTTCCTTTGGCCATATATCAGATTCCTTCAATATCCTTGATTTCTAACACCCCAGAGCGGAGTGCACTCTGTTTGCCTTCAGCTTGAGTGTGCAGACAAATAAGTCTCCCCCTCAGAGACTACTGAACAATTATGTGTGCTATTTGATAAGATGATAAAATAATACAAAAATTTAGATTGACGAAAAGTCCACCATTGGAGGTATGTTAGCTAGTTATCTTCCATCATGGAACTGCAATTACCCTAGAATGAATTAGTTCCTTTGCAACCCTCCTGCTTAAAAAGTTTAATTTATTCACAGTTGACTTGGAATATCACATAGACCTGAAAGCTATTTTCATCCTTCTATTTTTACTGGAAATATTCCTGCCATAATCTTCTAGGATTACGTGTAAAAGTTTGGATGTTCTCTTTCCAGAATAGGCTTCAGATTTAAATGATCTGATTCCTCTTGTTAGTAAAAAGTGAGTCACCCTAATCTATTTTGGGGTACTGGCTCCATTTTTTAATACTTCTCCCACTCAATTTGCCTAAAGATTAAACATGTAAACACAGTCGTGGAGAAAGATTTCAGTGTGAGATGATCTTTCAGTTTATTGAGATATGAAGAGATGCAGCAGAGATAGTCCAATATATTCCTCAATTACGTTCTTTATTATACCAATTCATTAACTCTTTAATGAAATCTAAAGGGGGCGTGGTGACTACAAAGCACTTATTGGATGAATAGACAATTCCTAAGTTACAATTATTTATGCCTAACTAAAGTCTTCCATAGCCTCCTCTACTTTTATTACTTATCCAACACTTTATGTTGCACTTGTTAGGTTCAGTGAACTTGCTCTAGGCATCTCTTAGCTATCAAGTCATTTCCTCCTCAGAACAGCCCTATAAGGTAGGAATTATTATTCTTTCTTGGTATAGGGAGAACAGAAACAGAGAGATTCAGTGTCTTATCCAACCAAGGTCTCACAACTCAAGAAGGGCAGAGTCAGGATTTAACCCAGGAATCTCCCTTCAGAGTTCAAACACACAACCATTGTACAGTAAGTCCCAGTAACTTTGGGACATAGGTTCCTATAAACTACACTTTAAGGGAAAGGATGTATAATGGGGCCAATTTTACCATAGTATAATTGATATAAACAAGAGCTGTGTTCCTAAGGTATATTTCTGGTCACAAAAACATCACCAAACTTCTAAGACCATAGACGCTTCTAATAAACACAAGATCATTCTTTTCCAACCCAGTTATTCCAGCTCAGGGACATGGGTGGCTGGAGCCTTTCCCAGAAACTAGGACACAAGGCAGGACCCAACCTGGACAGGATGCCCCTCCCTCTCAGGGTCTCTCACACACACCCACACGCACTCAAACTGGGACAAACTAGACGTGCCTCTCACCTCACATGCACATTTTTGGATGCAAGAAGAAACCCATGCAGACATGGGAAGAATATTAAAACTCCACCCACACAAAAACTGTTTTTTTTCCTCAATGTTATAATGAATTGACTTTGAACAAAAGGACATTATTCAAGAACCAGCTGTACTCTGCTTCCTATCTACTGAGTTTCTAAACCTGGAAGTCAATCCCTTCTGCACAGTTTCAACATTTCACCCTGACCTCTTACGCATTTCTCTTCCTAAAGAGCACCCCTCCTGTTCCTGCAAGGTGTAGTATCCAAACACAATGATGTTTGGAGGTCCCAATTTCTCTGCTCTCATCCTTTCTCCAGCCCTTCAGCACAGATAAGTCTCACCAATCCCAGTTCCCATTACATTTGCTGTGCATAGAAGCTGTCAGCTACTAAGATGCCTGCTTCTTCTAATACATGTACCACCCACTTGAGAATTAAGCATACCAAGTTGGGTGACTAGCCTTCTCTATTGCCTCATGTTATTAAAAATTATTTTTATGGTGCAAATATCTCATCTTCCCAAATACAGTGTGAGCTTCTCAAGCTCAGGACCATGTGACCATGTATACAGTCCGAAGTATCCTCTGCGCAGTGCATAGTTGGTGTTCAGTTAACTACTGAGCTATTCTCTATGGATGTCAGTGCATTTTTTACTTTCAGGATGTTCACAATGCTTTCAGGATGACCAGGGAGCCATCTGAACCAGACAGATTTCTATCTGAGCCTCCATAGCAAAGTAGTCTACTCTTTCTTCATGGCCCAGTGCTCTTACACTCCCCTAAAAAGAAAAAAAAAAATTTAGGAGCAAAATATAAAAACCGGATTAACTTTGCCAAAAAGAAAGAAAAGCAATATTTCTTAAGCATTATCTTTTATGAAATGTGCACGAAAACCGTGAAACAATAATTTATTGTTGCCATTAAAAAAATTATTGAGGAAAATGAGGATCAAAAAGGTAGTATCTCACTGTATGCTGACATCACAGATCAAGAACAGAGTTCTCAAGAGCATCTACCTTCTTGCTTCCCTCCAAGAAAGTTGCCAGCTTATGGTTGCCAGTGCCCTGTAGTCCAGAACAATGGTTCTCAAAACTGTAACCATGAGAATCACCTGGAGGGCTTGTTAAACTAGGTTGCTCCTGCTCTCCTCCACTTCAGATTCTACTGTGCTGAGGAATTGCTCTGAAAACAGAAGTTTCCTAGGTGAAGTCCATGCTGTTGGTATAAGAACCTCACTTTGAGAGTCTTGCCCTGGAGGGAAATGAAGACATTTAAAATCATAAGACCATTGGTCTCTCCTGATATTTGTAAAGTGTGTGTGTATGTGTGTGTGTGTGTGATAATTTTATCCTAAAATTATCTTTAGGATAATTTTAAACAAGTGAAGTGCTAAAATATGAAGTTTCTAAATAGGGTGTTTGCATGTTTTGGGGTGACAGATTTGGGATATAGCAATAGGGAGACATCTCAAAATCCTATATGTCAAAAGTTTTAAGGATGTTCATGTCCTTTTATTCAGTAATCCTAGTTAGAGGACTTTATCTCGAAGAAATAATCGGAGATGCTTGGAAAGATCTGTGTTCAAAGATGTTCATTGCATCATTATTTTCATAGCCCCAAAGTATAAAAACTAAGTACTTAAAATGTGACATTGATTAAACATGTTATAATACAGCCACATGAAGAAATAAGATTCACCTGTTAAAAATCCTTTCTCTAAGAATACTGAAAGAAGGTAGGTTTAAAATGTGAAACAAATAAGTAGACTACAAAATAACATGAGAAGTATCACATACACTTAAAAATATTAATTTCTAGAGGCAATTCATGTGGTAGTTCCTTCTGAGTGATTAAAGATTTTCTGTATTTTTTAATTTTCAGAATATTTTAAGATTTTCTAAATTTCCTTCAAAAAACATGCCTATTTTAATACATAGAAGATATAGAAGATCTCAATAAATTGAGTATTTTTAGCAATCTGTATAGCAGTGAATTTGAATTTTTTCAGAAGCAGAAATTCTATAATGGAGAGGTGTATTATAGTAGTTACTATTTCCTAAATGCTAACTACAGGCCAAGGGTAATATGCGATCTCTTTGTAATTTTCACATTATAATCATCTATGTAATACAATAATGTTATCCTATAAAACTGTATTTAATGCATTTTTGTGTATATTACATATGTATATAATAAAACCTGTTCTTACTCTCTATCCAGTAGTACTGAAGGTCTGTAAGGCTTCAGAGAACACTTCACTCAAGGGACAATTTGTTGATCAGGTTGTAACTTCAAGGGGAAGAAGGAAATATTCATTTTTGCTATGTCTTTAATGACTATCTCTTCACACCACTTCTGTTGGGTACACTCCTATCAAAGGGCTTTCACCGTGCTACCTCTTCTTACACTCCTCCCTTATTGCTCCTTCAGTGGCTGTTGCCCAGGTACAACTAAACAGCTTCTTTACGTTTGGTCTCTTGTTATTGCTCTGGTTTTCCCAGTTCTTTTCACACTTAGCCCTCTTTGCTCCCTTTCTGCCCCATGCTGGGTCCTTGGCATGGATCTCTTCTTTGTGGCTCCTAGCCAGTTTCCTCTTTCAATCTCCATGTCTTTGACAAGGCTTAGGCCAGCTAGCTTCATCAGCATATCAGGCATTCTCACCATATTTAAAGGCTTCCTGAAACCCTAACCTCTTCATGAATCAGAGCGCTTGGCATGAAGTAAGCTTTTTTTTCATTCCTGAAGAACATTAATTCTCTCCACACTGGAAATACAACAGTGATATCTGCTCTGTGAAACTCCAACATGTGCCTAACACAAAAAAAACATGCCTATCAAACCTTATATGCACTACTCTTATTCTAGATTTTTTTCTAGAATATTTGAGCCTACAGTAATCTAAGAATGGACTTTAAAATTCCTTTTTAAAAGTATTTGTTTAAAAATATCACTTAATGAGAATAGAGGTTTTAGAACACATCCCCAAATTATTTGACAGTCTTCCATTGAGAGGTGGGGTCAGTGTTCCTGCCCATTGAATCTGGGTTCTATGATTATTCGTCAAACAGAGAGTGGTGAAAGTGATGCCATGTCACTTTCTGAACTAAGCTTTAAGAAACAAAACTGGCAGCATCTGCTTCCTATCTCTTGGGACACTCATTGTTGGAATGTGGCCACCATGTTTTGAGGAAGCCCAAGCAGCCCATGGAGAGGCTAGGCTGAAGAGGAACTGAAGCCCCTGGCCAGCACAGCTGAACTCTAGCTGATAGCTAGCATCTACTTTCCAGTCATGCGAGCAAGCCATATTGGCAGTAGATTCTCCAGCTCCCTGTTGTGCACCTGTGTGAAGCAGAGCCAAACCTTCCATTCTGAGCCTTGCCCAAACTACGGATTCATGAACTAAACAAATGATTTTTGGGTTTTTAAACCACTAAGTTTTGGGGTGAATCATTACTCAACAATACATAGTAGAACACTGGCTATACCTGGTTATGAAGATAGGGTCTTCTGGACATTGTGTAGTAGATCTGCATTAGTAGGATTTCAATATATGGTTAAATTGCTCTATGTAAGATATAACAGAAAATTAGAGGCTTCTGAGTCAGTAAGCTAAAGAACAAAGGAAGCAGAGGGTGAAGAGAGGAAGAGAGCTTCAGTACTAGGGAGTGTGACTGAAGCATGAATGGACTCAATGACCTGTGAAAATTATCACCAGAGATGGCATGGTGCTAATTAAGAACAGGTATGTAAGTAGTTCAGGCTTAAGGTGTTTGCTAATGTAGCAGGCCACCATATGATGGAGCACCTGCTCATCTCCATCCCATGTACTCCTAAACCTTTGGCAAACTCCTGCCAGGCATATAATCTTGAGTCATGAATACTCAGGATCAAATGAGTGCCTGCAGTACAGTCTAGTGAGGTAATGCAATGCAGAGTAGAACAGTGCACACTTGAGTCAAGATGGAGAGTGGAATTTGAAAATTCTGGAAACAAGAAACAGGAGCTGGAAACCAGAGGTAACTCAGGAAAGTGAAAGGCCTAGAACTATTCTCAACTTTCTTTCTTGCCCTAACACCACCAACCTTGGACATGTGTGAGGAATCCTGGAAGTCCCTCTTTGTAGCATGTGGCTTCAAGTCTTTTTAGGGTTTCAATCTCAAGACTTATAATGACTCCAGCTGACTCATGGTTGACGTAAGGGACCTGTTATGGCATTGATCCTCACTGTGCAGTAGGTCCCCCAAATGTATGCCTCTTATATTTAGATTTCAAAGGGGATAACCTTGATGACTTTCCTGGGCCTTGGTGTAGATCCTCAAGGACATTGTCATCTAGATTCTTCTTTGGTGTCAGTGGAGTACCATACACCTTGGTTGATGCTTCTCACAATGCAATTAGATTCATTTGGTTGGTCAGGTAACATAACGTGGGTTCAGGAAAAGACCCATCCCAGACTTCTGACCTCCAGAACTGTAAGATAACAAATTTGTGTCGTCTTAAGCCACTGAGTGCAGTTACTTCAACAGTTGAAAACTAATACGACTAATACGACCTGGATGTAAAATATTTGAATATTTTAGTTAAATAAAGGATTCAAGCTAGAAAACTGAAGAAGGTGAAAATGTCCAAAGCTAGTTAAACTAGCTTTATTTCTAGTTAAAATGAAGACAAACAATGCACATTTTCTTTGCAGTTACTTTTACTGGAAAAACAACAACAACAAAACATTTTTGTTTTCAAAAGAGTTGAAATAAAAGACCATTACACAAGATTGCATGATCTCTTACAAATACTGGCAATTAAGGCACATAAGCTAGTCTCACAGAATCCTCATCTAAGTAGTTTTCTCCATACACACAGTAAGTACACTGACAATGTAATTCTCACAGCTGTTGGGCTGGAATTGCAATCCCACTGTCCAAGCTCACTGCATTCCATAATTAAGTCACATCAGACCTCAGGTAAGAACACTTCTACCAAGATTTCTGTCTTGAGAAGATTCAAATTTTCACATTCTTTTCATTTACCACTGGCTTATTTCATAGTCAGGGGTAGAATTCAGCATTATCCAATGTCTTTCTCCATCACCACACAATTTACTATCCTTTGTTTGGGACATAACTTACTCAGTCTTCACATTCTTTTCAACCACCACTGTCTTTACTAACCACCACTGTATAATAATATGATTTAAATGTAAATATAGAAACCTACATCTCCAAAGGGAGAGGCAAAAAGGACAACCCGTTAAAAAATAGATTCAGGCACCATAGGTAACTCAAGGAACCCTTGAAAGGACTTTCTGCCATTAATACTAGCTTGTAAAAAGCAATTATGAAACTTTTAAAAAAATATATATCAAATTAGTTGTGTGTGTTTTATTCTGCACCATTATGAATTAAATAGAAATAAATTTAATAATATATTCTAGTTGCAACATGAAACAAGAATGTTAACAGCTTACAAATACTTCTGTGAATGTTCAGTTCTCTTTGGAAACAGGAGACATGCAAGCAAGTCCAATTTTCAGAATCCTCCCCTGGGTCTTGTAATCACATGTGCCACAAATAAACATGCTTTTTCCCCCCAGAGGACCAGGGTATGCAATTTTGATTAGATTCAAGCTCAAAGTACAATTTAGCAAATGCTACATGCTTTATTAATGATTTTATGCACCTGTGAGGTCTACTTAGGACCAAGAAGTTAATTAAGAATATAGAAACAGTCTCTCGAAAATATATATCATATCTATATGTATATCTCCTTAGAAAGTATGTTAAAACCTAACAGATTTTATAAATTTGACTTTTATAAGTAGTTTTCTAAAACAAACCTACACATAATTTTCCCCCTCAACAGTACTGATAAGATACAGGGCACCTTTTTCTTTCAAGTATTTGGGTAAAACAACATACCCTGAGAATTTGGGGTGCAAATCTACACCGTGTAAACTGTAGAATGAAACTCTTCAAGCACCACATAGGAAAATGTATACCATGGTAGTTTTTTAAACACAGAAACTAGAATTAAATGTGTTTTCTCATGCACAAATATATACTTATCATGAGAGTATAGTCAATCTACTTAGGAATCAATACTGTCCTGCAGTCCAAAGTATTATTTCAGGTAGCATGAGCATTCAATTCGTAGCAAACACATAAAGTATGAAAAAAATTAAAATGCATTAAATCTCTTTAAGAGGCAAGGATGATAGAGTCAAATTTGAAATTAAGAAAAAGAAGTTCATATCACCGGGCATTTTCTAGTGATATAAGGATGTTTTTGAAATGTGTATTGACATTTGATATTTATCAGAGATGTCAAAAATAATTTGTTTTAACTTATTTACTAATGACACATAGAAAGCCACATACGCACAGACAAAGACACATACAGACATATGGAGAGCTTATAAGTTAAATCACTAACTGCATATCTGGGCTTTATTTAATCCTGAGGGCAATTTTAGTGAGTGTTTCTAAGAAAATATATCCTGGTAAATTAAATTTTCATACTGGTTACTAGTGTATTCAGTTTTCCAAAAACAAATAAAGTATATTTCAACTTGAGCATTTAACCAACAGGGGGAAAAGAATCTAGATTTCTACACACAGTACCCTGTGGTTTCTCTGAAAACTGAGTCACACATATAACCCTGAGAGAAAACAGCAAAAACCAGACTCTGCCAGTCTAACTAGAGTCAAGCTCTAGGCATTATTTAGGAAATGCTACATGCTTTACAAATATTTTGTGTAGTAAAACATAATTGGATAGTTCACTAGCTATAGGGAAATTGTTAGGGTAATAGTTTTATGGATTGGAAGGTTCATAGACTCCTATCCCACTTGATTTTGAAGAGTACAACCTTCATTCAAATATCAGTGTGACCTCAAGACATAATAAAATAATAATGATGAGGATTTAGATTTACCTCGTGTCTTTAAAAATGTTCCTTTCTGTCACTTGAGGTAATAAATGGCCTAGCAGCTTTGTATGGTTTGACGAAACAGCCATAAAATTATCAATAGATGATGTCATATTCATAGAATATTATTTTAAGGTCATATACTCAACCACTTAGACATTTACTACACTCTTGACAGCTCTTCAGAGGATGTGGCATCTCTGATAAAACCAACAAATAAAAAGTTCTCCTTTCTTTCCTAGTTTCTGTCCTAGTTTACCTCAATGTGAGAATGCAAGGCTCAGATCTGCTGGTAATAAATAACGATAAACAGCTCATGGAGTTCTCGGACCATTGGTAGGTAAAAACATTACCACATTTTCTAGGAATGAAATGTCTCTCATTTTGAAGAGCTGGCAAGCAGTTGACTATTCAACATGACTACTGAGTTTTCCTAAAAGTCACACATGGTTTTAAAACAGTCTTGGTAATTCTGGTACCACCCACCCAAATGCTATACAAGTTTCACCAAATATGTTCAAATCCTTGAGAATTCATTGTACTGTTTTTGAGTATTATAGGTTTGAGACCTTTGAAATTTATTCTACTCTATTATTTCAATATTAAGTGACCTCATACCCAGCTAATCTCTACTGGAAATGAGGATGAGCTGATGCTGTAAGTAGTTCCCCAGTGGTAGAAAACCAAATAAGTTCTGGGGTAAAGGTGTTGATGTCCCTGGGTAAGAAGATCTCTGTGACAAAGGAATAATGCTTTCACTAATATGATAGAAGGTCATCTCTTCCATACACAAAGGCTGCTTCATATATCATGTCTCATAGAGGTTATCATTTCATATCATAGCTCATTGGCCCAATGATCGACTAAATTGTGACCAGAGCTGACTATTTCTCTCTCAAATATTTCCTTTTTTCCAGCATTTTTTTTAGAAAAAAAAATTTTAAGGATGACCCCAAAAGTGAAATTGAGTTATTTTTCTAAAGAGTCTGAGATAGGAAGCATAACTACAAAGTAATATTATTACATAATCATATAAAAATCAGTCTCATAGTTTTTTACCCACACCTTTAGTCATGAATGGGATAAAATTCTGTGGCTTCAATAAGCAAATCTTAAGCAGAAACCAATTATTTATAACCATTAAAATCAAAATAAGCTTTTAAAAAAATGACCAGATTTCTTTATCTTTGAACAAATGAGTAAGAGAGTCCTTAAATAGGAAAGCCTGAAAGAATCTTCAAGGTATTATTTTTAAAGTAAAAAATAATCCAATGTAACATTTGTCAAACATGTTGACACACATTAATTCTGACAAGCTAAATATTTACCTACAGGACTATTTAACTCTTCAAGACTCATTGTGAACACTCACTAAAATAATCTTCAGAACTGGGTTACAACTGAGTCCATTTTGAATGTACATGCAAGATTCTGTGATTTGGATTCTCAGCATCACTTAAAACCACAGGGAGCAAGAGATGTACTTCTAGGTTACTGTTATTGGTATAGCTAGGGCTGGAGAAAATCAGAGCCACTGAATCAGTGCTTACATTATATTCTATCACCCAAACGTGTCACTCTTCAGATTCCAAACAATCTGTGAGAGATAAGAGTATGCAACTGTGGTGGGAATCATTGAAGAAGACAAAAAAAAAATGTTATACACTCATAACAAAGTTTGGGTTACTAGAGGGAAATAAATACTCTATACACTTCTGAGACTAAGGACTCAATTTTAAATACATTATAGGCTTGTTGGTATGTTAAGCCATTCTATTTTAAGACAACAAATAGTGTCATGACATTGTACAAGTGGGAAAATTAAAGCACAAAAGTTAAAACTATTATTTTCACAATCAAATCTGAAATCATGCTAAATGACTAGTCAAGAGAATGACTAGACTTGGCTAACGTATGATTCAAAGTGCAGATTCATTATATTTAAAATCCAGTCACGTGCTATAATTCTGTTAGCTAGTCCTCATATATTCCAAGAAACTATAAGGAGATTTTTGATCCAAATTATCGATTTGCTGGCTTGGTTTATAAAAGAACCAATCCCATTCTGTTGTATGGTTTGACTGAACTATGAAAATACTTAAAAGATTGTTTGTCCAGTTAAAAGAAGGGAAAGATGAATAGAAAGCTTATATACTGTATTAAAGTATAAAAAGAAAGTTTTACAGAGGAAAAAGATGCAACCATTCAATCAGCCTAGTAAAACTAAAATAACATGAAGTGTCTTAACAGAGTTGTTCAGGAAAATATAGAAACTTACACACTTGATTTATAAGAAGCAAAAACTAAGAATAATACATGTAGAGGAAGTTTTTCAGATGAATTCTTAGTGCTGTTGTAATGCAGTCTTCAGATTAAAGAAGAGTAGTTTATCTTTCTGTCTTGTTCCTATAAACAAACAAAGTCGAAAAACAGATTGTTAGTGCTAAAGTAAATGTCACTTTTAAAGAAACAAGAACAATGTCAAACACCTTTTATTTAATTATTTGGCAGATTTCAATATTAATGATTATGACATTCACATTTTTAAAAGTGTTTTGTATATATTTCTGAACTTACTAAACATTATACTGACTTTCAGAAAGTGCCCAAAGTGGAACTTCTCTTTGAAACTATATAAAAATGATTTGAGTTAAATATTTAGTTTCACTGAAATCATCCACAGCAGAGTTAAAACGGTGTAATAGATATATTTCTAAAACATCATGCAGAAATGAAACTTAGTTTGAGTTAATAATCTAGTTAAATGAGTGAACTCTATATTGAGAATTCTTGTAAGGTGAATGATCACTATCTAAACTATGTGGAATTTCAAGTAGTGCATTTCATTTAAAATGAGATATACTGGTTAGAATCTATAATTTAGTTAAATCCATTCTAAGACAAGCATTGACATCTTCAAAAGCTTACTGAAACTTAGCTTTTTCTGTAGTTATCTCTCTATGTGAAGTATTGCTACTAAAATTGCCTAAGGAACATTTTTTAACATTTAAGAGTTGATACTTGAACATAGTATTATGAACACAGAAATAGAGTGCCCTACAGGTAATATTTGTGAGAGATTAAGAAGACTCTGTCATGAGAAAAACAACCTTCAAGAAGTATCAAATAACAGTTATCTAATCGATTATATGCAGCATAGCCAGCAAGGGATATTTTAATCTTGTCATCTAGAAATTGGACCATTAAATATATGATTAAGAAAAGAAGTCTATAAGAATAATTATGGTTCATATGTATATATTTTGTGTTTATTCTTTTGTATTTTATATTAAGGAATGCCCTTCAAGATGAAAGAGACAGTTGTGAGTTTAGAGACTCTTCATTTGCTAACTTTAAGTTTCCTATCTGAGGACATATAAAGTAACAGCAGAAAAAGAAAATATAATTACAAGGGGAAGAGAAGAAAATAGAAGACTATGAAGAATCATTTCAATGCAATCCAGGGATGTGCCAACAACTCAGGTTGAGTCCCATCATGAGGCAAGATTTGCAGACTCCCTGGGAAAAGTAAGAAGATACAGAGGGGAGGGAGGAAGGATGGGAGTAGGGGGCAAGGGAGTGTGGGGAGAGAAAAAGAGTGAAAAACAGTGAGGAGGGCCAGGGGCACCTCAGGACAGAGAGAATAGTCTGAGAAACAAAGGAGAAATCTGTTTATCTACCTACTGGGGTCACTTCAAGGATCCATGGTCTAGACATCGCCTTTTCATTCATTTACAGGATATTGCTTCTGCTTATGTTACCTTGAGGGAATTTTATATGAAATCTTGAAAGTAATAAAGCTGCTCCAAATTCTATTAAGGATAAAATAATAAAATCACCAGTTTAACCAATCAGAGGATCGTGAAGGAGTCCGTTAAAGATGAAAGGGGGTGACTCCACTGCGTCACCAGGCAGTTTGGCCTCGGTGACTTCCCAAGATTATAAGACCAGAACACATGACAGTTCAGCAGGGATGCTGGGTCATATTTTGCCTTGCTCCACACAGGACTGTGTCCAGACAGAGAGGAAAATCACCCCAGGCAGCTGGCAATCTAGGCCCAGAGTTGTATAATGTTCTGGAAAGCCTGAGGGGATACTAGAGTAGGAGTACTCTGACCTATAGCCAACTGACCTGCAGCAAGAGATCAGACAACTCAAAGGGGACTGCAGAACTGTGGACATTGTCTCCAGTTTGGGAACATATAAAGCAGTCTGGATTCAAGACCCTGACACTGCCCTAGGTGTCTACAAGGAAAAGGGCCAATTTTCTGCTCTGGTGAGGGCCCCTCAGAGATGAGGGGTCTGAGACATTTATGAGGTTATTGTCTGAGGCAGAGTGAACTCTTATTACATGCCATGAACTTTTAATATGTCTTTTGTAATAGTTTTATAGTTCAGTCTTCATGACACTCTTGCAAGGTGTCCCCATTTTATAGTTGAGAAAACTTGAGGCCCAGAGGGGGCAAGTCACTTGTCCAGAGTAATAAGAGTATTAGAATTTGGGATAGAGCTGTCTGACTTCAAGGTACACACACTTGGGCTTTTGTCAAACTACCCAGCTCCCCTCCAAGTAAAATGCATGAAGCTGTTGGCATCCAGAGGGGATCCCACTCTCAGGAAGACATCCCACACCTATCCCTCCCCACATACACACAAAATTACCCCATCACTGGGAGCCCCTAGAAGTGCTGGTGCTGGCTTAGATTTCTCTTTGGGACATAAATTGTTCTGATAACTAAGGACAATGAATTTTTTAATCAAAAAAAAAAAAAAACACACATGGAGACTTAGTATATACTGGACATTACCAGATCCTGGGTCAATTTCTTACCTTATTCCTTTCTCTTTTTTCTCAAATGAGGGAAGGGGACAATTCACAACAAGGAATTGAGACCTGGAGGGCAGAGCATAAGAGAAGGGCAAACAAGGGACTATCTATAAGAGCACTGCCAGAGAGCCCAAAGGGCCAAGATTTCAGTTGATATGTTGCTTTAAGACAAGTTATTTCTCCATCCGTCAAAAAAGAATCAGATGGCATAATGATGTCTTGATATATAGTAAATAATTAACACACATTAGCTACTACTTTTTAGTTTTATTAATTTTATAGAGGGCAGAGAAGAAAATAATAAAGGCAATGAAATTGTGGAGAAAGGCACAAAATCAGGAGCTAGAAGAAAGCTATAATCCAAGAAAACCGAAAAGGAGAAAAGAAAAGGTAAAAAACAAAAAGACATTAAGAAGATAAAATAAAACGGCAGCCGTATATAATAATTGGGAAAGGAGGTCACAACCAAAAGGAGTTAGGAAAAAAAATAAAAATAAAGTAATTATTTAGGGATGTAATTATAGAATGAAGTGAAAATAAAATGTCTTCAGTCTTGGTCTCTCACACAAAGCTGCAAAGCCTATGCGGGTGAAGGAATTGGCAAGGAGGAGCAGCTCTTTAAGTTGCCCAGGGTGTGATAAAACAAAAAAGATGAGGAGAAGGAAAGAAGCAAGGTGGGGTATTAAACTAAATCAGCTTGAAGTGAATGGGAAAGGAGAAACCACAATAAAGAATAAAATCACCAAAAAAAAAAAAAAAAAAAAAAAGCAGAAAGTAAATAATCAAAGAGTAGGGAAAGAAGGGAAGTGAACTAGTGGGACAGACTCCAGGGAAGAGGACCACCAATGAAGAGTGGCCTTGGGGACAAAAAGAGAAGGGGACTGGTGAGCAATATGAGAGAAGCAAACTGAGAAAAGACTAGTATAAGGAAATTTGGGGTTTGGGTCTCTACTCTGGCCCAAAGGGACACTGACAGGAGAATGGCCACTTAAATCTCTCTGAACTCTCATTTCCTTCTTCAATTTTAACACAAGAAGATGGAGTTTGATGATCTAAGGACCTGACTAGAGTCCCCTTAGAACACTCTACAAAAATAGCTCCCTTACATCCAGGCCCCTCTTTTTCCACTTCAGTTGCTGGCTTGCAGGGCTCATTCAGGAGGTAGAAATAATTCCAAGGAAGTAAAGAGAAAAGGAAGACCAACATGTAAGAGCAACATAAAGCACACTCAGAAATAAAGAAACACATGGATAAAGTCTTACAGAAAAGAAAAAAACGACACCCAAACGAAACAAAATATTGTAATACCCACTGCATAGTAGGCATAGTGGTAATTAAAGTTTTCTTTTGTTATTAATACATATTTATTTTGTCTTTATACCCTTGTTAATATTCCTTAGTATCAATTCTCAATTAAAATTTTAAAACAAAACTATGGCATCCAAGTGGGTGGGCAGAGAAAGCATGAGAATGAATATGCCAGAGAAGAAAAAATATAGCTACATGCCTGCAATGAAAGAAAACTAAAAGAAAAATAATCCGATTGGAAAAGGCCTCAAAGATCCTATGGAGCTGGGACCTTTCAAAACAAAAATCGACAAACAATAAAGGTCTAAAACAGAAAAGTCCTAACAAAAAAATTTTGCAACTGGTGTACCTAGCCACTGGTGTGTCACATTTGGGTTCCTGATGTGACTATCTGGCCACTGGGCTACTGGTTGTAAACTGCCTCATCAATTTATCATAATTTGCTATGCCATTACTAAAAAATAATAAAATAAATAACACTAATTATCTACTTAAAAATAAAAAAGACCTACCTAGAAAAGCAAAACTTCACAAAGGGAACTTCATAAGAGAAAAATTAGAGAGAACAGCAGCTGGTTATGCTCAAATACATACAGGGGGAGAAAGCAAAGCTCCCTGTTACAACGTGCAGCTAAAAATAGATGATGAAATACTTATTATTTGAGCTGGAAGGAATCTTAAAGGTTAAGACAGGACTTGAAAACTGGTTTTGCAGTTCTGTGTGTCCGATGTGTGTCCTTCTGCTGGAGCGTAGGCTCCTGGCCACTGGGATCGTACCAGGTCACGTGCGTGTTTATAGTCACTGCAGAGGACACTGCAGCTGGTAGAGTGTAAAGATGTAATTCATGTTTGTAGAATGAATGAAAGAGGGAATTAGTGCATTTCATTCAACCATTTATTTTACAAATGTCTGGAGAGGCAGAGGGTGTCCTGACTGCCGGTTCAGATCTCATGAGAGGCAGAGAGTGTCCTGACTGCCAGTTCAGATCTCATGGCACTCCTCTGCCATCCTTCATTTGCTCCATGCCTCCTAACAAGGAATGCACAGAGTGGCCCTCAGGGAGCATGGCGTGGCCCAGGAGCTAAGAGCCAGCTCCACAGGTCCTGGCTCTCTCACTCTCTGGGGACCTCGGCAAAACCCTTTTTTTCTAAGCCTGTTTTCCTCTCTGTGAAATGCTCTGATTGAATCAAGTCATTTATATGATTTAGTTTAAGAAGGAAATAAAACCCTACCTTACTTCAAGGAAAATCTGTGGGACAAGTCTGGTTTTCATAGGAAATCTTGAATTGAAAGCAGCTTCCAAGACCTCTCAGAAGGACCATTCAGTTGAGCATCAGTTGATGAACGAGTGTGTACAATGTAATTTTTAGATATATATGAACAATCTTTAAAACTTTTTTCACACAAGGAAAAGAACTACACAATTCTTTCCATATCTGACTTGTCTTTGGAAAGTGGCACAGAACTTTCAGAAAGGTGAGTTTTAAAGGATTTTTATTAGTTTTCTGAATTTTGATAATTAGATTTTTTGCCTGTATAGAAAACTAATCATTGGTTCCTCACTAGTCTCCTTAAATTGTGAAGCCGGCTTTTGCCTCCTATCTTTAGAGCTGTGGACTAAAATAAAGGTTGTGCTTTAAAAAAAGAAAAACTTTCAAAATAATCACTGTTCCAATTTCAAATCTTGAACACTAAAAACTCTGATTTCCATTTGTGTATGTTGGGAACAACTTCAGGCTCAGCAGACAGGAGAAAGGCCAAAGGCAGCTGCAAAAGGGGGATGCTACAGGAGCTTGTGCCTGGCTCCTCCCTCCTCTGCACCCTGTCCTCCCTTCTCCCTTGCTTCTGCACCTCCACAGCTCACACAAAAGCCTCACAGGATTAGCTGCTCCCAAATAGCCTGAGGTAAAGATAACACATGTCCAGAAGATTAAAACGTTTTTGTCCAGAAGCTACTCTTTTCCTTCTGCAAAACTAATTATCTGAGTCTCTTCCACATGCATACTGATTTTTTTCCCTTATTTTCTATATCAGACAAAAGATGCCTTATTTATTTTTAATCGTCCCACTCCTCTTCTTATCTGTGATTATATACACTGTGCCTGTTGCAAATTCTTGGAGAAAAATAATTCAAATGATCTATTACTAGACTGTAAGTAAAACGAGGCTTCTGCTTTCACCTGAATTCTCAGAGAAAGACCCAAGGATTTTTGAACACTGGCCTAATGTTGTCTTGCAGTCCAATAAGTGTAATACATCATAACAATCCCTTAGTTTAAAGGGGTTTTGTAAGTTGCAATACACTGTTGTGTCACCTGATATTCAGATACATTTTGAGTAGATATTATCAACATGTGCAAGTGTCATGAGTGCTACAGAGTGGGTAGCCGAAGAACAGTGGGTAGCCGAAGAACACGCAGCCGCAGCTGGTGAGAAGCTGTTACTCTAACCAAATGATCCTACTTCCTAATTTAAGGCTCTTTCATTGCACAATGAAACAATGTTCTCCTGGTATTTTTCAGTTAAGAAAAGAAAGAAATGGCTTATGTCTTCTTCTACATATGCATAGAAAAGATTTCTCTCCCTTAGTAAGGTATAATCCTACCAAAGGGTGAAAGTCCAAGAAAAATTGGCCTAATTGGAAGAGAACAGAAGAATGAGGGGTAATTTGGCCCCAGAGTGCTGTCATCTTTGGGCTCATATCTGAAGTTTGCCTGTCTTACGTGTGTGACCTGACGTGTCCTGGTTCACTTTTCCTATCAAGTTCCATGGACTGTATTTACAGCAATGATTCCTGTTGTCTATTTGGATTCACTCAGGTATTACAAATCTACTTTATCTGATTTTCTTTAGACGGGGAAAAGTGAAAGTGCTTCTTTTCTGAAAGGAGAGGATACAGATATGAAAATGAGTGCCTTGTAAGGACTGCAGGCTGAGAGTAGTGGATTCAGTCTGAACGGACTAAATCAAATACAGCAAGCCCGCTAGTTGATGGTGTGTGTGTGTGTGTGTGTGTGAGACATCTTAAAGACTTTAGACTCATCTAAGAAAAAGTATTTGGATCATCTGAAAACAAAAACAAGAACTTAAAAAATATAGCCTTTTTATTTAAGAAACTTCAAGAGAAAAATGTGGAGGAGGGAGATAAACTTTTCCACAAATTTTAGAAAACTCCCATAACAAAAAAATGTCAGGTTTTGACTCTCCTTACTCATGTGGAATTAACAGTGTTCCCAGTGCTGTCTCAGGATGCTCTGCCTTCTGTCACTGAGGCTACCAGGAATAGAGTAAGGCTCACTCCATGGAATCCAAACCAGGTTTTTGTTTCTCTCGCACACCAACCATCACCAAAGGCTAACCTGACAGATACATGGTTCAATTACCTCCCACTCACAGGTGAGAAAAACACCAGGCAATTCAAAAAAGCCAAAGGGAGAAAGGCCACAGAGGCTGAGGAGTGAGGAAGCTAGACAAGAAAATTAGCTCCTTAATAATTTGGATGGAATTTTGTTCTAATCTTCCAAAATGCCCATTTCTAGACAGTGTCCTCTGCTAAAAATCTGCCACTTCAAACACACAAAAAAACAGGATTGCTCTTAATCCCTTAAATCATCAAAGTCATACTCACCAGCAGCTGTTCTGTCCTACTTCCTGGTGACTGCTCATCATCTGTGTTCCACCACAAAACTCATGGTGGTGCCGTCAAAAGAAGGGGGGGCAATGATCCTTGGCCCCAAGGGCTGCGAAGTGATGCTGATGACAGGCTTACCGTGCAGCTGGGCGAAGCCCTTGGCCCCCACGAGCTGGGATGTGGCGACTGGGGCAGAGGAGGAAGAGGTAGCAGGAGACTGACCAGAGGCTGTGAAGTATGGGGCCTCAGTGAATGTCGAAGCTGCCTCTTTCCTGGGGGGCTCTGTGCCCATCTGAGAGAGCTCACTGCTCCCTGTAGTGTGAGCAATTGGTGTGGGCTGCAGGGTGTTGGCAGGCAGGACGGTGGGCAGAAATCCAGGGTAGATCATGTAGGTGGGTCCATAGGCACCGGGACTCAGGGCTAAGGGAGGCACAGGGAGGGACATTGGAGCCACAGCCTGCTGCTGGGAGGTCATGGGTACATCCACATACTGCCCTGTCTCAGGGTCAAACAGTCTCCGGGTCACGGGCTGTACTGGCGTGTCCACCAGATAGTACTGGCCAGTCGTCACATCCAGGAGCATCTTGCGCTGGGTCTGCTGAGGCTGTGGCTGCTGGAAGGGATCTGTGGGGACAGGAGCTGCGCCTGCAGGCGCGGGGGCAGGCATGCCAGGTGGAGAGAAGCAGAGGACCTGGGGCTGGGCCCCCTGCAGGGCGAAGGGCAGCGGCTGTTGGTGGTAGATGGCAGTGGGAGGATGCTCTGGGCTCTGCGGCCCTGGACGGGCAGCTACCGGCTCTCGAGGGTTGTCAGGTTTGGTACGCCAAGCTGGACGGCTGGTTCCACTGACCTGGGAGCCTTTGGAGCCGCTGGGGACCTGACTGCGGGCGCTCAGGGGGGGCAAGCTGCAGAGAGTGGTCGTTGAAGAGGCTGGGGCCCCCTCCCTCCCAGCCCCAGGCCTGCCTGGAAGCTCCCCAGCTGCAGAGCTTCCTTTCAGGGGGATAGTCAGATAATTCTCACAGTCACTATGGTTCTTTTCCAAAGTGCTGCCATTTTTCCTGTTGGGCACCTCATCGAGAGGTGCCCTGGTGGCTGGAGAGATCTTGAGGGACCGCAGGCCCTGAGACTTGATGCCCTTTGCTGCCGAAGGACTCTCCGGAGAAAGCCCTTGTGGGAACTTGCCGGCGACCCCCCCAGTTTTCTGGGGGCTGCTGGCGCTCACCGTGAAGACGTTCCGGTTGCTGGGCAGTGGTGGGAGGGGCTGCAGGGGCTGGGTTCTGTCCACCTCCTTGTGGACCGGGGGGATGTAGAGGGACCGGGGCCTTTCCCGGGCCAGGTTCTCGAAAGCAGCGGCGCGAGCCGACACGCTCTCGGCGCTCGGGTTGGAGTTTCTCCGCTGCAGACGCTCCGTGGGCGCCCCTCGCGGGGCCGCGGCGCCCCTGCTTCCTGGGCCTCGTTCTCCCGCCTCCCCCAGGCGTCTGGCCAGCTTGTCGGGGTCCCTCTCGGCCTGCCCGGCGCCTTCCCTCTCCTCACTGGCGATGAGCGACAGGACGTGGCTGTCCGTCATGATGGGCAGGGGGTCGCTTTTGCGCTTCCACTCGTTCCTGTCGAAGCTGTACAGCTCTTCCATGGACCTGACGGCTGCCGTCAGCTTCTCCAGGGCGTTCCGAGACGGCGTAGGGCCTTTGCCGTCCTCCTTGGCCTCCTCGTCCTTGGCCTTCTCTGGGGTCTTCTGAGCAGAAGCCTTGGAGACGATCTTGAGCACGGGCAGGTATGAGCCCTGCTCGGGCTTGTTGGGGGCGATGGTGGCCACGGGCAGCCTGCCAGATGCCCTGTGAACCAAGACTGTCCCTTCCAGAGAGGAGGAATTCAAGCCACCTCTGCCCAGGCTCTCCCTCAGCTCTCGGTCCATGCTGTCTTCTCTCTGGTTCACCACAGCCTGGCATGTAATCACCATGGGGGAGAGGGATCTGGACCCACCAGCTGCAGGAGCCAGCTGCCTGGCTTTGGGCCCCATCAGCGCCTGCTCCGGGGTCACACTGCCCTTGTCGCTGCTATCCCCTGACCCTTTGATTAGTTTCCTGACATCTCTCACCTGGTGGAGGGGTCCCTGAGCCTTGGATTTGTCTCTGACGTCTCTCACCTGGAACTGGGGCACTTTTTCCAGGTTGTCCCCCCGGAAGAGCTTCTGCTGCACCCTGCTGTTGTCCTCAATGGTCCTGAGGAGGTGAGAGGCGCTGCCACCGGCCAGTTTGGGCGTGAGCAGCTTGGCAATGTTGAAGTCGGAACTTGGCTGCTGCACACTTCCCAGCCGGATCTTGATTTCCGGAGCCTTGGGCCCGATGGGGGTAGTGGAGGTGGCCTGGGCAGCCGGGTACTTGGTGGCCTGTTTCACTGGCTGCTTGTCTTTGGGCGTCTGCTGGATGTTGGGGACAAAGAGACGAGACATGATGGTGGACTTGCTGGCAGAGATCTCCCCGAGATCAGCCCTCCAGTCGCCCCCTTTGGGGAGCTTCAGCTTCCCGATGGGGGCTTTTTCTTCTCGCTTCTCGGCCTCTTTCTCTTTCCACGATCGGAATGCGCTGTTCTGACTCCTGAGGAAGATGCCCTTGACAGTCTCTGAGGCACTCTTTTTAATTTCACACACTTCTTCTGCGTGTCCATCTGCGAAATTTCGGCTGGAGCCTGCATTGCTCTCCCGAGGAGCACTGGCTTTGAAAATTGGCGATTTAGACCCGGCTATAGACCCCTCCCCACCGGGGTCTGACA
The DNA here is from genome assembly GCA_030015415.1 of Cynopterus sphinx. NCBI lineage: Eukaryota > Metazoa > Chordata > Mammalia > Chiroptera > Pteropodidae > Cynopterus > Cynopterus sphinx. The sequence goes on from CM057382.1 coordinate 123,818,966, forward strand.
CGCTGAGCACCGTGTACTCGGAGCTGGCCTCGGAGTGGCGAGAGTTCTGCCTCTGCAGGCACCTCTCCCGATGCTTCTCACCCCCAGGCGGGCCCTCTAGCTCCTTGGAGGTGCTGGAGAGGCTGTGATGAGATGTGTCAGTGACTTCTCCCCTCTCCATTTTGAACTCATGTTCCCGCTGCATCTTCTTGGAGATGACATTTTTGAGCAGACTGGAAGCAAACGTGGATTTCTTCTGGGGGCCCTCCACACGGGAGACAGGCTTGCTGCCCTCAGAGGTCTCCGAGCCATCGTCTGTGTACACTGAGCCAGGACCTTTGTTGGCACCTTTGGTGGTCTTGCAGGGCCCAGTGGCTGAGCTGGCTTTGCTCTCACTGCGCAGATTCAGAGGCTCCAGAAGGGTGACCACGCGGGAGCCGGTCTGGACCTGCTTCTGGAAACACAGAGGTGTCTCCACGTGTTTGATTTCCCCCTCAACTTTGCTGACCACGAACTCCAAGGCCTTGGTCTGGGACTTCCTCGAGTGGATGTAGAGCTGGTCTGCAGTCGTCCTGGCTCCAACGCCCTTCCTCAGACCTGCGGCCACCGAGGCCGCACTGCTCCTGAGCAGGCTCTGTTCCACCCTGGCGCCAACACCTCCACATTTCAGGTCCAGGAAGGTTGACCAGCGTCCGAAGCCGACTTCGGAGAGTGTGGAAGACTCCCGAGAGCTGATGTTCAAAGCCTCGAAGTAGGGGTAAGCGAGGCTCCGGAAGGCGCGGGAGGTCAGGTTTCGCACCTCTTTGTCCGCATCGTCCAGTTCACTCACGGCGCTGGAGGCCCCGCTGGAATAGTCCACCAGCTCCCTGGCCCGGACGGCCCCGCACCGCGTTTGCAGGCGAGCAGGGACAGCGATGAATTTCTTCGCATGGTCCTGAGCCACCGCTGCAGCCGGGTCTTGCTTCAGTGAACTGGACTTGTGTTCAGCAGCTGTAGAGACGCGGAGGCTCATGTCGCCTTCATGCTTGGCAGCATAAATAATGTTTTGCTTTGCACGCACGTTGCTAGGCTCATTTATAGCCCGGGAAGTCGGTTTGATTGATAGGAGGATCTGGCTCGCTGCATTCCCACAGCTGCTTGCGGCGGCTGCTACCCCTAAAGCTGCCTCCGGGGGCTGCGACAAGGGCTCAGGCGGAGTGGCAGTGCCAGGGCCAGTGGGTGGAGGAGTGGGGCCGCTGTCAGAAGGGCCACTGCCCACTTCTGTGCTGCTGGTGTTGCGACCACTGCTGCCTGCGCTGGGGCGGGTGGGGTCACTGCTGGTGGGGCTGGGTGTCCGGGTGGCATTGGTGCTGGGAGTGGTGCTGAGGTAGCAGCTGTTGTCCTCTTCAGTCGGGGTAGTGACATCCCCCGGGGTCTCGTCGCTGCCACCAAAAGAAGCATAGTCCACGAAGGAATAGATCACGTTGTTGTCCTCGAAATCCCAGCGGGAGGCCAGCCCCACGTCGAAATCCATGTCTTGTTCAACCTCACTCAGCTGGATCTCGTGGGTGGTGATATAGTGAGGCTCCTCGTTTGGGGGAGGCCCCCTGCTGCCCTGAGACTTGGCAATAATGTCTCTGCACTGTGTTCCATCTTCTCCGATACCTACATCCGCACCCCCTCCTACTTTTTTCCCTCCCACTCCTCCCCCGGGCTGGCAGCTCACTGCACTCTCACCACTGTCGCTCTCAAAGCCTAGAGACGAAGACGAGGTGGCCAGAGCCCCTGTCAATGTGGTGGTTTCATCCAACTTGGAAAGGCCACTTTCTGCTTTGTCCCCCAAGGAAGAGGAGGAGGAAGAGGGGGAGAATGACAAGTTACTGCACCCGTCATTGCAGTAGAGTTGGGGTCTGGAGAGTTCCGAGGAAGCAGGATTCTCCTGGGAGGTTGGATCCTTGCACTCTTGACCACTGGGTTCATCCTGGGTTTTCTCTTTGGGACTCCCGGAGGGCCTTTGATCCCCAGATGAGTGCTCCAGTGTTAGTGTCACGGTCCGGGGACTTTCCTTCTGGACTCCAGCTGAAGCACACATCTCTACATATTTCACTTCTTGCTGGGAGGAAGCCGATGGCTTGGGCAGCGGCTGCAGCTGCTGCTTTAGCTCCTGACTCTCTTGAGCTCCACTCACCCGGTCCCCCACCTCCCTCAATCTGGCCTGCGGATCCAGCTCAGGAGTAGCCGCTTCCATTCTGAGCATTCGCCTTGGTTTCGGCAACAGGAGGAAACAGCGGTGATCGCTTGGGCTGTCCTGGATCCCTCCTCGGCACTGGAGGGGCTGCAGAGTTGCCTGAAGCAGCGTCCCACGTGCCTGGACTGGCCCCAAGGCTGTAGGCACCACTGCCACTGCTGCCACCACCTCCCAGTTCTTCAGCCCCTGTGGCGAGGCCGGGACAAGCCTGAGGGAGGTGGGAAGGCTTCTGGACGGGGTGGCAGAGGTGGTCTGTGGCCAGGGGGCTGCTCCTGTGGCCGAGACTGTGGCCACCTTCCTGTAGCTGAGCTGTTCTGTCCAGTTGTTGGCCTGGCACCGTCGGCAGCTAGTAGTGTGAATGCCAGCAGCCGCAGAAGGAACAGCATCTGTAGGTCGACCCTGGGACTCCCAGAAATGAAAGGAAAGCATGTGCTGTTTCTCCTGAAGCCTTGTCCCTTTCCTAGATGGGGCAAGAGTGGGTCACGTCATTCCAGAAATATTTTTAGTGTCTATTCCCTAGTTATAGTGAAACCATACTTGAGGATAGAGAGGAGGCTCTAAAATGAAAAGAGAAGGTTGGGGGGTAGGAGGCATGTGGGTTCTAATTTAAACCAAACAAATGTCCTATGTAATCTATTATAGTGTTGTCTAGCAAGTATGAAAGTATTCTTCACTTACTGCCACTTTTACTCTCAAGTCTGATTAAATGTTTTCTTCCCCTTTGTTCTTAAATAAAATCTAAATTCTGCATTGCACTTCAAATCAATTAAGGACAATCCAGAACAATTTCAAAATCTCCCTTGGAATATGGTAAACTTTGTTTGCCTCAAAAGCTAAATATTTCCTTCCTCTTTCATCTCAAATTAGATGAGTTCTGGTAATAAAACTTTTTATAGGAATAAAATGTTCCATCCTCTTTTCCCCAAAGTTACACTCTATGAAACATAATCTGTTTGTTTTGAAATAGGAAAAGTCCCTTCTAGAATCCTCACTGTGCAGATTCAAAGTATAAAAGGGCATTTTAAAGACTTAAAACATAACACTTTATATAAACTTTTTATTATAGTGACTAAAAAGGAGAGTATGGGGTCAAAATTGACACTACTTCAGCTCCCAACACGATCCAATCAATCTCAAAATAGTTCCCTAACTAAAACTGTGACAAGACAATAAACCTCCAATTAAATATAGCATGAGCTGCAGCCTCCCGATTCAGTTACACTGGCTGAACTCCAGACCTGCAGGGCACCAAGTCAATAGGCACGAAAGAACAACGAACACACTTACCCTTCATGAGTACAGTGTAGCTTGGAGGGAGGTTCAGAGAGGAAATGTGACCCGCTGGCATGCCCCATGGAAACAAAGCCAAAATCCCAGTTCACTGGCTCTGAGGTACATCCATTTCAGACAATTCAGTAGTTGTGCAGGTGAATTTGCCAAGCAACCCAGATGGGGGTTCTGTGCTTGCTATCCTCAGGGCAGATCACTTGGGTGATCGGTGGAGAACCACAACTCTTGGTTTTGGTGAGATCTGGCCCTCATCACCTGCCAGGCCCAGTTCCACCACTATACATAGCCTATGTGTCACTTATACCGATTGAATAAAGCACTATTTTAAACATCCACGTTTGTGAAGAACAAAAATAACACCGTCGACCATCCCCTTCCAACATGAAAGCCACCCCCGCACAGAAAAATGTTCCTTCCTCTGGTTAGGCGTGGGGGTAGGTATGGAGTGGGAGCTTCAAATGGCTGAAGCATTTACCTTCCCATAGTGAGATGTAGACAACACAGCCCTGCCACTCTTCCCACAACTTGCTTCTGCCTATATCATTGACATTAAAAACAGAACACGAGGAAAAACTGGAAGTATCAAGTCTCACGATGTGTAAATGAAGCCAGAGCATAAGGTGAAGAGAGTAAAAGAGAAAAGGAAAGGGAAAGAAACAGAGAGGGAGAGAAGAAGAGAAGAAAAAAGAATTTGCCAATTTGCTATCAGCTTTATGATTACGGGGACCACATTCAGTGGCACAAAATCCTAGAATCTTAATGATAATAGAAAATTTTAAATAATGATGATTATAAGTAAGACTTAAAAGTGCTTCCTATGTGCAAGGCACTATTTGGAGAATTTTTAAATGTGAATATATTAATTTTTTAATCCTCATAACAAACTGAGTTAGGTATAATTATTATAGTGACTTTATAGATAGGAAAGTTGAGTCACAGAGACAGTAAGGAATTACAGAGCAGAATTCAAACCCAGGTTGTCTGGCTCCAGAGCTTGAATGTTTACCACAACGTTACAGTGCCTTGCTGACTTCCATGCTCAAATACCTCCGTGGCACGTTGATGCTCAGTTGGAAGGAAGCATTGTACCCACCAGGAATTTCATCTGCATGACCACAGATAAACCATATAACCATTTCTTGGTTTTCTTCTCTCTCTCTTTTTTATTTTTAATATCATCAACCTGTGTATACATTATATAGTCAGGGATTAAGGAAATTGACACTATAAATAAAATGAAGTAAAATATAATTGGCTCCTTCAGGCAAACAGAGTGTTTTTAATCTTCCATTTTATCTTTGCTTTGAGGCCTTGAACAATAAATCCCGAACACTGTCTCAAGCACTGTGAGCCATACACACTTCATAACTGAATAGAGGACAGAGTTTCTGCCCACCAAGACAGCTATAATCTAAGGAGGAATTTTTCCATCACTTTCCATATGGCCCTGTCTGTCACGATAACTTGATAGATTTCAGTAGTTCCCCCTGCAGCTGGCAAACTACAGCACTGAAAAGTCAGATGCTCTGGGTACAGTGCATAATTGCTTAATGCCTGAAGTTCTGGAAACCAACTTCTAGAGTCTTATTTCCTCCAGAGAGCACAGTCCTAGCTGAAGCTCCTCAAGAGACAAAGAGAGAGGTTATCCTAGAAGAGGTACTTACCTCCAAAATATTTGTGTGGCTCCTTTTCTCTTTTCTATACGAATGGATGCAAGTGTAGGAAAAAGTTTGTAGGAAAATCTTTTTCAAATAAAGTCAATTTCCAAAAAGTAGGATTTAATTTAAACCACAAATTCTATTTAAAAATACAAAGAGAGAATTTGGAGGGCAAATTAAAAGATTTAAAAAATAAAAAAGAAAAACTCATAAATGAAAAACAATGACCACTTGAAGGGTAAAGGGAAACAATTACCCCAAATTGCCTGCCCTCTGGCATTTTCAGAGTTCCAGGCAGTATATATTACTATGAGATAGGCTCAATTCTGTTGAAATAATTTGCAGGCATTTGGTAGGCATGGAGCCTTTTATTCCTTAATATGACTACAATCATTTTTTTTACAGATGAACTCAGTGATTGCCTACCTGATCTCAACTCTTGAGCAATTAACAGTGACTAATGTCACAAGTATCAGCCCATGTTAAGCAGACACACTTGCCAGACTAGGCACGGTATATTTGGTAGATAACTTTATATGGGAATTCAAAGAGCAATAAAGGAAATGACTCAGTGTCATTATTTTTACCTCTACAGAGAAAGTTTCTTAACATCCCCTGAAAGTCTTGTGAGATGTATCATAGTATGGAAAACTTTAACATGATTAAAGAAATTAAGAATGAAGGCCAGTCTATCCACCAACTAGTAAAGGGGTATGGTTATACTTCAGGTCTCTGACAGTGGCACAATATGATAGACAAGTAAATCATTCAAAAGGAAGAAAAGTTTATCAGAGGCAGACCACTAGACTAGAAATGAAGAGATAGGTTTAAACTCTGACTCAAAATAGGAGCCAAAGGGTGATACCAAACACAGACATTCTCAGGATTCTCTGAGTTAACAGGAGAGAGGAATTCTCTAATTACTTTAAATTTTGTATAAGGCTTTCCATAAACACCTGCGCACCTATTCCTGCATGCCTATTCCAGCACCCTTATGTAAAGGAGGCTCTTCTTTTGGCCACTGGTTAACACCCAGAGTGTGGCCCAGGTAAGCACACCTAAGAATTACATCCAAAGGAAAGGCACCATATTATTTATATTTTTCTTGGGGGCACCAAAGAGTGTCTATTTGTTTAGTTATTGAAGTAAATGCTTTACACATTTTAGCTTGTTTAATCTTCTCAAAAAACACTGTGTGAGAGAAATTAGTATTCCCATTTTCTAAATAAAAAATTGGGGTTAAGTGGACCATGTAGTCTGCATGACTTTTCACAATTATTAAGGGCTGGAACCCTGACTGACCAGCTGTGAGTGACTCAAGTCCGCACTTGGTTGGTGATTGAGCACTCGACCCATGAGGTGGAGGTCACAGACTCATTCCCACTGCTGGCCAATTAGCTGTTCTACAGCTTCAACCAGCTGCCTGCAAACAGGACCAGCTGGTCACCATGGAGTCCAAGGAAACGGAGAGGCAGGATTTGTGTAAAACTATCCCCGCAAATAGAATACAGCATGTACCACCAGGATGAATAAGTGGCACTATCTTCTTGTGCAAAGAAGAGCATATTATTGTAGACTCATGCCATGCACATTGCAGACACAACCTCTTAACTATGCCCTTGAAACTTGGAAGGACAGGAAGGAACAGTTCACCACCAGAAATAAAACTTTAACAGGCACTCAAGCCTGCACTCAGAGGGCAGAGGTGATGCAAAAAAAGGTTCTTTATTTTTCCTCCATGAGTATCAAGCAGTTGCTCTCTCTGGTCTCTTTTCCTCCTCCCCTCCTCTCTCAATGATCTCATAGATGTTTGGCCTCCTTTTCCTCACCCCCATTCCCCATCTTCTTCCTCTTCGCCCCTGATGATAGTTTTCATGTGATTCTCTTTTGAGTGGTTGAGGTTTTGGTATTTCAGATCTTACTGGATAAAGGAAAAGTATACCTTTCAGACCAATGTCAAAGGGAAACATTGACAGAACAAATATGTCTTCCTCTATGTAATACTGCACTTTGAAGAACCTAACTGTAAATGTTTGCTCCTCTGTTGCTATCCCAGCCTGCAGGAGGCAGGGTCCTGAGAGGCAAGATGTGGAGGGTGCCTCCCTGGTCTGGGACAGCAGCTCAGGGAAGATGCCTTAAGGCTTTACTAACTCACAGTGACTTTTTTCCAGTTGGTGATGAAACAGAATTTAAATAACCAGTCAACTCAGCTGCCTATCTACAGTATAACATGTATGGTTTCTATGATTTTAGAAAGAATGTGTTCTTTGCCCTTTAATTCTTGATATTGCATTTTGGGGGCTAGGATCATGTTTGTGTTTTGTGTTACTTGGGAAAATATTTCTTCCTTTCCACATTTCTGACTTCAGACTTCAGCTATTTCAAACATGAGCCTTTAAAGATTTACTCAATATTTTATTTTTCGGCTTTTTATTTTCTATGAATACTTTGAAGATCTACGAAAAGATTTTAAGATCTCATTTCTTGATTTGAATCTCACATTCAAATCTGCTGAAAACTCAAGTACTAAGATGTAAATTAAGCAACTTTTTAGAAAACATTCTGATAATTTCTATCATACAGAATAAGAACACAAGGGTTCAATAATATATGTACAGTCTCCGGCCATGCTACCTGAACAAGCCTGATCCCATCTGATCTCAGAAGCTAAGCAGGGTCGGGCCTGGTTAGTACTTGGATGGAAGACCACGTGCTGTAGATATAAAAAATTTTAAAAAAGGGATTGTAAGCTGACAAGGTCCTTGCAATCTGTGAGGTCAACCAAGGGTTGCCTTGCCTAAAAAAAAAAAAAGTCAGAAAAAAAATATTTACAAAGATGTTTATTGCCACATGCAAAAGGTTGATTAAGTACAGTGCACGGAGACTGTGACACTTTGTGTAGACATTAATTCTACAGATATTAAATGAACAGAAACATATATTCCAATCTTGAAAGAAGTCTCATGAAAAGAAAGTTACAGAATAAAACATAATAGTATGATTGCATTTCAAAAATAATAATAAAACTCATTAAGTGAATATAGTTTTATCAACAGAAAATAAATAGAAGTAAACACTACACTAACATTGTTTTTGTATACATGGGAAAGTAAGATTGAACAATTCTTATTAAACTTTCCTTTATGCTGCTAAGTGTCTGAACTGTTACAATAAACATGTTTTTTTCATTTATAATAGAAATAATTTTATTTTGGGAAATTTTAATTTCTTTTCTATAGACTTTCCTTAAGCTCATTCGGCTTAGAATTGAAGCAAAGATAACTAACACAGAGGCAGATCAAAGAATTTGCAGCTGTGTTTCCTTATTTTATTAATGTAAGAAATGAAGTTGAGAGAATTTAAGTAGCTTACCAAAGGTCACAGAGCTATGAGAAGCAGAGGAGGACTAGAATCCAGTCTCCTGACCCCAAATTCAGTGCTTATTCCCGTGATGCTTAAATTTTGCCAAAAAAAATTTATGTTCTCTACAAAAGCAAATAATTTCATGGAGGTGTTATGTTTTACCTTAAAAACTAGTGTGAGCTAAATGAACAAACTACTGCCAAATGCAACAATATAGGTGAATCTCACAAACGTTATATTAGGAAAAAGATGCCAGCTGCAAAGAGACCATAGTAAACAATTCTATTCATATAAAAGTCTAAAACAGGCCAAACTAATCCCTGGTGTCAGAAGTCAGGATAGTGGTGACACTTGGTGATGGTGTCAGAGAAAGGGCTAAAGGGGCCTCTGCAGCGCTCTTGCCCATAGTGAGTCCGCAATAAAATTGTGTTGACTGTGCCCTTGTCATCTACAGTCTTCCCTCAGGTGATTGTTTCCTGGTCCATGGTTTTAATGCTTTGCATTGGCCAATGGCTGCCAGCATTATGGTTTTTGCCTAGACATTGTTCCTCAATTGCCGATTTGTATACTCTGCAGGCTACTTGTTGCTTTCATGTATATGACAACAGGCATCACAGATGTGACATTTCAAGAAGGAAACTCTTGTTTGTTCATGCCACCCTCCCCTCTCCCCAGCCAACCTTATCCTAGTCTTTTCTATCTCGATATGTGGAACTTCCATTATTTGAGACCTGGTTCCTCCCTTTGCTCACACGCATACCAGTTTTTTATAAGTCCTCTTAAATCAGCCTCCAAAACATATCCCAAATCGTTCCCTACTCTGCATTTCCTGAGTCACCACCATGGTCCAAACCTTTTCCATCTTACACAGCCTCCGAGCTACTCTCTCTGCTCCTTATTTGCCCTACTGCCATCCGACTCCAGTAGTCAGAACGATTTTTTTGCAAATACAAATCAGCTCTGCCACTCCCTCTCTTAAAACCCTTTCCTTTGCACTTGGGATAAAATCTAAACCACACTAGACCTAGCTCCCACCTGTGTCTCCAGAGTTTATTGTGAGCAGTCACAACAAACTCTGGTCACAGCAGTTTTCTTTCTCCCTGTGTTACTCTTCCCTGCCTTGGGCTGTCAAATTTGAAAACTCTTCCTCCCTTCCTCTGGCTCTTTAAAATGTGGCTTCTTTTTATTCTTCCTGTTTTAGCTTAATCTTCATTTCCTCAGATCTTCCCTGACCATGCTGTCTAAAGTGGCTCTCAGGATGACCAGGTGTCTCAACACCCTGTATGTTACATCACATTACATGACAATTACTTTTATAAAATTGTTGTCCTGGTTTATCGCCTATTTTTCACACCAGAATTTAAATTCTCTGCAGGCAGGGGTCATGTCTAACTTGTTTATTGCTTTAATCTCAACATCTAGGAAAATATAAGCTTCACAGAGGCAGAGATTTTCTTTTCTTTTTTTTTTTCTTTTTTACTCTTGTTCTCTGATACTGTGCCCAGTGCCTACAAAAACGCTACACAATAGGCACACAAGAAACTTTTGCTGACCATTGAACAAAGGGTAGAGACCCAGTAAATGCTCTTTTGTTTTTATTATTCAATCAATCCATTAGTTAATAAACAGTTTAATTATTACTTTTGGGTAACTGAAGAGAAGCTAGCAAAATCATTTAGAGAGAATTCTTCTTAAATGAATAGCTTAAAAGATTTAGAACCATGCATCAAACCTTTAAGATCTATGGGCATTATTAATATGTTGTTTATAAACAGTCACATCCAAAGTCCTTAGAAAACACTTAGCACTCAAAAGTTAGCAAACTAGTCCCTCATTATCTTCTTTACCTTATAAATTTGCTTGGTAACAAACTTTTAAAAATAATGCAAAAATAGACTTCCAAATAGTGTTATCGAATAATACAAATTCAAAATGAATAAATTATAAAATAATGACTTTTGTTTACAGTTCAACTCAACAGTTGATGCAGTAAATTCAGAGTAGGCCTCTTTGGCATATGCCACAGCACTTCATCAAACTAGTCACTGCCGCCAACACAACTCTTTGCTGTCTGTCAATTGGCCCATTATATCTTGCAAGAACCTCCTAGGCCAAAAGAAATCTCTGAATATATAGTCTTTAAAAGGCCAGAGGTCATTAATTAAGAAAGACTCATGACTTTAAGTTCAGAAAGCTAACCATTTTCTTCCAGCAGCCACCGGTGATGAAGGGAACAAGGAGATCTTTCACTGCTGAGCTTCTAGTCTTAGTGGGATTACTGAGGAAGGAGAAATCAGGCAGATGCATTTCAGACCACAGACCTTTTTTATATTTATAATAAGATGTTTTCCTAGTAACAGTTTATTTTGCTGAAAACATTTAAATAAAAACTTCCAGAGCTTCTTTTGAGAAGATGGTTTCACATTCCTGGTCAAGCACCTGCCTGACTTTAATGGGCTCCTATTTTAGTCCCTGTAAATATATATCCCCTTCCTTAAGACTTGAGTTAGTCTCTGTATAATTACCACACACACACACAGCCTCTAAAAAGAGATTAGGTACAGAGGATCTTTCTGACTCTGTGAACTGTCCTCTCTATATGCCCTTAGCAGCTAGAGAAGCAAACTCATGGGTGTGGAAGCCATTCTAACTCAACACAACACACTTCTAATATGATAGTTCACAAAACACTCTTACTGACTCGGGAGCATGTTCTCCTAGTTTTGAAGGGTCTTCTCACCTGAGTTCTCTCCAGTGTCTTAGTGTGACTAAATCAATCTTTGTACATTTCTAGATAAGAACTAACAAACAGCTGAAAAAGTCTCCTGTGTCACTATGACCTTGTCTCCTTTATTCCTGGTGAATTTCAGATTCCACCTTAACAACAACAGATCTGGCTTAGTACATGGGACCAGGAGACATTCATCCTTGGGCTTTCTCACTCTCTGAAGGCCATTTTAATTCCCATTAGAGTAACAGGCTGCTTGGGCTTCTAAGATGGTACCAAAGCAAAATACAAGCAAAGTCAAAATTAACCTTGGAAATTTTTTTATATTGCCCATAAAGTCTTATTTCAGGGTTTTGAATATACAGCCCTCAATAATATAATATTGGAAGTGCATACTTATGTACAATATGTAAGTGCACATGTTTATTTAGTATATAAAAAAATATATATGCAAAATAATATAACACTATTTTTCAGCCTCTGACTCCCACAGAAAGAATGTTTGAATTTGCATAAATTAATTGTATTTGAATTCAAGGTTCAATACTTCAGATGTGAGAGGTGACTTTTAGCCTGTAAGTTCTATCTTAAAGCCTTGCTTTCTGTTCTATGCTTAAAACAAGCCCATTGGAAACAGTTGTACACCTTAGATACTGTTTCCATGGAAAAAAAAATTAATGAATACCCACTACCTTACTTAAATAAATCAAATAGTCATAAGAAACCCATATCTTGTCACCCATAAATCATCTGATAACCCAGAAAGACAGGCAGTTTTTTTCTTTCCTAGCCAGAGCCTTTATCTTTTCGAATTTCTATTTCTTATTTGCTACCTTTCTTCTATAAAATGATTCATTCATCTGGTTGACTTTCAGTGTGGGACTTGAGTTTTTGTAAAATGTTCTATTTCTAATATTGTGATATGCAATCAAATTTAAGTTATTTAAAATGGCTGAAGCAAATGCCTCGTATATGTGTGAAGGGTGAGGAGGACTAGATTTTACAAATTCTAAGCAAAGTGTTATACCTCTCAGAATGAACTTCTAGACTACATGTTTACCTGTTTGCTAAAAAGGATGCATCTTACTCAGTTCTTTCCTTGAAGAACTGCACTTCTTAAAGTTTAGCTTCCACTGTTACTGCCCGGAAGACTATACTAATGACTCGATGGAGAGAGTAAGAATGCTCTCCTCTGAATCTGGTGAGTGGAGAAAGCCCTTAATGAGACACCAGGCAACTCTGTAAACTTAAAATAACAATAGCTAATAGGGTCATGGAGAGGATTAAAGGAGTAAAACATGTGAGAAGCTTAAAATGTTTCCCAGCATACAGCAAGGCCTCCATTGGTTTTGGTACTGCTTTAGTGCTGGTGTCATGACAACAGGCATCCTGGGAATGAGTTTAGATCTTTTTGAACTATCTAATGAAGCTTTTATAACTTACTCACCCAAGATACTCCAAAGATATATAAAAGGCAAGTAGAGATCAGCTGTAAGACTAGACAGTCACTTAGAAACAAAGATTTAGCCAAGCCTTTCATCCTTTGTAGTAGCCCTTGGTGGACAAGAAGTGAGCTCGTGATTTCCCTGTTGGGGAATAAGTAGAAATCTGGAGGAAGAAAGACTCCATAAGCCATTTGGTTCAATCCAATTATTTTATTTATTTATTTAGGAAGAATTATGACTTTTTTTTTTACAAGTCTTTGTATTTTTTAAATTTATAAATAATTTTTATTTTTCAATTAGGGTTGACATTCAGTATTTTTAAATATTAGTTTCAGGTGTACAGCATAGTGGTTAGACATTTATATAATTTATGAAATGATCCCCCTGATAAGTCTAGTACCCACCTGGCACCATACAGTTACGATATTGACTATATTCCCTGTGCTGTGCTTCATATTCTCATGACTATTCTGTAGCTACCAATTCATACATCTTAATCCCATCACCTTTTTCATCCAGCCCACCAACCCTCTGAAATCTGGCAATCACCGGTTTGTTCTCTGTATCTATGAGTCAATCCAATTACTTTAAACTTGATAAAATTGAAAACAAGAGAAACGCCAAGGTAGCAGCCACGAGGCCACTATCAGCAGGTCTATGCTACAAGTAGGTCTTCTTCCCCATTTGTCAAATTCCATGAGGAAAGGAAAACCAAAGTCTCATTTAACCATAAAATGGAAGCATAGCCTAACTTTCTTTAAATAAAGCAAAGTCTATGTAATTTTAAAATTAATCCTACTTCAGAGATTTAACTCATCCTACAAAGTTTTCAGATAAAATAACAAGGACAAGGGTATCTGTTTTGTTTACTCACATATTCCAAATGTCTAGCAGAGTGCTCTGTAAATATGTGTTAAAGAAAGAGTCATAATATTAAAGAGATGTAACTTGACGTTCTAAGGAGAAAAGACATCTATACAACGCTGAGAGGTGAAGCAGGAAGACCAATTAGGAGCCTAGCATTTCAGTCCAGGTGAGAGCTGATGGGATCTTGGACTAGGTGGCAGCAGCTGAGGAATTCTGTCTCTGGCCCAACTGCCGTGTCTAAACAGAGTGGGCCTAACTGTTTGGGAGTACTGTGCAATATGTACCCATTCAGCCCTGTCCTTACTTCTACATCTTCTTGGATAGCATCTCTTTAAAGCCCAACTTAAAGTTGATATTCATGTGAAGCTATAGCAAACTTCTGCCCCACCCTAGGCCAAATTCACTGCCACTTTTTGTTTCCATGACATTTTGCCACTACTTTTATATAATACTTATCATATTGATACTTATATCATAAAAAAAATATAGCTTTACATAGTCATAAATTTGTTTTTCCCCTAATAGATTGTGAACCCCTGAGAACAGTGGATATGTTTTATTAGTCTTTATCTTTGTAACTAAACCAAGATTAATTCCTGCCCCTGGTAAATGGTCAGCAAATAAGTAACAATTATTTTAGATCCAGTTCGATAAATTTTATTTTAAAGAGGGATATATTTTTGTCTTAAACAGTTTTAACTTAATCGTATAGTAACAACAATGTGTAAAATTATTCTTTTTTTGAGAAGTTATGTATTTTAACAGTTACAATTTTTAAATAAAGGAGAAAGACCATCATGCAGAATAGTTCAAGCATAACTTGTTTTTGGTTTAGTTTTTCATCAGAAAAAAAGAAATCAGAATCTCAGGCGTTCACTAATTAAGTCCCAAGTTATTGGCCTTGAAAGTTAAGCATGCCTTCAGCTCTAAAGAAGCAGATTAAACCAGTTGTGCTGTCAGCTTGAAGCATTTGGAAGCTCTCCAGACTGCCTAGGAATTGTTTTCCCCCTTCTTATTTTCTTCCTTTCTGCCAGGCTCGCTCAGTGAGTTTATTTGCAGAATCAAATGAAAATCAATCCCTTTATGCGAACCTTCCTGAAGCAGCAAGACTATGTTTGGTCACAAGAGCAGGGGTTCGTGCAGTGAAAGCTCTACTGGTGATTTCTTCCCACCCAGGGCTGCCAAGATCCTCTCCACCACGTAGCAATGAAAGGGAGGATCAAACAGCTCTCTCAAAGCCAAGCTTCATCAGACTTGCCTTTTCTAAATATAGTGCAGTTCAGTAAACACAATTGTGAATTTGCTGTTTGCTTGCTAGGGAATATAGTGCCACCTCCATCAAATTTTATGCATGTGTGTATATATTTAGATCTTATTGGACCCCTTTTTTATCAACTAAAATACTAAGCAAATTCCTTTTTTACTTAAAATTTGACATTCAGTCAGTTTCTGCTTAGTACTTTAGATAAATTAACTTGAGGAAAAGGACTCTGACACAGGTAAGGTTAAATGAATCAAGTTTAATGAAAAACAAAGTTGAGGTCTTAGAAATTCTTGAAAATATCACCTTATGCCAGGCTGCTGAGGCCCACTACCCTGTGTCTGCAATGTGATACTTCTGCCAGTCAAAATGGGACTAGGTTGATCAAATTAAGACAATGCATTGCTTTAGACAACTTTTCCTGAGCAGCGTCTGCTAATGTAATTGTAAAAAACATGTGTTCTGTTTTATTGTCTGACAGACCCTGATGGTGAATGTGCTATCCTTACTTTTGATTTATGCTCACCTTTGATCTTGATGGAAACTAGACATCTCTGTTCTGCAGCCAACACCTGATCCTTGGGCTTCTGCTCACCCTCACCTAAAAAAAGACCAGGAGAGAAAGCACACCAAGTGTGCAAAGCTGAACAACGATTTAGGACAGGAATCAAGAACATGATCTCCCGCAGGAGCCGTGGGGATCACCACCGGAGGATGAGAAGTTTTGAGCTGCCTTTGGTCCAAGAGGCCCCTGTGCAGGTGGGAAAGACATGGAAATCTGAGTAACCCATACGGGCAGAACCCACTCTCAGTGGTACATCTGAGAGTTGAGACTCTCTGAGATCATTCCCCTTACCAGTTTTGCACAGAAGAAATCTGGGAACCTTAAAGATTGTAACTCCTTCCACCTATGGTTTTCCATACTTGTGATTTCGAGCGGCGTTTTTTCATCCCTCTACAGACCAATTTTTACTTTATTGGTTTATCAAGTCAACCCAACCAATGAGAGTCCCAAATTTGGAAAATAAATCTTTCAGTCTCAAATCAGACAGAATAAAGAAGTAAAACATCATATAATGCTAGTTAAAAATGAGAGAGTAGATTCTAACATATAGAACAAAAAGAGAAGTTAAGAAATCTAATAATTCTTTTTGTCTTCTGCTTTTTTTCTTTTTTATTCTTCTTGTAGCCACCAGCCATTTGCATATCTTTATGAGCTTCACATACTCCATTTTCAAAATGAGTGAAAACTAAAAAATTTATGCATTTACAAGATGACTGCCTCGCCCTAGGAAAATCCAGGAGAAAAAAAAATGACTTGCAAAATACACATTAGGCATGATTTTCTCCTTTACAAGAGGATTCTTCAGTAGGTTTCTTTAAATCATAATTATGCCTAATGAAGCTTTCACAAGCAGCTGCTGAGTGGTGGAAAGAATGAAAGATCTCAATTCATGTACCAGCTACATTATTTATTAGCTGTGCGACCTTGAGCGCTTAAGTCTGTTAACCTTTTTGAGCTTCTGTTTTCTCTTCTATGAAACAAAGATAATGATACCTCCTTCACAGACCTGTTAAGATCAATTGAGATCATTTGTATAGAAGCACTTAGTTAACATAACCCATTAAAATGTGAATAAAAACTCACCAATATTACTAACAGTAATGTCTTTTAGTTTCTATCTCCCCAAGCAAGGAAAACAAAAGAAAAAAATAAATAAATAAACGAATGGTACTGCATCAAACTAAAAAGATTTTGCACAGCAAAGAAAACCATCAGAAAAAACAAAAAGACAATTGACTGAGTGGAAGAAGATATTCGCTAATGATACATCTGAGAAGGAGTTACTATCCAAAATATATAAAGAGCTCATACAACTCAACAACAAAAAACAATCCAGTTTAAAAAAATGGATACTTTTCTAAAGAGGAAATACAGATGCTAATAGACATATGAAAAGATGCTCAAGGTTGCTAATCATCAGAGAAATACAAATTAAAACCACAATGAGATATCACCTCACATCTGTCAGAATGTCTATCATCAATAAATCAAAAAACAACAAGCACTGGTGAGGATGCAGAGAAAAGGGAACCCTCATACATTATTGGGACTGCAAATTGGTACATCTGCTATAGAAAACAGTATAGAGGTTTCTCAAAAAATTAAAAATATATATACCTTTTGACCCAGCAATTGCACTCCTGGGTATTTTTCCAAAGAAAACCAAAACAATAATTTGTAAAGATCTATGCACTCCAATACTCATAGGAGTATACAATTCACAATAGACAAGATATGGAAGCAACCTAAATGCCCATTAACAGATGGTTAGATAAAGAAATTATGCTTCATATATACAATGGAATATTACTCAGCCATTAAAAAAAATGAAATCCCACCATTTGCAATGACATGGATGGACCTAGAGGTTATTATACTGAGTGAAATGTCAGACAGAGAAAGATAAATGCCATATGATTTCACTTATAAGTGGAATCTAAGGAACAAAAAGAACGAATTAAAAACACACAAATATAGTGGACAATGGTGATGAACAAAGGGGAGGGTGGTTTGGGAGCTGGGAAGATAGGGTGAAAGGTTAAGGAAGTACAAATTAGTATTTGAGAGATGGTCACACGGATGGGGAGCACGGCATAGGGAATATATTTAGCATTAATATGTTGGCTAGTTAGAGGAGCAGGGGAAGGGAGGAAGCAATTGGGGGGATTGTTTTATGAACTATATAGATATTTAACCAATATCATATATACTTGAAACTAATTAAAATAAATAAACAAATTTTTTATTAGATGTGAATTCAGTGAATGTTTGTGGACCGTCTACTATGTGCTAGGCTCTGTTGGGCACTGATAGTATGATCTACGTGACATGCGTCATTTTCATTTGCAATTTTCATCTCTTAGAGACTTTCAATTTGTGTTAAAATATGGCTCATCTGAAGTACAGTGTATAGTGAAAAATTACACACATTCACTTATTTCTTCACGTAGTTCATATGCACCATGAATTGTAAACAAAAGGCCTACTTCTAGAAGACTTACCATTTTTATTGGCTAATGTTAAGCAAAGTAAGGTGCATGACCCTCAGCCTTTTCCAAACAGAATGGAAAGAAAATGCCTCTTGGTATGTGGGTGCAGATGCTACTGACAGGCTTGCCATTGTGGATGCTATTCCAAGTTCCTCTGCAGTCCATACCTGGAGCCCTTGAATTGGACATCATGGCCGGTGTCCTTAGTTAGGCTGGTTATTATATTCCAGGGGTGCACCATAGTAATGGAAGTTCTGCCTCTGTCTATTCTGATGCTAAGTGTTTCGCATGATCTTGTGTCATTCCCCAACTGCCTGACAGCCTCCTGCCATCTGTGCTTCTCTCCTCTCTTATTACCTGTGTAGAGCAAGGACAGTGTTGGTCTTGCATTAAACCCTAAAAGCCATTATTAATCTCACCTTGCCCTACATCTTCTACTTAGTAGATTTCATATACCCCGCATAACATTTCTCTAGAATATATGCAGACTATTTCTAGAAAGTTTTGTTCACACAGTCATAGGGAGCAGGATTCTGACATTGCATACTTGAAGGAGTTTTAAATACATTGCGGTCTATGTCAGTAGCACCTTCTGGAGTTGTGTATTGTACAGCCAGTATAGCCACTTGGTAGCCCTGGTAAGAAAACTAGAAGCTCTGGTATATTCCATGAAATTAAATCTGAAGCTTGATCACATGTGACATCTGCACTCTCTTTTATGCCCCCCAAAATTCTTTTGGCCACTTTGACTTTCTAGTTAGCATTTGAAAGTGCTCTAAGCACAGACAGGCTTATGCTTTGGTATCTATCTCCTTCTCTCCAAACTGCAACTCTCTTAGTTCAGGTCTCTATCGTCCTCCCCTGATCACCATCTGGTCTCCTATCTGGTCTCCATATTTTCAGTCTACCTCCCACGGCCATCCATTTTCTAATGTTGACAGGATGACCCAAATAAATCATAAATCTGGTCATGTCATGACCCTGCTTGTAATCCTTTAGTAACTTTTCATTGTCTTCAGGATAAAATTGAAATTCTTTAGCACGGAAACAAGGCCCTTCATGATTCTGGCCCTTGTTCTCATGTTCTTCTAAAACACCGTACTGGCTCAAGTCAAGTCAAGGTCTTTGTGTTTGATTTTCCTCTGCTTAGAATCCCTTCCACTCTTCTCCCCTTTCCCTTAACCAAGCCCAGTTCAGAGGTTATCTCCCCTGGGAACAATTTGAAGGCAAATGCAGGGACCTATGTAGTTATGCTTCTATTGCCCATAAAGTGTTGAAAAGTCAGTCTTGAAGAAAGGTCAGAAAGAAAGTCATTCCTGGCCTACCATACACTGGGGTTAGATGCTGGTGTATAGAATTTCAGGGAGCTATACAGAGAGTAAGGGCCACACTGAGCTCATTCCACCAAGTTTTTTCCTGACCTCTGGGCAGTCACACAGAGATAATTAGATGACAGAAAGACCCCAGCCTCAAGTTGCCTGAGATATAAAAGAAAATCTAGCAAAAAAAAAAAAATTAAGCTTAGGAACCAGAGAAACTGAGTTCTGGTTACAGTATCTTTAGATCTCAGTTTATCATTTAATTATGCAAAAATTGGATTCTGTCAGAAATTTTCATATTGTACATCACACAGCCCTAGGCATTCCAGATATTCCTCAAGTGCCACCTCAGGGGAATAAGAGGAATATAGAGGAAATGAATGCATCCCCCAGAACACCTCTGCTCTTGTCAGATATTCTGCTTTTTGGTATAAGATTTCATCTGACAAAAGGGCTATGCTGTTTAAAATGTATTTTTTTAAAAAGCCTAAAAGAGGTTAATAAACAGCAGATGTTCCATGAATTGACTATGCTTCACTTTCTCCTAGATTTAAGACCTTTTGACCAATGCCATCCAGTGGCTAATTGGGCTTTTGTTATGGCTGCCCCCCAGTAACCTATCTCTCTTCTCCCTCTAGCTAGTCTTCTCACTGTCCAAAGATCAGATGGACTTTGTCCCCAAACCAGTCAATGCCAGTTGTACTTGTTATTTTGATTATTTTAAAGTTATATGCTATGTAGACCAGTGAAATACAGCTCAATAAGAATTCTTTTTTCTAGGAATACACTAAATAATGCTTTGGAAATATTTAATAAAAACAGGTCACTAAAAATATTGCTATAGAATTAGGTATGGATGAGTTAAATTTGGGGGAAAGATTCTAAAACTCCAAACGGAATCTACTCTTGGATTGTTTCTGAAGTATCCTAGAGTTCTAATTCCACTTTAAAGCAATTCAACCTGGAAATTATACATGGTCGGAAAGTGTGGTTCATCCAAAAGGGCAACAACACAATTCCAAACAGTGTGTCTACACTCAAATCAAACCTAGGTCTTACATGAGACATTGGAAAATAAGTAGACATCTATGTTTTAAGATAAAACAAAATATTTAAATATATGTGTTATTTTTATAATTCTCTACTTTGACTTTTTCAATTGACTGCTTGTCCAAACATTGATGTGTGTCTGTGTGTATGTATAATGAGACAGACCAGAAAATATTCTTTGGTTAAAACAAAGAAGCAAATAATAATAATAATAATAATAATAATAATAATAATAATAATAAAAACTCACAATAACAACCCAGGTTCTGAGGTTTTCTTTGCATTTTTTTTTCTAAACAGAAAAGACACTTCTACTGAAGTGGACTTTGACTGGCCTTGCATTTGTGCAGCTGTCAGGCTCAATAGCCACTATAACACAGACAACATTGTCATTTCCAACTATAACAGGTGTCCCTGATTTTTAGTCTTTCTTAAATTTCAGCAGAGACTGCAGTGTGATTATGGAAAAGAAGTTGGACAAGAAGAAGAAAGGATAGTTGGGGATGCAGAGTGAATGGTGTGACCTGGAGGCTCTCTAACTAGTCAGTACATGTGTACTGCCAGGGAGCTCTGCTTGGCAAGCCCAACATTACAAAGATTTACTGTCTGCTTGTAACTGTGATCACTAAATTACTTATCTCATTTTTGTAGGGTAGCAACAGGGCACTGACCATACAAAACCATTCTTGCCCCGTGATAGTTGTAACTGTTTACAGCAAAATCAGCATTGCCAGGAGTCGACTAGATGGGCATCAACCTTACATGAGCAATAATACATTAACGCATGGAAGATGTGTTACACTCCTCATTGGAAAGTATAGTTATTTTGAAATCTGAATGTGGATCCCTAGTGTGTCAAGCAGTTTTGTGAAAGAATAATAATTTATTTATTAGGGGTGTTTAGGACCTGTAATTAAAATACAAGCTTAAGTAAATAAATAAGGAGCTTAGCGCCTTAAATTATGGGTAAGGCATGAGCATCCTAAGTAACATCTTGCCATCTTAGGATTCCACCTGGAATGAATAGGTCTTAAAAGCCTCCAAAAGGCAAACATCTTCCACATCTCACCAGTCTCTGATATCTTCTACCCCTCTTCCTCTGATAAGCATTGTCTCAGTCCAGACATATTTTATGCATATTGAAATATATTTTCTTTTCAGAACACAGTTGAAATCACATTTTATATACTGTTCTGCAACTTGTTTTACGCATCTTATTCCTTAAGCTGTACCATACCGTACAATTCTATGTATTTACTAAAGATTATTTAGCTAGCTAGCTCAGGTTTTGATTTATACAAGGAATGTGGGCTTACTGAGGAAAAACATTAAGATGGATAAATTTTTTTTTTAATTGCCAACTCTCTGGGAGATACAAGAGATACTTTAAGGGCAGAGAAGTGGCTAACGTCTGAGGATTAGTAATTTTTTTGAAAACAGGAATAGTCCTGCTGGTGATGAGACTTCCATCTTCTGTGAAATTCAAGGCTGCCCACAGGCTCATTGAGAATTTGTTTAATTTCCAAAGGAGAAATCTGTAGGACAGAGGAAAAGTCTTCAACATCTTTATTATCTCTAGCTGATGCCTGCTAGAATATAGCACATCAACTAAAGTACTGATTAAGTAGGAGTCAAAATTTCAAAACCCAGCATTTCTGATGGAGTGAGAGTCAAGCCATTCTGATTGCTCTCTATTCCCTTGGTTAATATTTTTCCTTTTATCTGGGACTATGCTTACTTCTTTGAGGGGAAGCTGAGTGAGTTTAATGGAGTTTCCCAAATTACAAGAGCCAAGTGGAGCACAGTTTTTAATGAGATAAACAGTTGTAATGCTCAGCTACCATCAATAGGAAGCGAGTCATGGAGTTTCACAAGAAGGGCATTGGCTTTGGGGTCAGACCATGTGCTTGGGTTCAAATCCAGAGTCTAGTACAGACTATCTGACCTGTGCATGACTAATCCCTCAAAGCCTCCATTTACTTGTGCATAAAATGAAGTATATTAATACCTTTATTATAAGGCTATTGGGAGAAGTAAATTAAATAATATGTGTACCCTTGGGACTGGGTCAGGCACAGTGCTGGATTTCCAGAGAATGGACATGTGTTAAGCACATGATAGGCAGTCACTAAAGACTTATCAAGTTGACAATCTCATAAAGTAATGGGAGACTCAAAATAAACAAAAAAAAAATAAAAGACTGAAGTTTGGAACTGTGCTATGAGATAGGAGATTAAGTAACTCCACATAAGCTCCCCATGCCTCTTTTCCAGAAATAAAAATAAAGAGAAGAAGCAGGGAGAAAAAAAAATGACATATCTTGAGACTAAAACAGATTCATGAAAACAATGTATGTATGTCTACTGCAACATAATTATTAATAAAAAATTCTGTTGTGAAAGATCATGGCCTGAACTCTAGCCCCACTCTCTTCCAGTATGTAGATATTTAAGGTAGTCTTTCTTAACCTTAACATTATTGACACTTTAGGATAGATAATGCTTTGTGGTGGAGGCTGTCTTATACATTTCAGTGTGTTTAGCAGCATTCTTGACCTCTTCCTACTAGATGCCAGTAGCACCCTCCATCAAGTTATAATAACCAAGAATGTCTCCAGATCCCCCCAAAATTGTTAGAATTGATACATGACTTCAGTAAAGTCAAAGGATACGAACTCAATACATAGAACTCTGTGGCATTTTTATGCACTAATAATAAACTATCAAGAAGAAAATTGAGAAAACAATCTCATTTACAATTGCACCTAAAAGAATAAAATACCTAGGAATAAATTTTATGGGAGGTACATATGAACTAGTTATAGTTTGTATATCCATTCCCCTCTTTCTAATTTTTGTCATTGAATAATAGATAGTCCTCCTTCTTCATGCTGATTCTAGGTATTCAATATTTGAAGTTATGAAATACATGCATTTTTTAAAAAATTAAAAACAAAATCTCCATACTTTAGATTTTATCTCAATTAAGAACTTCTTCAGAGGCCTTCCCTGAGCCCTCATTCAGGTCAAGTCCTTTTGCCATTGTACTCATTGTACTCCACTGTTTCTTCACAGGATTTAACAAAGCTTGTATTTGATTCCCTGGGTGATTATTTGATTGAGGTCTCCCATTGGATTGGAAATGCCAAGAGAGCAGCAGCTGTGTCTATATTTTTCTCACAAATGCATCCCCAGTGCACTGTCTGATACATAATATGTGTTCAATAACTGTTGATTGAATGAACAAATGAATCTCTTGGGAACTTTTAGAAGTGAAGGCAGAGTCCTTGAAGAGAGACTGAAGCCCAGCAAAAGAAAGTTGGAACAATCAGAAAAATATATTCTACCATTGTCAACCTCGGTTTCCCTGGCAGCTGGATTACAACAGGGAACAAACATATAGTTGACAACATAAAGAGTTAAATAGATTATAGGACATAAAACACGATGGAATATAATACAGTCATTAGAAATCTTGTTTGCAATCCAAATATCTCATAATGTGGCATAGTCTTAGAAACAAACACTATGTAGTCATTGCAATTATACTGCAGATTTATGCTTCTTAGCATATGAAAACAATCCTGATAAAAACTATTCATATTTTTTGGTGAAAAAAATATGTTATAAAATAATATATAAAGATTCATTTTTCCTTGTTTAAAATTACGTGTTTATAATACGCAAGGAACTATGAAAAACATTTTACATTTCTGTTATAACAACATTATAAAGAAGATATTATTATTATCTCCATCTTAAAGATAAGAAAAATGAAGCCTCTAGAGGCAAAACATACCCGTGACTCAGGGCTCACTATGTTAATACTGATCTCCAATTAGTTAGGACTATTTACTTTCTCTATATTTTAAATTTTCTGGAATGAACATGGGTTAATTTAACAATAAAATGTAATTAATTTTAAAATACATGTAAAAAATAAAAAGACATGTAAATGTTTTTAATGATAAAAAGTTTTTTGCAATGTTTTCAAAAACCAGTAAGATAAATTTTTATACTGTAAAGTTGCAATTATTTTTTCTAAAAGGTGGAATATACTCGAAAGAAATAGGTACAAGTGTTATAAGTATGTCTTTTTTCTCTTTATTAATGTACTCTTGCATTTCCAAATTTCTTGCAATGACCTGTATTTGTTTTCATTATTAAGCAATTTGTCAAAGTTGCTTATCATAGAGCAGTTGGCCTGAGATGCTTTAATTTCAGATGAAATCCCCAAATATCTAAGGAAATTTCAACTCTTATCATACAATGTCAGGTGAAAAAATGAAATTAAAATTTTTTTCTATAACGAAATTAATTTTTTATCTCAAATCTTCATTCTTCAAGAATGGAAAATCTTGATCTCAATACATGTCACTTCCTCTTGTTCCCAAACCCGCCTCCACCTTCACCCTTGCCTTTACCCTCTTCCTAGAGATTATCCACCCTGTTTCACTACATCTCAAAATGTCAGGAAAAAAGCCACACATGTTAATATTTCAGAAATACTATCTTTTCTCACACTGGTGGTACTGAAACAGTGAAACAATCAGATCCCAAACTAGACCAACCCTGACTGACCCGTCTGTGTAATCAACACATTGGCCTTTGTGAGGTAGGACTAAGTTGTAAAACTTCCACCCTCCTGTGACTTAAAGTCAGCCAGGATGACATGACCTTTCTTTCATCAGGTTGAGGATTTATTGTCAAACGGAGATAGAATCCTCTTTACCTAGAAAGGGTGGTCACATCAGGTCAGCTGGGAGGGAATTAAAAGAGTACATTGAAGCATAAGCTGGCAGCTGCTTTTGCCTATTAAGTAGTCATTCTGCTCTAGAGCAGATGGTGTTGGCAGTGCCACATAAGCCACCCTGGAAAGGCACAAACATTTAAAAGTCAGCTTTGACTTTCCACATTACATATACAATTTCACTAGCCTTTATGGGGTTTTTTTTGCAGACTGGTTTGTCAGTGTATTTTCAATGCCTACCTCACTCAGTGCTTGGTACACACTAGTCACTCAATATCAGTTAGTTGTATCAATGACAAACAAATGGCACATGAATTCACATTTTATTAAAGGTGAATTTCCACAGGTGATATGCACATAGCTATGACACCAATCAAATGTATATTATCCATAAAATTACACATGGGGAGTCTTAAGAGAAAAAGAGCATAACTGGCTGCTTTTCCAAGAGCTCCAGAGTAGAAGCAGAGTTATCTGGCTGCAGGGATCCATCTGGAGTAGGAAAGACTTAGAACTGTGCTGTAAGGAACCTGGGAAGGAGAGAGTTTCTTGCTTTGTCCTTTGGTGCTCTAGGTTCACACCACAGTGGGCCTTCTAAGTGGAAGAATGACAGGGGACACGGAGCCACTTTGGGAAGAGCCTCAAGCTCAGTTTATCTCTCAACTCAGGAGAGTCTCAGGTAGTTTGCATTCCCTAGATATCTAGGACCTCCGGCCAGAAGTACCCATGTAGAAGACCGTAACTCCTCCTGGTGGCTACAGAGCATTCAGGGTCTACTCAACCAGGTATTCACTCAGGCAAGAATCCATTTGCAGGTATAAATGTCATAATGAGTTTGGGAATGTGGAACTCAGTGCCTAGTGATAATCTCTGTTTCCTTTATCGTCGTCATGATCATTAACTTTGCAATTACATTTCTTTGAACACCTACACACCAGGCACTATGCCAAGTACTTTTTTTCTAATCATTCCAAACTCTCTGGAAGGTATTCTTTTCTCCTTATTACACTGGAGAAAATGAGCCCTAGAGAAGCTAAATAACATTCTCAAGGCTCAGGAAAAGTCTTGCCTTCTCAGCTTAGATATTCATTGACTCCCCATTACCTAAAATTGCCATTTGTATTTATGTTTCACAGAATACTGCGGAGTGCCAAAGAGGGAGCTCGGGAGCCATCAAAAGGAAAATATCAATTGTGGCAAGTTTCAGGGTTCCCCTGAGCTGTGCACATTTTGATGAAGCTTCTGTGATTTAATCTATTTTCAATACTAATCAGCCATGTAAAATTCAATTTGAAGACTTCAGGTCTCTGCCCCAATAGTTCAAAAATAATAATAATAATAATGAAGAAGAAGAAGATAGAAAGGAAGAGATTGAAGTAGGAAGCAAAATGTGGGGGAGGGGGGGCGGAAATCTAAACTTCTTAATTTTGGTATTTCTGAACCTTCAGAAACTTTTCCCAAGATACCGTCTCTTATGTAACCACAATCCATGATTTTGAACATGTTGGCTCCCATCATACTGGCCAAATTGTTTCTTGAGCATTTCTCTTCTCTATTTGCCTCTTTGTTTCATTTCTTCAGTCTCCTAAGCATATGATGTTTTTAATACCCATCATTTTCAGCTGTCTCACAGCTTCTGCTTCCTGAAGACTTCACTAGGCTCCCTTGCTGGAAGTTATATAGAGGGATAGAGAACTGAAGGGGGGCATTGTGACTGGTACCTAGAGGGTAGAGGCCAAAGATGCTGCTAAACATTTTACAATGCACAGGACAGGTCCAAATTGTCAGAGGTACCAAGGATGGGAAACCCTCTAGCGAGGCATGGAAACTAAATAAAATACCATGAAAAATGGAAAGAAAAAAGCGAAACCATCTTTATTCTCAGATCACATGATCATTAGTATAGAAATTCCTAAGGAATATAAAAAACACTATTAGGACAAGTAAGTGAATTTATAAAGGTCATAAGATAAGAGGGTAATATACCAAAAATTAATTTTATTTTTATGCACTTACAAAAATGATTAAAAAATAATTTTTAAATTGTAATTTTAAATTAACACATAAAATATTTCAGAATAAATTTATAAAAGACATGCAAGACCTCTACACTGAAAACTACAAACATTATTGGAAGAAATTTTAAAAGTTCTAAATAAATGGAGAGAGACAGAATATTCATGGATCAGCAGACACAATGTTGTTAATGTCAATTTTCCCCAAATCTACCTCTACATTAAAATAAATCTATATATTAAATATAATGCTAATTAAAACACTAAGATTATTTTTTAGAAATTGACTCCAATATGAATCCAGCATGATTTCACAAACATTTGGAGGACTCACAAACAACAGTAAAAGAATATAAATATTCTAAAATCACAAGAAAAAAAACAGATGACAGGAGGTGAGGAATGTCAAATTTGGGGAAAATGAAAAGATGATTGGTAAGTGATAACTGAGGGAGAGTAGAGAAAGCTGAAACGTAAGTGTCTAAGACACAGAAGAAGATGTTGAGAAGTAGGCTATTTCATTTAGCAGAACCATGAAGAGTCTTGGGAATTGCATCCAGCAATTACTATGGAAAGTGAGGGTGATAACTGAGAAAAGTAATAGTAAAAGTACATGTAAGGAGCTTGTGGACTCCCAGGTAGCTTTCCATGTCTCATCTTAGCTGGTGAGTCCTCTACTCCACTGTAGCAAGGGCTGGGAAGTTTATTCTCTAGAGCAGTCGCCTCAAAGAGTTTATAAGCTCCAGATCAGCAGCCATAGCTGAGGGTGAAAGATGGTGTAGATGACACAGCATCAAAATTGACTAGGATAGAAACTTAAGATGTATTAAAAGGGTAAGGAGATAATGTTTTTTCAAATTTAATGTCCTTCACTTTTTACTAAATATTACCTTTGCCCTTTGCCCTACTGCACACCAGGCAGTATTTATTGTCAATGATAAAATTCAAGTTTAAGCTTTTAAACAAAATTCAAAATTTTGGAAAACAGCTTCCAAATACTTAGAGTATTCTGGTTAGATTGGTTATATAATAATAAAGTGTTTATTTGATATTGTATAATGAAAAATGTCAACATTTGGATAATCTACATATCTCAGCAAACAAATATTTTCCAGATGACCAATGTCCAGTGTTACAAAACTATCAGTGGGTAAAAGGTCCATTTAAAGCCCAAGATAGACCAGTAATTTTAATGTAATAGAGTAAGAAGACTTCAATGAAATAATTTTAGGTTCCACATTACAACAGATCTTTAGGAAACTGCCACCTGTCAAGTTTGGGTAGAATATCAAAGAATATCACAATTATATGAAAAGCCTATCAAAGTACTCTTTCCTTTTCCAAATTCATGTTTTTTTCAGGCCAGACTTTCTTCATATACTTGAAACAAAATAACATAAAGCAATTTTTTAAAAGTAGAAGCAGATAATCTAGTGGTCTTCTAAGCCAGACACTTTTCAAAAATTCTACATGTTTAATATAATACCACTAATTTTTTTTTGGTTTGGAAAACATAACTATTTTTAATTAAAATGTTATTTATGCTAACATACAGTGGTTTATTATTATCACTATAAATTAATAAAATATTTTAAATTTTTGTTATGATTTTTAGTACTATAATCATCCATAATATTAGAACCTAAAGCTCTTTGGGGTCCTCAATTATTTTGAAAGCAAAAAGTTTGAGAATGCTTTCTTAGGAGATCTATTAAATATCCTAGAAGTGATAAGTATACTAAGATAAGTGATCCTAGAACTGATGATGTGCTCTTCTCTTTGCATCCTGTTAGTTGGTACATGATTTTAATTTGTCCCATTCCTGGTTATGCTAACTTCGATCGCTTGATTAAGCTGATGTCGACCAGCTTTCTCTACTATAAATTTACTCTTTTTCTTTGGTATTCAGTAAGTATTTTCTAGAAAGATATCTGGAAGCTATGTGAATATCCTGTTCTTCATCAAATTTCTACCTCCATTAAAGTTTCTTGCTTGAATTATTACCGTGATGTTTGTTAAAGAATACTTTGATTTCATCTTTTCTCTTGTATTAGTTAGGTAGCATATTATTATAAGAAACAATATAAGAATTTTTCTCTTCTCTTAATTTATTCATCCACTTATTTATTTATATGAGTATGTACTCATGGGTTCCACGTCAAATCAGTAAGCTATAATTAATTACTATTGTCAATTATTGGAGCTTAAGTTGTCACAGATTTGGCTAATAGAAAACCCTTCAAACTACCTTCTTTGTCTTTTTTACATATCTTTATCATTCTTTGAGTTCTTCCTTACTTTCAGGCACAAAATAACTAACACTGTAATTTCCCTGAGCCAGCCCTGAAATCAGTCATTTCTCCAAGGATCCTCAGTTCTTTTTAATGGTGGATGGTATTCATAAACCGAGATCTGGATTTGGGGTTTGCCTATTGATATTGGAGTGTGACTGCTCTTAAGCCTTCTCAGCAGTCAGACCTAGCAAATATATGAATGCATACAGAGAGAGACACATGCACACGTCTATATGCACTTAAATATATGTATATCTTCTTATGGTCTTCTCTCTATTTTAAAAACTATGAGGTTTATTTTAGCTTTCCCCATTTCTATACTTGTAAGTTTTTTCTCTAATTTTGAGAAATCTAGCTTCCATTTTCAAATACTTAATTATATGTTCAGTCCTTTTATGAAAACAATCTACTGACCTTGCCAAGCTGCCACATGACTAAGTGACTAGATGCAATTTTCTCACAAGAGCCCCCAACACACCTCTGAGATGCTACCAACTCTGCAAGATAGGCCTTCCTATCTAAGGCTTCTGATCCTCACAACTTTTGGAGTGCTTTATTATGGAAGAGAGTGAAGAAAAGGAAGTTTTCTGGATTTAAAGTAGTTGAATTTATCAATCTTTTCCTTCCTGCATTGCATTTCTTTCATTGAAATATAATATAATATAATATAATATAATATAATATAATATAACATAATATAACATAATATAACATAATATAACATATTATATACAATATATATAATATATATAATATAATATAATATAATATAATATAATATAATATAATATAATATATATATAATATATATTTTTCTAAAAATTTGATAGTTTTGTCTTCCTCATTTAAGTCTTTAGTCTACTTGGGATTTATTTTTGTGGTATGTGTTAAGGATCTAATTTCTTCTGCTTCTTTTCCTCTTCTTTTTCTTTTAATTATTATTATTTTTAATAATAAAAACAGTTGTTTCAATACCATTTATTGAAGTGTATTTCTTCCTCATAAAATATAGTTTTTAAATTGTAAAGTGAAAGTAATTACTTTGAAGAACAGAAGAAAAAATTTAAACTGTTATGTCAGAGCTTTAAGAGATCATGTGCCTTTATCTTCAGTAACAATTGTTTGGTGTACACCATAATGTTTCCTGAGGAGAAAATTCAAACGCTAATCCAAGGTAACTAAAAGATTATTACCACTTTCTCTTGTAGAATTAAAAATTATTTTGATTATATTGCCAAGCAGGTAGAATATATTAAGGCAAAAATAAGAGAACTACTCATATAATTTATCATTAAAATCATACCCTAACCATTTGCATGCCTCACCTTTCCTTTGATTTATATTGTGCCCCACTAATGCTCATCATTGTTCTTTGACATGAAAACTTGTTGCTGCTGACACTGATGGACGCAGAATCATTTCTGATTGGCCAACTGGCTATACCAATCCATCAGATCACGGATCTTATAATCTTTATTAAGAAAATAATGTAGCAATACAAATGTTCCTTGATGAAAACAATCAAAAAAATATAAGAAATCATAGAATAAATATTTTGATAGTAAATACACCTTAGTATTTATAGAATACACTTGTGGGTGAATTAAAGCCTGTTCACTTAATAAATTGAAATATTCAAATAATCCCAAAAATGTGTGCCAAAGCTCTAATCTATTCTAATGTAACTTCTTTCTTTCCATGAATCATGATGTGATGATTTGAATTGTTTATTTCTCTGAACTACAGTTTACACGTAGCCAATAATTTTTAAAACACCCTATGGAGGCCAGTATGTGTTTTGTGAAATAAGAAAGCCACATTTAAAATTGAGGCTATCAGCTTTTTCCAATATTAATCTTAGGGGTAATTGATACTTTAGATATTTCAATTACCATCTCTTCTCTTGTTGGAGACCTATTGTTGCATTTATACTCAATATAAAAAATATAAAATAGTTTTACTATTGTAAAACAAGTGGAGGTATGGATCCCAGAAAAATGACATCTCAGAGTTTCCTTATAGTTGAGTCACCCAGCAGAACTTAGGCAATCAGTGGAGCTGCTTACATGCATTTTGTTACTCATTAAGAGCCATCCTATTCTGAAGATAAGCTAAGATTTAAAGGCCTCTTTTAAGAGGAAATAGTAACTTAGAAAATAGGAGACCTAGATAAAAATGGATACTTTCCAAAAGAAAAGAGAGATTCTGTTTCTCACAGCTAGAAGTAATGATAAAGATTAGAAACATGGATAGATCGGATCTGTCATCAAAGACAAATAAATAGTGATAAGATTAAAACCTGATGCTAACTTGGAATAGTAGGTAAGGGAGCTAAGCTTCTTTTGTGGTTGAAATTAACCTTACCATTTCACTGGCTACTAAACACATGTCAAGTTAATCATATATGTTGGGCAGAAATGGATGAGGGCTTCAGGATGCATATCCAGGGCTCCAGTATCAAAGAGCCCCCTAGGAATTGAGTTAATAAGATGGTGATGACTCAAAATAGAAAGACTGAGGACACACAGACACAATGAGAAATAGCTTTCTTTCTGGGGACCAATGAGGGGGCATAGAACTCAGGACACAGCAACTGAGCAGCCAGGGGCCCAGATCTGGAGATGATATTTAGAATCTATTTTGAGTGAGACTGTTACCATATTTTTAAACAGTGTTTATTCGAATCTACTTAGTTTAGTCTAGCAAACTCAAAGTGGAATCAATAACAAGGAACCAAGCTGGGGTATCTCACTAAAATACATGTGATTAGGTTTAGTTAGATTAGGTCAAGAAATCAATGCTTTCTGTGTCAGCCAGTTCTAGAGTCAAAGACTATCCTTGCCTCAGATGAACTAAAGTAACTGTAAGGATGGGGTGAGGGGAGCAAAGTGTGGCTGAGGATGCTGTGTGAAGGTAGATAACACGGGTCATTCTAGCTCGAGACATTGGAAGAGACAGTAGGATAGCAAAGTAAAATGTGAAATACAGGAGGGAAAGAATCAGGTAGCTTGAGGATTTTTCATTCAATCTGAAATTTTCCCTTGTAGATATGTTTATACATTTGGTATAGTCATTCAGCTACTGGTGAGAAATTTTAAAGCTCACAGAGTTATCAGTGGTTACTTCTACTATCACTTAGCAATGATGGAACGAGAATTTAGGTAAGCTGCAGCTTTGCAAACACAGCAGTGACCCTCAATAATACTCTGCTCCTTAACCCCACACCAAGGCTCGTAAAAGATGTAAGACTTAATTTAATTTATAATAGAAATCTTGAAATTGTACAGTATCTTGTGCAGAATGGTAAGTGATACACAGTTAGAACAGCAAGGCCTTTTAACTGCCTGCTAAGGCCTCTTTCCCAGCCCTTTACATATACTTGAAGAAATAGAATTTTTTTTTCTGGGCTAGTATTCTGAATCCAATATCTGGATTTTGACTTTTGAAAATGAAACTTCCTTTCCCCATCTTCCAGTCATTCCTCATTCTCTTTCTCATATCCTACACCAATAAACTTTTCTACAACTCCCACACACGTGGGCCCTTACCTGCCCCATGCTTCTAATTGAGTGTGTGTTCCATGTTGGTTCTCACAGCAGCACCTCAGCTCAGTCTCTGTTCCTAGATCTGCTTTATCTGGGTCTATCTAGATAAAATCATAATAGCAATGGTTTTCAGAAATGAGTTTCTGACAACTTGAATTTATATTTATTACATGTGCCAACATGTATACTCAGCACCACAGAAATACATAAAAGGAATGTGTATCCCATGCTAGATGGTCTCGCCTCTGGTCGCAGAGGACTTTTAGGCTGAATGAGTTACTTTTCTTCTTAGTACAAGCAAATCACACCCAAGAAAAACAGATTTATATAGCACATTGCCAGTTATCATCTCACTAGAGAAACACAGCAGACAAGAAGACTGTTTATGTTGACCAGTTTGCAAGTTGTATTTCTCATTAGAAAAACTCAAAAATCAGGGAACTGGATGGCTTTTGAGGGATATTCTGTGAGATTAAGACAGAACTTAATGACTTTTTTTGGTTCTAGAATTCATCTCTCTAGTAATTTGGATTAGTCAATTGCTGCAAACTAGGAGTTCCATAGACAAGGAAGATTAGATCCTAAAATGGCTGCTGTTGAGCCTAGAGATATTTTGATATTAAAATTATGTTTCTCTGAGCACTCATCTGCTAGTGTATCTACTGTAAAGTAATTTAGAGATTGAAGTATAACAATTTTTCTTAGGAAATCAGACTATACAAGATAGGTAATCCTACCATGCCTGAAAGATAGTAGGTATTCAGAAAATAAGAGAAATAAGTGATGAATGAATAGAAGTAATCCAAGATTACTTAAACATTCTTGAAGAACTTTAAGAAAAATTAATTCAAAAATAGACAGTCTTTGTTTCAAATTCTTTTGAGAAGAAATTACGTATGAATAACAACTTGTAAATCAATTACTGAAATGCTTCATATGCAAGGGACCACTCAATAAGGTGGGAGAGTGCCACATTTTGGAATCTAATTTACAAGAATTTCTGTTCAGGAGAGCCTAGTAGTAAACCAATTTGGAAAAAAAAAGCAGATTGAGAACTTACTCAAAGTTTCTCTTTCTTCCAGTTATAAAAGATGAAAAAGCTCTTGGAAACAAGAAAAGTCGAGGATAATACATAATAATACAAACAAGAAAAGTCGAGGATAATACATAAGGTGGTTTGCCATGTGTGCTTCACATGTTCAAGCATAAGTGTATCTTTTTAGTAAAGATCAGATGTCTTTTTCAGACAAATCCCTTTTTAAGGGTATTACTATTAGCCCGTTTTTCTCTCCAAGTGAAGCCATAAGCAAGGGCAGGCCCTCGAGCCAAAGGCAGCCATCCACATTCTGACCACATTGGCTGGAGCCATTACGATGTATAATAAAGATGCTCCCTAGTCACTCCATGTATATTGCAGTCAGATTCTCTCTCTCAGAGAATTAAACTCAAAGAGAGATGAAACTGGTGATCAAGATGAACCTGAAAAGAGAAGAACCTGGAAGATGCAGAAGTAAGGCAGTATATAGAAACCTGAGACTGGACTGTGATAGAGGCTGTTTTCAGTGACAGCAGAAAGGTAAGAGCAGCAGAGACCAAGTACTGAGTCCTCAAAATGGTGAAACACTGCAGGAAAGAAAGAATAATGTGCACCAACAATCTAGAACAAGAAAAAGCTATTTATTCTAAGCTAGCTATTGCAAGGGAGTATGCCATTGCCATGAGCATTTTGACAGAGACTCAAAGGCAGGCAGATATTCTGATTAAGAAAACACCTTACACTGGAAAAAAAAATGGGGGTGGGGTGAGGCTTCGGATATGCTGAGATTCTAGGCTGGTGGCATGTGGATGCTGTAGATAGGCCAGCTAGAAGCAGGGCATCCTAAGTGATTGGTTAAGGGTGTATATTTAGCTTTCTCTAGTTGGTCCTGAGCTGGAAGGAGGGACAAAAATTAGGGGTGCTGTCAGTTATTAAATCTCTATTTGGGGCTGATTTTTTCAGAAGTTATCGTTCAGCTTCTTGGATTGCCACGAGGATAGCAATCCGGTTCTGCAAGTGTGATTTATAGCAGACTGGCTTCCTGGGTTGTGTGTTACAGACAAGAGGTCGATTTCCTGGGCAGGTTGCTGCAGGTTGTGGATCAAGGTCTATTTTTACGTGGTCTGGCCTTTGGACATTTGTATGATTAGTATCTCAAAAGCCTCTAGCCATTGTGTCTCAGGTGATAATCGTGTGCTCTATAAAGCCTAACTCTGTGGTTGCTGAGACTGTTTCCTATATTTTCTGCTTCTATTTCTAAAATTAGGATTGTCTTAGGTTTAACACAAAAACTCCCATAACCTTGAAAAGCCCTCTGTTTTAACCTTGGCAAACCAGGATGATTGGTCACTCTACCTGTATATATTCTTTCAATAGTCCAAATTAACAAGCAAAGCATTGACGGTTTTTTATAATGTGATCTTGTTCAATATTCCTTACACCTTGATTAAAACAGCTTAACTAACACAAGGCAAAATGATGTCTTCTTTTTTAATAAGCAGAGTAGTGCAAATGACGTTAGTTTAATATCAGTGCAATGGTATGCTGCACTGAGATTTAGGAGGCCTCCATCTGCTGCTGCCAACCAGCTTCGTGACCTTTGATAAGCAGAAGAGCATATGTGATAACGGGTGCACTTTCTGAATCAGAGTACAGACCTGGTTTCGTTTTCTTAGCTTTGGGAAAGTTACTTAACTTTTGAGCCCAAATTTCCTTATTTGTAAAATAAAATTCAAATAATCTAGGTTTTAGGATCATTGTAAGAAGTATATAAAATAATGCATGTAAAACAATTATCCCATTGTCTGGAAGGTAATATGCATCAATAAATTCATGTACTCTATATATTGTTCTTGCTAATACCTCCTGTTATTGGCTGAGTTGTGCTTCCCCCCAAAAATTTATATGTTGAAGTCCTGAACCCTAGTAACTTAGAATGGAACTGTTTGATGACAAGGCCTTTAAAGAGGTAATTAAGTTAAAATAAAATCTCTAGGGCGGGCTTTTATTCAGTATGACCAGTGTCCTTATAAAAAGAGGAAATTGGGACACACAGGTACAGAGGGAAGATGATATGAAGACACAGTTAGAGGACAGCCATCTACAAGTCAAAGAGAGTGGCCTCAGAAGAAATCAACGCTGCTGATCTCATACTTCTAACCTTTAGAATCATGTTGTTTAAGCCATCTAGTCTGTGGAACTTCATTATGACACTTCAAGCAGCCTAATATACCCCATAAAGATGATAGCATCCTCATTTAAGTAAACAGCTTGAAATAGAGCAGCAGCATACTACATACAATCTGCTCATTGCTTGATTATTATTTGATTTAATCTATATCTGATTCTATACATAAACAAGAAAATATCGTGCATAATGTTTCTATTCAAGAGATCTCCCCTTTAGCAAGAAAATGTTTGAATGTCTCAGGTGATTGGATTTCTAAAGATGTGACTGAAATTACATTTTTTGAGCTACATAAATCTTAAAATTGCCTAATGCAAGCAGATTTCTATTTTTTCATAAATATCTGATTTTTAATTTCAACAAAGAAAATAGCTTTTTCAGAGAACTGCCTAAACACTTCATAAGAAAACATTGTCATGGCCAGCTAAGCAGGAAAATGCCTCTTAGAAGAAATGGCTGTTGTCAAGGATTCCCTCTTCCCCATGCGTCACCCTCAGTTCCAGCACTACATCCTGGGCCCTGGTAAAGCTGAGAATCTTCAGGCACTAATGAGCTTTAGCACATTTATGTCCACACGGTAGGTTTCTTCATCCAAGGAACTGATAGAGAGGGCCAGCAAAGGCCATGGCCTTGACTGTCATCCTTGTGATAGGTTAGCTTTTGATAAAAGCACCCAGTTAAGGGAGGGCAATTAAAAGAAAAAGACCTCATAGTATAATGGGTTAAAGTTGCAGCCTTGACCTTTTAACTGGAATCATGGAAATGTCCTGCCTCCCTTAACAGGCACAGGTTATCTGCCAAGGTCTGGCTGGTTTTGAAAGAGACTAAGGTTGCTCCATTTCCCACATTCCCAGAGGACAGCATGAGCTGACTCTCACTCAAGTGCTAACAATCAACCTGACTTAGGTATAAATTTCCCCCCAAAAGAAAGGGGCCATGCAAGAGGAAAAATAAATAATTAAATAAAATAAAAATAAAAATAAGCAATCCTCATAGCAAGCTGCAGTCACAACTCAAAGTGACACCACAGCAAATATGCTGCAAAACATAGTAAGTATCCTCTACTGAGAAAAAAAAAAAAATCACAATAAGTTCTGATGCCTCTCATATGGAATACACACCAGAGCTTCAGGACAAAAACAAAAAAACAAAACAAAACAAAACAAAACTGAAGACATTCAAATCAATGTAGGCTTACAAAAACCCAGCAACGTGAAGTATCCAAGAAGGAATAAAATACTATCTATCCAGTGTACACGAATGACAAAACCCACCTCAGGGTTATCATTTTAAGCCCCAATTTAGTCAGTTATCTACAAACCTACCACACGCTTTGATTGACCAGAGTTTCGGATACAAGGGTCTCCTGTAACATCAACCCCCATGTGACTTCTGAGCTCGATTCTCTTCTGCTTCCCTGATTTAGCTGAGGAAAAGGGATGAGAATAGAGGTTGGAGGGGCCACGAATTGCTTCTCAGGCTGTCAGAGCAGCAGAGGTTCTCTCTTAGCTGGGACTGAATTTTAACAAGGAGTTTTTGTCACAATGCTTTTCACCTCCTTTCCAAACATGCCCTGTCTTGCCATTTCAGGATCTGACCATAGCTTCTCTTAACATTTTAGGATTTGACCATGCCTTGTCTTAAAATTGTAGGGCCTTATTCAACAAATATGTTTCATTTACAGTGTCAGCTGCAGGGATTATAGCAGTCACTACTGTTTTCCTACCCAAAGTCCAATCCCCACCCCACCACCACTTCCTTATTAATTTTGTTCAAGGCAAAAAGGTATCTGACTGAAAATCTCAACTTCTTAGACTCTCTCAGAGTTGGGGGTGGCAAAGACACACCGTTACAGAGAATAAAATACAAACTGAGGGTTTGGGGAAAATCATCCTTATGAACTTAAGCCATTCTTGGGAAAGTGCTCTGTCACCTGTAGCTGAATGAATTTCTGAAAATGCAGCAAAGTCAGACCCGAGTACTGTTGAGTGTGGCGGTTGTCGGCCAGAGGAATAAGGGGGCTTCGGTGCTGACATCTCATAGCCTGAGCCTTTGTTTCTAGACCAATCTGAAATATTTCCAGCGGGTGAATGAATGAGAAGAATTGAGGACATATGCCTTCCTGTTTTAGAAGAGAAAGAGAATTACGGGTCCATGTTATCACCATCAGACCTAACGTACAGTGTGGGTGTTGGTTGTTAAGGCAGCAAGCGTGCTAATTAATTCATTTGGAGCTTGTGTTCTGTAGAGGGGTAAAGAAGCAAAGTTATAAGTAAAGGGTCAGTTCCCACAGGGCTATGAAACTTCTCCTGGGCAACAATTTAACCCTTTCAGGAGAGGCAACATGATCATTATTGTAGGACATAGAAGGTATTTTCTATTTCTCTAAATCAAGATGTCCTAATGGACACTGCCACTTTATGTCCTTGAAGAGGCAGGTCAGGTCAAGAATTTCCTTATTAGAAAACAAATTATGGCCCAAAGCCATAACAACCAGCAGAAGAATATTTAGTTTAGGTGGAGGGGGCGATGCTAAATGAATTGAAATGAAGATGTATGACTGCATTTTCTGCCTCTCTTTCACTGTCACCTCAGTCCTTAGATCATCTTTCATAATAATCATTCACCTTTGGCTGGAGAAGCAAAGTCACTCCCACTGGTCATGGGTAAATATAGTAAGACACTGAAATGCAATGCCTTTGGGAAGCCAGGCTCCGCTATAGGGAGAGACCTCATCTCAATAACAAAGAGATAATCAAGGGACCTCCAGCTGGCCTGATGGGTGTTCTGGAACTCAAACAGCTGCTTCCTGATGGATGTAACATTCCCACTTTTCTCAGCCTTTCAGCGGAAATATTTACTGGCTCAACTCATGGGATAGAAAATCTTTCCAATTAAGCAAGTTGGTGTAAAGGCACAAGGAGGGAGCTAGCAGTTTCCTGGAGGAGCCCGCCTCAAATGGCAGCCTGAGTCTGCGCTGGGCCAGGGTTGTTCTGTGCATGTCCTATTCCTTCAGCGGCAGGCTAGGATCCCAGACATAGGATCTGGGTGCCTAGGATGGGATCCTAACCACTTTCTCTGTATTATCTCATTTCTAGTATTAGGTTCTTTGATTTCTCCAAGCCGTGACCGTAAATACTCCCCAGGCAGTTGAGTGTGGATGTGAGTGTCCGTGCGCCTTATATGTTTGAACAGAAGTGAAAGCGGGAGGGAAGAAAGAGCTTCTTTCCTCCTGAAGACTGATATATTTATAATTACTCGAGACATTTATGAGTAAATACACTTATAGTACTGTCTGAACGGCTCAAATATAAGAAACAAAAGTAAGGGATTGGACTAAAGAGATTGAACTAAAATAAAAAGTGAGTCTTAGGAAAGAGACTTTTTGTTTAGTTTAAAGAGAAGGTTTTTTTTCTCCCTCTATCACCTGCCTGCCAGGTCCCAGCCAACTCATCCTGCCAAGGCCAGTGACTCAGCAGAGTGTGCATGAGGCAGCTACTAAATGATACCCTCAGAGCCATCCCTGTGGGTCTCTCCACTCTTATGAGCAGCAGTATAATGACTGATGAGGCCCTACATCTTTGTTCCTGCTGTTTTGATCTTGAAGTGCATGCCCACCATTTTGTGCATTTTCTGCATTGCCTCAGCATTATAAAGTAATGCAGTAAAGGGCTGCTAGACAGGCCTTCTGCAGGCTTCAGTCTCAAGCCTGCAATTTTCTTATCTGATTTGACCTTCAGAACAGCTGGATGTGGCTCCAACCCCTGCAGAATGTTCCTTGGAGCTGTGTACCAGGGGTGTGTTGCTTTGGGATATGATTAAGTGAAAGCATATACTTTCTCTTTTGTTGACTTTCTTTATGCAACTGAAATCAATCTAATCAGTAAAATCTTGATGCAGCAGATAAACCCTAAGGCTTACTAAGAAAAGCCCAAACTCAGCTCCCTGGATGCCCCTGGGAAAGTTTGCCCTTTACCTGGACATCATGAATTTCCCTGCCTTTTGAAAAGCCAGGAATTGCCATTAGATGGAGCTCAACAAAGAAAAGAATAGAGGATGGGCTTTTTCTGAGTCAGAAAGAGGTTTTTCCTGGAAAGCTTATTGGAACTATTAAAGATGCCAGTTTTATTCTGGTATATGGTTTTATAGAATAAGCTTCTATATAAACCAGCAGACATCTCCCTGACATTGATGTTATGAGTGCAAATCCCTAAGCATGCACATGAGAGAGGAAACTGGTAAATGTGATATATAGAGCCCTAGGAAATGATACCAAAATCAAATAGAATAATCTAGTTTATAGCATATTAGAGTTTAGAGTACAAAATCAAACCCACATTTTCTTATACTTTGTAAAGTGAGATCTATCTTGTTCTCATTTCTCTACTCCTCATTCTGCCACCACCAGGATATTTTTAGTGTTCATACATGGAGAAAGCTGGAGTCAAAGAGATGTATGGCCTGGGATAAAAAAAGGTAGCTTAGTGTTTATAGTTAAAGGGAAGTTTCCTGTCTGTTTTTGGGTAATGGTGGGTGTGATGGGCGAACCAACGGCTATAGCCAGGCAAGATTGTTCTTTTTTGCTCTATGCGTAGGGGTCAAATCAGAAGATGCATGATCCTGTGCAATAGGGGGGAAATGTATGTGTCATGGGAAAAAATACAACTCTTTGAATATCGCTGGGGGTAAAATAATAAAGTTCCTGTTAGCACCCAGCCAGTAGTATAATTTAATTATATCATAATCATTCGTATTCCTTTGAGTGACACTGGGAATTTGTAAAGGATGTTTCATTTAAGAACATCTTCATGCTGAGGTGTCATATTACCAAAGAACTCAAAACGTCAAGGGAAAGAAAATAGAAATAAATCATTGCACTGTATTTATTTACATCCACATTAAGCTATAGTACAAGACTTGTGTACTATAAGGAATAAAGATTCTATGGATTTAAAAAGTGAATTTGGTTCTATGAATTGATCTGTACCAATAAGTTTTTAAAAGAAATCATTTTCCTTCTCTTTTCCTTCTTTAATTATACTATATAACTCTTCCATCAATATAAGGATTGCCCATTTGTCCTTTTTTTTCCACCCAACATACCTCACTTAACATGTCAGAAGAGATGTGCCTTTAGAACTTCTGTTTGCAAGTAAAAATATGTTTTATATGCACTGGAAGAATATTTATTACACTATTAGTAATAATTTCACAGATGGAACATATTTTAGAGAGTGCAAACGAAACTACAGTAAATTTTTACATAAACAGGAGTTAATATACTAAGCGTGCATAATCAAAATATTCCATGCAAAGTAGTACTCCATGGTACCCTCTACATATATGGCAGGGTTTCCCATTTTGACCATGCTTTCCAGAAAGATGTCCCAGAAGTCCTCAAAGACTCCAAAGATCTAAGCTCCTCCACTGGACCTCAAATGATGACCTCACACCTCTTCTCTTGCATCCTGATTTCCATTCTGAAAATGACTATCCACCTGGTCTTTAGTCTATTTATTTCCAAAAACAAAGGTGGTAAGACATGAGGAAACAATAGACTTGTTACTGAGTCTCCAGGAAGCTATTTCCTCCCAAATAATGAAGAAATCTCAAGGGGTTGGAGGGCAGAAGGCAAGAAGAAGCAGAGGACACATAGCATAATTAAACAGTGTGGAGACATCAGTCTGATTCAACAGTAGATTCACCAGTGAATGCCTGAGTGGAATATTAATTTGGATTTGTATTCTTGCATTTACTCCTTAAAAAAAAAGAAAGGAAAGAAATAGATTCTCCAGGATTCAGTAACTGGTTGATGAGTAGAGAAAGAAAAGGATCCAGAAGGATATGGGACTCCTGACTCAGATTATCAGTGGATGATGATGTTGTTCACTGAGATCAGGGTGGACACTTCTACAAGAAGCTCAGTGTTAGGCTGATAAAATGCAGAACACGTCTGTCTGTATTTTGCAAAAGATAGTATTATAAAGAATAGCAGAACTACTGGTTTATATTTACATAATTCTTTACAGTTCTCAAAGTATTTTCAAAAACACGATTTCCTTTGATAATCACAGCAGCCCAATAAAGTATGTGGATTAGTTATGAATAACCTTGTTTCAGAAATAAGGAAACTGAGACCCCAAATGCTTAAATGATTTTCAAATGTCACAGGGGAAATAAATGGCAGGATGGGACTTGAACTTCTGTCTTCTGAATTTAAAACTTTAAACCATTGAGTTTAATATTTAATTATTCTTCCTAACTTCATGAATGTTAGTTAGGTTGCTGTTTCGAACCAGAAGTTGCCCTGTGTATTGTACGGTGTTTAGGAGCATACCTGGCCACTCCCCATTAAATGCCAGTAGCATGCCCCAAGATGTGACATGCAAATATGCTTTCAGTCATTTCCAATGATTTCCTGAAAGACAAAATTACCCCTGGTTGAAAATCACCAATTTAGTCACTTCACAATCTGGGGCATGTAGAAACCCTGTAAATTCCTGGTGATTGACTGAAAACTAATATACATTCTGAAGTGTTTTGAATAGAAACTCATCAAAAGATGAAGTTAAACTGGAGTATGAGGTCTAGGACTTTGCCTTTTTAGTGTTTAGAACAGTGTGTGATAAACTAGGAAGATTGTGATGTGACTGTCTTTGTCCTGATTAGAAGAATAGTTTTATAGGGATCAATTTGGGAAAAGAAGAGGGACACGGTTTTTTTTCAAAAGTAGGTATGTGCACACTTCTGTATC
Source organism: Cynopterus sphinx (assembly GCA_030015415.1). NCBI lineage: Eukaryota > Metazoa > Chordata > Mammalia > Chiroptera > Pteropodidae > Cynopterus > Cynopterus sphinx. The sequence continues at coordinate 123,861,788 of CM057382.1, forward strand.
TCTGTTCACACTGAAACAGCGAGTCTTGAGTAGAGGACACACTCATGTCTATTTCACTTGTTTAGAAATAACCGCCACTGGGGGAGAGCTCATTACAGACTATGAGAAGAAGCCCGGGACTTGAGCACCTGGGGACTGCAATCTATTTCTATCTCTACTACTAACCGAGTAGTAAGACCTTTGGCAGGTCACTGCACCTCTCTGGACTCATCCTCCTCATTCATAAAACAAGGAGGTTGGAATACATATGTTATCTCAGGTAACTGCTAACCTAAACATTTATTTATGATTCTGTGAGACAGGTCCTTAATTGCCCATTTGAAAACCTTGAGATTGCATGTGTTACTGATTTCATGTTTCACACTTTCAAAGGTAATAAAGTACATAAACTATTTTTTATAATACTTTCAGTGTTGGCTGAGGCAACCCTCCAAAGCAAACACATGAGTATTCCTGCAGGAAAACGTATAGTTGTTCACACTCAGTGAAATAAAGATAATCAACAGCCTTGCCTCGTTGGTTCAGTTTAGATTTTGTTCCCAAATGAGTTTGCCACAAATGCAAATAAACAAAAACCCTCTTGGTTCTCAGACCACTTTAAACTTCAGAATTGTGAATATGCAACTGTGTATGTATACTCAATTGTGATTGTTGATAATTCATTCATAAATCTTGCTCTAAGTAAAGTTTGCTAAATAAGCCTAGGGTATATTTTTTAATGTTTTAGTGGTAGGTTTATTAAAAATAGAAAAGATCTTTCTTAACATTATTTTCTTGATTTCCAAATTTCCAAAAGATAACACAATAAGCAGTCACTCAGGGCTTGACTTTTATTCTAATATATCATTATTATGTAAAAATAATCATCTTAAGAAATATATGTGTATGGAAAAATATAAATAAAAATAAAAATGAAATAAATTTTCTTTATCTTAATGTAAAAGCATATAATAAATTTCAGGAAAATAGTAACAATGTTAAAACTTATCAGAATAAATATAACACAAAACAATTTAACAAATAAAGTATTATTTTTGTTTTACTTATATTAATTAGGGTCCTGTTGACCTGTAGTTTGGTAAAATAAAAAGGGAAAATTTTTTCAATAAATATTGCTAATAGGGCAAAGCTACCAGAAAACTCTGCTCATTCCTGGCTAGCACAGGCATCAAGTTCTCGGACTGGACTTGAGACCTGCTCCAGTAGGTCTCAGTCCCAAATTACTATTAATAGTGCTGCCAACCATAGCACTTTCCTTTACTCCCTCAACACTTTCTGTCACACGTCAATAATACTCCTCAACAGAAAAAAAAAAAACAACTATTGAGCTACTATGTTAAAAACTCTTTACCAAATAGAAAATGCATGCTCACTATACTGAAAGGGAAACTAAGGTAGATACTGAATCAGTAGTTCAACTCATATGCTCTTTGAGTCATGAGCTTAGGAAGCAATATAATTTCTTATACTCCCTATATATTTTAAGCCATATAGAAATCAAGAGAGAGAAGACATTAGGAGAGGGACAGAAGGAGGAAAAGAAAGAAGGAGGAGAGAGTTTGTGAAGTGGTGTTGGTTATGAAAAATTTTCATAAACTATCCATTAGTTCAATTGTCTCTTTGGTCTCATTAATGTGATGATTGATGATGATGATTATGATGATGATGATGATGATGATGATGAAAATAATAATGTCAGTCACTGTGTTAGGTATTTGGACTACAATGATCATCAAGAAGACATTTGAAATTTATGAATTAGTGACATAGAGTAATAAATAAGAAAACTATATAATTTCTGATAATGATAAATGCTGTGAAGGGAAGCAACCATGTAATCAAATAACAAGTAACTTGTGTAGCTCACTTCTGGTGAGATTGTCAGTGAAGGCCTTTCTAGGAGGTGAGAGTTAGATTGAAACCTGAAGGAGGAGAATGAGTCAGCCACAGGAGACACTCCCAGTGCCAGAGCCAGAGTCAGGAAAGGGCTTGGAAAATTGATGGAAGGGAAAAAACATGGAAGGGTGACATTAGAGAAGAGGCTGGATTCAGGCGGCAGGGCCTGGATAAGTCACAGTAAGGAGGTTGTACCTGACAGCAAGGACAATGAGGTGGCCCTGAAGACCTTAAGCAAAAGAGAGATAAGCTGTTTTATATTTAAGAATGAACATGCCAACTGCCTTGTGGAGAATGAATTGCAAAAGGACATAAGTCAAAGTGAGAGTGCTAGTTAGAAGGCTGATGTAGATGAAGATACTGGAAGGATTTAAGAATGCCCTGATACACTAAGACTAAAGGCTAGTTAATGAGAAGATGGAATATTATCTTTTCATGTCTTCTTCAAAGCCTATAATTCTTAAAGTCTTTACATGCTATCTGTTTATATTTCAACCTACAACTTCTGATGAATACATATGTTTGTTGCCTGGAGTGGATCCTATTTTTTTAATCCCAATATAGACCAGACATCTAAAAATAGCATATTGCTAGAGACCTAAGCATTCATACTGACATCAAATGAACAATTCCACTTCAATTTGTCCACATCCTGTAGGATATTGAAGACTTAAGTTATAGTTCCTTTCAACCTTTGTTTTCCTATACTGAAAATATCTGCCTCATGCAGTCCCCTTGATTATTGTATCTATTTTAGGTCCTCCTACCACTCTTTTTTTCAAGTTGGCCTGTGGATTTTCTTGAGCTGTAGAATTAGCCCTGCATCTGAAAAGCCAAACGTGGATACTATGTTTTATTTTGTTTCCTTCAGCGCAAAAATTTGCCTTGTTTTGTTATCAGCATCATGCTTAAACTGATCAGCAATTAGTTTCAACTGAGGACTGTGAAATGAAATGGGATACCAGTGTGTGTGTGTGTGTGTGTGTGTGTGTGTGTGTGTGTGTGTGTGTGTTCTGGCTTTAATTATGAGGTCAAATAGGAGATTAAATTAGTTACATGTTGCTGCATAACAAATTTTCATACCTAGCAACTTATAACAACCCTAAATATTTATTATCTCACAATTTCTATAGTTCCAGAATTCCGGAGCATCCTAGCTGGCTGGTTCTGGCTTGGATCTTTCATGAAGCTACAGTTGAGATGTCTGCCAGAGTGGCAGTCATCTGAAAGCCTGAATGGAACTAACAAATCTGCCTCCAAGGATGGCTCATTCATATGTTTGCACATTGAAGCTGGCTCTTATCAGGAGGCCTCACTTTCATAAGGCTACTTTTGTGTCCTCATGACATGGCAGCTAGCTCCCCCACGGAGCCACAACTCCAAGAGAAAATGAAGTAGAAGCTGCAATATCTTTTATGATAAACCTTATAAGTCAAATTATATCATTTTTGCCACATCCCATTGGTTACACAGGCTAGCTCTATTCAGTGCACACTCAGGCATGAATACCAGGAGCTGAGAATCATTGAGGGCCATAGTGGAGGCCGCCTGCCACAGGATATAAACTGGAATAGGGAAGGATAACTTGGGAAGGAGCAGGCCGTGGAAACAGACACACACCATGGCAAGAAAACCAACTGTTGGTCATCTGAGGAAGTCTCACCAACCAGATATAGTATCTGTAAAGCGTAGTAACAAATGCCACTGCTGGAAAATAGAGGGCTGGGTAAAGTTTATAGCAGTGTGGTTCAGGCATCAGAATATGGTGGAGCAGGAGGTATTCTGATTCAGATAGATACGTAGCTAGCATCTGGAAAGATATTTATTAGCTAATTTAGTGACTATTTCCTGAACAACTACTAGGTACTGGGCACTAAGGACACAACAGGAAGATGGACTTCTTGTCATCATAAAGCTGAGAATCTAGGAGGGATTACATGTGAACCAAAAGGTAATGTCACTCTAATGTAATGCGTTCTGTGATGGGAGGAGAACAGGATGGTGAGCATTTCATATGAGGAACATTTGACCAAGAACTAAAAAGTCAAGAGAGGCTGGAAGAGGAAGTGACATTGGAACCAAAGGTCTAAAAGGAGTTGCTAGGTAATAGAAAGGAAAACAGAGAGTATTCTAGACCAAGAGGATAGTACATGGAGCAAGAATAACCCTGGAGCAGAAAAAAGCAAGACCCCCTGTAACAACTAAAAGTGTGTCTGAAGATAAGCATGCAGCACTGAGGACAGCAAGAAGAGAGGCTGGAGTGACAATCCAGTGGCAGGATTTCAGATGATGTTAAGGGGCAGGACCACAATCCCTGAGAGGAGGGGAAGCTCAAGGCCCAGCCCCAGGGTGACACTAACCCTTGGGGGTTCTCCAGACAGGAACTGTGAGGCTGGAACAGACGTCTGGTGGGAGGTTCCACCAATTCAGGCAGTGTCTAAGATGGGAGGTCTCTCATGATTGTTCATAGTGGTCACCCTCGTGAAAGTGCTGGGACAGGGAGGATAAGAAGTATACAAGGGAGGGACCCTGAGATGAAGAATGGTTCATGAACTATAAGGACGGGCCTGCAGATGCACACAGGAGTCCTCAGAAAAGTGTCAAGAGAATGAGATAGATGTGGAGATACAGAGCAGACAAGAGTTAAGAGCTACGTCCATGTTCCATTCTGCCAAGCCATGAGCTTCTTGCCAGCAGACAGGTAGCTCCTGAGAAAGGTGCCCAAGACCAGACAAGATGAGTAATGCAGAACTAGTTTTTCAGTGCCAAGTGCTCACTCTGCACTGGTGCTTAGGTAGTAGACACAGTGGCAAGGCCCTGACCTCTGAGTTGCTACAGGGAATACAAGGATGATGGCATCTTTCACTTCTGTACTTCTTCACCATTCTCTCTGTAGAGATATAAGGCAGATTATACTGTTCCCATTTTTATGAATGAGGAACTGGAGCCCAAAAGATTTACATGCTAATAAAAAAAAAAAAAAAAAGAATGTCAGGATTCAAACCCAGGTCTTCAAATGCAGTCTAGTCTCTTTTTTTCCCACCTTACTACATTGTGGTTTAATACAATAAAAGGAGAAGCTACTAAAAATAACATTCTAGCTAAAGGTTTGAGTAGGGCTCAAAAAAAAAAAAGAAGGAAGGAAGGAAGGAAGAAAGGAAAGAAGGAAGAAAGAAAGGAAGGAAGAAGGAAGGAAGGAAGGAAGGAAAGAAGGAAGGAAGAAAGGAAGGAAGGAAGGAAGGAAGGAAGGAAGGAAGGAAGGAAGGAAGGAAGGAAGGAGGGAAGAAAAACAATATACTAATTATGTACATGAGTAATGGTAAGCTTGTGACATCCAAGTCTAAATGGCGAGGTGCCCTCATTTGGGGAATATCTGTATGACACATTTAAGACCTATATATATAAAACCTACACATCTAAAATGACTGAGCTGTACAGATATGCGGAATAAACTTTATGCAGTTTATTAAATTAATAGGGTAACATTATATGAGCAGGGTCATTTAATGGTTGTAGGGAGACATTGACAAAAGGTATTTTTATACCTGCTTTTGAGAATATATAGAACCATAGTTAGTACTAGTTTTTGGTCACCTACTCTGTACTAGGATTTTTAAAGAGGTTATCTCATGTAGCACTGAAAACATCCAGGAGAGGTAGGATTTGGTTCTCATATTAACAGAAGAATGACTGAGACTTAGAGTAGTTTGTTCCATGGGGCAGGACTTGTAAGTGATGGAGAGTTGCTACTTGAACCCAGGTCTGTCTCACTCCAATCCACATGTTCTCATTCCTACACCAGCTGCTGCAAGTTAGTGGAACCAAAGGAATTCTCATTTCTTTCTCTCCTGATCCTTTAATGCTGAATCCGCTACAATCTATTTTGTTTAATTGACGTTCCTCTCAAATTTGCTTCTCTTCGTGTTTTCTCTCTGTGACTTCCTTGGCAATCATCCCAATCATCCAGGCTTGAGGCCTTTCTTCTACTCATCACTCCCCCACCCTGCATCCAATCTGTTTGAAAATCCTGGCAATACTAATCTTGTCTTCATTTTCATACTATTCCCCTGTCTTTCTAGATAGGAACCACCCATTACAGTGCCTCACTACTTTCAGTTTACTAAACTGAAATAACCTCCAAAATACCTGGTAATCCCACCTGCAGGTGTTCACACCTTTGAGTAATCCCCTTTTCTTCCATGTTGACTGGGCTTGGCAACTCACTTTGAATGACTAGAATAAGGCACAATGAATAAAATACAGCATATGTGATGAAATGTCACTTCTGAGATTAAGTTACAAAAAGCCTCTTATTTCCGTTTTGGTTGTCTCTCACTTTCTGGCTCTGATGGAAGTGGCTGCCATGTTATGGGCTGCCTTACAGAAAGGCTCAGGTGGAGAGGAAGTGAAGGAGGCCTCTGACTGATGGTCATAGAGAAACTAAGGTTCCCAGTTCAATAGCCCATAAGGAGCTAAATCCTGCTGATAACTAGGCCCACATTACTGACCTACAGAAACTGAGTTAATAATACTTGTTGTTGTAAGATGCTAAATTTGGAGATCATTTATTATGTAGCAATGGATAATTAACATACTTCCTAATGGATATTCCCAAAGAGAAATAGCATTGTTATTTTTTCTGCTGCCAATTAAACATCTGATTATGTCATTCCCATAGTCAAAAACCTTCAATGACTCTTCATTTACTTTTAAAAAATATCTAAGTTTCCAAGCTTGGCCATGACGATATTTTATCACCCAGTCCCAGCATACCAGTACATGATTAATTAAGGATTATTTCATAGCTAAAGGCAATAATGTGTAATTCTGATATCAAGTGAGTTTACTCTTCCTTCAAGGCTAAATAAAATTGCCTCTCACCACCAGTACATGTTTTATGGAAAATTCAACACTGTTCTCAAAATTTCTATCAATTCCTGATGGGTTTAAGTTCTCACAATCACCTCTGGCTTCCTTTTGCTTCTGCTGAATTAATTCAGAGTATGGGTTCTCTCTTCATATCACACATGTTTCTGTTCCTTCCACATCATGTCAACCCAGGTGTGGAGCTCCGTCTTGTTTCTTGACACACACACAGACACACATAACTACGCATATGCATACTTTATATGCCTTGTGTGAAGGAGATTTACTAAATTTTGAAGATCTGTCTCACATCTCAAATAAATTGAATATTGGATATCCCTATTAAAATATTTTTGGAAGATGGAAAGTAAAAATATGAATTAATTTTGGTTTGTATTTGCACAAACATTGAACAGATAACCTAGAAACAAAAAAAGAAGTTACTTGGGATAGGGGAGTGAGAGGCATAAAAGTTAGACTAAGACATTTTATTGTATTCCTCTGTGTTATGTAAATTTATGAATCATGTAAAATTTTTTCAGAAAATTAAAAATTAAATTAAATTTAAAAATCATTTAGACCCCTTAATTGGGAATTTCTCAGTGATTATACCATCCTGCTGGATTCTGAATTCCCCTCTCCCCTCCCATTTCTCCTCCTTATACAGTCCCTCCAGGGCTGAGTCCCTTTCTGCTCTGATCTAGATCTTTCTCATTCCTGATTCAATTAAACTCTCTTTGGTCCCTGCTCTCAAATTTAGCTCCTTTCCTAAGTAGAGCAGCAGGGATGTGGCAGAAGAGCTGACTCTATTTGTCACACGGTTTTCTTTCCTTCCCTGGCCTCCTGGGTGTAACAGATGCAAAAGAAAGGCTTTACACTGTAATAGCTAAGCCAGGAGAACCATCTCCAAAGAGTGTTTGGTTAACCTTCATTAGTTGCTAACTATCTTTTGCAGGTTGTTTCTAAATTAAGTTCTGTAGATTAGTAGCTTTCAGACTTTCCATGTGTGAAGCTGACTGTTCTTGCTCCTGTGTGTAATCCCTAAGGAAGTCATCATGATGGTGATCCATGCGGGGGTGAGAGCGAAACTCAAGACCGGAGAGTTTTCAGAGTAATAGCTTTGTGTGTGTGTGTGTGTGTGTGTGCGTGTGTGTGTGTGTGTGTGCATGTGCATGCATGTACTCATATGTATGAGCGATATTCAGTTAGGAATATGACATAATGAAATAGAATGCTAGCCAATGAAAATGCAGGTATTTTTTCAAACAAGATCCTTTACAGAATGATTTCCAAAGAGAAGACAGGTATGTCTGCTATACTGTAAGGAAATTATGACACTTGGTAACCAGCCATAAAGACCAAGACATTAAATTGAAAACCTCCTTCTATACTTCTCCCAGATTTCACTCTATCTGGAAAGATAAATGTCAGACCTCATGTTCCAGCAGAATTTTTCAGATTCATAGCAGAATTTTATCCTGCTGTGAATCATAGTAATGTTGTTGAGGATGAAGAAGGTTATGTAGTTGGATGTTTTGCTGAATTTGTTAAAAGCCATCTCAGTTTTGAGGTCAGCCTTACTGGAAAGCAATCTAAAAATACATATGTTTTCTAAGTTTTAAAATGTGCCTATATTTTAACCAAGAAATTGTTCTTTTGGAAATTTAACCTAAAGAAACAATTAAGGATTTATTCCAAATCTGTACCTCTAAGAATATTTGTATGAGGTCTATTTGTAACAGTGAGCAGGAAGAAATAACCTAAATGACCAACAGTAAAGGACCAATTAAATCAATTATGGCCCAGGCGTAGGCTTGAGTATTATTCAACTCTTTAGAGTGATGTTTTAGAAAAAGTACCTATTGAAATAAAAAGATGTTCACTACATGTTTACCTTAAAAATGTAAGTTACACCCCCATTAAAAAAATTAATGGCTAAAATGTGTCGAATGCTTACTATGTTCTAGCTTTCTATGCATCTTCATATTTAATACTAAAATAGTCCTATAAAGTAGATATTACTATTACTTTCATTTTACAAATGATGAATGTTCTCAGGATCATATGAGTAGTAAATGTCACACACACACACACACACACACACACACTGAGAGAGAGAGAGAGAGAGAGAGAGAGAGAGAGAGAGAGAGTTGGTTTCATAATGAGAATTGCTTAGTTTCTCAAATGTCTTTTCTTCTTGATCCTTTTCAAGAGGCCTCTATAAATGGGCAAGAGCTCTGGCTCCACAACCTCATGATTATGGGGATGGTGGGGAAGACATGAATCCATGAGGAGTTCTCGAGATCTTCCCAAGCTCTAATGCAGAGTGGCTGGTCTCAGATACCTCTTGGACTGGTGAATAGTGAGGTGCAGTGAGTATTGTCTGACTTTTTAGATAAAGTATTTCACTGCTAATGACTTCATGGCTCCCCATCCTCAGAGGCTCCCTCTCCCTAACCCCAGGTTCTGCACACCAATAATGCTTTAAGAAAAGATAACATGAGATCTACCCACTTAGAAAATTTTTAAGTGTACAATACAATATTGTTAACCATACATAAACACAACGTCGTATAGCAGATTTCTAAAACTTATTCATCTTGCATAACTGAAACTTTATACCCATTCAACAGGAATGCCCTATTTTCCCCTCTCCCTAAGTCATGTCAATCACCATTCTGCTTTCTGCTTCTATGAGTTTGACTATATCAGATAAAAAAAGGTAAAAGGTATTATCCCTTAAAATCATTCCTGCTGGTACCCCTCCACCATCTCTCTGAAGTTTATTGGAAGTGCTCACAAGTCTGGTTTTCCTTAGAGCCTTACAGCCTTTCTCCAGCACACTCAGGCAAGAAGGATTCCTCTGTGTGGTTCTTCCATCATCACCATCTGAAGTTCCTCACCCCCCCATTAGAAGGACGAAGGCTTTCCTCCCTTATTCATCCTGTCAGATCAGGACTTTCCTTAAATAGTCTTTATGAACAAGCACACCAAGCCTGGTCCTTGATAAGCAAAGGTGAGAATGAAGAAATTTATAATTTTATCTCTCCAAAATGCCTAACTTTCAAAGCTATCATTACAAAATCACAATTTGCAGAAGAGGAATATTAACTCTTTATATATCTTGACATTCTTGCAGCAACAATTTGAATTTTTCCCTAGTGAATCAGTTCGAGGTATCAAATAGACTCCTGTGGAAGACATAGGTGAAGTCCGTTCAAGAAAATTAAAAACATAATATTTATTTTTTCGTAGTAAGTTTCTATAGAAAAGATTAAAATTTCACATAAAGATTGTGTAATTAGGAGACAGGACAAATTATAAGGGCTTTCAGAGTTATGAAAAAGATCTAAATTAGTAAAGTCTGGAGAAAAATTATAAAATATTTTGTCTTCCTATGAATCTCTGGGAAAAATATTCTGAGAACATTTTTTGAGAAAACTAGGTAGCGATGTATTCTGAATATGAGTTGGAACTGAAAGGCAAGTTTTGAAATGGCCACATAAAATCACTCGTGAAACATGTAGGATATTTTGAAAAAAAGTCAAAAGCAATTGACACAGATGACAGTGGAGAGCTACATGCAACCACTTGCAACAAACGTTGTCCAATAGAAGGAGCCTGAGTTTTGAGGTCAAACAGAACACAAATTAAATGCAGCATTGCCACTAACTGACTACATGTCAACTGGAAGCGATAAAACATTTCTCTTACTGGTAATTTCTTCATCTAAAAGATGGAGGTGATGATACCTACTCAATTAGTTATAAGAGAATAAAAATTGAATAATGAGTATAAATAACACGTAAATTCCTCACAGTAGTGTGTGGCATATACTAGATGGTCAGTAAACAGTGGCTAAACAACACACACCATCCTCATCTTCATCATCATTTGAAAAGGCAGAGAGCAAATAAAAACAATTAGATAAGAAATCGTGGCCCAGGCCTAGAGGAAACCATTAGAGATCTTCATAAGAATGATGGGTGACAAACAAAAGAAAATGGGGGATACATCAGACACTTAAGGAACTCTGCATGAAGGCAGAAGGAAATGGGGAGTACATGTGGGTCCCTTATAGATATAGAACCAGGGATGGTAGTAAAATTGACTCCATGCAACTGAGTTAAGAAAGGTCATCTTGTTTTCTCTGATGAGCCACACTACTTTGAAAAAAGAGGGAAAGAGTAGAAGAAGAAGAGAAAAACAGCATTCACTGTATTTAGATTTTACCCTGATCGTGATAAGAGCCATGAAATCCGGTACGCATCCTCCACGCACACAGCTTCAATATTCAAGGCCTAAAGCCCTTTCTGAGCACAGGACATGTTGCAACCGGGGTGTTCTCATGTAACTTCGGCACGTGACCTCCTCACCCCTCTTTGTCTTCATTCTCCCTTTTCATGGGCAAGGACGTTTTAACGACAGCATTCCCCCTCATCCATGGCTTCTCTTTCTGTGGTTTCAGTTACACACCGTCAGCCGAGTTTGAAAATATTAAATGAAAAAATTCAGAAATAAGCAATTCATAAGTTCTAAATTGTGCACTATTCTGAGTAGCACGATGAAATCTGGTACCATCCCACCGCGTCCTGCTTGGAATACGAATCACCCCTTTGTCCAGCGTGTCCACACTGCATACACTCCCCAGCAGTTAGTCACTAGTAGCCATCGAGGTTACCAAATCAACTGTTGTGGTAACACAGGGCTTGTGTCCAAGTCGCCCTTAATTTACTTAATAATGGCCCCAAAGGACAAGTATAGTGAGGCTGACAGGAAGTGCTCCCTTCAAGTGAAAAGTTGAATATAGTACAATAAGATATCTTGAGAGAGACCATATTCCAATACTTTTATTACAGTATAGTGTTATAATTGCTCTACTTTATTAGTAGTTATTGCTATTAATCTCTCACTGTGCCTAATGTAGAAATTAAACTTTATCACGGGTATGTATGTAGAGATAAAACAGTACATATAAAGTTCAATAATATTCAAGCTTTCAGGTATCCACTGGGGGTGTGAGAACATTTCTCCAAGGATAAGGAGGGGTTACTGTAGCAAAAAAAAAAATCTCTTTACTAATTGTCGTGCCTGGTGCCGTTGGAGACAAGGCTCCTGATACATATGGGTGAGCATGATTGTTTAGGGCGTGGGATTGGCATTTTAAGGAAAAGGAAGATGCCACAAAGAGGCTTTTTCCGTAAGAATCCTCCACTGGGCACAGTACCTAGGAGAGGTGCTCATTATGTGCCCCTGCTTAAGCTTGCTATTTCTTGTTGTTTCCCTGAAGTTCATTAAATCTGTGGAGTTGTTGCCTGGTTCTAGCCTACAGTGTGGCAGGCTCTGGCCCCCAGAATAAATGGGCTGATGAATCCTGCCTTCCTCTTTGGTCTCTCTTTCTATGAGTCCCACACAACTAGGTGACCAATTAGATGCTGTCTGCAGAGAGGCTTGTTATCTACATCTCCTCCAGGCAGGGTTGCTTTGTTTGGAAACATTCTCTCTTGGCATTAAAAAGTTTGCTTGCCTCCCCCCAGACCCCAACAGCCCCCAAATGCGTCTGTTCCCACACCCTATATAGTTTCACAGCTGGGTTGCTATAATTATGATTGCGAATTATTTTTACCTAAAGTAAAATTACTATTTGTCTGCAATGTTCTCAGTATGTTATTTTAGGAGAAGGGGGCTGACACACATCATCTTCATCTATGCAGATCTCTATGTAAAGAGGAGATTCAAGAAAATGCAATTTTGCACAGTCAGAGAACTTAGAAATGAAAGTTTGTGTTATTTATATTATAAAAAGGATTTTTTTTCTCCCACAATACAACTCCAAAAAATTCTTTATTTGGATCGTTACCTGTGATATAAATATTGTGGCTAAAAATACTAGCTTTTGACTTACCTATATGTCAATTCTCAAAGCTGATCATGCATTTAATTGACACTTCATGCTTCAAATCGCTTCTATTAGCAGATGAAAGAAAACACTAGCCGCTCAAATTCCACAAACTTCAAACACAACTATGAAATAGAGTCAGTTTCATTGATTAGTGATTGTTATTTGCTAAGAAACTGCTAGTTTTGTTCCATTCCATTCAGTTCAGTTCAACAAAGGAGCTGCACCAGCCCAAACAGAGGGGAGACAAAGAGGCCCTCACAAGGAGGACCACAGCATAAATGTGTCTCTTGGTAATTTCAACCTCCGGACCTTGGTGGTGGTTGCTATGGAAACAGAAAGGAAACATTTTACCAGTTGGCAGTTTGGAAATGATTTGGAGGAACTGTCCCCCAGAAGATGTAAAAAATGTAGAAATTGATCAGTCCAGTGAGGGAATGGCAGTTGAGCAGATCAGAGATGTTTTAGGCCAACCAGACAACATTACTGTATTCAACCATTTGGATCTACAGACAGATGGTTTTACCTCATTAGTGGGAGTCAACTACAGACAACTTCATATTCATTCCAAATTGAAGAACCTGTACTTCACCTTGCATGGGGTGAGAAACTAATAAAGAATTTTAAGGAGGTAAGTTTCTAGCTCAGATGTGTATTATAGACAAACTATTCTCTCAGGTGAGAGAGGGTGGCTAAGACCTGCATATCCCTCATCTCTGGTTTCTCTCTCTAATAATTTTCCTCATCTAATAGTCCAGATGAGAACTAGTGGAGGCCCAAACTAGGACTGAAGGACTAAAGCAGAAGAAGGAACAGTTAGAACATGTAATCACAAGATAAAACCTGTCTGACTCTACGACTGATAATCAGTGAAGAGGAGTGAAAAGAAAGTCTCAGGTTTCTGGTTTGTATCACTAGAGGGAATTTGGAGCCATTAACTCAAATGAAAAAAGAGATGAGAAGCAGGTATGGGGGTAAAGATTAGTTACATTTTGGGTATACTGACTGTGAGGTGTCTGGAACATTCCAACAAAAATAGTTATTCAAAAGGAGATGGAATATAGGAGTCTCGCACAGAGAGGATTCTGAACTGGAAGCGGAGATCTGAAAATCACCAGATCATCAGGGAGGGTGGGAGGGGAGAGTGGGTGAGGGGCTGGTGGTGCAGCGCATGAGAGTGATCGATGTTACTTAGATGCATACAATTTTCAAGGGGAGATCCAGTGTTTTCTTTACATGTTTTATAACTAAAGAACCTTTGAAAATAATGTGGACGTCCATAATATAAAAAGAGTCGCTCTGTTTAAAATGGTGACGACAGCCACAGAACTCATCCTGCTCAGTTTCCCTGCTCCTTTTTCTTTCCTTAAGGTGACCGTAGATATCTCTAAGGAGCAGCTGGGAAATGAGTGGTTCTGTACCAGGGATCAGAAAACTACATCCCTTGGGCCAAATCTGGCCTGCTGCCTGTTTTTGTTAAATAAAGTTACATCTGCACACAGCTACACACATCCATTTTCCTATTGTCTGTGTTCATGCTTGAGTTGAGCTGTGACAGGTAATTCGTACACCACAGAGCCTAAAGTATTTGTTCTCTGGCCCCTTACAGAAAACGTTTGCCAACTCCTGATCTAGACCAAACCTTGTATTTCACCAATGAGAAAGCTGAAGTCCAGAGAATTTAAATAACATCTGAGAAACTACTCATGCTAGATAGAACCCGAGTCTTGGCACACAGCTCCCACTGTCCTTCTGAAAAGGAGAATTAGCAATCAGTTTGTCAAAGAGTGAACTGACTACATGGCCTACCACAACATTTCTCAAAAGTACAGTGAACTCATAGTTCTGAACTTCCTTTCACGATTCAACAAAATATAGTTTTTAGTATTTCATTGTTACTATTATCTCTGAAATAAACTCCCCTTTTCCTATATTACTAATTTATTCTTCCTTAATTGAAATACCAATTTTATGTTAAAATGTGAAGTGCTATATATCCTCTCTCCTATAGCAAATAACATGTATTGAAAACTCAGTAGAAGGTAGAGTCACCCTGGTGGTTCACAGAGGTGTCACATCTGCTGTTCCAGGTCACACTGTGGACACTCTCATTATACCACCCCTATGCACCTGACCCTGCCCTCAGCTCTCACCCCTTCCCACATCTGGCCCCCTTCATACATTGCACCTATTAGTAGACACCATGTAAGAACTGGGACCAGAAACAAGCTAGGGAAAACGAGTAAAGAGCCTGCATAGCTGGAGAACTGGATGTGAGGACTGAGGGGCAGGGAAGGACACACAAGGACCTGCCATTCCAACAGGTGCAGGCGTGGCTGTCCGGCCACTGTGTCTCCCCCTCCCTTCAATCCAACTTCTCCACATTTGGGCAGAGAGAAGAAGCACAAGGCAAGAGGCACACGTTGCAGACTTCTAAATGTGGTTCAGGCAGTACCAACTGGGAAGAGAGAAATTTCCCGTAGCTCCCCAGAAGAATTTTATTGTAGTAAATTAGAGATCTGAACTTGAGGAGACATGGATTTGAGACTGGTCCATCTGCCAATAAAACAATATTAAAAAAATGCAGTCTATTTTCTTCAATCCGTATCATTTTTTTCTAGAGCAATAAAGTAAATAAAGAAGCATGAATAATAAACACTTATTTGTCACGTTTCTTTTAATGATGGCAAGAGAGTTTTTGACTAGTTACAAGTGAAAAGGTTATTTTTATAGACAAATAAGAACTAAACATTTTAAAATGTCAGAATAAAATTCCCGTCATGTTTAGTCAAGACTTTTTATAGATCACATGAAGTAAGGAAGAGAAATGTGAGGGAGGAGCATAGAATAAAGATCTTTGTAAGAAAATGGAACATTTAATCTTTTTTTATAAATGTACCAGCCCGCTTCACATATCCATTTCCACTGCTTTTGTATATCATTAGTTCCATTTCATATCATTGGCCATTTTGATTTCAAGTATAATAAAGAAAATCATATGTAAGGTTAAATTAAGATCTTGAGGGTGGACATTTTAGTATCGTGCACTTACTTATCAAGTATTTATATGGCTGCTTACTATGTGCCAGGAACTGTTTTAAGCAGTTCTTTAGTAGTTATGAAGTGTATCTGAGAAAGAAATCAACACTAAAGTATAAAAATTGGGACAGGTGGGAAAAAATGAAAATATTATTGGAAGCAAGATTTAAGGGGGAAAATGCAAGCCATATGCTTGACAGCTGGTCCTTTCTTTTACTCTCTTTTTCTTCTGCAGAGCTGCCCCTTTCCTGAACATTTCATTGCTTTACCTAGAGTATTTATGTGGGAAAAAGTATTCCATGCCTAAAGGCTCAGCTGGCAAGGGTACTTCATCTCCCCAAGGAGATGTACCTATTGATAATTGAAAGGAAAAAAAAAAAGGACGTGATTTCATAGTGTAGTGGTTAGCACGTCTGCTTTACCTGCAGAAGGTCCTGGGTTCACTTCCCAGTGGAGCCACGGTCTATGGTCTACAGCCATGCCACCCTGAACAAGCCCGATGTCTGATCTCAGAAGCTAAGCAGGGTTGGGACTGGTTAGAACTTGGGAAGACTAACCAGGTGCTATAGGCATAAATTAAAAAAGAAAGAAAGAAAGATATAAGGTTGATTTTCCTTATTGCTGGGATTTAAAAGAAATGAGTAATTGCTAACATTTATGCTATGTGCTTAAATACTTATTTAAATACTTATTTAAATATGTAAAAGTCATACACAAAATTTTATCTAATAACAATATTTGTATTTTCCAAATCCCAAGAACTTTCCATAGCTGTATGATAGCCATCTCCTAGAACTGTAGTATTGAGTTTTATTACTTTCTTTTCATCTATCAGAATCTTCTCTTTTCAAGAACATGCCCTATCCTTCCAGTTGGCTCTTCTGGGTCTTTCATGTGCTACTAACACACATTTCAGCTAGATCCATAACTTCATCTGCACGAATGTGACAGTTTCCTTTCTTCCTTCCATTTGCCCACAGCTAACCAACTTTTATTCAAAGAATTCAGAGATCTAGCATTTTTGTCTTTCTTCCAGCCTCCTCTGTCTTTTGATCAGAAGTGTGCTATTGGCCCTGAAGGCTTCATTGCTTGTAGCCAGCAGTGGTCTATCTGAGTTTTTCATGTGTTACTACTGTCTGAGCCCATCTATTCCCTGAGCTCATGCTTCATCCTCAGGTCCACTTCTTTCAAAAGCTCTTCTTTATAGTATATAAAACAGGTGTATGGATCGCCTTTCATCCATTCGTCTGACAAACACTGTGTTTACTGAGCTTCTAGAATGTGTGAGGCACAGGTGTATCCAGTGATGAACTAAACAGACAACATCTCACTTATCACGGAGCAACAAGGAAGTAGACAAACATTTTTTCAATTGTGCTAAGTGCCAGAAAGGAAATATTCAAGGTCACTGAGGGGATAAAAAAGCAGACCTACTTAAAGTGGTCGAGAAAGGCTTCTTTAGTCAAGTGTCATTGTAGCTGGGATTCTAAAGATTTTTATGATACATTTCCCTGATTTTCTCCTTGGCAACTTTTACCCTCATTCTTCAGCCATGTCTGAGCATCCTTTCACAGGGGTGTCTTTCTCTGTTAGCAAAACTCCTAGATTAACACACCCTTCCCCTCACCTTTACTTGGAACTGGAAAGACTTGCTTTCTTTGTTGTCATCGCTTGCCTTAGAAATAGAAGAGCTCTTTCTCCTGGTGGCCTGTACACAAGGACATGAACCACTAACTGTGCTTTGTTACAGGGTCAAAATAAAATCCCCTCAACAGATAGCCATCCCCGTTGCCCAGCCAAACTCGGCCATTTGGAGAGAGACTTGGCACCAGTGGCCATGTGACCAATTTTATCCTGAGAATTTTTCTGATCTAGTCCCTTCCTAGCCCAATGTATTTTTTCCATACCCTCCTTTTTATTTCTGAATTTCTTCTCTCGCCTCTATCTCCTCTGAGTGGTATGTCAAGGTTCTCTAAACCGTCCTCCACTGTTACATCATTAATGGATTCTCTCCATTCATCTTGCCTCGTATAATAGCTTACACTTACGTAGTACTTATGATGTTCCAGGTATTATTCTAAATACTTTACACATATTAAGCTAACGAATTTACTATACACAACCATGTAATGAGATAGTTACTTTCTTTATAACCGTGTTAAGGATGAAAATAAGGAACAGAAGAAAGAGGAAACTGAGGCACAGACAGATTAGTAACTCACCTAAGATGACACAGCTAGTAAGAGATGGAACTAGAATTCAAACTCCAAAATCCATCATCTTAAGTATTTTCTTATGTTGCCTCTCTTATATTTTCATAGTTCTAACATTTTTCATAATTATGATAATTTTTTTCATCTCTCATTTGCTCTGCCCAAGTTATCATTTTTTGAGAAATTAATTTCTTCTATCAGCATAGCAGGATTAGAAAAGAAAGTACAACATCTCTCAATCTTCTAAGCACAAAAATACCATGAATGCTATTGGTGGTTACTCTTTTTTTGGAAAAATATACCTGACTGCTTCCTTTCCTCTATACCACACTGGGATGCCAACTTGACTCCAACTTCTGTTGGAGAATCTGTTATTCCTCCGTTCTTTGTGAGGTTGTGTCCATGTACAAAATAAAGATTAAGAAGCATCATGCAGGAGTGACCGAGACTGACTGACAGGGGCTGTGGAGCCTCCGTGTATCATTTCCAAGAAGGAAT
Source organism: Cynopterus sphinx (assembly GCA_030015415.1). Lineage (NCBI taxonomy): Eukaryota > Metazoa > Chordata > Mammalia > Chiroptera > Pteropodidae > Cynopterus > Cynopterus sphinx. The sequence goes on from CM057382.1 coordinate 123,880,199, forward strand.
GCCAACTCGCGTTCCAGATCTTCAGATTTTCCCAGACAAGGCAGAGAGTTATATTTTTAAATTACAGGTGCTAATTTTTCAATGACGGCTATTAATTCAGTTTTTCTTTCTATGGCCCCCAGTTTAGGACCTCTGCTCTAAATACTCTTTTGTTCCATCTTGTTCACATTATCTTTCCTTTCCTCCTTTTTTCTCCATAATTTCATGGAGTTCCTTTTCCTTATTTCCTAAATCCCTTTTTAAACACATAATTCATTTCCAACTTTTTATATTACCTTTATTACACAGGGCGAAGAGAGGAAAGAGCTAAGGAAAGGTTTGAACAGATCTCTTCCTCACAGCTCTCAGAAGGAACCAACCATGCTGGCACCTTGATCTCAGACCTCTAACCTCCAAAACTGTGAGAAAATAAATTTCCGTAGTTTCAGGCATCGAGTCTGTGGCACGTTGTTCCTGCAGCCCGAGTGGACGAATACACCCTCCTTCACTCTATCTTCCACACAGCAGCCAGAGTGACCCTCTTAAAACCTGAGTCAAATCATACATGTTCTCTGATAATGACCCCCAAAGCTGAAGTCCCTTCACAGACCCTCAGTGACCTACCCTCCCTGTGCCTCTTCTGCAGCTCTTCCCTCACTCCTGCTCTAGCCTCTCCAGCCTGTCTGGCCCCTCAGCCACCAGGCTCTGCTCCTGCCTCCGGGCCTTGCCCTGCTGGACTGTCCTTGCCAGGATGCTCACCTGGTTCTGTCTCCTCACTTCAATCAGGTCTTTGCTCAGGTATGACCTTGGCTATTTCAGCTAAAATTGTAATTCCCCACAGCCCACTTTCTACGCCCCTTGCCTGCATTCTTATTTCCCTTTGCCTATATTACTATCTAACATAAGGTATATTTTACTTATTGTTTAATTTTATCTGTCATCCTGCTAGAATATAAATTCCACAGGGGACAAGGATTTCTGTTTTACTCACTCATTTATCTACAGTGCCTGACACATAATCATGCTTAGCAAATCGTTCTTGAATGAAGAAATGACTTAATAAATGGAGAAATTATCTGTACCAATTAGAACTCTTTTTCCTCCTAAATGAAAAGCCTTGATGATATTATTAAATTCATTCTTTACTTTTCACACATATATAACACACTGTAACATAAAACTTTGATAGTTTTTCTGGTGCTATTAACTTATCTCACCATGTTTAATCACAGCATAATATTTAAAACTCCTGTAAACGGCCATGCTACCCTGAACAAGCCCAATCCCATCTGATCTCAGAAGCTAAGCACGGTCAGGCCTGGTTAGAACTTAGATGGGAGACCATCTAGGAAGACCAGGTGCTGTAGGCATAAAAAATAAAAAAAATAAGGGATTGTAAACTGACAAGATCCTTGCAATCTGTGAGGTCAACCAAAGGTTGACCTAAAAATAACTAAAAAATAAAACTCTTAATCAGCTTTGAAGAACAAGAGATCTGTCTTCTTTGTAACTGCCAATGGTTCTTTTTATCATCTTCTTTCTCTGGTAAAATAAATCTAATCAAAAATAAACCTAATTTATTTGTAATTTCAAAGTTCCACTCGCACTCACTCACAATATTTCTTGTCATTTCTTACATCTATTCTTACATCATAGAATTTGAATTGCCACAGCTGTAGTTCTCGGTTTTATCTCTATGAAATTAATAAGCAAAGTTCTCAGTGCCTCATGTAGCAAATGTACAATGCTTTCCAGGTAAAGGTATAGCTTCATGCTTTCCACATGTAAAAGAAATACCAGACAATACCAAAACCATTATAGCTTTAATAGGATGCTAAAGATAAAGAGCAATACATTTCCAAATTTCCAAAGGTTAAAACATATTCTAAATTTGACAAGAGAGTTAGAAACCTTGTGTTTTTAAAAATATGGTCTGGAGAAGTCTCAGAATGATTTTAAGCATCCAATGAAGGCAAATTGTGGCTTCCAGTCCCTTCTGTTTTGGTATGTCCCCAGGAAGCCCTTGAGCTAATTCCATCCTTTTGAAGAACTTCTCTAACTTCAGCCTTCCTCTCCACCATATGATGCATAAGATTAAAAACGATGCCTTTCCTAAAGTCCCCTCCAGCAAGATTCTATGAACACTCTTCATGCTGGACAAGGACCTGCTCACAAATGATTTAACTTGTCATTGGTGTACGATTCCTTGTTGGACTATTTCCGGTCTTTATGAAAACTATGTTTTTAAGCAACGATTCAGTCTGCCTTTTAGCTTCTAAAGGATATCTAGTGAACCAGGTTACCAAAAATGCTCTAGCAGTTGAAGTTTCAATTACATTATATTCTTCAACTTAATTTCAATGGCTTCCAAAAAGTATTTGCCAAGTGAGGCCAAGGCGGGAAGCAGAAAAGATGCATAATCTCAGCCCTAAAAATGTTTGCCTTCTGGCAGGGAAGATCAGGTTAACATCTTTAGAACATTGAGAGGCCAAAATATGCAAAAAATACAGACCAAAAATGCAGGAGCAGTTCAGAGCTATGTGGTCAGCATACTCAGGAAAGGCCTCAGGGAAAGAGGGCAATGTTTTAACTGAAATGTAAGGATGAATAGGATTAAGATTGATAGGGTAGAAAGGAGGGCACTTGCAGTCAAGAGAAATAACATAGGCAAAAGCATGGACATCTTTTCTGAGGATTTCAAATGGGAGATAAAAATCTTCAGCCTCTAGCCTTACCCTTCCTCCAAAATGTGTGGTTGCCCAGCCCCGGAGGCTTCTGAAAGATCCCCAAGACTGAAGCCTATGCTTATCAGGTGAGAGAGCATCTGGATATCTGTCCCTGGAATCGTAGTGAGCTGTCTTTTGGTGTCCCCACTATATTTTGAAGAAAATAAATAAGCAAATGTCAGATTCAAATAGATCCCTCAAAGGATAATTTTAGTTGACCGTTTGGGACTGGAAGCCTGTCTGGGCACGTACGAGCACACAGATATCAGTTACCTTCACTACTGGGGAGGAGCAGGTGTCTAAACAAAACTGCTGCTCGCCAAACTGATTTCAAATGACACTGTGCTCCTCCACAGCCCCAGGGACTAGCGAGCATGCAGCAGGCCCAAGATCACCTTCTTTGCAGACGACTTTTGAGGACACCTGTATTTAATTCACTGTCACAGTCGATAGCTACATCCAAGCCTGATATTTTGTTATAATGATGAAGCATGAATTTATAATAATATAATATTATTAAGCTTAAAACCTGGAGAAAGTGATTCTAGGCTATTTGTCACAAGTTCAGTGACTTTTGGAATCTTACTGGATTTCTCGCTGAGCTCCCATTTAACTCTAAGTTAAGCAAAGGTGCAACACACATTCTTTCTTATTTCCATCTATTACTTTTACCATTTGTTAAAGCATGTTTACTGAGTATTTACTCTGTGCAAAGCTTTCTGCCAAATGTTTGAGGGAAGAAGAGATGAATAAGGCTATTTATGCCTTCAAATAGTATAAAATTTTCTCTGATAACAAAAGAGGGTCATGTAAGACTAAGGCTATACGAGTTATAGAATATGCCAAAGGGAGGCCTGGGGTAAAGGGGTTAATTTTGAGAGAAGATTTCTGTAATGACTGAGAGGCACTTTCTGAGTCATGTTTGGAAGAACAGACACTGGGAATAACATTCTAACTGGGAAGAGAAATATTTTATGATAACAGAAGAGTGTAAACAAAGAAGATGAAAATGCATAATGTATGTAGAAAATGATTGGGAGCCCAGTGTGGTTGGAGGAAATATAATGAAAAATATGTTTTTAAAGGTAGGTTGAAGATAGATGATGGGGAAGTTGCAGGCCAGGTGAAAGAGATAATTTTTTCTGTATAGAAATAATGGAGAGTTACTCAAATTTTTGAGCAGGAAGCTATAGCATATGTATTAGTACGTGAAGGGTGGCAGAATAAGTCACCCCAAAATATGTCACTTTGGCTCACGATTATTTTTAAATAAAGGCCATTGAAAAGAAGCAAATAACAAAACTCTCTGCCTTTCCCGTTTGCCTGAAAGCAAGACACTCGTTTGTAAAGGTGTCTCCCTTCCCTCTCTACCAGGAAGGAGAGAAATTAATCCCTGGAGACAACTCGAGACCCTTCTCAGCCCAGATATGGAACCAAGTGCCTACATAACAAATTTTGCTAAAACTCACCCTTAAGTACCATTAGTTTCTTCAGATATCTGCCCGTATCTGGACGCTCAAAGGCCCTTTCCTTTGTCCTGTACTTCTCTAAAAGTTTATTGTTCTTTTACTAAGATGCTATGTAAAAGGTCTAACTGCCCCTTTGAGATACTCATCACCAGGTACTCTCATGTGTATGTATGATACACAGGTCAATAAACTTTCATTTATTTTTCTCTTGTTAATCTGACTATAGTCAGTCTGATATACAAGATCCCAGCCAATGAATCTAAGATGGTATAAGGAAAATAATGTTTTCCCTCCCATATATATGCTACCAGGAATGTGACTGATGAACTGGAGAGAGAGATATATTTTTTTATTTTTCAGCTGCAGTTGACATTCAATATTGTTTATATTAGTGTCAGGTGTACAGCATAGTATTTAGACATTTATATAATTTACGAAGTGATCCCCCCAATAAGTCTAGTACCCACCTGGCACCATACATAGTCATTAAAATATTGTTACAATATTGTTGACTACATTCCCTGTGCTGTACTTTGCATCGTATGACTATTTTGTAACTGTCAATTTGTACTTCTTAATCCCTTCACCTTTTTTCACCCAGTCCCCAGCCCCCTCCCATCTGGCAACCATCAGTTTGTTCTGTCTATGGGTCTGTTCTTATTTTGTTTGTTTTGTTCTCTAGATTCCACATATAAGTGAGATCTATGTTATTTGTCTTTCTTTGTTTGACTTATTTCACTTAACATAGTACCCTCTAAGTCCAATCACGTTGTCACAAATGATAAGATTTCTTTTTTACGGCTGAGTAGTATTCCATTGTAGTACATATTACCACAACTTCTTCATCCAATCATCCTTTAATGGGCACTTAGGTTGCTTCCATATCTTGGCTATTGTAAACGATGCATCAGTGAACATAGGGTTCATACATCTTCTTGAATTAGTGTTGTGGATTTCTTCAGATAAATAAATACCCAAAAATGGAATTGCTGGATCATAAATTCTATTTTTAATTTTTTTAGGAACTGAACTATAGATTTTTTTAAGGCCAGTTAGGAACAGCAATCACCATATTCCTAAACTGAAATGATGAAGGCCTGATCTGGTCCAGAGAGAGTAAAAATGGACAAAAAGAGGCAAATTTGAAATGTGAACCATGATATAGGAGGAACACATGATGGCTCGAAATTTTTTAATTTAAGTTGAGGTTTTCCTGTCATTTTCTACCATACTTTTCATGAGCATCACATCTCATGGAACAGGACCTCAACCTATTTCTATTTCACAAATAAACTTAAACTTTCACAAATAAACTTAAGACTTCTAGATCTTCCCAGACCACAATTAGCTCTTACGAGACTAAAATTGTCAAAGGCTTTGACTTCAAATTCAGTAAGTAGGAGGGAGGGTAGAGATACTTACACATGAAGAAGGGGAAACAACAAAAAACAGTTTATGAGGAAAGCCACTGGGGGACATATTTGATCCTAAGCTGCCTGGTGGCCATCAACATAGGATCATCCAATGGTAATTAGAAATGCTCACTTGATGTCCTCTCATAGCATTTGACACAGACGATGACTGCTGTTTCAGATACTCATGAACATTCAGGGTGATCTTTTGTTCTTTTGTTCTTTTTTTTAAAGTTTATTGGTGTGACATTAGTTAATACAATTATATAATTTTCAGGTTTACATTATAGTTTGACATCTATATATTCTATTGTGTAATTACCACCCAAAGTCCAGTTTCCTTCAGCTACCATATATTTGATCCCTTTACTCACATCACCCTTCCCCAACCCCCTATATTTGAGCCCCTTTACCCTGTCTCTTTTGTTTATTTTTATTCATGAATTTGAAAAGTTATCTATCAGAGAAATGTAAACTTTCAGTTCCAGTGAATCTTCCAAACTGAAGACAAGAAGATAAAAAATACTCTCAGAGAGATTAAATCCCATCTAGAAAACTTCATCAGAAAACTGAGGAAAACATTACAGGAAATGTTGTAAGAGTTATGAAGGACACAATCACTTGTCTTTTAAGGGTGAAACCATGCCTTCTGCCTGATGGCACAAGATGACATTTATTTATTTTAATTTTGTTTAAGGCTTTTATTTACCTAAGCAATTACCTTTGGTCTATAAGAATAAGTTATGTTTTCTTGACTCCAATCCTCAAATATCACAAATGATAAGGGGGGATTTCACTTGTGATTTTGGAGAGTTCCAAAGTGGTGGCACTCCAAGATCACGTCTCCTCTGCAGTCAGCATGCCTTACCTTGAGAACAGAAGGGACAGCCAGCTTTAACCAAACAGCTTATTCAAGAGTAACTGGAAGTAAAACAGTTAGATGAAAAATGTGCTAAAGAATTTCAAATTCCTCTGGAAATAAAACTAATGCCTTCATGTACTTACTGAGTAATTATTAAAATTTTTATTGGTTAAAACTTTAAAAAGATTTAGATCATTGGAATATTTTTAAGAGATCCTGCCTAGCATCTAAATTATCATCTGAAATAATTTAAGTAATAACATTTGCTTTTACTGTTTATAAACACTTTTGTAAAATATAATTTTGAAAAATATATTCTTAAATGGCAAAAATTACATATATAGGAAATCTTATACCCCAGATGTGGGAATTTTGATGAGATCATTTGCAGTTATACTTTAGTAGTACGTTGACCCAAGTGACATTTTATGATGCATATGCCCTGCAAAGAAGCATTCACAGACTAGGGTTCCTGGGCAATTATAAGTATGTGTATGCACACGTGTGTACATGTGTATGCACATGTGCATATACTCTCATGTGTGTGTGAGGTTTGCCTCTACTTACAAGAGACCACTTGCACAAACCTGACATGTAAGAGACAACCTTTATCATAAAGAGTTCTGATTCCTATATTCTATAATTGCCTTACAGTTTAAGGAAGATAAAAACACCATCTAAAAGGGAAAAATATGCTTAAGAAATTCACTATACCACTCTTTGATTTTTAAGTGGTTTCCACAAAGCCCACATGGGGTTTGAGTGTGTATGTGGCTGTTTCTCTTACAAAATAAATGAACAAGTATATAACAAAGAAGATGTTTTAACGAGACTTCGTTTTATCCCTGCGTTGGTTCTAAAACCGAACATTCTCGGCATACAACCTTTCCATGCAGGGGAAAATGAACAATAGCATTCTTTGTAAAAATGCCTTCTTGCTGCCAGTGTTAATGACTTTAGGTAGTTACAGCTCACTGTGATACAAAGTCTCAAGATGCGGGGTCAGTGCGGCTTTAGGAATGGAAAGTCAAGCCCCTTTCTCAGGGCCTTGGAACACCGTCTCAAATTCAGTCCTGTCTATCCAGGCCTCCTCATCCCCAACCCGTGCCTTTCATGTGGAAACTCATCTAAATCTGACAGCTCCAGCAGGTCCTTTACTCGGTGGAAAAATACCATCTGCACATGTTACTTGCCATCCACCACGGCTGGAAGACACTGATGACACGTAGTGCTCCAGACTTCCAGAGTCCTTTCCAGTAATTAACTATTTTTCGTGGCAGGTGTCCACGAATCACTCCATCCTATAATAGGTGGTCAGGCCGAGTCCCAGGGATTCAATGAGTTGGCCCTCTGAAAATTCATAACAGAGGAATGGCAGAGCCAGCTTCAGAAGGTACAGTCCCCAAGCGATGGCTTGCCCCACATGTGAACTCACAAGAGATTAAAACATGGCCTCAGGTTCAATCACAGGAGAGAATTTTTTTTCATCAGCTAAATATAGTGACCCGAACTGGACGACAGCCAGTGCTCAGGGTGCCAGCTCCAGGGGCTTACACAAGAGCCCTCGAGGACCCTTAATTACCACAGGTGGGTCGCATAGTTTTCTTAAATCGCTCCTAAAAATAGACCTTTAATGAATTGAACTCCAAGTGTTGATTGTCTTGTCATTTTAAAATTCAGGATGAAATGAGGTAGTGGGGAGGGCAAGGAAGAAGAACTGGTTATATTTGGGAAATCAGACGTACATTCAGTGAGTTGCTGGGGAGTGATTTCTAAAGTTGACTTTCTTTTTTCTTAAAATTTCCAACAGACACCTATTTAATTTTTTCTTTACAGTCATCTCTGTTTTGTAAAAGCTTGAGAAATGTATTTGGCAATCTGTAATTCCTCTCCAACTCAGGTCTTCAGAGCTGTGTGTTTGCAGCCCGGAGGCCCCAGTCTCACATGGGGTGAAGTGAGCCCAGTATATAGGCCAGCAACATCTCTTCTCCACTCCCCATGGAGTCTGACCTCCTTGGGTGCAGTGGGGGAGGTGGTGATAATACACAGTGGGAATGAGCAAGGGCTTTGAAGCCAGATAGACTCATAGTTTGAATCAGGGGTTCATTCCTTACTTCATGTTTCTACCTCAGAAACAATAATACCAAACCCTCTTCATACAGATGCTGTGAGATCAGATGAGAGAACAGTGCAGAGTGGTTATCAAAGACCTGGGTCATGATACCATCAGCACAATGTTAGGGGACTGGCTTACTGTCTCAGTAATCATCTGGAATGATTCAGGTCATCGCAGTTGCTTTCACTGCATCTAAACCACTTTTGTAAAGCGTGACTTGATACGGGGTACAGAGTACCGGGGACAGCCTTTGTTTTGTTAGGTAGCTAGTCAGACATGAGCAGCAGGGGAAACAAAGGAACAGGGGCCCAGCCTAGAGATTGCCCAAAGAACATCTCAGTGGTGGTGGAATGCCGGGTACGCACGTGCGCACTAGGCAGCGTCATACAGCAGCCAGGTGTCAGCCAAAATGACCTCACATGTCAGTCACCTCGGAATGCCTTTGGAACCACCCAACAGGACCCGAATATAAGGCAGACATTCACACTTGTGGGCCTTTTTTGTGGCCTTGGTGGCCTTTTTGTGGCCACTTAGTGGTGGATATTGTGGTTACTGTGCTCTTCACTGGGACCATGTGCCTTCTTGGGGCATTCTTTGTCCTTCTAACATACACTTGTCACAGACCTTTTCTAAATCTCATTGACCTGTGATTCTTCACTGTGTCTATGAGGAAGAACCAAGGAAAGATGCTCATTAGCTTCTGCGTCGTTATCCCTCTCCCTCCGAATTCCTGTTGGCCCCGGTGGTGACAGCTTTACAGACAGCCGGGGTTCCGTGGAATAACCCACAGAGGAACTCATTTTAGGACTGTCAGAAATACACAGGGAAGATTCTCTTCTTAACTGGCATTTCAAATGTCCCCTGACTTTTAAATTTGACTCCCAATTTAAAGGCTTAGGAGTTTCCTTCCTTGCTAGAAGCCGAGTCTCGCATTAAGGCAGCACGCTAGTAGAGGAGCCAGGCTGTGACGAATGGGCTCCTTGTTGATACCTTCACCATTTGTGGCCTTACATATTTTCATGTGCCTATTCCTCTTCCTCAAAAGCAGAAGCCATATCGACACCTCCCGCATTCCCTGCTTCCCCCATCTAGTAACTACCCAGTGTTCACTGAACTCTTAGTCGATTAGCTCTTGGCCACATGTGAACCAGTCTGCTGCTAAAAGATGTGTCCTGAGAAACACAACCTACCAGGCGAGTTTCCCAGCTCATCAAAGCCACTCTCATTGCCACCCAAATTCCTGCATTTAAATATAATCCTCAACAAACAAAGAGCCTTATTTTGTGCCACCAGTGGGTCCTATTTTGTTTGTTTGTGTTTTAATCCATTTCTCTTCCTTTGTTTTTTGTTCTCGTAAACTCTTTTAAAAAGAGATTTTTCTCTGAGACATTTTGCTTTCCTGAGGCCTGGCGGGTGAGCTTGTGTGGCTTGAATTTTGTTTATGTGCTTTTAAAATTCTAATTATAACTCTTTGGGGAACTGCTCTGCAAAAGGCTGTATAAAAGGAGAGCTGGATGGGTGGACTGACACGCTGGCAGGGATTAAACATACATGTCACTTTGGGGCTGGGTGCAGCTGCCACAGCTAATGCCACAACAAACACCCTGGGGCAAAGGTTTGCTGTAATATCTTGTTATATTTTCCTGGGTGCTTAGAAGGAGACCTGGATAAAGGAAAGAGCATGCAGCACTGCCTCTTCAAGCTGATTTAGGGCACCAAGGAGTCCTCCAAAATAATCTCCCTACTTCATTTCCTGCAAACAGTCCAAGCCTTTTATTCTATTATTAAAAGGTCAAGTGCAGAATCTAAAAATCCCTGCTAAAGTCATGGTGAGCCACTTCATAAGAGACAGTTACTGACTGGTGTGGGACAGCGATAAGGAGACAAAATCAAGTCAAGCCTCCAAGACAGACAAGCTTTGGAGTAGGGAATTATTTATGCATTTTGTTCCTGGCCCAGTCCAATGAGGATAAAAGATTTTCTCCTTCAGGACATCCACAAAGGAGCCTGAGGAATGCCACCGCACGCCGCTCCCACCACCCCCCACTTTAACTTAGATCCTATAATCTACCATGAACATCCAGCCTTTAGGGCTAAGAATAGTCTTTTTTTCCTGAGTGACTTTTTTGTTATTGTAAGTGTAGGGGCTGGGGGAAAGGCAAGGAGAATGGCAGGTGGCTCACACCCTTGCTTCTCAACTGCACCACAGACCAGTATTATCACACCTGGGTACTTGTTATAAATGAAGCTTCCCAGGCCCCACCCCAGAGCTGCTGGATCAGAATATGTATTTTGACAAGGTCCCTAGGTGATGTGTGTGAACAGTGAAATTTTAGAGGCGCACAATCTCGGTTTTGTGTAGGTTGATTTATTTTGGGTTTGGATGTTGGACAATGAATTGCTTCTGGATGTTGAAAGAAGGTAAAAGGACACCAGAGACTGCACCCTGTTCTATTTCTTGGTATATTTACCTGAATGTTCACAACAGCTTGTCAGCCCTAGGCAAAGTCACTTTGCCAGTTTGTCCCTTTGTTTGCTGGGTCAATACCCTCCACTTGCCAATGGCCATCTATCAGTCATTCCCTATCCTGGTGTCTGTACAGAGGTTCCCAGTTGGGAGGGGACTATCTGGCAGACACTTGGGCTTCTTTCTGCTGCTCTGCTCTCCCTCTGATCCAGCTGCTGCTATTTGGGGGCTGCCTCAGCCTCAGGTCTCTGGAGCTTTAATGCTACTATAGACACAGTCTCCAACCTCCCTCAGGGAAAGAGGACATGGTCCAGACCTCCAAGTCCCAGAGCAGCTGAACTCCAGGCTGCTGTCACCTGGAGCTCTTTGCCATCTGCTTAGTGGTCTCTAAATTTCTGCCCTTTCCAGGGAGGTCATTTCCCATGTGGCCCCACTTTTCTGGAGAGAAGGCCCAGGGAACCAGAAGATTGGGAGAAGGAAGAGGCCCTCTCAAAGTGCTGGGAATTCATGGCCGGAGGGCAAAGCTGGTCCCAGGAAATATTCTGTGGGGGTGTTGAAGAAGAAATTCCGCATAGGGAGTCTACATTTAATAAATGTTTTATTTTCGTTTTTGTTATTAACTTTTTCTGAGCTGTGATATAGTAAGAGGCTCCCTCCATTTCTTTAAGTAAAGTCTGCTGTCTCCAATTCTTTGGCAAGAGAGCTGAGGTTAGAGAACTATATCTAGCCCGAAGTCAGGTGGTGTGGTGAGAAGAGACATCACTTCGTCTCAGAAGGCACACCACCAGCTGGCTATGTGACCTAGATTTTAGTGGAAGCCAGAAGTGGGGAGAACAGTAACTATGAGAGTGTAAGTCCCCAGAACTCAGAGAAATCTTGGGGAGATCACTGCATTTGCCACAGAATGTGGGATGGGGGAGCCTGCAGTGATTTTTCTGATTAAAGGAATGGGTACCCCCAGAAGAGTAAAAGGGACTTGACTCAGCCAGGAAACATGAAGGTGCTAGAAGGTAAGAAGTTTTCGGCTGAGTTGAGGTCAAGAACAGCCACTGACACCTGCCTGTCCTTGGCCTTGAGGAACCTTTCGTCATTCCCTGAAGTCCAGCTTCCATCCCTTTCCCTTCCTTCTGAACTGTAGATCCAGGTAAAGTTCATGTTCCCGCCCATGGGAAGCCAGGGCCTTAGAATCATCAGTAATGCTGAGCAGCCCGTGACCCCTAAGAGGGTTTTGTCTGCTGAGCCACCAAGTGGATCTCCACGGGGGAGCCACCAAGCCGTGACAACAGCATAGTTGTGTCTCAACTGAGCTGCAGCCAAGAGACATGAGGGCACGAGAAGTTGAGTTTACTTGCCTGCCACAATGCAAGCATGAAATGTCTTTCCTGTTTCTGAGATTTCTCTTTTCTCTCTCTACCCAGCCCACCACCAGCCAGCACACAGACGATTCAAGACAATGGCTAACCCTTCTTTTGTGTGGAGTGAGGAAGGCTACAACCCTGTATAGCTGATTAGGTCAGCAGATGCTCAGTTTTCTTGGCTCAGACCTCAGATAGCACTCAGCATTTACCCAGAAGCCCAAAAATCTATTACCACTTCATTCTTGGTCTGCAGTCTCCAGTGGTTCTCAGACTTTGGAGGCATGGGAAATACCTGGGGCATCCGTTAGGGGCCAGCCTAACCATGATTTTGAGGCTGGTGGTCTGTGGACCAGCTGCAGAGGGTACTCCTTGTGCCAAAGTCTGACCTTCGGTTTCCCAGTCCTGACTCCAAGTTCCCTGAATCCAGGTCTTCTTTCTGGAACCATTAATTTTTGTTCCTACATGGCCTTCAAATTCTTAAACTCCCTTCAGGGTAGGTTCATTCTTTTTGCTTCTGGTAAACTATTGTTTAGACACCTATTTCACCAGCCTACCCAAGGACCCCTTTCAGTTTCCCTGATCCCTTCATATTATTTTATCTAAAACCCACTTCTTGTTCCTAATAATTCTGCCTTTCTTCTTGCTTCCTCTCTACCCTTAACCTTCTGGAAAAAAAATTCACCTTAGTCATAATCTGCTATATGCAGATCAAAATATGAATCAAAATAAAACACATGTACATTTTAAGGAAGACTTTTTTTTTTTTTACAATTACTAAAATATTTAAAACACCAAAACTCCATATTTATATGATTAACAGAGAAACCTCAAACTCAAGGGCCAGGAAAGATCAGTGACAAATTTTACCTATTTCAAAACTGTTGCTGTGGCCAAACCATGTTTCCTGCAGATAAGGAGCTGTTCTCAAACTGCTTTTACTGTAAGACCAAGAACCCTGACGTTCACTGCTTCCAGTCACCATTACAGGAAAAGTGTTCGACTATAGCAATTAATAGTTGCCTACCTTCCTTATTTTAAACGAAAAATGAAATGCTTTGAAGATTTGTATTTACTAAATGAGGGGGCAATTGCTTAAAATATAGTGCAATTCAGGAACAAAAAAAAAATCATTTTTAACTATAAAATTTAAGTTTTACATTCAAATCACTTTTTACTCACTTAAATATTTTTGGTAAAGTTCCAAAAGCTTTAAAAGGAAAAGAGTGAGAAATTAAGAATTGCAGCTTTTATATATCTTTTTGGGCAAGGGAAACAAAAGAAAAAATAAACAAATGGGACTAAATCAAGTTGAAAAGCTTTGTAAAGCAAAAGAAACCTTCAGTAAAACAAAAAGACAACCCACTGAATGGGAGAAAACATTTGCCTCTGACACATCTGTTAAGGGGTTAATATCCAAAATGTATAAAGAACTCATACAAACAACACCAAAAACAAAACAAAATAAAACAAAAAAATGCAAAACAATCTAATTTAAAAATAAACAGAGGACCTAAATTAGACATTTCTCCAAAGAGGACATGCAGATGGTCAAAAGACATATGAAAAGATGCTCAACATCACTAATCATCAGAGAAATGCAAATTAAAATGACAATAAGATATCACCTCACACATGTCAGAATGGCTTTTCACAATAAATCAAAAAACAAGTGTTGGCAAGGATGTGCAGAAATAAGAACCTTTGTGCACTGTTGGTGAGATTGAAAATTGGTACACTATGGAAAACAGTTTGGGGGTTCCTCAAAAAATTAAAAATAGAACGACCTTATGAACCAGCAATTGCTCTTCTGGATATTGATCCAAAGAAAATGAAAACCACTGATTCAAAAAGATATATGCACCCCGGTGTTCACTGAAGCATCATTTACAATAGCCAAGATATGGAAGCAACCTAGGTGCCCATCAATAGAGGATTGGATAAAGAGGCTGTGGTATGGGGAAGTGGGTGAAAAGGGGGAATGGATTAAAAAATACAAATTGGTAGTTACAAAATAGTCATGGGAATGTAAAAAAAGAGTAGTGGCACATATATACAATGAAATATTAATCAGCCATAAAAAATGAAATCTTACCATTCACAACAACGTGGATGGACCTAGAGGATATACCAAGTGAAATAAGTCAGGCAGAGAAAGACAAATACCATAGGATTTCACTTACATATGGAATCTAAAGAACAAGATAAACAAAATGAAAACAGACTCGTAGATACAGACAATAAACTGGTTTTTGCCAGATGGGAGAGCAGTTGTGGGGCTGGGTGAGAAAGGTGAAAGAATTAAGAAATACCAATTGGTAGTTACAAAACAGTGACAGGATGTGAAGTACAGCATAGGAATATAGTCAACAGTATTACAATGACTACATATTGTGCCTGGCGGGTACTAGGCTACTTGGGGGATCACTTCATTAATTATATAAATGTCTAACCACTATTCTGTACACCATAAACTAATATTAAAAATATTACAAAAATAATATAAAAATATAAATATAAATATAAAAATATATTAAAATAATATTGAAATAAATTAATTAAATTTTAGAAAAAAGAATTGAAGCTTTTAAAATTTGGTAAGACAGGGCATGAATTATACCCGAATCATCTTAATAGTTTGGTTTTCAATGTATCTTCCATAAATGTGATGTTGGGTGAGATTGCTTAATATCCGCTTCTTTGAAAAAGAGCTATACTTTTATAGAAAGTAGGGGGGAAAGCAGTGGATCCAATTTCCACTCCTGTAAGTCAGGGCCGCTAAACCAGTGCAGCATGACTGCCACCTCGTGGCACCATATCCTCATCACAGAAGTCCTGCCTGTTAGAAGTGGGAGATGTTGCAGAATCCACTGGACTGAACTAAAGCCACCGCTGACAAGACTAAAATTGTATTTCCTATAAGGTCGACTCTCATTGATTCGAGGGAAATATATACGTATGTATACATACACATATATACATACATATATGTGTGTGTGTGTGTGTGTGTGTGTGTGTGTTTAATGCAATTTCAAATAAAGTTAAATAAGGACATGCAAACCGCCGTTTTCACTCTTAGGGAGTTTATTTCACACAGGCTCCAAATGGACAAGCGATATATATCCGAGTATCAAGTTACCTATTAATTTGATTCTAGTTCAAAAACGCTTTGTGGTTTTTAAAAAGTACTGAAATTTTCTGATTTTTGTATCACTGGGAGCAGCAAGGACAGAACAGGGAGCTGAGTCAGATCTCAGCTCCACCACTGAGCAGGTGTGGGAACCTTCTGCAAGTGGTCCATTATTTCCAGCCTATTTGCCCAACCTGTAAAACAGAGGAGTTGGAGAAGATTCTAAGATGCTCTCCATGTAAAGATCTAAGACCTTTGCTATTTCTTAATTTCCACCCTAAGATGGAGAAAAAGGTTTTGGAATTTTAGCTGAGCTGCTCCCTTCACTCTGCCTCCCCATCCCTCCCCCCAACACACACGCATGATTATGGGTAATTGCAAGGCTGACCCATTTTCATAACCTGATTCCACCCTGGCACCTCCTGGGAAGGGAGAATATCTCAGAAATATATCAGCTGGTCCTGCTGGTCAAATTATTTTTGCTATTTGTCATTTTTACGTACTGCGATCTTTTCAAATGAAGTCAGACCCAGAAGACAAGAAAGACTTAAATAAGGCCCACAAGATCCAAAAGTATGAAATCATACTTTTTCTTTTCTTTCTTTCTTTCTTTCTTTCTTTCTTTCTTTCTTTCTTTCTTTCTTTCTTTCTTTCTTTCTTTCTTTCTTTCTTTCTTTCTTTCTTTCTTTCTTTCTTTCTTTTTATTTAGAGTTAGCAGCTACTCCTACAAACTTAACAACAAAAGCTGGTGTGTTCGAGGTTTCATTTCAGTATGTGCTTTTATTATTCAGAAATCACTGCCAAGACGATTAAGCACGACCTTTCCAGACAGTTGCTGCCTCTCTTCACCAGCGCAAACAGCACCTGTCACACTAACCCTCAAATGCAGATGTTGGCATATTTTTAAGCCACCGTGTCTTAAAATGGTAAAGTGAAGGCTTTGCAGAAGGGAGCATAAGATCACTTGCTCTTGTTTGCATTACTTGATAAGTAAGCCATGCTGCAGTTCTAGGAAAGTAGGACGCAGGCCAAAGCACTCTTCTGAAACCACACGTTCATGTGCTTTCTTAAAACGATCGGAACCATGCACAGACACTGCTGTGCCTGAAGGCATGTCCACTAACTGTGATGAAGAGGTGTTTTGTGAAACGCCAGTGGTCCCTGTCGTCAACGCGAAGCGTGATGTGCAGCACGTGTGTGCGGTAGCTTCTGCAGCACCACATGACCATTTCCAAAAGGTCACCCTCTCTCAGAGTTAAAAAGAATCTTCAAAATGCTTTCCTCTGAATAAAGAATCCTTTTTACCAGTAGCTGTGAAGGTGAAGTAAAGGAGGGTCAGGAGCAAGGGAACCACAAGAATAGCCAACAAGCCTTGAGAAACCATAATCAAGCCCAGAGGAAGGAGAAGTCAGTCTGCTTTTGTTATCACCAGACACCAGCAGTTCCGAGCAAGGTCAGTGATAATGCTCCTCCAGCCGGCCACACCACCCTCGCTCCCCCTTCCGCCCCCGCCCCAAACCCTACTCCCTACACTGCCTGACCTCTGGTTAAATGTGATGTGACTAAGAGCATAGTCCTTTCTAGTTTTTTAAAAATAGGTTTTCTACTTCACGTCTCCTAATTATCCAAGTGCTATGTTATAAATCAGAAGATACAGAAACAATACAAAGAAGCAGTAGAAAGTTGTCCATAATTTCACTATTCAGAGGTGCCTCCAGCATTTTTTGGCGTTTTTTTCTTCTGGTGATTTTTTCTTTCCATGTTTGTAATTATTTGTATACATATACTAAAGACCCTTAACACATCACATATTAAAGGGCTACTTAATCGTCCACCCTATGATTGTGTCATACATTTCTTAACTATTCTGTTAATGTTATACATTTAGGCTGTTTCCAGTCTGTCACTTTCATAAGATAATGTAATGGTGAAAATTACTAGATAAACAAAATTCCAAAAGAATAGAATTTTGCATTTCTTATAAAAGCCTGAGAAATTATTCTGCTACATGGCCAGTTTTTACACCCAGAGCAGATTAAAAGTATGCTGATCACTGTAGATTCCACTAATATTGACCATTATTATTAAGTGGTTGGGTTTTGGGGATGGAGGGGGGAGAGGGTTATTTATTTATTTTATCTTTGCTAATTTGCTAAGCAAAAAATTTTCTCATTGCTAATATGATTTATATTTCGTAGGTTATCAGTCAGATTTTGCATTTGCATTTTCTCATTTAGGAATTTCTCTTCAAGCCATTTGCCCATATAGACAGTCACCCTTTTGAACTTATTTTTTACTGAAAACAGCATAAAGAAGCACTGGTTTTTATAAGATTGCATGCCTGTGCAACTCTCATATCAAACAGCAAACTAAAGTGTTTTCCAGAGTGGCATCTGAAAAAAGATACCAAAAACAACCTGTGGTGTCATCAGGAGAAAGGGGCAGGAGTTTGACCTCCCTTGGTGTTGGTGCCATTTGTTTCTGCAAATGTTGCTTAAAGATTCCCTAATGGGTTTTTTGTTTGTTGGGTTTTTTGTTTGTTTATTTGTTTGGGGGTTTTGTGTTTTTTTTTTCTTTATTATAATTTTTTTTCTGTACTTTCTCAAGGATGTCTCACAGTAAATTAGAAAGCTACCAAAATCCTCAACTGTTTTTCAGATGACTCTTCTCAAGCTAGGTGTCTTTATTTTGTGCGTGACAGACTGATCTGAAGGCTCTAAAAGTAGATATTTACTTTTATGGGAGGTGTGCCAGACACCACTAGCAACACAAAAAAAGAAAAAAGAAAATCTATTCTGGTCTCTTTCTGGTGCATAGCTTGATGATACTTTCCAAGCTCTGTCAGTTGAGTAGAGCCACATGATAAGTTGTCTTCAGCAGAATGTGAGTGGTTATATGTATCTCTTACTGGCCCAGCCCATAAACACCTCCCTCACCTGCTCCCCTGTGCTGACTGGATTTACGAAACAGAGCAACTTTTAAATCCATGTGTTAACGATGGCATGATCACCATCAGCCCGGTTTGTAAATGACTAAGTTGGGGGGTTGCCCACACTGACTTAAACTCCTACGCTGAAGAGTTATGTGAATAAAAATTAAACTTTCCCTGTGTGGATGTATTAAATGTTGGATCTATCTGAAGTAGCAATTTAGCATACCCTAACTAACATGGGAGAAAATAAGACACAGTGGAAAGAACCTAATGAAAATATTGGGTGCCAGTTATTCATACATTTTATTGATTCCCTTGCCAGCTATCTTCTGGAAAGAATTTGCCAACTGGGAGAGTGGAGAAAAAAATAATCTCTCTCTCTCTCTCTCTCTCTCTCTCTCTCTCTCTCTCTCTCTCTCTCAATGCATCCAGCAGCAATGGTGGCAACTGCAAGCTCCAGAAGTGTCCATGACAGTTTTCAGCTGCATTAACAAAGGTGTGTCCTCCTGGGGTCCCAGGACCAGCAGTGGCATCGTCTCCCTCATTTCATCAGAAAGTGTAGCCTAGATCAGAAGAAGCTACAGCTTCCTGAGTCCTCTCTTCTCTTGTTCTTCCAACATCTTTGTAGCCAGTTCTCTGTATTATATCCCTCTCGAAATGAAATGTCTAGAATTTTCTAATCTGAACATCGTTTGATGCACACAAATTCTCTTCCCTTTGTTGCTAATTACCAACAAGTCCCTTAACATTTTTGAACCTCTTTTTTTCGTCTATTAAAAAAAAAAAAAAAAGAATCATGAAACTTGCTTTGCCTAACTAATATAACATTCATGATCTCCAAATGAAGGTGATTATGGAAACTCATAATTTATAGATACATTATTATACTTTTTATGGATTCTGGTTAAGTTGCCCCTTGCTGGTCGTATCTTTCTCTTTCTAGAATTTTAGGAGCCTCTGGAATATTTCTAAATCTTGATCCAGTTAAATCGGTCAGTTATTTCTTCCTCCGAAAAAGACTAATATCACCTGCTGCCAACAGGAAGAGCGATTTCTTTATGACCACAGAAAGTGATTGTATTTCTTATTCAAGGGCAAAGCTTCAGTTATTTAAATACGCTCTGTTGGCAAATAAGCCTGGCTTCCTGTCACCACGCAGAACTGACTAAACGCCAGTGCTGGGCTTAGCACAAAACACACGGTAGACATGAAGGAAGACCAATGTCAATATCCCAGGCTAATGGTCCTTAACTTCTACTCATTTACGCTCAGATCCCTCTTAGGAGAAGCAGATCCTCAGCCTTTATCCCTTACATTTTCCCCAGTTATTCTTGTGAGTCCCCAGAAACACCGTTTTGCATGTGCTAAAGACCAAGTCCCCTCCTGTTCTCCTGCTCTGCCCTCTGTTCCCCGGGGTCCTGCGGAGGCCCTTCAGCCACGTTCTCCACGAAGTCATTCTGCAGTGCACAGGACCCCCGCTCCCTCGGCATTCCCCATTCCCTGGGCCACTCTGGCTCTTGGGGGATGGTTTAGTAAAGCTCACAGAAGCAGATGAGAAGGGCTGGCTTTTGATTCCACT
Organism: Cynopterus sphinx; assembly: GCA_030015415.1. Classification (NCBI taxonomy): domain Eukaryota; kingdom Metazoa; phylum Chordata; class Mammalia; order Chiroptera; family Pteropodidae; genus Cynopterus; species Cynopterus sphinx. The sequence goes on from CM057382.1 coordinate 123,900,226, forward strand.
TTAGCACTCTCCTTAGGTGAATGACTTTGCATAGCTACCCTTAATGGATTTATGGCATCATCATTTTCAGGATGTTCTTGGAGTGAGAAAAAAAATGTGCTGAGAAAGACCAGACTGGCCTTTTGGTGTTTGGGGCTAGGCAATATGTTGTCGTAAGGAGTGTCCTGTGGGCTAGGATGTTCAGCAGGACGACACACTAGTATGACAGTACACTCTCCAAGTTCTGAAACGAAAAATGTCTCCAGATACTGCCACATGTTCCCTGGAGGCAAAATTGTCCCCCATTGAGTGAGAATCACTGCTTTAGGTCCTACACATACCATTTTAGGATTCTCCAAGGAAACTGAACCAATAGGATGTGTTAACAGCAGGTCCTCAGGTAACATCATTTCATTTAACGTCATTTTTATTGACAATGTTGACAGGATACTGTAGGAATGTAACTCTTGTTTATATCAGTCTGTGGTAAAATTTATTGTTTCTTTATATGTCATTTTGCCCGTTTCAAGAACCTATTGACAGTGTTAAGTGAGGACTTACTCACTTACTCTTATTTAAGCAAGAAAGATTTATTGTAAGGAATTGGTTCACATGATTATGGATGCCGGCAAGCGGCAAGTATTAAATCTGCAGGCTGGGCCAGCAGTCCTGAGCCCCAGGAGAGACCAGTGTTCTAGTTTGAGTCTGAATGCTCTCTGCTATAGAATCAGGAAAAACACTGTTATAAATGGAGTCTTCTAGAGACCCCATAACAGGGCAGTCTTCTAGAGATTCTCTTGCTCAAGGGAGGCTGATCTTTTTGTTCTATTCAGAATTTCAACTGATTGAATGAGGCCCAGCCAATTATGAAGAACAATTTGCTTTACTCAAAATGCACCAATTAAATGTTAATCTCATTCAAAAAACACCCTCAATGAAACATCCAGAATAACATTTGACCAAATATCTGGGCAGTCTGTGGCCCAGTCACATTGACACATAAAATTAACCTTCACAGATACATAGTATCAAGATATTTAAAGCAACTGCCTCCTGGAGGTTACATTCTAGACAGTGACCCAGATGATAAACAAGTGTTTCAGTTATCTGTCCCAGGATAACAAAGCATCCAAACCTTTGTGGCATAACACAACAACCATTCTATTATGTGCCTGTATTCTTTAGATCCCAAATTCAAACAGTACATACTGGGGGTGGCTTGTCTCTGCTATTCTGTGTCTGAAACCTCAGTTGGCCAAAATCAAACCAACAGGAGGGACTTAAATGGCTGGAGGTTGGTATTATCTGGAAGCTTCTTCAATCATGTATCTGAAACCTGGACTGAAATGACTTGAGCCGTGCTCATTTGGGACTGTCCACCAGAGCACACACATGACACAGTCCATGTGATGTGGGCTTCCCTCAGCGTGGATTCTAAAAGAGAACACCTTATAGGGACTGTCTGGAGATTAAGTGGCCCAAGAGACCAGACAAAAGCTGCAAGGCTTTTTATGACCTAGCCTCAAAAGTCACACAGTGTCACCTTCACCACATTGTACTGGTAAGTAAGTCACCAAGGCCAGGCCAGATTCAAAGTGACAAGGTCACATTACAGATTATGTCAAATGGAAGAGAGAATATATAATTATATATGTAATATATATGTATATATTATATAATTTATTTACCACAATTAAGCAAATGCCCTATATAATTAATTCGGGGAGAGCTAAACACAAGTAGTATCTAAAATATGAGTTCAAAGGATCTTTTGGGGGTGATGAAAACATTATAAAATTGAATTGTGATGATAGCCGTATAACTGTAAATTTACAAAAAATTATTAAAGTGTTTGTTTCAAGGAAATTACAGTTCAACACACATATGCAATACAGTAGGCATGTTGCAGACACTGAACAATCAAAACAAACACGAATATTGGCCCTAGTGCTGAAACAGGGCCCTGGAGGCCCCTTCACTTAGTGGGGTGTGGAAAGGTCTTAGGTGTCAAAGGAACACGGATGGCCAAGAAGCCTGGGGAATGCTGAGGGGGTTCAGGGTAGTGGCTATTTCCTAACTTGTATGAAAGTATTATAGTATTTTAACAGCCAACACAGAATGCCTTGAAAAGCAATAAGGCAGATTAAGGGAATAAGAATGACAGGCCTTGGGCAAGAGAAGTATTTCAGATGTAGTGGTTAGGAAGCTTAATCTGAGAAGGGGACCTTTGAACAAAACATCTGAATAAATTCTATGAGGGAAAAGTGTGAAATCTGGAGGGAGAGAGAGCCAGGAAAAGGAAAAAACAATTACAAAGGCTTGAGGCAAAAATGAGCCAAGCTCCAGGAGGATCAAGGAGAAGGGAAGGACTAGTTTGAAGAGAGGGAGGAGAGTTCTAAACATGTGTTTGCTTTGTAATCTACAAGATACCCTGTCCCTGCTTCAACAACAAAGCAGCTCAGTGTACTGGTAGGAGCTGAGATAAAGTCCACTAGAGCCATGGACTTGATCCTTGACATTCCATTCTTGTAGCGCTGATGAAGGATGTGAGCTTTGCTCTACTATGAATGCACAATGATGAAGAGTACATATGGCCTTCAGGAAATGTTGGGAGATTGGATCTTCTTCTGGATGACATGCCACAGTAAGAGTCCTAAGGAACCTCAGTGCAAGACAAGGATTTCCCCACTACTGGGAGGGATTTTTGGTTTTCTACCTTCCCTGGAATGGGTTTTGTGAACTACACAGATGTATTGCTTCTGTAGAACCTTCAGATACTTAAAGATAATATGAAGGAATTAAACCAAGTCAGTGGCTTGGCAAATGGAACAAATCCTACCCATTAGATAAAGAAGGTTAACAATCAAGTTCAAGATTCAGTATTGAAAATAAAAGTGGAAAAACAGTAGAGAAGAAACAAAAGAGAAGAAATAGCAAGAGAAAAGAGGAAAGATTGAGATTTTCTGCTGTGTGTATGCTTCTGGTGGATATCTAGTTTGTCTGGAGAAGAAGCTGATCAGCTTGACTCTGGGAACCAATATTTTCTTCTATCAGATTTTCTTCTAGAGAAGATCAGTGGCCTGGAGCATCGGAAGATGCTCACTGCAGTCCCCCAACTGCTCCAGAGCTAGAAGGCCCCTACTTTTGTCATAATTATTTGGTGAAAAGAAAGAGATATGGATAAAAAGGGGGTTCTTTAGAAAGTAACCTCACAGGCCAATCTGATCATAAATTTCTGACTGACCAGGTCATGGTGGGCAGTCACGTCCCAGGCCTATAACTCCTTAGTGGAAGGTTTTAAGTTAGCCCTGTCCATTGGTCTTGTGCATCTAGGTTAACACACCTGTGAGATGCCAAGAGTAATACACCTTAAAGGGGATATTAACTCTCAAGAGAGCACATAATTTTATTAACTGTCTTAAATCCAATCCCTGCCTTGCTTTCTGCCTTATGTCCTTTCCTTAATCTGAAATGCATAAATAAAGCTGCAAAATTACTCTCAGAGCATTTGAGATCTTATTCCCTGGCATGTGACATCAGTTTGGCTCAAATAAACTATTATAAAATTTCTCTACAGGTTCAGATATTTCTTACATCAACAGAGGGAACATATTTTTAAGGCTCTTTCCAGAAGCTGCTATGAGGGCACTAGGGCTGGGCTGTTCTTGCCTGACTCTTCTTTGTTCTGGGCTCCCTGTTGGCCTGACTGAGACTTTTGGAGAATTTGAATCTGAAGCTCTTTGTCCCCAATTCCCCTTCTTCCTCTTTCTCTCCCTTCTCAGGTATCAGCATGTACTGAGTTCAAAAACTTTCCCCCCAAATTTATGTCTACACCTGGAACCTTGGAATGTGATTTTACTTGGAAATGGACTCTTTACAGATGTAATTAGCTAAGATGAGGTCATACTTGTGGGTCCCAGGTCTGGCTGTGATCCAGGCTCGCGGCTAGGGATAGGACTTTAGACTGAGAATGTTACATTAATGTAGTAGGGCGCCTGCGCCTAACTTATGTAAGTATGACATCACGCACGTGTGGCAGAATGCCACTATTGTTCTCTGACATGTATAAAGCCCTTGCGGTCCCCTAGCACAGAAGCACGTGCTCTCCACAATAAAGGCTGTGCCTGCCGTTTTGTTCTCATGTCAACTCCTAGTGCATTCTTGCAACTGGACATCTCACTGCCAAAACCTTCCCTTCTTGATCAGCTTGGTGCTGACGATACTGGATTGCAGGGAGGCGGGGGGGAGGGGTCTCTAAATCCAATGACTGGTGTTCTAAGGGCCCTTAGAAGACATGGTGAGAAGAAAGTGGTGTGAACTCAGAGGCAAACATTAAAGTGATGGGTCTACAAGCCAAGGGATGCTAAGGGATGCTGGCAACCACCTGAAAGTGGGAGAGAGGTAAGGGACAGACCCTCCCTCAGAGCCTCCAGAGGAATCCCACACTGACACCTCGATGCCACACTTCTGAACTCCTGAACTGTGAGAGAATGAATTCCTCTTGTTTGCAGGTACCCAGTTTACGATGCTTTGTCATGACAGCTCTAGGAGCCAAGGCGCAGCTCCTTGCTGTGGTCCGAGGCTCTCCTAGCCTTCCACTCTCCTGTCCCCCTCTGTCCTTCACAGGCACTTCCACCCAAAGCATGCCCTGCACCTTTCATTTCATCGTAGGATCTATTTTCCAGAAACTCTGACCAACATAATGCCCCAAATAAAAAAGTAGCCCAATTTTCAGCAGCTTTCGATCAAAATCTTCAGAAATCACCTTCACCATCCATTGAACAAGAATTGTCAAGCTGCTGCTACTTCTCAGGTACTGTGCTGGGGCATGAAAACAAGCAAGACTAAGTTCTTCCTACACGCTTTTGCAGCCTAATGAAGAGTTTTGTCTTGAGGCACACTTCAAGAGGAAAACAACTTTAATCTCAATACAGTAGCAAAAGAGTTATCAAAATATGTAAATTCTATATGGCAGTATAAATGCTTGGACCCAATCAGAAAACCATCACGAGGACACGCGAAACCTATGCTTAGACTTGAAAATGGACAGAGAAGTCTCCTCCACCTTGGGAAAAAAGAAAAGAGAAGGCATGGCCTAGTAGTTTCTCAGAGGGGGCTTTGAGTTGTGCCGGAGCTGAACCTACAGGGTGAAGTGTTCCTAAACCTCCCTTCACTTCTCACACCTTGTTTGGCATGGAGTTTCAGAAATTCTGTCTGGAGGTGGGATTTAGACAGACATACACATGAAAAGAGGTCTGAGGAATCCAGGAGAATCTGTTTGCTTAAAATCAACAATGAGAAGAAAACTTCTAAATAAGGAGGGAGTCTGATATTATTTAACAGTGAGGCTTGAAGAGTAGTTTTGGATAGACTCTGAGAGAATTCTCAAACCCAGCCTCATCCAGCTCCCTGAAGGCACCCATGCTAAATTTGTCTGGCTATAAATCACCAACTTTAAGGAATGGGTCACTTTCAGCCAGTGCAGTGCTGTGACCACTTCCCTCTTCCCACCACACGTGTTCACAAAAGAGTGCACCCTGTAGAGACAGAGAAGAGGACTGTACATAAGCTGATTGAGTAGCTATCCCAAGGAACACTGGAGGTCCGGAAGGAGCAGTGACACCACATAGACAGAACATGGAACATGGCAGCCTGGCACAGGCCCCTTAAATAATAAGGTGATAAGATTCCACACGCAGCAGCAGGGAGGAGAAACCAACACACAAGTCCAGCATAGGTCTGTACAACACGTGGCCTATGTAGGTTGGCAGAAAAAAAAATTGACCATAGGCAAGTAAATGACTTCCAAAAAGCTATGGTAACCTCAGTCCATGATAATCCTCAAAACCACAGTGTCCCTTTCCAGAATGTATTCTTTACTCCCCACCAACATAAATAATCGAGAACAGATCATGCTTGGTTAACAGAAAACAGGTAACAAAGGGAGCTCAGAGAACCACTCCTGCTGTGGGAGGCATGAGTAAAATTGCCACTGCCAGGTTGACCAGATGATAAATTGACATCATGATACATGAGCTTTCGGTAGAGATAAATAAATTAGAAAAAAAGATGAAAAAGGGCCTTCAACTACATGGAGCTGTTTCTATTAAATAGTTTTCCTTGGAGAAGTTCCGACTGTTAGAAGCCCATTATCCTAATAAAGAAATTTGAATCTGGACACAATACTTCTCCCAGAATTCTCTTTATGAGAAAACTGATAATATGAGTGTGATTGCCATTTCAAAAAAGGTCCAATATTTTTGATAAATGTCTTCCAACAAAGAACAAGAAGTTCCAAAATTGCTAATATAAGCTTGATTGTGTCAACTTCTATGTCCAATATTAGCCCGGAAAGAATTAGGTGCTATGAATCAGCACCACTGACAAGAGATTATTAAAATAAATAAGAAATGAATTTTGTGTTATTTAAATATATACCTTGCACTCATTTGAAAGGTGTGTAGAAGCAGAAGTTGCTATTTCTTTAATAAAAAATAACATCCAAACAATCTCATGTAAAATATTCTACGGGATATTTTATGAATGTCCAGCATTTTGTTGAAGCCATCTAGTTCCACTGCAGCAACTGCTGCCGCTAGAATATGCCGAATGTGTGCTTAGCAAAACTGGGGACGGTAGGGAAGGGAAGTATCCTGGGGAAAATGGAATGAATGATAAAATGAAAGAATGGCATCACAGGAGACAATAACAGATGGGAAAGCAAAATGAAAGAGAATGACAGGAAGACTGCAAAAGGGAAGAGGGTCATCTCAGTAAATTCTGCTACTTTTCTGGGGAAAAAAAAGGCTAAAAAAAGAAAAACCAGAATTTGCTAAAAGAAGAACAAAATAGATACTAAAACACTGAACAGAGGGCTGTAGAAAGGAAACAGGAATCTGCTGCCCAGCTTGTCCCCTATCTCTACCGCAGGCACATTTAGCCCCTCCCTGCCCTGGTTTCTTTGCGAGTGGGTCCTGCCTTTCTCTGTGAACATAAAGAGAATTTTAAATGCTCGTATACAATCAGTTAGTATGTGTTTTATCAGAGTCCAGTCTTCCCCAGCTGTCCCTAGACACTCAGAAATTTCTCTCTGACAATCAGAGGAAGCCAGGGTCTCACCAATTGCTGACACGCAGAGGCGATAGGGAAAAGCCTTCGGGAAAGAGGATGATGCCAGGCTCAGATCGCCCTCTCCTTAGCAACAGCTCTGCTGTCTTGGTATCCCCTGAAGACGTCTCCTTAAACCTTAAAGTGCAGGGAGTTCAAAATGCAAATGCTGGTTTAGAAGGGCTGGGGTGACCCAAAATTCTGTGCTCTGATACGCTCCCAGTGATGCCAATGCCAGTTCTTGGATGGCACTGGAAGAAGCGAGTTACAGAGCACTCTGGCAAACCCAGAGTGAGGAAGCAGCACATGTCCCTTACTCATTTATTACTGTCTTTTGTCTGATTCCCAAAGATTCGGAGTTATGGCAGTTTTCCTTTAGGACTTCCAAGCAGATGGAATTCTCTGCCCATAGCTCAGGACCCAAAGCAGTACCAGCTGTGAGTAAGCCCAGCGAAGAAGGAAGTGGCACTCAAAGACTCCGGGAGTTCTAACCTGCCCCAGCAGCTGCCAACAGGCTGGCCCCGTCCAACTTTTCCCTCCCTCTTCTCACTGAATACTTCTGCCATGGGAGGAAACAATATTGAATCATTGTTTCTGAATCATGCCAACCTGAACATCAAGGGTATGTTGGAAAGCTTGGATAATTAAGGCAGAAATATTGAGAAACTTCTAAAAACCAGACTTCAGGATCGAAGCTAATGGCTTGACTCTGATTCCTTTCTTGATTGACTCTAAAATGTTCCTGAAATTGAAGCTCCCTCGTTGTCTTGTGTGTGAGGTGGAAGGTGGGGGTGAATGACTGCATGCACCCTCCTCTACATACGAGGTCAATGGCACCAAGGAGAAACTGTGGTCTGGTCTCCTGAGAGGAGTTTGAATTCACAGTCCAATCCCAGTTGAGGGCTCTCTTTCCATTTCCTTTGACAGAAACTGCAGGTTGCGTGATGAGTGTGGGTGTCCTGGAGGTGGCTACCTATCTGCAGTTTGCATACTTCCTGACTGACAGCACACTCCTGCCAGTGCCCTGGGGCTAGGGTGGCGAGTGTCAGTGGGAGGGGTAACCAAGTTTCACTTCCTTGCTGGTTGGAGACTTAGAGACACAGCTGGCTTCTCTCTCAGAGGAGGAGAGTGAGGAGCTGCAGAGCCCATCTCTGCCTGTTCCCACAGCACCTGGCAGGGGCTTCGCAGACGAGAGGAGCGCGAATGGGCAGAGCAGAGTCTCAAGAAGGGAAGATGAGTGCCCAGGACCCTTCAGACCTGTGGAGCAGATCAGACGGAGAAGCTGAGCTGATCCAGGACTTGGGGTAAGAGAACAGGTCGCCTTTCAAAGCCTCTTGGGTGAACATTAACTCCCCGCCCCCACCCAAATGCTCACTTTGATTAAGAATTACCTTTCGCACTCTGCATGTTAACCTTCTATCCCTTCCACTTTACCCATTTGTGTCTATTAGGTGTCCCCCTGCTTGGGGACAGGTGCATTGTAAAGTATATATTATTTTTCTGGATGTGAGAACAGGTAGATGCAGAAAATGGGACAAAAATCAAATATAGGACATTGTTTGAGACCAGGGACAGAATTGAGTTGTGTTGCTTAGTCTCCTTGATATTGGTTCTTGTTTATGAATAAGTGTGCTGTTAATTTTGAGTTCTAAGCTGTTGACAGTAAAAGGACCACAATGTCAGTAAAATAAACAGAAAGCTTACCCTACTGTACAGGGGAGGGACTTTTTCAATAAGAGAAAGAATGAGGAAGTGTCTGCAATAATGTCCTTCTTTCTCCTGACACCGCATTTGTGAGCTCTTGTGTGTGTTCATGTCTGTGTGTGAGATGGAAAGTAGGGGTGAATGAGTTTAAATATAACAAAGCAGAAAGAAGATACAATTTCTGCCTCCAACAGGTTATGAGTCTGGGTAGGGAAAGTCATCATAGTTCCATCTTTAAGAAGGGACCAGATGAGACAACTCATCAGGACATTTAATCAAAGAAATAAGTATTACACAAGAGGGGATTTTCTAGACACTGAAAGTTCACCCTAATCACTGGGAATATCCTGGAGAGGCTGGTTTCAACACCCGTGCTTCATGAGGGGCAAGACCTGCACCTTCTGTCTTACTAAACAGCTCTAATCTTCACAACAACCCAGTGACATAGGAACTGTTACCATCTCCATCTTACAGAGGAAAAAAAGGAGCACCAAAGGGGTTGCCCACATCACACATCAGTTAAATGACAAAGCTGGGATTCCAACCTGTGAAAGCCTATGTTCTTACCTTTTCAGGTAAGACTGACGAAGGGATGAAATCTCTCTGCACTAAGATTGCAGAGACTGTGTTTTTTGTGTCGCATCATTGTAAAAGGTCTCAATAAATCCTGTCTTTAGATTTTAAATTTGGGGTCTCAGAATCAAATTCTACCTTTGAGCTAGATGATGTTCCTTCTTTCCACCATAATGCCCATGGCAAGAAGCAAGTATAGGTGAAACCCACAAAAAAACAGATCTGTGTCCTCTCCCCATGCACAAAGAACAGATGTTCAATACAACCCAGAAAATCCCCCACCTTCTCTCCCCCCAAAAAAGGCACATTTATGTCCAGACTTCTTTATTTCAGAATGCCTGGGAATTTATTAAACATTTATTAAACATACTGTTTCAGTAACAATAGGCGAGCTACCAATATCTGGGGACCTTGCTTGTTGTTGGGGTTCTTAACCTTGGCTGTGCACTAGGACCACCCAAGGAGTTTTTAAAATTTCCTGTCTAGGCCACAAGTCAGACAAATGGCTTCAGTCTTTTGGGGGTTAACACTTTCTTTTTAAACTTTCCAAGTGATTCCAGAGTGAGACCAAGGTTGAGAATCACTGCACAGACTATAAATCCATCAGCAGCACTAAGTAAATGTGGCTTTATTTTTATTTATTGGGTATGTACCTGAATCTTAAAGCCATTAATACACGTTGACATCTTGTTTGTTAGTTTAGAAACATTACATTGAATAATTTTATTAAAGTATATTTTAGAGATCATAAAAGTCCTTCATTTTAAGTGCACAATTTAATAATTTTTAGTGACTTTAGAGAGTGGTACAACCATTACCGTAAATCAATTTTAGAACATTTTCATTCCCCTGATAAGAACAGTCAGGATCATGGTTTATTTAAATATGCTCAGTGGTGTGCTGATAAACCACGTAGGCAAGAGGCAGCCCTGATTTCTATAGTCTGCCTCTTTCCCCGATGTAAATATTCCATATGTCGAGCGATGTCATGCTGCCAAGGATTTAACAGCCAGCTTGCAAAATCCCTGAAAAATAATCAACTTGAGCCAGTACTTGCCCCTCCAGGACATACCTGATATAATTTTGCAGGTAATAATATGACCCATTTCCTCTGGCAGAATTCTCAAACATAAATAAAACGCTTTTTCCAACCTTTAAGTCATGGGTTAGGTATGACCTATACAAAAACTCCTGGTTAATTTAGTTTTTAAAGAGCTCCAAAAACCAAAATGAAATAATGTGCTTGATACATAAAAAGAAGCTGATTCTAGTGACTTAATTTTGAAGTTATTTTAAATATGTTATTTGATTAGTCAGGCAGATTCTTATGTTTGTATTTTTGATAGATATAAACAGATAATGTGGCAGTTAAATCAGAGAGATGATATAAATCTTTGTTTTTTTAGTCCCTATTTTTCTTCGGGCTCAAGAATACGTAAGTTCTAAAAATTAAACCCTGAACTGCAGCAAATCCATCTCTTGCCTATCTAGGATTCACATGACTTGCTTAAGAGCACAAAATTTCTCCTTTCTAAAGTACTTAAATCAAGTAACTCGGGTGGACTTCTTTGTCTCATTTATAGAGTGTCTATCTAAAAACATTTATTTTCTTCCATATTAAATATTAATATGTCCAATAGCAAGGGGACATAAAACCATCTTCAGTTGTTGCTCAGCTTCACTGTGGTGGAGTGGGCAGTGGTGGAGGGAGGGTCAAGGGAGTAGAGAGAATGGCCCTTGAGAAGTGAGAAGTGGGCTGGGAACTGTCAGGCGAGTTGTTTTCAAAATGAAGCGATAGGGAAATGAAACAAGTAATGAATATTAGAGGCATCGCCTAAACAACAAACTAGTGTAGAATTACTAGTCAGTTAATAATTTAAAATTCCAGGGGGAGGTAGATGGGGGAAAAGGTTTAAATAATTTCTTCAATTTAAAAAAATAATTAATTAAAAATAAAGAATAATAATTTAAAATTCCAGAAATTCTTTGACTATAACAAAGTTCTCTATGAAATAATGTAATAACAGTATAGTTATATAGTTTATAAAGGCTTTATAAAGCTCAGTGGCGTTCTGATAAACCATGTAGGCAAGAGGCAGCCCTGATTTCTATAGTCTGCCTTTTTCCCTGATATAAATGGTCCTATGTCGAGCAATGTCGTGCTGCCAAGGATTTAACAGCCAGCTTGCAAAATCCCTGAAAAATAATCAACTTGAGCTTTATAAAGCCTTTATAAACTATATAACTATAGGCACAAAAGGGATATTGTGAAATACAAATATTTTAGGATATTTTAAAATTAGATAATCAGATTATCTAGTCAGACATAATTCCTTCAGGTGAGAAATACAATAACTGTCTTCTTTTCTCTATATTTTCCCAAATCTCAAATTTTTTAAGGCAGTGTCAGCGTTTGGCTGTGCTGACCAGAGACAAGAAGCAAAACTCTAAGCTCCGGATATATAAGTAAATAAATCAAAACATCTCTCATTTCTCTGTCCCATAACCTCCACATATAAGAGAAGGTTAGCATAGATCAGGGATCAGCAAACTTATTTTGTAAAGAGCCAGGTAATGAATATTTTAGGCTTTGCAGGTCTTATGATCTCTGTCAAAACGACTCACATCTGCCTTCATGTGAGAACTGCCAGAAATAACACAGAAACAATGACAATGACAGTGTTCAAATAAAATGTTATTTCTGGAACTTGAATTTGATATAATTTTCATGAGTCCCAAAATATTCTTATTCTCCCCCCCGCCCCAACTCCAACCATTTAAAACCATAAAACCATTCTTTGCTTTTAGTCCATACAAAAACATGTGCTATGGCAGGAACTGGACCTCGGGTGGTGTTTCACTTACCCAGGGAATAAATGGTTAACAACCAAAATGAGCTTTCATTAGGCAGACATTTTGCACACACCCACTCTGGTCGTCAAAAGGTCCTGGCATTCCAGCTTTACATGCCAGCAGACTCGTTAGCAGAGCAACCAGGCTGCCTGACATCCCGGTGAAGCTGGGTCCCACACTCTTGCTTATCCAACCAAACCAGCATTCTTTCCTGTCGATGGTCATTCTTTACTGACCTCCTTCTCTGTGCCAGCACCATGCCACTCACATCCATTATATCATTTAGTCTTCACAATAACACTTTCCATATGCACAATTATACTCGTTTCATAGATGTAGAGGGTGATTTCAAATAAGGAAACTGTCCAGGTCACCAACCTCATAAGTGGTGCAGCTGAGGGGCATGCCTAGATTTTCCCAAAGCTGAAGCTCTTTCTGCTGATTCAGTGAGGTATATGTTCTAATCACAGAAATTAGTAATCATTGGATGTTCACCAAGTGCCACGCACTGTATTAAGCCCTTTACATGTATGACTTATTAAATTCATCTTTGTGAGGTAGATACTGTCACTAAAGTCATTCTCATTTACAAACGAGAAATGTCAAGGGCAGAGCTTTTATCTCATGCCCAAGTTCACATGTTCAAAAACCTTCTAATCTAGGTGATTTCCTCCAGAACCCACATGCCTGTCCACTAATGCAACTTCTTAGTTTCCATCAAACTTCTGTCTTCTTATACTAGTGTAAGGCCCTGGTTTGGAACTCCACGAGCCAGGAAGGAGACTGACACCGATGAAAGCACAAGAGGGAGTTTACTGACAAACTCGAGTTTGGATTCCACTTGTTCACTGACGCAGCAGTGGGAGAGAGGAGCCTCGAACAGGGGGTTGGGACCAAATTTAAAGGGTAAAACCGTGTGCAAGAGGGTTGTGTGCACAGAGTGCCGTGTGCAGCAGGGCCGTGTGCAAAAAAAGGTGCAGAGAGGGCTGTGCACAAGAAGGGAAATAGGGTGTGGGTGCCTTAAGGGCTTACTGATTAATGGCTTTGGTCGGCCTGACCAAATGGCAGGGTGTTGTCCCTAACTGTTTTTCGGGGAATTTTTCTTCATTGAATCTGGAGTCTACATAACAAAATGGAGTTACTCTAGTCCTTCATAACCCCCTTCTTCTGAGACTTGAGGAGCTTATTCTTAAGCATCCGCTGTTCCTTAATAGTGATATTGTTACTGCATGACCATTAGCTGGATGCTGCTTAGGCGTTCTTTAATGAATTGGAGGGCATAATTAAGAATGCAAGGTCCTATGGCTAGAATTAGAAGGAAGGCTGTGAGCGGTCCTAAGAGAGGCAATACCCATGCCATCCAGGGGGACTTGAACCAGCTAAACATGCCATGAGCCTCGTTCTCGGCCAGGTGATTGCGGATGGACTCGCGAAGTTCCTTAACTTTGGTCTCAACAATCCCTGATGCATTAACAAAGAAACAACGTTCTTCATTTAAAAACTGACAGGTTCCCCCTTGATTAAATAACTCTGTGTCCTTGTAGCAGGATTGATGACAATTGGTACGGTAAGAAACTGAACCTCCAGCCGTAAGTCATATAACAGGCAGAGGGACAAGGCGCCGGAGACACAGAAAGGAGGAAGAGAGGAAAATTATCAGTCTTACAGTTTTTGTATATGGATTTTTAGAGGGTTGCCAGAGTCTCTGGAGACTGTCCATTGCGACAGGGGGTGGATTTGGTCCTGGAGGGCGTGGAGGTCTGCAGGCCTGGCATGAGCGTGATGAATCCAAGCAATGAGGCCGTCAACCTTGAGAGCAGTGGGTGTTGTCAGGATGACTAGGTAAGGTCCTTTCCAGCAAGGTTCAAGGGTCTCCGGTGATGTCTTTTGATGAAAACCCAGTTGCCCAGCTGAAAGGTATGAGGCTGTGGAGGCGGTTCGGCCCCATACAGAGTTCTTAATCTGGTCCAGGTGTCCCTATGAACATGTTGTAGGGTTTGGAGAGATCGAATAAGCAAATTATCATCAATATCAAGATTATTAATTATTTCAGTCTGGAGAGCAGGGATTATTGGGGGAGGTCTCCCGAACATTATTTCAAAGGGGGTCAGACCAAGTCTATAGGGGGTGTTACGCACCCTGTAGAGGGCATAAGGTAGGAGAGTCACCCAGTCCCCGCCAGTCTCCTGGGCTAATTTAGTTAAGGTCTCTTTTAGGGTTCTATTCATTCTTTCTACCTGACCTGAACTTTGGGGTCTATATGCACAATATAATTTCCAATTTGCCCCAATTGTAGATGCTAACCCTTGTATTACCTTGGTAGGAAAGGCTGGTCCATTGTCTGATCCTATCATAACAGGAAAACCGTACCCGGGTAGGATGTCTTCTAGAATCTTCTTAGCTACTATGCTGGCAGTCTCATGTTTGGTAGGGAAGGCTTCTACCCAACCTGAAAAAGTGTCTATAAAAACCAGTAAGTACTTATAGCCAAAAGTCCCCTTTTTAAGTTCTGTGAAATCAGTTTCCCAATAGGCACCTGGTCTGGTTCCTCGCAACCTGAAACCAGTTAGTGCCATGTTCCATTTAGCGTTTGTCATCTGGCATGCTCGGCACTGAGCTACAATATCTTCAATTTTGGCGTTGGCACCTTGGAACCTGATATTAGCCCACCTGATGAGGTCTTGCATCTTCCGTATGCCCATATGGGTAGTCAGATGGATTTTGAACAAGAGTTGTTCCCCTAGCTTTTTAGGGAGACTTATTTGTCCTGTTTCGGTGCGCCACCAACCCAGGTGTTCTTTAGCTGTGGGTTGTTTTGATATCCAATCTAAGTCTTCTTGGGTGTGTGTGGGATTGTCAGGCAAGGTAGGGCCCCCTGGATCCGGGAGATTGGCAGTCAAGATAACTTCAGATTGGGCTATTTCTCTAGCAGCTTGGGCTGCTAACGAGTTTCCCCTGGACACAGGCTCGTTGGCTTTCCGATGTCCCGGACAGTGCATAATAGCTAGTTTCCTTGGTAGCCAGAGGGCAGCGAGCAAGGCCAGGATTTCATCTCTGTTCTTAATAACTTTTCCTTCAGCAGTTAACATGCCCCGTTCTCTGTAGATGGCCCCATGAATGTGAGCAGTAGCAAAGGCATATCTGCTGTCGGTATAAATGTTCAGAGTTTTGTCCTTTCCTAGAGTTAATGCCTTAGTTAGGGCAGTGAGTTCAGCCCGCTAGGCCGAAGTCCCAGGAGGCAAGGGTTCCGCCCATATAACTTCTGTTTCCGAGACTACAGCTGCTCCCGCATACCTTTGGCCGCTCGGGATGAAGCTGCTCCCATCAGTGTACCAGGTGCAGGCTCCAGGTATGGGTTGGTCCTTTAGGTCCGCTCGTACGCCGTGGACCTGGGCCAGGATGTCTGCGCAGTCATGGAGTGGGGCGTCTAGATCCGGGTTGGGCTGCCAGGTAGCTGGGTTGAGAGCTGTAGGCAGCTGAAAAACAATCCTGGTGGGGTGGAGGAGTAGGCTTTGGTACTGAGTGAGCCTGGCATTGCTTAACCACCGGTCAGGAGGTTGTTTAAGGATTCCAGTAGAACTGAATGTTGTGCCCCTGTGTCTACTAGAAATTGAGTGGGTTTCCTCTCCACCTTTAGGGTTACCCTGGGTTCGGGGAGGGGGACCGAACCCCGTCCCCTCTATTCATCATCCTCAACCAAGACCTTAACTTTAGGTCTTTCCTTGGGGCAATTGCAGACCCAGTGTCCTTCTTCCTTGCAATAGGCGCATTGGTTTTTGCCCAGGGGTGGCCTACCTTTACCTTCTGGTTTTTCTTCTCCTGATGTCAGTTGTTTGAGCTGTCGTTGGCGTTCTCTAGGTTCAGCTGTGGCAGGCAACAGGATCCGGGCCAGGTCATGATTCTGTCTCTTCTCTGCCTTGATCTGTTTTTCCTCAGGAGTACCTCTATTATTATAAACTTTTCTGCTGCCTCAACTAGGTCCCTAAGCTGCTTTTCACCTAATCTCTCTATCTTTTGTAACTTTTTCTTAATGTCCAGTGCCGACTGATTGATGTATGCTAACGCCACCGTCCCTAAGTTTTCAGGCTTCTCGGAATCAGTCGGGGTATACTGGCGGATAGCATCCATCATTCTTTCTAGAAAGGCCGCCGGACTCTCGTCTTGTCCCTGTCTTAGATCATATACCTTAGTCAGATTAGTGGGCCTTCTAGCGGCCGCTTTGAGACCTGCCAATAGAGCCTGGCGGTACACTTGGAGTCTCCCCTTACCTCCTGCTAAGTTATGGTCCCAGTCAGGCCGGGTCACTGGAAAGGCAGCCTCAATGGCTGCCTGAATAGTGGTTGGAACACCGGTTGGGCCAGGAACCAACTTCTATGATGATCCTTTCACGTTCTTCGGTGGTGAATAGAACCTGCAAGAGTTGCTGACAGTCGTCCCAATTGGGCTGGTGAGAAAACAGCACAGTTTCTAACAGATTGATTAGATCCTGTGGCCCATCAGAAAAGGGAGCATTTTGGGATTTTCAATTATAAAGATCACTAGTGGCAAAAGGTCAGTAGTGGAATTGTTGATCGCCATTGGCTTCTACAGGCAAGACCGTGGAGTCCGCGTCTGAGGGTGCTTGCCGTTGGTGGGCCCCGCGAGTGCTGTGGGCTGGGCCACCGGATGGCAGATCCAGGAAGGGGTTCAGGGGACCTTGGGGAGGTTCCGGTTGGGGAGGTACAACAGGTGGGGGAGGTTGAGGTGTTGGGTAAGGTGGTGGGGGAAAGAGGACTTCTTCCTCAGAGCCCCCTTGCAGAATTGGATATAGGGGGGCTGAGGGTGATGAGGTCTTATGGGGACAGTCTTTTTCCGTCTTTGAGGCTACCGTTACTGGAACCTTCTGTGAGGGAAGGAAAGGTTTCAAGCAAGAGGGGGGGGTCTATTATGAGATCTTTCCACATAGTAATATAGGGAACCTGGTTGGGGTGTCCGTCACGTGGGCGGAAGATGATGTTTTCCACAGCTGAAATGAGGGACAGGTCAAAGGAACCTTCAGAGGGCCATCCAACGCTGAAGGATGGCCACTCCGCACTGCAAAAAGTGACCAGTTTGCTCTGCCTGATCTCTACTGAGAGCCTACGAGCACGCTCGCCAACAGCTTTGAAGTAGCTGGTCAGGAGATCTAGGGGAGAAGAAATAATCTGACCCATGTTAGAGGCAAAGAAGAAGAGAAATTAGGCCAACAAAGGCAAGATAGGTGAGAGCAAGGATGAGTCGTTGACTGAGAGGCCAATCAGAAGGTGCAGCTGCTGCTAGTCCGGAGGCGAGGAGTAAAGCTGAAAAGCAAAAGAGAATTATAACCACGACAGGATAGCAGCACATCAGAGAGGTCCGGACCGGCACGAGACTGGACAGACGAGCACAACCAAATTTCACGGACTATTCAGGTGGTCCGAAGACCCAGATGGTTCCCCTCCCCAGTAGTGGACCCCGACGGGGCTCAGGACGTCTCCTAAGCCCCTGCGGCCGTGGCCCCTGGGTGCATCCACCCTATACCATGATATGCCGCACAGAATATCAGAACTTCTCAGAAATTACAGGTTTCAGATAAGACCTGGGTCGAAATTCTACAGAAAAGAGACACACGAATACAAGGAACACTTTCCAGGTGGCCAGGCCGGGAGGCTCCCTCCGGTGTGTTCGTTCAAGGCTGTGGAGATCCCGGCCGAGCCCCAAGATGTAAGGCCCTGGCTTGGAACTCCACGAGCCAAGAAGGAGACTGACACCGATGCAAGCACAAGAGGGAGTTTATTGACAAACTCGAGTTTGGACCCCACTCATTCACTGACGCAGCAGTGGGTGAGAGGAGTCTTGACCAGGGTGTTGGGACCGAATTTAAAGGGTAAAACCGTGCACAAGAGGGTTGTGTGCACAGAGCGCCGTGTGCAGCAGGGCCGTGTGCAAAAAAAGGTGCAGAGAGGGCTGTGCGCAAGAAGGGAAACAGGGTGTGGGTGCCTTAAGGGCTTACTGATCAATGGCTTTGGTCGGCTTGACCAAATGGCAGGGTGTTGTCCCTAACTGTTTTTTGGTGCATTTTTCTTCATTTAATCTGGAGTCTACATAACAAAATGGAGTTACTCTAGTCCTTCACTAGCACTACATATTAGTGCTAGAGTAAACTGAGAGAGAAAAAGAAAGTTCTGTGATTATTATGACCAACAAATTGTATAACAAGACATTATTCTTCCACATCACATAATGCACACGCGCATGCACATAAAACCAGCTCAATGTTCAAGTTTATGAAAACTTTATTAAATTTTGTGTAGACGTCATGTTTTGGGGCTACACAAATTGACAAGGCTAGAAAGTGTAGTCAAGTCCAAGCTTTAAAGGAAATGGTTAAAAGATCTGTGATGCCAAGTAGAGCAATAATGCTTGTTCCTCTTCTGTGTACAATTCTGTAACCTTGGAGTAAAAACGGAAGGTGAGTCTCTTGAGGCTGTTGGAGAGTTTGTAGCTAGTGTACGGTTTGATCTCTCTTTGACTCAAGTGAATTTCCTCTTCGGTTGTTTTTTTTTTTTGTTCCTCTGTGGGTGATGGTGACTTCCTTCTACTTAATGTGGAAATCTGAGGTTCTCGACACTGAGGAGGGTCACTTTGTTTCATTCATTCACTCTTCCATTCATGCATAGGTTCATCTGTTCCTGATGACATACAAGGTAGTGTGAGGGATACTGAAATTAAGAAATGGCTGTCCCCTCGAGGACATTATAAGACAGAGGACAGAGACTGCACGTGCACGGAGTTAGAGAATGCAGAATAGAGTGGGCTGAGGGCCGTAACAGTGCCTAGATAAGGCACGCAGCATGTGACTGGACATAGAGAGGATGACCTTGTAACCAATAGGATTTTGTCAGTTGAAGTCAGAAGACATTTTCTAAAGAGAAAATGGCATAAGTCAAGTGGTAAAGTGGCAAAATACATGAGCATTTAGAAGATAAAAAGAGCCCACGTGGACTCAGACCCTCCAGTCTCTGAGACCTCCAATCAGCATTTAATCACTCTGGTTTCGGTGTCCACGTCTCAAAGTCCCTATCTTCAGCCACTTTCAATGAGAAAGCTTTTACCTGGCTTTCTTCTGGTTTCTAGTACACTTCCATTTTTTTTTTTTTTTTAAGCCTGGGTTAATTTCTTCCTCCCACCAACTGCCCTAGAGAATAAATTCCTATTCTGAGCCCACACACTTCTGGCTCCTAGCCCCTGATATGAACCTGTCTGAAACCGACCATAAAATACTTTTTCTAGTCAGTCTTTGAGCTTTGGGTCCCTGGTGTAAATCAAACATTCCCTGGCCCCAATCACTGGAGAAGCAGAGATGAACTTTGGGTCATATAGCCCTCCTTGCACTGTGCAGGCTGACCTGGGGACAAGTTCCTGACAACCCACCTTTGATCCACCTCAAGTCAGGATCTTTCAATTTCTCTTTATGTATCTACATCCTTCTCTCTCTTTAGCTTCTGCCTCTGTCTCCTTGACCACTCTGTTTGGGTCTATGTTTGTGTTTTTAAGCCACTGTCCTGTGTGTTTCTGGCTATCTGTGTGCACTGGTGTGCCTTTCTCTGTCTCCAAGTTTTGATTTCTGTCTTTCTACCTCTGTCAACAGCTTTAACTTCTGTGTCTCTGAGCTTATATCACTCTATGTCTCTGAGTCTCTGAATCTCTGAGTCTCTCTCTCTCTCTCTCTGTTTCCATCTTGCCCCATTCCTCAAACTCCTTCAAGAACAGGTTTGCCTAGCCTTCAACTCCCACATAATTCTCTTCCTTTCGGTCCTAATTATCTTCAGCTGAACCTTGACTGCCACCAAAAAAACTTGAGACCCGCCTTTAGTTCATTGACCAGATACTCAACTTAGTCTGCCTCTGTCATCACTCAAGTATGCTTCCTAAAGCCTCAGGCAGCTGGCCTCACCATTTAGCTCTGCTATTAGCACATGTAAATGTAGGCATTTAGAATGGCAATATGTAAAGCCACAGGCAAGCTGGTTTCATCACAGAAACGTCCTTATTTGAAAGACTGTGGTGAATCTTTCTTTCAGCCTCCCCTATACATTAGAGTATGCCTGTCTGAGGCCTCATTAGAGATAAAACTTTGCTTGGCTTTCTCTACTGGACGAGTCCACTGCTATGATGAATGGAAAGATAAGCCCACATTTGTAAAGGAGTGACTTAGTAAGTATCTATGGATGCCACTATTTGTCTTAGATATGTCACAGCCTGACTATAATGCAAATTCCAGCATTGTTGTATCTTGAACCAAATCAAACAGTTCCTTATCCATGGTTTCTGTTGGCATAGAGGGCCAAACTCTTTTCTACCCCCAACAAAAAGCAAAGAATCTAGCACCAACCCTATAAACAAGTGAACATGAATTAAATCAGCAGCTAAGCAATCCAGTGGAATGACTCAAGGGCCCAGGACAGGTTAACTCAGGTTAACGTTAGTTAGAGTGGAATTGCTTAGTAGAGTCATCTTATGTTCAATCACCACTGTTTTCAGAAGGCTTCTGAGGCTGAGTATAGGCTGAGCAAAAAGGAAGACAGATCAATGAGCTTTATTTATGGCCTTAGAAAAGGGGAGTGGCATCATGTGCTATGCATTTGTCATCTTTGGTGTAGGGAGTTCAGAAAGTGTGTCATGTCATTCAAAATTGAGAGTAATGAAGAAAATGAGAAAAAATTATCAAGAGTTCAGAAGCTGTGTCTGTGTCATTCAAAATGTCATTGAGAAAAATGAAGAAAAAGAGAAAATTATCTAGAGAAGAGTACTTCTGTTGACTGTTGACTCCAGGGCCTTTAGGCTACTTTTACATAATCTGGAGTTTCTGTTCTTGCTTTGTATGTCCTCTTTATAATTCTAATGGGACAAAATCTAGGTTCTATGTTACTTCTCTTTGCCAGGAAGGAGAAAAATATGTCACTAAATATATGAATTGTTTATAGACAATGTTTGCTAAGAAATTTTCTCACCAAAATTACATAATCTAAATGAGTGTGTGGCTTATGTTTTAATATGCAACATCCACCATGCTCACTATCTAGTCATTTTGCATTACTCCTCATCATAGTCTCTCTATTTTAGCGAGGCATTCTCTTTCCTGAATATGCCATGCACATGTCAGCCTCAGTGCTTTTGGTTATGTCATTGCTCCTTTTCTCTCATTACCTAATAAGTCCTATGTTTATTTTTCAAGCTCCAAGTCATGATCCTCTTCCTCCATGAAGCTTTCCATGATCATCCCAGGCCCCTGCATGGTCCTCTTCTGGTTCATTTACTGTCCACATCACTAAGCAGACAGCTATTTGGGGATTTTCTGATAATATTAGCCTGTACGCCCTTCTCTTTTCCTCCCCATTGGTACTATAAACCCACTTAGTAAGTACTTTGCTTTGTCTTCTTTGTCCTTTGCTTCAGATGCCACACACTGTGAACTCAAACCATCAAGTTTATTGAAACAAATTAAAGTTTTCAGGACCAAGAGTCCTGCACCTCTGTGCTTCCCAAACTCTAAACTGCATATCACTCACACAAGGCTGTTGATGAGTACTGATTAAAACTCAGCAGGTGTAGGGGGCCTGAGAATATGAATTGCTAACAGGATCCCAGGACACCGAGTACCAAGGCTTTGCATTGTTTTCAAACACTGTGTTCAACCCATTAATGTTCTTACAGTCAATTTAGTGAGTCACAATTAATACATGTTAAAAAGAAATAGAAAAGAGAAGAATAAGCTGCATATAGAATAGTGTTTCCTATAACACTTTTTGGCTTTTTCTGTATGTTTATAATATATATTTGTGTGTATCTATGTCAATCTGTCTGTCTGTCTATCATCTATCTATCTATCTATCTATCTATCTATCTATCTATCTATCTATCTATCTATCTAGAGAGAGATTGAGAGATTGAGAGAAATGTGTTTTATACCATGAGCTAATTCGAGAAGTTTAAAAGCCTCTCCTTTAAAAGACTATAAAAAATGAGATATAAATTTATATCAGAAATTAAGACAGTAAAACCCAATGGGATAAGAATCTATGAAGGTTCCAATAAGCTGGGGAAATTTCCCAGAAGGTTCTAACATAAAGGGGCACTGAGAAGACTGGAGAAGAGGCTGAATTTGGGGACCAGCTTTCTGGATCTAGCTTGTCTGTTTTCTCTGTAGTTGAGCTTATCTCCTGTGCCTAACTGGGAGGCAGCTATGAAAATCCTTCAGTGGGTGGGTGTTTCCTAATTTGCTACTGTATCATGGAAGGGATAATACCACTGTTTCCTTCAAGGTCAACTGCTGGTTTTGATAATCTCAAAAAAAACAGTACAAATATTCTTTTGAAACTTGATAAGTCTCTGCTTTGTTGCCTCTATTAGCTTTCGGACATAATAATGGCAATGTGTAGGTCATAGCAGAAAAGAAGAATATAACTGCTTTGAATGTGTTGTTATAAATAGTAGTTTCTTGATCTTTATTTATTTCTTCAGGGAAAACAAGACCAAAAGAATTTTAAGTTTTAGGACAATGAAACTTATCCCAAATTATTCCCAGCACCTAGCACAATGCCGGGCATATTCAAAATATGTTGTATAAATCAACAAATCTTGTATCTTATTCTTTTCTGTGGAAGTGAAAGAATCATATAAAAAGTTTATTAAAGAAGACAATGTTCCAACATATGGAAATAAGAGGTTTTTCTTATTAGGTGTTATAAGTCATCTTTGCAGATGAGAAAACTGAGGTTGATACTTTAGTGGGGTCACATCACTAAGTATAAGTCCCGCTGGAGGGGATAGACTAGCAGAAGAAATGACTGGAGACAAAGGAGTGGTCTTTCCTCCCCAAACTTCTCACTGAAGCGGATTGGATGTTTGGATCCAAGTTAGCTCCTCATTAGCATTCCTTTTCACTTGGCATTTCCCAGTAGTAACAAGTTTCTTATTGCACTTAATTTTAAAAATATCATCTTTCTCATCAGCTGGGAGAGACTTGACAGAGCAGCAGAGGGAAATGACTTACTGGGGAGATTAAATCAACATTCAGTTTAGGGCAAAGCGGCAGCAGGATGCAACTAACTGCCAAGAAACTAATGTAATCTTGGGTTGCCTTATACAGCAGCTAGAATGAGGGAGACCTGTGAGAATTTGTTTTGTTCACCAGATCTTAGTGTTAAAATAGATTATAGAAATTTGGAAGGTATTCAAAGGAGATAAGGCTTCTGGGCAATAAGGTCCCTGCATCCTAAAGAGACTGATAGCCTGTTATAAATTGAGAAGTTGAAGATGATGGAAAGAGAAAAAAGTGCATTCTAAATGCTTTTAACTATTTAAGTATCATCTTTTTTTTTTTTTAAGTTTAACTTTTGTTTTTGTTTTTAAGTTTAAGTATAACTCCAAAAAGTAGTTCTTGGACCATCTGTTGAAAGCAGGAAACAGCATTTCAATATAAGTAAGTGTTTTCTGGCATCAGTCATAGAAGTATGGAATGAACTTACCTATAAAATAGTGGGAAAAGATTAGATGAGAGTCATATTAGGGTTTTGATTTTATTCATATACTTTACAAAAATTAAAAGAATTATAAACCAAGTTGATGGTTGTACTGGGGGATTCTATGTGGCTTTTACGTATTAAGTTAAACATTTTTTTTAAATAAAAAAAGCATATATAACTTTATAATCACCAGAGGTGAGTTTATTGTAAAGACAATGAAGTTTTAGTCTCAGGGCCTCTCCCTAGCAATGTAATTTAATAAATGTTGTCACCTTGAAAGCATTTAATATTAGTCCCTGTACATGAACATTTAAAGTGCCTTGGAATCTTATAATTCATATTTGAGATAAATTTGATGAAAGTCCCCAAATTTGTCAACAATTTTAAAAACTTCTCTACCAATAAAGCTGAAAAAAACTTTTCTGCACCATAAATAAATTTTTAAAATATTTGAGGTGAAAGACTGAATTACTGTTATTTTCTTTCTCTAGAAAATTATATTATAAAATTATTATTACATGAAGAAATAATCAAAGACAATACAACCAAAAATATAAAGGGAAAAAGTATTGGGGTGTGTTAAATAATAAATGAAAATAAATGATTTTTCTCACATTTGTGATGTTTGTGATCTTCAGCTTTTTAAATTTGTAATTGTGATTTCATGTTCTAAGTAATTAATGTTTTCTTATTTTTTGTAAGTTTATATTAAATTTATTAATGAGACTTCCAAGTTTTAGAAGCTTAGAGCACCTTAAAATCTGACTATTCCTCCTAAAAATCAGCATAACGAAACAAAAACTTTTAAACACAGTTCCAATTACAAGAAATTTAGGTCCATGCAATTAGGGTTCTATGTAATGAGCTGTTGGATGTGTGTATTAAGCCATAAAAATCCCTTTATATAAAGCCTCTGTAACAGCCAAGGATTTGTAGGTATCCAGTGCCCTGTGCAACCAGCATCAATCTCCTTTTGGCTTCATGTCACTAGGCCCAATACTAACTCTTTGGACACTGACCCTGAATTACTCACACCACCATGTAGTGATCTGACCCTATGCACACCTGGCGTTCTCTTGATTCAAGCCCTTGCTCTGGTTATTCCCTTCTCATGAAACAGCTCCCTGAATGGTTCTCTCTCCAAATCTCACCAGATATTAAATAGGAAAAAACTTCTGTCGCTCGCACATGAACATGTTCATTTGCTGTCTTTTTCTCTCTCCCTCACCCCCATCCCCACCTCCTCCACCCAAGTACCGGGTCAGTTCCAACATTCAATAAACTGTAGATGAATAAGTGAAAAAAAAAAGCAAATTATTAACAAGGTTATCTCTGAAGGTTGTATTAAGAGATAAATTAACTTTTTTTCAAATTTTAGTTACCCAATAAATATATTACTTAATTTTATTATTGTTTTCATTAGAACAGATACATTAGGAAAATGTGATTGGACTAAAATCTCCTTTAACACTCTCAATCCTGATTCCTTCCATTAAAGAGAACGTACTAATGAGTTTAGTGTGTATTTTTTTTTTTTTTTGGATTTTATGTTTTTGCAATTCTTATATGTACACATATACGTGTTATACAGTTTTGAAGGAAAAGGGGTGATTTTCAAAAATTAAGTGGAATTATACTGCACCTGCCACTTCTTCCTCTAATTTACCAGTATGTTTTGAGGTCTAACAACCTTTTTTTTTTACAAGTTGCAATAGCAATGTTTTTATTTTATTTTTTTTTAATTTAGTTTCAAGTATACAGTACATTAGTTAGACATCTATATAGATCATAAAACCATCCCCCCATCGCACCCTCCCTCCCCTGACTTTCCACTAAGCCAACGTATTAATGCTAACTGCATTCTCTTTGGCATGCTCCCCATCCCCGTGACCATCTATCAACTACTAATTTGTACTTCTTTATCCCTCCATCCCATTCTCCTAGCCTCCCAAAACCCACTCCCCTCAGTCTGTCACCAAATTGTCCACTATATTTGTGAGTCTGTTTTCAATTAGCTTGTTCTTTTTATTCCTTAAATTCCGCGTATAAGTGAAATCATATAGTGTTTATCTTTCTCTTTCTGACAAATACTTTCTAGGTCCATCAAAGCAATATCTTTTTCCATTCCCTTCTTTTTCATATGTAGGAGTCTTGTTTTTTCATCCTTTGAGCCACTTATCTTTTGGTTGGAGCACAATTCTTTTCCATTTAAGGTACTTATTGATAGGAAGGTAGTTGTTACTGTTCTTTATTCCTGTTTTTGATACATGCTTTTCTTCTTCAAGAAGTCCCTCCAACGTTTCCTGTAGTACTGGCTTGGTGTTGATAAATTCCCTTAGCTTATTTTTGTCTGGGAAGCTCTTTATCTGTTCTTCAACTCTAAATGATAGCTTTACTGGATAAAGTATTTTTGGTTGTAGATCCTGTGTCTTTATCCTGTTGAATATTTTTTTGCCAAGCCATTCTACCCTGCATAGTTTCTTTTGAGAAATCAGCTGCAAGTCTTATGGGTGTTCCCTTATATATAATTATTTGTTTTTCTCTTGAGGCTTTTAACATTCTTTCTTTGTATTTAATCTTTGGCATTTTAATTATGATGTATCATGGTACGAGTGTTTCTCTAGGCACACATGAGAAATGGAATTGCTGGTTACCTGTGTGTGTTCAGTTACAGTGCGTGTGCTAAATTCCCCTCCAACTTACACCCCTACCAACAGCAGATGATAGTATCCATTGTCTCCAAATTATCCAGTACCTAATACTGTCTAACTCTATTAGCCAATGTAGTGAATAAAGAAAATAGCACATTGTTGTTTTAATTTGCATTTCTCTGATTAGTATTGAGTCAGTTTATTTGGAATACATAATTCCTCTTCTGAGAAAGACTCTTCTCTATGTGCGTATATTTTAAATTTTACTACATACACTTCATAATCAGAAAAAAGTTATATACCCTTTAAAAAATAACTTACATGTCCTTCGAAGCCCACTTAGATGTCGGCTCATTTAGGGAACGATCCTGATCTTTCTCCTGGAAACTCTGTTGGGTGCTTCCCTCTCTGGTATATAGTTTGAAAAGTATTTGCTCATCCTCCTGACTAGATTAATGGTTTTTGGAAGCCCACCCTGAGGCTTTTCCATTTTTGTCCTTTTGACTTGCCTAGTGCAATGCCTTACATAATGCTTTACATAGATTTGAAGCTTAATAAATAAAGATTTATACTGTTGAATGATAGAAGGTACAGAAAATTGATTATGGGAAAACTGCCAACTTCACTCTATTATATTTTCAACCTGTAGTTCTTCATGCACACAGGTGGACATATTTCTACAAAGGATATGTAGTGTTGTTTGGATTGATAGTCACTTCCCTGGAAGACACGCTCATCATAAGTTTCTTGGAAAGAAATGCTTAACGCAATTAAAAGAGGAAATTTAGGAATTTGTGAAAGAGCTATTTGGGGAATGAGGATCTTCATTGCTCCATAAACATCATGAAGTGTAGGTGGCCGTGTGGCAGGCTCTGTCTAGGTTTGCCAGGGCCTAAGACTCGATAAAATCTGAGAGACATCAAGATGCACTCAACCAAGCCTTCACCCAGAAATTAACACTTACTGAAATGTTCCATATTGGAGCAAAGGGCAATTCTTCTTGCTTTATACTCAGCTATTTCATATGTGTTTGTGGTATGTAGTTATTATTTAAAACATTGCCATAAATTTTTTTAGTAAAAACTACCATCAAGCTGTAATTATCAGAATTGTGTAAATGCTTTAAACACACACTTCAGGTCTCATTGAAAGAAATGCCCAAATCCTTTACATTTTAGAAATTTTGTGATCAAATTTTGTTACTTCAAATATATTGTCTATCAGCTCAAACTGAATCTTATTCTGATGCATTCATTCAAAAATTAATTATTGGCAAAATGCGTTTAAGAACTGGGACATTGTGGAGATTTCAGCTATCCAAAGAAATAGAATTTTGGCTTTAGCCGAACCTGTTTATGTCTGTTTGTTTTTTATAGCTTTTCACTTTTAATTCCTCCAATTGTCTTTTTTTTTAATTGACATACATTATTAGTTTCAGTTTCTAATTATCCTTTTAAAGCATTTTGTGGTGAGAAGAACTTGTCAGTGAATCAGTTCAATGAATGAGGCTGCTTTGTAAGGAAATAACTCAATGAGTTTTCTAATTAGCTGTTTTTTCTTGTCATTGCGTTCGGCTAGCAAATACATTTCCAGTACAGGATGGAGGCATCTCTGCCCTCCAAAGGAAATATGCTAAAGAAACATCCATTAGGAAATGCAGATTTAGAATGGAGCTTGGAAGTCTATGTAGAAACTTCCTTCCACAGATGGCCTTATGTTTACTGTTTATTATCAGACTAAAATTTCAGGCCATGGGGATTTCACAGTGGATACCAGTGTGGCCCATGACAGCAAGACTCCTCACCGCCAGAGTCAAGCTCTTCCTGGAAGTTCTTGTACCTTATACACACCCTGCTTACAGTCCTTTGTTCACTGACAACATTGATGTTATTTGTGTCATTGCCCATGCTTCCTTTCTGAGGGTTGTGAGGGAGAGATCTGTTTCGGCCCTCCCTCCTTGGCTTGTAGACAGTCATCACCACATTCACATGTCTCCAAAATGTCCCCTTTATACAAGAAAACACTGAGAACTTCATTATAACTTGCCAAGGAACCCATCTCCAAATAAGGTCACATTCTGGCGTATTGAGGGTTCAGACTTCAACATATGGATTTTCAGCTTTGCCCAGCAATTTTCTTGTCCTGATGTACTGTCTGCGAGCTTGGCCCCTGTACTACCTGTGTGAGGAATGGTGCTAAGGTAATCTCTCAGGGGAAGAGCTGGAGAAGGAAGCGTCACCCTTTGGTCTGCCCTGAGTGAAAACCTTGTCTTCTCCTTTCCAGGTGGTATCACAGCAACCTCACCCGCCATGCAGCTGAGGCTCTTCTCCTCTCAAACGGATGTGATGGGAGCTACCTTCTGAGGGACAGCAATGAAAGGACCGGGTTGTACTCTCTCTCCGTGAGGTAGGATGCTTAAGAACTTCATAAATTCAATATGGTCCCCAACTCTTACTTACATGGCCATCACACTCAAATTGCCATATGATAAAACTCTCTTGATTCCTGTTAGACCAGCAGACATGAGGATTTGAAGTTCTGGGTTATGACACTATAAAAAAAATAGAATAAAAAACACTCTTGCTCCTTCTGTTGGCAGGGGAAGAATGTTAGTGCTGAAGGAGACTAAGAATTGTTTAGTCCAAGCCTCTTACTTGACTGGTGAAGAAACTGAAACCTGAAGTGGTAAAGTGTCTGGCATCCAGTACGTCAGCGATAGAAATAGCACCAGATCCCTGAAAGCTGGTCCAGTGCCCTTTTAATATTTCTTGCTTCCTCTGGAAAATAAGAGTGATTTGTGGCTGTGCGATGCTCATAATCACAAACTCAAGCAGGCAAAAAGTCACTTTTTTTTTTTCTGTGAATGGACTGACCTTCCATCTCCCCTGAATGTTATCAAAATTAATCCAGTCCCTGCTGGGGATACCCAGCTAAAAACAGTGATTGTCTAGTCCTCCCGGGGTCTGTCTCTTTACCCATCCCTTCCAGCTGGACTCCCTGTCAGAGAAGTTGACCTACCCATGAGATAATCAGGGGGAGTTGTTGGTTCAGGATCTGTCACCTTGGTGTTTGCTGGCATGTAGCAAGTCTTTGTAAATTCATGGGCAGTTGCCTCGGGCTTAGACTGGGAATATGAGGACTCCATGAAATTGCCTTTGGCCACCCACCCATTAACCTCAAACCATCACTATTTTATTGCTGTTATGAGGGTGCCCCCATGTAACCTTGAAAGAAAGTAACAGGTCCCCATCCTGTTGCAGTCCCTCACACTGATCACTGACTGGGCATAAGAAGGTTTTCTCCCTTTTTTCCTGCTCTTAATTCAGGTCTCCTCATCACTCAGTAGCAACTCCCTTCTCTCTGAACTCTTTTGTTCTATCTTACTATTCAGTTCAGCAACATTTTTTGTTTTTGTTTGTTTGTTTTAACCTCCTCTTTCTCTGATATGGGGGAGAACACTGGCTACAAATGTATTTCCTTAAATAATTGATGGCAGACCTCTATGAGCTCAAAATCCAAGAATTAACATATTTTCCTATCTTCTCTTTAGACTTGGGGCCTTCCATATTTTCTATGCTACATAACAAATAACCCCAAAATTTAGTGGCTTAAAACAACATAAACTTATTTTCTCAGAGTTTCTGTATCTCAGAAGTGCAGGCATAATGTGGCTGGCTTCTCTGCTTCAGGCTCCTACCAGGTTGAGATAGAAGTCTTGGTCAAGGCTGTGGCTTATCTGGGGCTCAGCGTCTGACTCCTTCAGTCTCTCCTTTCCTCTTCATTCCTTTTCATTTATTTCCTTGCTGCTGTTGGACTTAGCTCCCCATTTTCCATAAAACTATGAGCCAGGGACCACTCTCAGTTCCTGAAGGCCACCTGCAGTTCCTTACCAGTGGCCCCTCTAGACAGTTCACGTGGATATTTGCTTTTTTCTAGGCCAACTAGAATAGGTCTCTCTAATCTCTTCTTCTGTGACAACCAGAGAAAACTCTGCTTTTACCAAAACTCTCACATGATTAGGTCAGTTGCACTCAGACAAGCTTCCTATTTTAAGGTCTACTGATTTGGGGCCTTAATTATCTGCAAAATCCCTTCACAGGAGCATTTACATTAACATTTTATTGAATAATTGGGGAAAGTTTTATGTACTCCAGGGGCCAAGAACCTTGGGGCCATATTAGAATGCTACCAACCACACCTGTCATTCCCAGGATTATCGGAAAGGATGGTTGTGGGCTACTTTAAGGGAAATAGGAGAAATCGGTGGGAAGGTAGTGCAGTAAATATGGGGTGGGGGAGAAGGAGGAACACAATAACATTTTTATGCTACTCTGCTATATTTTCTTTACAAACTTTCTAAATAACATTAATGGGGAAATTATTAACCAAAAATAGAATTCTGTTTAGGTGGATGCAGGAATTGTGCTTTTTCTGATGAACTAATGTTAAAAGTTCTTCAAGTAGTTAGGCTGCAGATCTTTTATTGCATGGATCTCCCCTAAGTCTCAAACAAATCTGTAGAATAATGGGGTCAAAGTATGTTAACTTTTCAATTCGATATGTCTCTTCTGAACAATTGAATCATAAGCTCATTACAAATAGATAGCATATACATTACATCCATGTAAAATTTTAAATATAAATTATTAATTTTCATCATAAGCACTTGGAAATGCCTTTAAAAAGGACTCACATCAGAAGTGACAGGAACCACAGACCAGCTCAGGAGAATGACTTTTTCATTCATTCATTCATTCATTCATTCATTCACTCCTTAAGAATAAATATTTAATAGTATCCACTCCGTGCCAATCACTTTGACACGTGTTGTAAAAGATTCAAAGACCTTGTCCTCAGGAAGTGTAGCCTAGCAGGGGCAATAAGACTAGTTACAAGTACTTCACTACAAAGGAGAGTGCAGTAAGTGACATGAAAGAAAGCAAGATAAGTGCTTGGGCTGTTGAGAAGAGAAAAGCGAGTAACCCAAGCTGGACAAATCTTGCAATACTTCACAGAGTAGGTGGTATTTGAATGGACACTTGATCAGAGAAACAAAGGGAAGAAGGTGCAGGTGGAGGGAATTGGGTGAGTTAAGGGTCAAAGTGGAAACTCCTAGGGACTTACAGGTCTGGCTGGACTAGAGCAGCAGTTCTCAAGGTGTGGTCCCCAGACCAGTAGCATCACCTGAGAATGTGGTAGGAATGCAAATATTCAGGTCTGACCCTGGACTTACTAAATCATAAAATCAGGGAAGAGAGCCCAGAAATCTGGGTTTTATCTAGGCCTCCAGGTTATTCTGATTTCTGATGCATAGAAAGTTGGAGCGAGCATGCCCTACACAGAGAGGGGAGGAATAGTGGGAGTCAAATAAGGTACATATACTATACATAATTTATAATTTATTTAATGTTCTGCCTCATTCCAAAAGTGAGGTGAAAAACAACAATGTAGGAAATTTGGTATTTCAGTCAGTAGGCAGTGGAACAGGCATGGAAGAAAAAGGGCTGGAATCACATACCTAATTAAGTGACAGAAGCAGAATTCAGACTGACTCCCACATTAGAAAGGCAGGAGGGCCAAGGCCAGAGGAGAATTTGGGAAGGTGAGAGCTGCTATTTCTGTCATCTCTCTTTCCTGCGTTTCTTAAACTGAAGCTCTTTAAGGGAATTAATGTTCAAGGACTCCTTCAGTAAGTCAGGGAATGCACAGGGAGAATTGTTTCATCTTCCATTAGTGAAAAATGGAGAAAAACGCACTCTGCCAAAAGAAACCGTGCTTTAAAAATGTCAGTGGTTTCAATAACTATGTCATAATACTCAATTTTAAAGATGGTTTAATGGTGATACTAATACCTAAGGTTATTATTTTCCTTCAAAAATGATATTTATTTACTTATTAAATAACATTAAATATTCCTTTTCTCTTTCAGAGCCAAAGACTCTGTCAAACACTTTCATGTTGAATATACTGGATTTTCTTTTAAATTTGGTTTTAATGAATTTTCATCTTTGAAAGATTTTGTCAAGCATTTTGCAAACCAGCCTTTGATTGGAAGTGAGACAGGTAAGCTATGAATTTAACTTATGAAACATTTCAAAATGGAGGAGATGCAAGGCAGATATCAATTAAATACTGTCACTTTTATTGAATTATGTGCCTGTGACACGCAATTGAAATATTTTTTCCAATTACTGTGCTCTATCCTACATTAATCATTATATGCATCATTATTTCAATAATATCTTTAGAAAAAAATATGCTTTGCACAAAGTAGAGCATTTTTTCAGAATATTTAAAGGATTGATTAAAAGTACATAATTTCTTTAAAATGAACTATTCACTTTAAAATAATAATAATATATATAATAAACAAAGGAAGAACAAAGGTAAGGACAATGTTTTGCTTCTTCATAATTTTAGGTATGGGTAGTTTGCATATCAAAAATACCCATGAAAGATATTTTTGAGCATTTTAAAAATGAATTCATACTTAAATTTCCATAAAGATTACTAAATATTGAAAATAGTGACTTGCAATTGCTCTCCTGAGCAATTTCTTCATTTCATCATAAAATATGATTCTCTTATTTTGGTTTCTCCTGTTTTTAAACTGTACTTAGGAACGGCTGGAAAATTTTGAATTTTTCTGTTCGAGTGGTTAGAATCAACCAGAAATTCAACTTAATAAAAAACCTGTGGCAGAAGAAGAACTAAAAATTTAACAACATGGCTAGTTACTGTGAATTCGTACATGTACTCCTTTTCTTGGTAAACATGGCCAGGGGGCTTTTCATAAATTTCAGTGTAGTGGGAAGAGATACCACCATTGCTTTTTCCTTTTCAGCTATTTCTGTGGTCTGGATAGTCCCAGATATGAATCATATAGTGTTGAGCATAGATGAAAAGTACAATAAAAACCACAAAATAGTTGCCTTACTTCATACTGACCACACAAAGCCTACAATAGAATATTCCAAACTATAAAATTAAAACTATAATCTTTTTTCTGGTGGAAATTTCTCCAATCAGACCTGAAAATTACTTCATCATTTAATCAGCAGTTAAATGATGTTAAATCTCATAAACAAATGGCAGTCAAGGATATATTTATTTTCTTTGCTACTTTGGCTTTGGCAAGCATTTCAGTTTCTCAAATTCCTTCACTTAAGTCTTACTTCCTATGTGTGTTTCAACCCTACACTCAATTTTGTTCAATTCTTCATCACTGGCAATGGAGAAGAGGTTTTTGAAGTCAAGAACTTTGTTTGGTCTACCTCTGTTTTTGTCCTCCATGTCCCCCAGGTCCTGGTACAGTGGATGGATGGCATTTTGAGTGAATGAATGAACAAATAAGTGAGTGGATGGCTATGAATAAGACCACTTTATAGCCTTCGAAGCCATTATAATTGTAAACTTTCAGGCTAATCTTCCTTCTCCAGGCAGTCAGCTTTCTTCTCTTAAACTCTCCTCCTAGACTCTATTTCAACCACATTGATCATTCTCTGGACTCCTTCCTAAATTTTCTTGAAGTTAGGGAAAAGGCACACATTCTGCCTACCAACAGTTTTCAAAACACTTTAAGATCAAAGTGAATGCAGTGCTTTTTGGTTGAATTTTTGGCATTGATCTAATAACCAGGCAATGGGATTATCTAAGACTGCTCCAAAGTAAAGGCTCCTTGATACTGAGTTTGAGACAATGTTTAGCTTCCTGGCAAATGCATTAATTTAGCTAAAGAAGATTTATGATTTATGCCTTAGGGATTGTAAAGTATTTGTATTCCTGACTAGTAGTAGTTTTCTCCAAAGCTAAAGATTGCTATATCATTATCATTACTATAATTATTTTATTTATTGCAGAAAACTCAGATAACTAAAATTTTTATCCTTGCCAGTGCATCTTCTATTCTATTCATTATTCAGTAGGAAATTTGTTGTCAAGATCTAAGCCTCCTGACAAACTTGATATTCTATTATTATAATTTTCCCCTTTCCCTTGCTACCATCTGTATTTAATTTCTACAAGCTTCATTAACGTTTCTATTCACTCTAAATTCTCTTTATTCACACCCATAAACATTCTTAAAATGTTTATAATCCTCAAAACCCAGTCATTTCCCAAGTACATCATAAACGTATACAACGTACCCTATTGCTTTACTTTCCTTAATGGTCCTTTTATCTTTACACTAGTATCTAAACTTTTTGAGAAAAGGGATTTTTGTCAGTTTTGTTCTCTGATATGTCCCAGTACCTAAAAGGATAAGTGCTAATAATTATCTGGAACATTTCAGATTGAGTATCCTTTTACGAATGCCTGCATTGCAGCTTGCATCGCCACACCACAACAAGCAAACTTCTGACAATAAGTTTTTACTTCCAAAATTTATTCAAGGCATAATTGGAAACGATGTTTTGTGTGTATGTATGCTTAGTAATAATTATATTTAGAATTTGCCTTAAATTTATAATAATAAGATGTTAAATAAAACTCCCCTTCATATTTGTAAATGGCTTCTAAATTCAATTCAAATGAACTTAGAAATTTGTGACTTTTTTATTAGTATGGATATATATGGTCCATTATTAATTTCGATCTTATCCCCTTATAATTAGCTAAATATCATATATTTACTCTTAAGAGTGTAAAGTGTTTATCTTTATGTTTAACTGTCTAAATATTTTTTAAAAATTCCCATTCCCATTCCCTTTTGTTTCTGTTGCAACACTCATGTACATGAAACTGTTATATATATATTTATTATAGGAATTACTGTGTTGTGAATTTAACCAGCTAAACAGCATGAAAAATTATGATATAAGTCAAGTGCTGTGCTTTTGCTTACCCTTTATAGAAATTGGTTCTCAGTTTTAAAGATCTTATCTAGTTCTTTTTAAAATGTCAAATTTCCACGTTGCTTTCTGTTTTGATGTGGGGATTTTCAACCTCCCAATGACTTCTATTGTTACTCTTATTTTATTTAATAATACCAGCCATTTTACCCAGGTGGCATTATAAAATAATTATGTTAAAATTAATTTTAATTTTAGAATTATGTGACATTTCTGAAAATAATTGGTGACTACTTGGAATTTTGCCAAACCATGACCAGGAATCACTTCTTTAGTTTACGTTTGCCAAAAATGTATATTTTCTTAGTTTGTAATGAAGTGTGTTTGAAAAAGAAAAAAGCATGCAAGGAAGAGAATGAAACCAACATTTGTGGAACATTTACTAAGTTCAAGGCATTCTATTAGATGTTTTGACATATATTAATTAGATTATTTAATCTTCTGAACCACCCACAATAAATGTGCAAAGTTGTCCCACTTTCAGATGAGAAGGTAAAAACTCAGAGTTTTTAAGTTTTTTTCCTAAGCTTGCACAGCTAGTAAGCATCATAGTCAAGATTGGAATCCAGACCAGCCTAGCTCTAAAGCATAAGTTCTTTCCTTTCACCTTGCAGCCTCCTGAAACTAGTCTTGTGGTGATGATGTAATACAATAGTGCCACAGCATAGCATCGCCTTAAATGGATTTGGGTAGGAAGAATCTCTGCCACAGTGATATAATAGAATGTTTGTAGGATATGGAGGACTACAATATGTCTTATCTCCCTGGTTCTATATTTAGTTTACAACAACATTTTTGGTTGTGATAGAAAACCATTGTTCTATCAAGTTAAGTGTGAATCAACTTGAACTTCTGTCTTTGTATTTATTGTTGATCTTCTTTCATTTACATAAGTGCCATTTAAGAAATTATTCTAGAGGATCTTAAAACATGAAGAGATGGACTAGAAAACATCCAAAGACTTTGGTCCATTTCATTCATGTCTCCCCTGAAAAGGATATAAAACAGCTTATGTAAATATAAGAAGGTAAAATAAAATGTAAAGTTTGATGGAGAAAAAGGAAAGTGAGACGCAAAGATAAAATGACATCAGGAGTAAAGTAATTCAGATGAATGTGGCACGCCTCTAGGAAACAGGACACATATTTAGTTACAAAGCATGCTAATATTTCTTGCCCCTCAGTTGGGCTTCTGTGTTTAACTAGACGTATGAATGTTAGAATACACAGGGATTTCAGATCATTTAATTCCTTCTCAAAAATGAAGAAACTAAGCCCTTGTGAGAAATGTTGAGGCAAAAACTCTCATCTCCTTTTCTGAAGCCTCCTCCTAAAGAATCCATTTCTGTGAATATTGATTTATACATATGCTCTCTTGCTACGAGACAGAGTGCAACATTTCACCATAGAAAGTTTCCATCGTGGTGATCACACCAAGGCTGAGAACAATATAAGGTATAATGAGTAAAAATGAATTCCAGGTTCAACTCTGGTCTCTGCCATTCACCAGCTATGTGTATCCTCAGGCAAGTTATGTGACCTGAGTTTCAGTGTTATCATTATATGATTGATCTGATGGTATAATAGTTTATACCTGAAAAGTTTATGACTTGCTGTGAAGATTGAATGAAATTAGATATGTAAGACATTTAGAATGATTCTTAGCATGGCATAATTACTTAATCGTTATTGTAATTTAATGAAGCCTTTTTAAGGTAAGTTATTCTATCATATTATACATAAGAGCTGTATGTTCTTTGGTATATCATGAAGACTTTGTTTAGGGACAACTGAATTTGTATTTATAAAATGTTTATATCTTCTTCAAATTTTAAGCCAGTTCTGTAGTGAATTTATATGGAAGGTAGAATCAACCTTTTGACCACTCCAAAAAGAGTGACCTGACTTAGTTTGGTTATTTTAACAGAATATTATATATTTTCTCTTCCCTGGTTGACTGGTCTGTTTCTCTTACCTCAGTATATTTCTTCCTGTGAAACTAAAAATTGAATATTAAAGCCTCTTTGTATGTAAATGAATGTGGTTTAATTAGCACCATTTTATGATAGGTTAAATAAAATCCATTTGCAAAGCAGATTGCAAAGAAGAAAGGAGAAAAATCTTGAATATTCCTGTTAACCCCACCTCCAAAAAGAGCCACTTCCCATTGGCAGGAAGAGACAGAGGAACCCACATGCATAAGCCAGTTGTAATGCATATTTCCTGAACTTGGGGCAATAATGAAACATGAATAGGTGTGGTCTTATTTTAATTTAATTCATCAAAGAGATACTGAGTGCTACCTATGAGCTAGGCACTATTAGCCACGGAAAATAAAGTGATAAATCAGATATCATCTTCACCCTCAAACACCTTATAGTTCAGCTGATGGGTAAACACTAGATTTAGGTATTCAAAACAAAATTTTAGGAGTGATGTGTGCTCTTGCACTACACTCTATTTCAGGTATCAAACCAATGGCTGGGGCTTGAGACTGTTCTTACTCTTCCTGCTGGAATATAAGGTGGGTCCTTCAATGCAATCTCACAGTATCACATACAGAGTAGGTGTCCTAAAAATTACAGTTCAGTCAAAGCAAACTGAAATGCTTGCTTTGGTCCTACTCTGATTACCTCAAAAATGAACCTCTGCTGAGTGTTTCTGAAACCAGGTCTCAGTCAAAGGCAGGAAACAATAGTCTCCTTTATGTAGTTCAGAAACTACAGTGAAACTCACAGCCACATTTCCAAGACCTGTGGCTGCTAATCTTCCTTTCTCTTCTTCTAGCAGCTCTGCCTCTTATTGCCTTTTATCTGAATCATCCAGCCAAGTCCTAGAATTAACTTGATTTGAATATCACTAACCCAGAGTTTCTCTCCTATGGAGCCAAGGCACTATCTTGGAACTTGGGTAGAAATTATGAGTCGGTAGTGGCTACATTAGATAAGTTTCTTTTGATTGCAAATCACGGAAATCAACCCTGAGTAGCTGGTTTGTTTGTTTGTTTGTTTGTTTGTTTGTTTGAGGGGTGCAGGGAGAGAAGCGGAATTTTTTGGAAAGATATTAGTATTCCCTCCCAGAATCTTAGGACAAACTGAAAACAAGACACAATGAGAAAATAACCCAGTGATCATGAAAACTCTGAAGCTTTCAGCAAATAAAATGCCTGCCTTGGTCCTGTTCTGATCACTTCGAAATGTGCCTCCACTGAGCATTTCTGAAACCAGGTCTCAGTCAAAAGGCAGGAAACACCAGTTTCATTCACATAGTTCAAAAGTTGAAGTTAGAGGACCTTCTCTCCGGAGAAGTAACTGAGCAGATCCCTGGGAAGCAAATCCAATGAGTGTGGCCCAGGTGAGGAGTTTGGAAGGACGGCCAGGGTCTGTGGGGATCTACCTCTGTACTGGGGTGGGACAGTCTTTACGGAAGGAGAAATCATTGTAAGCCTAGCAGCCATACCAGGAAGACTGTATATTGGCCCTTCCGTGGGCAGTAAGGTCAGCTAAGGAGACTCATTGTTTAGGAGGCCAGATTTTTATCAGTGAAAGTGATCATTTTATAAGTAGCTTGTCATTTTCTTCATTTCACCATTTGATTTAGCATCATTCACAGTCTTACTAGCTAAAGTCAATCTATAGTCAGTTCTTCTTTCCTGTTGACTCAATATTATTTCCCTCAGTTTAGCTTTTGTTGGTTAAACTTGAGAGGAGGCTTTCAAAATAAAATTTGGATCCCTGCAATGGAGATCTGGAGAGCCAAACTTGAAGTTGTTGCCCTGTTCTTGCCCTTGGTCAGGGCGGTTGTGGATCTCGGGAGGCTGGTTCACCTCAGGTTCTTCCCTGTCTTAAACCTGAGTTATTGTGACATCCATCCATCCATCCAGCCATTCATCTAACCACTCATCAAGACTTCATTTTGTCAGAAAGTCTATCAAGAGATGGGGATACAAAGATAAATTTGGAACCATATATGCTCACAGGGTTCACAGAAACATGCCTGTTGGAAAGGCAATCACTTTATAATACCAAGTGGTTATAGCACCACAGGCCCAGGGAGCAACACTGGCCCTGAGAGCCTTACATGGAAGCACAACAGGCCCCTAAGGCTATTCTTGTCTCCCCATGGACTGATATTGTGGCAGGTAAGATAATACCCCTGCCTAAAGAATCCCACATCTCTCTCTGGATCTGTGAATATGTCATGTTACATGACAAAAGGGAATTAAGCTTGCAGGTGGAATTAAGGCTGCTAATCAGCTCACCTTGAGACGGGAAGATGATCCTAGATCATCCAGGTGGGCCCTGTGTAATTATAGCATCCTTATAAGTAACAGCCAAAGGCAGAAAAGGGACAATCAAAGAAATAGCAGCATGAGAAAGAGTTGGCTTGCTGTTGCTACTGGCTTTGAAGATGGAGGGATGGGGCCACCAGTCAAGGAATGCGGGCAGTCTCTAGAAGCAAGAAAAGGCAAAGTAATGGCCTCTCCTCTAGAGCCTCCAGAAGGAAATAACGCAGCCATGACAAAACCTTGATTTTAGATTAGTGAGACCCATTTTGGTCACTATGTTTGTGGTGATTTGTTATAGCAGCGATTAGAAACTAGTACAGTACGAGTATTCCTAGGAGTGTGCCTAGTTATATGCAAAAAGAAGATTGGCTGGGGGCATCTTTCTAGAGCATCACTTAAAAATTATTTTTATACTGAGCATGTGGAAGAAGATAAAAATTTGAAGAAAAAGCACATGGTTTTACATTCTTTCTCATTAATGAGCTGCGCTGATCCCTGGGCTCCTCCATTGTCTGACAGAAGCATCCAAGGGACACTGATATGTCTTACCAGTATGGTCAGTGACTACTAGACTAGTGCTATTTCACTCTTAGCAGAATGTTACACATTGGTGTTTTTTAACTTAACATTTTAAAATTCATGTTCCCAAAGATGTGATTATTGGGCTTTCATTTAAAGATTTAAAAATATCGATGTCAAAGCATAATAACATCGAACATTTTAAAATCCTTTCACAAACAATTCCTTTTGGTGCTTAAAACAGCCTTGTGAAGAAAAGGGTAATGGTTCTCACTTGCCAGAGGAGGAAACAAAAGCTAGAATGATAGTCCAAGATCAGCAGGCACTGAGTGACACCTTGGCGATGCTAGGCACATCACTGGAGGTGTTTCTCTCTGGCAGGTCACAGAGGCGCCAGCCCCAAATTCACCAGGCATCTGCCATGTTACAGCTGTGCTCACACAGCCCTGAGCTGCACAATGGCTGCTCTTGATTTAGGTGGCGCTGCTTTCGTTATGACTGTAAAACTGTAACCACCCGCTTTTCCTGATATGACCAGATCTGTTCTCATGAAAGGATCACATTGATAAAAAAGAGCTCAGACAATCTGCAAGAGCGGGCTGGGGCTTCTGATAACTGCAAAAGTGCTTTTTCGTTGTGGTTCCAGTGCCTCTGACATGAGAAAGAGGAGGAGACCAGAGTCTCTCATTCTTCTCTGGGGCCGAGTTCAGATATCATCCTCTTTTGGCTTTTCATGATGCCCCTTTTATTTCACGGCTGTGCACTATGCGGGCCCAGGTATCAGAAGCCACGCTTGTGTTTGTGCAGTTAGCACACTATGCGTACTCAAGCACTGTAGAAAAGTTTGTTTTGTTTGTAGGTTTATCATTACTAAAGCTAGCTGCAGAGGAGCTATTTGTCTTTCTTTTACTCCAGTTTAAGATTCATACTTTCTATATTCTTTTCAAAGAAGTCTTTCTGACCACTCATATAGATATCACTCTCACTCAACCACACCCTTTTCACTCACCCTGTATCCCTTTACCTTGCTCTCTTTGTTCGAAACACTTCTCTCCCCTGACATTATTTTTAAACTTTTTTCCTGTCTCCCCTGCTACAAGAGCAGACGCTATATCCCCTTTGTTTGCTGTTGCATCCCAGTGCCTAAACAAATGCCTGGCACATGGTAAAGCTCATTA
The DNA here is from genome assembly GCA_030015415.1 of Cynopterus sphinx. NCBI lineage: Eukaryota > Metazoa > Chordata > Mammalia > Chiroptera > Pteropodidae > Cynopterus > Cynopterus sphinx. Next base: position 123,941,454 of record CM057382.1, read on the forward strand.
ATATTTGTTGAATGAATTACTAAATTCTTTACATCTCCCCAGTATCTAGTACAGTCCTAAGCCTGCCGTATAAAAGACCTTAGTGGAATAAAAAGCAAGAAGCCATAGCAAGGGAGACAAAATTCTTAAGTTACTTTTTTATTTTTGTAGTCTGTTTCTAGCTTCTGATTGACTGATTAATTGGGGGAAGGGAAGGATCAAAAGGGGAAAATGTCAAAAATATTGTGTCAGAACCACTTTCATCCTTGGAATGGTGTGCCCAAGCCCAAAACTCCCTTGGGCAGAGCCCATTTCCCACCTGGACAGACTTCCTCCAGATGGAAGCGCAGGCGATCATGCATGAGCACAGCCCACTCACATCATGTTCACGCAAGATAAGCAAAGGCTTGATTTAGTTTATTTTCTTAATTGGATGGTGGGAGACAGTAGGGAGAACACTGTGAGTTCACTTCTTTGAGATCCACTGATTTGTTACAAGTGTTTTTAAAACTAGTAAGAAATAAGGGGCAATGGAATAATAACTCCTGTATCCTGATGCATTTGTTGGGTTTTGTTTTCATGGTTTTTGTAAAGCCTAGCTGGAAAACTTCCAGTTATTGCTTAAAGTCTAGATCAATGCCGCCTCCTCTACGAAAGCTTTTCTGAAGCGTTATGTAGACGGGTTCTTCAGGGCCTCCTGGTGCCACCACATGAGCATGCTATGTTCACGTGGCTGACATCGGCCACTTACCCCATGCATTTAAATGACTCCTCATTGAATTATATTGGTTGATAGTTCTTTCTGGATATTAGAAGGCTAGAAATCATCTCATCACCCTTTATATCCTCAGTGTCCAGCTTAAGTGCCTGGCACATCATTGGTATTCAATACCTGTTGAAAAATAAGCAAGTGGACACATGAAAAGAGCAAGAGACTACAATCTAGCCACAGTTATCTGGTTGTTGGCATTTGGATCATCTTTCTGGGGAAACTATTTGAATATGTGTTTTTTCCCTTCATTCAGGTACTCTGATTGTTCTGAAACATCCTTATCCAAGACAAGTGGAAGAACCTTCCATTTATGAATCCGTCCGGGTTCACACAGCAATGCAGACGGGAAGAACAGAAAATGACCTGGTGCCCACTGCGCCTTCTGTAAGTGGCCATCGATCTGATACAGCTCTCTCATTGTCTAGTAGGAAAAAAAGTGCCAAAGGAATGATATACTTCTTAAAGTATGTTTGTTCACATAAAAATTCTACTTGAGATAGAAAACTTGTAAAGGAACATAAAATTTGAAGCTTATAACAGAGCAAATTGTAAAAATAGTACAATGAGCTAGTGAGAGGATTGTAGATACTTAAAATTCCCATCCTTATTTAGCCAAACTAGTTCATGGTAGAAGGGGTATTTAAGTTCACATGGTTGGTTAAACTATTATTCTTCAACAAATTTCTGAAATGAAGAAAAATATTTTCCTTTACATTTCAACTGTCTATGGAAGGAATGTATTTTCCACGCTTGCTGTAAACACCCGGGTGTTATTTTTTCCTAGTCTTGTTTTCTTTCACTGAATGAAGGGAACAGACAGAAAACACTTGCGCTTCTTTGCAACATGAGCTATTATTCAGCTTCAGTGACCCCGGAGCACTCACTATTCTTTGAAGAGTCCATTTCTGTTTGTTCTGTGAGCTGTGACCCTGCAGACTCCTCTCCAGCTCTCTCTTCCCTTCATTATGCTCAGGGCTTTTCTATTCTTTTTCTCTTCTTTGTTTGCTAAATACTCCTAGTATAAGACATCTGGATTTGTGCAGATGAGAAAGAGAAAGGGGACAACACAAATGGAGTATCAAGAGCTAATTCTAGACCGCAACCATTACACTTGAAAAATAATCACTTGAAGATGGCTACTGCAAATTATATTAAAATATGAATGGCTCGTCTGTCTCTTTTGACTCTGCCACCAGAAACATCTCTCCTAAAAAGCAGATTCACACATGCCCTTCCTGCTTAACATCCTTCCATAGTGACCATGGTCATCTCAGCTGGCCTGGGCCCTGCTCACCCCTCTATCCTCACCGCATGCCATCCACGCTGTAAACCTGCCTCCTCAACAATGTGCATTTCTGTGACTGTGCTCCCTCTCCCCTCCCTGAATCTGGAATGCTATCAACACCGTGCTGTATCCTCATTTTTCAACACTTGCATCAGGGATCAGTGTCTTCCAGGAAGCCTCCCTAGACCTCTCCTATAAAACACCCCTCTTCTCTGCTCCCAAGCACCCTCTGCAAGCCTTTATTCTAGAAACATCGTACTGGATGGAAGCTGCCCTCCCCTGCAGCCTAACATTTAAAAGGACAAGGATTACATCTTGTCTCTTAGCTTGGCCTGGCCAGGTTCACGGCACACATTGTATTTTTGTCACTATGTTGCATCTATTAAAATATAAAAATCCTGGAATTTGATTGAGAAAGATAGTTTAGCTTTGTTAGAGTAGAAGGAGGAAGCATCAGATCTCAGAACTAAAAACATTTATGAAAGGAGGATAATAAATAGTTGTCAGAACAGACCAAGGAACAAAATAAGATCTACCCTCTGAACAATTCTTTGTTTCTCACTCGATCCCATCATTTCCAACTTTTTCTTTACCCATCCTTACCCCACCATCAATCACTTCAACATCTCTTTTATCTGTACTCTCAGTTTAACTTCACATTCTCCTCTGTTACCCTTCCCCTAAAGATCTCCACTCAAGGCCAATCGAACCATACCCTGCTATGTGTGTCCTTCATCAACAGTAAAATGTAGGTCATTGCTAATTTGCAGAGTTGGTGTGAGCATGAGATGTAGCATACTTAGATGAAATTCTGAAAGCCTAGATTATCATATGAATTCACCTGCCCAAGTATCTAAATATGACCATACATAGAAGATTCTGTATAATGGAGTTTTTGAAACAGTGGTGAGTGAATGGTTGGGAATGGCTGTACTCACACTACATCATGAGAAGTCTGTAAAGTTTATTGGGCATTACTATAGACAGAAAACTATAAAGGTTTTCTAGTGGATACTAACATGCCTCTTATTACTCTTAAGTAAGAAATGGTTGATAATTGGACCAGCTGGCCAGGGCAACAGTTCTGGTCTGATCAGCAGTGCTTGTCCCTTACTGAGCACAAGGGCTTTCACACTTCACCTTTCCTCCCAATGCCCACACAGCTTCCAGACTTTGTCTTCTTTTTGGGAGATGCAGGTCTTACACAGTGGAGAAAGAGAATTAAGTCCCATTTACAGAAATAAAGAACTTCTTGCTAGAAGTGAAAATGAAAACAGATGTCCTACTGCCCAGAAACGTAGATGCTTGTGTAATACTGCTTATCATCTTTGGCAGCTGCATTTGGGGAAATTACATATTATGTAAACAACATAGGTTTAGGATTCTGAGATAAGATAAAATTGAACTAATTCACTTATTTCACGAACTTCTTTTTTAAGTGCTACAAGATACCCAGGACTGTGTTAAAGACTTGGGGGTTGGCAGTCAATTAGGCAAAGTCTCTGCCTTCATTGAGCTCATGTTCCAGTGGGGAGATCGCAGACAGTGATCAGTATAATAATATAAAACCAATAGTAATCCGTCATAAAAAGAGAAAGTAGAATAAGAGAGGAAGGAAGCAGGGGAGGCGTCTTTATTAAGGAGGTGACATTTGAGCAGAGTCTTCTCTGAAGGGAAGGAAACTCATTTCAAGATGTGGGCAACTGTTGCAGGCAGAGAGAACAGTACAAAAGCCCTGAGGTGGGAACTAAATTGAGGTGTTTTAAGGACAAGCTAGAGGATCATTGTCACTGGCCTGAAATGAGCTAGAGGGAAAGTGGTAGGAGATGAGATTATTGAGGCAATGAGGGGTCAGATCATGTAAGACAATGAGTCAGTCCTCAAGTGTTCGTACCACCCAGCTGATCATCTGAAAACTTCTGTTTTAGTTGACATAGTACTTTGGGGCACTACTAGCATTAGTGGGTGTCGAGAACTGCAAATAGCCTGAGAAGTTACCCAACATGGAAACTAACAGGTTAGCCTGCCACTGCTGATAGATGGCACCAGACTTCTGGTTGTCTGCCTTCTCCTTCAGAGGGTGATAGTGTTTCTATCTTCTAAGGCTGTTTGCTATACAAAAATGCTTTAAAATTTGGTCTGGGACAAAGGGCTATTAGTGTTTTGCTCATAAGATGTACAGAAACATGAGGAACAGCCAGAGAATTGTTTCCCAATGATGGGCAGGAGTCACGGAGGCAAAATATGCTGCAATATACAGTGAAGAAGTATCTTGCCCGAAACGTCAGTTGTATTTCCTTTACACAACACACAGGACCTATAGGACAAAGAAAAGAATTTATTTTTGTTCTAATTGTTGACAAGAAATTTTGAGGTTTTTGAGTAACATAATTTAAGTTTTCAAGTTAAAAAAAAAAATCAGTCTTACTACTAAGTGGAAAATGAAGTGGGGGCAAAGTTGGAGGCCAGGAGACCAGCTAGGAAGCTTTACCACCATCCAGGTAAAAGATGATGGTGGTTGAAACTGGGGAAGATGAATGAGAATGAACAGTTAGACTGAGAAGAAGGGGTAATTGGTTAACTTCAGGATGTGTGTTGAAAGTAGAAGAGACAAAACTTACCGATGGATTGAATGTGGTAAAAAAGATAGAACAACAGAGTACACCCTCCTCCATTCACCGAGACTGCTAAGATTGTAGGAAGAGTGGTTTTGGGGGTGGGAAAGAGTTCTATTTTGAACCTGGGAAATACGAGATAGCATTAGTTATGTTGGTAGACATTAAGTGAGGTAATATATTTCAAGTGCCTGACATAGAATATGTCCTATCTGAAGTGTTAACTTCCTTAGCTTTCCTTTCATGGCAGTGGATATTTTTAGCAACTCCCTCCTTCTACAATTTCACCTCCTTTTGCTTCTGCAACTTCTTTCTCTCTTTATCCTCTTATCCCTTTAACACATTTTATAGTTCCTCTTCTTAGACACTTGCCTTGTATGTTTGCCTTTTTTAGTATGCTCTCTTTGAAGCTCTTCTCACAGTAAAACCTTTAGTATCTATTCTTCCAGGCTTCTTCTTGAATAAATATATATTATACATAATTAATATATAATATATATACTGAGTTCTTTGTTGTAAATGAAATTACCATGTTTGTTTAATTATATGTTGTGAACATTTTTCCATGTCATTACATAGCCTTCTAAAACATCATGTAAACAAATTCCTTAATATTCCATTATTTGGAGCCATCATACTTTATTTAGTTAATCCTCTGTTATGTTTTTACATGCTATTTTTGTTGTTGTTCAAGGTTTATTGAAAATACACATGTGGTGTTATTTTAAATAATTTCACAGTTGTAGAAAAAATGCAAGAATATTAAGTACAAAAAAATTTATTTGTTCCAGAGCCAACAAAGAGCAAATAATTACCTACATGATGCCCCATCACCCCAATATTTCAGTGTGTATTTCCTACACAGAGGGACATTTGCCTACATGACCTCACAGAGCCATTCAAAATAGGAAGCTAACATCCAGAGAACCACAGTCCCATCCACAGATCTCATTCAGGTGTCATCAGTTTTCCCAGTAAGGTCCTTCAGAGCAAAGTGTCCAATCTGCTAGCATTTATTTGTTCTCCTTCTTGAGTGTTCTTCACTCTGGAACACCTCCACAGTTTTTCCTTGATTTCATGGTTTCGCACTTCTGAAGAATTACAGGCCAGTTATTTATGAACTGTTTCTCAGCTTTGATTTGTCTGATGTTGCCTCGTGATTAGATTCAGGTTTTGCATTTTTAGTAGAAATACCACAGAAGTGATGCATTGTGCTTCTCAGTGCACCATCTCAGGTGGAACATAATTTCAATTTGTCTCATTATGGTATGTTTGATTATTTTATTAAGTGGTGTCTGCAGGTTTTCTTCACTCTAGAATCACTTCATTCCCTTCATTATCAATTAATATTTGAGGGGATGTTGAGACTAAGTAAATATCCTGTTACTCATTACACTTTTACCAACCAATTTTAGCATCCATTAATATTTCTTTGCTGTTTAATTATTACTATATTGCTGCCAAATAATGATTCCTTTTCCTTTTATATTTATTGGTTGTCATTCTACTGTGAGAAAGAGCTTTATACTTTCTGAATTTCTCCAATTATTTATGTTTATATCAATGGGTTATAATCATGACTATCATTATTTATTTTGATCCTTCAGATCTTCCCAGATTTGGCCAGTAAGAGACCACTCAAGATGAATTCTGTGTCCATAGCCTCTTAATCCTTTGAGGATTTTCTTATTTTCTGGCATGGCAAACTGTTCCAGGCTTATCTTGCATATTCCTTGTGTCCAGCTCTAGAATCAGCTATTTATTCAAGAAATCCTGCTCCTTTTTTCAAGAGAGCGGTACTTTAGGAATTAAGATCTGGATGCTACCTGTTTATTGTTATCAGAATGTTATTCTCCCAGCCCACTCAGAGAACAGAGCTAGGAAAAATATGTATGCATATAGATATGTACACATACCCATTTTGATGTCTACATTTATTTCTATTTCTAGCTATTATCATTATCATCTATCTATGTATCATCAGTCTGTCTGTCTGTCTGTCTGTCTATATATCTTTCTATGCATCTATCATCTATCATTCATCCATGGCTTCACACCGATAACTCCAATTGTAATTATACACCGCAAGGCTCATTGTAGATTTTTTGCTTTTCATATTTGTAACTCCTTTCTCCCTCAGTAAAGGATATTAATTCTATTATCTTTAAAACACTTACTTATTCGTGATCAAACAAATTTGAGCAATATTATTGCGCAGGAAACACTCCCTGGCCACTGCTATTCACACCTGCACCATAGATGCCCATCTAGCCTGACTTGGCTCTGAAATTGTGCTCTGGCTGCCACCTACCTCCACCCCTTCAGGCAGAAGTTCTCCTCACTCTTTCAGGCCTCAACACCTTGCACAAAGCTGCTGCCACCACCATTGTCCACATAGATGATCTCTGTGCCCTGCTTGGGTCCCTGCTGTTCTAAGATACGTGAATACCCTGCACACACTCACAATGATGCCTGCTTTGCTCTACCCCACCTGGTGGCTTTTGACTAAATTTAAGGCAAACATGCAGGCAGGCCGGTAGAAAGGGTTGAGAGGAAGGCTAATCCGATATTTTCAAACATTTAGGTTTTTCCAATATGGGACTTTTATAGACACTTTTCCCATTACAGATCATAGATTTTTTTTTTTTTTTAGATAAATGTGCTACATAATTATTTCCTTGCTTACCTCCTGAGACCATGAATAAAATTAACATTTTCAGCTCTTTCCACTGCAGCCTTCCTCTTATTTCTAAAAACTTAGAAAATTACTAACCATATTGTTTAGATGGAGGTAAGATGAAGTGAGTAGCATAATTTCTTAGCTCAATTTCAAGAAACAATTCTGTGAGGGTATTCTACTTAAGAATTTACCCTTAAGTATTTTGTCTCAGCAGACATTAACCTGCAACAACCCAAAATATTAACTCTTGCCATTTCCATAATATAATAACCAAACTCAGTTCAGTTGGTTCAATTTTTTAATATCAAAATAAATCAAACTGATAATGTGAAATCAAATTCACTAATATTTTTTAATAATATTTAAATGAATACTTGAGAAATTCATCTTTAATGCCTTAAGAATTTTAAAAGAAGTGGTCGTATACTATTTCTTGTTTTAACTCTTTTTACTGTGGTGGTAGCTGTTCCTCTTTTTGTTTGGTAGGGAGAATTCACCTCTTGAAAAAATAATCTGGAAACTCCCATAGAAATAACCTTGACGTCAAACAAGTTATTTCCCAGTTTTTTTTCCTTTTTTTCTTATTAACATAACACCATATTAAGACAAAATGTACTACCAGAAATTCAATTTCTACAGAAATTTATGAAATTATACATTTTATCATTTTAGGGTCCTTGTTATACAAATTTCAATTAACACAGTTTCCCACCATTCCTCACATTTCCTAGTTGATAGTGAAGTTTGTGCTGCTGTTACTCTTGAACTAATGATGTGCAAGTTAAAAGAAATGACTCATTCTTACTTCAGATCCCTTTTGGATGAATCAAGTGTAAATAAATCTGCACTCTTGGAAGTCTTTCTCATAGAATATAGGTCTCAAGAGATGGCTTATGAGAAAAATAGGAGGAGGGAGTAGTGGAGGATTATGAGATAAAATAAATGTTGGAAATGTGATTTATAATGTCCCTTCTTAAAAATTCACAAAGCATATTAGCATAATATAGACTCTAGAAAACCCTAAAGAAATCCTTTACTTTGCTTAACCCAGTGTTTCCCAAATGTACAGACCCAGTGTCAATGTTTACGTGCATGTGTATGTGCCTAATACCCCTGACAATCCAAGCCGTGGGGTTTCTCATGACACACTTTGCCCAACACTAATCTTTATAAATGATATGATGTAGTTTATTATTTACAAATAGCTAACTCCAGTCAGAAGAGAGTATTTCCAGTTGTTGCCTGTTGCTACTGAATTATGCCAGACTGTCCAGTCTTGTAGCCTCTAATACCACAGGGAGGATTTTCAAGTGCCTAGGTGAAAAATGAAGACCAAAGGCAAACTTGTGTTTCATTTAAAAACAGGACAGAAACAGAAAAGCAAAAATCATGTCGCATGGTTGTTGGCTTCACTTGGTGCTTCTTTCTTTTTCAGCTGGGCACCAAGGAAGGTTACCTCACCAAACAGGGAGGCCTGGTCAAGGTAAGGAGACATGTGTTTGCTGGTGCTAGCCACAGAGAAAGGGAGCACATCAGTGACACTCAAATCTGACACTTTTTAAAGCATAATTGCCTAATTATGAGATTTACCTGTTTCAGTCGTTCATCTTCATGGCTAACATTCGTTAAAATTTTCTAAAATTACCTATTTTTTGGGAAAGCCATGTGTATGAGAGTAGCCTACGCTTGAGAGCCAAGGAAAAAAATACAGTCTTTTAATGGAATGATTGAGGATGAAAGAAGCAAGTGAACTCTAGCACATTTTTTTTCTTTTCAATTTTTATTTAACAAAGAGGAAATCAAAATCGTATAAAATGTTACCCAAGAGTAGGCCAAAAACATTACTGGCAATGTAACTATGTTAAAAAGTTTAACACAATTTAGTACTTTACTAGTCTGGCGGGTGTTTAATTGTCTCTCCATTTATGTGATCTTACCTTTAAAGTTATTCTGTGTCATTGTACTATGCCAAGATGTGAAATATCTCTACTCCTTCCTAAGTGCAGGGCACTTAACCTCTCTAGCAGGTACTGGCCTGCTTGAATTGAACCTAAATATTTAGCTATTTGGGGCCCTACTAGACTGGATGCTTCCTTAGAACAGGACATTTTCATATTCATAGCTTATTTATTTTTAAATCCATTGTTATTTAACTGGAAACTTTGCCACCCGGGACAAGATGAAGGTTCTGTTAGTAAATAAGAGAGAGACAGTGAGAAACAACAGTTTTTGCCACCAATGCTATGGAATTCTTAGGCAACTTTTAGAAGATCATGTAGTTGGAGGTTCTTAAATCTCAATTTTGTCTATTTATAAAACAAGAATAATAATATTTGGCGTTATATGAGGATTGGCTATAATGTATAAAAACTTCCAAGTATAGTATGTGGCTCATAGTAGGTACTCAAAAAATGCTACCTGTTCTTATTATAGAGTTAATAAGATGGAAATTTTAGTGGTTTGTTATAAAACGCCTTGAATATTTATGATAGGCTATTTCTTTTTATTTGTTTAAATATACTAATGATATCTTTACCATCATGATGACCTAATACACAAATCACTTTCATCTTTGTAGATATTTTAAAACATTTTCTTCAGAAATGACACAAGAATATTTTATAGTATAATTTTTTAGAAACTTTTAAAACAAAAGGACAATATTTAATTCACATAATGCATTCCTGCATTCATAACCTACATGTTCTAATTATTTTTTTCTCAGACCTGGAAAACAAGATGGTTCACTTTACACCGGAATGAACTGAAATACTTCAAAGACCAGATGGTGAGAAACATGGTCATACATTTTCCCTTTAAAAATCAGCTCTCTAGTCAGCTCCCTAGATGAAAGGAACATCTACCTTTAAAATACCTACACTTTCCCTAATGAGCACCTGAAACACCCAAATAATGACGTGAGTTCTTTCTTGGTTCCTGATATGAGCGAGCTTGGTTCCTGATATTTTGCTAAACTAGGGCAATGGAATTGTTCACTTGCCACAATGTATTGGCTGTCTCTTGCAGCAATTTCCCTGTTTGTTAAAAACATGTTCATTTCCTATGCCCATTTCATTAAGCCAGTTTAAATTTATTTTGTTTCTTCTTACTTTTCCCATACAAAATTTCTGAGAAAGCAGTTAAAAACGTGAGAGAAAAATGACTCCTGTGTTAAAATCTACCTCCACCAAATTTAAATTGATAAATAGATGTCTTCTTAGTGCCTAGTTTCGTGAAAGGCCAACTTCCAAATCAGAGGCATGTGACTGCATTTGTAGGTTTTCTGTACTCTTGGTGAAAATTGACAGTTTCATATAGTGGAAAATGTGTTAGGGGAATAAGTGATGAAAAGATTTGTGTGTATTTGTGATGACATAGGTTTCTTTTTTTAAGTCACCAGAACCAATTCGGACCCTAGACTTAACAGAATGTTCAGCCGTGCAATTTGATTACTCACAGGAAAGGGTCAACTGTTTCTGGTAAGTTGTTTATAAAGGAAATGTTTTTAAAAGTCTTCTAGTCAGACACTTTAGCTGAGGAATAAAAATTTTATGTGTTGTCTACAGACATGCCACCCTGAACACGCTTGATCTCATCTGATCTTGGAAGCTAAGCAGGGTTAGGCTTGGTTAGTACTTGGATGGGAGACCACCTAGGAATACAAAAAAACTATTGTCTTAATGTGTACAAATGTTTTGATCTGAGGTACATGGATTTAATCATTGTAAAGGGATCTGGGGTGGGGGTGGGGGAGTCCTGAACATCCTTTCTTCTTTCAATTCTTGTTAGAAAATATAAATCTGGCCTGTAACATGAGCATGAATCTACAGCGTCCTCAACACTTCTGCACAGTGTGCTGGCAGGAACAGCTCCATTCATACCAGTTCTACTCGTTGCTTTCCTAGGCCCATTGTCAATTCTTGTTTCTTTGGGATACTCTAAGTAGAGTTCAACCAATATATATTTGACTAACCATCTGGAGTAACTTTCTTTCTTGTGTCTTATCAGCTTAGTATTTCCATTCAGGACGTTTTATCTCTGTGCAAAAACAGGAGTAGAAGCTGATGAGTGGATCAAGATATTACGCTGGAAATTGGTGAGTTATACAAGTCTTCAGGATGGATGCCTAGTCCTCAGACATAACATGCAGATGATTGAGATTTATTTCTGCTGAATGAGTCAGACTCTTCCTGAGAATCACTGGGATGTCTACTTGCAGGCTTGTGGAACAGTCTGTTCATTCTTCTGAGACATGGAAGGGATGGAGACAGGGGTGAAAAGAGAAAGGATGGACTTGCACCGGGGTCTCACCACAGAGCCTTAGCCCTGCTGCTATCAACCTTCCTTTAAGTGTAAAGGCTAGCCCAAATTTGCCTGGAGGGCAAATAGGACCAGAAAGAAGGTCGGACATAGAAAAGTTGATACATTTACAATAGGAAATCCTTTAAAATTGTCAGAGAAGGAAGCTTGCCAGAGGAACTTAGTTTCCAGTGTAAGTGTTACTTTGTCTGGGACAAGGACAAAATGTGTTTTATTTAATCTGCTTTCTACATACCTCCCGAGGGGGAAGATGGAATGCTTAAATTTACCAGTCTCATACTTTTTAAAAATATGTTTGCAAGTTAGTGGGTTGTGAGCCAAGAGCTTGTCTTTAAAGTTTTATAAAATTTCCTATAGATATCATCTTGAAACCCTTGTTTTCAAAAGTAAACAATTTTTCTTAATTATTTTTATGAAATTAGCTGATATAGAGCATCTTGTATGTTCCTGTCTAGATACTGAAACTTCTGCTTTTGGTTCTCTTTATAGCGTGACATGCAAAAAAAAAAAAGAAAAAAAAGAAATATATATATATATATATATATATATATATATATAGTCTCATTTTGATATAGTTCCAATGTATTTGATATTTAATGGGAAATACTTTGCTTATGAAGCTTTTGCTCAGATATGAATCAATATTTTTCTTTCCATTTTGTACTTATACAAGTGATATATAAAAATTTAGGTAACAATATATCAAATGCACACACTTTCAGACTTCTCCCTGTGCAAATAAATACTTAAAAAGAAAATATAATCATTCTCTAGCATTACCTGCTCACTCCACTTAACAACCTATTATGGACATCTTTCCATACCAATACATTTAGATCTATATCTTTACTTTGATTCATTGAATAGCATTGGATTTTATTGATTACTATAGGTATTAGGCCAATTCCAAATTTATACATGTTTTAGCAACCACTTTACTGTATTTCTCCTGAGAAAAATATAAAAAACACATTAAAATGGGAGTATGATAATCAATTTATAGTTGTATGGTTTCCTTACTAATCAGCAGGTCTTATTTAATAATTGTTAAAGTCAGAGTTTGTTGTCTTAAACTTGCTTAATAATACATACACATGTATGTGTGCTTTATTACAGTCTCAGATAAAAAAACAGCTTGAGCAAGGAGAAGGCACAATCCGGTCTCGGTCATTCATCTTTAAATAGACCTTCCCTGACAGGAATGCTGTGGCCCAGGAGCAGGGCAGCATTCTCCCTGATGCTGTGATCCATAGCAGGCTTCAGTTTTCTTTACAAAAAAAAAGAAAAAAAAAATCAAAGGCAGATGCTGATTTGGATCTTTCGGAACATACCACATTTGCTGACACATGGAAAACTGCTGCCCTTCAAGCTGTTGTCATGTCCTTGAGAATATGCAGTAGTGAGTAGTGAATCATCGTTCTGATGGAAACCAATGAAATCACCATGCCCGGTGTGCTCACTCTTAGAACACACAACATAAGATGGAGGGTTTGTGTTTTCCCACATTGTGGTCTCCAGGCTTGTGGACGTTTTTGTCCTGGAGTCCCGCTCTGTGTCCTGGTCATCTTGTCTGACATCCGGGTTGTGCTATGAACCAAGAAGGAAGCAGCTGTGTATTTTGAGGCTTAGGCTGCCTCTTCAGAAAATATATTGAGACAGCAAACAACAAAGATTGGGAGGGCAGAGGTATTTTGCTTTTTTTTACCCCTTTATACAAAGAACGAAACAATTTCCAAAACTAAAATGGAAAATGTTTGCAGTATTTATTTTCTCTTTGTAAAAGGCTCAGAAATCTAGTGGGGACTTCTTTCTCTTCCAATGATGAATCTGTGAGAACTAAATGTCTTATGGGTGATTGAGTAGGATGATAAAGATAAAAGAAGGTATAATTTTTAAAAAATCTCTTTTTAGTCATTTTGGAAGAGATGCTTTATAAAGTGAGAAAACAAATTGAGGAAGGGTAATAAAATTGTAGATGACTTGTAGATAATTGATCACTTGTAAGCACCAAGTTATTTTCATCTAACATTTCTTCTCCTTGAAAGAACTTTCTCAAGGAGTGTTATAACAATCTCTTTCTGAGAGTGAGCTGTAGGTGTTGGCCCGAGAGAAGTAAGAACCACCTGGCACTGAGATGGCTGAGAACCCTGCACCTCATTCAAGAGCAACTTCTGTTGCCCATTGAGGGAGCAACACTAAATCCACCTGAAGTGGGACAGCTACTACTGCCCCTGCGTTTTTTACACAGCATTTTTAAACTAGAATAAGGGGACCAAAATAGGGAAATAAGAAACTGTCATCCAGAGCTCATAAGTAGGTTCTATTAATTTTATTAATACTGGTTTTTAAGATAGTTTGAAGGGAGAGAAAGTGGAGGAGAAACCCCAAAATAAAGATTATGGTGCAAAGCTATGATATATGATAGGACGCTGTAAGCAGTCCAAAGTGATACTTTGTAAAACAAATTTTTTCTGTTATTTAAACATCTCAGACTCAGAAATGGCATTAAGTTTTTGTGTATTTCAAAAAAGATTTTAATGTTTTGTTATGTTCTTATCATATGGATAAAGCAAATGTCAAGTTAAAATGTATTATGTAAAGTCTGAAAAGGAGTTACAAATGAAGCCTTACTGAGCTGTATGGTTTTATGTTGTTTTCTTAGAACCACAGGTGTTTCTTTGTGTAGGTAATATTGTTTATACCTTTTGTAAAGTATGTCATGTTTATTTATACTATTCTTTGGTTATGTTCATTAAAAGAGCATGTTTTTTTGTCTGTAATATTTTGCTATTAAAATATGTTTTAATATCTTTAAAAAACAATTGATTAATAAATAGCAGTAAAGAATACAGGTCAGTTAGACTATGAGCTACAAAATTTGGAGTTGAAGTCGTCTCGTCCTCAAATATTTCTTAGTTGAACATGGAAAAAATAAAAATACATAATAATGTATAGAAGATAAATATCGCCAGTGAGGTACATAAAGCTACATGCTGGAGAGTATGCTGCAGTGGAGATAAAACCATTCTTTAAAGGGTTTGACATGAAAAGGGAGAGCTAACATACATTCATTATGCAATTAATACTAGGCTTTACCTGTTCTCACAGACCTAAAAGTGGTCATGATTTCACCTCCTGAGAGGAGCCTGGTGAAGGACCCTGAGCTATTTCTCTAAGCCCAAGATGAGGGAAAATGTTTTCTGCCAATAGCTGATGCAAATAGGGTTTTTTGGGAATATAGACAGTGGGATATCTGTGTCAGACCATGTCTGCTAACAGGTTTGTGCTTATCATAAAGGAGGCACTTATTTCTTAAGACACAAAGTATTAGCAGTTACAGTAGTCCCCCTTGTCAATGGGGTGTATGATCTAAGACCCCCAGTAGATGCCTGAAACCAGATAGTACCAAACCTTACAAATACTATGTATTTTCCAAAAACATACATACCTATGATAAAGTTTATAAATTAGGAAAAGAGATTAACAATTTGTGCCCAAAGTTGCGAATCCCAGAAGACCACCAAGGAGCCAACACCGAAGCAAACACATGAGGGTCTTCATTGAGACTCAGGTCCAGACTCTCGGCTGACACTGATGAAGCAGTACTGGAAGGAGAGCCCCGAACTCTGGGGAAGCGGGTATTTGTACAGAGCAAGCGCGGAAATTCCAGACTTGTCCCTACCTGATTGGTTGTATCTAGGGTGGTGTGAGGTTAGGTAGGGGTTGATTGGTTTTTTTTCCTTTCAACAAGGGGTCACAGCAGCTGAAGGCATTTTTACCTTTAACTAAGGGTCAGCAAGGGGTCACAGCAGCTGAAGGCATTTTTACCTTTCACTAAAGGAGGGTTTAGAGGAAAGCTAAGTCTTGAAAAAAACTAAGTCCCTTTCAAACTAATAACAAAATAGAATAATTATAACAATATAGTGTAATAGAAGTTATGTAAATATGGTCTTGCTCAAAATAACTGGAATTTTTCATTTAATATTTTCAGACCATGGTTGACTACAAGTAAAACCATGGAAAGCAAGACCACAGATAAGGGGGGATTACTGTAGTCTCAGAATTCTCACTATCTTGCCCACAGAAATCTATCTTTCACCATCCTACCTCAGAGGTATATCAGTTCTCCAGGCCCATGTCATATTTTGTCCACACAGACCACGATCGTCTTCCACAAGACATTACCACCTTGGTCCTGACGTTATGCTAATTAGATGGAGTGAACAACTACTCTAACCTTATTTGTAAATACATTTGTACGTCTGAGGGTGGGAAACAAATCCAGCAAAAAATTAACGGCCTTACACTTGAAATTTTAAGGGACAGGTCAAGATATCTTTTCTAAATAAAGATTAACTTGTTGCATCTGGCTTCTCCCACAACCAACCAAACCAACCAACAAAAAGGCACAGTTATCTAATGAAACTCTGGATTAGAGAAAATATATTTCTCATATTTTCCATGGAATTCATTAGTCTTACCATGTTCCTGAAGCATCTGGCCTGACAGAATGATGGAAGAGCCTTTGAAGACTCAGTTTATGGCACTACCTGGATGACAATACTTTGCAGGGCTGGGGCAGTGCTCTCCAGGAAGCTACATAAGATCTGAATCAGCACTCTGTACATGGTTCCTATTCTCCCATAGCCAGGACGCACAGGTCCAAGAATCGAGGAGTGGAAATGTACATAACACCTCTCACTGTTAACCCTAGTGACCTTCTGACACTATTTTGCTTCCTGTCTCCACGTCTTTAAGGCTGTGCTGGGCTTGAGGTCTTTTTTTCAAAAGGAAGAATGCTAGTTACTTTGGGCTTTTTGTGCTTCTGAATCAACAAACAGAAAAGGGATTACTGTCCTGGCTTGGGTAATTGATGCGAATTACCAAGAGAAATGGCTGCTACTGCACAATGGGAGTGAGGAAGAGTATATCCAAAATAAGACCTCCTAAGAGATTTTAGTACCACCAAGCCCTGTGACTAAAGTCAATGGAAAACAAATTCAATTCAGGCAGGACAACTAATGGCTCAAATTCTTCAGGAGTGAAGATTTGGGTCAGCCCATCAGGCAAAGAGCCATGACCAGCTGAGGTGCTTCCTGAGTGCAGAGGTAATATGGAATGAATAATAAAAAATAAGTTATAAATAGCAGCTATGACCACGTACCCAGTTGGAGAAGCAAAAATTGATTATTGTGTTTCTTATTTTGTAATGAATGTTTTTATGTACGTATGTCAAATATGTATATATTATAAACACACACATACACATATAAAGCAAATATCTTCTTCCCTTTTATCCCTTTATCAGAGGTGCATCAAAAATGGTTACATTATAGTATTTAAGCTAAAATATTACAAGAACAAAAGTGAACAACACCCAAAGACTTTGCATCCTCTTCCAGAAAAAAGGTTAACATGTTCTCAGTTATACACAGGGTAGTTGTATCACGTTAGACAGAAGTACGACTTGTTTTTGTCTTTATTTGGAGATTAAATACGGTTGAAGATGTGTACAGGTGCTAAGTTGACAGGGGTAGATTATGAAAGTTAGTTGTGTGTGTCATCTTGGCTGGGCTACCCAGTTACTCATTTGAACACGAATCTAGCTCCTGCTATAAAGGTATTTTATGGATGTGTTTAATATCTACAATTCACTGATCCTCCATAATGTGGGTGGGCCTCACACAGCAGGTGAAAGGCCTTAAGGCAAAACAGGTTTCCAAGGGGAAGAAATTCTGCCTTAGGATGACAGCACCAACTCCTGCCTGAGATTCTCAAGCTTTTTAGCCTGCCTTATAGATTTTGGACTTGCCAGTTCCCACGATCACAGAAACGAGTTCCTTAAAATAAATTTTATAGATTTTATCTTATCAGTTGTTTCTTTGGCTAAGCCTGTTAAAGCATTTTCTCCCAAATATCTGACCACCATTTTCCTATAAACTTTGTTTGCTGAAACACTGTTTTTAATAATTTTTGAATAAAAATTCAAGTGTAATGCAATTTACAGTGAAAGCTTCACTCGGGATCCCTGTTCTCCCAGGTACCTAGTCCACTTCTTGGAGGCTACCAAAGTGACTAGGTTCTGTGTATCTAACGAGATAGTCTATCATATATAAGCAAATATAAACACCCATGCACATATTTTATTTTCTACATACTTGTAGCATACTACACCCAGTTTCATGCCAGGCTTTTTTTTCACTGAACATTGTCTTAGGATCATTCCATCTCAGTACCTAAAGGCATTCTTTTTTCCATTTTGCATATGTAGTAATTTAACTAATCCTCTATGATTGTATCCATATAATGCATCTAAAGTGGGACACCTGAAAGTTGAAAGGAGCTCCAATAATTATACCAAGAGCAGGTATGAACTGATATTATTTATTTTTTTAATACAGTCACCCTATCTATGCTGGATATCTTGTTTCCAATTTTTTAGTATAACTAAATTACAATGAATAGACTTGTAAATATATAATTTTGTACATAGATATGCATCCATAGGATAAATATCGAAGTGAAATTGCTTGCTGTGATGGTTAATTTTGTCATTTGTCTAGCCATGAGGTATCTAATTTAAATTCTATTGTGTGTCTGTAGATTGTTTCTCTGGACGATCTTAATACATTGGGTCAAAGGTTACGTATATTTAAAAGTATAACAATTTTCACTTCCATACGCAGAGTATCAAAAATGCCTGCCCTACTTATAAATCATTGCCCCATTGACCTATATGTCATCTTTGTTTTAAGTCCAGATACGTACTAAAGTCTGTTTTCATCTTTTAGAGTTAATCTAGTTTTATATTACCTTTTCAAAAATTTATTAGATTTCCTACAGATTTCCTACAGAATAATTCATCTATTATACCCCTTCAGATAGAAATTTCAGATAGGCGAACTATAGAATTCATCTATTATACCCCTTCAGGTAGAAATTTTAATAGTAACAATATTCACTATGTAAAGGTCAAGTATCTCCATTTATTAGTTTTCTTTCCTGGGTTTTTTATTTTTTATAATTTTTAAATTGAATTTGAAGATGTTTATTGCATTCTATTTTCGGTGGAAAAAAATGAAACCTACATTTATATAGCACAACCTTGTGAAATACACAAAGTGAAACTGAGAAAGCAACATTTTTCTTCTCCTAGCCCTTTTCTGAGGACTAACTCATGAATGGCTCCACTGTAATTAAATATTTCTTGCAACAGTTGGGCACCAATTTTAACATTCATTCATTCCAGTACAGGCGACAATTCACCATTTTCTTTCAGTTACTTCACAATATCCAATCCTCCAACAAACTCCCCTTCCACATACAGCTAAGGATATATTGGCCAAGTGGAGTGTTTTTAATTCTTGCCGAACTTCATCCTCCAATATATCAAATGTCTCATATTAAACAGTACTATTTAGTATTTCCAAATTTGTTTGCTGAATCCACAATTAGCTTCCTGTTTCCTTTCATAAAGAGCATCACAGAAGCTTTATCTGTCAGTACTTTTGAGACTTTCCTCTCATTTAGGAGCTCTGGGACAAATTTTATCTAGTTCTTCAGATGCTTCTAGTTCCTTAATTACATCAATTCCTCCTATGAACTTTCTGGAAACAGAGCCGGAGATAGGTGGGCCAATTGAAATAGGTTTTGAGGCCTTAATGAATTTCATCTGAGAAGGTATCAAAACTGTTAAACTGAATGTTAATTTCCACCATGTTTGCTGAAACCACGGTGGCTCCTGTGGAATCCCTTTCATAAACAGCATGCAGGGGGCATCCTGAGTTAACTTCTTCAGGTGCAGGCTGGTCTTCTTTAAGGTGCTCATTTCTGCTGGTGAGAGGGAGCCCACAGATGTGAGTCACTGAACTTTTTTGGTCAACTCTGAGGCATGTGCACCATCTAATTAGTCAATTTCATATGAATTTTGAAAAACAGAAAAGTGCAACAGAACTTAATTCATATTTTTCAGATACTTCAGGAACAGCTTCTACTTACAACTTAAATAAAACTTGGGGGTGTTCTTTGGTTAACTGCCATCACATTGTTCATTTGAACACTGTAGAGCCCACGGTGACCAAAAATGGACAAGGAACTTGGCTCTGAAATACAGAAGCTCCTCAAAATACTGGGCTGAGCCAATCTTCACACCTGCAGCTACTGTGCTAGCCTCCCCCACCACCACGAACACTTTGGTCATCTCAATTATCAAAGAGATTTTTTTCATGAATCATTGCATTGGCAAAACTTTCCTAGATGCTACTAAATAATCACCCAGATAATAATGAAAATTCTAGATTTAATGGGTGTGTCTAATGGGTTGTAAGAACTATTGTTCCCTGTAGCTAAAATATATCTCTTGCCTCTATTTCATCATAAAGGCTGTTGGTCTTGCCCAATTTAAATACCTCTATTCTGTTTTTATAGCATCATCAGAGAATTTCATATACATATTTCATTTACTGAGCTGTAAATTCTTTAAGGGGTGGGTTACCACAATTTAGTTTCATATTTGCATAGGATGGAAGGAGGGAGAGGGAGTGAGGAAAAGCATGCAGGCACAGTACCTAGTCGACGACTTCACTCCACAACTCCACGAACACATTCCATGTAAAATGCACTTCTAACATACAGAAATATGATGAGAAATGTGCTCCTTAGAATTCTGCACTGTGGTAAGCTCCAGTGAACGGTACATACTAGGTGTTCAGTGCATGTGTACTGAACTGTACCAGTGACTGACTGTGAAAGAACCTAGTAGGAAATTAACAATTTCTAATGATGGACTGTATTTCTGAATATAGAGGGCATAGTCTAGAAGTATGTCAGCAATTTCAGAGATTAAATTAGCCTCATGGATAAGGTTTATTTTCCAATTGCAAATAAAGTCTCTAAATCATTATCTACAAAAAACACTCACTACTTACTCATGTGGTTGAAAGGAATGAATTATATTCTTTAAAACTTTTGAAAGGAGAAAAAAACTATATTATAATCAAACTATACTTTTAAAAATACTATTTTATTTATACCATGTATGAAAAAAATGGCTGTACTATCATGTTTACATACCAATACTGGAAACAGAGTTTGATAATAAATCACATCTAAATTTTATAAACAAACAAAAAAATAACAAATTTTATAAAGAACATACAAACATTAAAACACTGATTGGTTATAGGTAGCAGAGTGGAGGAAAAAACCATTAGCTATCATTTTCATTTTCATTAAAGAGCAGCACCCTCTGAGAAGAATCATATCAATTAGTAATACTCATCTATAATACAAAATAATATACATAGAAAAGTTAGTGATTGTACTGATTTTATTACTTTTACTAAGCCATTTTATCTTCCTCACACTCAATGCAAGAACTAAAACAATATGAAAAAAATATGTCCTCATTATTCACAATAAAAAGGGTCTGCTTCATTCTGCAGACCTGGGCGTACTATACAATAGGGACATTGCATGGCTCAAGTGGATCAAAGTACCATTTTGATTCTGACCCACTGAATAGAATTTCATGCAGATTTGGTGACTGGACTAACTCCATGGGAGCTGTGATAGACTGAACCATTTTTGTGGTATCCCCAGATCTCAGTAAATAAGACTCTATACAAGAAAGGATAATAATCAATCTATCCATAAATTATATCTACAGGCTCTTTCTCTAGTGTAAGGTGGAAGAAGGGGCCCTTTCTTGAGTACATGGATACAGGTATTGGTGTGGTCTAAAGATTGCTGGGTATGACATCGTTGTCTATTAAAATCAAGATATGGTAGACATCAAAACCACTGTCAGATTAAGAAACCTCCACAACTTGTCTCAATTCTTCAAATAACGGAGCAAGTTCCTTTTCTAGGTTGACAATTAGTCCTAAAACAAAGAGATTTAAAAAATCAGAACATCATAAAAAAAGATGTGCCTAAGAAAAAAAGTCTTTGACTTAAATTCCCTCTTATCAAAATTTGGTTGCTAAAGAATAAATGAGACATAGCTTATTTCTCATAACTAAAACAAATATTCTAGGTAAACATAAAACCCACATTCTTATGAAGTTTACATATACTTCCATGTTTAAAAGGAAGTTCAATGATGAATCTACAAGACAACCAAGTCTAAAAATTAGCATATCTAGCCTTCTTAGTTTATTAGAGTGAAAAGTTATTACATTAGACGCTATTATTTTATATTCAAACAAATAAGCATCTACCTCTGTCTCAAAGAATATTAAAAGCATCTGGGATTCCCAAGGAAATGTTCTAAGTACTAAAATATAATTCTGTACATTATCATAATTTATAATACAAACTGATGGTTTAGTAGTATAGTTGTGGCAATTTATCACAACAGGTTTAATATGTTTAAAATACTGACACCACTACAATCCTATATAATTAATAAACTGTTTTCACATTTAGTATTTTACAGCTTTAAAATATTTATAAATGGAAGAGATATAATAGATCATCAAATCTAAACCCCTCATTTTAAAGATAAGGGATCTAAGGACTGGCTTCAGTGACATGGGTAGGAACAGAATTGGATCAAACAACTGGGAAAGAAAAAAACAGAAAAGGAATGTATAACAGTTCTAAACAGCAGTCTAAGCTGAAGGAGACAGACCTTTTAAATCCTACTTTAAAAGGAGTAAAAAAAAAAAAAATTACAATTCACATAAATACCCAGAGAAGGCTACTGGAAATAATGGTACCTTACTATCTTCTATAGAAAGTACAGCTTCCTAGTGTTTGTTCTCAAATTCTTCAACACTCGAGAAGAACATGAATTATGTTCATACTATTCGTACTCTTTAAATTCCCACTTGCATTCACCTTGCTATCATTCAAGATTTTAAATATTCTAACAGACTGGCCTATACAGAAGTTAACTCATCTTTGCCCAATTTATGTGTTTTATTTAGTTATCTTTTCTTTTTGTTTGCTTAAACTATTCTAATGTGAGGAAGATATGGCATTCAAGAGTTAAAGTTTAATTTTCTCTTTCCATTTTAAAGGATCACTTACCCATATACTATCTCATTTGAACTAGAAAATAACCCCAAAAGATGGAGAAAGCAGATATAAGCTTATTATATAGATATGGAAAACAGAATTCAGAGAAGGTACTTCTCCAGAGAGCAAGGAACACATGGTGGAGCCAGACCATGAGCTCAGGTTTTTCAACTCTAAATTTACTATTGCTATCATATTAGACTGTTAAGATAAGTATTACATAGAATTAAACGATGCATTTAAGGTAATTAAAACACACCTGTATTGGCACTGCTGCTGGCTATGAAACTTACCACCAAAGGTAAACGATTGAACTGAACCACCTAAAAAGAAAATAAGATCTAAATAATATGCTGTATTGTGAAAAAGTAGCATAATTCAAGTGAAATATCTTACTCTTTCAAAAAAAATTTTAAATAGTCAATGTGTAATATACTAGCCCAACATCATGGCATTACATCATAAAATATGAAAAGAGCTGAAGTTAAATATTTTCATAAAATGGTTACTTATTTTCTCTTAATGACATTACTACCACTTAGCCTGGTACGTTTTTAAGATGCGACTGTGTATTATTCATCTTTTTACCTCTAAAACCCAGCCAAGTGTCAATTGCATAGTACTGGCTCAATAAATATTGATAATTAAATGGCTAAAAGCAGTATTTCTCATGCAAGTAGTTACACCTTCATGATTTTTCCGTCTCCTGTGTACCATCATAATTTAAATGGATTCAAATTAACTTTAAATTAACTATCTTTTTAAAACACTTGGCTTCAATCTAATCCTTATCAGTGAAATTAAAGGTCAGATGGGTCTATTATCTTTTGCCTAATACACATTAGATTATATAACTTTTAAAATTAAAAGATGTCAGTTGCTTATCATCAGTGACACATAAATCATAATCTGGGAAGCACTGCTCTAAAACACAAAAAAGAAAATACAGCTGGAGATCAAGAGGTATGTAGCAAATAATTTCTTTCCCACGATTAATAACCTGACTTATTATATATATATATTCCAAATCAAATGAAGATATTAGTAGCAGTAACACATTTAAATAACTTATCATTTGACTTTCTAGAGTAATTCTTTACCTGTCATAACAACAAAAAAAGTGTGTTATTTGAAAAATCAGTTGTTAAGCTAAGGGCACCATCTACTGGAGGTAAGAGTGACCTAAATTACCTTTTTCAGGGTAACATGTACTTCATTATTAAATCTTTTAAAAACACTTTTTAATATTAATTCCCAGTGCAAAACATAAAAAAAGAGTACTATAGTTTAATGTAACCAATTTGAAAGCTAAGATTTTAAAATTCCATGCCATTCAAAATTAAAACTTAGAATGATAACACAAGCTATTTTCTATAGAAGACATAACAATAACAGTTGAAATCAGCAAACCATTAATTAGTTATGAACTTACCTGGTAGGTATTATAGTAACAGATGATACTTTTATTTTTTGAAAGTCCAAGTTTGCTCCCTTGATCTGTTGCAAGGGCAAAAGTAGATAAGAAGCCAGGTCTCAAAGCATGCTCTGGAGCATTATCATTAGCCACTGGAAATACAAATGATTTAATCAAAACTTATGCAGTGAATATGATAAAAAGATTTACAGTAACACACACACACACACACGTATGTATATATACACACACAGATATAGAACATATATCCATAAAAATATCAAGCACAAGCATTCTGCTTTACAATATTTAAAATCATACGGCTAATTGGGTCTCCTCAATTTAGGTGGGAAATACTGCTCAATCAGAAGCTGAGTGATCATAATTAAGGAAAAAAATGACGATTCTCACAGTATTTTTTTTAGTTTTAAAAGAATACTAAATGTTGGTATTTTCTTAATATCAACCCTAAGACAGATTAATCAGTACATTTAATAAACTGAATATTCTGGTTAACTGAGAGCCAAGCTAGAATAATGAAAAAAAGCTTTAGAAAACTTTGCTCATAAAATCAACAGTAGTATTGCTTATAGATATTAATTCTGAAGCTGGCTATTTGTTTTCTTTCACTCATTAAAG
Source organism: Cynopterus sphinx (assembly GCA_030015415.1). Classification (NCBI taxonomy): domain Eukaryota; kingdom Metazoa; phylum Chordata; class Mammalia; order Chiroptera; family Pteropodidae; genus Cynopterus; species Cynopterus sphinx. The sequence goes on from CM057382.1 coordinate 123,966,180, forward strand.
TCATGTAGCTGTACCAGTTAAGTGCAAGCTTAAGGCTTTAACACAGAATCCTCAGAAAAAACATACGAGCTGAAAAGTCTGAGATTATTTTGTTCAAAGCCCTTCTTATAGAACTAAGAAAAAGCAAGCGACTTGCCCATGACCACATATGTTTTATGGTGAGTTAGAAAGCAGAATGGAGATGGTGGTTTCTATTATATCTTGTCACTCACGTGTGCAACTTAGTACTGACAATGTACTCTCTGCACTTGACCATCTTTGCTTATAAAAGAATTAAATTAAATGATTTCTAAACTTCTTTTCAATTCTAAAGTTACCTGACACATATGATAACTGCAGGTGGAAAACAGATTAGAAACAAAATGTAGAGAATATTATTTAATCTTTCTTTGGTAAAGCTATTAGTTTCCCAGTATAACTATACACATCCATTCTGATACAAGGCAGAAGTAGTAAAAATGGTCATAACATATACTGATTCTGTGATAATGCATACATTAAAAAAAAACAGACAGAAAATCAGGTGAAAAAATTTTTTTAACGTTAACAAATTCTGCTTTAGGTGAAAACTTCTTGTAGATTCTGGTTAACTAAAGTAATCATGAAGTTAAAAGTTAAAAAAAAAAATTCTCATTTCCAGTAAACAAATAGAAAAATCAAGAAAGATTAAACAACAGAATAAATATGCACTGATTCAAATGTATGGATGTTTATCTTAAAACTATCAGCAATATGATAAAAAATATATATACTAGGAGGAATCTGTGTGTATAACATATATAGCTGAGTACGTACTCAGTGTCATCACTAAGACTTACAAATGGTTTATATTGTACTATAAATGTCTTTAACAGGAAACTGGGCCTGTGATAAATCCATCCTTAAACTCTGAATGGTAACATGATATATTTAACATGTAATAACTTATGTTCCAACACAGCTTTCCATATACAAAAACAAATGTATCCTCCCCAATTAAGACCATCATCTGAATTTATTGAAATGAGTTTTATATGCCTGCCTCTGTACTACTCAGATATAAATAATTTTATTATAAAAGAAACATGACACTGACATGTAAGCACTCAATTTTACCTTTTATAACAGGCACTCCATCTCTATCTGACACAACAATAGCATGGAGCCCTTCAACACTAGAAGAAAAAAAAAAGTTAAATTATTATAAAACATTTCATTTTCTGAAATTATACCTTAAAATTATAATGGTATTTTTCAAGCATATTTCTGAAAAACCATGGAAACTCAATTATTGATAGCATAAGCTCCTGTTTGCCAAAACTACTCCAGAAATTGAATGCGTATTTATGACATGTTCTTAATCTTTACAAACTTATGTAGTTTATAAATAAAAAATCTAAAATACAGCTGATTCTCCTTAAATTGCTAATTATTATTACAAAAGTATGACAGGTTATCAGTAGTGGTTATAATGACAAACAGATTTATTCTCATTCATTCCAATATCAAGTGTCCAGTATTTGTGGCACTTAATACTTATAATACGATGCTAAGCAAAAATTTAAAAAAGTTGCTGCCCTCACAAAACTTAATCTAAAAGGAGAGTGGCTATCAATCAAAAAATCCCCAATATAAAAAATATAATACTACACAGTGCCATTCAGAGATCTGTACGGACATGAAAACCTATCAAAGTGGGGCTTGATGTAGACATTTGGGTCAGAGAAGGTTTCTCTGAGGAAGTGATAGCTCGGCTGGGGTGTTATGGCACTGATTAAGAGAAGACGTGCAAAGATTGTTCCTTCTAGGGTGAAGGAACAAAATGGGAAGGATGAAGGTCATATGCAGCAATCCTGTCAGCCATGCCTACATCAGCAGCGGTAAGCAGAACGGTCAAGACGATAGCTCTGAAGTTAGACCTGGGTTCCATTCGGGCTCTCCTGCTTGCTATTTATGCTGCCTTGAGCCAGTTATGAAACTTAAGCCTCAGTTCATTTGGCTTTGTGAAATTTAATAAAGTAATGCATGCAAAGTAGAGGCTGGTACACAGTTATATTATCATTAGTTAACATCCATCTGCATACACTGACAAAGACATAACTTATCAATGCAGTTTAAATATTTAATTATTAGTGAGAATCACTAGAGCACAATAGTGCTAAAAATTATAATAGGACACATTTACACACAATCTATAGCCTCCTAACTATCTTGTAATATCTGTAGATTGCAACTCAGAAATATGTTCAGTGTTCCTACTATAACACAGAATTGACCACTCCTTATTGTGTTAACCTTAATATTTTAATTTAGGAATAAAGAAAATTCATATTAACTTAAGATACTGAAATTAAAATTCTATTAATCCCATTGTCAAAAACTTTTAAATCAGAGGATTATTAAAATTTGAGGAGAAAATGTTACAAGGCCATTTATCTGTCTTACATTAAAAATAAGAATGATGAAATCACTGTGTATAAATATTTACTGGTACTATTTTCTATTATCATTCAATTCTGAAACTATCTATGGATTAAAACATAACCTATAAGATTAATACATAAATATATTCTTCTAAGTTAAAAACTAGGTTATATAAAAATATATCCTACAGATACTTGCATACCCACAAATCACTTTGTGCAGTTATTAATAGCAACACTGCTTGAAATAGAAAAAGGCTGGAAACTTAACTGTCCATCAAGAATAGGTTAAATAAGCTATGACACACATACACAGTGGGATATTCTGCAGACAAAAATAATGCAGCAGTTCTTTATGTGCTGGGAGGAACTGATCTCAAAGTTAGACATATTAAGTGAAAAAACAGTTCTGAATAGTGTATGTAAGAAGCAACTTACATAATAACTTATGTAGACATAGGTGTGTGTACGTAACAATGGACTAAATGTTTGTGTCACCTCTCTCAAAATTCATGTTGAAACACTAATCCCAACTGTGGTGTTATTCTGAGGTGGGACCTTTGGGGGTAATTAGGCCATGAGGGTGGAGACCTCATGAATGGAATCAGTGCCCTTACAAGAGGCTAGAGAGTTACCTACCTACCCCTCTCCCTTTGTGAGGCTATGAGAAGTCTGCAACCTGCAGCCCAAAAGAGGGCCTGCATCAGGACCTGACCATGCTGGCACCCTATTAGCAGACTTCCATCCTCCAGAGCTGCGAGAAATAAATTTTAGTTATTTATAAGAAATCCAACCTATGGTATTTTGTTATAGCAACACACACTAAGACTTCTGCGTATGTCTGTAAATATGTGTTTGCTTGTAGGCGCATAAAATATCTCTGAAGGTAACAATGTGTGTTTATGAGAAGGGAACTGGGTGGCTGGAAGGCAGGAATGGGAAGCTTCTTACTCTATGCCCTTCAGTTAGTTTTTGCATAGTAAACTTTATGAAAGTATTACTCAAAAAATAAGCAAATTAAAAAACAGGTGAAGAGTACTACAAAAATGTTTAGAAATATCTGTGTCACCATAAGTAGCTTTTTTCTTTCTATAGTAATTAACCTAAATGCTAACTAATGCACCAACAGGAGTTAGAAACAGACTTTCTTTTCAATGGATTGCAAATTCACAAAGATAAATGTCCAACAAAGTAGAAAAAATACACACAAACTTAAAATACCCAATTAAAGAAATCAGGTCACAAATATAAAAGGTATTTCCAATTTTACACAGTCAACAAAGAATAACATGAATACATTTTAGTAATAATTGAAAAAAAATATGCATTAATAGGTACACAATTTAAGATGGAATAAATTAAATTTTGTGAAATAGTCTGCAGAAATCTAAACCTTAAAGCTTGCTAAAACGAATGCTTTTATTTCAAAAAACTGTTATATTAATATTCAAAGATATCATATTTAGTTTTAGTCATATAATGATGAAACACTTGGCTATTTTAAAACACATAAAGTTGTAACTATTAAAGCCTAAGACTGCTCTGGATCACAACTAGATTTTAAAATACAAGTCTAAAAATTAAACTTGCTGGAGATAAAAAAAAAAAAAAAACACCACATACATTAACATCTGCAGCTGTCTGAGTTGGTTGTTGAGAGCAGTCAAATGATTATAAAAGCATGGACCACAAGCTCTGAAGCCAGGCTGCCTGCATCATAAACCCTTAACTTTATATATATATAGTAACAAATCAAAGTGTACATTCTACTACTTTTCTTTATAAGTGTTCAACATCATTATTTCTTCATTCTTATAGGATTCAATAATCCGACTTTCAAGAAATGGTCATGAATAGGAAATTAAACTGGTCTTAGTCATGAAAAAAATCCTTTCCTTCCATTATGAAAAGATTTTCATTATGTTTTTACAAATATCATTTTAACAATTATCACCTATGCTTCTGTTCCTCTATTTTGTCTCCAGTGTGGAATTTCTCCCCTTCTCCACCATCACCAATTTTAGCAGCCTTTCAATATACTATGCCCAACAACGTAAATACAGATTAATATAGAAAGCCCTCCTTTTTGTACTTATAACTTGGACACATTTCAGTTGTCAGTTTAATTAAATAACACCACTCCCCCCTCAATAGTTCCAGGTCAAATTTCAATAAGTATGGTATATTAACTGAATAAGTGTATAAAGTACAAACTTCTCTAACTCTTCTGGTCATAAGTCACTATGTAAGTGGTTTTATAAATAACAGATGGGCATTGTGATCATTAACCAGTCCATCACTTCTTTCAAAGTATATCGGTGACTGGTCACTGAGCATGTTACTCAGTTTATGTGAGAGCAAAGTATATAGTTTTAGCTCATCTTTCTGTGATATTTAAAAAATAACTGAAATAAGGCCAATAAAGATGAAATACGGCAAAGAAATGAAAAGTGATAATGCTGAAAGTGAAATCTAAATAGAAAGCAGAGTTAACAAAGAAATAGCTGGCTGAGGGAATATTGACATTATCATTGCTGTGAACGAGATGTGCAGCCAGAGGAACTTAGCGAAGGCAGACTTATTGACATAAATGAGGAAAGTGGCTGTGATGAAAAGAATGAAGATATCTCAGAGGAAGCGACGCTGGCAAAAAATCTCACATTAAAGAACTCTTGAGACGTTTTACAACACAGAAAGCCTAAAGGACAAAAAGTTGGACATTGATCCAAACTTAAAAAAGAGTATGCCAATTTGCCAAAGCATAGAAAAGATGCCTGCTCTTTACCTTAAAGTTATAGCTTTCATATATCTTAAGGTATATGAAAAGAAGTAGGCAAACACTGTTCAAAGTACTCTTGGTAAGTTTTTAAATGTTTCTACTGTTTTAAGTTATAGTGAATTAAGTAAATACTAGTTTTAATATTTGTTTCCAGTCCCCTAAATATAACAAACGAGAGATTTTAATGTTTTGACAAAAACTTTTAAAGGTCACAAAAAAAAGCTAATTTTTCCCATTGATTATAAAAATTGCTTTGGATAATTTCAGCTTATGTAGTCATTGTTACGGCCCTGCACTACTGTGCAAAGCTAGGACTGCCTATATTGCTAATCACAAGGTCAAGAACAAAAATCAGCAGCTGGTTTTTAGCTTGCCAATACTAAGAGGAAAAGAGTAAAATTAAATTTAAGTATTGCATTAACATAAAGTCAATGGTAATTATTTAATACTTCAACAGTGTTTTATTCCTGAAAATGGAAAAAATATATAAAATAAAAATAAAAGATAATATCATTAATCACTAGTGGTCTGTAAACAGAGTAAAGGCACAAGTCAACAGAAAAGGCCACACCAAACAATTCAAGAAAAAATCCAAACAAGGTTTTTTTCCCCCTACCTACAGAAGTAAACTAACAACTAAAACCTTTTTAAACTTCAAACAGATTTGGAAGATAATAAATTAAAAGAGAAATAAAAAGACTTTGGCATATATTCTACTGTATTCTCTCACCAGTTATTCAGTTATTCTGGAACGTGGAAATGAACGTCTCAAATTACGTTCCTCTCTTTCATGTTTTTAACTCCAAGGTATCATTTTACATTAAACTAAAAGTGAATTTTAATTAAACTAAAGCAATGTCATTTCAATCAGTAAAATTTCTAATATGTAGTTTCCTGTCCTTGATACAAAAGCCTAATTTATAAAATGTTATATCAAATGGTCTGTGTGCAGGCAAAAGAAAGCCTTCTGAGTTTTCCAAGTATAAAATGTTGTCTAAATCTAGTATTTTTGGGTTTTACAAACTCAACAATTAGGTCTTAAAGGCATTATTAAAAATAAAGACAAGTTCTTAGATTCCCCCCCCCACCCAAATTACTCTACTTCAAAGTATAATCCAATAAACTGCTGACAGTATATTTGAAAAACTCTACAGTGCCAAGAAACCTAATTTCTAGTCCTCTGGCATCCACTTGATGTTTAAGCTGGGATAAATCTTGTAACTTCTTTAGGTCCCATGTTATTTATCTGCAAATTATGTCACGTTAGGTATTTGAAAGTGCTAAGTAATAGCATAATATACGTATAGTATTAGTCTAAAATAGCTAAAAATACTAAATATTTAACAAAATATGTTATATAGAATTTATATTGTAACAAATTAGCAATTTTTTACCTTGGTAATTTTTTATACAGGAATCGCTTTAGGTCCTGAAAGAGAATATAAAAATAAATCACATAATAATAGTATGCCTTGCACTAACTCTTTATATCCTGTCCTAGCCACATTTCAGGTACTTTAAATCATAATTCATAACCTTTCTTTTTTTTCTAATTTTAACACTAGTTTTGTGACTAGGAGCTAGTTAACTAACCCTTTTCTCTAAGCCTTAGTTTCATTTGTTAAGTAGGGATAATAATAGAATTGATGTCATTATACTGTTTTTAAAGTTTATGAGATCTATATAAGTGATTAGTATATCTGAAAATGGAAAACACAAATATATATTAGCTATAAAACTAGATCATACTTTTCCAATTTCACATCCTGCTGCTACTGTTGTGTTCACTTGAGAATATATTATGAATCCTTCCAAGTCTATATGCATACATTCTTATATCACCTTAACAATCTTTTGGTAAGTTAACTTCAATTTCCTCACATGACTAAAGATATAACTATGACAAGGATTTAGCATGGAACATAATTAGGATGAAAGTAATAGAAAACTATTTTATTTATCTAGGGGATTTCTCTGACAACCCAGGTGTCAAATATGAGTTCTACATATATAAATTAGATCTACTATTTTGAACCTCAAATCCCTACTATTGTTCAAATCTGAAATTTCATTTTATTTCATGTCACCACGTTTACCTTTGCTCTCATTTTAAACACACAAAAAACCTCAACTCATCATGTTTCACCTGAAATTCAGATTTCCTCAATCTCTTATTTCCACTAATGGCACTACCAAGCCCGTTTATTCAGGTGACACTAAGAGTAATATTTAACCCTAATCTCAAATTTGTCACTTTTAAATCACTCGAGAAGTCAAATGTTTTTAAACTGATCTCTTCTCCTTTTCAACTGACATTTTATTTATTTTCATTTTATTTTTTATGACTTGCACTAGCCTAACTGGCATGCTGATCTCCCATTTCTATTCTATACAGTTCTACACCGTGCCAATAGCGGTATTATTCTTCTCGAAAGCCATAATTGCAGTGATCTTCAACTTCAGGTATGGATAACACATAAGGTGCATTAATAAACAAAACAAAAAACCCACTGATGCCTGGGTTGGAGATGTTCCCAAGATGACTCCTTAGGCAGCTGAGGTTGAGAACCAGTGTCTGAAAGCTTTCCATTGTTTATTACATTAAAATTCTTTAGACATTCAAGACTCTCTACAATATGGTTTACAATTAAGTGTACAGTCCTGCTTCCTACCACTCCCTCATACATATCTGCAGCCCCAGCTAAAATGGACTACTTATAGCTCTTCCACACACACCTCTTTCCTATCTAATTCTGTTTATGCTATCATTTTACTAGTAATATTTTCTCTCATTCTCACTTTTAAAAAAACTGCTACCCATCATTTAGAGCTAATCTCAACGGCCATATACTCCAAATAGACTTTCCTGATAAACACAAACCAATGTAATCCCTTCTCTCCTTTGCACTGCCACACAATGTGTGTGTGTGTGTGTGTGTGTGTGTGTGTGATCACTTGTCTACTATTTTCTTAAACTATCAAACCCTTAAGGAGAGAAATTATATGTTAATCATCTTTATTTCACCTACAGCCCTTATTACAGCAATGACTGCAAGGCAGATAGATGCTCAATAGATATTTACTAATGTCATTATGCCTGAATAATGTTTCAAAATATAATGAGATACCCCAAAATGGAGTGATAAAGGCATAAAAAGTTGCTTAATGTTGAAACACATAATCCTGCAACCTAAAAAGAAAAATCAGACTCCTATTAACGCTGAATGACTACTGTAATAGTTAAACGCGTGGACTCTGGAGCCAAACTGCTTGGGTTGGTATCTTGACTGCACAAATACTAGCTGTGTAACCTGAGGTAAGTTACTTGATCTTTCTGTGCCTCAGCAGTCTCATCTATAACACAGGAATAACACTGCTTACATTCCTAAAGTTGTTTTTAGAAACAAGTACATGTTCAATATTTAGAACCAGGATGTATGTAAGCAAAGTAACAAGATATAAAATATTAACTCTAGTACAAGTATTAATTTCCGGCTGTTTCTATTAACTAACACAATTAAGTTACCTAAACTTAGAATTTGGCTTTTGCTGCTGTGAAGAGGTTATCAGTTGGAAATCACCTCAAAATGCTACAATGAACCCAGAAAAACATCATGACCACTGGCTGGGAAGAAAAAAAAAAAAAAACGGATTTCAAGTAGCAAACTATTTAAAATTGAAAGGATAAATATTCAGAGCCTCTCTACGCCGGCAGGGGTGTGTTGTGAGAAGGAGGCACCTAAGTGTCCCGCAGCCCAATTCCGGGCAGAAACTCAGGGCCCCAGAGAATTCATGCACATTAACCTAACTCCAGGTCCTAGAGAAAAATAAAGGTGTGGAGGGACAAAACGAACACGAATTTCTACTTGGGAAGCACCCACTCTCGCCGCCCAGGAGCCTCCTCCAAACTCCCCACCCTCTCCTTCCTCTTCTGCGGGGGTGTTAACTCACATCCGCCATGACGAACCCCTTTCTCCCGCAGGTTCAATATCCACGCCTGAAAGAGAAACTCCTGGTGACGCTCCGCTCAAGGCTTCCTCGCCCTCCCTACCACCACCCTAATAAGCGGGGTTAGCTCTCATCAGAGTCAGGCATGAGTCCGCGGCTCTAGGACTGGCCGCAGGAAGATCGATTGGAAACGGAGTTCCCAGATGTGCCCACACGGATAGTCGGGATGCCTGACCTCAGCCAACTCGGCCTCCCAGCCCTCAAGGTCTAAGGCCCAAAATAAAGGGGACAGGGCGTCCTCTCCTCTTCCTGCGCACCGCCCGCGCCACCCGCGGGGTCCAGGCCTGAACCCCGGGCACAGTGGCTCCAGTTACCTGTTTCTGGGCCGCCTGGTTCCCTAGGCAGCAGGGTTCCCGGCTACCTGCTGTCCTTCAGGTACAACTTCAGAAGCAGCTTCCTCAGAAAGCCAACCTCACATGACTTGTGACCTCCTCTATGCTCCCGGAAGCATTTCCTACGCCTCCGTCGCCTGGTGACACGTGACTTCCGGGAAGGCGCGGCGGGACCTGGGATGGCGCGGCCGTGCGTGCGCCGCGCCCCGCCGCGCCCCGCCGCGGCTGCCCTCTGCGCATGCGCAGACACCTGGGCGTCGGGACCCCGGCTGCGCCGCAAGGGCCGGTTGCTGTGAGGTTGTGGCGGCAAAACCCCTTCCTGGGAAAGCATGCTAGAAGACATTTTTGGGGGGCGGAGAGGGTGTATTAAATTTTATTAGTTTTGCTGGGCCCGTTACCTTAAAACCTGTTATTTCAAATCGAACCCTTGCAGAGATGGTGTTGCAAACTGAACGGCAAGCAGATGGCCCGGGATCGCAAGTCACAACGTCCATAGGTTTCAGACCCGTTTCTTTAAGTCTGTTTTGGCTTTCCCGTTTTTTTTTCCACCACCCACTGCTCTACTCGAGGTCTTGTCTAGGTCGAATGGAGCCGTGGGCTTTCTGGAGTTCTCACGCTGATGGGTGCGCCTCAACGTGGGCAGACATTGGATAACCTTTATTGGCTCTTGAATGAGAGGGCTGTGCACGTTAGAACTGCCCTTGTCGTTTTCGTTTGGTGTCTTGCTTGTTTGCACATTCAACAGAGACTGGAAAAGGAGGTCTGTGGGAACTTGTTGACGACTTATCTTCAAACCAATCCTTAACAGGAGAGCAAGAAGAATTAACTCTAGCCCAAGAAGTAGTGATAAGAATTGGATACTTCCCAGTTATTCCTGGAAGATGAAATGGTAAACGACAAACCTCCCAAATGTCCCAAGTGACTCATTATAAGTGAATTTAACAGTTCCGTAGCAATTGACATCATTGAAGATCACTTTTTTCCTTATTCAAACCCTTTGTTTTCTTAGCTTCTGAGACACAGCTGTTTATTTTAGACCCTCATGTACTCTAGTCTTCCAACTTTTAAATGATGGCATTTAAAGCTTGCCTTTAGTTTCTCTGCTGTTTTTCTCTTTCCACGGTGTCCTAAGGATATGAGTCTTAAAATCCACCTTTCGTCTGAGTTCTAGGTTCACATTTTCCATTGCTTGTTAGATACTGGATAGATATTTCTATGTACATGTCTTACTGTCAGCTCTACCTCAAAACCTCTAAAAGGTTCTCCAATAAATCTCCTTCTGATGTATGTCTGTGTTGGTTTTGTGATTCTACTAGTCAGGTATCAGGTGTGCTCTTTCCTCACATCATCTGTATTTTTTCAATTCTTTGTTCAAACCATTATTCTATTCAGCAAGACTATATCAACAGCCACTTAATGGCCAGATAAACCTTCCTAGAACCATACAAATTAATGCTGCTCAAACAAATCTTTAGTTGTGTACCACTGCAGACAACTAAGTTGACAGTCTTTAATCTGGCATCTTACATATTGTTTTACTTCTGAACACATTCTGATGTGAATCATACTCCAGCCAAATTGATTATGTCACCCTTCCATCAACATGACTTTTCTCACACTGGTTCAGGAGGTTCCTTTCACCTAATATGATTACTTTTCTTGTAGGGGAGGACAAATTTCCTCTTATCCTCTTAGGTTCTGTGGCTGGGCCTAAGGATTAAACTGACATAGACAACAGGAGGAAAATTATACAAATTTATATAGCATATTGATGTGTATATAGGAGTCTTCAGAAGGAAATGAAAATCTGAAGAAGCTGTTAGGCCCAAAAGTTTATATACATTTTTACACAAAGACAATAAATTGTGGGGATGTGACAAAGGGCTTAAACTTAGGGCAGTAAATTGTGTGACAGTGACTATTGAATATACTGGGGAAACTAATGGGAGATAAAGGTTATTTTATTAGGTTTCTTTGTACAGGTCCATTTTGGCATCAATTCCCTGTCTCCAGTGATAGGAATGTTCTCTTCCTGGTAGAGGGAAGGCACCTTTGTTATGGAAAATTTAATGACCAGTGTTAAGTAGAAAAGAGGTCAGAGAGCCATTCCTACTTCTATTTCTTAATGCTTTCAGCTCAAGACGATATGCTGAAGTTGCATATTTTGCGGTGGCATGTGCTGAACCCCTTCACTATTTAAATCTCATTTTCTTGTAACACTTTCTCACCTATCATTCTCTTAAATGCCACTATATGCTACCAAAAAATAGTATTTGTGCACAGATGTCACAGTTTTGGTTTCCTGAATGAGACCATAAAGTCTAGAAGCCTGGAGCATGCTTTATATATTTTTTTTCCAGTTTCTTGCACTCAGCAGGCACTCATTTGACATTTGTGGAATAAAAGTGATTAAAAGAAACCATAAATCGGCCCTTTCTCCCTTCCCCTACTCCCCCACCCACATTTAGAAACAAGTAAAACTATGAACTCTAGCAAGAATTTTTTAATCTCTGGATATGCTACTTTTCATTTTTACAAAATTCTCCACCTTAATTACCTTAATCAATGGTAGCTGACCTGGAAAACATTTTTTCTTCCTCTTGAGTGGCAAAAAGGGAGGGCATAGCTTTCCAAAAATCTCCAAACATCACTATGTCCTCAAATAGAAAGAACTAATAAGATTTCTAATTTCCAAATGTGACAGTTTCTGAATTACAGCATGTTAATGGGAGAGTTCCTTATGTACTTAGATTGATCTATTTGCATTTGCTCATTAATACCACTGATGTTAGTTTAGGACTAAGGGAAATATTTACTGTTCTAAAAGATGATCAGCACTATGTACCAGTTCGCCAAAGTGGGTGTACCAGATGATCACCGAGGTTCAGGAAGAAACTAATGGAAATTGTACATACATGCACACAATGTTTATCTCATTCAAATTTTCTATTTTACTATGTACACTTCATACTTGTAATATTATATAATTAATAAACATATACATTAAAGTTCTAACTTTATTGGTTCAATCAAAGCCTTTGTTTCTGCTCTTTAACTTGAATTTCTCTTAGCTGTTGTATACAGCAGATCTCTACTTTTTTTAAATTCTGCTTTCCTATCAAAAATTAACAATCATCTGGATTTAGGCTGGCTCCACTGTGTGAAAATTCTGGTTGGTATTCAAAGGTACATGGGGAGAAGAGTGTTGCAGATTCTCCTACAAAAATGAAAATTTTATCACAAACTGTCCAAGTTGGATATCCAGTCATTTTTATTCAGGCCGTGGTTCAGTATTTGGCCCACTGAGGATACAATTTTAAGGTCACATGCAATAACAACTTGCTCTTCTATGCTACCATCCATTGTCACCAAACCCTGGACTTATGCTGTCACCTCAGAAATCACTAGTTCCCCTTATCTCTAGCTTAGCTTACATCGAATAGCCAGTGGAATGCACTTGTCAACATCAAAGTCCCCTACCAACTTTAGTGCCTAAACAGAACCTCAACTTTGAATGAGTTAAATGAGTAGTCTTCATGCCTATGCCTAAACTGCTGGGTTAAGCTGGAGAAAATACAACTAAACAGGTTGTAAATTCTGTCACCAACCTGGAATCCATAGAAATCCTACTTCTTCACTAGTCAGGTGAATCAGTGAAAATGATTCCTTCTAATTATCTTCATTCTAAGCCTCTGCTTATCATTCGCTCTCCCTCACTTTGCATACCCTATTTCACCAAGAAAATGCAAACTATATCATCCCACTAGCACTACAAATCTACCTGCATGTATCTATTATCCTCCATGCATTCCTTTCTAGAAAAAAAAAAAAAAAAAAAAAGCCAGCGTTGTCTCTTAGCTCAAGTAATTCTTACATTTTTGTAGTGGATCCTTTATCCTCTGAACATATTAGGTATTTAATGCTATTATCTCTCTTTTTCTCTATCTTTACTCTTTTACTTTCTATTTGCCCCTTTCCATCAGATTAATAAAAATTGGTAAGTTCTCTCTGGTAATAAATAGAAAGTTCTCATAAAATTAATAATAATTAGAAAAACAAACAAAAAAAACACCAGCCTTCTTTAGATACCACCTCCTTTTCCAGCTACCACCATTTTTCTCTACTCACTTTATAGCCAAATTTTTGAGACATTTTTAATTGCTGCCTCCATTTATCCCAAATGTAATCCCGTTTCTCTTGATTCTGCCTCCTGGATATCTCTCAAATTCACTTATCCATGTTTCTACTCTGGTTTAAGATATGATCATCTATCCTTGGACAGTAACTTCCTACTTTTCCTACATTCACTTTTGCCTTCCAGTCTTCTCTGCACAGCAACTAAAATATTTTGAAAACTCAAATCTTATCATGTAACTCACTCCTTAAAAATCACAGAAGTTCCCTATTTACTTAGGATAAAGTACAATTATTATCATCATGTTTTATATATAATCTTACGGGATCAGGCCCCTATTTTAATTCTGATTTATCCTGGCTTTCTTATGCCATAATCATACAAGTTTGTTCTCATTTCTGTAAAGTTTCTATGACTTTATCAACTTAGCATACTTTGCCTGAAATATTTCTCCAGCATGCTTATCTTTTGGGTTTCAGTTTCTGGTCACTTTCTCAGAAAAACCTTCCCTGGTCTTCCCAGAGTAGGTTAAGTTTTCTAGATATATGCTCTCACTATACCTTGTAATTTTCTTTATACCATTCATCATCATTATAATTATTTGATTTATCTTCCTTGCTAAATGTAAATTTCATAAGCTTTTTTTTTTGTCTTGTTCTGTGTCTTGTTCAACACTCAGCTCACTGGGATATGGTAGGTATTCATATATTTATTGAGTGGTTAAATGAATGAATGAAAGGCCTAATTAAGAACAGAAAACATGATAAAAACAAATTCTTTACAGTGAGAACAGACCTTTTTATTCATATTTAAGATAAACTGCAGAGACTGAAAGACAAAAATTCATCATATATCATTCAGTAGAACATTCATTAAAAATCAAAATCATTTTCTTTAACAGAGTTCTCACACAGAAAATTTTATTTTATATAAGTCTGATATAACATTAAATATTTTACAAATCAGACATTTCATTTTTAAATCTAATTATATAATCCTGAATGCACTAGAACCAAATAAAGTCAAGATGTCCTTTACCAGTTTCACTTAACTTTTAAACAAGGCTTCCATTAAATTCCATCACACCTTGAAAATTAACTGTAGCTTTTAAAAACATGATTTAAACTCTTAATGGAAATTCTTATGTAGCAATCCAAAAAAAAAAAAAGGTAAGAAGCATTTCTTAATACAAATAAATTACAAAATATTCGTGTGTGAGTTTCTTTCTTCTCATTGGCATAGTCATCCAATTCCAAAAGAATTCATTTTGAAATTGATGCTTAAAATACCCAATGTCATGGGAAAATCCTTATTATTTTAATGGTGCTCTTAAATGGCAAAACAGGATATCAGAGTAGATTGTCCTGATTCCTGTACTTAAGTGAATGAGCCCTGTCACATTCATGCCAGCTGTCTATCATCGGCTATGCAGTTTCTAGACAGCCTGGCAACCAGTAATCCCAATTTTCAATGGTAACATACTAAACTAAGACATTTCAATAAACACTTCTTACCCATACACATTTCCAGATTGCTAAATACAGAGAGGTACAATTATATTTGAAGTAAGGGCCTTATAATAGGAAAGTTTTAAAATATAAAAAATATCGCAGAAAGAATTCATGTCAATGAAATTCTGTGGTGTGATTTTCAAAATTAGCAATAAGACTATCCACTCATAATGGAAGCCCTGCTCTGTGCAAACGTTGTGTTGTATACATTAAACAATCACACATTTGAGGTAATAGCTGGAAAAAATATATAGTTATATATATACAGCTATTCACAAGACACATCCACAGAATATTCACAAGTCTATTGGCCCCCCCAAACCAGCAGATAATAAAATTAAATAAGTAATCACGTACCAACAGGAAAAAAGTTACACACAGGGAATTTACAAAAAAATGTGGCTACATAGTCCTTAATATAAGGAGTATATTTTGAATTATGTTTTGAGGGAAAATGAAATGTTTCTGCTTATTTGAAAGTATCTATTTAATAGTAATGAAAGCAAAAAGGAAGCCTGAATTCTAGGACTGTGTTGCCTGCCAGATTATTAAAGGGATGTACAAGAATTCCTTGAAGATCCTTATTTTACCCATTTTTTCTGTGTAATTAAAAATTAGAATTAAAAAAAATTGGAAGTTATTATCAGATGACTGTTTTCTTTACCAGTTTATAGAGAATTTTATGGATTTTAACTAGGCAGTGGTCCAATGCGGCCAATAAAGATTAAAATTCTGATTTATTATTCATTTTTGGAAATTTTTCTTTCAGTTGAGAAAAATTATTAATGCCCTTTTAGTTTGCTAAGCCCAGTTTGCTAAGACAGTAGTAATATGGGTAGTACTAAACCCACGCTTCATATGGGGAAGCTAAATAAATGCACAAATTCTCCATTTGAACCATTTGGTCCTTTGACGTAATACTTACTCAACTGGAAAGATGGCTCATTCAGTCCTCAGGCCAACATCAAGAAATATTTCCTGCCTTAACACAGGGGAGATTTATTTTTTTATGAATATGAAGGAGTACATTATTAAGTAATATTAAATATGCCACATTAAATAACAGCTACATTTTAAATATTGCAGATCCACAAAGGGAACTCAACATGTTAATCATTTCTCTTGGTAACTATTTTACATACTAGTAACTGAAGATTTAATAGGAAGAAAACTTTAAGCATAAAAGTGCAATTAAATAAAGGACTGGAATTCCACGTTACTGTTCCTGTGAATGCCTGAGTTGACACAGCAGCAGAATGGCTTAATGCACTGGCATATGCATATATTTACATATATATATGTGTGTGTGTGTGTGTGTGTGTGTGTGTGTGTGTGTGTATACACACACACACACACACACACATATATGCCTTAAGAACTTTCTTTTCTCTATCAAATCTCTGAAAATCATAAATAAGCATGTAATAGTTGTGAGAAAAAATACTAACTTAAACATTCAAATGCAATGTTTCCAAAATACAGTGTTTTCACCTATTAGACAAACTATAATTTGAAATTTCTCATTGTTGTGAATTCTCAGATCTGATAAAAATGAAATCTGAAACTTACAAATTCCCCGATTTGATCAAAATTACTTCTGAAACTTACTAGCAACAGTCTATTTGGAAAGCAAGGAATCAAAAAAGCAGAGGAAAAAGTATTATTTATTTTCCTCCAAAATCCTTACAAAGATATTGATGTTTGTGTATGTATATAAAAAGGGATAAAAATATAAAGTATTATTAATATATTTGCCGCCAAACTTCTAAAATACCAGTAAGAGAAGCTAGCAAAACAATACTTAAAGAGAGGGCAATCATTAAAATGAACAGTACAAGTTTTCGAATAAAATTGTAAAGCTCATGTAGTTAAAAATAAGAACAAAATGTTGGTATTTTTAAGAGTGGCAAACATGAAAATCTTACATCTCAATATAGCTAAAGTCTTCTTACTTTATAGGTAATAACCCAAAATTCTAACACACTTGGTTGGGCCTTTACACCATGATATAGGTGACATTAAGAACTTAATCTTTACTTGCACACTCTATATGTAGCTTAAGTTGTCAGGCACTCAGTCGTTTCCCCCATGTGTTTGAAAATCTTATTTTATCAAACACATTACCCCAAGCATTTCATGAAGTGGAATGGAATGTAGCAATGCAACTGAAATATAATACTGTCCAAAAGCCATGTATGACTTCATTTATAACTTAACTTGATAATTCTATCTATCTCCTTAAAGCCAGGATTAAGGGAAAAAGAATCAGTCAACAAGAGTTCAATTCACAGAAGCATCAATCACAATTATGTAAATTTCCCATTAAAATGGAAAATAAATGGATGAAATTTTTCATTTCAATTTTTTAAGTTTTCTGATGATGCACATGAACTTCCAAAGTTAATTAGAATGCTATTGCCTTTTTAAACAATTTATTCTACAGGCTAAAGAAAATATTTTAAATGTATCTTCTTTTAAGCACTGCTATTTTTTAAAGGTAGCATTTCTAAAAAAAAGTTAGTTAAGCTTAGCTGTCTGCTTTTCTCAGAATAATATGTTGTTTAGTTTAAACTACTGATTCACTCAGGTACTTTTATTGACTCACCTGGAAAGGGGATATAAGAATATTTTAAAAAGATTTGTCGTTTTAAGTTTCAACAAATGCTGTAAATTAACCACATTCAGAACAGTATCTTTAAACAAAATACTGACACTCTCAATAGCATGCTCTCTCTCACACACACAAAAACTACCAAAAATGTGTTCATGTTTCATTAACTGAGTATAAAGTAAAGTCATTAAAATATAGAATTATGAAACAAAGAAAATTAAAAATAAAATAATTTCTTACCCAATATACAGGCACCAAAGACTTCAATTTCCAGCTGATTTTTCAAATTTATATTATGAATTTAACTATAAAGAGCTTATTCCTACAGAATTAGTTGAATTATTCAATGTTGAATAGATTTGAGCTCAGAATTTTGTAAGGATAACTTGCTATAAATCACTATTCTATCTGATGCTATATTTCTGGCTCACTGTTGCATATGGCCAAACAGATCATGCGCTGATCAAATAAGTGTACTGTAATCTATTTATATGTTTATGAGTTGGCAATCAGGTTAAAAGGCACATAGCAAAGTGGTAATTTTTCTTATTACTTATTTGTAATAAGTAATAAGAACCCATTTACTTTTGTATCTTGCTTAAATGATCACTAAGAAGAAACAGCAAATTTCCGTGGGGGAAAAACAGGTAGATCCTTTTTTTCATAAATCTTATCAGTCTTCAAAGATAGATATGTATGAACATTTGGGGTCCTTTAATTATTGGGATTGCAAATTTACTATAATTTACTGTTGAAGACTTCAATATCTATATAGCCATTTCCTCATATTTTCTTTAAAATTTATCAGTATAGCATTTCATTTCTACACATGGCTTAGCAATTCATAAAACTAAATAAATAGCAAACTGATATTCTACACCAGTTCATTTATCTTGATATATATTTTGGAATATAATGGCAATATTAAAAATATCAATTCCCTCTAAGCTGATAATGCTACAAGACTTTAAACAAAGTTAAACAGCTTTTGTTTTCTTCTTTTGAAAGTTTCATTGTTTTAAACTCCACACATTTGACATCTGACAAAAAAATATACTTTTATCATAGAACATTTATTCCATAGACTTAAGCTGAAGTGTCTCATGGAGCTAAACACTAAAAGAACTAAAAAGCAATAACTGGACATACATAAAATGATCATTCCTTAAGTATTTACATGACAAGGAAAAAAATGGAGAATCGCTAAAACTGGAAACTGCTACAGATGTGATAATTCTCGAGACATTTTTAGTAATCATATAAACTCTTAAAGTGAAAATAATTGCAGAAGCATAACTAAAATATTAATTTTAGCTTTCAGTTTCTTATTATTTAAAGAAGTCAGTAGGTCATAAACAGTCCAAGATTTCAGGGACGAACAATTCAGTTTAGTTTTTAACATCAATATTTTTTTCTTTAGCTGTCATGATAAAACTAAAATCACAGGAAAAATAAAGAGTAGCTAAAAGATATAAATAAAATTCCAGTTCATCCTCCTTTATAAATACTGGTCAGCCGCTCCAGTTCTTTACAGTTTTCCATGCTCAAGGCATCCGCCTTCCTTCGGAGTCGATCATCACGGTATACTTTTGCTGCATATTGCATATCTGTTTCTATTAACAAACAAAAATATTTTGCTAAGTAAATAATTTATAACACCTAGTTGTTTAAACTCAAATGATGTTTCACAGAAGAAGCCTTTCAATATATTTCTATTAATTGACTTAAAAAAAAAAAGAAAGAAAAAGAAATCTAAGGGCTACTCTTAAAAGCCATACAGAAGCCTAGCATATAAAAGAAGAAGGAGCCGCTCTGGAAGAGAAACAAACAGAATCCTATTAACCCTTTCCTTCTACTCTGGTCCCCAATAGTTTAAGAACTACTGCTTTAAAGCATCACCTTGACTCCTTAGCCTAAAGATATCTGTTCTTCGATAATGCTTCTGGTTGTTTTCGCTGTGACTTTTCATTAAGGTTTTCATTAAGGTTTCAGACTACGTAATTATGCCAACGCTTGGAATTAGAAAATTTTGAAACCTTTTTCTGAGTTTGCTTGAGTTAAAACGATATATAATGATCTTACCAAAGGAACACAAATGAAAAAAAAAGCTTCCTCCACAATCAAAGTAGTGAGTACTTCTGAGGCTTCCTTCAGTATGTGGAGAGCATTACCAAAGAAAAATAAAGGAACTAGAAATTAAACATTCTTCAGGGAAGTTTTCCTTCTTATTTTACTGTTAATCTCAGCTATTTCACAGTTTGTTAGTACTTCTAAAGGGTGGCAGCACTTAGAGATGATGTAACAAAAAAGGAAAAAAAACTGGTTATTTTCTAGAAAACACTAACCAAATTAGGTACATCAGTCAGGATCACAAATAAAACATACTCAAAAGTATGAGTATATTCTAACTGTAAAGCGATCTTCAGGAATGATCTTTATTCAGATAATCAGACTTGAATTTAACAACTAAATCAAAATCACTCCACCCCTTTTATTTACAAATGAGGCACTTGGAAAATCCCTTTGTGGCTGATTCTTCCCAAATGAGGTAGAAAAACCAAAGTTCACAGGCCTAGTGAATAGCAGAGTCTCTTAACTGCCAGCCTAATAACCTTTCCATCATTTCAAATTACTGTTTTACTAATCTAGACATTAGAGTATTTAATAGAAATACCCTAGCAAAATAGAAAACCCTAGCAAAAGACTATATGTACATTGGCCAATAATTTTTTAAGAATATTTATAAAACAAGATAATCTCATCCCAAACAAGTGAAACATTCAATGAATTAACTAATGTTATACCGAGCCCCTCTCATTTCCATCTTCATTCAAAACCACTAACCCAACCCATAGATGTGAATTTGTTGCACTTTTTTTGAAAATTTCAAATCTATACAAAAGTTAAGAATACTTCAATGAATACCCTAAAAACCTTTACTTTGATCAATTTTTCACATTTTGCCAAATTTGTTTTAGCTCTCTCTACGATAAAGGCTGATGTTATTGTGGTTATTATTTTATAGAATCATTTGAGAGTAAGTTACAGACATTAAAACCTTTCATTCCTAATTACTTCAGCAAGTTTTTCTTAAAAACAAGTGCACTGCTATATAATTTTCAAATTCAAAAAATTAACAATAATATCTAATATGTAGTGCACATTCAAATTTCACCAACTGTCCCAATGATAGTATTATTCACTTATTCAATCAAATTTTTATTGATAACAATAACACAAAAGCCATTTAAGTCCTTGCTATGTGCCAAATACCACTGTTAGGCAACATATACCTTAAAACTTACCTCTCATTTAAGTACTGAGCTCCGATTTGTGCTAAGTATTCTAGAACAAACCTTGAGTGGGGAAATATACAGTAATCACTTCCCAAGACTTTGAATAAATTTTTAAATGTGAAACATTTGATAAACTTACTCTGTTGTCTTTCTTTCCAGCAATTATTTCGAATGTTAGTCACATAATCTTCTTCCACACTCTTTTCTACCTTTTGTAATAATATTCCTTTATATTCATTTTTAAAGTCCTTGTTGACATAATAAACGACACCCAAGTTTTCTGTCTGCATTTTAATAGTCTGCCCTGATCCGCTGTAAAAGAAATGCTTGATCATTATTTTTAAAATTAAAATTATACATTCTAATCTACTATAAACCAAGCTAACAATTAAAAATTAATAGGTTATTATTGGTTATCGTTTATTTACATTATCTCAAATTGTGAACCACTATCATTCATAAAAAAGTAGTCATATTTTAATATACTATACTAATACGTTCTTATAAGTTCTCTAATTTTTAGTTAATAAAAACCTTATTTGGAAGGAAGAGTTATTTCTTATTTTTAAATCAGCATGTTTTTAATACTGTAAAATCACTGGCAGTATGATTTTACAAAGTTTCCTATATGTTTATTGTATTACGCTAAAGTTTCCTTGAATGGATGCTGCATTAACTTTTTTTTGTGTCCTAACCTCTTATATATACAGTATATTGTAGGAAAACATCTCAGATAACAGAAAGAAATATTTGTTTTTATTTAATCAATATTTTATATACAGAAGCATGAAGTTTGTCCTTAATAACAGAAATCTATCAGTTCAATAAAGTTCTATTTTGTCTTTTGTTTTTTGACTTTAATGTCAACACATTACCTATCACATTAAATTGCTATCAATTTCAAATATAGCACTTGTCTTTATATACAATGGAAGTGATATAAACAAGATAAATTTATCAGTTGAATCACTATTTTTTAAAAATTAGACATCTTAAAATCTGAAATACTTGTAGTTATAAAAGATTTGGCACTTAAAAATTTAAAAGAGAACAAGGCCCTTTAAAGAAAGCCAGATAAGAAACAACATTTCTTTTTGCAACAGTTCACTTAGCTACTTACGATCTGGGATATAAGGAGTAAGGAGGATTAGAGACCATCAACTGGCTTAGCAATGACACGAGGATCAATACAATAATGGGCATCAGCTGGATGAACACAGAAAAGCCTCCCTATAAAAAAAATCATCAATAACAACTGTACTATAACTGTAGTTGTAAATAATCCAACAGCTGTCATACATTCTTAGAGGCAGAAAGAACAGCTGAGATCATCTGGTCCAGTGCTTTCAAATCTGCCTGAACATACCAACTTCCTGGGTTGATTCTTAAAAAGACAGCTTTCCAGGTGCTTTATCTAGTGATCCTGATTTGGAAACAGTGATATAGCCTGATCTTATTATACAGATTCTGTACGCATTAGGTTGTAAAACTATTTTTACTTTGGATTGAAGGTGAAACATGGAAGCTGATGAGTGGCAGAGCAAGAGCCCAAGCCTTTTGATTTCCAATCTAGTGCTCCTTCCACTTACCTTTCTACCTTATGTAATTTAATTGCTGTGTATAATTAGGTATAACTACATTAGAACAAGTAAAGTTACATCATCCTATTTAAATTTTTCAGTATAAATTCTAAATTCTTAAGAACCAACAATAAGAAGTTATCTGCAAAACATGCACACTGCAAGTTATCTTCACTATAATCACAGAATACTAAATCTGAAGGTGTCACATTGCCCAAACACCCTCAACTTGACTTCTACTCCTGTTCCCCCAATATCTAAGGAATATTCTAGTCTATTGAACACCCCATTTTCAGACAATTCTAATTGCTTTTCCTAAGCTGAAATTTGCCATTTTACAATTTCTAATCATATCATAAACATACATCTCCTCTTTCTTCTTCTCTTTCGTGTCCACTATGTCGATGTTGATGTTGATGGCTATAACCAGCTCGTCCATTTGAAAATGAATGCACACTACCTAGAAAATTAAAAGGTTAAATTAGGAAGATCAATAATTTCTTATTTTCTTCAATTTTAAAAAATTACTTAAAATAATGCGTGCTTGAGTAGTGAATGCTTCTTGCCGTCTCGTCTTGTAAGGAAAGTGTGGATGGAAACAGAAATGATTCTTCCCAGACTTTGCTCCCTTTAAAGTAAAGTAGTTCTTTCTTTCTGAAAACTTGAATACTAGTTCCTCCCTAATACTGCACACACAGAGGACTTTTGTGGTTGGTTGCTTTTATAAACCTTGGATAATTACTCTGAAACTCTGCTTTCTGCATTTATCAACATATCACAAATATTTCTAAAAATCAAAGGGCAGTGATCTAATTCATTTTTTAAAAAACAGCCATATTGATATACTACAGTATACGTGGACCACAACTTATTCAAATACTCTCTTGGTGGTAGACATTGAAGTTGTTTTCAAATAAGGGGACCAATGAGAAATGGCTACCACAAAGTAAGCCGTGTTATAAAAGCAAAGAACTGTGAATCAACTATGGAAAAGTCACTATGGAAAAGTCACTGAAAGATTTCTGACTGTTCTAGTCAGAATTATTAGTCTCAATAATTTTTCTGTGAGAGGTAATTATGTATTCTAATATGTCAAAATACAGGTTATAGTTTTAATCATTAATTTGTATGTACACATTCTCTTTTATTCAAGGATTCTTAACAAAACGCCCTATCGATACCACAATCTTTCTCAATAATCCTGAGAGCCACCAAGACCAAATTATATTGCTATGTTCATAAAGATTCTCCTAATGTTTAACTTAGCACCTTAAGGAAATGTTGTAAATGAGATGAGCTATAATTTTAAACACCTTGGAGGAGCTGCTTTTAATGAAAATTAGTTTCCACCCTAACAACAGTAAATGTAAGTAGAATTCAATATTACTTATGCTGGTACTACAAAATCCATTCACTTAGTGGTGTCTCTACAATATTTTACTTCAATAGCCTCGTTCAAGTAATTATTTCAATCTCAATGTCCTTTTAAAA
Source organism: Cynopterus sphinx (assembly GCA_030015415.1). Lineage (NCBI taxonomy): Eukaryota > Metazoa > Chordata > Mammalia > Chiroptera > Pteropodidae > Cynopterus > Cynopterus sphinx. The sequence goes on from CM057382.1 coordinate 123,990,325, forward strand.
ACTCACTTATTATACAACTTATATGCCAGACATTTTAATATTTTGGTGGAGAGTACCACCACATACATTCAAACTGGCAATGTAGAATGTTATTAGTAAAACACCCATAAAGGTCTTCAGAGAATCAATGCCAAACAGTAGTCCACAGCTGTAATAGCACTTAGCTAAGACGCTGCCACTAGATTTCCCACTTACACATCCTTCCTTCAGCTTTATACAAAATGTAGAATATCTGTACTCTTCAGTTCTTTTTCTTTTATAATTAAAATGTGTTCTTGGAAAAAAGGCAGACTTAGTAAAAGCAGTTAACTCTAATATGTTTCTTCTACCTTCATGAAGAGCCATCACAGGATTATAAAACTATAATAAATGTAGGGGAGGAGGTAGGTAAATCTCTAAGTAGCCAACAGAAGATAAGGACCTCTAGCTTCATAAAATATAATATTTATAATTCCCATTAAAATACCTGAAGGAAATCCACCACCAAAGAATATATTAAACAAGTCTTCTGGAGTTATATCAGCTTCACAACCTCTATGGAAATTAAATCTACCATTGTTTTGGTGATTACATGCTTGTTCTTCATTGCCAGTGAGGTCATACTGTTTTCGTTTTTCTGGATTGCTTAAAACAGCATAAGCGTTTCCAATCTCTGAAAAAGTAATGAGTAAAAATTGGCAAAGTTTTTATATTATAAAAGACTGCCCCCTATAAAAATTGCTGTCTGTTACCAACAACAAATACTACTTGAGGCTATCAAGAAAATAGTAAAACAGTAACAATTTCCTTTAAAAGTATTATACTTGCTTGCAATTACACATATTATTACCTCCCAACATAATTTTTTATATTAGACAAGTCTCCCTACCTGCCTGAAACATAAAGGAATATCCATCTTAAGTTTCTTACTGTTGAACCCCATCCACTAATACCATGCTTCTTCATTTTTGACTATCTAAATCTAGTCATTCATTAGTATCATTCAAACCAATAATAATAGCAGTAGCTACCAACTGCCAGGCTCTGAACACAGCATCTTATTATATTATCCATTACTATTTCCACTGTACAGATGAGCTCCCACAAGCTCAAAGTGTTAGAAAACTTGTTCAAGGTCAAATTTCTTTTTTTTTTTTAGTACAGCAAGTATACTCTATGCAGCCTGCACCATAAACCATTTTTTGTACATTCCAGGCCAGAGTTAGCTCTTCTGCATTCTATTCCTGAATAATTTATTCTTCTTAAAACTAAGCTCTATAAAGGTAAGGATTGTTTCTGTTTTCATTGCATTATCCCCATGGTTCAGCATAAAGTCAGAATTTGTTTTTGAATGAATCTAGATAGTGTCCATTTTTCCCAACTCACTTTGCTACTTGCATGATATTTATTCATAAAGATTTCTATTTCCCATCTCATACTTGTAATGGTATCAGATGATAACTTCACCCGTAAGTTATGAAAATGTGTAATTATTATGTTGTACATCTGAAACTAATATAATATTGTATGTCAACTGTAACAGGAATAAATTATATATATACATAAAAGACAATAGTACATTGGTTATTAAAATGTCTTCTTGAGGTAATTTACAAAAGCTGTAATGATTTCATCTAAAAGTAGGAACTACCCTACTCTCATGGTGACACTTCTAATAATTAATCATTTCATAAATACTGCTTGCATTTTAAACTAGATCATAAGCTTCTTGCAATATGGGATATTTTAAAAATACTTTTTGGATCCCATGTGGTGGCTGCCATAGGTACTGCATAAGCAAATAGATGCTCATTAGGTAGTTATTTTTGGCTGATTACATATCACACTAAAATTAATTATATAGAAATATTCTAGAATTTTTCTTCTGATAGGACTTCTTAAACTTGGGATTCAAAGATAAGTCCCAGATGGTCTGTGAACCCTATTGTATGAAAAGTTATTTGGATGGTCCATTTATCTGAGTAGATGGGTCAAACTTTTAACAGATTCTCAAATAGATCTATGACCCAGAAATACAGCCATCATTTATAACGTTGCTCCAATGGGAGAGCATAATCAGAGATCCAAGCAAAGTACTTAGAAACTACACCAAGGTATTAACCCATACCTAGAAAAGATGCATATCTATCAATATCTGCCAAAGTTGTACTTCCAGTAATAATATCAAATTAAGGATTTGACCTCTCTATACACTAAATGGACTGTCATTTCAGGTAATTTCATAATTGATATTACTTTTTAAACTATTAATATATTGGTAACCTAATTCTATTTGCAAGTCTTTGCTTTAAAAAAAAAAATTTCCAAACATTAAGATATTTTATATTTGTGAAATACTGTCATAATCCATAGTTGATTATTAAGATAATTTAGTCTATCCACTGTGGCTAGAGTAATTTTCTATTCACTTTGTGCTACACACACAATCAAGATTTGTTTTTCAGTTCCTAATTCTCTAAAAAATTAAATCCATAATCCATTTTGATGTTCAAAAGACTTACAAAATACATTTTCCACCTCAGTCTCACTTGTTTCACCAAAAGATACCTTCCACTTTATTCATTTTTCTTTAAACTTTTCATTTTGAGGGAATTTTAGATTCACAATGAAATTGTAAGAAATAATAGAGATCCTCTATACCTGTTATCTGATTTCCCCCAGTGTAATACCTTACAAAATTACAGTACAGTATCACAGATAGGATGCTGACATTGACACAATCAGGATTCAGAACATTACTATCACCTTCTTCATGTGGCCCTTTTATAACCATACTGACTTCTTTTCTCTCCATCCCCTCTATAAACCCTGACAACCACTATTCATTCCCTATTTCTATAATTTGAGCATTTCAAAAGTGTTACATAAATGAAATAACACAGTATATAAATGAAATAGAACCTTTGGGGATTGGCTTTTTTCATCAGCATAAATCTTTGAAGATGGATCCAGACTATTATGTACATTACTTTTTATTGCTGAGTAATATTCCACAGCATGGACATACCACTGTTTGTTTCACCATTCTCCCACTAAATGTCATCAAGTTTGTTTCTACTTTAGGGCTATAATGGATAAAACTGCTATACACACTCATGTATACATTAATATGTAAACATAAATTTTCATTTCTATACAATAAATGCCCAGGAATGCAATTGCTAGGTTGTATGGTAACTGAATAGTTTTTTGAGAAACCGCCAAACCATTTTCCAGAATGACTGCATCATTTTATATCCCATTACCAATGTTGAGTGATTCAGTTTTTCTGCATCCATACCAGTAGTTGGTATTGTTGCTGTTTTTTATGTTAGCCATTCTGATAAGTGTGTTGTGATAACCTCAGTTTGGTTTTACTTTGCATTAAGTCTAATGGTTAATGAAATGATGTTAAGAATATTTTTATATGCTTATTGGCCATTAGTATATCATCTTTAGTGAAAAGTTTTACTAATTTTCCAACTGGATTGTCTTTTTTTTTTTTTTTAATTTTGAGTTTGGGGAGTTCTTTATATATTCTAGATACTAGTCTCTTGTCAGATATTTGCTTGGCAAATGTTTTCTCCCATCCTGCTGCCTGTCTTTTCATCCTCTTCATAGGGTCTTTGCAGAGCAAACTTTGAACGAGTTTTGATGAAGCGCAACTTATCAATTTTTCCTTTTATAGACTGTGTTTTTTTGTGTTAAGTCTAAGAAATCACTGCCTAGCCCAAGATGCTAAAGATTTGCTCCCATGATTTTTTGCTAATAGTTCAAAAGTGTTGTTCTACATTTACACTCATGATTCATTTTGAGTTTATTCTTGTATAAAGTGTAAGATTTAGGTCAAGATTTTTTTTTTTTTGCCTATAAACATCCAACTGCTCAAAAATCATTTGGCTTTCTTCCTTTATATTGTTTTTCCATCTCTGTCAAAGGTGAAGAAATTGAGAAGTATAATTTGATAGTTATTAAATACTCACATGGATCTGAAGTGCAGAGTAAGGAATATAGTCATTAACAATACTGTAGTAACTACATATGGTGCACCAGATGGATACTAGACTTATCTGTAAATTATATAAATGTTTAACCTCTATGCTGTACACCTGAAACTAATATAAAACACTGAATGTCAACTAAAATTTAAAAAAAAAAAAACAGTTGGATCTATTTGTATGGGTTTATGTCTGGGTTCCCTATCCTGTGATCTATGTGTCTATCCCTCTAATAATACCTGCAACTGCAAAGTGAGTCCTAACTAAAATCAGGTACACTGATTGCTACTACTCCATTCTTTCAATAAATCATTTTATTTATTCAGGTTGTCTTTCTATGTAGGTTTTAGAATAAATTTGCTTTTATTTACAAAAAAAAAGTATTGAGATATATACATATATATATAGATGTATACATACATACATACATACATACATACATACATATATATATATATATCAATTTAGAGAGACTTGGCATCTTTACTATGCTGAGACTTCTAATCTATGACCATGATATACCATTCTAATTATTATATCATTCCATTTATTTAGATCTTCTTTGATTTCTTTTATTAGTACTGTATAGTTTTCAGGATACATATTCTATACAAGTTTTATTAAATTTACATCCAAATATCTTATGTATAATTATAAATGATAATATATTTTTTAATTTCTGTGTCTAGATGTTCACTGCTAGTATATAAAAATATACTACTTTTAAATACAGAAATTGACTTTTATATATTTTTCTTGTAACCCAAAACTGCAGAATTCATTTATTAGTTCTGGAATTTTTTTTTTGGGGGGGGGCTATATTCCTTGTGATTTTATATATAATCATGCCAATTTAAAGAGGGACAGTTTGATCTTTTCCTTTCCAATGGTGAGCTTTTTTTCCCCTTTTCTCACCCTAATGCATTGACTAGAATTTCCAATACTATGGTGAATAAGAGTGGTGAAAGGGGACACTCTTGCTTTGTTTCCCCATCTTGAGAAAGCATTCAGTCTTTCATCACTACTTATGATGTTATCTGTAAGTTTCTGTAGATGCTCTTTTAACATTTTGAGGCAGTTCCCTTCAATTCCTATTTTTTGGTCAGTTTTTATCATGAATGAGTGGGGGAAATTTTTCATATGCTTTTACTGCACTGATTGATGTAATCACGAGATTGTTCTTCAGCCTATTAGATACAGGGAATCACACTGACTGATATTCAAATAGTGAACCAGCTTGGCACCCCTGGAATAAACTCCAGTTGGTCAGGGTGTATAAACCTTTTTACATATTGCCGAATTCTAATATTTTTTAAGGATAATTGGTTTTATTCCATGAATACTGGTCTGTATTTTTTTTTTTTTTATGTAGTGTTTGGTTTTAACACAGGGTAACACTTACTTTGTAAAATAGATTAGGATGTTCCCTTCTCTTCTATTTTCAGAATGAGAATGTGTACAATTGGTTTTAATTCTTAAAAGTTTGGTAGAATTCTCCAGTAAAGGAATCTGAACCTGGAGATTTCTTTTAGGGAATTTCTTAATTACAAGTTTAATTTACGTAATAGTTACACGGCTGCTTCATTATTTACTTCAGATTGAGTGAGTTCTTATCATTTTATTTTTCAAAGAATTGGTCCATTTCATCTAAGTTGTAAATTTATGTGTGTGGACCTGTTAATAGTATTCTCATTATCCTTTTGAGGTCTACAGGGTCAGTATCTTTGTTTCTGATAGTACTTCTTCCCCCCAACCCCTCTTTGTTTTTTAATTTTCAATTCCTTTTCTCCTGAAACTATGATTTTTTATACACAATGCATTTTCAAGTTGACCTCAATTTTTACCATTAATGTAACTAGTAGCAAAGGATGCATTCTCACCATATTTTAAGTTATTTGAATAAGAATGACCTTCTTATAATGGTCATTTCTTTTTTTCCTTTGTCAGTCTGTCAATTTTATCGATCTTTTCAAAGAATACTTTTGTTTCATTTATCTTCACAATTTTCTGTTTTCAATTTTATTGATTTCTACTCTCACCTTTCTTCTTGCTTTTGGTTTATTTTGTTCTTTTTTGTAGGTTCATGAAATGGAAGACTTATTTGAGGTTGTTTATCCTAATATATACATTAGGCGTTAAAAGTTTCTTCTTGGCATTGCTTTAGCTGGTCCCCTCAAATTGTGATAGTAAACTTTTATTCAATTTAATCTATTTTAAAAATTCTCTTGAGATTTTTTTTTTTATTTAGAAGTGTGCTGTCCAGTTTCCAAGACTAGATATTTTGCATTTATGTTATTGATTTCTACTTTGATTTCATTGTGAGAAAACATACACTGTATGATTCCAGCCTTTTAACTTATTGGGGGTGTATTTTATGACCCAGGATATGCTTTATTTTGGAATATTATTCTATAAGCACTTGAAAAAACAGATTTGCAGAATGAATTAAAAGAATGTATATTCTGTGGTTACTGGGTGGACTGTTCTAAAAATGATGATTGCATCTTGTTGGATATGTGATGGTGTTTAATTCTTCTGTATTCTTATTTTCTGTCTAGCTGTTCTATCAATTGCTGCGAGAGAAGCAATTGCTTATTGAAATATTTTTATAACGAATGCTTTAAAATCTTTGTTAGGCAATCCTAACTTCTCTGTCATCTCCATGTGGGTATCTATTATTTTCTGACTTTAAAATCAGTTTGAGCTTTTTCTGGTTCTTAGCATTTTTGATTGAAAAGTGATCATCTGAGGTATTATCTTATGAGACTCTAAGCTTACTTCAAATTTGTTTCAATTATCTTCCTCTGACACTAGTCTGGTATAGAGGGTATATAGCACCTTGTTATTCCCAGGTAAGAGTAGAAGTCCAGGTTTCCCCTTGGCCTCTGATGACATCTAAAATGGGGTGCTCCTCATTACTGATGGGCATGATGGGATGAAATTTCCAGTTCTCCATCAAGCCCTGACTGATATCTCCTTGGCTAGAAAGAACAGGACTTCCTCATTACTGCTCTCCAGATGGCTTAACTATAGGGATATGGCTTTGCCTTTGGACGGTGGTGAAAGCCCTGACTCTCCACTAGACCACCTATTATACTAACCCTGTGGGGAGGGAAAGGGACACCTTGTTATTGACAGGGAGAAGTATCAGCTCTCACTCAACCCTCTCTGTTACCACCCCAAGGGAGAGAGTATACAGCATCTTCTTACAGCCTGGAGAAGGTGGCAGTCTAGGTTCTCTACTCAGCCTTTGCTGGTATGGGTGTGGGTGGACCACAGTTTTTTCTGTGACATTTGGCTGCAGCAGAATGGCTATTGCTTAAAAGTTTTCTGTCTTGCTCAGTTACTCCTTTCGTGTTCACTGGCTAGAGAGACCGGGATTTTCCTGGGGATATTCTGCCTGTGCTTATTGATATTTCTGAGTTGTTTACATCTCCAGCATCCAGTCTGAGATATAAAAGACAAAATGAAAACCTAAGCAACTCAATGCCATATTGTTCTTTGGGTCCCAAGGTCCCTAAGCCAGTCACATTTCTCTCAACCTTTCAGTTTTCTTATATTTGTTTTGTTTTATATACACTACCCAGTAGTAGTTGATGTAAAGAACAAAAAAGTATATCTCCTCCATCTTCTTGAAAATGGAAGTTCTAATTATTATATTGCTTTCCTCATTCTCACACCCAAGTTCATGCCATCTCTCTCTTCCCTAACCACAGGAATCACAATCATCTTGAGAAAAGTCTTAATTCTCACTTATTATATGACGGCTTCTCCAGTTACTGTGATTATAATGCTACTTTATATTTCTAACTTTTCTTTGAACATGTTTATTCTATGTTTTGGTATTTAATTATATTCAGTATTCTGAAGATCCTGGGTAAATTAGTTAATCTCTCTGAGCCTCAATTTTCTCATTTGTGAAAGAAAGATGACACTAGTCCCCTGACTATTTCACAAGATTTTTAATAAGCGTTAAATAAAAAATAAGAAGGAAAAACTATAAAATGTTTATCAAACGTTAGGGATTATTATTACTCCAAATGTTCTGTATGAGACTTCTCTCTCCTTTGTGAACTCAAATTCTTTGAGTAAAAGAGTATCTTATATTCTCTTATTGGATTTCTCTATAAGAAGTAGCCAAAAGGGTAGAACTAAATTCTTTGCTCTTACAGACAGACATTAGAAATTAAGAACGTTGAACTACCTACCACACCTAACACAAGCAATAGCATCAGACCTATTATTATTTATCAAGCAAACATATATACAGCTAATCTATGTCCCTTGTTATTACATTCATGTATATGTCAACAAACACAGGTACTATTCAAATAGTCTCTGAAATATTGCAAGTCTTTAAAGATACTGTAGACTGTCCTGAAAACATTCATGGCAGAGAGAAGGAAAGGGATCCTCTTTGGGATTAATAAATTGGCATTCTGATTTCCAGATAACCCTCTGTGTATGGAATGATGTGAGCCTCTCCTCTAGAGATGAATTAATTCCCAGCATGTTGATAAATATTAAGTTTCTAGTTTTGTAAAACAGGGCATTAAAATCTGAAATATACGAAACCAAAGTACAATCACTATGTAAAACCCCTTCTGTGTGTCTAGCTGGGGTGACATTTAAGCTGCTCACCTCTTCAAAATGCAACACAGGCTGTGAAAACATTGGTAAATACACTTACTGAAACTCAAAAACCAATAATGCTAACATGACTTCAATGCAGAATTGGAAGAAACAGAATAACATTCTTAACATTAATAAAGAATAAATACTGATATTGCCCTAGCAGATCACAAACATGCAAATAACTCACAGACAAAATCTTTTCCAATGTTTTAAAATCAACAAAAATTTTTAATTAAATAATTTTAATTCATAATGTGAAAAATTTGCTTTAACTTTTAAGAAAGTACATGCTAAAGTAAGTGCTTTTGAGTAAAGAAAGTGCTTTTGAGTAAAGAAACTTCCTGCACTATCAACATGCCACTTTTAATTTAGTAAACAGAGAAGGCTCTGTCACGGTAATATTTTACTTTCACCAGTACCACTTTGACACCTGTTTTTATTGGATTATTTTAACAATCCTCAATGTATTTTGCTTGGCAACTTCCTCCAAGAAATAAAACTGTTTGAAAAGTTTTATATGAAGACCAACTGAGTCATCAATCTATAAGGAACATTTGAAAACTAAGTATCTCCTATCAGTTATTCCAAGACCCTAACATTCCACTGTAAACATTATACTTTGGCCCTATGAATGACAAATTCACAAGAACAAAAAGATCACAAATTTTAGTCTTTTCCTATGAATTAGAAATTAACCTTTATAAATAAATTGTACATTACAAAATATGAATTATAAAATGAGTCCTTGGGTATTTATTTACTAAATTGACAAAAACGGAAATGATTTTGAGGAAAAAACGAAGCCATGAGTAGTAGGTAAGAGAAATGAAAATAATTATTAAAAAGAAAAAAGTCACATTGGTTAGAACTACATTTAAAAAAATGCAAAAATTGGCCAGAGTTAATAAAAATATAACAGAGAAGAAAGCAATTCCAATTAACTTCATAAAAACTATATTTTGCTTTTAGTTCCCCAAGAACCATATGGTAATATACTAGAAGCTCATGCATAGTCATCATACTCCTTGTGTGTAGTAAAGTAGATAGCATACATAGGTATCCATAAGTTACTAGGACTTTGCCCAAATTGACATGTTGTGTTTGTGAAGCCAAACTGCATTTGTTTGGCTCTTGGTACAAGTTAATGGTGAGATTTAAAGTTAAAGATTTTGAGGACCCTCTCTTATGCTGGCTTCTAAAGGGCAGAGTTCAACATTCTGAAACACTGTAAGTGAATTCTAAAAAGTGCTTAGTAAAACAGCTTTAAAAGGTTTACTTTACTTTTAAAAGCATCTGTTGCTCCTGGTGCATGGTTTTTGTCTGGATGAAACTTCAAAGCAAGCTTTCTATAAGCTTTTTTCAAATCTTCATCACCAGCATCTTTGGTAACTCCAAGTACTTCATAGTAATTTTTACATTTGTTTATGCTGTGAACAAGAAAGTATATTATAAGGTAAATTTCAAGGAAGAAGTTCATGTACTACCTCTGATTTTTTATTTATTAGAATAGTATAAAGAACTGCCTATGGATTGTTATTTCAGTATCAAATGATAGTTTATCCTGTTAAAAGTTACTGCCTCATTCTGTTTTTCAACCTCCTCTCAGTTTAAGGAGAGTTGGCTATGAGAATGTCTTTGGTACAATTAATCACAACTATAGAAGAAGTAAAGCAAAACCCATAACAATTGTGGATGAAGACAGAGCATACAATGTAACTAAACTGAGAGGAAAAGAACAATATTATAGTCCTTTTAAGACCATGAAGAAATTCCAGTACTCTTCCCAAGTATGTCACAGCTAAGGATTAGTATGCATTGCACTTCAGTTGTCACGTAATGCAGACCTAACCAACTATCAAGGCAACAGTTCAGTGCATATAAAACAATTATAGCACACTACGGTTTAAATGTCAAGGCAAGTTAAGTCAGCTTGCCTATGCTAAAGAGAATTCATCTGTGTCACTCTCTGAGAAGGATAAAATGTCATAATAAAGTATATCATGGGAATCAAAAATGTTGGTTACTCCCTATTTTCATTGCGATGAGCATTCTCTTAAAGATTACAGTAAGTCCTCAATGTCACTGATAGGTTCTGTGACTTTAAGCAAAATGACATATAATAAAACCAATTTTACCAAATGCTTATTAATATAAACAAAGCTGAAGTTCCTACAGCCTCTCATCATTTTATAACAAAACAACGTGGAATGAAACATCATTGTTCGAGGACCTACTGTACTTAAAATCGTTTATAATCTTAAATATGTAACCGATTTAAGCCTGAAATCTTTAAAACATATTAGGAAAAGAAATACTCTAAATGGAACAAAGAAATTAATACTTTTGGTTGCTATTATTCTCCCACAATCTAATAATTTTTCTTCACTAAAATCCAGGTACATCTTACACATTTTTTGTGGCATATTTTATGAGTTTAGATGCATTCCAAGTGCTTGGTGACTGAGGTAGTAACAGGTAAAAGGATCTGAGGCATAATTGTTTACTGATAGTTACAGAACTGCAAATACTGACTCAAAGTTCTCAAAGAGACAATATTGATCTTTTTTATTTTACTATTTATCCTATTAATCACTTGGTACATGATAGGTTCTCAGTAAATATTTCTGTAATAAATGAGTCTCAGCTTTCCTTTTATAATGCAAACATTATCTGGTATGGAAAATAGAAAAAAAAGAGAAGACACTGTATAAGATTATAGAAATCTTATGATCACATCAATAAAAATCTGTTATGCAGTCTTCTTTATAGTAATAATTAAAATTAGATTGTTCTACTTTAGATAATAAATATTAACACAAGTCAATTTTATTTCATAAACATGACATTATTTAGTCAGTAATATTTACTGAGTACCAACCATGTCTCAGATAGTGTTTGGGTACTCAAAATATATCAGTGAACAAAACAATGATCCCTGCCTTTGTAGGACCCACTCCCCTAAATATGTTGAGAAACTATGCAAAAGAAAAAAAAAAGGAAGGGGAACATTTATAGAACACCTACTGTGTGTCAGGCACAGGTCCACAATCCCAAATCCATATTCCAATAACCATTAAGCTCTGAAAAACATTAAGTTACTCTATAACTAATGTTACTGCAAAATACTGACTTCAGCTCTTTTAGAGGCAAAATTTGACCTAAAATTTTATCACCTTCATTTATCCCACCTAAGTGTGAATATTCGTATATTTTGTTGTAGAAATGTTACCATTAGGTTCTGGGCTGCTAACCAGACCCTATGAGACATTATGTAATGTATAATATATGCTCCTTGTCACCTGTCTAAAATATGAATGCTGAATTCCAAACTACATCTGGTCCACAAAGTTTTCACATAGAGAATCACGGAATTTTATTATGCTGATTATTTTACACAAATTATCTCATTTACTCATTAAGTAGATATTATTCCTATTTAGCCAATGAGAAAATCAAGGCTTTGAGTGGTTATGTAAATTGCTGAAAGTCATATAACCAAACAGTAAATGGGAACCAGGATTTATTTCAACAAAAATTTACTGAACATCTACTTTCTGCTAGACACAGTTTCAGATGTCAGAGTAGTAAATAAAAAGTCAAAAATATTCCTGCTCACATTAAATTTACAAGTGGAGAGGGACAATGAACAAATATACAAGTAAAACATAAAGTATATCACATGGTGATAAATATGTAGAGAAAAATAAAGTGCCAAAGAAAAACAGAAAAGGAAAGAGGAGGCCTGCGAGGGTGATGATGAAAGACATCACAAGAAAGGATTCACACCTCAGTTTGTCTGACTTGAAAATCTTGTACAGAACCAGAATAAAGAAGAAAAGGACCCTCTTAAGACTCTAGAACAATCCTCTTCCTATTTGCTTTTCCAATGAGTGCTTAAGTAGATTCTCTTCTCTCATAGATATTTTCAAATGTTGGTTTTGGTGCCCAGGACATGCCTTTTCTGCCTCCCTTCTTACTTATAGTTTCCACAACTTCTTCAGACCTCAACTTAGATTTTTCTCTTCTCAAGAATACAAATTCTTCAAGACGAGGTTTGGTGACCTTATATCCTCTCAAAGCTGTACTGCAACTGCCTGTTTATTTGTCTGATCTCTGATCACTCTTTCTAGACAATAAGCCCCTTGAAGTCAGGGAATGTGTCTTGTTTGCCATATGCGATGAATGGATGGATGGATAGAAAAATTGATGACTGATTCAATTTGAGGGATGAAATGGGAAGGATCTAAAAGTCATTTTTGGACTAAAGGTGATAAGAGCTATAATGAAAACATAGTTGGCACCAAAAATCAACTTGGAATAGAAGAGAATTGACTATGAAATGAGAAACAGAGTTAAGAATATGACACTACCTGAATGCAGAAAACAAATGGCAGTAATAAATGAAATACTTAACAACCCTAAAGTCATTACTATTTGGTTTGAATGCATAAGATGTTTAATTATATAGCAGATTAATCCTTTAAGTTCATTTTGTTGATATTTCCTGAGCACAAAAAGCTAGGCAATAGGAAAAGGCATGAAAGAACTGCTGGAGAACGTGGAGATGGATATCATAAAGCTAAGAAATGTCACAATGAGAAAAAAGGTAGAAAAACAATTATTTCACTAATTCTTAGCTGTATATAGCTCTGTCATATCTTCCCTGCACTAAATTTTTCATCATATGGTAGAGAAACTGTTTGAAAAACCAGCAGGAAGGTATAAAGTCAACAGCACCAAAGGACAAGTTGAATACTACACATTTCAAGTAATGCTCTGAATATACTCGTTCACCTAATTTTTCATGTCTGAATGAGAAATAACCATTTATATATTTGTTTTAGTTTATATTTTTGTTCATTATGCTCCTTTATACCAGCTAAAATATATTTGTCACACTTTTTATAATTTGCTCATCGTAAGATTCAAACCTTCACCACCCTCACCAAAGAATTAAAAGAAAAGAAAAGAAAAGAAATAAAAAAGAGGTAACCCATTATCTATCTACCCAGTAAGGAAATATTATACAACAAGGCCAGAAAGATCTGCCTGGGAGCTCAACAATGGAGCAGGATGTCTGGTTCAGTCTTTGTGTCTTCCTTTATGTGCATGAAAACATAGTGGGCAGGGGAGAAGGGCTCTCTTTCAATTCTTTTTTTCATATGTTATAGCTGATTATTTAAACAGATTCCAAGTTGGTCATTTAAGGAAATATTTGTTTATTCTTGAGGCAAAAGATTACTTATTTTAAAAGTTTAGCAAAATAATTTATTTTCTTTTCATTTAAAGAATTACAACTTAGATCAAATCCTATTAAAATCTTCATAATTTAAATGACTTAACAGCTGTACAGAAATGTTCTGAATTGAAAAATATGGCCCAGTTAATGATTTTACATTGGTCTTGTAAACTTAAAAAAAAAGGGGGGGGGAGGCTTCTTTTTAATGAGATATTAAAAACCTTTTTAAATTAGATCCATGATACCTTTTTCTCAATAATTTTTCAATATATTTCAACTCAAAGACAACAAACAGTGCTTGTTTCAGAGAATGTTATTTTTACAGTTACACACTTTTTCTTTCATCTTACTGTAAACTAGCTCTTACTTATGCAATGGATGCAGTATTATTGCATGGCTTCTCCCATTGAGCCAAACTGTCACTGAGCAACTTGTTTGCATAATCGTGCTAACCAACAAGATAACATGGCTCTCTTCAGAAAAATCCCCTGTGTATAGGTAAAACAAAAAACAAAAACATAATAGCATGTAAGTGTTTGCTGGTGACCTGTTACCTCACTAAGGCAACACTTATGAAAGCTAATAAATGAGTGTCACATGATTGAGCTAAACAGCTCTATATAAGGCACTAATGGAAGTATTTTGAGTAACTTAGGGATTCGATTAAAGAATGTTCCAACCACATTTAGTCCCCAAAAGAAAAAAACTACATTTAATAAAAAGACATAATAAAATTACTGACAAGAGAAACAACCTTGGACATAGATACGCTACTAAACTTTTACCCGAGAAGAATTCATGGTCTCAAACTTGGTTGGGTCTTCAGTGCTAACCAGCAATCCTTCCATTCCCTTGCCTTTCCCCTCTGCAAATATTTCATATGTTTACTACTCTCCTCAAGCTTTCTATCTTTTTTTTTTTTATAACTCTCAGAGGATAACCTTATCCCTAATTTCATAGAAAATATAGAAGCTAACAGACAGAAACTCCCTCACTGTTTTACGTTTCCACCTGGCCAACTCTGGCCATATACAAAATGTATTGCACCCATCATCATCTTTCATTCTTCCATTCTTAAAATGTTCCCCTGCCTAAATACTAAAACAAAAAGAAAAACAAAGCGCCGTTTTCCCTTCCTTATATCTATCCCAACCTTGAGCTATTTCTCTTTACCTCCAAGGCTATCGTAGAGAAAATTAAAAATATATACATATTTTAAAAAATAACACAAAGTTTAGGATATCCCTATTCTCCAAAATTTTCAATTACATTGTCAAATTATATTTTCAAATATATAGGTGATTCTACAGTCTTTCCAAAAAAATCACAAAGTGATTCTAAATAAAAATCACATATATACAATTAACTTTAGGTCTTTCATTGTAAACATGTTCTCCCAATAAAAGGTAATTTGTACAAGAAAATAAAATTTGTTTGCTGATAGATGTGGTTTCCTGGAATACATTTCAGCACACTATTTAATTAAATCTTTTTCTTAAAGAAATTCAAAAGCAAATCTCATTTACTGACTTATCTCACTTATTCAGCCACCTCTGAAACAGTACTATTGTTATAAAACTGGTTAACAACATTATATTCTCAAAGTACTTCACTACTATTCGTGCTAATCAAATACCTTTGACTAAGGCTTTACCAAGATTAAGGGAGTCTTTTACAATCAAGCTAGAATATCTAAATATATGAAGAAAAAAGGAAAATATAAATACATTGCTATTTGATTAAAAACAATTTTAATTTCAAAATTTTTTTTAGTTCTAAAAAAAAGCAAGAAAGGAGAAAAATGAGCGAGAAAAGAAATGAAATAAGAGTAAAATGGATAAGAGCAAAAGAAAAAGACAATCTAGTTTTATTTGCTCTTCACTTAAACTAATTCACTGTTATAATTCACTCTCTATGTGAATTATCCAATCACTGTTCAGAGTCCTTTATCCTTATATTTTAGTTTCCCTAGAGTAATATTCATATATTAATACAGCTTCCTTAAGTTGTATTGAGAAATAAAACACTATTTTCTCTAGTGTTTCATACTCAAAGGTTCATTTCCAAATTTTTTTTTTAACTAAAAGGTTATTTAATACAGTCAAATCTCTAAAACCCAGATCATAATTTTTCAACTCTACCTGATTCTTTTACTTTAAGTAGAAGTGTACCACAAGGTAAGAATAAAATACTGAGACAATATTTAACAGAGTGAATAAACTAAAAGGAGAGGATATTATGGAGTTTGCACATGTATAAAGATAGTCTCAGGAAAGAACAGAAACAAAACTACCATTAACATAAGTGGGATACTAAAGATGCTGTAGGTATTGTCCTCAATTCACCTCTTATGAAATTCTCCTGCTTTCATGTATGTATAAGACAAAACAATTCTTTATCCTCTTTCAATATCATTATCTAAACACTGTTCTGTATCAAAAAAATGAAATAATTTTTCTTAAAAAAATGATCTGGAATTTTACAGTTTTTAGTTACTTTAAAAGATGGAAACTTCCACAGAGTTGAAATTTTACAGACTAATTTTATAACAAATATAAAGCATAAGACACTCAGAGTTCAATTCCTTGCTGTCTTTTACTGACTTATAATGCAAACACTTTTTATGTGTTATAACATTTAAAAATTACATTAGTACCAACTGTAGTTGATAAATAAATAATTTATTCCTACCTGAGAACTCCATCTACTTGGTCTTTGGTGTAGCCTTTTCCACTTTCACCACTACCAGATGTGCCATCTTTTGTGCAATTAGGCTTGCTTTGATCACCACTACCTGATGGTTTTCGGCAATGAGGGCTATTTCCAGCTGTGCTTCCATTTTTCATAATTATTTCCAATAGTGCTGTAGAAAGATACAGAAAGCATACTATGCCTGATTACATCCAAGTACATACACATGATCTTGAGAAGAAAGTTATAAAGTTGACAAACTAAGAATCACGTACTCTAAAAATATTCACCACAGGGTTATTTAAAATAGTAAGTATTCCCTTATGCCCTTAACTGTTTATAGACCACTAACCACCATTTAGAAATACAATATTAAAAAATTTAGAGAATAACTCAAAATTACTACCATTCAATTATGAACTACTTTTATTTGTCATATAATATGGTTAAACCAGAGAATACCAAAGGATTAAAAAGTAGTCTTTAAAGCAGCCAATGAAATACCTACAACCAACCCAAAATTAGACTTCATATTTACTTCTCAATAGCAATTATGGCAGGTAAAAGACATTGAAATAATACCTTTAAAATGCTCAGGGTAAATTAACTGTCAACTTGAGTTCTACACTAATTTTCTAGAAAATGCACAAGATTAAAAAGATTTTCAAACAAAAACAGAAATTTTACTACTAAGATTTTTAGAGGACACTGTAATCTGTATTTTTTGGGCAGAAGGAAAATGCTTCCAGACAGGCTGTAAAAGTTAATGGTAAGCAAATATTATGATAAATGTGTAAGTAAAACTAAACATTGAGTATATAAAACAGGAATCGTTATGTCTAGAATTTGCTTTAAATACTGACAGGGCATTAAAAAGGAGGTAGATCTCTCTATTTGTGAAATAATATTGGCCATATATATATTTTAATAATGGTTAAAGATAGAAGTGATAGAGGTTGATTAAACTATTCTCTCTTCTTCTGTGGATGCTTGAAACTTCCCATAAGTTAAAACTACATAAAAAATATCAACAGAACTAAAAGGAAAAAAATGAAGAAACCAACCACAATGGTGGACAATTTTAACACATTTCAATCAATAACTAACACCGGGCAGATTTTAAAAAATCAAAAAGGACACAACTGACACAAACATCTAATTTATCAAGCCTGATCTAATGGACATAACATTATATCCAACAAATGGTGAATGTCATTCTTCACAGGCACACAAAGAATGAAAATTAACTACATTATACCTACGCCATAATGTTATCCTTTTCAAATCTCAAATTAGTATCATATATACCAATCTATGAGCCAAATGCATTTAAGTGAGAAATCCATTACAAAAATGTAACTAGAAAGATTACAAAGGATTAAAATTAGAAAAAAATTAGACAACTCCTATATCAAAGAAATAATCAGAATAGAAATAAAACAGAATTGAAGAAGAATGAAATCCTACATATTAGAACTTGTGCATCAACAAATGGTACCGGGACAATTGGATGTCCATGTGCAAAAGAATGAATTTGGATCCTTTCTTCACACCATACACAAAAATTAGTTCAAAATAGACCATGCCTAAAAGTAAGAACAAAAACTATAAAACTCTTTGAAGAAAACATAGGAGTAAATCTTTGTGACCTTGATTTAGGCAAGACATTCTTAGATATGATAATAAAAATATAAACGACAAAAGTAAAATAGAGAAACTGGACTTTGTCAAAACTAAAATGTCTGCCCTTCAAATAATATTATCAATAAAGTGAAAAGACAATCCATAGAATGGGAGAAGATATTTACAAATTCATATATGTGAAAGAGATATATATCCAAAATATATAAAGAACTATTACAATTCAATAATAAAACCAAAAAATACAATTTTAAAATGCACTAAGGATTTGAATAGACAGTCTCTGAATTGATATAAAAATGGCCAATAAACACACACAAAGTTGCTTAATATCAAATAGCCATTAGGCAAACAAAAATTAGAACTTCAATGAACCATCACTTTGCACCCACTAGGATGTCTATAATCAAGAATATGGACAATAACAAATATTGGAAAAGATGTGGAGAAACTGAAACACTCATATACTGTTGGTAGGAATGTAAAATGTTGTGGCCACTTTGAAAATCATCTGGTAGTTCCTTAAAATATTAAACATATAGTTACCATTTGACCCCATAATCTTATCCATGGGGGTATGTGTGTGTGTGTGTGTGTGTGTGTGTGTGTGTGTGTGTGTGTGTATCCAAGAGAAATGAAAACTACACAAAAACTGGTGCACAAATGTTCATAACAGCATTGTTGACAATAGAAAAATAATGGAAACAAGACATCATCTGATGAATTCATAAATAAAATGTGGTATGTTCATACAATGGAATATTATTCAACAATGAAATGAAGTATTGATCCATCCTACAGTAAGGGCAAACCTTGAAAACATACTAAGTGCAAAAAACTGGTCACAAAGGCCATATTGTATAATTCCATTTATATGAAATATATAGAATAGGCAAATCTACTGAGATAGAAATTAGGTTAGTCATTGCTGAGGGCTAGTGGGAAGGGAAGGATGAAACTGGGGAGAAATGAGCGACAGTTAATGAGTGTAGATTTCACTTTGAGGTGTTCAAAAAGTTCTAAAAGTGACTACTGTAATGGTTGCACAACTCTGCAATACGTATATCTATATCTATAGATATTTATAGATATTTAAATTCTAGTAGTATTACTGGCAAATTTTCAAACATATATGTTATATTTATATATATAAATGAACTTATTTCTACCATATTTTTCCCCTAATGCATTCAAGAGGTCACCAAAACATAAGAAATTCAGTTTTTATAATAATATATAGTTGTAGCTGATACAGAAAGGCTCTTAGACAGCAATCTATTACTTATTAACAGGATAAGTATAACATATAGTCTAGAGTCAGCTTAACTATAGCTTAGTTCTTATTTAATGCAATCACAATGTTAACCTTGAGATCAGAAGCCACCATGGTCTATGGCTTAAAAGTCTACACTTTTAAGTATGAAAAACTCTATGGAAATTCTCAAAGGCTCTGTTAGTAGCCGAAAATTTAAATATCTGCAAAAGCTCTCATAAAATCAGAGCAATTAGATAGCAAAATAAAAACCTCATGCACAAAACCCAAAGTATAAAAAGATGGAGATGACCCACAATAGCTACAAGGTTGATGTGGGTATCATCATCTGTGTGGGAAAAAGTAGAGGATAGTAACAGGGCATTTGCCAGTCCACAGAATAAAAGAACTCCAAAATTATCAACAGAAACGCACTATGTAGCACAGGCAAAACTGAGAAAGGTGTATAGAAAGAAATGGATTTTGCTCACTATAATAGCACGTGAATAAAAAGGTTCATGATAAACTCTTAAGGGCATAGAACACTACAGTTCCTAAATTCTCAAAGCGAATTAGTCAAAGCTCTCTTCCAGAACAAAGTCACGCTGAGGAGAAACTACTTGGAACAGGACTCAAACTGAAGAGAACAAAGGCAATAGAAAAAAAGAGAAACTCCAGATAAGGTGAGAAAGAAGAAAGGAATGAGATCTTATACACCAAGGTGACCTATTTTCAACCATTATACAAAAAATAAAGAAGGATCTCTGTGTATTTAAAAAGGCTAACTAACTTCACATAAAAATAACTGAAGGAAATGACAGAAGTGAAATCTGATAAAGTTATTATAAGAAAAAAAGAGAACAAAAATAAAATAAATCCCTGAAGATAATGAAAGCATACCACAAAGACTTGCTGACAAAACAGGTAAACACTACAACCTAGTACTTGCAATGCTGAAAAGACTTTACAAATTAACAACATATTTAGAACTAAGACAACCCCAAAAAAGTATCTATCAGAAATAAGAAATCAATTAAAAAAAAATAAACTAGAAGAAACAAGGAGTTAATAAACACAACATATAATGTTGCACAAGTGGAGGAGAATATAGGAAACATTTTTTTTAAATGAAAAAGACAAAAACTAGAAAGAAAATGGCAAATATTGTAGATAGTTAAAGAAGATCCAACACATGTATCAGTCCTGAAGAAGAAAGATAAAACAGATATACAATAACTGGGGAAAACTTTTGATATAAAAATAGAAACATCTGAAGCCATATAATGAGAGGGCAAATTACATATCTAGAGATATTAACCGAGAATACCAGAATAACGAATACCAAGATACAGTCTAATAAAATTAATCGGGCTTCTAGAAAAAAAGATCAAATGACTTATAAAGAAAACTAGATTGTTATCAGTCTTTGCTCATCAGTAGTACTTGTACAAAACAACAGAATAACATATTTAGATATCTAAAGAAAGAAAACTGAAGCCAAGGATTTTATAACCACCAAACTAACTTCAAGCATTAAGACCAGAGATGAACTGTTTTCAACATTCTAGAACTTAGAAAGCACAGTTCCCAAAAGGCTTTCCTAGGAATCTACTAGAGAACAAGCTTCAGGAATCCAAAATAATTAGAGATACATTAGGACTGATGGGAAAATCAAATGTATAGTGACCTACAAAGATTAAATAATGATTAAGAGAGAAAGCATATAGTATGCAATGATAATATGTTCTGACACTATAGATAGATTCAAGTATTTTTAAAATGGTGGGCTTCCTCTTTCTTTTTATTTGGGGGGAAAAAAAAGATTGGTCTTCCCTTCCCTTCCCTTCCCATCCCTTCCCGCAGCTGAGGCCTGGAGCAAGGAAGCTTACTGTGACCAAGCAGGCAGTCATAGCCAAAAACAGGATGACCTTGATAGGGCCTGCATCAATAAGGTCAAGGAGGCAACTCATTACAGATGAAAATGAGTAAGTAAATTGAAGATAGCATTTTCAAATATGAAAATGCAGGATAGAATGAACTCTGCAGTGGACTAAAATGGGAAGGGTGTGAGTCCTGCATAGATATCAAAAGTAATATAAACTAATATAGATTACTACAGGTCTGTGTATTCTCACGTACACAGTACAGGATAAGTATAATATACATGCATTCATACATATATTTCCTAGCTTTGTCTACTGAAGAGACGCAGAGGCCATGATATCCCTGTTGCAATGAGCTTATCTAGTGTCTAAATCTGTTTCTAAAAGAATCCAGGCTCCTTGGAGAAACAGCTGATTCCCAAGGCAGAAAGTAAAAAGTGGGACTGAAAATATTTTCGTGGAATCAAGTAAGGACAATCAATAATGAGGACATGGCAAAAAGACACAAGGCTCTTTCTGAGGCAATCTAATCATCAAAATAAATAACAATAGTTATCAGATTAAATAGGGATCCATGAATCCACACTAATAAATTAAATAAGTTAATGAGAACTAAAAAACTGTAAAAGGAATGATGGAATTAGAAAACCACCACTTGGCAAACATCAGAAATTTATCCAAAAAAGAATCATCAATGCACGCAAAAAGGAGCTGGTGAAAGTATATTATGGAACAGGTCATTTACAGTCTCAAAGTAGTTTCCCACAAAACATTTTTTAATTATGAAGGGGAAAAAACTAAGTTTAGAGTGGAGAAACCTGGCAATTACTATTTTAACCAAGTGATCAAAGTTAATCTCACCAGTGAGGACCAAATCAATATAATGTGTCTCTTGACATGTTACACTGAGAAAACATCTCTTCTATAGTGTTTCTGCCAAAAGTTTGTATGTGGAAATATACCCCAAATTGAGGTAAATTCTATAAAATAAATGGCCCATACATATCAAAAATGCCACAGTGTAGAAAAGATGGTACCTGGAGGAAAAAAAAATCCATAAGTGCAACATGTGCCCTTTGGACTATCACACATAATTGGAAAAATTGGCAGAATTTGAACAAGGTACATGCATTAATTTCATGAATTTGATGATTATATTGTGGTTTGTAAAGAGTGCCCCAGTCTTAGAAAATATACACAATTATTTAGGGGTAACAGGATGTCAGGCATACAACTTATTCTTAGTTCAGGAAAAATATATAATAAGAACAAACTGTTTGTGTATAGGAAGGGATACCAGAGAGGGAGAGGAGGGCATAATAAAGCAAATGTGGTAAAATTTTATCAAATAGGAAGCCTGAGTAAAATGAATATGGGAAGTTGGCACTATTCTTGTGACTTTTCTCTAAGACTGAAATTAAAAAAAAAAAATTAAAATGGGGAGGACAAATGGAGAAAATACATGCAAAGAAAATTTAACTGTTTTCAATTATATTAGTGAGTAGTGTTAGTAATACTTCTCTGAAACTATTATGTATATGATGTGGCATAAAGCAAATATATAATTGTGACATATCTATCATTTACAATGGCCTTAAGAATCAGAATTACCACTATAGAAGGGAGGAGATAGAAATATAAGCTAGAAATATATACGCTAGTAATAAGAGCTAGAAAAGTTTAAGTGAACACCACAAAGTACTTAACTGAATCAGAATAACAGTAATATAAACTCATAAGCTGTTTCAGCATTAAAAAAAAAAAAATTATTTCCTAGTCTGTACACAAGAAAGGCCCATAGATAATGAACAATCTACTATCCACGGCATCTTTAATAGCCAGATGGTAATGCTGAAACACCATTTTCCACTAAAAGAAATTAGGGCTTATTGGAAATATGGTTGATTCCAAGTGTACAACAGGAAACATGTAAGAGGAGCCTGAAACATTCTATTATACCAAAGAGCAAGGTATTAAAGACTACTGGGAGTGTGTTGCTCAAACTCAGGAGCGAACTAACCTAAAGGGGCTCCCATTGCTTTTGGAGAAAGGGAAGCAACTCTTTTTCTTGAAAACTGATAAAAGGAATCAAGCCTTTTCTATGTGAATTATACCACTGTGTAATTCTAAAATAGGTGAAGAGGAAGTATCTCTTTATAGAAGTATTTCACCTAATGAAGAAATTATTTTTTAAAAACTGTGGACCCAGATATGAAAATGGTTATACGTGTTTAGCATTTACAGGTGGCTATAAACTTCCCATGCATGCTTAATTAGAAGTTATCTGTATGTTCCCTTTCATGCTGAGCACAAACATGTTCTCTCAGTGTTTTTCTGGACATTAATAGCTACATGCTGAATATTGCTATAGCAGGATCATATAGTTGTTTTAGATCTTCAAAACTTAAATTCTTCTATAATTTCATGCATAAAAGTTCTGCTTAATAAGGGATGTGTGTGTACATGTGCTCACATTAAACCCTCTTTGGCTCCAAAGACTAAAAATTTACACAAGTTCGATTACCTCTGAGTCTCAATATCCAGTTTTGCCAACTTACAAATGAAATCAGCAAGGCTTTCTATATTAACAATCACTGAAATCAATGCCTGAGAAGGTAAGATGATTCAGTTCAAATACTGCCAGAATTTAGAACACCTTAAATTTTTCTGATTTATTAAATGTCTTAACTATCACATGAGATCTCATTTACAACAGTACAGTATTACAAACATTAGATGAACAGCTACAGAACTCATAAACCAGATTACATTTACTTTTAGTTTTAAAACTATTCAACCTTACTTTATGCATTACTTTCCAGACATATTGCTTCGCTTGGAATTTTAACATAGTCTGCATATTAAAAACCAGTGAAAAAGTAAATATACTATTAAAAGTTTATGTGAATGACCCAAAAGTTTATGTGAATAACCCAAAAGTGAAAAACCTTATTTAATAAGTTTCTGCCACACACCTGTTATGTATAAAGTCCATCATTAGCAGAATCTAAAATAAGAACACGATTTGAAAAACAAATGGATTTTTCCCCTCCTCCTCACACTTGAATTAACTTTTACTTGTGTGATTATAAAGTGTAGTGTTGCTAAGTTCATTAAAAAAAACATGAAATAAAAATCATATATAAATCCCACACACACACACGCACAAAAATCACTCAACCATTTTGGTAAATTTAACTCTAGTTACTCTACTTAGCTAGCTGTATAGTTTTTTAGATATTTTTAACAAAACTAGAATAATCTACATATATCTGCAGCCTATCCTTATATAATTCATAATATACTGTGTGTGTCATTTTAAATATAGGTCCACATCATCATTTTTTTAAAGACCTTATTCAAGACTACTGCAATAAGGGAGATAGATCAGGTTCAACTTAGAAGTCCACAAAGATAGCTAGAGATTTATAGCCAATGAGCAGAGTGAGGGGGTCAGAGGACAAGCCACACCATGTTTTTTAACATATCGTGTACAAATGCAATGCAATTTATTTAATCAATTTCCACTGATGGACATTTATACTCTTCAAATTTTTGCTACAGTGACAAACCTTACGTATACATTTTTGCACACTTGTCAGATTATAGAAAAGTTTCATTTTAAAAATATATTACTGTGAAGTCTTATAGCTATATATTTTTCATCTGATTATTTGTTTAAGAAATCATCTTTATTAAACGGAATAAAATTATATAAACAGGTATTTTCTGGAAAATCCAAGCTTATAAACACCACAAGTACATGCGAAAAACTATCAGGCTCCATAGGAATAAAAAAGATGATTAAAATTAAAATGGTTTTCGACAGCAAGAGTTTTTAATCAAGGAGAGAGAGCTATGTACTTAAGACAATACAAGGAAAGAATGCAGCAAGGCAGAGAGAATTACATGTTACTAAGCATGGAATGAGCATATGAATCTAAATGGAGATGAATCCTAACTTAAAGCAATTATCTTGTGCTCAAATGGGTAACTAAAAAAATTATAGAAAAGAGACAGATATTATACTGTTAACTCCAAGGCAATATCCAAAAATTATACATGGCATTCTGACAGCACTTGAAATATTCTTATAACAATGGGGGGAAGGTTACGGATGAGGAAACTGAGGCTCAGGAAGATAGTTATGTACGAAAGTCACACAATAAAGGTTTGAAACCGGGTTCAGTATTTTTTCTTCAACTATAGTGTCTGAAATCATTTGGCTATTAGCTGAAATTTGAAAATCAGTTTATTTTGGTGCTATCAAAGTAATTGTTCTGAATGTTTAATTTGTACTTGTTTCTAAATTTTAAGTCAGAAACAGAAAAAAACTAAACTGCCTTAAAAGGAATAGGTTAGCTAATAATACTCCAGATGTGTAATGAGTTTAAAAAGCTTTATTTTACCATTCTGAGTGAGACAAAAGGGGACAGAACATTGAATTTTTAAATCAGATTTAAATTTTAAAGTAATGTAGCAAAAAAAAAAAAACAGAAAAGAAAAAAATCTACACCTCTCTAACATGAGGAAAAAAATTAAAATAGGATTATTTTAATTACTACTGTGTAGAAGATGCTGCAAATTATACATAAGCTATCCTTTCATTAAAGCAGACACACAATGGCTTTTTTTTGAAGCTGCAGGCTGCCATTTGGTTGAAATTACTGTGAAATTCTTGAAAACAAAAAAAAAATGCTTTTCTCTGAAAAAAAAATCTATAGTTCAAACTGCTTCCCAATTAGCATGAAACACTAATGTATTAAAATAGTAATGTGAAACATTAAAACAGTGAGATTGTATCTTTCTGTGAAAGTCCAAAACACATCTATAATTCAACAAATATAGAGTTTAAGAAACTAAAATGTTAATTTACTTTCTTTTGCCGACATTTTTCCAGAATATTAAATTCTCTATGTAGTGGCTACTCATCCTTTCAAACATAAACTAAACTCATCGCATGAAAATATCTGAAAGCTACAATTTTCAATTCACTTAGAAGTTAATAGCAATAAACTATAAAATAATACTCTCAACTAAAAACAAAGAAAGCAACAATGTCCCAGAGCCATTTGAAGATCAAATTTTTCCTCAAGGAAAACTCTTGTCAATTTTTAAAACTGTTTTATCAATCAGACTTTTCACCTGGCAGGAAAAAAATGTAAAAAGGACAAAAATTCTGGAATTTAGCTAGAATTTAGTTTCGTATTTTCCCATTCACTGTATAAAAATAATGGAGACCAAAGTGTAGTGTTTTCTTTTGTCTACCTTAGTATGAAAACTCATCCACGGGAACATTTATTCAAAACTCTTGAGTTATAAGGGTTTGATGGTAGTCTAGAGTAGGTGAAATTCAGAGATAAAAATATACAATTTCATTTAAACCAAGAACTTCAATTTCCTTCTACACTAAACCTTTCATCAAGTGCTTACAAAAAAGGCTGTATCTTTCCCACCCCTGAATTTTTAAATTATTTCAGTAAACATCTTCTGAAACAGTCTATGTAAAATACCTTTGCTAAGTATTTGCACATAGCTTTATTTCAGCTAATGCTCACATCAAATCTGTGACTTAATTTTCACTTTACGCATAACTAAACAAAGCTTAGAGAGGCTAAGTAACTTGTCCCTGGTTACAAAGCTGTCAGACAAAGTCTGCATCTGAACTAAAGGTTTTAGACCACACAACTATACCCTATCACTTTATTTGGTAATCATATACTGCCACCTTATAATACATTGTACTAATTTTTAATTGTTATTTCTTAATTTTTCCTTTGTTCATCTTTTTAAAAGCAACAACTGGTCTACAGCCATGCCATCTGAACAAGTTCGATCCCATCTGATCTCAGAAGCTAAGCAGAGTTGGGCCTGGTTAGTATTTGGATGGGAGACCACCTAGGAAGACCAGGTACTGTAGGCGTAAAAAAATTAAAAATTAAAAAATAAGGGATTGTAAACTAACAAGGTCCTTGCAATCTGTAAGGTCAACCAAGTGTTGCTTAGCCTTAAAAAAAAAAATAGCAACAATTGTGTTGTGCTTTAATATCTTACAGTGTCCTTTAGCAGAATGATTCAAGTTGCTTGTCTGATAGAAAAATGACAAGTTAAATTTCTCAGAGCCCCACACTTGTAAAATGGAAATGATACCAAAATAATTGAGAGCCTACTGTGAATGCTTTCCATGTATTAATTCATTTAATCCTAACGACCCTATATCAGTCCATTATTGTCCCATTTTGCAAATAAAAATGTTAAAGGCTAAAGGGGTTTTCTAATTTGCTCAAGATTAAGGTTCCAAGTCAGTAGGTGGAGCAGTTAGGCTTCAAAAGCCAAGGTATTCTGTCTCAAGTGGTTAATTGCTTAATATTCAAACTGCCCCTTTAGGAGGAGATAATGACTAAATAAATGACATCATGTATTCATGTAGTAGGAAGAGTCAAAAAAATTTAACTCTAGGCAATGGTTTCTTAGATTTGACACCAAAAGCACGGGCAATAAAAGCTAAAATAGACAAATGGGATTAAAAACTGCTGTGCATCACAACAGAATAAAAAACCTACAGAATGGTAGAAAAAACACACAAATCATTTATCTGATGAGGGGTTAATATCTAGAATATATAAAAACTCCCATAACTCAACAATCAAAAAATACAAATAACTCAATTAAAAAACAGGCAAAGCACTTGAACTGACATTTCCCCAAAGATGATATTCAAATGGCCAACAAGCATATAAAAAACTATTCAATCATCACTAATCATCAGAGAAATGCAAATTGACACCAAAATGAGATGTCACTTCACATTTGTCTGAATGACTACTATTAAAAACAAACAAGGAAAGAGAAAATAAGTGTTGGCGAGGATGTGGAGAAACTGGAACTCTTGTGCATTGTTGGTATGAATGTAAAACAGTGAAACTGCTATGGAACGGTACAGCTGTTCCTCAGGAAAATAAAATAGAATTACTACCAATATGATCCAGCAATTCCATTTCTCTGTATCACAAGAATTGAAAACAAAGAGATATGTGTACCGCCATATTCATAGCAACATTATTCACAACAGCCAAACTATAAGAACAACTTAAATGTTTACTGACAGATGGACAATGAAAACGTGGGACATACATGCAATGGAATATTGTGCAGCTTTAAAAAAGAAAATCCTACCTCATGCTACAACATGGATGAACTTCAAATACATCATGCTAAACGAAACAAGCCAGTTAAAAAAGACAAACAGCAGGTCCTCAAATAACATTACCTTGTTCAGCTTCATTTTATTATAACATTGATAAGATGCTGTAGGAACGTAACTCTTGTTTGTACTAATTAGCCTATGGTAAATGTGGTTTCATTACAGTCATGTCACTTAAAGTCACAAAGCCTATCAACGACATTAATTGGAATTGCTATGTATGATTCCATTTATTATAAGGTACCTGAAGTGGTCAAATTTTAAAGGGAAGTGGAATGGTGGTTGCCAGGGGCTGGTGGGTGGGAAAAATAGAAAGTTGCTTAATTGGTATTAGTTTCAGTTCTGTAAGATGAAAGATTCCAGAGATCTGTTGCACAACAATGTGAAACAATGAACACTCCTGAACTGTACACTTTAAAATGTTTAAACTGGGGGATAAAAAAGTTAAATTGTTTAATTTTATGTGTTTTTGCCACATTAACAAAAAATTTAATTCATTTCTTTCACTTCCCCTTCCTGTCCCCTCTGGTATGGTATTCAATAGCAATGAAAGAATAGAGAAAATCAAAGAATACGATAGCTTCAGCAATGCAGAAACAAATTATGAAAGCAATAATAAAACAAAACAGGTAGCCGCACATTCTTATCAATAATTTTCTTCTTAACCTAGAAATATCTTGAACCTCCAGCAAAACAATATCCTATTGGAAATGCAATAGAGAGTAGTGGTTAAAGGCCTTTTGGAGCCGGGAAGCTCAAGTACTATTATGACTTTGCTACTAATTTCTGTGTGACCTTGGCTAAGATACTTTCATTCATTCATTCATTCATTCATTCATCCAACGGTCCATCCATCAAAAAGGCAGTCTGTTTCTCTACAAGTAAACCTGGTCAAATGAATCCTGTACCTCTACATAAGATTGTTTTGAGGTGTAAATAAAAGAATTCCTATATATAACACCAGGCACAAGACCCGGCACTTGGTAAGTGCTCAATAAACGCTGGCTACTGTTACTACTTTAAAGCATAGAGATCAGGACATGAACAGGGGGAATACAACTAAAAGAAGTTCCTTAGAGAATTTCGGTGTTATCAAATCAGACATATTTAATAAACCACAACCTACTCTTTACCATTCTTGCCGAATTTGTGCTTCCCTCTTCTAAAAGCACTCCCAGGGAAAAGCAATGTCATCTCAGGCATTCGAAAATGCTTGCTTTGGGAACAATGTTCTCCCCCAGAGATGGTGGAACCTGAGCCCTGCACCTTAGCGACTAGAGTTCCCGGTCCCTGTCACCCAGTTAGGGGCCGAGGCCTTATTTGGGAGTGAGGATGGGGACAGGCAGGGCCGCGGAACCCAAGTCCCCGACAGAAAGCCGACGCTCTGGGCAGGCGGAGACAAGACCCGAGAAACATCCACAAATCTCCCCGGCACGCTGTCCGGGGAGAACGGCAGCCGGACATTTCCGCGAACGGATCGGGAAGCCGGCATCTCTCGCCGGGCGGCTGGGGGCCGGCGGCGGGGTTTGGGGTGAGTGTGGGGGGTCTCGGCGGCCGGGCCGGAGGTGGGCTGCACGCTCGCCCCCGCGGCCCCGCCGGCCCCCGGGGGAGGGACGAGGGGTCGGGGCGGGCTGCGCGGCGGCGGGGACCCGGCGGGGGGCGCCGGGGCGCCGAGGGCCTCACCGCGGGCCGACGGCAGCGGGTAGAGCTTCTCGGCCTTCTGCAGGAAGCGCCGGGCCTTCTCGCGATGGCCGGCGCTCAGGGCCTCCCGGGCTATTTCCACACATTTCTCCGCCTCGTCCCGGTTCCCCTCCATGGCTCGCACCTCCTTCCGTTTCCTCCGGGAGCGCCGCGACGCGGGGCGGAAGCCGCCGCCGAGCGGGCGAGGCCGGCCCGGGCGGGGCTGGGCGGGGCGCGGGTCGGGCGGGCGGCCCCGCCTCCTCACGGCGGCCTCCCCGCCTCCCTCCCCCCCAGCGGACGGCGGGGCTCAGGCCGCACAGCCCGGGGGGCAGGCGGGCGAGCCCGGCGCGGCGGCCTACCGGGGTGTCCCGCCGCGGCGGGGACCGGCCCCCTTACCATGCGCGCGGCCCTAAGGCCGCGGGGCCGACGGATGCACGCAAAGTGGGGGATGCTCGTTTCCAGGAAAATTACCAGGAACCGAAGGCCCCGCCTCCGGAACCCGATAGCCTTTGGAGGATTCAGTCAGGTGAGGACCGCGGGCGGTCAGTCCCCACGCAGCGCTTCCGGCGCAGGTGTCGAACTATGACAGCGTCGCTAGACCCTAACTCTGGGGCTTGTTTTGTTGCCTATTTCAGCTACTCATTTTTCTGACCCAGGTTCCATTAAATTCTCAGGATATCTAAGAGGTACAAAGCAATCTGCAATCATTCTGGTGAGCAGCCTTTAACCCTAACCCTTTATGACCAAAACAAGGCAGGAATCCGCTCTCCGGGTGCCGTCATAGAACCTGGTTTTCTTCCCTTCTCTCGTTTTTTCATGACATTGCCCCTGTGAAATGCTTACTATATTATTGATTTCTTCAGTGGGAGAAAAGCGCCACTTAATTCTTGGTAATGTCCTCAACCAAATAAAAACTTGACTAATTTGCCAGAAACTGAAGTGCAAAACAATCCACTTGACCTAATCACAAAATAAGCATTTTTTTACAGTATTCATTCAAGCTGTTAGCCATGCAAGGAAATACCAAAACTCAGGACTTTCTAAGAAATCCTGATCCTCTCCTGTAAAATGAAAATAGTATTTCCCAAAGATGTTACCGATTGAGCAATTTAATTCAGATGATTTCAAAAGTAGCACACAGAAAACATCTGCAGCCTAAGCTAGACAGGACTTTCCTACTTGCCCGGCTCTCCACAACAGCAGTTGCGCAACAGTGTAGTAGGGCTATCACATACAGAAAGCTGTCAAAAGACTTAGTTCAAACTGCCTAAAATACTTGTGCCAGTTTAAATTATTTTAATAGCTTATTACAAAACGTTAAAATTTACAGTTGGGCCTTCTTTGTTGCTCGAGAAATTTCCAAAAAATATACTTAAATTACTGCTATGAGATACCCATTCAAAAGAAAAGTTCCTATTCATGAAACAAATATAAAACACAACCAGTTTGGGATATGACCTTTATTGAGCTTATCCACCGGAGTGGAAATAATGTCTGTACAAAACCAAATGTTTGTTACTATAACTTCTGCATCACAATTAAAATCCGAACAGTTTTTTAAAAACAGTCAACTCAATCAAAACCCACTACTTCAGAATCAATAGCTTCTTTGAAGCCACAGTAACACTTAAATATGGTTAAGACTCGAATGCAGAAATTTGGTTGGTTGGAAAGCTAATTAAACTTCCAACTTGCTCAAATAGAATTACAAAAAGGCAAAATTGTGTTTTTCACAGAGATACAGTCCACTGGAATCACCAACACTGGACAGCTGTTAGAGTATTTAGAGTCCTGAGATGATAAGAAATCCAGGCATCCTTTAGACAGTCTTCTGTTGTCCTTTCTTCCCAATCAGAGATTTGTGGATGTGTGGAATGACACCTACGAGAGGGACAGGAATAAATTGTTTTAAACACGTTAAAAAAAAAAATCACTGTACTCAAACTGTTTAACTTGGGAAATGTCTTTAAATGTGAGGATCAAGTATGCAGAATAAAAATTCAGTTATGTATGTAAATCATATTTCATGATGCAACCATGCTGTGTATCAGTGAAAGTATACTCACGAGCCCTCTTCTAGACTAAAAATTACTAATAGAAATTAAAGCAACGAATCCTTTTAAAAGAATTTAAAAAATAAAATCCTAGTATTTACATACCACCACCAGCAATTGTAGCCTTGATGAGAGAGTCCAATTCTTCATCCCCACGAATAGCAAGTTGCAAATGACGAGGGGTAATACGCTTTACCTTTAAGTCTTTTGATGCATTTCCTGCCAATTCAAGTACCTAGAAGGCAGAGTATAATCAATTTCCTTCCAACTCTCCTTAAGGCCAAGAGCCAGAGCTGAATCCAATCTCCATGAACAACCAATTGTGGTTCCCCCCACTACTTGGACGGCAAGATACGCAAAAGCTATAAAAGGGACACGCAATTTTATTTCCAAGAGCAGCTCAAGCGCAGGATTCCTTCATGATCACCAGCTCCCTCTAGCGTTCTCAGAGGCTCCTCACCGCGTTTAGGGCCTGGGAGTTTTCTTGCATCACTTTCCTCCTTCCTTCTCGCCGCTGTCCCCCCAACCCCCACAAACCCTTTCCAGATTATAGGCGTACACCCATTTACCTCTGCGGTGAGGTACTCCAGGATGGCTGCGCTGTACACGGCAGCAGTCGCGCCCACACGTCCGTGGCTGGTCGTCCTAGATTTTAGGTGTCGATGAATACGGCCCACCGGAAACTAATGTTAAGCACACACAAACATAAATGCACGAAGATCTGAGGCGAAGCTAATAAAAGGATACGCACGCCAAAACAAGGGGCACGCACGCTGGTGCGGCAGAGCGCTCCAGTATCGACACACGTGATCGCCCCCCTCCGATATTTATCGTGATCGGCGACCCAGGTCGCGACGCCGTGCCACCCACGCAAAAGATAAAACGCCCACCCAGAGCGATAACCACCGGGGAGGAGAGGAAAACACGCCACGATTCCCAAGCCGCACGCACCACCGCTGACCTGCAAGCCGGCTCTCTGCGAGCGGGAAACCGCCTTTGTCTTGGCTTTTCCGGAGTCCTTCCCAGCCTTACCGCCAGCCTGCGGCGCGCACACGCCCGGGAGCGGAGGAGGAACGGAGAATCTAGGATTACCAGGGCGGCGCGCCCCTCCCCCACCGCGGCGCGGCCTGCGCGCCGGCGCGCCCCCGGGCCCGCCGGGGTCTCCGGCCCGCCGCGCGCCGCGAGGCCCACCCCGCCCGCCCGGCCCCCGCGGCGCGCCCGCCGCGGCCGCGCGCCTCCGTCCGCGGGTCCCCGGCGGCGCTGCGTGCGCCACCCAACCGTCGCCGTCCGCCGCGAGGTCGCGGGCGGCTCCGCTCGCGCCGCCGACACATCGCCTCCCCACCCCCCCGCCCCGCTGCTCCGAATCCTGTCTCCGCGCGTCCCCAACCGTCGCCACTTCACCCTCATCTCCGCTTGTAACGGGTTTTTCTCCCACGGGCACAAAAAACAAAACAAAACAAAACCCTGCAGAGTCTTGGGGCAGAGCTCCGCGAAGTTTACCATTTCGAATTCTGCTGAAGCTCCGACAAGCAAGGCAGAGAAAGGACGAGTCAGACACCCCGGCGAGATCCCACCGCCCACTCCTCCGTCGCACCGCGATTCAAACTGCGCCGTCTCCCGCCTTCCCCGCGCCCTTTATACCGCAGAATGTTCCCTCATCCGGGAACTCGGAGGGCTCATCCCACCAATGGCTGCCCGCCGCCCTCGGCACGCGTCCTTGAGGCCTCAGCCAATGAGCGGTCTCGGCAGAGGGCGGCGGGGCGGGCGCTCAGCAGCTCGAGCCACTATTGGGACGTGGGGAGGGAGGTGAGGAAGGGAGGTGGGCTGGGAACCGGGGAGGAGAAGGGCACCGCGGCGGGAGGGAAGAAACAGAGCGAGCTCCGCCGCGGGAGGGCGGGCGCCCGCCGCCTTGGTCACGTGTCTGGGGGCGGCGCCGAGAGGCTCCGGGGAGGAGCGAGCCCTCGCGCCCCCGTCACCCCGCCTCGCGTCCGGGTCTCCGAGCCGGGTTCCGGTGGCCACGTGAAGTCGCCTACCCGTCTGGCGCGCCCTCCTACCCTCCTCCTCCTCCCGCCCCCTAGCGTGTCGCCAGTGCAGAGCCGCCGGCCTGCAACCTTCTTCCAGGGCAGCCTCCTCCCCGCCCGCTCTCCATCCCCGGCGGCTCCTCTCATCTGACAGGTGGCGCGAACGCGTCCTCTGGAGGAGCCCCGACTCCTCCGCCAACCGCCGCCTCGGTAGAGGTTCCACGTTACTTGCCCCCCTCCCCGGCCAGTCCCCAGCCATCGCCTGATCATGAGCTGCTTCCTCTACTTCATTTTCAGCTGTAGCTGCCCTCTCCTTTCCTCAGCACCTTTGGAACTCCCCACGGGAACAAACGGCGGAGCAAAGTCACCTCGCTGGGCATCAAAGGCCTTGTAGTCTGTGCACGGAGGGCTTGGGGTGAGGCAGCATTCTTCAATCAAATCATAAACCATTTTTTTCCTGGAGACGGCACATCTGCGGGTGTACCTATACCGTGGTGTCTCAAGTTGCTGTCCATTTTTCTGTACTAAACATTCTGCTACATGACATGTTCGATAAATGTCATTGGGTAACTCCTAACATGATTCACGGGCGGTTACAGATGCTCCATCTAATCATTTGCAAATGGTAGACTTAAAAAAAAATTAGTACTGTACCCACAGTACTACCATAATGCCAACTATTTAGTCGTCCAGCTAATAGATTAATAACACCTGTGTACATCTTCAGCTGTTTGGAGACAAGGGTCTAAATCTTTCCTATCTGTAGTGTTTAATAGTGTATTAGTGTATTACACAACATAATTCACTATTTCCAACGTGAAGAAATTTAAAAATATGTATTCAAGTACTTTCGACTGGGTTTAAATTTGAAAGATTTTATTAAATTAGAGGACCTCTCTATTTTTGGAAGATAAATTCTAGAAAAGATGTTCCCAGCAATTTTCACACAAGGGTTATTATTTCTTCCCTTTGCAACTGAGGCATTCTTATGATACCATGAATATCAAGAATTAATCCCCCCATTTAATTGAAATAATGATCATCAAAAGCCATGAAACCGGATGTAATAATTAACCTGGTTTCCACTAAGGCTTCCTCATGTATAACTCAGAAGCCAACATTAATACCTTTTCCACTTTAGAGAATATGTACTCTGCTGTGAAGCCCAACTAAAGAAATTCACTATTATCTCCCTGGGTATTGGTTGAGAGAATGAGCTCAAGAGCAGCTAGATGTGAATTCTCTGTTTCCTTCTCACTATATCATCTTTGTTACTATCCTTTTGGAATTCAAATTCTTCTTCTGTGAAAAAAGTATAATAACACCTGTTTCATGAGGTTGTTGAAAGATTAAAGAAGAGGTATGCAATATATACTCTAGAATGTGTTTTTCACACAATAAGCAGTCATTGATAATTGCTATTATCTTCTGTAGTGGATACTGGGATTCTGGGAAGGGATGAAATAAAGTATCTTAGATTCCTAAATTTTTTTTCTATTTACTACATTATCTTCCTTTGATATGAAAGCAGCAAGCCTTAAACCTGCCTAAAGAAATATAACCAAGTCATCCAACAACGAAACTAAAGTCCAAAATTGGTTTAATACATTTAATAGTTTTCTTCTTCCATTGGAGAAAAGGACAACATCAGTTTCTCCACTTTTCACAGCAATTGTGTGAAAATTTCTTACTCTCTGCTGCTCTGAAGCATGGAGCAAATATATTAGTATTCTTGGCCTATCTCTTTTCAACTGGTGTTTATGCTAATACTTATATATAATATACATAGCCAGAGCCATATAAACTCTTATTGTTCAATGCCATACCTGTTCGCTACTTAATACAGTCATGTCCTGCTTACTGATAAGGAGGCATTCTGAGAAATGCATCATTGGGGATTTCATCATTGTGAGAACATTATAGAGTGCATTTGTACAAACCTAGGTGGTGTAGCCTACTACACACCTAAACTATATGGTTTAGTCTAACGCTCCTAGGCTACAAACCAGTACAGCGTGTTACAGTGTAAAACAACACAAGATTAAACCAAGCAAAAGAGAAATTCAATCAAGAGACGTAGTAAACATGAGATGTATGAGGTTGCCACTGGCCTAATGGCATATGGTTTTAAACAAACTTTTTTTTTAATAAGTGGAAAGAGTACACTCTAAAATAATGGTAAAAGGTATGATATATAAATACACAAATCATGCATAAACCAGTAACAGTCATTTATTATCATTATCAAGTATCATGTACCGTACATAATTAATGTGCTATGACTGGCAGCACAGTAGGTTTGTTTATACCATTATCACAACTGCATGAATAATGTGTTGCACTATGACATTAAGATGGCTACCAAATTACTAGGTGTTAGGAATTTTTGAGCTCTGTTATAACTTATGGGACCACTATAGTTCATGCAGCTTGTCACTGACCAAAACCTCATTATATGGTGCATGATTGTAACTTCTTTTTTTGTTGTAAAAGCTAAACTAATGAGAAGTAGATGGTCTCATTACTAATGACTCTCTCCTTGACAGCTTTTTCCTAACTCAGCCAGTTACTATCTTTTGTCAAACACTATCATATATATTAACTACCATTGTCCTTGTCTTTTGATTTTGAGAATTTGGGAGATAGTTTTGCACTTGAGAATCTAAAATTTCTCAAATATATCTTGCTTTAAACACCAATTTAAAAGAAATACAAACAAACTTTACAGTTATTTCAAAGGATAGATAGATAGATAATGGCATAATTCTTCTCTTCAGGAAATCCACATTAAAATATTGGTTCTCTCTACCTAGAACATCCAGGAAATAACATGCCTTCAAATGCTCAGTTGTCAATAACTGAGGTTCAGTGAAGTATAATACAAAATATTGACCTAGAGTAAAAGAACCAGGAATGAGTCTGGGCAGGCGCTCACTTGCTATATGGCCTGAAGTAAATTAAACTCTGAGCCACAGTTTCTTTATTTGTTAAATATAGACAGTGCCAGGTAAACCAACCTCATCTTGAGGAAAGGGTGGCACCATAAAAAAGACAAGAGTCTAAAACCACACAACATTTACTTCACACCCTTTCCACAGACTCAGCCTCAAGGCAAAAACCATGTAAAAGGTGTGGCCATAAAACCTGTTGTTACAACCTTATACAGATAAATGTGACCCCCTAGCCCTCTCAATTAGACCCAGAAAAGAATCTAAAGGTTTTTCTGCCCTCTTAGACTTTCCCAATTTCATTTGGTGTGTGTGTGTGTGTGTGTGTGTGTGTGTGTGTGTGTGTGTGTGTGTGTAAGGTGGGGTGGGTAGTTTGAAACTGTTAGCACAGAATAACTTACTGAAAGGTAACTAAAGGTAGCTAACAATACACCTGAGAATCATCTTGCTAGGTATTATAACTGTTCTAAGGAGTCTGCCTCATTTGGTCATAGAATGCCTTTTACAGAGATTTAATATTGTCAGGGCCCAAGCAAAGTATGAAATAGCAGTGCTTTTGTTCATAGGCATAGATATATATATATGGTTATCAGATGATGATTAATGAGTAAGTAGATTTAGGATATTTAAGATATGTATTAAGTAAAACCAATTGTTCAAGAATATTCCCTAATGATTCTTTACATTTATATGGTATTTTATGAGTTCTCAGTGGAATTTTACATAGAGGCGCGTTTCAACCTAAAAATGTATGAAGTAGACATCTTCATGGCTTATCTTCATTTTAAGAGATGAAGAACAAACTTAGTGGACATTTAGGGATACAATGAGGAGATGTAGATTCTCCATGTTCTTCCTATAGCTTTGCACTTCTGTATGGAAAACTTCTCAGAAGAGGATTATTTTTTAGAAGAGGATTTAATTACTGCCTATAACCAACATATCTGTGATTTTCTGTCTTAAACAAAATATATAAACTATCTCATTGAAACTTTTTTAAGACATCAATGTTATTCTTTCTAGATACTCTTTTCATTGTCTTCTAGTGTCCTGATGTTTCATGAAATAGACAATTTCTTCAATAATGATGTTTCTACTGCTCAGAATCTCAGCAGGAAATAGTCTGAGAAGATCTCTTCCTCCATTAATAGAGTAAGCCAACTACTCTAGGCAAGAGCCGTCCAGGTCATTTTTCATATTTCACCACAGGATATGGAAACTTACATGCTGGCTCTTTGTTTAGATTTTTATTTCCTGTTTTAAAATTAAAATATTCATCTTAATTCTCAAAAGTGAATCAAGTCAACTTTTCTCCAAACTAAGCCAACAATTTAGGAATTTTACAAAATCTATAAGTAGAGGAAAAATTCTGGTAAATCAGTGCTATTGTATATCGTTATAATGTGGAAGCATCTGTTTCACATTTTATAATGTAGTAAAACTTTACTAACTTTCAGGAAGAACTTGTTAAAATCAATTAATATGAATTGTAGAGCACTTTAAGATAAATACAATATCTTGAAGATAAATGCATATGATATATATAAATATATAACTAATTTGTAATACTTTTACATATGAATATATGTAAAACTCCACGTGGCTGCTAAACAATTTTACCAAGAACAAATACTAGATTAGCTTAAAAAAAAGTATATAATAGCACTAATAGTAATGCTATTATAACTGATACATTTATACTTGTAAATGCATCAAAGCTGAAGAACTTTTAAAGTATATATCAAAAAATGTCTATATTTTGTATTTTCTAAGTTGGTTTATAAATATTTTTATGAATACTTAAAACTATAGTTCAATTTCCAATGACATATCGGAAATTCCAAATGAATAGGATCTGAGGCATTGAGGCTCTCCTCTTGGTTGCCCCTGGCCATCTGATTGGCCTCAAAAACTTGGGGGCATGACTTGAAATTGCATACAATAAATATCACATTTTAATTTAGACTGCATATTCTGGAGGTAGTCAGACCAGGCCATTCCTAGGTACTGAAACTTTGCCTTGAATGATAGCTCATGTGAAAAAACAAACATTTATAAGATTGCACCTGTTGTAAGCTCCCTCACTCCATTTGCTTCACACATTTCTAAAGGCTATTTTGAAAGAAAGTCAAAGTGTCTCTTCACTGACGCGATCTTTCTATGGGTTACAGATTTGTAGTTTATGAACGTAGGAGTATATATACTGAAGAATATGAAGTAGGCAAACAGAGCCCTGAATGGTTGAGACGGGCTTACTCTTCAAACCTACTTCTTCCTGAGCTTCCACCAGAAATCCTTCTCCCTCGCAAGGAGGGGTATCCACATAATGGATTATCAGCAAGGTGAGTGGGAGTGGCATGTCTTATTTATTCATCAAGGCTTTTAAAAAGTAGGTGAGCCTTCTCCACCCTCATTTTCTGTACTTGAGAGTTGTACACAGAGCAGGAGTTTCCAAAGTAAGAGAGGAGGTTAGATCCTCAAGATCAATCACACAAAAGACCACCTGCCAACCAGGAATGCACCCAATACTTTTATTGTGTTAAGCCACCAAAATTATTTTGATTGTTTGTTATAGCAGTTAGCCTTACCTAAATATTTCACCAGGTTTATAGCCACAAAACAATCAAAATGAAGGTGATTTTGAGAGACCTATATCTGTGTGATCCATTACTCTCATTTGCTAATATCATATAATAGAAGATTTTTGACAAACATTTCCTACTAAATAAGCCTTATTTTAATTATTCCCTACTTTTAGAAAAGACTGTGCTTTGCAAAAATACAAAATAAATTACACATAGATTATTTATTATGGCAGCATTTGTAATAGAAAAAGATTGTACATAACCCAGATGCTCATTCATAGAGAACATATAAACTATGGTATATTGATATAATAAAGTAAGACAGAGCTGTAAAAAAAAAAAAGGGGGTGAGAAAAATCTCTACAAACTAGTATTTAGTGATCTTCAGAATAAATTAAATGAAAGAAATAAAGTACAGAATAGGGCACCTAGTATGCTATGTTTTGTGTAAAAACTTGCATATTTGCTCATATTGCAATAGTGGATGGATAAGCTAAAAAGTAATAAAAATTATTACAGCAAGAGGGAGAAAGGACAGGGATGGAAGTGAAACTTGTTTTAAAGTTTTTATTTTGATAGGCTGTGAATGTCTTTATACTATTAAAAATAAAAAATTAATAAGCAAGTTATAAACATGGAAAGCAAACTGAATTAAATAAATCTGAATATTAAGTTGATGCCATATTCTAACAGAATAGAATTATTTCAAGTAAACTTAGAAATAGTATTACTCTCATTCTTCAGTGGTTAATACTATATTATAAAAAAAAGCTACCACAAAGTTTTACACTTCATTCAATAGTCAACATTGAAAAAATATTATTACTGTTATTTTAAAAATGATTATATGTACATTATAGGATAAAATAAATTATTAAATGTGTTGGTTTTCCTAAGCATCAATAATTTAGCATAAAAAGTCAATTATTTGGTATAAGAAAAAAGAGATATGAATATAAAATTTAAAAAGTTAAGACCCTGTATTCTTATATTTGTTTTTTTTAAGACACATTTTTTCCAGCTTTACTGAGATGTAATTGACATGTAACATTGTTAAGGTGTACATCCTGTGGATTTGATATACTTATATACTGCAAAACAATAATCTTATATTTGAATACCAGTGAAAATACACGATTTCCCCCCGCCTTTTTAAAAACACATCTTAGGTCTGTCCAAGGAAAAGCCTTGAAAGCAATGACAAGCCAACAGCAGTAAATACCCTAGTGGCAAGATCGTGGTCTGTAAGTACCGTTTCCCATTAAAAGGAATCTGGAGATATCGCTGACTCCAGGACTGAGGCAAAAAATGCACATGATGAGCTTGTGAGGTTATGTTGTCCACCAAAGTAAGGACACTATCAAAGGCTGTGGAGTCCTGCTAAAAGAACACAGAAAATTGAAGAATCTCCCACTGGACCAAATGAGGTAATTTAAACATCAAAAGAATAATAACCATAAGTTTAAAAGTCAAACACGTTGAATTTAGAAAAACAAATGAGTTCAAATGGCAGAGAAAAGAGAGGAGAGGTCAGAGAGAGAAGAAGAAGAGAGAGAATAGAAAAGGTAGAAGAAGGGAAGGAGTGCAACAGAGAAAGAGATTTCATTGGATGCTACTGAAGTGCCCACAGCACCATTTCCTTGCTTACAAAGATCAATAATGAAAGGTGAAGATTTGAACATTTATCTTGTCTCTATGCTGTGAACTATATTCCAGTTTACACTGACCTAACTGATGAAGAAAAATTCTTCTAAACAAAACTTCCAGCTAATACAGTAAAAATAATAGATTTAGAAAAAAATTTCCATTTATAATCTTCACCTGAACCATTTAAAGGTCATCAACCTATGATAAAACCATCTTGTCTTTATAGTATATTCCAATGAATATTTCTAAGTTTATTCTAAGGAAAAAAAATTAAAGAATATTTCATAGATGGCTGTGTAGTTTATATTTATTCACATCTTTAGAACAAGCTTTTTGGCCACTGGAAATGAAAGGACACCAGACAGACGATGCAAGGGAGCATTAGTCATATGTGGAATGGGGGAAATGGACCTGGTTTCCTCAAAAAGGAAACTTGAAAGTAGAGGGAGGGAGAGGAGAAGAGAGAGAGAGAGAGACTGGTAAACTTTTATAGATTAAGAGATTTTAAAAAGAATAAGAAACAGGAGAACCCAATAAAATATATGAACCTTGTTTGAAAATTGATGTCTGCATTTCCAGTTTTTTTTGTAAGTTTTTAGATAATTGGGGATGTTTGAATATGAACTTAGCATTAGGTAATAACCAGAAATTGTTTTTAATGTTATTAAATAAAATAATGGCATTTGGTTATATAAGAAATGTACACTAAAATATTTAGGGAAAAGATGAAATGATTTTCTAGAATTTGCTTTAAAATGTTCTAACTAAAAAAAAATGTTTGTTTTAAGTTAAGTGCAAGAGATAAACAATATGGCAAAACACCGATTGTTGAAATCAGATATTTACCTTTTGAAAATTTCAGGAAAATTTGAGAAAAAATAATTTTTTAAAGGTGGTAAAACTACTACAAATGGTATCTTCATCTAGGAGAGGAAAAAATCATAAACTGCTTGGTAGTCATGCGGTTTGCCCATTGTTTGGGGCAAAACTATATTTTGCATGATAGTTTGCACTTTATTTATTTATTTGTTTGTTTGTTTGTTTGTTTGTTTATTTAAATAAAGAGCAACCCTGATATCTGATGTAAAGGATACTTTATTGGTTAAGGTGCTTAGGTATCTCTAACAGATATGTTTATCTAAACAAATATTTTCATTATTAATTTTGTTTTGTTTTGATTATACTAAAATGCCATGTAGGGAATTCATACAAGAGTTCATAGGGTACCAATGTGGACCTCAAAAGATAAAGGCAATGAAGCAATAGTGAGAAAATAAGGAAAACTGAATTCAGACAACATGCATTTGACAGTGATACTTCCCAGCTGAAAGACATTGGTCAAATCAACCTCTGGGAATATTACACTTCTCTTGGTTAACACAGGAATGGTAACAGGCTATTGTAAAGATCTCGGAAGCCATGAGAGGTACCTTTTCTACTCTAAAGCACAATACCAAGAAAAACATTAGTAGCATGCAGAATGAATACTGGCAATATTTCATCTGACTATTTTTACCTTACAAAAATTTATTTGATCTAAATTAATTTTTAAAAGTAAATCAAACAAATGCTCCAAAATTTTCCATGAAAAGATAATAAAGAAAAAATAATTTCAAAAAACAGATAATTACCTCATTTTACTGTTTTATGCTTTATCTTTAATATATCAAGTTATTTTTGTGTGTTTATTTTAATTCAGCACTTAATTCCACCTCTTCAAAAACTTACAGGTAAATTTAGCACTATACAAGGAGCAAGAGGCAGCATGAACTGTGACTTAGACTGTTTTCAGTAATTTATAATTTCAGT
The DNA here is from genome assembly GCA_030015415.1 of Cynopterus sphinx. Classification (NCBI taxonomy): domain Eukaryota; kingdom Metazoa; phylum Chordata; class Mammalia; order Chiroptera; family Pteropodidae; genus Cynopterus; species Cynopterus sphinx. The sequence continues at coordinate 124,033,591 of CM057382.1, forward strand.
TTGCAGTCAATATTCAGTGTTGTTAATGTCTGTCATGCCCTTGAACACAGTTTTATTGTAAATTGTTTAAGGCAACAGTCTCCAACCATTTTTGACACCAGGGACCAGTGCTCCCACGTAAATTTAATGCCTGATGATCTGAGATGGAGCTGAGGTGATGCTAGTGCTGGGGAGTGGCTGAAAATACAGATGAAACTTTGCTCACTGTCCTGCTGCTCACCTCCTTCTGTGAGGCCCAATTCCCAACAGGCCATTCATTGGTACCTGTCCTCAGCCTGGGGATTGGGGACCCAGGCTTAAGGCACTTAAGCATCCTGCATTAACAAAAAGTTGTTCTTATAATTGTAAATGTAACCTTTTTCCTCTATCTTCTCTTCAGAAAAAAATGCTACAGAAAGACCATGAGTATCTTTTTAAAGCAATTAATGACTTAAGGGCTACAAAATACTTTGGAAAACAACAACAACAACAACAAGATTTTCCTCCTACTAAACAGCAATAAGAAACACATTTCATCCGACTCTCCATATTTCTATCAGTAAAAGGATTAGATCAGCTCACCAGAGTTCCACATCGGCTTTTTACTTTATGCCTGCTAAGCCTCATTTAACTACAGAGACCTTATTGAGTTACATTATTATTCTGTCTCTCTAGGTGAAACGTTATTAAAAACATAGATTACAGTCCTGTGGATCTGTTAGCATTCCTAATATCTTCATTGATTGGCTTTTCCATGTTTTCTTGTCTTCAGTTTTCAGTATTCTTAACTGTCTTTCAATCCAGATGGCTCTTTTTCCATTTAAAAAACTATTTGTTTGTTTATTGAAAGGTTAAACTTTTACATGCTTCAATATATAAAAAGGTTTAAAAACTGTCCTTTAGTTACCTAGAAATATGTACTTTCCCTATATTTTCTTTGGTCACCCACTTTTGTGCACATTGCTTCCTTTATTTAATATCCTTCAAACATCTTCGATTTTTGTCTTGCATTTCTTCAAAATGTAGCTTAATACTCTCTTTTAATGAACTTTCCCTTAACCATCATCTCTAAAATTGGTCCCTTGTTTCTCTTATGATAGATAATTGAATGTGGCTTATACCTTACTTTTTAAAATATGATTAAACTTCCTAATGTTCCCAAATTATTTTCATACTTTCTGTATGGATTTTAGATTTCTAAACAGCTTACAGATTTGTAGGTTCCTTGAAAGCAAGAAGTTTATTTCTTTTGTTTTCCACATAGCAATTAGTCTAAATTGATGCAAATAGTTAATGCCTCATACCTCTCTATCCTCAGAAAACGTTACATGGTGATTGTCAAAATTTGCTGCAATTAGAATTACCTGCGGAGGTTTGGAAACTCACAATGCCCTAGCTTCACACCATACCAATTAGATCAGAGTCTCTGGGGGTGAGATGTAAGCATGAGTACTATTTAAAACTCTCCAAGTGCAGCTAAGTTTGAGAATCAGTAACCTAACCCACCTCCATGCCCTCAATTTTAGTCGATCTCATTTCATGAAAACACGCTTTCCTACCAATGTCAAACATGCTCCTGCATCTGCACCCATTTTCTCCTGCTCTGCCTTCTTGTAGCTAAGATAGAGCTCCTCTTCCTCCCACAGTCTTCCTCCCAGTAGCTATATTTCCTTTGTTCTCCTTCACTGAAAACTTTCTCACAAGGCTTTGGTATGCAGATAGTTGTCATTTTTTCACCTACAAGTTTCTCTTCAACCAACTTATATCTGGCTTTCATTCCCATTAGACTTTCAAAAATGTTCTTGTCACATTGCCAAACCCAAGGGTCAGTTTTCTGCTTCTACCTCCCAGCTGCGTGACCACAGTTGGCTTCAAATACTGTCTTTTCTTGATTTCCAGGATACCACATTGTTGCTCCTCCTCTTCCTTTATTGCCTTCTGCCCTTTTATTGCTTCTTCAATACAATTTCAAGATGGCATCTTCTCAGGGCTTGGTCCTAAGACTTTGTTCCTTCTACCCATTTTCATGTACAACTCATACATAAAGATGATTTCAGATAGTAGATGGTTGAAAATTTTTTACCTTAACAGATCAGTATTTTTTTTTTTTTTTGGTGATATTAGAAAAGACTATAACCTGCAAATGAAACTTGCTTAAAGACTATAAAGTGAAGGGGGATGAGTTTTAGTAGCAAATCGTATGACAAACTTTATAACACACCCTTTACACATCAGTCTTCTTTCCCTAAATTTCTTCAGGTCACAGTTACTTTCGCTCTTTCCCAAATCCTTCATCGACTGCTAGATTTCCTTTTTCTTTAGCCATTCTCCCAAACATACTTCCAGCTTTCTGTCTCCATTCTTCCCCCTTCCCACTCACCTCCAGTGGAAACACATCTTGTTGATGACCTACTATATACCATGTATGGAAAATGCCTGTATTACTGAAAAGTTAGGGTTCACCCACTGGGAAATCTTCAAAATAAGGAATATATACATTGTAAGGCAGCCATCGAAAATTTGCTTGGTACAGAAGAAATACTCTGGGGAAAAAAGAGATGTGGCAATAAAATAATATAAAATGTATTTTAATAATAAAGGCTGTCTTAAATATGTTTTTATTGTCTAAGAATCTAGAGTAATTCACATTTAGAAATGTTGGTAACTTTAGGAACAGGGAGTTTCGAAAGCTCGTGGATCAAAATCAAAGCTGCCATCTTTATTACCGACTTGCTTAGGTATTTAATTGGACTAAGCATTATCAATATATAAATTGACCTAATTATTAAATTAGCATCTCTAAGATTCTAATAGGATAGTTCTAATATAACAAATTTACTCTTTTCTAATAGTTCTGTTAGAATCTTTTTAACTCTGATATGTCAATAAGGTCTGACATGATATATCTAAAAATTCCATTAGTATCTATAGGTTATATTTATTAGATTATAATAAAGCTCCAAGAAATAAATTGTTTCTGTAGGACAGGAAATAAAACAATACAGATTCAACAACTTAATGAGTAACCAATTTTTATTATTATCCTATTAATGCACTTTGGCTTTGTTTTGCAATCTTCGATGGTGTTCTTTATTGTGGAAAGTAATCTGTTTTCAGTATCACAAATTATATCTGCTGAGAAACTGTAAATGAGGCAGGTAAATATGATATAAATCCTCAGTTCCTTGACAATGAAACAATATTTACTTTATACATTTATAAAATGACTTTTAATAAAATAAATCAGCTCTTGCAGTTATACAGGCTTTTATACTATTTTCCTGAATATTTACATGTTAAAAATTTAGCTAACATTATTAAATAAAATATGCTTTATTCTCCTATATTGACAAAATTCTATTTACAATGATAGAAATAGAAAAATGTGAAGAGTAATGTTATTTTTATATAACTCCAATTTAGAAAATGTAAAGGATGACTAGTTTTAATTGTGGTTGATATGTCTGGGCTTCTGTTGATAGACCAGTGATGTTGGGATAGTATGAAGAAAAGGTATATGCAATTAATAAATTATATATTTACTCTGTAAGACTTTTTTTTCTTTCATTTTAGAAAAATAACAAATTATGTTATGATCATTTAATATGTTGACAGTATGTCAAATAAGACATTTTTAAATTTTTTAAAACTTCAACAGTTTTAAAAATTAATTTTAATTGGGCAAAACTTAATTCTGCTGAAGCAGTAACATCTGGATTTATAATACAATTCTTAAAGCAATACTTAGATTTCGTAATGAATCATGAATTTTACATGTCATATGATATGTTATTGATGCATCATAAGATTTTACAAAATACTTAAAAATTCATTGCTACCTATATTGCAATTTATCCTCTTTTTTAGAGCAATATTTAAATCTGCATAATAATATAAAGAATTGATAGCACACTTGACTGATGCTATCTAGACTTACATATTCAATTGTAATATGAATTGCATAATATTGAAAAATTTTCCTCATCTATCATGTGCAACTGTAGTGATTATTATCATCAGCTAGTTTGTATTTCTGGAACCACAAATAGAACACACACAAAAAATCAAAAAGTGAACACTAGTTAGAAAACAGTATTTTGTTTTGGCAAGAAACTTAGTTTCAGAATTGCCTTGTAAATATGCTTTGCTGTAAACAAGTCGCTTTATTTCTAAACAAAGAAATATATTTCTGAGGCAAAGAAACAAAGCCAGATCTCTATTTTCGTCAGAGTAACATAGTAGGAGGAGAAATGCAAATATTTTGAAATGTCACAGATATTTGAGATAATGAAGCAAAAATACATATCTAATCAACAATGTTTTAAAGTTGCCACAAATTATTAATGTTAATTTGTAATTAAGTGATAATTTTTAGAACAACTTTGCTCAAAATAGTCTTAAATATGTATGATTTTTTTTTATTGTGAGAACTCAACATGAAATTTATCCTCTTTACAGATTAAGTGTATGATACAATATTGTTAATTATAAGCACAATGTTGTACAGCAGATCTCTTGAACTTATTCATCTTGCATAACTAAAACTTTATACCTGTTGGTTAGCAACTCCCCATTTCCTCCTGCCCCCTACCTCTGTTAGTAACTGCTCTGCTCTCTGCTTCTATGAATTTAACAATTTTAAGTACCAAATATATATGGAATCCTGCAATATTCATCCTTTTATGACTGGCTTAGTATAATGTCTTCAGAGTTCATCCATGTTGTCACATGTTGCAGGATTTCCTTTTTTAAGGCTGAATAATCTTCCACTATGTGTATATACCACATTTTATTTATTTCATTTTATTTTTTTATTCTTCTCTTGTCCTGACTCTATTCTGTAATCAGAATTCTGTAGATTCGGGCTTTATTGTTTTAACCCTGATTTGCCATTGTTGACCTAAGGCAGAGAGTTTCAAAATGTTGTCCTTGTGTTGTCCTCAATGCATACAGGCGCTTTGCTTGTGTACTCATTTTTTGAACACTTGGATTATTGCTCTTTAGTCCTGAGGCTCAGCATCAGATGATGCCACATTTTCTTCATCTATCCATCTATTAATGTACAAAAAATGGATGATTTTTAAATGAACTACCTGTAAATATGTGAGATATGGCAATATATTTTATTACAAACCTGTAAGATCTGTTTTATTGCTTTATTTATATTTACTCATATATTTACTTTTGGAATTTTTTTTTTAAGTAAAAGTTCGAATGAGAGAATTAATTAAGTTTTAAAGACCCACAACTACCTATCTTATTTAACATAATTAGACCTAAACTTAGTAGAAAAAAAAGCCTTCTGGGGTTTTGATGATCAAAGAGCCATCAATCTATAGAACAAAAATAGAATCAGTCCCTCAACAACCAACTATATCCAGTAACTTAACAAATATTTATTAAATACCAATTATAGTGTAGCCACTGTTCTAGATACTGATTTACAGTGAACAAAACAGAGTCCTGCCTTCTAGGAACTTACACTTTAGTAATGGGATAGACTGTGGGTGGGGACACATATAAATAACAAATAAATTATGTAGAATGTTTGAGGATAAGTACTAAGAAGAAAACAAATCAGGACAGGGGAATGGGGAGTGCTGAGTGAAGGTTGCAGTTTTAAAGGGATTGCAGACTTCAGCGAGAAAGTGACATTGGAGTTGTGAAAAAGGTGTTAAAATATGCACAGACATGCACACACTTTTTAAATTTTGAAGTAATCTCAAACTCACAGAAAATTTACAAGTACAGTGCAAAGAACTCTTTTTTTTCCCCTAAACTATTAGACATAAGTAGCTGACCTGATACCTATCACCACCAAATACTTTGAGGTATATTCTTTACAAATGAGGACATTCTCAACACCACAGTATAGCCATCAAAACCAGGAAATTACCATTTCTACCTCACTGCCATCAAATCCACATCAAATCTTATTTAGTAAGATTTCTAAATTTGTATTTGTCTGATTTTCCTTGTGATTATATTCAGATTTTGCATCTTCAGTAGGAATATCACAAAAATGATGCTCTGTTCTTCTCATTGCATTCTATTAGGTGGCTCATGATTTCAATCTGTCCCATTATCAATGCTATTAACTTGGATCACTTGATTAAAGGGTAGTCTGAGGTTTTTCCACTTTAAGATTTCTTCCTTCCTTCCTTCCTTCCTTCCTTCCTTCCTTCCTTCCTTCCTTCCTCCCTCCCTCCCTCTCTCCCTCTCTCTCTCTCCCTCCCTCCCTCCCTCCCTCCTTCCCTCCCTCCCATCCTCCTTCCTCCCTCTTTTTTTTCTTTTTCTTTTGTAATGACTATTTTGTGAAGAGATACTTTGAAAGTTTGTTTCTCATTCTATTTCTCATCAAACTTCATCTCTCTATCAACATTACTGAATTCATAATTTCTTATTTTATTTAATGCATTATAATTTTTATTACCATTACTTACTGTCATGCTCAGTGGCCCCAGATTTGGCTGGTAGGAGCCCTTTTAAGCTACACCTGCTGTGTTTTTCGTATGTCCCTATCATTCTAGACCACTTCCTTATTTTGGGGCACAAGATACCCAGGCTCATCTTATGCTTTGTGGGTCTTATCTTTGAAGTGATTCATTTCTTCAAGGTGTCCTTGTTCTTTTTTTGGAGACTGATGTATAAGCTATGATCAAGTGCAAAGATAATTGCCAACTCTAAAATTCTATGCCTTTAGGCAGATTAAGATATGGGCTTTGTATCTTTGACAAAGAGTTTAAAGTGTGTACAAGCCATTAAAAAATAAAATTTTGTTTTGGGAATTGCCCGACAGGCAGAAGAGACTGATTAGAAATAAAATCTTCACTCACTAGACACCCACACAAGTCTCAGAATAAGGTATGGTTTTTCTCTCAACAAATAGACAATTTGAATAATGGCGTAAAGAGTCCATAACTCATTGCCACTTGAGACTTACATTAGAGATCAGTGGTTGGAATTTCCCAGAAGGTAATTTCCTACTGTAGCCTGTCTTTCCCAATGTATGGACCATTAAGAGGCTCCCTACATTATGTATCAGAACATTTTCTTTGCATGGTGCTTCCTTGGTAAATACCTCTATCCCTAATTTCTTCCTTCTTTTTTAAAGTCCATTTTCTTAGTCTGGTTTCTCAAGGACATAGCTTTAAGGTCTCTGTTTGGGTGTGTTTTTTCCTGACTTAGACTCATACATCCTCACTTGGGATGTTGAATCAGAAAATACTGAAACAGATTTAGACCTAAGCAGAAATTTAAAAAGGAAGACTACATTAAGAGATTGCAAGAGGTAGAGCCAGAAAGTGACAGGTCACATGCCTGCTCAGATTATTGAGGATAGATCACTTTAAAAGGCTGTGGAGAGAGGAAAAAGAAGGAAAATAAACACAGAAGAGCTTAAATTAATATAAGAGCATTATATTAATTTACTTTCACAGCTACCATGAGGTAATGTCATATTATTACTACCAAGTGCAATTTATAAATTAAAAGAGTAATACTCAGAGGGTAAATGACTAATTTTCCAAAGGTCACACAGCTAAAATTTCTGCTACAGTTATGTTTAAATCTCACTCTTTTGACCTCTACACTAGTTTGATTTCTACTACACTGCACTGACAGTATTGGCTCTGCCATTAGTTAGGCTTGTGACCTTGGAAACGTCAGTCTCTCTGTGTCTCAGTTTTCAGGTCTGTAAAGTGGAATTAAAACACAAGCTAACCCAATTTTTTGGTTGCTTTAATATGACACAAATGAATATCTTATTATGTTTTATAGTTTATAAAAGGATATTGATGTATGATTTTGTATAATTTGATTCTTATAAAAGTTCTGTAAACATCAAATGAGAATTTATGTGAAAGCAGTTGTCCTATAATTATCACATGCTTCTACTTCCCCATGCTACTTTCCATCTAAAGCTTTTGAAATTCTTGAGATTTTAGTTAATATTTAAAGGTTGTTCAGAGGCACTTTTCAAAAATATTTCATCACCTCTGATAATGCTTAGAATTAAACAAAGGTATAATGAGACTTTTATAACCTATAATGTCCAAATTCTTCAAAGAGACTTTCAGGGCCATTAATAAGCTGTCCACCATGACTTATAACATTCATCTGTATATCCTCCAAATTTATTATCCCCAGACCTAAGTGAATTCTTTCTCTGTGTGGACCTGTTTGGGGGTTTCTACTAATTAATAGTCAGTTCTATGCCTGTGTCTTGACATATTCAGTTTTCCCTGCTTAGAATACACTTTATCCATTGCTTACCCTTTCAGTTATAGTCTACATTTATGGCTTTGCCCTCTGATTGTCATTGGTTTTTATTGTGTATAGTAGGAGTTAGCACACTATGACTCATAATCTGTTTTTGGAAATAAAGTTTTGTTGGAACTCAGTTGATGACAGGTTACAAAGGCAAAGTTGACTAGTTACAACAGATACCAAATGACACATAAAACCTGAAATGTAGTCTACGGTCATGCCACCCTTAATGTACCTGATCCCATCTGTTCTTGGAAGCTAAGCAGGGTCAAGCTTGGTTAGTACCTGGATGGGAAGACCAGGTATTATAAGCATTAAAAACAAAAACAAAGACAAAAATCCCTGAAATATTTACTATCTGGCCCCTTACAAAAAGTGTTTGCCAACCCCTGGTTGGTAGAAAATTTCACTTATTCAAGGAAAAATCTGGAACTGGCACGATGAAAACAGTACATATTTCCCCTGAAATTATGTATTATTTACAGTAAGTATTAAACACGTTAACATTACAGTAGTATGTTGAATGCATATCTCACTGCTATTCTTTAAAACACAATTTAAAAGTTTTATTAGAAGATGGAAATAATAAATATAACTTAATACTATGGCAATGATGGAGCTCTAAAACTAAATAATATCATACAAATACTATGAGTTATATAGTTGACTCTTGAACAACACAGGAGTTAAGAGTGCCAACTCCAGCACAGTTGAAAAATACACTTAACTACTAAAAGCCTCAAAACTTAACTACTAATAGCTTACTGTTGAGCAGAAGGCCTTACCGACGACAAACAATTAACACATATTTTGTATGTTGTATGTTTTACATGCTGTATTTTTACAATAAAATAAACTAGAGAAAAGAGAATATTATTAATGAAATAATAAGGAAGGGAAAATACATTTACAGTACTTACGTATTTATTGAAAGAAATCTGCAGATAAATGGATGTGTATGGTTCAAACTATGTTGTTCAAGGGTCAACTATAATAACACTAGGTAGCTAAGGTAATGGGAGGAAATTAAATTTTGTACTAAATAGAAAGAAATAAGTCTTGGGGAGCATTCTTGCTCCCCAGTATATGTTGTTGGTTTGGCTCAAATAAACTCTCAAAGAAATTACTTAGAGGTTTGAATGTTTCCTAAATTGACATTTACTTGGTACAGTTGGCAGGATACTGAAGAAACAGACCTAGGACCACTTTCCAGACCTGACGTGGTGCTAGGTACAAGCAAGGGCTCATTGTGTCACACTGGCTCCCTGCTTTGCATCGGGTGAACTTGGGTGAGTTTCTCTTGTAATTCTAAACTTCCTTGCTTTAAGTAGCAGGCCATGATTTTATTTGAACTTGTCTTAGAAAATCTTTGAGGTGGATAAGGGTTGAGATAACCTAGGGAAAGGGAAAAAAAAAAATGGTTGGCACTTTAAATTTTGGCTTTCAGTTGGATTGCTTACTGAGAGTCTGAATAAAATCTTTTCTGGGTAACTGAGACATTGAACTTTCTTCAGCTCTGAAAGAGAAAGAATACTTGCTTCCTCAACCCAAATAGCCTACGGGATTATGATAGTTGTTCTGAGCCCCAAATGGAATGGATTCACCTTGAGAGGAGGGGATTGTGCCCTGGAAAGCACTATGGTTCCCATGGTGTCCAGTAAGCTCTCAGTGGTCCTTGATTGGGTATTCTTAGATGACTAATTATCTTTGTGGGGTTGCCCAAGGGAAAATTTCATCTAGGGTGTAAAGTGATTTTATATGGAGGTCCATGGCATTTGGTTCCTCTGGAGACATGCACTAAGTGTTGGTTTTCCCTAGTAGTTTGCTCAGAGGCTACAGATCTCAAAATTAACATAGGAAATTGTGACTACCAGGCAGAAAAGGCCCACCACAGTCAGGCTCTCATTAATGCTAAGATGGTTGAGATGAGGATGCTTTGACATTTCTAAATTAATTTTTCACACACAATTAGAAAAAAACAGCTATAAAATTAGGCAGAATAAATGGAAAGAACATTATTAGAGACTGTTTCAGAACTTAAAAAGGCTTTCTTTGCTAAGCTAAAATGAAACTATGTAAAGGATTTTAGAGAAAAAGAGAGAAATAAAGTATTCAGATAAATGGATCAACCAATGATGTTTGGGTGTCAACCCAGTTCTTTGAGTGATTAAAAATGGCTGTTCTTATTTTAAGAGGTGGAGGAAGGTCATTTAGAACTTGACTCCTCAAGAACAGACGTTAGGCCTCCAAAAAGGAAATTGGATCCAACTCTGCTCTGTTTGTCTGTCTGTGTATGTCTGTATATTTATGTTGTAAGTGTGAGATAATTTTCTACCTCCGAATGGTACTGTTAAAATTAACTTAAAGGCAAGTGTTAAGGGTGTGGTTCTAGGCAAAGATATGCTAACAGCCAACTTCCGCTTCTGTAATCTGCTTGCTTGTTTGATGTTAACCAGGGTGTGGTTAATCTGTTTACTTGCTTTGTTAACCAGGGTGTGGTTCTAGGTTTTATAAAATGCTTCTTTTGGGAGCTCAGGGTTGATCTCCTCCAACCCTACATGGTAGAGACTCAGTTGCCAGCCAGCTAATAAAGGCTCATAGTTCATCTCAATTGGCTCTGTGGGTCTTAACAACAGCAAGTACTTGTAAGGATTGGGTATTCTAAAATTCTCAGAAATGTAGAAACTAACTCAAGAGTTTTTCAAGTTCACATGACCTAAAGCTAATCCTTAATAAATAAAAGCTAGCTTAAGTTTGTTGATTTAATAAAAGAGACATGGCTTTATTTTGCCTGGGTTTTATAAAAATAAGTTCATGTTAATAATTAACTTTGATGTCCATAAAATATGTTTGTAGAAGTTAATAAAGTGTCCACACTTAAAGCATGCTAATTGATTACTTTGTTTTCATTAGACCTTGAGGTTTTAACTTTGCAGTGTTTCAGAAGGGCCTGTGGAACACCTTCAAAGATTTATTTTTAAGCATTGTAAAAAAGTGATCAAAACCTACTAGGTTATGTGAATGAAGAAAGGGGTTCTATGGAACGTAACCCCACAGAATGATCTGATCATAAATTCCTAAATGAGCAGGTCACAGTGTGTAGTCATGCCCTAGCCATATAACATTTTTAGTAAAAGGCTTATCTTTGCTCAAGCAAGCCTTGTACATTGTTTTTGTGCATCTAGGTTAACACACCTTTGACATAAGCCTTAACTACCCTCAAGAGAGCGCGTAATTTTGTTAGCTATCCTGTACTCTGATCCCTGCCTTGCTTTTTCTTAATTCCATGTCATCTTCCTTAAGTTCCCTCCTTAATTCCAAATGTATTAAAGAAGCTGCAAAACTGTTATTCTCCAAAGCATTTGAGATCTTGCTCCTCAGCATATGTTGTCAGTTTAGCTCAAATAAATTCTTATAAAAAATCCCAAAAAAAAAGAAAGAAAAAGAAAAGAAAGAACAAAGTATTGCTTGAAAATTATTATCCTCAATTGCTAGGATCTTTGGCAAATCATTTTGCTCTTTTAAACCTGTTTGCCAAGGATAGTAATACTTACCTTGCAGAGATGTTTTAAGAATGATATGAGACAATTCACCTAAAAGCATTTTGTGAACTCAAGCACTAGACCAATGTAAGGGGTTAAAAAATTGCTGTTTTGCAAACATGTCCAATATTAACATTTTAATAACTATAAAGAAGTGTCTCATATTAACATTTTAATAACTAAAAATTCTGTTTGTTAAAGAATATAGTCAAAGTTGTACAGATTTTACCTAATGGAATTCAAGAAGGCTATTTTGAGTTTTTAAAAACAAGTGTCCTACAAATATTATTATTGGGCCACATGCTAAAAAGACTCTTGTCTACCAAAGAATGTGGATCTCCATCCCAGCTTGCCCATGACTCTTTGTGACACCAAATGCCACCCACCACACGCTATTCCATTTCCACAGCTTCCCTAACTCATCCTAGTTCTTTCCCCACAAACACACAATATCCTTATCTAAATGTTCTCTAAATATTCGAAGAGAACAATCAATTCCTCCTCCTGTTGTTTTTCTTCTAGACTAGGTTTTCAAAATTTTTATCGGTTTAACCACTCCATTGGATATTTTAAATTTCTCTACTTGTCTCATGGTGCCTAGAATGAAGTACATTTCAGGTATAGTATAAATAATTCAGAAAACAAAATCATTGTCTTTATTCTAGGCCCTGTATTTCTATTAAAATGTTGTTCTAAGATCATATTAAAGTTTTTCGTTAAAATCATGACTTTTTTTTTTTACCATAGTTAATGGTTGAGCCATGTTTTACCCATTCCATTTTCCTACAATGTCTCTTTAAGATTCAACTGCAGGAATTTAATATATTCTTTATGGATTTTGTCCTGTCAGATGCAAAAGTAAAACAGTATAGAAAACCTTTTTGTTCTCATATTTCTATTTCATATGAAATCTGTTATTTCTTTCCTGTCCTTGGATTATGAAAATCCAAGAACAGTGCTCCTCTACCCCCAGCATTGACTTTTCTTTTACTTGAACTAATTTCAGTGGATTGATGAAATTTGCACTAAAAACAGCCTTGGCTAAAACACAGCATTAACTCAACGAGCGCTCTCTTCACTCATCCTTAGTCTGTAGGCCTGAAGACCAGCCTACTGTCCAAACTGAAAGATGAAGAATTGTAGCAGCCTTTAGTACAGGTTGGCCAGAATAGGAGGAAAACGCCCCTCTATATTTTATCTCTCTAGTACTAAAATGAAAAAAGCTGTATAAAAGGATCACTTACCAGGAGGAAGAAAAAGACTGTATGTACTGAAGAAAAGCATTGGACTTGGAATTAGGAAATATTGGTTATAATCCTAATTCTGCTACTTTCAGGTTGTGTGACTTTGGGCTAGTCAAAGCCTTCCTAGTCTTCAGTTTCTTCATATGAAAACTTAAAGAGTTAGGTAGATCATATATAATATCTAAAGTCCTTTTCAGCTTTAAGTGTTCCTTTGGCATTGCACACACTGCACCACTTTGCTATTGCCCATAGCAGCCCTTTTTAGCCTTGCTTTGCTTCTGTGTTTGAAAGACATTTCTCTTTAAAAATCCTGGAGGCAGCCAGGACTGCCACAGGTATGTAACCATTGTTTGTAGATTCAAGACTCTTCCTCTCCCTCTGTACCCTCATCCATCTCAGTTTTTTTCTTCTTTGAACATATATGAACCTTCTTCTTGGTTCAACTTTGGACAAGTCCATTTCTGCTGTCAAATTCTATCAGGCCTAAAGTGAAAACTAAGTTCAGAGGGAAAGAGGCATGGAAGGAGCTTTATCTGCCACATTGTATCAGCAAAAATCAACAGACTTGGGTTATTTAGAATAAGTTTACTGATATTTTCTGCATTAATCCAATTCTTGATAAAATATTTATTTTTGGTATTTTTTGCTTATTTTAATGGTTTTGATAATTTTTTGCACTTACATTTCTTTATAATTAAACAAAAAATAATTTTCAAATATTTATATACATATTTGTGAGCATGTTTGCTTTAATATTTTAAAATTATTTTTAAATAGATTTTGAATACGGAAACATAAAATCAAAAGGTATGAGAAGGCATACATAATATCTAATCTACCTATCCACCTGTTCCCTGGACACTTACTTTCCCTATTCAGAAGTGATCACTATTTGTATTAGCAGTTTTTTCTTTTAATGAGACCCAGAAATATTCTACCCAGACACAAGCTTATAAACACTAGTATAGTCATAAATATAAAGATAATTAGAACTATTTTTTTCCCTAATGGTAATATGCTACATAATAAAGCATTTTTTTACCCTTCTTCTGTGTAAATCTAGGCTCCTATTCCCATAACAGCGTTTAGAGAGCTTCCTGGTTTATGTTAACAGCTTCATAGTATTCCATTATTTGGATGCATCAGAACTGACAGTTCTTTATTATAGTTGCGATTATATCCTTTTACTTTTGTGGTTTTGTGCATGTCTGTATTCATCTGCAGGACCTATTCTTAGAAATAGAATTGTTGGTCAAAGGGCAGGTACCCATGTGATCTTGATGGATACTTCTGAATTTCCTTCCAAAAAATAAATGTCCCAATTTATATTCTCATGGGCAATATGAATGGCTCTGTTTCCCTACACTCATTCTAACACAGTATATTAGCAAACTTTTTGGGTTTTGCCAATTTGGCAGGTTAAAGATAATATCTCATTGTTATTTTTAATTGCATTCTCTTATTGTGAGTGTTATTGACCATCTTTTTGTGAGTTGAAGGGCTATTTGTCCATTTTTGTTAATTATCTCTTAATATCACTTGCCAATATTTCTAATAAAAAATAGGAAGGTAACTTAAAGACAAGTTTGACACAGGGCTTTTAAATTATGTAAAATAAGAAGCACATAGTCAGAAATCAAGACAGAAGGTTTTTAAGCTAAAATAATTAAAGAAAAACTTTGGAGGAATTTTTAATGATCATATTTTCTTCTGCATTTCATTCTCTATCTTTTTTTTCCTATTTACCTCTTTCCCTTCTGTCTCTTGACTATTCATGAAGCATTTAAATATACATTTAGAATTTTGATATACTGAGTAAAATTTTGTGATCCTTTTCTTCATTGTGTAAAAAGAAAAATAATTCAAGAATTTTTTTATCTATTAAAAATAAATTAAAAATATACATATTATTTATGTCAGAATTTTTAGTTAAAAGCAATAAAACTGGGGATGATTTAAACACAAACAGGGGCTCTAGAATCTCTGGCAGGCAGGTGACCAGGCTAACTCATTCATGAGTTGTGGTTAGAGTCATGTTACAGAATCATGAATCCACCACAGTTAGTGAGTGCTGTTCTCTGTGGCTTGGTCGATATTGATAGTAGACAGTGGGAGCTAATGGAGCTTATGCAGTTGCTCCTGTTAACCCAGAAACTGGACGTGGCTGATATTGACTTCTGTAGCATGGATTTAGAGCAGTCCCTGCTTCTTTGGACCCATAGTATCTGATTTCATCAGTCTTGGCTATGTCTGGTTTGCAGCCTGGCTCAGGTGTCCTAAAAGGAGGTTTGGAAACCAGTATCAGGCATTTTTAGTTGCGGTAGGCAGCGTCAAGTTTTGCCTCATAAGATGGGGCCTCTATAATTGAAAGAGTGTTTAGATTCTGGTTGGTCAAAAAGATTGACAATTGTCATTAGCAATTCTCATCTAATTTTTTGGGGGCAGAATGTCTTTATAAGACTGACACTTGAGAATCAACTAATGAATACTCTGTTTCTTCTCAGGCCTGAAATACTGAGGGCTAAAGAGGAAATAATTCTTTCTCTTATCACATAGCCTGATCAAAGTTTGGCTGAGACAGGAAATAAAGGGATGCAGTTGGAGAAAGAGCTGCCAAAGCCAAAATGTATGCCTAGAAGTACCAATTTTCAATCCTTTAATCTGGTTTTAAATTATACAATCTCTTTCCATCTGCTTACTTTTTCTCAAAAAAATCATTTAACATGCTAACATTTTCTGGATGAAAATAATAATTTATTGTTTTTGTATTTTTTAGAATTATAACAGCTGAATTCGGGCTAGCCATGCATTTACACATGACCTAAGAAAAAGTTAATATAACCCCTTTTCCTCAGGTTAATTGTATTCATTTGTAAGAGTTGCTGTACCAAAGTACCACAGACTGAGTGATTTAAACAGCAGAAATTTAATGCCTTACAGAAGTAACTGTAAGGAGACTAGAAGTCCAAGATCAAGGTGTTAGTAAGGTTGGTTACTTCTGTGAGGAAAGATCTGTTTTCTGGCTGTCATTGTATTCCCTCCTATGGTTCTCTGTGTTCAAAATTATTTTTATAAGAACTCCAGTCTTATTGGATTAGGGCCCATCCAAATGATCTCATTTGATTTCCTTACCATCTCCAAATAAGGTCACATCGTAAAGTGCTATGGATTAAGACTTTAACAGATGAATTTTGAGGGGGACACAACCAACATTAAACTGGTTGCTGATCTTAATAAAATGTGTGTTTAGGAGAGGAGGACAGAAGACTATAAAAGACTGTTGGCTGTATTGGCTTCTAATTTGGGAAGGAAGCAGTGCCAAGGGTCAAGAGTCTGATATAATGGCACTTCCAAGTTTGGGAAGGCCCAAGAAGACCTTTCAGCACACTGTCTGTAGTTGTGATAATTTTAAAGAATAATATGCAGCACGACCTAGGCAATTAAGTAGAAGTAGAGTTTGGTAGGTATCTGTCTTGTACAAAGCACCAAAAATCTATTTTTTTTTAATTTAGAAAAGCACAATTTCTCTAGTTCTCTCTAGGTGCTAACACTATTCTGGAAACAATTTACAATATTGCAATAAAACTTAATCCAACTAACTTTATTAATTTTTTTCTTTAATTATAAGAAATCATATGAAAAATCTGAAAAGTCATGAGTATTCTCAACATAGATTCATCCAATCAAATCATATTTTTGAGTGCCTATATAAAAAGCAAAGTGCAATAAAAAAATGTAATAGAGTCAGGAAATTTTGATGGGATCTTCTCTAATCCAGCTGCCTATCTACCTCATAGGACTCAAAAACAATCGTGTAAGGTATTTAAAGTTCTACAAGTTCAAGGTATTTTTATATCAAACTATAAGTAGAGTCTTGCTTTTGTTTTTATGTTACTGAAACATATAACAGATTCTCTAGTGATCTCAAGCACTTCAGAATTAAAATGGAGATAATATCTGAGTTGTTGGAAGGAATAAATAGTATAAGCAAATACTAGCTTTATTTAAATAGCTTTATTAAAATTACAGCCTTAAGATTTTTAAGACTGTTGACTGGCTCCTCTGAGTCTCCTTTGTACTTAAGTCTTTTTAGGTTCCTACCACATTCCATCGTGCATTTTGGAAAATTACAGATATATTTCACAACTTTGGCAAATTGTACATATGTGTTATATACTCTGCATCAAACTTACGGGAAGAATGTATTCTATTCACTTTCATTTTCTTTGGTAGCTTCCTCCTTTGCACCTTGCTTGAATGAGAGGTCTCTATAAATGTTGTTTTTTGAAACATTTGAATGTGAATGAGCAAAGCAGCCACATGATGGCAGCATGTTAAAAGAATAATAAATTGTTCACTTGAAGCTGTCTTTAATTTTAAAAGGCTATATGAACGATGAGGAAAACCTCAAATCTATCTACTTAGTGAACCCCGTATTCTACTTGATTCTTACAAATGCAAGAGTTAAGGCTAAGTGACAGTTTCCAGATCTCAAAAATAATAAGGAGCAAGAGAACAGAGAGCTCCGAGTTCTGAGATTTTTAGCTCGAACCAGACAATCACACAGTGATTCATCCTTCAAGCTGAATGTTTTTTGTTAACAAGCAAGGGAATTATTTGGTGAATTGCACAAAGAAGAATGATAATTTATAGATGTGACTAATTTTAATGTCTAGTAGTTATACAAGATGTTTTTGGTAGCTCTGCTGATTAAATAAAAGAAGAAAAACTTGTCAGCTATATACATGTATGGGTTGTGTTTTTGAACAAATCACCAAAACATTTCAATGATGAATTTGAACCACCTCTTTGCCTTGTCATCTGTGACTGAGGGTTTTTATTTAGTTAGTAAGCAAATTAGTCAACATTTGTTGAAAATCTACAACTGCATGTTAATTGCCTAGGTGGTGGGAAGAGGGTGGATGGGAGAAGACATCCTTGTGTTGGAAAAATCTAGGTGTAATTAATTCAGGGCCCCAAACAATGTCACTAGACTTGTATTTTTCTATTTCAAACTCTTGGTTCTGTCTTCTTTTGCATTGGCTTCATTTTCACCTAGGCTTACTTTTGTGATAGTGAACATGACTCCAGGCTATATTTAGCTGATGGTTTAGCTATTTCAAAAAGAGAGGTTTTTTCACAATGGTTTCAGCAAAACTTTGGGGGCTGGTTCCCGTTGGCTGAGCTTGGGTCACTTATAAATTCCTCAGCCAATCACAGCAGCAAGGAGTAAAAGAGTTCTCTTATTTGCTAGGCCAGTCACAGACACATGGTTTGACTCAAACTTGAGCTGCTTTCCTCCCCGTTAACAACATGGACTGCAAATACAAGAACACAGGTTTCCCAAAGGAAAATCAGAATTCTGTTACCAAAATAAGGAGGAAGGAATGTTAGGCAGGAAGGAACAATAGATGTCTACTAAAAAAATTTTTAAAGATGCAGTCCCTGCTCTCAAGAACTTTATAAATTTGAATCATAAGCTGAAGAAATATTATAATCAAAATTTTATTTAAATTGCTTAAGAGTTGCCTGAATACTTATTTTATGTAATCCTTGTAAGTACAATTTTAGGTCAGTCCTATTTTGTAGTGAAGGACAAAGAAATATACAGATATTAAATGATTTGCTTAACTGCTATTTATCAGACTCAACATAGAGCTTATGTCAAAGTTGAACCTCATGTTCATATTTCCCAAAACACAGTAGTTTTGCCTATGTTCAACAGTGTGGAGTGCCTATGAGAGTATCAGTGAGTCAAAAAAATGTTTATATTATATGACCTAAAATGCAATAATCAAGCTGTGTGTCACATAGAGAAATCAACTAACACAATGTTTCTCAAATTGTGGTCTGCCAATGTCATAATTCTTGGGGTGATTGTAATAAATACAATTTCTGGGGTTTTATTCTTCAGACTTCCTGAATCAGAATCTCCAGAAATGGGGTCTCAGTATTCTTAAACAAGAGGCTCACATGACTTTTATGCACCATGATGTTAAGAATCTCTGGCTTACCATATTTAACTTCATGTATCCTAGAAACTGTAGACTTATAGAAAAGAAATAAGAGATTCACAAGATTCCTCTCAGCGCTTCCTTTATGGTTTGCCTTTTATTTTGGTTATCCCCCTTTTTTTTTTTAAAGAATTATACCATTATTACATCTAATTTGTGACATTCTAAATTAATCAGTGAAGTGAGAAAGTATTAGTTTGCATAGCAAATACCTTTAAATAAAAATTTAGATTTAGAAAGGACCTTAGCTGGACTGTTCTTATGCTCAGATAAAGAAACCAATTTCAGAAAAGTAAAGTACCTTGCTTAGCTAGGCAATAAGTATGGAAAGCCATTTTGAAACTACTCATTTTTAAATGACTATTTCATTTGGGGAAATAGTCACAAAAGTCAGTTAGCATTTAAAATTAGAACTCAGCTTTAGTTACATTTAATTGTGTGCACACTGGAGCATAGAATTCAATTTCAGAATCCTGAGTCATATTTTATGACTTGTCTCTATTAATAGTTATTGGACATTTGCTATCACTCTACATATGTTCCTCATTTAATCCGACAACGCTATGAGTAAATACTAGTATCCCCATTTGATAAATGAGGAAAGCTGGGACATGAGCAGGTTAGGTAATCCTAGACTAATATTTCTCAAAATTTTGTGTGCAACAGAATCACCTGGGAGTCCTGTTAATAAGTAAATTCAGATTCAGTAGGTTTGGGGTGGGGGGGAGACCTGAGATTCTGCCTTTTTAACCAGCTCCCAGGTGAAGGCCAAAATTGTTGGCTTGCTGATCACACACACAAGGTCTTAGATCACAAAACAGTACACGGCAGACAGCGTCCTAATAACTCTGACAGCAAAGCCCATGTACTTAAACCCTGTGTGGAGTATGTGTGTTAACCTTTTTTAAATTTTATTTTATTTTATTGCACTATGATTTACATCCTATAGATGGAGGAGTGAGGCCAGTCCTCACCACATGTACATTTGTGATACAACTTTACTTTTGAGGAATATCTAGAGAAACAAAGCACTATTGGGACAATTCTCACCCACCCCAGAGGCTATCTTTTCCATATTTGCCTTTTCTGGGGCCACTGCTCCCCAGAGGAAAGACAAAGGTGGCAGTGACAGCTGCCACTTCACTTATTCTTTTGAGTCACAGGGTTTCTCTTGATCAATGAATAAAGTCATTCGACTCTGACTTACCCCTCTCTGACATTATATACATATGTATATACATATATAATATTTATGTATACATATGTTGTCAAATGAGAAAACTAAAACAATTTGGTGACAAGTTTGATGTCCTTCATTCAAGAGAAACAATGCGTGGTTTGGGGGACTACAGTGCCTCATGATCAGTGGAACACTGATTCCAGAGGAGTTTTGGGCAAGAACAAGTTTTATAGAGATTAGAAAAGGCACGCGGGAAAGAGGGCATGAGTGGCTAGGAGCTGGGGATTTCCTTGTGAGGCCAGTAGGTCCTGTTTTCTAATGTCAGAGAGCTACAGCTGAGTGGGAGGATTGTGTTTGGTGTATGTTAGGTTTCCCTGACCGTGAGGTGTTTCCTGTAAGTGAAGGCTAACTTAGGCTTAGATTTCTAATGTGGCTAAGACACTGGGGCAGCCTCCTTTTCGTGAGTCTCAATATGTGAATTAACTTTATCAATGTAATCTAGCTTTGTGTTACATTTGCTTCATCATTTCTAGCTTACTTTACTTTCCATTTTCCTTGGTGTTCATAGTTGATTTTCTTCTGATTTGTCTTTTTATCCTATGCTTTCTTTTTGTCCCAAAATACTTCCTTTTCATTGTAGTACTATAATTTTAACAGTTACTAAAAATGAAGAAGACTCAAGTTAACCACCCTTCATATGGTATTTCTTTGATAAAAACAGTCTCGAGTTGAGGATTTTTTTTTTCATTATTTTATTTATCTTCAGGTGAGATAGTATGATCGACTTGGCTTGTTCAAAAAGAAGGACAAGGGAAAAATAAATCTAGGCGTTTGACATAAAAAGAGCTAATGACAAAGCTATTTTTAGGAGAAGGGCCATTCTGTCTTTTTTTCTGTTATTCTTATGTCTGTTTAATATCTCTGTTCTCTGGTTCTTATCTTTAAAAAGCAGCTGTTTTACCTCAGGCATAAATCAGAAAAGAAAAACCAGCTACCCAATGATGCCTGGGCTTGGAGGGAGAGTGAAAGGGAATAGAAATGGAGAGAAAGGGAAAGGAAGAATAAAGGACCTCTGGAGAATTCCTGCTAAGCCAAACATAGGGGAAAAAAAAAAAAAAGTCTTTTGCTATTCTGGCAAGGACAGAACCTAGAAGTCAACTTGGTATAAAAAAGATGAAGCCCTTCATGACTCAAAAGCAGAAAAGAAGATCCCAGGGAAGTGACATAAATATCTTGAGAGTAAATCTGCCCAGGAAGTACAAGGCGCATGCTCTGGATTCGCGGAATAAATGGGAGGTAAGTGCTCAAGTCCAGGATGTGAGACAGAAATGGGTGGGAGAGAGAAAGGCTATTAATTGTAAATCATAATTACTTAAAATAAGAATTACACTGTTTTTCTACAGTTCTATAATTAAGAGTTTATATATGAAATTATCAGTTTTCTTGGAAAATATATTGAAGGTAGATTTATTCAAGATTGTACACATCAAAAATTCTCAAAATTTATATGTAAGCACAAATTTGAACTTCCTAAATCAACCAATTAATTTATTTACAAACAACTCACAAAGTGAAAAACTAATTAAAGTCAGTCAAAATAATTATTTGACACCAGATTTACATTTTTTATTTTGTAGCTAGCTGCTAGGAATCACATAAACACAGTCTAATTTATACAAATGTAGTTAGAAAAATAGATAACAAATATTAATTTCAGTTAATGTTCTATCTTTGGCAAATTAAGTTTAATATTAAAAATTTAGAACTTCAAAAATTGAAATTCTGTGTGAGAGAATAAAAATATACTATCAGATTTGATTAGTAGTGTACTGGGCTCACTTACATTTTAACATACTTTTATCTTAGTGTGTTAGCAGATTATTTAAATACGGGTAAATAAAGGTGATGGGGATTGCAGAGGTGATGGAAGAGGGAATGTCAGCAGATTTGTGATGGCCAAGCAAAGATAATATGTTTATCAATAGACAAAGAAGTACAAATTCATTCTTATTTTAGACATCTATTGCAGCTAGACATAGGTCAGGCTCTTTAAGGATGCCATTATTGATTTATATTACTCCCTGTAGCTTCATTTAAATTTATCACTCTATATCTCTATATTTTTCTCTTACTAGATGGCTAATGGACATTGCACACCTGATATTACCCAAAGAAATGAAACTAGAAGGACTTTTAGAGAGCACAAAAATTCAACTCCCAGCTGTGAACGTGCATGCTCACACACGTGAGCGCACACATGCCAAAGTTAAGGAGAAGCTGTGATGCATTCATAAGAAGTAAAGCCGTGGAATATATTAATGTAGAACCTCAGTTTCACAGAATATTCTTAAACAGAAACTTTTGTAATTGCTGTGCTAACAGGCAACACTGATGTCTGAGTGAGAACAATTATATGAAGATTATAAGACTGTAGATATACCCTTATGCATAGTGTTTTTAAAAGTTTTTAAAGAATAATAATATATGCATATTATTAACATTAACTTCTTTTTACCAGCCCCTCCCCCTATCATTGCTACTTTCACACACCCATTCTTCCTTAGAGGGAACCACTGTTAATCTGTATCTTGTGTATGATTCCAGAGATATTACACAGATTTTAGAACCCTCTTTTGTCCCTATGCTGAAACTTAAGAGGTTCAATTTTATATTGACTAAAACTAACAAAATGGAACTGTAATTTTTGATTTCCATCCAGAAACAATTTCCATTTATAAGCCCAGGTAACTGAGAACTTGCTGAATATAAGTGGAATCATCCTGATCCCCTTTCTTAGGAGATGACAATATAAATAGCCTCTGATGACAACATAAATAGCCCACTCTAGGAAGCTGTACTTTTTTAATGGGCCCTATTTCATTAGGTCATTGCCTGCTAATTGCAGTTGAATCCAAATGAAAATGTAAAATGAAAGTGACTCCCTTTTATAGGTTGAATGATAAGGGTGGCCCTAGCCTGTGAAAGGAAACAGATTGCTCTTTGTTTTTTGTTGTTATATCCAAGGTTTCCTATTTGCTTTGGGTGAATTATCACCAGCCACATGAGAAAACACTGATAAAAAAAAAAAATCTAGAGAAGCTACGTGTCACACTCCCACCCCCATCCCCCACCCCAACCCCGCCAGGTGCAGACTGCTGATAAATTTTTATAACTATATTGTCTGTCTAAAATACCAGTCATTAGTGATTCAGCAATGGATCCTTTGAATTCTAAGAACTATAAAATCAATTATGTCTCCAAAATATCTATAGTTTTCAATCATTTAAAACTTACTAGGATTGTATAGCAGAAAGTCTTCATTAAATATCCATGGCTCTTAAAATAATGCCAAAGTTTTGCTTTGTTTTGGCATTATTAGTTCACTAAATGCTAGCGCTATATTCGTTCTTAGTGCTCTAAATGTGAGCTTAAATTGGAACAATTGTGACAAACATGCCATGATGACAATGAATGATGAAAATGCTATTTTCATTTTCTGCTTAAATCTAAGTTGGTCCATATCGCAGACCAAGAGATGAACTACTAGGTGCAAGTAGGACTCTGCAGTTAGCAGCACCATTTAATTTTGGAAGAACAGTTTGTACAGTGATGGTATTCAAGGTGGGAATGTCACATCTCAGAATGTAGACTAGTAATATTGCTGGCTATGAATTATTATGCTCTTAGTATGTGCCAGCATGGAGTCTAAACTGTTTAACATTTATTTTCCTAGGACAACCATCTGAGAGATGTTAATTTGCTATTATTTATAAATTATATTTGAATTTCTGAAGATAAAGCAGTCATATTTCTTCCAGTTTTTAAACTAAATTTTTATTTTCAAAGCCATACAGATACATAGTTTAAAAGCCAAGTGTTTCACAAGGCTTATAATTTAGAAATAGCAGTCTTCTTCCACTTCTTTCTCCTGATAATTGCTCCTCAGGGAAAACCACTTTCGACTCTTTTAGATCTTTCTCTTGGTGTTTATTGCCTTATTTTAAAATAACATTCATTTAATGCAATTTTATTTAGTTTCTATACTAGGGATCAGTTACTCTCTGTCCTCCAGCCCCTCAAATGTAGAGTCACTCTCTCCTAGTCCAGCCACAGCTTATTTTCAGCTAAATAAATATTCATTTTCATGATTATGACCATTTAAATATTATTCATAGCTCACCCATGTAGTATATTGTAGGGGGTTGTAAGTTCTGTATCCTCTTAGGGTGCTTGGTTGGGTCTAAAAATTAAATAGAAAAAAACTAAGTAACAAGAGAAAAGCGTATACATTATTTAGCACAAGTTTCCTTGTGAAGAAAATAACCTGAAGAAAGAGTTAAACCTAATTGTTTTTATGCTAGGTTTGATGAAGAATGGACAGTTGTGGAGAAATATAATAAGACAAAGGGTATGAAGCCATTCATTTGATTCTGGGTCTCAGAGATAAGGATGCTCCTCCATTCTTGTGGTATAGAGAGAGGCCTCTCCATGAGGCTTTTATGACCTGTTTCAGGGAAGAGGGATGGGAGAAGGTCAAAACACCTTCTGCTGTTTCCTCAAACTCTTTCAGCTTAAAATATTCAATATACTAAGGTGCCCTATTTGGGGGTATCCTGTCCTGAACCCCATCAATATGATTTTAGTTACTTTCTTCTATACCTTTGTTTTCTAAATAGCTATAATTTTATTTTGTATATGATTAGTTTTCCATGTGCTATTCTAATTTATCCTTCATTGCTTTACAAAGTATTGACTTTTAAAAAATATATTGTAATACTTTGAGTAATCTCCCAGTTTCTCCATATTCTTGAAGACACATCTTTTGTCCCACTTCTCCAATCTGGACCATTTATCTACTCCTCCTCAGGTGGCTTCCTGGGATTTCCCACTACATCATCCTTGAAATTCCCTCCACCCTCCTCCTGTACTGGATCCCTCATTCTTGAATCCTGAAACTCTTCCTCCTTGGTTTACTCTTCCATTCTGGTGGAGCACATCCTCTCGCGGCTTTCTGCAAGATTGCATAAGAGGTCAACTTTGAGATGTTTGCATATCTAAAAATGAAAATGACCGAATTCTACCATCACGCTTCTTTTATAGTTAGCTATATAATTCTAGATTCAAAATACTTTATTTATTTATTTATTTATTTATTTATTTATTTATTTATTTATTTATTTTTTTAGGTGAAGCAACCATTGGTTGACCTACAGATTGCAAGGAACTTGTCAGCTTACACTCTCTTATTTTTTATTTTTTTAATTTATTTTTTTACGCCTACAGCACACGGTCTTCCTACGTGGTCTCTCATACAAGTACTAACCAGGCCTGACCCTGCTTACCTTCTGAGATCAGATGGGATTGGGCTTGTTCAGGGTGGCATGGCCACACACTCAAAATACTTTATTTTTAAAATTAAAGGGATCACTCTACTATGTTTTAGGTAACAGCTTTGGTGCTGAAATATCTGGTGTCTTTTGATTGATACTCCTTGGTATGTGAACTTTTCTCTTCTTTCCTTTTCATTTCATTTTTCTTTTCTTTTTCTTTCCTTTCTTTTCTCATCTTTTCTTTCCTTACCCATCCTTTTCCTTTTCCTTCTTTTCCCTCTCCCCCCCACCCCCAGAAGCTTTTAGAATCTTTTTTACAGCCAGTGTTCTGAAGTTTCTCAGTGATATGCATTTACTAAATTTTTCTTTCTATTGTGCTAGACATTTTCTTTCATCATGATGTGACCTTGCAATCTGGAACCAAGTTTTTCAGTTCTGGGAACTTTTCTCAAATCATTTGTTTGATAATTTTCTTTTCTTCATTTTCTCTGATTCCTTTATGGAAGTCCTATTATTCAGAAGTCATATTTCTTGGAAAGATGCTCTAATTCTCTTTTATCTTCTTGTTCACTTTCTCTTACTCATTGGTTTCCTACCAATTTAGTGAAGTTTCAGGAGGGAGCATACATAAATACATATGTTTATTGCACCAATGGTCTGAGAATTATGGAGGAACTGAAATTTTGCAGCAAACTAGTGGCTAATCATGTCACAAAATGGCTGTGACTAAAGAGGCAATTGATATGGAATTATCCTTTTTATAATTCTAATATGAAATTCTCTTTTATGAAAATTTCTGTGAAGTGGTATGACTAAATACCTATTAAACAGTTTAGAAACACATCCGCAAAGTTTACGATAAGGAAATAATTCTAATTCTTGAGAGAAAGGTAAACAAAATAAATCCCTTGTGCAAAGGCCCCACCACACCCCTAATACCAAAGTGGTCTCAAATAATAGCGGCACTCTTTTGGCCATAAAAAACCCCAACAAGTTTACAGTCGTGCTACTCTGAACAAACCCAATCCTGTCTGATCTTCGAAGCTAAGCAGGATGGGTCTGAATAGTACTTGGATAGGAGACCACCAAGGAAGACCAGGTGCCATAGCTGTAAAAAATTAAAAATAAGGGATTGTATACTGACAAGGTCCTTGCAATCTGTGAGGTCAACCCAGGGTTGCCTCATCTAAAACAACAAAACAAAACACCAACGAACAAAATGTAAACTTTTTTTTTTTTTTTACTACTGACATGATTTTTAAAATCCTATAGCTAATAGAATTTGCTTTTTACATGAGGATTACATGCACCACTAGTAGTTTTCTCTTCTAACTTAAAGACCAAGTCTGTCTTTAGAGCTGAGGACATGAAAGGACAGCAGGTTGCATGTACAAGGTTAACACCGACTTGAGAGAATCAGGCCTGACTAAAAAAGTCTGTCCATTTCCTTGGCCAATTCAGAGTTAATATAATATGTGGAATGCTGTGTCTATTTGCTTTATTTACCTTTGGTCTGTGCATCTGCTCCTGGGCTGGGGAATCTGAGTTGGTAGTCAGGCTTTAGGCTGACGTGACTGGAACAGTTAATCAAGGGTAGCTTCGCTGTGGCCTTTGACCACACACACCTTCTCTGCAGCAGCCCTGCAAGCTGCGGGTGAGTGATTTCTGAGCCTCTAGATGAGATGTGGAGACTGTACCTACTGTATTTCCTGTCTTGTTTCCCTTTAGAAAGCTGAGCAAACATAGTATTAAATCAAAGCCTATTTATGAATTTGTGGGTGTGATTGTCAGTTCGAACTAGTAATAATCACTGAGGCACCACGAAGTCAAATTCGAAACTGTTATCTCAGCTTATGTTTAGTTTTCTAAGTAAGTTCAAACTATTTTGCTTTTATAAATTCCCAATGTATTTAAGTTTTTAGTACTTCTCAATAAATACTTGAATATCCTAAATTGGTTTTCTTAAAGAATTGAAGCTAAGGACAAACTAGAGATAACCAATAAGTTTTATAAATTAAGTTCAAGTTCTGCTCCACTCAAACTCATTCATTCAAATAGTAAATGTGGGTGGGTGGGTGTGGGGGCATTGTTGATACTGCCACAGAGGTGAGTACATGTTGCTATGGAAGAAAGGAGGGTCATCTTACACACCGGCTGTGGTCTACAGAATGGATTGGAGGGCTTAAGGCTGGGTCTGGGGAGAGGATCAAGAGTGCTGAGTAATTCAGGTGAATTAAGTCTGTGACTGTGGGGAAAGAGAAAAGTGAATACATGAGAAACATTAGGAATCTGATTAGACATGAATTTGGATTGATTAAATGTAGGGGACATGAGGAGGCGTGGGTTAGGAGGGAGAGGATAGAGAATTTAGTTTCCGACAAGTTGAATTTTATTTGTGTGGGATATTTAAGTGGAGATTTAAATCAGGAACACAAAAGAAGTGTTTGCTCTGGAAATAGATACTTGGGTATCATTCACACATAGGTGATATCTGAAGCTATGTGAATTGAGGTCATAGAGGGAAAGTATCCAATTGAAACAGGTTAGAGAAAGTTTGATAATGAAATCTGAAGGAGCATGGACATTTACAGGGTAGCAGGAGAAGACTATATCATATATATCAAGGGAAAAGAGGGTTTAAGAAATGAGTAGTTAGCCTTAATGGGGTACAGGAGAGGCTACCCCAAAACATGGCACCATGGCATATTGATAATTTTAAGCCTAAAGAGTTTGAGAAAAAGGCAGAAGAAGAAACATCTCTCTGACCTTTCTCAACCCCTCTCCCTTGAAGTCATAAGCCCTTCATGTGAGAGGTGCCCTTGGTATACTCGCAGAAAAGGAGCATCCTTATCTTCAAGACCATGGGATACTGACAAGAATCTGAACAAACAGGCCTTGCTCAGTTCCCCGCAGTTCACTACCCTTTGTCCTATTGTATTTCTCCATGAATGTCCACTTTTCATCAAACCGAGCATAAAACACTCTTTGGGTCTTTATTTCCTTATGAAGACTCCCATGTCAAATAAATATATTAAATAAACATGTATGGTTTTCCCTTGTTAATCTGTCTGTCAGTTTCAGACCCAGCCAGGGAACCTAAGATGGGGGAAGAAAACTTTTTCCCCTCCTATGACATCATCAAATGCCATCTTACATTTGTATAGACTTTATGATATGTATGGGTTTGCATGTTTTCTCATTTAATCTCTTAGCTTAATGGGTCATATAATTTATCTTATTTTTTCACTTATTTTTTAAATGAGGAAACTGAGGCCCAGAAATATACTGATTTGTTCAATATTAAAAAAGCCATTATGGCAAATTTGGTATTAAACACAAATCTCCACAGGTCCTGAGGTGATTTGTAGAATTAAGTGCCCAGAGCTTTACTGCTGAGCACTCATTATGTGGTAGGCGCAGTGCAGAGAGCTTTTTGTGTTATCTCATTTGATTTTCAAATTCATTTCTGTGGTTAACATTATCTTCTCCACTTAACAAATGAAATAAATAATGTTCAGAAAAATTAACTTGTCCAAAGTCATGTAACTCGTAAATGGCTAGAAGCAGAACAAGAATCTAGGTCTGTCTGTGCATGTCCCATGAGTTGACAGTTCCAGTCTGAATAAAAAAATGCTGTGAGCTCATCTTGAAGATCTCAGCTTGCAAACATTTTCCATTAATATTAGAAAGGATAACTTAAAACTCCAGAGTAAATACAAAATTCTAATTATTGACGATAAGGGAGGACAGATCACAGAGATATGAAGCTTTCAAAAATTGAAATTTTGATGTTTAAAGTTAATATTTCGTTAGATCCCACATAACCTAAATTAACCACCTTTACTGAGATGACTCAAATGTTTAGTCTAGACATCTCTAAAATTCCTGACATCCATATTCAACAGCACTTCTTTAAGCCCAATATGGTCCAAATTAAAGTTCTGAATGCCTGTACCCTCTCCTCCATAGTACACTGAAATCTGGTCCTCTTATTCCAGTGACCAGAGTCACATAAGTCAGAAACCTGAGATGAGTGCTTTTCACTAAACCTTACAATGTTAGTGTTAACTTCAGGCCCTCTTTTTTTTTTTTTTTTTTACAGGAGTCTTTTAAAGATTGTGGCATCTTTACAAAGATTATATATATTAGTTAGACCATAAATATGCTTAATATGGTATATATAAACAAACAAAGCCAATATGGGAATGCATGGATGGATGAGGGTCCTCCCATCAATATTGTGGAATAATCGTACTTTTCTTAGGTTAATCTCAACTGCCTTAAGCATATGACTACAGACTAAGTGAATCCCTGGGTTAAATGTTAGTAAAGCTTAAGTTTTTAATATAATATCTTAAGAGAAATTCAAATACCTTTCTTGCTCCTTGGTGGACCATCTTGTGAACTCCACTTTGGAGGCTGTAGCTCTGAACTTAACTAAAGAGTTATTTTTTTGAAACCTAAAATGATCGTGTTCTCCAAACTCCTCATCAACTCTGACCATTAACATTCCGGAGACTTCCTGTTGCTCTTAAAATGAAGACCAAAATCTTTAACAAGGCCTTTGATCAAAGCTTTTCCTAACTTGCCCTCTGTCTCCCCCTCCAGCCTCAACTTACCAAAACTAACTCTTACTTTTTGATACAAAGACTTGAAGAAATCAACCTCCCTATTATATGGTTTCATTCTAGTACCTACCATGGTATAATTTTACTTACATATTTTATTATTTAACATCTGTCTCCCATACCATAAGCTATATATGTTTTTGCTTTTGTTTTTGTTCACCCCTAATATCTAGCATACTGCCTGGCTCATTTTTTTTTTTTTAATGAGTGAATGGTCCAAAAAAGAAGGAAGATAAAGCATTCTCTCAAGAGATTGATTTTTGCATAGGGCATTTGCCAATGAACCCAGATAAAAGAACGTGTGTAAAAAAAAACAACCCTGAAGTGTCATACAGTAAAGAAAAATGACAGTAACATTTAATAAACATTTAACATTAAAATAAGAAAATAACATTTATGTGCTTACAGGAATAATATAAAGGCTTTTAAAATTGGAAAATACAATAAAAATGCTCAGAAATTTATTTTAGAGAAAGACATAGACTCACTGCTTTGAGCTGATGGTATAGAATTACAAATGACAGTGACAAAGCAAAACTATTTAACTTTTATTTCATTATCAGTATTGCCATTTGGGTATGCAGATGGCAGAAATGGCCTAGCTGCTTTCTGTAGGTTAGCCAATATATATATATATATATTGGCTCAAATGAATTATGTACTTAGGATCAGAAGAAGCTTGCATAAGGGATTAATAGACATATATATATAAATATCATTATTTATATATATTATTATTAACTTTTTAAAAAATTAGTTTCAAACCTATAGAAACATTGCCAGAATAGAGCAAAACTCTTGTTTTTCTGGTTGGGTGATCAGTTACATTCTACTGAATTTGTTCTTTTTCTCTCTTTTCTTTCTCCCCCGTGACATGATGCCCCATTACCCCTTAAATGCTCCAGTGTAAATCTCCCTGAAACTGGAATTCTCTGCTATTATAACAACAGAAACTGCAGCCAACAAGAATATTAGCATTGACAGAACACTGCTGTTGACTCCACAGAGTGACATTCACATTTTGCTAACTGGCCCAACAATGTTTCCTCTTCAGTCTAGTATCTGTTCAGGAACTTGCATCACATTTAGTGGTTATGTCTCTTGAAAGTCCTTAATTCTTGTAGTTTTAATCTTACACTCTCTCTCAAGTCCCTGAGTTTTAAAGAACACGTGCCTTTTATTCTTTAGGGTGATCCTAAACCAAAGTATATCTATTTCCTTATGAC
Source organism: Cynopterus sphinx (assembly GCA_030015415.1). Classification (NCBI taxonomy): domain Eukaryota; kingdom Metazoa; phylum Chordata; class Mammalia; order Chiroptera; family Pteropodidae; genus Cynopterus; species Cynopterus sphinx. Next base: position 124,065,002 of record CM057382.1, read on the forward strand.
CAGACAAAGGCCTTGCATTCTTGGCAAGAATATGAAGAAATGATGCTGTAGTCTGCTTAGTGCCTCGTATCAGAAACTACACATGTTGATCTGTTCCACTACTGGATCTTATGATAACCAATTAGCATCTGGAGGCAGAGACTCTAAGATTTTATACTAACACCCTATTCCTTATCAAGTTTTCCAAATTAGCCTTAGTATTTATTAATGACTCCAGCCTGAATCACCCATCACACGGTGGGCTGCCGAATAGTGATTTATTTGCATCACTCCTTTTACATTTATTAACTCACATTCTACTATAAGCAAGAGTTTTCCCTTCTCCCTCTTGTTTGCTTGTTTATTTCAGTATGGACTCATGGATTCCAATTTTATTTTGTGGTGTTTCATCTCATTATTTATTGTGATGCAGAAATTGCCCCAGATCTGGCCAGTCAGTGGGAGCTCTCAAAGCTGGCTTCTGTGTCCTTTTTACATGTCCCCAGCATTCACTGAATGTTACTTTCAGGGCTAACAAGATTCTCCAGGCACATTTTGTTCATTTCATATTCCAGTCCTAGAGTTTGCCATTTCTTGAAGAAGCCCTGGTTTCTTTTAGTGGAAGACAGTATTTAGAAATGAAGGTTGGGGTGCTCCATGTGCTTATTGCTATTGAGGTATTGCATTTAGGACTTTTCAGTGGCGAAAACTAGGAAATTTATGTATGTATATATGCGTATGCATGTGTGTGTACACATCAAACAATTATACTATTTCTGTCTTTGTGTACGTGTGTGTGTGTGTGTTAAACTTGATTTCACACTGAAACTATACATTTAATCCTATGTCTTGGAGTTCTTCTTTCTAGCTTGCTCTTTATACATTGTATATTCCTTTTCGGTTAGTAAGAAAAGTTGGTTTTCACCTGTTTCCTTTATCTTCAATACATTTTTGGATATGTTCAGTCGTTAACTTCTTTTCTCATCGTAATCAATTTTCTAACCACTCAGTAGCCTCCTCTGTTCACCACCCCCTTACCGCTGGTCTTGCTTGGACTCTGAACTCCCTGACCACTTCATATGGAAAAAAATGGGAGGTCAGGTGGAAAAAGATGGGAAGAGGAAGGAAAGATAGAAGAAGGGACGAACTCAAGAGGATTGTATGATAAATCACAGATCTCCTACAGCTGGAGTTTGTATAGCCCCATTGAATGTAACAGGATCTTTTTCTATTGGATCTCAAACTAGCACAATTCATTGGCAACGAACATCACTGACAAAGGTAAAAAAAAAAAAAAGAAAAAAAAAAAGCCAAAGCCACTTCCCACAGCAACTTTAAGTGAATTTTTCTTTTGTTTTATTAATCATGATATTTAGTGATCAGAGTAATCAGAAAGAGTAATATTAAGACAGGTTGTAAATGCTTAGGAAAAGGAAGTAGTGAATATATGGAGCCAGCAGTACTTCCAAACAAAATTACAGTTAACAAATATCATCTTTTTAAATAAAATTAATAACTGTGGTAGAGATATCAATAACTAGATGTAGAAATATTGCTTTTGAATTTTAGCAAACAAATGTCTCATGATGTTTGGAAGACAAAATAAGAGAAATGTAAGCCGAATGTTAGAATAATTAGATGAACTACTGGTGCTGATTTAATTGCATGGAGCTTTCAGTATGTTCAGGGTACAATTAGGGCACACACAGCAAAGAAGAAAATACCTCTTTCTCCCACAGTTTGTCCCATCTCAGGACATAGAGCCACTATTCACCCATTGCTTGGGTCACAAGCCTTGAGGTTATCCTTGATTCTTCCATTTATCTTACTCTTTAGATCCAGCTTGTCCTATTTATAATCTCACAAATTAGTCTGTCAGTTCTTTGGATGTTGGCAAAAGATATGACACTGCTGGGTCAGAGGTAAGGGACAGTTTATTATAGCAACAGCAGTAGCCGGAGTATCAGCATTTGTACTAGCTCCTAGAGCTTCAATTCCCACAGGGTGATGCCAAAAGAGTCAAGTGACACCTGCACATGTAGTAGGTTGCATTACAGGACATGAATCCTAAGATTTGGGAGTCCAAATATTGTATAATAGACAAAAAGCCTGACTGACCTTTGCTTTAGGAGGTGTATTCATTTCCTAAGGCTGCTGTAACAAACTGAGTAGCTAGAAAATAAAAATTTATCGTCTCACAGTTCAGGAGGCCATACATCCAAAAATCAGGTCTTTGGCAGTTTTGTTTTTTTCTAGAGGCTCGTGGGGAGAATCTGTTCCATGCTCCTCTCTTTCTCCACTTTTGGTGGCTCAGGCAATCCTTGGCATTCCTTGGCTTATAGTAGCACCACTCTAGTCCCTGCCTCTGTCATCACATGGCGTTCTTCCCTACGTCTGTGAATTCACATGGTCTTCTTAGAAGGACACCAATCACTAGATTTAGGGCCCATGCTAACCCAGTATGATGTCATGTTAATTCATTACATCTAAATAAGAAACAAGACCACATTTTGCGGTTCTTTCAGGGAGGGAGGGAGAGAGAGAGAGAGAGAAGAGACAGATGCCACTTTTTAAAATAATCTAATTTCAGAAGTAACATCCATGGCTACCTTCATGGGTATGTGACTTGTTCATTGGTACCAAGCCCTGTGCTTAAAAAGGCCGCATATTGGTTTAAATACTGTGCTGTTGCCATCTTGATATTCCTAATAATATTTGAACAAAGGGCTCTGTGGTTTCATTTTTCACTGGGCCCTACAAATTACACAGCTGGACCCGATGACATCCTTTTTCTCTGGTATTCTATTGGCTAGAAGTGAGTCACAAGGTTCAGCCTACCCTCAAGGGGAGTGTAAATAGCAGTCATCTGTGATCACTAGGAGCTATTTTAGAGCCTGCCTACTACATCCAACCCTGCTGACATCTTGATCTCGAACATCTAGCTCCAGATTGTGAGAAAATAAATTTCTGTTGTGTAAGCCACTCAGTTTGTCATACTTTGTTATAACAGCCCAAGCAAACTAACACAGCTACGATCTGGGATGAGAGTTCTCACCTTCCTTTGTCTTCTGGAGATCCACTGGCTCACCTGGGCCTTTTTAGGGAGGGAGCTGAAAGTGCTGTCTGAAGGTCTTCTATTTGTAGAAACAGCTGAGGTGTCAGGAAAATGGGCCAGGGCTATGAGTTCTCCAGACTGTGGCAGAGGAAGACAGGAACCTCCTTCTCTATCTTTGTTTCTGGTCAAACAGCAAACACATTAATTCTTTTTTCTACTTCCTCCTTTGCTTCTGCCTATGTTCCACCAACCCCTTTTCATAAATTTTCAAGATCCTATTGGTCAGCATCCAACCCTAGTTAATTACTCAATACGGTTATCTTGCATCACCCAGGAAAAGTACATATCAGAATGTACTAAAAATAAGTTAAAAGACTAGTGACAGTAAATATTCTTTTTCTAACAGAGACCTGTAAATGACATATATCATCTTTAAGTCATATGCATCCCATTCTGAAATGCCTTTCTCATATAATATACTCATTCCTCCCCCATCTGGACCATATCTGGAGTAAATCCTCACACTTTTGTTCCCTCCCCACCCCCACTTCCCTTTTTTCTACAGCTCCTGGTCATAATGGGAACTATGATCTCTCTGCTTTACATCTCGCTATATTCCCAGAGCTTCCATTTCCATGTGGCACACCTTTATGCTCACTTTGGGTACCCCAGTGCACAGCATATTGTTGGCCAGAGATACCTGAGAGGTAACTTCTTTGTTCCTTGGGTGCCCATTCCACTGGGGGAAAGGGGATGGGGGAGAGGTTTGCTGGTGAGATTTCTGTGTCTTATAGGTTCATAGAAGATTTTAGCCTCAAGCAGTTAACTGAGTTCCCTTTTTTCTTTGATATCTTTTGGTTTTACCTAGGAGCTGGTGTGATAAAGAATGAAGAGATGGCAATGCATTGGTTTAGGTAAGAAAGATGATGCACTTACTGAAAGTAAATCTTTAGAGTTATCTTCTCATAAAGTGCTGAAATAGAAAACCTTATGATTTGGGGGCTTTTTTTCTAGAACAAAAATAAGGTAGAGGTCTAAACTCTCTTAATACTAAAGGCTTGGTACCTTTTCTACTTTTTCCATTTTGAAGTTGGTTGGAAGTATTGGCAGAGTTGGTGTGGCCAGCGCATTTAAAAACAATCTACACAATGTATGCAAACAATAGACTAGCTTTAATTCGATTGAACTGGGGAACATGTACCATTCAGGTCAAGATTCAGAATGTCGTTATTTTATTAACAGTGCTGTGTTAGCATTACCTCACTTATTAAAATTTTGAGCTCTTGACCATAAGAGACATATTAATTTGAAATTTAAAGGTGGAAACACATCTTACTCATTATTTAGTCCATTCATTTTTTATTTTTGGCTTAAATTTTATTCAACTGATTTGTATTCAGAGTGCTAAATTTTCTGTAGGCAGCTTTCTTGATTCTGATTATGTAGCATTGGCCTAATGAGTCCTCACAAAAAAAAATATTTCATATTATATTTGAAGTTTGAGGAAGTAAGAATAACTTTGGAAACATATACTTGCATACTGCATCTCACACTGTAACTAGAGGATAAAGTATAAAAACAAATAGACTCTGAGATGTTAGAAACTTCGTTTTACGTGGAGACTATAGTAGAAAATAAGGACAAGTTAGGCGCAAGGCCAAACTCGCTTAGTAGACAGAACCGGCTTTGGGTTGATGCAGTCTCAATTGATTCAAAAGTAGAAATCTTCTCAAGTGGACTTTGTAGCTGTATTGTCCAAGACGCCAGCCAGTAGCTATGTAGACTTCTAAGCACTTGAAATGTGGCTAGTCGGAATAGAGATGTGTTGTGCATGTAGGGTTCACACTGGATTTCCAATATTTCATATGAAAAGATGAATATAAAATATCTCAGTATTTCTTTATATTGGTTACATGTTGAAAAATAATGTTTTGAATACATAGGGTTAAATAAAATTTATTTTTTAAATTAATTTCACCTATTTGTTTTGAAACTTAATGTGGCTACCAGGAAATTTAAAATTACATATGGCTTGTATTATATTTTTATTGGATAATGCTGAGGTACAGGATCATTTAGGATCCTGAGAAGCATTTGGTTATCTGAGAGAAAAGTGAGCCAGTTATGGCTTTGCTATTACTCATGTATTGATGAGCTTATCTTCCCAGATATTCTCTTTATTCTGTCTAGAAAAGTTGTTGACAAACATGTCTTGTCAAGTTAGAATATTAGATTGACTTCATGAACAGAAAAAGCTCCCCAGGAGACTGTAATATGTAGTGAAGTCAAACACTAGAAGTCTACAGTGGTTTTAAAAATAAATGCAAACCAGCAGAGGAGGCCATTTTAATCCAACTTGAAGCTTAAAATGGGTATGCTTATCAAGTTCACATTTCAACAGAAGAAATATCTTAGAGAATTGGAATGGAAATGACATGGCTCCAGAGTGCCAAAATGTGGTTGGCGATGAAATATACTTTGCTGAAATCTTTGCAACTGGGCGTGTAGATTACACACCTGCAGCATTAGCATTATCAGGCGGACACTTGCTTGAAATGCAGCATCTGAGGTCCTAAACCAGCCGCACTGAAGCAGAATCTTCATTTTAACAAGATTCTAGGGTAACTAGTACATGTATTAAAGTTTCAGAAGTGTAGCTCTAAACAACATTTTGTGAGCCAGGCCCTTATGTGGGACCATATGATTAAAGGCCAATTTGAAAAATCTTTCCACATTTCAGTGACAGTTTCTACCATCAGGGGAAAGTGTAACAAAGGCAAGATTTCCCTCTGTATATTTTAAAAAAAGAATTTATGGTTTATGACTTACAAAATAATTTATGCCTAATGAGAAAAACATTTTTAAAAAATTGTCTGTATCCCATAGCACAGTGAAAACTACTTTTGACATTTTGATGAATATTCTTCTAGACTTTTTTCAGTTAATATATGTATAACATATCTTAATTTACTTGAAGATTTTATTTATTATTTTATAAACATAAATTTCAATTATTTTCCTGGATTTTCACTATCACAAACTGCTGAGACTTTCATCTACATTTTTTTTGCACATATGATTATTCCTTTTCCAAAAAAAGAAAAATCACCAAAAATGGAATTATCAGATTAGATAAGAATTGTTTCTAGAGTTTTGATGCACATTGCCAAACCATGCTGAAAAATTGTCCAAGTTCTAGTGTAAATGCTCATAGACATCAATATTGTTTTTAATCATTTGTTAATCTTTGCCAACTTGAATAACAAAATGTCTTATTTAAATTTTTAAAATTTTTATCAACCGTGAAATTAAAGAATTTTTTTTCTGTCTATTGTAATTTTTTTCCCTTGAGAATTGCCTATTCATCCAGTCCACTTTTCTTTTGGATTTTGTTACTTTTTACTCATTTTCCAAAACGTTTGTGCATTAAAGATAGCAAACTTTTGTACACTTCCTCGTATTTCTGACAACTTTTTCCCCTATCAATCATAGTTGATGTGAAAAGAACCGCAAAGTAACGAGGCAGCAGTTAGACGATGCCCATTGGCTTCATGTGACCATTTAAATTTAAATAATTAAAATAAAAAATTTGCTTTTTCAGTTTCACCATTGACATTTTAAGAATTCAAGTGTCTTATGCAATTAGTGGTTACTGTATCGGATAGTGCAGATCCAAAACATAACCATCTTCAGAGAAGTTTCGTTGGAAAGTACTGGCATATTGCATTTATATATCAGCAACTGGAAATAGTGCTTAAGGATTAGGTTACATGTTATTGAATCCCTAACATTTTCAGATGATCCTTTCATAATATATAATTTTCCGTATATCCGGGAGAGGAGTATAATTATATTAATATTTGGAAAAGCTGATGGACGAGTTTGGTGCAAATAAGTGATGAGTTTTTTAAAAAATGTACTAGTCTTGTTTCAAGTAATAGAAACATTTTTAATTAGAGAAGTTTATTAACATTTGTCTAGACATATAAAAAGATAGAAGTAATTGTTTTCAGTAATGGTTACATATTTTTATTGGCAGGGCCCTCAGTTTTATTAAGGGGATACTTTTTCATAGGATTGTTTCTTTGTTTTGTATCACATACTCCCCCACACCTGCCATCACCAGTCCCTTTTTTTTCTTTCTTTTTCCGAAGAGCCTCCCGGCAAGATCATCCCCTTGCTTCCTTTAACCTCACAGTAGGAAAACTAAAAAACATGACTGGTTCCATGGAGGTAGGGTAATGACATTAGCTGTCTTTTCCCTTTCAGCTGATATGTCATTTCTTCTAATTCTGCCCCCACATGTGACCTGCAATTGACAGACAAAAGCGTTTTATATATAGCTCACTCCCTACTCTTGGTTTTTTCCATACTTACATTGTTATGAGTTACGACAAGAGTCACCAAGCAAGGACATCCAAGATTCATATATGTGCATAGATCCCACTGATTAAATTCCTAAGGCATTCTGTGAGCCTGAGATGAAAGGCAAAGTTATTGCATGGTCCTTATAGTCTCCCATGAATTTCTAAGGCTTCCTGGAGTACCATCTTTACAACTTTAAAGTGTTTTCTTAAAACAGAATAGAACACATAAGAATGTGTTCCCTTTGGACACAAATTCCTCTTGTGTCTCTTGGACTAATCTTCTGATTACTCACAGTTATCAAGAGAAATACCACTGCTTTATCTGAAGTTTTTCTTAGTGTTTTTGAATAGTTCACAGTCTGTGACATTTTTATGCAGCTATTTTGAGTTAGGGATGTTGTGATAGGGCCCTCAAAATAAGGCAGTAAACTTTCAGCTATATATTTTTTTTAAGTAACACAACTGATATATATTCCATTACCAAGTAATGTGTAAAACTCCCTCCCCCAACTTCCTGCCTTAATCTACTTCAGGCTGAGGGGTAGACCAGGTTCGGAAAGAGGGTGTCTCAGTGAATGGATGAAGGATGAGTGGGAACAAAAATATAATGCTCAGGGACATTGGTTGCACACAATGCTTGGTAATAGAATTTTGAAATGACAGTTTTGAAGCAGCCAAGTCAAATGGTGTTGTCAATATGTTCTTTTTTACAACTGATAGTTGGCAGTTTTACAGCTGACAGTGGGCAGGTTGAATGGAGCCCCTCTCCAGTTACCATTCCCAAACCAAAATACAGACTTTGACTGCAAGAGAGGGTTGTCTCAGACATTACCTAAGAACCTTGGCTAGAAAAACTCCCTAAAATGAGGCAAAATAATCCATCTGGACTCTGATGTTGTAAAACTATTTCTTTGAGTAGCTCTGCTTTTATCATGAAGACATCCATGACGAAATCCAGATGAAATGGCGTGTTGTTTCCCTCAATACTTTAGAATGAGTCTAAACAGGTGTTAACCTGGCCCATAGCCTAAACATTTAGACATGCAGGTGCTTCTGGTTTCCTTTTTACACTACTAAATAACTGCCTCTTCTAGGGACCTAGAGCTGCTCCTTGATATTGCTGCAAGACAGGGGATTCAAGAAGCCCAGGAACTTCTGGAGAATGTTATTAGGACTAAAAGCAAACCCTTGCCAACTAAAGGATTGGGGAGTTTTTATAAACCAAAACATGTGTCCTAAATACTCTTCCTGGAACACAAGATGTTTTACTCTCAGTTGGTGTCCTTGCAATACTTTGTGGAACTTTTAATGAAATCTGCTTTTAGTTATAGTTTTATATGCTGCTGTATCATCAATTTGCTGTACAAAACCCTTTAAGTGAGGTGTTGCTTATATATTTGGCTGGGATCTGAATTTGACCTTTTCTGTATAGAAGAATATTTTAATTTGAATTTCATTACTGCTCACCTCAGCTAAGTTTCAAGTCAGTGAGCATTATACAAAGTGGTGGGAGGGAAGGAAGGAAGAAACCTGTCACACCAGAGATTTGGCTTCTTTGATGTGTTAGTTGGCACCCACAGATCCCCTGAAGAAGCTAAAGTCATCATTAGCCTAATCTATGACATGTGTTGTTCTGCTCAAAATAAACCTGTTTTCATGTCTCTGCATTTTCATTTTCTACTGTATTAAGTTTCTATGGTATTTTGTCATATTCACTTTTTGTATTACAAAAAGTAATTTGTGGAAAGTAGAAAGGCTGTGAATATTGTCAGCAAAAGGGAAGAGGATAAAGAGCTCATATTTATTGAGCATCTGCCATGTGTAAGGTGTTTTCCTAACTGCTTTAGAAGTATATTAGCATTCTTTAGTTATAAAAGCCTTACAAACTGGGTAGTGTTATCATTTCCATTTTATAGATGTGGAAACAGAGGTGTAGAGAAGTTAAGTAATGTATGCAGAGTTATAGTGTGACTGATAGAATAGTGTTTTGAACTTCTTAACTTGTTCTACTAACATTATTCCCTTGAACCATTAATATCTCCTTCCTGACAATACATTCAAATCTACTCCAAGGAAAGGTACTTTGGTTTATTACTAGCATATAGTGAGGATTTCCTTTGGTCAATAACAGCCACATTTTCCTATTCTCTCAAAGCGGTATTTTTAACCTTAAATGTAGTTAGCCGGATTTTTTTGCATGCAGATTACAGCACAATTGTCTCCTGGAAATAAATATTCAGAAACATAACGTGAGAATGATGAAAGTGTCTAACTAAAATTCAATAAAATGGTTAAGCTCTGTTTAAAATACTTGTTTCACTTTCAAATTCAAGTGTCAAGTTTATGTTATTTATATATACAAGATGACTGAATGTTAGACTATCTCCTTTTTGTCCAAACTTGAACAAAAAAACTTTTAAGGATGTGGATGAAGTGCTCAAAGTTTTATTTTTTTCTACTTTCATATTTTATGAAGCAATTGAAAACTCTTTAATGTAGAAAATCCAAAATCTATAAACTAAATGAGAAACCTTGAGGTATTTTTGTCATCCCTGGAGTCCCCTCAACTTTTCTCACATTTTTCCCAGAGTTTTTATTTCAGTATAGTTTTTATTTCAGTCTCTGTTGTTTGAGATATAACACTGTAAATTATGTCCTGAGCCATGTGGATTTATTTGCATAATATTAGAACAATAATTTTGATCATTGTATAAATATGCTACGTCACAATAATATCCACATTACCATACTGCATTTTAAAGTAATATCTCAAAGGCTCATTTACACTGATACCCCAAACCTGCCATTGTGAAGATATACCATAGGAATAACCATTAATTGGTGTTAAATTTCTTAACCCTTTTGTACTGTTGGTGGAAGTGCAAATTGGTATAGCCACTATGGAAAACAGAATGGAGAGTCCTCAAAAAACTAAAAATAGATATTTCATATGACCCAGTAATTCTACTTTTGGGTGGAATTAATTTGTAAAGATATAAGCACCTTTATGTTCACTGCAGCATTATTTGTAATAGCCAAGATATGGAAGAAACCTAGGTGTCTATGGATAGATGAATAGATAAAGAAGACATGTAACGGAATATTACACAGCTATTAAAAAAAAGAATGAAATCTTGCCATTTGCAACAACATGAATGAATCTAGAGCAGTTTAGATCCACAACATTTTTGGCCCCAGGGACCGGTGCTCCTATGAGAATCTAATGCCTGATGATCTGAGGTGGAAATGAAGTGACGATGCTAGTGCTGGGGAGTGGCTACAAATACAGATGAAGCTTTACTTGCTGCCCGCCTCTTGCTGTGCGGCCTAGTTCCGGGGCAAGGAGAATGGGCGAAAAAAGTGAAGAGGAATATAATTAATAATATTATGATATGTTTGTACCTACAGTATAAAATGTCAAATCCCTATGTTGTATACCTGAAACTAACATAACTAATATAGTATTATATACCAACTATATTTAAATTAGAATATTAAAAATTACAAAAAATTTATTCATGATGATTTCTTTGTACATCTTTAACATTGATTTGGGTTGTTTTAGAGTGCTAATATGCCTTCTAAAAGTTCTTTGTTGCTGAAATAAATAATTAAAGTAACTGAAAAAGCATAACCACAATTAAGAAGACTATATAGGACTTATCATAAAACCCCTTCTATTTTGACTTTCATACTACTTGAGTGTTAAATAGGGCATTAGCTACCAATCCATTCAGAGTGAATCCTAACCCTTCATGCAAAACCATAGAGTATGATGGATCAGAATTTCCTGAATACAAAATCCAAAGCCCTGTTTCTACCTTTCCTTTCTATGGTTGAGAGAAGACTCAAGGGAGAAAAAGCAAGAAATAAGAAATAAATTGGAAGGAAGAGGGAGGGAGTGGGAGAGAGCGAGAGGGAACAACTTGTACATATTCATTGGCTCAGAGATGCCCCAGGTGTTGCTTCCTCCTTCCTTCTTCCTCTCTGCTCCTTCCAGGGCACAGTTGTTAGACCCTCTGTTCCTTTCCACATGATCCAAGTTTCCTGTTTAGCTGTTTTGATGTCTTGATCCTTTTTCAACTCAGGTCTGACTTGATGTCAATATAAAATATATTTCACATTAAAGTATGACATATATTTACGGTATACAAATCTTACATTTACAACCCAATGAATTTTCCATGTATATCACCTGCTTAGCCATCACTCAGATAAATATGTAGATTTCCAACATTCCTTCCTAGTCAACACCCACAGACAACTACTCTCCTGATATTCATCACCATGAATTAGTTTTGCCTTCTTGTGAATGCTGTCATATTTGTTCATAAATTTTGTTGTAAATATTATACTATAAAGTCTGTTATACCTGGATTCTTTTACTCATGCTTGTTTGTGAGATTTATCCTTGTTGCCTACAGTCAAAGTTAGTTCATTTTCATTTTGATATACTTCCTTGTATAATTATAACATACAATATATTCTTTCTACTTTTGATGGACGCTTAGGTTGTCTCCAGTTTCTGGATGCTCTTAAAAAGTTCTTCTGAACTCTCTAGTGCAAGTCTTTTGATGGATATAAGCACTCATTACTTTTTGATATACACCCAGGAATGGAACTGCTGGGTTATAGGTTTACATACATCTAACTTTAGTCCATTCTGCCAAGTAGTTTTGCACAGTGACTGTGCCATTTTACATTCCCACCATTAGTTTTTGAGAGTTCCAGTGTCTCTACATCTTTGTCGACACTTGGTTTTGTCTGTCTTTAACTTTCAGCTTTTCTAATTAGTGCAAAGTGATATCTTATAGTTTTATTTTGCATTTCTCTGATGAGTAATAATAGAAAGCACATCTGTTTGGCATTTTTTGAGAAGGGGGTTGAGTATACAATACAGTATGTACTGCATTTAAGATCACTAAAAGGAGCCTGTCTATGATTTCCTAGAGGTGAACTTTCTGGTGTGGCCACTTTCTCAGAGGGCATTGGAACAGACTAATAGTGCAAACCTAAATAGATGGCTTTTAATGATCTGATTAGAGCTAGGGTTTTGGCGGTAGGTTGTCACCCTAGAATTCTCTAGTATAGAGGATATAAGCTTAGCAAAGAAACCAGAGAGATTTATAGCTAGCAGTTGCTTAGATTCAAATAGGATAATTTTGTTATAAGCTTTTTTTTTTTTTTTATAGACTCATAGGGTAGAATCTATATATACTGCCCTAAAAAGCAATAGCAAATCAGGCCACATGTATGTTTCTTAGTAAGGTCTATTGAATCTTTATTCAAAAATAGCAATAATGTATTTTTAATTCTATTAGAAAATGTTATTGGCGTTTGAATTTATGGGGCACGTGATAAAAATTGACTTACACTATTGCTGCTTGGATTACTCAAGTTACCCAAAGGCAGTGCTAGTATCTGAATGCAATTTGGATTCTTTACCTAAGGTCCAACTTATTGCTAGGAGTTACTGATGAAGGATTTTAGATTCTTAATGAGACTTTGATATCTATCAGTCTTTTTGTGCCAAAGAAAGTACAGTAAGTCTTCTTCTTGTTCTTTCTCCACCCTAAACTCACTCTATTCTGAAGCAATCAGGAAAGCAAACTCACATGTGTGGCAGTCGTGGAAACACACTAGCCTTGCAATCTTGAACAAAAGGCTTAAACTTTTGAAGCCTCAGTTTCCTCAGCTGTGCAATAATAGCTACCCCACAGTGTTGTCGTGAGGATGAAATGAGCTAATGTTTGAAAAGCACGTAGCACAATATTTTACATGAAGCAATCAAATCGAAGGTGGTTATATTAAAGTTGCCTGATATGAGGAAATGACAGACTAGTGATTTTCTGTCAAAGGTGAACTTACAATGAAGCAAATGAAGTTTATGCTTCAGGGCCTCACTAGTAGGAATTCCTCACAAATGTACCGAAAAGAAGATATTAACTACAATTGGCTAGGGTCACTTTCTCTTCTCATTTTGACTTTCTCTTTTATCACATTTGCCAAACATCAGTCAGGTTCGGAGGGCGGTGGGCATTTGGAGGTTTCAGTTGTGGGAAAGTCGAGTTGGGAATATGCTCATTTTGAATTTATGGGGTATATTTGACTCATGCTTCTACATTTGATTCAGTTACTGCTAGCTGTCCTGGTTTTGAAATGGCTCCTAGAAAAACTCCAACTGCTCACTGTGATTTGTACAGGTGAGATGCCAGAGGTGTTGAGCTGTTGAATGTGTCCAGTATTCAGCAGTAGAGGTATGTGGGTGGCGAAGGAGGAAATGGCTTGAGATGTACTAAACTAGATGCAACTGGTAGAAAATGCTTCTAAACTCTAAAGATCTCATGTTAAAGAAACTTAATAAAAGCCTTCCAAATATTGACTGCAATCCTAAAAATTTATAAGAAGATACCAATAATAAGCTGGGAAGCTGAAAACAGCTTTTCTAGATTATCAATAAAAAATTGAACTCTACTTAAGGAGATACTGAAGCCCTTCTATTTTCTCTACAGAAATTATAAAATAATTGTCACGTAAAAATGTGCTCAGAGTATTAAGTCCAAAAAATAGAAGAAAAAAGACTACTAGCAGAGGGTCAAAGAAGGTAATTCATAAAAGTTAATTTGTCATTCGTTGTTATTTCTTATAATCTGATACATTTGTATTCATTTTGAATTCACAAATTTGCATTTTTTTCTACAGGGAATTTTCAAATTGTATAAGTTTCCAGCCGGACACTACCTGAATCTGCCCCTACTTGTCACCTTCTCTCCTGTAGCCAATGACCCAAAAGGACCTTGTTAGACGCACCTCACTCAGTCTGTGGCTTTCCTTAGCTCTGAGTTCTGAAGCACCACAAAATTGAGAAACTGGAACTATATAGTATTGGTAGGGATGGAATTTTTAAAAACTTCATTTTGCTCTTTCAATGCTTCATTCAGTTCCTTTCAGCTTTGCATTCCCGAAGGAGAAAATGGAAGTTCTTAGTCCCCTTTCTTCCCTCTGTAATCACTCAGACGAGTTGGAATCTATAGATTCTTGACCATGTATAATGAGATGATAAAGGGACCATGCCCCTGAACTAAATTGCAAGAGAGTATAACAGTATAATTATAATTACTTTATAGCTAAAGAAAAGGAGGCATAAGGATGTCCAGCTGTTTCATCAAGGACAGAGTGATTAGGATTAAATCCAACATTAAGTACTGGGTTAACTAAACTCTATAACTCATTGCTACCTTGCTAAACGATTTGCTTCAAAAACAGGAAGAAGAAAATTTTACCTTGAATGTGCTCATATATTGATGTTTCCTTGGCAACAGATTCTAAATTAAAAGCAATCTAGTGACTGAATATAATGCAGCTTTGTTAAAAAAATAATGTGGGCTCTGAAGCAGCAGTCTCAGAAACTCCTTCCCACTCCGTTAATTGAAAAGAGAAGTTCTTAATCTTGGATGTTGCCATGTAGCAGTTATTTTAGAAAAATCTGTTTCCTAGGCAGAAAAACAGAAAACCTTTTTCTCCGAATCTCTTTCTGCTTTGGCCTTTTTAACTTTCTGACAGGAATCAGTGTCATGTGCGTACTTATCACTTAACAACCACCTTATTGAGATCTAGTCATCAGTACCTGTCTTTGGTAGAAGTGATTAGTTACAATTTTGTTGCAATTAAATACAGATAGTATGAGAATAAGTATATTATTAATAGAATACCCATTTTTTTTTCTCTAGATACTTTAAATTCCTTGGCTAGGCCAAACCATTCCAGTGCTACATTTCTTATATAGTTATGGTTTTAAAAGAGATACGTTTACCGAAATGCTTTGGTTCTAAGCCATCCACTTCCTTTGAGGGATACTTTAGGATAGAACAGAACCTCCTGAAACATGTTATTCGCCATAGCTTTACTAATCAATGGTCTCTGCCAGCTGCCTCATGAGCGTCTCCTGGGAGCAGGTTAGAAATGCAAAATGTCTAGCTCCACCCAAATCTACTGAACCAGAATCTGCATTTTAAGATCCTCTGGTGGTTTACATGTCTGTTGAAGTTTGAAGTGCACTGCTCTAGATTGCTTGGTCTATTTTCGTGAGGACTTATAGGAAAAATTTATTTCCGCTATAACCTAGTGGTGAACTTCCTGGGAGTGAAGTAGGCAAAGAATTTGCCTGATTTGGAGGTTGCCAGCACCACTTACTGGTCATGTGCTTTTGAGAAATTCGTTTAAGGCCTGGTTTTCTTATCTGTAAAGTGGAGACTAAAATAATACCTATCTCATGTGGTTATTGTCATCATCAAAAGAGAAATACATGTAAATTAATTAAGCCACATAGTCGCATATGATTACCAGTAAGTGTTAGCCATTATTGTTATTCCTATTACCAGAAACTTAAAAAAAAAATAAAATGGTTTGTTTTGTTTTATAGTCCCATAAAACTGATTTTTGAGGGTGGGGTGGGTTATTGGCTACTAGAAATTATATAGCCAAATTTACAGCCTTTTTTAGTATGTATTTGTCTTTTTGCCTGACCTTACCCCAGTTTCATCTAATTTTTTGATATTTGTTCCTGTTTACTTGAATTTCCTCATATTCTTACATTTCATTCTGTTCACTATGGTATCTTTGTAAGCCACTTCAAAACCATCTCATAATGAAGTATGAGATAAAAGTACAATATCATCACAATTACAAAGTTATTACTCTATAACTTTCGTTCCAGATTATTTCGACAGCCTCGTATTATTTTTTTTCTTTTTATTTTAAATTGTGTGTTCATTACCCAAAGTTAAATTTTCCATCCCCCCTTCCCCCCAGCAACTCCTTGTATTGATCAACCTAGTAACCCTGTAAGGGATGCTTAAAACAATTTTTAAAGAAATGTTGTTTCCCTTACATTAGCTTCTTGTTCACTACTGTGTCTCCAGCATAGTACCTTAACCATAATAGGTGCATTGTACAATTACTGAGTAGACAATTATTTAGAAATTTATATTTTATGTCACTTATAGACCTACATCTCTTTATGTTGCTATTAAATTCAAACCTGGAATGGGCTTTCTTCATCTTTCAACCTGTCCAGGACACAAGACTCAGATTAAGTGTTGCCCTTAACCTACTGTGAAGACATTCCTGACCCTTCAGCCAGAAATGGGGGTCAGAGGCTGTCTCTTCTGAAAACTGTTGAATTTACTGCTTGTCTGACTTAGCTGGAACTTCTGGAACTTGGCATTTCTCCTTATGTTGGTAGCTCCCCTTGATAGCACAAACTTTGGAATCAGAAGTTATGGGTCCAATCCTATTTGGGCCACTTACCAGCTGTACGATTTTAGAACATTACTTAGCTTCTCTAGGACTATTATCTGTAAAATGGGAAAAATAGGATGCTATATTACTACAATAGATATTGTGTGTGAATGATTAGCATGGTACCTGGAGATATGATTAAAACTATGTCTTTTCCCACCAAAGTTAAATTCAGTAATCTTCTCCTGTGGAATCAGCTGGAAATTATTACAAGGCTATGAGTGAAGTCCTATTTCTATAATTATTGAGGATTCTTTTTGCCTTGGGCTCCCGGGGCCGACAAAAGCTTCTAGGTTGTGTGTATATATGATTAGCGGTGAATACAGCTGTGATTAAATATTGTCTAAGTTTCATGACACGTCAGCAGTGGTGGAGGAGGAAGGTAGGATGTATTTACTGTTACCCAGGGAACACTGCACAAAACAGTTTTAGGTTCTCCTCCTTGGATTTCTTTTTGCTGTTTTCTTTATTTTCCCTATTTTTATTTGGGAGTATTATTTCTCTTTTTCATATTTCTCTTCCTAAGATTATGTTAAAGATACCATAATTAATTATTTTCCAAAGGCATAAAATAGATTTTTTTTTCTTTTAGAAGTCTTTAAAATAATCTCCAGCCTCTTTGAACTATATGCAGGAGGATATTATGAAGAATCTAAAATGTAAAATTCATGAGAGTTAAACAAATCTTTGAGCCTTAGAATTCTGAAAAAGTGATTAATTGAACTCATTATCTCATGAGAGACTATACAAAATCATCACATGAGCTGCTCTATCCACAAAATCCTTGGAGATATGGATACATTCTACTAGGAACATGATTATTTATTTTCAAAAATTTTTCTTACAAACATATATTTAATGAAGGGGGCATTTTTTTGGGAACAAAAAAAGGATGCTGGAGCATCAGGGCAGAACGTTCATTTTACATTTCATATGGGTTTCTAACTATTCTAGTTCTTTCTCCACGTGGCAGCTGAGGAGATAATCTTGCTTTCTGACTAATGTCCCCCTGGCTCCCTGTTGCCTACAGTGTTAAAATCTGGTGTAAAAGGCTTTATCTATTCTAGCTCCAACTAACTTCCGGGGGCCTCAGCTTTTGCCCCTGCAGCTAGGGCTAGGGAGAGCCCATTGCAATGGTCTTCTTGCCATCACTGCCTACAGGTGGCTCCCTTTCACAGCTGGGCCTTTGCATAGGCTCTTTCCTCTGCCTGCTCATTAGCCCAGAAACAGCCCAAATGTCCTTTACACTCAGAAGCCTCCCTGGACTCCCCCAAACAATCATCCTTCTCTCTTGGATCCCATAACATTTGTAGATAACATTTACATAGCATTTATGCTGGCTGATAATTTCTCTGTTTATGAATCACTGATTAGCTTATGAGAGATTTGAAGATGAGGATGTCACCACTTTCTAGTTTGTATCACCCACACCACACAGCACAATGTCAATCATATATAAGTTACCCAAAACAAGATTGCCGAACTGACACATTCATCTACATTTATGTATTTTAAGGAAGATCATACGTTTTGCTTCTCTCAGTTTCAATTTAATTATTTTAAGCTGGTTATTTTTAAAAAACAAAAGACTCAGGAAAAATCTTTGGCCTTCCTCCTAACTGCCTAAAAGAATTTAGATAGAGGACCTGTTCCAGGAAGGGAGAGATCCTCATAGATGACTATATTTTACTATGAACTAGGTGTGATAGACAGGGAGGAAGCTAGCAAGGACCCTTTGACTAAAGTCCTCTCTGTGTCTCATTATTAAAGATGGGTCAGCAAACATTTGATTACCAAACATTTGCTTTTCCATCTTCGTGTGACATCCTAGACCGCTACCCACTTTTCTCCTTAGCTCAAGACGTTAGGAAACTTAACTATCTGATGTATCCTTATTCCTCCTTATTCTTATGGAACCCCCATATGTATATAAATAACTAAATTTGGTTGTTTTCTCCTATTTATCTGTCTTGGGTCAATTTATTTATTAAACCAGGAATTAAGAAGAAAGGGGAAATTTCCTCTACCCTACACATATTAATGCAAATTATCCTCTTTCTGTATTTTTAATACTTGTATCTTCTATTTAATTTTTAAAATAAGCCCAAATTCACATTGATCTTTACAATTGTGAGTATTGGAAAACATGTTTAAAATGTATTTTTCTGTGTAGACCTGTTAGGTGAAGGGATATGTGTCAGTTCCAAGAAGCCTCGAGTTGCCTGTGAGCTCCTCTGCTGCTAGCAGTTGTCAGTCAGTGCAGCTGGTGGTTCAGATTCCCGGTTGGTCACTTAACTGATCTTTTTGGTTAGTAAGGGACCAAGACTACCCACAGAACTCTGTAACCATGGTGATAGGATGCCCTATTTTAACTTTTCAAGGGAAGAGATGAGAAGCTCTGGCACTTCTGTGCCTGTGGTTCCCAGTGGAATTTTTGGGAGCCATCCAAGCATTTAAGCCATAAAATCAGGCCTTGAACAGATAATTACTTTTTCCTTTATACTATTACCATTTAAATTAAGGGTGGTGACTGACAGCACAGATAGTCCATGACCAGCTAAATGTGAGGTCTGGGGCAAACCTGGGAGGCTTGTCATTCTTAAAATATACAAACTGAGGAAAAGCTCCTTTTTGACAAGATTTTATTTTTTAAGTAAAATTGATATTCTTACCAAAAATAGGATTTGGCGATGGGGCCTTTGGAAAGTCGTTAGGTTTAGGTGAGGTCATGATGGAATTAGTGTCCCTCAAAGAAGAGACCAGAGGGCTAGCTCACTCTCTACCATGTGAGAGTACAGCAAGAAGACTGCTACTATCTGTAAATCAAAAAGAAGGTCCTCACCAAGAACCTGACTGTGCTGGTACCCTGAACTCAAACTTCCAGCCTCCAGAACTGTGAAAAACAAATGTTTATTGTTTAAGCCATCCAGTTCTGTTATAGCAATCCTAACTGACTGACACACTGAACCCATTCTTCCCTTGGAATATAATCAGAAAATGAACCAACCAAAGAAAACAAATAAAATATGCATTTCTAATATATTTTCCTTCAAGTATTTACTCAAAACCACTTATTATTTATATTTCTAGCATACACACATGCACACATGCAAAAGACCACAGAAATTACAAACCTACTTGAGGCTGGCTTGACTTGAATGTTTGAGTTTTCCCAAGTCATTGACTATTATTATCTCAGTTGGAAACACATTGTAGTTGTACCTGAATAATGCAGCAAATTGAGTTTGGGCATGGAATGTATTCTGTAAATTTAACTGTTGTGGAAAAGAGTTAAATGATCTATTCTCAAACCTCATTCTCCACAGGAGAGGCACTGTTTAGATAAGAGTTTTACCTGAGAGCAGAAGGACTGGGCATAGTCTGGAGATGCTTCAAGATGCTTCACAGGCTGGGAAGACAAGTGTGGGAAATAATTTTTTTTTTCTTGCTTGGAAGTCTTGAGAGTCTTATTAGTTTATCAGAGGCTCCTAACTTCCTCCTCATCTAAATCACTCACATGTTCAATGGTTTCTGAAATATGATGTTTATTTAATAATTTGTAATAAAGCTTAAAATGCAGATATTTGGCAAGAGTTTATATGCAAATATCTTTGGAAGCATAAACACTTTGAGTTATACTCATTCAAGTTAAGCTCTTTGTGGTGGCCAGGGAAGTATGCCAGTCCAATGTCCCCTTAAGAGAATCTGCAATGGGGAGCATATTGAACTGACAGCCTAGCCATTATATCTTTGGATCCACCACTGCAGGTATATGAGACCACCCTTCACAGGCTGTTCCTATCCAATCATTCATCATGGTGTGGGTATCAGAACTAGCTCAAATTCCCAAATGAGAACACCCCATTGGCTGAGACTTTCTAAGAACTGCACTTTTGTCTAAGGCTCTTTTCGCCCAATCCCTTCTTCCCTCTCTCTTTTCACAAATGTCAGACCTATATCATGGTCTAAAGTTTCTCTTTCTTCTTTCTCTTCACAGACATTTCCTCCAATAATGGAAATATTGTACCTCTAGTCCTGTTTTGACATCTACTTCTCAGAGAATCCAAATTGACACACTGCAAATGGCTATTACTGATGAAGTCAAGAGGAATTACAAAGCAATACCACATGAGGACCTAAGGAAGACTCTGTGGGTCCCTGAAAAAGAACACAAAATGATCAGAAATGATAAGCTTTCCTAGCATTCAGAATGGATATTATATTCCTAGATAGTGGAAGGATCCAAATGAAATTTAGAACAAGATGCTGGTTACTGGTCTTTGGGATGGTAGTGAAGATCAAATCTAGTAGAGACAAGGCATTCACTCATTAAATAATAACAATAGATAATGTGATAAACAGATAAGGTTTCGATGAAGACCTGCCAACTGCTATGGTCAATAAATGCTCTGAGTTCATAGAAAGGAGGGAGAGACAACATGGAACTTTAGAACTTTTGGGAAACGTTTTTCAGATAGACCTTCTTCCTAAAAGCTGGAAGTCATATCTGGGCTATTTTCTTTTACTGTTGGGGAAGTGAATAATGGAGAGGGCTAAACAGAAGGATTACATTAATATTAGGGTAGGTAGTCACCACACAGTACTGTAGAGCTGTGTTTCTCAAACAGGATCTCAAGACCTCTGAGGAATCATATGTTATGTATAAGAAATTTAAAAAAATACTATGTTTTCATTTTGATGCCAATCTAAAATTTAGTTATTTCTATACTTGAGATCCCCTGAAACCCTTCCACTATACAAGGATGTCTTCAACGAGACCCCTGAGGTGAAAAGAGAAGGGAAGATTCTTAGTAAGAGAAGCAGTCTATATAATAAGAGCCTCTGAATGTTAAAAAACAAAATTCAACTGAGTAAATTTGAAGATCTAATTTAGCTTTATTAAGTGATTCATGAATCAGGCAGCATCCCATTTGGCAACTAGAAGGGCGCTCTAAGGTGTTGTACAAAGATGGAAGGTTTGTATAGGAAGAAGGAGTAAGGAAGCTATTAAAAAAAAAGGAAGAATTATTTTTAGACCAGGACATTTTCTTGCAGGGGAGGGGGGTGGTGGGGTCGGGGGTGGGGGCGGAGGGTAGGAGGGAACCTGGAGAAAAGGGCAAGTGTTTTGTTTTGTTTTAACATGCAAATTGCCTTTTCTCTGGGTGGGAATGGGATAGAGATGGCTCTTGTGACAGTTTACCTTGTTGATGTTGATCAGAAAATTCCAGACTAATTGGTTTAAAATTCCACTCCTGGGAAGCTACAATTAGATTAGTTATTAAGTTTTGGTTTGGTGATGTGGTTTAGCAAAATGACTTTATTTGGGCTTTCTGTTTCATCTTTTTTTAACAAGAGAAAAAAGAATTGTCAGTCTAACGGAAGTAGAAAAGAATTTCAGGGGGGTCTGGTAAGAAAAATAGTGTAGAGTAGTTTGAGCAGGCTAAAGAATTTGAGAGTAAAGCCAATACGAACAGTGTTTCTGCCGTTTATGAATAAGATTCTCATAGTATCTTTCCTGGAGTCGCAGGTAAAGACTGGAGTTCCTTTTTCAGTGCTGTGAAGAGGAAGAATTGTTTGAGCCTAAGTATAGGTGGGAATCTTAAGGAATGGGTCTTTTGATATTCTCATCAGTGTAAGCTGCAGATATGCTGTGGACCAATTAAGTTATGGACCCATTAAGTTAAGCACGTGGAAATCTCTCAAGTACACACATTACATTTCAAGGGAGGTATTGAGAAATGAAAGACACCCAGCCCCAACCCAAAGTCTGAGCTGCTATTATTTTTTAAAGTAGGAGAATTAACCTTTGGTTTCTTTCTTACTTTGCCTGGGTGGGTGGGTGGGGAGCTTACTAGAATCATAAAGGAGATATACTAGTCTTGAGTAGCTCAAGAATCATAAATTCTTTAGGGTCACAATTCTCCTATTGCATTAGCTAAATGGATTTTTATCATAGTGCTGTTGTGTAAGAAGAATCCTGTGCCAGAGAGGGTACCTAGCAGCCAGGTAAAATACCATTAGCGCAGCATGTAAAGTATAATTACCATTCTGTCTATTGCACATCCCATATAGCTCTTATAGCTGCCCATTCCTCTCCATCTTCAGATTCTTTCATCTCATCTGAATTGTTACAATGGCTTTTAATGTGAACCCTTGCTTTTAGGAGGTTTGTTTTTCTCCATTTGTGTATATCCACAATTTGAACATATATATGCATTGAATGCTTCTATGGGCAGATCATGTGTCGAATGCTACTATGAGGCACCAAAGACAGTCTCTGCCTTTGTCGAAATTACAGCTTAATGGGGACAGAGACATAAAATGAGTAATCATTCAATAATAAATGTGATGGTGTTTCCTGACAACATTACATGGGAAGAGGAAAGTCTAGGATCTCCAACAAAGGCTCCCCGAGGAGCCCAGAAGGTTGAGAAAGATTTCAGCAGAGGGCAGGCAGAAGGGCAGTGGGCAGGAATGTTTCTAGTGCAAGACTGGGAGAGGCTGAATGGTGCCCAGAAGAAAGGAATGAATTAGCTTCTGAGGTCAGGCAGGTAAAGTGGGAGGTAGCCCAGGTTAGGTCTGGCTTCCATCTAAGATCTAAAATGGCCCTGAAAACCAGGGTAAATTTAGGTTTTTATTCTAAGGGCTGTTGGAAGGCAATTAAGGTTTTTAACCAGGAAGTGATGTCTGGCTGCAGAGTAGGGAATTTACTCCAAATGTTACTCTTGTTTAAAAACTTTTAGTGACTTCTTAATGCCGCCAGAATGCCATCTACATTTTTAGTAAGTTTGCTAGCTTCTCTTGAGCTAATTCCTGTTGCTTCTCCAGCCTCAACTTTGATTCGTTGCCTGCTCCCCTCTATTCTCCCCACTCCTGTTCACAGACACCCTTCTCCTCCTCTCTAGCCTTTCATGCTTTTTTGACCGTAATTTAGTAAATAATTTTCAGCATTTTATATTGTGATCCAGTGTACATACATGCACACATGTGTATAATATATCAGATAAAAGTTTTATGAGGAATGCATTCTAATATTTTTCCTTCTTTTTTCTTTTCTTTTTAAAAAATGTGGGCACACAATCACCAAATCAATTTTATGAACTTCTATGACTACTAGTTTCTCCAGGAGCTGGGTTTTCTCTCTTCTTGTGGGACTTGGCATGAGGTGCTTTCTTCTGAGTAAAGCATTCCCTCTTACTGTTTCCTGGGGATTTCCTACTTTACCTTCCCGACTCAATTAGGTCTCAGGGCTCTTTGCTAATTTATCAAGTCCGGTTTAGGCACTCTTTCTAAGACTTGTCATTGCACTCTGCCTATTCTTCCTTTCTTCTTTGCTTCCTTTCTTTTCTTCACAAATGTTTATCAGAAACCTGCTATTCAGCCATGGGGACAGGGCCACCTTCACGGGCCATGAGTGCAACAGAGTCCTGCAGTTTGGTAAATGCTCTGCTGTGGCCGTCATGAAATTCTTAATAATTTTGAATATTGGGCCTCACAAATTAATTATGTAGCTGTCCTTGCACTGGGATAATGAATCAAACAGACCCAAATTTCTACCCTCAGTGTCACTGCTGGAGGGCACTGGGAGCTAGATTATTTCCCTCCCCATAGAGAGTTACAGATCAGTGAAATCTAGGAAAAGCAAGATTTATTAAAATACGTTTTAAGAGAGAAATGAGCTATGCCAGAGATGGCTGTAGCCCCACAGAATTCAGGAAATATACCTAATAATGGCTTTTGATGTGTAGTTACTGGGGTAGTTTTAGATGATTGGCATGTGAGGTTAATTGACATTTAGCTGTTAACCTTTTGTCTGTTGTGCATACAGTTACCCAGATTTCCGTCTGCTGTAATTAGATTTATAAACTTCCAGGCATATACATGATTTTATAATGATGGTATAATGAGGCTAAGGTTAAGGAAGGTCAGTATATGTAACTGACAGCGCAAGTGTTTGTGGCCGGACTACACCTGCAGTTATTTTGTGGTTTTTACTTCCTTGTATTTCAGGATGTAAAGGTAATTTTTAATCATAAAAGGAGTGTTTCAGGGAGGTCCTTAGAGATATCTCTGGGTTGGACCTTCATTCTCCTATCACTCATGTCTATCCACCTGCCTAACAACAGGGTTCATAGTCTGGTGCTTACTGTGTACTGACCTCTTAGCTTAGTGGTAGTCATCCTATAGAGTATTTGCTTATCTACCTGCTTCCCATCCCAACTGGACTTTAAGCTCCTTGAGGGCAAATACTCCTTCCTACCACTATCTCCAGCACATATTTTACCACCTGGCACCTTGTATACAGTAATGAATTTATGTAGAGCAAATTAATGAATGCAGAGGATGCATCCAACCTTTGCCCTATAACACGTGGTTCCCCTAAGCAAGGCTATCCCTGATGTTCTTTGACACGATTTCACATAGTTGAAGCTCTTTCTTAGGCTATTTGCCCATCAACTCCGAGGTGAAAACTTAGAAGAGTTTTACATTAGTGAAGTACATTAGTGAGTTTCATATACATTCATGAGTTCTCCAAGCAGATGACTTCACCCCAGATTTTTAATTCAAGGATCATTTTCAAAGCGAGCAAGAGATCTTTAAAACATTTTTTTTTAAAGAATATTAGTGACTTTTGAAATAAGATGAGGATAGAGGAAGAGCATTGAGAGTCGAGAATTCAAGGGACACTGAGATGGAAAGCTTTCTTTAAGCTTTTGAATTCCCTTTAAAATATAACTTAGTTACTTTATAATTTACTTCTAGCAATGTTGGTTCAAACTCGAAGAGAGAGGTATATATAGGAAACACAGAATCTTCAAGATGGCATAATCACAAACTGGGTATCATTTTTATCTGAGAAAATAAAATTTTAGTCATAGAATTCTAGTATTTAGAATTCTTTTTCTTTGTTCCTATATCTAATTTTAAGAATAGCATACAAAAAAAAAAAAGAATAGTATACAGGTTATATTCAGATACTTGAACTTTTTGTATGTCTTAAGCATTAAAGTCATTTAAGTGTTAATAAAATATATGGCCTATGCTTATCTCTTACCACTTACTGCCATCCTGTGGCGATTTTATTTTCTAAGTAAAAATCCTTTTGCAAAACCTTATTTTCTATATTTATCACAGATTATGATTTCAGATTTTATAGCCCTCAATTAACACAGACATACTACAATACACACATTTAGTAGCATTTTGCTATATTAAGATGTTCCATCATGCAGTAGTGTATAATTATCACGGAATTTTAATTCTGAGTGAGCTTCCATGCAATATTTTTCAAAAGAGTTTCCTCAAATATCTCCTTTTTTCTTTTCATTTCTCCTCCCTGCTCCAGCTTTTCGGTGGGTGGTTAGGCAGTACTAGCTTACTGTAGTCTCAAGGATAGACTTCCTTGGCTATTTCTCTGTATTTGAAATACACACAGATACTTTCTTATGGAACCCAGGTTTGGATTTCATTTCTTGATATCTACGCTTTTGATCATCTAGATTTCTACTGAATCCCAGCATCCTCACGGGTGAGATGATAGGCATTATCAAGATCAGGCATGGCACCTCGGGCAGAATGTGCTTGTGTTTTCCTGGCTTGTGATCATGAAATTCAGCTTCTCTGGAGGTATAGGGTGTGCATGGGGTTGGTGGAGGGTGGGGTGGGAGTGGTGTGGAGAAAAGGATTTCTGCTGGCCCAGGGGCTCCTTGTCCAGAGGTTAACTTAGTCTCTATGACCAGAAGACTGACAATAGGCATGTTCTACAAAGACAAGTTTTGTTCATGCTGTCCTATCCACCCAAGGCCATTAGGGTTTAGTGTCTAGCCCAGTGGGAAACCATAAGCCTGAGAAATAACAAAAACGATAATAATGGTTCATACATATGGAGCTTAAATTTACATACCATGCCCTGTTTTAACACTTAATGTATCTATTATTCCATACTTCAAACAATCTTATAAGTAGAAGCCATTACTATTTTTGGTAAGTATAATTGGTAAAATAAACCAATGAACGCCCCCTGAGTCTTACAGTGGTGGTGCTCCTTGTCAAAGGTAAGACGGTTAGTTAAATAAGCCAGTGAGTGAATAAATGGTGTCCAGTCTTTGTGCTTCAGTTTGTGTCTCCTTCTAAATCATTTTCTAATAGTTCACAGACTTCAGATCTTCCAGATCTTAAATTTTCTTTAATTTTCTTATATCTCATTCAATGTCACTTTCTCTTCTTTGTTTAGAGAGACAGGCTGGGAGCACAGGATTTCCTTCACTTATCCTGGGCCAGATACCAATGGTAAAGTCATACAGTTTTTCTACTGAAAAAAGTACGTTTGTAGTCTGCCAGCACTCAGCTGATAATCAGCCTGGAAGCAAGAAGTGGGAGAGATTCTCGTGCTTGCATCATTCTCTCACCACCATAAAAGGGGGTCTTTCTAAGTAAAATCTTGTTTAAAATGTCAAGGTAAAAGAAATTAATTTCATAGAATTTATTTTAATGTATATTCCTTTTCTACTTTTTGTTTGGAAGGAAATGCAAATATCTCGTCTCCTACCAGTTGGCTGTTAATGTGACTCAACCTCAGACTCAATGAGTCTGCTTAGGAAAATGGTTAGACATCAGAATAAAAAGGAAGCATTCTGTAAATGGTGGCTACTAGTGTTATTATCATAATTTTCATCAATTCCCCTTACTTGAGGTCCATCCCTCACTCCAGCTCACTCTCAATCCCAGTTTACCAGTGCTGCTCCTCCAAGGTCCCTGTGTCTCCACCAAGGGCCCATTTGGAAAAGTTTCACCTTCTGCCCGGTCTTTCAGTTCCCCTACAGGACACAATGCAGCTGTAAACACTGTTTTCAGCTCTGGCTATCCACCTGGTACCATATTGCCACTTCCTGACAATACCTTCATCCGAGGTAAAATCAAGGTACCCTGGGAAGAGTCCCCTCCACTCTTCTTCTTGTCTTGATACAATCACCCCTCTGCCCACACTCCATACTGTGGGAATGAGCAGCCTGTCACTCACCATCCAGATTGCTGGGTCTGACTCTCCTTCCGATTCTCTGCACAGATACCCCAGTTTTGGGAGTTAACGCTGCCATTCTCTTTGACCTATGAGATTCTCCCTCTTTTCATTTACAGCATCTTAACTTTCCCTGATGATATGGGAAAGAAGTTTCTGCTTTAAAACTTCTTGCTAAACTTTTTTGTTTCTTTCTAACTTTTAATTTTAGAATTTATCTCACATAGAAGTATATATTTTGCATAATTTAAATATTAATAAAATGAAGACTTGTATACTCCTCATGCATCTTAAGAAAAGGAACACCCCAGTGCCTCAGAAGTCCCCTATGTGCCTTTCCTTAATGCGGTCTTTCCCCCCACCCCCCTGCTCCCAGAGGACACTGGTACCCTGAATTTTGTATAAGATGTTTCCTGGCTCATCTTTACAGTTTTGTTACTCTATCAGTCAAGGTTTCATCAGGAAGTAGAGCCTCTGTGAGTCATGTGGGATAAGGGGTTTCTTACAGGAATTATACCTCATAACTTTCAGTGAAGATCTACAAGGTGCCATGGGAGAAATGGAGAAGAAACCACTGACTGGCCTCCTGAAGCACTGTATATTGGATAGGCAGGCAAAGTCTCAAAAAAAAATTTAAGAGTCCAAACACATCCAACCACTGGAGTGGGGCTGCAGAATATGAGAAGTGACTGTCTCTGCATGGCTGCCTGCTCTGTGAGTCCACTGCCAACCGTCTGCCATTGACAAAGGACCGCCAGTGAGAAAGAAGGGCTGAGAGCTGAGTAGAGGAGACAAAGTATAAGCGAGAACCCCTTGGCATCTCTGCATCCATTCATCACCACATTTGATTGCACACACATTTTAAGAAAACGAGCTGCTGCTTCACTTCTGCTTCCATCAGTTTGGCCAAGTCTAACCTCAAATCATATAAGGAAAGGAAGTCTGGGATTTGTAGTTTGTAGCTTTGGCAAGTTGGCAATGGAATAAACTGGCACTGCCATCTCTGAGCGAATCCTAAGACAATGTGCTGTTTAGTTTGTGCTGCACTTTATCGTGACAGAAGTCACGCCGTATGTTTTTTCTGTGACTGCTTTATCTTTTGTTGTTGTTAACATCGGATTTTGAGATTGCTTTCTGTTGCATTATTTACTTTTAACTACTATATATAGAATTGCAAAGTATGAACATAGAATTTTTTATTTATTTAAATATTATCATAAATAGATGCTTGTCTTTTTCCCAGATTTTGCTCTTATGAGCAATATTTCTATGAATATCATGACTTCTCTAGTGCTTACACCTAGGAAAGGAATTGCTGGGGTATACAGTGTGTCACGTGCAACTTTATTATGTATTGTCAAACTCTTTTCCACAATGGTCATGTTCTCACTGACAACATATGAGTGTTTCTGTTGCTAAATATCTTCAGTATAAAGACATTTGGTGTATCAGATATTTTAATGTTTAAAAAATTAGGGAGGCATAAAATGCCATCTAATTCTGATTTCTGTTTTTTTCCCTAATTATAAATGAGAATGGACATCTTTTTATATGATTATTCTTGTCTTTCCTCCTCTCTGAAAAGCCTGTTTATTTCTTTCCTCCTTAATGAAAAAGTTCTTCATAAAGTCTAGATGGCAATCTTTTAGTGGTTATTTATATTATAAAAATTTTCTCTCAGTTGGTGGCTCATGACCAGTTGCAGCCATTTCTGCCTTGCCGTTCTATCCCACGCATCTATTTACCTACCCATTCTTCTATTTTCACACTGTCTTATCTTATGCTCTCTATAGTGTCTTTTGATGAACAGAGGTGCAAGTTTTAGTAGAATCAAATGTGCCCTCCCCCCACCTTATGGTAACTTTATATTTTACATAAAGGATCCTTTTTTTCCTCCAGATCACAGAGATATTCTATATTGTCTTCTAGAATTGTAGAATTGTTCTTGTTTTGCCTTTCACATTGAAGTCTTTACAATTTTCCACAGGTAGTAATAATACACATTTATATTTGAGTTTCTTTATGTGCATGGGTTTTTTTCCAGCCTCTAATCTGTTCCATGGGTCTTGACATCTGCAAGACAAGTGTCCTCATTTTGTTCTTCTTTATCATTGCTTTGTCTCTTCTTATATAGAAAAGCTGTTCATTTTTATGCATAAGTTTTGGAATCAAATTGTCAAGTTCCTCCCCTAAATTCTAGTGATTTTTGATTAAAATTAAAGGACAGTTGAAATCTTTACAGACTGCTAATTTGTTTCCACTAAATCTGTTCTTCCTACTCATAAGCTTATGTCTGCCATTTGAAGACTCTGTCATCCTCCTTGGCAGCTAGTTTTGGCCATGTATGGTAGAGTACTTGCAAATTGGCTGCAATTATTCTCTTTGATGTATCCATATTCTTTTGCAATGTGAGTTTGCTGCTTCTCCTTTCAACAGGTAGAGCCTATTTCTACACATTTTGAATATGAGCAGGCCCTGTGACTTGCTTTGCCTGATAGAATGCAGTGGGTGTGCTATTCTGTGTCAATTCAGAACATAGGTCTCAGTGGGCCTTTAGCACCATCACTTAAAATTTTGCTGATGTCTGTGAACAAGCCTTGCCTGGCCTGCTGATGGTGAGAGACACATGGTTAGTCATCTCATTTCTTCATTTAGCAGGTAGATAATTCCCAAGAGCAAAATCATTTAACTGACCTGCAGCTGAGCAGAGATGCTTGAGAGATTCCAACAGAGACCAGAAGAGCTACTCAGTTGTCTAGCCTAAATAGCCAACCTATGGAATAATGAGCTGGGTAAGATCATTGTTGCATTAAGCCTCTGAGTTTTGGGGGTGGATTGTTACTTAGAAGTAGCTAACTAATACCAAGTGACCAAGTTCTCACCAGTGACACATACATGTTTTGCTTCAATAGCTTTCCCCTTACAAAAAACTGATATGGAGATCACCTAACCTGGACCATGTAGACATGGACAAAGCTCCAGGGCAGCTGATCTCAAAGTATGGTCTGCAGACTCCTGTAAATCTCCAATGCTTGTGAGGGTCTGAGAGGTCAAACTATTTTTATAATAATATTAAGTTATTTGCCTTTTTCATTGTGCTGACCTCTGTACTGATGGTGCAAAGTTAATAGTGGGTAAAACTGCTGTCACTTCAGCATAGATTGAGGCAGTTCAGTATATTGGCCATTCAATCATCACCACACTCTAGTAGTAAAGTGCCAGTGTCACTTAAGCCTGTACTTGATGAAGCAGTAAAAATTATTAATTTTATTAAATCTTGACCCTTGGGTACACATCTTTTTAATAATTTCTGTGACAAAATAATGAGTTTGCATAATGCCCTTCTGCTGTATACCTCAGTCTGATGGTCTCAAAACCTCTGTGTGATTGTTTGAATGGCTGAACTTGCTTCTTTGTTTCTTGTTTTGTTTGTAGAATGCCATTTCTACTTGAATGAATAGACAGAAAATTGTGGTTATTTAGACTTGGAAATTTTGGCAGACATTTGTTTTGTATTCATTTATAAAATGGTCAGTCAGGTGTGGCAGCAGGGATAGAGGGGAAGCTCAAAAAAAGAAAAACAAAAACAAATTTGTTATACTCAGTGATCCTAACGACAGGGGGCTTACCACGCAGGACTACAAGGGAAAGCCACCAGGGTGGTCAGGAGGCAGTAGACAGGAGCCAGGAGCATGTCTTTAGGCCTTTATTTGAGTTTCCATGGGAAAGCCAAGACAGGCCAGGGTAAACAGTTTAGGATTGGCTAGTTTTAACAATTTTGGAATGTTTGGGGCTGTAGGGGTGGTCTCTAGTTGCCTGGCACCTGGCCCTGAGATTTTTAAGGCAGAGGAATACTACCTCCTGGGTGTTCAGGCCAAATAGAGGAGGTCTGGCTCTGGACTGGTTATTTTGCATATCAAAGGCATTCTCCTGGCTGAGCCCTTTGCTTGTCTTAAGTTTGGCTAGCCTCAGAAGGAGCAGTTTCTCCCCAGACTAAAAAAAATTTAAAATGTCAAAACATCATAACATACAGAAAATTAAAAATATTTATAATGTGCAATCTTTTTGAAAATCAGCCAATGATAAAATTTGAGAGTTCAAGTAAAAATAAAAATTATGTGAAACTTGTATTCTACTACGGTAACCTTGGCAGTTTCCCAATACTTAAAGATTTTTTTCTGATAAGACTGGCAGTATATTAATTAATAATATGTTTTTAAAATATTGCATAATGAAAGCTGTCAATGCTTGGAAAATCTGCATTAACTCAGTGAGACAATATTTTCCAATGACTAATGCATGTTGTCACTAAATCATGCATAATCAAAAGACCCATTCACATTGCTAAATAGACCAAGGGATTTTAATGTAACAATATGTAAAGTTCATTAATATCAAAATTCAGGTTATACCCTGCAACTAATCTATAGAAACTACCACTTGTCAAGTTTTGGTATAATAGCAAACAAAAATAGCCACTGATATCTGAAAAGGCTATTAAAATAACCCTCCCTTATCTAACTACTATCCTGTGTGAGAATGGATTTTATTCATCTTTTTCAATAAAAATAGAGTTCTATGAATTGAATGTAGAAGGAGATATGAAAATCTAGCTGCCTTTATTAACCCAGATACATTAAAGAAATTTTCAAAAGCAGAACAATTCCACTCTTCTGATTAAATTTTTATCTTAGCAAATAGATTTATTTTTCCTAGAAATATATTATTTATGTTTACATCTAATGGATTGATTTTTATTTTTAAGTTAATAAATATTATAAACATTTTCATTTAAAATTTTATACAATTATTTTTGATAGGTATGCACATAAATTCCTAAAGTCTTTGGGGACCTCAATAATTTTGGGAGGTTTATTTTTTAGAGAAGCTTTAGGTTCATAGAAAAATTGAGTGGAAAGCACGCTACCCATGCACAGCCTACAGCCTTCCCACAATCAACATCTTGATCCAGAGTGAGACATTTGCTGTAACCATGAACCTACTCTGACACACAATTATCACCCAGAGACCATTTTTTTTTTTTTACAGGGGTTTACTCTTGGTAGTGTACAATGGTTTTGATAAGTGTAAAATGACGTGTATGCACCATTATTATATCATGTAGAATAGCTTCACTACATTAAAAATCCTCTGTGTTTTACCTTTCATTCCTTTCTCCTCTCAATCTCTGGAAACCACTGTCTCTATAGTTTATAGTCCTTTTCGGAATGTCATTTCAGTTGGAATCATAGAGCATGTAGCTTTTCCATATTGGCTTCTTTCACTTAGTAATGTGCATTTGTTTCCTCCATGCCTTTTCAGGGTTTGATAGCTCATTCTTTTTAGTGAAGAATAATATTTCATTGTCTGGATGTACCACAGTTTATTTATTCATTCACTTACCAAAGGACATCTTGGTTGCTTCCAGTTTTTGGCAATTATAAATAAAGCCTCTGTAAACATTCATGTGTGGATTTTTGTGTGGATATAAGTTTTCAGCTCATTGGGTAAATAACAAGAAGACTAATTGGTGGATCACATGGCAAGAACATGTTTAGTTTTGTAAGAAACTTCCAACTGTTTACCAAAATGTCTGTACCATTTTGTATTTCTACCAAGAATGAATGAGAGTTCTTGTTGCTCCACATCCTTGCCAGCATTTGGTGTTTTCAGTGTTTTGGATTTTTGTGGGTTCTCAATAATTTTTAAAAGTATAAAGGGGTTTGCAAAAAAGAAAAAAAAATATAGAGAGGTTCTGAGACCAGCAGTTTTGAGAACCACTGCCCTAGAGGATGGCTGAGCACCATGATGGAAGGAACTTGATTCTTTAAATTAATCAAGCAAAGCAGCCCTTCCTATCTAGAAAAATCAAGCCTTGGACATAATCTACTATATTTTAGGGCTCTTTGTTACAGAAACATAGCCTTCAACTAATTATCACAGTTGTGCTAGAATGGGGCTCTTCATGCCACAGTTCTAACTGAGGCACTACTATAATAGATACTTATTGAAAAATGTCCCGTGAGACAAATCTGTAAATAAAGAAGATCTCTGAGAACCAGTTTTCTGACTTGGCAGATCAAGGATGTAAAAAGTGTTGACAATACAGAAAGAGAATGAAAATTGACAAAGAAATTTATTTGGAGAGAGTTTTATTTATTTATTTATTTTTTGTGGTCTAAGACTATCTCCTCTGCCTTTGGGAAAAGGTGTCAGGAGATCATCTATTCTAACCCAAGTTTAGTAAAAAAAGTGGACTCTTGGGAGGCTTTGAAATGTATTTCCTTAAGTTGTGAGACAGAGGACTGATGTCTAAGAAAGCTAAAGTAGATTGTCAAACTGATTGATTTTCAGAAAGTCTTGAGAGAGAGACAAAGGATGATTAATTGCTTTGGTAGTGGTGGCTGCTGCTACTTTGGGATACACCTGCTTCTGAGACATTTTATGAGTAGGGATACATGAGTGTTTCAAATGGACTGGATGTGGCATACATGGGAGCAATCCAATGTGAATACTGCATCTGTCCAATAGGCTTTCTGGGGTGGGAAGGAGTTGTCAGCAGAAGGAGCTTGGTTGGAGCTGTACCTGAGAAAGAAGTTATAACTGACCACCTGGAAGAGACATGTGTCCTTCTGTGTAAGGGAACTGCAGGAGGGAGAGGTATAGTGGTAAGCACTGAGAAATTCACTAAAGCCTCGCCATCAGAGAAAGGAGCTACTTTTGTGCTCTTTTCACCTACTGGGACCATGGAGAATGAGGCAAGATCATGGTAAGTTAGTCTTCTTGTCACATTCTCTTTCCTCCACTGAACCAGCCCAAGAAGGCCAAGGAGCCTGTTATCCATCTGGGAAAGTGATGCTAACAAATAGAGAAGAAGCCAATAACATGCACCTTTGACATTTCAGACTTTCAGCCTGGAGCTTGAGCTGCAGAAATAAACAGAAATTCAAGTTTGGAGTTTTAATTACTATATGAAACTTGACATTTAACATTTGTATTGAGACTTTTATTATGACTTAAATTTATTGTATAACTATAACTGAAGAGTGAATTTAAAAAGCCTTGAACTTACTATAGTTTTTATCTTGGTCCAGAAGATTGCCCAGTTGAACATATTTTAAAGGTGTAGTGGAGAACCAAAGTAAAATTGTATTTTAATTATTATGTGTGCACTTTCAAATACCCAATATTAAAATAATCTGTTTTCTGTCTCTATACTGTGATTTTTTTTAAATGTTTTTTTTTTTTAAAGAGGGTACATTTTTAACAATAAATAGTGAAGAAAATAGCTCAAATGATTTATGGGTTTATGAGGAAAGTAACAAATTTAGTTTAAAAATGCCTGTTTTTAATTATTTGACCAAGGAACAGATGAATTGGATGATTTATATATAAAGAATCAGAAAAGTATTGAACCAGTAATAAGGAATATGTAAGTGTTAACTATTATAATAATTATTATTTTGGATTTAAATATATGATGCAAACCTATTCTATTTCTCATCCTTAGATCTGATGTCATACCCAGTGATTTAAAGAGGAGCAAAGTATTTTCTGAATTTGACCTCAAAGGCAAAGGAAATAAAAGCTAAAATAAATGAATGGGACAACATCAAACTAAAAGGCTTCTTCTCAGCAAAAGAAACTGTCAACAAGGTAAAGAGACAACCACCTGAATGGAAAAATATATTTGCAAGTAATGCTGCCAATAAGGGCCTAATATCTAAAGTATATAAAAAACTCATATGACTCAATAACATACACAAAAAAAACAAATGATCCAATGAAAAAATGGGCAGAGGACCTGAACAGACACTTCTCCCTAGAGGACATACAAATGGCTAACAAATATTTGAAAAGATGCTCAACATCACTAGCTATTAGGGAAATGCAAATCAAAATCACACCTGTTAGAATGGCTATAATCAACAAGACAAGTAATAACAAATGTAGGGAGGATGTGGAGAAAAAGGAACACTCATACACTGCTGGTGGGACTGCAAATTGGTACAGACGCTATGGAAAATAGTATGGAGGTTCCTCCAAAAACTAAGAATTGATCTACCATATGATCCAGCAATCCTTCACTGGGTATTCACCCTAAAGCCTTGAAAACTCATAACCATAAAGATATTTGCACATTGATATTCATAGCAGCATTATTCACGGTAGCCAGGATATGGAAGTAACCAAAGTGTCCTATGACAGATGATTGTCTATAGAAACTGTGGTACATATATACAATGAAATAATACTCAGCCATAAGAAGAGATGATACTGTCATTTGCAACAACATGGATGGACCTCAAGATAATTATGCTAAGCAAAATAAACCAGACAGAAAAAGTTAAAAAGCACATGATATCACTTATATGTGGAATATAATCCTAAAAGCAACAAAGGAACAAAACAAACAGAGACTCATGGACATGACTATAGACTAGTGGTTACCAGAGAGTAGAGGGTTGGGGGAGAGAGGAGGTAGACAGGGTAAAGGGGGTCAAAAATGTGGTGACAGAAAGAAATCTAACTACGGGAGATGAACACATAAAGTAAATATATATACATATACATATACATACATTCATACATACATACATACATATATATGTGTGTGTGTGTATATATATATATACATATATATATGTATATATGTATATATATATATATAAATATATATATATGCCTTACCATTAAAGTGTACAGATGAAACATGGAATTTCGTTAACCAATGTTACCATAAAAATATAAATTAATTAATAAAAAAAAAAAGAAATAAAAAGGAGCAAAGTAAGCAAATAAAAAACACCAGCTTCCCTACCTGTGATAGAGTGTATTTCCTAATTTCTTCTGTTCCCACCTGGATTTGAAGCATTAGGTAACAGATGTTTCGAGACTGTAAATCCTGACTATATTTCTGAGTGCTACAGATGTCCGTCACTGTTCAGACACTATTCTGGCAATTGGTAGAGCTTTCCTCCCAGTGAATTATCATCTAGTTTAGTTTACATTAAGTATTCTTTTGTGGCAGTGATATTATGTAAATATTAACTTTATTAACTTAACATATTTTGACTATGGGGGTACTGCAAATTAGAGACAATTTAAATGTTTTTAAAAACTACATTATATTGTACTTTGGCAGAGCACTAAACCATACAAAATGCACTTGAAGCACATCACTGGATAAAAGTGTAGTTATCTCTATTTCGTTATGTTAATTGAGCTTTATATTCTGGAAAGCACTTTTATATTTTGATTGAATTTTTTAAAAACAAATTTGGCAAAAATGAAAGGCAATTAATTCTGATAGAATATCATTTTTATTTGCAAATTTTATGAACAGTAATTTAAAGTGCTCAGTAATTCTTGAATAATATTCTATATAATAAAACAATCTGGAGAGTTGAAGTTCCATATTTTGAAAAAAATAGCATTTACTTTTGGCTTGCTTCATAGTATTTTATAAAATCATCATATAATTTTCTAACATTAATCTTTCACTGTGAATTATCCATAGGAAAAAAGTATCTTTTTTTTTTCTCTTTTGATAAGCAATAATTTGACTCAAGTTTCCAAAAATACAGTAGATTAGGTTAATTTGTTAAGTCATACATCTAATCAATAACTTCTTTTAAAGTATGGATCAGGAGTTAGGTGCTTATCAAGATACTGGGCTTATTAAAAACAACAACCACTACCTTCATGAACTTTATGTTCTTTCAGGGTAAACAGATATAATAATGTAAGTGAACAAATCAATAATATGATTTCTAGAGAGTGGTAGTGCTACGAAGAAAATAAAATATGGTAGTGAGACAGAGAGTAACTCTTCCACCATTAAAATAATATTTTTCTTTCATTTCTTTAAAAAAAATTGTATCTCATTATCACCCATCTTGATGTTCAATAATAACTTGCTACCATTTTTTGAGTGTACAATTTGTGCTAGGCACTCTTTTAAGATCATATGCATTATCTCATTTAATCCCCAGCACTTCCCAAACAGTGGGTGTTATTTAAGTCTGCATTTTATATATGAAGATGCTGAAGCTTAGGAAGATTTATTGTCTTTCCTCTGGCCATAAGGATTGTAAAAGGCACAACTGGAATTTAAATATAAGTCAACATGACTCTAGAGTTATGCTGTCCAATATGGTGGCCACTAGCACATATGGCTATTTAAATTAAAATGAATTAAAATCTAAAATTTAGTTTTTTAATCACACTAACATCATTTCAAGTGCTCAGTGTGTAAGTAGAGGCTACCATATTGGACTGTACAGATATATAACATTATCTATAATCTTTCATAATTTCAGAGAGTCCTATTGAACAACACTGCCCTAGAGCCTGGCTCTTAACCACTTGACAGTACTGCTTTCCTGTCACTATATGGAGAATTATTTAAGGGAAATATCTAGGTTTATAGGCTTGAACTTACAGAAGAATAGGAGAAGTATGTCTTTAGGACTTTGCATTGGTACTAAGCATTTACTGAATGCCTGGTATGGGATTTTTATCCAAACTTTTCTTCTCAAGGGGTGGTACTTTCCTTTTCTTTGGAGAAATCCAAAGTTTGGTACTATTCTATTATTATATGATGGCTTTAGAATGCTCCTCTAGCATTACAATTCTGTGCTACCCAATTTTATTCTGGCCACTACTCAGTACTACCCAAGAGGCAGCACTGGATAGCATCATTGATACCCCCTCTCCGCTGGAGCTCAGGGTGGAGAAGAGGGGCAAACTTTGTTTCCTCTCACCACCTGCTTCTTTCAGCATTGATAAGACACTGAGACTGGAGATTTTTTTTTCTATCTACTCTAACTTGGAGATTTGTTACTTTAAATTTAGGTATCAGAATGTTGAGGCTACAAACTCCCTTAAAAATCACCTCTCTCAATCTCTTGCTTTAAAATTTTTTTTGTCTATTTTATTTAAATTTTATTTATTTTTTATTTTAACTTTATTGAAATATAATTGACATATAAAACTGCAAGATATTTTAAGTGTATATCGGAGTGATTTGATCTACATATACATTGTGAAAGGATCCCCATCTAGTTAATTAACACGTCCATCACCTCACATTTTTATCTTTAATTAATTAATTAATCAATCTATCTATTTATTTTTGCTGAGAACATTTAAGTTCTCTTTTAGCAAATTTTGATTATGCAGTGTGGCCTTGTAAGCTGTGATTACCATGTTTTACATTAGATCCTTGACCGTATTCATCCTATAGCTGAGTTTATACCTTTTACTAACCTCCCTCTATTTCTCCCACCACTCAACCCCTGGCAAACATCATTCTACTCTCGGTTTCTGTGAGTTTGACTTTTATAGATTCCATATACAAATGATACCTTGCAGCATTTGTCCTTCTCTGTCTTGCTTATTTCACTTAGGATATGTAATGCCCTCAAGGCATCCTCACCCCTTGCCACAAATGGCAGGATTTCCTTCTTTCTCAAGACTGAAAGATTGAATAACATAGTCCATTGTCTGTATTTGCCACATCTTTTTTTATTCATTCATCAGTCAATGGACACTTAAGTGGTTTCCATAACTTGGCTGTTGCAAATAATGCTACAATTAACATGGGGCTGCAGTGAGATTAAAAACCTACATACAGGAGAGGGTGAAGGAGGGAAAATTACAAAGTAGAAGAGACAGTTTAGCTCAGTTGTGCTTTGCCTTGAATCTCAGAATAAAGGCACCTAATTAGGCCAGCACTTCCTGAGCAACCCTAGCTGCCAGAGGATGGCTCTCCTATCTTCGGGGTGGTGTTTTTTTTTTTTGTTTTGTTTTTTGTTTTTTTGTTTTTTGGTCATTGCTCCACAAAAACTACCCTTTTTAAAGCAAGTTTCTCAGTCTAAAAAAAAAAAAACCTACTTCCCACCTCCACCCAAGTGTAAAACCTCAGAGAAAATCTTCCCTTTGGGGTGTGCTGGGGGTGAAGGGAGAGGCCCATCAACATGAGTTTCCTTCTTAACATTCCTACCAATGAAAGCTGCAGGCTTGCTGATTTCTTTACTGGCCAACCTATAACATAAGCAATGCCTTCCAAGGACAAATATTAATTTTATTCTCAAAGACAGTAAAGTCCAACTTGATATTAAGGGAATAACATTTTGTCCATTAGTGAGGATCCTGCCCTGACTCACCCTAGGAGTCAGTACTGCTAGACGAGTGCCGAAGTGCAGTTTTTGCTACTTCAGGATGGGTGCAGGCCTAGGTTAAACTCTGCATTTAGCAGTGGGGTTTCCTCTGATTGGAGGCCAAGGGTGTGGGGAGAAGGTGATTGACAATTCCCCTAGCAACATGAAGATAAAGGACATGTAGCTCTCTTCCCGCCTAATGAGAAGTCAAGCAAACACAATCCTACAATGAGATGAACTCTGTAATAGTTAGGCAGAGGTGTTGGGGGGTTCAGAAGAAAAAGTTCCTAATATCCCTGGGGTTGTGAGATGAGGAGCCTCAGAGAAAGTTTCACTAGGAAGTGACAGTGAAGCCAAGCCTTGAAGAATAAGTAGATATTTGCCAGAAAGACTGGGGGGCAGAGGAGAGGGAGAGGGGAGGAAATGGCACTCTGGTGGAGAAGGAAAGTCTTAGATAGTTTTCTCAATTTATTAGAATTTATTTTACTTAGACACGTGTTCACTGACTTTGAATATGATAATAAAAAAGGAAGAAATATAAAATATCACAGGATAGCCCACTTATTACCTTCTTTTTCTATTGTTGGCTTCTTTCTTCTCTCTCTCCAATTTCCAAAATATTTAACAAATTACTTCTATGAAGAAAACTACCAATTATGTGTATAGGGGTTAAGACATCACAGCTAAGCCTGTATGGATGACGAGAAAGAAGATACATACTAAGAAGGACTCTTGGTGGCTAACTGAACTTTAATTTAAAAGTGGACCCTAGCAGCCATTTCTAAACAGACGACTCTCATGCAAACAGCACTTCAGGAAGAAGCCTGCACTGAGCCTCCTGCACTGAACCAGCTGCCTGCACTGTGTTCCTATCAGCTGAGGCAGCCCTTATAAAGGAGTTCCTGGATTAGTATTTCGATCAATAGAGCTAAGTCCTCCAATCAGAGCTGTGCAGCTATATTCCCATCAGCATCTTCATCAACCAATCAAAGTGGGTCCATTTTGACCTATCAGGACAGTGCCATTTGGACCAATCAAACAGGTTTCAGAGTCCTCATTTACACAAGGTAGGACTGATCAGGGGCAAGGAGCAGAGACTTCTGTTTGTGTAAGTCAGCTTCCCTCTGGCTTGGAGAGTGCACTTCCCATTTCTGCGGAGGAGTAAAGATTGCCTTTGCTTGGCTAATTGGAGCTGAGACTCCCTAAGACATCGAAGGATGGAACATCAAAGATGTCTTGCCAGGAGAAGAGCAAGCAGAGCAGGCCACCTGGGCCTAGGGCTGCCTTGCAGCCCTGTTGCTTTATAATTGAGCCATAACACTACTGAACTGTTCCACAGCAGGACTGTTCTCACAGCTGTGCTGTATCACAATTGAGCTGTTTGCACTGAGTAGTTTCCTACTTCACTGCATCCCAAATTGAGGATTTCCATTGGTGTTGAATTGGCACTAATGACCATCAGTTGACACTTGCTGTGTACTAATTGTTTGACCTTAAGCAGAATGCCTCAGGTTTCTCATCTCTAGAATGGAATCATAATATGTACCTACTAGTGTTATTGTAGGGATTAAATGATGATAACATAAGTAAACATTTATAAGAGGGCCTTACAATACTCTGAAGGTAGGTTACCATCCTTATGACCCCTAATATTGCACATATGGGGCTAATATGAAGAATAAAAAATTGATTTGCCTACAGTATAGAATGTGTGATAAGTTGGGAAAAAAGAGCTGGGAAGGTAGGAAGGAGCACAATTGTGAGTAGCCTTGAATGCTGGCCTCTGATATATGGATTTTTATCCTACAGATATTAGAGAACCACTGAGAGATTTGAGTAGTTAAGAAACATGATCAATCTTTTCCTATATTTAGGTAAATTCTCATATTACGTAGTCTACCCTAATCTCGCCAGTCTCTCCAACAAGCTACTTATTAAAGATATATTTTATGGCAAAAAGTCCTGAAGTGTTAGTTCATTTTGGGATTGGGGTAGGTGGGTGAATGTGTTCATATTCACATGGTTGAGTAGCTTTTGCAACAAAAGCGGAGGAATCTGTGGTGCAGTTTATGTTTGAGAACTGGGCAACTTATATCTGGCCATTAAGCAATGCTGAAGGCAAACCTGCTTGGTCATCTTTGAGGTTGTGATAAATTGTCAATGTGTTTATTTTTAAAAAGCATATTTATTCAACAGATATTTATTTTACCTG
Source organism: Cynopterus sphinx (assembly GCA_030015415.1). NCBI lineage: Eukaryota > Metazoa > Chordata > Mammalia > Chiroptera > Pteropodidae > Cynopterus > Cynopterus sphinx. The sequence continues at coordinate 124,107,096 of CM057382.1, forward strand.
CATTTATGCAAAAAATAGAAGAAACAAATAGAAGACATGATCCGTATTGTTTTAAAGCTTATTGTCCATTGGGCATTACAGACAAGTAAATAACACTTAATAATATAGTATGATAAATGCTGTACAATAGGAGCATCTATTTAGATTTAGAGAGATGTGAACTGAGAGCTGATGGATGAGTCAGAATTTGCTAGGTTGAAGAAAGTTGTGGGTTTCAGACAGAGAAAACAGTGTGGAGAGGCTTGGAAGCAAGAGAAAACATGGGAGAGTTTTATAAATATGTATACTATTCTCATTTCATCATTACGAAGAATGATGCATGATTCAAGGTAATGTGACAACGGAATCGTGTAGAAGGCTACAATTAAAAAACACTGCAAATATAGTCAGCTTTTATTTCTCTTCTCTCTCTCTCATAGCCATTATATTATTCATGGCTATTTCTATACAAAGGGAACACAAAAAGTTATGACTCAATTCCAGTGAAAACTTTGCTTTGGCAATTGTGCAATTTTAATTCCCTGAACAAGCCCCAATTCCATCTCAATCCCTAAACAGTGAGTGCTGGTGAATTGCACTCCAGAGGATTTTTCAGTAAAGCTGCTGATAGGGGCTTATTCAAGTTAGAGAACTAAAACTCTTGTCTATATTGTGAGAATTAGATTGGATTGGCTCGCATATTAAAGCAAGGCTGCTACTCTGATTAGACTATATTTAATTAATATACTCAAGGACGAATCCATGCAAAAATGTAAATCTAGCTGCAAATGAACTTGGTAGAGGATGAGAAAACAACTGGGGTCTGGAGCTACTGGAAAGACTAAAAAATAGAAAAAAACAACTCTCCTCCCCACTTACCCATTCCTAAATTCACCAATACAAGCAACCCACCTTCCCCCCAAAAACCCTTCAGATTCTCCATATTATGGAGAAAGAAAAATTTATATTTTATTTTTATTCTGTATAAAATTATAATTTAGGCAGATGCAACAGAAGAATAAGTTTATAATTAGTTAAAAATGTTGTGTGTATCATAAATAATTTTTTTCCCCAGGGAAACTTGCACCATGTTTGCGAAGTAGCAAGTTTAAATGGTATTAACTCATATTTAATGATCTTCTAACTACCAGATGTTAAGCCAGGGAGATAGGGGAGACTGAGGATACAGGTATGAACAATGGACAAGCTGACTTACTATCTAAAGGAAGAGATGATCATGAACCAAATACCCCTACAAGTAAGTGTCAAAATATAACTATGATATAAATGCTATAAAAAAAGAAGCACATGCCCTTCTGAGATCACGTAGTGGGACATTTAACCTTGTTTTGGGTTTGGGAGTGTTGATTCGATTCAGATCTGATGGATAAGTCAGAATTAAATACATAAGTAGGGTGGCTGTGGATGTGGCGAAGAGTGACCAGTGGAGGAGAAGGGCATGTGCAAAGAGCTTCTGTTGAAGGGAGTTGGACCCATTTTAGCAGGCTGAGCTCAGAGTGTGGGTGAGCACAGAGGGATGCAGAGGACAGCATAAACCCTCAAAAAGCAAGCTGGCACCTGGATACTTGATAAAAGACTATATTTCTCAGCTCCCACGTGGCTAAGTTTGGCCATGTGGCTAAGTTTTGGCGGACAGGATGCAAGTAGAAGTACTGATTACAACTTCCTAGAGGTGCCTTTAAAATGAGGAGACATGTCCTTTTCCTCCATTTCCTCCTTCCAGTTGGTAGAAACTCGGTTAAATCAGTTTTTTTGAAACATGAAATGACCTTAAGATAGCAGTTCTGTGTGTGGCAGAGCAACAAGATGGAAGGAATCTGGGTCCCTAACACTGTCTAGTAACATGTTACACTTGGCTTGACTACCTAGACTTGCTGGAGAGAGAAATAGAAAAACCCACCTCTCTTGTTTAAGGCACTGTTAGTTTTTTCTGTTACTCACAGATAATCTGATCTTAACTGGTAACCTTGGGGTGTTGGAAACCTAAAGGTGGCCTAGCTAAATCCATAGAGTTCTTCAGTTTTAGTGTGCCCTACTACCAGTTATTTCTTTGTGAATAGTTAGAGAGGGGAGGTAATTCCTAGCCAACAGGGAATTATATTGATTGCCTTTGGCTTCAATTTAGCACTGCTGTAAAGCAACTGACACATCTCACCAGGGTAGGATCCACAGAAAAAATTTTGCAAAGTATGAAAACTAAACTATTGTGCAATAAATTAAGAAATATTTCACATAATCAATATAGGTCTTTCAGTTAAGTAAAGCTTCCTTTCTCGAGGAGAAAACCTTTCCTTTCCTGAGGATATTTTGGAGGAGTCGATGTCATTCAAAGGGAAGACAGAATCTGGAAGTTTCATGCCTCTCACTTAGTCTGTGGAGATCCTGGTGAAGTATTATTAGCCCTATTATGAAAAATAGAAAGCCCTGGATAAAACGTATGCTATATATAACAATTTTATATTTCCTAGGTTATAGCAATTTGAGGCATTGACTTTCAAATTTTCTCTGAGCTATGGAACACTTTCTTAAGTAAAAACTTACTTGGGAGCTTCATGCATATAAAGTTGGCAGGTGAGCAGAGACACCAGGGAGAGGGAGTGCTGCCTGAATCCCTCCAAATCTCCCACCAGTTGTGCCTCCAGAAGGAGTTTTAGCAAGACAACTTAGGGCCTTAAAGGGGGCACAGTCACCGTTACAAAATAGCATTTTCCTGGCTCTACTCTAACCTCTGAAAAACGTCTAGCCCTACTCTGATTCTTCCCACATTTTCTGGGCATTTCTGAATGGTATCAGCTAAAATGTCACCTCCCCAAAGAGGCCTTCCCTGATTACTCTCTCTGGAGTAGCACTCCTCAATTACTGTTTACCATATTACCACGTTTGACATATTTACATGCAGAACTTTCACTCTCAGAAATGTTTGTTTATTCACCAGTGTATTAACTCTTTCTTCCTTGTAAGATAAGCTTTATGGGAGGAGTGTCTTTTTTTGAGTCTGTATCCTTAGTACCTGGTGTTTAGCATAGCAAAGGTGCTCAGTAAATAACTTTTGCAAATGCATTAGTTTCTTGAGATTGCCTTTAAAAACCAGCATGAACTGGGAGGCTTTAAAAAAAAATCTGTTCTTTCACAGTTCTGGAGGCCAGGAGTCTGAAATCAAGGTGTTGGCAGGGTTGCACTCCCTCCATAAGGCCTACAGGCAAGGGTCATGGGGGAACAGGTGCCCTTCCTTTCCTCTTCCAGCTTCTGGTGGTCTTAGGCACTCCATGGCTTATTGTATAACTCCAATCTCTGCCTCAGTCTCCACATGGCCTTCTCCTCTGTCCCTTTGAGTCTTTTCTCTATGTCTCTTATAAGGTCACATGCTATTGAATTTAGAGCCCATACAGATAATCTCAGATGATCTCATCTCAAGATTCTTAATTTAATTACATCTGCAAAGACCTTTTTTCAAATAAGTTCATGTTCACATGGGTGATGGGGCCTTAGACATGGGCGTATATTTTGGAGAGCTACCATTTAACTTACCAGGGCAAGCTCACTCGAAGAATGTATGAGAGAACAAATTAACTAGCCCTTTGGCTACCTGTATTGTCTGCCATCTTCCTCTTCTGCTCCAGCTGCCTGGGGTGATGTTTCCTGTCACTGCTGATGTCAAAAGTGATAGCTCTAACTCCACGGATCACTGGGGCAGAGACAGCAAGAGACACTAGGGTTACAATTCTGAAGCAGATGGTCCCTAAGGGCTCCACCCAGGCTAATGTCTCTGAGCACTCCTAAAGCTGCAGCCCCATCTCTTAGCAGATGTCACACCTAGTGACTTATGAAGCAGGAGTCAGCTTTGGGCTTCATCAATGCAAGAGTTGAGGCTTGAAGGGATAAGTTGGAGATTAATCTGAGTGATAAAATCTACATTGTGTTTAAAATCACCTCCACCATCTCTCTTTGAAACAAACTTGTATTCCCCCAGTCTTTCCCCAAAAGGAAAAGTTTCTATTCAGGAGTATTTTGGTGCTTTGTGTAAATAAATTTTTGTTGGATCTATCTCTATTTTCCAGGTGGCCCTGGAGAATAGGCTAAATCATTTATTACTTATTTCCCAGCATTATATAACTTTGTTGCTTATTTCCCTAGGGTTAGAAGAATAAAGACTTAGGAAGTAGAAATGCATGAGCTACAGTATTTTGTTTATGAGGAGGACACCCTTGACTTATTGCTTTTTCTTTTCCTGTGTCTGTGGGAATAAATCTAAGGAGTGGTCCCTTGCATGCAGGCACAGGAACACTGTCTTCTTGATAAGCAAGGCTCATTGAGGATGCATAAATGCTCATTCAGTCCTCCACCTGTTTACTCTGCCTCCTGCTTTTCTGCTGATGATTACAAAGAATATTTCAGATCCCTTCCCTGATCCAAAGCCATCTTTTTTTATGTCCATGCCACATATAACTCTAACTTCTAAACTCGAGGCCTGTTTAGGAGGTTACAAAGTGGTTGCTTTCTTACCACTAACTTCTGAGAGAAAACCCTAATTGCTGAGAAAAGAAAGAAATATAATCAAAGGTCAGGTGTTTTTCCTCAAGGCCACAAGCTTTCTTTTTGCAGAGAAACCTATGACTCCTGATGACCACTGGGGGTCCCCAGCAGGCTTTTTATAATGCATTGGAGATGCCACACTCCTCACTCCTTCTATCTGAGAGTAGCCTGGGGCAGAAACACATTAAGCCCGTGACATCACCCAGCTGGGGAGCCTCACTGTTGTCCTGCCCTTAGGTGTAGCTAAACCTCTGAGGAGTGGGGCTTTGCGCTTTCCCTGACAGCCCGATTTGCAGCTTAAATCAATGCCTTAATGCGCTTTGGGCAGAGGGGATGGCAGGGATTTGAAGAGCATTTACTTTCTTTTGGCGTTTGGAATGTGTCACTTCTCAAGTACTTGAGTGAATAAGAAGGTCTATAATCATTGCGGCACCAACCAATATTGGGGGCCTTTTCCTTATTGGCCAAACTTTCATGGCAAAGCTGACTTTCCTAGGGGAAAAGAAAAAAGGAAACAAACATTTATTAAATGCCTAATATGTATAGAAGGGGTTCAGAACAGGTCTCCTCAAGATGTACCACTTTGGCATGTGAATTATTTTTAGTTGAAGGCAATTGAGATCCTGCAGGCTCATGAGAAACTTCTACCTTTCCCTTAAAGAATCTAAATTAGGAGCCTTGACCATAGCAAAAATTATTACCAAAAACAACTTTTTATGAGGTATCTTTGGGGCAGGGAGAAGTTCTAGTTACTGAACATCTGATCTTCTTATCATCCTGTAGTGACCTTCCTTCCATCTGAAACCCAAAGGCACCTTACCTCATCCTTACCTCAGAATGCCGTATATATCTCATTTAACTTTCTGCCTCTGAACCTCTCATGTATCTGGAGTCTCTGACACTCATATATGTGGGGTTCCCATACATAAGTAAGCAATTAAATTTGGTTATTTTCTCCTGTTAATCTGTCTCAGATCAATTTGATTATTAGACCAGATGAGAGAACCTAGACAGGTAGAGGAAGCTTTCTTTCTCCCCCAGAGCACCGTGAACTTTATGCTCATTATATTAGCTTACCTTTTAGATCAGCTCATGAAGTTGAGTTATTGTTCCAGATGTGCAGATTAGGAAGAAGACATTCAGAGAGAGTAAGCTGGTGTCATCTTGCTAATCAACAGCCTGGTTGGGCCACAGTCCTGGCTGGTCTGGACACACAGTGTGTGCTATCCCTCAGCCTTCCATATCTATAAAGGTGATGTAGTGCTTTTCCTGGATAATACAATTAAAATCTAAACTTACTCAAACGAATGCTTATTAATCACATTTGATCCACTATATCTGCTGGAGATTCAGCTGAGGGTCTCATCTGCTTCATTCAGGACAAGAACAAAAGCACTTCTCTTGGGAGAATTGTTATTTTGTCTGGATGATCTAGATTGGCTGTGTCTACAGTGAGCCTATAAAGAGAACAGAATAATTATCTAATGAATTGCTGCAAAAAAGAAACTCATGACTTTTTACTACATCATCAAATGATGGGTAACTTGACAAAGAAGAATGTACCAGGCTTAAAGTATGGCTAAAAGTGCCAAGCAATACTCAGGAAATTCAGTAAAAGGAAAATATAAGGGTCTACTTTAATCAGTGTTGTCATGCGGCATAGCTCAGTGCCTGGTGCAGAGTAGGCTCCTTATAAATGCTGATCTAGAGTTAAATGATGTTTTTAAAAATTTTGCTGAGCCAGCAGTATGTGTCCCACATTATTTTTGGCTTGAAGTCACATTGGTGTGGACTCAATTCATTCTGCCCTCCAAATGAAAGCTTAAGAAACCAAACCTAAATACCTCAAACACCATGGTACCCTCTGTTTATATTCCTCCCATGTTATTAACAGAGCAAGGCATTTGGCTACTAATACGTGCCTGGTGCTCACATATTTGCAGGAAATCTGCCTCATTGCCAATTATTACACCTGTCACACAATCTAATTTTATCATATACAGATCCCAAAGATGTGTGAAGGTCAAATGATTCTGAAATATCTTAGAAGAGGCATCTTAAATGGCCTACCTGCTCTGGAATTCAAGAGAACTGAACTAGAGTAAGGCAGATGGCCAAAATACAGATTGTATAATTTTTGATCACTTGTACATAATCGAAAGCTGAATCATGGTTATCTTTGGAGAAAATGATAATGATGAAATTTATTCATGTTTATGTTACCATTTCTCCACCAAGAAGACTTTTAAAATTAACTCTCAGTAGCTTCTTATAAAACAGATAAGCCAGTAAGACTCTTCAAAAAACCTTAATGCCTCTTATGCAAAGAAAATCAAAGTCTGAAAAGGAAAAAAGATATGAAAAGGAACAAATTTCATCTGTGCTCATGAGCAATAGAAGGTGATACATTCAGTAAGGTGCTCAGAAATTCAGAATTTTGAAAATAATAATGTCAATCTTTTCTCCTCATTTTCTAATTTGTAAAAAAAAAGTGAGTAGTAATAACATTTATCATTTATTGGTACTTACTGTGTGCCAGGCACTGACCTGAGCTAAACTCTAAAATAGCAATTTCTCTTAATCCTTAGAAGTTAGGTGTTATTATTCTCAGATATATGAATAACGAATTCAGAGAACTTAAATACTTTTCCAACCTTCCTACAGCTGGTGAGTTTTGCTGGTTCTTTGAGCTGTTGGGAAGATTTGCTAACACAGGTAGTCTCACTGTGCCTTTTCATCGGGATATGAGGTTAAGTGTTAAGTATGGTGTCCTAGGCCTAGACCTTGACAAAAATAATAGCTACAATTATTGAAAGTCTGCTGTGAACAATTTTTTTCACACTTATCATCTCTTAATTTTCACCAAAATATTTACAAGAAAGATTTCATCTTTTCCTTTTCACAGAGGAGGGAATTGAGGCTTATATTGCTAGAGAGTATATAGGGTTAAACCTAGATTTGTCTGGTTTTAAAGCCTATGTTTTCCCCTCTCCCAGGCCCAGATTCCTCATGAAGATAATCCCAAATGCCTGACCTGCTTGCATAGGACAAACTCCCCCTGTTGGAAATGAGAGGGTACACAATAATGTTCTTGTATGAGAGTCAATCCTTTCCAGTTTTAAGGGAGCCCTCGGTCCTTGCTCCTGACTTTCTTTGTCATCTCCTGATCCTTAGCTAGAGACCCTAAATATGCATCTTCTATTTGTGACTCATTCTGTTTTTCTGTTTTTCTCATTATTAATATAAATAGCTGACAAAACAAACAGTAGGATAACCCACAAAATATGAATGAATAACACATACCCACAGTCTCTCCTTTTTGTTTTGTTTTGTTTTCTTTCCCATTTTAGATGCTCTGGGTGGTTATAAAAATTTACCAGAATATATCTTACTTGTTTTTAGGATCTGTCAGAAAATTGTTATGTTGTCTTGGATCTTGAGCCTGCTTTTTAGCCCACACCCTTGTTTGGCATAAGGCAAGCCCAGGAATAAGAGAATAAACAGTTGCTTGTATAATGTTTCCATAGAAAGGAAGTTATTTCGTGACACCCAAATGGGGAAACTTTGCTTCTTAATCAGGATGATTGAAATGCCAAACTCTCCTGACTCTGGAGCAATGAGCCTGCATTCTCACTGCCTTTAGTCCCCTGGTTTTTTCTTTAATGTTATGAGTTTATTCATTTAGTGTTTTTCTCTCTCATTATGTGGTAAGCTTTGTGAGAGTGGGGATCAAGTTTCCTAATGGTTTAATCCTATTTCTGTCAGTAATTGGTTTTTGGTCAAGGGTAGAGGGAGAAATATTAAGAAAATACATAGATTGGATACAGGATCAAATACTTGACAAGGACTTTGGACTTTATTTTATAATAAGTCCAGCTTTTCTCCACTTTTTTCCGCTTAAACCAGCACCTGAAGGATGTGATATATTTCTACCAGTAACTATTATTCTCTTCTTGAGTGCATATGGGGAGGAGGCAGTTAGAAAGGATGGCAGGCAGAGAGAGCAGTCATGCAGTTAGAATCTCCAAGAGGAGGCATATTTTTGGAAAAACCCCTTAGATGATTGTAAAAACCACCCTCTCAACTTCATTAGGAGCAGTAAAAAGAGTGAAGAGTCAATGGAGGTTTTGAACTGCAGCATGGAAAGACTAAGAAGCAGTTCAGAATGACACTGTTTAAGTGTACTGGGTTTGGGGATGGACATGAAATCAGAGATGGGGAAATTATAGCCAATTATTTTTCTTGCTATAAAAATTTGGGCTATATTGTGGATTCAGGTTTGAAGAGGAAGGTGAATATAAGAAATACATTGAAGAAAAAATTGATAGGAGAAAGAAAGGAAGAGTTACCACCCCATTTAGAACACTTAAGCTTTACTGACAGGGGAGAGAGAGAGAGTCTAAGAAGTTCTAATAGAGAAGGAGAATGATGAGTTTTCACTTACTTCCCTAAGTAGGCATCAGTTAAATGAACTATTTTCATTTTTTTCAAATAGTTTTGGAGTTAAGTATTTCTCCTTAATAAATATTTAGTTTTGTTTTTTGGGGGGTGTGTTTCATTTGCTAGGTACATACAATTTGATGGTACCAAAACCTATTTTTACACATCTTCTTTTCTCTCTGAAGTAAGATCCTTTAAGAAATTTTCATGTAATCTTTGTTGATGTTAACATGTGAGAACGTATACCTTTAGGAATATCTGTGAGTGACAGCAGTTTGAACAGGTGGAATTATTCAAATTTTCTTAGGTTCAGATTCATGCCTGTGAATCATTTTCTTTAACCCAGAGAACAGTCTTTCTTTCATGGGAAAAAAATGTTTCATGGCTTAATGTGGTTAATAGTCTTCAAAGATAATTGTCAACAAACCCTTTTCTTTATCTACGCATATAGCACTTTTTCTGTCAAGAGGTGGATTTTGTTTCTCTTTTTCTGAATCTTGATGGCTTTGTGACAAACTTTAACCAAAAGGATGTGGCAGAAGTGATGCTCTGTGCTCTGCCAGTTTGGGCCTAGTCCTTAACAGCCAGGCAACTCTACTTTTGCTGCCTTGGAACCCAGCTGCCATGCTGTAAGGAACTCTAAGCTATTCTGCTGAAGAGGAAGGTCAGGAAGGAAGGCTGTGGATGATTAGAAACTATGCAGAAAAAAAAAAATATGAAGAAGAACCAAAATGCCCTATTCGAGAGCCAGCATCACAACCCCTAGATATAAGAGTGAGGCCTCCGTGTATCTTCTGGCCTAGCCCCGCCACCTACTGAATGCAGCCTCATGAGTGACTCCAGCCAACACCACATGAAGCAGAGGAATTTCCAAGTAAACTGAGAAAATTGGGAGCAAGAAGACTTTACGGTTTAAGCCACTAAGTGTTAGGATGGTTTGTTACACAGCAGTTGATATATACTTATACAATAAATGTTGGCTATCATGTGTAGTGAGGTAAAATTTCTCCTCTAAACTCTTAGGGTTGGACTGATGTAAGACAGATTAATGGGGGATAATCATACCAATTTTATTTAATAAAGTTTAAATATATGTGAGAATCCCCACAGGAAAACAAAGATCCAAAGAAGTGGCTAGGCCTAAGCCTATATACTAGGTTGAACAAAAACTGACAACTGTGGAAAAATCTGCCCACTAAATATGTGGGGAGGTTAATGGAAGATGAGAGTTATTTTAACAAGGTCTGTTTGTATCAGTTTTTCTTGGCCTTGACTCCTCATTTCAGGTGAGAAGAATGTTTCTTTCCTCCTGATATAGGGAGGGAATTTTTCAGATGGGAACTTTATCTCCAAATTTCATGAAAAAAAAGAAAGGTTAGCATGCCCTTCTTAGATCTGCTACTTTTCAAGTGCCTTCAACTCAAAATAATCAGTATGCCAAAACAGCATATTTTGGGATTGCGTGTTCTGAACCCCTTGAAATGCATGATAATCAAACAAGCACTGTGTGAATCCCCATGTAAGAACTAGAACATTTCAAAGCCATCGAAGATAAATCTGTGGCCCAGTTGAGGTAATCACTATCCTCATTGATTATTTATTTTCTTAAAAAAATAGCATTATCATTGATCTGTTATCAAATAACATAATGAGACAGGTATCTTTGAAGAAAGCTGTATTTTGAGCCCTATATCTTTCTGTCAACCTCTTAAATGGAGGGGTATATGAGGATTGTAGCTCCTTTAAAGACTCAAGATAGAGACTTGAAGTAGAAGACTCAGAAAGCTGAGTGTGTAACTCCTGCAGCTGGGGGTTAGTGGACAGAAGAAGTCTGTCTCTCGCCAGGGAAAACTAGAGGATGAGAAAAGAAGAAAATAACTGCTTTCAGGTAGAGATGTAGTTTCAAGCGCAGGTTGAGAGAGACTCTGACTGATTTTGTTATAGAACTGAATTTTCTTTAGTTATGTATCAGAGTGAAACAATCAGGCTCTTTGGCTCTATCTTAATTCTAGATTGCGTCTTCCCCATACCCCTCATGGCTTTTGGAAAAGCCCTGTTCCTGCTGTAGATGTGTCAATCATTAGAGGAGTTCTGTTTGAGGCTTGCGGTTTTGGAAGAACAGCGCCTTGTCAGAAGGTACCTCTCCTGAAGAGGTGTGAGAAATATGTACAAAAATGATAGTTTATCAAATATTTGCAGGATCCTCAAGACCAGACTCAGATCAGCAGGGGTCCATAGACTGGGAACATCTTTACTCCAAATTCTGACATTTTGAATAGTGGTGTTTTGAAGCACTGGGCCTTTTGTACCAGTACACTGATACTTCACATCAAGTCTAGGGGCCGGTCTAAGAAAAATACCAACATTAATAATGGTTTTTAGTGGAAAATCCATCAGCATTTGACTTAATAATTTGGAGTCCAATCTGTTTGTATACTGGGGTCTGGACATGTCACTGTGTTAAAACTTGCAGACAATAAGGTGAATTCCTTCACTCACAGGCTCCTTGGGATGTGATAGCTCTTTCTAAACAAAAGAAACTTACAGACATTTTAATAACACTTGAGATACCAGTTACTGGCCTATGGCTACCGAAATATTATACAGCATTAAGTTCACCAGAAAGACCAGCTTGTCATAATAAGTATGTTTTAGGTTCCAAAAGCAATTCTAATTTTTAAATAGGATTCTATAATTCTATAATAGGATTGCCTTTTAATAATTTGTTTTTGTTTAAGATAGCTGTCGTAATATTTCTTAGACTTGGAGGAGCTAGCAGGTGGAAGACTAGGAAGGTACTGTGCATATGGAGAGCTCTGTTGGGAGATGCCTGAGCTCCTCCTGGGAACAGTTTAACTAGAGAATAAGACTCCACAGGCTGTGTGTCGCTGAGGGATTACTGCAAACCTGGTTGCTAGCAAGGACAAAGCAAAAGGCAGAGTAATGTCAAAACTGCGCTGCCCAGAATGTCTTGCTGCAGACATGAAATAGAAATTACAAAGGAAGAAAATGTCATTTTCACAGACTTAGACAACGGGTCTTGGGAGGGCTCCTCAGTATCATTTTCTTTATTTTTTTTCTAAAAGTAGCTCACAGCTCACATGCACAGGGATAGAGGTCTCTTCCCTCTGAGGATATTAGAAAAATGATGTTCACTAATGAAGGTTTATTCACATACCCTAGATACACACCTTATGTGGAATTTGGGAAGAAGTAACTTAGAAGTCTTAATTTTGGAAACTATAATGGTTTTCACATAGAATAGCATCATGGGTACTGAATCTTAATGAAACAGTGTATTATGTAGATAATATAACATAATATGCTTGAATGTTTATAAAATATCTTTTTACTAAAGCAATATGGTCTACTGGAAGAAATATGCATTTTAGAATTAGACAGGTATAAATTCTGATTCGCCCACTTGTTAAGTGCTCTTGAGAATATCATCTGCAGTCTTTCAGGTTTTCTAACCTAAAAATTGAAATAGAAATAGCTACCTCATAGGGATATTGTACAGATGAAATGACGTGACATCATCTAGCACATGCCTGCACATATTGGGAGCTAAATGTTTGTTTAATATAATAAATATTTAGCTTTCTAGTCTGATACCATTTTTAGATATATAGTAAGCTAAAAGAATATTATCTTTTTAATAAAAATCAATTAATTGTGGGCAATATATTATATATGTTTAGAGTAAGTGACCTACGATAGTGACCTACTTGGATGGGCTAAGGCAATTTATTTTCTACTAACTGCATTTCTTGGTTGACTACCATCATGGAATGAAAAGTCATGCTAAGACATAAAAGAATAAGGAAATTTCCATAAATTGTATGTAAATCTAAAAATAAACACATGATGACACTAACAAGAAATACTAGATTGAATGAAAGGTTGATTAATTGATTGCTCCCAACCCTTTTCACCTTTCGCACCTCAAATAAAGCCAATTCTATTGCTTTTCATTTTGAGGAATCTAGTGCTACTTACTACAGAAAAATGAAAATGAACAAAAAACAACTTGAGGAAGGTTATAAGGCTTGAGATGCTATAGAGTTCTTATACCAGGGTGTTTACACACAGTTCAGTTTCTGCCTCAAATATCCATATGAATCCCATACACATTCAATTATTTAAGAATTTATAAGTCCTATACAGTGTCTTTGTGCTATATCAGCTTCACCAAACCGGAACTATATTTTCCAGAATTCACCTGCATGTATGTTTCAGGGTTAGGATTGTTGTGCACAAGAGAAATTTGCATGAGATTTGGAAGATGGAGAAGATGCACAGCCATTTATTTTATGCTTTGAAATTTGGTGCAGGATGCCAGTCACTTTCAACCAGTGAATGTTGTCAGCAATCTGCTGGTTTACCTAGGGTGTCAGGTCGGCAGCGACTGGGCCTGCAGCTTCTCTGGAGTTTGCTGGATTGTTTGCTTCAGCTTCTCTGATCCCTGGGTGGGCACGTGCATTGTTCTACGTCAATGGCATTAGCTTCTCCTGCAGGTCACTGTTACTGAAGTGGTGAGAGAGACATACAGGCTCTAGTTTATCCTTGCTTGTCTCTACTTTACACAAGCAGTTCCAGCTTACCTATCATAACTTCAGGCCCCATATCAGATGCAGACAAGGAGCTCCTTCATTTTACATCACTCACAGTGGTTCTACTTCTCCAGTTGTCCTGTGACCCTTATGGCCTGCATTTGCCAGACACCGTGCTGGGTTGTGGGGATAAGAATGGTGAACCCAGTAAGTACTGACCTTCTTCTTTACAAAATCTAGTTTAGGATAGATATTATTATTAAAATACAAAAGGAGTGACATATGGTATTTAAAATTTTTAATCAAGCTGAGGATTCTCAATATATTTCTATAGCATTTTTTTTAATTTTTAAAGATTTTCTTATTACTTAATCACTATCACACTATCACGTCTTTACAGATGCAAAGAAGACTAAGTAAGGATTTAAGATATCCTTTAAGGCTAAGCAGGGATTAAGATGTCTCCCATGCAAAGGTCATACAGTTTGTAAGAAGCAGAAATTTAATCTTCCGCTTTATATTCCAGCACTTGTTTAAATGCAAAAGTTATGAAAATAAATCAAATTTCTTAGTTTCACGGAGCAAATATTGCTATCAGTTTCATCTACACATCACCAAAATATCTATCAATCTAGAAAATTACATAACTCTAATAGGAAACTTGGCACCATGCAGAAAGCTACATTAGATGTTTTAGTTTTTAAATAGTCATCTTGCTGTCAAGGAGCTGTGACCATAAATACGTGAACAAATAAAATGTCAGCTGTCTTGGCAACCTTTGCTTTGATGCTAAGCTTCACATAATAGGCACCGACAGGTTTCACATTTAGATTATGTCTTACATGGAGTTGCAGAAGAGATGCTGAGATTCGGGATGAGACTTTCATTGGAGGTGATGATATCTAATCTATCTATAGAGGGTCATAGCTGGAATGATAGACACTTCTGCCAATTAAGCCACTTAGATAGAATTTGACCAAAAATGATTGTCATGATATTGTTTCCTTTAGAGCCTAGGAACTGCTTAGTGGGTCAGACCAGTAATCCAGCCAGCATCATATTCTGTCTCATTCTTTGCCACCCAAAGCAGAGCCTTTGCCCTCTGTGATGTCATTTTTTAAGAGTCAGAGAATATGCTTATCATCCTTAGCTTCTTTAAAAGTTTTTATGATAAAATTAATATACTCTGGTTTATAAAATTAAACTCCATATAAGTGTATAGAGAAAAAATAGAAATTTATTTTTCTACCCTCCACCCCAGAGTAGTTAGCTCATCATGTATATATATTCAACAAGAATTTATTAAGTGCCTACTAATTTACCAGGCTCTATTCTTGGTATTGGAATTATGGCAGTGAATAAAACAGACCAAAAAAACCGTTTAGTTTATATGTTAGTCTGTTCAGGATACTGTAACCAATTATCATGGCCTGGGTCGCTTCAACAACAAATACTTATTCTCACAGTTCTGGAGGCTGGGAAGTCCAAGGTTATGGCATCAGCAGATTCCATGTCTGGTAAAAGCTGCTTCCTGGTTTGTAGATGGCTGTCTTCTCACTGTGTCCTCACAAGGCAGAGAGCAAAGAGAAGGAGCTTGCTCTCGTGTCTCTTCTTATAAGGACACCAATCCTATTCACAGTGGTTTCACCCTCATTACCTAATCACCTCCTGAAGGCCCCACCTCCTAATGCCATCATATGGGGGGGTTAGGATTCCAACACGTGAATTTGGAGGGGGGACACAAACATTTAGTCCATAACGGTAAAGAAATGGTAATATATACACATGTGTTAGTTAAGATAGGCCAACATCCGTAATTCATAGACTAAATATTTAATAGCTCCAATTATAGAAATTTATTTCTGGCATATGTAACATGATTGGGCTGTCAACAGTCACTCAGCGACTCAGGAATATGGAGACTCTATTACTTTTAAGAGATGTATTCCAAATTTGTGGAACAGTGGTCTTTATTCTGGTCAGCTAGAAGGAGTCATAGAGAGGAATGTGGGGGAGGGTATCTATGGGCTCGGCTTGTGGGTAGCGCACCATACTTCCACTCACATTTCATTGGTTAGAACTCTATGACCTCACCATACCATATACTACCTGTGTGATTTAGGGCAAATTTCATCTCTGTGCCTCAGATTCATCCTCTTAAAACTGCGGATAAAGAGTATGTACTCTTAGGGTGGCTATATTAACTGTATTATATATGCAAATAAAGCCTTTGACAGCCTTTGCACACATTAAGAGTTTAATAACACCGGCTAGGGAATGTGATCTACTAGTATGCCAAGAAGAAGAGGGGACTATGCATTTTAGCTGTTTCTGCTCAACAGGTCTAAACTTTTTCCTTTACACAAACAGGGTTGAATTTTAGCTCATCTCCTGAAACATTTTTTTAATGTAATATGTTCCAAATACTTTTCTGTGTTAGCACTATAAATCTACTGATCATTTTTAATAGCTATTTGTATTTGCCTCCATTCCATATGGATATACCATAATGTATTTAGTTCCATTGATTGATATTTAGGTGGTTTCTAATTTTTAAATTGCAAAGAAGGCTTTGATAAATATTCTTCTTCACAGATTGTGGTGCATATCTATGCCGTATGCTGTAGTACTTGGTAGTGAAATTCCTAACTCACACAATTGGAACAGTACATGGAAACATGGGGCTACCAAACACAAGAAAATATTAGACTTTTCTGGGGTTTTCTCATGGTTAAATTATGAGTCCTATGTTGCCATCATTACATTGTGTATTGTAAGCCAAAATGGGGGAAGTAGTAAAACTTTTTAAAAAATTAGGGACAAATAGTTCAATTTATAAAGAAATAATAATGGCTAGCATTGATCATGTCTACTTTATTTTTAAATCTTACTAAAAAGAACCAAACAAACCCATATCACTATGTCTACTTAAGAGACAAAGAAACAAAAAGTATCAAAGAATTTAAGTAAATCCTCTTGAGTCACACAGGAAGTTTAGGATAGAGCTACTACTTGGATCTAACTGGCCTAATTCCAAAATCCCTTTTCTGTGTGTCTGTCTTCCAAAGAGGAAAGCCATTGTTCCTTAGGACACATTTTGCCATTAAATAGGATTAGGGCTTTAATTGACAGGACAAATTTTAGTTCCAGAATCATCCCACCCTTACCCCTCGGCATGGGTAGCTCTTACTTGTTCTTCAGTCTTCAACTGATCTTACCTTGAAAGCTGGGCCAAGAGCTCTGCTCTGTTCTATGCCAGTACCTAGCACTGTGGTATTTCCTCCCACTGCTTCATCTCTCCCACTCTACCGAGACTGCCTCTTTCTTTGTCTCATGGGCCAGAACTGGGCTTTGCTAGGTGTGGTCTGAAGACAACTTGTATGGAAATTACCTGGGATACTAGTTTAAAATATGCTTTCTTGGCTTTGGAAGTTCGATTCAGGAATCTGCACTTTAAAACAAGCTCCCTAGAATTTTTTTTTTGGGGGGGATGGGGGTGGAGGGGTGATGTTCATTAAGTGCTCACTAAGTATTTCTTAGGAAAACAGGTTTGTTTCTAACCAAAACCAGGTCCATAGTGTTTACCTCTGTCTCTTTGGCACCTAGCATGTGTTTGAAACGTCACGAGAGCTTCATTTGATAAATAAAGTTTTAAATAAATAAATAAATGGCAAGGAGTTAAAAGAGAGAGATTCTACTTAAAATTTGTTATGTACTAATTCTGTGACTCTGGGCAATTCACAAAACCTCGAAACCTGAATTTCCACATTAAATAGATGGGAGAATAATATTCAACCACATATCTCATTGTGGATATCAAACCACTTAACACGACATGGCATAGAGCAACTGCTGGACAAAATGGTGTTCATGTAATGATAATGATAATGATAAAGCCTTTAAAAATGATCTATAAACACTATACTGATATGGAACACCATAATTATTCTCATTATGTATATAATCAAGCAGGCTATGTAGGTAGTTGAACTTTGCCCATTAGATCTGTTGTTTCTAGGAACAGAATCAGGAGATGTCTGATGGGCAAAGGGGTCCAGAGAAAGACAGGACAGGAATGTAGTCCCCCAACTATTTTTTTTCTGTGTGGTCCAGTGGCACAGGCTCTGGGTCCAGACAGTATAAGAGCTGACTAATAGATTCACAGATGCCCTGGCAGCCTTCCCTGAGGGAGCAGCCTCTTTCTCAGGTGCCGCTGCTCACGTCCTGAAAGGAAGGAGCTGATGAGAGCTCACAAGACCTGACAAGTAATCTCCTTCAGCTTTTTGCCCTGAAGTGAAAATAAAACAGAAATTTTACATGTGAAAAAGTCAATTTCAGGACTTGGTTTTTGATATTTTTCCTGTTTAGGTATTTTATCATCCTTCTGCTGACAAATCACATTTGATCCACTTCAAAGGGCTTTTCTATTAGAGTAACAAATAACCAGCCAGGGCTTGAGGGAGCCCCCGTTTCTGCCCCATACTTCCGTGGTGTGGATCTCCATGGAAAATCTCAGGTCTAATGGATTTCATTTCTTTGAGTAAGCTGCATGTTCTGAGGCTAGTATTTAGTTCTAGAAGATGAAAAAATTGTCCGAGGGCAGGAAATGGCTGTAAACTTATTTCACCTGTAAGTGGAATCCTACTGTTGAGCAGATACTTCCAATAAAAATTAGTGAGGAAATATGACCATCTAAAAAAAAAACAATTAAAAAAGTTAAGCAAATTCCTATAATCATGCAGTGAAACCATCAAAGAAGCAAACATTTATTAGGTGATGTACTATATATATATTTCAGGCCACCTGCTCACCCACACAGTCTTCCGGGGAATTCACCCTGTGTAAACTCTGTGGTTTACGGTCATGTGTTATGGCATAAGACACTGTCCCAGAGGTCAAATGGAATTGGAGGAGGAATGGGCACCTTGTTCCAGAAAGGTCTTGTGTAGATTGGCCAATAACCTACTATAGTTTTGGCCTGGCTCAAGGAGATGCACTAGCCAATTGATTCTCACTTTTGGGAACTGCCACGGCCGGTGGGGCAGGACAACGCGGGTTGAAGAGGATCCTGTGGAGGATGGAGGGGGGGAGAGAGACAGGAGATACGAAGAAATGGAGGCAAGACAAAATTCTGATCAAGCCTCAAAATTTTATTTTTCACAATTGCTTATATACAGAAAGAACAAAGGGGGGCAGGACTGCTGACGTAGGGAGGTACGTGGCACGATGTCATTGGTCGCACCAATGGCGTGATGCAAGTGGGGGTGGGTAGGGGTTGTGCCTTGAGTTGGCGCGCGGGAGCTTTTCGCGGCGCGCCCCATTCACCAGGAAGTGGATCCTGAACAAGAAGGATCGTACTTCGCCTTGGCTCCCAACAGGGAACAAGTGCAAATAGAAGGAGGTCGGTGTTCACCGTATCAGGTAAATCTGGGCATTGTGTGGCCATGATGGCCACATGCAAACTGTGCCTGTGAAGCCTGGCTGTTAGAAAAACTCGAGGCAGCTGTACAGGGAGGTCACAATGGTCCCCAGAAGTCGACAGAATGTAGCTTCTGTTCCTTGTGGTTTCCTCATTCCAGATCCCAGAAAGCTTGATTGTTCTTTGCTCCTGTTCTTAGTTTGCTTCAAGATTCTACTCTACATTAATTTCTCCTCCTAAACTGGAGTTTGCTTGGATTAATCTTTCCTTTTAATCAGTAGAAGTCTAATTAGAGCTGTCAAAACGATTAGTCTTAGTTGCATTCCAGCATAATTGTTAAGAACACGGGCACTGGAACTAGATTACCTTGGCTCATGATCCCAGCACTATCACAAATTGGGTATTACTTAAAGTTTCTGAGCCTCATTTTCTCATCTGTAAAACAAAGCTACCTCACAGACTCGAGGATATAATGAGTTTATGCATGGGAACTCTTAGAATAATAATAAAAGCATATAGTAAGAGATACCTGTTAGTAAGAATTCAAAAGATACAAAAAAAAATTAGAAATAAGAGACTGAAAAAGGGTGGAGAAGAAAAAATTCTGTGTTAAGGTTGAAATGACCTACATTTAGATGACTCCAAGGCCAACATCTCTATCCTCAGCTCTCTTCACCTATCACAGCTGTCCTTGATATCACCCCCTCCACGACTTTTTCCCTGTTTCCCTGACTGCTACTCCTCTTCATTCTCCTTTGTTGACCCTTCTTCCTCTCTCTGACTAAAATTAGACTTCCTCAGGGCTCAGTTCTAGGGCCTCTTCTCTTTCTTCCTTAAACCTTCTCTAGGTGATTTTGCGCATTTCTTTAAATATCATCCATAGTCTAAAGATTCCCAAATTTGTTTTCTAGACTAGCCCTCTCCCATGATCCAGATTTCTTCCCTGGTGTGTTCACCTAGTTGTCATTGATCCAGATCAGTGCTCTTAGTCCTTTGGCCTCTAACTGCTCCCCCACACCCTTCTTCCCCTTCTCATAAGGTGGGTACCACTCCTCACCCAGCTGTTTCAGCCCCAAACCCCAGAATTATCTTCAAAATAACCATACCTATTCAATCCATTACTAAGTCCTGTTGGTTCTTCCTCCAACATATAACACAAATCTGATCACTTCCTTCAATCCCCACTAGCATGCTACTGCCATCTCTCACCTAGACAACTGCTAAAGCTTCCTATTTGTTTTTCCTTCCTCTATTCTTGTTTTGCTAAAGCACTCTTCCACACTGCAACATAAATCTTCTCACTCTGGTTCATAAGTCTCTTCTTGGTCTGGGTCTTGCCACCTCTCTAACCTTGTCTTATACTTCCTCCCTTTTCTTTTTGACTTTTTTATGCTTGGAACAAGCCATAAAATGATGTGGTCCAGTCTTTTGCATTTTTGTTCCCTCTAACAGGGATGTCCTTCTTCTAAGCTCTCATGTATCTGACTCATTCTCTTCTCCTTTTTTCTATCTCAGCTCTAACCCCTCTTCCTCAGAGATGCCTTCTCTGATCATTCAATCTATAAAGTCATTTCCTAGTTATGTTCTATCTCACATCACTCTCTTTATTTCTTTCATAGCCTGTGTTACAATGGCTTTAGTCAAATCTTGTTCTTTTACATTGTCTTTATTGCATGTAAATTTTATGAGGATGGGGACCTTATTTGGTTTGTTCACTGAAATTTCTCAGTTCCTGTCACAATGTTTAATAAATGTTTGTTAAATGAATAAAGGAATGGGATCCTAATAAGAGTCCTAGTCTCAGTCCCTGCGGAGACCAGGACTAACTTCTTAATCGTAGGTGCTGCAGGATATGTGTGCTCTTGCAGTGAACCTCTCCTCTTTGCCTAAGCAAGTTTGAATGAGATTCCATAAAAAACCAGAAACAAACATGTTTTGACAAATGTTCTTTTTCTAGTAATTTATGTGTAATTATCAGTGAAACATGTGGTAAATCTAGAAATATTTGTCTAAATAAACAGTGCAGTACACACAAAGGTATAGTGCTACAAAATCAAACCACTGGAGGTGGGCAGCTTTCCCAAGTGAAGGCTCACAATTGCTCATCAGCTGATACACAAAAGTCTGAATTTGGCACATGAAAGGTGACTTGGGTGCTGTTGTTCCAAAGTTCAGTTTGTTTGAAAAGTTGATATGCAAAGCCACGATTCTCAAGCCTTTGTGGTCAGAGTCTCTTTGGTGAGACTTTTGTACTAAGAAACTCTATGACAACTGAAACCAGCTATTGGGGTTAAGCTGAAAAGTCACAAGGTCAGGGCAACTGTTTTGAGGCTATGTGCAAGATAGTTAAACCAAGGAAGCAGGTAAAGAGAGAGAAAAATAGAGCAGATTTATAGAAAGAAGCAGAATAGGGAAACCATAAGTCCTGGAGAGAAAGCAGAGCACAGGGAGAGAAAACTTGAACCTTGAGTTTTTTGGTGTTCACATTTCAAGAAGCCCAGCTTACTTTTGCTTCTTGGTATTGAAATCCATGAAATGTCTGTATCCTAAAAGTAAGCTGCCTCCTCCTCCTCCTCCTCCTCCTCCTCCTCCTCCTCCTCCTCCTCCTCCTCCTCCTCCTCCTCCTCCTCCTCCTCCTCCTTCTTCTTCCTCTTCTTCTTCTCTTCTTTTTATTTATGTTAATTTTAGTAGGTTGCTGTTATTGGATAATAGGGTAATATTTTTATATAGTAATCAAGGTGTTAATTTCACTTGAGACGTCCTGTTCTCCTCTGTGCCCCTACTTAGGCAGCAGGAAGGGCCTTGTATGTACCCTGTCCATGGGATAAACTTTTCAGGCCCAGAAATCTAAAGGAAGAAAAACATTCAAGGCTTAGCATTTAAGCTCGTCACCTCGACTTTCACAAATGCATGGCAGACACTGTCACATTGAGATAAAAAAAATTTCAGGGGTCAAGGGGCCTTGGCCACAGAGAAGGACAGGAAGAAGGATAAAACCCTGAAGGATTAAAATTTCCTAAGACCCTGATTTGACTAAGACATCAATAAATTTGCCTGAACTTGACCCCCAAGTGAGTGAATTAGGTATTTGGCCATCAGGGGAAAATTAAGGCTTGAGAAGAAAATAAGTTCATTTATAGAAAAATTTAAATTTAAAGTCAATTTATAAGAGTTACATTTCTTTTTTGTCTGAGTTTATAGCTTG
Source organism: Cynopterus sphinx (assembly GCA_030015415.1). NCBI lineage: Eukaryota > Metazoa > Chordata > Mammalia > Chiroptera > Pteropodidae > Cynopterus > Cynopterus sphinx. Next base: position 124,129,246 of record CM057382.1, read on the forward strand.
TGAAAATTGTACCCAGAATATCAAACCATAAGAAAACACAATTTCAAAAGGAAGTTATACAAAGAAATAAAAATAATATATTTTCTACTCCAATATGCACACATAATGGCCTGGGATAGGCGTTCTTACATAAAACTCTATGGGGGTCTCTAACTATCACAGAATAGAACAAGAGCTAACATGTACTGAATGCTTGCTACCATGAAACTCTGAAATAAGAATTCAACTCCAATTTTCTCTACAATTTAATCTATCCCTACCACATGGCAGTAGGCTTATTATTATCCCCACTGTCTAGATGAGAAAACTGAGGCCCAAAGAGATCGATGCTTGTGGTTTCAAAGCTATCACATTGAGCCCTGTTATAATCGCACCCTTGCCAGCTCCACTAGGACAATAAACTCCTTGAATAGTGTCTGAATTCCAGCTGTGCTATTCCAGAACTATATGTCACATAGTCATTTGGGAATTACTTGGCATCATAGCAAAGTCATGGGCTCTGGAGTCAAACTTGGGTTTTAAGCCTGTGTTAAATTAATTAAGCAAGGAGGCCATTATCATTAGGCTGAGGTGGCTCTAATGTTGTGACAATCTACAAAAGCAAACCGAACACTAAGCTCGTAAATGCCTCAAGGTCAGGAAACTGACAACCCATCACTAACAGCCAGCTCGGTTTTAAGGTGTAGCCAATCAGTAATTCCCTTGGTTTTCTTCTGCCACTTCTCTATAAAATCCTTTCTTCAGCAGAGTGCTCCTAACCACTTTTGGTATGGTTCTGCCTAATTCAAACCAATTTTTGCTCAGGTAAACTCTTAAATTTTTAATATGCTTCAGTTTCTCTTTTAACACCTGGCTCCATTAAACATAAGCATGAGAATTTAGGAAGTTAAACTTCTCTGAGCCTCACTTTTCTCATCTATAAAAAGAGCTATTATGCCTTACTTGTAATGTTGTCACAAAAATTAAATTAGCTAATGTTTATAATGAGTGCACAGTATGTGTTCATTTGATGGAAACTTTATATACCTAATGCCTATCTCAGGGGCGATACTCAACACGTGTTTGTTGAATAAATCAGTGTATAAGAACCACCCATTTCCCAGTATTACAAATTATTATTCAGAAATCTTATCATTTGTTCTGTAAAATATAGATTTTAATCAGAGAAAACAAAAATTTGAAAATATTTCAACCATTTATTGTCTATTGACTCCTACCCACAAGAGGAGATCCCTGTGGTAAAGCATTAAGGAATTAAGCCAAATGTCATTAAGTCTGTCTCATTTCCCACTCATGTGGAACTTCAGCTGATTACATAAGCGGGCATCCTAATTCTCTATGCTCTGCACTTTTCCATTTTTCAATTGCTCTCTACTTTGCCCTGCTTATTTAATTAAGGATTGGCTACTTATCAGACTGCAGAAGAATCCTTTTCTGCTGCCTTCAGTTTTCCAAAGTTTAAGGAGAGAGGTGTCTCATTCGGTTTATTCAGACTTTGCTCATTCATATTCATTACTCCCCTCACCTGCCCCTCCTCTCCCGGCTGTGTTTTCTCTGTGTGTAAATTGCTCTTAACAGATCAGTCTCTTTCAAATCCTTTGCATTCACAGAAAGCTGCTTTTTCTATAACCAACAGGAGCTTTAGCAGCAGGTGAAATCTCCATTACTGGTGGTTAGACAGAAATGCTAACTGATTTCAAAAATTAACCATTATTTCATCTAAACTTTTTCTCTGAATATTTTACCTACAGCTATTTAAATTTAAGACTTCTCTAAAGACAAGAATGCTTCCATCTGAATAGGAGCCTTACAGTAGTGGGTGAAGCAAAGGCAATTGTGACAGTTTAACAGCCTGAAAATTACCTCCAGATTACTGCAGGGTCGATACCAGCATTACTGAGAGAAGAAGAAGGACCTTTTTAAATTTCCTCCCTCACTCTTAATTTTCCTAGTTCATTCTGTGCTTGTAATTCATGTTTCTTGGGTCTTAGCAGTGTTATTCAAAAAGAGGATTAGAATGAAAAGCTTTTAGAATAGGTCTAGAAATCATATTCTTGTCCTACTTCCTTGTTTAAAAAATAAAGCAAATGGACATTCAAGGAAGAAACTTGACCAATAGCACGTACTTCAAGCTAGCATCAGAGCTAGGCCTAACATCCGAATCTCCACTCCTTTATCAGCTACAGAAAGGAGTATAATCTTCACGAAGGCAGGGGAGAGTCTAAAAGGGAAGAGTGAGCAGGCCTGAAGGGTATTAATATACAGGCAGTGTCTGACTTAACTTCACCCAGCTGGTTTCTGTGTGTCCTTTTGAATGGGCACCTAGGAAGACTCCTGGCTGTAGTTATGGCCTTATGCTCAGGCCACCTCATTGTCTGGGGATTCTCTCTTAGCAGATGGCCACTCTCCTCTGCACTTTTCCTTCTCATTTCTACTCCCTTGCCAACACAGTTTATTAGTACTTTTCTCACAATTAATTGTCTCAGAAAAGAGGAATACCCATTCTCACTACTCCAGAGGGAGCTTCCGAGGACGGGTGGGATCGACATTCTGCTTTGGCTCCTGGTATGTTCAGCTGGAACTCTGGGTACATTGTCTCAGGACATGCCATACAGAGGTAGGTTGGTGGGAGTTCTGTATAGTGGTTAAGATGATGGGTTTCACCAACAATTAGTAGCTTGAGCTTCAGTTTTCTTATCTATGAAAGATGATGATGATGATGATAATGACAATGATGATAAAAAAATACCTGTTATGATACTGTTGTGAGGATTAAAGGAGGTGATAATTGGTACATTTTAAATGTTTAAAATATATTTAGTATTATTTTAAATTTTCTGACATACCAGTAGTAGATCCAGTTTAAAAATACCTCTTTTGTGTGTTCAAAAAGCCTTTGTAGATTTACTGAGAAATCAGTGTATACTACATAAGGTTGTTTCTGTGAGAAAACATTCTACTTTGTGAATGAATTTTGAATCTCAGCTGTTTGTAAATTAGGGCTGCCCTCTTTCTCTGTTTCTCTTTCTTCCTTCATATTTCTTCAGTTAGATATAATGATTGAAGTATTGAGTCATTGCACAGATTTCATCTGTCACATGCATCTGTGTTCAGAAAAGTATTCTGTACTATACGTGTACGTTAAACAAATTTTTGGTTTGGCTCTTTATGTACATTCAATGAATGGAATGACCATCGTTTATGCCAACTGCATGGAATAACCAGCCTCTTATTCATTTGCCCTGTAGCTCTGATCCCCCCCCCCCCACTCTCTCCATGCATATGTGTACTTGGGAGGTGTGGACTAATGCCCTGAAGGAAGTGAGGAAGGGAGCCCTGGTTAGTGTGCTGAGGACCCAAAACGCATTTGAAGAGCCCTGAGCAATATTAGAGGCTGTTTCTGAAACTACTTTTGAATGATAGGATGAATTAATAGTAATGTCTTAAAGAAAAAAAAAATGATAAACATTTTTGTCATCTCCTTTCGCTGGATGTCTGATTCCTCTCAGGATATAATTTTACCCAGAAAGCATGAATTTGCTCTATATATCCTTCAAAAAGTTTGAAGGTCCAGAAGACCAACCAAGGTATTTCTTTTTCTTTTCTATTCTTTTTCTTTTCTTTTCTATTCTATTCTATTCTTTTCTTTTCTCTTCTCTTCACTTCTCTTCTCTTCCCTTCCCTTCCCTTCCCTTCCCTTCCCTTCCCTTCCCTTCCCTTCCCTTCCTCCCTCCCTCCCTCCCTCCCTCCCTCCCTCCCTCCCTCCCTTCCTTCCTTCCTTCCTTCCTTTTTCTTTCTTTCTTTCTTTCTTTCTTTCTTTCTTTCTTTCTTTCTTTCTTTCTTTCTTTCTTTCTTTCTTTCTTTCTTTCTTTCTTTCTTTCTTTCTTTCTTTCTTTCTTTTTTCATGTGGAAAAAGGAATCACATCTGTATGTATGGCAATTAGTCTGGGGACAAGAAGCGGAGTCCTAGAAGAAATGTGAATGAGAGCTAACTCATAAAGAATTCCTTTGCTTAGTATGTTGGGGAGAAAAATCAAGTGTATCTGATTAGTGCAAATTTTATAAAAGTTTGTGTTGGAGGAAGCAATCAAATTAAGTAGAGCCAAATGAAATCATCTGAATTTTTTTTTTGTTTGTTTTCTAAAGATTTAGGTTCAGGTGGACCATAAGCAGACACTAGATTAATGTTGGACAATATGTAGAATTCAGAAAAGGGTTTAACCTTTTTCTCATTTGCCCTGAGAATACTTGCCAGTGGTGTTTGCCACTGAAGCGTTTACCCTGAGAGGACTTGCGGATTAAAGTCTTAACCTTACTCCCAAACATTGCCATGTACTCTCTCTCTTTTATTTCTATTTTCGCATTTTTCTACCATATCGATAGTCTTTGGAAATGAATGATATTGTATTTATAGCATTCTGTTTTTAATAGTAGTATTTTCATTTACAAAGTATAGTAATTCTCAATTGCTGAAAATGTCAAATCCTAGAAAAAGTAGCGTGATGTTAAATGAACACTGGCAGCAAGCTGCACTTTTTTTCTAAACAGGAAAAGCGTTAAAAAACGAAATACTTTAAAGAAATGTAGAAAGGCAGAGCACTACTGAACAGAAATTGCACTTCTCAGGACCCCGAGAGAAATAGCTACTTGTGGTAAAAATGCCAAGAGTAGAGAATACAGGCAAAGGAGCTAAGCGTACCCTCTTCCCCATACTGCCTCTCCCCTGCTCACAACAAGACCAAGTGCAGTGCTGAGAGAGAACACAGTGGGGACTTAGAATGAACTTGAATGACTGAGTATTGTAAAAGGGCTCAGCAGTGGTTTAATGGAAAGAAAAATTGACATGTCAATTTTATTCCACATTTAAGCAGCTCTACTCATTAGACATTTCCTAGTCATATTGAAATAAAACCTGCCCATGTGTACCTTTATTCACTGCTTCTAGTTCTGCCTTCTGGTGTGATATAGAATCAATCATGTCCCTCTTCTGAATGACAACTCTTTAAAAATGTGCCTCCCACTCTATTTTTACCCTGTTCTAAACCATCTTAAATTTTATTTATTTGGTTGAATATTAGTAGTCCCTTCAACTCTTCTTCAGATGATCTGTACAATAAACACATTATTCTCCTTGTTTCTCGAGGCATTAGAGTTAGTTAATGGGCCTATGAGAATCCTGGACTGAACAAAATACTTTGACCCAGGGCAACCATTTCAGATCACTGAGGGACCATCTTTGTTCTGGACCCTGTGCTCCTTAATTAGTGGAAACTAAGTTTTCCTTGAAGTTTCTGCATCTCATCATTGGCTCTTTCCATACTTTCACTCAGTACTATACTGAGGTCTTTTTCGTGCTGATGCTAAGAAAACTTCATCCTGTTCTTCCATGATTGATTGAAAAATGCTATTATTTTGAAACCTTACTCTGACCATTATTAAAATTTATTTTAATTGTTCAGCCCGTTGTTTCAGTATGATCTAATCTTTTTTAATCTCGATTTTTGCCATGAAAAGCATATTTTATTTCTTACAATTGTGGCATATTCTGATATGATAAACATGCTTTCTGTGTGTGCTTAATAGAAATGTCAATGAAATAATAATAAGGCTACATTTTACATATTAAATTAGAAAAGAAGAAAAAGAATGAGAAAAGGTGAGAGGAAAGAGCCTTTTTCATAAATATTTAGTAGAAGCATAGATTGATGAAAATATCCTAGAAAGCAATAAAATAAGTAGCAAAATTTCAAAGAATATACATTCTTTTTGAAATATGATTTCTTTTCCAGGAAATAATCTCAAGAAATTAATCTTATCAGAGGGAATAAGATATTTATTTCAACATAATTTATAATGTTAAAAAATTAGGGAAATCTAGATGTTTCAGCAGAAGATTGAGTTGAATTCTATTAAGCCTCAAAATGGAATATCAAGAAGCCAGTAAAAATACTGCATTTTTATATGGGTAAGAAAATAAAAAAAGAAAAAAAGAAAAAACAGGCAATAAAAGTTTAAATAGTAGAGACCTTTTTTTTTTTGATAAAAACATGAGTACCTATGTGTGTGATGAGTTTGTGTATATATACAGAAATATCTGGAAGTCTACACACCAGTTTAATATTGATTATATATTGATAGGAGAATTGCAGGTGATTTTAATATTCTTGTTTATATTTTATTAATTTTCTAAAAAAAGCAAGTATTAGTTTTACAATTAGAAAAATTTCTATTTTGGATTTTGAAGGGGTGGTATGAATGAATTATGACAAACACCGATCCTCATGGCATATCATAGGATGTTCCTTTCTAGGTGACACAAATGTTATAACAGTTTTTTCAGGTCTACATCAGAATGACTACTTGTAGTAACTATATTCTTCTAGCTGTGGATCAAACTTTTAGTAAAAATAAATAAGTAAATGATAAGTAAACAAACTAAAAGTAATTGCTTGGCATTGTGCAGATGAAATAGTCAATTGACTGATGACTATTTTATTCTATAGAACTTTCTACGAACATTAGGTACGACTTGAAGTATCTCAGATAACCTTAGGTGATGTTTTTCATGAATGAACACCAGACTGTAAAGTGATTTTCTTTACTCCTTCCTGGCAACTTATATATATATATATATGTATATGTATATGTATATGTATATGTATATGTATATGTATATGTATATGTTTATGTTTATGTTTATTTATATATTTACATATATATAAATTTGCTTTAAGTTCTCATGTTAGAATGAAATTGACCAAATGACTGTGTTAAAATCAGTTCTGAATAGTGAGATAATATTAAAAAAATTGGTAAGATGATTTCACTCAGTGGCATAGTTCCTACATTTTAATATAAGGCCATATTATTTTAAATTATTTCACATTATTTCTCACATTTTAATAAGTAAGGCCACATTATTTCACATTATTTAATTATTTCAGTGGTGAAGAAATAACTTTTCTAGCTATTAAAAACATCTAGTGGGAAAAAATGGAAAAAAGTAGATAGAATAGGTATGCCACATTTTTTCTAGACATTTTTCTCAAGACTTAGTGAGTAGCTTATCTGTATAAATTGTGTTACACTTTTTAACACTTGTAATCATTTATTTGTGGGCTTTTTGTTTTGTTTTTAAATAAAAGTTTGCTGATTGAATTCAATATTTTTTTTAATAAACTAATATTACAATGTTTATTCTTTATGTGAAGGTGGGAAAGCATCATTGGTGATGACCATTATTCCTACATTCATGGTTACAATCTCATTAAGCTCCTTTGAATATTATGAAAATGACTAATATACTTAGTAGAATGTTCTTGCTTTCATAGCAATTTTCTCCATAAAAACAAAGCAAAGATCAATCATGCCAATTTATATTCTGACCCACTCTTGTTGATTCAGAATAAAGGCTCTATGAAAAACAAACATAGTCACAGATCAGGTACTGTTTCTTCTTTTCATGGAAAATTGTATTTCCACACTAGTGAAAACCTAAGGCTGGGAACATTGCCATGAAATATTAAAATAATCAGTAATAAAAACTATCTAGCCTATTGCACAAATTTATCAAACTGAATCTTCTAACTAATCTTCACACTTAAGGAGAGTTCAGATAAAATTCACTGATTGATGTCTTATAGAATAAGTAATTTTCAATGCAAGAATATCTGGTATAAAACTGATAATAGGGTCATTGTTACTTATGTTGATTTGTTCTGTTCATTCTTTAATGTAACACTTTTTCAAATACTAATAAGAAATATCTCAAGAAAAAAATATGGAGACCTAAATTTTTAGCTACCATATCATCATTATTATCTTTATGACCACCATCATCATTATCAGTTCCACACAGTATTGCATAAATCTTCAGTGAAGGTGATATTTTGAGAATTTCCCACTGAAATAAGTGCTGGGTTTTTTGTGTTACATTTATTAATTACAAATAACTTAGAATGAGAGTAATTTTTATTTATTAAGTATTCTTTTTTACATTTATTAAATCATTTCAAAAGGGTTTATGACTAAGATATTAAAAGGAAGAGTGGTGTTGTTTCTAGTGTGATTGAAAAGTAGTATTAACTGGAGGAAGTTCTCTTCAAACTTTTATTTAAGACCCGGGTCTATCAAGTTCCTGTATGTTAGGGTTCTTAAAAGGAACTGAAATATATGTTATCTATCTCTATATCTATCAAAGCAGTAGAATTTATTTATTTATTTATTTATTTATTTATTTATTTATTTATTTATTTTTTATTTGCTTACTTGCTTACTTACCTACTTACTTATTTTAAGGAATTAGCTCACATGATTATGGAAGCTGTCAAGTTCAAAATCTGCCCTGGTCTGAGTCTGAAGGCTGGCAGCATGCCGTAGAACCAGGAAGAAATGATATTCCAGTTTGTGGGCCATCAGGCAGAAGAATTCTCTTTTACTTGGGGTAGGATCAGCCTTTTCATCTACATGGTATGTACTTTCAAAATACGGTTTAAAATCTTACTATTTTATTTGTGGGGAGTGTTCTCAGGTTACTTTTTTGGTATTTGTTTTGTTTCCTTTTTTAAAATAACTTTAAAAAATTTTCAGTTACAGTTGAAAACATACAAAATTATATTAGTTTCAGGTGTATGACATGGTGATTAGACATTTATATAACCTATGAAATGATAATCCTGATATATCTAGTACCCATCTGATACCATATATAGTTATTACAATATTATTGGTATATTCCTTATGCTATCTTCATGACCCCATAACTATTTTTTAACTACCAATTTGTACTTCTTAATCCCTATCCCTTTCTAACCAACCCACTAAACCCCACTTCCATCTAAAAACCATCAAAAAGTTCTCTGTATCTATGAGTTTGTTTCTGTTTCATTTGTTTATTTTATTCTTTAGATTCTACACGTGTGTTTCTTTTTTTCTTTGTTTGTCTTCTTTTTTTTTTTTCAAGAACTTTTATTATCCATATGTGATTTCTTGGGTCTATCCTCAGTATTTGCCACTTTCTCTTGAGTCCTTTTTCTTTTGATTTTAAGGTTTTTTTTTTTCTTTTACCCTCTATTGCTTTTAAGGCATTTATTGCTTTGTATGTTCTTTCTTATAAATTTTTCTTTCTCTCTCTTTTTTTAATTTTCTCCCCTGAATTCTATCTGAACTTTTCTAATTCTGATCTACGCTGTTTTTTCACATTTAGAATTATTATTATAAGCTGATAGTGATGTGTTATGATCTTAAAAGAACATCCACTGCTTGATCTGGATGCCTTCCAACAACCTTTTCTGGGATTATAATTCCTCTTCTAAGAATTGACTACAATCTACAACCTGCCATTCATGCTTTCTTGGCAGCTGCTGTATGCATTTATTTCTGATAACAGAATAACAGATATTGGTACCAGGTTGGGCACCTGACTCAAACTGAGTCCACCCCCATGGCTTTTTGATCTTGGCTCTGAGTTCAATCTCTTTCTAGTTCTGTTGACAGCCAAGTTTTCTGCTATACAAAGAAAGTTATTCTGATCTTCATGAGAAGAATGGAGCCCAGAATACTAAGAGATAGAGATGGGGGTGGAATCAGAGTTTTGACTGTATTCAAGTTTGCAGTTATTATTGAGGCCCAGCTGTGTCCATGACCTTTTCCAACTTAATTGTTCTGCTTGATACCTAAGTATCCTTTTATAAACTTTCTTTTTTGCATAAACAAATTTAAGTAGGAATCTGTTAACAGAAGGAATATATCTTAGAATGTCTTTATAGCGCTTTTACACAAAACATCATCAAGCCTATAACATGTTAAACTCTTTCAAGCTCCATAAAACATTTTTCTTCATATTTGCAATATTTGATAGTGTCTTAAAATAATATTTTTTTTCCCAAAGCATCCTCATTAAAGTTTCTTCATTCAGAATATTCTTATTTCTGCTTCACAGACCTTTTAAATCTTAGAGTAGATACACTTTCTTATCTCCATATTTTTTTTTCTTGTTTTACTTTGTGTTTTCTATGTTCTACACTTTTTTCAAATTTATTATTACACATAATTTTCTTAATTCTCTGCAGTGTCTATTCTGTTCTTAACTATATTCAAAGCAGATTTTTTATTTTCCTATTACATTCTTTTCTTATTTCAGCCAATATCCTTTGTATTTCTGCTTTTATTTAAACCTTTTTACTTGCAAAGATGTCTGATTCTGTTTTTATAGACTCTGAGATATTTGTGAGGACATTGAGTCTTGAAAAATTCTTACATAATTTTGAAGAAAAGAATTTTCAGAGCCATGACCTCCCTTTGTCTTTAGAGAACTTTCTCCCTTCCAAACGTTCTTTCTCTTGTGTTTTAGTAGGCGCCATTGTTTACTTCCTGAACATAGTGACTGACTCAGGGAAGAGTAATCTGGGATGGCATTTTTCAAATAAACTGTTTTCCTTAGTGTCCTTTGTTGCTCACATGGGCTCAGGAAACTTTACTCTTTCAAATTTGAACCTAAAGGTCAGAATGTAAAGTTTTGCTTTCATTCCATTTGTAATGCCTCACTGGCATTGATTGCTGTGGTACTACTAAAATGAACCTCATGTTCCTAGCTGTTCCAGGGAACAGGTGAAGTTCTTGGAACAGTGTCATGTACATTAAGGAGCACACTAATCTCAGCACTCCCAGCTCTCCTGTGTCTGTTTTAATTTTTGTGTGTCATTTTTTTCTCCTCCAAATACAAAACATCCTTGGAAACTATCTCAATCCATCTTTCATTTTCTACTAATGGAATGGAAAATAAAAAGAGAAAAGGGCCAATGGAGATGATGTAAGAGAAGGACAGAACTGGCTACTTTTGAAAATAAATTTTTTTTTGCCTTTTTTTCTACAGAGTCCAGTCACTATATTCTGAGGTTAATTGTACAAAAGAGAAATGAGTCAGAGATTTTTCTTTTTCTTTTTCTTTTTTTTCTTTTTTTTTTTTGGTAAAGATCTTTTGCTTCTGGGTCAGATGACTATGGTACAGAGTCCAATAATTTGCTTTTCAATCTATTCTCACTGACAATGCATTTAGGGGAAATTGCCTGGAAAATTTGGTATGTCATTTTTTCCCTTTGCTATTGTCAGTTCTTGTCTTTTTCTTTTATCTTCATGGATGTTTTAATGGGAGACAACAGACCAGACATATTTAATCTGTATTTATGTTTCCTATTAAATCTCTTTTGATTTTTGGAAGTTGTACTAGTGTTTATGAAGACAAAAACTCTTATTAGTAACTTTAATAGGAGTGTATTTATATTTTCATTGAAAAAGACAATAAAACAGAGATAGCCTGTTTCTATAGCCTCTGTTTTTGAAGATTCTCTACGGTACAGTATGTTGTAGCATGGACTTTGAAGCTAGACAGACATGGGTCTATATCCAGGCAGCAGTACTTTCTGTGACTTTGGGTAACTTATTCAACCATTCTGAACCTTGTTTACTCTTGTGTAAAATAGAAATAATAGTCCCTGCTTTATGGGTTTGTTGTGAGGAATGCACTTAGCATTGTGTTTGCTTGTCACAGATACTCAAGAGATGGTAGCCATAACTGATTATTACAAGTATGATAGGAGATACTATCTTTGAATTTCTTAAATGTATGTGAAATTCATAAACCTTGCAAAAAATTAGGCTTTATTCAATACTCTTAGAAAATAATATTTATGATAAAAGCATAGGTCATTACATAAGCTAATATACTTTATTTTAACAATATGTGTAAATAATTTTCCTGCCCTACATACCTTACCCACATATGTTAGCACGCAAACATATTTCTAAGCAATTTGTGTAGAAAGTGATCATTTAGTTATTTATTCAGAAAGTGGCAATTGGTTCAAACAGTATATTTCTAAAATAAAATTGTTAACCTACTTTGCCTACATGTGTGACAATGTTTTCTTTTTAAAAAAGTCTCCCACATAAGAAAGTAAATAAAAGTTTCTTAAAAAACAAACTAAACAACTTTGCACTAGTCATGTAGTCTTTTCAGATATCAGCTAAAGAAGGCTGGTCCAAACACCAGGGGACTGCATCTAGAAACAGACCAGTGGAGGCCCTACTCAGAGTTGTTGGGTTTCAAGTTCATAAAGCTTTACCTGGCCACAGAAGAATAGGCCTTATTGATCAAAGAACACAATTTGCATTCAAACTTCCATAATTCTGAAAACAGAATACTTCACCAAACCATTTCATAGGCCAGAAAGTTAATGACCATATCCACCTAGAGCCAATTCTTGATTATACAAGAAAGAATCTCATAGTCTATGGTTTATCTAGCTATACTGTTGTTTCTCCTTCTTCTTCCTCTGCTGCCTAACCCTTTCATGTTTTTACTGTTGACTTTCTCCTGGAGTTAATCACCTTCTTTCTATAAAGTAAGTTTCACTATTTTACATCTGATAATTACTCATATAAAAAATTTGAAAAAGGAGAAATTTGAAACTGTAACCTTAATAGGATGTTGAAATATGTGATTTTTTTTTGTTTGAAACTATTATCCTTAAAAAATAGCAAGGTATACTTTTATTTTGAAACATTTCCAGCTTTGTATGGTGTATTGAAACAGAGAGAAAAGTAAGGTCAGCAAATGCTAGGTCATAAAATAGAAATGACCATCAACCAAGTAGGAGCTGGTGATTTAGAGAAAGACTGACTTGTATAGTAAGGGCATTCATTGCCTCGATACAATAGAGGAGAACTGGGCAATTAATACATGGGTTGAGAGAGATACATGTCTTCAAATAGTTCTAACTACACCTGCTAGGTGTGTGACTTTAGGCAAGTACCTTTTAATATCTTTGAATCTCAGCATGGTTAATAGTGAAGTGCAGAACACATATACACTTTACTGTGTTTATATAGATTCTTCTAACAAGGAGTCTTTGAGAGAATGCAAGGGTTGAAAGTTCAAAACAACATAGTGAATGAGACCTTGGCTTGGAGAAATTAAATAGAGTCTTGTAGAATAGAGGAAATTCTGAGTGAAGGGGACAAGGCAGCATAATGTAATGGATAAGAACATAAACCCTAGGGCCAGACTACTTGGATTTGAATCTCAGATCTCCCAACTGACCTGGTGTGTTATCTTGATCAGATTATTTCTCTTTCTGTTCCTCAGTTTCCTCATTTATAAAACAAGGATGATAATAATAGTGCTTACCTTATAATGTTATAAAAATTAAATAAGTTGATATTTGCAAAATGCTTAGGATATAATGCATGCTATGGAAATACTTATTAAATAAATTTTGAGAAGAGAAAAATAAATTTTTAAACGAATAGTCTTGACAGATTTATGTTTAAGACATATTCTTTATACGTGAGTGCCCATTATGTATTTGTTACTCTAAGTTGGATATCATTTGGTTTGAAGAGAAATTAAAATGAATAAAGCTATTTTAAATTTGCATATGGGATTTTTAAAAATGAAATGGATTATAGTGAATTGAATGTAGTGTATCTTTGGGTCTTGGCACTGTTGAATCTTTGAACCAATCATAGGAGATCTAGATTGTCATCGCAGTCCATCTGGATTTGAATAGCACAAGGTTCCCTAAAGTCCCTAAGAAGGCCAATTAAAAGGGTATTTGGAAGAAGACTTGGTTTTTTCTCAGTGGGACTAAAGCACTTACAAAGCATTGGAAATAGTTGCATACATGATTACACCAGAGGAAGCTCTAGGAAAGTGTAATGTCTAGCCTTAGCTCCTACAGTGTGAAGGATTGACAGGGCAGATGGAAGATACCACTGCAGCTTGGACTGTGACAGGTTGGATTATTCCCAATTGTTTGCTCTCTGTCATATGCTTTGTCCATTGAGATGTGAGTGAACTTGACAGTTGTCTCATTCTATAGAAGTTTAAATGCAACTCAATGCTTTGTCTTGAATGCTTTTCCTCCTGCCCTTTACCATGGGAACAGGCTTCAGATAGTGGCATCTGGGTTTGGGAATGAGAAGACAAGTCAGGCCTGCCAAGCCCCGTTATATTCAGCAGGGCCCACCGTGGTACAGTCTTCAAGTAACATGAGGAACAAGCAGGTGCTTGCTGTAAGCCACTGAGCTCCTGGGGCTGTGTGTTCCTGCCACATATAGTACTGCTTCGCACAGTTTCCTCAACTCGCCTCCTTGAGGACATGGTCTAAGTGATCAAGGGAGATTTGTGGTGTCCAACAAGCACTTTGGTATATTAGACAAACTTACTATGCTCAGAATACCTATATGTTGTAAAGACAGTCAATTTAAGAGTTCATAAATAGATATTCTCAGTTTGGGGCTCATTTTGTTTACATCTTTGAGGAATTAGTAATGATTTTGGGAGACAGGAGACTATTGTCTTTCTCTACTGCTAGTGCAAGAACCACATATATTAATGGCACCACTTGAATTGTAATAATTTATCTTAAGTAAGTGGAATAATAACAATATTCTATATTTCTACAGCTTTTGTCTAAGGCATTCAAAGAACTCCAGAAATTGTCTCACTGATTCTTACTTCCACACAGTGAAGTAGCTCTAATTAATGCATGATGTTTGCAAGATAAAAACGTGGAAGCAGGTAAACATGGTTCTGGACGATAAAATACCTGAGTATTTGAGGTTACATAGGCAAAGAATCAATGACCAACTAAATTTAAAATAATTTCTACTATGTTATTGTGTATATAGCATGCTATTTTGGGACTATACAAAGTTCAACTTTATAATAGAACAGAGCAAGTAAAGGATATATATAAGATGAAGCATCTATTTTTACCCCTACTATGAATATTTTGACAAATTTCCTTATGTTCCTTTTAATTTCCTCATAGTCTATATAAAAGCGATATAATTTTTTCCCTTTCATTTATTGGTATTTTTAAAAGAATTTCTTTGTGGTTAAGTTACATGATTTAGTTATAAACATTTAATAGATATAAGAGAACAATGTGTTTTCTTGGCTAGCATGTTATATAGTTCTAGATATTTCTATTAAGGTAGGTTTATTCATTGTGATTTATATATTTTTAGAGGCTTAGTTATGTTTTTCCTGCTTAATTTATCAAATTCTGGAGACATATTAAAATTCTTCATAATGATCATAATTATTAAATAACATCAATATTCTGTTCATTCTTTTTCATTCACTGAAGATTTCAGCACTATTTACCACTACTCCTGTCCTTTTTCTTAATAATTTCAGCATTCTTATTGATGCACCATTCAAATACCCTCTTCTTATTATCAATTACTTTTCCTTCTCCCTTTGCTCAGCCACCTTCTCTCATACCTAAATCTTGTCTTTATCTATAGTTTTAAAAAATTATTATTATCAATAATCAAGATGATTTTAATTTCAAGCATTCCATGTTCTGTCCATTATCTTTTCATATATTTCCAGCCTATTTTTCAATGTAACAGTTCTTCGACTACCGTATCCAATCTGTTCATCCCACCATTCTTTTATTGTCCATCATCCATCTCCTGTTTTGTTTCTTTCTACTTACCTAGCTTAAATTTCATGGCTCATCACTATCATCACTCCTTGTATAAACCCTCAATTCTCTTGTTGCACTCCCCCTCTATTTTATGCTGCTGTAAAACTCAAACTGATTACATCATGCTCTTTACCTATGCTGTACTCACCAATGAGTATTGAAATATTGCTGGGGAAAATGTGAAGTCAGATTGACTGGTTTCACTTTTATGACCATAAAAGGATCATGATCTGTTGCTTCTACTACATCTCCCACGCATCTAGGAAACTATTTTGCAGTTCTCCTTTGTAAAAACTTTATTCTTCCTTCCCATTTCCTCACTCTCAGCTAATAACATCCCTTTTATTTCATTGAGAAAACAGAAGCTCTTAGAAGACAACTACCAGCTCTTCTCACGGCCATATCTACACACTTGGCTGCATCTGTATCTATATACTCTTACCTTCAATGATGGACCTTTGCTTCTTTCCAGGACCAGCCTCTCCCTTTTGTGTTCTGTCCTTTGGTTACTTTTCTACTCATGGATTTGTTTGCTCTGCTTCAGCAATTATTCTTTCTCTTCACTAACCATTTCTTCTCTACCAGATCTTTCCCACTAGCCTATAAACATATACACCTTAAAAATGTACACCTTTCTCAGATCTCATACCTTCTCCCCAGATCCGGCACTTTTTTTTTTTTTAATATTCATTTTGTCCAGTTTTCACCTTACATTCTCTCTTGAACCAGAGATTCAGGCTTTGTCCCTTCAGTTTACCAAAACTATTATTTTCAAAATTACCAGTGACCTCCATGTTGCCAAATTCAGCCAACGTTTTTAGTCCCCATCCTTAATAACTTAGCAGCATTTTTATACAACCAACTGGTCCTTCACTGAAATACTTTATAGGACTCCTTACTCTCCTGGTTTTCATTTTATCCTGTTGCCTCTTCTGTTTGGCCTCCTTCACCGTTCCTCTCCTCTTGCTCACATCTAAATGTTGGTAATCCCCAGGGCTTCGGATGGGGCCTATTTCTTTTATATAAGATATTTTTAAAAAATCACCATGTACAAGATTTTTCTGATTTTCTCAACCAAGGTTTTTATAATACTTTATATCTTGGCAACTTCTAAATTGGTCTCTCCAGTCTTGGCTTCTCCCCTGAGCTATAGGCTTGTAAATCCAACTTTCTACTTTATATTAATTCTTAGTTGTCTAATAGGCATTTTGATTTTTCTGCATACATCTGCTGTTCTCTTAGTCTTTCTAATCACTGTGACACTGTCACAGCTAATTATCTATGCCAAAAACCTAGGAGATATCTTTGATGTGTTTTCTTTCTACCCCACATCAATCTAGCATCTTTAAAATATAGCCCTAATTCAGTCATTTCTCAACACTTTCACTGCTCCCACTTTCATCCAAGGGAACTAGGAGCACAAGACTCACTTTAGTAGTGGCACAGCAATCAGTGCCAGTCAGACATTACAAAAAGACTTAAAGTAAAATGCTACATTAATTCCTTCTGATTGCTACAAGCCTCTGACTTCTCTTCCTTGCTTTCGCTTTTGCCTCTTCTCAGTTCAGTAGAACAGCAGTGGGGGTGACCTTTAACAAGTAAAAACTACTTAACATTTTCTAATAAAATCCCTCATTTTCTTCAGAAAATAAAAATTTCCTACAGTGGCTCCCAATGCCTTCCGGATCTGGCCCTGACTACCCTCCGACTACATCTTCTGCCTGGCTCCCTTAGCTCCAGCTACACCAACCTCCTCACCAGTCTACCAACATGCCAAACCTGTTCCTGACTTAAAACTTCACACTTGCTCCCCAAGTCTCCTGGAATGTGCTCCATCTAGAAGCCCAGATTGCTTTCTAGTTTCATTCATGTCTTTACTCAAGCAGCACATTTTGTGAGAAACCCTGCTTAATAATCAGATACTAAATAGTTTCAATACCCTTCTCCAGTCTCTTATTCTGCTTTATATAATTATATATATATTTTTTTGCTTTTGACTATTATCTTCTATGATAAAGTGTAAGTCTTATGATTGTGAGAAATGTGTCTGTCATGT
Source organism: Cynopterus sphinx (assembly GCA_030015415.1). Lineage (NCBI taxonomy): Eukaryota > Metazoa > Chordata > Mammalia > Chiroptera > Pteropodidae > Cynopterus > Cynopterus sphinx. The sequence goes on from CM057382.1 coordinate 124,146,802, forward strand.
GAGAATCAATCCATTTATTGATATATCTCAAGTGAATAGCACTTAACAGATTGCAGGTGCTCAGTGTGTGTGTATTTGTGGAACGACTAATTCAACAATATTAAATAAATTATTTTTTAACATCCAGCATAAAACATTGTTATGTTCTCTGTGGATTGAAAGTTTTACAGTTAAAGATATTTTTTTGTTCCAATCAATGTCTGGCTTTAGAGTCCAGCTTATTTGGTATCAAGGTTGCGCAGTTTCTACTACCTCTTTGTGTATCTCTTCTTATTTGTTACCTTTGATTCATAGAGATATCTCTGTTTCATTCTGATTTGCTGAATTCAGATCTAATTGTTTCATGGGAGCAGTGTCTTTTGCAGTGGCTAACCTACACAGAAATATCAACAGTTGAAATTCTTTAGACTGGTTTCTTGAAGTTAGCACCTAGAATAAGAGTCTTCTTCTGAGCCATTGATGGCTGTGGAGTGAAGGAAAAGGCTGTAACCTTTGGCCTTTCTCATCTGCTTTTGTTGAGAAGCCAAGATGGGCAGAGGAGGGAGCATATGTCAGGTTGCTAGTAGAAGAGCATCCGGCAACCCTGCAGAGTTCGTTTGAATGAAATGTTTCCCACCAAGTTCATTTACGAATGCATCCTGGTACTGAATGATAATACTCAGTAGAAATTGAGTGGAAATTTATCCATTCCCCATAAATTATATTACAGTTAAACTCTTGTCTTAGAACCCATTTCACAACACTTATTCTAACCTGGGCCCATTTCTCCCTCATTTAGTTCTTAATATTGCCATCCCAGGTCTATCCACACCCATGGCTGAATGAGGAAGCCCGGGCAGCTGTGAACAACAAAAAGACTGAGGCACATTCATACTCTATTGGTGACATGTCCAATATGATAATCTCTTAAAACTGCCTCAGATGCATAAAATCATGGAGTATTTTCTCATGTCATCGACCCTAAACTGGTTGCTGGTACTCTAAAACTAATTTCTCACTTTTCTAGACAAATGTGTCACTCATCTCACTATTCTCGACAAAGACAACTAGGCAGCCAGTAATCCCTGACCAGGTTAATAAAGTGATAAAAGAAACAAAGATTAGATGAGGCCAAGAATTTTTATCTCATTTGAATCTTATTATAAACTTATGACCTTGAAACAACTCAAGTGTAAATATATCAGTATGGAGAGGTCCAAAATTGACCATTGGATCCAATAACAAGAGCAGATTCTAAGATATAGTTACAAATATATTTAGTTAATGAGAAAGATTATGTAAACTTAAATATTCTAGACATTGAAACTTGTTTAATTGAGATTTACAAAATAATTCAATTTTCTTGAACTTTTATATTTTAGAGAATTTGCTGATTGGATAAGTAATTCTCCTGCATATTGTGAAGCTCATAAAAAAAAAAACAAAAGCAAAAACTCAATTTAAATTAAAATCCTAGAGATAACTTCCTGCCTCTTCTTTGAGAGGTAGAGGTTTTTTCTTTCCAATGTGTCAATTTTTTTTGAGCTTTACCTAAATATTTACTTATTTATTCATTATTTTTTGAATAGCTTCTATGTGTTAAGAACTGTTCTATGATTTGAGGATAGGTTGTGAACAAAATAGACAAATCTTTGCCCTTCTAGAATGTTTGCTTTATTAAAAGAACCCAATGTTTTAAAAATAAGCAGGTAGACATATAAAATAGTGTCAATTTGTAAAAAGTGATACAGGGAAAAATAAAACCGAGAACCCAGAGGGTAATCAACTTCATTATTAAAGATAGACAACCTTTAACTATATGGTTATAAGATATCCTATTTAAAAACTAGGCTTTTTTTTTTTTTAATAATTTATAATTTATTTATTTATTTTTTAATGGATAATGATTCTGTGAGGGGGTTACCCAGATTGGCTGCATGGGGATTTCCTGGAGGCCCTTATAAAAATACAGATTCCTGAATCCCACCTAAGATGTGTTAAATCAGAATTTTAGAGAATTGAGAGAATTCTCTAGCTAACTGGATATGCCATCGGAATAGAAATCACTGCAGCTACATAAACACCAAAAAGGACATTAGACACAGCTATTCTCTTTATTATTAGCACATGGAAAAGTCTGTTAGGAGCAGTAGAATATAACTTGTGGCTTTGTGGACCTTTCCTCACCCTTAGTCTCTGCAGGCAGGAAAAGGTCTGAACAAGCTTCATGATCTCAACATACAATCTCCATTACCAAACCTTCTGCAGTACCTCAATGTTACTTTAAGGTCAGAAACAGACAGGTGTTTTGATGGATCAGGTAGCAATTTATAGTCTGGCACAACGGTGAAGTGATTTGTTGTTACAACCCTCTGAACTGAATACACAATTATTTGACTATTAGGTGAGCTGTGTGTGCACTCCATGCAACAACAACAAAAAAAAGATGATCAGTTTTATATATGGGGCATGGCTTTATTGTCACAACCAGTGTCTTAGGATAAGAAATAGACCACCGTTTCAAAAAGGACAGGAGATAATTTTTGACCGATGTTCTTCAATTTTTAACAGGACTTTGAACCACAATCCTGTATACATTAAATAACTTAGTTAATTACCTAGTGAAGTATTTGTAATCAGTTAACCTTAGCGGCGACTTTCGGAAGTTATATTGCTTGAGATTAAAGATTCCATGGGGGATTTAGTGATTCTGATTCTGATTCTGATCTGTTGCAGCATTTTACAAACCTACCTTCATATTGACAAATCACCAGAGGAGCTTATAATAAATCTGCCCCAGTTCCAGGTATTTTAAGTTAATTGGTTTGAAGTGTAGTCTAGGCATCTGGTTTTTAAAAAAGCTTCATGAGTGATTCCAATGTGTGGTCCAAGTAGAGGATTACTATTCTGCGGCTCACAAGTGTGGCACCCTGCTCTTCCTATACCCTTGCACAGAAGCAGCCCTCACATATTCTTATCAAACTCATCTCTTTTCCCAATTTTCATTTTGAACCAGAAACATAGAACGCATTAGCCACACCCAGGTACTTGTCAGGGCATGTCCTCTTGAATTCATGACCAACCACTCAGTAACTGTGAGAAATTAACTTAGAAAAGTATTATTAAAAATCATCCAATACAATCTTTCTGGGTCTCAGATATGGAAAAACAACCCCTAAGTATCAGTATAAAATGAATAACCATTAGCACCTAATTTTTAACCACTAGCAGAAATACTTAGTCTTTTTTTATTCGATTCTCTGCATTATCTTGCACTATATTTAAATTTTGACATATATAGACCCCCTGTTTATGCACTTAGATGACAAGATTTTGAAAGAAGAGACTGTGTCTTTTATGTCTCTCTGTCTTTATCTCTTTTGTATTCCCTCAGAATACAGATGGTACCAGGAATCTAGTAGCTGCTGGATAAGTATTTTTAAAAGACTGAATAATATGATGAGTGAACAATTTATCCTTGTATCTCAAGTGATTAAATCTCCTTAGAATTGTAAGTATCCTAAGAAATTAATTAAGAATTTTAAGTACAAAAATAATAGCAAGTACATCATATGAAAAACACACACACAATCACACTAGTGACATCTTTCCTTAGGTAGGTTCAAGCTTTCATCTTCTTTCTGCTGAGTATTCTGTATCCTATACTTTCAGCAAGTCTACAGCTACAGGAGAACCTGTATGTGTAATGGATGGCAATTTATCAGTTTCTTTCTATATTGGTGCCTGAAACTTATGGCTCCTAGCACTTCCCTGTTGCCAGTGATTGATGGGTTTGTTCACCACTTCTCCCTTTGGTTCTGGAGGGAGATACCGAGTGGGGTTTCTACCAGCACTCTCCAAGGTTTGGCTGATTCCCAGAGCCAAGAGCTTTGTAGCCCAACCTGTGTTCACACCACGGAAGCCCTTGGGCTTTCTTGGATTTTAATCACTTTCTGAACAGATGAATTTCTGTTAGGATGGACAAGGTATTGAAACGTGCACTCTGCTCATTAAAACCTAAACTCTGGTCATAAAGCAGTGTTCGTGTTTTCCTCCAACAACAACAACAAAAATTAAATGGAAAATGTTGTTTCTTTCAATCCGATTCCTGTTTCCACAGTTGAATTTCTCATCAAAATAAAAAAGTCTACCAAACTATAATCTCAAATTATCAATAACCCCTTTTTAGTTGAAAGATGACAGGAGAGTTAAACAGAAACAAATATGTAAGACTTGTTGGGAATTGCATGCGTATATAAAGTAGCATGCCGTTTGCTGTGTTTGAGAAAGGAAAACATGGGTGTGTGCATAAATAGTTATGTTTTACACACATAAGCAACAGGTTTACTTTTCATTATAGAATAAGGTACAAGGTGTATTACTTAATTACAGACATTGGCTTTCGCACAAAAATAGGAGTTACTTTTAATTTCACGGAACTGTCCTATAAAACCGAAATTAGTAAAATAATTTTTTACACCTTCTTGCTGCCGGAAAACATCCTCCACATGTTCTAATAATTGCCTCATATTGCTTTGTATGCCTAGCTGCCCCCCACCCCCCACTCTTTTATTTCTCTTGTACCATTTATTGCCTTCTCCGAAAAGTCCATGGAAACCAGAGCTGGCATTTTTATTGTGCTGAAATGCTTCTGGAAAAAACAGGTTCTAAATAAACATGACAGGTGTCAGGAAAAGCAGCTGAATCTGGTTAAGAGTTCTAACAGACGGGAAAACATTAGACTGAACATGGAGAGAAAGAATCTTTGATTGTCTGAGCCCGACACCATTTTGGTCATGAGTTTGTGATCTTTCTGGGAGCTGCTAGCCACTAACTAGCCTTCATCAGACTGTGATATTGTGTTAGAGGTAAAAAATGACAAGAGAATTTAATTGAAGAGAGATGTCTCTTGGACAGGAAGAGAAAGGGAGAAGCTCTATCTAGTTGACTGAAAATATCCGTTAGAAAGATACAGTGCTTTTCTGAATAAATCTTGGGCAAGTAAATATTCTTTGTAACAAAATTGTGCTCTAATACGTTACAAACAAATTTCATAAACTGTGAAAAGCAATGCTGCTATGTTTCCTACTCTTCTAACCTCTGATTATTCAAGCCATGTGAGTCAGGAGATAAACACTGAATATTGTCAATAATAACAAATAATTGTATTTGCTCTCCAATACTCCCATTTTTAGCTATAACAGCTCAACTGCCATTTCTTCTTTTTTCTCTTACTCTAATTTCCTGCAGTGCCTCTTGCTGAGAATTTCAATTCCCAACAAGTTTTGTGAGACTGCCGTTCACTTACTGTCATCATGTACAGTGTGTGTGGGGGTCAACATGTAGGGACTCTTTTGGTTGCAAGTGACAGAAACCCAGTGTAATTTCCCCTTGATTGGCTGATTAAATACAGTGGCAGGACTACAGTGGTCTCAAGAGCAAGGGGAGTTAGGGAATCCAGTCCTGCCAGGAGTCTTTCTCTCTCTTTTCACTCTTTGACATCTGCTTTATTCTCATCTTCAGACTGGCTTTCTCTTCTCTAAGCCACTTGTTAATAGTTTCTAGTCTTGGTATTTTGTAATCCAAGCACCCCAAAGTTACCACCAACTTTCTCAGTTCTGGAATTGCCAGGTAAGGGCCTTGCTGGCCGAGTGTGGATCAGGGGTTCTCCTCTGGATCTGTTAACCTTGGTGCTGGAGGTATAATACTCTGATGGGTTCAGTTGAGGCACAGGCCATCCCCATGATGGTCAGGGAGAGAGTTGACGTGGTGACATGGCTGTTAAGGTACATGTAGTCAGGAGTCACGTCTGTCTTCACCACCACTGAATCCTGAACATAGAACTTACTAGTAGGCATTTTAAAAACTGGAGAATGAATGAATTACGTGTGTGCATGCTTATATGTGTGTGTGTGTGTTTGTGTGTGTGTGTGTGTGTGTGTGCGTGTGTGTATGTGTGTAACATGAGTGGTGGAGAAAAGAGGAAATAAAGGGTTTTTCATGCACTTGTACCACTGCCATTTCACACTGATGCCTAGAATGACAACACTGAACCTAAATGAAGATATTCCACAGTTCCCATGTCACGCCGACTTCTAACACTGCAAGACCTTGCGATAGTGTCTTTACGTTCTATATTTCAAGGAGGTAAAGAGAACTTCTTTCCTGCGGCTGCTGCTGCTGGACCCTGTGTTGCTGGACCCTGTGTTCATGTTTGCTGAGGGCAGGCTGAGTTGGAGCTGTTCTTCCATGTTATGCCACTGGCACCTGGGAGTAATGGTATTTGACAGATGCCTGTGCTCCTGTTTGCACAGAACACGGGGGCTCACCTGTTTAAATGGGGATGATCCTTTCTTTGTTCCCAGGCAAAAGGCCTTACAGCACTGCTGCCCTGTGCCTCTAAGTTTTTTTGGGGGGTGGGTGGGGCGGCGAGGTGTGGGGGGTGGTTATCTATTCTTTCAGCATTTTACAATCTAGGACTCAATCATGAGTTCATTGATGGAGGGTAGTCTTAGACCCCTAATGTTGTACTATGCTACTAATAATTTCTTTTTCCTCCAAGATTATGGCATCTACACTGTGTCAAATTTGTGTTCCTGAGTATCTTTTCTTTTAGGATCAGTTATGTTCCTGTGTCTTCATGCAAATCCTGCTGCAGTGGATTTGCTCTATCTTTTCTCTAGACATGCCTAGCTAGACATATCCCAATCTTAAGGTCCATATAGTTTAGGCCCGAACTAGGACTGCTGTGTATGTCTGGCTGAACAGGATAAGAATATCACAGCACATGACTTTCTTCTGTCCATTTCGAACACCCTGCATTGGATGGTGAACAGAACCAGCCTTAGGTAAAATTGTGAAAGCTGGGAACTGTGTTTTAATCCTCTCTTCTTTTCACTTCTTATATCTATGTAGTGGTTTCCCTCTGCATGATGATCTCTCTGCCTTGGAGGCACAGATCCACAGAGGTGTTTATGTTTTTTAAACTTTTAAACTTTTGGTGCCATATTGTCATATAAATTCTTGGCTGATGTAATTGTGGTGAAGGTGGGGTGAGGGGTGGGATTTCATTTAATTAGCTCCAGCCAGGGGAAGGGGAGATGCTCTTTGGTGGCTGAGGTGACAGAGCTGAGGTAGGATGGAAGTCAGGCCCAAGGCCAACCTGAGTTTAGGCTATTAAAAGGTGATGAGATTTCAGAATGAGTGATGATCCTTGTCCCCTTTCCACTCCAAAGATTCCTTGTGTCCTTGGAGAGAATGAGTCAGGAGTGAGCCATCTAGAGTCCAATGGAGGCTTGTTTCTAGAGATTCAAGGATGGAGAGGTAAGTGCTCACTGTCTCCGTGTTATGGACCTGAGGCTCAACCCAGAGCTGCTCTGTTTCCACCACCACCAGCTACTGTCCTATAGGGCAATCTTCTCTCTTAACCTCAATCACTCTTCAGCTACTCGTTTTAAAGTGCATATTTTCAGACTTATTACATTTACTTCTTTTAATTTTGGAAATAATTCCAACGCAGTGACAAAAACTTGGAAAAAAGAGAGAAGATAAGGAAAATACAAATATTCACCATTTTAAGTATTCAACATTTTGTATATATAATAATTCCTTTGTTTCCCCCCCTAAGCATAGTTTTTAAAAAATATATAAATAAATATAAAATAGTTTCAACCTCTTGGATGTATACTTATCTTAACTGTTTTATTCATTCTTTTATGTGCCTTTTATTCATTCTTGCATGGTCTTCATAACCAGTTGCTATGTTTTTGACACAAATTAAGTTAGTTTTTAATTATGCTTTTGTCCCATGATCCAGAATGCTTCCTTCTTTGATTTTAACTTCTGGTAATAAAACTTATAACAAAAAAATTTGTTTTTAAAAAATCCTCTTTAATAATAGATGTAATGCTGCAGTCAGCTTAGAGCGTAGAGCTCTTGTGATAACTGAATAGACATAAGACTGGACAATTTGTTTGAGACAGCCCAAACACCCATCCATCAAAAAGTTCAGTTGATAGTTACATAACCCAATGTAAAGGAAAAGGGGAGAAAAGATGTGTTTCATTTAAAAGATATGGCCTCAATGACTTATAAATGTAGTGGAAGAGAATTTGCTGCTTTTCACACCAGCTCATGGAACACAGTGGGAGCTTCTTCTCATCTCTCACTCATGGTTTTGTGTCTGCCCCTACAAACTCAAAAATTTTCAGTAAATTTCTTTTCATTGGTGATCTGGGTAGAAATGACAGCATCTTACAATTTCAGCAAACATAAATTATTTAGAAAATTAAGCCACTTTCCAGATATTTTGAATTATCTCTTAGTGCCTCAGGCAAACAAAACCCCAGATTAATTTCTCGCTGCTTCAACTATCTATTTCAGGTGAGTCTAGCTTATTTTGGCCTGGCTTGTTTTTGAAATCACACTGTGAGGTATACTTCTATTTATGTAAGAAAGTATTTGTATCTTGGCAAAGGTCTGAAACGTTCACTTGAGAAATATATTCTGGCCTGCAGTAAAAGGCTGGTTTTCTAAGTTGTCCATTTTGAAAAAATGCCAGAAAACCCCTTGAATAATTTCTGCAGCTTAATTCTAGAGCTCTGCCTGCTGCAGCTTTAGGTGTGACATTCATTAGCTCTGCAGCACGTAGGGCCACCCTCTGAAACTGGGAAGAGCCGGAGAGTGAACCTCAGGAATTTTCGGAGTCCCGTGGTATGAATCATCCTCTGGGTGGCCAGTGTCCTTAGAGAGCATGTTACAGACTGTGGAGGGTAGCGACTCTTTGCTTCCTTTTTTTTTTTTTTTTTTTTTTCAGTGTGGACGAACTCCCCAGTATATTAGATTGCAAGTTTTATATTTTATTTGCATCCACAAATGCTTTTAAAGAGAATTTATATGAAGCATGTAATTTGAGAGGCCAAATTCTACCTCTCAAAGTTATTTCTAATTCTAATCTTGCCTGGTAAAAAAAATGAGTTGACAATTTATGTTTTGAAGGGACTTTTTAGTCCTAACAACTACAGTTGTGCCTTTAGAGAAAGATCACCACAAAAGGACAAAGACCTTGACACGAGAGAAAATATCATCAAGCAATGGTGATGGGAAGGGAGTTCAGATTTCAAAATGTGGTCACTGGTTGTATCTTGAGTGAATATTTTACGAATATTTGAATAACTGGTGATGTCTAAGTCAGCCATTTCAAACTTTTTGTCTTATACTTTAAAAAATTATTGTGTTTCCTCAGAAATTTTTGTTTATGTGGCTTATATCTATCAATATTTACCATTTTAGAAATTAAAACTGAGAAACTAGAAATATAAACTTATTTAAAATTCTATATAATAAACCAGTTATATGTTAATGTAAATAACATTTTTACTGCAAGTGTTCGTCTTTTCTAAAATAAAAAAATATAGTAAAAAGAGTGAAGTTTTACATTTTTGAAATTTCTTGTACTTAACACAGGACAACTGCATTTTCATATCTGCTTCTGAATTCAATCTGTTTCAATATATTATTTTGGTTGAAGTATGTACAGACATGTAGTTTGAAAAGGGTATTTTAATAGCCTTAAAAAGGTCATTGTGTGTAATCTCTTTTGGTCTTATACCACAACTAAGCAAGTGGTAATTTCTTATGTGGAATCTAAAGCTATGGCAATGAACTTTTTGTGCACTATTACATTTTCATATTCTGTCTGTCTTTCAATGCACTGAATGTTTTAATCAGGCTTAGTTTTAAAACATCATACATTGGTTATTTGGAATGTTGTTTGGTTGAGTTACCCATATTTTCCAAATGTTAACACATTTTACTATGCAATATGATGAGATCATATTCAATAATATCACCACAGATATTAATTTTCTGATGATGGGAAAAGCCTTTTAGTATTGCAACACTGTCAACCTCCATGTGAGATTTTCAAACTTCTAATTTTTTTTTTTGGTTAGATGTTTATATAATTTATGAAGTGATCCCCTTGATTACTCTAGTACCTATCTGGCACTACACATAGCCATTACAATAATATTGACTATATTTCCTATGCTATACTCTAAATCTCATGACTGTTTTATAATTACAAACTTGTACTTCTTCATCTCTTCACCTTTTTCACCCAGCCCCCTAAGCTCCCTTCTCTCTGTCAGTCACCAGATTGTTCTCTGTATCTGTGAATCTGTTTTCATTCTGTCCATTCATTTCTTTTGTTCCTTAGATTCTGCATATAAGTGAAATGTCATGGTAATTATTTTTTCTGTCTGACTTACTTTATTCAGCATAATACCCTCTAGGTCTACCCATATTGTTTTAAATGATAAGATTTTATTTTATTTTTCTTAGTTGAGTAATATTCTTTAGTATATAGGTAGCATAACTTCTTTATCCAAGTGTCTATGGATGGACACTCAGGTTGCTTCCGTATCTTGGCTATTGTAAATAACGCTGCCTTGAACATAGGGATGCATAGATCTTTACAAATTAGTGTTTTGGTCTTCTTTGAATACATAGCCAGAAGTGCAATTGCTGGGTCAAAATGCAGTTCTATTTTTAATTTTTGAGGAACCTCCAAACTGTTTTCCATAGTGGCAGTATCGCTTTGCAATCCCACCAACAGTGTACAAAGGTTCCCTTTTCTTCACATCCCTGCTGACATTTGTTGTTTTTTGATTTATTGATGATAGCCAATCTGGCAGGTGTGAGGTAGTATCTATTGTGGTTTTCATTTGCATTTCTCTGATGATTAGTGACCTTGAGCATCATTTCATATGTCTATTGGCCATCTGTATATCCTCTTTGGAGTAATATCTATTCAGATCTTCTGTTCATTTTTCAATTAATTTTTTTTTGGTGTTGATTTGTATGAGTTCTTTATAAATTTTGGATATAAATCCCTTGTTAGATATGTCATAGACAAATGTCTTTTCACATTCAGTAAGTTGTCTTTTTGTATTGTTGATGGTTTCCTTTGCTGTGAAAAAACTTTTTTAGTTTGATGTAGTTCCATTTGTTTATTTTTTCTTTTGTTTCCCTTGTCCAAGGAGATCAGAAAAAAAATTACTAACAGCAGTATCAAAGTTTAGTGCCTATATTTTCTTCTAGAAGTTTTATGGTTTTTGGTCTTAAATTTAAGTCTTTATTCCATTTTGAGCTTATTTTTGTATATGGTATAAGAATATTGGTATAATATATATGGTATAAGTTTTCCCAGCACCATTTGTTGAAGAGACTGTCTTTACTCCATTGTATATTCTTGACTCCTTTGTCATAGATTAAATGACTATATTTATAGGTGTGGATTTATTTCTAGGCTCTCAATTCTGTTCCATCGATCTATATATATATATACATTTTTTTTGCCAGTACCATGCCATTTTTATTACTATATGTCTTGTGTATAGTTTGATATCAGGTAATGTGATACCTCCAACTTTGTTCCTCTTTCTTAAGATTGCCATGGCTATTTGGAGTCTTTTATAGTTCCATATAAATTTTAGGATCATTTGTTCTAGTCCCCTGAAAAATGCCCTTGGTATTTTGATATGGATTTCATTGAACCTATAGATTTCTTGAGTGATATGACAATTTTAATGATGTTGAGTCTTTCTACCCAAGAGCATGGTATACACCTCTATTTATTTGTGTCTTCTTCAATTTCTTTTTTCATTGATATAATTTTCCAGGAACAGATATTTTACCTCTTTGGTTAATTTGATTCCTAAATATTTTATTATTTTTGATGCAATTGTAAATGGAATTATTTTCTTAATTTTTCTTTTTGATAGTTCATCATTGGTGTGTAAAAATACAACTGACTTCTGAATACTGCCAGTTTCACTTCTTCATTTCCAATTTGGATGCCTTTTATTTCTCTTTCTTATATGATTTCTGTAGCTAGGACTTCCAATAAAATGTTGAATAAAAGTGCTGAAAGTGGGCATCCTTGTCTTGTTCCTGATCTTAAGGAAAATACCTTTGCCTTTCCCCATTGAGTATGATGTTAGCTGTACATTTGTCATATATGGCCGTTATTATGTTGAAGTATGTTCCCTCTAGTTCCACTTTACTGAGAGTTCTAGATTTTGTCAAATGCTCCAAATTTTGTTGAAAGTGCAAGTTCAGTTATTGGCATCAAATATTATCAGTTGTTTTCCTTAAAGTAATAGGCTTACATTGTTCATTTTCAAGAAATATCTGCCAAACACCCAAGTCTGAATAACTGAAATCAAGTTGGTCTCACAAGTAAAAATGATGTTCCATGCAAAGAACAGAAGGTTCAAATTACAGCTTGAATAATGGCCTCAGTGCTCTGCTTCTAGACTAGCATGGTACTTGTGTATGCATCACATGACCCATTTCTTCACACAGAATATTAAGAATGCATGCACTTAACGTCTGAATTTTGATAGAATTAATAATTTCTACTGCTTTATGAGAAACATCATCAAGTGAAACTGCCATTAATATTATAATTATTAGTATTTTTATTGCAAATATACTATAGTAGAACCCCTTTTATCCGCAGATTCACTTTTCACAAAATCAGTTACTGTAGTCTGAAAATATTAAATAAAAAATTCTGGAAATAAACTATTCATAAGTTTTAAATTACTCATTATTCTGAGTAGTGTGATGAAATCTAGCAGTGTCCTGCTCCATCCCACCTGAGATGTGACTCATCCCTTTGTCCAGCTATCCATGCTATATAAAATCCCTGTCTGTTAGTCATCTCAATGCTTGTGTTCAAGTAACCCTATTTTACTTAATAATGGCCCTAAGGTGCAGGGGTAGCAATGCTGGCAATTTGGATATGCTAAAGAGAAGATGTAAGTGCTTCCTTCAAGGGAAAAAGTAAAAGTTCTCAACCTGATAAGGAAAGATAAAAAGTTGTATGCTGAGGTCGCTAAAATCTACAGTAAGAATAAATCTTCCATCCATGAAATCATGTAGAAGAAAAAATCATTATGCTGGTTTTGCTGTTGCAACTTAAACTGCAAAAGTTAGGGCTGCAGTGAGTGATAAATGCTTAGTCAATATGGAAAAGGCATTAACTTTGTGGGTGGAAGACATGAACAGAAAATGTGTTCCAGCTGACGGCAATGTGCTGTGCCAGAAAGTATTGAGGCTATAGGAAGATGTTGGCAAGGGATCCCCTGGAAGGAGCAATGCCCAGCCATTTTCTGTGAGTAAGAGAGGGTTATACAGACTCAGGAATAGATTTTGACTGAAAAATATAAAAATTACCGTAGAGGCTGTGTCTGCTGATGAAGCAGCTGCTGCTACACTTCTGGCAGAGCTGAAGAAGTGAATTAAAGCTTGATACCTTCTGTGGTTTTAGGCATCCACTGGGTGTATTATTAGATCATATCTCTTGAAGATAAGAGGGGACTACTGTAGTTAAAATTTGATGTATATTTATTATTATTACTTCAAGTCTCAGTGTCCTCAACATTTAAGTTAGATGACACATAAGCATTCCCACAATAAATACTAATTCCTTTCTGTATGGCTGACTTTTGTGCTAATAAAATTTCTGGCAACTGTTGACTACTGTTTAAAAAGAAAATCTATTAGTATGAGGAGGTCACATATTTATATACACTATACACAGATTTAAAAAGAAAATGCAGTTTGTCTTTTCTCACTTATTTGATCTTTCTTTTATGTATTTAATCTACTGAGTGAGTAGGTAGGACCATTTATTCTAATTTAATAATCTTAGTGTAATCCAATAGTTTAAATCTTTAGGCAACCTAGTGGATTTTGGTCTAAATCCTAGTATTTTAGTTTCCTTTTTCTCAATCTGCTACTCTGGGTGTATTAGAGAGGGAGATCACGTGGTGAAGGGAAAAAGATGGTCTCTAAGATTTATTTTCAAGGCTGTACCCAGTCCTCTGGTCTCTATAGAAATATTTCTTATTTAACTATGGCTACTGCTTGTCGTATTAGACAATGAGATGGTTGTCTGTTCTCTATAATTCAGGGTCAGGGCCAAATACCTCTCTTTGGTTACTGGCCTTAAGATCTTTGTGATGTTCATTCAGTCCTGGAACATGTTGTCTTTGACACATTAACTCTGAATGTGAGCCAAGTCATACTATGAGCTGACTCCTGTGTGCCACCTTTGGGTCATGTGGGAACATCTATCTTAGAAGAATTCAACTAAGACCCTTTGGTCTAATCACATTGTGCTACATTTTTACTCTATTGTCACTACCTATTCTCTCAAGTAATGGTGTAGAACAAAATCCTGTTATTTAGGCATTCCCCTAAATCTAATACACTCTCCTCTTTGCCTCTAAGATAGAAAAGCAGGACACAGACATCCTGCCTACCTTTGCATGGCTCTCTTCACCTAGGGCCAGCGAGTGGGCTTTCCACCTGCTTTATGTCACACCCTGGGTTCTGTGATCTGGCACAGCAGCCCTGACTTTCCATGTGTTGAAAGTGATGTTTTGTAATTTAGACATCTTTTTTTCTCCTGACAGCCTGACTTTCAAGTCTTCTCTCACTCTTAAAGAGGTCAATAAAGTCAACTCTGAGAATAAAAGCTGATCAATAGTGTCTTTGTTCTAGGTTCTTTACTGCCCTAAAGCAACAAACCTCAAGCCTCAAATTGGTGAAGGAAAGCTGAAATGATTTAAAGGGGAGAAATTAAGAACACTGCTAATTTAATATATCTTTTGTTATGTTAATTTGCTAATGTTTGTCTAACTTCAAAACCCATGCTTTTTCCAGTGCAGGATATGTGGCACTGGGTAAGCCTGTAGTCTTTTAGGGCAAAATAGAAGAAAATCACAAATTGGAAACTATAAAGAGATTTGAAGTAGCTAGAATTTGGATACAAGAAATGAGGAAGGAGAGAGACATATTTAAGATTTTCTGAGAGTGCCTGTGCCAAGAATCATTGCTACAGAAAATAGAAGTATTCCTAAACATCTTATGATGTTGCTTCAAGACAGATATCTCCATTTTAAAGATTTATTAGTAAAAGGGCTGCTTGCAATCCAAAACATATAGGTCTCATCCAGTGGTATATCCAGAATAATTAGGGTATAATATTATTGCTAGATAGAATTTTTTTTAAATTTCAACATTTGTTTTGAGACCATCTAAATTGAATTAGGACATGAAGTCAGTCTGTCTGGGTTTCAGCATTTGCTGAGTACTTTTGTTATTCAGGCACTCTTCTAAGCACTTGTATACTAACTTACGTAATAGGTAAATAACCCCAGGATATATTATTGCCATCTCTTTTTGCAAATGACAAAACTACATATCTTAGAGGTTAAGATACTCCTTAGAGTTGAAAGGAAGTTAGAACCCAGGTAGTGTGGCTCTAGATCTGATAACGGCTAACACTTTTTTACTTATTCTATCCTAGGCACTGACCTAAGTACTTTATATCCTGAGAGACAGAAACTGTTTTTATTCCATTTTAAAGATTAAAAAACTGAGTATGGAGAAGTTAAGTATCTTGCTCAAGCTGGCACTGCTAGCAAGTGTGGAGCTCTTGACCATGCAGTCTCTTCCAGAGTTTGTGCTCTCAACCTCATTGTTATATAGTCTCAAAGATATTTATGAAGAATAATGAAGAAAATCCATGTGAAATACACACACAGCACCTGGGACAGGGGAAATGCTCAGTAAAAATAAACGGATTATTAACCAGAAAATCCTATCAATTGACAAATGTGACATAGATCCTTTAGGCACGAAGTGTTCTGTACAAGTAAATCTTTTGCTATATGTGTTATTTTTGTAACTGCCCACCTCATTTAATCTTATAAATTTTCATTCATTCACTTATTCATTAATTCATTAATACATTCAATCAGTCAATTTGCCTCACATGGCACTTTAATGTACCAAGTGCTCTGGCGTGTGAGGTAAATACCTCCTTGAAAAAAGGCTCATGGATTTGTTGTACTGAAGTTAAAAAAAAAAAAAGGGTTAAACAACTTTAAAAAATTTTATGTTAGTAGATGAACTTCTCAAACTAGTTAATTTCACTTGTTTGAAAGAGATTTGTTCTGGGCTTTGGAGATGCCTGGAAATACTGTGTCATTTAGCTGCTTCAGGCTAAATTTTCACACTTGCCATACAACATTTTTACATGCTTAACTTTGAAATGCATTATCTCTTAGTCTGAAAGCTGTGTGCCAAAACTTTATAGCTTTACACTTAATGTACTGCTCACTGTTATTTCCTTACATATTTACAAAACATAGCTCTGTTGTTAATGCCATTTACTTCTGCTAAGAGGAGTCTGTGTAACCTAGAAAGCATAGGTTTCAGAATCAAAACATGTGCGAAGCCAATTCTCCTAGTTCTTTGACCTCTAGCAAGATATTTAACTGCATCGAACATCAGTTCCCCCATTTATGAAAGGATATGATGCTTTCTACCCTATAGGATTGCTGGTGATTAAATTAAGTAATGAAGGCAAAAACATCTCCTCTAAGGCACTCTGCTCCAGCTACATATTTCTATTGCACTATTGTTATTCTAATAATTTTAAGGAAGTGTGGTTTTTGTCTTTTTTTTTTTGGTTTAAAGTCATAAACAGTCATTGACCACTTTTTAAAAATTCATTTGCTTTTTTACAAGAGTTTTTTTTTCCCTTCCAGTTTTTCAGTAGTTACCTTAATGAAGTGATGCAATGCAGTTTAAGGCTATGAGAATATATATTTTAAGGAGAATAAATTCTAATAATGGAAACCAATAATAGTAAATTAGATAGGATAAGGGAAAAAAGTGACCCAAGCAGAATTTTAACACAATGAAAAGGGAAAAGGTTGAGAAAGAACGATTCAAAATTGATATGAATAAAGAGAAGAATCAAAACAATGAGAACTGTCTTGACTTTTACAAGCCAATATTTGAAATGATAAAACAGTAGAATCTTAGACCTTTGAGGGGTTCTTAAAAGCCAAAGAGAGTCCAGTGCCTGCCATAGAAATATGATGGACAGCATCTCTGCTGAGCAGTCACCCAGCCTTTCCTTCTAGAGAAAAAGAATTTACATTTTTGTGAAGCATCATAAGACAGTTACAAAGTGCCCTGTTAGATGGAGATGTCACAATTCTACCATCCTCGGAAAGATCACATCATTGTTCTTATTTTTTATATAAAAGTCCTTCAAATATTCAAAGACAGCCTTTCTTCAAAGTATACCACATCTTCTCTCTTGTTTTCTACAAGTTGGCAGTGTTTCTCTTAGAATGTAGAGCACGTAACAAACATAATTAATTTTTATAATTCAAACTCTATCAAGCCACTCCTATCCCTTACGGTCATGTGGATCTTTTTTTTTGTAACTTAAATATTTTATTACTAATACCCAAATCAGGATTTAAACTGAGGCTCATAAAATTTCAAAGATATGTTTTTCCTAGCACCATACTATTTCACTCTAACCTACATTCTAGGCACAGGAAACTCTGCTTTTCTCCAAATATACCATGTTCCTCCCATCACAATAATTCTCCACAAACATCATTTCAGCCTGCAATTACTCATTTCTGTCCTTGTAAATTTTAACTCAATTGTTCATACTCAGGACTTCACCATTTGCTTCCCGGGCCCTTCCCTCCACCCATTTTATGATCTTATACAACAGACCTCATATACATTTATTGAGAAGAAAATGGAGGCAACGGTTCAATTTGTTGTGTTTAAGTTTGCTAGGTTTTATTTGAAATAATTTAAATTTACAGGAGAATAACCATGTTAGCAATGCCTTTGAATCAGAAACATTTTGTTTTGCAGAAAAAAATATTTTTATAGAATTTATTTATTTAAAATGGATCTGGAGTCTATGGCCATGCTACCTTGAACAAGCCTGATCCCTTCTGATCTTGGAAGCTAAGAAGGGTTGGGCCTGGTTAGTACTTGGATGAAGAAGACCAGGTGCTGTAGGTGTAAATAAAAAATAAGAGATTGTAAGCTTGAAAAGGTCCTTGCAATCTGTGAGGTCAACCAAGGATTGCCTCTCCTAAAAAAAATGGATCTGGAAATATATTTCAGGTACAGATATTTAGAAGTCTTTAAGTTGCACATTCTTTTTCTTAATCAGGAAATCCTATACATTGCTCAAAATATATTTGTGTTCTAAAAGTTTTCAGTAGAATTCAAGTTCATTTTTTTTTAAATAATAAAAACAGAAAATAAGTTACCTTTAGTTTTAGGTGTTTTTGGATATTTCTAAGCAAAAAATCATTCTAGCAGTGGATTTTTCACTTTTCAAACACCAGGTAATTTGCTTTCCATCAACTCTTACTTTATTATATATTTTCACATCATACATTAATCACAAAAATGAGTATTTTTACTTAATAATATTTAGTGAACACATTTACAAAAGCTAGCTAATATTATATTTCTACTGAGAGTTTCCCTGAGGATTTTTTTTGTTTCTGAGTTTTGAGGAGAGTGAGATGGCCAGATACCTAATGACCAAGAAGATTAATTTACATTATATTTAGAATCATAACCTCCCACATGTTACTGCATCTAAAAGCTAGGCGACAGTTTTGTTTTCTTATAATATCCACAAATTTTATCTAGGGGGTTTATTTTTGTGTATTTTTTTTTTTTTTGGTCATCATTTTATTTTGAACAATGCTACAATGATAAAGGAGATTGTTTTTTCTCATTCATGACAATAGCATGATATGCCTTAACATGTTAATTAAACTGTTTCATGATTTCTATTTTCTCAAGACTATAAATCTATAAAGTCTGGAAAGTTCAAGGAGGAGTCTTGATGTAGTTGAATATTAGGAAGTTCAAAATCTTTAATCAGAGCATGTATTGAAGTAATGTGATAGAGGTCATTTAAAAATAGATAGCTGCTGTAGTAATTTACGCTTCAACATGCATTTATCAGTCACAGGAGAGCATCAAAAAGTTCTTGCTGAAGCACTTGAATTTCCTATCCTTATAGTCAAAGCTGCTTTGAAATTTGAGAGAAGCATTGCAGCTGCAGGCCAAAGAGCCACCAAAGAGCACGTATGTATACAGCAGAGAATGGTGCTGGGAGACTTACTGAAAAAAGATGCAACTGAACAATAACAAAATGGAGACTGTTGGGTGACTTTTAGACTTGGGAAATTAGAGAATCAGAGAAGGTTAATGATGAAAGGGGACATTTCTTTGTATTAATTATGATTATCTGAGATCTTAGCACAAATGCCTTCCAGACAGGTGCTATAAACTAGTGACATGGGTCAGACGGGGACAGTGGCTGACTAGAATTTACACATCCATCCACAGGAAGAGGCTTCTATTCAGTGCCAGCGTCTCGTAAGGGAATGCAGGCCGAGCTATGCATTATCGGATTTCTCAAGAGTAGACAGAAATCTGGATTTTAATGTGAAAGTTCCTTGGGCTGTTTCGCATAATTGCATAATTTGTGAAAGGACAGCATGGAGGGCTGCAAGTTGTATGGCTATTTGTGAACCAATTGCCCAAGGGTTAAATTTGACCCATTGGTAGGCAGTGTGCAGCCTCTGGTTTAGACTGTTAGAAAGTTCTTCTTATTAACTGAGATCTCTTTTTCAGAAGCTTTGATTCCTTGGATGTTAGGGTCATGTTGAACTAATGTAATCTTTACACAAGCACACAACAGTTTTTAAAATATTCAAAGTCAGCTATCATATTTCTTTACTAAATTTAGGGTTTAGGGAACCAATCAAAGAAATAAATGCTTAGCCTGTTGTGAATGAATGGTAATGAATGTAGGTTAGCCCCTAGTGCTCACTTCTTTCCATCTGATTGCTAACAATTACTTTAATAATGCATTCTAGAATCCTGCCTTAAATCAAAGTTAAGATGACTGGTTTCTTGTTTGGAGAATCTGTCAATTTCTGGACTACCCAGTGGAGAGTTCTAAATGTCTGCCACCTGTGAGCTCTTTCCTGCCAAGTCCCTAAAACCGTGGGTGCATGGCTGGCAGTGTATTGGTGAGTGGGATCCTAAAATAGTCTGTTGTGACCACACCTGGTGTTGAGAAAACTTGGAGGGAATTTAGCCTCTTGGTGACTTCATAAACTTTAGACTATATCCTCTCTCACTAATTCCCTTTGTGTGCGTGGCTGGTCTTTATTAGACCGAAAGGCCATACTTTAGAACAAGTTGTATAGGCTGCTAAGTATGTGTTGGGCACAGTTCCAAGTGCTTTCTTTATATGTATATTAAGTCACTGAATCTTCACAGTAACTCTGAGATATTAACCTCCTTTTTAAAGACAAAGAAACCAAGCACAAGGCCACAGTGATAAAGCGGGAGTTCTCAGCCTAGGTGCCTGGGTTTTCACTACAAATTTAAATCCCTCCACAGACTGCAGCTGGACTGCAAAAACAAAACAAAACAAAACAAAACAAAACAAAACAAAACAAAACAAAACAAAACAAATCTGCTTTGGTAGAGACTGTGATGAACTCTCTGTCCTGTGTCTGGCCCCCAGCTGGCCTGACTTCCCCATGCACTTCAAGCCACCTCTATACCAGCCCTCGGAGACAGTGGCAAGAGCTCTTGGGTGTCCTTGCAGTGGCCAAGGAAGTCTCCTTGACTGTTGTTGACATGCTTTGCTTTCCTCCTGACTTCATCCAATGCTGAACTCGAGGCTCTGCTACAGTCACCATCCACCCTGACTGTAGAGCTTGGTATTTTCACTTGGTCCCCTCTACCTTTGATCCTTAACTGGTTGACTTGATGTTCTAGTATTTAAAGTCTTAGGCTGGCCTGGCCCTGCTAAACTCCAAATTGACATGGGTTTGCATTTGGATTCCATAGCTAAAAAAGGGGTGAGACTTTGAACAAGTTAAGTATCTTTTCAAGTTTATCTTTTAGTAAAATGGAGAGGTTACACCTCATTTATTAGATTCTGAGGATTAACAAGCAACACATAAAATGTCTAATACAGCGTCTGACACAAAAGTGTTCAAATGACACTTCTTACTATGATATTTACTCCCGGCAAGTAGAAACTGGGTAATTAGCAAATAGATTTTTAAAATTTCAGTTAAGCCTTCATCCTAAACCTCAGGTAGTTGCCAAGGAAAGGATGAAAGTACCTGTTGCAATCTCTGACTAGCTGGCAACTCCAAGTTTAAACAACTGAGTTCTAAATATCCTTACTTATGAGAGCAATTGAAAAAATAGGAATTCATCAAGAATAATCATTCAGAATAATAGTTAACAATACATATGCAATGAAAGAACCATATCACAATTTTATTGTTCATTAATTTATTCAAGCTGCCATTTTATAAAAATATCGGGCAGGATCATGTTTATATTTATCTGATTCTTTTTTTTTTTAGTTTTGTGCTACAACCTATTCTTTGTTGAAAGTTCAAATAAACTAGACTTAAAAAAACCTGCATTTATTACTTTTTACCATCAAGAAATATTTGGAAAATATTGAAAGTATTAAAAGGAAAATAAAGATTACTTATAATTGCATAAACCAGAGATAAATGCAAATAAGATTTTGGTATATACCATTCTAGTCTTTTTTTCTTTGTAATATGTAGTAAAGTAAATAAAGATATTGTAATAAGAAATAGAAGAATTTCTCAAATCACTAAATTGTCTATGAAAAACAGATTTCAATACCTAGTACATGAATCCTATTGGGTATATGGTTATATCATAATTTAATTAACTAGTTACCTAATAAAATTCCAATTTTTACTCTATGAAATTAATATATTTAAAGGATATGTCCTTTTCCTTTCTAACATCTGAATCCTATTAATGGGATTAGGATGCTCCCTTCCCCCCAACTATAGAAGCTGGAAGATATGCCAGATATTTGACTTCCCAGCCTCCCTTACAACCAATGTACGGGCCTCCCCTAGACCTCGAATAGAAGGATAGAGTGCTGAAGAAGTGGGGCAATGCAGAATTCACATGCAGAGAAAGGTGACAGCCAGTTCCCCACATGGGCAGTGGTGCCAGCAGCAGCCTCAGTGATACTTACCAGGAAACCACTGAATTAGAAAGTATCCCTATTTAAGTATCCTCTTAGAAAGGCCAATTTAACTTACATTTCTGCAGCCATGAGCATACCTGTGCTCATGTCCTTTACTTCTAAAATATGTGTTTCCATTACACACATTATCTCAAAAGCTATTGTTAAATAGTTTGGGAAAAGATGTTGATATATGTGGAATTTGGTTTGGGCAGAAGCAAGTTTACCACCGTTGCCAACAAATGACAAAAACTGAATGTAGGTTAACACACAGAAGAATGCGGTGCTGTGAGGGAGCCTTGTACCTCCTGGGCTTCTTTTAAGATCAGTTTGGCTGCACAGACGGTCTTGAACGTGTGTATTGCTTGGTTCTCCCAGACTGTTTTGCAGTTTTTGTCCTCATCTCTATGATTTGCGTCTGATCCTTTCTTACGCTTCTTTTCATTAAGTTAGCTTTTACTTGTTTAAATGGTAGAATCCTGCATTAACTGGAGTATTTCTTTACTGTTGTAACTTTTTGTTTATTTGTTTAATTAGAATTGTTATTGTTTTTGTTAGTACTCTGGTTGTAACATTACACAGATTTGAGTGGTCTTTCCTAATTTTATTTTTTTCTGTACATGCAGTTTGGCAGAAAAGATTTTTTAGTAATGCTACATTGGGCTGGAGCAGAAACATGGGGTTGCCCTTCACTTGCCCAGTCATACCAAATCCCAGAGCTACTTATTGAACATACAGATTTCAGAACTCCCCTCAGACCTGATTTCGAATCTCCAGGGATGGCACTGGCAATCCATTCTCAGGCGACTCAGGTGATTCTTACCTTATACAAGTAAAGGAAATGGCCTTATTATGGCTGGGCTGGGAATAGTCATTTTTTTTTTTTTTTATATTGACATAGGATTGCCTCCAGTTAAAGGTCCCTTTAAAAAAATAACAACAATTATATTATTGTTATGGTTTAAATTGTCCTGGTCTGTAGGATCTTCCACTCAGTCTGGTTTTGTTTGTAAGAGTCCTTTTGAGGCAAATCTTCTCAGACTTCACCTTATCCACTCACACTAATGATGAACCCAAGCAGCCTGCTTAAAGGGTCTGCTCATATTTTTATTATATAATATATTAATTTTAAATCTGATACAATAAGAAAAGCTTTCTCTTCAAACGATAAAGGCAGAATAAGTGAATTTTTAAACTGCTTTATAAATATTAAGTGCAAAACTTGTGAAGATGAGGCTCAGATGAAGAACAGAATAAACACAGGTGAGGGGGAAGGGTGCTTGTTAATGGAAGCTTTACATGAAATTAAACAGAAAGCCAACTTATATTTAGAGGTTGTTTCTGTTTGTTTGTCTTAGCATTTTTTGTTTGCTTTCTGGTCTAGTCCTGAATTTTTAAAAGAGGAAACTTTATTTTTATTTTTCCCACTTGAGCTAAGCCTATCAAAAAAGATTTTTATAAACTGTGTAATTTGTTGTAATACTCTGTGAACTCAGAGTAATAAAGATAAACCAACTCGTAATGACAATGCTTAAATTCCAGAAATTTCTTCCATAACAACCTTGTTCGTTGTTCTTCTAGTTACACCTCTGAGACTGGAAACCTCATAGTTTATCTCAACCTTCAGTTGGATTTATTGTCACTTTCTCTGCTTTGTAAAGAGAAACACGACCTACGGCAGTCTGTGAGCAATAAGAAATATTGTTTTGAAATTAATAACACTCTACTCTTTCCCACAATTTATATGTTGATGGGTGGAAGGATTTGAATACATAGCAGTTTGAGTTATCATGAACTAAAGCAGTACTTCTCAGGGCTTTGAATCAAGAGCAGTCTTGAACTTTAACTGTCACAGTGCACATCAGTATTTCTGTAACTCCAGCAATAAAGTACTCTTCGCCCCCACAGGAACGGAAGAAGCCATCTGGTATGGTGCTGTACATAGTAATATGTTATTTTGGGGCCTTTACTTCAACTGAGCCCCCTCACCTATGGAGAACTAATTTTTATTTAAAAAGTGGTTTGCTCATGGTCTTGTTGTTCTTCATCATACCTAAGATCATAGGTGAAGTCTAGGGTATGCAACATTTTAGAGATCTAGTATTGTCATTTAGGGCGTTTATTCTTACACCAGTTTCAATTAGTTAGGTCAGAATTTTCCAGCTGTTCTCTCCACCTACTACAAATACATAAAATTTCTTTCACTGGTAAACACTTCTTTTGTTTAATTTAGAACACACGTTAGTTAGACCTGGGTTTGCTGTATCAGAATTATTTCCCATTAGCCTGAGAACACAATATTGTAAGTTGTCTTTTGAGACTGAGGCAGAGTTAAGATGGAAACCCTGAAAATTGAGAATTCAAAACATTCTTCGATTTTTCCCTTTCCCATCATTTCAACCAAACTTTAGCTTTAGTTTCACCTTTCTACATTCACTTTAAAAGGATAGGTTGTTATATAACGGATGCCATACCGCAGATCAACACCAGGTTTGCGGCACTCATTCCAACAGCAGCTGGGAGCAAGGGCAGTGACAACTTTCAGCTGAGCCCTTCTCCAGCAATTGCCCTCACCCAAAGCCAATACCCTTTTTTGGAGGTGGACATCCCAATAAATAGTCATAGTCTCCTACTCAGTTTTCAGAACTGGAGTCTTGGTCCAAGTCCAGCTTAGAAGTATATCTATTGGACTCATGGATGCATTTAGTGGTCATTTCCTTGGTCTCCAAATATATAATTCCAGTGGACATATTTAGTTGGATATTATGTAGATGGCAGAACATATTGATTTTTTTTTTTTTGGCCTATAGAGTAAGAATTACTATAGTGGGAACAGAACAGCCAAGAGTAAAGGACATGTTCAGCCACTGTGAGAGTTCACTACTGAGAGTTCAGACCTCTCAGTAGTGAAGGTTTGGATCACCCTATTAATATGTGAACTGACCAGTGGAGGGAATAACAGAGAAAATGGGGAATCTAGAAAGATTGTAGAGAAAGAAATGATGTTCAGTTGTGGCACTGGGACCATCTGCAGTGGCAGGGGTGTAATTTGTCCCACTAACCTTCCTCTATCCGTTTCTCCAGGGAAAAAAAAATCAGACAGAAACCTGCAAGAGCTGGACCCATAATTTATTATATGGCACAAATTAGTCAGAAAGGATCAAGCAATGGACCAGGATAGATGTTGTAATGTGGCACTTAGATCCCTTCCTTGTGTCTGAGGCCAGCATCACGGAAGATGCTGGAAATGTTGGTGGCTAAGTGTTCACAGCTGTCAACCTCAGGAACTGTCTTCGGCGTGAGTGCTGTCTTGTCCAAAGTCAAACACACCTATTTCAGGCAGCTAGTTTCTAATGTGTGGTCACTGAGGGAAGGGCTAAAGGTCAAAACCTCTTGCCTCAGGGGAACTAACTCTGCAGGGCATTCTAACTCTAGGGCTCTCTGAGAGATTATGTGAGACCTTCCTGTGAGACAGTATCAATCGTTCAACTATTTCCTTTGCTTAGTCAGTTCTGCTTCCTTCTCTTATCCAGATGTAGTGATAAAAAGTGCAGTAACTTGATGCTTGCACATCTCCATTTCAGACTATTTCTGGGGAACTCCACTTGAACCAGTTACTAAAAAGAAATGATGCCATATATAAGATCTGTGGCTGTTAATCTTGTGGTAGTTTCTGTAAGTTTTCTCATTACCCACTGTGGGTGAAAAGATTACTGTCTACATTGAACTAGAAGCAGAAAAACCAAAATAACAACAGTACTCACACTTTCTCCTTTTTCTCTTCCTTATACCGAAGCCAGTTCATCCTTGCTTTGTAATGATTCCTGAACAAATTATCATTGTCATCATTATTATATGTATTATAAGTTGTCTTTTCTCTAGTTTAGACTCTTCTCTCCCACGTAGGCTATTTCGATTGGCTTGTGTCCTCCCAGATTTCATGTGTTGAAGTCCTAACTCTCAGAACCTCAGCACGTGATAGTATTTGGAGAGAGGGTCTTTAAGAGGATAATTAAGTTAAAACGAGATCATCAGGGTGCACCCTAATCCAATGTGACGATGTCCTTATAAGAGGAGATTTGGACACAAGTAGTACAGAGGGAAGATGATAAGAAGACCAAGGGAGAAGAAAGCTATTCATTAGCCAACACCTTGATCTCACATTTTAGCTACCAGAACTATGAGAAAATTACTTTCTGTTTAAACTGCCAAAATATGGTACTTTGTCAAGGCAGCCTAAGCATAATAGACCTAGATAAGAAGTCCTTTTGCCAATCAGGTTGCTTTTAGGGCTTTGACTTCAACAATATTGAAAGAAAACCTTATTGAATTACCTGCATATTAATTATTTAAAATAATTTTTGGTAATACTTATGTGATTCTGGTATATATCTTGAAAGGAGCTTAAAGGTAGATTATAAGTTGATATTATAATACCAAATCTCCTCTATTTCCATGTACTTATTGATATAAAGAATATTTTTCCTCAGAGTTTACATCTGTTGAAACAAAAGATAGAAAATGATGCTTAATCCTCTAATTCTAGCAAAAAACCAATATTTATAAATGATGTCATCTCAGTAAGAGATATTATTTTGTGTTTAATAGTTTTAAAATGTTTCAAAACATATTTAATGTTGTTTTGATTATTATGTGCTATTGTTTGTAAAGTTATCTCAGTCAAAAAATTAATATAGCCTTGTGGTTACAGGAAAATTTTTTAAATGTAACTTTAATTAAAAATTTTTTTTTATAGAGAAGAAATACTAACAAAGGACTTTCAAGCTTAAAATATGTAACGTGAAGGTAAAATTCAGTTAAACCTAGACTTTACGAAGATACAGGATACAAAAATAACACTGAAAAATTTATTCTGCTGGAGTATATTTTAATGTTTTCTAAATAGATGTTGTTAAATTACTATGCTATTTATGGTCCATTGGAAACTTTAACAAGGTGATGTAATCACTCCACTTAAAAAGATCAGTATTTACCACATACTGGAACTTGCATCATTTACAAGTTTTTAAAACTCTGGAGAAAATTTTGGATGGCTATTTAAAATGGCAGAGGATCTACTTTTACAAAATTCTTTCAGATATGCTACAAGCAAAAAAGTTTGAGGAACATTTGTCTAGGTTTCATAACTAAAAAATGGAATTAATGCCAGACTGAATGGATACACATATATCAGCATGTTGCAGTTTTTTTTTTATATCCTCACCAACATTTGAATGATCAGATTTTAAACTTTTTAAAAAACTAATATAAATGTGTATATATTGGTCTTTTTGTGCTTTTAATTTGAAATTTCCTAATTATTAGATTGAGCATCTTTTCATATGTTTATCAGCCATATTAGTTTCCTTTTACTGTAGGGTGCCTTTTCAGACTTTTGCCTATATTTTTTCTTTTGGGTTGTTGGTGTTTTTCTAATTGCTTTGAAGGAATTCTTAACATATTCTGGTTATTAACTTTTTCAGTTACATGTGTAGAAGATGCTCTCTTCCAGTTCATGACTTGCATTTTTATTCTCCTTAGCGTGTGATAAATAGAAGTTTAAGTCATTTCTTTGTATCCAAAGAAATCTTTCCCTATGTAAAAATCATAAAAATTATTATCTCTTTAAAAGTTTTCTTCACATTCAGGCTTTTAAACAACCTGAAATTGATTTCTATGCTTGATGTATATGCATAAAATTTAATTTTTTCCCCACATAGATGATTATTATAGCACCAATTATTGAAAACACCATCGTTTAGCCATTATCTAAAGTGCCAACTCTGCTGTAAATCAACTTCTATATATATGTTGATCTGTGTCTGGGCTCTCTATTTTTTTCATAGACAAACATGTCTCTTGCTCTGTGTGGTATAAATTTTATCAATCTCATTTCTTCCTAAGAATACCTTTCAACACCTTTTCTAGGCCCTCTTTCATTGAATAGGGCCATGTGACCAAGTTCTATACAGGATGTAAACAGAAGTCACGTCCATCACTTCCACATCTGGCCCCTAAGTTTCCCCATGAGATCCTTCAGTCTCTCTTCTCTTGTCTGTTGCAGATGTAAAAGATCCAGTGATGTATTTTGAGTCCAAAATCAATGGCAGAATCCAGACAGGAGTTAGGGTTCTGAATATCTGCATGATGCTTCTCCCAGCTCATATCTGTACCCCTCTCTCCTCATCTGCCACCATCATGCCTCGCACTTTTATTATTATCACCTGTTAAACCAATATAGATCATTGAGAACTCAATGTAATAGACCTTGGATTTTTATACTTGTACATCCTTCCACTATGCAAATGAGAAAATTGTCAACAGTACAACATGAAGCTGATTCCATAAGATACAACTTACGTCATTGGAGAAATAGATTTGGAGATTGAATACATTACTATAAAGTGCTATTTTTCTATTAATAAGAGGAAAATAAGGCGTCTTGTTCTTTCAGGCCATTACCCACTCACTCTAGCTAACACAGCTAATAGATTATCCTCTATTGAGACAGCTATGGGAAAGATCACACATTTTTTTTGAAGGTACATGAAAAAGCAACCAGGGCTATTGCACAACATAGGTATTAAGGTACCAGGATTGATATGTACATCTTATAAACACTTGGACTTTTTATTCTAAGCATAGCTCTGCTCCAACGAAAGGGGAATATTGTTAGTATTGTAGTTTCATTTTTTCTACCTAGAAAAAAATCAGAATAAAAATCTTTTTTTTGAATTTAGGGGCAAAGGTTTCTGACGTAATTTTTTCAGACTTGTGAGGGGGTGGATGTGGTCTGTGCTATCTTGTGTTTTTGGAGGTGGTATGGTGAGCAGTCCCTGTGGTTGCCTTGATATGATACTCTGGCTCTGTTGCATCATTTGGTGACTGGGCAGACATCTCTATGTCTGGTCATTTATCTATAAAAGGGAGATGACAGTAGTCTCATTTCGAAGGGCTCTTGTGACGAATAAATGAGATAATTTATGTAAAGCACCTAGAACAGTGCCTAGCACTTGTCTTATTAAATGTGGGTTATGTAGTGAGAGAAATCCAAACTAATGACTATAATTTGAGGAGACAAAAAAAAAAAGATATGTTGTTCAAATAAAATATTCTGATAAAAAAATGTACACTGATCTCACAATTTGATATATATGCATTTGGTCATTAGAAAAACTATAGAAAAAGCCTTTACATATCGAGTTTATTTTTAAAAAGGCACTTGCCAAGGGAGTTCAAATTATTAATGTCTTACTATAAAAAGTACTATTGTATTTGAAAAATTATGAAACAAATAACTTTTTATTGATACATAAACACGTTTAATACATACAATTGGAATATTATAATGAAGGTACAAATGTCCTTTGTCAAAAAAGAGATAGCTAAGTATTTTGTCACCTTTCCTCAAATATTGTCAAATATATTTTAGGGTGATCACTGCATAAACTCAGAAAAGACAAAGAGGGCAAGAAAATTAAAAATATATGATGCTTTATTGTCAAAAATAGACAAACTTTAATTTCCTTTAACAGGAATATTAATTTAAGAGTCTCCATAAGCCATCACCATTTTGTAAGCAAAAAAGAGTCAAAGACAACTGTTAGAGGAAGAAGAATGACAGTTTTACATTCAAACCAGAGAAGCCTCACTTACAGACTCAGTGACCTTTAGAGCCATAACTAATAATAGACATGCAAAACAAGGTTGACTTATGGGCCCAGCCTTAGAGATGGCACTATGAATTGAATAGTGAAGTTTTAAGTTACTCAAGGGATCAGTAACAGAATCTATCCACTAGGATGAAGCCATCTGTCCCTACCAGGTATGTGAAGTGGTGCTTACAGCTTGGGCAAAAGATATGAAGAAGCTCCTTATCCATGACCTATAGCAAGGATGTGAAGGCCCCATGGAAATGAACATTGTAGATGTGGAGGTTAAATTCTCTCATTAACATAAGAAAAAAATGATGTATGTAGTAGGAACAAGAAAAAATAAGGCCTTTATAGTTCCCCTGGGGACAGGTATCCAAGGTCGAAGAAAGTTGGGTGTGTGCACTGGTTAACCAGACCATGATTTTCATCCTCTACTTTGTAGGATACAGCATAGTCATAGCCAAAGTGGACTTTGTAATAGGTCCATATTAATAATGAAAAGTGGCAGTGTGCAAGCTATTTCCTTTGAATATTTGGGAAAAGGAGAGATAAACTTGAGTTTCCAGGAGAAGCCAGGGATGAGAAATAACACTGACTGGTGAGAGGGTTCATCTGAGATTAGGCATAATAGTAAAAAGCAGCTAGATTATCAAGTGAATGAGAAAGGCACAGAACCTGAGAATTCATTTCTCATCCCCATAAGCATTCACCATTCACTCAATGAAAGAGTGATCAACTACATGCTAAAAAATAGTTCAACATTTTCCATTTTTCTGGTTTAAAGATAACATTAAATACTTGAGATCTAAAAAAACTGAGCTTATATTGTACCATAAAGTTATTTAAAACAATACTGTGATACTAAAGTGGCAGTTCAAACTTTTGCCACCTCTTTAAAACAGAAAAGTGGGGAAAGAGACAAAGAAACAGTGAAGTAGTTCTGACATTTCTTACTCTTCAACTGTGTTTGGTTTCAATTATACTCGCCCACTTAATTTTATCCTTCTGTAAAAGAACTCTTCAAATTGAAGTTGGGACAGGAAATTGGTGGTGTGGGCTTCTGGAAGTTTTTTATGGACTAAGTATCATTCAGTAAGATTCTGTGATTGAAAAGATCACTCTGAAATTTTACAGAATAAGAGCCGTATGAAAATCAAACTCGGCAAAGTTGGTATGATGGTCTGATAGAAAGACTACCTGGAAAACTCTGTGGAATCAAATATAAAGCTAATAAAGTGGATTGCTTTTTTCCCTTCCTTATCCATTCCATTCTATTTTATTAAATAACATGTGGTATTTGCAGACAATGTACATTCTCTTGGGTCATTTCTCAAAAGCCACAAAATAAGTTCTTTAGTTGGGGTTGCTGTGAATATGAAACACAGAAGGAAGAAGAACTTGATTTGAAGTTTCTTGTTGAGAGCAGGCATGGCAAACTACAGGGACCATAACTGAGCAGCTACAGAATTTTATTACCCAAGCATTAAAAAGGACCTTTTTAAATGTTCCCCTTTTAGCACTCTTCAATGACTGTTGTTCCAATCAAAGAGTAAAGCTTTTTCTTAACAAGTCGAAATCCTGAGCTTAGGATCAGAGTTCGTCTGAGGCTGGATGAGAAGCGACCTCGACTAAAGAAAAAGTCCCTGAAACTGGTCCATGAGCAATTCTCCTGCTTAAATACAAGTGTAAGCTCAAAAGTGGGTACCACACTAGAGTCACACACAATCCTATCCAGCTTTATACATACATTTTCAACTTCCATGTTCACGACCATGACACAACCTCGTAGGCCGCAGGGCTCTGTGGAGGAGAGCCGAAGGACATCTTGAGCAATTCTCTGGGTCAGTTTCTCAGGGACAAGGACTTTTGAGCAACCTAGTTTGGTTTGCTTCGATTTGGACAGACAGTTCTCCAGCATTTTAACCAAACTCTGGCAAGTTGTCTCCTCAAATATCACCTCATTGAGGTTGGGTTCAGGAACAACATAATCCCAGTAGTCAAAATCTGCAGAAAATAGAGGTTTAAAATTAAAAGAAAAAAAAAATTAGGAACAAGAAAAGCATGCCAAGATTGGTTGCATCTATATACCATATCTACCTGTTTTTAATATTAATTTGGGGGTCAGCTGATCTCACTTTGCTGTTACTACAAGTCATTTGACCTTTGAGATTGAAAATTAATCTATGAAGTAAAGGTTTTGATAAATAAGTTGGATAACCATTTTTCTTTAAATTTATGTATATATATATACATATACAATCTTAAAGACCGTGCATCAAAAATCTATTTATGATTACTAGTGATTTTCTTTCCTTTCTTGCTCCCTTATTTGCTCATGGGGATTTTCTATTTGTCTTACAGAGAACATGCATTACTTCTGAAATAAAAATGGTTATACTATTTTTTGACTAAGGGACTGTTAACTTCTAAGAACATACAAATTTATTATTGTAAAATATCAATTTTTGCTATTGTTCTTAAGTGATGAATTTAAGATGAATCTGAGGAGCTATGTTAAATATCTATAAATTTGTTTCTTTAAAAGTCTTTACTGAAATGACCTGTAGATTCCAATTTTAGCTTCAACTTCTCTGATTAAAAATTGCTCAAAGAAAACCTTTTAGGTCCAGGAGGATATTTTTAACTGGCTGGGTAGTTTTCCATAGCCAAGCAAAACAAAATAGTCCTAAGAAAACAAACTTAGGTTTGCGCAAAGGAAAAGAGATAGCTCTGCATTTGGTCACCTATCTTCCAAATTAATCCTACCACTTGGCAAGATGCTGCTGTCAACTGAGCAGGGTGCAGGCAGATGCCCTGCAGGCACCATTCCCTAAGCCTGCTTCACTCTTATAGGCTGTAGTGGTTTTCCTCTTTCCACATTAGGTATTCACTTAGATCATTGTGTGTGTGTTTTTTATAACTATGAATGAGACCAATGAAACAAATGCATTCTACATTATAAGGCTCCATATTTTATCTATGTTGAAGATAAAGAATTTTAGAGCTTTGGCCTATAAAATTACATCAACCATTTTGCCTTCTAAATGAGGAAGATCGAAAGATCTGAAGTGATTTGTCATTGGTGACAGAGCAGTGTTAACTTAAAAACGTCTGTTTAAAATTGCAAACGACAGTATTTTCAGCATCACTACTGTTTTCCTTCTGGCATTAAAAATGGAATAATGGTTATATCCACAAATAGAATATTACTCGGCAATAAAAAGGAACACGTTTTGATATAAGCAACACCATGGAAAGATCTCAAAATCATTAGGCTGCAGAATAGAAACCAGATACAAACGAGTACATATTATATGATTCCATTCACATGAAACTCTAGAAGCAAAAGTAAACTGGAGTGGGAGAGCGGGCAATTAATGGCAAATGGGTACATGGAGATTTAGGGTGAGGGAGTCATCATGGTAGTGGTTACAAGGGTGATTACATTTGTTAAAACACAATAACTGTACACTTAAAATCCACCAACACTTGGCAGCCATGTAGGTAAGAAACCTCTATCTTTTCATTCCAAAGAGCCTATTAGCAGCAGACTAGACTGATGGAGTCCTCAGTATTTTATTTTTTGCTTCTTTTGTTTCTCACTATCGTGGACAGAAGATGCTAGAAAGTTTGGAAGGCGTTTCCACAGATGGATTTTGTGGCCCTCCATCGGGGAAAGGGGCGACACCTAATGCCTACCAGTCCCATCCGACCTGCGGAGGGGCTGCAACCCTTGGAGGGGAGAGAGGCAGAGAGCTGGGAAACTCACCATTTAGCAGGCTCCTCGGGTTGAAGCCATGGTCCAGTAACTGGGAGATGCTGCCCGGGTTCTTACTGCTCAAACTGCCAGTTGCAACCATGGTCAACGGCTCTGTTTCCCTCGCGGGGCGGAACGGCTTTTCCGAGGCGCTGGAAAAAGCAGGCAACAAGGACAGATGTGCAAGAGCAGGCGAGACGTGCAGAGGCTCCTACAGTGCTCCGCGTCCCCGAAGCCAACTAGCCCAGGCACTCATGCTCCAAAGGGAAGGAACAGATCCCTGCAACTCAAGTGCACAACAAAGCTTCGGGAGCGGGAACTCCAACTCGCGCCGCAACCTGAAACTCATGCAAAGTTAGCAAAACTTGGGGCGCAGATCACCCCCGCGGCCTACGCAGCGGCGGCCCCCGCCTCCACTGCTCCCGCATTTAGGCCGCCGCCTCGCTCACCTGCCGGGGAGTTTGCGAGTCGGACGCGCTCTGTGGCAAGGCTGCGGGGTAAACTGAGGCAGGCACGCTAGTCTGGAGCCCCCTCCCTCGGGGGCTCAGCGACCTGCAGACCCCAGCAGCGATCCGCTCCCAGCTTTGACCCAGCCCAACCAGCTGCATCGCCTTTGGGGACAGCGAGCACTTTATAGGCCCAGCCTCCTCGCCCGGCCGGGCCCGGCCCGCCCACCTGCACCGCCCGCCAGGGCCCCGCGCCCTGCCCCGCCTTGGGTCGGATCACATTTCAACTCCGGCTCTTCCAGCCGCCTAAGGAGAGCCAGTGGGAATTGAGGACAAGATTGCACTCCTGTTGATACCTGCTATTTCCAGGCTGGGCCACGAGTCACCGTGACCGCAATTCCGGGTGCACGACTCGCCCCAAACTGACCAGTCTCCCCGCCACCAACCTGGATGCTCCGCTGCGACCCCTCCCCCAGCGCGCGCGCGCGCACTCGGGCCTCTGGTGCCCTTGCTGCTTCTGTCCCGGGCAGCGGGAAGCTTTCTGCCCTTTGTCTGTTAGCGTGACCTGAGGCTGTGCTGTGTCCTAGCGAACACTTGGCTTAACTCTGTTTGGATGTTCGCTGAGCATTATCGATGCACCTAGTTCTGGCCTCTAACCAAGTCAACTTCGTGTCGCAGGGTTTCTCTGTCCTCTCCTGAACGCGGTGAGATCCAGCTGTCCTTTCCGGCATCCCAGGCTCTCCTCCAGCGTTGTAGGAAGGGTCTCCATCGCCCACTGCATTCCTGGGCTTCCGGCACCCTCCGTGCGGTTTCATCTATGACTAATGCATTTTCCCCGCGAGAGGGGCGAGCCTGGTACTCTTCCACTCAGACCTGGCTCCGGACCGCCGGGAGCTTGAATGAAGGGGAGTTTGCCAAGAAACTAAACAAAACCATTAGTGGGATCTTAGCTGCCTCCTCCACCCGCCTGATCGCTGGGAGCAATTGTCATTCCAGGAGGCAGAAGTTGCTGGCGAGTTTGCCAGGGCGAGGAACATGGGCTTGGGCAGTCTTGAAGGGCTTTGGGGGCAATGAAGATACAGAGTATTCTATCCTGTTAGGGATAATCCCGTGAGACTTGATTCTCAGTCTTGAGTATGAGCGCATCATGAGGGACGAGGAGCCCAAGAAAGAGGTAACATACTCGCACAACCCATGAGCAACAAGCTAAACTTATGTTTTCTCCCAAAGTTTCTAAGCCACCCTTTTCCCCGCTTTGGTGTGCCGGTAGAAGACGATTTGTTCCTAGTGGCCGCCATCCCTAATGACGGTGATGGGTCTGGGGAAGAAAGGTGTGGGGATGCCTGGAGGGGGCAAGACTCTTTCAACAAATAGGTCCCAGTGTTGGCTCTCCGTTCTGTAGGATTACTTTGCTACTCATAGGCACCTGCAGGTTAGGGCCTTGAAAGGCAGTTTCAGCTGTCCAGGCTAAAAACTCAGTAAGAAAAACAACGACATAAGGGGTAAGGAGGATGTGATAAACAGATCAGTGGGAGGACATTGGAGGCAGAGCAGCAGAAATTAAAGCCGGCTTGGCAGTCCATTTTTAACTCCATTCAGGAAGCTGTATTGCCTGAAGGTCAGGAGAGCCCAGGGAAGAGATGCTGGTAGGCTGGTCTTTGAAAGCAGATTTCCACTTCTATTTCTATAATCGAAAAGTGGTAAATAAACAACCCCATTTAAGCCGATTAAAAAGCAGTTTTAGTGGCTAGTGTGTTCATGACTAATGGATATGTGCCCCTCGTCAGATCTCAGAGGCCAGCTGCCTGGCAGCGGGAAGGAGGTGGGTGGGTGCCAGCCACAGAGCCTCCTTTCCTTTTCGGGGTGGGGGCGGGGAGAGGCACTATTAAAGAAGCTGCCTCTTACCTGCCTCCAATGAGAGTTTTTAGGATTAATAATTTCCGATTAATGAGTAGTCTGAACCTACACTAGTGAAATAAAGAAATTGCCCATTTCAATTACCTTAGTGTATTTAGGCATAACTCGTAAATTAAGAACTCCCAAAGGGCCAGAAAGATTATTAGACCTTTGGAAAGTAGCAGTTACTCTCAGATCACCTAACTGAAAATTTGCAAAGCCCTTTGGGATTTTACTGCAAAAAATAATTTACCTATGTTGTGAACGACTTCAAATAATATTTTGATGAAATAGGTCT
Source organism: Cynopterus sphinx (assembly GCA_030015415.1). Classification (NCBI taxonomy): domain Eukaryota; kingdom Metazoa; phylum Chordata; class Mammalia; order Chiroptera; family Pteropodidae; genus Cynopterus; species Cynopterus sphinx. The sequence continues at coordinate 124,182,815 of CM057382.1, forward strand.
TGCTCTCGAATTACAGATCATAAGAAATGACTAAATTACCTGAAATAATCAGTAGAGATTGTCTGGGTTTTATCTACTTTTTAAAAAGGTAAAAAGCATCCTATTACCGCCAGTTTGCACCTTTGCAATGTTAAATAAACTGAGCTGATTTTTAAAAAGGAAGTATAGACCAGAATTATGGAAAACTAAGTGCCATGATTGTGTTGTCATGAGATGACATACTTAGTCTATTATATTTTTTAATGTTGTGGATACAGATAATTATTTATAACTAAAAATTAATCACTTTGGTGTATTTCAGGTTTTTATCAGGTGCAGTGATGAAATACCTTTTGTTGCTATTTTATTACATTCTCTATAGTTAACACTTTAAAATAGTTTATGAGGACACTTGGAAATAATAGTTGCATATAAAGAGAAAATCTAATTGATCAAATAATTTTTCTTTTATACACCAATATATTATAACAAATCACCAAAATCATAATTTGCTTTTCTCATACTATGATTTACTCATCTACCTTACAAAAAAGAAATGGAAGTAACAAGTGACAACAACATGTTCATCTGATGAATATGAAAGTATTTAAGTTCCAGGCCCCCTCATGTATGAATATAGTAGTCATAATATCATTGCTTACATCAAGTGTGAATTCAAAATATAAGGGATATTGTAAAAATAAAAAACAAACCCCAAACCAAATGTGACACTTTAACATATCATTACAGGAAATACTGGTGTCTTGTATATTCATGGTTTGGAGTGTTGCATATTTATTACATGTCTCAACAGCTAATTTTTTCTCTATCCAGTATGAGCCATGGTTTCTGAGCTCTTACTAATACATTTACATTCAGTCCATTGTTTATTCCATTTCATAAACTATGACACCAAAGGATTAATCTGTACAATGGATTCAGGGAGGATTTACAGGTCATGGAGGTTGATCTGTACAATACCCAATATCCCTTAGCAAGCTCAGAGGGTTTTTGTGAGGATTAAAAGAGATTAAATTCAATGCTAAATATTATATCTTCTTTTTTTAATATAAACAAATCTGAGTTCTTTAAAGGTGCCTTGTTTCTGGTTTTCCTTGGTTGTGGTAAATTTGTAAATTTAGTGTCCACATGAAATCTTAGAATAGGGCCTGGTACATAGTAAGTGCTTAATAAGTGATAGTTATGATTGTTGTTCTGAAATTGTAGTTCTCTGGTTCAGTGCAGCAAGCACTAAAGGGCCTGAATGGGACTGGAAAGTATTATTAAAGAAGAACAAAATTTATGATCTTTCCTGTTTGCAAAATACCACTGATTGGTAAACATTTTTTGTTATAAGACATGCATAACTGTATGGGAGAGTAGGAAGGAAATCTCCCAATGATGCTTTAAAAAGTGATGTAGGTAAAGTTATCATCATGCAACATACAGAGTTATATGTATTAACTCTCTTTTATTAATCTACAAAATGGTTTTCTGGGAAAAAATAAAATTTACAGATATTTAAAATCATTTACTATAGAACCATCTGATTGTTTCAAGATATATATGATTTTTGTTAACATTCTGGATAAGATATTTTACTATTTTCTTTTTGTTTTTGAGGATGCCCTAACCAATAAAATTTCCATTTACTAATTAAATATGCAATATGAGTTATCCTATAGAATAATAGTTTTTCATTAAATATGGTGACATGGAGACTTATTTAGTATAAGAAGAAAAAAAGATCATATAAAATAATATATAATAACTGCTGCTAAAAGCTGAGAGAATCTCCCAGTAGCAGAAGGCATTGCATCTCTAAATTCAAGCAGAGAAATGGTTACCATAGTGACTTATCTCTCAAAATAGTTGTATGATTTTTTCTCTTCATAAACAATGCCATGTATTATCATCCTTTAAATAAAGAAAGCTGATATGTTTAAATGCACATATTTTTTCCTTAATTATTCAAAGATTTATAATTCAGGTGCTCACATAAAGAGAATGTCAGCCAGGAACATGATATAGGTCCTTGACATTTTTCTAGGGATACATCTTAAAACCTTTGCAGCTCTCAAATTTGAGAATATCACCTAAAATATAATTTCTCTGGAATATATATGAGATAAGAAGAGGAAAATAAAGCTATGTGGTCACATAGGTGCTGGGGGTTCATTGATCCCCTATTTCTATATTAGCTGAATGTTCTATTCTGGTGCACATCTTTGCACAGCTTTTGTTATTTATGTTTGTATCCAAGAAAAATTACACATTGCTTCATAACCTAAACCTGTGGGATTGCACAAGAAGAAAATTAAATCCAAGAGTACCCAAATATGAACTAGAGGGAGGATTCTGGCAAGTAGTCTTTATAATGGGTCTGATCCTCATTCTGCAGATGTAAATAAAGCACATTAAAGTTAAGAAATTTGCCAGAGTCACAGAGAGATTCTGTTTATCTTCATTGTGTAGTAATTAGATGTATGGACTGTGAAGCCTGACTGCCTAGGTTCATCATATCCCAGCAATGATACTAGCTATATAAACTTTGATAAGATAGTTTACATGTCCATTTCTACCTTTAAAATGGGAATTATAATAACCTCACTTCATAAAGCCCTATTGGGAGCATTAAATGAGTTAATATACAATGCACTAAAAAGAAAAAACCAGCCCTGATTATAATGATAAATTTTGCCCTGACTTTGAAAAGTCACCAATGCCCTGGTGAAAAGGTAGCTGGGGCGTGTTTACATATGTTCCAGGGTGTGGATAGAGGTGTATCTTTTGTACATATTTATTCATTGATTGATCGACATTCAGTATTTGTTTAGTATTAATTATTCTTTAGGCACTGAAATATAAGAGTCTCTGTCCCCAGGGAGATTATAGTTTAGAAAGGAATATAGGCAAATGCAAGATTACAATTAGTGTGATAAGTTAGGACTAGAGCAGTAAAAAGTCGCTTTGGCAGCACAATCATATAAGCAGTAGTCTATTTTGAAGAAAGGTTTATAGCCTTGCTACGTACAGTATATTTTATGGACCAGTAGTGTAGATATCACTTTGGAGCTCATAAGAAATGCAGAACCTCAATCTTCAACCCAACTGAAACATAATTTGCTTTTTAAAAAGTTCCCTAAGTAATTCGTATTGTGTGCAACTAAAATTTGAGAAGCACCAATTTTAAAAGAGAATAGACAAAACAGTAAGACCATTTAATCATTTTAAAACTTTCTATGGGTCAATTGATTAAAAATATTTTTTGAGTTCCTACCATATACTAGGCATGGCTTTGATGAAAGGTGGGTTCCCAGCCTTGCCCTTGTGTTGTGGATTCACCATAGTTCCAGTCAGACAAACTGGCCCTAATGAATCTAATCAGTCCTGTGTGGTTCTTAGCCCTTTGGCCTGGCTCATAAAACAGAACAGCTATGTGACAACAATCCAGTTTTTGAGAAGGCTATTTTGTATCAAAATAAAATCCTGTTTAATAAACTTGAGACACTATCCAACTGTAAACTATTTTCAACCCTGATGAAACAGAATTATGTAACATTAAGAATGGGCTTATATTGTAAAATGTATTTAAAATGATCTATCTGTCTCTGCCATGCTGCTCTGAACAAGCCCAATCCTGTCTGTTTGCAGAAGCTAAGCAGGGTTGGGCCTGGTTAGTACTTGGATGGGAGAAGACCTAGGAAGACCAAGTGCTGTAGGTGTAAAAAACAAAAAAATAAGAGATTGTAAGCTGACAAGGTCCTTGAAATCTGTGAGGTCAACCAAGTGTTGCTTCACCTAAAAAAATAAAAAATAAAATGACTGATTTGTGAAAGGTTGTATTTGGAAACAACTTATTTAACAGGAAGAACACGACACAGAAAGATATACTATATGTATAGTTATGTGTGTGTGTGTATAATTCCAAATTTACTGCAGAGAGTAAATACAGTTATGCAAGGATTTATCTCTTCTGCTATAATTATATCATTAGATGTACTTTAAAACATTGACTTGACTTTTTGAAATATTGTGCTGATAATTAAGAACTATTTTTCTAGATAACATATATTGTAGTGGAGGCTGGAGGCTTTAAATCATAAATTGCTGAAGCAGCATTTCAAGAAATGACAATATAGCTGAAAACACACCGGAGTGCCTTCAGTCGTGTGACATTATTGATGCATCATATCTAAGCTGAGTAATAAGTAGTACTTAATAAACTAATTTATAACAATATATAATTCCATTTTCAGTAAGTTTAGATGTCCATATGCTGAGTATAAAAAAAGCATTCACTTCTGTCATGTAGCAGAGTAGCACACTTTAATGATTTGACTTTAGGCTCTAACTCAACCAGACTATACACTTTAAATTCTTGCTTGGCCACAAGTAGGCACTGTGAAATTAACTTAAATACTTTGAATTTTAGCTTCCTCATCTACATGTTAAGGGCTTAAAGTGGCTATCCTAAACACAGACGGCTTATGTGAATTTGTTCATGTCAGTGCACATTCTATTGCAATAAGTAATTTATCAAGTGCTATGTTGGATTTTTTCAGGATGGTAGTAGAATTTACTTGTATATAATAATAATAGTGTACTAGCTGCAGAATTAGGAGATCTTGCACCACATACAGATTTTAAACTAACTTGATATGACTTTGGACAGGGTGAGTCCCAGAATCACATAGGAGTTTTGAGAAACCAAAGAGAGATTCTCTCAGGCTGGAAAGGAGAGAGGGTTATCTGGATTTCAGAGCAGTAGAGAGTAGGCCTAGCTTTTTGGCAGTATCCCGGATATAGCAAGACACTAGAGAGGATCTAGACAAGGTTGTTGTATTTGGGAAAGATTCCTCTTGTGCCCAAAGAACCACACAGAGCCGCAGGAAATGACCAGACCTGATGGGATGCTAAGGGCCTGGTTGATAACATCTTGTTTTTAACCTGTGGGTGACCAGTGATTAGAGGGAAGCTGTCGTTATCCTCACCACACTCCTGAAGCCTCAACATTGCACAGGATTTAAAATCCTTGACATGAGCATTGGGTCTGTGGAGTGGAAGATGAGGATGGTGAGGGGAAAGAAGGACTGGCATTGCATTTACCTATTCCTTGGTGGAATAAAGGACAAATATCAGATATTAAGCTAAATAGCAAACAACAATGTGAACATTGCTTTATTGAACAACCAGTATGTGAACTAAGATTGGTATTATTTAATCTATTTACCCACATAGCAATAGTTCTACTTATGAAAAATATAATATATTTATTTACTTTTTGTTTTATTCAGGTTATACATCTTAAAGCAGCTTTCTTGTATACTCCACTTATAGCATTTATATCCAACTTAAGAGTTCCATTTCTAGTACATTTTTTAGTTTATCCATTATTGAAATCATGTTGTCCATAAAGAAATCTATATATAAAGTACTTCTTTAAAAGTTTTTTAATATGTTCTGTATTGAAGCAGTTACTATAAAATTCACAAATCAGGAATCAGGAATATTTTTGTACTTTCTAAGTCAGGGAGCTGTTTATAGGTAAACATAATAAATATAACCCTTGTAGGCAGTTATGTAGGAGGAATCTAACAAATATAACTATAAAAATTAGTTTTAATCTTACACTTTATCTTAAGTAGTCCAGGGGAAGTGTTACTGAAGCAGGTCCGGAAAATTCAAAATGAAATAAAATGATAAAGTAAAATTGACTTAGAATTTACAAATAACCAATTAAAAAATTACAAAATGGAAGATCAAATTTTTGCTGCTTACTTTCCTTTCTTGCACACTCCACCAGCCCGAGGTAACCTCTTTTATTTGTTTTTATGTACTTTTCTAGAACTGCTTTATGAAACTAAAAACACCAACTAATATATATTTCTATTTAATTCTTTTTTTATCCTAAAGGGGAATATTGTCTTTATGTTCTCCACATTGCCCTTCTGCACTGACAATATAGCTTAGAAATCTTTCCTTATGAATACATAGCCTCTTCTCTCTCTCTTCCTCCCCTTCCCCAGTTATATAGTGTTCTGTTTTATAGATCTTTATTTAACTAGTAACTTACAGAGGGACATTTTCATTATTTACAGATTTTTGCAATTACATACAATGCTGTAATGGATAATCTTATTAATAAGTCACTTTGAGTGTGGGCAAGTAAACCTATAAGATAAATTCCTGAAGAAAGGACTTGTAGACCAAAGACTAAATGTGCAAAGTATAGTTCTGAACACACTTGATGAATTATCCTCATAGGGTTGTTATAGTTTTGGACATCCACAAATCAAGTATAAGAATTCCTGTTTCCTCTTATTCTCTTTAACACCTGTTCACTCATTTTGTAAATATTTTAAGCATCTACTATGCCTTTTATGTAGTTTTAACATGGGTTAGAAACATATTGGTTAGGAGTTAAAATTTCTCTCCTTCTAAGTAGACAAAATGTTATCTAATTTTAAAAAGAAAGAAACTATGAGTGGAAAGTATTAATCATAATTTTCAGTAAAAAACTAGAAATATTTCACTTTCTTTCTGATTCCTATCTTTGAGTCTGTATCTACAATGACCATTATAATTTCACTGATTGGTCTACTCAGGCAACACACAAAATTTTTTTTTAGCACTCCACTATACTAAATTATCAGTCAGATGTTTTGTTATGTGGGGACATCACTACATTTATTGAAGCCACAGGCCCTTTGAATTCTGTTAAGGAGAGAATCTATATCAGAGCAAAGAACAATATCCTTTAAGATAATATGAGTTGCCTGTAACTTGATTTCAATGTTCAAATAGTTAAATAAAATTTCTCTCTTTTTAACCATTGCAAAATTGTGACTTTGTTATAGCTCACAGTAGACTATTCATTCAATTAAATACAATTCAGTATATCAAATGTTTGTAATTGTTACTGAGTGCAGGGGAGACCATCAGTTTGAATGCAGTTTTGGGAAAGTTCTTGGCCTGCTCTGTCCAGTTTCATTGCCACTATTCACAGTGCTATTGAGCACTTTAAAATGTGACTAGTTTGAACTGAGATTGTATAAGATACACACTGGATTTCAAATATTTAATTGAAAATAGAGAATGTAAACTATCTCATTATTAATTACATTATTGGTTACATGTCGAAAGGGTAAGTTTTGATATATTGGGTTAAATAAAATATATTACTAAAATTAATTTCACCTGCTTTTTAAAAATGACTGAAACATATCACAGCAGCGCATCAGAGATTTTACAGGTCTGCATTATTATTAGAGTTGCATTATTCTCCTCCTCATTAAGATTATGCACTGTTTATAAAATATGTGTGTTAGAAGATCAATTAGCCTTTGTATATCTACCTTTTAAAAAATAGACATGCTTAGATGGAGACTTTTCATGAAATAAAAGCTTTTTTAGATGACATACTTCAAAGAATTATTGCACTAAGCTCCTCTGGAAGGAAATATTGGCTATGGTCCCTGACCTTTGTACTAGGAATACAACAAATTCTAATTTTTGGTTTGCTGATTCAGGGTTAAGGAAAATCTTCCATGGTTTCTTCTTATTGCCAACTCCTTTGAATCTGGAAAAAAGGAGAAATTGTACTTTAATGGAATTCTATAAAGTGAAACAAAAGAGTGGACATGGAGAGGGAGTCTTCTTTTATACAATACATTTTCATTTAGTTCTAGGGCTTATGAAGGAGCCATTAGAATCAAGGCAGCATGATCTGATGCATTCATTCTCTTATATACTAGAATTGCCATTTAAAAACATTAAAAGTGAAAAAAATCAATAATTGATAGTCTAACAGGACTAGCTGACTCAGCAACTAAGTCACCAATTTGCCTCATTTCTGGAAGAACTCCAGCATTTGATAATTAGATTTTTTCTAGAAGTTGAATTGTAAAAGCAGGTCAGTCCCCTTGGACTTTGTTTCCTCTTATATCGGGAGTCTTGGTCAGACAGCACAGTTGGCCTCCTCTCACATACTTCGAAGTCCATGAGATCTGGAAGAGTTTGCCAGTACTGTTTGGTTGGTGCTTGTTCATTTTGGGATAAAGAGACCTGGCCAGTCAGTCTTTGCATATGACAACTTTTTTATTTTTTTGTATTTTGTAACACTTTTATTAAGAGTAAACCCATATCAATATTCCTAAACTGTTAACAGTGGAGAACTGAAGGATCAAAGGAAGCACATTAAGAATCATATAAAACAGACAAAACCCCTTAAATTTTCTTACTTCCTTTACATAATATATTTAAGCAAAACTGAATTCTTTATTACACAAACATTTTTGCATATGTTCTCTTTATCTTTTTGTGCCTTATCTTTTATTTAACTTTCAGAAATTCTGCCTGGATAGCTTTATATTTTTGTGCTATCTCCAAGTTGTCTTAAGAACAGCCAATGCTTGATCATATTTTTTTAATCCTTGCCATCCTTGAGTCTATAGTACAGTGTTTCGGCATTTGACGGGTCTGTTTCAAGGGCCTCCAAACAACTGTCAATTGTTCTCGGCTAATTTGACATCTTCGGTTGACAAGCACCAGTATTCATCATGCAGCTTAAAGCTATAGGTTGCAGCTTTGATATTTCTGCTTTATCAATAGCAGCTTTTGAAACTTCCACACATCTTAAAAATTCACATATTTTTTAATGTCCATCTCCCAGTTGTGAGACTTAAAAATGTATTTACAATGTTTTTTATTTAAGTCTCCTGTTATTAATAATATTTTATCTACATTTTAAAAATTTATATCTGCTTCTGGGAACTCTCCATGATTGTCACCAGAGCCATCTTTTGGAAATATTTCCCAATTATCCCCTTCCTTCAATTTTCTGCATTCTGCAATAACTCACACTTTGGCAGGTTTTTTACCTTTCACTTCTACACTTTCCAGAATTCCTGCCATACCCATTCCTTTAAATATTATTTTTTCCCTTTCTTTTAATTATTTGACCAAATACCTGTGTTTCCTACCTAATTGTGCAGTTGGAATTGTTGTGATAAAGAACAGAGAACCATTTGTATTACAGCCTGCATTTGCCATGCTCCATAAACCCTCGGGTCGTGCTTATGATAGAAACTTTCATCTTCAAATTTTTCACCATAAATACTTTCTCTACTTGTCCCATTCTTATTTGAGAAGACTTTATCCTGAATCATAAGTCTTTTAAAATTTGATGGAATGGACATTCTTTGAAATGGAGAGGTTGCCCAGTGTTGGGTCCAATGCCTTCTTCTTCTGTACACAATGCACAGACCTTTTCCTCAGTTTGTGTACAATTCTAAGATAATTTGACCAACTTGCTTGCCTCTGATGTCCAAGTCAAAGAAGACTCAGTGGTTCCGGGGGTTGGAGGGCTTAGCTTGGGAGGATACGTGTGACATTTTGATTTGCAGATGTGTTTGGAAGTGGGTCTGGCAGCATTCTTAAACAAATATTTTGTTTCTGAACAAGGAGAGTTTTTGGTAAAACCATAGAGTAGGCTTTTATCTTCAGTGACCGTCTACCTTCCTCTCTATGCAACCTGAGCAAATTTTGCTCATTCCTACCCTGGCTAAACAGTATCTTCTGGCTTTCTGAGATACTTAGCTTGAAAGCCCTCGCTTCTTCATTATAGGATGCTTTAGCCCTTCTCTGCAGTGCCTCAGGCTCTATGCCTTGCCCATCTCTTTCAGTTTACCTCCAAACTCTATCTGCCTCAGTTCCAATCCCTAAGTGCTCTAATTTTCAGGCCAGAATGGGTGGCCACTACACATCAGATATTCTATAAGTCCTGTTAATACATTAGATTGCTAATATATTTTTTATCTCTCTTGGCTAATATAATGTCAGTCTAGTTAAAAAGGTATAAAATTAAAACATTTCAACAGATGAGTAGGAAGAGCCTTTACAGGCCATTTCTTTTATATTCATTCAATAATTGCCTGCTCCACAAATAACTAGAACTCATTTTGTGGATATGTTTATATTTCTTTTTCCTTCAAGACCTTTTAAAGAAACTATAATTGAGCAATTTGAGAGTTTTAAAAATAAAAAATAAATAAAAAATATTACTTTTACATATACTCTAAGTAAGTCTTTAGGACTGGAGGAGTCCCCAGAGGCTACACAGATTTTGTCTATTCGTTTTAGTAGACTTTAAGATAGAACCTAGTCTAATCATGTTACTTAAAAAGCCACGAAACAGAGATATGGGAAAGAGAAGTATTTATAAGGTCACAGAGACTGGTTACTGGCAGCATGGGAACCAGAACATAATTTTAATAAAATTGATGTGATGCATTTTATTTTCATAGAGATCAGTAGCTTTAAATATTCATTCTAAACTTTGGGGCTGTCTATATCTTGTTATAAAGATAATTCTTCTAACAACATTCTCTCATTTTTTTTTCTCATAAGCTGCATCTCTAATTTTCTTTGAAATCTAACTCAGATTCACTTTTATGTAAGAAGATGAGTGACTCTCTTACTACAAACTTATCTTACTTGACACCTCATCAGCTTTTCATTATATTTTTAGTATGTTTATGTTTAGCATGCACTCACTTATTTAAAATGGAAGTTACTGTGCCTAGTGTGTCTTATTTTTCCATAAATAAGCATTTTCCCTTTTCACTTCATTGAACCAATGGGCCACCTGAGTCTGAAAGCAGAAGCTGCAGTGGAGATTAAATGAGCAATCCTAGGCTGATTGCAATTGGAAGCAACTTCATCTGGTGTTCAGGAGGATGTAACATAAGGGAGGCTGTAACATTTTACTTATAGTGCGTTCAAAGCCAAAAAATCTGTAAATAAACAGTCAGGAGGTATGAAAAGATGGTTGTAAAGAGAAAAAAAGTACAAGAGTTTTAAAGACACGAGGGAAACGGTATTTAATTTAGATCAACCTTCTGTCTCTGCTTTTTATATACTTGCTGTGAATTCAGGAAGATGAGCTCCCAATTTGTGTCTAGGTAGCTGTGTGTTCAGAGTACTCCTAAATTTTTGCCCTTCATCTGATCTCTATAATGCCCTGAAAGCACCCAGGCTTCCTGGAAAATCTCAGATTTGCTCCTTGGGAGTTTATTTCTCTCTGGTGCAATCTGATTCACCATGATATTTATAGTGAATGTTTTGATTTTGTACTGGTGACTTGGGCTCACAGTGCATTTTTCTAGATGGTGTTGTCATGAAATGTGACTTGCAAAGCTATTTAAAGGCTAAAGCAGACTTAAATTTTATTTTTCTTTTAGGCAAGTATCAAGATCAAAGGCTGCACTATTTCTTAATAACTTTTTCTACCTCTCCTTGTCTCTGCTAGATCCTAACAAGGATTTTGATACTTGAAAATTAGTAGAAAAAAACATCAGAAAAAATAAGATACAGCATTTCACTCCCCTATCATTAACTGAGGGCACACATTTTAGCCTCTTTCTCAGAGATATCAGGAGTGAAAGTCAGTCTGATTTAAATGTATTATTGAAAGGATTGAGGACCCCCATTTTTCACTTCTGAAATATATAGTGTACAGGAGATATTGTGCAGCAAATGAGGTTCTCTGTTTCATTTTCTTATTTCTTTCTATTCCTTTGGGTGGCATAATAAAGGCAGGAACTTTGTCTAACAAAGCTCAATATTAATGAGATAGCTTGTTTTCCTTTTCTTTCTTTTTTCTTTTGTAGATACTCTGTTATGAAGAATCTGACTGACCTAAACTTACACCTAGAATGCTCAATAAGTATTATGCACTAGGTTTTCAGGACAAAGCCAAGAATGGTGGTCATTGTAAATTCAGGAAGCCTCCAGGATGGAGCCCGGACATTCTGGGGAAGTCAGAGGGGTTGAAAAAACAGATGAATGAAGGAGGGAAGAAATAAGAGGAAGGGAGGCAAAAGAGGGAAGGACACCAAGATGCTCAACCCAGGCAGACTTTAAACCAGTGATTTTCAACAAGGGGCAATTTTGCCCCATTTTCGTTTGGCAGTGAATGAGATTTGACCATTTCTGGAGTCATATTTGCCTGCTACAATTTGGGATTAGATAATCCTGGTGACTAGCAAATAAAGTCAGGAATGCCCCTAACCACTCCCTGACGTATAGGACAACCCCCACAAAAAAAGATTCATCTTGCCCAAAATGTCAATAGTGCTGGGGCTGAAAAACCTTCTCTAAACCAACTGAGAAGGAACTCAGTGGAAAAGCTATGTCTTGCAACCGCTTCTGCACATGTATGCATGATCAGCTAATGGTAGTTGTTTTCTTTCTGGTAATGTACTGTACCTACAAGCTGTACCAGACACTGTGGGCACAGCTGAGGTTTAACATTAGGTTTCACCTCCATCCATTTCTTAACTGAGACTCTATACGTAAACATAATTATATATATTTTTTTTCTACTTGACATGTTAAATTTCTTTAGTCTTCCTAGGTTATGTCTTTAGTAGTTCTACTTCTGGCCCTTTATCTCAGAAGAAATATATTTTTTAAAAAGAACAATTCTTGAATCACTGATTTATTCATGTCATCAAGGCATTGTTGTAGATTCTTCAGATACATCAGTACATCAGTGAACAAAATAAAACAAAGTTTCTAGCTTACATAGTAGCAGGGAAGACAGACAATAAACAATAAACATTATAGTTAAATAGAGGATATAATATGTTACAGAGATTTTTTAAGAAAAGAAAAAAAGTAAGGTAGGGAAGGAGGAACAGGTGGTGTGGAGTATTAGCAGCATAATGAGGGAAGACCTCGTTGACAAAGTGACACAAGGTACAGAGGTGAAGCAGGGAGGAAATGGTTCTGTGCATTCTTGTTTTCCTTTCAAATGCTAACCTTTGGTAAAGAAGCTGTACATGCAGTGATGAGTCCAATAATCCTGAGTGCATCCAGCAAATTTTCTTTCATGGAAGCTTGTATCCAGGAGCAGTTTTTAAAAACAGCGTTGCCAATCCAATTTGTGAATTGGTTCACTGGGCTGACGTTTAAAATGTAGGTCATCTGGAAACGGAAAGATAGGTTATGGTTCAATAATTTATTGAGGCCTCTGTGGTTATTTAGCCAGCACGGTATCTGTTATCACTCTTGCTATGCAGTCATAAATAGCACACATCGTAACTTTAAGCCATGTAGCCTTCATTTATTCACTCATTTCAGAGAAGTTTTTAAATACTTATAAAGGGCAGTGCACTGTGTACACAGACATGGAAGGCAGAGTGCTGACATGTACAGAGCTCATGTTCAGAAGAAGTAGACATTTCTTCTTAGAGTGTAGTAAGGTGTAATCAAGAGAGAAATCAAACGTCATAAAAATACAGGCATGCCTGCTTTTATTGCACTTCACTTTATTGCACTTTGCAGATACTGCATTTTTTACAAATTGAAGGTTTGTGTTGACCAAGTATATTGGCTCCATTTTTCCAACAGTCCCAGATGATGGTTAGCATTTTTTTTTTTATCAATAAAGTATTTTTAAATTAAGCTATCTCTATTTTTATACATAATGCTACCATACACTTAATAGACTACAGTATAGTGTAAACCTAACTTTTATATGTACTGGGAAGCAAAACATTCGTGTGACTCGCTGCGATATCAGCTTTACTGAGGTGCTCTGAAACCGAACATACATTATCTTTGAGGTCTGCCTGGACAGAGGACCAAGTAAAAGAAATCAGAGCTGAAGTCACTGAAGAGGCAACACGGACAAGATGGCATTTGAAAAAATCTTAACTGATGCGTATAGATGAAATAGGAAGAAAGGGGATGTGGGGAGAGTATTCCCAGAGGACAACGAGGCAGTAGAGATGGGAAGCAATCAAAAAGCGTTTTGGAAGCTGTAGATTAAGCATACATTGTGCTGTGACCACAAGTAAATTTTCGCTTAAAGCTGTTAAGAGCCTGATGTGTTCAGACCATAGAAACTGGGACAACTAAATTTCCTGGCCCATCTCTCAGTTCCAAAATGAGGACCAGTACATCAGTAAGGTTATGGCATTATTTTGGAAGGGTTGGATTTTCTTCATAATATTTTCCTAATGTGGACTTAAAATTTTCCCTTGAAGATCCTTGTCTAATTGAAAGACCTCACCAGTCTGAAACCTTGCTTCCAAGGAACTCGTGCTTATCTGATCCTTACCAAAATCCTGAAGTCCACTTTGCAGTGAACCCTCCACATTTGAAAATCTTCCCCTCAAATTGGTCTCCTCCTATTCCTCCTGGACACTGTGTGTTACCAAAATTATTACTCTTCTACTTTGCAACTGTGGTCGATTTTTTCATTGTTAAGCTGAAAATAACTGCTTAAAAAAGGAAATTATGTATTAACTTAAAAGACTAATAACTATGATACCATAAAACAATTGCTTGAAATTTTGGTACATTGCAAACCTAATTTTGAAAATGTAGGAGTCAAGATACTCTACATGAGGCAAAATATATGCTCAAAATTTAATAGCATACATTACCTTGCCTGTCTCATAACTATAAATAGACACAGTCTTCAGAACTGAGCTATTTAATCAGAGTGAATACTTATTGATCATTTATTAAAGCTTCCAGGCACTTTACTTGGTTTTTTAGCATTGTTACTTTATTTTAAGAAGTAACTATGTGAAATAGAAATTATTATTGTGGACAGATGGAGAAACTGAGATTCAGAGAGATTAAGGGACCCAACTATGGTCTAATTAAGGAACGGATGCAAGCCATTTGAAGACCTGTTTCTTGATAAAGAAACTTTGGAAAAATGGGACCTGCTTGCTCACTCTGTGATGCTAGCAAAAAATATTCTTGCACCTCTACTTAAGAAGTGAGATACTCTAACTTGTAGAGAGGTAGCTTCCTTATTTTTACCTCTCTCTCTCTCTCTCTCTCTCATTTATCTATCATCTATCTATCTATCTATCTATCTATCTATCTATCTATCTATCATCTATCTATCTATCTATCTATCTATCTATCTATCTATCATCTATCATCATCTATCTATCTATCATCTATCATCATTATCTATCATCTATCTTCTATTATCTAATCTATCGTTTATCATCTATCATCTCTAACCAGAGGAAATTGATTTCATTTAAATGCAATCTATCAAAGTAGAAATAGCTTTGTACAATTTTATGTTGCTTTTTAAAAAATTTAAAAAGTAATAGTACATCTTAGTGTCTCTCTGGATTTTACTGTTGGTTTCACATAATGCACTACAATGTCTGTTTAAAAGAACATATTGCAGAAATTCACAATTGTACATTACCTTAAAAGTTACTTTCATTAAGAAGGTTTTAAAATTTTTGTTTAAATATTTTTATAATGAGGTAAATGGAAGTAAAAATTTAAAGGTAAAGTACTACCCAATTAGCCTTTGTTGCCGGTTTTTTTTTTTTTTTAATTTAAAACTGTTTATTGGTCTATAGCCATGCTACCCTGAACGTGCCTGATCTCATATGATCTTGGAAGCTAAGTAGGTCAGGCCTGTTTAGTACTTGGATGGGAGACCTAGAAAGACCAGGTGCTGTAAGCGTTAAAAAAAAGTTAATAAAATGAATTTGTTTATGTAGTGCATATATTGTCAATATTTTCTACTAGACGAGTATAACATGAACAGAAAAGCATGTTCTGGTACATAAAATATAATTAGAGAATTTATTGTGGATATTGAACATTATTATGTTTCCAAGTGTTACAGAACTTCTTCTCAGTTTTGCTGCACTTTAAGAATTATTTTTGAAAAAGTGTTTAACTTAATGGTAAGGTATTGACACAGTTCACACAAGGGTTTGAGAAGAACATACTTTCTATACAAGTGAGGCCCTGAAACTTCAAAGCTGAGGTCATAGTTTGTATCAGTATGATAAATATTCACTATTTTATTGTATAGATTGTTATGAAAAATTATAGTAATATTTTACTGATAACAAATCTAACAAGACAGTATATTAAGGAATACCAAATTTATATGTGTGTTTTAGAAGATAGTACTGTAAAAGATTGTGATAATTTTAAAATACTGTGATCATAACATATTATGTCAATAAGTTTTTTTTTTTGATTCAAAACAGTGAAAGTTATCCTTTTGGTAAATGTGAGGTGCTACTTATTTACAATATTGTTTGAACAAAAGAATGATGTTTTACTGAAAATCAGACTTTACATTTTAAGCTTTAGATGTTCTGTTTTATATCAGTTATGTTTCAGATAATCAAGTAACTTTTTTTGAAGTAAATATGTTTTTTGAAACATTTTTAGAATATTTTTAACTTATCAGACTCTTAACTTAAAATTAACAATGCTTTTATAACCTCTCGTATCTTGACTATATCAATTTTCTTAAACGTTTTAAAGTAATGAGGCTAAACCTAGACTAGTGGGTTTGCCTTTATACTATCAGCTTTAACAACACATTAACTTAACATCTATATATTATTTAGGTTTAAAAATGGTTTTGGCTTCATGAATGAGAGTAGTTATAACTACATGTTAAAATGACACACACATTTTCATGTTTGATTACTAACTGGAGGAAAGAACATGTTTATTCTTCCTGCTCTATTTCTTAAAAGTATCCATTTTTCTTCCCTTTGATAAAGAGAGCTTCATGCTGGCTTCACACTGCAATGCATGCACCAGCTCTTCCAATGTGAACAGAGACTTTCTGTTTTCTTTTATCTTGCTGTGATCGTATGACTCAACTTAGTGTGTCTATCATATCCTCCAACCACAAAGAGTTTGTCTCCCAGGGCGCATACAGCAACAGCATCTTGAGAAACACTCAGAGGTGCCACAGTTGACCATGAATCATTTTTTGGATCATACCCTGGGCTCCGGTGGAGTGACTGCGGCTTGGGAGCCTTCAGACACAGAAAGGGAGAGACTGAGTTTTGTGGTTTCAAGAGGAAGGCTGGAGAAACAGCTGCCATTGTCTCTGGCAGATGGACACCATTCTTCCTGCACTGTTAGTTTCCTTATTTTAAACAAAAAGATTTGCCTCTTATGTTCGTTGACATTTCTCAGTGCACCCAGGATAACATTTAGGTCTACCTTGGGGTGTGAAGAATAACGTTTTTAAAGATTTTGATTTAAGAAAAAGAGAGAGAGAGAGAGGGAGAGAGAGAAGCAGACTTAGGTTTCCCGAAAACTAGACTTTACCAGCAAATTACTTCATACTCTTTTTTAATATATATATCACTTGTTATATTATTGTATTTTAATTTTTCAGTTTACCTATTCTGACTCCTTCCCCTTACCTCCAGTTGATAAACTTTTTAAGGACAGAAACTATGTCTTCTTTAATTTTGTGTCACGAGACTCCTCATATTTCAAACAATGTCTGGTAGATAATAAGCATTCAATCAACACCTCAAAAATTGCTGGCTTACTTGATTGATAGTGTATACTGTCTTTTAAAAATCAGATCTCCCAGGCCCAAATTTGCAACTGTTTGGTAGTAGAATAATTGTAGAATTCCACATTTTATGGTATTATCTTTGCCTAACGTCACAAATAGAGATCCATTATTCTTCTAGATCTGATATTTCATGCTGACCTGTATACTAAGTCTGTATGTAGGCTTAATGGTAAGAGCACATTTACAATAAGCTTTTTAAAATTCTTTTTTACATTTTCTAGAGGCAGGTGAGATGTAGACTTTTTTTTTAACTGGAATTTTTACTTAATTTTTTTCCTTCTAATTATACTTAGGTTGACTTTGTAGTAAGTTTGTATTTGACAAAGCACTTTGTAGAAGATAAGATAGATATTTTCCCTCAGAGTGCAAATTTTCTAAAAGATGATAAGCTTTTACTTCGTCTTTTTCCTTAAAGTCTTTTTTTTTTCTCCTGTATCTAGGTCAGCATTTATTAAATCATTAGGAAGAAAATTTAGGTCATCTTTTTAATGTGCATTGACTTCGTTACCTTTTGTTTCTAAGTAGCCACTTGAACTAGATTTATTGATGAAAGTGAATGGCTCAGTCTCTCATTAAGCCATGTAGCACAGAACAGTGAGAAAAATTTGCAAAGTCTAGTTATGCTATGTTGCTCCTTTCTCCCCTTTGTCATCTTTGATTCTGAACTTTTTCTTCAGATAGTGAGGTCTTGTTGGACCAGGGCTGTGTGTGATTGACTTGCTTGGAACAGATGGACCTAGAAGATGGTCTTCTGTTGAAAACTATGTATCAGAATTCTGTGGGGATGATTCTGGAGTCATGATGGTGTTTGAATATCTTCCCTAAATTAAAAGGACACATTAACAAATCCCATGTTAGTGGGTAATAAAAATGAACAACAGTGGCACACTGTGTTCATTGGACAGTTTGAAATTGCGTATGTAATGCCTGCGGTAGTTTCACAGCATAAAATAGGATAGCAGTGTTGTGTGCAGTCTTCACAGAAACTTTTCTTTTGCTTTCACATTAATCACAAACTTATTTCTAAATGATAATTCAAGTAATTCTTTAAATTTGTTGGAATGATTCTTTTAGAAGTCTTATTGGTCACAGAATATCTCTGTTCTAGATGCTGTGATAGTTTGATGCAATACAAATGCCCCCTTATTCTAGCTGACAGTCTTTCTGAAAAATTATGGCTGCACTATCCAGAGATCTTACAGAATTTTGACTGTTAACAGTTTTCCACTGTTTTTGTTTTATCTAGTCAATTTGAATTTCAGCAAAAACTCAGCTGAATAAGACATTTTATGTAAATTTTATTTGATCTTGTTTATATTGTTATTTTTAATGAGGCAGATTCTTAAATCCACCAACTCAAACTAATATGGTAGAAAGGAGATGCACCCTAGCACCATCAGCTTTTCCTGTTCTAGGGGATTATGTTCTTAAACAGCCTACATTATTGTTTGTTGAACAAGCCTATGTTATTTACTTGTGCAACTTTTGAAAATGGTTCTGATTTCCTGACATCGCCTTGGGAGTCTGTAGCAGGGCTGCAGCAGAACAGCAAGAATCTCCTGCCTTTCTTCCTCGTATGCAGCATTTTCTCTTCCTCCTCTGTGGCTGTACTCTTCACTGCTATCTTGTCCCTATTTCTGATTTTTTGTCACCTCTATACTGTGAACAGACTTACTGGTTTTATTTTCATAGATTTTTATTTTCATAGATTTTTATTTCACATGCCACATTTCTCGTATCCTCTTTGGGAAATCATACCCATCCTTCAAGGAAAGCCATCTTCTACTGCAGCCCTTCCCCAAACACTGAAATAGAGGTCTCTTCCTCTGGTCGTCTCTAGCATTATTGTCGGTACTGTTTTTATCGCAGCCATTCTCTCTTCCTTATTAGGATAATTTCTGCTCATCTTATGTCTCCTGCTAGTCTGTGAGCTCCTGGAAGCTGGAAACTGTGTCCTTATTTACTCTAGAGTGCACATGTTAGTTTGTGAGACAAAATAGGAGACTGATTATTTCTTGAGTGCATGAATATAGTACCTTAGGGACTATGTACTCATATTAGCAAGTTGCATCCCCTCAGCCTGAATCTCTTTCTTTCACCTCAGATTCTATAGGTGGCAGACCCAACACAGAGATGGAAGATCTCTCCTGTATCTGGCTTCAGCTGACCAGAGTCTTGCCATCAAGGGCCCTGAGAAAAGGAAGCCACATCCAAGACGTGGGACAAAAAAAAAAACAAAAAAAAAAAAACAAAACAAAAAACAGTTAATTTTGATCTCTATAATACATTGTTTATTGGTTTCAGTGCCTATCTCATGGAAATGAAATATTTATTTTCCTATTCTCTAATTTTTGGAATTTAGACAATGTGCTTATATAAGAACAGAACAGAAAAAAAAACACTTCTCTTATTTTTTAATGAAAATTTGACTGCATTACAGAGATATTATCGTTTGATTTCACAGGAGAATAAAAATCTTAATTATTAGTCTGTGAAATGTCTCCAAGCAAAAATTTTCCTACAATCTCATTAAATATAATTTCCTTAAGTTCTAAATTCTAATTTAGCTAAGCAAAGGCAATGTACTCATATAACTGCAAAAGTTTAACATATTCAGAAGAGTAATAAAAAAATACTAAAAACCCAAGCAATTCATCCAAAGTTGCAAGTAATAAATGCAAAACTATTGCTGTCAAAAATGCAATTATAGGTATCAATCCAGGGGTAAACATGTGAGAAGGTTGCAATGTCTAAGATCCCTTTTAAGAGTAAAGCCTACACACTACTGGGTGTGTAGTATGGGATGTTAAAAGATGTTGCATGGGACTCTCATGGCATCCTTGTACTGAACCCCAGGAAGAGCCCTTCTCAGTTAGTCCTGAAGATTTACCTTATGCTGAGAGTAGGACAGAAAGCATTATTGTTAGAAAAAGAACTTCAGGGTGACAGAAGACAAGACTCAGATTATAAAACAAAAAAGCAGAGTGTAGTAATACATATTTGAGACAGCCAACTTCTATAGAAATTCATTAAATTGAGTGCATCTATGTATGGGGACTTAGAATAAGTATGTTAGCAGAGACAATAACAAAAATCCCTGTTAAGAGAACATCTAGGACATGAGACAAGAAAACCTCAGACATGCAGAGAAAAGTAGACAATGTAGAAAACTGAACCATAGTGGAGACAAGCCCAAGAGCTGCACCTAAGGATTTGCCCTGTTTCTTTTGAAAGACAAAATGAAGCTCGAGAACCTGAATTAACATATTTTAGATGTTTCTATAGATTTATACCTAAAGTAACTCTATGTTTTTTTTTTTTTTTTTGTCAGTGATGGATTTACTCTTTTTCAGCAATCATTATGTTGTACTCATAAAATCTCAGTATAAAGAACTATTTAGTAGGGATAGAACTTGCTGACAATTTGAATTAAGATTTTTGTGAGTGGGTAAAACTAGGGGTAGCAGATTCACAAATATAATTCATCTCACAATTAAAATGTACAATAAAGATGCAATTTCTTTATTACATCCACAACCAATTGGCCTTCTTCCAAGACCTCTATTTACTAATTAGCAAGAAAAAATTTAAATGCCTTATGTGGTTTAAAGCTTAATTGAATCTGGTAATTTAAATTGTTCATTTACAAAATAGTCTGAATTTCTAGGATAAAAATGCCCAGTTGTTCTGTAGCTTTCCTTTCTCGATGCTTTGTTTTCTAAGGTGTATGGAGAAGGGATGTGCCTTATGCAGCCTTGTGGAGGTGGGGATGATCAGGGTCCTCAAATTAGATGTTCCTTTTTGACTTGACACTGCTTGCTTGCTGTCATACACAGCTAAATTTTGTGGCCAGACTAATTCTCATTTTGGGTTGGGATCCTATGGTCTTGGTGATGAAATTGGCCTGGTATTACTTAGGCCCTTATTGGAGATGGAGTACGCTCTCAGGTCTGGTAACATATTGCATTTGGCCTTGACCTTGGTGTTCTGTATCATAGCTCTTTCTACAAAGTCCTTTGTGATAAGTCTGCCAGGAAGCATCTTTTTTACTCTTCAGCCTAAATTTTTAACAAATTCTCCATAAGCCAACTGGGTACTAAGGCTGATTCAGGGAGGGCTAATTCTCAAGTCTTTCTATCCCCACTTGTTCTCTATTTTGCTAGCTCATTGAAGTAGCCACACAACAGATAGATGGTGGAATAGGTCAGCTCTTACCTGAATTCTTTTAGAGAGTCAAGATAATAGCCTGTTTCTGACCATTCTCCCTGTCTGGGACAAATCACCAAAGGGAAATATCAGGATCCTTGTTAGGCCACTTTACTCTTCCACAAGCTCTCATTTTCTTTCTACCGTCGCTGGGCCTGGAATCTGACCTTCCTTGTATTTGACCTTTACTTTTCTTATATCTTATTTTTTCTTTTGATTCTAGGCAAGACTTACTGGAGGACAAAGTTATCTTCTCTATATTTTAGAAAGACTGTGTGGTCTCACTCCTTTTGGATTGGTGACTGATTTCTTAAAGAAGGTTGGAATTAAATTACTTAGAAAATCATCTCAACATAATAGCTAGATTTTGCTGCTGTATCCTAGTCTAAACATTAGAATTTTCCCATTCTTTTTGCATTTTTAATCATTATCTGTACATTTTCTCCCACCCTACAATAGAAACCAAATGCTCTAGGCAATGTACTTAGAAAGACAAAGCAGAAAGTATATTAATTTTTAAAATATTACATTTACTATACAGTACTACACCCCTCCCCTCAAGCCACAGATAAAGTTACTTCCATAAACTTATTTCCATCTGAGTGTGCCTCAGGTTACAACGCAACAGCAGCACTGCTAAGGCAGATCTGATGGTTCCAGCTTAACAACACATTTCTTGGGAGAAATCCTATGATTTAACATCATCTACCAAAAAACAAAACAAATAAAATGACAAAAACCTCTGTGTGTTCCTACACATGTACCTATATACATATACATACATACACACATATTTAACTTTAAACTTATTTAAAAATTTTTTTTAGTTTATTTATTTGATTGATTTAAAAAGAATGTGGATTCCAAATTACCTTTGTACTCTGAGAATTCTGTAAGAAATAATCAATTTAAAAGCACTTATAAGATGCTACAGTTATACTGTATTAACTTATATTGTTTAAACATTGCAAATTGTTTCCCCATAACATTAGTTAATTATCTTTACACTTATCCTGGTATTTTCACAAATTCAATGCTTCCTTGTCATTTAATTCTAAGGAAACAGTGAGAGAGAGTGATCATAGCACATTGACTAATATGGAAAATCATGGTTGTATTTTTGAGTGAAAAAGTGGTTTGGCTTTTCCTTCTGGTTGCAACTCAGAACATGATCTGAATTTCTCTATGTTAAGCAAACATTTTTAATGACATAAATGATATATGTTTAAGCAGTCTGTGATTTCAAATATTTGAAAAGAAAATGATTGCTGTTGAAATGCTAAAGGTTAAGCTCCTTAACACTGAACTTCCAAATTTAAGTTTTTTATTTTCAGTTGTAGGTAGCAAAGCAATTTTTGAATATGTATATCATATCATGGGTCCATATATTCATATTTCTAACACGTTTTCATTCGCTCGATATCAGATACATTATCCTATGAAAAGTTGCCTCTTAGTTATAAAACTTCCAAGAAGTTCTCTAGATTTGAAATCATACATCTGGTGGTATTTAACCCTAACTTCATCAATCTGCTAAAAAATGAAATGTCCCTAGAATCCCTTCTGTTCACGTTGGAAGAGACTTGAGTGATCATCTATGCTTTCTAACATAAAGGTCATTCTCCTGCTCTTTGGAGATCACAAGAGCAAAAGAAAGACTTTTACCTTTATTTAAATATCTGTGAATATAACACCATCTTATACAATCTGGGATATTTTATCTTCCTGATTCTACCTGCTTTAACTATAGCTTAAAAGGACGCTTTTATTATATTTAGCTCTTTTGACTTGAAAATTTTAGCTTTTTGGCCATTATTTTAGTTCCATTATTTTTTAATTGAATTTTTCATTACGTATCTCTTTCTCTTTTCATCATTAACTGTTAGAGTTTATCAGAAAGCTTCCTATGCAAAAATAAAAAAGTTTTACTGGCAGGCAAAATGATTTTCCTGATTTTTACAAAGCTATACTTAAAGCTGTTTTTGGAAACATTGGGGAAAAAAAATTTTTTTTTCTGAATCATTATTAGCATGATGTAATTATTAGAAAGGTACAGGTATCTATGTGTAGTGCTCGGCTATAGATTTCAGAGATAGCTTTTCTGTTATTTCTCTTTTTTGTTGATAATGGCTAGCCTCTTAAAATTCAGTTTTTCAAATACTCCTTTTAAAAAAATTATATAAAAATGAATTATATACCCAGAATTTTAAAATAGTGATTATCTCTGTTGGTCTTTACGGAAGATATTTCATGTTCTTTTTGCCTCTCTGTGTTTTTTAATTTTCTGCAAAAAACAAAAACTAAAAATCACGCAGTCATAGTTCTAAAAAGCGATCAGTATATTCATTTCACATAACCTACATATTATTGATGTTTATCCAATTAAACAATCATGCTTTTAGTCTGGCTATCTTTTACTGTGGTTTCTTATTCCTAAAATTTAGAGACCTCATAAATTTCTCTTTCCTGAGGGGCCATATCCAGAGAATGCCAACAGAAACCATTAACATGTTCATTCATTTGGCTATTTGGCCACCTGTTGTTATTGACACATTTTTAAAATCTGAACTAAATTTAATTCAAGACTGCCAGGAGATTTTCTCTGATACCCAAATATTGACATTTGAATAAATACAGAATCCAATTGTTCTTAGTGTTTCTGTCTATGCTGTGACTGCTCCACCTTCGACATCAAAAGTCTTATTTTCAGGGTTGTTTTGGCATCTGGATGCATCTTAAAATGCTAGAAATAGGTTGGAAAGGAAAATCCGACTGTTTTTATTAGTCCTTTTTCTTCCTTCATGACAGGAGAGCACACTGCCATTTTTCCCTTTGGGCTGTAAGAAGAGATCCTTTGGAATTCATAGCATACTTCGGCATTTCCTTTATTTATATTCTTGCTCAGTGCCAGACCTAGATAGTTGCAGAGGATGATGTGGCTCCATGACCTTAGATGAAATTAATACTTTTTGTAAGATGGAAGGGTGAGTAAATAAGTGAGAGACCTGCCAATCATGAAAACTCTGCCCAGTGGTTCAGGATTATGACACCGTTTAGTGCCAGTCAGATCACGCTCATAACAGCATGCTGAAATGTGGGCATATCCCTTTACAGGGAATGTACAAGCCGCAACACATGCATGTGGGACCATCACAGCAGCAGTGAAGCATTTTTGTGACATCTGCTATGTTTTGGGCACCTGCGTCAGTCTGTACCCAGCTTATATCACTAAAAGATAAATATTGTTATTGCATTCTTTGTGGATTAGAAGACTGAAGCTTAGAGACTTTACTTGCTTAAAGTTATATATATATACAGTGTAGGTGCAAATGAAAACTTTGATTTTTCTGACTTTGATGCCCCTGCTCGAAGTCCTGTGGGAAACTACTCTTTACAGTATTCTGACAAGAGAAAGGAATTAGGGTTGTGGCCTATGAGAAAGGACTGAAGAAACCATTGTGGAGGTCAGGGGAGAGGGGTGGGGTTGTGGAGGGAGTAGAACTAAGAAGAAAACTTGTGATGGGAGGAATGGAAGCTGCCATCAAATACTTTGAGGGCGATGTGGAAGAATGGTTAGATGCGTTTTTTGTTTTTATGATTTCAAAATAAGTTAAAGCATTATTGGGTGGAAGTCACTGAGCCATAGATCTAAGAAAGGTCTACCTAAGTCTCAGTGGTATACAGAATAGGGTTGTTTTTGGAAGAGTGAGATTTCCATCTCTTGAGGTGCTGCAGAATGGCAGGGACAGAGTGAGAAATATGCATTAGATGCATGTTCGGGTCCTTTTAAAAATTCCTCTCAAAAGTGAAATATGTGCATAAACACACTTTGTAGCTTAGAGAAAACTGAACTGGAAACTCCTACATTTTAATAGGATTTATACTTAGATCTGCTCTCCCAGTAATAATGAGAGTAAACCACATGCATTATCTTCTTCATTTTCCTGAGTGTTCAAAGGTATGAACTTATGAGATCTTTTGTTTGTCAGGGTGTCCTGGGTCTGTTAGGAGAAAACTAAATGATTCTTCTTCCTAACATAGTCTTTTACTCTGGAGTTATTATGTGCTAAGTTCAGCATCTAGTGTAGCTGCTGAACAGAGTGGACGAAAGCTGTGTTCATACTGAGAGACAAACTCTGAAGGTTGCTCTTTGTTATTGTTTCTGAGGTGGAAATAATCTTATCACTTCAGCAAGGGCGTAAGAAGCAAATGTTGGCATTCCTGTGGTGCATCCAAGCTTCAGGTAGGCAGTAGCGACTTGGGACATTTCCTTTTAGCAACAAAATGCATTGGAGAATATCCCACATTCTCAATGCATCTCTGGTCAGGATTTCCTGATTGGTGCACCATCTTGTTTTTAGTTTAGAGAGCATAAATCCAGAAGTTGTGTGAATTGCCTAGCACTCAGCATAGCAGTCTAAGAGTGATGGCTTTGGAAAGCACTGACCATGTCGAACTTGAGAAGATAAAAGCAGGGCTTCCCAAAACTGATCACAACTTAACAATGTTGCAGTAACATGGCACTGAATCATTTACTCAGATTAATTATTTGAAGCTCAGTGATAAGATCTTCTCTTCAGAAGCTCTTTTTAATCATAACTAAAGACAAATAATGAAAGACCATGAAGCAGTTTTAGTTCCAATACTGTCTGGAATGTTCATTGGAGTCAAAAAGAGGTTATGTAAAGATGACCTTGGGTAGGAGCAGGGCACCTTGAAATCTGAAGAGAAGGGCAGTGACATCACTTAACTTCTTCTAGAGTGAGGCAAATATAACTGATGTCAGTTTAATATTATTTTTCATTATCTTGTTAATGTTTAATTTTCATTTTTTACCAAAGTATTTGCTGTATGCAATTTAAAAAGATGAACAATATTACAAGTCTTGCCTTATCCTCCCACCATCTCATTTTTCCTCCCCAAGTATAATCATTTTCAATTCTTTTAGTAATTGCTTCCAGTAATTACTTATATGTTTCTAACAGTATGCTTATTCCACTACATCATCATATTTTATGTTTTAGGTGTTATCTATTGACTGTAAAAGATGAGGATTTTGCTTTTTACTACCTCTCTTTATGCATGGACATATTTGTTCTTCCTGAAAATTTGCAAAATAGCTTTATGGTTAAGTGCACATTCAAGGTTTTCATTATTTTGTGCTTGAAAATGTTCACTGCTAAGTGTATTTTTTGTGCAAAATTTTATTTTTGCCAGAAATTTATTACCTTTTATTCCTTCTGGTTGAGATTTCCTACATCATCTAACAGCTCTGTTAAAATAACTGTCAATTCTGTTTTCCACATACTGTCCTTTCTGCTTAGCCATGGTCCTGGGACTTACCTTGAATTTCAGCTCCTGCTTCTTGGATTTCACATCTTGATCTTTTTGGTTTAATTCTTTGGTTTGATGGAGCACAACCTCCAAGCAATCTCCTTAAAAAAAAGGTTCTTAGAACCTACATCTTTGGACAACTCGGATGTCTGAAAATGTGTTTATTACATTTTAATGCTTGATTGATATTGATTTGGATTTGAAAAAGTTGTGCTCTCTCCAAGGGAGGACTGAAATGTAAGAGTCCATGATCCCTGACAAAATTGTCCCATCTAGTTTGCGTTTAGAAAGAGAGTGGCCTGAGGGTAAATTCTGGGCTTACTGGCAGCAGCTTCTCTGGGTATCACTAGGACAAAGTGAATTCATTTTTATTACTTAAAAACACTGGCATTATTTGAAAAGATACTGGTGTGCTGTTATCTCACTGGGTAGGAGTATTACATATCCGTTGGTGGGTAATTTTCTATCTATTGTTGAAAGGAAATGGATCATGTCAGGCCATGGTTTTGTATGTGACCCAAATAAAACATGTGCCTCCTGTTTTAGAAAAGAAATGCACAGGTAGAAAGATTATGTGCTCTAATTCAGAGACTCTTAAACTGAAGTTTTCTGCAGGTCATCTTTGTGGGTCCCTAAATTCTGTGAATGTGGGTCCAAATTTTATTTTGTGCTATGTAGATACTCTAAGCTTCAATGACCTAATAATTAGGTGGAGATAATATTACTGCCTCCTCATATGGTGGTTAATAATATTAATACCTCCTCATATTGTGGTTGTGATTTAAAGAGACCAGGACACAAAGAAGTTAAGAAAAATTAAACTCTAATCCTCCTTTTTCCTTTATTTAATGGATGGAGAAACAAATCCCATAGAGGTTAGGTATTATTTTGGTGTAACATGTGCTTTTATTTTATTTTTAAATTTATTTTTTATTATAGTTGGCATACAATATTATGTTAATTTCAGATGTACAACATAGTGGTAACATTTATATATCTTAGAAAGTGATCACCACAATAAGTCTAGAAACCATCTGCCACTATCCATAGTTTTTGTGATATTGTTGACTCTATTTCCTCTGCTGTACATTACACCTCTGTGACTTATAGTATAACTGGAAGTTTGTACTTCTTAATCTTCCCCTTTTCTGCCTCACTCCTCCCTCTCCTCTCTGGCAACCATCAGTTTGCTCTCTGTATCTATGAATTTGTTGCTGCTTTGTTTTTTTTTGTTGTTGTTTGTTTATTTTCTTTTTTAGATTCCACATATAAGTGAAATCATATGGTATTTGTCTTTCTCTGTTCAACTTATTTCACTTAATATAATACCCTCTAGGTCTATCCATGTTGTCACAAATGATAAGATGTCATCCTTTTATACAGCTAGGTAATTTTCCATTGTATATATGTACCATATCTTCTTTATTCATTCATCTATCAGTCATCTTGGTTGCTTTCATATCTTGGCTATTGTCTATCAGTGAACATAGGAGTGAATATACCTTTTCAAATTCTTGTCTTAATTTTCTTCAGATAAATACCCAGAAGTGAAATTTCAGGGTCACATGGTAGCTCTATTTCAATTTTTTGGAGGAATCTTTGTATTATTCCATAGTGGCTGCACTAGCTTACAATCTCCCTATAACCTGTGCTGTTAGCACAGCTGAGTCCAAAGCACTGGTTTCCTGACTCCTTGACTGGGAGTCTGCCCATATCAGTTCTAGAGAAGGTTGTTTTTGAGCCTTATCTATCATTATTGGTCATCTGTTTTTCTGAGATTCATTGTCTATGATTAAATGTGACTGAAAGAGGGCTGGCTCTGAGATCAGACATTGTCAATGGAGCAGCATTTATTATTATCATTACTCATTTTTGTCATCTGGTCATGAGAAACATGTGGCAATGGATTTGTCAATGCAGAGGCCAAATCTTGGATTGTATTATTTGACACAAGCGTACACTGGGGCCTTCATACAACTATGATGGAAGAATAAACATTTTGTAAAGTACTTTTGAACAAGGAAATCATGATCTTTATTTACTTGACTTCTTGAAAAATCAGTTAATGTACTATGTGGGAATAGCTAATTAGTTGACATTCTATGATCAGAAAATATTAATTTTGATTTCTAATTACATGTAATTTATCACATGTGTATATTTTTTATTGTTTACAAGGTACTTTCACATATTTTATTTAAAAGCAGTCTGGTATGGTAAATTATCATTACCCATATTTATAGTTGAGAAACTGAGGACAGGGATTTGAAGAGATTTGCCTGAAATCATGGAGCTAATAAAGGTTAAAACTGGAAAGAGAACACTTGCCATCTAATTCCAAATTCAGTTCTTTTCCCATCAAAACATACAGCCTCTTAATCACCACTAGTCATGCTGACTTTCACACTCCAGTGATGAATACTTTTCAATGTAAGGATGAAATTGGAGTGGGCCATGCTGTCCTGAGGTTTTGCAGCCATGCCCTGTGTGAAAGAAATATGTCCTGTTAGCCTGCCAAGTGTGACCAGACAGAGGTATGTGACCTCAGATACTGGCCAGATACAGGATCCTAGGGAATGTAGGTTAACGCAACCATGCTCCATTTGCCGAGATCCATTTTTTTCCTTCTATTTCAGGTGGGTTTTAAAAGTATATGTGAATACAAAATACTTCTCAAAGAACATGAGGCAAGTGTACCAACAAAGTTACTAAGTTATTATCCTCAAAGGGCTGAACACAGTGTAATTTCTGTTTAATTTTTGTCAACTATATGGACCAATAGGGTTTTCTTTAAAAGGATGATGAGTCAAGGTTTTCATCCCTTGGTTTTATCTGAGAGATAAACCATGTAAAAATATAGCTTATATATGCAATTGCTTTCTATTAACCTTATCTTTTAAAAATTTAATTTGAAGTTTTATGAAAAGAAAAAAAGAATGCTCAACTTTTTACTATGTGAATAAATCTGCCACATACCAGGACGTGAAGTGATATTAATAATGAAGGGAGCATTTCTGGCTTGCTTGAGATGGAAAGTTTTCAGTCTTTCTTCTGCTCATGAATTAACACAGGTAAGATCTCAAAGGGCCTCGCTCATGATTAGTTTTTTTTAAATGTCAATTGATGCAGCTGTACTGAGAAGCCTGAAGCAAATCTTGATGCATAAAGAATTTGAATCTCATTCTTATTTGGTCATGGTCATGGCCAGGAATGCAGAACTCAACTGCTTTGCAGGTAACACAGACCATGGCATTACCAGACCCCAAACATGACCTTGTTCTCTCGTAGAGAATTGCCTCTTTAGCAAAGGCTTATAATCTTTTGTGCAAAATAAAGATGATTCTTCTTATATAATATTTCTGTGGTAGTCCTGAATAATATTTTCATTCGTTTTTTATGGCTGTAATTTTTTAACGCCTTATATACTTGATTATTTGAGGAAACGACTACAAAAAGATACCTCAGGAACCACTTAAGAAGAACCTTCAGCTTCATGTCCAATGTTCTTGGCTCTAAATACTTGACAATCTAGTTTTACAAAATCACAGATTTCTTTTACACTATTTTCACAAGTTTATTAAATACCAACCTCTCAAACTTTCATCTTTTATATCTACACATAAGCACAGTTTCATCCATCATGGTTTGCATTTCCTGATGTGGCTTTAATAATTTGAAAAAGCCCTCTCAGGGAACACACCAAGCTCCATTTGGTCCTTCGCTTTATGCTGCCTCTCCTTAGCACCCAACTTTTATGGCCCATTGGGCAGATTCTAGACACAATGTGGGGGTCACAAAAGAGGCAATGTATGAACCACAAAAAATTACTAGCCCCAATTAACTGGACAATTTTAAATTAACTCTTATTCAACCATTATTTCATCCATACTGGTGTCTTCCAGTTGTCCATATCTACAAAGCCCAGGTATGTTTCTTCAGTATTCCACTTACTGGAGAGATGGAGGGAGGGTAGGCAGGCAGTATATATAAAGAGTTACACAACTGCTAGAAAATCTTGATGGATAGCCTGTCAATCTGCTTTGCTGTTCTTCCCTAGTTCTAATTGTGGTTCTAAATTCTTTGAAGACTAAAGGGAAATTCCTGTCTTTGACAACTGAACTAACAGGTCGACTAGGGGAGAAATACTGCTGAAATCTATCAATTCATGTCGCTAACATATGTTGCATTTATAGACAGGGAGAAAACTCAACCTAACAAGTTTTTGGAAGGATGTGTGAGTTGTCTGACAGGTGTGACGTCTCAGCACAACAAGTTAAAGCAACACAGAGTAGTGGGTTGTGTCCGGTGAGACTTGATTGGTCACAGATGGCAATCCTTGCTCCCTGAGCTGTTTCTCCAGTGTCTATGATTAATATCAAATGTCAAGTAAGTCTCACTTCCAACAATAAGGTCAAAGACATATTTAGTTAAAACAGCATAGGATTTCAGTTTCCTGTAACCCAATCAAGCTATCAGGATACTTCCTAGGGGATTATCCTTAGACAAATTAGATAAAAGGAGAGTTACAAGTGCTTTCTTTCTTTAGCAAAGCTTTAAGCAGTGCACAACAAAAGAAAATATTTAGCGCTTCTATGTGGAAAGGTAGGGCAAACCTTTTTTAGACAAATGTCTTAGGCTAAAGTGGAAATTTCTGCCATAAACTCAGATAGAGCCTGGATAACACACAATCATGGATTCAATCAAAATTGAAGTTTGTTTACGTATTTTCAGAGTGGGCAAAGAAGAGATGTTCTTTGACTTTTTATTTATTAGTACATACATTCTGTACTATAATTGACTATAAATGTGTGTGTGTACATATGTGTACATTTTTTTAATGTCTGTAATAGCTAAGAGACTGGTAAGAATTAAATGCAAATATATATATTTTACTAAAAATATTTTTATAGATGTATAAAATCAGATGTATTGATTTAATGTAGTTGTGTAGAAGACAAAAGTGGTTTTTTGTCTTTTGTCTGCAGAAAGGGGTTATCTGCAAGCCTTAACCCATGGGTGTTTCTTGATTCAGATGATCACACTTTTTGAGAGTTCATTTTTATTTTTATATTATAAATATAAACTTATCTATGTATCATTTAATTTTCAATTCCTTCAGTCAGAGTTTTAAAAGAGATCAAGGAAGTTCAAATTAAACATCCATTTTTCTTGTTGTCCCTCATACCCAGTTTATCACTTCTATCTCTACGCCTCTCTCTTTATATACTATTTATCAACAATTCCATAAGGATTTGAAGTTGCTTAAAACAAGAGTGTGAATAATGACATAATAACATAGAAATACAAAATCAAGATTAAATAAATCTCTATTATAAATAAAGGGGAAATGAGTTCTTGGAAATGGTTTAACATATATCCACAATTATACAAGCGAATTTGAGAGAGGCTAGTCAAAGGATCTGTGCCGCCGTTGCTTTAGCCAGACCAGATCTTTGTGTATCACCAAAGAAATGCCAACTTCACGGGATTCTTTTTGGTTGGAGGACTAGTCAACACATATTATATGCCCAGAAATTACAGTAAGAGTGAGATTTGTTTTAAAACTAAGTTTATATAATACCAACAATTAATTAGCAATTAAAAAGCAGAAAGAAAAAGCCAAATTCAGGCTGTTTTCTTTTATTTTTATTAGCAAAATGCAAGTTATCTGGCTTGATGAATTGTCGCAGTGGGATGTCTTCATTTTATGTAGATTCATTCTGTGAGGTTCGCATAGACCAAAAAAAAAAAAAGCATAGTTTATAGGCAGTGCATTTTTTGGGGGGGCCATTTGTCTTTTTAAAATGCTAGCACAGTTGTTTGTGACTTTTCAACATTATGAGGAAGTCATCCATTAAGAATGGGCTGCTGAAGAAAAATCCAGTCCCTAAAATTACATCTCTGGTGGATTTGCCCTCTTTCTCACCTCACTCCTACCACTATCTTTCTAACATTGCCTCTCTGTAGACTGGTGTATGAGATTTGTCTTATTCAAACCTATCATAGCATGAAAGAACTGAAAGTGTCATTCACTGCCTCTCAGACGCCAGTGGGCAAATGAACCACTTACAGATCTTACTAAAATGAAGATTTTAATTCTGTAGATGGAGAGATCGTGAATGGGCTCTTCTAACGAGAAAGAACAAAGCTGGCTCATCACACTTCTTGATTTCAAAATACATTACACAGCTGTAGTAATTAAAACAGTATAGTATGGGCATAAAAAGGGATATGTATATCAATGGGACAGAATAGAGAACTCAGAAATAAACCCCTGTATATATGGTAAATTAATTTACAGTGAAGAAGCCAAGAAAATATAATGAGGAAAGGAGAGTCTCTTCAATTAATATGTGTTTGGAAAACTAGATATACACACGCAGAAGAATAAAACTGTATTTCAATCTTACACCATACACAAATGTCAACTCAAAATGAATTCAAGACTTGAACATAAAATTTGAAACCATAAAAGTCCTAGAAGAAAATATGTATGGGAAGCTCCTTGGTCTTGGCAATAATATTTTGAATTTAGCACCAAAAGCAGAAGCCATGAAAATAAGCAAGTGGAGATACATAAAACTAAATAGCTTTTGTCAAGCAAAGGGAACCATCAACAAATTAAAGTACAACCTATCTGATAAGAGGTTAATATCTAAAATATACAAACTCATGTAACTCATTATTAACAAGACAAAACAAAACAAAAACAATCACAAAACCTACAAATAACCCAATTAAAAATAGGAAAGAACCTGAACAGATATTTTTTTCTATATAAGGCATACAAATAGCCAACAGATACACCAAAAGGTGCTTAACATCACTAATCACCAGGGAAATGCAAATCAGTACCACAAGGAGCTATCACCTCACATATGTTAGGATATCATCAAATGAAGATGCCAAGGGATAACAAATGCTGGCAAGGGTGTGGAGAAAAGGGAATTCTACATGATTGTTATAGAAGATAACCAAATAGCCAAATAAACACTCAACTTTATTAGTCATTAGGGAAAACAAAAAACAAGAAACAAAACACAATGTGACACCACTACACACATGCTAGAATACTTAAAATGAAAAAGATACAAAATAGCAGTGCTGTTATGGAGGCAGAAGACCTGAAACTGGTGCCCATTGCTCGTGGGAGTGTGACTTTGTCCCACTTTGGAAAACTGGAAGTATCTGTTGGCTTGGGTGATTTGAGAGTAGATACCAAGACAGGAAGAAACATCCAAGAGATTTTTTTTGTTGGAAAAGTAGGTGAAGGATAAGGGTAGAGAGCATGAGTAAGCAGGGAGAGTCTTAAACCCACTGTGAAGGGATGGGGGAAGGAAGGTGGATTGGACAAGAGCCTCAAACTGCAGCTCAGTTCTATGAAAGCTATAGCCAGTAAGATTAAGAGTTCTTGAACCAAAGTTGCTCATTAGACAAATATCATGTCACACAAAATGGGCTTGATCTAGTATTTTCTTTGTGCTCAGCTACTGGCTGGGGGAGGTTTGGGGTAAACATGGCTTTGGTGCCATCACAGTGGTGAATCCAGAAGGGCAGCAACTCAGGCTGTCAGTTGCCTATGCTTCCCGCAGCAGGATATCTGAGCAGCCCATGTCCATGGCGGACACAGGAATTAGCTTCTAAATACGAACAGACACCATTGATGATGGTCTAGCATTTCCACTCCTACATATATAACCACAGAAATTCATATGTTCATCAAAAATATGTACAGGAGTGTTCACAGACAGGACTGCAGAATTTAAGATTCAAATAGAAAAACTCAATTAGTTATTTTATAAATTTTGTTGCTCTTTTTACTGTTTGCTTTTTCCAGTTGAGCATTCTTGGTATAAAGACAAACTTTAGTTTTACAACATATTAATTAGGCTTGCAGTAAATTTTATTATTTTTAATTGCATCTAGTTAGTTGATCTATTTCCTTTTGAACGATTCCTCTAGTGCATGACTGTATATGGCTGTCTCAAGCTCTGTTTCAACTCCCACAACTCAGCTCAAGTGTCTGTCCTCCAAGGTATGCTTTCCTTGTGCCAGGAGCAATTGTGGCATAATGGAAAGAATACTAAATTACAAGACACGGGTGAAATGCTGCTTTATATATTATTTTAACTAGGGTTCATTCAGTTGTATACATCAGAAAAACATAAAAAATAAGAGTGGTTTAAACACACAAGATTTTATTCTTGCTATGAAAGAAGTCCAAAAATGGGAGACAAGGGCTGGTAGGGTGATTTATGAAAATTTTTCTGACATCTCTAGGATGAGATCCTTGTCCTTGAGTGCCAACATAGTGTTTGTGCACCAACAATTATATCTGAGTCCAGGCCTGTAGCAAGGAGAGCTGAGGAAGCCCATGATGCCCCCTCCCCAAGGCCACTTCTTTTGAATCACCTGATCCTTGGGTAAGCTTCCCACATGGCAATGCCTAATTGGAAAAGAGTCTGAGTAAAGTAATTGTTACTGGTAAAGTAGTTGTTAGTGAGCAATGTGATCACTAAAATTGGGTGTTTATTATTAGGAAGAATGCACAGAGCGGGATTTAGCAGTCTCTGTTGAGTCATTAAACACAAGCGTGGTGTATGCCAATTCAATTTTTTCGTAAAGGAAAAAAATTGGGGGGACATTATAAAATAATATATTTCCATTGGAAATAATTCAAACAAATCAGAAAATTGAAAGACAAATATAAAAAGTAATTGAAATTCTATCACTCAGAGTTAAATTTTTAAATTTTTATGACTGTGTCTGTGACTATTTTTCATATACACGTTTATACATACGTTATGTAATTTTACAGAAATAACATTATTTCATACAATCCTGACTTTCTCTAAATCTGCTGGGTGGGCATGCCTTGCCTTAGGGTATTTGCACTTATGATTGTCTGTCTGCAATGCCCTTTCTCCAGATGTTAGCATGGCTGTTTCTTTCCCTTTCGTGGCATGGCTAGCTCTTCACTTCATTATGGGCTAGCTTGCATCCTTCCCCAGTACGGCTAGCTCCCTCACTTCCTAAATATGGCTAAGTCCCTACTTCTTCAGTGTGGCCAGATTCCTCCATTCCACAGTATGGTTACCTCCCTCATTTCCTCATTCTGACCATCCTTCCTCACTTCCATAATATGACTATTTTTCTCTTTCTTCTTCAGTATGGCTAACTTTCTACTTTCTTAGAGTGGTTTCATCACTTCTTTCAGGGTTTTGCTCATATGTCATTATCTTAGTAAGACCTACCTGATAACCACTAAATTTATAATTGCATTCATCCCCTTATGTTTCGTATTTTACTTTAATTTTCTCTATAAAACTTGTTACCTTTTAGTATGTTACATAATTTAGTTTTTATGCTACTTTCTGTTTTTTTTCCCCCAGACAATAAAAATCTCATGAAAGTAGGAATTTTTGTTTTGTCCACTGTTTATTCAGTCTATTCTATTATATAGTGCTCAGCACATAGTAACATAGTAAATACTCAATAAATCTTCGTTGAACAATGAATTCACAGCACTTCATAACACCCGACCACATTATTAGTTGGGAGAGCTGAATAAGATAACATGGACAATGGCACTTAGCACAGGGACAGATGGCAGAGGCTCAAAAGAATAATGTTAAATCTGCTCTTACATCTATTTAAAGTTTCTGTGTTTCTACAAGAACAATTACTAACATGTTTTTAAAATAATACTCATTTGTTTATCTTACCCATGAGCCCCATGGACTCTTTGAAGGTTTTAACTATTTTTATTTGTCCTTATATTACTAGCATTGACAATAGCTTAGTGTCTAGTCGGTGCTCTATAAATCTGAATTGATGAGAATCATTTGTTGCTATATCTAAATCTGCAGACACTGCCATACTTTCTAATTTCTAAATGGTTCCCCCACCCGCTGTACTGAAATATTCATGAAGCTTTTTGGTACTCAGAGGAAATCAGGTTTTAGCACAGCTGAGGCTGTCTTCTCTCTCTAGTCAATGGTTTTGTGGAAAGCTCATTTTAATCAATGCACTAGAGGGGCATTTTTGAATAGGAAAGAGTCATTCAGCTTTGTGAAATGTCCAGGTGGAATAAGTATTAGATGGTTTTGTTATTTCTGCCACTTTGGTTAATGAAGCTGTCCCCTTCATAATATAATTAGAGCAAGAACAATTCTCTCACCAAATATAAAGTGACACACATAAGATCTTGTTACTAGAATATTTCTCTGAAGAGTCACAGGAAACCATTCAAACACAGGACTTGACATAGCAGGGTAAATAATGCCAATTAAGAAAATGGGAAGCAATTTCATGAGAGAAATTCCAATTCTAGCTAAAGATGTTCAATGTCCTTTTTGTGTCAAATCACCTTTTATTTTTTAAGACTCAGAGGAAATTGTTGCATAAACCTGTTTTTGTTATCCCTGGGTGAGGTATTTTTATAAGGCCAGAATAACATTTATACTTTCAAATGCAAGTCAGAATTCGAGGGGGGAAAAACATGTGTCTATAGTGATCTGTTGAGACAAAGAAAAAAATTAGTCTTTTGAATTCAGTAGTCTAACTCCTGAAAGTGGAAGATAAGTTAACAAAAAGCATGAGCTCCCAAGAGAAACAGTAGAGCTCTCCTTCATGGTCTATTAAGCCAGATACTTTTCAATTAGCCAAGACTTCCTGAAGAAGTTTATACATAAAGTGTCAACTCCACACGACAGCTTACTTCACGTCTTGATTGCCTGACTTTTCCTTCCATTCATTCAACCCATCCTTAAAATGCTCCTATACACATTTTCTGGAACAAATATGTTTTTTTTTTCTCTAGAACTTGACAAGCTTATACATTTTTCTTGGCCCAAAATTTCTATATATAGTCAAGAAAATGAACCCTGCAGAACTGAAACCTGTTGAGCTTTAACTGAGACATGTTGATTTCCTCTAGCAGACTGAAGGGCTTGAGATCTGTATTGATCATTGTAGCTACTGTAGCTGAAGTATAATAATTTTTTTTTTAAGCCATGCAACACACGTATTTTTGGACATGGCCCCTGAGATATACACAAAATATTCAGACATCTTTTAATTACCAAAGCACGATGAACACATGTTAAATCATGTTTGAATTTGTATAAGATTTAGGTTTACAGGACATTAACATAGAATTTCATATTGTAAAATATCAAGAGGTAGATATCCTAAAGTAATTTCTCCTCCCAAATGTCCTTGTCTTTTGTCCAAAGATGCTAGGCACCTTTGGGATGTAGTACACTTAGTTCAGAGTCTGAACTTTAGTCTTTGACAGAACTAGATTCACATCTCCATTCTGTCATTTATCAGCTCTGTGGCCACCTCTTAATCTATCTGAGTCTTATAAAATGCAGCCAATAACACCTGTTTTACAGGATGAATGTAAAGAAAAAACCGCCATTTATCACTTTTGGTTTTTATATATAGTAGGATTTAAATAAATGTTAGCTGTTTATTTACCACACTGTTTTACAAAATTTGAATATTTTGCTCAGGAAAATTTTCTGTAATATATGTTATTTCAGTTGAACAAAATAACAAGCATATTGTAACTTATAGTAGTCTTTATAGATAAACAATTTTTGAGCCATCTAATTATTCTGAAAGTATTGTTATGAATATATTTACCTTTGTCCCTAAATAAAGATGATTTAACTTACATTATGATTTTGCATTCTGTATCTATAGATCAACAAGGCTGTTCATTTTGGGCCATTTAGAGCCACCTGTCACCTATGGTAAAACCATTCTTGTATATTTTGTAAAAGCAATATCTAGTTATGAGTTTGAGGAAGAGGCAGGAAGAAAGCAAAGATGTGCTTGGGAATCATTTAGAAATGAACAGAATGTGGATAACATAAGATGCCTAAAGGGGAGAATGACTAAACTGTTTTAAAGGTTGATGTGTAGGATGTTGGAGGACATTTGTGAAGACAAGAACCAATGTGAGGTTCATTGCACAAAAATGTAAGTAATAAGGGTGGGAGTGGTATAAACATGCTGTATTTTCTTTAGACTTCAGTTGGTCAGACTGTAGGAGGGTAAACAGATTGAAAAATTGATTTGCTTATCAACAGAATAGCTGAGAGAAATTACATAAAAATGAGAAAAGACACTTTGACTCATTCTGCTATATTTAAAATGAAAATTTTACAGAGACAGTATTGACAAAGAATAAACTTTAATTAAGCCTGGATCGTTTGTGTGAATGTGTGCATTATTTTTCCCCTGAGAATTCTTCTTCAGAGGCATAACAGTCCATCTGAGTTATTTTTTTAATTGAATTTTGTGTATTTTCCCTCACTCAAGTTGGCAATGGTATTATTGAAGCAGTGCTGTTGGTTTCTAAAGCCCTTTCTGGCTTTTATATAGTGATCTCATTGTCATTTAATTCAAACAAGAGTTTGAAGCCTCAAGAGAAGAAAATTCTTCTTTTACAGGCAAAAAGTCTAGGGTGCTAAGTATTGAACACGATGACTATGCTTTGAATTTTCTGGTATGAATGCATCAAGTGTATCCAATGTTTTCGTTGAAACTGTGTGGTAAAATTAAATCCTCAAACTTGACTATGTTCATCTATGAGTATTTTAATAAAAGGTTAAGACGATGCAAGACAAGGTGGGGGGTCATGATGAAAGGTTCCTGTATTGGAGAGGCTCCTTCTTTTGAAAAAGGACCTTTCTTCCACTGATGGAAAAATGACTGAGACACTGATGCAGTGTTGTAATGGGTCAGAAGGAGAAACATAAAGTCATGTTCTAAAAGAGATGTAGAGGACCTGTTGAAGCAGGGGAGGTGAGAAAAGCCAGGTCAAGGAGACTGAGGGAACCAGCCAATTGAATTGATCTAGAAGGATTCTGGAGATGGAGTGCTAATTCCTTCAGTGGCTCTTATGCTTCCACAAAATTAGCAAAGACAAATGATCCTTTTTGAAAGATGTGGGAGGGATGATCAGAATCACTTAGTGAACCCTAGCTCTAGTTACACATATGCCACCAACAAGCTCCCTAGATAACCTGGGACTAGTAATTTATCTCTAAAAGAGAGAGGCCAATTGAATGATCATTGATGATCTCAGATATTTTTGTTGTTGCTTAAATAAATTCTAATTAATGGATGACATAGAATAGGCATGACATGAAAGAAAAATTAGAGACTTTGGTAGAAAATGGTCAAAGGCCAAATTTGCACATACGATCCTCAGGTATTCAGAGTTTTGACCGTGGGAGAAAACATCAGACAGAGGCCTTCTTCTTTACTCCTAAGTCCTGCTCTGTCCATATCCTCACTCTTCATCTTCCCAACTCTAACATTCACTTTTGATGCCTCACTGTAAGAAAGGTCAGAATTTTCACTTATAATGCAAGAGGAATAAGAAGTAGGCAACTATTTCTTCAAAGAAGTTGAAATCATGGAGAGCATGAAATTTTTCACCTCTGAAAGCTGCAAATCTACTGTTTCAGCAGTAGAGCTTCTTAATTCTGGCGCTGTAAATTTATAAAGTCTCATCTCTATGTATGAAGTTGCACTGTGTCTGTGAACTCTTCATTCTTTCTAATTAGCTTGCTGTTTGTAGAAAGATAAATGCTAGTCAAAAAACACCAACTTTGGACACTTGGTATTTACTCAGATATCCTTACTGTTAGGATAAATATGGCCTAAGGAACAATTAGCTAGCATTTATACCTGTTTGTAATATGTCATGCTTTTTTTAATCTTGATTTTCAGAGAAATGTGGGATAACTTTCCAATAAGCAAGAAATTTTCTTCCTCCTATTTAATTTATCATCTTTATTTTCCCAAATAATTTTAATATTTAGGACAGTTCTTTTTAGGTCTTTTTTTATCTGTATAAAATTATTCAATTCTGAGTAAAAATTAATTTAAAGAGTTAAACCCAAATCCTAAGCCTGAGTTTATTACTGTTTTCACCC
Organism: Cynopterus sphinx; assembly: GCA_030015415.1. NCBI lineage: Eukaryota > Metazoa > Chordata > Mammalia > Chiroptera > Pteropodidae > Cynopterus > Cynopterus sphinx. Next base: position 124,223,693 of record CM057382.1, read on the forward strand.
CTGTGAAGCCATCTTGCCTTGAGTAATTACCTCATTGGATGTGGCCTCAAGATGTGTTTCTATCGCTTCAGATTCACTGTTTGCTAATGAAAAATACAATCAAATGACTGCTGTTTGTTCTAAAAAATTATAAACCAGCACAATAGTTACTCTTAATTAACTGAATACAGACACGGTCATTCTTCAGTGTGTCCATTAGTAAGACTCAGATTAGTAAAAGATAAATGAGGCCTATTTGCTACACTGTGTATATGTGTAGTGGGGTAGAAAGAGGAATATGAATGGAATTCGATGATTTAAATCTTTAAAGGCAATCTCATCTTTTCTTGCACGAAATCTTTTTTCTCCATTATAAGACCTGATTTTAGAATTTTAGTGGAAACTAAAGAATCTTTTTTCATCAAAAAACTGGTCATTCTCTTTTTCAGAATTCACATAAGTTATTTTTCTAGGTAAATTATAACAAAAACACAATATAGATTTTAAATACTTAATCCAGTAAGGTAAACTGTTTGTTAAAATTCATGGACACTTTAAAATTAACTAGTCTAGCTGAATGAACCACATTCCTTTAATAATTGGATCCCTCTCCTGTGTTCCTGAGCATAGCAAATAGCAACATCATTTATCCACTGATCCAGACCAGAAACCTGGAGCCACTCTGGATCCCCTCTAACAACCTCTACATTTTACTACCTAAATGAATCTTATATCCATTTCACTTTCCCTGTTACTCTTTGCATTGTTCAAATTCACCTCTCTAGTGTTCAGTTTTGCCCCTACCAAATTTATCATTTATACTGTTGCCAGAGCAATTTATTTAACAAAACTCTTCACTCCTTTATTTGCTTTCACTTATTTATTTGTTTATCTATCTATCTATCTATCTATCTATCTATCTATCTATCTATCTAATCTATCTATCATCTGTCTATTTATTTGTTTGTTTATTTATTTGTTTGTTTGTTTGTATAATGTGTTTAGTAACCCAAGTTTACTACATTGATTCTATAGTGCTCTCTTAGAATAAAGCCATACAGTTACTCACATGACACAAATATGCTTATGTCGCTTACTTCTTAAGACCCTTTAATAGATTTCTGTGGCTGATAAGATGGAGATTTGGATCTTTTCACAACCTTCAAGCTCCTGCTGGTGTCACTTGCTTGTGCCTTAGCCTCAGTTTGAACTACCAGCCACCTGTCCTCACTCCAGCCACACAGGCCTCCTTCTAGTTTGAGGGACCCACTACACCGCGTTTTGCTCCAGGGCCCTTGTACGTGATACTCAATCATTTAGAATCTTGCCTCCCCTCCTCCCTACTCCGGTACATTCAAATGATCTCATAGAACTGTCCCTTTCCTTTAAAGTAATTAATTTGGTTTGTAATTAGGTAATAGTAAATACAATAATTTGATTAATGACTCTCTTCCTCATTTTCTTGTTAGCCAAAAGCAGCAACAGTTTTGCTTATCATAGTAACCTTGTACCAGTACTGTGCATTTAGTAAGCGCTTAATAAATGTTAATTGAATGAATTCTTCCTTCAAAATTTCCAATGTTTGGGTGACTTTCTTCTTTCTCAGAGAATCATCTTCAACAGACAATTATCTAGAATACGTGGCAAATGGAGTTTTCTGATTGTAAAGAAAACTCGATCTCACTTAAAACGTGCAGCACTCGCACACACTGTATAAGGAAGAAAGTGCAAGTGGGAAAGGCAGATGTTTTCAGAGTTACCCACATTTAAATTTCATTTGAGATTTTCTCACAGGGGGAATTCTGTTTCCTCTACCACACTTGGTTCTGAGGCATTAGCTACCAGTGTCCCTTTTTATATCTGTGCCAAGAGGGGAAAATTCCCTTCCTTTATTTATACTTAGCTCAATTGATATTTGTCCCCTAAAAAAACATTTTTAAAATGATAGAGAAGAACTGAGGTAAATATAGAAGTTCCCTAGGAGCAGGCAGGTTGCTGAGTGTAGGCTCACTGCAGGGCAAGGATGGCAGACTGGTTCCATTCTCCTCACATCTCTGATCCACTGGTAGCGGCTGCCTGGAGACATGTGTGAGAGGGATTCTGAGAGTATGGCCTATCTCAGTAGGAAAGCATGCTGTGACTAATTCATTCAACACATACTTACTGAGTGTGTGCTATACAGTCCGCAAAGCTGGCCAGGGCGTGGGAACAGAGGCAGCAACATTGCTAGCCCTTCTTTAGCTTGTAGAGCCGATACAATTTTGTAAGCATCTTGCTTTTCTTTCTCCCCCCGTTCAAAGCTTATCTCTCAGTTGCATGACTTTCCACCATTTTGCTTCCTGATCCCAGAAGTAGATCTACTAGTAAATTTTGTTTTGCCATTGGACAGGAATCAAAATCCCCAAAATGCTAAAATTCACTAAAATGCCCAAATTTTCATGACTTGTGCCACCCATACGCCATCATTACTCTTACTCCCTTTCCCCCTTTTATTCTGCTTTCTCTTTTGAGAGACGTTCTCTGCTCTCATCTAATTTGCACTGACAGGATTACGATCTCTACTGAGCCCAAATGAATAATCTGGCCCTTAATTCTTGGGCTGTGGCAGAGACTGTCTATCCAACACCTATTTTCTATTTTTTTCCTTAATAGGGATGGCCAACAAGTAGTCCCAGGGTGGAGATTTTTACACATTTTGCCCTTTGCCCTTTTAGTCTTTCTTGCTGGAAGGTGGACATGAAGACTGGAAGGGCAAGATCATTTCGTGACTTTGAAGGTAGAAGTCATGATGTCAGAGCAGAAAGGTAGATAGAGCCTGGGTCCCTACTGGAACAGTGGAGCTACCCTTCAAAGTCTGGACTACTTTTGGACATGATTTTATGTGAAAGAATAAAACTCTAATATGTTTAAGCAACTGTAGTCTGATTGCTGCTATTTGTAGTTCTATGCACTTCCTAGGAATACATGGATCATTCAGCTCTGGTTTCCCCTGTATGTATGTATGTATTTATGTATTTATGTATTTATTTATTTATTTATTTATTTATTTACTTATTTACTTATTTATTTATTTTTATAATATGGTTATTCAGGTAAGACATCACTCTTTACTCAGGAAGGAATCTTACACCCATGTTACTCTAAGACTAAATTCCAGGAGACGTAACTGTGTTGTACACAACAGTGTTTCCTCAGTTTCCCTCAGTTTCCACATTGCCTGGAACTTAGTGTTTGTCTTAATGAATATTTGATGTGCGAATGAATAAATAATAACACACACTTTTCTCAAACACAGTCTATATTATTAAATATATTAAATTTATCATAATGTTTTATATTATTATATTAAAAATTAGCAATCATACAGTTATCAGAGAACCAGTCTCTAATGATTAGTTGAATATTCTGCTTACCTAAGGGTCAATAAGTACTATATGTGGTTACAAATTTTGTGTAGCAAAAAAATAATGTTTGACATTAAAATACAATATAAACACTCTCCCTGGCTTAAAGAAGAGAAAGAATATTTAAAGTTTTTTTTGCAATGTACCCCTGCACTTTATAATATTAACATTTGCTGAGTGCTTCCGACCTATTCGGCTGAGTTATAATTGGATTTAATCTAACTGATGGAGCAAGAACTATGTTATTACCCTCTTATAGTTGAGAAATAACTGAGTTACAGAAAGCTTACGTAACTTGCTAGTCTTAAAATTAATAAGCTACATAATATTTTATTTGATATTTTTGGTGATGTGTACATTTATGCATTTGTTTATCCATTCATCAAACAAAAATAATTCTTTGTATGTTTATTGATTGACTGAATGTACTCAGTGTCAGGCACTGTGCTAAGCTCTGGGAAGCAGAAATATTCAGTTTCACACATTAAGGTAAATACAGTACGATGTAGCATAATACAGGCATGCCTCTGAGATATTGCATGCTTGCTTCCAGATCACCTTAATAAAGTATGTATATTAATAAAGCAAGTGTTGCAATAAAGTGAGTCAATCTTTTTGTGGTGGAGGCTCTTGCCTTCAATTTGTACAAAATGCAACATCTGTGAAGTGCAATAAAGTAAATAAAGCACAATAAAATGAGGTAAGTGGGTAATTGCTTTGGTAGAGAGGTGCACCTGGTCCAGGCAAAACTGGGTAGACGATAGGGGTGGTGCCAGAGGCTTCCAGGAGCAAGTGATGCCGTAGAAGACAATAGAAGTTGTTCAAATAAAGATTGAGGAGAAGAGTGTTCTGTACTATGGGAGGAACACATGGAAAAGCATGAAGATGAGGGAGCATAGCTTATACAGAAAACAGGAAGAAATTAAAGTGGCAGAGGCATAGTCTGGACCTTCCGCTGTGATCAGCTCCAAGCAGGTCATTTAGGACTTCTTTTTATCTTAGGGAGCTCAGACACTATTCTGTAAGTACCAAAGATACCGAAATAAAGTGCTCCAGTTCCCTTTCTAGTTCGCTAGCATAATTCTGGCTATAGCATGGAGAAAAGCATAGAGTAGAAAAACCCCTGACGATGCCAGTGAGGTGAACGAATGATGTTCCTACTATAATGTTTCAATTCAAATTTAATTGGAATGAGATCTCCTGCAAATTTTAAATGCCTATCCTTATTCAGTGCTGAAAAGCTATACACCCAAGAATTATCAGCATCATGGTCAAATATTTCAGATAAGGTCAAATCTCTATTTTCCACCCTTCTGAAAAGGAACAGAGAAGTGAACAATACAAAATGGTAATAACACCAGCTAGTCAATTGTAAATTGATCAATTGATTATATACATATACATATATATATTTATATATAAATATATATATATATATATATATATATATATATAATTTCACTATTTTTCAATTTAGAAATGTCTAATGTCTTGAAAATTTACTCCCAATTAAATAACAAAGTGGTGCCATGGAGAAACCCTGGAGAGTCTCAGGAAGTGTCCTGTTGCTCTCTTCTGGTCTTGCCTTTCCATCCATAGATTCCCTCCGTCAGATTCTATTCTGGGAATTGTTGGCTAACCCAGCATCTCAAAAGGTTGCACAAAAACAGCCTTTTCTCAACCTTTTATGATGAAAATGGTGTACTAAAAAAATTCAATTTCATTTCTTTGTTTTTCTCTGCAGAATATGAAATTAGTAAGGAAAACAGGAGATATCAAACAGCTCAGTCAGTAGTGGTATCTGTACATGCCTTACTCTATGTGGCCAGAGTTGGACTTGGATTTGGAATTCTTTATCTGTAGCTCCAAATCCAAAAGGCTGTAAAAAACTAAAGTGTTTTCATGGCTGATTTGGCAGCAAAACCTGACTAAACCTGAACTCAAGTGGCCATAAAATCTGACCCAAGCTGATAGAAGGCTATTTATAATCTGTACTTCACTTGGTGTGAATAGTCACAGGCTTTGATGGAGAAATATTGTGTTTTAAACCGCTTGGAGTGTTACAGAATATACTGAATATGCACTTTGTTGCCTTTTAAAATGTTTTCTTTAAAAATTTTTTGAGACTTGTAGATTCACGTGCAGTTTAAAAAAGTAATAGATGTAATATGTCTTTTACCTAATTTCCACCGTTGTTAACATTTTGCATTATTTTAGTACAATATCACAACCAGGAAATTGACATTGATATACTCCATTGATCTTATTTGGATTTACTCGTTTAACAGGCACTCGTGTGTGTGTGTGTGTGTGTGTGTGTGTGTGTGTGTGTTTGTATCTAGTTCCCTAGTCTGTGTGACTACCTCAGTCAGATGCAAAAGAATTTTTCACAAGGCTCCCTCGTGCTACACTTACAAACACAGCCACCCCCTTTACTACCCCACACCCTAACTGCTGACAACCAATAATCTGTTCTCTATCTTTGTACTTTTATTTCAACAGTGCTGGGTAAAAGGAACCATACATATGTAACCTTTTGTGATTGGCTTTATTCACTTAACATAATTCCTTCTTGCTATCACACGAGTCATTGCCTGCCTTTTAACATCTGAAAATTCTGAAGTTCAAAACATACTTAGCCCAAAGGTTTTGGATAAGAGGCTGTGGAGCTGCTTTGAAAGTTTGCTACTGCAGATACGGCCCTGCCTGCTCTTTGAACCACTGAGGAGCTTGCCTAGCAGGACCTGAACAGCTGCATTCTCATCGATGAGTGGGGGCTGGAAACAGTTTGAAACATATGTTTCTGGCATCTGGTTTGAAGGCAGCTCCTGCTGCCCATGTGACATTTGCATCATGTGGCAGGCAGCCTCCTTATTCAATACTCAAAGTCATCTGTCTCACTTGCCTTTGCCTGTGTTTCTCATTCTCAGGGCATTCCCTTCTGGGCTTACATTCTAGCTTTAATTTGCAATTTGCTTTCCTTTGACTTGTTTCTTTCAGCTCCTTTTCCCTGGGACTGCACCTGGCTTCCCATGTCATGCAGACCTGTGAACGGGGGCTCAGATTTCAGCACTTGCCTGCCTCAGGCTTGTGTTCTCCCTGCCCCTCATCATCCAAGAGTTGGATATAGGTTCTTTCTTGGATATAGCTTCCTGGTGTGGATTCTCACCATCATTAGAGTGAGTTTTGATGTCAACACAATTAATCTATAATAATTACCATTTATATTCTAAAGCAATATTTGCCTCATTTAGGTTGACATACAGTTCAAGAGACACTTTCATAAATTTTATAGTGGAAATTACCACTAAATGTAATGAAATCATGTTTTATTCTTGACATTGGACTTTAGCAAATCTCTGAAGTGTGTGTGTTTGTATATGTATGTGTATGTGTGTTTTACTCTAAAATTGCTAATAATATTTAAGGAAGAAGATACGTGGCACAATGGCCCAAGGAGAGGCAATTATCATCACAGTCATCCTTGCACCTCCGTTCTCTTTGTAGCTTGCTGTAGTGGAAACAACAAAATAGTTGATGTTATTGTCCTAGCCAACCTTGATTAATTTATGCCTTCCGGAGAAAGCTAAACTGAAGTTGTTGTAGGATCACTAAGATTTTTTTTCTAGCTCTATAGCTATGAAAAAAATACATCCAGGTAGAGAGAAAAAAATTAAGTTTTAATAATTTATAGAATTTGTTCAGGTGAAACAATCATCTGGGAAATTTCCAGATGTAGAATGTTTTCCGTTTCTACCTGGTATTTGCCATTGTGCAGAACAGCCTAGCATTGTTCTGTGATGCTTTTGGTTAGCACTGAGTTGCCAAAATTTTTCTTTGGGAATATCAATAGGATCCATTGATTCCCTGAAGAAATCAACTAGGAATGAAGAGAAAAGAAAGGAAGAAAAGGTAGTATCTAATCCTGACTCACTGTCTCATCTAAAATATTATCAGTCCTCTTCCCAAAGAGAACAAGTGACATGGATTTATCTACTAAAAAGTAAATAAGAGAAAAAAATCAAATACAGGGTAATTTGAGCAATCTTTTTAACATCTGTACAAAAAAAATATAGGAAAACTGAATATGAAAGTTATCCAATTTTTAGGGTGATAGAAGAAAGGAGAACAAAGAATAAACCAGTTTTTCCTCTTTTAAAATTTTATTTTTTGGTCTTTTTTGTCGCAATATCTTCCTGCCCACAGAATTTTTTGACAACTGAAAAAACGTCTCATTTCCCCTAAAAGTCTTCCATGAATTCCTGTCAATGACTTTACCTTTAGTTAAAACATTTTTTCTTAAGCAAGTGCACTGAAAAAACAGCCATATTGATAGGCCTTTGCTTTTGCTTTGTATGTCAAAACTACTCCCTGAAAAATAATTCTTATTCTACTTTAAAAATTTGCTCACAGTTGAAAGGGTCATAAAAGACAAAATAAAAAGTACACAAGGAAGTGCATGTGTCTTGCTGGTTAACCGTGATGGAATGGTGAGGTCAGAGTAAGAAGTGAACATGAAAAATAAAGTCCGGCAGTTTTTTTTTAGCATAAATTATAAACATATATATTTGTTGTTTATGTCATTTTTTATCTTAAATTTTAAATCACAGATTCAAATAGACATTAGAACCTTATTGGGTGCCCAGAACACTGTTTGGTGCAAAATGGGTGCTGAATAAGTATTTACTGACTAAATGTATGCATGAAAGATCTCAGTATTCTCTCTCAATCTTTAACAAAAAAAAATTGTATGACAGTCCCAGAACCTGGACCAAAGCAAGCATTAATTTCTGAGTTGGAACTAAGCTTTTACTTATTTTGAAAAGTGGCAAAGCTTCATTTATGGAATTTTAGTTGCACATATTATAATATAATTTTTTAATTAGAATTCAGCAAGCTATGTAGAGGCTGCCCGAGGGGACTCATTAAGCTGGGAGGCTTAAGAGTGCTGCAAATGAAGAAAATACATTTTCGAGACTAGTGTGTTGCTGAAAGGTCGTGTGGTGACAACAACACTGCTTGTGAAAGAGGGCGGCCTTCAGGCCTGAGTGCCGGCGGCTGTCCTGGGAGGACCAGGTGGTGCGTAGCTCTGCTCTGCAGGGAGAGATCCTCTTACAGGCCGCGGGGACTTTGGGCCCCAGGCAGTGGGTTTCTGAATGTTGTTGATGTGCTGGGGTCAAAGCAGCTTACTCTTTTGAGCTGCTGACTCCAGCTTCAGTGCAGAAACTGGCTGAATCACAACGGTTTTTGGATTGAAATCTTAGCTCCTATGCACCACGAGCTCTTTACTAATGCTGCTGCTGCAGTGTTTGCTCCCAGTGCTGGGAATTCAAGCGTTTTACTCTCCAGGGCCCTGGGGTTTGAATCTTTCTACCAGCTTGAAAATCTCACAGAGTCCTCTCTCTCTCTCTCTCTCTCTCTCTCTCTCTCTCTCTCTCTCTCTCACACACACACACACACACACACACACACACACACACACACACACACACACATACAGCCCTTCACATTTAATTTTGCTGGACAGTGAATCATGTTAACTTGAAATGGAATTCACAGCTTATGTTTTGTAAAACTGAGACTTTTGTTCTTTTCTTCCCTGAATTTTAATCTTGTCGTGATTGCCATGCCTGTGAATTTCTTAACCAAAAAACCAAAGAGGTATTTGTCACCTGGATACAAAATATCCCAAGTCTTGATAATGTCGCAGTATGCTACTCTCTTACGAAAAGCCAGTTCTGCCAATACTGAGTTACACTCTCCGCAAAACCACTGAGTTGGCTGTCATTTATCTTGTTCCAAATGGCAGGATTAAAAAAATGCAGGAGATTTGTTGGTTTGATATTCCTGAGTGTATGGTATGTAGTTATATGAAGATTCTTTTCATCATTTGGAGTACTTTTGTGCAGTCAGGCTCTCACTAAAATGAAATGCACTTCTATGTGAATTTAGTGGGGTTTACTACCCCCCATTACTCCTGCCTGCCTCTTTGATTTTGGCTTTATTAACTATTTCTTTTATTGTTTTTTGGAAAGTTGCTGAGGGCACATGTTTTGGACTTTTCTTGTCTGATTTGTGAGATTCTGCTGACATCTAGGAAAGTGCTGTGAAATCTGTTGCTCATATCCGAGCTCCTGTGCTTCATTGCAAATCCACCAGCGCTGAGCTTAAGTTTCCTGACAAGTCTTATTTATGGAGAAACAAACGTAGCCAATATTTTGTGGGACCATGGTGTTCTCTTCCTGGGAGTAACATCTGGCAATTTCTACGCAAAAGGGCAAATCATTTTCAGACATCTCACATTTTATGAGTGTGACAGAAAAAGTGATGCTTGCTGCTGGTGATGACAGCCACTATTTATTGAACATGTGCCATATACCAAGCAGTTTGCATCGACTCATCATCACAAAATTGCAAGGGAAATGCTATTGTACCCATTTTAGAGATGAAGAGACTTAGGTTAAACAAGTTTCTCAGAGCCTTATGGAGTGGCAAAGCCAAATTTAAACTGGTTTTTCTGTCTCTAAAAAATTTTTTCCCCTAAAGAAACCTGAGAGACAAATACTGCTCTCGGTTTTATTAATAAAAAATGTTTGTACTGTAATTTCCATTCTATTTGATAACAATTGTGTCCCATTTATAATAGTTGGTGCCATGGAGAGAATAATGACTAAGAAAGACTTAATTCTTATTTCTTAAGGTCTCATAGTCTAGAGCAGTGGTTGTTGACTGGGAGTGATTTTGCCCCATTCAAGAAACATTTCCCAAGTTCTGGAGCCACTTTTGACTGGCCTATAGTGGGTTTGTGTGGAACTATTGCTATGTAGTGGATACTGCTAAACATCCTACAATGCACAGACAAACCCCACAACAGTGTCAGTCCTGGTGAGGTTGAGATATCATGGTCTAGAAGAGAAGCGAGAGACTGAAAACATGGTGGGATTTATGCTGTAATTTAATGATGGTGTGGTAGATTGTATTATTGGTTCAAAATGTTTCCTATTAGGACCTTCCATGTAGAAGAATTATACCTCCTACCCCATTAACACCAGCTATGGCCATTTTACCTGCTTTGACCAATGAAATATGGGTGGAAGCTTACAGAGCCATAGTTTTGCCATCATTCCTTTCCATCACAAGACCATCAAGTTCTAGGCATGGGCTCCTTCACCAGAGATTTCCAATGAGAACAACACACCGTAGAGATGCAGTCTACTCTAAAGAAGTGGTATCATAAATAAAAATAAAACCTTGTTGAAATCCAATGAGATTTTGAGGTTGTTACCGCAGCATAACTTAGCGCATGCTGGCTAATATGGATGTGGTTATTATTTCAACAGGTGAGAATAAGGTGGAGTTGTGGGAAGAAGAAAACCTGGAAGGAAAGACTGGAGCCAGCGTATGCCAGATGGGAAAGGGTGGATTTTAGTTTTATGTGTGAGAAGGTTAGTAGGGGTGAGAAAGAAAATTAGTGCTGAGAGCAGAGGGAATGATTATTTAGAAAGGGACAGATACAGGAGGTGGGAAATCAGTTAGGCTGTGATGACAGTAGTCTATGATGAGAGCAAGAGCCTGGTCATGGGTAGGATATAAGTGAAAAGTTGGAGATTTATGCCAGAGTAATTGGGAAATAAGAAAAATCATTGGCCATGAAAATTTACTTGGTATGGACAATTAGAAGATGATTTCAAAGGTAAAGTCAACATTTTGAAAGTGATTATCTTGGTGTCACACAAGATCATATTTTAGAATGGACATGATAAACACCTTCCAGAGCTTATTGCGTTTGGGATAAAGATGGGCTGTCCAGTGGGAGAGGTTTGGAGGCAGCTGGCTATGAGGGTCTGGACAGAGGGAATCCTGGTGTGATTCACGTATTTGAGCATCACTATGCACAAGGGTATAATTTAGACAATGGTATTTAGGGATGGTGGCTGGAACTAAAAGAGAAGCCTAAGGAAAGGCAAGTTGAAGTCTGGGCAAAGAAATAGCAAAAGACATAAAATCTTACCGTGTTGGAATGTTGCTGTGATTCCATGGCTGGTAAGGAGCTCTGCTTAGGTCTTGCAGAGGCAATCAAGAGTATAAGGAAGCACATTAATGCCGATTCCTTGATTAACTGCAAACAGTTGCTTACATGTTTTTGCTATTATTCTGAAGCAGTTAAACTTTGGTAAAAAATAAAAAAAAAGAAAAGTAGTACACAGTTATAAAGTCAGGAATTCATAAACACTCAAAATGGAAGAGTAAGTTTGGAGTTTTCCTCAGTGTAGAAATGAAAATCAGAATAACAGTAGCACTTACATGAAAAGATTCTTAACTTGAAAGTTTATAATTTTAAACTATGTCTTTGCTATGCCTACCATTTAGAATGTAAAGATTTATATATTCTTCATTTATTGGTTATATATTTTTAGTAAAAATGTTTTTGATTAAATCATGCCCAATTAATCTTCCTTCTCAGTTTCCACAGTCCAGGACTTAATTAGCAGATATTCACAACCATAAATAAAGGTCTGAATTTTCTGTTCATGCCCTTTCTACCCCCTCCAGGGTTCACAGGTAACACACCCATTTGTTTCCAAGGTTTTGCTAAGATGGATAAAATAGGTTGACGATAGGTTACATTCCCTTAGGAATGTTTCTCTTTCTCTGGCTTCACATTTGAGTTTGTCAGGATTCTGAGACATTGTGGCTGAGAAATGCTCACCTAATGGTCCACCACCAACCTGCTGGTGGCTGCAGAAATTACAGACACTGCTGGAAAGAAGTCACACGGATGCATGAGCATGCCAAGGGAGGGACAGCATTGAACATCCTCGTGTTAAATACCACTCATCTCTGTGAAGGTAGGACCAGCCCCTCTTCTGATTTCATCTGGAATTATAATTTCCTTTCACTTCTCTGCCTAATTAGGCTGTCAGTTTGTATTTACTGTAAGTAAAAAACTTAAGGCCTTTCTTAGATTTGGAGAGTTTAGGACATAGTCTTCTTTCAGTCATTTATCAAATGATTAAATATAGCCAGTCCTTCGGAGGTCTTACAGTCACACCAGAGAAGGCTCTCCAGTCTTTCATTTTCTATGCCGGCCTATCATCATCAGTAAAACATCCTCTCTGCATGCACAGAAATTGGGGTTGTGGAGTTAAGTTACAGAGTCTCATGTCTCCAGGTCCTCAGGATCGGACGTCACTACCTTCATGGGAACACAGCATCCACAGGTGTCCACTGCGGCGCCTGCGTTTGCTTCAGGTCTGGACCTTTCTGTCCCTCTCACTGAACATTTTGTACACATTGTCACGTACATGGCAGCTCGCTGGCAGTAGTGGCCGAGTGCTAATTTAATCAGCTAGGCACTGCACTATACTATTGGGAGTGGAACTCGTAAAGGGCTTTTTTCCAGTCTTTCATTTTCCTGTCATGGTAGGCCTTCTAGAAACATGAAGCCTTAACCCAAATAACTGTCAGTAACAGGATAATGTTCAGGAAATTCGAGGAGATATTTTTGAGACACCTTGACCTCTTTTTAATTATACCACATTAGTGATCAGCAGCTTTGCCTCTTCACTCTGTGTGTGTGAAGAATCTAACAATGCTATTTAGATGTGGGTTGTGCAGACATAAAGCCATGGTTTGTTATTAATATTGTTGCATTTTATTTTATTTATATTTTTTAACTAATTTTTTATTATTGGTTAACAGAATCTAGTAAGTTTCAGGTATACAATTTAATAGTAAGGTGAATAAATAAATATACATACATACATACATATATGTATATGTGTATATATGTCTATATATATGTCTCTCTCTCTCTTTCTCTCTCTCTCTCTCTCTCTCTCTCTATATATATATATATATATAAACATATATATATATATATGTTTATATATGTTTGGGTGTTCACTGCCCATAGTTAGATTTTTTTCTGTCACCACATATTTGACCCCTTTACCCTGTCTACCACCCCCTTCCCCTCTTCCCCTACCTTATGGTAACCACTAGTCTATTGTCCATGTCCATGAGTGATATCAACTTTTTTTGTCTGGCTTATTTTACTTAGCATGATTATCTCAAGGTCCATCCACATTGTCACAAATGGCAGTATTTCATCTCTTCTTATGGCTGAGTAGTATTCCATTGTATATGTGTACCGTAGCTTCTCTATCCAATCATCTGTTATAGGGCACTTTGGTTGCTTCCATGTCCAATATTGTTTCATTTCAATTAATAATTAGCGGTAATCAGATGATTTGGCCTAAAGCAAAATTCTAGATTCAAGCTCTTTCATTGTAATTCACATTAGTAAAACCTTCTGAAGAAACTTGATAATTTATAAGACTCCGTTAAGATAGAGCAGGAGAAGCATCAGGGTAGGTCTTGGTGAGGAGAGTGGAGTCTCTAATCTTATAAATTTCTTAGTGACTGTCACTGCTTCTTTATCCTGGCAGCATAGTGGGGATGATGTAGCAGGTCCCTCTGTGAGTGGTGGTGGAGTGATGTGACACTCTTAGACTTTGAATGAAACTAAGGGAAAGGAAGCTGTGAACATGAGGAATATTAAAGGAGCTCGGACATCAGGAGGATGTGCCCCTCCTGAAAACTGTCCCAGATTTCCTATATTAAACTTTCTACTCAGTGCCTCCATGTGAAGGTCTAATAGACGTCTCTGACTTTACATATCTAAAAACTGAGCTTTTGAACTTCCTCCCAAAAGCTGTGCTACCTGTAACCTCCCCCAGTTCTGGTGATGGCAACTCCATCCTTTAACCAGCTCAGGCTGAAAGCTTAATAAATTTCAATTCTTCTCTTTTGTTCATATTTCACATCTCAACATCCAGAATGTCTTGCTTGCTTTACCTTCTCACCACCTATGCCACCACTATGTTGGTATGAGCTGAATAGTTGTTCACCTGGATTTCTACAGTGGTCTTCTAGCTGGTGTCTCAGTTTCCATCCTACTCCCCTAGAAGCTATTCTTCACACAGTAACCAGAGTGATCCTTTGGAAATACAAGTAATATCTTGCTGCTCCTCTGCTCGAAATTCTCCAATGGATTCCTACCTTAATTAGAATAAAAGCTTAAGTCCTTCCCTGGCACCGTTATTGCTCAGAGCTCATTTTCTGCTATTTATTTCCCCTTCTCTAACTCCCTTCCAGGAATATAGCCATTAGGGCTTTTGCCCTGGAACATTTTTTTTTCCCATATAGTCATGTGACTAGCTCCTTTAAGATTTATTCAAATGTCATCTATTCAATGAGGTCTGCACTGACTACAAACCTAAAATTGTAGCTGCTTCCCCTCTATTCTCAGCACCTTTGAATTCCTTTACACTATTCTATTCATTCCTCTTTTTTCATTGAATTGATCATCTTTCAACTTTTCGTATAATTTCTCACTTATAATATCTATTGTTTATTGTCTGTCACTTTCTGGAATGTTAGCCTCACAAAAATATGGATTTTTATGTTTTGTTCAGTGATGATTAAAATGTTCAGAAGAAAGTTGCCCCATACATAGTAAGTGATCAATAGATGTTAAATGAATGAACAAATTATTCCCTTTACCAGGAGAAGAGCTATTATGAAGGCAAAGCTGGGGAAATCAGGAAATGGAGGAGAGCAAATAGAAGAATAAATGGTCCAGGGTGAGGACCTCGAACAAGCCTAAGGTGGTCGAGCTGTGTTTTATGTTGTGGAGGTGGATGTGAGAGATGTTAGTTATTGTGACGCCCTGGAAAACAACTTTCTTCACAATTCTGCATATAATCTGGCTTCCAGACTGTCTTTTACCTTGATTGATCCCTTTGCATACATTTTAGTTTGTTGGAATTTCTTCTAAAAATACGGTGCTTAAAATTGAACACAATATTCCAGTTACACTCAGAGCAGCATCCCATTAATGTCACGGGCCATCATCCCCTTCCCTCTGAACCTATGTGTTCCGCAGTGCAGTCGAAGAGCTCATTAACTTCCCAGAGGTTAAGGGCGCATGACTCGGAGCCTGCTCTCAGCCAAAACCACAAGCTACTTTGTTTATTTTTTCACACAAACCATACTTAAATAAAAATTTCTCAATTCTATTCTTTTAACTTGTGTGTAATATATATGTGATTTATCTTTTCAGTTTAGAGCCATTGTTCTGACTTGCCAAGATCTCAGTCAAGCATTTTAGTGAACCCTTACAGCTTTTCATTCTCTGGAAATCTGACTTAAAAAAAAATGATCATTAACTGTCCTTGAAGCATCTATTTATTTTATAATTTGTGACTTCAACCTAAAAGCAATGGAATAATTCATTTGTCCCTTCATTTCATAAGATTCACTGAGCCCCTCTTATGTACTAGGTATTGTGTGAGGTTGGGCAGTACTTCTAAGCCTTGCCAAGGTGTTGTGTTTGATACACTTCTCTACTTTTCTCTTGCCTCTGAGGGGAAAAAAACATCTCTCCTGCTTCAAAGGCTTCTGTTATGAATGTCAGTGTCCATCCAAAATTCATATGTTGAAGCCCTTACCCCCTATGTGGGTGTATTTGGGAAGAGTAAAGTTGAATGAGGAATTAAGGACAAGGTCCTATGTGATAAGCTTAGTGTCCTTATAATAAGAGACACCAGAGAACTCTCCCCAGAGAGAGGTAGAGAGCCACAGAGTGCCACAGATTTTTATTACAGACTTTTTTTTCTGTGTTTCTAGGCAGGAATTAGGGTGGTGGTAAACAAGGGCATACTGTGTACTATACAGGGAAAATATCTTGATTTAAGAACATAAATGAAATTATAAATATTCATGACCTAAATATTACTACCTACGTGGTCCACTTCTCTCAAGACTCAAACATGCAGATTCCTGCTATAATATTCAGCGCAATTAATTATTAATGTATTATGAGGGGAATTGTATTTTCCCTCCCCAATCCCCCGTTACCTCAGAATATGATTCTATTTAGGGATAGAAATTTTAAAAAGGTAATTAAGTTAAAATTGGGTCAGTAGAGTGGGCCCTAATCTAATTTGATTGGTGTCTTTATAGGAAGAAGAGAGTAGGATACATAAAAATATACCAGGGATATGTGCACAGAGGAGAGACTGAGTGAGGACAGGGAGAAGGCAGCCATCTGCAAGTCAAAGAGAGAGGCCTCAGGAGAAACCAAGCCTATCCACACCTTGGTCTTGGATTTCTAGTCTCCAGAACTGCGAGAAAATAAATATTTCTTGTTTAAGGTGCTGAGTCTGTGGTATTGTGTTCTATGGCAGCCCAAGAAGACTAATACGAATAGAATATAAGCATTGTATTTGTTTTGTTTTCCTAACCCTCCCTTCTTTTAGTATTATTGCAGGTACTGCAATTACATTCTGGTCCTTTTGCTATTTAGGGAAATTCTTGTGGTCTCTCTCAGGTACCCTGAGCCCAGTATCATTTCGATAAATATTACATACTGCTAAAGTCACATGAAGAAAATAATTCTTCCCTGCTAACCAAAAAGCTGGTTATCATAGGGTTAACTAGTCATTTTAGAAAACATGTAGAGTCCAACATGTCTATTAAATATCCATTCTTCCCAAACAATGCATTACCTTGACTAAGCACTTTTCATTTATTATGACGCCTATTGTTGTATTTACATGAATTCTCCTTCCAAGTTCTGTCTGTGACATTCTCCATCTCCTTTTTACAAGAACAAAATAATGGCGTACCCATCCAGATGGCGAGACGTTGGAAGAATCACACCCTAGAATGAGGCTTTGCTCTTAAACTCACACCCCGTCTTCATGGCCTAGGTGACTCATCGTAGCATGCAGAAAGATGAAGCCAGGGTCCAGCATCAGACCATGTGGTATTCGAAAAAATTAAATAAGTAAAAAGATAGAGACGGGAAATAGCTGGGTTGACTCAGAACTTATTCCCTGGAGTGCAAATCTCCTTGAGGTCCTTAGCTAAATTCCCACACTTAGTGTATTTTACTGAGCCAGTTTCTAATCTATTCCCTGTTTTACCACAAAAGCGTTTGTCCCACAGCTGGGGCTCATTTAGTTTGGATTTTTAACTACAAATTGCTGTCAGCAAGGATCTTTAGGAGCTAACTGGCGAAAGTGACCTAAAAGGGGAACCCCAAAGAGAACCAGAAAGACTGAATTTTCATCCTGTTTTTCTTCTCCCAAGAATTTGTGTTACACTTGGCCAACTAACAGCTAGTTTGAAAGCTCGAGTGATCTCTTTTGTGGAAAAGCTAAAAACCACCTTAGATGAGACGCCATCAAACAAAAATATGTTTTTCAGTCTTGTAGTTGAGGAGAATGGAGAGACTGCTAGTGTTTTAGATTCAAAGTCCCATTTGAACACACTTCAAAGGCGGACTCCAGGCAGAAATGCTCAAAGCTCCCTCAGCACCAAGACATACAGATTGCTAGTCACCAGGGCCTGAACTCAGTTCCTGCATCTGAGGAGGATCATAACTGCTGTCCTTTTAATCTTTGCAGCTTATCAAATGGAGGCCACTTCACAGCAGGAACATAGGTTCATAGTAATAAGAGCAAAATTTATAATGATTTGATTTCTCTAAAAAAAAAAAAAATGGTTGCAGCAATGTGAAGGCTTAACACAAGTGCAGGAATTTAAATTGAAGAAGTTCAGGAACAGTTCAGATGATGGAAAGGAATTCTGGAATCTCAGAATGGGCGATGGGACAGGTAAGCTAGGTGTGAATGTCAGCTCACAAACAAAGTGTACAAATGTATTATTTTCCATTTTTATATGACAACTAATTTGTGTTTCTAGATCCCACTTCATGAAGGTGGGTGGTGTAACTTGATCTTTGTTCAGGGTCTTCAACCTTCTAATGGTTGCTTGAGGTCATCTTTACAAATCTCTTAAATAGGAAATGCTGAGGTATTCATTATTCTGCTGGGACTTGGTCATTTGCCCTCTTGGTGCTGTCTGTGCCCATGCCTAACATCACTGGCTCCAGTAGCTCTGTTTACTATTGCAATGTCAACTCTGGGGCACAAGAATGGTGAGGCCACTTGACACGGGGCATGGGAGACTTATCATGGGTCTGGACCAGTTCTTCAGTCAGTACCTTCTCAGGGTCTTGCCACTTCTTTGAGGCTTTATAAGGAGAACATTGGTCATCCTGCTTTTGAAGTTTTCATACCTCTCTTGGGTTTGGCCACATTTCAGGGGCACAACAAGTACCTCCTCCACATGTCCAAGGTTTATACCTTTACATTTTGTCACCAACTCACTTTCTTTGCTTCTGAGGGGGATATTTTCTACATTTGAGGCAGAGGCAAGGACATAGAGAGAAACTGTACCTTTCTTGATCTCCCTGGATTGGGAAGCCCAATATTCCTCAAATCTCTTGTTTTTCCATATTTGTCAATGTCAGGAGTCCTTTCTGTACCTAAAGACGTTGTCTTTGGAAACAATATCTAGGTAGATAGTTCTTGCTCTTTGCTTTTTTTTGTTATGATATATCCTTCCCCTCAGGCAAGCAGTGCCAGCTTTGTAGGGATTGGGGTGAGGATAAGGAAGGTAAGAAGCAGAGGAAGAGCAATGAAAATTTTTTTCTGGAAAAATACTATTGATTAATAGTTAAAATATATATATATAATTGCACCTTAGTAGCTCCCTTTTTAATCTGAGACTCTTTTGTGACTCAAATAGTCTAACAGGAGACTGCTCTGGAATAATGCCTGGCAACCATAGCTCATCTTCCACTTGGAATTCGGAGACTTTTCTTATCTATTGTCATGTCCCTGTCTCTGAACATATCTGCCCCACTCTTATGCTCTATTGATCTTAAGCAAATCTCTGATTGGATAACCAGTACCCCCAAAGCCTCATGTTCTAAAATGTCTTCTTCCCACATTCATGCATTCCCATTCCAGAAGTCCTTCCTAACCACTCCCCAGAAGACCAGAGAAGGCTCTCCCTGTTATTCGTTCTTCTGGAACTCTATAATTCTTGGTGATTATTTAATTGTACCCTTATTTGCTAAATATTTATCTTGCCCACTTAAAGATAAGAACCATTCTTTTTTACTCACTGCTGTGCCCATTGCACTTGGAATATAGCAAGTATGTAATAAATATTTATTGGGTAATGAATTAATGAAAAACCAGCTAGATGTTGAGAGTGAAGGGAAAAGAAGGCTAAATTTAAGTTTCTACTACTATGGCTATTTTCACAGATACCATATCTGTATCCTCACCTCACTTCTCTGGAAAAGTGCTTTATTATCCTTATTTTGTAGTAAGGACTCTGAGGGCCAAGAGTTTAGGGAGATTCTTTTCAAGGTTATTCAGTTAATACAGGGCAAATGTTTCATCAATTCCCTACTTAACGTGTGTTCTTAGCATCTGGCTTATCTTTGTAAATAACTTCATAGCTTCTATGAATAATTGATATCTTGGCAAGTGATATTTGCCTTTTTGAATAAAATAGTCTCTAGTCAGGTGAATACTCTAGAAAGAATTCTGGGCAGATTATGGTGCCAGAGTCAATTAGATATTCTTCTCCGGGTTATTTAGTTATATGGATGTGCCTGTGTTCTGCCCACTTTTTTTCCTTTCTTTTAAATACTAGACCTGGCCCATTTTAGGGTCTTGTTTTTAGGATGTGAGTCTGTTATCAGAGACAGAATATCTATACTATGAAAAATATTAAAAACAAAGCAGAATAAAAAATTTTTTAAAGGACATATTTTGATTGCAATTGTTTATATGTCAAATGTAAGAAATGTCACAAAAATAAATATGATGGATTTTGTGACTCAAACAAAAATGCATCAAGGGCAAGCTGTGATTGGCTGAGGGAGATTAACACAGAAAGGACTGGAATGATTCTTGGTAAAAAGGAGATCGGGGCTGAGCCTCGAATGAAGTATGAAAATTCTGCAGGCAAATAAGAGATGATCACAGAGGTAATGGGCATTCCATGAAAGCTTAGTGATTTATTTTGGTGCTGTTTCTTCAATTTAGAGGACTTCCAAAAGCACAGGCGGCCCTGGAGTCAGCTTACAAGTTGGAATATAATACCTGGGGTTTGAGTTTCTTGGAAGTTTGAGTGTGTCAAGGCCAGCTTAGGTGTACCTCAAGCGGAGCCAAAACTAGATTAGTTTCAGAGCTTTCCTAATCTCTTGGAAGTGCTCCTGACCACAAGACCTGTCTTGGGTCAGAGCAAATGTGGTCAGGAAGCACTCTCCAACAAACCTCCCATCCATTCTACATGGAGTTAATAATTGCCTGCATCCCAGCAACCTCTGCAACTCTTGCTTGCCTCCCTTGTTGCAGTCATACAATTCTCACTTTGTTTACTGGGTCATCTTTTCTCCATGTTCTGGACTCCTTGAAAGCAAGGCTCAGTTTTATTCTCCATGTCCCAAGGTGTCTCCAGCATCTAGTACTTTCCTAGCACCTAGCTTAGGAGGGACTCAATTAATTGAGTAGAAATGAAGATACCATTGCCAACCCCACTTTCTGCTAGTGTTTATGGAGGCAATGTATTTTTATATAGGTTGTCATCTGTCTCATCTAGTTCTGTGAGTTAAA
Organism: Cynopterus sphinx; assembly: GCA_030015415.1. Lineage (NCBI taxonomy): Eukaryota > Metazoa > Chordata > Mammalia > Chiroptera > Pteropodidae > Cynopterus > Cynopterus sphinx. The sequence goes on from CM057382.1 coordinate 124,244,625, forward strand.
TATTCTTATATTATTATTTGACAGATGAAAGAATGGATACTGAGTGATTAAATGACCAAGGTTGTGCAGTTAATAGGTGCATACTTCTGGACTTGAATTCAATTTTTTTTTTTTTTGCCCGCAAATATTGTGCCCTGCTTTGTAAATTTAGTTTCAGAACTATGCTTAGAAAAAAGAACAAGTTCTGAAGAAGAGTTTGATGGGAATGACAAAACTCTCTAATTATATTAATTTCACCCACTATTTGCCATAAACTTTAGATAGGCTCTTCTTTAAAATTTCATTGTTTGTTAAAGCATGATCTTCAGAAGATTTCTTTTAAATTTCATGTTTTCTGATAGCAATTATTTAATAGCACAACTTATATGATATGGATCAGTTATTTTTCCAATAACAATAAACACTTTATTAGTGCTTTTCTAATTGATTTTATATATATATATAAATATATATATATATATATATATATATATATATATAATCTAACTAATTGTGTGTGTGTGTGTGTGTGTGTGTGTGTGTGTGTGTGTAAGTAATGAGACAGATACTATTGTTGTCCTAATTTTATATATGAGGAAACTGAGGCAAATGTCAAGTAAGTAACTTTTCAAAGATGACACAATAAGTGTTAGCCAGTATGCCAATTCAATAGCCACCCAATGTCATCAAACATTTATAAAGGGTCTTCTCTATGCCTTGTATTGCCATGTGCTGAGTAATAGAGAGATGCACCAAGCAGGTGGGTTTCTGTCTTAAAGGAGCTTTTATTCTAGATGTAGATGGCAAGCAATAAACCTATAAATAAGTATTACCAATCAGATAAAGACAATAAAATAAATAACTAGGGTAATGTAATAAACTCTGACCAGGTTACGAGAGAAGTGTGGCTACATCTGATAATATGGCAGGGAAGGAAGCGACTGCGAAGTGAGACTTGAAGAACGAGAAGACTCCACCTATTAAAAGTTCTATGGGAAGGGAATGAGAAAGAGCTTGTTCCTTGTGACTGGAACTTAGGAAAGTGTTGAGCAGAGAAAGGGAAAGGGGCAAGGCCATGCTGTCTATGTAATGGTCAGAGTTTAAATTTATTACCAGCACAGTGGGAAGAGTTTTCTGCATAGAAGTCAAGTGATCTGATTTATGTTTTATAAATATCATTCTGTTTTAATAAGAATGCCCTGTAGGTAGTGTAGATGTAGGAGTAAGGAGAGCAGTCAGGAGGCCAGAGCACAGTGCTGGCCAGAGGTGATGGTCACTGGAATGAGGATAGTGGCTATGCATTTGGAGAGAAGGAAGCAGGGTAGGAAATACTTTGTGCCTGCAACTCAATAATAAATTGGATGTGGGCAATGAGAAAGGAAGGAAAGTTGGATGACTCCAGTATCTTTTACTTTAGTCACCATTTTAATGTTTGTGTCATTTTGTGAAATGAGGAAGGACTGAGGGAGAAACCAGTCTGGAGATATTAGATGAAATTCAAGAATTTTTGTTTGAAATGTGATTTTCAGTTTCTTTTAAATAGCCATCTGCAGTATTAAGAAGGTAATTGCATATGGACTAAGAGCTCAGGAGTTGTCCATGTTAAATGGAAGCTACGAGACAGTGAGATTTGGTAATGCCACAATAGAATGTTTGTGGTTTCAACACATCTGTTCCAGAGGCGAATCTACTTTTTAAAAGTACACCTTGACATTGAAAGTTTCTACTCTGATCAAAATGAGTAGACTGCAATTCCCACCACCAGCTCAGTTGGCAATAATGTTAGCCAGGAAGAACACAGAGGAAGTGAGTCGTGGGGAGCGGGAGATAAAAATTACAGATGTGAATGTGCACCATAAACAAACCTACTTCCACCATTCCTAGGAAAAGTAGATACAATTCTATATTGTATAAGTAGTTTTAACAATAAGACTACTTAAGATATTGCTATTAAAATCTGAACTGTGAGCAAATACAGAGACTATGCTTTGTAATACAAATATAAGAACACACCCTATTTCGCAGCAGAGCACTGTGGAACACAAATAGACGATGTTACACAGAAGATTAGCAGGGTATTAAGATTAACAATGTGAAGATGAATTTAGACCAAATTTGAACCCAAATCATTCTCTCAGCCATATCTAACAGAGGATGTTCACCAACTTGTGTTCAGAACTAAATTTACGTCAGAACCCCCACTGTACATTCTTTATAATTTTTCCAGCATTTATGCTTAAATGAACTGGATAATAAAATAAATATATATCTAATTCTAATTTGGGCTTAATCTTTTTAGAATAATTCACTTTGGTTTTCTTACTCACTAAGTCCTAGATAAAGAAAAGAGAACCCCTAGATTTTATTAGCACCCTGCGGGCGATTACAGTTAAGGTTTTCATGATTTTAGGCTGGGCAGGACAAGTTAGCAGAACTTCTCACATGATGCTTTCTTAGCTAGGTTAATCTCTTCCTGGAGTGCTACAAGTTTCAACTAACACCTGAAAACATGAACACGAATAAGCTGGCCACATTTCTGGTTTGAAAGCTAGCAGAGAACAGTCTTAAGAGAGACCTAGCCTAGTTGATTTTGCACTGGGAAGAGGAGATGTACAAAGGTACGAAGCAATCAGCACTTCTAAGGAAAAATGGGCTGTCTTAGCTGCTGGAAGAGAGCTCTACTTCTACTACTCAACTCAAGTCAATCTATCCTTGTAATTAGAGAATCCAACATTTTCCCTTTAGACCTTGCCCAAGTAAATAAAATGCTCAGGAAGTCGAGCAGAATTATTCATCCTTATTAGTTAATGTTTACGTCTCACTCACTGTATGCTGGCCATTTCACTGAGTAGGCAACTTGCTATGAACCATGCTCCCTGAGACGTTGAAGATTAATGGAGCAAGACAGAGGATCTGGCAAATTTGGCATCTAGTGAGTGGCCTGGATATTCACTTGCATTTTCCAGGGTATTGAGACTGCTAGGACAATGACTAAGGCAGAAACTCATCTTTTATAAAGTTCTACTTGGTTCCTGTTATTTCATATCACTAATTGCTCTGCATTTATAGAGTGTTTATTTGCATACCTAAATACTTGTGAACAAACATAAGAAAATGTATCACAAAACCCACTGGACTAAAAAGCAAAACTGGAACCTATGTCAGGCCTCACAGAATGCATTCGCGAAAGTATATATATATATATATATATAAACATGTTGTATACTAATGAGAAATGCACCCTTAAATTATACAAAGAGATGCCAAGGATTGATAACACATACATGCTAAAGGAACCTTAGAGGTGATGCAGTCAGATGTTTCTCAAATAATTTTAAGCTATAGAACATTTTCTTTTTTCAACTGAAAGTTTATGCAGAAGCCAAATACATAGAATAAAAATTTCCTGTGTAAGGGGGTGAAGTGAGGTCTCTACCTTTCTTAACCTTCCCTGAGTCACTTCCACTGAACTGGAGAGATTAGGCAGGATCATTCTTCAAACCTAGTTGCCTGGCTTATCGCTAAGGAAACTGGTCCAGAAGAGCCACGGGTCGGTTGACCCAAGGTCATGTTGTAAATAATTTAAGTAATTATAGCTAGAACTTGGTTCTATTGACTATAGGTCTAGTGTATCACATACTAGAAATCATTTTTTTTTCTATTCAAAAATTATGTGGAATCAGTGAAGAAAGGACTGTATGGCTATTGTTACTGCTTTTGTTAAGATCTTTCTCATTTTCAAAAAGGAATTGGATGCTTTAATAAGTTGGCATTTTCTATCTGGTCTTTCTTAGCTAAGGATGTGAGTCCCTACTATCTATTCCTGGGTTGCCTCTTCATCTCTACTGACAACTCCACAATTTAACCCTCTGAGAAGCTGGGAGGAGGCCAGCTTCTCAGTGTCCTATGCTGACCTCCTCCCTCTCTCTGGTCCTCTCACGTCTGGCCTGATGCTGACTTGTCTACTTTGGATGCCTTCCTTCCATGTCCATTCCAGTGATAAATAACATCTCACATCTCAACTCTTCCTCAAGACTTTTCAGATGACATTCTCAGCAATCACACTCTTTCCACTATTTCTCCAGAGTAGCACCTATCAGAGATTGCCTGTTATTAGTGTTACTTAGTGTGTGCCTATTTCCTTCCTTATTAGTTGTGAGCTGCTAAGAGAGAGCTGGAAACATGTCATATTTATAGCATCAGGCAAAATGCCTGCCCACACCAGAAACACCAAAACTGTTAGTCAAATGGAATTGTACAAAATAGATAGAAATAGTCTTATTGCCTAGTTTTGATTACAGGTGACAATTGATTTATGAGATGGACAATAGAGTTAACCCCAATTATAAAAAAAGGCTTTAGAATTTTGTAATTACAGGTAAATGTAGAGTTATTCAATATTCAAGGAATTGAACACTATAAAAAATAAATTAAAATTTAGATTATGTAGGATTTGCATTGTTTAGTCTGCTTCTGCAGTTCTCTATTAAATCCTGCCCTCCTCCCCAGTTTTTTATTCTTTTTGGAGTATTGCATCTCAGTTGATATATAATATCATGATTAAAAAAAAACATTCTTTTTTACTTAAAAAAATTCTCATAATGTACTGTTTTTCTGACTTAGTTTTTCTTGATATTATGAAGGTATTGATGTTTTATTTATTTTATGTACATAAATATATACATTGTATATCATCTATCATCTATCCATCATCTATCATCTCTATTTCTTTATCTCTATCTCTATCATCTCTATCTCTTTCATCTTTATTTCTCTCTCTCTCTCTCTCTTTCTCTCTCTCTCTCTCTCTCTCTCTACATATATCTAAGATAGTGAGGAACAAGTTTTAAAATACTATTGTTTTGGTTCCTGCCTGATTATAGACTTTAATAGACAGATTGTCACCCATGTTGTTGGGCCTTCTGGAATAATCTTTCAAATCATTCTTATTTGCAACAAAAGTCCATATGACATTATAATTAAGAGCATGAACTTTGGTGTTAGGCTATCTGGGTTTGAATCAGTTCCACTATTTCTCAATTATGTAAATAAGAGCGAGTTATTTTAACTCTCTGTTTCTCTTTCCTTTACTGTAAAATGGGATAATAATAGTACTTAGTTCCTAGGGGTGCTGTAAAGACTAGAGGAGGTAATAGTTAAAGTACTAGCACCTGATACTACTTCTATAAACTAGTTATATATGAGTACTAATTGTCATTATTCTAGACTCCTCTTCATTTCTCTTCTCCTAGTCCCTCCCCTAACATGCTCTTTGGTATCTTCTTGAACCTTAGTGATATGGCTGAGATGAGCACCAGTAAATACAGGCATATATACCTCAAAGAAGTGTTTCTGCAAAGTACATGCTAATGCCAATGAGAAAGCTCTGGTGCCAAGGGTATTATTAAAGAGCTAATGGCCCTGCTTATAACCAAGAGTAGACTATATGGAAAAATGCAGTCACTGCATTAAATAAATTTTCATATAATATAGTATGGGCTTGACCATAGGCAACTTTAGTGTATCATCAAAATATGAGCAGAGCTGCATATCTCAGAAAGTCATTCTGGACTGAGAGGTTTGCTGATGTTAAAGAAGTGCAAATATATGCAATTAATGGGTGAACTGTGGAAGAAGGCTTGCTGACTCAGCCAATATTGAATTCCATCTGATTGATATGATTTACAGCTCTCTGGGAAACAACAAGTCCTCCTGTGTGCTCTGAGGTAGTTTTAATGATCCCTTTACTTGCCATCAGTCTGCATAATAAGACTAACCTTCATGGATATTTTCCCGGAGTTTTGAAACTCTGCAGGTTTTTTTTTTTTCCTTACCCTCTTTACATTTCTAAAGCATTTGTGTTTTGCAGAGAAAGGCTCCAAATGGTGCTCACTGTGCTTGATTGGACCCGGTTTTTCCACTTTGGTTTTAAATAGATTTGCAGATTTAGGACTCAGCAGAGGTAAAGCTGCCCTATGCTTCCCTGAAGAGACTACCTACTGCTTCCTTTAGCCAGATTCTTCAGCACTCGTGGAAAGAAAGTTTCCAGTTATGTTTTCCAAGCTTATTCATAGATGCAAATCCCAAATAATGTTTACTTTTATTTTTAATATTACCTATGGAAGCAAAATTATTGATCTTTCATTTGTAGAAAGTATAGTAGGCATGAAAAGAGTAAGAGGAAATAGGATACATATGTAAACATAGTTATTATTTTTGAGCCATGAAAAGTGATGGCATGATTAAAGAGCCTGGCAAGTAGTTGTATGGAAAAGTATAGGTGAATGCCAAATACTTAAATAAAAAACAAAGAACTCACATAAATATTCAGATATCCTGTCTACATGATATCAGATAGCCAGATACTTCACAACATCTGCATCATGGACAGAGTGTTCTAGATTTTAATCTGATAAGTATTGTCATTTAGGAGTAGACTTGACTCTAGATCATTAAATTATTTCTTGGAGATCTCTGGTGCTTCATGTGAGTGAACCAAGAAGTTATTGGAGGGTTCGAGGCTGACCTAATAGCATTATGCACTAGGAGGTCTTTGTTTATCTTCTTATGGTGGCATGATACTGCCTTAAAAAATAAATTTTAGCATTTACTAAGTTAATTCTTGTCAAAAGATAAACAACTGCTGCCAGAAAATAATTTGATAACAATGGCTCTGGAAATGTATAAAAACATCTGGAAATTTGGTTTTGTTTTTAGAAGAAATCAAGGAAAGTCTTGTTGTGTTATCTATGGTTACTATTAAGTGTGACCACCCAAATGCTTCTTAACCTATGTGAACCTTGGTTCCTTCCTAAGTAATGTAGGCATAACTATCCCAATTTTATGAGGTTAAATAAGAAAATCTATGTTAAAATGCCTAGGCTAAAACCTGACACATAATAAGTGTTTGATAGTGGTAGTTGTGGGGTAGGATCAAATGCTTAGACTCCTTTATAAAGCTCTGGGATAGTGCTGTGTACCTGCACTCAGTCATGCAATAGCTGTGGCATCAGTGTTTGATGCTTTATGCTCCCATTACTGAGTTAAGTGAGTTTTACTTTTAATAACAAGTACTTGAGGATTCTCTGTTTTTCAGAGTCTTCAGTTAAGAATGCTTGACTAAAGGGTTCTCTCCTTAAAGGAGCTTGAGTTAATAGTTGATAGCCCTTCTGTTAGTCTCTGCTGCCCAAAGGAATTTCTCTTTCTGCTCCCAAAGCTGATGTAATGTTTTAGTAGTACACTGGGAAATGATTATTGAAAGTAATGCTTACTACTGCATAATTTAATATTCAACTTGCAGGGGACTTTGAGAAATTTCAGTGTCTAAGTATTTCCATCTATTATTTTTTTTTCTACTTAAATTAATTATTGGGGGGAGTAAATACCATGTGTATGGACAGGCTACTTGTGCCTTTATGAATTCAGGACCATGTACTGCCATGTTTCAGTGAATGTTCAGAACCCTGGTGGGTATGCTGCTAGGAAACAGACATGAATGAAATGGATCAGGATGGTTTGAACTATGGACTTCTGAACATTGGTCTCAAGAACTCCAAGAAGAGGATCAGAACTTGAATTTTGAGTTCTCTTTTCCAATAGGGGACAGAACAGAAAAAGAGACCTCCTGTTATACTGGAGGCACATTCCTATCATGCCTTCACCACAGGATGCAACATAGGATCTTAGTCAGGAACCAGTTGCAAGACAGAAATTGTACTAATTAATGTGAAGACTTGTTAATTTGGTATTGATGGACTGAAAATGTCAAAAATAAACGTTAACATATCAAAGTTTATCCCTGTCTGTGGGGCTAGCTTCACGTGTGTGTCTCACTTTTAGAAAGGCCACACCCTTGGTTTAATACTCTGCTGTCATCATCTTGAAATTTTAATAATTATAAATGATGAGTCCACATTTTCATTTTTCACTAGACTTTGTAAATTATGTACTTAGTTCTACCTGCAGGAAGCAAGTACCACCTTTGGGAGTAAGTGAACAAAGGGAAGAATTTAGGCTTATTAAACAAAAAAAATCTTGGAGATGGGGCCTCTGAGGTATGGATGCTACTTGGTGCTGGTATCCCTGAGGTCAGAGAAGAGACCCTGTGAGACTGGCACACAGATCTCTGAGAATGGGTGTTGGTTAGCAGGTACTGGTTGGCTGATGCTGTCATCTTGGAAGGGATGTGACAAGGTTGGTTCTAGTCCTGAGGTGGCACCATGAGGCTGGTTCTGAGAGTTAGAACTTCAAACTTCTACTGAAAAAGGTGACCAATCCTGGACTAAAGAAGTATTGCTCAGTGATACTAATAAAGGCAAATGCAAGAGGAGCAGGAAACACCAAGAGGTTGAGGAAGTCAACAAGGAGGAGCCAAACCCCTTTCCCTCTTCCAGTTATTCCATCTTCCATTGTTGCCTACTAGCAGAGTTTAACAGCCATCTATTTGGCAAAGCACCACTGTGGGCTGTGGAGTTCTAGCTCCAAAGTTGCAAAGTACAAAAAGATGTGAGTGAAGTGAGAACTTAGTAATTAATGTTCCCTAGCACTGAGTCTAGGAGAGATGTACAGAATGTCTCAAAGTCTGTCTTCCAGCTGTGTTTGCAATAGCTCTGCCAGTTTAGGCAGACCCTGTGATGGTCAAATGAACCCTCAGAAGACTCAGCTAAAGCGATCTTCCCAAATAGACCTTACAATATTTGTAGCTCCACTTTGCCCTGAGAACTTCTTGATAATTTATGTGACATACAATTCTGGTTCAGACTAGTAAAATGTTCAGATGTGCACGTGTTAGAAAAGGTGAGCAAATGCTTCACTATGGAGAATTTGGCTTTCCCTCTGTGTGCTTCCCGGAGGAAAATATTTTATTTTAAGTAGATATTATACTTCAAACTTATCCTTTTATTTTCCCCCTTAGTTTGGGGTTGTGTTTGTGCCAGTGCTTGGGTAAAATTTGATAAACATGAAGTTTACATCTAGTGTAATCTTTTTTTTTTTAAGTTCTTTTTACTTTATTTAGAGTAAGGATTATTATTTCAGTGTAAATTAAAATTTGCATTTAAGGGTTCAAAGTTCTTATGAAGAGGGTCACCCTCCAGATGAGTGGGTGTGCATTTTTCATCTCATACCCACCTCTTCTACTCTGGCAGCCAAAGCCACAGTCATGAGGACTTCAGCTGTGTAGATTTGGTGGGTTAAAGAAAAGTGGGTTCTGTGACAGCACTTTATTAGAGTGCTGTCCTCACCGTTCCTTCCTTCTCTGTGCCTTTTATTATTATTATTATTATTATTATTATTATTATTATTATTTTCGATAAAGATCAAATATTACATTTCCCAACATACATCTGTATTAAGGGAAAAGCATTCCATCAGAATGATGATGTCAAACAAGTTAACTATATGAGTTAAAACTTAAGCTTAACTTTAAAAAAATTTTTTATTGTTTTAATTAAGTTTATTGGGATAACATTGGTTAATACAATTATATAATTTTCAGGTGTACATTATCATTTGACATCTGTATATTTTACTGTGTGCTTACCGCCCAAAGTCCAGTTTCCTTCAGCTACCATAGATTTACCACATCTACATCCCCCCTAAGCTTACCTTTATAAGACTATTCTCCACCTCCAGAGAAGCCTTTCTAACAACAGCTTTCAAAATCAAATAGTTCTATGTCACTGAAAGGCCAGAGGTATAAAAACTGTGTAGGGCAGAGAGAAAAAGCCTGGGACAGAATTATTTTGTTAGAGTTGTTAGTAGATGAAGAACAAGTATAGTAATAGTTTATAGGCTTGTTGTCCATCATCCACCTTGAACTTCCTCAAAGAGGAGTGTAAGGCACTTTGTAATACAATGTCAAAACTCTGCTTTGGGCAGTCCAGCCAGGCCCAGCTGACATGACCATCTCAGAGCTGTCATTAAAGGGATATGCAGGCGGGCTGACAGGTTAACTTGATACGCTTGATTTCAACATCATTGTTGGATCAAGGTCAGACACAGCAAGGGTGCTGAATTTAGAGAATTTATTGCTTACAAAATGCCAAAGGTGGGTTCTTTACAAAAACATCTAGGAGAAATCCATCTGTGAAATTCATTTTCTTCATGAAGTGCACAATTTACCACAAAGCACGCAAGAATAAAGCTATGCTTCCTGCTGCTTTGCTCATTTCTTTTTCATTTACCAGCAAGGATCCCCGAATTGTATAAATATGTAGAGGCTTTGGTGCACTTTTGGAAAAGACAAGAAAGAGATCCAGCTGAATCAGCTTCCTAAACTACTGTGTTATTTTACCCCAATGGTTTTAATTAGAGAATAAATAACTGCACTGAGACCATCTGCATATTCATAATGTAGAACATATGGCTGGTTTTCAGGATTTTGAAAAAGAAAATGCAATAATAACCATGCTTCTTTCCATTCATTTCTCACATTCCAGGTTATTTCTTTGAGAAACAATATATTTAAAAAATCTGTTTACTGCTTACGTGAGACAAACACTCTCCTTCCTTTAGGCTTTGTGTGTTGCGTCTGCTACTATTGTATATTTTAGCATCAAATGCTAAAACAGAATATGGTTGTTTATTTGAGAATGCCCCATGCAAGAGCTCATTACACTCTGTAGAGGTGTATTTATACTAACATACTGTCTTTTGTTAGGTATAAGTTACTAGAGTTACATTGATGAGAAAGTCTTTTTAGAATTTCCTGAGAGCGTGCTAAGGACTCAAACTAAGATGGGTGTGTCGTGTGTGTGTGCACGACCATGAGTGTGTGTGCCTGTGCTTGTGAGGGTGTATGTACCATAGACAGAACATAACAATGTGTATCTAATTTTGATCAAGTAAAATAATAATCATTGCGAAAACTAAAATGATTAAGTATATAGAAAGTATTTCAGATTAATTTTATTCTGGTAAGATAATAAATGAGATGAAATGATTTTCAAATTTTAAATTCTCTGCTATCTTGTCTACCAAATCACTTATTCGATCCTCTGCTTCATCTAATCTGATGTTGATTCCTCCTAGTGGATTTTTCATTTCAGTTATTGTATTCTTCAATTCTGACTTCTTTTTTTTATTGTTTCTATGTCCTTTGTTATGCTTACTATCAGTTTGTTGAAGTTCTCGCAAAGTTCTTTGAACATCCTTATAACCAGTGTTTTGAACTCTGTATCTGGTAGGTTGTTTGGTTTCGTTTCATTGAGTTCTTTTTCTGGAGTTTTCTCCTGTTCTTTCATTTGGGATATGTTTGTTTGTTTTTTCATCTGGGCTGCTTCTCTGTGTTTGTTTCTATGTATTGGGTAGACCTGCTATATCTCCCATTCTTGGCTTTATATAGTAAGTAGGGCTCAGTGACACAGTCTCCCTGGTTATCTGAGCCGGGTACCCCAGGAGTGTCCTTTGCATGGGTCGTGTGTGCCCTTCTGTTGTAGTTGGGTCTTGATTGCAGTTTGCATGTCAGTGGGTGGGATTGACCTCTCAGTCTGACTGGCTGTGAGGATTGGCCACTCCCATACTGTAGAAGCTGCTGTGCGGGGGTTGACCCCATGGAGCTGGATTCACCCCAACAGTCTCTGGTACCTCCCAAGACCCTTTGGGTGTGCTGCTTTTGGGGCGAATTGAGTGGTGCTCTGTTGTGGTCTGAAGCCAGCCTCCAGGTGTGTTGGTTCTGGGGCCTCTTGGGAGAGGCTTCTGTGCTGGCCAAGGTCAGCTGCTGCCTGTGACCAACCTAGGGCCAGCTGGTAGTAGCTGCAAAATGATCTGTGGTTTGTTTGCTGCCTGTGCTGGGTCTTCAGGCTTCTGAGAGAGGCCACATTTCAAACTGAGGCCAGCTGCCACCAGAAGCAGGCCTGGGGCAGCTCAGCAAAGGATTCAGAGCACCCCAATGCTCACCACCACTTGCTGGCTGCCTGTAAGACTCAGCTGCTAAAAGAGTCTGGGTGGTGTACAAGTTGGATGAGGTGGGGTTTTAGTGAGTCATGAAGGTGGGGTGAGTGGTGTTTACCAGGTTAATACAGATTTAGATTTGACGCTAGTGCTGAACCTGGAGCCACTCACCAAAAAGCTCAGAGCACAAAGAGGCCAGCCGCCACCCACCTGGGCTCCCTCCCCACTGAAAGTTGTCCAGAAAAGATTGAAATGTTGGCTGGGGCTGTCTACCCACTGCTGAAAGTGCCTCTGATGCTGCATGAGTTAGGTGGGGAAGGGTATCAGGGAGTCATCGAAGTGGAGTGAGTGGTGTTCACCAGGTTAATATAGTTTCAGGTTTGGCCATGTTGGCTGCATGGCTCAACAGAGGAAAAGATAGCTCTTGCCTGTAGGCTGCACAAGAGGAAGGCTCAACGTAGGGACAATGGCATCTCTCCCGCCAGCCCTCACCCTGAAGCCATACAACTCGGTCTGTATCTGCATGTCTCTGGTGCCTCCCTAGCTGCTGGAGCTCAGAGTGAGTTTCTGTGAGACAGTCTGCGCTTGGGCCCTTCAAGACAACACCTGAGTTTCCAGCAACCTCTGTCTTACCCTGGGCCCTGGCAACTAGAGAGGCCACTGATTTGCACAGTCAGATGTGGGGGCTTCACCTCCCAGCACTGGTGCTCTGGGCTGGGGAGCCCAGTGTGGGCTGGGGCCCCTTGCTCCTTTAGGGGATCTCTGCAGCTGAGATACCCCTCCCGATTCTCAACTGCCACAGGTAGGCGTAGGGCCAGTCTCTTTGAGTCTCTGCACCTCCCACCAGTCTCAACATAGCTTCTTTGTATTCTTAGTTATAGGACTTCTCTGTTCACCTAGTCTTCAAATGGTTCTCCAGCTTAATTATTCTATAATTTAGTTGTAATTTTAATGTGGTGGTGGAAAGAGACAAGCACAGCATTTACCTACTTCACCACCTTGACTGGGCTCCCTTGAATTTCAAATCCTCAGTGAAAGAAAAAGCCATCTCTAGTTATATTAAATGAAAGTAGAAAATGAATAGAACTTTTGCTTTCTTTGGCTCTTTGGGTCGTCACTGGATCGATAAATCCAATTCCCAATGTCAGGTAACAAATAAGAAAACAACCATAGCTACCTTAATAAGAACCGACATAGCTACCTCAATAACAAAGCAGAAAAAGGTGTAAATGGGGGAGAACAGATTAGGAAAGAAATGAAATTTTGCTCCTCTGAGACCAAGCTACCATGTTTGTAGAGCAAAAGTTAAACGAAACAAGGGGAACAAATTTAGATGGCAAAGAGACATGCATGTTGTGGAGAATTGGAGGACATCCACCTGCCCCCCAGGAGACTGCCCCCAGAGCACTTATGGCCTTTGAACCTTGGTACATCTCAGTCTTGGAGCTCCAAGGCACTTCAGGGTCTCTGAGGGCTCAAAGATATGGTTTTCCTTCTGTGTTGCCACACTTTTTTTAGAATTTAGCAAGGGGTCTTAGGGGCTTGCATGAAACAATTCACAATCTGTTGCCCAGTTTGAAAATAAAAATGGAGTTATTTGGAGCAGGTATTGTTTATTAAAAAGACCAGATTACAAGGCAGTGATCAACATTGAAATAAACAAAAAACTTATAGCAAAATTATGCTTTTATGAAATCAGAGTTTTTGTTTTAGAAAGGAAGATCATCTGACACTCCTTTTTTAGTGAGTGCATTAGAAATTTCCAGTATTTCACAGAACCTACTATGATGACTGCCAGATTGGGAATTAGTTTACTTTTATGGACGTGGTATGTGGATGGAAATTGCCATGATAGAGTTATTTATGTCAAAAGAACTAAAATGGAGCTGGGAGACCATGAAGTTTTGTGCTGTGCTCATCCCACCCATGAACTTTTGAACCAACCATAAAACCACATCCTGGACTTTACTTCCAACTTACCATGGCAACCAGATCATCTGAACAGCTCACCTTGAAGGGAGCCAATCCATTTCACCAGCCAGCATCCTTCATTTGCATAGAGGCCCTAAATAAGGTTTGAACTCTTGGACTTCCATGCTTGCCTTCTAAGCACATCCAGGAGCTTGATTACCTCAGAGTCTCGCCACTGGGCCCTGACCAATCCTTTTTGAACTAGTCATCACACCATATTAGACAGCTAATAGGAAAGTTTCTTTTGTTCCAACTTGTGGTTTTTGCCTTTATAAGCTCTGGCTTTCTTTTTCTTTCCTGGAGCAGGTTTCAGGTCTTCTCTTGAATTTGTGTCTCCCAGATTTGAATCCTTTAAGACCCCACAGATAAATTTTTAATTTGTTTTACAGCCTTAGGTTTTTATTAGTCGACAGTGAGGGACTCTTTTTCAAGGAATTGACTTAATCGGCATTAATTTTGTGTTTTCCCTTCCAATCCAAATATCACACCTATGACTTCATCAAGATCCTGTTTTGAAATAGACTGTATTAACTTAATTCAATTGCCACAGCTCTTTGAATTAGGAGAAAGGATGTCTTGTGTTTTAGAACTCTTCTAATTTCTAGTGATTATGACACAAAGTTAGTCGTTTTCTATATATGGTTTTGAAATTTATCTTCATATTTACTGACCTCATATTCATCTAAAAAGTCCCTTTTCCTCTTTACTGGGAATATCAAACTTATTTCACAATGCTTTCAGCCTGGTGTTTCTTATGCATATATATTTATCCTGGATGTAATCAGTATAATATAGGTATTCATTTGCTCTGGGTCCCGTATTGTTCTATTTATCTTTCTCATGACTTTTTTTCTCCATGAGTTTTATAGTGTTTGGAACTCAGTTATACAGAATGTACTAAGACAGAGTGTACTTATATGTACAATGCCATATTTTAGTAAACTATGGACAATTTGATCAGTGAGAATCTCTCATTTTCAGTTGCTTTGGCTGCATGTCAAGTCATCATGGAATAAAAGATCTTCACAAATAATCATTTTTTCCCCCTTACTGACTTGTAATAGAACTTGATACATATCTTTTAGTTTTGTTCACTTAACAATTTCTCAAAAATCTCAACCAAATCAATTATTCAATGTGAAATGACCCAACCATTTGAATTAAATTTCCCTTCTTTTGTTGTGGTAAAATATAACACTAAATTTATCATTTTAACCATTTTAAGTGTATAGTTAAGTGACATTAAGTAAATTCACATTGTTGTGCAACTATCACCACCATCCATTTCCAGAATGTCTTCATCATCCCAAATTAAAACTCTGTATCCATTAAATAATAACTCTTCATCTCTCCTGCCCAGCTCCTGGTAACCACTAATTTACTTTCCCTCTCTATGAATTTGACTATTCTAGTCACCTCATATAAAAGGAATTATACAATATTTGTTCTTTTATGTAAATTTTCTTTTTAAAAATGGATATAGCAGCATTAATGAGATAGCTTGGATCTCCATAATTGCCCCTCCACTCACCTTTGGCATCTAGCTCTGTTACAGTCAATGGAAATGGGCAGAGATGCCTGAGGGCTTCTCCACAAGCCTCAGGGATGAGATGCTTCAATCAACTTCATCAAAGACAAATTCACTCTGCATTTTATCAGATTGATAGACTGTATCACACTCATATAAAAGTTTTAAGTTAGATGAGCTAAAGAAATAAAAATATAATGAAGTAATGAATACATTGAAATTAACCCTTCTGTACGTTGTGTGTATGTGTGTGTATGTGTGTGTTTGTACGCAGGCTCCCATGTGTGTCTCCATATGTATCTACTCATAAAAGAAGTGATTTTGCTTGGTAACATTAATAAGTAATCTCTGTAAGTCATCTTACAATTTACAAAACCTTTTCACAGACACTTTTTATTCAACAACATGCTTGAAAATGTTAATGTTTATTTCGTGTTTAGATTCCACATTCAGGCGCCCTCACATTCACAAGGCAAGTGAGTGCTGTTGCTGGGCCCCCAGTGCAGTCCCATTCATTGTGTTTGCATCACCTCCCTCCATCTCACTAATTACCTCCCAGTGGCACAGGAAGCCCTGTGTCTGGGCTGTATGGAGTTCCATTCTGATGCACTAATCAGCAGATGCAGTGCTCGCCTTTTAATTTGACCTTCCAAGAGACCTTTCCTCGTGTCCAACACTCTGCTACTTACTTTAACATCCAGACATTGACCCAACATACTGTGAAGTTTGGTGAGGGTCAGAAACTTCCCACGTCTGGAAAAGCTTCCCCCAGCTGCTGTAATTAAGGATCAGGAACTCCTTCCTCACACCAAAACTGGGTCACATTACAGACAGTGGGGAGAGAGAGTATGCACTAGTTCAGAGTGGCAGCTGACCAAATTCTGTTGTTGGCAACAAAAACGGAAAATGGCCTATGTTAAAGTCCAACGTGAAATTGAAAATAATTAAAATAATAATAAAAATAGTGCTGCCAATCGTATTTTTTAAAAAATCTTTCAGAATTTGAGGAACATAGTGTAAAGCATATTGATTTAATCTGAGATCTCTCTGCTGTATCTCGGAGTCTGGTCTGTGCAGAAAACACTGCAAAGGGAAGGAGGTTGAAGCAGAAACCTCAGCTCTGTGTTTTCTTGACTCTCGGAGACTTGTATTCTGAGTTATCGTTAGAGAGGTTTTCAAAAAAAAATTTTTTTTAAAAAATGTAGTCTTACAGAGCTGTAGAAGTGTTTTATTTCTTGAATCCTTTCTGGACACTTCCATTGACAGAACCACCTTCGGCTGGTCCTGCAGAGCTGCCAAAACAGGGAAATGTGCTTTGCTGTGTGGAGTCATTTCAGCTCCTTCTCACTCGCTCCTATTTTCCATGGCACTTTGATCCTTTCACATTTTCCACTCCAAATTGGTCCCTGTGCATCCTGTGCCAGTTGGCACATGCCTATTAAAGAAATATTTTGCTAATAATATCCTAGCTGTTCTGAATTTTCCTCCACAGTCTTTTTCATCCTATCAGGGCGTAGCATTGATCTAAATCCCACTGTTGAATCTTGCTAAGATAAGCTAGACTGCTTAGTTGTATGTTCAATTTATGTATCTGTAAATCCACCAAACATCTTTATTCCAGAAAGTTCAAATTTTTTCAGTTATTTTTATTAAATAATGTTTCATTTTTAACAATTTAATAAAAAGATAATTATTAAATAATTTATAGTGGCTTGCTAATTTTTAACATCACCTACTGTGTTTAGGCTAATTGAAACAGTATTTAATTTGAAAAAGTAAATCTTATCAAGAGATACTAACCCTAATGGAATGGCTCAAAAGACTCTAACAAGCTGTGCCACCCTGGGCAAGTTACTAGACCTTTCCATACCTCTATTCTGCATCAGAAAATATGGGATGGAACCTTCTACTTGCCTCTGGGCAGTAAAATGCAACAATTCTGTGAATTTACAAAATAAAAGCACATTTGGCATGTTGCCTGATGGCTCCTAGGAGTTACATTTCAGATGCTCTTGGCTGTGTTTCTAGAAGTCAATTTCCTCATTATTACTCTTTCAATTTATTTTGAAATTCAGCCTCTGGATTTTTTTCTGTCGCCTTCCCACTGCAGCCCAGCTCAGCTTGTTTATTCCCAAAGCCTTGAAACAAAGCCTTGTCAGCCACTGAGAGTTACACCTGGAATTTCAGTAAGGAGATTTCATAAAGAGTAAGTTTTAAGGCAGTTAACGTTTCTGTCCTTGTTTTTTTTTTTTTAGACCATTGAACCATTATCAAATATAAATGTGATTTCTCTGCTCTGTTTGAACTGCGTGACTCAGTCTACATGAATATTTTATTACTATACGTTAACTTTATCTGGCACATGATATTTTAAAAAGAGTTATGTCTAAGTAAGGATGTTTCTATTATACCCTAGGCCTTGTTTGTCCATGGAAATGTGCTTTCAGTGTTATAATAGATGTTTACTAGAAAACAAGATTTAAATAAAAGCATTTATTTTTAAATTTATTTTATTTACGCTTGCAGCACCTGGTCTTTCTAGGTGGTCTAACCGATGCTGCCCCTGCATAGTTTCCACGATCAGACATCAGGCTTGTTCAGGGTGGCATGGCTGTAGACCATGGACGGTGGCTCCACTGGGGCACGAACCCAGAACTTTCTGCGTGTAAAGCAGACCTGCTAACTGCTACACTACAGAACCATGTGCAAAGCATTTCATTTTGAAAGAAAATTTTTAATAATACTATGTGTAAGGCCTTAATAAAGTTTTTAGACTTTTATTATTTCATGAGATAGTTTATATGGTTGAGAGAAAACTCTTTATATTCCATAGAGGCAGTATACTTTTCTATTTCATAAAGGAAGATGTCAAGGCTTTAAATCAGGCAGCTGTGAACTTAATCTCATGCTGCCCTTAGCTAAGTGACCTTAGATCAGTCTTTATGAGCTTCAGATTTTTACTTGTAAGTTGAAGACAATGATAATTACTTCCTAAGTGTAGAGCTAAGTACCATCTAGCTCCAGATAGGCTCTAAACAAATGCTCTTGGGATGATTTTCTATTAAGAAATAAGAGAGATTTCTGTTCTCCTAGCCTCAGGAAAAGTTTTTCTTTCTATTGGACTTGGGGTAAGAATCATTAGGTAAAATTGTGCAATTTATCACTTTAATAAATTTGTCATCAAATGATATCTACCCATGGTTTCCTTATACTAAAACCAACCTTTTATCACATCCTCACCTGTCTCAAAAATTAACTACCAGCAAAACAAGTCAATGATATATCAAATGCTTTTTTCTTTTTTTACACCTACAGAATCCAGTCTTCCTAGGTGGTCTCCCATCCCAGTACTAACCGGGTCCGACCCTGCTTAGTTTCTGAGATCAGATGGGATTGGGCATGTTCAGGGTAGCATGGCTGTAGCCAGATGCTTTTTTAACCCATTTCCCAATTAGAAATAAAAAAATGTGGCTCACTGCCAGCATTAATTTTACATAAACATGCTCTTTGAGGCTGAAGCAAATCTGACTGGTTTTCAATGTGAAAATAAAATGTGAAAACTGTTCTCCGAGTTATTTCTAAACAGAACTTGTCTCTAATCCTAATATGACAGAAATATATGCATAAATCGGATTCATCAAATGAATCTTCAAATAACAACTGTTCAGGAACGATGTTAACATTGCGCATAGGAATGCTATGTTTTCTAGGATTTGACATTTTCAGCGATCAAAAATTACTGTATTTTGTAAGTGGAAATGCTATTACTAAAAACAGAATGCAAAAAATGGAATGATGTCATTTTCCCCCAAAGACTATAGATATATTAGAGAAATGTGAAAATAATAATAAAAGTGAGATATTTCATGGCAAATTTTGGGGGTAAGGTTAGGACTATAATCTGCGAGTTATCTCAGGGTAAGTGCTGTAACTGCAAGCACTTCCAGCCAGTATTCTCGGGAAACGGATTAAATCTAAACAATATTGCTACTATAATTCAAGTCCCAATTATATACTTCATTTTCCTTCTCTGCTGGCTTTCTGACCTGAATCAAGAATATTTCTCTTTCCCTCCCTCTTCTATACCTTTCTTTCTTCCTCTCATTTAATATGTCTTTATTATCAATTACTAGCCAGACACTGTTCTAGGTCCTCAGGATGGAACAAATTAGGAAGCCTCTTTTAAATAAGATGATCAGAGAAGACCTCTATGGGAGGGTAACATTTAGGCTGAGTAATCTTAATAATATATTAAATGTAACATAAATTTCTACTAAAGGTAATTGTTTTTCTGAAATGTGGATATATGCATGCACATATAAATGATCTTTGTCTGTCTTTCTGCCTAGATACCTAAATAAGTTATGATCAGTAGAGGTATTTCTTCTTTTTTAAACTTTTACTGTGCTAAATACTGCCTCACAACAATCCTGTGATTTATGTAACCATAGATTCATTTTACTCATAAGGAAACTGAGACTAGAAAGATTAATTTTAGAGTCACCCAGTGGATCCAAGGTTTGAATTCAACCAATCCGATTCTAGGTTATGCTACAATGATGTTGTCTTTTAGGCTTTTTTAAAAAAATGCTTTGTTTTATTTTTCTTCTTAGGGGGTCCATATTTTATGAGAATGAGCTCAAGAAAGAAAAGCAAGTCAACCAACCAATTGAAAATGCAATGCAACAAAAAGCTCAAATTACTAGCCAGCAGCTAAGGAAAGCACAAGTACAGGTATTAATTCAATTGTTAAATAAAATGGAAGCTGGTAGAATCGTAATTTGCAGTAAACTGCATCGTGGTCATGTCATAACTGAAAACAAGGTAAAATGTAAATGTTTGTTGTAATGTAAAACATAAAAGTTTACCAAATATGTGTATAACAGATATGCACCTGGACATTGTCACCTTTATTATACAGAACATTCCATGGAGCCTTAAGTACAAGTAGCCTGCCTAACTTTCTATGACAGGTAGTTGGCAGAGCTTGTAGGGATATTTCAAGTGGCTATCATAGAGTGAGGGGAATCTAGAGATTGATTATATTCCGGGCTGATGAGGAAAAATGAGGTCCAGAAGATCTAAATGCATACCTGTGTTCATGGTACTAGGGTTGACATTTAAACCAGGGCTCATGATTCTTATTTCAATGTTATTTCTAAGAAAGTACACTGTCTCGGGCTCTTTCAGAGGCCCACCAAGCTTGACCAAGTTGATAGGAAAGTAGAGAGCATTTACCATGTCCTGGGAACCATGCTGGGTGTTGCAAGCAAAAGATGATCCCTGATCTCATGAAGTTTATAGTCAAGTGAAGACAAATCATTAAACTCATGCTGGTGACTGTTATGTTCCAGGTATTTCCAGGGCCTGCAATGGGATTTGATGCATAACACAATTTTAATGCATACATTTTAAATCAATGATTTTGTTTATTGATTCTTGAATGAGGATGTGATGATATTGCAGATGACTAGGACATCATTGAACCAATGATCATTGGCAGCCTATTATGTACCAGTTATTCCGAAAAGTAGAATATAATGCTGATAATATTGAACTTGATCCTACTCTCATGTAGATTATACTCTTGCAGAAAGGTTAAACTTCTAAACACATAATTCTTTACATAAATAAATAACTAATAAAGTACTTCTGTTATATTGGCACATGTTATAACAATCCTGTGAGCTAGTTAGTTACTGGCTACAGTTTAGGTTATACGCTGAAGACACCCCTTTGCCACATGGCGTGAGGCTTTCACAGCAGCATCTTATTCTGACTCAGCATTCTGTACAAGTGAGTCCAACACAACTTGCATGGTCGCTGCTTTCTGTTGTTTTATTGATATCTGCATTACTCTTTAAATAAGAATATTCGAAACCATCAGTCAGGTGATCATGCTGCTCCCCTGAGTGACCCTAACTTGGTTCTAAAATAATCCTTTTTCCTTCTGTGCCAGCTGTTAGGCTGCAGAAAAGGAGACACTCATAAAATTGATGGACTTCACACTCATGTAGCACATTTCTATAGAGGAATTCAAGGTACTTCGAATTTTTGTTGCCTTTAATTTAAAATAACCCTGAAATTTAAGATAGGAATGGTAGTTTTTTTTATCTATTAAATAGAGAAGCTTAAGCACAGAGTACCTTACTTCATGCTATGTCTCTATTCCTAAAAAATGGCACCGACGCTGGATGTTTGCAAATCAAGCACATGACAATGGTAATATAGATTTCAAAGTAAGGAAATTCTGTAGTGAGAGTGCTTATAAAACATACTATTTTTCCATTTTTATTTTATTAAAAATTCAGCTTTAGGTATGTTTGGTTCAAGGAAATATGATATGCCTAAACTATATTTCTTGAACTGGAATTGTTAGTAGAAGCTTCAGTCTAGGGCTCTTTGTCCTAGATTTTGTTGAAAAGTCAGTGGCAAATGAACTGTTTATCAATAGAAAGAAAATGTAAGCTCTTAAGGCTGGTCAACAAGACTTTTTAGAATTTAGACATCACCTACATTTCCAATCTTATTTTTCTACTGTTGGAGCTATTTTTCTTTAGCCAGTTAGGTATATCTTTGTTAGCTCTGCAGGCCCCAGTTCAGCAGATTGGCAGGTAGTGCTGAAAAGCTGTGAACTCAGCACTACTCTTGCCCTGTACCAATAGACATGAAGTTATGCAGGTATTTAAAGAAGGTTGTTCTTCTGGAACAGGAATTACTTTTCTCTTTTGAGCCTTAAGTGTTCACGTGTTCATAGCATCCGCCTCTTCATGCCCCTTGGGAATCTGCCCTGCTCTTGGCTGTTGGACTCAGTCATCTCAGAACCTGCTTTTTTCCAGCCAAGCTCATCTCCCTGGTCTTTGGATCCTGTTAGTATGCAAAGCTGCTAGCTAATTGCCCTGATAATCTTTCTCAATATCCTGTCTCAAAATTAGCTCTCTAGCAACATACACCCTCTTATTTATACATTTTTCTTGTCTCTAGAACTCTTCTCATATTTTGCTCTGTCTGGAACGTCTTAGCCAATAAAACTTTTACACCTTTGAAGACCAAGGTCAGATGTCAGTTCTTTCAGAAACATTTGCCCAGTCCACAGGCTATGTGAATTTTCTTCCTTTATTCTTCGATGGTAAACTGAATTGTAATTTCCTGTTTGTACATATATTTATAATAAGATTCTACATCTGTCCCACCCATGAAGTTTCTGAGATTAAGGACCAAATAACTCATCTTTGCATGCTTAACACTCTCAAATATTGTTAGATTTTTAATAAATGTCCTTTGGATGACTGAGATACAAATGCGGTGTGATTGATACTCAAACACAACTTCAAAATGAGTTTTCTAACCAACCCACTATACTACCTGCTTCTACCTTAACTACATTGCTATCATGTGGCCTAAATTCCTGTGTGCAGTTCTGGATCTGCCACGGTTCCCATCACAAGCAGCTAGTAGATTTGAAGCTGCTGAGGCATTTCCTGGCCTCTTTAGAACTGGCTTATCACTGGGCAGGGTCAATGTGGTAGGTGGTTGAGCAGGCGGTTGTGATACAGTTTTAACATCCAAGTAAGCTAGCATCAAGTGTCATTTATTCTCAGCAGTCTAATATATTAGATGTGAAATAGATTAATGCAAATAAAATAGTTCCTGTGTGTATTGCAAGACTGCTGTAAGGATTGAGAGACAAGCACTTAGAGCTGTAACTTGCACAAGTGCTGTTTAAGGTTATCTATTATGACTTTTATTTTGATTTTCTGCCTAGTGCTTACATTTTATCATGCAATACCTTACCCGATTCTCACAAACACTTGTAATGTAGACAGAGCAGTTGTTATAACCTTGCTAATGAGGATACTGAATTTCACCTAAGGCTGTGCAAAGGCAGACAGGGAGAAAGTCCTTCAGTTGCCTAGTTCAGTGTTGTCTGTCTTCTTGTAAGCAACAACCAATTAGACCAGCAAAAGAAAAATGGTTATTTCTATATTATTTCTAAATGGCCACAAAATATGTGTTATGTCCTGACAACACTCCAGTAAATGATTTTTCAGCTATATATTGCTTGAAACCCTTTAAAAAGTTTAGTTTTGCCAGGGTTTACTTCTGTGCTTTTTCTCTATTATCTTTCAAAATTGAGAAAATAATACTCAAAAATTTAAACCTAAAGGGCCACTGAGAACAAGGTTTCAAAATAAAATGGGCTTCAAAACTGCACTGAGTTTTATTAGTGTGCGTAAAACTGACATTTGGTGGTGACTGTGTGTGGGTTTAAAGTTATCTTTTGTTGAAGTAAAAAGACAAGGTGATAAATCCAGGGCTAGAATCACAACAGCCAATTTCTGACTTGCTCTGTGACTCTTGACAAGCCACTTAATATCCATACCTTATTATCTTTCAAATGCAAACTCGGACAATGCCAGGGCAGAAATGGAGTGGGACATGGTTATTATCAGCAATCAAAACTTTTGTTGAAACAATTCATGCAGGAGCAATTTTCCCACATAAATATCTAAATATTGGGTGAATTTAAGGCTCAGTTCAGATTCCTTTAGGTAGATACCATCACAGGCATTGGTGGTAGGCGTTGTATAGAAATTCTTATTCACCTACTGCATTTGGGTCTGGGTGATTTTACTAAGGGACATATTTTTACTATGAACATAGCTACTGCCTCTGGTTGGTGCATATTAATTCTCCTCCTATGGCCTCCAAAAGGTTGCTGAGGAAAATCTTGAGAAATTACTTGGGATTCAACTAAAATGTTTTCTCATAAAAGGCCTATGGATAAGCACTGGCTGTACCTTGTTTACCTTCTGGAAGCCTTAGGGGACTTTTACTAAGGCGTTACTGGCATATTTGAAATGGATGAAACCTGAAAGAATGACAAAATATAAGTCTGAAGAGATAGATTGTATTTCTCTCATATCCGTGTTCTTTATCAACGTGGTCATGAAGTTTTAACGTGCTTAAATAAAGATTTTATATAATTCCATTGAGAAACAGAATAATCTCTTGATCTTCCACAATTTAAAAAATTCTCAGAATAATTTTAGAATAAAATTTGCTCAGGGACAGATTCATATTTCAAATTTATGGTGCTTTTCTTTATTGATAGTCTTCTCTATCAATGTGTGCTGACACTCTCACATTTACATCTCTGGCCTAAGCCTTTCCCTTGAGTTCCAGATTGTAGATCCAATCACCGACTTCACACCTCCACTTAGTGTCTAAAAGCATCTTAAGCCTAATATGTCCAAAACAGAATTCCTGGTTTACACCACCAAACCTGTTCTTATCAAAAGTCTTTTTCAACTCTGAATGGCAACTTCATTCTTGAAGTTACTCAGTCCAAAAACTTGGGGTTATTCTTTTTGTCTCACAACCCATACTCAACTTCTCAGCAATTCCCATCAGATTTACTTTTCAAAATGTATCCAGGATATGACCACTTTGTGCCACCCATTATTACCAGGCTGTTCCATGGCACTATTGCTTTTCATGTGAACTATTGTAATGTTCTAACTGGTCTCCATGTCTGTTGTCACCATAGAGTTTTCTGTGTGATCCTTTTAAAATGTAAATCAAATTTTATCAACCTTTTGCCCAGACCTTATGGAATCTTCCCAACATATGGACAGTAAAATGAAAGCCCTTACAATGACCTACACATCCTACAATATGTACAACCTCCCTCACCCCTCTGTCCTCATTTCCTAACAGTCTTTCTCTTACTATGCTCCAGGAACTGTCCTACCTGCTCTTCCTTCACAATGCCAGGCACACTATAGTCATAGAGGCCTCTGCACTTTTTGTTCCCTTTTCCTGGAATGTTCTGTGTGGGGAGGAGAAATTTCTCCTTTACCAGTCTAGTTTCTTCAGGCTGGTCTAAGAATTAATTGACACAAGACAGATTATTAGGAGAAAAACTAAATTTCATTTTGTATGTACAAGGACTCCATTAAAATATGTGGGTCCCTAAGCATTCAGGCAATTGGGGATTATACACCATTCTGAACTAAGGAGAAAGAGTAGGAGTCTGAGACTTCAAAGGGGAGAAGACAATTCACATGAAGATGGAAAAAACAAATGTCTGATAAAAAAAAAAAAATGTTTGCTAGACCATACAGAGAAAAAGGGATACAGAGAAGACTTCGGCCTCCAAACGCTAATGAGTACCCCTGACCACACCTGGCCCATATTCTTTGTAGATATTTCTGGTGACTGTGCTCTTCCTAGATCATGCTCTCCTTTTATGTAATTTCTTTTAGGGAGTCAAGGGGGAGGTAAAAAGCTCTTTCTGAGCTTTTGGGGCTTCAATTGTCCTTAGCTCAAAATGATCTGCATTCTAGGGTAGCACATTCTGGAATGGCTTGTTCTCAACATCCACTGCTCTTTCATAGGATCCTCTCCAGGTGGTTGTCTCCAGTTGACTTGTCTGTCAACTTCCAGATTCTGATAACTTCTTCCTTTCCTCATTGCCACTATGGGACTATGGGCGACAACACAGAACTTAGAATAGTGTATTCTTACTTGTGATTCTTCTTATGTCTCATCTTGGTAAATTTTCTTTATGTAATAAGTTCCTCAAATTATCCTATTTGAATATTCCATCTCTTTCTTGCTGGGACCCCAAGTCATATAATCATTAGTATTATATTTAATACTTACTGGTACTGGAAGTGGCCATAAGAAATAGGTCTTCCAAATGGGATTCTGACACTGAATTTCTACTAAATTCATGGAGTACAGGGCTACTCTTCTTTCCAGGGATGGGTGGGACATGAGTACTCCATGCAATGGAGGAGCATAGCGATTACCCAAATTCTCAATGATGGTGGTATAGATTGATGTGCAGATGAAGGGCATAGTGAGAGATCACTATGCCAACAATACAAATTATGAAGATTATGGAGTAAACTGGCTTCTTCTCCTCAAGAACTTGCTAGGGAAAAAGAATTTTAAGATATACAAACTTATATACCACATGTAAAAAACAAGGAAGCCTCTGTGGAAGTTTTGAAGAAATTCCTCATCTACTGTGGGAGGACATATATGGCTAAGGTACAAGCCCAGGATATGGTTGGAAGAGGTGTGCAATTGCAGCATTAATCAAATGCTTTAGTCTTGTCAGTTTTCTTATCTAAGGAAACTGGTGGAAAAGGAGATGTACGCTGAGGTAGTGGATTGAGTCATTTGAGCAGTAATTAGGCTGACAACTTTGATTGTCCAAATTCTCTTTCCTGAGGAGGTAGTCTCTGCTCTATCCCTTCCCTATAAATAGTCCTCTTCTGCATAAAAACTTTTCAGTGATTGGGCCTAAGGCTATTGTTATCTCATAACCCCGTGATGATTTTCCTCAGGATCTAACCTAACCAACTCTCATTCTTTCTAGACTTAAAAGAGAGTTATTTTTCGACATAGCACAATATGAGAAGTTCAATATCTGCCTCTGTGAGGAAGAGTATGTAGAAAAGGACAGAAGAATTGACAGATCTGTATTAGCAGGTTACTGTACAGGGTGTGGGGGAATGAATTCTAAAGGTTTTAGAATAAGGGAGAGAACTATAAGGATGGATCAAGCCAAAGTCATGTACATAGGTCCAAGTACCTGGCAGTTTAGATTTATGTTATCTCCAGAACCTGGGGTTGGTACTCAGAGTCTACTAGTTGAGTTCTAGACTCATGTGGAACTTACCTGGCATATTGTAGAGGAAGGTTTAAGGAAAATAGAAATACTGGAATACAAACACAGCTGCTTAGCCACTCCTTAGTGAGAGGACCCACTGTTCACCAGAACATTCAGAAATGTGTTAGTGTAAGTGGCAGCAGTATGCTTGGGACATTCTATGATTACTCTTTTTAGCCAGAGATAATGAAGAGCATGAGGCAATGTAATTGGGTTCACTTATCTCAATGTGAATAGTAGGAATTTCAGATTTGTAGAGGACATTAAGCAGCAATAAACTATCAGAAGAGGTGGACACTTCTACAATGATAAGCCATAGGATTGAAATAGTAATCATAGAATTTAGATCTGAGGGATCTGTGTCATTGCTTAATTGCTGAGACAGTCTCTAGTATTAAAATAGATGGAGAACTACTAATGGGCTGTTTGACAGGTATTAGTGAAAAAATTTTTGGTTCACAGTGGAGACACTTAAAAAATCTTTAAAGTGGACTTGATTCCTTTTACCCAAATTCTAAATCTAAATTGGTTCAAATATCTGAAGTTTTTTAACTGAAGGATAAAGTCCCTTTGAAGAATGACATTATAATATGGACTTATGAATCCTGTAAATCTTTGATCTGAAGCCATTGGTTATTGTGGCTGTGCACCGAGCAGAAGGTAAATGCCCAGACTTTCTGGGGGTTATTGGACATTGTCTATGAATGGAAGCTAATCCCTCCAGATCCAAACTAGCTCTGTATCCTAATGAGCAGGGGCTCACAGAAGCCAGGTAATAGATAAATTCTTGGCTCAAATCTAATAGTAGTTCTAGGAGGATTGTGGATAAATATTATCATTAATTCCTTATTCAAAATTTTAGGGGAATTAGTATATTTAGGAAGAGATAAAATTCCTGTATTGGTATCCTGATCTATGAAGTAGGGGATGTTATGATAGAAAAAAAATCAAGTAGAAATCCCTAAAACTGCCTCCACTAAGATGATGGACCAAAAGCAATGTCTCATTCTTGCTACTAGTGCAGACAATAGTGCCACTACCAACATTTTGAGAAATGAACTGGTGATTATGCTTACCACATATTATTTAACATGCCTATGTGGTGGGTACAAAAGCCAGAGGTGCCATGGAGAATAATAATAGACTATAGCAAACTTAAATTATGTGGCATATTTGCAGCTATGCTATCATTCCATTGCAATCAGTGAGGAAAATCAGGAGCAGTTTGCATTTACATGGCAAGGATACAGTATATTGTTACTATTTTGTCTGAGGGCTATGTCAATTCTCCAACTCTATGTTGTAATATAACCTAGATGGGCCTTGATCATCTTGTTATTTCACTGGATATCTCACTCGCCTATTGCATAATGATGACATTGTTTACTGGCTCTGGTAGGTAGAAAGTAGCAAACGTTCTAGATATCCTAATAAGACATATATATTCTAAAGGATAGAAATAAAAACTATAAAATTTCAGGGCCTGAAATGTGAGTGGTTCAGTAGAAATAATGTGACTTCCTTTCTGAAGTGAGAGACAAATTGCTACACCTTACACAACACTCACTACTTAGTAAAAGGTATACACTTAATACTGGTTAGGGTTTTAGAGGCAATGGATATTTCTGAGTATGATCTTCTTACACATTTAATGGTAATTCATAAGGTTACAAGTTTTAAGCGAGGCCTATAGAGAGAATGGGCTCAGTAGCAGGTCTAGGTTGCAATGCAAGTTGTTCTGTTGAGTCTCATAATATAGGACACTATAGATAAAGAAATAATTTATGGCAGACTGCAATCCTCTTTGAGCATCAAGCGAATTCAATAGGAAAATCGACAGCACAAATATCTGGGGATGGAATTAGGCCATGTACTTTTTTACTGACAACTATTTCCCATTTGAAAAGCAGTACCTGGTATACTACCAGGCTCTGGTAGACACTAAATACTTGACCATGGGATGTAAGATGACTATGCAATCTGAAATTCCCATTCTATATGAAGTATTATTTAATCCACAGAATTTAAAGTTGAACATAAACAATAACATTATACTATAAAATCAAAATAGTGTCCAGTCTTGTGCATCTTCACCAACTGCAGGAGCAAATAGCCCAGACTCATGTTATATCTGTTTCTACTGCTTTGCCATCTTTTCTTCATCCTCACCTATGACTTTGTAGAGAGTTCGAAATGACCAGTTAATCAAGAAGGAAAAAGCGTGGGTTTGATTTATAGATAGTTCTCCGTGCTCTGTTGGCACCAGCTGAAGGACGGACACCATACAACAATCACATTCAGTGGTGACCTTGAAAGACAGGTGACAGTATGATGAAATTATTATCATCCATAATGATACAGCAGCTGATGGGACTTTATCATGTCTCCTCAGATGAGAACATGCATTTTTCAACCGGATGAGGGACAAAGCTTATAGACTACACAGAATACCTTTCATGTGAAACTACAGGTCAACTTTTACCTTTCACAAGTTTGATCTCTGCCCTGGGAGACTGATTTGTGTGGGCTACATCATGGGCTTCTCTAACTCTCAGTTGAGTTTGGACAGTAAGGATCTCAGGCAGAAGATCAGAACTATAGTGAGGTCAATGTGTTTATTCACATGTTTCTTTTCTTGTGAGTTCACTTTAAATTAGCTTTGTCCATTGACTCAACATCACTGTTTATTTCAAGGTAACTTTCTGCATGAGTCTCCCCTTTATGTTCCTCCTCTTGTCTTTTTAGGTGTTACAGAACTGTTCTAACCAACTCTGGGTTAATACACAGCTCTTGTGATTCTAATCCACCCTATCTACACTTTTGTAAACAGAATCTTAATTTAAAAACATCCTCTAGAATTTTCCAACTTGAGAATGCCATCTGTTTCTTATGGGAAATACACTTTACACAGTCATATTTCCTCTCAACTTCACACTGTTTATTATTTAGAGATGCATATTTGCAAATGACAAAAATATTCCAACTAACATTATTTAAATTAAAAAAGAATAAGGATTTATTAGTTCACATCACTAGAAAGTCCAAGGATATAATTTGTCTTCAGGCATGGTTGAATCCAAGAGCTCACATGATGTTGGCAGGGCCTTCTCCCCTTGGCTCTACCTCATGTTGCATTCATTTTAAGGCAAGTTCTTTTTACAAAATGACAAATATGGACACTAGCAGTTCTGGCTTATAATGGCTTTATAGATTGTAGTCCCAGAAAAAAGAGCATGTGTAATATTGCGAATGTCCTAAGAAGCATCATGATGTGAACTGCTGGATGTAGTTGAGGTTGTTTCTCTGGCTGTCACATTGGCAGTCATGTAGAATAAATTAACAAACTCACTGCAGTTTGGCCCAGGAGTGGCTATGACTAGAAAAGAACAGTGCCTGGCTCAGAGGAGTAGCATCTTCCAATTCTTAATTGGACTTTGTTCTCTTCGAATTTTGATTAGAAATCAAAGAATAGTGCTGACAATAGAGGAAATAGAGAAACCAAGGGCCAACTTCTAATTTCACTGGAATGCTTCTCTTGCTAGAAGATATTGTCGCTTGTCAGTTTCAGAATGAAAACTTAGTTAGCAAATCCATTTTAAAAGAACCCTCGCCTCAATCTAATTGCCAAATCCAATAATATTGTAAAGACAGATTTCATTGGGTGAACATAAAGTAGATCTGTCAAAAAGACTTCACAGAATACAGGAAGCCCTTTGTCAAGCTTGTTTCTTCTTTGGTAACCCACGCTGCAAATGTGACTTGGAACAGTTTGTGTGAAACTTTGGGATGAAGAGGAATGTGAGGGAACAAGCTTGTCCAGGATGGAGGGTGTATTCTACCCTCCATTATCCATCATCTATAATCCATAACTCATAAAATGGCTGGGTAAAAGCAGTAAAGGGAAAGATAGGTAGGGCAGAGTGAGTGCTGGAGGGAACAGCCTCGTTTATGTAACTAGGAGACCCATGGAAAACCTTGGGGATCTCTTATTGAAGAACAACACAAGAGTGGTCGGCCTGGTAAATAGCTTTGGCTGTGGTGTTAGTAGCCTGCTAGGAAGGAGATCGTAACTGTCTAGAAGAGGAGTGCTTGGGGTCTAGACATGGGAATTAATAGCTTACTGGAGAGAAAGTAAGACCAAGAGGTAAAGAAATTGCTCTTTATGTGCTAAGAGCACATACGCAGGAAAATATGTGCTAAGAAATAGTAGACAAAGTTCATTGGCCTTTTAAATTCTTGTTTGCACACATTAAACTAGGAATCCAACTTCTATAGAAATACACAGTGCATCTTTCAGAGAACATATAACATTATGTGACTGGAGCATTTGGCATGTTTTACTCAGCAGATGTTTGTTAGATCTTTCTTTTTACTATGTATTTAGTACCTACTCTGAAATGTAGTATATACTATAATAAAAAAATATGGGTTTTCGTGCATAGCAAGATGGGTTTGCAATACCTCTTCTGTCACTTACTAGCTTTGTGTTGTTGGCTAAATATCTGAATTTTCAGAGTGAAATGCAAAACATATTTCCTACCTTGTGAGATTGCTGTAGATATAAGTTAGATAATGTGTAAAAAGTGACTGCCACAATAATCACTCAGTGAGTGGTTGCTGATGTTACCACCAATTCCTTAACTAGTAATGGTCTTTTAAAGGCAGGGTTGTGTCATACTTCCAGTTGGTTGACATATATGTCAATATTGACTCCTACTCCCCAGCCCCCACCTCACTTTAAATTATTTGAGTAAATGAAGTTTGTTAAGGTTCATCATTTTTTACTTTTTAGCCTAGGTGGGAGAGGGGTATGTGGCTTTTTTGTGGTCTGATTTAGTTTCCCATTGGGATCAAAAGGTAAATACTCTGTTAGCCTGGCTACAGACTGCAGCAGAGGGGACACCAATGGCCTCTACTAAGATATAGAAATCTAGTTAGAGTTTGAAATTTCTGGTCTCCATGATGGGCTCATTCCTATACACTTCTAAAGTTCAGTATATATATATATTTTTTTTGCATTTGAATATCAGTCTAGCTTGGCGTCTGGACCTCCCATTTTGCCACCAGTTAAAGCAGGTGATGCAGAACTAGCTATTGTTGTTGTTGTTACATCAGTGGATGAGAAAGGTACACTTGAACGGCATATTTATTCCTTCTGTTTTGATGGAGTGAGTTAACTAAGAGGATGGTGCCACAGCAACCAATTACATAGTGTGCCACCAGGGAGAGATGTGCGAATTAAGGGAAAGTGTCTTATTTTTTTTAAAGCTTTTATGCACCCTATTAAAAATGATTACGTCAAATGATGTTTTTCCATTTGCTGTTAGATTTCTCTGTATTGTTCAGTAAGTATGACTTACGGAAACAATATTTTGAAAGTCGGAAATTTGCTTTTTGCTAAGTCTAATTTAGAGCTAAGTATCCTGTTTTCACTTTCTTCTCAGTCACTTTGTACTTATAACTCCTTTCTGATTTTCCTAGTGTCATGAAAGAAAACTCTTGAGATGTGCATTAAAACAACAAATAGGATCATAGTTGTAAAAGCACAGTAGTACCTCATTGAAGTTATATGTTTTTAAAATTACTTTAAAAAAATAGAATAACCTTATAAAACTCAAAAACAATTTTTTTTGTTGTTTTTAATAGGTAAATACTTTTTTGTTTAAAATCTCCATTCCAGACATTTTTGGGTTGTAAAGACAGAGACATGCCCAGGGCACCAAAGGTCACAGTGTTTATGAGGAGCGTATGTTAGAGAATGTGCAAAATAACTATAGAGTTTCATTCAGGAAAATAGAGTAGCTCTGATGACGTTGTCATTGGTCAGATTTCAAGAGCTGATACCTGTAAATGTGCCATCATTTTAGTGTCTCAAACACTATCTTTTTCTCTATTGTTTTTACTTCTACTATCAAGAACCAACTGACCCTGTGAAACTAACTTGAATTTAATTCTCTGTACAGCAGCTGTGGGACAGACAGAGAGGAGATTTAGTTTGAGGCCCTTTGTCAACATCCCGTCTGCATTAAGACACCTGGCCAGCCTGTGGCTCAGGTGTCATTCCTTGGTCCAATTAGTTGTGGCCAGAAGAGCAGGGTCCCATATATAAAACTGAGAGCACATGCCTGAAGGGACATCTGGTACAAATTATGGTGTCTTATATCTATTTCCTCTTTTCTTAGCATGATATGGTCATAGCAAACATCGAAAGCAATAGAAAGTCCTCTACAGTATATATCATAACTAAAAATACAGAATCTAGAAACTTTCAAGAATTTAAAACACATACCTTACTTCACTCCCATTAAGGTGACTTCTATTAAAAAAAAAAAAAACTAAAACAAAACGAGTGTTGGCAAGAATAGGGGAAACTGGAACCCTTGGGAACTGTTGGTGGGAGTGTAAAATGGTGAAGCTGCTATGGAAAACTGTATGGTGGTTCCTCAAAAAATTAAAATAAAATTACCATATGACCTAGCAATCCCACTTTTGGGTATAGAGCCAAAGGAACTAAAAGCAGGCTCTCAAAGATATTTGTTTACTCATGTTCAGAGCAGCATTATTCATAATAGCCAAAAGGTGGAAGCAACCCAAGAGTTCATTGATGGATTAATAAATAAACAAAATGTGGTCTGTCATACAATGAAATATTATTCAGTCTTAAAAAGAAAGAAAAATTTCACACATGCTATAACATGAATGAAACTTGAGTATATTATGCTAAGTGAAATAAGTCCATCACAAAAGAATGAATTCTATTCAATTCCACTATATGAGTTACATATAGTAGTCAGATTCACACAGAGAGAAAGCAGAATGGTGGTTTCCAGGGCCTGAAGAAAGGGGAAGACAATGGTGAGTTATTATTTAATGGATAAAGAGTTTCAGTTTTGTAAGGTGAAAAGATTTCTGGAGATTGATGATGATAGTTGCACAAAACAATGTGAATGCAGTTAATGCCACTGAATTGTACACTTAAAAATTGTTAAGATGGTAAATTTTATGTAAACGGTTTCTTAAATGAAAAAATACTCCCCAAAGACCCAAAACACATTAATCTACTCCCTTCCTCCCTCTCCCTCTCCCTCTCCCTCTCCCTCTCCCTCTCTGTTTCTCTCTCACACACACCTGTGGAAGAGTTATATGGTGTAGTGGTCAAGTGTGGTCTCTTTAACCAGGTTACCCAAGCTCAAATCTTTCCTCTGACAGCTGTTGACCTTAGAAAATTTTCCTAGGCTTCAGTTTCCTTATCTGTAAAATGGGGTTAATGATACTGTTTACCTCAGAAGGTTGTTGTAAGGATTACATGAGTTAATACAGCATTTAGAATAATTTCTAGAAGATAGTAAGTGCTTAGGAAATGGTAGCTGTTCTTACTATTTGAGTATGCATAAAAAGTGATACTTTATTCTAAATGAATTGAGTATATCGAAGATTAATGACTTTGGCAAGTGCATCTTCTTTTACAATCTGAAATAAGGAATTTCTAATAGAAAGTCTTAATATCCTAAATGTGAAAGAACAACTCTTTGCTTTGGGAACATAATAGGTTGGTTTCTTTAGGTCAGAGACATCCACATATAAGCTGTACATTTTATTCTATTAAGGTAACAGTATATTTTGCTTGTAATTATCTTCAATTTTGTCATGCACTTAACGAAAAGATATGTCTACACTTGATGTTTTGCTTTCTCAGTTTCAGCCATTAGATTTTTTGTTAACTTTCTGTCTCAGTTATTCCAGGTTTGTATTTATTGTAAAATGACTTCATGAGCTTCTGCAACATGGCTGGAATATAAAGTATAATGTTGCAAACCAGAGTAAGCTAAACGCAGAAGCCTCATATTTGCATAATGGTTACAGCACACCTAAACTTAAAGCGTTTTCCTTTGCATAACAATGACAGTATTCTGCATAATGAAATTATTATGCTGCTCAGGATGTAGCAGTTAAATAACCTAGTCAGGTGTCCCCGTTTAATATAACATACTATTGTTCTTTTCTCCCTGAACATACCTAATGAGGCTCCTGTTTAGCCAATTTTTTCATGTCACAGTCCATATTGGACATCTCAAATGATTATGTGTGTGTAAGCTTGTGTATATGAGATTCTTGTTTAAAACAAAAGAATCTGTTTTCCGGTTTTTGTTTTTACTGCTATTGTAATTGTTTTCTCAATCTGTATTCTAATTGATGCAATTGAAATAATTTTTAAAAGCCTAACAAATATGCACATATAAATGGTAACAACAGCAATTAGTATAAATGTATAATATACTATGACTTTAGAATAAGTGTCATGTGATTTCGAATTTTTCTTTTTAATTAGATATATTGAGAATATAGGAATATTCCTGGCTGCCACATGTCACATTTTTCAAAAGTACATGAAAAAAATCTAAAATTATAGATCTTTATTGAATTCTTTTTTCCCTTGACTGCTGCTTTTCCATATGCTAGTTGTGTGACTTTGGGAAAACTAATCTCTCTAGCCCCCAATTTTCTTATCTATAAAGTGGGGTAATAATACCTATCTCTTAAGGTTTTATAAAGATTAAATGTGAAAACATAGACTTATTTCCTTCTCAGGCTGCTTCCCTGTCATGGTGGAAAGATGGCTAGAAGCAGCTTCAGATTTAATTTGACTGGTTAAATAACAATAGGAAAGAGAGCTACCAAGGGAAAAGACTGATATTCATTTGATTGTCTCAGATGAAATGTACAGTCCATGAAACAATTCCTATGTTTAGAAAGAAGGAACACATGAAATGACCAGTCCCATGCCTACTGTTTTTCAGTTTTTTCCTTTTAAGCTGCTCTGAAGTATAATCTACATGTGATAAAATTAACCCATTTGATGTGTAGCATTTGATGAGTTTTGATAAGTGTATACTATAATGGAAATACCACCTAATGAAGTCTGAAAGATTTCTGTCACCTCTGTGAATTTTTCTGTGCCTCTTGTAGTCTAGCTTTCCCTAGCTCCAGTCATTGGCAAATAATGATATATTTTTTCTCACTATGGTTTTGTTGTTTTCTAGAATTTCATATGAAGAGGTCTTTTATTTCTTCCTTTTATTTTTTATTTTTATTTTTTTATACCCACTGCATCTGGTCTTCCTAGGTGGTCTCCCATCCACATACTAACCAGGCCCAACCCTACTTAGCTTCCGAGATCAGTCAAGATTAGGTGTGTTCAGGGTAGCATGGTTGTGGACAATTTTTTTTTCTTTTATTTAGCATGCAAAATGCTTTTCAGAGTAATTCATGCTGATGCCTGTACAAGTAATTCCATTCTATTTTGGATTGGCAACCCATTATATGGAGATAGCACTATTTGCTTTTCTATCATCATTTGTTTCTAGAGTTTGGCTATTATGAATAAAACAGGTATAAATATTTGTTACCAGTCTTGGAATTGATGTCCCCGCCGCCTTAGGGGATGGCGGGGGAAGGCGGGCAGTACATACCAAGAGTGGGATTTCTAGGCCACAAAGTATATAATTTTATGTCACTGCTGAACTATTTTCCATAGTAGCTGGATCATTGTTCCTTCTAACCAGCAATATCTGAGTTTCAGTTGCTGCACATCCTTATACATATTTTGTATTGCCAGTCTTTTAAATTTTATTATTGTATTGGGTATGTATGATGGTTTTCATTTGCATTTTTCTAATGACTAATGATGCTAAGCATCTTACAATGTGCTTATATGGTGAAGTTTCTGTTTAAATCTTTTGTTCTTTTAAAAGTTGGGTTAGAGGTCTTTCTATTATCAACTTTTAAGTACATTAGTCTCTCCTTATTCTTGGTTTTGTTTTCTGTGGTTTTATTTACCCCTGGTCAAAAACAGTCTGAAAATATCAGATAGAAAATCTAGAAATAAACAATTCATATGTTTTAAATTGCACACCGTTCTGAGTAGTATGATGAAATCTCTAGCCAACCAGCTCTGCCTGCCCTGGATGTGAATTATCTCTGTCTATTGTCTCCACACTGTATGCACTCTCCCCGTGAGTCACTTAACAGCCTTTTAGGTTATCAGGTCAACTGTCATGGGATCTCCGTGCTTTTGTTCAAGTAATCCTTATTTTACTTAATGGCCTCAGTGTACAAGAGTAGTGATGCTACAATGTGGATATGCCAGAGAGAAGCAGTAAAATGCTTCCTTTAAGTGAAAAGGTGAAAGTTCTTGATTTAATAAGAATAGATTTTAAAAAGTATGCTGAGCTTGCTCAGATCCACAGTAAAAAATGAATCTTCTGTCTATGAAATTGTGAAGAAAAAAGAAATGTATGCTAGATTGCTGAGACCACATTCACATAATTTTTATTACAATATTTTGAAAATTGTGCTATTTTATTATTCATTATTTTTAATTTCTTATTGTGCCTAATTTATAAATTAAGCCTTATCATAGGTCTGTATGCATAGAAAGAACATATATAGGGTTTGGTACTATCTGTGGTTTTAAGCATGCACTGGGGATCTTGGAGCATGTTTACTATGGAGAAGGGGGAACTGCTGTATTCTTGATACATTCAGAATATAAGCTATTTATCACATACAGATTTTGTAAATGTTTTTTCCTAGTCTGTGGATAAAAAATGTTTAATTTAATATTAGGTACCATTTGAGAAATACTTTATAAATTTTATATTCTATCAAATAAATCTTGGCCTACTTCAGATCACAAAGGTGATTTTCCTAGATTTTACTTGGAAATTTTAGAATTTTACCTATTATGTTTACACCTATAATCCATTTTGAGTTGTACATGTATGCTACGAGATAAAAGTACAGGTTCATTTATTTTTTTGCATATAGCAAGTCAGTGTTCCAATACCATTTGTTGAAATATTATTTTTCCGTACAGAATTACTTAGTCTATATATTGAATATCAATTTACCATATATGTGTGTATCTAATTTTTGACTTCTTACATTAAATTTATTCACCCTATGTTTATATTTGTGTTGATACCATACACTCTTGATTACTCTAGGTTTATATTAAGTCTTATAATCAGGTAGTATAAATCCTCCAACTTTATTCTTTTTTAAAATATTGTTTTGGATATTTTTTTTTTTTGTATTTTTATATAAATTCTAGAACCAGATTGACAATTTCTTCTGAAGCCTGTTTGGATTTAGATAAAGACTATGGTAAATCTACACATGGAATTGGAGGAGATTTAACATTTTAAAAATAGAATCTTCTGACCCATGTACATGGTTTGAGTCTTTTCAATTTCTCTCAGCAATGTTTTAGAATTTATCAGAGTACAGGTCCTACTCATACTTTGTTAATTGTACCTCTGATATTTCAAATTTTGATGTTATTATAAATGATATATTTAAAAATTTTAATTTCTTATTGTTCATTGCTAGAAAGTAGGTTAAATAATTTTTGTATGTTAACTCCATATCCTGTGATCTTGCTTAGATATTAAACTTTGAAATATATTCCTAGCCTGCTTAGAATTTTCTTCATGGATAATCATATCATCGTCTTTTCCAATCTACATGTCCTTCATTTCTTTTTCTTGATGTAATACTCTCTTTAAGACATGTAGTACAATGTTTAAGATGTAGACATCTTTGCTTTCTTCTAACTTTAGCATTCAGTATTTTACCATTAAATAAAATATTAGCTGCAGGTTTTACATAGATACTCTTTATCAAGTTGAGGAAATTAATGACAAATGGATATTGAATTATAAAAAGTGACTTTTCTGCATTTATATGAGAACTTCATGTAAGTTTTTCTTTTTTAAGTCTGATTATATATTTGATTTTTGAATATTAAAACAATCTTGTCTTCCTGAAATAAATTGTTCTTTGTCATGATGTATTATGCATAAACCTGATTTATTAAAATTATAAAAATTTATGAATCTATATTTATAAACCTGTACTAATTTATATTTTACTTTCTTGCTATATCTTAGTCTATTTCAAGTATAGAATAATGATGGCCTTATAAAATGTTTATTGAAGTGTTTTCTTCTCTATTCTCTGGAAGAATTTGTGAATAACTGAGATTATTTCTTGCCAAATTGTTGTTAGTATTCTTCATTGAAGCTATCTGAGCCCTGAGTTTTCTATGTGAGAAGATTTGTAAGTAGGAAATTATTTTAAATAGCTATAGGGCTATTCAGGTTGTTTATTTCTTCTTGAGTAAGATTTGGCTGTTGGTAACTTTCATGGTATTTATCTATTTTATTTAAGTTGTCAAATTTATTGGCATACAGTTGTTTGTAATATTTTCTTATCTTTTTAATTTCTGTAGCATCTGTAGTGATGTCTCCTCTTGAATTGTATATATTTAAAATTTTTGTCATACCTCTCTTTTTTTCTCGATAAATCTGGCTAGGGACTTACTAATATTATTGATCTTAAAAAATAAAAATAAATATATGGGACTACATAAAATTAAAAATTTATGTACAGCAAAGGAGGCTATCAACAATATGTTTTCAAGACATTAAAATACGAAAAAAAATGGCAAAATGACTTTTCTAATTAAACACATTTTCACTATATTCAGTTCTGTCAGTTCAGCTTTCCATTAGGCATCATTTTCCTTGTGCCTGAAAACTTGGAAAAAAAAAAAAAGTCTTATAGTGAATTTTTTATGGAGAATATTTTTCTTAAGCTTTTGCTTATTTGAAAAAGTCTACATTTCACCATCTTCATTTTTGAAAAAATTTTTGCTGGATATATTATTTTATTTTGATATAATTTTCTTTCAATATACTTCTTTCAGTAGTCCAGTTCTTCTGCTGTGCTTCATTTTTGGTGATAAATGTGCTGTCATTATTTGTTTCTTGTGGAATATGTCTTCTTCCTCTGATAGCTTTTAATATTTAATCTTTTTATTATTTTTATAAATTTAATTGTAAGGTGCCTAGATGTGGCTCCTTCATGCTCATTCTGTCTCAAATTTATAAAACTTCTTAAATCTGTGGGATTATATTTTTCATCAAATTGAAAAAAATTTGTCAGTTATTTTGCCAAATATTTTTCAGACCTTCTCTCCCATCATCCTCAGAATCAAATTTTATATATGTTTTTCTGCTTGATATTGATCATTACTTAAGTAGTGATCATTTTTTTTTTGCTTTATTTTTTTATATCTCCAAGTTTGATAATCTTTTCTTCCATAGTATGTCATTTGGGGCTAGCCTTACCCATTTATTTTGTAACACCAGAAATTTTATTCAGACATTTAAAAAGTCTTTTATTTCTCATATCGTTGTATTCAGGTTTTTTCCTACTTCTTTAACATTAGGACAAAATATAATTATTAATATTTCTAACTGCTAATTACACAGTCTCTGTCATTTCTAGTTCTGTTTCTATGAACTAATTTTTTTTCTTAGTTACAGTTTAAATTTTCCTGCTCTTTTGCTTGCCTAATAATTTTTGACTGGGTACTCCGAATAATATAAATATTATGTTGTTGAGTACTGGATTTTGTTATATTCTTTTAAGGATTGGAGTCTTTGTTTAGCATACAATTAATCATAGGAGGTGTATTTTTAAAATTTGCCTTTAAACTTTGTTAATGTGGTTATACAACAGCCTTTTGCCTAGAGATTTTTTTAGCCTTGCTATAATTATGATGCCCTTATAAAGAATCTTCTCAATGTCCTCTGTATGATCAGGCTCTCTAGT
Organism: Cynopterus sphinx; assembly: GCA_030015415.1. NCBI lineage: Eukaryota > Metazoa > Chordata > Mammalia > Chiroptera > Pteropodidae > Cynopterus > Cynopterus sphinx. The sequence goes on from CM057382.1 coordinate 124,285,361, forward strand.
ATGGCTGGTGAGAATGGTGACCATTCCCAACCAGATCTATACTCTGGGAATTATTTGACCTACTGATGTCTGGTGCTTCTTTCCTCTGTCTCAGGTCATTACCTCTTACCGAGCACAGACCAGTAATCAGCCAAAAACTTATAAATACCCCATGTATACATCGCTGTACAGTTAGTTACCTTTTTTTTGGTATTCTGCACTACAAAATTCTAGCTGATCTCCAGTCTCTGTCTTCAGATTGTGGACTGTTTAAATTCCCCTGCCTATACTCTGGCCTGAAAACCGACTCTAAGTAGTAAACTGGAACAGTTATAACACCTTGTCATATTTATTTCTGTATTCTCAGGGTTGAAAGACCTGCATAGCCTATTGTCTACTATCTGAAAAAAAAGTTATTTTATATATTTTGTCTGGATTCATATTTGTTAATGATGATAGAAAATTTTCTGGGCTAGTTGATTCTGTATGAGAAGGAACAGAAGCCTTCATGTGTGTTCTTAAAGCTGGAGTCTAAGTTGATCAAACCACAAGAATTATGAGTGAAAAAAAAGATAACCTCAAAAGAAAGTCAAGTTTATAAATTTCTTTTGAGATACAAAATTAGTGACTTTGGGTGCTATTTGGATAGGCAAAAGAGCAACACTGTTCATGGTAATGTTATTATAGAATTAGAATTTCTGCTAAACTCAAATTACTTCTCTTACCTGATTCATGATGACTGGAACATCACATGTTACAAGAGAAAGCTTATTTCTTTGGATTAATACTTTATTCTTAAATCAAAAGAAAATTCTACTAAAATCGTGAAAATTTAAGTTTCATAAAATGTCTAAGGCAAAAATATGTGTCAGATCATTTGTTAAGAGTATTTTTTGATATTGGAGAGATAAAGAAAGTTTGGATCAAGAAATTCCAAGGCTGAAGGGAAGTTCAGAAAAAAGCCTGTTTAATATTATCCATTATTTAGAAATTATTTTTCATCTAAAAGTTAAACTCTCGCTGAAGCTTAAAATTAATAAATTGGGCCATATTGATTTGAGATCAGAATAGTTCATATTATTCATAGAAGATATTATCACCTTTAAAAATAGTGCCTGATTAGGTTCTGATCCCTTTAATTTTGGCACTGCTAGAGACTACAGGGCATTGGTCACTGGGTCAAAACAAATTTATTTTTCCTCTATAATTATTGAGGTATAATTGATACACAACAAACTGAATGTGTTTAAGCTATACCATTTGATTCATTCTGACACATGAATTTACTTATGAAATCATAACCACAATCAAGATAATGAACACATATACCAGGTCAAAATGTTTCCCCCTGCCCTACCCTACACCTTATCCAAGGCAACAAATGATCTGTTTTCTGTCCTAATAGAATAGTTTCCTTTTCCTAAAATGTTATATAAATAGAACAATCTAGGAGATATTCTTTTTTGTCTGGATGAAACAGTTTTTTTACTCAGCATAATGACTTTGAGATTCATCATGTTGAGAGTATCAATTCTCACCTCTCAGGTTTGAAAGTTTTGCATTGTCTATCTCTGACTATAATTGCGGATTTACCTATTTTTTTTTTCTTGCAATGCCATCAGTTTTTGCTTTATTTTTATTCAAATTCTACAGTTAGGCACATAAATATTTAGGATTGCTATGTCCTCTGAATAATCAACCCTATTATCAATATAATATAATTTTTTATCACTTGTGATATTCTTTACTTTGAAACCTACTTTATCGGATATCAATGTAACAACTCCAGCTTTCTTTTGATTAATATTAACACGTACATCTTATTACATCATTTTTACTTTTAACCTATTAGTAAGTGGTTTCTTACAGGAAGCATATAGTTGGTTTTGTTTATGTACAATTCGACAATTTCTACCTTTTAATTGGTGTGCTTATATCATTTATATTTATATTTGTTCTAATTCTTCCCTTTTCTTGGCAGTATTTTACCTATCATATTTTGAGGGCAATGACTATTAAAACTTCACATTATGATTATTTCTCCTTATTCTAATTTTAGGCAAAAGGGACAAAATATAATTATAATTGGTTTTTTGCAGGACCTATAATATACTGGCAACCAGTAAGAACCACTAAAGTCTGCCTAAAAGTTATATTTCTCATTGTAAAGTTGTACTCTGATTGTCCTACATAGCCGTCTTTGTAACCAGGGTTAGCCCCAGAGACCTAAACCCTCTGAGAGTACCGATAGCCTTCAGAGCTGAAGACTGAGCCTTTGAACATGTTGATCTCGTTGGGGTACAACCACCGTTTGAGGCTCTAAGTGGGTGCTTTTCACTCTCCTCTTTCTCTAAAACAGGGCCTTGTTCTAAATGAGTGTTTCTTAAAGAAGAGTCTAAAGAGCACTTACGTAAAAATTGTCTGGAGTATGTCTTGTAGCGCAGACTCTTGGGCCCAAACTCAGGCTAATTGAATTTATTTTCAGGTGGGCCCCAGGAATTTATAGTTTAACAAGCTTCCAAGGTGACTTTTATGCACACTCAGGTTTGAATACCATCATTCTATATCAAGAATTCTGGTAATTAAAACCATTTAATTGCACTCTGTATCCATAATAACATTATAGATTGAAATTTTATAATTATAATATTAAAAAATAAGCATCCTCTTTATAAAATTTCTAAATCATCTACATGTTACTGTATTAATACATTATATAGATTATAAACATAGGCAAAAATTAATCTATAACATTGAAATTTAGAACAAAAAAATGGAAGTTTAAATATTCTATGCCTATATTCCAGTGGTTGTATTATATCCTCTCACTCCCCCAACCCCTCTTCTAAACCTTGGGGAGCTGGGAAGGCTGAAGTCATTTTCAATAATTTTATAAAAAGAATCAACAGAATAGTTCAAATGAATTGTTGGAGTATTGATTCTCAACTATGGTAATGTCTAGGCTACCCCAGACCAATTAAATATTCATATTCAATTAAATATGAATCTGGAATGGGACTCAGGCAAAAGTAGTTTTAAAAGTTTCCCATGTGATCTCAATGTGTGAAAGAGAACGTTTCTATTAGAACGTTTCTTAAACTTTAGCATGCATAAGAATCACCTGGAGAGCTTGTTTAAGCCATGGATACTTGGGCTTCACTTGCAGGTAGGTTTGGGTTGGGCTTATTTTTGTGTTTTTAACAAGCTCCCAGGTGAAGCTGGTTCATGGACTACAATGAGGAGCACTGTGTTGGTAATAATGGTGCAGGGTCACAAAACTTTTGAGTAAGTCTTCACCTCTGATAGTATCATCTAGCTTTTAGTAATTAAAAACTTAGATTCAGTTTATGCCTACTTTAATAAATTACTCCTTTGAGAGGAAAACAATTACTTAAAAACTGTTTAAGATGGGGTCTATCTTACTTATTTAAGAAAGACCAATTATCACTCACTGTTCACTGTGTCATCCTGACCATAAATTCTGAAACCTAAATTAACATCATGACCATATGATCTTGGCCATATGATGAACAACACACATCAACGACTTTATTAATCTACGTTTTCTCCTTTATTGAAATTTTTGTTTAATATCCTATATTCTTGATATGAGATGGAATCTGATTCTTATTATTGAAAGTCCTTCCTTTTTCCAGATTTAGCTTTCCTGGACCTTTTTGGTACCAGTTCTCAAATCTCAAGATTAGACACAGAGAAAGCAGGAATTAGGAGACTCAGTTTTAATATGACTTTGTAATTAATTCTCTGTGTAAGTTTAAAAAAAGGTATTTAAAACATTCTGGGCTTCATTTTCTTCATCTATAAAATAAGGAGTTGGACAAAATCAATATTTTTAAGTTCTTGTCCAGTTCTAAAATTGTCTTCTCTATAATTTCACAAAATACCAGACCCAGAGCAAAAGTTGTTTATTTTGTGAGTTGTATTGGTTCCGTAATTCAGTACATTTTTTAAAAAGTAGTTAAAATGCCTAGCTTTCTTGAGCTTTAGCTTTTCAGCTTTTAAGACAGAGCAAACAGTTAAAATCGGCATAGCTCCATGGTGATTTTGCTTGATCCAGCTGTGACTAAGAAACCTCCACAGCATCTACTTGAAATGATAAAAGTCGTACTTCAGTCTTCCTTTGGCAAAACAAAAGGACTCTGTTATGCTGGCAGAAATTGTGTTCTCTTATATAAAAGTCCCAGAGCCTAATAAAGAAACTTGATAACATTACTGCCAGATTAAAAAAAAGGAATATTTGTAATTTTTAATAAGGTTAAAGACTGGAGCTTCTAATATGTTAGTCCCATGTAGAGCAGTTGGGTAATTGGCAGTAATCTATTGAGAGAATCAAAAGAGTGGAGTTTAGTTTACCACATTTTAGGGGCTAACAACCTAGTAATATACAATGCTTAGAAAAAGTTAGAAACATTTTTGATGTTTTAAAGAAAAATTGGATTATAAAACCCACTTCTTAATTATTCAATAATTCACTCCTGGATAAATTTTCTAATGAAATAATTGGAAACATTATAAAAGCAGAGTTCATGAAGATGTGGAGGGTAGGTTTATATTATACACACATACAACAGGAAAGTATTGGATGTAGCCAATTGTCCAATAATGGAGCACTTCAGTGAATTACTCCATCCACAAGATTGAATAATATGAGGACATAAATTCAATTATAATGATTATACAAAGTCGTGGAAAAATAGTTGTAACATGTTAATTGATAAAACCCAAGTACAGAATAGGTACTATAATAATCGTGATACAAAATCATGAATATAGAAAAGATGGAAAGAGATTATATAATATATTATAGTTATATGAGAATGAAGAGATTATGGGTGACTTTTTCTTTTACTTTCCTACCTTTCCATAATGTTTATTTGTCACCTTTATAGCATAGTGGTTAGAAGCACAAATTTTGCAGCCATATACCTTTGTTCAAACCTGGCTCCACCTCTTACCAGCTGGGTGAATTTGGAAAAATTATTAACTTCTCCTATAAGTTTCCTTATTTATGAAATAAGTATAATTTTAGTAACTCCTTCATAGATTGTGAAGATTTGATAAATTAATGTATAAAAAGCACTTAGATTAGAGTGTATATTATGGTAGGCATTATATAAGTATTTCCTATTAATGTTTAAAATAATTTATCTTGTTTTATTTATAATATTCTTTCTATTGATAGAAATATTGCACTTTATTTTTTTTAAATAAAAAGAATATAAAAGTTTCTTTCTTAGATTACCTGGTCCCTCTGACAGATATACACTAATTCTCCACAATTCAGGAAAAATTACTGGTAAACATATATTTTATACATAATCTCTTCACTGCTCCCATTCTACATTTTTTTTATCTTATTTCTTGAAAAATTTCTTACACTAAACTTGGATAAACCAATTGATGTATAGGTACCCACTTAAATATGTGGTTTTAGTGATTATCATCGGGGTCATTTTTGCTTGAGTCTCTAAAATCACCAGTTTTCTAGGTGTCTTTGACATGCTATGATCCTGACCAGCAAATAGAAATATTTTTTAAGCATTTTATTTTATTTTATTATTAGTTTCAAGTATACAGTATATTGGTTAGACATTTATATGGTTTATGAAACAATCCCCCCAAGTATGCTAGCACCCTAAAACAATCCATTAAAGGAAGTTTCATTCTAAAAAATTCTAGAAGTTAGAATTTAACTTTACTTTTAAAACTTTATGACACAGAATTTTTGTCCATAGTTATGAGACAGTACAGGACCAAAACTCAAACTCACTAAAAACTTTTAAGGAAACTTTTAAACTGAGAAAAAGGTGGAAGATTTGGAAGTAGATGAGACTGAAGTATTGATAAATATTAGTAGTCACATGTACGCACTTCTAAACATTTAGTTTTAAAAGTTTTTAAATGGAAGAAAAATCTTAACTCCACTGCTTCCTAGTCCTAGTACAGCTTCTCAGAGGCAACAACATTTATTGCTTTTATTTTCAGTTCTTATTGTTGTTACATCTATATAATCAAATAATGTGCTGGTACTACTATTTCTTGATTTATCAATTTTTTTTTAAGTCTGACAAAACAGTTTTACCTGACAAGTTAGTACATTTGAATTTGTAATGATTACTAGTATATTTGAAATGATTTCTGCAACCTTATTTTGTGTTTTCTTCTTTTCCAAAGCTTTCTTCTCCCTCAATCCTTTTTTGTCCTCTTGGTTTTATCAAGATTTAAAAAATTCTCTTATTTGCTTCAACTAGTTTAGAAGTTATGGATTATATGTCTTCTGGTTACAAGATTTAACAAACTTATACTGATTGATTTTCAAATGTTAAATCAAATTTATAATTCTCAGACAAACCCAATTTTGTTATAATGTAGTATTCTTTTCACATATTGCTGTTTCTGAGTTATTTATCCTTTAGGAGTTTTTTTGTATCTGTGTGTATGAGTGATTGGCCTATAGTAATATTGTCCTCTTTTGCTGACATTGTTGTGATTTGCTATATAGGCAAAATTAATTCTTAAAATCAGTTGAGAATTAAAAAACTTGAAATTCTTTGGAAAAGTTTGTGTTCAATTAGAACAACTTTTCTTAAATATTGATTAGAATTCAGCAATGAAACAATCTGTACCTTTAACTTTTGTAGTAGAAAGTTTTAAATTAGTGATCTGATTAACTTAATATAAAATGTTTTAAGAATTTATTTCATACAAATTAAAAATATTTGTAGAATCTGTATTGATGTCTGCTTTTTCATGACTAAAATTAGTTATTTCTCTTTTTATCCATTGGCCTATTAATTTTAAGTCTTTTCTATTACTTTTGACTTTGCTGACCCTCTTTATCCTGTATTTGTTTCCTATTTTGTTACTATCTTCTATTTCTTTTTTGAAATTATTTATCTTCTAACTTTTTGCAATGGATTCCTAGCTCATTTATTTAAGGCTTTACAGTTTTCTCTACATAGTAATTTAATTGCACCCCATACATTTTGATAGGAAGTATTTTCAGTTTATACAAAATGTGGATCTGAATGAAGCAAGAGGTGATTTGTGATGGATGCTGTAATGTGTTTCCTGATCACCTTTTAAGAAAGAGTAACAGATCCCTCAGTTGCTGAGAGACCTCTTGTCAGAAAGCCTTCAACTATAGGTACTATGGGCCCCCCTCATGGACTGCCTTGACTGAAGAGCCCTACCTCACTCAAGGTTATACTTCTCTCTTCAGTACTCTGCATCCAGTGCTTGATTGCCATGGGATATACATTCCTGACCTTCATTCCCCTATTTGGGACAGCATTTAAGGGTCAGCTTTAAATCTTCCACTAGAGTCAGCTCAGGTTTCTGTTGAAATTTCATCACAGCTGTACTTTTTCTGGCCAGTCTTTTTCTCTGCCTTTTCTTCCTACAGATATTGATCTTAAGAGTACGCTCAAAAATGCCCTGGCAGGGAAATCTCTGTGTTATACTTATTCTCAAGGAGTTGGACCTATGAGAGATTGCTTTTCGGAGAAAATGAGATTCAACCTGAGAACTAAAGTGTACATAAGAATATATTCAGTCAGTATCAACAACTCATGTGGTTGGAGAATAGAAGGTGTGTGCATGTGTGTGTGTGCTGGAGTGGAGTGATGGTGGAAAGCAAGGCATTATGGAAGATAGAGTTAAAAAGGCAAGTTTTATTTAAATCACAGAGGATCTTATAATCGACCTTGAGAACTTTGGGGGCCTTAGGTATCACTAGTGCTATGTACCGTAGCTGTAGGGGCCAGGCAGGGTTCATTAATTAGAATTGCTGCTAGAAAACTATTTGCCAGATGGAATTCAACAATATAAGGGGAGCAAGATTTCATTCCAATAGTAAAGATATTATTATTATTTGAGGTGTCATAGCACTTAGCTAACAACAAATGAGTGCAGATGGAAATGATCAGTAAGTGATCACAGAGTTGTTAACTGCCCAGTTCCTCATTAGAAGTCCATTTCACTGTTGACTTACTCAGCAGGATTTTGGAAAATGTTTTTACTCTATTGGGACCATGTAGTCTTCTACTCTTATGGCTTGCAGGCAAATGGCACCCACAGGGAAAATTCTACTGCACATTGTCAGTTTTTGATATGCAAGCAGATGACTGCTGTGCTTTATTAAAGGCATAAATCTGAACTTGTGCTGAATATGTACAAAGGAAATTTGATTTGTACATCTTTATAACTTCAAAGGGTTACTCCAGTATCCAAAGGCAGCCTACTTACTGTCTCATTAAAGGATCGGCACCGCCGTACTATTTTCCAGTAGGTGATATCACTGGCAGGTCTGAGTTTCCTGTTTTAAATGCAGTAGAGAAGGTGACACAATCACAAATAAAATACAAGCTAATACAACTATAAAAATGCAGTTAAAAATTAAGCTATTTGGTTAGAAAATGAATCTCTGTATTTAGAGAATCTCAGTAGGAGTAGGTGGCAGGAGAATGAAAGGAAGAGAGGAAAGTGAAGGGATATCTACCTGTGCCTGACTGAAGAGAAAAACAATGATGTTTCTCTAAAGATCTGAACAAGTACTTCAAAGGCCTGACACCAGCAGAAAAGTCATTAGAGTCACTTTGATAACGAATTCAGTTGAGTAGCAAATCCTCCTGCATATGCGGTACTTCAAAAGCAGTGTTGCAACTCCTGAGTGACATACTGCTCATTTTACTAGTCCAGTGTATCCAGGAGAAAATGTTTGTTTATAGATTTCCATAAAAAGAATTGGAAGACACGGTAATATTTTATGATCTATATTAGGTTCAGAGGAGCTGCTGCAATAAATAAAAGCACTAAAATTTGCTAGCCCAACACGAGAAAAGTTATTTCTTACTGATGTAGCAATCCAATGAGAATTACTCATATGTTCCTATCTACCTGCAATGGAGGCTGGAAAAAGTTAATTTGTGCCTGTGAAGCTACTTCTCAGAGTTATCTCTGTACTCTGGAAATGTTGGTGGGCAGTTGACTTTCTTCTACATGGGCCATCACTGTCTGCAGGAAATAGCAACACGTCCTATATTGATTTACTTTGCTGGTAATTTCTGTACTGGAATGCATATATCTAGTATCTATCTAATCCTCTGCATTAAGAAATAAAAATGATTACATTATGTTCAATTAAATAAAAATTATAGTAAATATTATAACGATCTAATATTGTTGAGGTACAATGTTAGATTCTGTGAATATCTAGAGTGGATAAGATATTATTAGGGTCCTCAAGAAACTCATAGATAATATATTCTAATAAAACCCAATTTCAATTCAAAGTAATAAATGCTAGTCTCTTTTAAGAGTGCTAGAGGTTTACCCTTCTATTTTAATAAAGCATCATTCATTAGAGGATTAATTGTCACAAACTCAGATACAATTGTACTGACATTTGAATTAAACTTATTTACGTCACATGTCAATAAATAAAACAAACTTTATGATTTTAGTGATTCTGTATAGCATTACCGTGTAGAGAGCTTTTTCTTGCATCAAAAATGTCTAATTTTAAAGAAAACTATTCTCAATTCTATCTTTCTTAAGTGGAGGAATAGCATTAAGCAGACGCAAGACCAGTTAGTGTAATTTTTATTCTACAACATAACACATTCAGTCAGTCTTTTATTCACAATTAAGAATCAGTATTTTGTTTTAATGCGTTTTTATTCAAGAAGTTTTCCTCTGCACTAAGGAGTTTGACATGTCACATAGCAGTGCAACCATAGAACATCTGATAGCTGCTCACCTTGCCTGTATCATTACTTTCTATGTTCTTCAGTGTCCTCCACAGCTAAGATTTACTACTCCTAAATCTACTCTTGAACTTTTTGGTAAAGAATCAAATGCATTTTGGATCTTCATAAGTAGTTAGATATTGTCATGGAAAGAAATTAAACCCAAAGGGCCTGGGTCTGCCATTTTATGAATTTAAAATTTGCATTCAACCAGTCAGTGTCTTAGTTTCCTCATATGTAAAACCAGAGTTCCTGATTAATGAAGTTTCAATTCCCTCTGTAACCTGCTCAGTGAGTCTATTATTTTAATACCTTTCTGTATAATTATGTTGTCTATGCAAGGAATTACAATGTTAAAAAAAAGTCCAGGAGTAAGAGGCATTTCAGTAACAGCCCTTTTGTTATTTAGATATAAACTTGCCTACTTGTTCAGTTTGGCAGTCAGTTTGTTTATGCTACTTTCTGTTTATGTCTTTAGCTTCTTCTGCTCTATATCTCTCTTATCCCCATAAATGCAAATTGTTGCCTACAACAATTTGCCTACAACTTATTCCACAAACTACAAGCTAAAAATTTGCACAGTTCTTTTGTTTGGCAAAACTCTACTGAGGAAAATAATGTATTGAAATAAATAGGCTTGGTTTTGGGAATGCTTCCAATTTTGAATCCTTGGCAGTGTTGACTTCCACTGGAAAATAAAATTAGCCAAAGCTCTAGTTCAAAATCTTTTGAAAGATAAAGCTATGGGGATTACTCTAATATATTCAAGGTGTCCATGTACTTTGAGTGCAGCTAATAATAAGCTCCCTGGAAAATATGATGAGGAAACTGGCAGACTATCAAAGTTCAGCAAAATCAACTTCATGCACATCCAAGATGACCATTTCCAGAATAGATTGATGGGTTTAGGGTTTATCATTTCACTTGGAATGTTAACTTTGGGAGTGTGGGAGGCAGTTTTCATAATCACAGGGAAGGGGACAATAAGCTTTGCCTCCCACATTCAGTGTGAGTCTTCATGTTGTTTTATCTTAGCATCTGAAATTCAAAGGCACTTCCTCCAAAGGAGAAGGCCACCCATGAGCTGAAGTAAAAGGAACATGTGGAGGAATTTGTGGTGAAATGTGGCTGTAGTCACTGAAAGCCCCCTTTCCTGTAATTTTTAGAGTGTTGAGTAATATTTGAGTGCTCGTGATAAGGTAGCTGTTCTACCCATTAAACTTGTCTTTTAGGGTTTCTGGAGCAGCACTGTGTTCTCAAAGAGACTGGATTCAAAAGTGACTAAAGATGTTATTTCACTTTTCCAAAATACAGAGAAACTAATGAAAGTATTTCAGATCATGAGAATTTCCCTAGTAATCTAGCTACATCTAGGACTCATAGAAAAGGGTGTAATTGTTATAACTGAACGAATATGCTCCCTTTCCACTTGGGAATTATATAACATCCAGCAATGGTTTTCAACTAAGGAGGTGAAATAAGGGTTAGACCAGAGTCACCTGTGACCTTTTTTCAGTTCACACTTTCTCTCTTCTTCACAGGCCTGTTTTCTTCCCAAGATTCTGGCACCTTCCTGCCTGTAGGCAGCATGGATAGAATCTGCCACTGTGGTCAGCAGTTACTTATAAGAGTTGGTTGTAGCTCGTGGATATGGGAGTGGAATAAAGGTTGAGAAACTGTTCCCCTGACCTGGAGCATCGTTTCTCAGCAGTGTCCCTGGTGTTTCAATGATTTATGAAGTTAGTAATAGAGACCTGCCAGAGATGTTCATTATTTTTTCAAACAGCCTTATGGAACTTTTATATCTACTGACAATACCGTTCTAACTGCTGGCTAAAACCTTGTCTTTTGTCTTCAAGCTAAAATTATGGTGAAAAACTAACTATTGCAATCTATTTGGAGGGTTTAATAAACCCATGTTCCTGAATAAATAGAATTGAAAAAAATGAATTTCTGTTTAAGTCTGTTCATTTGATATTTAGACCTTTTCAAAATATGGAATATGTAGAAGAAAAATAATTAAAAGGGCACATGACAGCTAAAATGTTAGAAAACTGACCACAAATGAAGTAGAATTCAACATAGGACAAATATATGTTGATTACTCTTTAATCAATACTTCTTTTAATCATAGTAACATCTATATGTATATAAGTGCACAGAAATATGTATATTGTTCTAAAGTAGATAGGACAGAAGAACAAATGTATTAATTAAGGATAGCGTTTGCTATATATTAATGGCTCTAATTATTAATTAACTTTAATTATGACTTTAAAAAATTGTTCCTGTTTTATTTATCTACAGTAAATTTGAATTTCACATTCTCGCTCTTCCTGGGATGGGTGCTGTGGGTGGTGAGATTGTGGGAGGCTCAACGTCAGAATGCATTTTTACAAAATTACTCTCATCAGTAGGTTCAAGGTCTTATGTAAGGTGTGAATGATTGACCTTAAAAATATATCTGCAAATATGATGCTTATTAATATAGTTCTTAGTACTTTTTGTATAATGGATGACAAATTAAATTCTGGGCGTTTGGGTCTTTTTCTTTCTCACATAGATTTAGCAAAAATTTCTATCAGCACACTGTTATTAGAAACTGTTATAAAAGTTGTTACTAAGGCCAGAAAATTGTGGAGCAGAGGTAGGAGGCCTTGAAAGCTACCATCTTTTAACTTTTAACAGTGAGGAGGTGACATAGGTATGAGATGAACAAATATCTGGGTCTGTTTGTTTGCTTTCCAAGATATCAGTAAGAAAACAATGAAAGAAGGCTGACCTGCTGATTTTTCTTCCTGGAAGAAAAGTGTTTTTTAGTTCTGAAACTAAAGTGCATTTTATAAGAATTCTGCTTTTTAAAACAGTAGTCAACAAGTTCTTGAGATTCCAGGGTCATCCTTTAAGTTGTATGAACAGAGAGCAAAAATACATTATTTATATCAACTTCATTCATTTACATATTTCTTCAACAATATTTTGGCCCTTTGGAGTGATACTTTGGAGTGATAATTTTTTATTCAGTTAGTGGTCATAGTGACTCCTCAGTCATATTTTATCAAAAGGTGGTTGGTCAGAGAAAAACAGGAAAAGGACGAAGGATGCCAAGCATTTGCACTGTGAAATAACATTATATGGATTTATCTTTTTGAAATCCCTTTCTCATCTCTGCCTGCTTCCACCATAAAGCAGAAATAATAACTGGAATCTCTAAAGCAGTTTACCATCTGTTCCATTTCATGTGTATAATATCTGCACTCTGTCAGTGTGCATTCTAAACAGTAAGTTGAGAACCACCATAATGTGGACCCTTTACCCCGTGGTCCTTTGAGTCAGAGGGCTCAGAACAAAGTCAGAACAGGAGTTTTCCAGGTTTGCATGTGCTCTGAAAGCCTAACAAACAATTACAGGGGACACTTATCAGTCATTGCATTGTCTATTTTGTCAGCAATTTCAGTTACCTTCGCCCTGCTTTGAACTTTTTAGTGAATTTTTTAGACTTTGTATTCTTTTTCCCCCATCACTCTACTTTAGTGTAATGCGCTGTGTACATGTTGGCCTCTCAATATGTGGGGGCAGGTTGGAAATATAATACATTTGAGATAGTAGGATGTGGGCCTGTGTGAAGGCCCTGAAAACACACTACTTGGATCTCCTACGGGGAGCATAACTGATAGATGGTCCTGCTACTGCCTTCTGAATCCTCCATCATGTGTCCACAGGGTCCTGCTTTTGGCAGGTACATTCCTGAAAGAGGTACATTCCTGTGAGTGACTTTGGCTTGCAGACTCTCTTTAGGCCTGGCTGAGGCCTTTTAGAATTGCTCAGATGCATGAGGCTCTTCTCTCGTGCCTTCTTTCTTTCTTGTCAGACCTGCAGGGCACTCTGAAGGCTTTCCCTGCCTCCTCCAGCCTCCTTTTGTCTCTCACAGGATTTTCACTAATAAATCTCTTGTAAATCTAAAAATGTCTTGGCATCTGCTCGTTGGAGGACCTGAGCTAATGCAGGAGAGAAGCAGACTTTCTCTCACAGCTTAAAACTATAAATCTTAATAGAACTAATGATAGGGAAAGCTAAGCCACAAAGGGCAAATATTCAAATAGAATTCTGAACTGTGCTTAGCCACCCTCTCTCTCCCTTAACTCCTTTGCCTCTTCTCAGTTCTCTAGCAGGAGTCAGCCAACTTTTGTAAAGGGCAAGACGTAGATATTTTATGCTTATGTGTGATATGGTTTCTGCTGCAACTACTGAGCTCATAGCTACATTGCTATTGCGATGTAAAATAATCCATAGGCGGTACATAAAGGAATGGAAATGGCTGTGTTCCAATAAAACTTTATTTAAAAAAATAGGCAACAGGACATACATGGCCTGAGAGTTATAGTTTGCCAACTCCTTGTCTTTCAAGTTCTGTTGGAGATTTCCTTTGCCGATTTATTTAGTCATTTATCTAGGCCCTGAAACCTGAGGTCACTTAAGTTAAAAAAGAATAGGAGAATCTGTGTTCTGGATTGACATCTGCTCCTTTAGAAATGCCTCCCCTGCAGTGGGCAGTTACAGCTCCCTTCCACGGTGGTTTTGAGTGCCCCATTGTGCCCATTCTCCAGCTCTTTCAATTTGCTTATAAATTGCAAAGCACTTCACTTTCTATTCTAACAAATGAAACATTTCTTTATTTTCCTTGTCACTGGAAATTTTAAGACTAAAATATAACAAGAAGATGACTGCATCTTACAAAAGCTTCTAGCAATTACAATAGAAGTTACCATGGCAACCCTTTTTTTTTTTTGGATTAAAGCATTTTGGAGTGGGAGCCGATGAGAAAAAAAAAAAATGTTGCATGCAGCCAACTGAGGTTTTGACTTTAGCTGGAAAAATAACCTGAAGTTTCCCCAGAGGCGTAGGGGTTAGGAACAAGGAAACAGAGCCAATAAAGGTCCCATGGCCACGAACAAACCTAGGTAGGATGTCAGTTAACCAAGTGGCCAAGTACTCTGCAGCTATAGGTAAAATGGAAGGTCTTTACTTTCCTCATTATGCTTAACTGGTGGTGAACACGAGTATTTTGTGATTAATCTTTTATGTATTGTCTCCTTTTATATTTCCTTGCTTGATAAGTACACTTGTACTGTAACATCTTGAGGAAAGGATTTAGAAAAGGGCACTGGGCCTATTTAGATTGCCTGTGGCACTTGTTCTAAACTCCAAGACAGAATAAAAGAAAATGGCCTCAATTCTTGGACAATGATGTGGGATGGTGGCAACATAAACCTTAGGCCTACCTCTTGAGAGAGATCTGTGACTCAGGATGCATTTTTAAGCCATTCCTTTGTCTCCTGGCACTTCACCCTGATCCCTTTATTTCTCTCTCCCTCTTTGTTCTTGCTGAAGACTGAGGCAGAGCCAAGCCTGAAAAATAAGCAGTAGGTAGTAAAGCTTCATTTACACAGAGCATCTTAAAATTCTGACAATACTTTTAATGAAGCATGCGTAATTGTGAGGGTTAATCATCAAATTAATGATAATGTAGCATATAACTAAAAGAAATCATTAGGGACAGTGATAGTTACAAAGTGGTGGACTAAAGGTGATCATGACTCCTAAAATAATAATGAAACCTCATTTGATTTTTGCAGTATCT
Organism: Cynopterus sphinx; assembly: GCA_030015415.1. Lineage (NCBI taxonomy): Eukaryota > Metazoa > Chordata > Mammalia > Chiroptera > Pteropodidae > Cynopterus > Cynopterus sphinx. Next base: position 124,300,751 of record CM057382.1, read on the forward strand.
ATGTGGTTACCATTTTATAGATTAGAAAATTTCGGCTCAGAGTTTAATTCTGATTAAATGATGCTACCAAGAACATAAAGCTGATAATGTATAGAGTTGAAATTGTTGGCTAGTCTGGCCTTTAATGACTGAGACACAGTGGTTAGGCACAGACCTCTGGGGCCAGGTGATCTGGGTTTGAATCCTGGTTCTTCTCTTTTCATGGAAAGTTACTCAACCTTCGTGTCTGCCCATAAGTTCGTTGGGAGAATTAAATGAGAACTACTGTGTTTGGATAATGTTTAGAACCATAGTTGGCATATATGCTCTATTAGTGTCTGTAAAACAGATAAATGAACCACATTAGTTCTAAGAAGTTGAATAAATTAGCTGGCCTTAGAAAATCTATCTGACTTTCTAAGCTTCATTTTCTATTTATCTGTAAAATGGAAATAATTATAGTATCTACCTTATAAATGCTTACAAGGCTAATTGAACTTAATGTAAATGCCTTAAAATAGTACCTGGAATTTATTAAGTGCTCTATTTTTGTTAGCTGTTGAACTAGTCTGTGTTCTCTAAAGAGAACAAACAGTAAATAAATATATGTAGATATATTTACACATATCTTTATACATATTCTATTCAGGTTCTCAGTGAGCACCACTTACAGTGGGGAAGGTGATCTGCTTTACTCAATCCACCAATTCAAATGTTAAATCTCATCCAGAAACACTCTCATAGATGCACTCAGAAGTAATATTTGTAATAGACTGAATGTTTCTGTTTCTCCAAAATTTATATGTTGAAATCCTAGGCCCCAAAGTGATGGTATTAGGAGGCGGGGACTTCGGGAGGTTCTTAGGTCATGATGGTGGGGTCCTTATAGATGGGATTAGTGACCTTATAAAAAAGACCCTAGAAAGATCTTTTCCCCTTTCCACCAGGTGAGGTAACAGTAAAAAGAGGGCCATCTAGGAAGCAGAACTTCAAAATACAATGAATCTGCTGTCACTTTGATCTTGGCTTACAAGCTTACAGAACTAAATTCTGAGAAATAAATTTCTGTTGTTTATAATCCACTTAGTTTATGGGATTTTGTTACAGCAGCCAAAATGGACTAAGACATTGTTTAACCAAATATCTGGGCACTATATGGCCCAGTCAAGTTGTTACATGAAATTAACTATCCAAACTATTATGATTATTTTTATTGTTACTGTATTACCATTTTTTTATGAAGATGAAATCTATACGAATAGATCAATCTGATCAACACTGAAATATAGACAACTGTAAGTGGATAATATAAATTATATGTACAATATTTTAAACCTCTTAAAAGAACACACGTTATTCAAAGATTAATCTGCTTGGCTGAAAAATAATTTCAACTGCTTTTTAAAGACATTTTTTCTCAGAGATATATCTTGCTTAGGCACTAGACAGATTAAGAATAATGGGTTGACCAAAAAGACAGTAGACTCAAAGTAAATCAATGTATAAAAATAATAGGACCTTCCTTAAGTATTAGAATTATAATGCATCCATTAGACAGCAGGCTTTAAAAAATTTTAAATTAAAGCAGAGTTCTTGCTACACAAAGCATCTTTGCATATAAGGGGAATTTTTGAAACATCACATGGTTTACTAAAAAAGACCCAGAGGAAATTCCTATAACCTACAAGCAAAGTTGCAAGTGCTAAACATAACTCCTTTCAACATGCCACTGTGAGTAAATGAACCCACAACTTTTGTGATGTAAGAAGACATGAGCTTTGCCATAATCCAGCCCCTGCCTACCTCTTCAGCTTTCTCTTCTCTTCTCTTCTTTCTCTTTCAGTTATACTGGGCTTTTTTTCAGTTAGCCATGCTCCTCTGTACTTTCAAGCTTTTGCAAGTGCTAATCCTTTCTGTAGGGCTCATACTTTTCTCACTCCTGGTTGACTCCTTCTCATCTTTCTGTCCTACTTAGGTGTCATTTCTTTAAGGAGGGTTTCCATGACTCCCAGATGAGATTAGACCCTCTGAGATTGTGATCCAACAGCATATATTTTTTCCCTCTTATTGCACCGTCTCTTAATGTAATTATTATTCTTAATATATTTTTTATTATTAGATATTATTTATTATTTATATATTATATTGATATATTTCTTATTTATATATTATTTGTTATATATTATTTATTATTATATATTACATATTATCTAAGATAATGTAAACTCTGGAGGGGCAGGGCCCATGTTCACTTGATATTCTCAGTTCTTACCACAGTGCCTGACACGTAGTAGAATCTCATTATGTACCATATTTAACAAATGCATTGATTGTAAGACACATCAGTATTTCATATATCCCTAGGAAGAAAAGAAGACTTTTAATTAAACTATGACTCGATGCTTTTTTATCATTTGCATTTTTATTCTATACTTATTAGAAAATTTTGTTTAGTCTTATTTAGACATAGGTTTTTATCATATATCACTCTTGTGCATATATGAAAAGGAAAAAGTAAAATAAATTGGTTAGTATGTATATTTCCTAAATAAATCATATACAGAATCTGACTCTCCTGATTTATTTTATTTATTTATTTAATTTTTTATTATGGTAAACACAATTTAGTATTTTAACTAGTGTAGAGTTCAGTAGCATTGTGTTCACATTGTTATGAGATTTAATTTTTAACACTTAGTTTATGTATTTTTTTTTCTCTCCACCCGCTCCCAATATTATCCTCTTTGCCATCAAGAGCTTGGAGATAACACATCTTAAAAAGATGATTGACTATGTCTCTAAGAATTTCTTAGAAATTTTATACCCATTCATTAAGTATTTGTATATACATGCCCACGCAATGATATCTGCATTATGACTGCAGCTGGGCCCAAGTGATTTTGAGATATATTCCATTTTCAAAAATGTTAAAAGTGAAAAAAGTGAAACCGAAGATAACATTTGCCAACTAAATATAATAAATTATATAATACATGTAACTGGTTCTATACAAGTATAGATGTAGGTAGGTAGGTAAGTAGCAATAATTTGTGCTCAATATGTCTGTGAAAAATGAGAAATTAACAGAGGATTGGTTATTCATAGGCCTCCCTGAGAGCTTTAGGGGTGCCACAGCACTTCTTTCTCCTGCTTCCCACTTCTGTTGGGCTGGAGCAAGAAGGATGGGGCCTTTCATTTGCATGGAAGAATCTTGGCCATCTCTTTCTTTGGAGCTTTGTTGCCTTTTATCTTCAGTCTCTTGCCTTCTCACTATAGCATCTGTCTGAATTTATACACAATGACATATGATCCTGATTCTGTTAAACACTGAGGACACTATAAGTTTTATCTAGTCAAACTTTTTTGTTTGATAAAAGTGGAGATTTGATATTTATAGAGGCAAGAGGCAACATGTTCATAGTCACATGTGGACAAATATAAAACAGAGTAAATGAGTAGATACTTCAGTGAAAGTTTATACACCAACCACCCAGGAAACCTAAATTTATAATCTGTAATACACATTGTTTGAAAGCATTTGTTGTGAACTGAATTGTGTCCCCTCAAAATTTATATGTTGAAGCCCTAGTACCTCAGAAGGTAATTATATTTGGAGATTGGGGGTCTTTAAATAGGTATTTATGGTTAAAATGAGGTTGTTGGGTAGGCCCTAATCCAATCTGACTGGCATCTTTATAAAAAGAGATTAGGACATACAGAAAGAAATTGACCATCTGCAAGCCAAGGAGAGCCTTCAAAAAAAGTCATTCCTGCCAGCGCCTTGATCTGGGCACTTCCAGCCTCCGGAACTGTGAGAAAAGAAATTTCTGTTGTTTCAGCCACCCTGTCAGAGTTGTTGTTGTTGTCGTTTTGTTTTGTTTTGTTTTGGTTTTTATGACTGTCCAAAATAATACAACATCTTAATGGGGAGAGAGAACAGAGGATTTAGAGAGATAATTACAAATGAGGGAGGAGGAGGCCACTGGAATGTTCTTAATGACTTACAGAAAGATTAGGCTATTTGATGGCATTGTTCAGAGTCCTTAAGGAGACTGAATCCCTTCTTAAACCACAGCCCTCTCCTTCCCAAGCCGCTCCAGGAAGATATGCGCCAAAGGCAAGACTGCAGTGCTGCTATTAGTGGCTTAGTGCAGAATTGCTTTAGAGAACTCTGGTTTGGTGGCTGAGCAACAGGACAAAGCCTTCTTTCCTTGCCCTGAATTCACACCCACTTTAGCCCCCAGTTTGTTATGCAAGAGGGCTGTGCACAGAAGAGAAGAAAATGCCATCCTTGGCAGTTTCGGGCCTTTTATTTCTTGAGTAAATCTGAGCTATTTGTATTTCCCTATAAAAAGTTATTTATTTCACCAAGATTTTAAAATTATTAGTACCTAATTGTACAGATTTTTTTTCTAATTAAAAAATACATCTTTTGTGATTATTTTAGATCTTTTCTCATTCCTAGTTTTGTCTTCTATTTTTTCTTCCTACACTTTACTGCCTCAAAGAAAATTTAAATTTCTCATTTGTTTTTGGTTCACTCGGAATCTTCAAAACACTTGCCCTCACGTGCTGCCATTGCCTTTAGCCTGTGCTCTTTGGATGAATCTCTCTGTATCAGGAAGTTGTGCTTTTTTCCAGGTTAACCCCTGATTCTCCTGGTTAGTTTCAGATCTAGCTATGCTCTTCTTCTGAGTCTTCATTATCATGCTTTGTACTTCTATCCTTCACTGTATTGAACTAGCTTGTTGTTTACTTTTCCTTGAAAGAAATAGATCTATACCTCGTATTTATAAACAAATACCGTATATGGATTGCCTTTGATCTGACTCACCAGCTACTTGAATGTTTGTTCTGTCTCATAAGCATGACAAGAGAGCAAATCGTTGCACACAGTTTCCGTTTCCTCTGCTGGAGTTTGACAGCCTTTCCCCTAATCCAACCCTAGTGAGATTCAATCATGGGACACCCCTTCTCAAGTTCCCCTACTCCAGCTTCTTTTGGTAACAATTAGAATCAGAGCACTAGATGAAAAACCATAATACTCAGAATATTCTACTCCTCAGCCTCTTTTTATGCTTGTGCTTAAAGACATGTTCCTACAGTCTGACCAGTCCTTTTCTGAGTGTTGCAGTCTCTATATGGGTATGGGAAGAGAGGTATGCTGTCTCAAGGGAAGGAGAAGCATGAAAATATAATCTCGCTTGCCTTAAAAAATAGAATACATGCAGCAGCAGGACTCATGCTCAACATTTTAATTGGTTCATATACTCGTTCTGAGTTGGACAAACAGTGAGGAAATAAAAATTCCTTTCTATTATCTTGCTTTTGCAGAACAGATTTGGTCTCTTTTTAGAAGCAAAATACGTGTGGAATAATAGTTGGGTTTTGCAGTCCCATTTCGTTATTTTAATTCTAGTTTGAAACAATTGTATGTGTTTTCGTCTTTTTCTCTGACCACTAAGTGGCAGTCTGTCTTGCTATTTTACTTCTGACACATTCAGTGTCAGAATACCCTAGATGCTTGATAAATAATTCATTTAGTAAGTGGATAAATGTCACCATTGTCATATTTCTGGATTATTATGATAATTAGCTAGAAGAAATTTTAAACTAGGTTTTCCTACTGAAGCAAGTTTTATTAAATTTTAGTATTATTTGGTTTTTTTTTCCTACCTAGTCATGCGGATATAACTATAAGAAAGGCTAATGACTTGATTTGGAAACTTCGATATGCAAGGAATAGAATTAAGACCAATCACTCATTCACAAACATATATTGAGTGTCTACTTACACTGACAATATGCCATGGTAGAATTCTTTCCAGACTCATGGGGGATAGGAGTTTATGGGTGGCTATATAAATATAAAGAACACAAGTCAAATATATAAATATATTTTATATTAAGCATAATTACAATGTATTGTAAGTATAATAAACAGTCAAAATGTGCAATGAGATACTGAAGGAGTGACATTTAAGTTCTGTTATTGGTCTTTAGAGAAAACCACGCAAGTTAAGATTTATGAAGGATGATGATAAAGATGAACTGAAAGTTTAAGCAAACATGATCAGTCAAAAAGGCCTGTGGGAGGAGCTAAGGCTTATGATAGCTCTCACACTGCATAATCACGAGAACCTTACAGATGAGAACCCTGCAGGAAGAACTCTGCTTATAATAAAGCTCTATGGTTCTAACTTCCCCTTCCCTTCACTTCTTTTCCTTCATATAAATACCCCTCCATCTTGGCATGCAGACCAGAATGTGTACGTGGCTTGCCATGTCTGCATGCATGAGCTTTAACCCTTTCTTTCTTCTGAATAAATCCTTTTTTTGGTGAGGAAATACCTAGTCACTATTATTTTTCAGTTGACAATGGAGATCTAAGGAAAGGAGCATTTCTAGGGAAGGGAGTAATATCCAGAATCTGAAATAGTTAGGAAATTGCATGTTAAATTGTGATTGAAAAAAGAGAGTGGATGATAACTGGAAGGGTTTTCAAAATGCAGTTAACTATAGATCACTGAGGATAACTTTTACCTTGAATGCATAGATGGTATTAGATTCAGAAGGGTGGCAGACTGATAATGGCTGGAGAAGATATGTGAGTGTGAGGCTGTGAGAAGTATATATGGATAAAGCTTATATAATTGGGGAAATCTTTTTATGAGGAAGTGGATTTAAAATAGCATTGTATAGGTTAGAAGAGAAAGTGCTGAGGCAATTATGTACTTATAGAGATGTGTGTGTGTGTGTGTGTGTGTGTGTGTGTGTGCGTGTGTGTGTGATCATAAGCACATTTGAGCAAGATAGAATTTGAGCTGCGTTGCTGCTTCAGTCTGCCAGCATTTGTTTGGTTTCCCTTGGAGTCATGTCTTAAAACACTGGCTCGAATCCAAGACAGGAAAAGTACAGATAAAATTAAAGTATAAGCTAAGAATACTTGGAGAATAGAACAAAATGAACTGCCAGTGAAGTTCTTGGGGAAACATCATCACAGATCTTCAAGGACTCTGAGCTGATATCAGAGGAGTGATGTAGTGAGAGACCATTAACCTTAAATAGTAAATACAAAGATGAAAAGCTACTGTTAAGTAAGGGGTTTGGAGAAAGAGTGGGTCCAGGCAATCAGGATTTGAGAATTATGATGTTAAAATCATTAATAATGGACTTTTTTTTCCAATTATAGTTGACATACAATACTATGTTAGTTTCAAGTGTACAACATTGTGATTAGACATTTGTATACCTTGCGACACGATTGCCCTGATAAGACTAGTACCCATCTGGCACCATACATAGAGATGATGCTCACTCACAAGAATAAACACTCTAATTCACAATGCAGGCCTTATCTCTAGAAACACTTGTATAAACTCCATCGTGACAGTTCTAAACCTATATTCAAAACCAAATTCTACTTCTGCCAATGTTGACTTCGTTTCTTGCATCCCCTACATGTGCCCTTTGGTATAATCATGGTTTCCTAAAGATTTATTTCATCATACTCTCATTTATAAGTGGCATTCATTGTTATGACCTCTACAATTATTTATATGTAATATTCTCCATTTAAATTGTTGTAGAAGTCACGACAAACTTTGCCGCTTCTAAATGAGAATAAACACACACACACAGGTAATTTTAAAATAACTTTTACAATAAATCTAGAAACTATAGTATACCTAAGAAAGTTCTTGAGATTTTATTTATATAGCTGTCCAAGTGTCCTATGGGTGGAGATATAAAACATTTCACTATTATTCCATATTTTTTAGTGACCTAAATACCACCCAGCCCAAAGTGAATATTTATAGGCCTGAGACAGCACTCTCAAGGATGGTAAGAATTCATCATTATCCCAGTTAGCAGATATCTGGGACCAAGGTTATGATAGTACTCAGATTTTTTTTCTTAATGTAATTTCATCTCTAGACTTCTTTTTAGAAAGACATGTACAACATTATAACAACCACTAAGCATCACTGCTGAAAGGTGCCATAGTCTTATCTGGGGAGAGATGTAAGGGAGGATGGGGGTGGGAAGAGTTTGAGCTGCTTTTTTTTCCTAAGAGCTGTTTAAGTTTGCTTTAAAAATTAAGCACAACTTAAAAAGAAACAAATAAAAATAACAATGAGGCAAATGCCATCTTTTACCAGGCATATCAAATTAATGAATTAATATACTGATTTAATTCTGAGTTTTCATATAACTGGCAAAGTTGAAGACGTGTTAATTTAACATTGCCTGATAGGAAAAATGATACCATCTCATCTGTTAAGACAAACTTTCACAAATTCATGGAGGCGTCCATTGCATGAGTCTTTATATAAGTACTATGGGGTAACATATTAGGAATTGCTTTCAATCAGGATTTTGCAAAGTACACATCTATGTTGCTCAAAATGAAGTTTTATTCCTCTATTACCTATAATAGTTGAGGAAATAACATTAAAGCATCACTCTGCATTTTGGCAGAAAAAGTGAGTTTGATTCAAGAATATTACTTCCTAATGGTCTTTCTTTATGCAGGGATTAAATTTTGAGAATCTTGGAGAATGCTTAGTTTTAAAGCCCATTATGTTATTTCTCCGACATACTAGGTACTTAAAATTATTCATTCACAAAGGCTCAGAGTTGACTTTTGGTATTTATCCGATAAGAACTTGGAGTAGAGCTATTGTCGAATAAATCTGATTTATTGGGGCTCACATGTTTGACTCTCAGGAGCTGAGCATTTTACTGATGCTCACCTCCATCTGTTTCTGTGCCATCTCTCTCTCTCTCTCTGTTGATTTGTCACCACCTTGTTACTATTCAATCTTGATTTTCCTTCTCCCCATCCTTTAAGTGTTGGTACTTTTTGCTGTTTTATTCTCACCATATAAACTCTTTCTGTGACAGTGTATTCACTTTCTTCAACTACCATGCATATGTTGCCTCAATCTATATTTCCAGTTGGGATATCTCCTGTGAGAGCCAGGCCTCTAATTCCTACCATATCTTCACTTGGAAGAATATATGTATGTATAAATAGATATTGCTAACTACTTCTTCAAAATCAAACTCATTAGATTCACTCTGACTACTGTTTGTTAAATTACTACCGCTATTCAACCAGTCATTCAAGGAGGCCAACCAATCAAGGAATCATCTAAAATGTATCCCCTTTTCCCACCTTTCATATTTCATATTACATGATTCTGTTGATTTTCTCATTCTTCTTCCTTTAAGGTAATTGTCTTAGTCCAGGTACTAAATTTTCTTTTCCCCTCTTTAATTTCCTTCCCACACTCACTTCCACCCCTAACCTGTGGATGTTGCCATTTCCCATTAAGAACTGGATCTCTGAAGGTGGGGCGTCTCCTCCCACATGCTCACAGATTGCACTGGGCCACTGGAGCACCCAGGGTATGGTCTGTGGCTCCACCTGGGGTGTGAACCCAGAACCTTCTGGGTGCAAAGCAGACATACTAACCACTACACTATAGAGTCCCTCCTCCCCAGGTATTAATAAAATTCAAACAGAACTATTATAATGACATTCTACAAACACACACGACTGAAGCTCCTTAATAGCATGCTTTTTAAATCTATTTTTTGCTTATCTGGCACTTATTTCTAGTTGTTAAGTATTTTTTGAATGGATAAAAAAATAATTGAATTAAGACTGGCCCTGTCTTTCCTGCTTTCAAAAAGAGGTTAGAAGTTTTGTCATTTCATTTCTATCCCTTTTCTCAGCTTCTCTGGAGGTTCTGCCTTTGCTAGCCTGCATAGTTCTTTAGGATTTTGTAATAGAGGATTAAGATTAGAAGAAGGAGAGAGAGGAGTCTTGAACTACAGCTTGAGGAGCTTGAAGAGTGAACCTTTGGAGAAAATGTGGAAAAGGTAAGTGTAGTATAAGAATAAAATATATATAACAGAAATGAGTGATTTCAGAATATGTTCCTGTGGTCAGGAAATCCCCCTTAAATGTTGAGAATACATGTAGAAGAAAAGAGATGTAGAAGATACAATTTAAAATGCTTTGGTGACCTAATTGTGCATCTACCTTGACAAAAGAGTCACAGATTCAATGCAGATACAAATAATTTAATATAGAATACAAAAATGCTTGAGTGAATGAATGAATGAATGAACATTGTCATCTGGATGAAGGGTATTTCATATCTTCAGAGAATTTACTGCATGTTGTCTACAGATAATGGTTCGTAATTACAGAATTCGGAGGCATTTGATTTAGAAGAGGCAATTTTGATTTAAACATTTTTCAAGATCAGAAGATAATTATTTCACAATAGGAAAGGCGCTTTAACAAAACTGTATCCCAAAGAACCTATTAAAATAAATTTAAATGTGGATATGTATCAAAGCACTGAATAAATTGATCTGTTTAATGAGATTGCTTAATGGTTTCCAATTAAATTATATTTGCAGATATAATAAGTTCAATTTAAAAATAGTAGGTATGGAGCTTTGTGAGTATGTATATATATTGTATTGGATAATGCTCCACTAATATGTTTAAGTATCTTTAGCTCACCTTTTAGTGATGTTAGTAAAACTGTTATTAACTTAACAAAGAATCTAGCAGATACATCCAATCACCTAGTAACTCTGTGTGTGTGTGTGTGTGTGTGTGTGTGTGTGTGTGTGTGTGTGTGTAATATAGGTTGGGGACTTTAAGACATAGTCTTGATTTTTCCATCATTACCAACAGATTTTTTTTTTCTGTCATAAGTGTATTTCCTTTCGCTGTGATGTGAGCAATTTTATTAGAAAATAGCCTCAAGGAAGCATTAATAGTGTAAGAGCAAGAGAATGATGATCCCATTTGGCTCACAGGCTGTCCTTTATGGATTTGCAACATGATGAGTGGTTGGTAAAATGAAAATAATCTTTCTTTTAACTATATTCTGAATAATTATCTCACTGTTGATACCAAGCAGAAATATCTGCTGGGTCCACATGTAGCATATTAGATTTGAAAACCTAGTTGTAAAATTTTTTGAGAAGAAAACTGGAGAGTTGGAATATCTAGTAGGGAAGCTGATTTATAAATTAGGAAAGGTTTTCTTTATAAAGATGCTACATACAGAACTTTTATTTTGAGGAATTACTTGGATAGTTCGACAAACATGATTTCATCACTCAGAACTGGTTCTGTATTATTAGATATTTTAAATTGTTTGCTCTGTCTCCCTACTCCTCCTTTTCAGTTTTGGGTACTAGAGTTTCTAAAGCCCAGGATTATTGGGGTCCTCGACTCCTTGAAGGTCCTAGAACCTTTGCTATTCAATATGGCAGCGATTATGCGTGGTGGCCATTAAATATTTGAAATGTGATGAGTAAATTGAGATGGACTGTAAGTGTAAATGTACACCTGATTTCAAATATTTAGCTTGGAAAAAATGTATTTCTTTCATATTTTTAATATTTTATTTTTTATGTACATGTTGAAATAACTTTATCTGTTTCTTTTCTGTTTTTTGATGTGGCTACTAGAAATTTTAAAATTTAAAAGTACATGTGTAACTACATTCTATTTCTATTGAATAGCATCACTTTAGACTAAGGAAAAATTGTCATAGGATTGTAAATCTAATTTACATATATAGTTTGCTTCAATGTTAGTGGATATGCCAGCTTTAATAATTCTATTAGTCCAGTACATTCTGATAATAAGTGTCTCCAAATACGTACCTATTAAATTCTTCTTTTTTTTTCTCATGAAGCTAAGGTATTGATAAGAAAATCTGCTCTTAAATCTTTGCTGACTGAATGATTTCTTATTGACATGATGACAATTTTGGTAATTCAATAATCACAATTACATTCCAGGCAAGATTGGTAGTAACTTATCTTTCAAGTCTAGGAAAAGCAAAAATTTCAGTTTCTCTGATAGAAATGGCTCTGAACTAGAAGTGAGAAGACCTGGATAAAGTCATAATTTCTTAGCCACTTACAAACTGTCCAATACAAATTATCCTGTTGTGATATAATAACGTGTTTCCATAACTTTAAAAAGGGGAAAATTAGTAATAGCAACCAAACCTAGCCACAAGGTCATTGTGGCCAACAAAATCATAATTACTAAAATGTTCAGTAAATTTTTTGTAAAGCCTATTGCATAAATAACATGAGATTTTATTACCTTTTAAAATATAAACAGTGAGATTGTATTGTTTTATTATGATTTTTGAAGAGAAAAATATATGCACACTATTTATTCAGCAGAGGTCTTACAGAGCCTAAGCTGATATTTACTTTTACTCTCTGCCCTTGAATTCAGCCAAAGATAGCAACCTGAGCTGTTTCTGTTTTCAGTTATTCTGGGGATTATTACTATAATTGTTCATAATACATATATATCTTCATTTGTAACAACTTTAGACAGTGGCTAATGACCATGCTGTGAACAAAAAATAATTTATCTCACTAACACTACTTCACGCTTTCTCTCCTCTCACCTCCCAAGGTACATAAACGTTGTCACTATTTAATGCTTTTATTGCTTCTCTTTTTAACTTTAAATAATGTAATTAAACACATCACTTCTTTTTTTTTTCATTGACTTCAGCAGAGTCTCTTGGCTTCTCCTTCTGCAAAATGAAGGCATTCGGGTCCTACTGCATTTTTCACTTCTTCCCTCCATCTCATAACTTCTTTTCACTATGCCATTATTTCCTGTCTTCAAAGTGTTGGCTTAAATTTTGTCTACTGAGTGATTCCAAAATTGAGAACTTATAAACACATCTTATATCATCATGATTAGATTAAATGTATTCCCAGCAGAATCCAGCAGGCAAGTTTGCTTTTCTTAAAAGGATTTTTTGGACAGTTCTGCTGAGGCTTCCTTCTTGTGGACTTAAAAAACCATGTTTAAGTATGACAGAGAAAGCCTTATGTTATTTTATTTCAACAGATGATTTATGTATAAGATGAACATTACAGTACAAAACGAACTTAAGTCATCATAGCTTGCATTTTCGTGAGAATTTTTGCCTACATGAAACTTTGCAACGTCTTTTAGAGAACAATGAAGACCTGCCTCCTGATGCCCATAATAGGAAAGTGCAACTGTAATTGGTTATCGTTGCCGTTCCTCACCTTGGGATAAAAGGAGCAAGCAAGTTACCTCAAAGGACAGATCCAGTTATCTGTATCCCTTGACCCTGGATGAATCAAATTTTTTAAATCCATCCCTGTTAAGATGGGGGCAGATCAGAGTAAGCTACAGAAATCTCAGGTCTTTGAAACAAGAAGAGAGATTCAGGTGACTCAAGTTTGAGAACCAGTGTACATACTAGTTGATTACTAATTAATTTTAAGTTGAATAGAAAATAAAGGGAATTTTTGAAAATCTTTAGACTAATGTTTATATCTTAAGGTGTGAACTCTGTATTGCTTTAATAAAATACCTTACTAATTAGTTGGGCTCAACAAGGAGAAGGGAATCTTTCTTGATCTTTGGCCAAAACTATACCCTAAAATAGACCAAGAGCAGGAAACATAATCCTGTGTCACTTAATTGTGCCACTTGAAGTATGCTATTCTAAGCAAAATGACATGTTATTTTGCAAATATTCTGGATTGTTTTTTCTTCCTTCCTGCATTGAAAAATAAAAAAAACTAACAAAGCAGAATAAAAAAATTTTTCTGTTGCATCTTCCTTAAACTGTTTCTTGCCTCCATAAGACACTACTCAGCAGAAATACGTTTAGAGTTTCTTCAATGCCTGTAGAAAAAGAGGCAGACCTTTTATAGGATGTGGCTTCTATTTATGCCCCAATGTTTTATACCTAATTACTTGTCTTTATTAGCTTTCTTATTATTTTTTTGAACTCACTGCTTTTCATGTTCGGTTTATATGCTGGGTATTGTGTGAACCTTCTCAAAGCCTTAATATTACCATTTTAGAAGTGAGGGAATAATTGATGGAACCTAGACTTAAACTAGTGTCTAACTCAGACTCCATCATTTCTACCACTCCTGTGCACTGTACCCACTTCATGCAACTTGGAGAACAAGTGCTGTCACTTAACTGTTAGTGTTCCCTTTAGTCACTTCAGCTACCTGCCTGTATCTCCTCCTCTTTTAAGCCATATGTCTTACCTTTTATATTGGACAATAAACTCTCACTGGGCAGTAACACTTGTGAAGTCTTTTCCTGTACCTTAAAGAATACCTGAGACTAGTAGGAGGTATTAGTAAAGATATATTGATGTTGATGAAGATAATAGCTATTAATTAGCATTTGATATTAAGAGATGATTTCAATTTCTGTGCCCTTCCCACATTTCTTAAAACTTCAACCTGTGAAAGGTCCCCGCATTTCTCTATCCAAATGGTTTGACTTAAATTCCCTAATCTTCACTCTGAGCCTCCACAGAGTAAGAAGCTCACTATGGGAACTTTAGAGTCACAGTTCTTTTGAAGTAAAAATGTATGCCAGTCCTAGGGAGTGTGCCATATCACAATAATGGGTTAGAGCTGTGACTGAGCACATCTTTCTAGTATGCCAAGGTGAAGTTCAACACTTTTCTAAAGCATATTTCTTAGATAATAGAGGCATTAATTAAAGCCTGCCTTTTGCAGCACACACATGGCAAACAGTGATACTGTGCTCAGCAGACAAGAGGGCTTTACTTCAAAGCCAGAGGAAAACTAACTCATCAGTGCCTTCTCCAGTCTATCAAATCAGCTAAGCTCTTTGAGATAATTAAATGGGATTGCAGTTGAAACAGCGATGTGACTGACAATGTTTGTCTTAAATGCTTTTATTAGCTTTAGTTTCAGTTCCAAGCAAAATGCTGTAAATCATGCACAGTGCTTACATTTATAATTTAAATCCGCACAACATTGTTATACCATATGGCCACATCAGCAGGAGAAGCCCTCTGCCAGTCTATTGCCAGCACACCAAAGAAGCTGTGTCCTTTATCAGAGCACACATGTGTGAGCACATGCATGCACGCACACACACATGCGCGCACGCACACGCACACACAGAGGCTGCTTTATATTTGTGAGCAAGGAAGTGCATGAATATCACAAACACCTGATATTGGGGAAGGCCAGACAAAACCAGACCTTACATTTGACTGCACATATGGGGTTTGCATCTTAAAACATTGTAAACATTATCTTGTTTTAAGTGTGTGTAAATTGACATGACCCATGCTTACATTGGGCCAAAGAATAAACAGGTTTACAGAAATCAAACAAATCTATATTTTTAAAAAATGTTCTCTAAAATTGCTCATCTTTATTATCTTTCTTCTCATAATCAAAATACGGACCTAAACACCAGTGATATTCAAAATATCTAACACAGGTGTGGCATGGGGCCTTAATTTATAACAGAAGGCTTTACTTTTGCCAGGCATTAACCATTTATGTATTTATTTTTATTTTTAATTTTGTCATGGGTATACCAATCCTTTTTTTTCTTTTAACATTTTAAAAATTAGTTTTAAGTATACAGTTCATTGGTTAGATATTTATATAGTTTATAAAATGATCCCCCTAATTTTTCCTTCTTTCCTCTGGTTTTCCACCTAGCCAACATATTAATGCTAACTGCATTCTCTGTGCTGTGCTCCCCATCTCCTTCACCCTCTATCAACTACTAATTGGTACTTCATTAACCCTTCATCCAATTTTCCCAGCCTCCCAACCCTCCTCCCCTCTGTCCACCAAACTGTCCTCTGTATTTTTGAGTCTGTTTTTGATTAGCTTGTTCTTTCTTTTCCTCAGATTCTGCATATAAGTGAAATCATATGGTGTTTTATATTTCTTTGTCTGACTTATTTCACTCAGCGTAATAACCTCTAGGTCCATCCATGTCATTGCAAATGGTAGGATTTCAATTTTTTAATGGCTGAGTAATATTCCATTGTATATATGAACCATAACTTCTTTATCGAATCGTCTGTTGATGGACATTTAGGTTGCTTCCATATCTTGGCTATTGTAAATTGTGCTGCCCTGAATATTGCAGTGCATAGATCTTTATGAATTATTGCTTTGGGGTTTTTTTTTTTTGGATAAATACCCAGTGCCCCGACCTGCGGGGCAGGACAACGCGGGGCGAAGAGGATCCTGTGGAGGATGCGGGGGGGGAGACAGGAGATACAAAGAAATGGAGGCAAGACAAAATTCTGATCAAGCCTCAAAATTTTATTTTTCACAGCTGCTTATATACGGGAAGAACAAAGGGAGGCAGGGCTGCTGACGTAGGGAGGTACTTGGCATGATCTCATTGGTCGCACCAATGGCGTGATGCAAGTGGGGGTGGGTAGGGGTTGTGCCTTGAGTTGGCGCGCGCGGGCTTTTCGCGGTGTGCCTCATTCATCAGGAAGTGGATCCTGAACAAAAAGGATTATACTTCGCCTTGGCTCCCAACAACCCAGAAGTACAATTGCTGGATCAAAAGGTATATCCATTTTTAATTTTTTGAGAAACCTCCAGACTGTTTTCCATAGTGGCTGTACCAAATCAGGCATTAACCCTTTAGATGTTGAATTGTAATGAGATCTAAGGTCCCAGGGGAGGGACCAGGGAGGCTGTGTGTGTGTGCGTGTGTGTGGCAGGGAGGGGGGCAGTTGGGGGTGGAGTGAGCTCAGGATAGGAGCTATTTATTAATGGTACCGAAACATTTCAATAATTTAACAAGTTATCAAACAAATGTTAACCTTGCTTAAAAGTTCACTTATATTAATAGATGACATTAGGATTATGATGCTTAGAAATATAGGAAATTATAATCTTGTGATAGAATAGAAAGGTTTAGAAATTCTCCCAATTGCTGGAAAGGGATCTCAGGCTTGTCAATTAATCTTAAATGTAAATATAAGTAGTTCCAATCCCGATTGTCACTGAGAAAATCAAGGAAGAAAAAAGTTAATATTTTTATGTCCCCAACACATCATAATTATTTTAATAACCCTGTAGGAAAATTTATTAGTTTACTGGGTCTACTGTAATAAAGTATCACAGACCGAGTGGCTTAAACATCAGAAATGTATTTCCCACATGGAGCTCTTTCTCCCATCTCCACTCTCACTTCTATCTTTATTCTGTCCTAATCTCCTCTTCTTATGAGGACACCAGTCAGGTTGGATTGGAGCCTACCCTAATGACCTCATCTAACCTTAATTATCAAACTACAAAAATTTCTATTATCTCAAAAACTTCCCTGATGCTTCGTTCTTGGCATTTTCCCTTCATCTCAGTTTTAATACAGCCGCTGGTCCAATTTCTTTTCTAGTGTTTTAAGTAAATGGAGTAATAAGTATATGCTCCACTATGTCTGGCTTCTTATTTGCTGCATAATGCAAAATGTTCCCGAGGATCATTCATTTGGGTGTATCAACAGTTTGTACCATTTTATTGTGGAGTGATAACCCATTGGATGACTATATCACAATTTGTTTGTTGTTTATAGTTTTTGGCTATTGAGAATAGAGTTAATATAAACATATGATTATAAGTGTTTGTATAGCCAGGACGTGTATTTTTATTTCTCTTGGGTACATAAAATTGGAGCTGCTGCGTCATATGAGAAATATGCATTTAACTTTTTAAATCTTTTTTCTATAAGAATCTGTTAAATTGTTTTCCAAATGATTGTATGATTTTACATTTACATTAGCTATGTATGAGAGTTTTAGTTCCTCCATATGCCCACTAATTGGTATTATTGGCCTTTGTAATTTTAGCCATTCTTATAGATATGTAATGGTATCACACTCTAGTTTTAAGTTTACATTTTCATGATGATTAAATAATATTGAGTATCTTTTCATGTGCTTATTGGAAAATCATATATCTTTTTTCTGAATTAGCTTTTCAAATATTTTATTTTTGATTTTAGTCAATTAACTTCCTATATTTAACTTGTTTGAGTTCTTTACATGTCCTAGATACAAGCCACTTGTCAGACACATATAATGTAAATATTTTCTTCTATTTTTTATTTTACACTTTTAGTTCATTATGCTCATTTGAAAAGCAGATTTTTTACTTTTGATAAAGTTCAGCTTCTTATTTTGTCTTCAGTTTTGGCCTTTTGTGTCCATTTAGAAAATTTTTACTGACTCTAAAGAAGGCAAATATTATAGATGTGAATTTAATGTTAAACTTATGACACATTTCAAGTTGTTTCTTGCATTTGGTATTAGGTGAATGTCAAGCTTCATTTTTTTCTGTACATGCATCTTATTGTTTCAGAGACATTTGTTGAGAAGATTGTCCTTTTCCTATGGAATTACTATGGCATCTTTGTAAAAAATGACTATATGCACATTTATATAGGGGGAAAGTATACATTTGCTGTTTAATTTCTATTTTATTCCATTGATTAAATCTGTTTTTAGGTCAGTATGGCACTGTCTTGATTACTGCACTTTATAGTAAGTCTTTAAATTCAGTAGTATGAATCTTCCAACTTAAAAAGTATGTTTCAGTTATTCTAAGTTCTTTTCATTTTCCATATAAACATTGCAATCATCAATTTCTACAAAGAGGAAAACTGGATTTGGACTGGAATTGTGATTGATTTATAGATCACAATTTAAGTAGTACCGACATCTTAATAAGATTGCATCTTTTAATCTAGGGTCTGGTATTCTTTAATTTTTTTCAGAAGTTCAAAAATTTTAATGTAGAAGGTGTGCACATGTGTAGTAAAGTTTATTATTAAGAATTTTGTATTTTATGGTATTATTGTTAATGCTATGTTTGTTATAATTTTTATTTTTGTTACTAAACAGGTCAGTTGATTCTATATATTGAGCTTATATTGTGCAACCATAACAAATTTTCCTCAATTCACATAGTTTTTTGTAGATATTCTAGGATATATACATGATTCTGTCATCTTCTTTTACAATCTATATGTCTTTTTTTCTTGCATTATTGTAACGGCTAGGACCTCCCCTCCTCAAAAAAATCCCACGATATTGTTTAGAAGCGGTGTGTGAATATGCTTACCTTGTTTCTAACTTTCATCACTTATATTAAAGTTAGCTGTAAATTGTCCATAAATGTGCTTTATCCAATTGAGGAAGGTTTTTTTTTAATCCTAGTTTGATCAGAGATTTTATTATGAATAAATTTTGAATTTTGTCAAAATTTTTTATAGCTATTGAGATAAGCATTTGTGTTTTTTCTTTATTCTGTTAATATTTTTGAATTACAATGACTAATTTTCAAATGTTAGACAACCTTAGATTCCTGGGATAAATCTTACTTTTTGGGGGATCTTGTTGAATTTTATTTGCTAATATTTAGTTAATGGTTTTGGTATTTTGGTAATTATATTTGTGAGGGCTATTAGTCTATAGTCCTTTTTTTTTTTTTTCTTTTTCTTTCTTGTAATGTCTTTGGCTGGTTTTATTCTCAAGGTAATGGTTTCCTCATGGAATTAATTGTGAAGTGCCCATCCTCTTCGCCTTTTCTGAATCCATTTTTATTAATTAATTTCTCTCATGGTTATGGTTTACAATTTACTTCTTTGGAAGCATCTACATAGTTTTAGATTGGAAGATGAATATTTGGAACTTCATGTCGTTGTTTTGATGTTCTTCATAGCATGTATAAAAGATTGTCAGACTTTGCCCTGGGAGGCCTTTAAACATTTTGTGGATTAGCAGCTTCATTCTTTCAAAGCTTGTTTTTAGGCTGATTAGTGCTTTAATCTAGGCGTGCTTTACTAATATGTGAATCTTCTGGGATTATTTATGAGGTAATCAATGAGGAGTTTCCAAAAAGGTTGATCTGACTTTGAATGTCTTTCTGTTCTGTATGATACCTAGGAATTTTCAGCATACGACTCCTCAGTAGTTCTTTGCCTGGCTTTATGGAGTTTCACCCTAAGTGTATGTACAGCTTAATGTTCCATAAAAAGATACAAAGTCACCTATATGCTGATTTGTTGATGTCTTTCTCTATGTAGCTTCTTCTTGTCTGGTACTCTGCTCCACAAATTCCAGCTACCGTAATCTCCCTGTTCCCATCTCTGCCTTCTCAATCAGTGTGACTATTTGGTTCTATTTAGCAGTCCTCCTCTCTGCAGCTGGTCTGAAATGTGTCAAGGTCGGACAGTCACAGGGCTCACAAGTTTGTTTCTCTCTTCTCATGGATCACAGTTCAGCTCTGCATTTGTTCACCATGTGAAACCGTTGTTCAGTTTTTCAATTGTTTACAGTGGGATGATAAATCTAGCCTTTGTTTTAAACTATGGCCAGGAGAAAAATGCTTTAACTCCCTTTTATAGATAAGTAAATTGAGATTAGAAGACTAAGTAGTATAGTGATGAATAGGGATTTGGGAATTAGGTTAAAATTTAAATTTTTGCTGTTTACCAGTTGTACAACCTTGAGTACATTATTTAACTTTCTGTTTTGGTTTCTATACCTTTAAAATGGATATGCTTATGATGATGGTGGTGATTTTGATAACAATAATAATATAAATAATAATGTAATGTTACAGTGTATCACTTACCATGATTGTGAAGTTGTCATCACAGTGCCTGGCACATAATGAGTCTTGGAAATGATGTTAGCTAATTAATGAAATTATCCATGATCACTTTGGTAGGATTCTAACTTCAAGTTCAGGAATGTAATATTGGTGGACAAGATAGATGTTTTTCCTTTAAAAAGGATACAAATCAGGAAAGAGGTATATTTAGGACAATAAGACAAATCTGGAAGGAAGGACAAAGTACACTCATTTAAGGGAACATGAAAACTCTTGTTTGTGTTTGTGGGGAATTTTTTAAGCGAAGATCTGTAGATAATCCATCACAAATTCTCAGTTCAGTTTGCCTATTACTTAATAAAACACAATGTTGGTAGCTTTACTATTAGGCAATAATTAACAGTTTCATAGTCTTGAGACTATCATCACTCAAAACACAACTTTTAAAGGACATACCCAGGTTCTTTTTAGAACCCCATAAAATCTTGAATGATCATAAATAGAGTTCAACAGAGAAATGTCAGGGAAAGCTAGCAGGTTCATTGTTGAAGGTTCATCGATGTCCTGTGATGAGCCTCATGAACTTAGAATGGCATGTAGACAGGAAATAAGACATAGGTTTGTCAGAAATGTAATGGAATATTTCAGCTCAGCAAGGGGAATTTAGAAGTCTTTCTCCGTTGGCTGATCACAGCCAGTGTGTCAGCCAACAACATCCGTTTACTCTCGAATGACAGTAGTGCCAGTTAATTAGCTTTGTTTATGTTTTGACTATTGATACACTTAAATTATATTCATATTGTCATGCAGAACAAACATATAGAAAAGTTTGCCTTTGATCTAAATACAGCTATTTCTTTGCTGCAGTGACATTTGAACTGTATATCAAAATAAAATGCTTACAGCGAGTCAAGCATAACAAGTAGATCATCTAAATCAGGTAATTAAAACATACATCTAATTAATGGTAAGTTTGGCTTGATAACAAAATACCCTATTTCAACAGAAGTTTAAGTTGATTTATAAAAAGGCAGACATTACCTCTGAGATTGATGCTATAAAATGATATGAATATCTCTGCAAATTTCTCAATTCTCTTATCACTTTGACTTTTTAAATATTTAATGCTAGAGTCATTAGTGTAAAGTATATTCTCTTTTTTAAAGTATTTTCTTTCTTGAACTAGAATAAATGTCAATCTTTCATGACCATTAAAAAGCTTTCCTTCTTCCCAATCATTGTAAACTCTCTGACAATGCTTATGAAAAGTCAAGAAAATGGTTTTTCTAGAGGCCAGACTAAGATGTCACCTACAATAATTTAAATGGCAGAAGAACTTGTTTCTTTGCAGTACATTCTGTGTAACAAGGTATCTGCTGAGGAAGTTCATTAAAGCATTCTAAGGGTGTTGAAATGTTTTCCTCCTGAAGACAAATGTTTTTTGGTTGGCATGTTCTAACCACTGTCACACTCATTTAAAAGACTTCTAGGTTAGAGTTAAGCATGGGCACAGCATCTCTCAAGGAGATCTTTGACATTTTCTCTACCCTCTTACCTCCTCCCTCCATCAATTCCCCATCTTTCTTCTTAAAGAAACATAAAGAGACACCAGTCAGAAATATAGATATGTTTGCTTGCTGTCCTTGGTTAGAAATAATACAGACTTCAGGAAGCTGAAACCAAGATGATTTTTATATAACCCTTAAAGCTGGAGGTTTTCAAATATATCGCAACTAAAAAAAATTTAAAAGGCAGTTTTATATACACTGTTCTGTCACCACAACACTGCTCTCACGTCACTAAGATAATTTAGCATCGAAGCCAGCTTAAGTAATCATAAAAATGAAAGAACTGCCACTGGTAGTTTATTAGTTTCAGAGCTTTCCACAGAACTTCAACCAACATGACATTTTGATTGCATGTGTCCAAGAAGTGGTCAAGGTTGATCAATTAGCTTTCGATAGAAGAGTGTGCTCCTGACCGAGTGGCAGCTATAATCATATGGTATGTTAATGAAAGGGATGCACTGAAAAATAATATCCCAATTATGTATTTATGGAGTGTTGATTTCTACAAACTGAAGATTTAAAAATGACTGCTTGAACAAATCATTACATTTCTAAAAAATAAAAAATGCACAGAGATAGTATCAACTAAAGGATTATGAAAAAAAATTCAATCCTGTCTTTTATCTTCTTAATGAATGCCATACAGAGTATCATAGATACCCTGACATCCTTGTCACATAGTGTGAATTACAAATAGAAAGACCAAAGAAATGGTGTGACTCCCTTCCAATAGGGTCTGATACATGAATTCTTTGTCCTTTTCTCACTTAGTACAGATGCCTTTCATTACTGAGTTCTCATATTCTAATAATCAATAAAAATATTCATAATTATGGGAACACAAATTGCCATTTTCATAGTCACATTATATTTTAGTGTGTTGAATAAAGTAATTGTTTATTAAAATTACACAGAAACATGAATAAAATATTTTTATGTACAAAGTGGAACATCATGATTTCTACATAATATTTAACAATACACTTACAAATTTTCCCTTCGTTAATGTAGTGGAAAACAATAAATACAAACATTAGGTAATATAAGCACATCAAAAAAGTAGGAAAGTTCTTGTGGATAAATCTGTTATCTCTGAAAACTTTAAACTCAAGGGAAAGTCATGTCATTCATTAGCAAACCCATGTGCCTGGGCTGTCAAGCTAACTGCTCGCAAATGACCTTCCTAAAATTCAGTCTCCTGAGGATGTTTCTATAGTATGTAGCAACATGCTTTTCACGTTTCAAGGGACAGGAGAGGCTCAGGATTCGTTTTGATTCTGTTAGATTATTGCCTGTCATCTTGGCATTGTTTTATTGGGACAGGTGACTGGTGCAGATGGGTGAGCAGAGTTGGAAGCCAGGATTGGTTTTTCTCTTTCTAACCCTGGAGCATAGAAGCTGAAGATTAAGCCTGTGGGATGGGGGGGAGAAAAAAAAAAGTTCAGATTCTAAGAAAGTTAAGACTTAGAGACAGTGAGGGAGACCTTTTTTTTTTTTTTTGGTAAAGAATTGTTAGTGACTAGCTGATTTTTTTCCCGCCTAGTAGGATTATTTGAATGTCTCCCAAACACTTAAAATTCAACACGTCTGAAAGGAAAACCACCATACTGCCTCCCAAACCTGTTTCCTCTCACTCCATAATTCCCATGTTTGCTATTACCTCCATGATCGACCGAGGCTCTCATGCTAGGTAGTGGACATCCTTCATAATCCCAATCTTCCTTATTCCCCATTGACTGTGTTCAGTCAGTCACCACTGCTGGAGAATTTTATGTGCCAGGTATTTCTCTATTCCATTCTATTTCTTCATCTCCACCCCTGCTACCACTGCAGACCTGGTAAAGCCCTCGTTCTTTTCCTAGGGAATATTGTAGTATCTTCTGACTGCTCTGCTTCTGGTTTCACTCCTTTTGAATTAATCATTGTAAACGTCAGTGATGTGTCTCAGGCACAAACCTCATTATATGTTTCCTCTGATTGAAGTCCTTAACTGTATATCCTATTACTAATATGATACAATTTGAGGTCAATTGCTTGGGATGACAATGTGAGTAATTAAGAAATTTATTGGCAACTTTTTTTCCCCCCTACTTATTAGGCAGCTAATAAAGATGAACAAGCATCTCTTTACATCTGCTTCACAGGAAGGAGAGCCAGGGCTTTGGTTGATGACTTTGGGGTTTTCTTGTTTCAGGACAGAAACAATTTTGTTGGTCCAAAAAGGGGCAGGAGATGGAGGCTTCTGCGCCTCAGGTGGGAAAGGAGTAGTTTCCCTAGCTGGCAGGGGTTAGATGTGGCAGTGCTGGCTGTTTGCTGGAGTCTGGGAGGTGACTGATATGGAGGGTGGGTTGGAGTGTGGATAGTGATATTAGGGTGGAGACCGGTGCCCTTCTCTTTCATGGCATGGTTTTTGGTAGGAATGGGTGTACCATTGCCTTGGAGAAAGCTGGACACTGGCTTGGGGGCCGGCAGTTTGAAGAGCAGAAAGTGGCCACAGGATTCATGTCAAGCCTGAGTCTGTGTAGGGGACTATAGAACAAGGTATTTATGATGTTCTTCCAGAACATCTGTTGGTGATAGAGGGTCCAGCACATGCCAGAGTAGCTGTAGAAGAGCACAATGATTATAGAAATACCAGCAAAACAGGACCCTCTTTCAAGTTTTGTACTGATTTCCTGGGTGAGTTTTACATCCGAGGGTCTCTCAAAATGAGTAAATGACTTCCTGATAGCATTAATGAAAGAAGAAAGAATCTGATTTTACTCTGCTTAGAAAAAGAAAGTGTTTCAATCTTGCCTTGTGAAGTCCTTTCTGATTTACCAAGACCTCCCATGGTTTGGCATCTCTACTGCTTCAACCTCATATCTCAGCCCTTCTGGCATTGAACTACACCCTCTAAGCCAGTGCTTCCCAAGTGATCTATGGTATAGGATCAGGTTGTTTTTAAATTTCTGATGAACTGCTAACTGATATTTTTAAAAATAGAATAACATGAATGGAATGTTGTAGCAATATCAGATTGTTCTAACCATTTTTAATTGTTTACATTTAGTTTCTGTCCTTAATGTCATTGTGGAACAATATCAGTGGTTCACAGACCTAGTGACAGATGTGTACAGAGCAGTTCTAGGCTAATCAATTATTTATAATTTATTTCATATATCATGCAGTTTCACAATTCTTTGCATTTGTACATGCAGTTCCCTGTGCCTAGAAAAACCTAAGTAATGTTTTTCTTATTCTATAAGTCTCAGATCAAATACTATTTTCTCTAAGAAATTTGCTATTGAACTTCAGAGTGCCATGTCTATCTTTCCATAGCACTGATCTTATTATTTACTATATTACACTAAAGGATCTTCCTTATATGTATGTATTTCTCTCCACTTCTATAGGCTCCTTGAGGATAGCAATCATGTTTTTTATACCTTCCCTAGTACTTGGCAGATCTCTGTCACTTTTTGTTTAACTCAGTCGTACGCCTCTGTAAGTGAGTTTCCAAATGAAGAGCGTGCAGCATAGATCAGCTAGGTAAACACCTAGATTTATGTGAGTATAATAATGCTCACAAATAATATTGTATTGACCATTTTTTTCAAGGATCAAAAACCAACATAGGAACAAACTGAAGTTTTTATCACAGTATATTCCATATTGATACCTTTCTAAAGAAATGGATCTTGCTTTATTAATGATTTTTCATTAGTTGATAATTTACTCTATTTCCAACATTATAATCTCTCCAAACTTTAATATGTTGGCTTCAATAACAATAATATAGGACTTTACAGTTACCAGATCTCTCGCAACACTCAAATTTTATAAATCTGTGATTCTTACAAAAAATAAATGATCACTTTTAAAACATTGACAACACTTTAAAAACAAAGAAGCATAATGGTCTTAGGAGAAAAGGTTGTTCTGTCCTGTTTTTATAATGTGGAACCCATTGCAAAGATTAATTCAATTTTACTTTGAAATGTAACATATAAGACTATTTGCTTCACCAGTATAATTTTTAAAATTTCAAAAAAGCTCAAGTAAATTAAAAATTATTTTAGTCTTGATTTACATTTTTAATTAGTAGTGGTATAAAGAGCTCCTATATTTAATTTTATGCTATCATTTTTATTCTCTCTTCTATAAATTATCTGATCATGGTCTTTGCTCATTTTTCTATTTCTCAATATGTATAAACATCTTTACTTGTTTAGGATATTAATTATTTTTATTATTTTTTGACTTATTATGGTGACTTGATTAACAAAATCCAATAAGTTTCAAGTATACAATTCTAGAATATTATTTAATTGGTGTCATATTTATGACATTTTCTCAATTTATTTTTTGTTTGGTGAGTTTCCTAATGTTTTTATATTTGTAAGTTTTAAGTTGTGATATGGTAGAATTTCTGTCTTTTCCATTGAATTTTCTTATATTGTTTTATATTTTGAAATTCTTATTCCATTAGATACTTAATGAAACATATTACATTTTCTTCTATTGTCTCTTATTTTTTTGCATTTAGTTCTTTATACATTTCTCCACAGAAATATTATTAGCTAATATCCCCACCACCACACTCATTATTGACTGATTTATTCAGACCATTTATTGGAATAAATAAGAAAAAAATGTGCTTTGCCTGCTTCACATTTTTGCATAGAAATTGTGGCCTTAGCATAAATTCTATGTCATAGCAAATCAGTTTGTTTAGCGATATCATCCTTGCCACTCCTAGTCATAAGATAATTAATCTCAGGAAAGGATAATAGCACATTTGTATTGTAAATGAACACAAATATATATAGAAGTACATATAGCTAATGTGTCTCTAATATTTGATTCCAGTGGCCTTCAAAACTTAATAGAAGTTATTTTTGTACTAATAGCTATTTTGAGGGTGGTCCGAGTGAATTATACAAGAAAAATTTCTAAAATAATCTTTTTCTTATTTTAAAGAAATTTATGATCCCCAAATGTAGTGATAAATCTGCAGGAAAAATATAAAATTTTTTGAAAACCTTATTAATCTTTCTGTTACTTATATAAAAGTCTCAGAGAGTTTAGAACTAGTTTGAATTGATGAATGAGTATCAGTCATGCCCATATAGTTTTTAATTTTTTCTCTATTTTCTTATTTTTTTGTGTGTGTGATTTCATGCTGTCACTAGACAAAGTTTTGCAGAGGGCAAAGATCACAGATTATAAGTATTTTGGAATTCTTGTCTGTCCTGGAAATTCACACTAAATATAATATTCTGCACAGAATAAATAATCAATACATGAAGCAGCAAACACTAAATATATCCAGAATTTTATTTCACGTGGGCGAATATATTAGTGTTTGCTGTTGTATATAGAGCGAAAGACTTCTCAACTTGTTTTCCCAAATTTCTAACTCTAATGACAACATTTCTGTTTATCCTGAATCTCTGAATTGATATGTCTGATTTCTAGTTGATAACCTAGAAAGTAATTACTCACTGGTTACTACATTTAAAGTATAGTGATTGCTAAGAGAAATAAATTGGAAAAAAGTAAGAAAAATAGTGGAGTTGATAGATGTCAAACTTGTTCCCATTATTTTCTGATCTTCATCAATACTGTAATTCCAAAATTATACAGAAGAGAAACAAAAACTATCACTGCAATCAAAAGATACTTTTTAAAGTACAAAAACAGAAAGCAGTAGGAGTTGGATGGGAATGTTTTGGGTTGAACGTATCTGGGTCAGCACTTCTCTTTGTCTCTTTTCTTTTTTTTTCTTTCCAACTAATGGAAGACTTTGTCTTCCTCCAAATCTGACAATTTAGTTACTAAATTTTGTCCATTTTGATCATCTAGAAGGCATTCTTTCACTATAGTTGCAAAGAAACCATAACTAGTATGAAAGAAAGCTTTCTATGCACATGTCTCCAGAAACTTCTCAGACTTCTCGGCTTCTCGAATTTTGTACCTGAAAGTGTCCATTTGAAAAAGGATAGGCAAACTTTCAGATTTCTCTCATTCCAATCCATTCCTTGCTGGCTAGAGAGTGATGAAATTCTGATACGCCTGATAGCACTCCTCTGTCCATCTCCTGCTTCTGCCCAGAGAAGCATGGTAATCATCATTTATGCAACAAGCACTAACTGAGTGTTTGTGTCAGCATTGTATTATTGGCTGGGCAGGAGACATAGATAGTGGACACAACAATGATATTCTGACCCCTGGACACTACCCAGAATGACTGCCATTGTGGTCAGGCCAGTTATGGGCATGTACATAGTTATTTGTTTTTTTTTTTTTTATATTAGTTGCCAAAAGGCAAATTCTTCTGCAGGTTCTAAAAAGGGTCAGACTCTAATTGTGAGGCCATTAATCAATGATTCTTATGAAAACTAAGATAAGAAGAAAATCTTCTTAGCCAGTTCTAGGAAGGCAAAAGACAATCCCATGCTAAACTGGGAGGGTTAATTCTAGCAGGTCTAAAATTGACCTGAGCTGTTTTACTGAAATAAGAAATGTACCCGCTTTGAGCCAATTGCTGGTCAAAGCATGGAGCATACAGAATAACGGTGTCGCTTGTAACCCTAGTTTTGAGAGTTTTCAATTATTGATTGATCGATTATTATTGTAATGAAATTGATCATTAACATCTGGTCTCACTGAAATACCTGGAGAGCACTATCCCTCAGCTAGTTATACAGCAAGGATTGCCTATGGAACCGATGAGTATAAGAAACCCCAGCTGAGAATGCATTTCGGATCACCTTGTTTGAGGTGATTTGTGCATACATCATGGTTCTTGGACCCAGAGAGAAAGTACATCCAGGTTAAGTCCTTACAGATGGAAGACAATCAGACTTTCTCGCTGGCTTGTCTGGACCCCATGCCCTGAGCCAGGCTTTGGCTGTGATACACATTTTTAATGCAGCTGTTGTCTCATATTCTTGTCTTGCAATAAACTACAGATTTGTCAGCATTGTCATTTTGAGTCCTGTGAGTCTTTGTTAGCAACAGAACCCTGAATAACTGCTGCTGTCAGTGTGTGCATAGTGACCCGGGTGAAGGCAAACTGCATTTATAAGGAAACATTAGCAACGGCAGAAAGAGTAAACTGTGTCATCCCCGAGGTAGGAAGGGCAACTGGAAGAACCTTTTACAGCCCCCATGACGTTCATTTTTCTAGCAAATCTTCTTAGTGTTTGTTTTTGGACAAATAGGCAACGATGGTTTCACAGACACAAACCATTAACTTTTCAGCTTATAAAAACCTTTAAAAATAACCTAGCTTGCAGCAGGCTAACGAAACAGATATTAATGAGTGTCTCAGTGAATAAAATTAGGGAACTTACATATGTACTGCCCAGGTATGGGGAGGATCGATCAAGCTGTCAGTTCTTGTTTTTCCCTTGTGCAGAGTGCTCACCTGGAAACAGAAGGAATGTTTTGATCTATGTGTTCAGGGAGTGAATAAGGAAGAAAATAAAGTTTCTTGGCTTGTTTTATGTTTTTCAAGAAAAGTCCAGTTTCCCTGCAAGAATGTCATTAGAGCCACAACTTCCCTCTTGGTATGGCCGGGAAATTGTTCTCCAAGATTGATGAGCTTTTTTCGGCCATCATCAGTTTTCACCCTAAAGGAGCAGGGCTAACTAACTCCCTGGGTGTGGGGGTGGGGGTGTGAGTCTGGAGGTAATAATAAGACAGGCACCCTAGAGAATGAGCTATTGATTTTTGCTTGTTCCATGAGCTGGCTCTGCCTAAGCTAAACCGTGTCATAGAGTTAAAGTGCTATTTTATCAGGAAAACATTCTAAAATCCTCTGTTTAAATAATTCAGTGAGAATTTTGTGAAAATGAATTTGTGTGCCCACATGAACACTTTGTTATCATACAGAACAGCACAGGGGACAGTTTTCAAAATAATGGTGTTATTCCTTCATCCCATATAAAGATAAATATTAACCTAGGATGATGGGAAGCTGAGAGACACCAAGCAGTTTTACTTGCCCCTGGATTTGTGATCAACACATTTCACATTATCTGTATCTTTCAGGCACACTGTATCAGTCATAGTATATAAAAGTAACATGGGCCAAAGTCTCCAGCTTTGGAAATAACTGTCATAGTTTTGCTCCAACTTTTATCTGCCAGTTAGGAAACCTGTCTTATGGGGGCTCCATTAATGTCATCTGTTACCTGTATGGTAAGGGTGATAACAAATAGTGCTAGAGACATATGAGGAGAACAAACCAGAACTACCTTGTGAGAGCTCCTTAGGTCCTGTGCTCAGAAATATCGGGCACAGAGTGACAGCCCAACCCCAAAACAACCCTTTGGTCACTATTGTTTATACTGTAAAAAGCACAGCACCTCCTGGAATCCATAGGTATGAAGTTCAGGAATGAGAAGTAAACAAAATAAACATTATGATATGCTTTACATGACTTCTGTCAGCCAGAAGTCATGTAAAGCATATCATATGAAAATTATTATGATTCTTAATATATCCCTTCAAGGTCTATCTAATTGGAAATAGAGAATATGAGAAAGATTCAATAACAATCTGATTCCAATAATAATCTAATAATGATATCTATTGTAAAAGCAAATGAGACACATACATACCTAGGGGAAAAAAAAAAACTAGAATGAAATATACCAAATGCCAATAATGATTACACCAAGGTTGCGTTTCATGAGTAATTTTAAATTATTTTCTATTTTGTATTTTTTCCATCTTTCATTATACATAGTGTGGTCAAATATTAAAATGGCAGTTTAAGGCACAAAGAGATATAACAAGGCAGTAATGTACATTGATTTTCCAAATTAATATGTGAAGAGGAGAGAAAGACCATGTACAGCTGGGACAATCAAGGAAGCTTTGGTGGAAATGTAGAGATGAGCCAAACATTAAAGGGATGAGAACATAGAAGCTGAATCAATGTATGGCTTTATGAATTGAATCTTTTGCTGATCTTTACACTTTTATTCATTTCTTGTAGTCAGTGAACTTTTATTTATAAAAATGAGCAAAAAAAGCTATTTACTGAGTAGTTACCATAATATATTAGTTGATATTAGTGTACTAATAATAGACTAATAATGTGCAATTACTATAATGATGAGGAGGGGGAGGAAGGAGTGACAAAAGAGAGACCAAGGCACCAACTTCTCCTTCAAAAGAGCTTGAGTTCAACAAGGAAGACAGGGACAGGAGATGAATGACGTCTGGGCAATACTCCAGATTAAGTGTTTCCAAACTGAGCCAGAGAAGTCTGGCACATCATAGCAGCCCCTGTAGACACGTGTTTGAACTTAATCTGAGCTAATACACACTTATCTGAGTTTTCTAAGCAGGGCAATATTATAATAAATTCAGATCTGCTTTTTCTTTCACCAAATAGTTCAAAATCAAGTAATGCCTTGAAACTAAATTCAAAGGTACTGTGTTTTCTTTGTTCTCTGGAGTCATAGATTCTTTAATAAATGTAAACAGTTTTCCTCATAAATTTGACAGCCTTAAATATTAAAAATGTGATAGTGAATATTAACTTTGAGATGTGATGTCAGTGGGAATCACATTTAACATGAATCGCGTCACATGTATATTTTGCATCACGGGCTGTTTGACTGAGCCAGATTCCTTATTGCAACTGCATGGGATTT
This sequence comes from Cynopterus sphinx, assembly GCA_030015415.1. NCBI lineage: Eukaryota > Metazoa > Chordata > Mammalia > Chiroptera > Pteropodidae > Cynopterus > Cynopterus sphinx. The sequence goes on from CM057382.1 coordinate 124,332,447, forward strand.
TATATGTTACCATAAAGTACTCCTTGATCTGCTATGTTTGGTGTCCAATTGTTTTCTGAAAACACATTCTTGTTATACTCTAGTAGACTTTCTCTTTTACATAAGAGAACTCCTAGTGTAAATAATCTAATTTTAGACATTTGTAGGCTATATTGTCAACCGAAAAACTCTACCTGGGAGAGAATGCATTTAAAGGAAGTAGGGATTGTGGAAAGATAAACACCATGGACTACTAAGAAGGCTTTAGGGCAAGAAACTGTCTTATCAGAAGAAAATTAGCAGAATAATAACCATGGTTCTTTCAGCCTCCTAGAAATCCAGGCAATTTAGCATCCACTGGCATTTTCCTTGAAGGTGGGTGGGTGCAGATCTCTTTTTCCTTGGAAACATGATTTATTGACCTCTAAAATAATATATTTTATTTTTCAGAGTTTATAAGTGGAAGTTGTAAGGTAAACCCGTGACACGCCGAGAGAAGTTTTAAAAGCAAGCCTTTATTGGGAGAGGGCTCCCAGGAGAGGTTCTCTGGTCCAGGGAGGAGAGGGGCCAGAGAAGTTGGGCCCTGGGGTGGGAGGGTGCGGCTTTTATGGGGTTCTGTGGGGTTAAGGGTATAGAGTGGGGAACATTAATCGTAAATCGAATGCTAATTGAGCCTCAGGATTAGGGTGGTGGCACCTAGGGCTTTAGGGTGGGCCCTATTCAGAAGGTCTGGTTTCCAGGTATTAAGATGGGGAGCCTCCAGGCAGGCATCTGGCTGGCCCTTCCCCCGCAGGCCTAATAGGTTTCCCCATGAGGACAAAACACAATTTCCTGTCGATTAAATTTAATTTCTTTTTCTGATTTCTTAGGTTTCAATTTAATTAGATTTGAAATGTAAATGTTTTTCAAAATATGGATATTATTTTTATGAGTTATACTGTATAGAGCAATATAATAAATGAAATGCTAGTTTTCAAAAAAACAAAAAAGTATAGATTATTTTCTTGTTTTGAGACATGTTTAAAACATTAATATTATGAAACATAAATAAAAATTATTAGCTCTACAAAACAATCCATGTGGCTCTATTTAAATATCAGTTACATTATGACACAATATTCAGTTCCTCCAATTTTACCTATACAAGAGTCCCAGAACACAAATGTTATGTAAAGTGAGAGTTATAGAGTGATAAACTACATTATAGTGTCAAAAAAAATTTTTTAAGCAAAAAGTTTGATATTTTGTCCCAGTTCAAGAGCAAGATATCAAAGGCTGAAAGTGGCCCCAACTTCAGATAGGGAATTCTAACTAGAACAAACTGCAAGAGGCAAAAACAAGACTCAAAGACCCCAAAATCTGCAGAGGTGTGCCCAAACTCTTCAGATGAGCCATTGTCTTTACATAAAGAGTTCTTCATTCTGATATCTCTTCTACTCTTTGATGTACATGGTTCTGTCAGAGTTAACCTTTTGAATGGGCAGAGATAAAATTCATTCATAAGGTAATTGGAAGCAGGTTTCCTCTGGCTATTCGCATGCCATGACTACATAGATAACTCTATTCTACCAGGTCAAGGAAAAGTAGCCTAAATGTGAACCAGTCTTGAGTAAGCAAGCTCAGAAATCAAAGTCCCCAAACCCCAGGCCATGAACCAGTACCTGTCCCTGGCCTGTTAGGAAGCCTGCTGCACATTAGGAGGTGAGCAATGGGTGGAGCGAAGCTCATCTGTACCTGCAGCCGCTTCCCAATGCTAGCATCACCACCTCAGCTCCACCTCAGATCCTCAGGCATTAGATTCTCATAGGAGCACTAGTCTCTGGTGCCAAAATGGTTGAGTCCACTGTCATGAAGAATCCTGACTATAACATTTGTCAAGAAGAGTTCTCGAAATCTGCATCTGACTTGCAAGCAAGCATCACGACAATTTTATTGCTCTCTCCTGTTCCATTGTGAATTTAGCATAACATTCTCCAAGCTGTGCGTGGCCTGCTGACCAGCACTTGGAAAAACCTTTGTGTAGAATCCCATGGCTCTCCTTGTGAGGAGGAGGCTGGGATCATCTACCGCCCTGTTCTACCAGAGAAATGACAACTGACACCAGAATTGAGACATCCAGAGCAGAAAAGTCTAGAGAACTTCATGTTTTTTTTTTTTGGTAGCAAATTTAATATCTGATTCTTCCTTAAGGCCCAAGGAAAATTCTACATAAGCTGATATCCTCCACTCTCATAATAACTGTAGTAATAAGTGGAATAGAATATGATGGGATTGTTAGGAAGACGCTTAACCCACCATACTCCCTTTTCTTCAGAAGCAACTTTTCAAGACCCAGGTCTTAGGAGGCATTATCATGGAAATAGAAAGATCTATTCTCTGGTACTTTTATTTCTGCCAATCTCTTTTAGAACTCACACCTCATTTAATACAATAACAGCTCAACGGTCAACCCAGGTGATTATCATAGAAAGTATTTGGTGGGAGGACAAGACTGAAATGGGTGATTCAGAGTGAATTTCAATAGCCTAAAATAATCTAAAACATTATCATCTCCAAATGCTCTTAGTACTGCCACAATTTTTAATAAAGTCTGGCTCCTGAAACACAAATGAATCTCTCTCTTTCCACTGTCTTTCAGATTTATCCAAACATGCTTTCTTTATGAAACTATGTTCACCATACTCAACAGAAGTTACACTATTATAATTTTTTACTTAAATATCTTTTGCCCAATAGTGACATTTTCTCTAAAATATAACTTGAATAAAATCTAAAGTGATTAGTTGTGATATAAGTTTACAGATTTAACCCAATCTTCCCCTATCTCCTATAAAAAAAAATAGAAATTTAAAAAATACAAAAAATAACTTGATAGAACGAATATCTGACCACCTACCACTCAGAATTGATAGGTTTGACATTTTATGTTATTTGCTTTATGGCCTAAGAAATGTAGGGTGAAGTCATATGCCTAAGTAGTAATAAAACAAAATTTGAGCTTCAGTGGCCATGAGATTTCATTGAATTGGTCAGTCAGTACTTCTGTTAGGTCTGTGGGCGAAGGCCAGACAGATGCCTGCCTGGAGGCTCCCCAACTTGATACCTGGAATCCAGACCTTCTGAATAGGGCCCACCCTAAAGCCCTAGGCGCCACCATCCTAATCCTGAGGCTCAATTAGCATTCGATTTACAGATGATCGTTTCCCACCCTATACCTCTACTCCCACGTTCCCCACCCTATACCCCTACCCCCACAGAACCCCATAAAAGCCGCACCCTCCCACCCTAGGGCGCAACTTCTTTGGCCCCTCTCCTCTCTGGACCAGAGAACCTCACCAGGGAGCGCTCTCCCAATAAATGCTTGCTTTTAAACCTTTTGTCAGCGTGTCACGCATTTACCTTACAAAACCCAATTAAAATTATATAAAATTACACAAAATATGATTTACATTTTAACTGATGAATGTTTGTTTCAGTAGACTATATACAACCATGACTAAAAATGAAACAAAATAACAGCAATAATAAAAAAACCTATAGTACTGGGTTTTTTCCCACTACTTCAGAATGGAAACTGCCTCTAAGTTACCACTCATTCTTTAGAACACATCAAAACATAAGAAAAAACAACCTCTGAAAGCCAGGTAATCTAATAATTTCATCAAAAATAATATTTCCAGGACTCCACCTTTCCTTTGTAGGAGAGTTTTGTATTTATAGAAATTAATAATTGACTATTTCCTAAGAAGCTTTCAGAAATGAACAAAATCCAAGTTAGATTTCGAAATAATCATTTTTCATCTTATCAGCAATCTGGGAGCTTACCAGACTCGTGAGAAATTGTCTTAACAGTGAGAAGCTTCACACTCTCTTTATCGGACTGAGGCCTATTTGGAAGAAAAGAACTTAAATTAGCATCACAGTAATTAGTATTGTATGTCTGTGCAAGAAAGTAAATATAATATACACAAGCATTTATATATTTTTATGTTTCTATGGCAAAACCTGTGTCTCATCACATACAATCACATAATTCTATAGCACTTTCTACTTCTGGAATCAAGCCAGTAAATCTCCATCAGTCTGTATAGGGAGGATCATCAGACAAGTTAAATATCAAGATGGGTCCAGTGAAACACTTGTTACAAGGTCTATATGGTACGGGTCTCCAGTCTTGAGTTATGAAGGATAAGACATAGAAATGTTTGTAGATCTTTTGGATTGCTGCTGAGTTCTAGGGATATCCTTTTTCATGAAGTCTTGGATACTGCAGGATAGTGTCCGAACTATTTTAATTAAGAGTTCCCGCCTGTCTTTTCTCAGATTCTAAATAGTTTCAAAGCCATGTTCCTGTCCTTGGACATCTCAAAAGTCTCTATTTACAATTAAGAAGGGTAGGTAATCTACAGACATTATTTCTCAAGTTCACAGCCTGATGGACATACAGAAAAACCGACATAAAGGCAGGCTACAAATTCAGGTCAACACTTAACCACAGAATTGATTTTTGACATTAAAACAATTTATTTCTTTGTAGCACTTTTACTGAAACTTTTAGCTCGATTGACAGCAATCACTTTGTTTTTAAAAAGGCAATGCAGAACAAGCATCCACTGTTAAGGTAAAGCCACTCATAGCTGTCTCAAGGTGCAGCTACGATAAACATACTGAAAATTTCACTGGGAAAACTTTAAAAAACTCTAGGCATGTTTTCTATAATATTTATCCTCATAGTTATATTTATTCTTCTATGTTTTCATTTCATCTTTTAATTTTTAGTTTACTACTTTGCCCAAACTTAAGAGCAATCCTCTCTTTTAGTCATTGGAATTTCTCTGTTAAATAGAGAGAACTCTAATAAATAGTTAGCCAAACTTTGCTTATAGTGCTTCCTACACAAATTCTTTTAAAAAACAAACAAAAAAACTAAGTGTAAGATCAATATTTTTCTCTATATAAAGAGCTTTTAGGGACAAAAACGGTGTGGCATCACTTACTGGTCATTTCCATTTTCTGGCGTGCCTAGGAAAGGACAGAATTGTTATTAGATATGCAAGAAGCTTGGGCTACACAAAACCCAAGAGACCTACTTTCTGCGTAGATTAATTTCTAAAGCCAATTTTTAACTTTTTCATCTCTATGCTCCACACCCCTTTGACCATTTTCTCAGATATGTTACCACTCATTTTCTCAGTATGACTAATACATTCATGAAATAGTCCTAACTAGCATAACTCCACCAAACTTACTTCCAGACTAATTTTTATCATATAATTTCATATCACTATGTGAAACTACTATTCATTATCACACATTCCACAGAGACCAGAAAATGTCAGTTTATTTCAGTTTTTCTGAAGAAAATTCTCCAAATATTGAATTACATTTTTTTTTTTATCAGAGAATTGAATTTCTGACTTTATATATTGCTCTTTCTGGGGACACAAATTACTGTATTTGTAGTGAGCTACGATGAAGCTATCAATTCTAATTGAATCTGAATCCTCCTGATTCAGCCTGTCAAAAGTGCCGTGCAAAATGTCACTGATGCTACTAATGGCAACTAATCTTTGGTATGCTTTGCCAGGCTGCTTCACAAGTTCTGGTAGAAAATAACTTGAACTTAGAGTGAGAACTCAGATGACTCATTCTGCACAAGTGTATGGTCTCTGGGAGCCGGTGTTGATAGTCAAAACTTGTAATCACTGTGGCCTGTTAAGCAAACTATTTAATGTGATTGCTTAAAGTCCCCCTTGTTTTGTTCCTGAATTTTTTGTGGTTTTATTTCACTGTTACTTAGCTCCTGTCTCAGATTTCCTTCCATCTGTGATCCAGCTCTTGTCATCGGATATATAAAGCTCTTTTAATATAATTCTTCTGGCTTTGAGCATCATTGTTTTATAAAGACTTTGGTTTTCACTAATATTTTCGCTACTTCTAGTTCTTTCACCTTGGCAAAGGTACCCTATCATGACTCTTAATCCCTAAGATTTAATTCATGGTACCATGTGCTGTTCACCAACTAGATTCAACCTTATCTTCCCTCCCAGTAGAGTTTTAACATTAAAAAAAAATTCTTATTATAACTGCCATGTATGATGTCACCTGTGACACAATTTCATATGGAAATTTCTTGATTCATGTTGTCTTCCAGAGAGCAGAGTGAATTCACGAATTTTTTGAACTTAATGAAGTCTCACCCATGTACTGAAGAGCGATTAACTGTGGGTGTATATTGGTGCTAATTTAATGTAACAATGCCATAAATTCTATTTGGAAAACAAAGTTAACAATAACCAAATAGATTTGGCTATTTGTACAATTGCCAAACTTGGTTATAAAGCATTCCATGTCTTCAGAATAACTCTCCAGAGTGGTAAGAATTCTATACATCTTTTTTTCTGAATGATCCAGTTTATCCATAGAGTCCTCTTTAGTAGAAGATGTCAACTTTTCAAACACTTATTATAAATCTTCCCATGAAAAGCAATTTTTCAGTACAGGGTATTTTTACAAATGAATTTAGCACACTAATTTTTTACCTTTGCTATGTACTCAACACCCACAGGCTTCAACTTGGATGGTTGATTTCCCTTAAAAGTTTGGATTGCTGGTTTAGAAACTCAGAGAAACTGATTTATAAACTGATTTATAAAAATGCTATTTCCCCTCTGGAAACTGAGGAAGAAAACATATTTTAGACATTATTAAGAAGTCTATTCACTGACTCCCATAGGGAAAGTCATTGATTTGTTTTCCTCTTTTCCACCAAGAGCTAAAATGATCACTACTGTTTTTGCCTAGTAACTTTTCCTCGCACAGTCAAGCTTTGTGCTAAGCTGATCCTGCAGTTCTTGGTTGGGGAATGGCCTCAGGGCTAGCATTCATTTGTGTCCTAGAAGCACTTGTCCATGGGGTAAACAAAGAATAGTGTGGCTTATATATCTTCTAAAATGAATTAATCTTTATTTTTAAACAGCATTTGAGACTTAGGTAGAATTATATTAGTGAAATATTTAGAATTAAAGTGAGGAAAGGCAAGGTTCTATTTTACTGAAAACTTAAAAATTTAAGCCAACAAACGTTAGTAAGATTTCTCTATCTATGATGCATGATGCAATGTTTTGTGAATAGAGAGGTTGCCTGATGATATGGACTGAATGTGTCCCCCTAAAATTCATTTGTTAAATCTTAATGCTCAATGTAATGATATTAAGACATTGGGCCTTTGGTAGGTGATTAGGTCATGAGGGCTGAGTCCTCATGGGATTACTGCCTTTATAAAAATGATCCTGTAGAACTCTCTTATTCCTTTCACTATGTGAAGATACAGAGAGAAAGCAGCTGTATCTGATAGCACCTTGACTGGACTTCTGCATGACTGTGAGAAATAAACGTTTGTCCTTTAAGCCACCCAGTCTATGGTATTTTTGTTATCTGATAGCACCTTGACTGGACTTCTGCATGACTGTGAGAAATAAACGTTTGTTCTTTAAGCCACCCAGTCTATGGCATTTTTGTTATAGCACCCAGAACAGACTAAGAGGAAACAATCATATAGAGAAGTAATTATACTATAGCATGATGAATAATATCATTAAATTCTATAAAATTCAAAGTGAGAACACTCCATTGTGCTTAAAGAGATGGTGTGTTATACTAAGCTACATTAAATTGGTGTTTGAGCTGGATGCTGATGGATAAATTGGAGGTTAGGTATGTTATAAAAGTTAAGTGGTGGGCTGGACATTCTAGAAGAAAGAACAGCATGGATGAAGGCATGGATACATAACACTACATTACACAAGCGGGGCAGGGTCTGGAATAGAAAGGTAGATTGATGTCTATGGTAAAAGAGGAGACTGCTGAGCCATGGGAGCAGAAGGGGCATTCAGATGAAGTGTTGAGTGAAAACAGAGTTCAAGTTCCTGGAATAGAAAACAAGAGTAAATAAAGACTGAAAGGTATCTGAATAAAATAGGGACTTTAGTTGATAATAATAGATGAATATCGGTTAATTGTGACAAATATATTAATAATAAGGAAAACAGATGTAAGATGTACTGGAACTCTCGTTATCTTTGCAACTTTTCTGTAAATCTAAATCTATTTTAAAATAAACTTTATTTTAAAAAGACTGGAAATATATTGTAATTATGAGAACCATAAGTATTTATGAGGCAAGGAGAAGGTAAAAGAGGAAAAAGGAGAAAACAAAGAGTAAGGTTGTTTAAAAGAGTAGTTTCATTTTAAAGGAAAGAGAAAAGACTTCTAAATGCTTTCAGAAAGGTTAAGGAGGATAATAAAGAATTTCAAATTAGAATCCCACTAAAAATTGCAATTGTGTTCAATCCTGAGGAACCAATTCAATTGGCAGAACACGCAATCATGGAAGACACCTTTATTGGAAGGAAGCTGTGCCTCCCAGGAGGGAAGTTAGTCACTGAACACTCCTCTTGAGATTATGGGCCTCCAAACTAAATTCTTAGCAAGACTTCCCTTTGTTCTGTCACATAGAAAAGGAACACATCTTCACTGTAGGTAAGGTATGTCATTTTTTGCCTCCTTTAACTACCATATTCCCCCAATCACCCACAAAACTGGGACTATTTCAGTAAAAATAATTTGTCTATATTCGATATCTGCCAATAGCAGTTAATTCCCACTTCTTACATTCACCAGCATTCAATGGATTTCTCTGCTTCTTCCTCTCTATTTCTGTGATCAAGCAATGTGGCATTTAATTTTTTCCTATAATTCCTCTCTCCCCTTAGGAGTTTAAATTTATACTGAGCATATTTATTCTCTTTTAGAAAAATAAAATGAAACAAAACACCATTACCTACCTGGGTCTGTTCTCCGGCACATTCGATACAAACCCACCAGAACAAATGCTGAAAGTGTTATTACAATCAAAGCAATGACTACTGGCAGAATAACACCTGAAAGTATTGGAGACATTGTCAGTTAGATGGCTATTGAATTTCACGACAGATAGTTTACAAACCAAGCAAAAGCATGCATGCTTGCTTTCTTCTTTAAACATCAATTTATTAAAATAGTATATTTTAAGCAAATAAGATTTATCTGATCATGGGGTTTGCTCTAGTTGTTATTTCTGACGTAACCACTTGATGTCAGTCTTGTAGCCCTTCTGAAATAAAATTTCAAATTAAGGGAGATAGTTCCCCATCTTCCTGGTGATAGGAGGAGGGAGGAGATGGAAGACTAGAGAAGCAGAAGATATCCTCTAGGACTGTAGTCAGGTTTACATTCACACATTATGTTCTATACTACTTTACAGTGAAGTTCCTGGAAAAAAGAATACACACACACACACACACACACACACACAGCCCATGCTGGAACTGCTCTCATTATAAAGCTGGTTTTCTAAAAAAAACTCACAAATATTTTTCTATAATAATATCTTAGAATTAGAAAAGGCATAAATATCGTAGGTAGATATAACTGTATATCACAGTGGATATGATCTCTCAACATGATCAACATGGTTTAGGAAAGATGGGCATATGTGTGTGTGCATGTGTGTGCAAATGTTTGGAGGAGTGTGTTGCTGCAATAATTAGGGTGAGGTTTTTCCGTTTTATTAAGAAGAGAAGTTTGCTGCTCTTTTGTTTTGTTTTGTTTTTGTTAGCACCTGCTCTATTCTGACAGTCATTTTCTAGGTTAAGACAATAGTGACAAGGAAAACACTGTCTTAGGGATATACTAGCAATATAGAAGTTACAGTTATATTTAGTTAGGTATTCTCCTCTGTTTGCTCATGTGTTCCTCATGGTTATCAGGGAATACGAATAGTTACCCAATTCATTTGTAAGGTGGTTGAAACTTCCATTGTTATGGGTAAATATTTGTTTAAATGAGTTCTGCTCAGTTCATATTAGACCTTGAGTGAAGTCATTAGTGCCTCCCCAAACGAAGAAGCCAAGAATCAGCAGGTCAGAACATGCAATGCTGACCTATTGAATGGAATGGCTTTACCTAAACCTAAGATAATATTTTATCATCCTAGCTTTATATATTTTTATCTCATTCTTAATTTCCAGAGAAATTAATTGTCTCTAGCATAGCATACATATATATGTTACATGACATATATCTGTTTTTGCTAAAATGGAACATTTCTTAAAAGGCCATTTTTAACATTAAGACAAAGTTCTGTAAAGGTGAACAATGCATTTTCATAGATTTCTCTGCCTGTGTACTTTGCATTATCTGAGACTAGCCCCATCAATTCACCTTGACCTTTGGTTGTAATTGCTTAGCACTAAGGTAAGAAAATAATCCCCAAAGTGTGTTCATTAAAACCAAACTCACAAGTAGAAAATTCTTAAAGCATGTGGCAATTAGAATTATAATGGGATTGCAGGTTCAGTGAAGCTGTTAAAAATCTATCTATAATCAAACCCTTTGCCTTAACATTCTACATATCTACTGCCATGAATAAAGATGTGACTGTTACTCACTGGAATAAGAGGGACTGGTTGAAGATGAACTTGCATTTTTTGCATTCTCAATGCCTATTATTTAAAAGAAAAAAAAAACATTAAGTCACTTTTGGTAAATGTGGGCCAGTCCTCACAATGTTCCCTTCATCCCCACTTCCCATTTAAGTAAGCCTCTGTGATCTATAGGTATGATGCTTTAAGTGAATATATTTGATCTTATTCTGAAAAAGCTCTGTTTTGCGAATCAAGATTGGTAGGGAGTTAATGTACACAATTTGATGGGCTTGGACATACACCCATGAAACCATCACCATGATCAAGGTAATTGACATATCCATCACCCCCAAAAGTTTCCTTGTGACCCCCGTTTTGTGGATGTACATTATTTATATATCAATTATAACTAAGTAAAGCTTTCTTTAAAAAATAAAAACATTGGTAAGTTGTTCTTGGTGAGAAGGGGCTAAGTAAAGCAAGTTTGCACTCAGGCACACGAAAGTCATACCTTGAGACTGTGAGGCGTTTTCCGGAATTTTTGTTGATACTGAGGACAATAGACTGGTTTTAGAAGTTGAGGCATCTGTTTGTGGAATGTTAACTGTAGGAAAAATTATAAATTCGGTGTCAGACTATAATATTAACTCTTGTTGAATTTCTTTTTTCACAGAGTCAACAGTTTGCATTTCTAAACATCTGCAAAAACTCTTTCTTGTTGAATAAATAATAGGATGTACACAATCATACACTACATCTTAAGTCCATATATTCCTCTTGTAACGATGATTAAATCTGGAATCACAAAACCTGGGTATCTATATCATATCTTCAAAAACTGCCAGGAAAATTTGAGTACATCTCTTATCCTAGTCTACAGTCTGTATCACATACTGTACAAGATTCTTGTGGATGCAAATCTATGCAAAAGCATTATTCACATTTCAGATATTTTAACTTTGGATGATTGTGCTTTTTTCCCCCAACACTTACTTAAAATGAACATAAATGCATAGGACTTCATTGATTGAAGAAAAAGGTTGCAATTGATGCTTTGGTTAGAAGAATTGGGGAAAAATTAGATACCTTCATTTTAACCTTTAAAGCTCATCAGTGGTTTACACTTGTGTGCCTTATCTTGAGTAACTGCTGTTTATTTGCATTTCCCCCCCTGTCCAAGGAAAACGTAAAATTTAAACTTATTATAATAATTACTTGTTTGCTTAAGCTAACATTTACCATCTTCAGTCTGAAGGATTAAAAATATATCAAAGAAATTGATATTGCCTATGACTACCTTAGATCCTTCCCTCCTTGCCATGCAGAGCCCAGGATGCACTACATTTCATGCATTTTTGACATCTGTGGGGGAAGAATAATATTTAAAAGTCTGTATCGTTCTTGCCATGCAAGAGATCTGTGGGAGGAAGCTAGATATATGCCCATAAGAACAAAGAAAAATGTCAGGCTAGTGCACTAAGCAGGCAGAAAAAGGAATATTAAATGAAAGAATGGGGACTAGCTGAAACTTTGGTACTTTTAGTTGCTTTTTTCCAGTGTCAAGTGTTTCAGTAAGGATGAATGCTCTTTTGGTTGTGTTGATGGAGAGTGAATGGCTGATTAAATAACCAATGGCATTAATCCATTTGGGACTTCCCAAGGGTTAATTTTCAAGACTCCTACCCGATTACTGTCTCAGACAGGCTAAGTGGCAGCTATAGTTCTGATAATAATCTATCTGGTTCAGATGAAGCTCCATACTTTCCTATTTAAAACGTGTTGATGGTGCAGTGCCAACTATTATTGATAATGATCTGTAGGTAGGCAATAGAATTAACTCTTTTTAAATGGAGAATTCATTTGATCCTTTTGTTTTCTTTTACTTAAGCCTTCAGTTAATAAATCATTTCTGAATCAGTGCACACACACACACACCACACACACACCACACATTACCTTTATTACATGCAATGCCTAATGCCTTCTGGTGTTTTCTATTTTCTTTTTCAGTTTTTAAAACATGTCATAAATGGGAATTAACTCACAATTTGAGAAACCTTGTCCATTCGCATGGTCATATCAATGAAATTATAGGTCTTGGTTGAATTCACCAGTCATGTGCCTAAAATGATTCTTTCTGGGACTGAGATACTGGGAACCCTGATGTTTTCAGAGCTCATGATCTCTGTGGGTTTCATAGAGATTCTATTATTCTACAGTTGTAATAAAGTAACATTGACAGAAGAGTTTCAAGAGATATAGTGGGTATTTAAAAGCATGTCTGAAGACAGAATACTTGGGTTCAAATCTGACTCTAGCACTTATTTGTTGTTGAATCTTGGGCAAGTCACTTAATCTCTTTGTGTGAGTTTTCACATCTACAAATGGTGATTGTAATAGTTCTACATTATAATGTTGTAAAAATTAAAAGAGTAAAAATAAATTTAAATTGACTAAAAGAGTACTTCATACTAATATTATATTAGTCTATATTATATATTATTATAAAATTATGATATGTTAAATTATATTTTATTAATGTATTTTGTAATAATATCCTATTATTATAATATGATTAGGCCCCTAGGGAGTTGTACCTTTTAACCAAAATCAACTTGTTTAATTAAAAAAAAAATTAAGTTTAAAATATGTGAAATAGACTCTTAGGAAACATCCATGATCTAGTCAGGAACTGAAGAAACTGGAGAAACAATGGTGCTCTTAGATGACTTGGTTTGCTCTTGGCCCCTTACTTTTGGTGATTGTAATTCATTGAATTGCAGATATGTTGTGTTGTGATTTAAATCCAGTTTACAAACTTTAGGCCAGAACTTAGAGCAGTCCGTTTGAAGCAGATACCCTTAGCACAAAATTTATTATAATAGAGACCCTCAGAACTAAGATAGTTGTAATAATATGTATCTAAATTTACCCCATTGGTGTCTGACAGTGGTACATATTTGGCCCTTGCCATAAACCAGTTTCTAGACAAATCACTGGGAGTTTTAAAGACAGAAGACCTTGTTGATGTCCCAGGGCACCTGTGATGGCTGTGTGAACGCGCTTTACTGAACGCCACTGCACAAATGTAATTGACCAAGGTTCCCCACCTGCTCCCTAAATTCTATCTCTGCATTTGGGCTCATACCATGCCTCCCTCAGGCCATTCCCAGCCAATAATCGAGACTGGCAGTGATATGAGAGCAGGCTGTTCCTCGAAGTTATGAATTCTTTTGAGGAGGAACTTGGATGAAGAGTACTTGATGGCCTTCTGGAAGGCATATAATACATAGTGGAAAGCATATATAGTCATGGATTTTAATGGCAGATGAGTGTGCAAAATATATCCAGAATTTGGAGATTTTGTGCCACCTACCCTGAGACCACCTTGGTCTAAGCTACCATCGTCTTGCTTCTAGAAACTTTACAAAAGGTGTCCTTGCTTCATCAGACAGTCTCTCCTCAGATCTCAGATTTATACTTAATAAAACATTAGTCAGATCACATTACCCTTTTGTTCAAACCCCACAATGTTTCTCCATTAAACTTACAATAAAAGCCAAAGTCCTTGCAATAACCCATCAAACCCTCAAGAATCTGCTTGGGTAATCCCCTGCCTCCCCACTGCCCACTTACTTGGTGCAGTTTCTAAAACATACCAGGCATCTCCTCAAGTTCTAGCTCTGCTTGGATGGTCTCCCCCACCCCCCTTTGGGTGGCTCACTTCTCATATTTACTCAGATCTTTTCGAGGAGGCCTGCCTTGACCATTTTTCTTTTTTCAATATGCAAACAGCACCTCTCCAACACTCATGATCCTTCTTTCCTAAACTGCTCTATGTTTTCTCTTTCTCATAGCACTTATCACGTTCTACCTTACCATGTAATTTAGGTCAATATGTTTATTAATCATAGTTTGTCTCCCCTACCAAGATATAAGATCCCCAAGGGCAAGGATCTTTGTTTTGCTCCCTGATGTTTCCAAACACTAGAACAGTGTCCAGAAGTAGAGTCCACAAGTCTTTGCTGAATGCATAAACTTTTTGGCAGTAGAAGTGACTACTGTTGAAGACAAAGTATACTAATGAGATTACCTTTTTTTTTTTAGCTTAATCTAGTACATATTTAAAATGATCATATTAATAGCTTTCTCATCTATTTTGTGATAACAGAAAAATGAACACCTACTCTGAGCCCTACAGCAGAGTATAAGCGTTAGTGCATTAAGGAGCTCTAGCGAGAGAGGTGAGAAGCACAGTTCAGAGCTGATAGATGTAAAACAAGAGATAAGAATAAGACAAAACAGTATGTCAGGCATCAAAATAAGAGAGAATATGTTATTGTTTATTGAATTTTACTTATAAACTAACGTAACAAAAAAGATATGAGGAGCTTAAGCAATGATGTATAACAAAAGTGAGAAGTAGAAATAGGAAATCAAAATAAATGCAAAGGGAAGAAATAAAAAGGCTCCTTCTGAGAGTTATTACAGCTGCTAGTATTGCCATAGGAATTGACTCTGAGCATCTTGACACTCAGGGGGAAAAAAGCATGGTCTACTGTAGGCTTTTGTTACTATAGACGTAAATGGTCTATTATAGGAGTCAGTGTCACAGAAGTGGTATAGAAAATAGATGCTATGAACATGGTTGTTACCTTTCTGTCTTTTGGGAGGAAAATGTGCTGCTTGTTCCCTGAAGTCTCTTGAGCATTATAAGATTTTAGATTTTTGTCAGGGTTCCTTTCAATGTAAATTTTGTCATAGCTAGAACGTATTTTCACCCTTAATGGCACACCCTGTCTACTTAATGGGCAAAATGTCAAAGAGAAATTTTCTGCCTTCATATGACTAAATTAATTTTTGCTCCCATTAGACCTTATCTTTCTGATCTAGCTGTATTCTTTAAAAATTCAAAAAAAATATTTTATCTTAAATTTCTTTCACTTTGCTTTGGGCCATCAGTGTAACTAACTTGGGGTAATAGTGTCTTCCAACCCAGTAATAAGTGTGAATGGAGATTCATTTACTTTTGATAACTCTGTAGAAATATATGTTGAAGAAGAATGTATTTTTCTTTTGTGATTTGAATATAGTTATTAATTTATATAAAGGATAAATGAGGCACTGTGTTAATTACTTTCATATGTACTAATTCACCTTATTCTTAAACATTTTAATCCTTTATAGATGAGAGATATTGTGGCTCAGGGAGATAAGGTAACACACCTGATGATAAGCAGAAGATCCAAGTATGATTTAAAATGCTTTTTAAATTTTCAATTAAACCATGTAGCCAACGTATTTTAAATGTGTTAAGTTCATATTACTTCTTAATAGCATCATTATCAAGAATCAATAAATTTGTTCTCAGCTTTTTGAAAGATTTAGAGTGTTCACCTACCACCTCCAACATAGATACATCATCTTAAATCTAATTCATAATTTAGATAGTGCGACCTAAAAACATTGAGAAACTTTTAAATAAGTAACTCTGTGTTATATGCTTTTTGAGAATGTGAATGTGAGCACCCCTAAATATGGACATAAAAATATTTTTTAAAATTTTATTTTTGAGCACTGGAAACTATGTGCCATACATTATTCAAAATGTTTTACAAATATTAATTTGATAAGTTATTACATTATTAATATTTGCATTGTACAAAGTGGGAACTGAAGCCCAGAGAGATTAACTGATTTGCCCATGCTCACACAGCAAGTAGGTGGCAGAGCCAGGGTTTGAATATAAGCCCTTGAGTCTGCTGTCAACCATGACTCTGTGCTATCTCAGCTGCTTCATTCCAGTAGGAATTAATTATAAATACCTGCTTCTTATTTCCATGAAGTATAATCTGTTTCACAAAGGAAAAGACAGATGAAATATACCAAAATGTTCATTGTTTTCCCTGGGATGGGGATTATAGACAATTAAAAATTACCTTCTTTATGTCTTTTGTGTTCCTCTCTTTTACTATATTATGAATATGCATTACTTTTATTATAGAAAAATAATAAAGTTTAAATTTCAACTATAAAAAAAGAAATATAATCTATTTCAATTTAGGCCCCACTCAAGAAGGTATTCTTCCCTTCAAAACAAATGGAACACTTTCTTTTACCAATAGTCCAAACCAGACCATACAGATACACACATGGAGACAGAACTATTCTTAATGCATTAAAATAAAACACACTGTAGAGTTTATTGGAGAAGCACACACTCTTAACAATCCTATTGAAACATATTTGTTTGTAAAATCAGTGCTGGGCACTTAATCCGTTGAGACTCAGTTTTTATGACCTGAGTGTAGAGTAGAGAGGCACAAAAACAGTGCAGAGCAGACTCAGCAGATCTCTGAACCAGAGGATAAACAACTTGGTCATACCCAGCTTTATACATTTTCCTAAATGGAAGTTCGTGGCAGACCCTCCATACCACATAAATAATGATATAGTTCTCATTCCAAAACTGAATTTTTATCCTCAACTAATCTTTCAAACACCATAAAATTTCTAAGTTAAAAAAAAAAAAAAAACTTCTGGAAATTGCTTTGCTATAGGTACATTTCTAGCTTGAGTGGATTCTAACTGAACAACAATGTCAAGTTCTGTCACTCAAAGTTTGAATACTTAGATAAACAATCCTTTCTATAGAAGGATTCATGCTTCATGTTATATAAATTCCTGGAAATCAACAACCAATCCCCAGGCATTACATAAGGCGTTGAGCACAATGAATATGACAGGAAACAGTGTTCTCCCTTACAAAGGCTAGTGGTCAGGTTTGGTGGTACTTGTACTATCTGTTCTGGCTTCTGATTTTCCATCAAAACCATGCAGTTGAGGTTTTGAAACACAGTCAAAGAAAGTGAAAAAGATGGGTACAATAAAATCTTTCACAAGTTGTGCTGGTCACTATGGAAATGTTGTAATGATTAATTGTATGTGTTAACTTGACTTGACCATGGAATGACCAGATACTTGGTCAAGCATTATTCTGGGTGTGTCTGTGAGTGTGTGTTTGGATGGGATTAACTTTTGAATCAGTGACTGAGTAAAGCGGATTGAACTCCAATATGGATTGCTCTCATCCAATTAATTGAAGGCCTGAATAGAATAAAAAGTCTGACCCTCTCTGAGTAAGAAGTAATTCTTCCTTCCTGACTGCCTTGGGCCAGGACATCAGTCTTTCTCTGCCTTTGACTCAAACTGAAATACTGGCTCTTTGTCTTCAAGCCTGCTGACTTTCAGACTGGTACTTAACCACTGGCTTATCTGATTCTAGGCCTTTGGACTTGGACTGGAATGACACTATCACCTTTCCCGGGTCTCCACACCTCCAATTTGGGACTGCTCACTCTCTATAATGTAAGAGCCAATTCATTATGAGAAATCTATCTGTACTTATCTATGTTATCTATCATCTATCTACTATCTATCCATTATCTACCTGTCATCTATCTGTCACCTATCTATCTCTATCAATCTCTATCTATATTCACCTATTTACTTATCTACTTATCTATCCACCTACCTACCTACCTACCTACCTACCTACTTATCTACCTGTTTATCCTATTTGCTCTGTTTCTCTAAAGAAATCTAATACAGTTGTATTTTCCAGAAAATTGAGGGCAAATGGTTTATTTCCTTTCCCAACACCCTAAGGCATATTTGTCCATTTTTCTTTAGAGCTGAGGTCTCTTATCAAAGAAATAAAGAGGGTTTCTTTTTTTTTTTTTAAAAAAGACAAGTCTGTGGAAAAATGATAACACTAAAGAAAAGTAAATTCCATTATTCCTTAAAATTGTTGAAATGGCCATATGATGTCTGCCTGTATCTCTAGGGAATAAACAGCCTTTCATTACTTTGTGTATCTTTCCATCTCCTCATGAGCTCTGAACTCAGTGTTAGAAAAATTAGTAGGCAGAATAATCTGGTAGCTAGAAGATCACTTTTTTCATAAACCTTTTCTTAAACTGCTTTCTTTTACCCAGTGTATAATGTAACCACAGCTACAGGGGAAGCTTGTCTATGACATATTGTTTTATACCTACATGACTTCCTAGACTTATTATAGTTATTTATAATGTTGACTAGTGTTCCTTGGGAATGCTCAATGGCAGACTTAACATCACTCATAACTCTTAGCTAGTGTAACATGTAATGGAACAGAATGATTTTATTGAATGACTCAAAGGTGGTTGGATGAATATACTATTTGGTATATTCAGCAGGATATTATACTAAATCTGAAGTCTTACCAGATCTGTTATAGTGGGCAGTCAGAGTTGGACTTTCCCACATGCTTTAGACATTAAGCATGAATTCCTCATGCTTAGCATGGCTAAATACTGCTGTTTACTGCCTACTATTGAATGGAATGAATGGATATGTCTTCAGAACTGTATCAATCATTTTCGTATAACTATTCCTATCTTTTTTCTATCTTTATTATATACTCTTAAACATCATATCTATATATAATTTTTTATAATTCAAATTCTATGTATAGTTGCCTTACTTATTTTGAATTCTCCCAAAAGATCCTATTATAAGAATCATCAATTTCTAGACCCTTATTATGGTTTTTGAAGTGAGTGATAAAAACATAAATTTCCAAGAAAATTAAGCTGTATGCATAATATGAAAGAAAATATCAAATGTGAGAACTATGTATGATCTAGTCAAACACTAAATGTAAATTAGCTTATATTTATAAAAAGGAAGCAGTACTAATATTCTATGTGCTGGAATTCTATCTCAACTGCTACCTTAAAAAGAAATACTAATTATTTTAAGATCCCTTTTCTTGATGGTATGGGTGATACTTCACAAATTTGATATTTTAACATCTTTGATAAATATATATGACTAAAAATTTTAAACACTAAGTTATACTGTTAACAGAGATATAATGAATACCTTGTTAATAAATTTTTTTTGAGTGAATCTAGATTTATTCTTTAGCCATAACATGTATCTGAAGTTTGACACTGACTTTTCTTGTGGCTTATAACATCAACCTAATTTTTTTTCTAGCCCACTTTCAAATCAATAGTTTGTTTTATTATCTGTTTTAGGATAACTACTTCCCATAACTCAAAATTAAAATAGTCTAAACAGGTTTTTTGTTACATTTAAAAATTGATTATAGTTAAAGCTGGAATTCTGTACAACTTTTCTAAATAAAATAAAGGATGCCTTAGTTCCTCTTTAAAAGGAGCTGAGGATTTTGGCAGTTTCCAAGTTCTCCATCTGTAGCTTTTCCTGGATAACCAATCCATGAAGCAGAGGGGAAGGACTTCTCCAGAACAGGCACAACATTAACCAATGCAAAGCTGCCTTCTTTGCCTGGCCGTACTGTTTTTACATTTTGTTTTGCTTTGTTTTACCCAGTGCTTTTTCTAGTGCATTTCTAAACTTTGACAATGGAAATGAAAACAAAAATATGATGATGAAGTGATATACAGAGAATAATATAAAAATAACACTCATGAAATATGTGGAAGAGAAATAAAAGAATCATAATCATTTCAGTTTTAAATTCCTCGAACACAAGAGGTAGAGGGCAGACTATGATGAATATTTAGGACATTTGCTGTGAAAATGCTATCAGAGTTGTAAATTTTATGGTTTTATTTTTCCCATTTGTTTAACGTTACATGATTTTCTAGGCTTATTTCACGTATTTCTCATTTTATAACTACCAAAGGTGACCAGGATTGAGAATCTAAGAGATTTGTCATTTATTGAAATGCCAGATAGCATGTAGGGAGAAAATAATCCCCCAGATAATTGTGATTTCAAAATCACAGGAAGAGTCACTGTAACCCTCTCTTCCTGGCCAGTGACCTTTTACAGTACCTGTTGCTCCATCATTTGAAATTTATTCTGTTTGAAACTAAGGCTGGCAAAACATGAGCACTTCTTGGAGTGACAACATTTTAGGCTGTTAACTGTGGTTTATTATATCAACTCTTTGGATGTCAGGATCAGGTTTTGTTAGGAAATATGGAGAAGACTGTTCACAGACACACTGTACTTCTGGGAGAGGGCGTGTCAACCATAGAAACAGACCAGAAACAAACAGTAGGTTCTGGGCAGAGGACAATTCCATAGGATTCATACATTTACCAGGGCTGGTTCCACTCATTCTAGCCACAGAGCATTCAGTCACATCCTTGAATGTTCTCTTGTCTGTATTTTTTTTTTTAACCAAGGTCTTCTAAACATTTTAGTTGCCATGTAATGTTTTCTCTTGTACTGTTTCACCCTGCCCACAAACTGGTTCATCTACTTTGTCTCATTCTTAGGATTTTACACATGAACATCTTCAGAGGAAAGAAAAACATAAACTTACCTGATGTAACAGGTTTTTCTGTTATGTTAATTGAAGACTGATTCTCAGCTTTAGAGGGAAGAAAAGAAAATTACTAAAATCAAATGCTGAATATGATATCTACTCATAATTGTTTTAGGTGGCAAATGGACATAGAACTTAGCTTATTTCTGATTCACTTTTCCTCAAATTATAAAATCATGAGGCTTCTTGATTAAAAGATACTTTAGATCAGGGGTCAACAAACTTTTTCTTAAAGGACCAAACAGTAAATATTTTAGAAATGGTGGGCCCTAAAACTCTCTGTAGCAACTATTCCACTTTGCCATTCTAGTCTGAAAATAGCCAAACATAATATCTCTGTTACATCTGGTACTTCTCTGTTCCAAGGGAAACTCAACTTAGGAAAACAGGTGGGGGCTGGATTTGGCCAGTGGGCCATAGTTTGCTGAATCCTGCTTTAGAGCATCTGGTATAGCCCCATATCTTGAATATGCCAAAAATAAGATAGACAACTACAGATCCTTTGGTAAGTGCTCAAGTGGTGCTGCCATGTGTCCTATTCCTAGGAAGATCTGAGGCATCTCCTAACCTGGAGAAGATTCAGGAAAGTTTAGACAGATACTTTTGAAACTTAGGGAATTCCTTTAAAGTAAATACAGTCCAGAAGAGCTTTCTACAAGTAAAGTTACTTGAGAGAATTATAATCAAAGCTCCCTTTAACAACTTTGAGTATATGCACCTTGAATAAGATTTGTCATATTTAAATATGTTCCTCTTGCTATTAATATCAGGTCATGACCTTTCTTGCTGATAGATTTCATTGAGAAATAAATTTTTTAAATTTTCAAATTAGAGGTGACATTTGATATTATTTTGCATTAGCTTCAGGGTTATATAGTATAGTGATTAGACATGCATATAATTTATGAAGTGATCCCCAGTTAGTCTAGTGTCCATCTGGCACTATACATAGTTTTACAGTATTATTGACTAAATTCCCTAGCTATACATCATATCTCCATGACTATTTTGTAACTACCAATTTGCACTTCTTAATCTCTTCACTTTTTTCACCCAGCCCTCTAACCCCCTTCCCATGCAGCAACCATCAGTTTGGTCTCTATATCTGAGTCTGTTTCTATTTTGTTGAGAATTAAAAATATTTAAATTCATAACTTTTATTTGTGTTTTCATTAGCCTTCCAAAATGTATAATAATTTTAGAAGTATTTATATAAACGAAAAATAACTATGCCTTAAGGTGTACCAGAAAAAAAAAAACAGACCGATTCAAAACCTTTATACTGAGTCTTAAGATTTTCATGTATGAATGAATATATTATTTTGAGGACAAAATTCTGCAAACCTCAAATAATTAATCAATACTACAATATGTACCTTTTTTTCTGAAATCATGAGATTTTGTTTTGAAGATAATACAGTGTTTTCATATGGCATATGGCACTTTCATATTTGGACTCAGTTCATGGATACAAAAGTTTACTTAAAACAATGACTGCTATAAAGATGGTTAAAGTTATGAGAATTAATGAAAGTGAAGATATCTATAATTATTCCTAGTTTTTATTTATAACTTTCATAGTATATGTGCTTTGAAGAAGAGCCAAGCTCTGATCTATGGAAGTAAATGAAGTCAAATAGCAAATGAGCATAATGCATTCTATTAACCTATTCTCAAACTTAGATGTTTGCTAAAGACCAAAACCTTAGTTAAGGTGGTTGGCAAATTAAAATCTATTTCTAATTGGAATGCAAATGAACTTCTAAACTGCTAAACTTTAATCCACATTAATCCAAAGCTAAATTTTGCTCAAATAATTAGCTTTTAAAACAGAAAGCTTAAACAATAAACATACAACTCTGCCAAATATTCTTGTCTTACAAGGAATATTATATTTCCAGCTATGTAGAGTTGTGTATAGAACATGTTATATTATTAACAGGTCCAGGAAAAATATATGTACAGTTATTCCCATATATAATTCTTTATTGATTTGCTTAAAAATAATTTACTGTGAACAATTCAAGTTTTTCTTATCATTCTCTCATACGTGGCATTGACTGAATCATTTTACATGAGATTATTTCTCATTTGGCTAAACTAAGACTTTGTTATCTTGAGAATTCCTCTTGTATCTGCCCACAATAAATGATACAAACTAATTAAGGAGAATATAAGAAACATTATGATTAAATTCCCAAACAAGTGGCATAAATAAATAGTGCCATTCACAAAGGAAATGATGAAGCTGAGATATCAGAGAAATTAATGTTTTCCAAAGGATGAGATAACATAGTATCTTATGAGAGATTCTATCAGGTGATACTGGAAGGTAGCATTAAATAAGACTGAAACACTCAATTATTTTCTTTTCAGCTTTCTTTCCATTTATTTTATTGACATTAGGGGAAAATGAGAATGCAGTCCACCACTACCACAAATTACGTAGTTCAGTTTCCCACATGTGGGGAAATAGCACATCTGAAGTGAAACGGCCAAGGATGGCCCTTGAAAAACCGTCTTTGTGATCACGATGTCTCCCTTTCCAGGTAAGTATTTGATTTATTTTTTTAAGCAAGGACGAGCAAGCCTTAAACTCAGAGCCTTTGGGAAGTAACACAATCTAGCTAGAATTTAATTTTATTTTGCTTACATCATAGCGATTTTATAGCTCCTGTTTATACAAGTTAATTAGTTTTTAATTTATGAAGGTTTCATTTTCAAACAAATTCAGGAGTAAAAAGTGCATCAGTTAAAAATACTAAATAAATAATAGTGCAGATGGTAGACATAACTGGCGATACTCGTTAAGTTGTGGAAGATACTGAGGCAAAATATTGTAGAAGTCCTTGATGGACGTATAGGTCCTTGATGGATGTGTAGAAATCAAAAAGCAATTGGAAGAAGAATGAGGGGAAGAATTAAGAGGGAGGGTAAAACACACACACACACACACACACAGTCAAGAGTAAATCTGGCATGGTAAGCTACGGCTAGAGAACTACCCTGGTTAGAATTGTAGGTTTATATTCAGTCAGGCAGTCAGTCAATCTCGTGTGTTATACTTTTAGGTCATCTACTTGTCAAGCATATGATACGTCCATTTGAAAGCTAGTTGCTTTCTACTTCCTTTAGATACTTTATCTAAAACAGTTGTAAAACAAGTGTGGTATAATGTAGTTTATGGAGTTTGAGGCAAGAAAAACAGGGTTTGAATTTCATCTTTTGAATTTTACCATGGCCAAATTATTTAATTTTTCTGAACTTGTTTTCTTATTTGTGGAACTGGTATCATCAACTTTGCCTGGCTTTTGCAAGGATTATTATTAATAAAATAATAGGTAAAATTTATTGTTTCCTTATCAGATGCCATTTTAAGCTTTATAGGTTTTTATCTCTTTTAATTTTCACAACATTGTTATAACCTATTTTACAGATTGAAAAAACTGAGGCACAAAGTTAAGTAACTGACCAAAGGCCACAGTACAAAGAAATGGCTGTGTTATTATTTGAACCTAAGCAATCTTACTTTAGAATCATTATTTAACCAATAAACTAGGTTCCTCTTGGCATGACTAGAATGTGAAATATTTATTTTAAAAAGTGTGTGTTGCCTTGAAAATCATAGGTATGGGTATAGACTATTCTCGTGTTCAGCCAGTAATATCTACTTGGTTGTTGTACAATTGTCTATGCTTTTTGTATGAAAATAAACATATTAAAGTAGGATAAATTAAGCAAAACAAAATACATAATAAACTATTTTATGTATATCAATTAATTCTTGCTTAATAGCCTACCGATTACTTATAAATGTTTTTCAGATTTTCCTTTCAGATTTAAAGTCTGCAATATTGTGTATGTGGTGATAGCAGAAGCTCTGGCTTGAAAAAAACCCTTAGAAGTGTTTCTATCCCAGTACTTGTTTTAGTAGAATTATATACTGGCATTTTGCCCATCTCCATTTGTCTTCTAGCTAAAATCTTATTCCACATTTTTTTTCCTGCCAACTCAGAAATCACCAAAAGAAGCAGGTTTCTATAACCAAATTTGTAAACATGAATGGTGCACAATGTAAGAGACAAGCAAGGAAGAAGAGACCATTGCTATTGCTTCCTTTGGTTAACCTCACTAACTCTAAACCAAACCTGCACTTGAGATGACATACCCACAATGTCTTTGCCTGATGATCACTATTCAAGGACTCAAACCCTTCCGTTTAAGAGAGAGATGAAACTTTAGCTTTCCCCTACCAGTAGATTGTTTTGTTCTCTTTCTATTCCTCTTTTTCGGCTCCACTGTTTCTGAATGTTTACCATGTGAGGGGTGGAGATTGAAAGGGAGCACTGTTCTCCTAACCAGGAATCTGAGCAGGCTCCTGGTTTCATTGTGCACAAATGAAATTGTGTGTAAACTCATTATATCAAGCAGAGTCCATGCTAAGTAGGAAGCACCTCGAGGAATGAGAATTATCCAGGGAGAAATGAATTTCATAACAAATATCTAAAAGACAGTATAGAACTGATTAATCAAATGACAAATGGAAAGGGCAGCAGTAAGTACCCTTATTTTGTTATCTTGTTTTCCAGGGTGTTTCATGTTTCAAGAAATGGCTCTGTGGTTATATTTTTAAAAAACTACTTGGAAGAAAGCCTCTTCTGTGTTTAGAAGCTGAATAAATATAATATTCCTCAGAACTGAGATTCAGAGGGCATTTTACCGCATGAATCAAAATAAAATTAGGAGTCTTAAGTGACTCATGGGGCTGACCACACTTCTCTATAAGTGCTAATTTTAATAAACCATGGCCTCTGAATGACATTTTCCTCATTGGTCACTGAATGGGTATTAATGCAGCATTCAAATGATTTGAGTGTAATCTCCAATGGCTACACATTTTGCAGATGTATATTTACTTTTATTCTTGTTTGTATTTGAGGCAATCATCTTATGAGGTGAACGGAATTTTGGTTTGCTAAGGGTATTTGATATTCAGACATATATCGCCTACAAAATAGGTTCTACTTTTAGAAGCCAAAACACTACTACAAAGAAACATTCTTCACATGAAGAAGAAATGACCTTGCTCTTTACATTCTCCTATGTGTTTCATGAAATAAAATTATTAGTTTCCAATTATGGTGTGAAATTAGACTCCTTCTAGATGACCTTCTTATTTTGTCCTTAAGATGACCACAATAAAAAGGAAGAAAATTGATGTTTTCAATGTGTTTCAAGGGAAGAGTGGGCCTTGGATATCCATGGCTCCCACTTTCTATTTCCTTTTAGCTTAGAGGTCTTCAAAGAAAAACTTGGAGACTGAGTCATCTGTAGTTGCTTCTCATTGAGGAGTATGGATATGCCAAAAATGCATCTATTATTTATAATGAATGGTATCTGGTAACACTGTCATGGCAGACTAATAGCTTTTCCAGTTGGGATATTTTGGCTAAAATTGCAAATTACTTCATATCATAGCAGCCAGGATGTGACATGTGCTTGTTACAGATATATGTGGACTGAAACCAGATATCTGTCAGAAGTCAGGGGAGCTCTAGGTCCTGCTACTCTCTCTGTCTCTCATGAATAGCTTAATCTTCCTTATGAGATCTCTCCATGTCTTACACATGCTTTCTCTATTCACCTCTAGCAACTCCACTTACTCATAATATTTGCCTCATTACATCACAGGGATCCATAGAAATCACCATGGTTGCCTCAGACTTGCTCTACTAAAATGTTGCTGCTTCAGTTCCCACAGCTAATCACTTTCTTTGAGTTTTCTGGTTCAGATTGCCCAGAAAGGAAATTTGACTAGCCTAGGACAGTGTTTTTTTCTCTTTTGTTTTTAAATAAAATTTTATTTTAAAATATTCACAACTAAATTTACTCATTTTATATATGCAACTCAATACATTTTGGTAAATTTTAAAAATTGTGTGATTATCACTATAATCCAGTACTAGAACATTTTCACAACACGCAAACACCTCTTGGAGTCTTTTTTTGCAGTCGATCCCCAGTGTCACCTCTAGCTTTAGGCAACCACTTATCTGCTTTCCATCCCTGTAAAAATATCCATTCTGGATATTTTATGCAAATGGAATCACACAATATGTTGTGTTTTGCAAAAGCCTTTTTTTACTGAGCATAATGCTTTTGAGGTTCATTGTGTTACAGAATGTATCGGTATTTTGTTTCTTTAAATTGCCAAATAGTATTCCATTGTATGGATATCTTATGTTTTGGAGTATTGAAAATTCAATCCAAATAAAAGATCCAATGGGGTATTTTATTTCATCATTTAACATTATTTCATCCATTAACATTTGGATTGTTTCCATTGTGACTATTACAATAAATAATGCTACTATCTATTAACGTTCATTATCTCAGTACCTATCTTGATTACTGTAACTTGAGAGTATGTTTTGAAATCGCGTAAGTCCTCCAACATGGTTCTTTTCCCAAAACGTTTTGGCTTTGCCAGATCATTTTCATTTCTCTATATATTTTAGGATAAGCTTATCAATTTACAAGGAAACAAACACTGTGATTCTGATAAAGATTGCATTGTATATATAATCAATAACTTATCTACTTGGGGAGAACTGCCGTCTTAAAATTTTGAGTCTTGTAATACATAAATATGTAATGTCTCCCCATTTAATTAGATATTTATTTCTTACAGAAATATTTTGTAGTTCAGTTTACAAATTTTACACTTCTATAGTTAAATTTATTCCTAAATGTTTTATTCTTCCCGATGCAATTGTAAATGTAATTATTTCCTTAATTTTATTTTTGAATTATCTTTGCCAATATATAAAAATATAAAATACACTATTAGTTCTTGTATTTTTTATGGATCCTTTGAATTTTCTGCATAGATGATGATGTACTCTGATAAGAAAAAATTTTATTTTATTTTTCCAATCTGGATAAATAGATCTATCTATCAATTTCTATCTATCTTTATCTGTCTTATCTATCTATCTATCTATCTATCTATCTATCTATCTATCTATCTATCTATCTATCGTCTGTCCGTCCTTCCACCCACCCACCCACCTATCATCTGTCTATCATCTAGCTATCATCATCTATCTAATCTATCTGTTATTTATTAATTATTGCCTTATTGCACTATCTAGAATCTTTGGTTATAATTTTGCATAGAAGTGGTAAGAATGGACATTTTTGCTATGTTCCAGATCTTTAGAGAAAAGCATCAAGGTTTTCCATATTAAGTATGATGTTTGCTGTATGATTTTCATAGATGTCCTTTATCAGTTTGAGGAAGTTTCATTTTATTTCCAGTTCAGTGAGAGTTTTAATTGTGAGTGTTAAATTTTGTCAAGTGTACTTTCTACATCTACTAATTCTACTAATATGGTATATTACATTACTTGATTTTCGTATGCTAAACCCAGATAAATCTCATTTGTTCATGTTTTATATCTCTTTATATACTACTGAATTTAATTTGCTAATATTTTATTAAGAATATTTGCATCTATGTTCATGAGGATTTGGTCTGCAGTATTTTCACCTGTTTTTTCTTTTCATTCTTTTTCTAGCTTTGGTATAGTGTAATACTGGCCTTAGATGATTACTTGTGCAATGTTCCTTCCCCCTCTACTTCTTGCAGGGGTTTAAGAAGGATTGTTATTTCTTTTAAAAAATATTTTATAGAATTTACAAATAAAGTCACCCTGCTTAGAACCATTGGAACCATTTAAAATTGCTAATGCAATATCTTTAATAGTTTTAATATTTTTTCAGACTTCTTATCTTCTTAGCAATTTGTTTCTTTCTAAGAATTTTTCCATTTCATCTAAGTTCTCTAATTTGTTGACCAAGCTCACTTTTTTGCTCCAATTGATATCATAGATTCATAGATTACTGCCTAGCCTTGAATTGATCTCCCTTGGCACCCACCCATTTGTGGATGTGGAGGAGTATAGTATTCACTGTGTGAAGCAAAGTTACCAAATGGTTGTCTTGTTTGGTAGAAAGTAAGACAGAATATATGTAGGCCGTTGTTCTTTGTAATAGTGAGCTGGAAAACATTCCGAGTCTAATTCTATCCAACCTACTAGTTTAACATTTCAGCACAAATTCTTATACTTAGTCCTGTGTTGGGAACTTAGTAATGTTGAAACAGCATTTGGAAGTAGATTTGTCACTGTTATATTTGCAGTGATAAACTTATTCTTCATGATACCATTGGCTGTATCTCCTAATTTTGTAAAAAGAATTAGTAGTCATTAATGGTAAAACCCAATCACTAGATAGTCTTATTAGTGTTAATATTAACATCCAGTTACAAGTTGAAGATTACTCAGTGTCTTCTGATCAAGATTTAGAAATCCAACATTTCAATATTTACCTTTTGGTGATTGAGTTAATTACATTAAAGAGGGAGGCATTAGATTCAGTTACAGTTTATCTCAGTGATAATAATAGTAATCCTATGAATTAAGTAATAATTATGATCACATTTTTACATATGAGACTCAGAAAAATTAGTTTCCCTACAATTACACACTTAAAAAGGAGAGAATCAGAATCATAATATAAGCCTTTTTCATGCAAAAGTTATTCACTCAGCTATCCTAGAAAGGGGATGGTGAGGAAATAACAGCAGTTTAAGATGGAAACATGATTCCCATGCTGTCTGGGAAACAATTTTCAGGTAGTTGGAAAAGCCAGGAGGAGAAGGATAACAGGGAACAAAAAGAATAGACTTTTAATAGTATTTAGTTCATTTTGGGGGGTAAGAAAAACTAATAATAAAAGATAAGCTGAGATTTAAAAAGTAATACTGGACTATAATTACTTGAAACAACCAATATTTGCACAAACATTATAAAAACAAAATAATTGATGCCCTTCAGTCTTTTCAAAGTCCAGCATGGGCATCATTGGGTTAAGTAAAGAAAAGGCAGGCATGCTGGTTAATGCATACTTAGTGGTAGCTAGGTACGATGTTGGCTGGGAGGAAAGCAATTTAATATATTCCTATTACAAACTATGCTGGAACTCTGAATTGCTGGTGTCTTCCAGAAGTGTCAATCAGTTTCCATTCTATAGCAATAAGCATCTATTGTGTAATGCAAATTCTTAGTGCAGTGGAGAGATTCATGTTAGAGAAATTAATAGTTTGCAAGAAGAATGAATAGACAGGGAGTAAATATGACTTTAGGAAAAAAGCCTTCAGGAATGGCATGTAAACAGAAGTTAGATAAATTCAATGTAAGCTACAGCATTAACACTGCATGCGAGAAAAAAAGAGTGGAAATGGGTATAAAGGCATCTCTAAATATTAAATTGAGAGAGAAATACTTGAGAAAGTTTCTCTAATACATTGAGATGCCTCTGAAGTTAATAATACCTATTTTACTCAGAAAGGCAGAAATTGATGTTTGTGATAACATGGAAGTGGGAAGATCACCCAAGTCACAGAAACTCAATACTTGATGATAGAGGAACATAGGGGTAAAGATTTTGCTTCTCATTGGAATTCCAAAAATGCATGCTTGGAAAACATCAGAACAGGAGATTCTCTCCAGAAATCTTTGGAGAAGAATTCTTCTGCTGAGCTAAAATTGGAGAATATGAAAAAGCTATCTTGATGGCCTAAGGAATTTTGTAGCACAAAGCAGACTCAACAGTCTTGATGATTGAAAAGGGAAGATACAGCTAAGAAAGATGTAGGGAGCTGCAGATTAGAAAAATACAAAGGGAGGAGTAGAATCATGGAATAGTGGAGCTACAGTACCAGAGACTGTTCTTAGAGAATTGCCTATTATTGTGTAATATATTTCACAAATGAGAGTAGAGTTAGAGCTCATACTCAATTCTGGACAGGCTGTCAATTGCACAGTGCCAGTTAGGCAATGGAAGGAATCTTGAATGCTTTAAAGGTAATCAAAATATTTTTAAGTGTCGATTGTGGACCTAAAATGAACAGAATAAAAGATGTAGAGACTAAAGCTGCCACAGCTATACATTCTCAAAGTATGCTACTGTAGTGAAATGTTATAAATCCTAGGAGAAAGAAAAATGTGTGGCTGACATTCATTAAGATATGAGAATCATAGTCTCGTACATCTTGAAAAAATGGTCTCAACTGCATTTTGGGTTCACGCATAGTAGCTTCTGAACTCCTGTCAAAAAGTGACTGTCACTTCAGGAAAAAAGGAAACTAGTCTTAAAGTCATTCTTCAAACAAATATGACTTGCTATTTCACTTTTTCCATCTGGCTATTTTGCCCTAGATAACATTATGTATCTGCTTTGGTCTGCAGATTCACTTTGCACTGTAAGTCTTAGTAACATGTGTATTAGGTTTGATGAACATTATTTTACTTGAGAAATATTAATTGAAGTTGCATCACCAATATAATATTTACTTTCAGGACTTGTGATTTTGAAATTCACATCCTTTCAAGTCTTAGAATTGTGTTATATGTATAAAGCATGAAACAAAATATAAGGAATTTTTAATCCATGTTTGAATTGGAATAAAGAAAATCCAACACAGGAGGTACTTGAGAGAGACATGTCAACACCAGAGTGTAAGTAGCTGCATCCATACCCATAAGTGAGAGCAACTGGCTAGGACTGAGCAGAGTGGGTGTGCAATGGAGGCAGTTTCATAATTGTCTAAAAATATTAACATGGGATTCACTTGTATATTTTAGGAAATTATATTTTTGGAGGAAACAGTAAATGTGGATATTAATTATATTAGGGATATGAAGTGTGTTTACAACAGATTGAGTTGAAAGGGAGGGGTTATGGATTTAAATTGACAGGGAAGGGGATAAAGCAGCTTTATTCTTCTGGCATTACATAATTTGAATTACAGTATTGTTTTATCTAATGCACATAGTAAAAGCTTTTTGTGTGGTCACTTTGTCTTCAAAAATAAATATTGGGTAAGTGACTTTTTGACAAAGTTAGCATTTAATGAAACATATGCTAAAGAATACTAGTACTGTGACATGTTATTTGGTTTTATGTTTTAAAAAAGATGTTTTTTATAGTCAAATTATTCAGAGCTACATAGATTTTTGAAGTCAAATGAATTACTAAAATTAAAAAGAAATTTATTGTGCATTATAAAACCCTAGGGGCTAGCATTTTTTTCTAAAGCAATTTCCCAAGGACTTCCATTTTCAGGGATCATTTTATAGAATATTATTCCATAGAATTCTGTCCTCATGACAACGTGGGTAGACTGGGATAAACTCAAATAAATGAATGTCTTGATTCATTTTACTGACTTCTAGAGTAGTACTAAAGAGCCACTAATAGAAAGATTGTGAGGAGTATAAATGTTTATACCAGAGATGTGTCAAAGCAGTGGTGAGGACTGGAAAAGAAACTTCTTAATGTTTCAGTTAGATTCTCTTGATCTCTTCCCTTGGAGTAAAAAGGAATACTCCAGACTATAAATAAGTTTAAATGCTAAGCCCAAAAGTAAAAAAAATAAAATGAAAGGGATGTAAAGGACTGAAGACCAAACACCTGAACAACTCGAGGAGGACTTAAGACTTCATTTCTTTCAGTCCTTCAATTCTAAAAAAGAGAAACTCAGATAATGGAACCAGGCTATAATGGAGTTCCAGAGATTTTGAAGGAAAGAAAGTGATGGTGGTGGAGAAATAGAGGTAAAGTAGAAGTACAGCTCTGAGTGGGAAACAAGTAAAGGAGAAAGTTTTACCTCTATATAAATTTTATATTTCTTTTTCATATCATTTAGGTGGTAGGTTAAGATAGGTGTTGATGGCCCTTTGTAATTGTGTGTTTACCATTATCCTCCCTCTTACAAAAGCAATTAGAACCTGGTTATAAACCCAAGAAGAACGAGTCAGGGCTGCCCATGGAAGAGCTCCTTATCACTTAGACCTTGGTTAACAGGGTGTTTAGGTGTCTCCACATCTATCCATTATCTAACCCAGCTTACCAAGGAACGTTTATATAAAAATTCAGGACTGATCCCAGGCCAAGAATAGCTATACTTGTATTTAGGGTGGCTCTTTGCCTATGTACCCCAGAAATTAAATGGTCCAGGATAGTTTGATGACTTAAGAGGGATCTAGTAATTTGTTTCAATCCCTCCACTCTTTCTTATAGACTTTACTAACAAGTAGATGTTCACGTTTCACTTCCTTAAAATCTACTTTAATAGTTAGCCAAAGCAAATACTGGTAGGGGCTTCTCCTTTATTTTCTCATATTTAGTGGTCCTAGTTACTCACAAATTCTTAGATATGAGCGAATAGTTAGCAACAATGCTTATGGGACCCAAAAGCTTCTGGAACATTTGAGCTACCCCTTTTGAAAACAATGGTTCACAACAATTATAACTGGGATACTCTCGAATCAAGTGATGGGTGAAAAAGAGTTGCTATGTTTGTTTTTCAGTTATCAAATGAACATTTTCTTGTGCTACAAATGGAATTTGTAAGTAAACATAATATCTTATTTCAGTAATTTTAACTGTTCTACTGCAGCCCTAAGGTCTCAATAGGGAAACCTTATAGACTACCTTTAGTAGTGAAAAAGAGAAATGGGTAGAAGTCCACCCTGCCCACAAACACACACCACCACCACACTGCTCCAAACGAAGCAGTTTAACTAATATTTGTTTAATATGTTCCCATTTTGGACTTCCTCATAAGATTTTCTGTAAGTTTCTGTCAATTAAAAAAAACAGACAATATTTTTCTTACTTAATAATGAGTTTCCAAAATGGTAACCTTGCCTACCCACACTAAAAGTAAGATGAAGAATATTAGAGTAGGAGGAAATAACAGATCCATTGTTATTGTGAAAATCATGAGTGAATAATGTTCCTGTACTATGCTCAAGAACATGGCCTTTTAACTAGACCTATTTGTTTCTTTCTAAACACAGTTCTAACAAGTTGTTGTTTTTGGTGGTGGTGATGATGTTATAAGATGTTCCCACTTAAAGGAGCAAATTAAAAGAAATAACCATTCATAATAGGCTGGCAGTTTCATCAAAGGGGAAGCCTGAAAGCAGTGAAAAAATATGAACATACATCAAAAAAAGGAAAAAAAAAAGCCAAAAATTATAAAACTTGGGACCATTTTATAGAGGGAGGAAAAAAATGCCATATAATCATTGTTAGTACCTGAAAGGCTTACAATTTAATAACCAAGTATACTCACTGAAATTAAAATAATAATATAAATCATTAAGAAATAATTGATTATGAATTCATTAAATGAAAAGAAAAATTTGAAGTTGAAGGACAGGGTTTCAAATTCCTAATTGTTATTATAAATTTTGTCCTTTTAGGTAACTCATTTAGCCTTACTGAAACTTAGTTTCTCCATCTTTAAATAATAATATTTAAATGATAACTTTAAAAAAACTTAAAAAATATATTAATATATTCCTTAAGATAAGGGTAACTGCACTGTTGTAAAAATAGTACTTTGAAAAAGTTGCAAAGAACTTGCAAGTCATGGTTATTATGCTCTGCCTAAAGACATTCATAATATACTTTAGAACAGTCTCTGTACCATCTATTTATAAGTTAAGTTAAAATGTAAAATTAGAAGGGAGGTAATGTCTGACAGGTGCACAGAAGAAGAAAAATATTTTTTTAAAACTTTTGGAAAGTAATTGATAAATGTTTAGAAATAAAAGAATAGGTTAATGATTATATCATAGGGATATTATAAAATGCTTTGAGATGAACATAGAAACATAAATACTAAAATTTATGGCATGTAGTAAAAGTAATACTGAGAAATTTCTAGGTATAAACACATTATATTAAAAAAGAAGAAAGATCTTAAATCAATATACTAACCTGCCAGCTTAAAAATTTAAAAATAGAACAGAAAACTAAATCCAAAGGAATCAGAAGGAAAGAAATAATAAAGCTTGAAGAGAAAAGAAATACAATGAGAATAGAAAAGCAATAGAGAAATCAATAAAATTAAAAGTCGGTTTTTGAAAAGATCAACAAAGTTGATAAACCTTTAGTTAGAATGACGAGAGAGAGAGAGAGAGAGAGAGAGAGAGAGAGAGAGAGAGAGAGGACTAAGATTACTAAAATAATGAGGGAAAGAGAGGACATTACTATCATCTTTACAGACATAAGAAGGATTATAAGGCAATGCTGTATTGCCTGAAAAGTTGTATGCCAACAAATCAGACAACCTACAGGAAATGGACAATTTCTAGAAATCACCAACCAAGAAACCGAATCAAGAAAATAATAGAAAATCTGAGTAGCCCTATAATGAGTAAAGAGTTGAGATAGTAATATAAAAATTTTCACAAAGAAAAGCTTAGGTACAGATAACTTTACTGGTAAATTCTACCAGATGTTTAAAAAATAATTACCACCAATTATCAAAAAACTTCTCCAAAAATTCATCTATGAGTCTGGTACTAACCTGATACTAAAATCAGATAAAGACATCACAAGAAAAGAAAACTACTATGCTATCTGTCTTATAAACATAGACACAAAAATATTTATGAAGTAATACAAATCAAATCTAGCAACATATAAAAAACATTATATACTATGACCAGGTGGGATTTATCCAGGAATGTAAGGTTAGTTCAACATACAGAAATCAAGGTCATATGCCATATTAATAAAAAAAGAGATAAAAATCATAGAACAAACTCAAAATACTAAGAAATGGCATAAAACAGAATCCAACACCATTGACTAAAAAAATACTCAACAAACTAGTAATAGAAGAGGATTTCCTCAACCTGATAAAGGGCATCTATAAAAAAACCCATGATAACATAATACTTAATGATTAAAGCTAGAAAGATTCCCTTATAATTAGGAACAAAATGAAGATGTCCCCTCACACCACTTCTATTCAATGTTGTACTCAACATCCTAGCCACGGCAAATAGGCAAGAAAATAAAATAAGAGGCATACAGATTAGAAAGGAAGAAGTAAAACTATCTCTATCTGAAAGTTAATCTTGTATATAGAAAATTCTAAGAAATACACAAAACATAATATAACCGACACATGAGTTCTATAAGGTGGCAGGATATAATATCAATGGATGAACATAGTTAGATTTTTATATAGTTGTAATGAACAATGCAAAAATAAAATTAATAAAATGATTCTATTTTTAATAGCATCAAAATGAATAAAATATTAAGAATAAATTGAACAAAAAATGCATATCTTCTATAATGAAAACTATAACCATTATTAAAGAAAATTTAAAAAGACTTAAATAAATAGAAAGACTTCTCATATTCATGGATTAGAAGAATTAAGATTTAAAATGGCAATAAGTCCCAAACTGATCTACAGATTCAATGCATTCCCTATCACAATCTCAGCAGACTTTGCAGAAATTGACAAATAGATTCTAAAATTCATATGGAAATTCAAGTGACCCAGAATAGTCAAAATGATCTTGAAAAAGAAAAACAGTGTTGGAGGACTCATGTTTCTTGATATCAAAACTTAATATAAAGCTATGGTAATCAAGAGTATATAATATTGGTATAGCAGTAGACATATAGAAAAATGGAGTAGATTTAGGAGTCCAGAAAAAAACTTGTACAGTATTAGCCATTTGATTTTTATCAAGGGTGCCAAAAAGATTCAAATTAGGAAAGAATAGTCTTTTCAAAAACTAGTGTTAGGATACCTGGATAATTACATGCCCCAAACCCCACCCCACCCCACCCCTCAAAAAGAAAGAAAGGGGGGGGGGAGAGAGAGAGAGAGAGAGGGAGAGAGAAAGAAAGAAAGAAAGAAAGAAAGAAAGAAAGAAAGAAAGAAAGAAAGAAAGAAAGAAAGAAAGAAAGAAAGAAAGAGGAAGAAAGGAAGAAAGGAAGAAAGGAAGAGAAAAGAAGCCAGACATCTACCCTATACTATGTACAAAAATCAGACTTTCATATGATGTATTGAATTGTGCATTTGAAACCTATATAATTCTATTAACCAATGTCACCCCAATACTTTTAATTTAAAAATCAAAGACTTAAGTCTGAAAGCTAAGGCTATAAAATTCTCAGAAGAAAACATTAGTATAAATCTTTGTGACCTTGAATTGAGCAATGGTTTCTTAGAGTTGACCCCACTGCAAAATGACTGCAGAAAACTAGAATACGTCTCCTGAAAATATGGCTCTTTGACATAAAAATTTTAAACTGAAAGCAATTAAGAAGCAGCAAATGCAGAAAAAGCTTCTCCTTTTCAGCCTAAAGGCAGTATATAAATTATACTTTTACTGGAGACAAATTCTGATCAGCTCAGAGAAGGCAATAGAGGAATTTGCAAACAAATCTTACTTCTTTAGTTTCCTTTCATATACTTATCTTTCCTAAGTTTGCTGCCTTTAGAAGTCTTTCTTTCTCCTTTTTTTTTTATACAAAATTATTTTTTTGTTGTTGAAGACGGTATATAAACTATCACTTTGAGTTACTCTGGTAGGTTTCTCACCTGATGTATACTGCATGCGTTAATCAAGTGTTTTTCTTTTGTTTGCATGTCTTTTTTGTTAAAAAGTTAAAAAGTCCCAGCTGACAACCGAATGCCAGGTACAGGTAAAGTTTTGCCTTCCTTACATGGCAAAAGGAAATACAGATAAACTTTATTTTATCAAAATTATAGAGTTTAGTACTTCAAAGGATACTTACACAATGGAAGAAAATATGTGCAAATTATCTGATAAGGTTCTAGTCCAAAATACACAAAAAAACTCTTACAACTCAATAATTAAAAGACAAATAATTCAATTTAAAAAAAATGGGCAAGGAGTTACATAGACATTTCTCCATAGAAGATATACAATGGCTAACAAGCACACTGAAAAGATGCTCCATAACATTAGTCATTAGGAAAATGTAAACCAAAACCAGAATGATATCACTTTGCACTCTCTAGAATGATTACAATGAAAAAGACAACCAGTAATTGCTAGAAAGTGGAGAATTTGTACCCTCATACATTTCTGGTGGAATGTAATGTAGTGCAACAGTTTCAGAAATCAGTTCTTCAGAAAGTTAAAAAGAGTTGCCTAATGTGATTCAGCACTGCAAGGTATATGGCCAAGAGAAATAAAAACACATGGTCACACAAAATTTGTACAAGAATGCCATTAGCAGCATTATGTATAGACGCTAAAATGTAGAAACAACCCAAATGATCATCAACTAATAGCTGCATAAACAAAATGTAGCGATCCATATAATGAAATGCTACTCGCTCATAGAAAAGAATGAACTACACATACCTGCTACAGCATCGATGAACCTAGTTACGCTATGCTAAGTGAAAGAAGCTAGATACAAAAGATCATAGGTTGTATAATTCCACTTATATGAGATTTCTAGAAGAGGCAAATCCATAGAAATAGGAAGTAGGTTAGTGGCTGCCAGGGGCTGGAGGGGTAGAATGGGAAGTGATTAGTGACAGATAATGTTTCTTTTCGGGGACAAGCAAATGTTCTGGAATCCAGTAGCGGTGATTGTAAAATCTTGTGAACATACTAAAAAACCAATGAATTATCTACTTTAAAAGGGTGACTATTATGGCATGCAAATTATATATATAAAAGAAAAAGGGTGGCAAAACACATCATCACTCACTCTTCACCTTTAACTGTAGTGATGAATGAAGAAAGTGTTGGCAGCAGAGGTGTTTGTAAGGACTCCTGGTTGGTTGTTTCTGGTAGGATAAAACAGATGATGTTATTATTAATTACAATTTTATCTCATGTACCAAGAAATAAATAAGTCAAATCTGGAGGCAGAATGTAATTCCTCTATAGAAGCACTGGGTAAACCTTTGTCTATGTTTAATTTGTCATTTTTCCAGCTCATTTTGTACAAAGTATCGAATACTTGGGTGGCCCAATGAAAACATGTGCACAAATGTACAGGCACAGACACACACATATTTCTGTCATAGGCCCAAAAAGCAAATTTTTATTTCAGATTTTTATTTTCATATCTTAAAAAATACATTATTGTGAAAGCCAAGTATTGCAAAAAAACTATTGTGTAAACAAATGATTTGGAATCATCTTATTTTTTTCCAGAATCACATTTAATTTTTTAAATTTCGTTATTACATTCAAATTTCCAAACAAACATAAATCAAAAATAAACTTGCAGTCTCCTGTAATTAATTAATTTGTCCATTAAAGAGTCCCTATTCTGTATAATTCCCTTTCTTAAACTCTAGAGAGCAGTATCTAACTCTTAGTCATCTTTTCAGTCTGAGTAGTATCAAAAATAATTCCTGGCAGATAGCTTGCACGTAGTTAATGTCGTTTCAGATGAGGTGCAATTCATAAAAGACCGGGGACCAACAAAAGAACAAA
This sequence comes from Cynopterus sphinx, assembly GCA_030015415.1. Taxonomy (NCBI): domain Eukaryota; kingdom Metazoa; phylum Chordata; class Mammalia; order Chiroptera; family Pteropodidae; genus Cynopterus; species Cynopterus sphinx. Next base: position 124,371,635 of record CM057382.1, read on the forward strand.
GATAGGCTTTAAGAAGTGAACACGACTTACCAGTTACATACCCATAATAGTTAGCATTCTCTTTTTTCTTAAAATGCATTAGAATGTCCCTTTGTGATTAGGGCACAGGTCCCATTTCTTAAAACATCTTGGTGTTTTTACATGCATGCTGTATGTGGAGGAGGAACTATTGGACTCTATCAGTTTTCCTAATGCTTTAAAACCGTAGTTCAGAGGAGAGTTTTCAAGGGTAAGTTGGCTGGAAATGTGAATCAAAAGATACAAAGGAACCACAAGAAAATAAGCTTTTGCAGGATCACTGAGGACAAACATATCTAAATAGATGGTGAAGGTTTTAGCTACTGTTCACTCCTCTATCCTCACTGAATATTAGGAGATAAAGGTTATTATAACAATGGCCTGTGGCCATAATAGGCAGATTAAGTGAATTATAATGTGGAGTGTACCAAAGCACTTAAGGCTTCCTGAAAGTTTTCTTTTTTCTTCACCTATATGTAGTTATATTTTAAAAGAAGAAACCAGCGAAGGGAATATTATTTCTAGAAGGCGTTTTGTGTTGTTCATTCTTATGATGCCAACATTATAAAGTGAAAATGTAACAATATAAATGAAGCATTCCTCCAGCCAGATGTGGTGCTTTTGCTTTCACTTGATCCCTATCCTTGAGTCTCTTGGTACCAGTAATAAACTGAGTTGAATTTACGATCACCTTGCCATTATGTTTTTCTGGCATATGATTCATATATTGGTTGAAAAATCAAGACGTAGAGATGATTACAGGACATAATTAGGACACATATAATGGTAATAATATAAATAGGAAAAAATGTCAAATGTGTATAATCTGTGAGTTTCTGAAAGCCCTTGACCCTTTTCATTTATACCTATCCTGACTTCATGATAGATTGAGGAAACAGATGTAACAAAGTTGAGCTTCAGGCCAAGAATTCAACCCAAATCTATTTGGGTTTCATTTCAGCCTGGTCTTTGGAAAACTGAAGGGCTAAATGGCTGTACATTTCTGGTTTTCTTTAACAGTGATCTTGTGATCATGCTGATGATGATCATATTGAATCAGTATAACAATATCTATAACATAAACAGGACACAATTAATTTTAGACTTAATGTATAAACATTCACTTTCAAATGTGGGTAAGGATTCTACATATAACTTGTAGTAAAGTTCTATGTGTTAAATGTGTTAAAATTCTGACTGTAGAATTCTGAATGTAGAAACTAATGAGAATTGTGATTTCTGTTAATTTTATGTACACAACAATGATTAAATACTTTAAAGTGGTTAATAAAAGAAATAGGCTAAAGTTAATATGAACTATAAGAAAATACTATAGCTATCTATCTTTAGGGATATAATGTCATTTTGAGTCAATATATGTCTATAAAAGATTAAATTATTAGAATATAATTCTACCATTTCTAAAATTGTTTAGTAAACTATTGTTTATAACATTTCCCAAAATAACCTCTTTAGAACTGTGTTTAAATACATTTAAGACACAAGAGTTTCAGGAAAACATCCATTTGTAAACATATCATCTTGTAAGGATAAACTATAAACAAAATGTCAACTTTACCACTTTGAAATTCTATAAAAAGGAAAAGGCAAAAACTATGTACAAAGAATCTCAGGTAATTCATCTTCAGTTCTGATTGAAGAAATATAAAGACAATTGATTAAAAAAGAGATATGGGAAAAATTTGATCTGCCCTAATCTATTTTTCTCATTAATAATACGAGAACAAAAATGCCTTCTAAAGGTCTGTTCTTTACAGATTCATCTTAGTTTCTAGATAGGAAGTGCATCTTAAACATCACCACAGCAGGTAACAGATATGGAAGACAGAGTCAAGATGTATGGCTTCTCTACTGATCTCAGTTAAAATTGAACATCTATTTAGTATGAGAAATGTTTAGTGCCAATGCCAAGAAATTTTTTTCCTGCATTGTAATTCATTGCATTAAAAGAGTTTAACTATTAAATGTTTTAAAAATCGAGCTGAAAAATAATTTCATTTTAGGAATGAAATTTCGGGAAGTTCATTTTGTGATGATGATATTCAGTATCTGCCAAATGCTGATTTGGCCATTGGACTTTGAAAAAAATAGGTGGTCACTTAAACATCTAGGAAGAGATCAAGTCCCGTCTCTCCAATTGGGTAAACCTCTGAAAACAAGCCCTGATCTGGGCAAAGCTGCATCCATCACTTAAAGCCATGACTGTATTGCTCTAAGAACTCCCATCCTCACACACCTGAATTAGACAGACATCTATACTGATAAACTGCTTAGATATATGAGAATTCGAGAGAAATTTCCCATTACTTTCATTATCTCTGTATTAATTATATTGGATTTAGGAGCACAGGCAATATCCAGTATATGTAGTTCGATTTACCTACACCCTTAAAAAGGAGTTCCTTACTCTGTCTTCCTTCTCCAGTGTTGTTCCTTCATTTTTCTCTAAGCACCACGGATGCCCTGCTGCCTGATGGCTCCACCCGCCCTGACCATTATGCCAGACTTTCTGTTTCTCATCCTGGGTCAGGGCAGATTGTAGCCATCAGAGTCTACCTTTCCTTCTTCATCTGCCCTCTACCTCATTCCCAGCTGATTTCCTGAGAGACCCCAGAATGGACTCATCCCATAATCCCTCTTCATTGCTATATTCATGGTTATAAGATTTTAACTCTTAAAATTCCTCTAAATGGATATTAAATGATTTTAAGAAAGTATTACTAATTTGTAGGATTTCAGAATTACATTATAGTTTTGTAATACATTGTCCATATTTTTGAGATACACATTTAGTGTGTAGAAGTAAAATGGCATAAAGTCTGGCTTCCTTTCAAAATACTTTGAAAACTAAATAAAGAGGAAGAAAGAAAAAGGAGGGGAGGAAGGAAGGAAAAAGTGCAAGGAGGAGGAAGGAAGGAAAAAAATGAAAGAAATGTGATAAAATCTTCATAATTATTGATTCTAGGAGATGGACACATGGGAATTAATTATACTCTCTACTTTTGAACATTTTCATAATAAAAATAAAAAAGAGAAGCTGCTCTGGTCTATTATAATTTTCACAATTGAATAATTTAAAACTCATCTGGAGAACCTTTGAAGAACACAGACTAGAGATTAATTTTTGTTAATTGGATACTATAAAGCAGTAAAGGTGTTCATGAAAAGGAATGAAGCAGAATGTGTGTGTGTGTGTGTGTGTGTGTGTGTGTGTGTGTGTGTGTGTGTGTGTGTAGAAAGACTCAGGTGTTGTATGTACTTGTCTTAGAGAAAGGTGCTTCAGTGTTCCTTTATAGGAGCCACTGACTGTAAAATTGCTAAAAATGTCTCTCAATTATGCTTTATGTAAGTAGGTAGAGTTTCTCTTTCAAGTCAGAAAGGTAAGATGTATTCTTGGTATCAGAAATGATAATTCTGCCTGAATTCCTTCACTGAGTCCCCCCTCTCTGCCATTTCTCAGTCATTTAACGTAGTGGTTAAAATTTGTGTTATTATTTACACGTTTTTTCACTGTAAATCATTGTAGGCAGGGCTAGGAATCTTTTCACTGAAAAAGCATAAGTTCCAAGTAGTTAACATAAAAATTGTGGAACTTCAATATTTTGGGTCTGCTTGTAAAGTCAGCACCTACTTTGGGGTGACATTATTGATTGAAAAATAATATGCTCTTACTAGGTTAGTGCAATTTTATGCCAAGGTCTCAGCCAGCAAGGGAGAGGGAGAGGAAAAAAGAGAAGGAGAGGGAGAGAGAGTGAGAAGCTTAAATTCTGGAAACATAGAACTGAGACAATTTTTAAAAATAAAATAAAAATACAGTGTGCAGGAGTTGGCTGGAGGCCTGATTATGTCCTTGGAGCTTCCCTTGGATGAAAATAAAGGTTGTACCACAGTCTGGAAATAAAACTTCTTGTGCTGCCATCATTGTGTAATGTTTCCTTTTGGCTTGATAGAGAAGTTCTTGGAGAATTGGCTTGGTTTAACATTTAACAAAATTAAACATTTCAGATATAATGAACTTATTCCTAATACATTTTTTTCTCTGAGAATCATCACCCCATTCAAGTCCAGCAAGCTAGCCCTCATCAGTCTTCAGCATGTGTTGGAGCTTGGTCTTACAATAAAAGATAAATGAAAATAAAGAGGCAAGAAAGACAGATGTGGGATTCTCAGTCACCTGTTCATTAGAGTATATGATTTTCAGGTCTTTTGGTGACTTTAGAATGCTAGCCAGGGTTTCTGCTCACAGGTGATCAACAAATTACTATTTCACCTGTTCATTTGATTACTGAACCTTAATGATAAGGGCTCATTTTATGTGTGATGCAGGATGGACAATGCAGTATTCTTTTGATTGATAACCTCTTGAGTTTTTACTTCAATGATCCTGATGGCTCATTTTACTTCTCATGGATGGTAAGATAATCCACTTTTAATAGCTAGAGCTATAAAAATCATGATACGTTGTCATTCAGTTTAGTAACAATAATAATGACACTGCTACTAAAACCTACACATTAAACCTATTATCTGCCCAATATAACTAACAAAATCAGTTTATTATGAATATAGTTTCACCATGTCAGCTGTGCTGCTTAAATGAAGAACTAGAATGTTTAGAAAGATATTTTCATGACAGGAAATGGTAATTTTTTTCTTCTCTAAAAATAAACTTTGTGTATATAATATTAACAATAGGATAATTCTCAAATAGGAAGTGATCCAACGAGATATTATCAAAGAAGCTCACTGGGATCTCAGAGTTTGGCATTCAACTCAAAATAACACAGGTTTTGAAAGAGTGAAATAGAACAGAATTTTATAAAAACAAATACATGATCCCTAATTATTTTTCTGTGATTAAATTACATAGGTGCTACTAATTTCATTTTTTAAAGTTAGAGTAAATTTCACTGAGTTGATCCTACCTTTGGGAGATATTCCAGTTGTTGCTTTTGTAGTATTTGGTGATGACGTTGTCCCTGGTGTTATTACAGATGTTTTTGCTTCAGAAATTGTGAGTGATGATGACGCAGGGGTGGTTACATTTTCAAAATCTGAAATAAGTAAATTGTATTAAAGTAGTTGCATTAAAATTTACATTTATTTTGCCAATCAACAGAATATTATATTTAAATAAAGTAAACTGTATATATACTGCTGTTAGTCAATAGGGCACGAATTTGGAATTAATTTTTCTAATTAGTATGAATTCAGCTTTAAGTTTAATATTCATTCACTAACCCCATGTACTTCTCACCAATGGCATGCATTTTCAAGATGGCTAGCAGGAGCAGTCTGAGGTTTTGAAACAAAATAATCTATTATAAAACTAGAGGAATAAATGTGTAAATTTGAAATTTAACAATATTTTTAAGCCAACGAAACTAACATTGTCAGATGAAATAATTAGACACTCTCTGAACAGTAGTTGTTTTGCTAAATATTTTCAATATACATATATATGATATGTATATGTATACATGTATACATATATACATATCTAATATATGATATAATATATATATGTACCTCCAAATACATACATATATTTATGTTCCAAAAAAAGACAATAAATTTTAAAGGAATTGAACAGTTGTAACATGCCTAAATTTTGGATATATAGCCACCTTAAATTTGGATTTTCAAATGATTTATTTCTCTAAATTGTAACAATCAAAGGCACAAAAATGAAGTCAATATATTGTGACCTATCTTATGTATTTATTTTTAATAATTCTTTTTTGGCAGTAGAAGTTCAATATTTAATAATAATTCTTAAAACTTCCATTGAAATATTATTATTATTTTTTCAAAGTGATGATGTAGGACTTAATTCTCAGGGATCTAAGAAAAGATTTGTTTTATATAATATTATGATAGTTTATTAACATTTATATAATCTTTTTAATCCTGTATTTTTTTAGACTTGTCTCTGTATACTTGCTGTTATACTGAAGATCAAAAATACAACGCAAATGTCTACAAAGGACTTGGAAAAAGTTTTCAGGTCAGAGAAGGTGTTATTTTTATGTTGTTACTTTGTCAATGGAGTATAGTATAGCATGTTAGTTGAGAGGATGAATTTTGAACAAGAAAGAATTATATTTAAATCCCAAACTGGCTATGTTATTTCAGCAAATATATGTCATTAGTATGACTTCTCAAATTTAAATTTTATACAAAATTTTCCTCTTTGAAATACTGGATGTCAATTGTAATTGAAAAAATTTTTATATATTAAAAATATTTTTTAAATTAAGGTATGTAGTCAGTATTATAATTGTACATTTTACATTTCAAAAATGGTAAAATTTGAATATTAAGTCTTTGGCTATACTAAAATAAGTAATTGTAATAAGTAACTATAACTTTTTATCAAAATATAATGTGTTAATTTTTTTAGTTATAGTTAATAAAAATAAAGTTAATTTAAAAATTTTTTTTTGTGAAACTGAGAAAAACCAATAATCTTTCATGTCAGTGCAAAGCAGTATTTCAGATGCCATGAGATAGGGTCTATTTCTGATTTCATTTTATAGTTTGAGGTGCCTGAAAATGTTATCATTTAGCACCAACTTTGTTTATAGACAGTACACAGAAATTGCTTGATATATTCAGCACGTAAGGACATGTTCAACACATTCAGAAATGACAGAACTGCCTTTTCACAGGCTTTATAAAAATCAAGTCAAAAGCTTTTTTCACCTGTGGAGATACACTTCACACCCTTGGTGGCATCCCTCTCACTGCCCCCAGTATTCTTCAAGGAGAAGGAACACAACATGGATGAGGTTATCTTTTCTCTATTAAACATTTTATTCTCACTTTCTTTTCAAACTAGGGTCCATGATATGATACTAATTTCTAAGTTTAAATTGAGGTTGAAGAACTTATTCAGTGAAGCACATATCACATTGACTGGAAATTTTTCTCATAAATAATTTGAATGGTTCCCATCCATTGACTTCCTAAATAGTAACGACTTTAATTTTTGAGCATAATCAAGATCTCCAGAGATATTTTTCTTATTTCCTTCCTCATTCCTCCTTTCTTCCTTCCTTATTTTCTTCTACAAATGGTAACTAAAATGAATAACATAATTAGATACAGTAAAAGATTCTATAATGTACCACACAGTGTCACCCTTGAGTAGCTTTTAATCTGGTAGGGAGCATAATGCCTATATACATAAAATAATAAAGTATATTTTGTATGGGTAGCTTAGACCAATGTGTTTCAAAGTGCAAGTTAGGATGCAATTAGAGTGATTAGGATCTATTTAGTGGATTATAGTTAGAGCTTTTGCCAAATAAAAGAGAATAGGAATACTAGAATGATATTGTAAATAATTTCATGAAGCTTTGTTTAAGGGTGTGTGTGTGTGTGTGTGTGTGTGTGTGTGTGTGTGTGTGTGTGTGTATTTGAATGAAATGTGTGCCAATGCAAAATATATTTTTTTACTGAGATTCCAGCTAAAAATTTGAAAGCAACTGGACAGATAATTGCACAAGAGTTTATAAGATAAAAGATGTCCATCTGCTGGCAGTAAGGAAAGCTTCATGAGGGAGTTGACATAGAAGCTGGAGCTTGAAGCGTAAGTAGTATATTCACACAGGGAGAAGGGAGGGCATGAGGAAAGTTTTGGAGAGGGGACATGAGAAGTAACTGAGAGGACTTCAAACAACTCTGGCTGGATTGCAGCATCCAATGAAAGTATGCAGTAGTTGTTTAATAAAATTCTGGAGGCCAGATTGTAGAGGACCTTAAATCCTAGCCAGGGACTTGGGAATTTATCAACAAATCAGTGGGAGCCTTGGAAAATGATCAATGTCTTCTGTCCTCTTGAAGTCATCAGGTGAGATCAGTGAGTTCCCACCCAGGAAATGACTTGAAGCAAATTACAAGTAGGCAAATTTCTAACAACTGATGTGGTAAGATTGAAATGTACTGTAGGGTTTTTTTTGTCTGTACCCTTCCACACATTTGTCCAGTGATCTTCCTAAGTAAAACCTTAATCCCTTAGCACTCATAGTTAACATCTCCATTATTAGTTCTTCTGTTTGTTCAATAACGTATGCCCCCTTTTGGCAAGGACCGACAATAACTCCTAAAAAATATTGAGTGTCACCATCTGCCAGGTTTAATGTGAGCTCTTTCTGTGGATTATCTCATTTAATCCCAACAAAGACTCAGTGATGTCCATACTCTTAGAAGTGTAATTTTACAGATGAGGGCAGTGAAGCTCAAATAGGCTAAACAGCTTGCCCATATTATACACGGGAAATTATTACAGTCAAAATTTTAATTCAGACAGCTTTGACTCCAGAAAAAGATACCCCTAAACCACCACACAGTTGCCGTGGGAAGGTGGCTTCATGCAAAACCATATATTTCAGCTCCACCTGCTCTTTGCCTTGACCAGGTGTGATACTAAAAGGGAGAAAGTAACTAGACAGAGAGGTGTTTTGCCTTTATGTATCTAGAATGAGGAAAGGCATAATAACTCACCATTTTCCCTTAAAAATAACATTTTTTCATATATATTATATATAATATATATGCATACACACATATAAAATATTTCCATATTAGACTTAAAGTTTGAAAGAAAATTTCAATCTGCTAAAACTATATTTGAAAAACAACAATAGAGATATGCTCAGTTTGAAAAATTTTGCAAGTAAAAACTTTCTCTTATGATATGGTGAAAATGAAATATTCCCACTTACTATCACTGTTGAAGGCTTTATTAACCATGATGCAAGAAGCAGTTATGTTTCTACTGCATTACCTAAAATTTCTCCTAGGTTTGATTTGGTGTCATAATAAACTATTAAAGAAAACGATTTGTTCTGAAGTATTTTCACAGGACATGGGAGGTATCGATTTTCCTCTATCTTCAAAGTGATTAAAGATAAATTTAGCAAGACCTGTGCTGTTTGTGCCAGTGACTTTGCTTGTGCCAAGCCAGTGAGTGCTACTCTTGGGGTGTTGTAAGAGAAACAGATGGCATTTTGTCCTTATTGCACGCTATGCCCATGCACTCAGGTGACAGAGCACAGATATACCATGACACCAGTTTCCTGTACTATGAAAGGATGAAGCAATGTTAGGATTTTAATGAAATAACTATTTAAATTATAGACAGTATATGATAGATTTATAGTCAAATATTTACATAGTTCTAAATAGTCCTCCATTTTCTGAAGTTCAAGATAGTGAACTCCCAGTCTTTATGTAAAGCAGCACATAGAACCTTTCTTGTGAATTTGTATATCTTGTCTTTGAGAATTTGGCTTATGACTGGAAGTGAAGTATCATATTTTCTCCTGTTTTCAGGTGACCAAGTCATTTACTCCAAGCTTCTTAAACATGCTTTGTAATTACCTTTTAAGTAATTCACAAATAGTCTCTAAAATTTAGAATTTCATCTATCCTCATAATGAGCAACTCTCTCTCCAGTGATCTTTTCCCCTACCAAATATGTCCAAAGTCCACTGGAAATCTACTGCTAACGAGAGTAGAACCTGCTTCTTCCAGGTCAGTACAAACACTGAATGACATAAGAAGTTAGAATTCTAGAACTTAAGACATGTCAAAAACTTTTAAAATGTCCTTAGTACGATTCTACATTTTATGGCTTAGAAAATATATGAATTGAAAATAGTTTCAAAATATCATGCCAATTAGTGAAAAAGTTTCCTTGATTCCCAATTCAGCACTCTATTGTGCAATGTAGAAAAATCTGGTTTTGTTTCTCATTCTACTATTTGGGCATGAGAAATGCACTTCTGATGGAGACAGTGCTAAGTTTCTCTCTGAACTATCTCAAAATTTCAGAAGAATGTTTTAAATTATTTAAGGAAACAGGAAAATGATTTCTTTAGAAATACATAATTTCAGTATATACAAATGTTAATTACCAAATGACTTTAAAGCACCCTCAAAGTACCAATATTTAGCTAATAATTTTATAACCTAAGCCAACTAATCTATAGAACTGAAGGTAAAGGAGATAATTCTATATTTTAATAGCATATTTATTATTTCCGCTAAATTATATTGTCTTCATGCCACCTCCTTTATATCCTTATCCCCTCAGGCTTTTAAGAGTTTTACACATTTTTGCCATGAAATAAAGTAATGATCAATTGTTTAGTGATGATTTGCCAATGCTTATCCTCTTATGCATCACAGTGTACAATGAACATGGATCCACTTCTTAAGTTTGCGTGTGATGGCAATGCATAAATCAGAGTATTATAAATGGTGGAAAAGTCTCTTTTCAAAGTAATTTGTCAATAGTTCCTAGCATTATAATTCTTGTTTAACTGATAACATATCTTGTTAGTAAATGATCATTAGTAAAGTTTAAGTTGAAAATTGTAAGTTTCTCTTACACATTAAAATATGTATTAAAATATAAAAATAAGACAAACATACATAAAATAAAATACACATCTATGTAATAAAATTAAATAAAATATGACACAATTTTTTATATTCCCATCAAAACAGAGCCTTCATGAGAAATAAGGAACCAATTTTTTTGATTATCAGTTTCATTTCATTATCAGTATCATTAATACATATTTGTGCTAATGCCAATCTTTCTCTTTTGACGTAACAAAAGTCACTTTGGTTTACTGCCAATCAAATTAAATGCAGCTAATTATTTTGTCAATTAAAAGAAAAGTACAGCTATTATGTGATGATATATTTTTATGACTTCTATTTGCACTGATTAAAAAACTTTATGATATCCTCTATGAAAGATAAGTAACTCACTAGTCAATAATTTATTTACTTCAATTAACTTTTATTAGGAATCTATTTCAATGGGAGATAAACAGAAATTTAAAAAGTGTTTTTTAAAGAGGAACAGTTTATTTTGATACTCAGGCTATATACATATATATGTACATATATACAAAATAGCTATAAGATTATGCTAAGGTGCCATATAAAATAATGCTATATAATTAATATTATACATATATATATAGTGTTAAGTAAAATCAAAGTAAGGTATTGTCACTCTCTGAGTCCAGAATAATTAGAATAACTTTCTTGGAGGAAGAGATTTTAAGAGAAATCAGGTAATTGAGCACCAGAAGAAAATAATGTTTCACAAGAGAAAAGAAGGGCTATTCAAATAAAAAGAGAAAGTCAATAGTGTCAAATGAAACAGAGGCCACATAATATAAGGCCTATAAGAAGACATTGATGATAATATTAAATACTATAAGCAGAATCTTTTGGGAGATAAAAAGAGGAAAATCCCATTTTCAGTGAAAACATCAGAGCTGGTGGTAACTCTTGAAAGAATAATTTTAAATTTAAAGTACATTTTCAATTAAGGCTGATGAAATACTATAGCAAGTAGGAAAGTTTTGAGAATACTTGAGTTTTCTAGGTGAAATGGATTTTGGGGGATAGGTAAAAAGAAAATCTCATTTCCCACAGGGAAAAAAATATTCAGATCAGTGGGAGAAATTTGCAACTGAAAGAGGAATCTCCTCAGGTTGCCAGCCATCTGTGAGGTGTGGAGGGAGGGCCAAGCCTGGCAGTCTCAGAGTGTGGACAGGTGTCTCAGCCACCTGGTCCCTCTAGGAAACAGGAAGGCAACATTACATTGGTGATTTTTTTTTAAACAGAAAATAATATCTGCAAAACGAACTTGAAAATTTGAGGTGTTTTGTTGACAAATGGATGGAGGTATACAAAGCAAATTCCTCCACTTGCCCAGGTGTCGGGTTTGAAATTACATGACAGTGCAGTTACTTTTCCTTCACACAACAAAACTGATTCTTTAAAAATGTTTCATACTAATGAGATATTTTTAAATTGCAGACTCTATGATAACAAATTTTTTGTATACTGTACTAAATTTGATAGAGGAGATTCAACTCCATGAGGTGTAAAGAGGCAAAGATTATATTTAATATGTTAAGGGGTGAGAATAAGAGAAAAAAGAAATAACCTAGCCATACTCCTGGGTTCTTGGACAATTGTCCCATGATCCCTTCCACCATGCTGTGACTCCAGAAAGGAACTAGGGTTCTGTAGCTCAAAAAGTATCTTTCAAAATACTTAGGTTTCACAAATTCTTGTAGGTACCAGAAATCTTTAAAAGCAAGTCTCTTGGGCCCACCTCATGCCTTCAGGAAGGAAATCAGTTTGGGTGTCATCTCAGTCCTGGGAGAAACAACACTGCTCTCTTCCTTCTCTGGGCAGATGGGGACACTGATAATAGACAAGAGTGTGGTCCTATCATCTCTCTAATGGAGCCAGCTTGGGTCTTAACTGAAGCATTACTTCAGAAAAAGCAAGGGTCTCAACAGATTCTTTTTACCATAATGGGAGGTAGAAGGAAGACATAGACCTGGTAATTCTGACAACATCTAACCATGTAACTTTGTGTGAGCCACTTTACTTTTATAAGCCTCAGTTTCTTCTCTATTAAAAGTGTTGAACCACATTTCTTCAACTATAGAATTATATTACCTTTAAGATTAATGGTAATGTAAATATCCATTATGGCAAATTAATAAAGTATGTTACATTTCTATATACCAAGAGGAGGCTTGTACTTTAGCAGTTGTACACAATGGCTTTATGGAGGTTAACTTGTTACCTGGGGGAAATTTGAGCCCTAAAGAGAATTTTGTATTTCAGGGGACAAAAAATCTGATAATGTTACTTAGACTAAATGTATTTCCATTTAAGGTATGGGTCTACCCACAAATAGAGAAAATATAAAAGATAAAGTTTGAAATAGACATTTGGAATACTTTGTTTTGGAATTTTCTTTCAATTTAGAAAAGCGAATGTAATAAGATGAAGTATTTTGTATAAATAAATTAATTCCTATATAAACAAATAATGGCCCATAGCCAATAAGTTAGTTAACTCCTTCCCACCAATGTGTGTGTGTGTGTGTGTGTGTGTGTGTTCATGTCTATGTTTAATTAGTGACAACTAAATTTCTAAAAATAGTCTACAGTATTTCATTTGAAGCTATAAAATGATATTTGGCTGAATTTGAGATTCCTTATTTACCATTTCATCTACTCTTATTTTTGTCTTCTCTAAAAGTAAAGAAAAATTATCTAGGTGATTTAAAATTCTCTTGAATTTGTATAAGTTGAAAGACTGTACTTTTAGTTATTAAAGGTTAAAGTAAAAGAACAGTGATTTCTATCTTCTAAAAATTCAAAATAATATTTTCTTGCCCTAAAAATGATTATTTGAAGGGAAAAAAATCTTTAAATGATGGATATTTCAGGAACACAAGCATGTGTAACAATAATTGCCTTCATTTTTATAATTTGATTTTAATAACTATGAAATCATAGGACAAACACTACTGTTATCTCAATTTTATAGATGAAGAAATGGAGGATGTGGTGACTGATTGTGACTTGTCAAGATACAGAGTTTGAAGGTGTAGAGACTTGTTTTAACTCACATGTTCCAATCCAATTTTTAAAGTTCTTTCTCTCTACATTGGCTACATTTCTCTCTACATTGTAGTCTACAAGTCTACAATGTCATGTTTGTAATTGCAGTATTATTCTGCTACTTTAGTATTCCGATGACTTTAGAGTACCTTTTTTCTCTTTTACTATTGCTAATTGTTATGAAAATAAATGTAACTAATTAAGGTATGGAAAGTAGAAAGTAAAAGGCATTCATCATAGTTACGCCTTCTGAATTTTTGGTTGACCAACTATCTCACCATTAGGGATTATTAAATAAAACAAACAAACAAAAAAAACAAAATCTTTTAGCTTCAAGTTTTATTTTATCTTATTCATCTTTAGAACATTAATATGAAACAATTTTATTAAAAATTAAAAATGTCAACTTTATTAAAATATCAAATGACTCTAAAAATTTATTAAAGATTTTCTAAGATATAACTTTTTTAGTTTCCTTGTCACTTCACTTGTTACTTGTCCTAAATTTAGGACAATGATGCAAAAAAATTTTTACCTTTTTTGGGGGGAGGAAAGCAACAGTGATATGGTAAATAAATTTATTGTTTAGTTTCACTTTATAGCAAAATCTTCAATTACTTTGATCATATCAAAGAACTATTTTGCCCTCTTATTTCATTTGTGCTAAATTATTTTTAATACATGTATTCATTACCTTTTTGAATGCAAGGAATACACTAAATAAATTAAAATAATCTCTGAGCAAGGATTAAAGCTAGGGGCAATGTAATATAGAGAGTGGATAACAGCAGGGCTCTGGGACCATGTTGCCCAGTTATAGTCTATGCCCACCATTTACCAGCCGTGTGACCTGATGCAAATTGCCTAAACTCTTTAGCTTCTATTTTCAATATTATAGAAACCTACCATATAGGGTTTTTGTGCAGATCAACAGATTAATACATATAGAAAGGTGAGAAGTACAGCTAACAGCTATGTTACACTTAAATTTATCTGATTAAAAACTCAATTAAATGTACTACATTTAGAGTTCTACCGTTAGGCCAGATAAATTTATGTTTCTTGCTTATACTGTCCCTAAATACTTGATTAACTACTTACAGGGCCATGTCCAACACAATCATTAGGTTCAAGCTAGTAAAGTCTTTCTGAAAAAAAAATATTACCTCCTCCCTAAATCATAACCTGATTCTCCCATTTATGTCCTAACTTTGAGAATCACTTTATCAGATTTTTGAAATTATTTTTATTCTCTTTTCCTAACTTCCTTATACCATTTTTCCCAAGAAACTATGATTATAGTAGGAGAATGAAAAGATTACAGAATAAAAAACCAAAAACTTAGAAGTTGGTTTTACATAGTAGAGAGATTTTACATGTTGCAGTGACATAGACCCATGGTTGTTACCATGCTGTGGACATGGTACTATTGGGATCAGTAGAGTCTTACCAGGGGTCATTGAATCTGTATTCACACTAATATGATCTGTATATTGAAAAAAAATTCACACACATATGCTACAATTTTTAAGTATGTATAGCTTCTATTGTGATTAATAAAATACAAAATTTTTTAAATTGTGAAATATGTAGAAGCATTCTGTTTTTATATATGTACATGCAATTAGTATCTTACTGGGAAAAGAGTTCACAATAATTTTCATGTAAATGACATATTTATATTAAAAAAATGGGGTCCACTTTCTTGTGGATCTTAGTATATTAATAACAGCACAATTTTGTTAATTTGACTGAAAGCTTTATCTAGTATCACAAACTGAATCAGAAGTTGATATCTTGTCTCCTCTATTCCCTGAAAATAGTCAGGGACACTCTTAAAGCAGTAGTGATTCATACTTTTTAATTAGAAACAAACAAGCAAAGATTTACAGAGCAGAGCATTTATAACCCTTTTGTTTCAGTATATCACAATTCTAAGTGCTTACTGTGATTCTGTTGTTACCCCACAGTTTCTCCACATTGGAAATGGAAAAACTCCTCTGAACTACCCACCCAGTAGGAGCTCATCCTGTACTTACACAAGAAAGAGAAATCATGTCTATCTGCTGATTTTACAGAATAGCTTTTATATGGTATGTTTTCCAAATTAAACATATTTTGAAATTTTATTAGGATGCCATCAAAGGAGTCACTTGTGGTGGGCTAATTAAATCTAACATTTTAAAATAACTCTTCATGTTGTGGGACAGATGCAGCCTTTGGAAACAGAAAGTGCTTACACTGTACATTTCAACAGATTTTTGTACTTAATTGTAGGCAACAGACAAGTTTCCAGAATATGTTCTCAAAGTCTGTTTGGGAAGTATCAGCTCTGCTGATGGGGAGAAATCAGAAAATCTATATTTAAAGAAAAAAGAACAAGAAGTAAACTGTTTACTCTTACTTCTCTATCAATTTAAATTTGTCTCATTATTAAAAAGTAGTACCTTCTTGCATGATATTGTCCAGTTTTAACCAGAAGAATGAATCGATTCGAAATCCTTTCCCAAATGCCAAGATGATGGCTAGGATGGAAAATTTGTCCTTATCTAAGAACACATGGTCAGGCATATTCTTGATAAAGGTGATTTTTAAATTCAAAAAGATGTCCAGACTGTAAGGACACGAGAAAGAGCTAGAGAAAACTGAATTGCTCTGCCCAAGAAAATGGAAATAATTTCTTAATTTTACCCCTGAGGATGAGAGAGCAGAAGATGTGGGGGTAGAAGAAAGAGAAAAGGCCAAGAAAAAGGCCTTTTAAGAACAAGGATATCTAAAACTCATCCTTAACTTTCCATCTCTCTGATGTAACATCTTCCTTCAGCATAGTCAGCTACTAGACACAAAGTCTGCAAATACCCATCAAGACTGTAGTTAAGTGTATCTTTCTGAGCATGCATGAAGGAAAGGTGAACTACATTTTGGTTGTGGCCAAAGCAAAGTTTAATGTTGCAAAATACCAAATGAAGTACAAGATGTGAAAGCTGCAGAAGTTGGAAAGAAAGCTGAGCATGAGAACTTAATCTTCCCTCGGCCACAAAGGATTTGCAGAAATATGGTGCATTGATTGGACTCTTCCCCAAAGCAGAGAGTGTTTTCAATTTGAACATGTTTTTATATTAAAGAATGGAGAGATCCAGGTGACCTCTGAGTTATATAAAACTATTTTCTTAGTTTATTAAATGTTGTTTACTAGATTGAAAATTGCTGAGCAGAGGATAATAATAAATTTGTTCTACGGCAAATTATTCCAGACAGAATGGGCTGTAAGTTGTTTGCTTCACAAATATGGCAAGATAGATAATCAGAACAAATAGATTCTGAAACTATAGAATAAGTACTTCAATAATTACTTAAATATGAGATACTACCAGTATTAAGCAATAAAATATTTTCTAAGTGGGAAGGTTGCCATCAAATCACAGTTGACATTTATTTGAAAACTGATTTTTTCTGGTTTTGAAGACAAATTCAGGCTTGAACAATTAAATTTACTTTCCTGATAAAATAACAGAGATATTAAGAGAAACTAGCTGATATAATCTCTCATTATTATCAATATATAATTAGTTAATCGAAAATACCCAAGGTATGTGGTACTCTGTATAATTAAACATTTTTATTAGGCTAGAATCATCATATAAAATGTACCAGAATGATACATTTTCAAGCTATTTTTTAAAATACAATATTAGGGCAGCATTAACATTTATCTGTGTATCTTCTACTTACAAGTGCGGTACCTAACAGGTCTTTATTAAATATTTATTGAACGCTAACTGTAAGTAAATTTTTTCTGTATAACCAGAATCTTCAAAATACTATAATTACTCTATCATTGTAAATAGAATTACCAAAGGCTAAAAATAGAAAGTAAAAACCTGAGTTGAATTTATATCGAACATGCGATCTACCATTGAAATTTTATATTGAAATAAAATTTCTGGGTTTAAATTTGTTGGTAAATTATTATTCCTTTATTACTATCTGTAAACATGTCTCTGATATTTTGTGACCTCAGTAGTGCTGAATGCTGGATAAATTTGGATTTATAATTTTTTTCTGATAGAGGGTCACTTTAAAATCGGGAAAGAATTTTGGGGTCATTTCCTATGTTCTTGGCATTGTCTTACTTCTAGTGAGACTTCTCTAAGATTTTAAAGAAATACACTTCATATTCTTCTAGGTGATTAAGGTTGAAATAAAATGTATTTGCTAAATTCAGAAGAGTCTCTTACCAACCTTCAGAGTGTTCTCAAAACTCTTGCTGTTTTAGCAGCCTACTAGTGGGAAAAAGTGTTGACAAAAGAAAAGTGTGTCCAAAATTTCATTCACTCCTGTACCACTTTTGAGTTTTTCATATCCTTTACTCTATCTTCTAACTAGTTCCTTATTTTTTAAAATTCAAATTTTAAGTTAAATTCAGTTTTTAAAAAGAAATATCATAATATAACATAAGAGAGTATAAGATCATTCACTTATTGAAGTAACTATAAAGATAAATACTACGAAATAAAGTTACATTCTATAGAGATACCATTAACTGTGACGGTTCCATGCTCAAGTCCTGCTCTCCCTATGTTGACAAGTGATATCAGTGGGCTTTAGGCATAGTAAAGGTATAAAAAATAATAAATGTACACTTAGGTAACCAGAAATAAAGTTGAGATTTGAGTCAATGTTATTTAATTCTATGGCCATTTATGCCTAAAGTTATCTTTAGTATCTCCAGTTATACCCATTATACACCCTGGAAATACTGCTTTAAGTGAAAGCCTTTTAAGGCCACCCAATCAGTCTTAAAGTACCTTGTAATGCACCAAATTATAGCTTCTACATATGGCAGAAAGTCAGCCCTGACTTCATTTTTATCCTTTTTTCTTATACTATCATGCATTGCTTATCCTTTAAGAACCAAGGTCAAAGAAGTCTAAAGTTCAGTACCGTTTAAGGAACTGATAACACTGGTAGAAAGTAAGGGCTGAGTAGGTGATTAATAATTATTTAATGTCTCAAATACCTACATGGAGAAAATGTAATATACAGTCGTCCCCCCTTATCTATGGTTTCACTTTCTCGTGATCTACCATGGTCCAAAAATATTAGACTGAAATTTCCCAAAATAAATAATTCATGAGTTGTAAATTTCACACCCTTCTGAGCAGCATGATGAAATCGCACACCATTAGCTTTCCCACCCACATCATAAATCATCCCTTTGTCCAGTTTGTCTACGTTGTATAAGCTCCCTGCCCCTTAGTCATTTAGCAGCCTTCTTGGTTACCAGATCAATTGTCACAGCATCACAGTGCTTGTATTTAAGTAACCTTTATTTTATTTCTAGTGGCCCCAAGGCACAGGAGTAATGATGCTAAAAATTCAAATATGCCAAAAAGATACTGTAAAGTGCTTTTTTTTAAGTGAAAATGTGAAAGTTTGGTTGGATCTGTTGTTATAGGCATCCACTGGGCGTCTTGGAAGTATTATGCACAGATAAGGGGGAACTACTGTACAAAACAGAAGCCATAGGGCCAACAATAATATAGGTAGGCTTGAGTAAAGTTTTTGATTTTTGATATTACAAACAAAACTATAAGCCAGTAAAAGATAGAATCAATTTAGGAAAACATTTAGTTATAGCATTTCAAATGAATCTGACCTTTACATTAAAAAATAAAATAAAATTCAGGTCAGATTTTTATTTATTTTATTTTTTATTTTATATATTTTTATTTTTTAATTACAGTTGACATGCAATATTATTTTTGTTTCAAGTGCACAACATAGTGATTAGACATTTATATAACTTATGATGTGGTTGTCCTGATAAGTCTAGTACCCATCTGACACCAGACATAATTATTACAGTACTATTGTCTATATTCCCTATGCTGTACTTTACATCTTCATGACTGTTTTTATAAATGATAACTTGCGCAACTTAATCCCTTCCCCCTTTTCATCTATCCCCCCATCTCCCCTACCATCTGGCAAGGATCAAAATGTTCTATGAGTTTG
Organism: Cynopterus sphinx; assembly: GCA_030015415.1. Classification (NCBI taxonomy): domain Eukaryota; kingdom Metazoa; phylum Chordata; class Mammalia; order Chiroptera; family Pteropodidae; genus Cynopterus; species Cynopterus sphinx. The sequence goes on from CM057382.1 coordinate 124,391,155, forward strand.
TTTCTGCTTTGTTTGTTTGTTTATTTTGTTTTTTAGATTCCACATATAAGTGAAATCACATTGTATTATCTTTCTCTGACTTATTTCACTTAGCAGAATATCCACTAGGTCTACTCATGTTGTTACAGATGGCAAGATTTCTTTCTTTATTATGGCTGAGTAACATCCATTGTATATATAAAGCACTTATTCTTTATTGGTTCTTCTATTGATAGACACTTAGGTTGCTTCTATATCTTGGCTATTGTAAATAATGCTGCAATGAACATAAGGATGCATGTGTCTTTTTGATTAGTGTTTAGGGTTTGGGGTTAATACCCAGAAGTGCAATTGCCTGGTCTTTCTTATCTCTTGTTATAGCCTTTATTTTAAAGTCTATTTCGTCTGATGTAAATATTGCTATCCCAAATTTGTTTCATTTGCATTTTTTATAAAATATCATTTACCATCCTTTTACTTTCAGTCTGTGTGTGTCTTTTGATGCAAAGTAGGTCTCTTGTAGGTAGCATATGTATGGGTCTTGTCGTATCCATTCAGCCAAATCATGTCTTTTGATTGGAACATTTAATCCATTTACATTTAAAGTAATTATTGTTAGATACGTAGTTATTGCTATTTTATTATTCATATTTTTAAAAAATTTTTTCTTCTTCTTAAAGAAGTTCCTCTAATATTTCTTGTAATATTGATTTGCTGGTAATGAACTCCTTTATCTTGTTCCTGCCTGAAAAGCAATTTATCTATCCTTCAATTCTAAATGACAGCTTTGCTGGGAGAATACTTGGTTGTAGGTCCTTGCTCTTCATTACTTTGAATATTTTGTTGCCAATCCCTTCTGGTCTGTGCATAGTTTCTGTTGAGAAATCAGCTGACAGTTAATAGGAGCTCCCTTGTAGGTAACTAACCACTTGTCTCTTAGGCTTTTAAGATTCTTTCTTTGTCTTTAACTGGGAATTTTACTTATCATGTGTCTTGGTGTAGGCCTCTTTGGGTTCATCATGTTTGAGGCTCTTTATGCTTCCTGGGCTTCTGTGTCTGTTTTCTTCACCAGATTAGAGAAGTTTTCCACTATATCTTGTCTTTCAAATCCCTGATTCAATCCTCTGCTTCATTTGATCTACTGTTGTTTCCCTCTAATGCATTCTTCATTTCAGTTATTGTATTCTTCATATCTGACTGGTTCCTTTTTATGTTTTCTATTTCCATTTTTATATTTTCTATCTCTTTGTGAAAGTTCTCACTGAGTTCATCTACTCTTCCTCTAAGTTCATTGACCATCTTTATAAGCAGTGTTTTGAATGCTGCATCTGGTAGATTGCTTGTCTCCATTTTATTTAGTTATTTATTCTTAGAGCTTTGTTCTGTTCTTTCATTTAGAACATGCTTCGTAGTTTCCCCATTTTCGCTGCCTCCCATGTTTGTTTCTATGTATTAGGTAGAGCTCCTATGTCTCTCAGTCTTGATAGAGTGGCCTTATGTAGTAGGTGTCCTGTGAGGCCCAGTGGCACAGTCTTTCTTGGTCACCTAAGCTGGGTGTTCCAGCTATGCATCTTGTATTGGTTGTGTGTGTTTCCTGTTGTAGTTGAGCCTTGGTTGCTATTGATACATCACTGGGGGCATTGACAATCAGACTGACTGGCTATGAGGAATGGCTGTGACTATCATGGAGGAGCTGTTGTGCAGGGGCTGACCCCACAGTGCAGGATTAGCTTTATTGGGGCTCTGGTGCCTGCCAAATTCTCCCTTTCGGTATCTCATTTGTGGAAGTGGTTAGGTGATGCTCTGGTGTGGTCTAAGGCTGGCCACCAAGTGTATCAGTTCTAGGGCTTCTCGGTAGGGCTCCAGTTCAGGCCAAGATCAGCTGCTGCCTGTGCCCTGCCCAGGGCCACCCAGGAAGAACTACAGAGTGATCTGCAGATGGTTGTCACTAGTGCTGGGCTTGGGGCTGGTTAGCAAGAGGTACAAGACATGCTGACGCCCACTGCTACTTGTTTGAAGTTTGTGAACCTTTGATAGATTTTGGGAAAGTTTGTGGCACAAGCCTAGATAGGCTGATTGTGTGAAAAAGCACTGAAAATGGCTAGGGTTGGCCTGCAAGTTGGGTGCAGCAGGGTCTCGGAGAACTTCTAAGGCAGAGCGAATGGTGTTAACTAGGTTGATGGAGACTCAGACGTAGTGCCCACCTGCGCCTGCACGTGCATGCTGCATTAGGGGATGCTCAACAAAGAAAATAGTGCCTGCCTGGATAGAGATGCCTCTTCAGCCCTCTTCCTGAAGCCAGATAATTCAATTGTTCTCTGTAGGCTCCTGGTGCCTTTCAAGCTGCTTCCCAGCATTGAAGATCAGGACAAGTGAGTCTGTCAAAAGTAAGTCCTTGTGTTGGTATTTTAAGAGGAATGCCTGGGTCTTTAGGTGCCCTCTGTTTCACTCAGCTATAATCCAAAAGTGGTTTTCACAGCCTGGAGTTATTTGGACTTCTCTTCCTGGCCCTGGGATCCTGGACTGGGGAGACCGGTGTGGGCTGGGACCCCTCATTCCTCAGCGGAGACCTCTGCAGCTGAAACATCCCTCCCCTATTCTTAACCACCACAGATGAAGGACATCTGTTCAGCTAGGTTTCAGGTGATTCTAGCCTGAAGGTTGATGAATGTTCTGTAGTTTAGTTGTATTTTTGATATGGTCAAGAGAGGAGGCAACTACAGTGTTTACTTATCCAACATCTTCCAGGTCAGGTTTTTAAAGGACAGTATGTTAAACTGTACTTTTAGTATCTTTGATAATAGTAAAGAAAATGATAATATAAAATAATTAGATAAATTATTATTTATTTATAGGACAAAGTTTGGTAGAAATAAATATTAAGTAAACAAAAGAGCCAAAGCAAAAAAAAAAAAAAATGCAATTTAGTACAACAGTATAAGAATAAATACATCAGGAAAGGATGTAAAGCCAAAGGTAGCCCCAAGCAAAAAACAAATAATTGCAGAATGTACTCTGCAATCTAAAAAAATTTTCTTGATTCAAGGCACCCTTTCTATTTATCTGATTATCAATCAAATTTGTGTTCAAAGCTTAAATGTATTACAAGTTTTAATTGACACTTGTATAAGTTTAATTGACACTGTATAAGTTGTTTAGCACTGCACAACAAATCATACCTAAACAATTGTCTTAAAACAGGGCTTCCCAATGTCTGGACTGTGGATTGGTAGCAGTCCATGGCCTGTTAGGAATCTGGCCACATAGGAGGAAGTGAGCTGTGGGCAAGTGAACAAAGCTTCATCTGTATTTGTGGCTGCTCCCCAGCACTAGCATCACTGCCTTAGCCCCACCTCAGATCATCATGCATTAGTTTCTCATAAAAGATCTGGTCCCTGCTGTCCTAAAACACAAATCATTTATTATCTCTCATAGTTTCAATGGAGAAGTAACTTGAGAGTGGCTTTGAGCAATTCTGGCTTGAAATAGCAGCCTCTAGAAATTGCAGCTGGGCCTGCAATCAGCTCAGGGCTTGATGGGTCTGGAAGATTCATTTACAAGGTGGCTCACTCATGTTGCTGGCAAATTGGTGCTGGCTATTGGAAGACTTCAGTTTTTCTCTACTGGGTCTCTCCACAGGCTGCCTGATTATTCTCACAACACAATAGCTGGCTACCACAAGCTTAACAATTTGTTGGATTATTTTGAAGCAGAGTGATGATTAGGTTTTTTCAAATTTTCTGTATTTTAGAAGATACTTCAAAGTTTTATTTATAACCTGAATCTACCCAAATTTCCCAATACTTCTCAACAGATAAGCTGGTTTCTTTGCTATCCTTTAAATATGGAATTTTTATTTCCTACTCTATAGCTGTGTTTTTTTTCTCCTTTTTTGCTTTATAAAATTCCTAGAGAACAAAGATAATTTTTGTTTAAAGCTCAACTGAAGTTGTACTGTCTGCATGAAGCCTTATTTATTAGTTCCCTTTACAATGACTATTCATATATAAAACAATTCTTAAATCACACAATTAAACACTTAATGAGTCCTTTTATTTAACACAAACAATAACTGAATGCCTAAAATGTACTAGCATGTGTTAGGTGATGGCATAAAATGTTATTTATTCCCCTTATCAATCCGAATAATTCATTTAGATATTTTATATTCATAATGATAATATTTAATGTTTTGCAATTATATTCTTCAAGTTGTTTAATGTAAGTTTTTTTTTTTTTAAATGTCCCCAAGGGTACTTTTTAAGTGCAGAAAAGAGGTTTCAGAGGTTAATTCTGTTGAGAAGTTAATAGTCAGGTTTTTTTTTAATTCACAGAATAAAAAATGTTTTTCTCTCTTAAGCTTCTAAGGTCAATTTACAAATGTTATTATTTTATTTATTAATACTGCAAATTTAGTAATAACAGGGCCCTTTAACATTTAAACCCTTTTATATGTTTGGTTAATTAAACTCTCTTAAATATTTAAAACTCTATTCATAAATTGAAAATAGTTAACATATACAAGTTTAGCATTTTGTAGATATAACAAAAAGTACTTTGTAAACTCTTAATTAATACACAAATATGACATTCTTGTTATTAAATTGTAAAGTCAGATGAGCTACATATTGAAGTGATTCTGCAGAAAACAAAGCACATAGCTTTTCTCATAAGTACTTTTAATAGATGTTTTATCAATTCTTAAAATGGTAAAACATTTTTAAGTACTTTTCTTTCTCTGAATTAAGTTTGGATTGGAGAAAGGTGAATTTAATTAAATAAAATTGAAATCCTCAGGACAATTAAACATTGTTCCACTCATGACAGCCTGTCTTCACCAAAAAGCATACTAAGCAAGGTTTAATTTGTACTTCGGGAAACAGGTTCCAGGCTCATAAAGAGGACCAGGCAGAGACCAAAGATCTTTAGGTGCACAGCTAGCCATGAGTTTTCGGGGTCAGCTACTACCAGCATAGTGGGACAAACTTACAAATCAACTACTGAACATTGAATTAAAGGTGATGACAGTCTTTAACTACTAAAATTTCAAGTAGGAATGCCTTACAGAAAGCTACCATAATACAAGAGACAAGTCTGAGCAGAGGCAAGTCTTAAACATGGAACACTTCTGACCCTAAGAAAATAAGGGTGAATCACAACCTAAAATTCAAGAGAATAACAGAATGAGACTGAGAGGAAATTGATAATAGCTAAATTAAAGCTGAAAAGTATATGGTGCATCTTCCCTATTCATAGGTGATTTGCTCTAGAAATGTGGGAGAATGAAGAATTTACAGTTAATGATTATTGACAATAGAGATTTACTTCCTAAAAAGAGATTTTCTTGTTACAAAATGCTTCTAAAGATTACTGACATTTCTCTCCATAACTTTCTTTTCTTGGTGTTTCCTAAGGTTTTCTGATTAAATCTGTTTAGTCTCTGTTATATACTAATTATTCTTAAAACTTTGATGAGTCTTATCATCTTCCCCCAATAAAACAGCTTATTTCCCTTTTAACAGATCCCAGCTCCAATTTTTTTTAATTTTAATAATTTCTTTTTTTTTTTTTCAGTTGGCATACATTACACTAGTTTCAGGTATACGACAAGGTGACCAGTCATCTATGAAACCCATGAAGTGATCATTCCAACAAATTAATCACTCTTCTAATACCACAAATAGTTACTATAACACTGTTAACTATATTCCTTATCATATATTTTATATCTTCATGACTATTTTGTAACAACTAACTTATACTCATTAATTCCTTCCTCTTTTTCATCTATCCTTCTAAATTCCCCCCATCTGGCAGCCATCAAAATATTCTCTGTATTTATGTGTTTATTTCTGTTTTCTTTGTTTATTTTGTTCTTTAGATTTCATATGTAAGTGAAATCATATGGCATTTGTCTTTCTCTGTCTGATTTCACTCAGCACAATACCATCTAGGTCCATTCATGTTGTTGTAGTTGACAAGATTTCATTCTTTTTTATGGCTAATATTCTATTGTAGATATGTACCACCTCTTCTTTATCCATTCATCTATTGATGAAGACTCATGTTGCTTCCATATCTTGGCTATTGTAAATAATGCTGCAGTGAACATGTAGTCACATGTCCCTTCAAAATAGTGTTTTGAGTTTGTTCAGATAAATACTCAGAAGTAGGATTATCAGGTCCTTCTCTGTTTCTTGTTATAGCCTTTGTTTTAAAGTCTATTTTGGTTTAAGTATTGCTTCCCTAGTCTTTTTTGTTGTTGTTTGTTTATTGTTTGTTTGTTTTGTATCTATTTTTATGAAATAGCTTTTTTATCCCTTTACTTTCAGTCTGTGTGAGTCTTGCAATCTGAAACGAGTCTCTTGTAGGCAAAATACATAAGGGCCTTGTTTTCTTATTTATTCAGCCATACTATGTCTTTTGATTGGACAACTTGATCCATTTAATTGTTGCTAGATGTATAGTTTTTGCCATTTTATTATTCATATTTTTAATATATTTTTTTTTCTACTTAGAGAAGTCTCTCTAACATTTTTGTGGTACTGACAGGCTAGTGATGAACTCCTTTAGCTTTTTCTTGTCTGTGAAGTTCTTTATCTGTCCTTTGATTCTAAATGATAGCATTGCTGGGTAGAGTACTTGGTTATAGGTCCTTGCTTTTCATCATTTTGAATATTTTGTGCCAATCCCCTCTGGCTTGCATAGTTTCTGTTGAGAAATCAGCTGACAGTTAATGGAAGCTCCCTTGTAGGTAACTAATGCTTCTCTCTTGTGCTTTTAAGATTCTCTCTTCCTCTTTAACCTTTGATATTTTAATTATGTTGTATCTTAGTGTGAGCCTTTTTGGATTCATCTTGTTTGGGGCTTTCTGCTCTTCCTGGGTTTGTATATCTATTTCCTTCACCTGGTTAGGGAAATTTTCCACCATTATTTCTTCAAGTAGGTTTTCAATTTCTTGTTCTCTTTCACTTGTTTTGGCACCCTCTGATGCAAATGTTGATACACTTGATTTGTCTCAGAGGCCCCTTAAACTACCCTCATTTTTTGGATTCTTTTTTCATGCTGTTCTGATTGGTTCTTTTCTGCTACCCTATCTTCTGAATCAGGTATTTGATCCTCTCCTTCATGTAATCTACTGTTGGTTCCCTTCAATTCATTTCAGTATTGTAGTCTTTGTTTCTGACTGGTTCTTTTTTAAAGTTTTTTTTTTAATTTCTATTTTTATATTTTCTATTTCATTGTGAAAGTTCTCACTGAGTTCATCTACTCTTCCCCTAAGTTTACTGACCATCCTTATAACCAGCGTTTTGAATGCTGCATTTGGTAGATTACTTGTCTCCATTTTGTTTAGTTATTTTTTTCTGAAGTTTTGTTCTGTTCTTTCCTTGGGACATGTTTCTTTGTCTCCCCATTTTGACTTCCTCCCCATGTTTATTTCAGTCTTGGTAGAGTGGCCTTACATAGTAGGTGTTTTATGGGACCCAGTGGCACAGTCTTCCCTGGTTACCTGAGCTGGGTGCTCCAGTGTGTCCTTTGTGTGGGTTGTTTACGCCCTTCTATTGTAATTGAGCCTGGTTGCTCTTTGTACATCAGTGGGAGAGACTGACCCTTGGGTTGATTGGTTGTGAGGACTGCCCAGGGGAGCTCTTACCCTATGGAGCAGGATTTCCTTTAGAAGGGCTCTGGTGCCTGCCTGGCCTTCTCTTTCACTTTGTCATCCTGGGATGGAGCCCTGGCTCAGTCTAAAGCTGGCCACTAAGCATGCTGCCCCAGGACCCCTGGGAATGGTCCTGATGCAGGCCAAGTTCAGCAGCAGTCTGCAATCTGTGTGGGGCCACTGGGAAAGAGTCACCAAGTCATATGCATTGGGCCTCAAGATTTTTTTGAGGGCCAAGCTGTGAACCAAAGCAAGCTTACACTAGTACCAGGCTTGAGGCTGCTCAGTGAGAAATTCAGGGTACACTGAGGCCAGATGCTGCTTGTTTGGGCTTTGTGAACCTTTGAGAGGTTTTAGGAAAATCTGCAGCATGATCCAAGACAGGCCATTTGTATGGAAGAGCCACTGGAAGGAGCTTGGGTGGACCTACAAGTTGGATGGGATCTCAGGGAATCACCAGGGCAGAATAATCATGGTAACCAGGTTAATGGAGACTCAGAGATGGCATCTGTATCACGGGAGTGGAGAGGGCTCAGTGAAGAAACAATAGACTTAGCCAGCACTTCTGTCTGGGAGAAATCTGTCCCTCCAGCCCTTGCCCTGAAGCCAGGCAATTTGGTTCCTACAGGAATGTCCCTGGTGCCTTTCAAACTGCTGCCCCAGCACTAGAACTCAGAGCTAGCGAGTCTATCAATGAGCAAATCTGCACATGGGTCTCTTAACAAAAATTTCGGCAACTTCAGCCACCCTCTGTCTCACTCAGCCACAATCTTTGCTGGTTTTTACAGCCAGAAGTTGTGGGGACTTGACTTCTTGGCACTGAAACTCTGGGCTGGGGAGCCCTGTTTGGGGTAAGATCTCTTGCTCCTCCTGGGGTACCTCCACAACCAAGATACTCATCCCAATTCTCAACCAACAAACGTGGGTGTGGGACTGGCCCATTCTGCAACTCCACCCCTCCTACCAGTCTTGAGGTAGAACAAAAGTCCCCATTTGCAGGACTTCTGTTTGGCTACATTTCAGGTGACTCCCAATAATTGCTGTCCCATAGTTTAGTTGTAATTTTAATGTGGTTGTGAGGAGAGGTGAGTATAGCATTTACCTATTCTACCATCTTGCCAGGAAGCCTTCTAGCTTTAATTTTTAAGTTTCTTAAACTTGAGATCTGCATTTTATTCCTTCCTCCCAACTTCTGTTACAATTATAAAAGGTAATGTAGAAAAGTACACATATATATAATGACTAAGTATTAGCCAGAACCTGGTGTAATTATGACCCAGATTAAGAAATAAAATATCACCAGCAGTTGAGAAGCTCCCTGAGAATGTTCTATGAATTACGTCTTTTGCCTACTGCTCTAGAGGTAACCCATAGCTAATCTGATTTATGATAATAATTTCTAGTCTTGCTTTATAAATTTACTGTCTATGTGAACATCTGAATATAATAGAACTTAGATATGATTGTTTTTAACTTCATGTAGATGACAAATTATTGTATTTTTTATTTTGCTTAATATTATATTTAAAAATTTTTCATTTTATTGATTGCACTATAGTATGTTCACTGTCACTATTTAGAGTTTATCTAATGAATGAACTAATTTATTTATTAATTTTGCAATTCATAGATATTTGAGCTGTCACTAATTTTTATATATTATAAAAATATTGCTTTAATCACAGCTGTACTTCTATTTTTGTGCAAAATTACAAATTTAAGTCTGCCTTTTTTCTTTTTGAATTTTTTGTTACCGATTTGTTGCTTTTTCTACATATTCTAGTGAGGGTATTTTTTCTTTTGTCAGTTATGTCTATGTCAAATATCTTCTCCCATTTTTTGGCTGTCTTTTCACTTTGGCTACTATGGCTTTTGATAAACAGAGTAATTAATTCTGATGTAATAAAATATATGTCATTTCCTTTATGGTTAGTATTTTTTATATATTTCCCTAGAATAAAGTAACAAAGATATTCTTTTATATTTTCTTAGTTTTAAAGTTATATTCCAGTAGGTAATTCATCTGATTTTGTCAGAAGCATTTATTAAAAATGCTTTCCCAGTGTTCTGTTGTATCATCTTTGTTTTATATCAAAAACCCATAGATTAGTAGATGTGTTTCAGAGTTCATTATTCTACCCACTGATCCACGTGGTATCAGTGCTACTATTGCTTAATATGCCTTCCATGCACCAATTCAACAGTTTTAATTTCTATATCTTTGATATGGGCCTTGATAACTTGTAGAGCAAGTTCTTCTTTTTTATTTCTTCTTCAAAAATTACTATGATTTTTTTGATTTTAAATATTTCCACATAAAATTTATAATCAGCTTCTTATATTTTACAATAAAATCTATTGGGATTTTAATTGAAATTATATTGAATCTCTTGGTCTATTAGGAAGGAATTAACATCATTAAAATACAGAGCTGCCCAATCAATGAACATACTATATGTTTTTCAATACATAACATTTTCCTTAATGGCACTAAATAAAGTTTTATTATTTTTCTCATAGATGTGAGGAATCTATTTTATGTAAATGGCATGTTGTTAAATTTTATTCTCATAGAAATCAGGAGTATCTTTTAGAATTTTTTATAGGTACTCATTTTTTTAATTTTCTTTAAAAGGCATATTGCTACATTTTTTCCAAATATTTTTTGCATAGATACACAATTAATTTATAAAATTCTATATCCAGAAACATTGATAAATTCTTTTATTCTAATAATTTATCAGTAAATTTTTGTGATTTTCTACTTATACAATCATATCTCATCATCTACAAATAATAAACTTTGAGTTTTTTTCTAATTATTATAGTATTTATTTATCCTTTTTTACAGCATAAACTAGCATATTTAGTATGTTTCATAAAAGTAACATTGTTGGGCAAGATTGGCTTGTACTTATTTAATGGAGAAATGTTAAATGATGGTGAGTGTAGTTTTTGAAGCTACTCTATCAGATTAAGAAAATCTATAGTCTTATTTTCTATTTTTTATCATGAATAAATTTTGAATTGTTAAAAAGTGATTTTTCTGCATCTGTTCAAATGATCATGTATTTTTCACCATATTCTATCAATGTAGTGAATTACATTGTTCAATTTTCTACTGTTAAACCAACTGCACATAGCTAATACAATCCCAATTTGGGCATACTTAATTACCTTTTTAGAAAATATTTTGTTGGATTTTTACATTTTTTATAATGAGATTGGCCTACATTATTCATTTCTTATAATATTTCTGGCAGGTTTTGATTTCACCGACATGCTAGTCCCATAAAATAAGTTGGGGAGCAAACCCTCTATTTCTGTTCTCTGGAAGTTTACATAAACTGGTTTTATTTATTATTGAAATGATCAGCATAATTTTCTGGTGACACTAACTTGGCTGAGGATAATTTTGTTGTGTGGGAAGATTATTAATTGCTAATTTAATTTTTTTAATGATTAAAGGCCCACAAAAGTATATTTCTTCTTGAGGTTTTTTTTTGATAGGCCACATTTTTCTAGAGATTTATTTATTTTATGTAATGAATTGACATAAATTATTGACATAATTGTTCAAAATTACTGACATAAAATTTTTCATTATATCCACCTATTAAACAAATTTTTAATAGCATTTGTAGTGATGTCTCTCTAAAATGTTTGTTTTTTCATTTTCTTGATTAATATTGGCAGAGGTTTAGCAACTTTATTAATACAGAAATTTTTTCCATCGTATGTTTCTTTTTATTTCACTAATTTTTGTTCTTTTATTGTTTTTTTTCCACCTAATTTATTTGGATTTATTTTTTTTGTTTTGTTTTAAAATAGTTTTTCTAACTAATGTGTGCATTTATTACTATAAAGTTTCCTCTAATTACTGGTTTAGTTGCAACATACACATTTTGTTATAAAACGTTTTTCTTCTCTTCATATTTAACATATTATTATGATATTTTCTATGATTCATTGGTTATTTAGAAATGAATATCAATTTCTCAACATACAGAGATTTTAACTGTTCTAATTACAGTATTGACTTATAGCATAATTACGTTAAACTCAGAGAAAATACACATTCAGATCTTTATTTCTTTCAAAGGAAAGGTTGGTACAAGATATCTGGCACAGTATATGAACATTAAAGTTTTAATCAGATATCAAGATAATGTGAAATTAAGACAAGTGGGACAAATAGTCATATACAGATTTTCAAATAAGATATGCAAAATCTGTTCTGTGGATGCTTGAATCCCTTTATCTACTCTATAACATAAAAAAAAAAAATCAAAGTATAGAGAGAGACACATAGATACTATTTGAGAGGAAGTTGTCTTTGTAGAATACTTCTTTTGATTCCCATTCCCAATTTCCCACCATCAAGGAGCAAGTGTTGTGAGCTCTACAATTGCAAAGCAAAATGGCCTCATATCTGATTCACACCTGGAATATCAAGAGAATGAAAGGTTATTGCCTTCCTGCTTTGGTCTAGGATCAAGAGAATTATAACTGTGTTGAGTGTAAGCCTGTCCTGGCAGGGGTTGTTAGAGAGAAAAAGAGAGAGAGATTACTGTTTTTTGTGGGCCAAGTGGAGAGAGAATGAGAAGGCAGACTTAGAGTTCTGAGTCCTATTCCTTAGTGCTATGTAGAGTTGGACACTTTTCTATCATGAAACTCTGGATTAATGCAAGACTACTGATGCTTTGGAAGGAGTAACTGTGAGCTCCCAGAATAAGGAATCATCCTCATAAATCAAGGAGCTATGGAAGAGTGAGGCCCAAAACACACTTTTGTGGAACCCATGAAGACATACCATTCGGCAGTTAGCTTTAACTATCTGTCAGACTCTAGGCACAATTTATGGTGCCAGGTTAAATAACACATTTCAATTTTTTTACTGATCCCTCACCTTGTTCCCAATGTGGACGGTCAGAAAGATGCTGGAGAGAGAACAGAAAAGCAAAAAAATAAAAAAACATGTAAAATAAAAGTCACTTTGGGAAATTTTATTCCATAACAACATTAGTTACAGAAGAGAATTTTCAATTGTTTTGGGTTTTACATTCAAATTTTGTATTGATATACTCTGTACATTTAGTTGTCAACAGAACTATCCATTTATTAGACATTAGCAAAAAAGCCATGGGCTTCCAATATTTTCATCAAGGACAGGAAGTTAATATCCACCAAAAAATGTTAAAGAAATTGTAGGAAATAAAAATAAAGTAGAATTTTTATCTCATCTTATGAGTTGCGGTTTATACATTATTTAAATAATTTTCTAAGTATTATGCTTTATTAAGACTATGAAATGAGTAATAATCAGTACTATTAATTATAGAAATAGTTTTAAAAAGCATTCTTCTTTGTCTAAAATAAAGAAGAAATGGTGACTGGAATATGTCTTTAAAATTCTGAGATTGAGCTGGCAAGCCTAGTCAGTTGTAGAAAATTGCCCCAGAACCTTGTCCTTTTAAAATTCATTGAACCACAACAGACATGGTGATAGCTTTAAAAATTACACACCCAATACTTTGATGAAATTCTACAGATTCTATTTAATAGGTAAAGGGATTAACCCAATGCCCTCAGGTACTGAGCAGGGAGGTAAATGAGAGAATCAGATAGGATATAAATGCACAGGTTTCTAGGAGAGAGACCATTCCCCAATTTAAAGGGACACTTATTACTTGGGTTTAAATAAATGCTACCATAAGGAAATACGGGGTCCAGAGTTGCCAGACGAGCTGAAAATATGATTTTCTTCCTTTTTCTGTGTTACTGTTGTTGTTTTGTGAAATATTTTAAATACCATTTTCCTATAGTCATTAAACACTGTGGCTAAACAACACACACCTTCAGGGCATTGGGTTGTATGTCAGTTTGTCAACTTTGGAAGAAAGGTTATTGACTTCTTGTAACTTATCCCCATGTATTAAGTAATGGCAGAATAATAAACCAGTTGACAAATTTCAGTTTGCCACTTTCAATACTAAAAGTTTTCCTGCATGTCTAACTCAGATTTATAATATTACAGCCTCTCCATTTCCTTTCATGTTCATAATATTTATTAATGCTAGTCATTTAATCCTCTCTATATTCTCAGATTTGTCTAGTTCTTATCAGTTCTGTGGGAACCAGAAAAATTGTGTTTGGATTATCAAACACATCCTGACCCCACTTGAAACTCTGATAGGAATGCTGTTGCTGTTTCCCTAATCACTCTATTGTATTATTCAAGGTAGGTAATTTTCTTGAGAATCCAATAGGGTCTTCCAGTGTTAATAAAAACAAGAGAGAGATTAATAGTAGAATTGAAAGCAATCAATTAAGATCTTATCATGAGTAGGGAGTGAAGAGTATCTCCTTATGAAGCGGTAGTAAAAAAAAAAACAAAACTGGAATTTAAGCCTATGTGCCCAGGATGATTTCAGTGTTTCAACTAATATTTATCTTGGCAAATGTAGTTTCCTATTATCTTAAACTAGTACAAAGAAAAAAGAAAAAAAAAAAGAAGAAAAGAAAATACAGTGAATTAATACCAAAATGTTCCCTAAAAGCACCAGCACTTTTCTTGTAAGGTAAATATCTCTGGTTATCTTGGGGGTATGGAGCAGTAAAAACAGCTCAGACTAGGCAGGAAACTTGAATCTAGTCCAGGATTTCTCAGAGAACATGTTGATGAACCAATGTGTAAAAATTGTCTGTAGTAATTGCTGGAAACACAGTGGTTTTGGTTTTACTAAGAGGAGTCTTGGAGATCTCTGGAGATGAGCCCTGAGAAAATATATTTTTAACAGACACCTTAGGTGGTTCTTATGAGTAACAAATGTTAAGGGCTACTGGTTCATATCATGACGTGTGTGTCCTTGGGGTTTCCTCCCCTGATAATGAGCACAAATAACACAGTCCTGCTCAGTCCCCTGGGCAGTGGCAAAGATTCAGTGACATAACTGATCAGGAAAAATACTTTAAAAATGTACAATATTCTGCAAGTGGAATAAACGGAGAAATGAAGGGCAGACAAGAGATTTAATAAGAAGAAAGGACTCCACTGGGTACTGGGCCTGTAAGAGTGGCCGGAGCTACTATGAAAAATGCTCCTAAATTGTTAGAGAATTTAGTAATCTCTTCATCCTTGTATTGTTCTCTCTCCCCTTTTCATTCTTGATCTCTCCTATCAAAATCCTATCAATGAGAGGCTCTCAGGTTTTCCCATTCTCTATCACTATCTCAATTTATTTTAACCTCATTCTTACTTTCAATCTTCTTCTGGATGTCAACAAATCTCTAGCTCCAGCTCCGGCTCCACTCTCACTCTCACATCTCTCTTTTTTTTTTTTTTCTATGCCTCCCATTGCAAATGCTCTACAATTTATATACAAATAATACACATGGAAAATAAAATATAAGATGTCATTTGTTGGTGTGTACCCTGAGAAATGTCTCGCATGCCAGAGAATAGGCTTTTCACTTGCAAAGCAGATACTTTCCAACAGCCCTATTTAAAAATTCACCAGGGAAGTAAAGGTCAGGGAATAGAATTGAAATCTTGCTCTTGTGAACATGTCTATGAATACCAGGATGAAAATGAAGCAAGATAACTTGTGGTGAATTGTATAGAAATTGTTGGTTAAAGTAATATCATACAATTGTAGATCTGGAAGAAAATGTTAATGTGCTTTAGTTAAACCACACTCATTGTGTAGATGGGGAAATATTAAAGCCTTGAGAGGTTAAAAAATGTGCTTAGCTCAATCAAACTGCAACCTTGTGGCCCCTGGTAACTAAAACTAAGGACTCTTGGCTCAGGAGGTACACTCCGTACCATTGCACAGTGCTGGCTTATGACATCAGTCAGAGCTCAGTGAGAAAAAAAATCTCAGAACTCTGTTATATCACCAAATATATATATACATATATATGGGCCTAAAGTAGCCTTTTATGTAATATACTGGTAAACAGCATATGTATTGCAGAGGTTTTGTGTCTTTATTTGATGAAGTGAAAAAGCTGTTTATCCCATGACAACTGTCCAAAGGATATTTTGATTTATTGAGCAATGAAATTTTAAAAACCTGGGAATGACTGAATTATCGGATGCCTTTGATTCTAGACACAGTTAGAATAAAGTTAATTACTCAACATATTGAACATATTGAGGTAGAGAAGTGAAATCTGTAATCAATATGCTTTTATAATTGAATTTTCATAAGTTTACATTTTATTCGAGGGGGGTGAAAATTAGTCTGATCTAAATGGTTCAGGATTACCTGATAGTATATAGAACTATAGGATACCAATTTTATCTTGTGAGCAAGATGAAGGAATGAGTCAACAACTGTATTCAGATAATCACACCTTCCCAGTATTATAACACTGTCAACATAAACCAAATGCAGATATTTTCTACTACTTATAAGTTGGCAGATCAACTTCATAAAGCAAATCAAATAAGTCCTGCCAACTAAGAGAGCATCCCAAAATGACACAGCTTCTCCACTACACAGGCCAAGAATAATAATAATAATAATAATAATAATAATAATAATAATAATAATAAATACTGCCCCCATGTTACTGAAAACAAATACAGGAATGCCTTGAGTATTATTAACTCTGCCGCCTTTGAAAAAACACAGTTATCCAAATTAAAGCGAAAACTAGTTAGGTATCATGTATGTGTCCAAAGATAGGTTCTTGGGTCAGGGGCAGGGGAGATCATTAGAAATTGTCCTTGCTCCCAAGAGATTTATGTTTAGTTAGGTTGTAAAGGACCCTAATAATTTAAAGTGGTTGGCATCATTGTTATTTTTTTTCTTTTATTTTGCAAATCTTTAGTTTTAAACTTAATATAAACCTTGTATCCAAACAAATGAGGCTGTCAGATAAATGAACAAGAAAGAAGAAAAATAACAGAAAGCTTATTGATTCACATAACTGAATTACCCTAATTCTAATTATGTAATTACTATTAATGTCTTTAGTTAATTCTATGCAGTTAAAAAAGTGTCTTTTTAAAACTGAATTTGCAGAAAGATAGATAATTGGGGGGTGTCTCATAGGACAGAAGAGTTGTCACGATGACCTTGAGATGATGAATGCAAGGGTGGTCTCTGTACCCTAGGGAGAATATCTAAGAATTCAGTATTTGTGTCCTCACACTTGCTATATAGCCTAAGAGGACAATTTCACAGGTTCTGCCAAAAAATCATTTCTTTTCCCACTTCAGTTAAAAATAAATTCAATGTGTTACACAAATGTTTTTCTATGTTTCGTGTATGTAATTTTTATAACTAAGGCATTATTTTAACACATGGCAATTTGAATGTGTACCAGCTATAAAAAATATGTAAAAGAATTATGGCTAAAAGAGCAGTGGTGGGTTGATAGTTAAATTCCCAGTCATGAGGAAGAATTCTCAAATATATGAAATGTCTTCTTATTTATCTATTGATTCTGAGTTAAATGTTAGCATGCATATTAAAAACTCATATTTTAATAGTAATTTATAACTTACACAGCATCTAAAATAGGTTTTCTGATTTTCATAGAATACCAATAATGTGTCAACAAATAATTTTCTCATTTTTAGATAAACTGAGGCTGAGAAATATTTAATGTCTTGACCACTTTGGGCATAGTAAGGAGCTAGAATCAAAGCTCATTTTCACATTAAGATTTAGGTTCTTTCCACTACCATATTCCTTCAGATTAAGAAATGCTTAATTCTTTAAGACAGGTAATAATATTTGAGGGTGCTAACAACCCTCAGACTAGAAAGTGAGAATTCTCATTAAGTAAAAACACGATTTTGCTCATTAACTTGAGTGATTAGTTTGCACGGCAAATTAAATCACAAATCTGAAAGAAATTCTAGAGAATATACCAGTCTGTATATATCAAATTGTGCCTGTATATATTGTGATTAAGAATATAACTTAGCAATCATCTTTCTAGTATTCTCTCAATTTTATTGTGAAAAATTTTCATGTGCTGTTTTTCAATTTGTGAGAATTAACGTTGTAATCATTTAAACATTGTTATTTCTGAATTGGAATCAACTAGGAAAGAAACAAAGCAGTTTATCTAAAGGATGATATATAATAAAGGATGGAACTTTATATTCTAAAACTCAGAAAAACTTAGTGAGGTGCCACACATCAAACATGCTACTGAAATACACATTATTTCATGTGATTGTCTCATTATCCCTATGAGATAGAAACTGTACTCACACCATTTTACAGCTAAGAAGGCTGTAAATAACTTGCCCAAGTACACACAAAGAGTAAATGGCAGAGATGGAATTTGAACCCAGACGGTCTGGCTCCAGGAGAATTATAAATGTGACACTAACTATTAATTTCAATAGCTATTAATTTACTAATAAGTATTCTTTTTAGCTTCTTCCCTTCTCCTTCAAGTTCCACATTAGCTGCACTGAGATTAATAATAGAGCCAAGCACTTTTTTTTTCCAGCCAACATAACAATAGGTAGGTACGCAAATGCCAAAAACTCCTTTCAACCTAACCCCTAAGAATTCATTGAATTCAAGACTTTAAGATTATTATAACTGAGTATAAATTCATTCATAGCTCTGCAGTTTTAGTCGTTGGTTTGGAGGCACTAAAGATGCTATGAGAGGTATCAGTGGCTTCTGAATTACTCAAGTGGCAAATCTCTATTCTTTTTAATCAGAAAAAAAAAAACTCAACTCATTGCAGTTTCATTACATTGGAAGGTAGTAGAATATAGGGGACAATTTTGAAGAGCAACATCTTTTGGTTTAATTGTAAGCTATGTCACCCTAAGATAACTATATTATCTCAAAACCTCTGTTTTCTTATCAGTAAATAAGAATGATAAAACTGACCTTGAAATGTGATAGAAGTAATGTGTGTAAAGTGCCAGACCGAATAAATGGTAGATGTCAGTTGATGTTATAACAATACTTATTTGGGTTAACTTGAACCAAAACTAGTGGTGGTCTCCTGTCTCTGATTTTTGGCACAACTAATTTAGGTTTAGGTTAAAATATGACTGATGAAACAGATTAAAAAGCAGTTCACATTTTGGATTAGTAGAACATCAAGAATTAAATCAATGACATTGAAATTTTTGGCTATTAACATCACAATATAATTTATTACTGACAGAATACAAACAGATAAATGATTACCTTAGAAGAGGACCTGCTTAGAATATTCTTTAACTTATGCAACAAAAGATTGATCAAAGCTTTTTAGATTTTTTTTAAGCAAAGAGGAGGAAAGATAGTGCATATTAATTATAGTGTAAGCAAAATTATAACTAATCTATACCTAGATATACATTGTCATCCAAATCAATATTCCATTAAGAAAAATAATAGTCTTGGGTTTCTCCAGAAAGCAGAACCTAAGGAGAGCTTACGTGCAGACAGTTTAGATAGAAAAATAATCTCGGGGAAAGGAGTAGATGACTAAAACGGTGAAACTGGAGCAGGAACAGAAAAGAAAAGCATGTATTCCCTGGCCCCATTCCACCTTTGGGCAAGGGCTGTCCCATAGAGCGCTAATGCTCCTGCACCTCTTTCTTACACATACACCAGTGCCAGGTGGGTTTCTGCAGATGGAACATACAGAATAACAGCAGACAGAAAAGCGAGGGAAATGCATTCATGTGAGGCAAGGTGCAGCCAGATTATACCTGTGCATAGTAGGTTGCCATAACAATGGCTGGACTAAACATGGCCAGAGAGAATACAGGGAAAAACACAGCAGGTGTCTAATACGCATATGGTGGTTGCTTCTATTTAGAAACTAATTATGATTATGAATGTATCATTCTATAAGACCTAAAATTTCTGTTCAAGTTTAGAAAATGATTATTTTTATAGTTGCCTGAAATTTGGGTACCATAGAGTGGCCTTTCTAGATATAATTGACGCCACTAATGTTTCCCGTCCAGATGCTGATATGAGTAATGGTACAAAAAGGATCTTGTTGTCTAACTAAAAGTTGTCTCACTTTTCTAACACCCGACAGGCATTATGATCTTGCTTGATAGAGTTATAATGACCCACAGGAATTTTGTAACAGGAAAAGAAATACCACATAGGAATTGAAGGTCCCTTAGAGTAAATTCCTGCTTTAACATTCACTGTTTAGAAATGTGCATCTCAAATTGTTCTCAAAGATAAAGAGGAAGTTGGAAAGTGATGACTAAGAAAAAAAATATGTTACTTGGATTAGATAATCATTTACAAAGTAAAATATTTACCTGAAGATTGAAATGTAACTTCATAAATGAAAAGGAAATGGTAGGTAATTATATAGTAAATTAAAAGTTTTCTGAGACCCTCATATGTTCACCATTTCTTCTCATCTGAATAAGATTGCTGGAGAATGTGCTGGTGAGAACTGTTACGAATCTCTTGAAAGTAGGAATTCTAGAAAGATCACTTTTATTTTTAAGTAGAGACCATTCCCCCCTGCACCTACCCACCCCCCCCCCAAAAAAAAGAAAGAATGCTAAACAAATGGATTAAGAACTGAATACTTTTTCCATTGGATTTATTCTCATATCGGTTAACTCTTCCTATAATAGATGTCTCATTTCAGGTAAGGTCTGTTGATAGTAATTAAGCTAAACAGAATAATAGGTAAAATGATCTGCTGTAAAGCAACTCATATGTTACCTAAAATAAGACATCAATTAATGATATGCAGTATTTATTTAACTTTCTTCTAACTTCTCTTTTTAGAAAGCCATTTTGTATTTTTGATAAGTTGATTTAGAAAAAGATTTCTTATTGAGTATTTTAAATTCTGAAAATACTACAGAAGTATTTGATACTCAAAAAAAAAGGGGGGGTCAATTTCTATTTAGATATTCTTCCGCCCATTGATTATAGATGCAGTAGCTTCTTTTTCTGGATTTGTTATAAATTGATATCTTCTGGGATTAAGATGTCCATTTATCCTTATCATCTCTCCTGCTGGAGTTTGGGAAATTGGCTTCTTTTGATAAGAAGCCTCTTTCCTTATATTTGGTACCTACTTTCATAGCCAAGAATCAAGATAATCTACTTGTATCTAAGTTCTGTGATTCATACCTAATTATAACCTTTTCATAAGGATAAGGTAGTAAACTGATGAGACATTGTCATTGGAAGAAATTATAAACACAAAAATAGGAAAACAGCAATATTATTCATATGCATTCATTTAGCTATTTGTGCCCGTATGTATTTAGGACTGTTAGTACACAAACTATAATAAATATGGCCCCTACTGTCTCAGTTCTTATTTTCTGGTAAAGGAGATGAGATCTGCACACAAATACTATGACAGAAATGTAAAATAAGTGACATAAGAGTTAGAAATACCAACATCCAGAAGAGAAATGAACTGCTCCTCTATGTTGTTAACTTACAATGAGCATGACTAAGAATTCTTGGAATTCCAGAGTAAAGGAAACTCACTCCCTCACCATCATCTCCAGCTCCAGAGATGTTCTAACTGCTCGCCAGATAATTTCAATTTAGCATTGGGCATCTCTATTTGAAAGTCTTATTAGGATCAAACTCACCATGTCCCAAATCACATATAACATTTGTTCCTAAACTATTTCCACCAATCCTTCCCTACCTCTGCTCTCAAGTCATTTATAGTATTAAAATAACCCTCTGTGTACATCTCAGTCACTTTCTCCTTCATTGCCAATCAATGACATGGCAAATCACATTTCTACTTCCTTAAAACACTTCCCCAATAACTTCTTTTTATTTTATTGACAGACTTTTAGACTTGCTATAATATTTGAACTATTTTCTTTAAACTTTACCTTTTTTTCGCTGCAATAGTCTAATCTATATCACGCTGACAGATTATGTTCCCAATCCATAGCCCCAGTCATATTATTCCATACTCAAACACATTTAGAGGCTCTAAACTAATTAATTATATGAGTCAATATTTCTCATTCTGGTATTCAACATATCCTGAGACTATATTTCCAACTTTATTTCCTGGCACCTATCTATGCCTAACTATTCCTAGGAAATTATATCCATCTGAAACCTCCTCATTTTCAAGCTTCAGAGTTTATCATAATTTCTACTTTTATATGAATACTTTCTAATGTCCCTATACCCAAAACAAAGCTAGTTGTGGATTTTCATATCATTCTTTACTTATCAGTTAAAACCTATAGTATAATTGAACTTATAATTTCTCTGTCCCTCACTTGTAAGGCAACGGCCAAGTCTTATTGATCTCTATAAACATATGATATTTCACATAGTGTCTGTCTTACCATGTGTTCAACCTATTTTTTCATGAAATTGAATATTCAATTACAAACCAATGAATTTCTACAAGCAATTAAATTATTCTTCAAATACCGATAAAGTTATGTTTGTTCTGGTTTGCAAATGCCTAAAACATGTTAATATTTCCTAAATTAACAAAAAATTCAAAAAGCAAATGGTGCTTGAAGAGTAAATTGCTTCCAGGGCCTCCTTTTCTGGGAATCCCTTTTCATTTAACTTTTCTCAGCCCCAACAGTCAAAAGATCATTAATTTAGAGTTAAAAACCAAGGAAGCTTAAAAGCCACTGTAGGGGTCTATTTAGTTTGCAATATAATTTAGAAAACCACTGGAAAGAATGACAGTTTCGTTTTAGGAATCTCCCATACATATCTCAATAGAACAGCTTTTCAGATTGGAGGGTGTAAAATATTATACCACCAACCAAGTAATAGAAAGCCACTCATTGTCATATAGAAAGATTCCCTTGATTTTCACCAAAGACTGTGTTGTATTTAAGTCTCAGACTGACTAAAAACATCAAAAAGTCGTTAGTTTCTCTACAAGATTATTATTTAGGAATAAATTTCTATGCGAAAATATATGGATCTTCTTGACAACTCATAGGTTTAAGACATGAAATGCCTCCCTCTCCACCCCCAAGTAATCCTGCTGATGAAATATGTTAAGCATTCTAAGTTTGGGGAACATATAAAGCTTTGAAATCAATGTGTTTCCGGTACAGGGGATTAGGGAAAGAACTTAATAAATCAGCTTAGGAAATGCTTCATTTCCTGCACTGTATCTGGGAAGGAAAACATAAAACTGACGGAGCCAGGTGCAATGAAATCATACACGTGGATGGGAAAATTTCTTCCAGTTCCTTCTGGGCACCACTCCGTTGGTCAATGTATGTTCCCAAGCTAGAGCTTCTTTTTCTGAGATAAATGGAATGTTTTTTACAGACACTTGCCTGAAGTTAATGGATACTTGTTAGTAGAAGTTGAAGAACATAGTCATTATGTAACTGTTGTCTCTGCTCTAATGGGAAATTATCCTACTTGGATTAACAGTTCCTTAGGAAGAAG
The DNA here is from genome assembly GCA_030015415.1 of Cynopterus sphinx. NCBI lineage: Eukaryota > Metazoa > Chordata > Mammalia > Chiroptera > Pteropodidae > Cynopterus > Cynopterus sphinx. The sequence continues at coordinate 124,414,177 of CM057382.1, forward strand.
ACACCATTAACAGAGAGGTTGGGCTCATTACCAGAAGCTAAAGAAGGCTGGTATTTTCCCAAAATGACCATAAAAAATTCTGCCAGGTTCTCTTTGGGTTGTCCTTTACTTTTCTGTCTTCCTTATGGCCAGCTTTCACAAGCAACTTCTGTTGGTTCTATTCTACTCTGCTTTCAGAAAGATATGTAATCCACTCAGAGTTGAACAATATGCCAGGAAAGTCATGTCCTTACTGTTGCTTGCAGACCTGAAATGGCAAGCAGCCTAACCCAGACTTTCAGAATTTGTATTGACATGACACCTGTTTGTGAGCAGTGTTTCTCATGGCATTGCAATTCTTATCAATTTTTCTCATGCATACTGAAGAGCTACCTGTAAGCTACTACATTGATTTCTCTGACACTTTATAAATATTCTTTATTTTAAAAAATCAGATTTTTAGAAACTCTTCTAAGTTAAATTTTAGGTTCTTGATATCTACGGCAACTTAACCCTGAAAGCTTCAAGATGCATAGTAAACAATCATCTGTTATTTTGAAGTATTTGGCACTTACATATATATCTGAGAAATTAATGATAAATGTTTTTTCAAGAGGTGTTTTTTTCCCCTACATTATCACTGGAAGTTAGAATTTTGCAGGAAGCAAACTTTTGAAAAAAGCACAAGCAACATAAAATTAGAATGAAGTATTTTTTTCCACTGCTCCTCAGAGTCAGAATCAATCTTTTCCAATCGTGTTATATTATGATAGTTTGTACTTTGGTTTTAGCATTTATTAAGTCTGTCTTGTATTAGAATTACATGCTTATTTCTTTCAATAATACATTTACCACTATGGACAAGGACAATGTCTTGCTTATTTTGTATTCCTTTCATTGCTGAGACCCTGGTATGAGACTAACAAATATTGATTAAATTTAATTGCTTACTATGAATTCTTCAGGAAGGGTTAAAAGTCAAATGTAATCATTTCTTGCAACCGGTCATTAATATAGTCATGGGTTAATCTTTTATCGAGTTCCAGAACCTGCTGTCAGTGGGTAGCGTTTTATGTCTATAATTCTCTGAAATATATTACAAAATGTTATATGTAGCTATGTGCATATTTCTGGAGCAAACATCTATAAACTTTAATCAAATGGCTCTCCTCTTTACGCACCCCACCCCCAATATATTAAGATTTAGTTACCTATGCAGCCTTACTCAACCTCTCAATTTATCAAAGCTCACATATAATTGGGACATCTACAGTGCAATATTTCCAATTACAGACTTTCACTCATACATGATGATCTTGTTATTTTTAGACTTAGGACTGAAAATTGCACATTTTAAACGAGCATTTAATCCTTAGATTTTATTCTCTAAAAAAGGTCTTGTATATCACCAGTACCTTTATGATGCCATCAACTATACTTCAAGGCTTGCCGCACCAGCAAACACTTCCCTCCAGTGAAAACAAACATCCTTTCTGTGGAACCTTCTCTGTGCACTTCTAGTCAACACCCACACACTCTGCTCAGCAAATGAATTGCTGCTTCTGAGTTTCAGAGGAAACTCCCGGAAGGTAAACTGAGGCTAACAGGCTCTTGCCAGTGAGAGCTGGCCCACACCATCAGAGGAATAAGAGAAAACAGTACCTTTACTGCTACAAAGGCTGGACAGAAGACAAAGGATGGTCACTTGAAGAAATTTCATGGTGCCCAAGGATCTCCGCAGTGGCTTCTCACTCCAGAGTCAGACAGGGACAATTCCCTTTCAGTCTGGCAGGACCTTATTAGCAAATGGAAAAGGTGTGCTGAATGGGAACAGTCACTGCCCATTCCTACTTATTTCGGGGGTTCTGATAAAGAACGGGAGGAAATACACACACTCCCTTTGGGAGTTCAGCAGAGAGGAGATTTATTGTTTCAGTCTCTTACAGGAACTTTTTTTTTTTTTCCTCTCTTCCCTTGGCAGCCACTTGTGTTTTTGTTACTACATTATTTTGTTCTTCTTCAACAAAAAGGTCAGGGTGGGTTTTGAACAGAAACAGATCTTTCTTGAGAATGGCTCATACAGCTTTCTAACTTTGTTTTGAAAGTGCATTTTGGAGTAGTTATTAGGGGTGATTCAGTGTGCATAAAGAGCCTTGACTGCCTGAGGGTTAAATTTTAGAGTAAAATCCATAAGGAGTCGACTTTTCTTCTCTCTTTCCAACTTAAAAGCAAGATTAACAAAGACCACCTTCTGGATATGAGTGTAAAAGCTTATTAAATAAATCATGCTCTGCTCTTAAGTATGCAAAGGGACTTCTCAGAGATGTCCAGGGAGGTTTTTTGGAATATTTTTAACAGAATTGAATAAAGACGTGTGAATGTTCACTGCTCATTCTGGTTTTTATTGGTGGAATCTGATGTAGAGGAAAGAGAATTTACTTATAATACTCCATAGATTCTCTTCTCTAGAAAATGCAAGTGGCATGGCGCTGGGTTAGAATGTTCTCACAACAAATCAATGAGGTTGAGAGAGAGAAATTTTTCAAACCAGAATGCCAACCAGGCAAGATACTCTCTCTCTATCAGGGGTCACTTTGCTATTAGCAGCAATTGATTAAAATGTGATAACACAGCTACAATCCTGACTATAATCCCTGTGGATGCGAAGTAACTCTCCACTTTTCCTCAGCTACAGCCAGCACATCTAATCTTAGCCAATCAGCCTTTTATATACCTTAGGCATGAAACCTCCTGGACAAAAGAGTGTCAGTGGATTCATTCATCTGCTGCACCAAAAAAGAAGAAAAGAAAAAGAAAAGAAAAAAAAAGAGAGAGAGAAAAAGACTATTCCAAAATCACACTTTCCTTCTTAATAAGAAAGATGCACATTTCATGACTGCAACATGCTGGGAAGGATTCATTACAAGAGTGGTTAGAGCAAGTCAATTCATCTAAACACCCCAGAACACTAGCTTCTTTCATCCTGTTATGTCAAGTCTCAGAAGATCCTCCAAGTTTTGCTTTTATGCATAAGCAAACTTAATTTTTCCCTTTTTTCTAATTAATTTTCTAAAGCAGACCACCTTTGGAGTTATTACTTTATTTGGCATGTCTTGGAGAGTATAAAGATAGAAATGTAGGTGAATAAATGTCACATGCACATTCTAGAAATTAATTGGGGTGTGGCTATGAATTCACAGTTTAGCACTCACATTGCCTCACTTCCTGCTTCTTACTCTGGTCTAACTCTGGAATTTTCAGCATACACAGTTAGCACTATGTTGGTCACTATCGTTGCTACAGGGATTCAATTGTATTTTGATTTCTCAGCCCTGAATGCTAGGCTTTTCCATGAAAAAAAAAACCTAGATACTTAATTCCAAGAATGCTTGATAATAGAATATTTTGTCTATTTAAAAGGCAGGAATTGTAGATGAAAACATGAAAATTAAAATTAAGAAAATGTATTTTTAAATGACTAGGCAAAAAATTGAGAAAAAAATACGGTGGTTCAGCTTTGTCTTAATAGATCAGAACGTATTCATTGAAATAGTGGTTATTGCCACTGGAAAAAACAGATTAATGGTATAAATAGAAAATACAGACACAGAAATATAGATATAAATATATAGACATAGATATAAATATATTTGCTGATATGTATGTTTTTGTGTAGAAAGATATTAGATATACAGTAAGTGTGGTGAGTATATTATTTAATAAGTGATTTTTGATAAGTTAACCATCTTAAAAAAATTAGAATTATGCCTCTGTTTTACATTAAATGCCACAATACATTTCTTATATGTTAAAGAGTACATAAAAAAGACTTGATCTGTTTCCTTACATAACAATTAAAAGATTTTGGCTTAACACACCATAAAATGAAAAGGCAAATAAATAAAAAACTTGTAAAAACTAATACCCAATAAAGATTTAGTATTCTTAATATGTGAGGACCTCTTGCTAATCAACAATAAAACAATGACTGCAAATGAAAAAGAGACAAAAGAATATTATAAAAGGAGGAACAGAAGGCCAATAAAATAAAAAATATTTTCATCTCATTAAAAATCAAAGAAATGAATATTTAAGAACTGAGATATATTTTTTGCCTTTTAAATATAATTACGTATGTTTTCTGACAACATCCAGTTTTGATGAATGCTGAAGGGTGGTTACTATCTTATTCTTGGGGCATGACCATTCTGGGTTGTGACTTGGCAATATGCATCAAACCCCTTAAATAACCATACCCTTTGGAACTTGTTCATGTCCAATGGTGTTAATTATTAAGAATAAGATGAAATATTATTCTACCACAAAATAGTATTAAAAAAATTTTTTACACATGTTGAAATATATTCATGATACTTTATTGTATATGTACATATGTATTTAATATATATTAAATATATTTATATATTTCACAATATATTACATAATTAGTATATATTAATAATATTAAATAATATAATTAACAATGATTAAGATATTGTATTATAGTATTAATATTATATATCAATATTAATGTTATTAAAGTTTATAAACATATATTAATATATATATATAGAGAGAGGGAGAATAAAACCTGAAATGTTTACAGTGTTTATCTCCTGATAGTGACTTGTGAGTGGTTTTTTAAATCGTATTTTTATTTAATTTTCCTAAAAAAATTTTCTTGAGTGAACACATCAGTAAATACATGATTTAAGAACACTTAATAAAAGGAAATATGTGAATTGAACTAAACCATCCTAACTGGAGAGATGGAAAGATGTTTTTGTTTTTGTTTTATCACAATTTGTTTTCTGTATTCTTGTCTAATCTGAAAGATAAGCTGTTGTGAGTTCACATACAAGCAATTCTAGAAGCCTTTCCAAGTACATATTAGGTTTGTCATTGACATCCTTGACACTGAAGAAATTGTACAACGAAGACTTCAACACTGATAAATTTATGTTGACTCTCATAGTGCAGAGATTTATTCAACTGGCACCATTATTAAGCCCCAAATTAAACTTTCTTTCTATACTTGCCTTTCTCCTCTCTGCCAGCTTGTTACTGAATAAAATTGTCTAACATGGTAAGGAATGCCAAAAGGTGGTCTCATGAACTGACAAAAGTGCAAATCTGGTTCAAATCCTGACTTCTTCTCATCATCTATATGACTTGACTGAGTACTTGGCCTTTTTATGCTTTGGTTTCCCTGTGAAAAAATTAGGACAATCACTATGGCAACTTCAAATATTGTTTAGAGAGATTCCAGAAAGTCTTCTAAAAGTGTATATTAAAACAAAGGAACATTTAAACTTAACCTTCTAGAATCTTTATGTTAAAAGAAATTGTCTTGGTTCAGTGGTATGTTTTCAGGTATGTTAGGGTTTTATATAAATTGTCTCATTCCAGAATGATTAACCAATTTCCTAAGAAATATTCAGATGATGAGAGCCCCAAAATATTGTTGAGAACAGATTAAACAGACTTCCAACACTTCTTTCAGGAATGTATTTTATATTCCACTTTCAGGTACTTTAAATATCAAATACTGTCTTCAGTGGAGATGGAATTTAATGGCCTATTTTTGTTATTTGTCTTTCTGAAATGGGAATTGAGGAATCTCCTGAAAGCACTGAAACAGAGCTAAAGACAGATATTTAGGGTCCATGGTGCCAAAGATCTTAAGTCTCCCTCCTGCAGAACCAAAGTGGATAACGTGAACAGTGGGTGAACCCAGTCATTTGGCTAAACTTGCTATATTTCTGTTAATCAATTCCCCCTGGCCTAGGGCCAGTGCTATTTCATTATTGCTCAGATCTAAATAAAACATGGCAGCTAATTCTGAATATTCAAAAGAGTTTATATTTCATATTCCCCAAAGGTCTATCAAGATTTTACTCTTCACCACATAAAGATGATTTTTTCATCTCCTACCAATTCCCTGACTTAGTAGAGATTGATCTCTTAAGTCTCTTGATATGTAAAGACATAAATATGGGAAAATCATAAATGTATAGTAGCTCAGAGATGAGATATACAAAAAGTTAATTTAGTACAAATTCTTACTTAGCATTATTTGTCAGGAATCTCCCTGACACATGCTGAATGAGCCTGCATGTCAACTATTAAAATGATTGGACCTTATTCTACTGTGAGGCAGTCTATTCTCCTATTGGAAGTCTCCTTGTTGAAAAATTCAAAAGCCATTTCTTCATCTGCCTTAAGAAGCTCTGGAAATCACTGTAATAAATTGATTTTTCGTGTACAAAACTAAACTATTAATCATGTAGATCATATAAATAAGAAAATGAGATTTTTCCAAGAACTTTTGGGGAATAAGATGGTATATAATTCATTTCATTAAACCTAATGAAGCACAAGTTTGATTACTTCTTTTGAAATCTGGGATATGTAAATAAGCTAAAAAATAAGCAAGTATAAAGTTCTTCAATAGTTTATACAACTTTCCATTTAGCTAAACTGTCCAAGATTTCTGCTCAGATGTCTCATTTTTGATGTGTTAGAAATAGTATCTTGGGGAAATATTTTTTTCTTATGTCAAATGACACCTATTAAAAGTTAACTGAGTGTGCAGTATATGCCCAGGATTTTTTTTACAGATATGTTTATACAAAATTGTGATATATAAGTGAATGACATCTGAGAGCCTTTACTTTTGACTCTATACATGCTTCACTAATTCGCTAATTTTGCTTTACTAATTTACGTATTTAGAGTTTACTCCTTTTTTTCCTCTCATTTTGTTCTTATTCTCAGTTTCTCGAACCCCTTTTTGTGTTTTTCATCTCTGTGTCCATTTCATAATACTCAAAAGAATCTTTTGCAGGACCAGATCTGAAACAATTTAAAAGCATGATGAGGTGATTTATTTACATCTCCCTTCCAAACTCCAGATGAACGGAAGTTGAAGTTAATTCTCTAAAAACTGTTGATTTTTTTTCTCCTTTTTTTCCAAATAAAGGAAAGCAACTGCAGGCACAGCTGTCTGGTATTCATAGAAGCATATAAACTTAAACGTTAGAAGTGAAGTGTCTGTACTGGCTCATTTCTCTTAATAAACCACTCTACTCATAATTCCAAGAAAGAATTACTAATGGCTCCTGGGCTATGCTGCAGGTATTCAAGAATCTACTGCTTGCTCTTTGTCTACATTTTATTCCCATTCTTCTTTAGTCATTCCTTTCCAGGATTCTGACTTTTAGCCTACTCTATGCCTCTACCTACTGGTGTTTTAGTTTGATTTTCCATTGGATGCTTTATCTCAGATCAACATTCTGCTAACCTGTGGAGAGATTTCCCAGATGATGATGTTCTACATCCTCTACCCCGGCTCTTGTCAGAGATGGCTGAGATTTTTAGCCAAAGACTTTTACTGCTTTACAGAATGTTTAGCTCCTTATATGAGATACATTTATGTGGCTAGTTCTGGCCAGAGGCTTTAAACAAAAGCAGTATGTATCCCTTCTGGGACAATACATAAAAGAGCCCTAAGTTTTTTATTCCCTTTCCACGCCAACCTTTGAAACTATGTTTTCACGATGGTGCAGTCTGGGTCTCTGAGTAACTGTGTGGAACAGAGCCCTTCACCTCCAGTCCTATAGATCTGTTGTGAATTTGCATGAGCAACACATAAACATTTATCGTCTTAAACCACTGAGATTTCAAGTTTATGTTGTCACGTAAGCCTATCCTGCCCAGTAGAGGATGTTAATATTTTCTCTTGAAAATCTTGATTTGATAGAGTTAAAACTAAATTGGTTTACTTTTCAAACATCATTAGCCTCCCACACTAAATAGTAAACTCCTTGATGGCAGACCATTTGCCTGTTTATCTATCCTCATAGTTTAGCACAGCGCCTGACACAAAATAATTAAATTTTTATATCAACTAGTTTGATCTCTCAGCTCTGATCCTAACCTTTTAGAAAGGTCTTATAATGATACCTATTTCCTTCCCATTCACCTACTCCATTTTTTTCTTCAGTAATAAAATGTAGTGGAAGCCTTAGTGATCTAATTGAAGGCTCACTGATTGGTCCAGGAGGTGGGTACAGAGGCAGGAGGTCCAGGGAGGTTCTTGGAGAACAAGTAGCATTTCTCACTTTATTGGGAGGCATTAATATAACATGAGAACTTTGGCTTTGGGGCAAACAGTCTTAGTTCTGTCATTTTTCTATGTGACTAAGAGCAAATTAATAAAGCCCTTTAATTCTCTATTTACATCTTTAAAATGGAGAAAATAAATAATTTTCTAATGGAGCTGTTGAAATAATACATGAGATTCATATATTCAAATTACTGAAGCAGTTGACACTCCTCAATTTCATCCAGTTCGGTTAAATGACATTACAATAGAAACATAATTTATAATTACTTTTTTTTTTAAATCTTAGTTTACTCATCTACAAAATAACAATAATAGTTTTTGGTTCTAAACTACCAAGCTGCTAGTATTGTTTCAAAAAGTAAGTATAATTTGAATGGAAGTATTCTAATATCTATTAATTTCTATATTCAGATAAGATTTTTTTAAGTTTTCTGAAAATTAAGATTATGTATTATTAAGTAATACAAATTGTTTTATAATTAGGGCGTTAATAATTAAGAGCATGGCCATTATTAAAGGCCTAGTCTTCTTGCCAGATGCAAAATATAAGTAATTGTTGTATTAAGCTTTTCAGAATAAATCATTTCAATTTCATCACCAACTGGAATTGTTTATAAGTGTTTTCAACTTTATTAAACTAGCACTGGCTTTGTATTTTCTCACCCTGTGTAACTAAACACAAAAAAATCTTCAATGAACAAGAAAACTGGGAACCACTTGACCAGTCCTTCCAAAACCAGGCTTTGGTCAAAGTAAGTGATATAGCAATAGCTTTCACAGAAGGGTGAGGGCTGTAGCTGAGCACATTTCCAATCGAGAAATCCAAATTTTCTGTCTTAAAAGGTTTGGATTCTGATATCTGAAACTAACCTGCCACTATATCACTGGCAGTTTTGCCCATCTTTATCTATGAATCTTAATATTAGAATCACTGTATGGAGTTTTTTAGAAACATATTTTTAGACCTCACCTATACAATTAATATTTAGGAAGTCCGGGGTGGGTACCAGGCACACACTATATATACACAGATATATATAGTGATTCAGCTAATAATTACCAATTAGATCATTATTAAAAATCTGTGTGCTTGCTACTACTTAAAAGGAAGCAACTGTATTTTCTGGTTCTTACTCTCAGCATCCATTCCAAAAGTCTTTATTTTAATATTCTATATATCTTTCTAATTGACTACTATCAAGCCTTCTCAATATCAGTATAATGAAAATTTCAAAAGCAATAACGGTATTTTAAAAACTCACTTTTACAGAATTTTTACTGCTTTAAATTAAAATAAAAAATTTCATTTATATTGTCAAACTCATTGATAATTAAACCTGGCCTGATCTTTTCAAGTGGCAATGAGTCCAGTCTATGGAGAGACTAATTCGTTTTTATGATTTTGAGCCCTGAAATCCCAAATATTCTAAATTTCCTTGAACAATCATTTATAAATCCTCTTTTGAATCTCCTATTTGCATCCTGATTTATAGAACAAGAATAAAATACCTCCATTTCTTGAGATAATAGTTATATTCCAAGCAGTTTTAGGATTTTTCCTTTCCGTTTGGCTGAGGTAGACACTCAAATTTGAGACATGGTGGCTAAGGTGTGATCCCATTAGGATGGCATTTTGTCTAATCAGAATTAATTATAACATGTTTTATTTCATGCTGTCTAAATAATCTTCTAATTATAAGTTTGCCACCTAAGTAGAATTATTCTCTTGGAAAAACAAAACAAACAAACACCCATGCTTACCCATAAGGCAAGTGTCTCAGCTCCTTAGCAGTAATTATATTCTATATACATTTATAAATTAGCATTCATGTTTTTATTTGACCAATTTCTTGAAAATGACTGGTTGGGTTTAATTCTCCAGGTCTGATAAATTTGAGTTTCTGGGTCTACAAAACTGAAAGCCAGATGCTGATCTTCTGTGACCTAACCAAGTCATTCCTCTATGAAAACTCTCCATGAGTGCACTGGAAGACATCTTTATTTTTATTGTTGTTGTTCCTGTCATAACAAGGACTTCCTGAGTTTCCTTATCCACTGCACTATATGGAACGTATTGCTTTCTTTTCTTCATTTTCCCTCAAAACTATTTTAAACTTCAAGAATGGCTCTCTGAACCTTGAATTTTAGAATGTGAAAAATTTCACATTTCTCTTTAAAATTACTTTCCTGTTATTATAAACTCTGACAGTAGTTTATTTTTATTTCTTGAGGTACTGTATCATTAAAACTCTGATTTGTTGTTATTTATTTCTAAAGAAAGATGGTTTTGCTTTATGCTCTTGTTAACAACTACAAATAAATTTGGTTAAAACTTACTATATGTTGTAAAGAGGTCTAAATAATAAGTGTACCATTGTAATAATACCCACAGCCCTATGCAATAGGTAACTACTTCTTGAATTACAAACAAATGATTTATTCTGAAATTTCTCCTTGCATCCTCCCCCTTCTTAATTCAAAGAATGAGAAGATCCCCAAATCTCCATAGTTGATGCTTGTCTTGAACTGCGCAGCTCTGAATTTCTAACACTGATTTGAACACTAATTTGATTTTTAAATAATTTATGCCAAATTTCTATAGTAGGCTAGACACAATTGATCATAATGGCTACTTTGACTCACTGTATGCTTGCTTTCTATTAAGTATAATTTTTGGAAGAAATTTATAGTTTATCAGGGAGAAGTCAAGAAAGGAAACTCTTAAATGAATCATTTAGAAAGATATCTGATAATTATTGAAAATATCAAGATTTAGCCACCTCGATTTCTTGTCCCAGTGCCCAATGTTAACTTCTGACAATCTTAATTAAATATGTAAAAAAACAATTTAACTAATTATAGCTGATTACAAAAATAAAACAAAGTAGCAGAAACTACAAAGAACTTTTAGATGTGGAAAGACAAGAAAGAGAAAATACTCAATGTATAAATATTAGCTGTTGGCTCTAACCCAATATGATGTTAACCTGAGTATTAGTCATCAAGAGTTCTGGTTTGTCAACCTGAGCTTGGAAATTCTGTAACACAGTGCTTCTCAAGTGTAATTGTGGGCAACGAGCATAAATATCACCAGGGGTGCTTGTTTAAAAATAATAGATTTTAAGTCTGGACTAGATAGTCAAAGTCTCTAAAGACAAGACCCCAAAAATGTACTCTTGGGAGGTTCATGCATGTAATTCTTATGCCTGCTAAAGTTTTGGAAGCACAGCTACAGTTTTTTTTTTTTAATTGTTTGTGTTTGTTTTTGGTTTTCCTAGGACTTGCTAAATGTGAACTCTATGTGGAACCTGGGATCTGTCAATCAGCAGCTAAGAAAACCAACCCCTTTGTATTTGGTGAGAATCAACCTGGCTTTCCCAAAGATATTTAATCCATATTGGATGTTTGAGGTCAGCTTCAAAATAAGTGAGTTCATCAATACCCTGCCCCCAGACTTGTCCTGCCCTCCTCCCCAATCTCTCTAGTTCATTAGTAGATGTAGGGATGTTGGTGAGGGATGAAGGGAAGGGGATGCTTCAGTTTACTTACATGCTGGCTTAGTGATTTCATTTGATAGAGAAACCAAAGCCACACTAACTACAGACTCAGACATTTTGCTAAGCCCAGATCTGCAGTTCAGTAAAACAAGTACTGGGAAATTTGTTTATAGGTAGACCTAAGGATGAGATGAGTAATTGTCTTATAGAATGAAATTATTTGTTTAATGATTACAATAATCTGAGACTTTTGAAGGGCAAGGACTGCATAAAGGGCAGAAACGCAAACATGAGAAAGATGTCACTGGAGATGTGAAAACTCACAACCTGAAACTTTCTGCTTTATTATTTTTTTCAGACATGTCCTTATTATGGTAGCTATCATTTTGTGCATAGAAAACAACCTAGACCTCCAAAAAAGAACAGTAGAACCTGTTTCTTTTCTTGATTTTATGACGGAAATAATGAAAAATATAAACACTTGTAATACAAAACATAAATTCACTTTCCCCTTGACATTCCAGGAGACAAAGATTTAGAAGACAAAATAAAAGGCTTAGGACTAATAACCTTTTAAGAGCCCATGCCTAGTCTCTATTCTGCAGGAGGCCAGACTTCCTCTCTACCCATATGTCCTTCCCCAGTCTTAATTCTGCAAGAAAAACCATAGGTTGTTGGATGAGACATCTGTCAGAGAGAGAGATTTTGGAGCAGAGGCAGATTTATGTCAAAGCTAATGAAATTTATACTTCAGAGCCTTTTCACTTGTATGTGCTTATTCAGGATCATCTGTGTGGAACTTAGCAATGTTTTCATGTAGTTATACATCTTTGCTGTAAAATTGCAAAAGAAAAATGCTTTAAACTGAAATCAGTTAAGATTATTGTCGCTCTCTCTTCATTGTCTCTCTTCCTGCTGGGTAACATTGGAATGGATATTACAGGGAAATAGCTAAGGGGAAACTGAGTTGGAGATTTAGTTGAGATTTAGGGATATATATATATATATATATATATATATATATATATATATATATATATATATATATTGTGGTTTACAGACATTCCATACTCGATACATTACAGTTTCATTAAGTTATGGTTAGCTGTGCCAGTGTACAGTGTACAGTGTTTCAGGAATGTCTTTACTGGTCACTGCACTAATTAGCCTGTGCTCAACATGAATAGGCAAGGCCCAGTGTCTGATTATGACATGAAAATGTTTTATGGCTCTTGGTACTGGAATTTGGTGATTTGTGAAAGCAAAACAGTGTTTGAAATGTATGGAGTTGTATGTTATTTGTGAATAATTCTTCTAATCATCAGATATATCAAGTTATATGCTAAACATGCCATGTGGTTCTTTTGGTTCTCTTGTCAGCAAAACACTTAATAAATCTATTTAAGTACAGATGCAATGTAATTGTTTTCTTTTTGAAAGTAAATAAACTTTGAAGTCTCTGAGGAATAAATTTTATTAGGTTGCCTGTACTTCTCAGATTAGTATTACAAAAAGCAAATATATATATATGTGTGTGCAGTCAATATTTAAGCACCTCAAACTAGAAGCAACCTAAAACCAATTTTGTTCAGCCAAGGTAGAGAAACACTAATTATTTTTCTCTTCTCTCTTTAGAAAATGCTTTAACAAAATCTTTGTCATATACAAGTGATCAAATATTGCAAAGTCCAATTGTGTAGAAAATAAGTATTACATAAGCATGTTGTTTTCAGTAATATTTGTGGTATTTGTTGGCTTTTAAAATATGTAATTTTTTGTGCATTTTCTCTCTTATTCTAAATGAATAATAACCTCCATACCTTACATCTTTTTTTCTTAAAAATGACGATCACACTTTATAAACTTCTGGCCCTACGAAATCATGTTCTTGTTCTTCCTTTAAAATGTCAAAACCATTAAGCTAAAATGGTTTTAACTGAAAAAAAAGTTTCTAAAACTGTACCAGTTAGCATGAAACTCCGCCAGGTCTATGAGTCTCTCTGTCTTTGTCTTTGTCTCTGTCTCTGTCTATGCCTCTACCTCTCTCTCTCTCTCTCCCCAACACACACACAGACTGTCTATACTTTCCATACTTTAGAGAACAGAGCAGACACTCTTCACATTCAACACTGTAATTTGCATAAGAGATTGCTAAGCCTCAGTGAGAGGATTTCTATACTAACTTTTGTTTTCTTGTCTCTGTAAAAGACCAAATAATACTTCCCCTTTATTGATTGCAAATCTATTAATATAATCAGTGTTTCTCTATGTCTCTAAATGCTGTTTATCTGTTCTGTTTCAAGAACAGTCTTTAAACTCCTCTTATATTTCTGAGCAATTGTCCTTGATTATTTATGCTGTAGATGGCAACTAGAAATACAACTCTAAATCATGCAAAGGAAGGTTTTTGTTCTCTCTGGAAAATGCCTTAATCAGATGAATAGATCATATAACTAAATTTACAGGATTAATGACTGGATTTTTTAAAAACAATCTTTGAAGTAAAAAAATTATTCAGCTGATTGAGATTACATTAAAAGAAACTTGAGAAGTCTTCATTTGGTCTAATACTCACACTAAAATCTAGGGAGCTAAGTAGGTCAGGTCAGGATATGAACCAGTCTCCCTGCTTTAGGTCCAATGCTTTTCTAGTTATATCCCTCTGTCTTGTCCACACCTCCAACAAGAGGCAGCAGGACTACAATAGCAATGAATTAAAGTTCAGCATCATGAAATAAACCCAGGGCTTAAAACAGACTTCTGGACAATTTGAGAGTTCTCATAAAAACTAGAGTCAAGCAAATAAAATGCAACAATTTATAAATATTCAATCCTCATTTGATTAGCATGTATCTGTGACCCATCACTGGTATAGGGACTAGATATAAAACAAATGAATATGACAGATATAATACTTGCCTTCATCACGTCTACGGAGTGAAGAAATATCTTTATTATTTTTAAATTATTTAATTAATAGTATGTAATTACTTGTATTGGTTTATTTGAGCTGCCAAACTGGTCATTTAAACAATAGAAACATATTTCTCACAATTTTGAAGGCTGGAAGTCCAAGATCAAAGCACTGGCTGATTAAGTTTTTAGTGAGGACACTCTTCATGGCTTGCAGAGGCCCTCCTTACTGTGTCCTCATGTGATGGGAGAGATAGAACAAATTCTCTGGTGTCTTTCCTAAGGCACTAATCTCATAGTGAAGGCTGAACCTCATGACCTTATCTAAACCTAATTACCTCCCATAAGCTTCATTATCAAATTCCACCACATTGAGGTTTAGAGGATCAACACATGAATTTGGGGGATGCACAATTCAGTCTACAGCACTTATTTAATCAAAAATATAGAAACATAATTACGAATAGTTATTTAATTGTAGTTATGATGAGAGTTACAAGAAAAAGTAAATTACACAATGAAAATATATAACAAAAGAACTCAATTCTGGTAATATTAAATTCTCTGAGGACTAGACATTAAATCAAAACCCAGAAGATGAGTGAGTTTTAGACAGGCAAAAAGAGAGAATGTTGAGAAATTGTGAAGGTCTAGAAACAGAAAAAAACTCACTGCATTCAAAACAGAGGGAAATAGTTATTGTGGCTACAGAGAAATAAGCAAAAAGAAAGTAGCACAAAATGAAATCAGAAAAGTGGACAGAAACCAGGTCATGCCAAAACCTATGCTATAGGGCATGATAAGAACATTAAACTGTCTTAAGGGCCAAAAGATTTCAGGGAATTGTTCCACACAGGGAGTGAGTGGCTAATGCTATGAGAAAAAAAAAAAAAAAAAAAAAAAAAAAATATATATATATATATATATATATATATATATATATATATATATATTGTCTGGGTGGATACATAGAAGATTATAATGAGAAGACTTGATGAAAAGATTGAATTAGTGATTGAGGGAGAGTACACTGTTGCCAAATTTCTGACTTGCAAAATTCAGAGAATAGTGGTGTCATTTATAATGCTAAAGAACAATGGAATATACAGGTTTCAGGAAGAAACTTATAATTTTGGTTTTGAAGTTAGGGTTTTAAGGTACTCTGAAGATATTGAAGAGGAGATACAAGTAGCCATGTGCATGTATCTATCTGGAGATAAAAGGAAAAGCAAGAGCTGGATTTTGAATTTGTTGTATGTTATGTATACATTGTCATTTAAAGGAATAGCAATGGATGAAATCGTTAAGTTAGAAAGGGCCTATGGTAATCTTAACATTTAATTATTGGATGAAGGATGATGAATCTACAAAGAGAAAAAGAACTTCTAAAAGATAAGATTAAAACTTCTTGACAGAGGAAAGGGAAGAGTGTCCTGAGAAAAGGGGAGAGACCTACACTGTTGAATACTGTTACAAAGTTAAATAAGATGAGGCCTTTAAAACGCCCGACTTAGTAGCATCTCAACACGTCCTGTGGGTGGAAGTCATCTTGGAATAGGCTAATGCATGGTGAGAAGATTGAAAACCATCCTGAGAAAATGCAGCCTGCAGGTGTAAGAGAACTTCTTTGAGAAGTTTAACTAGGAAGAGTAGGAGTGAATAAAGGAATTTCTGGTAAATCAAAACTCTTTTTGAGCGAGACAGTTATGATGAGAAGACTGGAAGCAGGAACTGTAAATTGCAAATACATATACTGGGAAGAGAGGAGAGGGAGTTGACTACTAGGAGGTAGACACAAGGTCCAGGAAATGTTTTTGAAAAAAATCACTGCTATTGCAGTGTGACAAATAGATTGGAACCTTCCATGAGTATAGACAAAAGACAGCTTTAGTCTAGACAAAAATGGCTTGACCTAGGACAAAAATTGACTGAATTAGATAGATTCAAGAAAGATTTTACAAGACTTGGTGATTATTTATAATTAGGGAGAGTGAGAGAGAGAAGTCAAGGATGAGTCTCAGATTTCTGGTGCGAGTAATCAGATTTGTGATAGGCTTATCTACTAAAAAGGAGGAGTTGTTTTATGAGGCAGAGCATGGATTAAAATTTGAGCATATTGAGAATTAAGTTTGAGTATGGGTTGAAATTTAAGGTATCTATAAATATATTAAATAAAAATAGACTCAGCAGTTGAATTGGGACTCAGGAAAGATAAATTTATCAAAAATGTATAATTGGTGGAGAATTCACCATGATGTAAGGAATTCTAAAAAAATTCAATTTAATACGTTTTATTATTATCCAAATTATCTGAGGTGAAGGTTTTCACAGAAATTATTCTATCTATCTTTCATCTAGCAGCCTATCAATAATATGTTTCTTTATTTTTTACTTCTCTTTATTTGTTGATTTATTCTTTCAAGTTAAGGCTCACCACAACCATAGAACTGTGATTTCTGAGTTAGCAATATTATATTGTAAAAAAAAAAAATAAAAGATGTATAATTTTGTAGAAAGCAACTCTGGATAATCGCAACCATGGAATGAATGGAATATCAAGGAAGAACATGTAGAGGGAGAAGAGGACAGTCGAGAATGGAAATCTATCATTTAAAGAAATCACAGAGGAGAAGGGAAACAGAAACCAGGAAGATAGAAGGAAATCAGAAGAAGTCCCTGTCTTAGAAGCTAAGGCCAGAGGATAACTAGAGAAGAAAATTGTCTGTTTGCAGCAAATAATTCTGGAAAGGCAAATAAGATAAAGATCAAAAAATATTATTTGGATTCAGAGTCATGGAGGTCACTGATGGCTATACTGGGAGCCAGTTGAATATAGAATTGGGGTTACTGTGGAAACCAAATTTCAGAGTTAATAGGATATAAAGAAGAGAGAGTCTATTGACAACCCTTTTAAGAAGTTCATAAAGAGTTGAAGAGGCAGGAGTAAGTTTGAGGGTCTATAAGGCTGTATCAGTCACGATTACTATAAATACCATTGATGCAGGACAGCCAAATTTCCCCAAGTGACAGGGAGATCAAGCCCTGTACTGCATGAAGTGTAGAAAGAATGCAACACACATGCCAAAGTTAGAGTCAAAAAGAAAGTTTTTTTTGGAAAAGGAGTAACACTCCACAGACAGAGTGTGGTCTCCTCTCAGAGACAGAGAATGAGAGAGACAGTGAGAGAGAGAGTAAAGGCACTGAGAGGGGCCCTGAGTGTTCAGGGAATTCAGTTTATATGCAATTCTTTAGTTCACATTTCCTTTATTATGGACATACAGTGAGGAAGGGTAAAAATATGTGGAGTGAAGGGCCTGCTGTCACTTCCCAGCCTTTAATCAATAGATTCCCCATAGTTTTAACCATAAGAAATGACTCTTGGTTCCTGTTTCCCCTTAACGGGCGTAAGAAACGGGCTGTTAGCAATCCCAATCCCTGCAAAAATCTTCCTTTGCTCTGAAGGCGTCCTCAAGGCCTGGCTGCAGGGCTGACCAGCATATTGCAGTCTCTGATTATGGCTTGATTAACATTTTAATTCTCTTGCCTCTTCCCTTCATTACTAGGTGACCACATTCTTTTGGCCCTGCCTATTTTCAGACCCTTGGCCTCAGTGGAGACCAACTAGTTCTCTGTTCAATGTAAATTGCTTGTCTGGGCTCCACCAATCACTCACCCTGGGTGTACCAGACTCTGCTTAGCTACTTTATGCAGCCAAGCTGACTAAGCTGCACCACTGGATTTTTTACCTTCTCATGTCACTTCTAAACCTGGTTCAATCCCAGACATACTAAGAAATTTCAGTGTGGAATCTGGCATCCAAGAGTGCCAGAGCATAAAACTCAATGGAACAGAAAAGTTAACTTGTCAAGGGCCATGCATTTGCCTAGTGAAAAACAAGAGCGGGAAGAGAGATAAGCTAATCAATCTACTCAGCTTCTTTTCTCCACAGGACTACTAGGTGGACACTTTCTTCTTAAAGCCTGTCCAGAGATATTTCAAATGTTAAGCAGTCATATCTGTTGAACAACCTGATACACACTCCAGAGCCTATAGCAAAGGAGTAGCTATTTGCTAACATCTCATTTTATGTTGTTTGATATTCTTCCTTGACTCACTTTTCCTTTCAAATATAGCATTAGTACTTTAATTTTTATAGCAGACTTTCTAGTTTATAGTAAACCTGAGTTAATAAAGAGTCCAGGAAATTTTTTTTTAAGATAGGGAAGACCTGAGCATATTTAATTACCAAAGAGAAGAATTTTGTTAGAAAGAAAATGGTAAAGAAGCAGGAGAAAGGAAGAATCATTGTTGGGGTATTATTTTCAAGAAAAGAGGTAAGATAGGCTCCAAAGCATGCATGGAAAGTGAAACTAAGTTTTATTGTGTTCTAATTATGTGCCAGATTCTCTTCTCAATGATGGAAATATATTATTAATTTTTTAGTCCTCACTACATCTGTTGAAGTAATTTTCACCATTTTTCTCATATTGCAGATGAAACTGAGGCACAAAACTACTAAAGAATTTTCTCGAGTCTTACAGAATTTAAGGAGACAGAATTATATTTCAAGCATTTATTTCCAAAATCGATATTCTTAGTGAATTTCACTACTTATTTTCCTTAGAATAAGATAATTTCCTCCATTGTGATTAGAACAGAAGAGTGGTTCAATGCAGTTGTAGATATGAAGATGTTTGTGGTGGAATAGGTGAGGGAATTTCCTCTTTTCCAAATTTAGAAAATTGCTCTAATTTTTCCAGCGGACTGAACTGTCAGCTAAGTGTGAGTGGAAAAACGGTATATTGGGAACTTGACAACAGTATAGAAAATTAGAAATCGTTTCACTTATAGTCTAGGTTATTGCAATAGTCTCCAACCTATTCATGGCTGCTTCACCCCTCATGTCTCTCCAATCTATTCTCAGCACAACCCTAAAGTTGAGTCTGATCACATCCCTCTACTCAAACCCACCAATGATTTCACATCTCACTCAGAAGGTAAACGGAACAATTCTTAGGAAGACTTGTACGGCACCACATTACTCACTTCTATCCCTGCCTGCATCTTTTCTAAGTTCCTCTCCTACTACTTTCTCCCTGTTCACTCAGCTCCAGCCTCCCCTGAAACCAGTCATTGTCCCATTGCAAGAACTTTGCACCTGGAATTCTCTTTCTCCAGATGTTTAAGTGATCAGTTTTTTTTTACAGTTTTTAAGATTCACTCAATACTTGCCTCTCAGAGAAGCCTTCCTGGCCACACTAATATCTTAGTTGTCCTACCAACATTGCTTATCCCCATCCCATCTTTACTACTCTCTCCTTAGCACTTACAATGAATTACTTATCATATTACATCCTTCATTTTTTTTGTTTTATTGTCTATTTCCCCCTCTAGAGTATAAAGGTCTTCAGGAGTAGAGCTTTTTATCTGCTTTTTTACTACTGTAGCAGCTAGCACAGTGCCTGGCTCATAGATGCTCAATAGATATTTGTTGAATGAATGAATTAATTATTGTAGAGAATGGGAGAGCCAAGTGTTCAGTAAAATGTACTAAGATATTTAGACAATACAGGCCACTAAGTTAGGGTGGTGACCATGAATATATAATTTTCTTCTACAGTTCTCAATTGCAAGGTACAGGCACAGGGAGAAAGAAGGAGGTGATTTTTTTTTTTTTCTACCAGAATTTGTCTGAGAGATGTCTTTTCTCTTTTCTTTCTACCTTAGGCAAAATCTTGGACCTTTGTTTATGTCTCATCAAGTTTTAGACAGACAAGAAATAAAGATGAGCCACTTTTAGAGGGCTTATTAAAATTCAGATAAGAGTTATTGTTAGATATCCAATAAAAGTTTTGAATAAAGAAAATTATTTTCACATCAACAGGGTGAGCTTAATTTCAAACCTTATGTTGTACATTTGTCTTTTTCATCTAGAAAAAAAAACTTGTATTTGTTAGCAGATCTGTGATTTTGCAGTTTTGATGCAAATTCAGCAGCCATTAGAAGGGTCACAGACCAAGCTTGGAGTTCACATATGTAAGTTATTACATTCCCATCTAATTTTCCACTCCTAAAAAATGGAAAAGATTGAGTCACTCAGTGATGAGAAGCTTCATAACAGTGACAAACAAATCTAGAGCAGGATGGAGAAGTTGACCCAGCCAGTCAAGTAAAGAGGATAATGAGCATTTAAAGAAGATTCTTTCATCTTCAACTGATAATGGCACTGATATAGCAGCAGTGGTTTTGCAAATTTTCTGGGCACAAGATGCCTCCAAAGTGTTAATTAAATGCAGAATCCTGGGTCTAACTCAGGATCTAAAACGTAAGCACCTCCAAAGTTTTGCCCTAGAATCTTAAATTTTAGTAAGCACCACAGCTGATAAGTTGTCTATAAACTAAACAAACGTTGTTGTAGAATACAGCCCATAAAAAAAAGAAGGCAAAATTAGCCACTAAGTTACCGAATTTCTGAAAGATACTAAAGCTCCTTCCTGCATCTTCCTTTAGGAGGAGGCTTTATCTTCTTATCCAGAGTCTTTTTTTTTTTTTTTACTTTTATTTTAAACAAGTGTATAATATCATTGCTTTTTTTTTATTTTAAATTTTTATAATTGACTCGAAACAACAATTAGAAGAGAGAAGATGCCTGCTTAGCCAGGCAAGCTGAAGTCTAAAAACAAGAACTAACAGCTGAGAGTCTGCCGGGGAATTAGGAAAACAAAACTATTTCCAAAAATACATAAAAGCCCCCAAAGAATTGTAGTCTAGGACCTCTTTAGGTAAAAATAAACAGATCTCAATTGCTCCAGAGAGTATCACTGCATTACAAACTAAGAATGTCCCTGAGTTAATAATGAAAGATTCAATCATTTTTAATACTCTCTATTTAAGACTTCAGAGAAATGTAATGAGTCTTACAAAGAGTTAGATCCACAAAAAAAAAAAAATTAAATATAGATTAAAGTAAATTTCAATTATTTGAAAAATTAATGCAAGTGAAAAAGCTTGTTCCTTAGATTAAGGATATAATCACATATTTTCCGTGCAAATAGTGATAAAATAATGTCCTAATGTTGGACATGGGGCTGGCCTGGCATAGGAATTGTTCTGGAGGGTGGTGTCATAGTTTGTGTTCAAGGTCTCAGGACAGTGATAGCCAGAGAGGAAAGCCACACCAGTGTGCACTAGAGGTTTGCCACTCCAAGGGCAGTCCCTGGACCTGCAAACTCGTTAGACTCTCAGACCCCACTCCAGACCTCCTGAGTCAGCATCTACAGTTTCACAAGATTCCTGGGCACATTAAAGTTGAAGAGTGCTACATTAGTAAAAGCTGGGATTTCTATAAAAAGGGATAGAGTTGATGTAGAAAATCTGAGAGCTCAGAGCTTAGAATCACACAGGGACTGGAATTTCAAAAGCAAGTTCAAATTATTATATAAAACTGCCAAGAATAACTCAGAGGCATCAATATAGCTATTAAATAGGGGGCACAGGTGATCATAGTCATAGGCAGGACAGGTATCTTACAAATATTTTTCTTAAAAAATCATATATTATTTCAAATTTTCCTTAAAGTGTTTTAACTATAACACAAATACTAAGAAATGAACAAATTATGTGTACAATTAATTCAATGAGTTTTAAAACCATTTTAACGAAGTAAATTTTATATGCAGTATATTTTGGCAAATTATAACCTATGCAATTATCACTTCAATCAGGGTATAGAACATATTCATTACCCATAGGCAACTACTGTTCTAATTTCATCACCATAGATAGTTTTACTTGTTCTCATACTTAATATGTACTTTTTTGTAGCTTTTATGTAACTTTTTGTATATGTGCTTATTTCTCATCTGTCTTCTTTTGTGAAGGACCTGTTGAAGTCTGCAACAGGTGTATTTCTCAAAATGACAACAAAAAAAAATAGCCACAATAATATCTTCTATAAAATATATTTCTCACATAATACATTCTTGACATTCCTGCTATCAAATACTAGGGTGTATGTCATTCATCTTAAAAGCAGGTGAAGCTTAGTGACTGCCTTGGCTGACAGAGTATGGTGGAAGCTTTGTTATATGACTAAAGAGGCTAGGTTTTAAAAAGCTATATGCTTTACCTGGTTGTCTGGGGGTGCTCTCTTTTAGAACCCAGCCATCATGAAGTTTGGAAGCCCACATCACTCTGTGGAGTGTCCCATGTGGACAGGAACCAATAGCTAAACAACCACCTTGTAACATGCAAATGAGCCATCTTGGAATTGGATCCTCTAGCCACATTTGAACTACCTTAGCCAATACTAAATGAAACAGAGACAAGCTGTCTGCCCCGAGTTTTATCCAAAGTGTGGATTCATGAACAAAATGCATGATTATTGTTATATGAAGCCATTAGCTATGAGATGGTTTGCTATGTAGCACTAGAACAGATTTTAGTTGCTGCATAACAAACACTATAGCATGTGATGTTGGGTTGATGATTGACTGACAAGAGAAAACGAAAGGGTATTAATAAAATCTTAAGGATCTCAGACAGAAACTTAAGAGAATCTAGAAGGTTGTCGGTGATGGTTTAAAGTAATGTCAAGAAAATATAATTAGAACCTCAAGAAAAGGAAATACTTATGATGTATTGGCGAGATATGTGGCAATATGGCAGAAGAATCATTGTGATGATTGGGAAAGATAGCCTTGTGCATGCATTATTTCAGCCCCCATTCAGCCACAAAAGAATGGGCTTTGGGCCTGGAACACTTTACCAAGGGATGAGGAGTCCTCACAGCCTGCGCTGGACTCATCGCCTTATGTGGGAATATCTTTCCCTGTTTCAGACTCAACATGTATTACTTTGCTCTGCTTCACTTGGCCAACCCCACTGCCATATCTGTCCCCTGTGGGGAGGGAACAGGGTCCTTCTCCTGCAGCACAAAAGGAACATGTGCAGGTTAATTGTCCTACATTGGCTGCCAGGTAGGGCCCACTGGCTATCGGGTACAGATGCCCACTACGGAAGCAAGCTCTGTCTCCTCTCTGTGTGAGTGCTTGACTGTGTTGTATTTTTCTTGGCAACTCAGATACCAAGATGCAATGGGCACAAGTGTTCAGCCTTCTCTTCCTGTTGTTAGGGAACAGATGCCACTTACTCCATAATGCCAGTTTCTGAGCATAGACCTTAATAACCTGCAGCTTCTCCTTTCTCTTGGGATGCTTAGTCTTAGAACCCAACCACACTGTTATAAGGAAGCCAAGTAGCCACATGGACAGAACATGTGCATCCCCTGATGAAGTACCAATTACTATGCAGAAACAACTTCCAGAAATGTAAATGAGCAAGCTTTCCGATGATTCCAACCTCCAGGCATTGGGTTAGCCTCAGTCTTCATGCCATCTGAGTTGTTGCCACATGAAGCAAATATATGCTATCCCATTTGAGCCTTTCTCAAACTGAAGATTTGTGAGTAAAATAAATGGTAATTTTTTTTAAGTCATTAATTTTGGGATGACCCATTACTCAGTGATAGACAATCAGAACAAAGTTTTTTAAATTGGATTGCTTTTTCTTTTATTACAAATTAGTTTGTAAATATCCTTTGTATAATGAGGATACAAGATATATGTACGTTGTCAGATATATATATTGAATATATTTTTCTCAGTCTATGACTTTCTTTTTCCTTTTTTTAATGGTTAGTTTGATCAAGCAGAAGTCTTAATATTGATGTAGTACAATTTAATAGTTTTTTTTCTTTTGTGGATAGTGCTTTCTTTGTCATCTTGGAGTCATGACTTTTCCAAGTACATAATTTTTTTTCAAGAAGCTTAATAATTTTAGCTTCCACATTTAGGTAGATGACCCATTTGAACTGTGTGTGTATAGGGGGATGTGGGGAGTGAGGTAAATGTTTAAATTTGTTTTACTATGTTAGCCAGTTGTTCTATCATAATTTGATAAAAAAGGGTTTTTTTTTCTTAATTAAATTACCTTTACACTTTTGTTAAAAATTAAATAACTCTCGGTTCTTCACAGATCATTTGTGTGTGTGTGTGTGTGTGTGTGTGTGTGTGTGTGTGTGTGTGTTAGCATTATTAATATGGCCTTTTAGAAACTCTTGGAACCAGATAGTGAATTTCTTCCAATGCAGAAAAACTTATTAAACATTATTTGGGCTAACCAAGATTCTTTGCATTTCCATATAAATTTAAAAGCAGAATTACTTACTTCCCCTTCAAAATCCCAGGCCTGTGCCCTCCTTCCCCTTTGTCCAAAATGGCATGTAAACCTCAACTGCTCAATGCTTCACTGGGTCTCATTATGACACCCCTGAATGTACGTCTGTCTAATAAAAATAAACTTTGGCCACTTTCTTCTGTTAATCTGTCTCTGTTAATTTAATAATTAGTCCAGCTGGAAAAACTTAGAAGGTGGGAAGAAGATTGTTTTCTTATGCCTCCACACTGTTTAGATGCACTGTAGGCATCACAAATAAATATTTCCATTTTTTCCATCACATTTTGTCTGTTATATCTATGTTTTAGCTATTTTTGCTTGATTAAATAAATCAACAATCTCCACTCAGCAAGATATTACTTCATGTTTCTTATTTGTTTATTTCTCCTATATAATTAGTCACTAAGTTTTTTTTCTTTTACTTAAAATAGTTCTTAAACCCACCCCTGCTTCTGAAAAACATTAGACTACATTTTCTTGGTTGTGACGTATTTTGCAAGGATGTCTTAACTTTTCTACTTTCAGCCATTTTCCCCTTTAAAAATCACACTGATAACAAGAGCCTTTTAACAATATTCAACCAAATATTTAATGTTTTTTGCAGCTCTAACAACAACAAAAAAATGTTTACACTCTCAATTCTCCATTGTTTGCATGATAAAGGATCTAATTTTGAGAGAAGCCAATTCTCTTCACCACTCCCAATATTTGCCATGGTGTCTATCATACATTCATGCATTTATTTTTTCTACTGACTATGGTAGTCTCTCTTTGATTTCTCCCTGCTCCTGAGCTTTTATCTCTCTCTCTCTCTCTCTCTCTCTCTGTCTCTCTCTATCTCTATCTCTCTATCTATCGATCTATCTATATCTATCTATCTATCTATCTATCTATCTATCTATCATCTAAATTTCTCTATCATTATCATCTATGTAAACATCTAGCTAGCTAGCTTTGTATCTATATATCTATTCTTTGAATCTCATCAAACCTTGCCTAAGCCCTCAGCCCTAGGCAATTAGTTGTTTCCTCCTCACTGATCTTTGTTCTCAATTGTAACATCAGAGATGCTTTAATTTCTTCTTCCATTATTATTGTACTTTATTTTAATAACATCTGTGCTATGTGCTTAAAATATTGAATACCAGACACACATTAACAACTACAACCATAATATCAAAAACCAAAGGTTATTTTTTTATATGTGTATATGTGATATAATATATATTTATTGATAGAAGGGTCAAGAAGTTTAGTCCATGAACTGTCTAATTTTACTGTTTGCTCTAAATAGATAAATCTAGGTTTTTTTTTTATTTTTTAGTGAATTTGTATCCATACCATTCTGAAAGGAATAACGAGCCAGAGAGTAGCAGTGCATTAGCTATTTCATAGTAATTTGTATTCATCTCACCTTCATATTGCAAATGCTTTTTTTGATGTCTACAAATAAATTGTGAATTATTTGAGAGAAGAAATCACCATTTTTATTCATCTCTGTCTTTTTTATCCTCTGGCACAGTGATTAGCACATATTACACTCTCAACAATGGTTAGATAAACACAGATTATTAAAACTTGTAACTATGGAGGCCAAGACTAAAAAGACTGTATGATGTAAAACTATAAAGGGATAATGAGGGTTTTTTTAAATAGTTTATTTTAGAGAAAGGCCACTGAGTTAAATAGACATAGTGGAATGAAGGAGCTTGGGAAATAAGACAGATCTATGCAAAGAATCTCATTAAATGTTTAATCAAAATTTCATGATGTGTGTAGGGAATTGAAAAAACTCCCTGAGAAGTCATAAAAATTAATTTGAAGGGGAATTAAAAATTGAGACTCATAGTGCTGTGTGAATGACTTTGTGTCCCACAAAGCTCCTTGAATGTGTTTATAAGCTGAGCATCCTGTCCCAGCCTCATGAAACAGGAAACAATGCATCAGTCTTGGCATCTCTTGGTATTTGAGATGGTTGGAATTATTATCTCATACTCTTGGCTGTCTCAAAGGAAACCAAATAGAAGTTTATGTTTGGGTCAAGCTTTAATTTCTATAAGACTGAAAAATGCAATCACTATCTGTCAGATGCAAATATCATTTTTATTTATTTTTTGATCAGGAAGAGCTCATTCTTTTGGACCTGGGTCAACTGTAATGGGCAGTGGGGAAAGTGCCACTCGAGGGTATTTCAGCATTCTCTCCATGTTATTCTCTTTTTCTGACCATTCACCTTAATTCTTGGTGGAGATTATTGTGTAAAGTTCACTAGCTTGTTTTCTTCTTTATTAATAGTGGGTAGAAATAATGAAATGTTAATTAAGATTATAAAAATATACTGCCTGTGATTCCATGTGTAAATTCTTTAAATTTTATCATTTCAGACTATAGAAAGCATGCAATGGAAAAATTTAATTTAACACAAAAGACTCCAAAAAACTGGACAAGTGAATGTCAACATAAAATAGAAATAACTATAATATTAAAGTAATAGCATTTAAATTTTAAAAAAGTCATATTTAAAATTAGTGCTCACATATCTAAAAATGATTTATTGCACATATTTGATGGCATAACCAAGATTTCAAAAGTTGAAATGTGATGTAAATGCTTAGAAAAACTTAATTAGCAAGTAATTTGGTCCTTTTTAAAATGCTTTAAAATTTGACTATAAGATGATGACCACAAGTTTTCAGCCTTTTGTCTTCAGGCATTAAATATGAAGGAAAGCAAATTTGTCTAAATGTTTCAAATAAAATTACTTTCAAAGAGGATTATAAATTAGAATTTACATTCAATGCATATTTCCCAATAAAGAAACAGGTATTTCCATGTACCAATCATTGTGTATAGCTTTCTTAGTAGCAAAATAAAAGAATGATCATGCTTTCATGATTACTATAGCACACTGGACATTAGACAAAGAATTTAAATCAAAATAATTGGTTATAGCTGAGGTTAGCCATATAAACCATGTGAGGTTACATGTAAGGAGAAATGAAGAAGTCAATTATAAGCAAAACCCTTAGAAATCAATAAATAACCAGAATCACAAAAGACAATATACTATGTTCAGATACTATTGAACTGCAAAGTAACTGAGAATCGGAATTCTTTGGCAACTTCCAAGAAGCATGTTCTAGAAAATTTTCTTGTATTAAAAACCATTAATGTAAACAATTAGTCTAGTTGGTTTCTCTATGGAAAGAGAAAGTGAAAAACTTGATCCAACTTTTTCAATGCACTCGTTTAGGAAATAATCAAAGAAGATTCAGAGGACTCCAAGGCCCTAAGGAATGGTGATCCAAGTAGCACAATAACAGAGGTTTCTGTATGCTGACAGTGGGCTATAGAAAGCACTCAATAATTAAATTAGAAGTCGTTCAAGAGAAAAATGCAACTCGAAGGAGAAGTAGAAAAATATATACCATTCCACGATTGGCTAAAAAAAATGTGGTACATGTATACAGAAGAATATTCTTAGCCATAAAAAAAGAAATGAATCTTACCTTTGTAACAACATGGATAGACCTAGAGAGTATTATGCTAGGTGAAATAAGTCAGAGAAGGACAAATATCACATGATCTCACTCACTTACAAGTGGAATCTAAAGAACAAAACAAACAAAACAAAACAAAATAAAACAAAAACAGACTCACAGGTATGGGCAACAAGCTGATGGTTGGCAGATGAAAAGGGAGTTGGCAAGCAGAGTGAAAAGGTGAAGGGATTAAGGAGTACCAATTGGTAGTTAAGAAATAGTCACAGGGATGTATAGTAAAGCAAGGGAATATCATTTATAATATGTAATAGCTATGTATGGTGCCAGGTTGGTACTAGATGAATCGGGAGGATAACTTTGTAAATTATATAAATGTCTAACCACTATGCTGTACACCTGAAACTAATGTAAAGTAATATTGAATGCTAACTCTAATTGAAAATCAAAAAAGGAGGGAAAAAAGTGAGAGGGAATAAGTTCAATTTTCCAGGTATAAAACAAGTAGTCATGGGGATGTGATGTACAGCACGGGATTTGGTGGATAGAATATAGTCAATGATGTTGTGATAATGTTGTAAGGTGTCACGTGGTTTCTGGACTTATGGTGATCACTTCTTCAGGTATCTAAATGTTGAATAATTATGAGGTACACCTGAAACTAACACAATACTACATGTTAGCTATATTTTAATAAAATCTTTAAGAAAACTAAAAGAACATATATACCATTCCTTGAATAAATATCAGGCATTCATACACATGCTCTCAGATCCTTCTAAACCAAACCAGAAAAGCTGATTTATTTCCTTCATTTTACTGATGAAGATATTGGGGTTCAGAGAGTTTAAGTAACTTGGGCAATATTGCATGATTAATAATTGGAAAAGCTAAAATTTAAGCCCAGGTATGCCTGGTTCCAAAGCACATTTTATTACAGGAATAAAGTGATGTCTTTGAAAGTAAATGAAATCTTGTGAGGAAGAATCAAAGACTATTAAGGAAAACTTCAGTCATGTGTGGGATATAAAACCGAAATCAACAACAAACATGACAAGCAGAGACTCGTGGACACACACTGTGTATTAGTGGGTACCAGAGGGAATCAGGAGAATGGGGAGGTAAATTGGGGTAAAAGGGTTCAAATATGTGGTGCTAAAAGGAAATCTAACTTTGGGAGGTGCACACACAATGCAATATATATACAACGTATTGTTGAATTGTACACTTTAAACTTATTTGATTTTATTAATCAATGTCACCCCAATAATTTTCAATAAAAAAATCAGGGACACATAATGATTTCAAATTTGAGAGTAGAAAAATATTAGTTTATAAAAAGATGTAATTCTGCTGTGTCAGAGACTGCCTACTATTTTCAACAATATTCAGATTTTCATTTTTCTTGGCTCACTATTTAGTAACATTCCAAATCCCTTTGATTGGGAACTATGTGACAAATTCTCTCCAATAGTATATGAATAAAAACAATGTACATGTGTGCTGATGTGATTAAAAGCAGCACACTCTTTTTTTCACTTACTATTAACCTGATGCTGACATTGGGCTATAAAAGAAAAACAAAAAGTTTTATTATATTTACCCACTGAGATTTTAAGGTTGTTTATTACTCCATTTAGTCTACTCTGATATGTCATCCAATAGATGATGTACATTATATTCTTACTAAAAAAACTAAGATGATCACTGTTTAAGCTGAATTTAAATTAGAAGATGATAATACACTGTTGAAATGATGCAATGAATTATAAGAATTATGAAAGTGTATGGAAGAACAATGTCGCAAGAGTGCCCACTAATTTTGATACATTTGATTACATAGTAGAGAGAAGAACCCATGAGTAATATTTTTTTCTTGAAATGTCTACTCATCAAAGGTTGCGTATTTCACATGGTAAATTTAAAATTATAGTAGAAGGTAGTGTATGTACATTGTTTCAATGAGACATGGTTGTTGAAGCACTTTGCTGCACTGTAAAAATAGAAAATCAATCTTTATTTCTGTAACTGAACTGGTTAGAAAATGTGGCACCCTTATATGTTTAAGAAGGCATACTTGACTCTGCTTTTCTCATCTTTTCCCGCAATAGTTACTGAGGTCTTAGACTTGAGGGTTTCATTCTATCCACCTGACATTCAGTTTCATCCTACAGTCTGAACAAATGCTGCAATATTTTCCCTTACTAGATCAACTCAGGCTTGGTTTACTCGAAGGAAAATTATGTGATTAACTTCTGCTGCTCATCTTACCCCTCACCCCAGGGCTAGTCCTAAAATTTGGGGGTGTCACATTATGTCTGACTAACTTCAGCCTGGCCCAACATCTTTCTGATCTCTTTGGATAAGAATCTCACATAGCTCACAACCAAGTTTCTCCAAGTTATTAGGCATTCATTTTTTTTTGGGGGGGGGGGGAGATTATAAAGTTATTGTGGTAGTATGCATTTGAAGGTAGTTGAGTAAAAATAAAAGACAAAAGAGAGAAACACTAGCAACTTCTATTGTGGAAGTTAATGTATTAGATTAGTTGGCTGACTCGAATAATGCAATCAAAATACAGGGTAGAGAGATGTAGCTAATATAGACAGGACACAGAAGTGTACTGAAGCCCTCATATATAAAAGTATTTTTTGGAAGCCTCATTCCACTTTAAGTAGGAAGCCTGATATATTTCTCACTAATAGATTCATTTTTTAGAAAGCGATGGAAGCAACTATGGGGATTGCTACTTTGAAAATCATTGCAAAAAAAAAAATGAAGAGCTGATTTTTGGTATAAAATCAAAGGAGGGATGTATACAAGGGTAAAGTCTGATGTGTGCACTGGCCTTCATGAAAGGGGCTTCAAAATATTCACAAAAAACACGAGTCTATATTCAAGAACTTAAAAGAATAGGGTAATTTAAAAAGGATAGGGATCTCTAAGAAAATAAATTCTGACAAGTCAATCATAAATAATCCCATGAAATAAGAAAAAGAAATAAAGGTGACTTCTGAAGAAATCAGTCTAGCTCTACAGGGAATTATCTAAGAATGCACAAATGAGGGACAAAGAGGCACATTTCAAAGGAAGAACATAAAGAAGTATTCTAAGCAGAAAATTTATTGTGAAAATACTAAAGTCCAGAATAAGCTAGGGTTTGTGAAGTATACTGAGGACAACAAAAATGTCTGTTTTTCTGTTTTGTATAGAAAAAGACCATAAGGAAGAATTAGTCTTGGCCCTGGTGTTGCAATGTTAAAAGTGAGAAAGGAGAACAAGTCAGCATTTATTTTACTTCTACTTTTCATATGAAAGCCAAAAAAACTTCAAAGTGCACAGGGTAAAAGTTTGCCAAGAAAAAATTAGGCTCACGGTAGTCAAGGAAGGGGAAATTAAACATACATTTATTGATATCTACTCTATGCCATGCATTTATTCAACAATTACCTTTTTGGAAGTTTACTACACATGCTCTGACAGGCCCCGGGTGTATGGCAATAAATAAATTAAATAAATGTCTGAGTTTAAGAAGCTTTGATCACCAGTGAAATTTTATATATGCACCTCATGTATTCCTAGGAATTTTAAAGTATCATTAATTTTACAGAAGAGCAAATCAAGGCAAAGAGAAGGTCATTATGTTGCGCAAGGACATAAAGCATATTTAGTGTAGACACAAAGTAGAAATCTAATCCTGTTTGTATTTTTCACTTTCTATTATGTGACTCTAAAGGATCAAGTAAAAGTTTGTGAGTGATATCCTAGGGTGCAGAAGTAATTGCAAGCGTAGTTGTAGAAAATCTTTTGGAAAAATCTACATTGTAAATGAAGATAGAGGCACATTTAGAAAAAATTTAGATGCAGAAAATTATGAAGAACAACTAACACTGGATTTCTGAATAAAAATAAAACCTACTATTGTTAGATCAAATAAACATGAAGTTTAACAGAGTAAATATATAATTTTATACTTAGTTTAAAAATTATATTAACAAAGAAAGGATTTGTGATTCAGCTTTTTTTATGTAAAAGAAAATCCTTTTTTTATGTAAAAGAAAATCCAAACAATTTTAATTATTATAAATCTAATTATAAGCAACAGTATAAAATGGCTTTTTATATACATGATGCCATCTCAGCCTCATTTCTATTCATTGACATGACCACATAAAGAATATTAGAAGTGAGGCATTGCATGATAAAATCCACCTGAAAGAGATCAATAAAAGAATAGAAAGATAAATGAATGTTTTAACCACCCTTATACCTCCAGTGCCTCTCTGTGGGTCTGGAACAAATTCGGCACTCAGTAAATATGTGTTGAATTAATAAATCGTAGACATGATGTAACATGGAGCATAATTAAAAGAACTGAAAAGCTTCATCTCAAGAAAAGGTTTTGCAGGGCGATAACAGTTGCCTTTAAGTAAAAAAACATGTATCATGTTGTAAAAGATAAATGAGATTTTTTTCCTAGCAGTTTCCGAGGGAGTTAAACATGTTTTCTCTGCTTGTAGTAAAATAAAATCTTTAAAATGAGTAGAGGTATCCAAAAATGCAATGATAGCCTTCCCACATGTGAGCTCCCTGCTGCTGCATGTGTTAAGATAAAGGACCATGAAATTTAAGGGAGATGGTGAAAAGGTGTCTGCTGCAAATATTTGCATTTTGAAAGACATGATGTGTCACCATGAGCTGTGGGGACCGTTAGAGCTTCCAGAGGCAGTTGTGGCCGTCTCTGGGTTGGCCCAGCCCCCTCTGCTTAACTCATCACACCTTGTAATCCTCAGTGACTTTCCCAGATGCCACTTCCCCAGGAGGCTGTGAGCTCTGTGGGGCAGATGCTTTTCATCTGATCCACCATAATATCCTTAGCAGCTACAAAGTGTTTAATGTATTAAGTTTAATAAATATTCGTTAACGAAGTGTATGGATAGATTTTGGAATCCTTACTGTTTTAAAATCCAGTATCATAGTTTAGACATAGCATTTTTATTTTCGTAGCAGACTAGTGAGGACTTTAATAGAAAGATGTTGAAAAATCCATACCTCACTGGTAGTAAAGCCATTTGGTGATGTGACCTCTCAATTTTAAAATTTATACTTAGAGAATATTCTCTATTACTGTATTATATACCTACTGTTCAAACATATCTTTTTTTAGGTTTTATTTCATTGCTCTCATCAAGCATCTGAATACCTCTTAGCATATAGTAGTGATCACTATATGAAGCAAAAGGAACTCACACTCACGCATTCAACAAACGTTAATAAGATGCTGTGGTAAGATGAGGAAGATAGAAAAAAATGAATAGGGCAACATATCTGCTTTTAGAAGCTATTAGTATAGTGGGAGAGACAACTGGGTAAATAGAAAATTACACCATGATAACAATGTATAAACAAAAATTGATGTACTTGACTGGCACATCTAAAATAGATAAAGAAAGGCAGATGTATCAGGATATATTAAATAAATAAATACATTTAAGCAGAAACTAATTAAATAGTTGAAGAGGAGAGAAGCATGGGGAATTTTCATCATGTATCTCTAAATCATGGATGTGGAATGTTGAGCTTGCTGGGAGCAGGGCAAGCAGAGAGTAGCATGTAATTAAATGATGAATAAGAATTATTACTAACTTTTGAACAGTGCCTTGCTGACCACTAAGCTCACAAAACTGTTTTATCACCATTTTACAAAAGAAAATCTGAAGCTAAGGGAAATTAAAGGATTAGTCCAGATCTCCTAGCCAGTAAATGATAAAGTTAGAACTGCAGCTCAGCATCTATTAGATGTTTTTCACTCCTGGGTGAAAAAAAGGGTCTTCAGAAGTGCTTAGCTCATTGAAATAAATATTCCAAGCACATATCTCTTCTACATAAAATTACTTTGAGTTCAAAGATTTTGTGCATAAAAATACTACCTAAATGTGACAGATAAATTTTACATAACCCCATTAATTCAGCACAGAAGCACAGTCCTCTGCTTTTTTCATCCTTCTCGTTATCTACCTGTAAAATAACTTAGGAATATTATTCAGCTTGGAAGCACACAGTCCCTGCTAGCATCAAAAAAAAAATTTATCTTCAATGTCTTTTTCTTTCTTTAAAAACAAAATGGATTGGATATATGAATGATTTAGTTTCTTTTTATCATAGCAAGGGTATTCTGAATTGATGGTCATGACAGACCAGTTTTTTACTCTAAAAAATAATGACACTCCAAGGTAAATTGCTGTCACATACTGATTACTTGGACAGAGATGAAAACAGTAACCATAATTACAAATATACTTGCTTCTGAGTTCAGAGGAATATTTGCAAGAGAATGGAAGTTTTTACTGGAATCATAGCAAATTCCAAGTCTTCTTTTTATGTTATAATTGCCATCTCTGAAGTCTTGAATCTCTTACCAGGTAGTCTTTAGGTTTGTAAATACAAGTCAAATTGAAATGGAAATTATCTATGTACTTTAATATTTAATGCCAGAATTATCAACATTGGTGTTGCCATGAGCTTAAAAGTTTTAACTTTCTGCTTCCAGTCATTACCATTGTGACTCTGAACAAGTTATTTAAAATTTCTATGCCTCAGTTTCTTTATTCGTAAAAAAGAAATATTTAAATTTTGGAGTTTCGTACAACAGGTGAGGTAATATTTGTAAAGTGATTACCATAGTGATAGACATGTTAAATGCTTAATAAATATTATTTGTTATTATTGTATTCCAGGAAAAAAAGATTTTAAAAACTCAAGATTGGTTTCATTTTAAATTTATATAAAACATTTGAAGGATCAGATTATTCTGTGGGTTAAATAATTGTCTCGGTCTTCACTAAAGACTTAGACACAAGACATAAATTTGCCTTTCCTTGTTTTGTTTTGTAGATAATTTTACATTTTTTTTGCTACATATTTGTCAATGCTAAAAATGAAATGATAGTACTCATTAGTGTCTTAGAATTTGAAATCTAGAAAAGATGATAGATATTATCAATTATAATTTAGTGAAAAGAAAACTGAAAAGTAGAAACCACAGAAGTTTTTGTGGCAATATAAATGAGAAACTAGTAATGGATTTTATTCCAGTTTATGATTTTGGTGAAAGAATAAATTATGCATGAATTAGAAACAATACGTCTAATACCAAACCTGGCTTTTATTTTTATAGTAAGCTTTCTATCTATATTTGGAATTCTCATTTAAAATATTTTGGTATCTGTCTAACATTTCCAGACTTATATAATCAATCTATTCAGTGACCTATTTAGGATATTGGGCACCTGGAATAGATCATTTTTTTAACACCCTTCTGCAGTACAACAAAATTATTTTCAGAAATATTCAGAAAATGAAATAAATACCAGTAATGCAAAGAAGAAGCATGTGTATAAATTTTTTATTTTATTGAATTTTGCATATACAACTATGCAAATGAATAAATTAAATATTATAATATGAAAATAAAACTAATAGTTTTTAATTACATTATTGCATTTTTTAATAGAAAATTAACACATAATAAGTTCTAAGGAGTATGCAAGTTTCAGATAATAATTTGCAAATAGAATGATGAACTGAAGTAATTAAAGATTTTTTTTTTAGGAGAGGCAAACTTTGGTTGACCTCACAGATTGCAAAGACCAGTTTACAATCCCTTTTTTTTTTTTTTTTTTTACATCTACAACACCTGGTCTTCCTAGGTGGTCTCCCATCCTAGTACTAACAAAGCTCGACACTGCTTAGCTTCCAAGATCAGACAGGATCAGGCTTGTTCAGGGTAGCATGGCCTTAGATAGTAATTAAAATTTTGTTGTCTTGATCATCTAACTGCTGAGATCACATTTATTTAAGTGTAACACTTAAATGTAGGAATCTGTAGGATCACAAAATGTGGATAATCCAACACAGTGCTGTCTTGGTGGTGTAGGCTCACATTGGCTCAGTGGCTATTGTAAGTATCTTTTTAACTCCTTGCTTAGCGACATCACATTGGCAGCTTGAGGTTAGTTGTGGAAAGTGTAGTAATACCAAAGAAATAAGGAAGTACAACAAATTATGGCTATTTCTTCAGGGATACAATTGCTACACATTTATCAATAAATCACAGATCAACTGTACTCAAAGCAAGCCTAAATTATTTCAACCAGTTGAGAAGTTACTCTCAAGACAATCATCTGCAGTAAATCTGTAGAATGGGAGTCAACTGTATACCTGGAGTTTTCTGAGTTAACTTTCACATAGAAAGCAACATGACTGGAGAATTGGCTTAAAACTTAGATTGACAAAAGATCATTTAGAATTGTTGGCACATGATGATAATAAAAAAAGATTGATTTCAAATTGTTTTTATTATTGGTTCAATTTTTTTTTCCTATTTATGTATTGATGGACCAGCTTGGGGCCTCTTGTGGGTAAAGATGCTAATACCTGTATACGCATCTTTGTGAAATATATGTTTTCATTTCTTTTGGGTAAATTATTAAGATTGAAATGTCTAGGTTGTACATGTTTTATTTGTTTTAAAACAGACAATTCTCTCTCTCTCTCTCTCTCTCTCTCTCTCTCTCTCTGTTTGTATAGTTTTAGCAGTGTAGGAGTATTCTAATCATACCTCACTCTCATCTACACTCACTTGGTTGAAAGGAGCAGTTCATTCTCTCCCTGCAGCCCAAATAAAAGTCACACAACGCTTTTGGGTCTGGTTAGATCATATGATTTTCCCAAAACAACTTCTGTGGCATCTGATTGGTCAGGCCTATACCACAGGTCCATGCTCTGGCTGAGATGTGAGTCAGCTCCATTAGAAAACATACACTGAGAGTTCCCTGAGGAAAACTAGGGCACTATCAGAGAAGGTGAATGGCATCCAGGAGGCCAAAGATCAACATAATTCTACTATAAAATTTTATTATATATAGAAATATCTGCTAGAACTTAGAAATGTACAATTAAAGAAAAAATCAATTTTATTTGGAATAATAGTTTAATAAAACATAGCTACTAATAAACATATGCTCAGGACATTTAGTGAAGAAACTGATAAGTGGGTGTTGAGAAAAACATATTGTCCGTTGCTTTCTATTTCTTTCCTCCTCCTCCTCCTCCTCCTCCTCCTCCTCCTCCTCCTCCTCCTCCTCCTCCTCCTCCTCCTCCTCCTCCTCCTCCTCCTCCTCCTCCTCCTCCTCCTCCTCTTCTTCTTCTTCTTCTTCTTCTTCTTCTTCTTCTTCTTCTTCTTCTTCTTCTTCTTCTTCTGGTTTGAAATTCATGAAAATCTGTCTGTAAGGAAACTGGATGTACTTGCTGAAGACAGATGGTTGTGTTCTCTTGCTTGGTAGCATAGAAAACTGGAGTGGAGGTACAGATGGTCAGATGGGGGAGGCTTTAGAAATATGTGTGAGGCCAATGCTAACTTAGCGATTATAGAATTTATGTAAACCTAAAACTTTTTAGAATATTTGTTAACCTGACAACTTATGGTCTAGAACTTTTGCACATTACTGTGGTTATTCAATCTTGGTCTTATAAAAAAGGCAAAGAAGGAAATAGAGATGGATCAGTCAGTTTTTATCTGCTTATTAGGTTAAGTCAACTCTATGAACATGAAGTTTAGTTTTCTCATTTTCATTTTTTGCAGGCTGCATTTGATTTCTGAAAGTTATTTAACTTAATGAGTAATTTTATTGACTTTACATCCTACACCTTACCACCTCCTATCTCTTTTACCTTGCTCATCTGAATATATATGTGTGTATATGTGTGTGTGTATATATACTTCTAAATTTATTTTTTAACATCTTTTTCTCTCCATCTCCTTGCTAAAATAATAACTTTATAAGACTATTTTATTAATTTTCTTCACTTTTGTATTTCTTTCACCAAGAAAAAATTTTCACATGCAGTAGGCACTTCAAAATAATTGTTGGAATTTTCTGAACTTGTTTTGAATAGGTAGGGGTAAGTTAAAGTTGGGACTAGGACTTTGACTTATTCAGTAATGTATCCAGAGTATCTACAACAGTGCCTAGCAAACAGTAGATTTTTGATTAACAGTTTGTTGAATGAATTAAAGATATTTATTTTTTATTTTTCTTTGTGAAGGAGACAAGGTTAACTGTTGGATAGTGAAAGAAAGCAGGAACAATATAGGTTTGAAAGAAATGCTAAATATTTATAATAATTATTGTGGGGAATATAAAGGTAGTCAATCAGAGACTTCCAGCTGAGATCTCTGAGGTTTCCCAGTGGAGGAAATGCTGTATTTTTAGTACCATAATCTACATGATTATATGATTTCCTCCAGCAGTGCTCAGCTATCGAGAATAAGGAAGCAGATGGTTTTATTTGGCTAAACCACAACCCTCTAAAATAACTAACCTTCTATCTAATAAAGTCATTGTTATGTGTCATGGAATGTATACTTGATGAAAAGAGAAGTGACTCCATAGGTGATAGGTAGACTGGGACAAAAGGCAAGTGTATAGGGATTAGAAGATCCAGTGGAACCAAGGAGAAGGACTAGTAGGAGGAGTAAGACACTGAAAATATGAATGATTTTGTTCACAAAATAGGCCATTTGAATTTATTATTTAAGAAGCATTTCAGTTTCTAGGTGATAAGACTCAGCTTTTTACCAAGGTAAAATTTTATCACCAAGTAGAATAATTTGGGTTGAGGTTTGTGTGGCATGATATATGGGTAGAGTAAGCCAAGAATAGAGAACTAGGTCTAGGGTGGATTGTCAACAGTTTTGTTGGAGATATGGGCTCTGAGTCACACTTAGTATCTTCAATGAAGGTGGAAGCTACTGAGAAGTCTAAAGTAACAGATTCACAGAAGTAGATAGAAGGAGTGACAGAAGTAGACAAAGAAATGGGATTAATGTTGTATAGACAGACAACTAAAGCTTCATAAGAGAAAGAGAGTGGCCAGTTAATGTCTTAGCAGTGGCAATAGGTGGCTAAGGGAGTGATGGGTAGGAGGAGTGGAAGCAAGATGCCTATTTGAAGACAATTGCAGTTGGAGACACAGACATTAGTGGTATGGGCTAGACAGCAGAGGTGGAGGTGGTGAGGTGTCATTTAGGGGTCATTTTTTAAAGTCAATAGAGTTGACTGATGGAAATTAAATGATTGGCAGTCATGGGTATTTGGTCTGGAAAATGGGATGCATGCTAAGACTAGGTGAAAGACAAGGATAGAAGCATAAAGGAGAAAAAAATGAGTTTGGTTTGGGCTTTATAAGTTTAAGAAACTTATTTGACAGCTATTCAGATATTCGTAGAAGTGCCAGAAACTTTGTCAACCTTTTTCATATGCACCGTGTCATGTGTTACTTTGCGTTACTGATCTTATGAAGTAAATACTCATATTATTCCAACTTAACAGGTGAAACTTAGAGAATTAGAGGAACAATGCCAAAGTCATATAGTTAGAAAGCCTGAAGGGCAAGATTTGTACCAAGGCTGTCTGTGAGCCCTAAATCCCAATTCAACGTAAAACTCTCCTGTCCAGATAGATCCAGGTTTGAGGTGTCTAAAGCATATGCAATTTGGGGAGGCCTTTAAAACAAACAAAGAAACAACAACAACAAAAAAACAGAAATACAAATTTACAGCTGAAATTAGATATGAAAGTAAATAATTAAAATAAGAAAAAAATTATAACAAATTGTGTGCTTTAAAAGCTGTCCAACACCATAAGCATCACAAAATCTAGAAAATTAGGAATTCTTAAAGGTCAACAAGTGAACATGTTTCTATAATGTTTTTCTACACTTTTTGCTAACTCTTTAATCATCTCTTGTTGTAACATTGTTTTTATAATGCCATTTTCTATTTCTAGAAAAAAATTGAAAGATAAATTAGATGTGTATCTTCTATAACTAAAATTGATCAATTTTTAATTTTTAATAATTTAGAAATGTTTCTCTCAGATTCATAACTTAGTAATACTATGTAAATATGTAAGATTGTTTAGAAATTTATTTGGGAAATCTGGGAAAATGTTCAAGTTTGGCAACAACGTATAACCTAGTGACACATGGTTAGAACCCCCTCCTAGGTCTTTCAAGGTGTCCTTGCAGTGAGAGGACCTGATGAATACACCTCTGGTACTGGTTTTTCTCCAAGTAATTGGGTAAAGAAGGGACAGAGCTAGGATGTCTTTGCTTTATGTGTAACATGAGAGTTACCTTTCCTGAGTGGCCAGAGGTGAGATTGGCTGCCACTTCAGATACTACCTAATGGAATGATCAGTTTTCCACTTGTGAAATGAGAGTCAAGGGATGAAAAGGAGAAGCTTGAAGAAAATAATACTTCTCACAAATTTCTCAAGAACCATTTAAAAAATACTAAAACTGGCATCACTTTTCTATTCTTACTCTTACAATGAGTCATTAAAAATAACCTACTAAATATTTATCTTGCTAAAGCTCTCTATTATTTTAAAACATTTCCCCTTGAAGGCTAAGAGTCAATAGAAAGCATACATATCCTATTTATAATTAACTAATCAATAATTGAAAGCCTTACTATGATTATAGTCCTACTTTAGCACACTTTCATAAAGCAATG
Source organism: Cynopterus sphinx (assembly GCA_030015415.1). Classification (NCBI taxonomy): domain Eukaryota; kingdom Metazoa; phylum Chordata; class Mammalia; order Chiroptera; family Pteropodidae; genus Cynopterus; species Cynopterus sphinx. Next base: position 124,455,010 of record CM057382.1, read on the forward strand.
ATTGAATTTGAATTGCACATGGTTTTCTTTTTTACTCAATTAATTTTCCTTTTCCTGAAATAATAACATGCTCAGGACCCTTCCTGCTATTGTATAGCAGCTGTGAAATGAGAATAAGGTGGTTAGCATTTTTGTATCCTTGAGCCTGAAAGGTAGACAAGGATTGAAATAATCATGACAGAAAAATGACTGTCCTGGTTGGAAAAATATAAGAAATTTAAAGAAAAAAATGATATGAGAATTTTTTTTTAAGTCATGAAATTAGTATAAAACGTGGTTTCTTGGATGTTGAGAATCCCACTTTTTCTTCGATATGCTAAGTAAGGTGAAAGGTATCAGTGGGGGCACCTTGATTCAATTGATCATGCTTAACGAAGTTTCAGAATTCCAACTAACTACTATGGCCAACTCCCACCAGCCCAGGGCTCAGTATCATTCTTTAATTGATATTTCAGAGTATCCAGACTCAGTGCTCCCACCTGCTCAATCCAGCATGAAGCCCAGTTTGATATGTCCAAATTCCCATGAGTATCTACTGTCCTAGTTTTTTGCTGTTGGATCCTAAATCCCAACTCATTCTAGAGACCTGGGGAACTCTCATTGGGGCCACCCACGTGCAGAAGGGTCTCCTGCTTTCACAAGGGCAGGAAATCACTGAGCCCACAGTAGCTGGACTTACAATGTCCCCTGCTGTACTTTGGCATTCTCTGTGCTCCTAGAGCTGCTTCTGTTATGCTTGGCTAAAGATCAAAAGAAAAAGAGAATCCCTAAGTTAGGTCTCGGCAGTGTGTGGGCCTATATGCAGGGCAATAACAGGCTTTTGTGGAAACTGAATCTTATATATAACTGGAGTCTTTTTTAATAAAAAAAATACAAAATTATGAGTTGGAGATACATAATTAGGTGGAAAAGTGAATATTTATTTAAAATGAGGAAACATATCAAAGCACCAGAATCTGTGGAGATTCAGGTCCCTTTTTTTTTTTTTTTAAGATTCACTTCAAGCAATTTGCCAGAAATGCTTTATAGAAATGATCTCTGAATGTAGTCTGGCTTTCCTTCCCCTCCTATATCATTCTAAACTCCCAATGACTTCTCCACACTCTCAGGAGACAGTGTTAGAGAAGGTCATTAGAAGACATTATCTCCAGTTGACCTGTAAGCTAGACCAGGGCAATTGAAGCCTCCTCTTTTCTTCTCTTATCATTGGAATATGCATTCAGCTTGCTTTCCCCACTTTTAGAAACTGCTCCAAAGAGCAGCCTTTGGAGATGGTAATGAGCTGATCAGACTACCTGGGCTGAGTACATGACTGAAAAGGATTACTGTGTAAATGACTGAATCCAGTTAAGGTCTCAATATAAACTTTTAGGATTCTGGCTGGTGAGTGTGGTAAGCTACCCATCTTGCAGGTGGCCAAGAGAAGCCTCATATATAAGTTCCCTGTTTATTAATGCTGCCACCTGTCTGGAGTGGTCTGCCTTTTTCTTTAGTCTCTCGCTACCTTCCATGTATGGGGATGGGTTTCAGAACACATTTGGGAAGCTCCTGTGTGGTTGAAAAGCAACAACTGCCTAGCCATCCAGGAGACCAAATAAATGAGCTTTGGGAAAGAAGATTCCCAAGCAGGGCTACAACTTGAGTTAGATGTGTCTATGATTCTATGGGTCAGGCACTGTGGCAGAGATAAGAGAAAAGGAAAGTGCCCTTAGGATTTTGTTTGCAGCTTTGGAAAGAGGCAGAAATCCAATATACTCCCATAGAGTAACAGTTCCTGGGTATACACATAGTGCTCCTTCAGATGGAGCCTCATAGCAGCCAGTGGGCTGAACTCAGTGTAGTTTAGCTAGTGACCATTCATAAGCTCTGGTCATTAACTCTTTGTACTGACAACTGGGCTATTCTAAAGAGATTAACCCTGTGGCTTGGACAATGGGAAGCCAATGGTGAATGATTCATGAGTGGGCCCTTGTGGGGTCAGGATAGGTAGAAGGACATTTGGGTTCATCAGCAAGAGCCTGAGGCACACCTTGGGTCACAAGGCACTGACAATAAAAAAGTTGGCAATCCAGTTGATGCCTAGGTATGAGCCCTAGTAATTTACCCTTTAGTAGATACAGAAGATAGGGTGCGTAGAAAGAGTGACCACCACAATGCTTGAGTAAGGTGGCATACTGCCGAGGATGTCTGATCGCTCTTGAAATACAGTGACGCAGTAACACAATGTCCTGTGTCTTCTAAACAATGTCCTAGGCAACTGCCAAAAAAGTTTAAGGCTATCCATTGGAGTTCCGAACCAGTGAGGGATTGGCAAATTGATTATATTGGTCTCCTCCCTTGAGTGAGGGTTCTAAACTTGTTCTGGTTTGTATGGACAATGTATCTGATTTAATCCAAGCTTTCCCCTGTTGCTGTGCAAACTAAGCTGCCACCATCAGTGGTTTAGAGAAGCTGAATACAATCCGAGGATACTCTTGTTGAATAGAAAGTAATCAGAGGTCACATTTCAAAGGTCATGATATGCAAGCTTGGGCAAAAGAACATGGCATTAAATGGGAGTTTCATCTCCTCTAAAAAAAATAAAAAGTAATTCTGCAGATTAATTTACTAACAAATGAAACAATCTGGCAGGGTGAACTAAACTACTGTCCCATCACTCCTGGGGAAGGAATTATCAACTGGAATTTACAATGAGACATCCCACTGAGATGAGTGAGTGACTTCACACCCTTGGGTAATAGGGAGCTGCTGAAGCTCCACTTATACAAGTTGGACCTGTTGAAATGCATTGCATCTGAAATAGAACATGCACCATTGGAAGAGGGAAAAAGGTCCTGGTCTGACACATCTTAACCCCATTTCATTTCTTTATATCTAAGAACGCTGCCTCCCCTGGCCAAAAAGTAGGGTATATGACACCTGGTCAAGTTTCTAAAGCTGCACCCTTCTCTCAGGGCCAGGTGGCATGTTCTGTTTCCCACTGGTACAACATTTGCCTGCCATCTTTTCCCCCTCCATTGGCCTGGAAGACATTACTGCCCACATAGAAGCCTTTGCTAGGTTCACCCAGCAAGCCTTGAATGATAGCCAACAAAGCCCTTCCTTACTCAACATTGAAATGTATCTAATGAAAAAGTTGTCCTCTGAAACACAGTGAACTTGAACATTATTGGACGTTGTGTGTTCATACCTCCTGAATGTGTTAACGAGTCAACTTTATTAAATCACATGAAGACACAACTGAATACCCAGAGTGATCTGACCTCCAGCTTAAGGAACTTTGTAAATCAAAGGTTTGAATGGTGGAGCTCTTGGGGGGAAAATGTTGTCATCAATTTAGGGAATTACTTTCCTAACCTGCGTTTTCACTTGTATGTGCTAGTATTGTCGCTGTGGCATCTGCTTCCAGTGCAGCCAGACAGCCACCAAATGAGCCTCCTTCATTCCAGCAAAACCTCTTGCTGACTGCTCAGGGCACACTGTGGAAAAGGGAGTCTGTGAGATTACAAGAGCCAGTCACAAGGGTGGAGTGCTGGGAGAAGTCATCAGAAGACATGACCGCCAGTTGATCTTTGAGCTGAACCAGGGCAATTAGAAACTCTCCTTCCCAACCCTGTCCTTGGAATATATATTCTGCTTGCCTTCCCAGCTGCCAGAATTTGCTCCAAGTATATAACCTTGAGATAGAAATGTGGGATGGAGACTATATGGAATGTGTATGTGACTAAACCCAGTTAGGACCTTTATATAAACTGTTAAAATTTTGGTGGGAGGGTGTGGGAAACTACTCGTCTTGTGGTCATGCTGGATAAGCCTGGTCAGTAGGTTCCCTTGCTTATGAAGCCTACTACTTACCAACCTGGAGTGGTCCGCCCTCTCCTTCAGTCTCTCCCTGCTCTCTGCAGGGTGAGGGAGCAGTTTCAGATGATATTCGCAAAGCTCCCTGGGAGGTTGGGAAGCAACAGCCTGGATAAGAGAGAACCCCTGAAAGGGAAGCTCTATTAGCTTCATGGTAAATTCACGCAGGCTTATGTAGGATGGTGGCACCTCTGGGTACACTGCTGATTACCTAGGTCTCTGCCAGAACCACCTGGCCCTGATAGTCTGGATCCTTTGTGCAGAGCCATCACTGAGGTGTCCCTGATTCTTGTAGCCTAGCAGTGCTCAGAGATTTGGCACAGTAAGACTATCGTCTCCAGCCAGGGTTTGTCCTGCCAGTTATCCCAGGCTACAGTGGTTTCTTGAGGTTTGAGAGAGGATATAACTTTCTTTAGTCTTTATCTAGCGCAAGCGCTCCTTGATAAAATGAGCAGTTCTACTATCATGGACCAGTTTGATTTTATTCAACTGTATTTGTGTTTTGTATCAGTAGTAAAGGATGTACAAAGAAGAGTTTCCTGACCCAACAACTCTCCTTCTGCTATTCAGTTCTGCTACTCAATGTTATTGTTATCTGGATAGCATTACAGAAGTATATTTTGCACATATAAATGTGTGTGTGTGTTGATGTTAAGCTCGTCTGTTCTTTTTTAAATGTTTTAGATAGTTCCATTTATTCTCTGTTATTACATCATTTGTTAGAATTCTCTGGGAAATTAGTTGGATGCAATGCTTATCAGAGAGCTGAACAAGAAGGAAGTTCTTTGACATCTTTCTCTCTCTTTTATAGTGACATCCTGCCTCATAGTGGGTAAGGTACCCTGCTTTCCTTTTGTTAGCATTCTCCTGGCATAACGTTCTTCTTTTATTTTAGCATAACGTTTTGCTTTGTAATCCAAATAGTCTTTTCTTGTGCTACTATGTGAGTTTAGTCTCATCACATTTATTGATTTGACTGATTTTTCTATTATATCTTAGATATTTTTCTTTTCATAGCTTTGAAAATACAGGATCCCTGGGAAACTGGTGGTGGTATATGGGCTGAGGTTCTTCTGTGTTAGATATATTTATTTTGTGCTGTTAAATATACTCAAAATCTTTACTCTTTGACTTGTTAAATAAATATTCACTCTTTTAACTTTGGTTAATTTTATAACCTCTGCAGATTATATTATTTACATTTTGACCAGATCTTATAATCTTAACATTTGTTTCCACTTTTGTTCCATGGTTAAATGGATTCAGTGATCACCATGAATTTCTGTGCTGTGGCTTTTCCAGTCATTTCTCAATTGACTAAATCTTGCTTATTGTTAGATTTCTCAAGAACAAATGGGAGCAATTCCCTTGAATTCTTGCATTTGGTCCTGTCTCAAATACATAGGTTGAAATAGTCTTTTATTTCAGGAAAATCTTAATAAATTCTGTTTTTAAATACTTGCATTGTCTTTTTATATTTCAATTTATCTTTCTATAATTTCTAGTATGGTATCTTGGGTTTCCTTGGTTTATCTTTCATATTAATGAAGACGTAATAAAACATTTTTAGTTTTTAAAATTTTTACTATGTTTGCTTTATGAAGAAAAAAAACTGAAAAGGAAGTTTAGTCGTGAAAAGCAAATAAATCTTCCTTCAATACTGATGGCTAGATTGTGGTCAGACATCAGCATGTAATTTAACCAGTGACCTGCTCTTGGTCTCATATGAAGTTACACTGGGATATGCAAAGTGGGCAGTCCCGGGTTGTTGAAGACAATATAGATTTTTTTTTTCTGTTGAAATTTGAAACAAAGTCTTGGTCCAGTGTATCAAGTCTCAATATGATGAATGAGAAACCTGAAGTCCCTACTGCGCCTCCCCCAATTATATTATTCACCCAAAACATAGTGATATTTACTCCTTAAATATGTAAAGTTGAAAACATTATCTATATGCTGTCTTATCTTTTTGCGACACTTTCTGAAAAATCAGAGGATGCTTAATGTCATTTTAAGAGATAATCTCTGAAAGAATAAAGATTTTATGAGTACGGTAATTCCCCATGACAGATATCTTGCCCTGACAATGAAAAAGAGAGTGGGCCAGATTATCTCTGAAGGAAAGTATGTAAGAACTTCAAGCCTCAATATAACTAACTTATTACCCAAAACTACAGCATCAGTAGGTTTTACAGCAGTAAAAATAATCATGTTGGCCAATAAGTCCCTAATGGGATTGGTTCAGCCCAGGTCTAGGGCTACTGCAAGGGTAGCTGACTCAGTCCTGTGCTGAATTCTCCAGTCTTTGGTCTCTTGGAGTGTCCATCTGATTTCCTGCTGTTGTCAGGAAGAGCCTTGCCAGTGACATTCTGTAATGCTCAGGCACAAAGATAGTTCCGAAGCCTGTCCGATGAAAAGAGAAAAAGAATCTAAGGGAAGTGAGTAGCAGTTGTAAAGCATGCCAAAACATACCTCTGATTTAATTCTTTAGCTGCTCAGTGACTTACGCATCTGCTGTTCTATAGATATCCACATATTTTCCTGTTTTTAGTGTTTCCTCTTTCCACTTTCGGTCAGAGATAGAGGAGAATGAAATATTTCTCCCTGCATATACTGCAATCAATTTTACCAGCAAGTACACATCTTAAAATAAAACCATCTTGACCCTCTCATAAAAGAAGGTATTTTCAATTGCTTGATGATAACTTAGAAGTACACATCATTTTTCATACTCAAACTCTTGTAATTTTTCATGTGTCTGGACATTTCATTATCCACAATATTTTACTATCTATTCATCTCTGCTTTTTCAAATGCTTGTGTTTAACATTGAAACAATAGACTTTACTCAGTTAATAAAAGAACATTCTATTGTGTGGTGATTAAGGACATATACTCAGATGTCAAATGAGCAATTTACTTAATTCTCTCTAAGCCTTCAAAGTAGAGTTCATGTCAATACCCACCTCATAGGGTTGCGATGAGGATAAATTTTATTCCTAGATTTAAAAATATTTATTGGGTACCTCCTATGAAAATTATCATGATGAAAAAGGATGCACGCTAAAGGGATAGAGAGTGACAAGGTGCTGGTTTAGATACAGTGGTCGGAGAAAGTTGTCCTAGGAAGGTTTAGTTAAGGAAGAGATCTGAATGGAGTGAGAAAACAAGTTATGCAAATGCTGAGGAGAGAAGATTCCAGGCAGAAGAAAGAGCAATTACAAGCTGCAGTGTTGGGAATAGTATTGCCGTGTTTGAGAAGTTGGGTGAATTGTGATATTGCTAATGAGATCATGACGTACTTTTCACAGTGCCTGGGCCTTGGAGGTTCCCCATAAATATTAACAATTCTACTTAGTAGCTGAATCTCAGGAACATAAATATTTCTTCTTTTTATTATTTTCTTTAACGTAAGAGGGTCTAATTATGCCAGTCACGACACAGAGACTACAGGCAAACTATCCTGTTCTTTAAGCAAACAGGCTCTTTGTTGTGAAAAAAAAAATAATTGACTCGGTTTCTCTTTGGGACAGAAAAAAAAAAAGCAATAATTTCTCACTTGCCGCACCTAGGACAATGCTGGGCTGTCCAGAACTGACCACCTCAAGAGGACAAGGCCAGAAATGGGTGGGGAGAGCTGTATTGTATATAAATTTCCCCACTCAGAGTCATTCTAGAAGGTTTCAGGATAAGAAGGAGTCAGAGTCTACATGCAGAGTACCATGGTAGAGTGTTTCTCATCATTTAGATTATGCATTTATTACATAAGTAATATTTATTTTTAAAAATTTCTTTATAAAGAAATATTATTTATTGTAGAAATTTATAAAATATGTTGTAGATATTTATTGTAGAAAATTAAGAATGTACAGACATAAAGGAGGAAGAGTATAGGAAATAAAAAAGCTTGGGGGAAGGAGGAAGAAAGAAAAGAAAGAAATTATTATGCTAGCAGCCAAACATAAGTACTATTCACATTTTACTTATTCTTTTTTGAATACATATCCTATAAAAATACTCAGACTTTTTTAAATGGTGCCTTTATGAACCGATGTGCACTCAACATCTGATCTATACCATTGTTCATAACCATAAATACACTTGACTACATCTTTTTATTGGCTGTATAGTTAACCATCATGAAGTTGAACCATAATGTACCCAATTATTGTAACCATATGATAATCTCCCTTTATAATGTTAAACATGTTTCTCTTAACATAACAGCAATTGTGTTTTCACTACCCATGGAAGGAGAGAACACATAATGATAACAGTCACAGAAATTCAGTGACACCTTCAGTGAGTTTGTAATGATTGGTAATTAGTAACTAGAATAGCATGTGTTTGCATTAGAAAACTTAGTTATATAGATAGATGATAGATAGGAAGTTAGAGCTGACAGGCTTGATACACAAATCAACTCTTAGACTCCTTGCAACTTTGCAGCCACTTAGAGTGTAGCTGCTCACAGATTAGCATGGACAGGTAACGCCTGGCAGTGGTCCTCAAAGTGTGATCCCAGGACCAACAGTACCAGCACCACCTGGTAACCTGTTAGAAATACTAATTATCTGGCCTCATCCCAGGCTGATTGAATCAGAAGCTCTAAAGATATGACCTAGAAATCTGTTTTAGCAAGACTTCCTAGTGATCCTGATGCATGTTCAAATTAGAGAACCACTGAGAGGGGAAGAATGTGACATTTGAATCCTGTGACTACCAGGAATTAGACATGTGACTTCCCACCAGTTACATCCTCTGAAGTTCAGTTTTCTCATTCATAAAAAAAAAATCAAAAACATAAGAAGCAAATAAACATTATATTCATATTCATAGAATTGTCAAAAAGATTAAATAGTAATCTATATGAAATCAACTGGCAGTGCCTGGCATATAATACACACAATCATTCAAGGATCATTTAAGACCCTAATGTGTGACAGGCACTGGATGACAAAGTGAAGAAAGTAAATATTTTCTTGGCTGTCATCTAGTGAGGGAAAAAGAGCAGTTTTTAAAAATCAATTAAATGTCACGTTCGACTTGATAACAGATTATTGGGCCCCAAGGAAGGGAGAGATTCATTCTATTCAGGAAGGACAGAGCATCAAGAAAGTCTTCATAGAGGAGAAGACTTGAGTCACAGAGAGCCCAGAATAAGTGAAGACTTGGAAGTGTGAAAAGGCCAAATTTACAGAGGTGGTAGGAAGAGGTCACTATATATATATACGAGAATGACACATGAATGAGACATGACTGAGAGAGCAGAATTTACTGCAATATTGGATGTCTGCTATGAGAGGAAGACAGAAGTCACCAAGGAAGCCACAAGTGATTAGAGGGGATGCAATTTGAGAAAGAGGAAAAGATCAGACAGAAAACGAGCCGGGTCTTAAAGGTCATGAATGGCCTTTATATTTCTGGTTTCAAGCAATGTCAGTTTCTTTTTTTATTGTTTATTATTCTTTTTTTTTTTTATCCTGGTGAAAACTACACTTTAAAGGTAGCATTGATGTTGGAAAAGAGATCATAGAAGAGCTCCATCACAATTCGGAGCCTAAGTGGAAAGGCAAAGGAGCCTCAGGAAATTTTTTTATTATTAAATTTGTTGGGGTGACATTGGTTAATAAAACTATGTAAACTTCAAGTGTATGATTCTATAGTACATCACCAGTATATTGCATTATGTGTTCACCATTCAAAGTTAAACTTCCTTCTGTCACTACATATTTGACCCCTTTTACCTTCACCAACCTTCCCTTTCCCCCTTTCCCTCTAATAACCACTAAACTGTTGTCTAAGAATTTTTTTTATTTCGTTCTCTTCTTCTCCAGCTGATTGTCTGAATGACAGAAAAGCCATCAGCTTTTGGGGAGAGCAAGATGGAGCAAAAGATGAGGAAAGAAAAGAAGGGAGATAGAGAAAGAGAGGAGGGACTAGGAGGTGTTCCTTGGGGATTCGTCTTACTTAGGGCCAGGCAGCCTACTGCAGATTTTAGATACGTTGAAGTAAATCATTTACTGCCTTTGGGTTTGTTTAGATCCTTTGTGGCACATCGTTTATGACGAGTTCTTTGTATATGGTTATTTTTAATAACTTTGTTCCCAAATTAAGCCCTTGGTGCTATTGTGCCAGCACAGCCCCTGTGGAAATTGACCACTTTGTTCTGTTTATAAAGAACTATAGATGTATAAATGATGAAAACAAAACTCAGAGAATCCATAAAGTAGACATTCTCGATCCTCTGCTACCTCATTGTATATTTAAAATGTTTTCCCAGCCACAATCATAATCATGGTTTATGATGTTGCCCAGATAGAGGCCATAGAACATCCACTCCTGTAACTCAATTGAAGGTGGTAGCTTGAGCCCTCATTTCTGTTTTCAGCTCTCTGGTCAGGACAGAAGAAATTGTTATGTTTTATGTAAATATTATGGATGTGCTTTCCGTCTCTGAAGCTCAGGGTTTAACATTTTCCACTTTAGAAGACTTCACCACTTTCCCTTGCTTTTCCCAAACATGAAGTAAATATCAGAGAATAAAGGAAAGTTAGTTTAGACACCATAATGCTCAGTTTCAGTATAATTAAATTGCATACACATAGTCACACTCAAGGAGAGCTGGGACATCAGCTTCTAATTTGCCACCAAACAAACATTGTCTCCGGTTATTTTCCAGAGTCTAGGGTGGTTACTTCAGTAATTGAAGAGGAGAATAAACAAAGTTAGCATAAAATTATAGTCTGACACAACTTTAAATTCTGCATTTTAAGATCTGGGTGAGCTCATCTGTCACAGGGCCTAAAATAAACAAGTGTCCAAGATGGAAACAATGGTGTAGTTAAAAGTCATCCACAGAAGTGAGTCAAGCACTCAAAGTACCTTCTGCCTGGGGCATGGCAAAATTCTGAGGGACGCATCTGATGATACTCTTTTTAAGACCTTAGGATGTTTAAGCAACCACCGCAAAAACAGACATAATGAAACACAAATACTTTTATTCTATTTGTAAAATGTAGGATATTAATCATGTTGATACAGCATGAAACTTACTGCATTGTGCATGTTCTGAGTTACAAGCTGAATACCAGAGAGTTTAGTTTTTTCAAAATTCCAAATTGTTGGGAAATGGAGGGAGGAAGCGAAATAAAAAATTGTCTCTCTGGGTGAACTGCAACAGCTCAAGGGACAAGGCCAAGGAACGAATATCAAGGAGTTAAAGAGCTTGCATTCTTCCTCATCTTGATAAATGAAAACTCTTATTTTTCCAGTGTGCTCAGGCCAAAAAGTTGGAGTGATCTTTGACTCCTCTCTTTCTCTCATAATTTATATCTAATCAAGCTGTAAATTCCAGCAGCATTGATATCACCCTGATACAAGTGGCTTACCAGTTTTGTTGTCACCAGACTTTTAAGTGGTCTGCTTGTTCCCACCATTGTCCCTCCATAGCCGACTTTCAACCCAGAAGCTAAGTGATATTGTTAAAATTTAAGCTAGATCATATCAGTGGCTACCCATCTGTCTCTGAGTAAAATCCAAAATTTTCAGGGTATCCTAAAAGCCCTCCTCAATCAGGCCTTCTCTACTTCTGTGATGTCTTCTTTGACCATCACGCCCTCTCCCTCTTGCTCACTTCATTCCAACCACCTGAGCTTCTTCTTGTAACTCAAACCTGCTGGGCATGCTCCCGCTTCAGGACATTTGCATTTGCTATTCCTGCTTTCTGAAAAGCTCTTTTCTTAGATATCCAAAAACTTTCTCTCCTCACTATTATGGATCTTTTGTCAAAAATATTTACTTTAATCAGTAAAGCCTTCCATAGCCACGTTATTTAAAACTGTAATTTCTTCCTTTGTTCTCAGCATTCCCCGATCCCTCCCAATCTTTATTTTTTACTATAGTAGTAATTATCTACTATAAACTACAAATTTTATTCATTCATTCATTCATTCATTTACTTACTTACTTACTTCTTACTTACTTACTTATTATGTGTTTTATTCCACTAGGTATGTTTATTTGTCTTTTTTGGGGAGGGGGGGTGATGAAACCCTTGGTTGACCTCACAGATTGCAAGGATCTTGTCAGCTTATAGTCAATCCCTTTTAAAAATTTAATTAATTACTTAATTAATTAACTATTTATTTATTATTTATTATTTATTTTTCTGGCCACAGCACCTGGTCTTCCTAGGTGGTCTACCATCCAAATACTAGCCAGGCTCGACCTCGCTTGGCTTCTGAGATCAGATGGCATAGTGCTTGTTCAGGATGGCATAGCCATAAACTTATTTGTCTTTTTTTTATGGTTGTTTCTGCTTTGACTAAAGTAGTGGCATAAGGTAATGTACATACTCAATAAATATTCATTAACATAATGAAAAGAATCTTTCAAATAATTCCAATTGTACTACTTATAAGATCAGCCCTGCTCTAGTTCACTCTTGATATTTGCAAAACAGATGTGATGAGTCCCAGGATTTATAACTAAAAAGAAGGAAGAAGAAATTTTGAGGAAACTGGTCATGCAGAGGGGGTGTGATGCCTCTACTGTATTGGTCTTGTGGCTCCACAGAACAGTCATCTTACTTGTCACATCTGACTCCCAGGCCCACCAGAGGTCATTCTATAATATTTGGGACCAATTGCTTAGGAAGAAAAAAGCAATTTTAAAGACTGGTTTGCTAAACATTAGCCAACAGCATTTTCCTAAATTTGTTAAAGGTTAACAAGGCTGTCCATTTTTCCAAATGGCCATGATACTCCTTTAAATAGTAAAACACATCTGGTGTTAAAAAATATTATTACTAATACTGTGAACTTTATTTATACCCCCAATGTTGGTTTAAAATAGCAGGTTCACTTGCCTCTAGACTATCTTCATAAACACACTCTGGCTTTATCTAGACTCTGGATGAATGAGGCTGGCCATTCTAATTTCTCAGACATGAATTAGGATAAGAATTCCCATAGTACTATAAACAATGACTTGGTTAAAAGATTAAATAAAACTTTCTTTCTTGACACTTTGAACTGAAGAAGTACATTGCACTGAAGACCTTCAGCTATGATTATGTGAGGTAGCTAGTCAGACATGAGCGACAAGGGGGAACAAAGGAACAGGGGCCCAGCCAAGAGACCACCCCAGGAAAACCCCAATGGTGGCAGAATTCTGGGTAGCACATGCGCACTAGGCAGAGTTATATAGTAGCCAAGTGTCAGTCAAAATGACCTCACTTGCCAATCACCTAGGAATGCCTTTGGAACCACCCATCACGGCCCAAATGTAATGCTGACATTTCCACTTCTGGGCCCTTTTTTGCCCTTTTGGGTAGCTTTTCTGTGGCCCCTTTGTGTTGGTTATTCTGGTACAGTGCTCTGTTACAGCTTTTCACTGGAGCCATGTGCCTCCTTGGAGCACTGTTTGACTTTCTAAAATACATTTTTAATAAATCTTTTCTAAATCTCACTGACCTGTTATCCTTCACTGCATCCATGAGGACGAGCACAGGAAAAATGCTAACTACATGTCTGCATCGCTGTTATCCCTGTCTCTCCCTGCTGCTGCTGCTGCGGGGACACCGAACTCCAATCGGCCCCAATGGTCACGATTATGTGTTATCTTAAACTAATCTTATTAGATCTACCACAATGCACACAGATACCCACCATTCATTTTCAATTGCCATGGACTGATCTCTGTCCTCAAGTTAGCTCCCTGTGGAGATGAGGGGAATAATGATTTAGAAGTAAACAAGAAAACTTCTAGGTAATAAATAGCTTTAATGGACAATAACATGAATGAAAGTACTCAGACTTTTTTGGAGGCTGAAATGAGTCACTTCACATTCAAAGATATTGCAACAAATTCTGATGCACAGAGAATTTATTTTTCTTTTTAACAACCCAAAGTCAGTCTTACGGCTCACTGGAGAAGCTGAACCACAAAAATTACAAAGCACCTCATGCCGGCGCTCTACAGAAACATACAAAATTGTCCACCCTGTTATTTTCAGAGAGAAAATATCTTACCTCACTAAAATATGCAGATGGTGAAAGAATATCCCTTAAAGGGGGGCAATCCTTTCAGGTGGGAGTATCTTAGAAACCCAGACTGAATCCCTATGGTGTCAAAAGCTCTCGAGAGTTGGAAGAATCCACACGATATTGCATTTTTTTTCACTCTGACCAATTTGATGTCATAAAAGAATAATCTCAGCTTTGGACTTTTATGTTAAAAATGAATCAATGGTTCAAAGTCAAATAATTTTTTTTAAGTAACATTTCCTAACGTTTCTTACATCCCCTGACCATCTTTACTGCCAACAACAAAATATACATAAGGGCTCAGACTGGAAATTCTTTTATATTGTTTCTTTTAACAAGACTTATTTTTGGTTTTGGCTGCATAGTTTGAAGCATTGGTCCACTCACACTTTCCTCAGCTGCTCACATTGCCAAGTGCACATAGTATCCCATTTTTTAACTAAACTATAGCTGCTTTTCATTTTATCCGCTTTGAACTTCATCAGCAGCTTTGGGTGCCATGCAGTGGAGTTCAGAGGTCAGCTTAAAAAACATCTCAGTTAAGAACATCTGAAGAGCTATGCAAGGCTTTATAAATATGCATAAACAAACTTACTCTACCTCCATCAAAAGGGTTAGGAGCTCCTGAGCAGCACTTCGAGATCAGTGGTTTGCTTTCATCCCTGTCCAGCTCTTCTCACAGCTGGCAACCCTCCATGCTTCGGGGAGTGCAGGGACAGCAGAGTACACAAGACTTCAGTCTCAGCCAGAATTTCCATAATCACATCAACAGATGGAATAATAATCACCACTGAAGTGACTGCACAGTCTTTCTGATCCAAAGAAACTTCCTCCTACCTCATTTCAAAATCATCTCTGCTGGCAGTTTACACATAAAGTATTCTTATTTTCTGGAAAGGTTATCGAGTTAAGGTGATTCTAAAATTATTAAATAGTGCAAGCCTTGCATTTGAATACAATGCTGAGAAAGGAGCCTTTGAAAACCTGTAGAGAGGTTGAACAAAGGCAGGCCTTTGTGAGTGCTACAGAAAACACTGTCATTTTGTTGGTGACTGGAAGTAGTGACTGCGAGGTCCGTCACATGCAACACTATGTCCTGGCCTCTTGGGCTCTGTCTCCACAGCTGCGATTTCAATCATGACTGTACTTGAAAGTGTCCTCCCCCAGCCTCTGTGTGGTAGGTTCTTGATTATTCCACAAGGAAAAACCAGTTATGTGGATTATATTGCAGAGCATGTTGAGTCGATACAACTGGAATCGTACTTTCTAGAATCTGGTCATATTAGTGTATTTAATGTTGATTTCTAGGCAAGAGCTCTGATTCTGTCCAGGAATATCCATATGAAGAGTGTGACAAATTTAAGGTAACTACAAAATAACATCCAACAGTATCTCTATTGTGTAGCCTTTTAAATTGTTGGAAGTTTAAGGCTTTATTGATACCATGCATTATCTGAGAGTATCTGGAAACAGACATGGATTTCTCAAATTAATTTTTTAATATTCATCTATAAGAAAATTTTTTATTAATATAATAATGTCCAGGCCATCTACATGAAAAATTTGAATAACCATAAAAATATAATGTAAACATGAATCTCTCTTCTATGCCTAAGAATTCATAAAAGGTGTCACAGTAATTACTAAATATGTTTACATAACATAATCTACTAAAGAAATAATGAAAACAGGAGAGAAGGAATCCATTACTTGAGCAGAAAATTTTATTGTGTTACATGTCTAACACTACTCCAGACACCAAAGAGAATATAAAGAAGTCTTTCTCTTTGTACCTCCTATCCCTTGGAGTTTAAATCTTTTTGCATAGCTTCAACTATGTGCTAATTCAGAGGACTATATTCTTTGACATCTATAGCCACCTCCTCCAAGCTTCAAATCAACATTAACAATTATACCTCTTTCTTTTACAAGGGAGAGGAGGTTTAAAGTTGCCAGATAAAATGCATGACACCCAATTAAATTTGTTCCAAACTTGTAGGCCAAACTTACACTAAAAATGTGTTTATTGTTTATCTGACATTTAAATTGAGCTCGGCTTCTTGTATTTTAGTTTGCTAATTCTGACAACCCTGGGATAAGGTTCAGGATGAGATTTTATTCTTTTGTGTTTTGATCTCTGCATCTTCCCTTCTCCCCGAATTCCGAGCAGTGATCAACCCTTAAGGATTTTTCTTTTTTTTTGGTCTTAAAGATCTTTGCAGCTTATAAAGTTTAAGCTGAAACTCAATGAAAAGATTATGTGTGTTGTTTTAAAGAGAAGAGAGAGGACAGATGACTTGAGGAAGAGATTTTCCATAGACATAGGAGATCAGAGGTTGGCAGGTCTTGCATTTATCAGGGGCCAGTGAATTTTTAGAAACACTGGAGTACAAAAGTGAGGAGCCTTTCAAGAGGATAATTTGGAAGAATGATGTATCCAGGGAGGTAGGTCTGATACCTCGGCTCCTGGCCATGCTATCAGTTCACATATCTGAGCTGTGACTGGCACATCAGACCTGAAGATTCCGTGTGCATTGCAATGATGGGTGCTTCAGTGGAAACCAGTGTTGACTGCTGATTGCAGGTTTTACTTGATGCTGTAGCATCAAATTTTATCACAGGAACTTTGCACCAGGGGGAACCAAAATTATAGACGATTGAATTTCCTCCTATGCACAGAAGTATGGGGACTAAGAATCTAATGAAAATTGATTTAAAAGAATAATGAAATAAGAGATTTCTTTCATACCACATTTATGGAATCGAATTCAGGCACTTCTGTAGCAGACACTGATGGTTTTTCATTTAAAACCACTTCTTTTCTCAAATTTATCCTCACTGGCAGATTGCCTTCTGCCATAGGAGCTGTACATGCCAGAAATTGCTATTGCAATCTGCTTATAAGCTATGAAAATGTCACTCAACCCAGGCCACTGAGAAGGTTTCTTCTTCAATTGAAACAAACAAACAAATGAAAGTTGTATTTTCTATATTTGGATGTGGTTATTAGGATATATCATCTGGATTTGTGGCAACCATCTTTTGATTGTTAGAGGACAAACTGAACACAAATGATCTGAGGCACAAGCCGTAAGGAAAAGGGAATAGAAAGAGGAAAAGAGCTTGAGGGTATGATGGTATCATTGAATCATTTATTAGTCAACTCTATAACTGCCCTTCCTCAGAACTTTTATTTTATGAGATAATAAATGTTTAAGATGTTTAGTTTGTTTTTCTATTATTTGCTTCTAAAAGAATCTCAAATGGTGGATCACTCCTGTCACAGGTGGGGTTTTCCGAAGCAGTTGCTGAGATACAGTTTAGTACAAGATGTAAATTACAGACAAACAACTGTGAAAAAGAAGGGATAGGAAGCAGAAGAGGTCAGAGAAAGAAGTTGTACTGGAAGGGAACTGCAAGTGTTGCTCATGAAAGCCATCATGCAACAAGTCATAATGGCCAGACCTTTAGTCTCCTGCTTCACTCTGAATGTAAGCCGCTTTGGGAAGAATGTGAACTCAGGCAAAGTTCATTTCTGAAGCTAAGGCAATTCTATGGGCAAGACAACTGAATATTGACTTCTGACCATGTATGCTGCTGCTAACCAACAAGTCCTTCCTTGAAGGGTGATCTGGGTATCTTCATGTCCATGTCAGCTGTTTGCAATTATCCGTCCATACATACACACATAAAAGCATGCATATATTCATATATACTACCTGCTAAATCTATCTCAATTCTAATACCTCAGATTCAATGCAACAAGGATGAAAAGATGACCTAGTTCTCATATTATATTGAAGTATTATAAACATTTCAAGTTATCTTTGACATATCTTTCTTCCCTCTTTCTACCCAGTCAATGTGTAAGGCTAATGGTGTCTTACTTTGATCTCCTCTTTTTTCCCTTTTACCACTGATGTCAGTGAAATTCAAGTGTTGTTGTGCCTCAACTAAGGCTAAAATCATTTGGTCTTTAACCTTTCAATTTATTCTTCTAACTATTACTACCAACTTGCTTTTTCTAGAGCCAAGTTCTGATAACAGTGTTGCCCCTTGTAAAAGCCTCTGACAACCTTCCTCAAATTGTTTATTAAATTTAAACAAAGTTCTTCATTTGTCATCCCATTCCTTTCAGGATCCTGTTTTTAGCTTATGTAACACAAAAAATGAGTGGATTGGTAATTCCAGCATGATGCATTCTATTTTCTACATCTCTGCTTTTCTCTGAGCTTTGTCAGTTTTAAAATCTCTTTCTTTACCTTCACTAATGATTTCAAAATTTTTATCAGAGGTAAGCCTGACCCATCAGACCCACTGGTCACTAAACCACACCAAAACACCCTAACTCAATGTCAATCCTATTTTTGCTGTATCATATATTCTGTTTTTATTATGTTCGCAGGGCTGACTTACCCAATAAGCACACTAAGTGCTGATTGTGGCACCAGAAAATCAGGACACAGCAGACTGAGTTTATATTTCACCGTGATCAATACACTTGTTCTGTATTTAGGCCAGAAGCATACTAGCACCAGCACAAACTGTTCCTCTAACATTATAAATCTTGGGATCAGCCTGGCATCTTTTTTCTTATAAAGATTTTAGATATGTACCCTGTGCATCTCACTTTATGCTAGGACCTTCCTGTTGCAGGCATGAGATCCAGTGGAAACTACTCAATGTGCACACATGAATAGCCCATAACTAGGATAGAGTTCAAGTCCCGTGTGTCAGACTTGTCACAAAGGGAGAAGAGAGGCAGAGTTGTAGAGTATACCTGGACTTGAAAACATGTGCTTTCCCTTAATAAGTCTGATCTAACCACCACTCTTATTGAATGCTCAACCTGCACACAGCATAAACCAACAACAGAAACTCAATATAGCTTCATTCCTCAGGGAGACCAGTTAGCCACTTGGTGACTGGTCAATTTTATCCAGCTCCTTTCACTTTAGAAAAGGCAGTGATATGTCCTTACAAGAATCATTATATACTCTATTTATGTACCTTTAGTCCCTGTCTGCATCATTATCCAAGTGTGAACCCAATGCCTTACCTATGAAAATAGTGTTCTCCACAACAAATTTGACCAATGAAAGGATATGCAACTGTGGGCTCCCGACTATAGTATTCACTTATTTACCATGTACTTTATAATCCGAAAATAGACAGCCTGATAAAAGGTAGAAAGACTTAGCTGAGGTGACAAGTTGAGGACAGAACTCTGTGGGATTGAGGTGTTATTTTCTGGGGTGCACAATTATGGGCATAGATAGAAGGAGTGCAAGGGAACAAAATGTAAGTCATACTGAACTAGATGTTTTAGGTATTATCTGGCCTCTTTTTAGGCAAAGAAAGAACTTACGTACTTACCATTACATGGTAATTAAACCTGATTATCATTAGGAGCTAGGGTTGTGCTACACAATGAAGACAGTGAGAAGTGTCTTGAACAAGGAATAAACTGTGGTTTATCTCTTGGCACTTCTATGTTATATAAAAATCATGAATGAGAAATTGTAGTAACCACAATTTGACAAGGACAAGACAACCACAAGCTTAAACCTCTTAGGGATGAAGATCTGGGTCATCTTACTAGGCTAGCAGTCCAGGCCAGCATGAGTGTTAGCTGAGAGGGAGGGAAATCTAAAATGAGAGATAATGGCGGGAGATGATGAGTATCACTTACAGACTTGGAACCAACTGTGAGTACTAGAATCTGTCTTTCTAACTCTAAGTTTCTTTGAAAGGTTAACACTTTCTGCCACCTTTAAGAATTAAACTTACACTTCCTATCCAAGGAAAAATTGAGAACATCTTTATCTTAGGAGACAAATGGATATGTTTAGAAGAGATAGATACAAAAGGGAGTCCTTGATTATATGACACTCCAGTTCATGCATTTGCTTTACTTTCGGGCCAGAGTTTTAGCAGCAGTTTGTTTTATTCCCAAGGTGATATGCCCAGGTTGCTGCTGCTGCCACCAACACCACTATAGATCTATAGCTTGCCTTGTCAAAGTCTCTCAGTTAACACCTATTGCTCCTGTACAAACTCCAACAGTTCTTTACCTCACATCATGCTACATACCTTAATCTCCTGCTCTGGTGCTTTTCTGACACCACCATAACATGAGCTAGCTCAGGACTCTCTTAACATTCATTCACATGATACCCAAAAGTTTGGGAGAATACATGCTTCATGGTGTTAGTTTGTACCAGTGGAAGTTGAGTCAATGGATAAATTCTCCTCTCTTAATTCCCCACCATGGACTGTTTAAAGTTGCAATGACTATGTATGGCTTCTGTGGATATATCTTGGATGACTGAACAACCAGCTTGTCAGGAAACTGTGGCCAGTTAGCAATGAACTCTATTAGATATGTCTTCCCTGCTCTACTTCAGTCCCCACTCCACTGCCTCTTGCTTCTTAGGCTTGCATTCCCCAAACAGCGTTAATGCATAAGTGTTTGTCTTTGCCTGTATTTTCTAGGGAAGCTGCATTAAGATATAGATGTATCTTACTTTATAAAAAAGATGAGAATTTTTAAAAATAGTTTCATAGTTGATATAGTTGTTTTTTTAAAAAATAATCTCATCATTGGAAATGGGAAAATTATTTGGATTTATTTACACTAACTTTATAGCTTTGTATTTTTTTGCATTTTGGATGAGATTGGACCCCATAATATTTTCATTGCTTATTACTTCCAGCAGTACTAATCAGACATTATTGTTTGAATTTACTTGGCATCTCCTTAACTAGACTAATTTGTGAGGAGAGGTTCTATACATTGTTTTCACTCATCTCAGTATTCCTCACCAAGGATAACTTACAACTGTTAAAATTATAGGCACTGATTACATGTCTAAACTCCCTTTTCCCTGAGACTGCTCTGAGGCTAGCAGTCATGAAACAAAGGAGAATAAATCCTGGATAAATGTGATACTGAAAAATCAGGAATAGCACTTTTGATCAGATTCCAAGGAACAGATATTCTTTGGTATATTCAAAGAAAGGGTGTATTCAAAGAGAAGAAGCAACAATAGATAAATAACTAGAGAAAAAGGGAATTTGGAAGATGAGACTGAAAAATTAAGCAAATACAAACATATATTAGGGTAAGGAGTACCTAATGTAAAAGAGGAAGAAGCTACACATGTTTACAAATTGAAGAATGAGAGATTCAGTGTCTTTCTCTGGGAATTTACATTTGTATTGGGTAAAAGAAGAAATAAAAATAGAAAATATTTGAGTAAAAGTAAAGACTGAGCAAGTGTACAGATAAGCAATTATGAACAAGTACTTCTGGATTTCAGACCTCTTTTTAAAAGTGCTTTTCCAAGTCCTTTGCCTACTTTTAAAATTTTATTATTTTCTGTTTTGTTTTTCTTACTGATTTTTTAGAAAAGTCTGTATATGAATCTATTGTTGGAATAAAGCAACAATGTTGCAAATATCTTCTTGTTTCCAGCTTGCCTTTTAATTTCTTTAAGTCATCTTTTAATAACAGAATTTCTTGATTTTAATGAAGCCAAATTTACCAATTATTTCTATAGTTAGGACTTTTGTGCTTTTTTTATCTTTGCCAACTCCAAGATCAAAAAAACAGATTCCTGTTTTTTCTTCTAGAAGTTTTCTTTTTGTTTTTTTACCTTTTTATTAGGGTCTCTTGTCCATCTCAAATATATTTTTTTCTAGACATTAGAAGTTAGGATAATAGAGAAATTCATATTATTTAATGTCTTAAGTTAATTTTGAGAAATTCTGAGTCAGAATTTCTTTAAATATTGATTCTGTCTCATTTTTCCTTTTCAATTACATATGGTGGATATACATTTTTTTTTATCACATTCCATACATTTCTTATACTACTTTCTAAATTTTTGACTTTTTTTTATTTTAGTGACATTGGTATTCTGTATTTTCCATCATTTTTTTCTCTCTGTATGGATCAATTTGAATATTTCCTATTGATCTATTTTTCAGTTAACAAACCCTCTATATGTCTAATCTGTTATTAAAGAAATTATTTAAATTGAATTGTATTTAATTCAGTTATTTATTTTAATTATAAAATTTCCATTTGTTTATTTTTTAATGCACTCTATGTTTCTGATGAAAGTCTATATACTACTCCCTAAAATTTGAGCATATTAATTATAATAATTTTAAAGCCCCTATCTAATAACACTAACATTTGTGTCCCCTTTAGTTCATTTATATTATCTGTTGCTTTTCTCTTGGTTTTGGTGTTTCTTGTTTTTTACCTGTCTTATAATGTTTTATTTTATACCAGAGATTGTTAATGAAAAATTATGGAAGTTTTCAAGGTATTGTTATCTTAATCTACCAGAGGGTTAACATTTTTTTTCTTTTCAATTATTTTTATTTATTTTTGCAAGTTGCTAGAGTACCAACAAATTATCTTGATATTTGCTGCTCTTCTTTCTAGATTATAGCTCCTCAAATTCTCCCTGCTTGTGTTCTACTATCTTCAAATTATTGCCTTTTACAATCTACTCAGGTCATATCATTGGTAGCAGGATGACTAGTCTAGAACCAGTTATTCCATCAAGCTTAATTCTAGAAGCTCTGCTAACAGGGATTTGATATCTGGATAGGTAAGGAAACAAAAAAGGGCTTTCTAGGGAGAATTAATAGCCTGAGCATAAGCCTACATTAGAATGGATAAATTTGTTATGAGACAATTATCCTTTGAAATACAGGGTTTGTGTTAAGTGGGTGTAAGGGGTAAAAGTGCTTGCATGAAACTAGGTTATCAAGAATTTATTTCAGGGTTGGTAGGAAGCTATTAGTCTTTTTAAGCACAGGTATATTAAGATAAATTTGGACAGCTTAGTTTATCAATTATCTTTTTAAAAAGTAAAATCATCTTGATTTTTATATAAAAAATATATAATCTCTTCTTGAAGAATGATGCTTAAAGACATTGTTTAAACCATTTCTTAGTAGCAGACTACTTTGAAATGTTGGTGGGCTCTGGGTGAAGGGCCCTAAAATAGAGGGCCTTAATATAGAGACTAAAGAAAATGGCACAAATGATGAAAATGTCACCAAAATAATAAATAACCTTACATTTTTTACAGTTCAAGTTTCATAGTGTGCACTGACAAATTTTATGTGAAACTTGGGAAGAAGTGTTAAAAATGTTCTTATTATTGGGCTGTTTGATTTAATTTTTCACTGTTATAAATGACTCCTCTATGAGCATATTTATGGGTATAGTACAGTTATAATTCTAAGACATCATTTCCAACAAGGACATGTCCCCAAGGTTCTCTGACTTAGAAAATATTTATTTTGTTTTAACACCAACAAATTTATAAAAAGTTTTGACAACTAAAATTACTCTGTTCAATGTATTTTTTTGTGGTAGAAGACGCATAACAAAGTTTACCATTTTAACCATTTTTAAATAGATAAACTTATTTTTTTTAGAACAGTTTTTGATTCACAGTAAAATTGAGTGGGAAATACAGAAAGTTTCTTGATATCTCCTGTCCTCACATACAACATCTCCCACCATCAATATCCCCCAGCAGAATGGTACATTTCTTAAAATCAGTGAAGCTACATTGACACATCATTGTCATCAAAAGTTCAGAGTTTACATTAGGGTTCACTCTCGGTGTTGTACATTCTATGGGTTTTGACAAATGCATAATGACATATGTCCACTATTGTCATATTATACAAAATATTTTCACTGCTCTAAGTATCTTCTGTGCCCTGCATATTTATCCCTTCATTCCCTCTAAACCTTGACAACCACTAATGTCTTTAAAGTTTTGCCTTTCCAGACTGTCATATAGTTGGAATCATATAGCATGTAGCCTTTTCAGATTATTTTTTTTTCACTCCATAATATTCATTTAAGGTTTCTCTATGGCTTTGTAATTCATTTCTTTTTAACACTGAAAAAGGACTATTGTATGGATATACCACAGTATATTTATTTATTCTCTAATCTATTGGAGGACATGTTAGTTGCTTCCAAGTTTTGGCAATTATAAATAATGTTTCTGTAAACAATTATGTGTGGGTTTTTGTGTGAACATAAGTTTTTAATTCATTTAGATATATAGCAAGGAGCATGATTGCTAGACTGTGTGGTAAGAGTGTGTCTATTTTGTAGCAGTTGCCAAACTCTTACAAAATATCTATACCATTTTGCATTCCCACCAGAAATGAATGAGAGCTCTTACTGCACATCCCTGCCAGCATTTGATTTGTCAGTGTTTTCAATTTTGGTCATTCTAACAAGTATGTAGTAGTATCTTACTGTTTTGATTCACAATTCCATAATGACATATGATGTTGAACAGCTTTTCATGAGCTTACTTGCCATCTGTATACCTTCTTTGATGAGGTGTTTATTTAGGTCTTTTGCCAACTTTTTAATCCAGTTTTTCATTTTCATATTTTTGAGTTTTAAGAGTTCTTTGCATATTTTAAATAACTGTTTTTTATCAAAAGTGTCTTTTACAAATATTTTCTCCCAGCTCTCTTAACATTTTAAACATTTTGAAGTGTACAATTCAGTTGCATTAAGTACATACATATTATTATGTAACTGTCACCATTATTCATCTCCAGAAATTTTCATCTTCCCATACTAAAACTCTGTACCCATTGAACAATAACTGTACATTTCCCATTCTCCTAGTCCCTAGCCACCACCATTCTACTTTCTGTCTCCATGAATTTGGCTACTCTATATACCTCATATATGTAGACTCAGACAATATTCCTTCTTTGGTGACTGGCCTATTTCACTTAGCATAATGACTTCAAGGTACATCTGACAAGGTAGCTTATGTCAGAATGCCCTTCATTTTTAAGGTTGAATAATATTTTATATATAAGCCACATTTTGCATCTTTTATATATAAGCCACATTTTGTTTAGCCATTTATCTGTTTATAAACATTTGGATTGCTTTCACCTTTTGGCTATTGTAAAATAATGTTACAATGAACATGGATTAGCAAATGTCTGCATGAATGTCAGTATGATTTATTTTATAAAATAATTTTCAATAAGTGACAACTAGGTTGTATCTTAATTTTTTCTTCCTCCCAAATTAAGCTCATAACTTAATCATTTAAATATTTAGGTTTTACTTTTATTTCATTATTTTTGACAGTGTTCTTTCTTACTATGGTATAATTATGAAAAATAATGATGTTTAAATATTTACAGTAATAATGCAACATTATATGTTGTTAAAATCCTACATTTTCTTTCTCATTAAAACTACTTTATTTTCCTCTAATAACAATTCTGCTTTGAGTTTACAATTTTTATTTTACGTACTATCTTCCTCTGATTCTCTGGCTTAGAAGAAACAACTAATCACAGGTTAAGAGATTAGCAATATATATAGTGACTAGAATTTCGAAAATATTTTTGCCTTGTTATAAAGAGTATCCTGTGAAGGTTACAACAGACCAGAGAGAGAAAGGTCAGGACTGAGAGACCCGTCTGCTTTGAAAGAAGAGTATGGTTATCAGTTGGGTTCTGGACAGTCAGAAAGTCATTTTCTGGAAATACTGTATTTAGGCAAAGATTTGAAGATTTAAACAGATCAAGACATTAGGGAGATGTTCAGCAGAATGTCAACTATACAAAGAACATTTGGGTAGGTCTGATTTCACATAACTAAGAGAAAATGCTTTAGTCTCTGGAAAGATTGAAAAATAAGAGAAAAATAAAATCCCAGTTTTAGATTAGGATATTGGGAAGGAACCAATCAAGAAGTTGAGAATGAGTGACAAAAGAGTGATAATTTATTGTCTGTCTCCCATTAGACCATGAGTAAATCACTTGAGGGCAGGGAACTGTCTCAACAAGAAAATAGCAAAGCTAATGAAACTTGAACTCCTTTCACTTCCCTTTCCTTAAAACAGCATTGTTTGAAGGTTGTAGAAGTGGACCAAACCTATAGGAAGTGTTAAAGTGACTTAGCGGTGAATATTAATGCACTAAGGGGCAAATATTTAAGCATCTATATTCTGTTCCATAATTTGTTTGTTTGTTTGTTTGTTTGTTTGTTTGTTTTGAAGCTGTGGAATTCTAGGTTGAGCTAAATTTTTTTCATGCCTTCTCTCTTTGAGTTTGGTTCTTTGTGCATATTTTTGAAAAATCTTGAATTCTGGTATGTAACAGGAACATTCCCCTATTACTTTGTAGTAAGAAAGTGTTAAGATTTAAATAATAGCTATGGTTACATCATTCTCAAATAGCTATATATTTTGAATTAGAATTAGAAATTTAAGGGCAAAAAGTGAGGGAGAAAGAAC
The DNA here is from genome assembly GCA_030015415.1 of Cynopterus sphinx. Lineage (NCBI taxonomy): Eukaryota > Metazoa > Chordata > Mammalia > Chiroptera > Pteropodidae > Cynopterus > Cynopterus sphinx. The sequence goes on from CM057382.1 coordinate 124,481,246, forward strand.
AGATGCAAAAAAAAAAAAGTGGTAATGGATTAATAATGTAATATGGGAATCATTTAGATTTTTAAAATTGTTTTCAGTCATGGAAACAAGTAAGATTCTTCCAAGCATGACATTCAGTATTGCATTTAAATGAGAGAAGAACACAAGATTCAACAGAAGTTATCAGAAAATTCTCAGTTGTGCATGGAAGAAGACTCATGGGAATTCTTGAAATGCAAAGAGTACCCTTAAAATTAAGAGATTAGAGCTGGAAGATTCAAAATCAGTTGTAGGTAGTTTCAGAACAATAATAGCTTCTCAGAGTTTAATTTTTGAATTGTGTATTTATAAGAAATTCATTAGAAACTGTGGCAAAATTATGTTATTGAAGAACTATGTGAAAAACTTGTTTTGTTTCAATGTTTTTAAAAGTTAGGTCTTGTAATAGTCTGAGAAAAATAGGACTTACTCTATAAGAATGAACACTCTGTCAGAGATCATGAAGTAAAATTACTTTAGACTGGCAAGAAAGGCATGAGCTGAAGATAGATAGGGAGAAAATTTCATAGATATTTGAACAGTCTTAGAAACTGTCTGGAAAAGCTACCCTTAAAAAAGAAAGCACTGTATTTTAAGCATTCTTCATAATCATATTGCAATTTTTTTCTCTCTCCTGTAAAAAGTCAGGGTGATGTAACAGAATCAAAAAACTAAAAATAATTCTAAGGAAACCGATTAGCTCCTTCACTTCTCTGCTTATGTTAGAAATGATTAAGTGTTTAAGATTAATGAAAAAATAAACTGTTAAACTAAGAACTATTTCTAAAGTTTTTGATACAAATTTGACATTAAAGACAAATTGAAACTCTAGCATTTAATGTTCTAAAAAATTTTAACCTTAAGGAAAATTTCAGGTAGACATATGGTGCTTTGTTCGAGACCACAATTAAATTAAAAAGCAATGGAACACAAGTGAAAACTGATATGAAACATAATCTATTTTACTTATACTTTATTTCCTAAAACTCCCATCTAAATTTGATATAAATGTTAAATAACTGCAATATTAACATTGCAGTTAATATGAGGATTTTTAACATATTTTTATTATTTTAATTGGAAAAAGAGTTGATTTTTAATACAGTTAACTTCATGTGTAGGACACTCTGGCTATTTAGACTACAGGATCACATTTTATATCCCAGATCAGACCCTTTGACTACATAGAAGTTTACTAGAATGCACTGAAGTTTACTAGAATGCACTGAAGTTTACTAGAATGTACTAAAACTAAAATTTTAGTTTATTAAAATTTCAGGTAAAGTGCTGGAAAAATGCAGAATAGCCTCGAGAAGAGTAATCTTAAATCATTAAATATACACAGTATAAGTGCATGTAGGATAAATAAGAAACTCTTTTTATTGATTTGTTGGCAATTCTTCATAGATGTCATAGACTGTGGAAAGTGTTCAGCTCTGACTAATAACAGTGAGAACCTATGCAAGTCATGGTTTTGTTAGATGGAATGAATGAAATCATGTTGTAAACATTTTGTACAGCCCTCATATAGAAAAAGTGGTGGTTATTGTTCTCACCATGTATCCATACAAAAGCTTTTGAACAATATTGATGTTAATATTTAGTTAGAATCCGCCATTTCAAGTGGGAATGAATCTGATATCTATTACTTGTATAGATTCCCAGATATAATTTATTCTTCAAAGAGAAAAACTATTGCATCAAAGTGAGTCTCAGTATATCATCAGCATAAACAGGATTTTCATTGCAGCATTTCTACCTCACGAATGGAGGCAGGCCAGTCTTCCTACCAGATACAAGGTTACTCTAGAATAGTCCATCTCCTTCAAGACTGTTAGAGACATAATTCTTATTTTATTTATTAATGTGCTCTATAGACTTATCAATAAGAAGACTTAAGTTTTTATTGGCTCAACAGCTTTTCATACATTGTGAGACAATTTTTACCGTACTGAAACTAAAACACAAAGATCTACATTTGCCTACAAATACTTTGCAATCATTTATGCCTCCTTGTCAACTTAGGTGTAGTTTGTGTGCAAATCTGATACTTATTCTTTTTTCCTCGTTACACAAGATGTGATGGCCCCCAAAACAACTTTAATGCCTTATGTTTCCTCTCCTTAACCCAAATGTTTGTTTCTTCCTTCTCCACAAACTTTTCCACTGTGCCCCCTGAAACCCTCATTCTAGGAAAAATTCTTTTTTATAATATACTCTTGAAGTACTTGGCCTTAAAAAAAAATATGATTCTTCTCATGAGTTATCACACTCTCTTTATATACCCTCATTCTCTTGTATCTTGTAACTCTCTTGACTTCCATGGCTATTTATATATAATTATTCCAACTTCTACTAAAAATTATTTTTGAAGCCTATCAATTGATTGTAGCAATCTCTATCCCATCTTCATTATTTCAACACAGCCATCTGGTAACTACGTTTCCACTTTCACTGAATATGTTGGAATTTGGCTTGCAGTTTTACTTTTCAGCTCAAATGCTACTGTCATCCTTGGTACTTCTATATCCTTTTTCATCTTTCTAGGTTGGCATCCACAACTTGGCCGTAATCACAGGCTTCATTTTCCTACAAGCAATTCTGCTATTTGGTTCATTGTCTCTATGTATCCTGACTCTCTGCTTTTCCAATTATATGACTGACTGCCCAATAACTTCCATTTTTCAGCTTACATAGAACATAGTTTCTTATTCAGAATGTCAAATCACTAATAGAGATAACGTGACAGCTTCCACTTTGATCAGAAAAGACTGTACTACTGTTACACCCAATTACTATAGGGGTGAGGTGGGCAATACAGAAGGGGTGCAGTCTTGAGGAGACCTTGTTTTAAAGAAATACAACTCAAATACTATCTATTACAGTGCCACTACTATACTTAAAAATCTTTCAGTTTTCTCTATTTGTGGCCTTTAGGAAAAGTACAAACTTCTTAGCATAAAATCCAAGGCCCATCGTAATCTTGTCACTCTCTCCACCCTTAACACTTTCTCCTCCACTCCCTTTCATTCTTATTTTCAACAATGCTAAGGTCTTTTGGATTTCTGAACACAATGAGATTTCTCTTGCTTTGTGGTCTTTTCTTTTGTGAATCTCTCCTTGCATGGTATTTTTTATCTTTCTTCTTTACCATTGAAAGCCTCTCTCTTCCTCTGGATCTGTAATTCAGGTGGGGTCTTTTGAAAACCTTTAATAAATACTCTCCCCTCACCTCTCTGGCAGAAGCAACCTGTCCTTGTCACCATTAGCACTTTGTGCAGCTTTCTATCAAATCTGTTATCACATAATGCTGTAATTTCTGATTTCTTGTCTTTTTCCTGTACTATATCTTGTTCTTCATTTGATTATAAGCTGTTCGAGGGTAGGGACTTTGTGTTTTTTAATTCTCTCTGTGGCATCCAGTATCTATTAAAGTGCCTGGTATTTAGTATATACTTAGAAAATGTTTGTGAAAGAAAGGGAAGAAAGAAAAAGAATGACACATTATAGGTGTTTCATCATCAATTGCTAGAAATTGCTAATATCAGGTATAATTTATGTGAGTTGAAATATTTCTATCTTAGGAGACTATAAGCATAACATGTAGTTATGTAAACATGGTTCTTTCTAAACTGTTCAAACAGAACATAAATAAAATCAACTGTATATTTTTTAGCTAAAGTCTACTCTGAATTGCCCTTTAAGATTTGCGACTTAAATAGTCTAACAGTATTGCTCAAGGGGTTAGGGCGAATAAGTCAAACATCTGTACACTCAGACATTTGATTTTCTTTGAAAATGTAATGATGTCTGTAGATGCAGAAACAAAAATGAATGAATAATTTCTTTTGTGACATCATCAGAATTGAATTTTTTTGAGAATATATTCTGTGATCACTAAGAACTGAACAAAGAGTATAAAGTCATTTCAAACATCGAAAGTGCTAACAAAATAAATATACATAATCTTTGCTGCACAATTTGCCCAGGGGGGAGGACAATAGTTCAAATATCATATGTTAAATAAATTTTTAAAGAGATGATATTGACAGATATAAATAAATAACAACAGTTATTAAACCTATCTTTGTAGCAGAATTACATCTTTGACCTTTGTAAAATAAAAAAAAGGGGTTTCAGAAACATTGTTTTCAACTTACTGAATCATTATTCTGTTTACCACTGATCTAAATCCCTGACCTCCTACTGAGAACCTGGCATTTCTTTGCCCTCCATTTTATCCTAGTTGCATGATATTTTAAACACTGATTTGTTCCTATTTGGAAAAATCTTTGTTCAATCTTTTAGGCCATGTGATAGTCAGAACTGTCTAGACTATGACTTGTCTAGCCATGGTCCTTTGAGAACAACCAAAACCATCAGTTCACTAACATTAGCCTGTATCAACATCACTCAGAGGGCTACTGATGGCAGCTTTTGACCATTTTATTTCAAATAGACTTCTCAACTGCTCTTTTGGTAATCTCATTCATCTTCTACACTAGCTGGCATAGCTCATCTGTTATTATTGCTCCTACATTTTTCCTGTTTTCCCTTTTTTCAGGCAAAACAGCATAATCTGTGGGATGTCTGCCAAAGAAGGAACTTAAGGAGCATTATGAGAATCCTGTAATTGCCCAGTGAGAGTTTGACTTGGAAGATCAAGGATGTAGTCATAGGTGCCAGGACCCAATAACCCGTTTATTGTCCAATGCTGATTCACCTGTGAAAAGATGGCATCACGTATAGCTGCCACTGTGGGAGTGCTCAGCATTTATGTAATCACATCCTCTAACTACTGATTTATACCAAAAGTGACAGTACCTTGGCAAAGGTAAAGCAAATGTTCTAATCAAAGGCAAATGAGCCAGGAGGAGGTGCAAAGCAAAAGGTAAAGAAAACATCCTCAATTCATAACTAGGTTGGCTATCTTGCTAACCAGCCATCTTGGATTCTGCTTTGCTAGACTGTCACCTCCACAGCAACAAAAACTGGTCAATGTTTCTATACCTTTTCTACTGCTAACAGAGTAGCAACCTCCATTTTCTGGCAACCTCCTTTTTTAAAAAATTTTTTTCAGGCAATTAATGTAATAAATAAAATTGGCATTTTTATTCTTTCCCTAGACAGAACATACTATGATAAATATTTCTGTTCTATGATACATATACACAAAATCACACCTATTTATTCAAGAATATCTGATATTGAAAATTTATTTATTTTAAAGTTTATATATATAGAACACCTCTTTCAGTGTAAGGCATAATGTCTAAGAAGAGTTCATTGACGGCCTTACCATGTACAAGCAATTATTTATAAAGCATTTACTAATGATTATAGAATTTATAGTTTACTAATAAAAAAGTGACATACATATATTCTTCATTTAATGCTATTTGATAAATGCTATTAGAATATAAAGCCATTTCTGAAATACTCTCTTAACCAAAATGTCGATAAGTATACAAATAATCCATGACGATACATGTCGATGTGTGTGTGTGTGTGTGTGTGTGTGTATTTCCCTATGTTCTCAGTCCCAATTAATCCAATATGACTGTGTCCTTGTTAGAAGAGCAAAATTAGATATAGATACACATAGTGGGAAGACAGTCATGTGAATATAGAGGCCGAGGCTGGAGTTATGCTGCCACAAGGTAGGGAATGCCTGGGACTACAGGAAACTGAGAGAAGCAAGGGAAAATTCGCTCTTAGGGACTTTGGAAAGAATATTTTCCTGGAAAAATCTTGATTTTATACTTCTAGCCTCCATTACTCTGAGAGAATAACTTTTTGTTGTTTCAAGCCATCCAGTTTGTTATGTTTCCTAAGCAGTTCCAAGAAACTAATACATACAGCATTCACAAATAGCAAGAGTGAAAACAAAAGAGAGGGAATTGTGAGTGCTGTAGAAATGTACATAAACAGTATCTTGGCAACACCAAGAGAGATAATTCTTAATGAGAAAATTAGGACTGGTTTCAAGGTAGATGTGACATCTGCAGTTGACTTTGAGAGCTTTCTAAATGAAAGAAAATTCCAGCTTTTGCCCTCTGTCAACTATAGACATTAATGCTTCATTCCAAAGGCAAAGTATCACCTACTTTCTGAGATTATTCTGACCCAATGTAAACAAATATTAAAAGTACTGCTTCTCTCAGAAGGTGGTGTAGGGAATAGATTTTACTTCCTCCAGCCACATTGCTAGGATAAGTTGTGAGCCCCTATGAAATTATTAAGCCTTCTAGATCAACCTTCTCTCATCTCCTTGACTTAATCTTATAACAGGACTTTTGTCTTGGTCTCCTCCCTTGTAATTCATCTCCACTACTAAGTCTAGAATCCTTCCCTGAATTATAAATAAGTTGTCTGGGAATCATACAACTTGTAATTTTTGCTGGACTTTTCAACCAGGAACTGGACCCCTTTTTTTGTAAACCTATATTTGCTGGAAGAATTGTATTCCAAATTAGATTAGGTATTGCTATAATGCCTAGATCTCATCATCACCATTGTGAGTAATGCACTGATCCTGCCTGAGGTACACAGAAAAATGACTCCATAATGCTGTCTACATGCTCATCACTGGAATCTGTAAATATATTCTGCTACATAGCAAGAAGGAGTTAAAGTTAAAGACAGAAGTAAAGTTGTTAATCATCTGGCCTTGAGATGGGAACATTTTCCTGGATTATTCAGGTGGACCTAATGTAATACAAAGGTCCTTATAAGTGAAAGAAGGAAAAAAAATGGATTTAGAGTGATATAGCACAAGAGAGACTTGACTGGTTATTGCTGGGCTTGATGATGGAATGGAGCTACAAAACAAGCAGTGAGAGCAGCTTCTAGAAGCCAGGAAAGAAAAGGAAATAGATTCCACCCTGGAGTCTTCAGAAGGAATACAGCTCTACTGTCACCTTGATTTTAGCTCAGTGCAATTCACTTCAGACTTTTGACCTCTAGAACTGTAAAACAGTGTATTTGTGTTGTTTTAAGCCCTTGCTTGTGATAATTTACTACAGCAGCAAAAGGAAGCAAACACATTGCTCTTCCACGAAACAGACCTTAGACTATGAACGCTAGCTCACTTTGAGTTTGTTACCACATTCTTTTAGTTTCCCAAAATAAGGGGAAATCTAATTTGTGGTTAATATTATGGGCTTTGGAATCCAACAAACTGAAGGGTAAAATTCAGCTTCATGAATAACTGGCTGAATGGCCCCTAACAAATTATTTGACTTCTCTGTGCTCAGTTTTATTATCTGTTTAATGAGGATAATACTTTTTTTTTATCATATTGGTTTGAGAATTAATTGAAATAATGTATGTAAAGTGCTTTACTTAGTGCAGTGTGTGGAAAATGTTATAAATTATTCAGGATTTCTCCATGCCTTTAGATCCAGAGGTAAGTTCTCCTGTCAGGTTAATGTAGTGATATTAGGCAACATGAGGAGAAAAGTAGTTTGAAGCTATGTCAGAAAGTATCTTTCATCACATACTGCTAAGAAGTTGTGATTTAATTTGCTGAGCAAGGGGCAGTCATTTAAATTTAAAATACTTCCTGTTTCAAAAAGAATTTGTCTAGCAGTCCCAGTAAAATATATAGACATTTATAGACATAAAGAAAAAAGTGAAGATTGAGAGTCAATGTTTGGAGGTATGGAAAAATTATCCAATAGTAATAAAGTGGAAACATCTAAACTGAGAGCATAATAATTAGACTTGTTTTCTTCTAGAAAATAGTGTCTACCTACCTGAAAGTGCTGTTATTACCTCCTGTTTAGAAATGTTTTGAACCAACTGGAAAAGGTCTTGCATGTGCACTTTCCCATAGGCCTTTTGAATAATATCTTCTTCCACATTTTATTCTATTTCCTCACTAATACTGCCTGTACCTATGGAGGAAAAAAACCCCAACATGTCAAGAAATAAATGAAAGGGAAACTAGTGATGTTTTATTTCAACATGGGAGGTATAGGCTCCACAATAAATCAGAATAAGTAGGGACAGAAAGAGGACTAGCTTTTAGAACAGCAAGTATTGTATACGAAGTGAATTGTAGATTTCCAGTGTTCACTATTTTAAAGTGTCATAGAGCTAAGCAATATAGTTAGGAAGAATAAATCCAAAGTCTAGGCCGATATAGTCACACTTAGATGGATCTGTTACTATTATAAATTTAATTGTGTCCTCCAAAAATGTATGTTGAAGACTTAACCCAACTACCTCAGAATATGACCTCATTTGCAATAACTTTAGTAGAGTTTCTACAAATATAATTAGTTAATATAAGGTTATGCTGAGATAAGGTGGACAGCAAATCCAATATGACTGGTGTCTTTTAAAAAGAGACATTTACAGAAAAATAAAGTGGAAAAAACAGCTAGAAAAAAAGGCTAGTTTGAACTAAGTTCAGCGTATCCTACGAGGAACTTTTAAAGGTAAATGGTATATGTTCTACCTTAATGCAAGAGGCTTATTTTGTACTCCAAAATAAGATCCTATGTTTTGGCGGGGGTGAGTCAAGGGTAATCCGAGGGTAAAAGGGCAGCTGTTACCTTTTAGCAGCCAATACTCATAGCATCTAGGGAATATTTAATAGAGGGAACCTGGGAAGGATAGCAGTAGAGTCTTCTGCAAAAGATACTGTGATAGAGATTGGAAAGAATGCAATTGTTTGCATTCTTTAAGGATGCTAGAAAAATTGGGACAGAAGCAATAAACAAACAAAAAATAAAGTAAAAATTATCTTGACTTTTATTGTTTTTAGTCAAAACCTATATAATAAATCATTTTAAAGGGCTAACTAATTCTAAGCAGAACTTTTGGAACTAGAGCCCAACTAAAATATCCTTGCAAAATTTTAAATATAAAAGACAGATACAATCCACAAGACTTTAAAGAGAGAAAAAAGATTCTATTTACCGACAAGTGAATAGAAATCAGACCAATCTCAGAGTTTTAAGAAATTTATCAGAAGACGACAAAATAGCATCAGAACCTAGGATTTTTAAAAGTGGTCTTGTCTTACCAGTCTAACTGAGTTATCTTTTAAATACATTTTGTATCTGTGGAAAATTAGTTTCAGGACCCCCCACAGTCACCAAAATCCTCAGATGCTAACGTTCCTCATGGTGTAGAGTTCGCATATAACCTATACACAGCCTTCTGTAGGCTTTAAATCATCTCTATATTACTTATAATACATAATACAATATAAATACTATGTAAATTGTCATTATACTGCATTGTTTAGGGAATAATGACAAGAAAGAAAGTTTGTGTGTGTTCAGTAAAGATGCAACCACTGTAGTAGGCATAAGTACATAATAAATGTCAACATAACAGTTTTAAAAATATTTTTAATCTGTAATGGTTGAGTCTGTGGATGCAGAAACTGAAGATATGGAGGCCTGACTGTACTGGAGTCATATGAAAACATTCTAACATATTTAAGTGTTTACAAAATATAACATGTAAAGCACATGTATTACTTGGAATTTTTTGGCAAGTAACATCAACAACTACAGCAATAAAAACTCACAGTGTTTTTTATTCCAGAAAACATGGAGGAGTGAGAGATGTCCTCAGATCTCTCCCCTTGAAACAACAATAAACAGAACATCTAAAACTCAATAAAAAACACCCAAACTGCCCAACAGCACATCTGAGCGTGGATCTGTGCATAAGAGCTAACACAGGTCAGAACCCTGGGTGTCAGGCAGTGGACTGGTAGAAATAAAGGAGTTCTTTTATATCTAGCAGGTGCCAGAGATCCTTGCAGGAGGAGGAGGAAGAGGAGGGGAGGAGGTGTAGCAACTTCCCTGATCAGCCTGCCTGGAAGTGCCAGAGCTTCAAGCAGCTGACAGCAGGGCCCAGTCATCAGGGCAGAAAGCAGAAAATTCAGATACAAGAGTCATAGTACAAATAACTTCAGCAATCATTAGATTTAAGTAGAAAGGGGAATCACAATATTTACTTGGTTTGAGAACAGGATGACTGCTCTAAGATATAAGGGATATGGAAGTGAAGCAGATTGGAAAGACTCGTACCTGAATCATGCTTTGAATATCATGCATGTATTAAGTTGTTCAATTTCTAGGTGTGATGAGTCCATTTACTATAGACCTTTTTTTGCATACAAATGTTGTGTTAGTCTGCTAGAGTTGCCATAGCAAAGTAGCACACAGTCTAGGTGGTTTAAACAACAGAAATTTATTTTTCACAGTTCTGGAGGCTAGAAGTCCAAGACGAAGCTGTCATATAGTTTGATCTTCTGAGGTCATTCACCTTGGATTGCAGATGTCTGCCTCCTCTCTTTGTCTTCATATGTTACTGTTTCCTCTGTGTGCAAACAGACCTGACATCTCTTAATGTGTCCAGATTTCCCCCTTATTAGGATACCAATCATAATAGATTAGAGGCCACCTTAATGATCTAATTTTAACTTAATCATGTCTTTAAAGACCCAATCTTTAAATTCAGTCACAATTCGAAGTACTTGGGGTTAGGACTTCAACATAAACATTTGAGGAGCATATAATTTAGCCCATAATAAAGGTAAATTACATTTATGCAAAGAAAGTTATGAATAAAAGTTGGTATTCCAAGCAGTATTTAGGATATATTTTAATAAGCTTAATATGTTCAAAGAATGAAGTTTAAAAATAATTTCAAATATAGCTTTTTGGAGAATTTTCATAATTTAAGCCAAGTTGCAATAATAGGAAATAGAAAATAATAAGTAAATTACAATCTCAATTTTTAAAAATGTACATAGACACACACTTATACATGAAAACATAAGGGAACACATGAAAAACACAGCAGCTATTTCTAATTGGTGAAATTCCAGAGTATTTTTAGATTCTTTTATACTCAACGCATTTTTGATCTCTACACTGAGATACATGGCTTATATAATTAGAAAAAAAATAATTATTAAAGGAGAGACAGACTAATTTTTATCAGTATTAGTCTTTGCTTATAGTCAATAGAGAACAATTTCGTATAACTTAGGGAAAAAGGATATTTACAAAAGGCTATTCTGGTGCTTAGTAAATTAAAAGGACTGATGAAACACCATGCCATAGAAAGATCTGGAGTTAGGACAGCTCTGAGGAACCGGGAGAGCAGAAATTGACTGACAATTTTATCAGTGAGCCACAGCTGAGATGCTTGATTTCTAACTTCATTCTCAATTTTAGTGTCATTCTGTTCAAAAGAGTCTGATTGGGCTGCCTTGGGTCATGTACCTACTCAGGTGGCTGGATAGACATGTTGATTGACAGCCCTACTAGTAGAATGGGCCATTCAGGGGAAAGAATTCCTCGAAAGGTGATCAGTGTGATGTTACCAAAGAAAGTAAGAACTACCAGTATAGACCTCCACTACAGAATTAAAGCAAGAAGTCTATATAAAATCTTTACCATATAGTTATAATTAGATTATATACTACTCAGGAGCATTGTCTTTATCATATACCTTATTGACATTGAATTTCATTTTAATTTTTGAGTGACATCTGACATGAATTCTAGATAACTGTTTATCAGACATTTGAATCACTAAAAGTTTGTATATGTCATGCATAGATTCTCAGTATATTTTTTGTGAATCTACAATTATCTCAAAACAAAGAAAAATTAAGTTAAAAAGTGAATCATATTTTGTTTATTCTTTGTTGTTTTTTTTTTTAATCTAAAATTTTTATTTTATTTTCTATTTGCCAAATTAGATTCTACTCTCAGTGAGTGGTCCAGAGTATCAAAGAGACACAGTTTTAAAAGCTCATTGTTCAATTTTCCTTACAAGTTATTAACACTACCCTCAATGTAGATCTTTAAATTGCCTAAAACTTTATAGACCAAATATTGACTACTTTTTAAAAATTTGCAGGTATTCTCTGATGACCACTTTTAAACTCCATAGAGTGATCCATTTCTCATGTTGTACCTCTTTAATCCCCATGTTGCTAAGCAAAAATTTTTGGAAGATCTAAATAAATTATATCCATGATTCAACTTTATTTTCTTAAAAATATTCTCCAGAGTATCTGAAATACCAGATATGGTACATACCATACCTATAAAACTAAAAGCCGTATTCTTTTGAATGCATATAAAAATCTAACATTACTTTTGATTATTTTCCTAAATACTAATTTCAGTGACTTAAAGTGCCCACAACCCTACAGATGTAAGTAAACAAAAATTTATAAGAAAAACTTAAATTTCTCAGTCTCTTTATCCCCTGAAGTGATTATGGATACTAACCAAAAGAGCAGGCACTTTTTAAAAGTGTACTGTTTTAAAGGTCACGTATGTGAGACATGTCATTGATCACTAAGTCCAGAAGTCCAAACACCAAATAACATCAGCATATAGGAATAATGCAGATATTAGCCAGGATTGAGCAATTAATACAAAATCCCAGCAAAACAAATAGAAAAAGTTGGTTCGTTATAATTTTGAAAAAGTAAACGATAGAGCTTTGATACTTTCTTTATACTATTTTCAAAGCTTGTGTTCTACTGAAGTTTTCTTCTTATTTCTTCCAAACAACATTATGTTTAAAATCTAAAACAGACCTTGAGAGAACTTAGAAAACTTCTCATTTCAAGGAACCAGGATAATCTGATGCATGGTTATATGAAAATGATTTACTTTTCTGAAATTGCTTCCAAACACAGTGTGAACAGAACCCTTATGAGGCAATAAAACACCTTGACAGGTAGATGTCTTTGTTATGTTGAAAATTTATCTGAATCACACTAGGTTGGTTTTCCACACAAAAATAGGAAAAAGTTTATTAAAATAAACATTAACTTTAGCATTAAAATCAATATTTCCTTACTCTCCATTGAATTGTTGATGCGTGTTGCCTAAATACAGGCTTAGCATGCTGTAATCCACACTCTCTTCACCCAGAGTTGTAGGTTTGGCCTACATTTATCAAAGGCAACACGCTTATGAAGTAACAAGAAAAAAAAAATCACTGTCTCATGCTAATGTCTAAAGGTTAGCAATTTTTCATTTTAAATCAGAGCCTTTTTCACTAACTATAAATTCCCATGGAAAGGCTTTCCACAGGGAGGATTCTGTGACTGTATAAGAGTGAGGATGAAATGCTCTGCATGATCTCATGGGCTCCTACTGCTTCAGTTATCACCTCTGTGAAGATGATTCCCAGATATATGTCTCCAAACCTGTGTCCTTAGCCCTCAGTCCCATAAATTCAGCTGCACACTAGACATCTCCACTTGTGTGTCTTGCTGAGCCATCGCACTAAGCCATCGAACAACACAGTATAGTGTGTTCTATATTACATGCATTTTCTCATCCAAACATGCTCCTTTGTGATTTTCCCAGTCTCTTTTAAGAACATAATTATCTTTCCTTACAATCAGGACTGAAGACTCAATTTTTAAAATTTATTCAATTTTTGTTTTTTTTCCCCTTATATTAAATTAACTGCAATGTATTGATGATAATCCCTTGAAATTTATTTTTACATCGAATTTTTATTTTTCTTGACATCATCTTATTTGAATGAGTTAATTTCTAAGTAAATACTGTAGAGTCACCTTAAATAGGGATTGAATTCTAAATAAATAATACATGCTTTCTTTAATCTAGGTACTACTGCATTTATATCTATTTTTTGGTCTTTAAATCTTTATGTCCTATGGTTTAAATCACTCATCTATTAGCTCATTTTCTCAAGATCATATTCCAGTGGTCTAGTCACTGGGGATACAGTGGGGTATGTGGTTCCTATTTGCATAGAGCTAAGAATAAATGAATAAATAATTTCGGATATTTTAAGCACTGTCAAGACTATTATGTGGTTTGATAAAGCATGACAAAGTAGTGCTACATTAGATAGAGAAATCAGAGAAAACTGAATGATCTAAATCAGCCAGTCATGTGAAAATTTGAGGGATAAGCATTTTTAGAGAAGAACAAACTAGCATTTCAGGATGAGAAAAGTCTTGTGTGTTGAATAAAAAGAAGAAAGATTAATGAATTAGAAATTTATTGAACCCAGAGCATGTAGGTATGAGAAACATTTGTATAAAAAGGCATGGGAACAACCCTTGTAAGATATTTAAACCATGAATAAAAGGCAAAATATGAGTATCCACTGCAAAGTTTTTGACATGAATGTGGCATTATCTAAACAGATGACACTAACTGCTAAGTAAGGAATAATTTCAGGGACTTCTGAGTCAAGATGGCAGGCTGAGTTTATACTGAAACTTCCTACTTTGCTCTGAGTACATGAAATTGATCAAAACAAAATAATAATAAAATAATAAAAAATTATAAAAATAATAAAAAATAATTCTTTCTGAACTTTATTTCTGAACCATGAAGGAAACACATACTAGTAATTAAACTATATAGGCATGGTAAAGTGAGAGTTGAGAAAGATTATTTGTTGCCAGAATATCAATGCAAAAGTTTTCTTTTGGAAAGCATTGCCTAGAAGATCTTTGCTTTATGTTTGTTGAAATTGTAACTTTCCTTCTAGTCATTCATTATATTTCTAATCAAATTTAATTTCTCCCACTTTTGTTCTCCTGTAACATTTACGTGCTCCTCCTTAAAAATTCAGCTGAGTTTGTCTCTTGGTAGAGAATGTCTATGTATTGTCTATTTCTCCCGGCAAGTTCCTTAGCTGTTATTAGTTCCAGAGTGGTTAATTTTAACCCCCTACTGAACAAAAGATTGTTCCTGGTAAAATGCTAAAAAAAAAAAAAAAAGAAAAAGAAAAGAAAAGGCATGTTGAGGTAAATAAAATTGCAAAACTGCTTAAATAAAAGGGCATAATTTTCTATTTAAAAAATAAAAGAATTTACCAAAATGTATAGTGGATCATATTTAAAACTCAGTTAGTTAACATTTTGGACACGTATTTTTCGCATTAAAAGCTCAAGCCCAATCCCATATTTCAATTTCACACACAGAGAACAATTTTCTGACTGAATGTTCAAAGCTGCAACTTTCTGAGAACTCTAGCAAAAACATCACCTCTCTCCTCACACAGTTTAACTTACAGAAAAAGACCTATGTTTGAAAGCTGACCCAACCTGTGGACAAACAGAACTGTTATAGAGTAAGGAAACTTCATTGCTGCTCTCAGTTGCTTTCTTGATTCAGGGTGAATAATGACTTCACTGATCCATTCAGAATAAACCTGTTATTCCTCCTTGAATAGTTTCTTACAGAAGGCAGTCGAATCTGTTAATCAAATGGTTGGCCAATAGTGGCCTGAAAATTGGTTTTGATAAATTCTTTAAATGACCTAAAAGTAAAGTCATTTTGAAATAAAAGTTGTTAGTTCTATTTCATAAATTTATTTCATAAATAACACAAATACATAATGATGGACAGTGAACAGTTGAAGAAATATGAGGCAAGAATAAGAGTAAAGAATTTCCATGAGGCAAAACGGTAAATTTTCATTCTGCATAATTTTTTTGTCATTAGAAAGCTTTTCTTCTTCCATTTTCCTAAAGCTTTAACCAGCCTTCAAAATTTCTTGAGGAGCTATCCTAAAGTTACTCAAACCCGGATAGATGTTTTTTTTCAGTTGCCAGAGTGCCGGATAAGAAGTTTCTCTTATCGACACAAAAGTAGAGAGAATGGAAAGTTCCCTAGGATTTCAAAGCAACCAGATTTAGAATCAACACTGAAGATGTTAGAGATGGATTGATTTGCTTTCTAGAGCAGAGAAAGATTGGCACCGTAGGAGGCTCTTGCAGCATATGGCTTTGCCCATCTGGAAAGAGGATAGTGTGCTCCTGTCGCCAACTGCTCACTGCATGTTTGGGTTTAGATGAGTTTAAATAAAATAAAATAAATTTATATTACACTAAGGCAAAATGTTTAATACTTTAACTCATATATAAATGAAATTTAAAGGAAGGTAGATCTGTCCTCTATCCAGTTCTATCCAGGAAAGATTAGTGTTGGGAAAGGCAATGTGAAGTCAGGTGAACAAACCAACATGTATCAGGATTCTCCAGCTTTGATACAGGAATTGAATATGGCTGACAGAGGCAGGGCTGCCTGAAAGATTTTCCTGGTTATTATTTGGAGAGAAATCCTACCTCTACAAAGTAGCTAAGCATTGTAGTACCAAACTACCATGAACACAGGAGCTTTATCTCTTTTGTTAACCATCATACGCCCAGAACCCTCCTATATGCAATGTCTTGCATATAGTAGGCATCCAAAATATTTATTGCAAGTTTGAATGGGGAGAGTTATAAAATTTATATCTACAGAGCACTCAGAGCCTCGGCCACTTGTTTTGTTTAAACCATGAATTTTTATCTTTCAATTTTACTCTTCAATATATAACTATTAAGATAAATAACACAAATAGTATAAAATAAAATATGGGGAAAGGAAAGTTAGAATCTCCTCTCTCCTTTAATGTCATCCTGACTCCTTATAATCTTGGGGAAACCCATCAGAATTTGAGTTTCCTCAGCCATAAAATCAATGACTTAGAGAAAATTAACTTTTTAAAATTTCAGTTTAAATTTCCAATATAACTCCACTTTCTCTTTTACAAATATTGACTTCTCTCTTCTTTTCTCTTTATTTCTTTAATTTCTTCTCTTTCCCTCTGGGTTCTCTTTTCTCTTTCTCTATTTTTTTTTTCTCCCCTTTCTTTCTCTCTGGGCTTCTGTCTCACTCTCTCACCTTCTTTCTCATAGACAGATGATAGAAAGAAAGCTAGATAAATAGGTGATAGATAGATAGATAGATAGATAGATAGATAGATAGATGATAGATAGATGATAATCATTGTTTTAAAGGTAGATATCAAATGTAATTATATAAACTATGGGTACCATAATAGAGTCACAAGAGTGTGAGATCTTTACTTTCTGATTTAAGTAGCTGAATAATCTCAGAAGCTGCTATGTGCTTCCACACCAGAGGAGTCCATAACATTAACAGATAAAATGATTCCCTTAAATATCTTGCAAAGTGCTTGTCACTACTTTGAGACTTAAGAGCCTTATATAAATGTCTAATGTCATTTTCATTAATGATGATTCTTTTTTCCTGAACAGGGGAAAAAAGAGATTCTCATTTAATGAAAATGTTTACTCAAGAATTTTTTTCCCTAGTAGACAAATAACTGAAACACATTGAAGTATTAAATCAAATTTATATGGCATTTTGTAAGCACATAACATAGCTTTAATTACACAGTAAGAAAGCAGGTTTTCATAACTTTATGGTATGGTGTCTGGGGAGAGCTTTTTACAAAAAGTTCAGTTTTCTTTGTGAAGCTAGGTCTGGGCAGTGTCCTGAGGCTTCAGCAAAGCCATCGTTTGTAGGGTCCTTACCACCTGGCATGGATCTCTTGCTGCGCACACTTTCTCATTATTTATTATGGTTGAAAGAAAAGTTTAGTATAAATATATTACATAAGCTGTAATCACGAGTTTCTTAGTAGAAAGAAAAATTTATGACAGTTATTCATTTTTTAATTTAAAGACTCAAATGCTCCTGATCTTCATTCTTACTCCCCAGAGGCAACCTCTGTAAATATTTTCTTGTGTTTATATTGGTCTTGTTCTGTGTGTATATGTCTTGCTTTCACTTATTATATATTGATATTTTTCTATAATGAAACTATATGTCTCCATGTTAAAATCTGTGATAAAATCTATTGAGTACTATGCCATATTTACCTAACTAAACTCTTGTTGATGGGAAAAAGGTATTTTTTAATGAAAACAAATTTAGTATAAAATTTTATATATTTATATATTAATGCAATAGAAAAATGTTGCATTAAATATTTTTTCATTTATATTTGTGCTTGTATGGGTTAACAAATCAATAGGAAAAAATCCTTCGAAATGGAACTGTTGTGCATTTTAGGTTTTGATAGATGGTGCCAAATTGTTTTCCAAAGGTAATGGGCCTCTATATATTTTCCCATCTACTCCAATACCAGGTAATATTGCATATTTCATCTTTTTTTCTGTCTGAATGGTGAAAAAAAAAAAGTATCATGCTGTTCTAATTTCCATCTTATCATGAGTGAGGTGAAATATCTCTTCATGTGATTGTTGACATTCCTATTTCTCTTCCTGTGGAGTCATAATGTGAATTTACTTTTTTTAATTTACAGCCTCAGTGAGTCCTCTTAGTTTCTGCCAAGTTTCTTTAGTGGCTACACAGGATTCTTAAAATAAATGATGTACTCCCTCACCACTGTTGACCAACAGTCCAGAAGTTATGGGAGAGGAGAGAAGAATATAGAACAACTAGAGAGTGACAAGTGTGAAGTTTGAACTCCTAACTGGTGTGATTCTGAATTCCATATGTGTTCAAAAGAAGTATGCTCTGGTCCATCCCTGAAAGAGGGAGACTGAAGCAAATTTAGAATTTGCTATGATCCTTGCAAGCCCTCTTCACCCAGGCAGTAAGAGCAGGGAGAATCAAAGTCAAAAACTTGTAGAAGCATTAAAGTTTTGTGTTGGATTTATAACTAAGAGTGAATTTATTCTTCAATGCTCCTTGTTAACATTCTTGTAAATAAGTAAAGAAAACACACACATCTATAAATCTTTTACTTATCTGTCCACTCCTGTGGAGATAACACAACTGGGAGAACAGCTTCAGTCACTAGACTCTCCAACTTCACCTGTAGAAACTGAGTGAAACATGACAGGCAGGTAGGAGGTTCTCATTAAATTTATTTTCATTTGCATGCATAAGTAACTCTGATGTGGCTGCTTTTGTTGACAACACATTAAATGATGTTTCCTCACTTATTTATGTGACAGGACTAGAGTGATAAAATTGAGGAATCATAAATAAAAATCCAGTCTCCTTACTTTATCACCACCTTTTAGAAAGAACTTTCCCATTTATCTTTCTTCATTTCTAAAAATAAATATAAAGTAACTAAGAAAAAACCTGACTTTTTCCATCCATTATGATTTATCAGTCATTATCACGATCATTTCTTGCCTCATGCATCACTTACTGGCTTGTGCTGAAAATAAAAAAAATTAAGGTAGGTGGGGCTGACAGAGAAGCAATGCTGATAATATGGGAGGAGGAGAAATACAGAGAATCTTAAAAATGATAAAAATCAGTACTTCATTTTTTTAAAAAAATAAAAATTGGGCTCAAATTTCCTCTATTGCTATAGAAAGATTATGTACAGATCAGTAGAAAGAAACAAGTTCTGAAAGAGGATCAACTGCCAGCATCATGGCTCTTGAGGCCATGAAAGGTAGAGTAACTTGTGAGAAACTAAAATAAAGAAGCTGGTTCTCTTTCAGTTATCCCTGTGGCCTTCCTGTGCACATCATTTTTTGACAATAGTGAGACTTAGGTGTTCCTAAAAGACTTATGAATGTGCAAGAAGGACTTCAAGTTCATAGATTTGCACATTTAGAAAGTTTTTACTATATTCTCCTTTATACTTTTTCTATCATTATTTTTTTTAAATAAGCAAGGATGTATGTTTAATGGAATTTGACATGTTGGGAATATGAAAAGCTGCACAAATCACACCTATACATGCTCAGTTTATCATCTAAAACAACTCAGATCTTTGACAAAATTTTAGTGTGACGAGAGGTGTATTTTTATTAATTGCAAATAGCAAATTACCCAACAGCCAGAGGAATGAGTCAGTAGCATTATCATGATTCTATTATTCTGAGAAAACCGGATAATAGGTTTCTATTGGATAAATATGATTCTGTGCATCCTCAATGATAAATTCAAATTGGATAATAGTTTTTTTAAAAAAAAACTCTGAAATTATGCAATTCATCTTTGAAAATAGAATTCTTTATTACAATAAAGTTTGGGATTTCTTTTTTTAAGTACTGAGGAAACTAATCCTTGATATGTTTGAGTAGTAAATTTCCTTTGGTACCTATTTTAGTCATTTCCTACATTCCATGAACAGGATATGGGAGGAGTGACTGTTTCCCATTTATCTAATCTATCTCTAACCTTGGAAAGTAAAGGTTAAACTCAACTCCATTCTTGCCCTGGGCTGACAGAAGGGAATCACTCAGCCACAGCATCCATCCACATAGTTTTATATATGAGGCATTATCTTCTTTAGATAACAATGGTGAGGGGCCGGAGAAAAAAATTCTGTTTATCTCATTCAAAAATACTTGAAAGCTCTCTAACATGAGTGAAGAGAAATGGTAATATAATGTTCATCATTGCAATTTGCTTAAAGTAGTATCATGTAAATTTGAGTTTTTCTGTCATAATACTTATTTCCTATGGTGAGAATTTAATTGCTAAATAGCTAATTAATAAAATGTAATAAGAATAATTTCTCCTTTCCTACATGTTATGAAGATTATGATATTGATCTTGTAACATGCAGCCTATAATTCACATTGTCTAGTAATGAGGAAAATTTGGAATTTTCTGTTCATTGTAATGAAAATGGGAAAGAAATAGAAAAAAATAATACTTGGCTTCAAATGTGAAAATCTGGAAGGAAAGTGTAAGAAGGAACTTGTAATTTTATACTGGTCAATTGTGTTCTGTGCTAGGACAAGATACAAATAGAATATAAAATAAAAATTAAAGGCATAATTATTCGCAGGGTCAAAAAACTTGAGAAAGCATTGCTGCATTTGCCACTGGTCTATGGATAGCTAAACTTTTCACTTTCTACAAATGAGAGAAGAAGCAGTTTTCTACTTTCCTCACCAGTTACATGACATCATCTCCCAGAAGAGCTGCCTCTTGAGAGAATTAATGATGAACCTGGGATTCTTGGAGTTTGCTTTGCTTGCTGGGAGGAATTATCTAACTGGATATTTGACACTAGATATAAAGGGGAAAAATAAAACATTAGGAACAACTGGAGGACTGGAAATGTAACAATGATAAGTTTTTAAAAGCTCTTATGAGTAAATTTTTTAGTTTATAAACTTTGCTAAGATTTCACTTTCACTTTCATTATCTTCTTGCCAAAGAAAAAATTAATTGCTTTTCTTATTCTCTGAGGTTTGAATTTTAGAAGTGAACTTTAAATATTATGTAAGAACAAAAAATGCCTAAGCATAACTTTGAAACAAACTGGTATGGTGATAAAGAGCACACCCATTCCCAGACAAACTGTGGTTCATCAGTCTGGGAATCCATGGCCTTTTGGACAAGAAGTGACTTGGGAATGCAATCTGACCCTTCATTCTCTTCATCTTCTACTCTGGAAGGAGTCAGAATGGCCTTGCATCTATGAGAATATTGGAGGCAAAAGAAATGCAAATCAGGTTATAATCATAAACTTTTTAGAGCTTTTTGAAAGATGACACAAATAGAGGTATCATTAACTTGCATTTAGAATTAAAATTCAAAAGGTTATGGAAGATAACTATAAACAAATATAAAATGAAAAGCTTGCAAAAGTAAAGCATTCATCAGTGAGGTCAGTTGTAATTCACATCTTAATAAAGAAGTGATCATTAATGGTGTCTTCTGAAATTCAGTTGCCCTAGATCTTTACTTCATGAAAAGATTGTTTCACTGTAGGATACTTCTAACGGTTAGAGGTTGTGAGTAGAAACAATCCAACGCTGATTCTGACTTTCCCCTGCTGCGACAACAAGTCTCCCAGGAAAGCTGGCTTGTGTTCAGACAGAAAATAATCTTCTGATAAGATCCTTTAATAGTTGGGATAATTCTTTAATGCCCTAAATCCTCATCCATGGAATCTTGTCAACATTCCATTAGCAAGTTGGTGGTTTCTGATCCTATATGCTCTATTTTCTTTTATAATTAAATAATTTTCTCTATTAAACACTGAAAGTACTTAAGAATTATACATTAATTAATCATCCTTTAATTAATAATCTAATTACTTTTACAGCGATGTGGCACTCAGCTCACAATCTTCTGATCTTAATTTGGTTTCATAAACAGCCTTTGCAGTCAGAGAGAATGCACAATCTGATAATGTAAGTGTGGCTGTTATGTTTCTCCATGTAAACTGGAAAACTTTACCTACTGATTATTCAATAAAAAAGACTGGTCACCAAAGTTGGGGTGGAACTGACACTGCAGGTGAGAGTCAGTTTTCAGAGTTGGCAGTACTGGATGAAAGAAAAAAAAAAGGGCCATTACAGAGATTTTAAGTGGTTTTCTTCATTCTTGTTTCTAAATCTCAACTAGCAGGTTTAATGAATCAAACTGGTGGCAATAACTAGAAGCAAAGTATTAAGAAGAATTAACTGCCTCTTTTGTGATATGTAATGAAGCCTCAGACTATAACAGGATTGCAGCTGGGTGAGGCCCTGTGGAGAGCAAAGCACTGCACTGCAGCAACTACTTCATCACTTTTCATCCTGTCAGCACTATGAAACATCAACTTTTTCCTTGGAAAAGGAGTTGCTGTCATTTCTGCCTTGTCATCTCCCAGTCCTGTGCCCTGTGATTGGTTCCCTGATATGCTTGTGGTTTATTATTTTCTTTCATCTGTATACCCGAGGCTACCTTGTTAGCAGACCATATGTTACTGTCATGCAACTCTCATTATTAAAGTTAAATTATTGATAATACTTCTACTGGCTTTGAATTGTGGCAATGCGATATTTTGGCTGAGCTGGTTCTTGATTATTCTTTCTTTCTGAGGAGAAAATATAAGAAAGAAAGACTACTTATAACTCAAAAGAACCAAAGAGTTCCAGGAACAAAAATAGTCAAAAGTGTTACCTATCAATAATTTACTGATTTAACAAAAAGATTTAATGAAAAACAGAAAACCTACCTTGTCATCTTGGCTTCCTCCAAACCCCCATCTTTGGTGAGTGGCCCAGGAAAAGCAGCCTTACTGCCTCTAAACTTGTAGAGTCAACAGGACAGATATAAAGTCCAGTGTTTGGTAACTTGCCAAGTCAAGACTTAGTTTAAATACGTCTTTTACATGTAAAATAGTATAGTAGCACACTAATATGTACCTTAAAACATTTCTGGATTCTGTCACAACTTCTATAATTCCTACTCTCCCTTTTATTTTGTGAATCCACCTCTTATTTAGGAGAGATCATAAGTCACAACTTGAAAACCTTAGGATATAGTTCACTATATAATTCAACTTCTGTCACTGTTGTAAATATACACCTACAATACTTTCTACTTTTTAAAGATCCAAAAAATATCTTTAGAACTTGGGGGTAAAACACTAACAATAACTTCCTTTGCCCATGCAAAAAGTAGTCCTTGAGTGAGAAACAGTCTTTTATAGGTAAAGTAGTATTTCATTGAGCATTTCCAAGGTGAGAAGTTCCCACTTCAAGGTCCCATGTAGAACTAGGGTGTGGTGACAGAACAAAAAGAGATGAAAACATGAGCCAGTCCTGGGTTTTATAACATTAAGAGACAAAATAGCTTTACTAATTAATCCATTTGAACACTAAGATAAGACCAAATGGACGGTGAGTTTTCACTTATGTCTCTGAAGATTCTGAATATAATAGTTATTTGGTAGAGAAGTTGTAAAATGGCAGTAATGGTTAAATACATTTTCATCTATTCAACAATTTCTCCTATTTAATACTTTTGATGCATGCATAAAATTTATGACACTTGAGTTTTCCTTTGGAACGAGCTACAATACAGAAATATCAGTCAACTTCCCTCCTTTAGTCTGTGAATAGAAATTCTGAGGATAGAAAAAAATTATCTCACCCAGCTCATGAAACCTGAAGGAATCATAAAACAGCCTTTTGGGAAATCTTGATTTTTTTTTTCCTCCTTTTTCTGAAAGAAAGGTGTTCAGGCCATGGTTGAAGTGAATGACTATGTGGAAGAGGACAAAGGGGGCTTGTTTAGGATCCCAAGACAGACCCCTTAGAGCCATGTTAGTTTTGTTGTTTTTGTCCAGAAGAGGTAAACTCAGAGGCTAGCTCTAATTCACTCTTGCTTCCAAGTTAAGTCAACCTAAATGCTGAGTTTGCAGAATGTTAATGATCTGATTTTAATCCCAAATAAGTAAAAAATTCCAGTGTGAATACTCCCACAGAAACTTTAGCTCTGCTCTCTCATGTATAAGGGTTATTCTGGGACCTGGGGCTGCTCATTATTATTCAATAATAAAGCATCTCAACTACTCTGAAAATTCTCAATTAAAATGGCTATCATTTGGAATCTGTAAAGCTGATGTGAATAGCACATTTTCTTCTATTTGAAATGGGTAAAAATAAAAGTTTTATAGGAAGGTTGTTTTCTAATCTAAACAAGCTTTTCAACATACATAGAAGTGATTTATACTCTCACTGTCAGTTGACTTATTGACTTAAATTTTTCTTTATTCTCTGTTTAAATGTATCTCTTAAACATTTTGAAGAAAAATTCTAATTTAAGTCTATTTTAAATTAGGTCAAAGGATCATGAAAATATGTTTTTGTTAAATTAATGTTCTTAAATGATTTGAGTTGGGAATATATTCAAGAATTGTCAAAAATGTCAAGAGAAATGCTCACTTCTACATATCAATGAGAACTAAATCAGGGATTATAAAGTATTAGAAAAATAATTACTAAGAATTATAATTTCGCTTATATTTTCAACCTGATCATTTCTGCCTGAGCCAGACAAAGGTAACCTTAAATCAATGAAAATGATATACACTCATTTTGTAGATATATTTGTTATTCCGCACTTCTGTCAGCTTTTGTGTTATGAAACATGTGACATTTGGAGCCAGGTAGATTTGAGTGTGAATCCCAATTAAACCACGTAGTAGCTGTTTATCTTTAACCTCTTTCCCGCTAGGTTTTCTCATCTGTAAAAATAGGATAATGGCACTCCCCTCTCTATTTTGAAATCATGAAAGCGATGAACACAGACAGGCTTGTATTTAATAAACAATATATATATTTTTCCCTACCCTTTCCTAACATGTATGTGTTACCATGCATATGTAGAATAATTTTCATGCCAAAAATACATAAAATAGGTTTAGAAAGTGACTATGGTACAGAGGGAAAAAATAAATACAGGTTTTTAAACCATAGAGATTGCTATTAAATTCTCAGCTTTACCATCTCTTTTCTAGGTTTGTAATCTCCAAACCTCAAGCTTTGCACTTGTAAAATGGAGAAAGAAATGTCTACCTTTTAAGATCTTGGGTGATTAAATATGCAAAATACCCACCATAATGCCTGTCACTAAATAGAGCACCAATGATTCGTCACTGATGTTATTTATCCTTCTAATTTTGATTTAAAGAGGCCAATGTCAGCAATAACAGAAGTCATGCTGGAGAGAGGTCAGTTATAAGTGAAATGTTAAGTAATACAAGTAAGAAGTCTAGCAATTCAAAATTTTAATGAAAGGATTTAATAATTGTTATTTACAATGAAAATATGCTTTATCCTAATTTAACAAAATTGCATACTAATTAGAATATAAAATATTTATATTGCTTTCCATCGATTAACTTCCTTGATTCCAAATTTTTAAAAAAGCAAATATACATATGAATTATATTCCTCATTTGTTATTTCTTGCCTGAGGGAAATAATATTTTTCTCAGACTGAGAAAAAATATGGCAATATTTTATGGCAAAATGAAAGTCTGACAAAATTACATAAGGGTTATTTTTGTCATCACTTATATGAGACTTTTACTTGACAGATAGTTCACAGTCATTCATTGTGAAGTCATATCATACCTTCCTTGTTATTACACCAGACAGCATGTATTACAAATACCTTAAATAGGAATTAAGATTTTTTAATTCTCCTTCTCTATTGAATTTTATGGTGAATCAATTTGCCTATTAGATATACAAAAGATAAATCAACAAATCAATTATCCCTATTAATTTGGTACATTAAAAAGTCTATCAAACGCTTAGAATTAAATGAAAATTTATTTGTTTACTTGCCTTCTAACAATACAAATTGTCCAAGTCCTCTATCCATATAAATTTCCTATCTTTCCTTTGTATCTGTCCTGTAGTGAAGGTGAGGAAATGTTCCAAAGTCTGTGTTGGAAAGCCTATTAAAGAATTGAAGCTTATATACCAAATTGAACAATTTAGGCTATGGTTTTATTCAGATCTCATTGTCTAGAGGAGAAGAGGCAGTTTAGAAATTTTTATAGCACTTCAAGGTCAAGGTCAAAATCAAGGTTATTGTTAAAACATCAAGGTCATTTGTAAATATGTAGTAGAGATTAGAAAAACTTTAATCTCCAGCACAATTTATTTATTCAACAAATATTTATTGAGTGTTGTTTGTGGGCCAGTCACTCTTCTAGTTTTCAGAGTTAGCAATTAATATAATGGACAAAAATCTCTATCTTCATATAGTTTATATTCTGGTAGTGGTAAGAAGATCATATACGAATAAATAACCTATATAGTAATACTGGAGAAAACAAATTACAAAAGTGCAATGGGCTGTTGAAGTTGGGAAGTGTACTTTTATTTAGGGTGGTCAAAAAAGCCTTTCTGAAGAGGCACCATTTGAGCAAAGGCCTAAAGGAGGTGAGGAGCAGAGCTGTGTGGATATCTAGGGTAAATGTGTTCTCACAGAGGGAACAGTACATTGGGCCCTGAGTGGGTGCAGGAATCATGTTCAAAGGACAGCAAAGAAGACAAGTTAGTGAGAGCCGGGTAAAAAGGGCAAAGTAATAATAAGATGTAGAAATAATGTCAGAACTTATGGGCTAGTATAAAGATTTCACTTTGAGTGAGAAGGAGGGCAACAAGAGGGTTTTTAGCATAAGAGTTTTATGCTGTGACTTACATTAAAAAATATTCATCTGTTTTCTGTGTGTAGAAATGACTGAACAGAGATTGTGGATAGGAGATGATTACAAGTGGCCCAGAAGAAATGATGATGGCTAGGCTCAGGGTAAAGTAATGAGGGTAGTGAGGTGATTGAGATGTATTTGAAAATAAAGCCCCAAGCGCATGCATACATACATGCACACACACACACACACACACACACACATATTTGTGATATCTTAGATAAGCAGTATTACGGAACTTCTCAATTTAAGGAAACACAGTTTCCTGGAAAATCTTTTATTACCTAATTAAGTTAGAAAAATACTTTCTAGTGGTCTCCCGAGTGTTTTGTCACTTCACCATCCTTAAAACCTTCTGGAATGCCAGAACTCAGCAACTCTTCTGGGTGAAGAGGTGGACCATAAACAATGATCTCTCCTTCCATATTCATTAGAAATGTTGTACTTGGCACAATGGATTTCCAGTAGCTAAAGGCTCATTTCCTTAGGTCAACATACCATCTGGCAGCTAACAAAGACTTTTCTGATGAATCTTAAGATATAGAGCAAGCTGGTTGGGCAGGAGCACAATCCAGCTCTGGAAATCCAATGGAAATATTGAATTTACACTCAGTGTGAAAATCTAGTGCAACCCCCTCCTCTTAATCACTTTAGTATTTAAAAGAAACAATGGAAATGAAATAGCAATCATAAAAAATTAAGACACATAATTCCCTTGAAGCCAGGACCACAGAGTTTTTTATTCAAGTGTCTCTACAAAAATTAACTTAGCTTGATAGCAGGAAAACTTAGGACTTAACACTAAAGGATGTCTTTCTTTATGTACCTCACATGATAGAGTATAGATGCTGTCTTAATTAATGCCCCATGTAAAGTTTGAAGTTTCAATAATATTACTTTATATGTATATATATTAGGATCTTCTGTTCTCTTCCTGGTTTTAAATTCCATACAAGTAAGTATTATATCTTAGAATGCCTCCACTCAACAGGTATTTCATAAACACTTTTTGACCTGAAAAATGCATCACACAATTTCTCCACTTTCCCAGAAAAGGATAATTTAAGGTCAAATATGATATTGCACATTTGAAAATATTCTAAAACAGCAAAACACCATCCATAGGATCATATCAGGATTATAAGAATGTCAATTTTCAAACAAAATCCATCACTAGAGAATGCTGGAGGTTGTTCAAAGTTCAGTGACACTCTATCCACACAAAGTCCAGCACAAATGATGTAAAGATAACAAAAACATTTGACTGTGTCAATGTGCTAATCGTATCATACCCATTAACCCATTTAACTAGTTCATTTCTAACAATATTCTACTCACATCGTTGAATCTTTATTACAAGCAAACACATTTTTAAGTGTTTCACAAGTATAAAAAGTCTTTTTGCCAACTTTATAAATGAAAACCAAGGGCTTAGAAGTTAAATAATGGGACCATAAGCAAAGATTTCTACTCAGGTACAAACCATACACTCTTAACCACTTCAATGAACTTACATCAGGACTTAAACATTATTATGCGTCTTTCAGTATGTGAACATAAACTTATACACACCATTCTATTGTTTCATGAAAATAGGTTTTCTTCATTTTATTTGTATCTTTTAATATAGTATACCAGAATACACAAACTGTTCTGCTTTCTAAGATCACATTCTTCTGTTTGGTACTCATAGATGTGCAAAGGAAAAGGGCCAGGCTTTGGAGAAAGGCTATTTTGCTTATTATGTGGCCACAAGGAACATCTAAATACGGCATAGGACTTGTAGAATAAATACTATGAAGAAGCTCTTCAGACAAATTAATAAGTCTGGTGTTTTCCCATTCTGCAATGCCTCATTCGTGTGCTGCAGTTTGCAAAATCTCAGATTAAAGTTATTTTTTTGTGAATATATTTTTCATTAATGATACATAATGGTGTATCAATAATGTATTTATAATCATATATTTATATGTATATGTTATAAGGTATAACTATGACATAATTATTTGTGATATTTTATTTTCATTTCTATTAAATATAATTTTTAGTCATGGAGCAATTCCTTTTATGTGTGAAATTTTAACCAAAGACATGAAATAAACTTACAGGTGAGACATAAAGGGCATATTGCATTTTCAGAATAGGTATATACATGTATAGTTGTATTAGTAAAGCTATGGATTCAGAAGAAAAAACAATTGCTACTGAAAAAAACTTTATGATTTTGTATATCTATAAAACTTAACAGTAGATTGAATGCTACAGTTCAAGTGATTCGGCATTTTCTGGTTTGGTATGATAAATTAAGGAGTCTATTGAGCACAGTCCTATTGGAGCTTTCACCACTAGTTACAACAGTTGAAACAGTATTGGTTATATATTAAATTTCTATCTGCCTAAAAATGTCAAAATCTCATTTTTTAGACTCATTTCTGATAATGCACACTTGAGAGAGTATTTTGGAACACAAAAACAATCTTAACTCACATAAACAAATGTGTGTAACTTCCTTGGGAAAGATTTGTTGTTTAATTTGTTTTTGAAGGAAGCAATTGATTTTTCTTGGCAGATCTGATAAAAATAACGAGATCTTGATTGTTTAATCTGAAGGTCATGTCCTCTCTGGGAATTATCAGTTTATAACTCAGATTTAAGTGAATTTAAGTTTCCTGGGACTCTTTTTTAATATAAGATTACATGTTACCACACAGCTCTTCTGGCTTGAAATTACTAATATAAACAGATTTTAGGTTAAAAAAAAATACAAACATGCATATTTCTGTTTTTTGTTTGTTTTATGTGCTATATCAAATACATATGGTAAGAATAAAATCCATAGTAAGACAGTCATTAAGAATCTTTTTTACTAATATCCCATTTGTTCTGTGTACTTCTGTCATAATCAACTCTACTAATCCTGAATTTAAAATTTGGAATCCTTGAGCAATAGCTCTTCTTTGTACCATGTATAATGTATGAAGATTGAATTTGAAAGCAAATTAATAATGCAAATAAGATTGTAAAATTTTCAACATATAAAATAAAAAAATGTGTAAGTTTTATACAATGTAATTAGAAATTATCCTTATACCCTTATTAGAGGAAGTATGAAAGAGCTTTTACTCTGCAGTATTTTTTATCAGAGTGTGGACTAGCAAATAATGGAAAATGCATTTAATTAAAATATCCTACAATTTACATTATAACTTAAATGGTTCATATTATCATTATCATTAATTCAAATTAATGTAATTTGGGAGTTGATTAGTCAAAGAGCTATTGTAGATATAGTTAACAAAGATTTCAGTAAAACTTTATCAAGTAAATATTCCTAATACCCACAATTTCCTTGTCAAATTTATAAAGAAACTGGATAAATATACTTAAACAGCATTGGCCAAAAACAACTAAGGGAGGATTTTAATGTTGGACTTATAAACAATATTATTAGGTTGAGGACACAAATGTCATCCTGATAAAAATGTAAGATGACATGCATATTTTTTTAAAAAAGAAGAATCAGTATAATGACTGATGATTTGATTTTGAATGATTTTGACAAGATAAAAAAAATCCATAAAAATAGTTAATAGAGTAGAATGTGAAATTACATTTATGTTAAAAAGTCAAATTCGTACAAAAAATAACTCAAAATGAATCAAAGACCTAAATGGAAAAGCTAAAATTATAAAACTTTTCAAAGAAAACATAGAGGAAATCTTCATGACAGTAGTTAAGACAATAATTTCTTGGACGAAAAATAAAAGCACAATCAACAATAGCAAAAATAAATAAACTACGTCTAAAATAAAAACTTCAGTGCAGCAAAAGACAAAATCAAAAGAGTAAAAAGGCAACTTATGTAACTAAAGAAAATATTTACAAATCATATATTTAGTTAGGAATTAATATTCAGAACACAAAAGGAACTACAACTCAACAATGAGAAATAAATAACACAATTAAAAATGAACAAAAGACTTGAATAGATATTTCTCCAAAAACAATGTACATATGATTAATAAGCATATGAAAAGATGTTTAAGATCATTAACCATTAGGGAAATACAAATCAAAACCACAATAAGATATCACTTCACATTCTTTAGGATGGCTACTATCAAGAAAGAAAGGCAGGAGGAAATAGGGAAGGAAGGAAGGAAGGAAGGAAGGAAGGAAGGAAGGAAGGAAGGAAGGAAGGAAGGAAGGAAGGAAGGAAGGAAGGAAGGAAAGAAGGAAGGAAGGAAGGAAGGAAGGAAATTTAGAAGTATTGGCAAGGATGTGGAAGAACTGAAATCTTTATGGTAGTGGGAATGTAAAATAGTACAGCCACGATGAAAAACAGTATGATGGATCCTCAAAAACTCATAAAATGAGTTACCATATGACCTAGCAAATTCATTGCTGTGTATATATCCAAAAAAATTAAAACCAAGGTCTCAAAGACATATTTGTGCTCCATGCTCATAGCAGCATTATTTACAATAGCCATAAGGTAGGAGCAACCCAGATGTCCATTAATAAATGAATGGATAAGCAAAAACAACATTATATATATATATATATATATATATATATATATATATATATATATATATATATATATAATGAAATATTATTCAGCATTAAAAAAAGAAGAAAATTCTTATACATTCTATTACATGGATAACCTTGATTGAGAACATTATGCTGAATGAAACAAATCTGTCACACACACACACACACACACACACACAAATTACTATCTGATTCCACCTACATGAGATACTTAGTCAAATTCATGGAAATAAAAGTACAATAGTTTTATCAGAGGCAAAACTGAGGAAGAGGTGAATGGAGAGTTGTTTAAGATGTATAGAAAGTATATAAAGTTTTGCAAGAACAAAGGTCACAGAGATTGGTTGCACAACAGAGTGATTATCCTTAATACTATTGAACTTAACATTTAAAATAGTTAAGATGGTTAATTTTATGCCATACTTGTTTTCTACATTTTTAAAAAGAGTCAATAATTGTAAAATTACCTAAGAAGCTATTATATCTGAATATTATCTTGTTTTTAAAATAGAAAGTTTTGAGTTGAACAGAAAGTGGCTACACATTGTATTTAATTAAGAGTGCATTTGTAATATGAAGGAAAGAAAAGTTATAATAAACTTAGATTGTAGTGCTTAATGTATCAAGTTTAGGCGAAGGAAGTTTTACTATACTTTGTGCTGGTTCCATAACATCTAGAGTACTACATTCAGTTCTAAGTACCGTATTTAAAGAGGCACATTTTCTAATCAAGACATTTAAAAAAGGTCAAATGCAATGGTGAGAATTCTGGAAACTATCTCATACTGTATAGACAGTAGAGCAAAGCATTTCAGGGTTTGGATTCTGTTATAGGAAATAACTGGGTTGAAAATCAAGCTCCAACTTTTAACTCGCCCAGTGACCTTGAGCAAGCTCTTTAACTTGTGTGACTGTTACCTGGATCCTCTCTTGTAAAATTATGATCCCAATAAATAGTAAGTATTCTGCAATGTCCAAAGGAAAAGCACATAATGTAATTACCAAGGCGCTTAATGTTGACTAAAATTATTATGATTATTGTACTATACTACCAAATGGCCTCTTTAAGAACCTATGCAGTCATGGTGAAATATAATAAATTAAAAGTGTTTTTAGGACTTTTATTCATTTTTGGACCAGAAAGCATAACTAGAAAGGCTTTGTAGAAAGCTACAGAAAAGGAAGTAGACTTATCTTGCATTGAAGGAGTTTTCCCATAGAATGAAATGTTTGAAAATTAAATAAGCTGCCCTACAAAAACAGGGGATCCTAACATTGTTCTCCTTTATGCAGCAACTGGAAGTCTATATGGTAGAGATGTGTTAAGGTAAATTTCTCTCTAGAGTGTTGTGCTAGGGAATATTTCCAATATTCTATGACTATAACTTAAATATTTCTCTTATCAGTATTGACTCCAGCACTCCTCAAAAAACAATTGCTGAGTTCTGAAAGATGAGTCCAAGTAGAAGTTCATGTTCTAGATCACACTTGGCATAGAAAAGTGAGCAAAAATACGAACTACCCAATGAGATGATTGGAAAACATCTTGAGAGCCCACCATTCAGCATGTTTACAACAAGGATTGGGTGCTGACTGTGGTGCTGATGCTGACTGAGAGGCTGGCTTTGGTGAAAATGATAGATGATTATTTTGTACTTTTGAATTGTTGCTAATGTTGGAATATATATATTTAGAACTGACCTATAGGCAGAGTAAGACAAAAGCCAGAGTAGAAAAAGAATCTCAGGAAGCCAGGGCAGTAACTTTCATAGAGTCATTGAAGAACAGAGAAAGAAGAGAAACTAGAGTGGAAGAAAAAAGAAGAATTTTAAAGCTATTCCAAAAAATAATGATAATAAAAAAAGTTTTCACGTTGGAGGAGAAACCAAAGAAGTGGTTTGAAAGGTGGAATCTAACATAAAAAGAGGACAACAATGGTTAATGGTCACCAAGGTTAACAGTAAAGCAGAGTGTGGACCTAAAGGCAACCTGAACTTCACTAAAAAAAATTTAGAATGCAGGCCATGGGACAGAATCAACCTTGTGTTTTATATGATACCACAAATGGGTATTATATTTAGTATGGGGCATGCTATTTTAAGGCAGACTTAGATTTGGTTTAGAAGAAAAGTTGCAAAATGGAAAACTGGAAACATGTCATGAAATAAATGGTTCGCTAAATAAAAGAAGATGCAGCTTTAGAGAGAGAATACAAATCCTTTAAGAGAGTTGAAGGATTCTCACAGAAAAATACTGTTTCTGTTCCCTCAGAAGGCTGAAGAGAGTTAGCAATGAGAGCCAGCCCACAATGGAATGTACTATCTCATGAAGTAGTTTGATTGCTCACTGCTGGAGTTACCCGGATAGACACTGGATGATGGATATTGAATTAGATGCCATAGATCTAAATTCTCATTTTCTAATTTAAAATAATAGCTTTTCTCATACAAGAGAAGTGGAAGATGAATTCCAGACAGTGGCCCTCAATTGTTTTTAGTGGCTTCAAGTCTTTTGCGAAGCTTTCAGATATTTTTAGCATGAAAAGAAAGCAGGTTCAATAATAAACACGTGGATTTCAGAAAAATGAGAGTGAAGACTGAGGGAGTAGATGGAGAAAGGTCAGCACTACCAACCAAGATTCCACTGAAATAGGCTACCTGGAGAAAAGGAGAAAAAGTCAAATTAGGAAGTCAGTAATATTTTATTCAGCAGTTATTTATTAAGGGACTACAACATGCTCTGGGGCTCTATTCTAGGGCTATGATGATGAACAAAAATACTGAAGATTTTCTGCTTTATTGGTTTGAGGCTCCAAATCCAGGGAAAAGGATTGTTTTTTGCTGTCTTGGAAGAATTCATGGAAAGAAATTTTAATCCAGTTACTCAGAAATAACACAGAAGGCAATATTACCTCTAGTGGAAGAAAAAACTGAATTTAAAAGTATTATATATGAAGAGTATTATATTAAAGAGGAAAATTTAGAAGCTTGTATTAATTTGAATATGGTAAAAATTGTGTGATGGGTAGGAAATTACAATAAAAATATAAGATAATTACACAAGTGCAAGAGGCAAATATCACAGTCTCTAGAGATGGTATACTTTGCCCAGTGAAAAATAAATACACATTTTTAAATTAAAATGCTATTACTATATATTTTATTAAATAAAACAGCTACAAAGTCCCTTATGGCACAAAAACAACTTTCTATATTTCTCTGAATATTTAGTTTGCCAAATTATTTTTGATTATTAGCTACCCCAAAGTCTTCGCCAGTAATTTTCAAAATTCCCAATTCCTGAACTCTAAACAGAAAGAAATAAGTTATTTCTCATTGAAATAGTCTTCACTCTTGCTGCTTCTTATCAAAATCTACAAAAATCTGCATGAAAATATTTTTTATTAGTTTTGATTCACACATTTTTGAAAAACATCTGTTTAAAAAGTTGACACTCTTCTGACTTTTTGTTGTCCCATTTCTGTTCACCCGCTCCGTGCTAAGGATTATGTCAAAGAAACTCCAGAGATGAATCTTTCACTAATTGTTATAATATCCCTGTAGCAATTCTCCCACAGTGGCTTGTTAAACCTTGACAAATTGGTCATCATCGATTTTATTTTATGTAAACTATTTATTGAAGCAGAACATACAAACAACAATGTGCACAGATCATAAATGAACAGCTTGACAAATTTACACAAATTGAACACTATGTTACACTTACTGAGATCAAGAAACAAATCATTAAATTACCTAAAACACCCCCTCTTTCCTGAGCCCAGTCACAAGCCTTCCATTAAAAACTGGCTCTGCCTATTTCTGAATTTTTTGTGAATCAAATAATAAATATGTGCTCTCTTGCAACTGACATTTTTTTAACTCAAAGTCATATTTGTGAGATTTATTTAGCATATTGTTTTAATTCATTTATTATCATTGCTATATAATATTCCATGGTATAAGTATACCAATATTTATCCATTTTACTCTTAATGAATATTTGGTTTGCTTTCTATTAAGATTAATGTTCTACAAGCATTCACACACATGTCTTTTGAGGAAGACATAGATAACTTTCTGTAGGAGATACACACACACACACACACAAGGAAGAGAAATTGCTGGGTTAGAGGTATGTGTGGATTTTGCTTTAGTAAATATTGACAAGTTTTCCAAAGCAATTATACCAATGTTAGTTATAGCAATGTTTGCCTTCTCACTGGCAATGTCCAGTTTCCCTACATCTGCACACTCAGTACTCTGTCTACTTAATTTTAGCCATTGTAGTCAAGGTATCACATTGTGGTCTTAAATTCAACTTTCTTGATGACTAAGGAGGTTGATTAACATTTTACTTGTTTACTAGTCATTTGAATATTCTTTTATGAAGGTCCTATTTAAACATTTGCTCATCGTTTCATTGTCTATTTTCCCACTTTGCGGCTTTTTTTTTTTTTTAATTTATTATTTGTGTCTGTTGATTAATAGTAGAAGGTCTTAATTTTAGTGTCATTCAGTTTAGCAACATTTCCTTATGGACAGTGCATTTTATAAGAACATTCTCTTTATGTCCTCCATAAGATACTTTTGCCAATAAAGTTGTTTAATTGTGTCCACGTTCTTGAACAAAATATGTAATGCTGAGAACCAAAAGGAATTTGAATACGAATCTTACAGTGAGCCATTGCAACTTGACTTGCATTGAATAATGTGAAAATAATTTCTGAGTATGATAATTAAAGAATCATCTATGAAATCATGGAATACTCAAAGCCTAAAAGAATGTTTTTCTTTCATCAATTTTGTCTTACATTTGACATAGAAAAAAATAATGTATTGCTAAAATTTCTTCAGTTTTATTTTATTTTTTCCTAAGGATGAAAAACTGCAAAATAGATAAGCTCACTGCAATCTAAAAAGAATGGGAATTAAAATCAGAGCAGCCTATGAAACAATGAATTACTGTCTGACAAATAGAAAATCTGGGTACAGATAAAATTTGTAAGTACTAGTGCTCTTTCAGACTCACTAAAAATAACCTTTCAGAGAATTCTATGTGAGCAAAACCATAAATAAATACAATAGGATAAAAGTAGAGAATATTAATAACTGAGTTAAACCATTGTTTCACTAGATGAAGTAACTTTATTAAGAATGCGTATATGACATTATTTCCGTTTAGTTCACCAATTATATATTAGAATGTCAGATTCTGAAAATGATGCACAGCCAAGCAAGACAGATCTTCTTTGATTAATTAAAAATGGCAAGAAAAAAGAGAAAGAAAGAAGAAAACATTTTATTAAAAACTACTACATTTCAGAAACTGCGATAGGTTCTTTATACATGTTCTATCAATTAATTACAATAATCATGAGAAAGAGGCATTTTTCTTCCATTTTATATATTATATTTAAATAGGCCAAGTTCCATGATTTTACGTGATGTGTCCTAAATCCCAGTTTGAAATTAGAACCCAATTCTCTCTGGCTTCAAAGAACTCTTCACCTCACCAGGCTATATCTATACTAAGTGGATAGGAAGCCATGCCAATAAAGTGACACAATGATACAAAATAGCAATTAAGAGCGATTGTAAATAAATTTTAAGATATGGAAAAGTTTTATAAAAAACAGGGTTCTTGCACAAAGCCCTTAGAAGATAAATAAGATTTGGACAAGAGAACAGAAAAAAAACTCATTCAGAAGTGTTAACAGAGGAATAAAGATGCAAAATTAAAGGAAGTCTTAAGAATAAATTTTTAAAAGTCTGAACCAAATAAAAGATCAGTTTAAAAAAACTGGCTTCCTCCCACTCCCTCTCCCCACTCCCATGCTCTTACACTGAAGCTAGAGTAACCTTGAAAAACAAATCTGACAGTTTACTCTTTGGTTTAAATCCTTCTGTGACAGCTCTGGCCTTTTCAGTAAGGTCCAAACATCTTAAGCAGCTCACAGGCCTGCAGGATCTGGGCCACTTTCTCTGTCACTGCATTTCAGCCGCAGGGCTCCTCTTTCATTTCCTTAAAACCACTATGCTCCTTTTGGCCTCAGGTTCTAATGCTGTCCACTCTGCCAGAAATGCTTTCTCCTCCCTTTTGTGCATTAGTTCAAAACCTATTTTTCTCAGATTCTAAACTCCTTGAAAGCAGAGATCACATATTTTGCCAGATCTGTTGTATTTACTAGATCTAGCTGACTCTGTTACCCAATACATGCAATTTTGCATTATGAAAGACCCTTTGGAAAGTACTGTTTATGAGGCCTGACACCCCTGGCACAGCTGTGTAACAATTTTTCCTTATCTCAGGAAGGATGGGAATGAAAGGACTATTAACTATTGTTCTCAGTGAGGTAGTGCAAGATTTCTGGATTCCTTGGCCCCTTTCAAAAGATAGGGTAAAAAGCTATAAAGGAAAGAGACTATATAATATACATAAAACCTTTGCTTCAAGCCTTTTTGTTGGGGAATTATGATTGCTTGAATAGAGAAACAGAACCAGGTGATGTAAGAAACTTATAAATGAAGATCACCAAGACAATGTTAATTTCTGTGAAGAAAGAGGAAAAGGGTCAGAACACTCCTCCAAAACAGTTATTCAGTTGAACTCACAGAAGTGTAGTTTTCTAAGAGGAAACCCCACTGGTTTCTCCCTAACTGCCATGTAAGGAAACCAGCACAGGGAGTCAGGCCAGTCCTATAGTTAAAACACACCTCATTAAGCAGGGAACAGACATGTAGTTGGCAATACAATTACCCTGGCACCATTATAAACTGAAAATAAAAAGATCATAAACCCTTTGGCTGTATCTGCCCTTAAAGGTTACGTAATTTTTTGACAGATTGCAATAAAAAGGAATCAAAGTAGTCTTGCCCAGAGGAGAGAGGCAATCCTAATTGGACTAAGCTGTAGATTATTATGTGCTTAGCCTACAGTAATCCTGTCAGAAATATTTGTTTGCTTAATAAATAGATGAATCAACAGAAGTGATGTCAACCTAATTGGGTATTTAAAAAATGGCTTACATATAGTAATTTGTTAAATCTATAAACACATTAAATCATTCAAGAATAAATCCCATATAAATACATTGTTCTCATAAAGAATGGGGCAATTTCAAAGTGTTTTCAAACATTGTGTTAAATCTTTTTAGACTAGGAAAACTCTTAATTCATGAATGAGCCATACCACTGCTCTGTACTATGGTTTCAGTTTTTATAGTCCAGGAAAAATTTGTTTGGAGATATATATAGGAGATGGAAGAGATTTGAAGGAGAAATAATCTATTATGGAAACTCAAGATATTTCTAAAAATGAGTGACAGATTTTTTTAAAACTGCTTCTTCGAATTCATATCTACTTAGGAAAAGAGAGAGACATAACATGAAATTATGATTATTTATAAGAAGAGGCTATATTTTTACATATTTATTTTTTCTGCTTTTGAGAAGCCTCAAAAATTAAAATTTTTAGGAAGAATAACCAAGGTAATTTATTACTGCATACTATAAACAGAGAGATGCTGTTATGTTTAATGGTATTGGGTTACATCTATTGGAGAGCAGACTTTTTATTAAAATTAGAAATAATAAATGCAACCAACATTCCTTGAATGCTTATTATGTGCCAGCACTGTTCTAAAGGCTTTATTTAGATTAATTCATTTAACTCTGACTCAGAGAGGTAGGTGCTTCTGTTATCAACTTTTTTTAGAGATGAAAAATTAAATCACAGAAAGTTTAAAGTAGTTGCTTGAGGTTATCCAAGGTAGCGACAGGTAGTTGAGGTCTGATCCTAGATCTGTCCTAATATAAATATTGATAATTCCTTTGTACATCATAAGAATCCCTCTTGCAGGAATAAATATGAATCTGAAGTTTATTAATCAACTCCAATATTTTCTCTACCAGCCAATTTAGAAAATAAAGGTGGATTATTTTAGAACAATAAGAAATATCTTTTCTAGAGAATGTGGAATGAGCTGTTACAGCAACTTATCCTCATCACTGAGCTGTAGGAGGAGAAAGCTACAGAAATTTGGCTAAGTGCCTGGATGTGAGCTTTGAGGAAAGGGATTGGTGGGAAAGGGCTATGAAGCGGTTGGAGGCAGAAGGCACAGCATAAGGAGCAGACAGTTGGGAACATGATGAAATGTGAGGTATGTGTAGTCCAGAAAGGAGAAAGGACGAACCAGCTCTTGGGCCCATGGGATCCATGAAGAGGCTGAGCTAGATGGCTTAGAGGAGAGCCAAAAATGGGAAGAGAAACCTGGGCTTGATTCTGCCAGGAGTGACTTTAGGCTTTTCCATGAGAATTTTATGAGTAAAAACACATGTTCTAGGAGGATTAAACTGGCCACAGGCATAGTATAAGAAACTAGGCAGAGCAAGTGATAAGAAGTCTAATTAAATGGTCAAGGGCCAAGTGTGAAGGCTAGGGTCAAGGTGATAAAATTGAGAAAAGTATTTTGAATTTAACACCTTGAATTAGAGACACAGTTTGAAGGAAGAGGTAGTGAGGTTTGATTTCTGATTTGACTTATTTTATGGAGTAGAAAATGACACTAAGTTATTAAGCATACATGATTTTAAAAAATGGGGTTTTATTGTTTTAAAGAGAAATAAAATGGGAAAGAGCAAAAAGTTGGGGAGATTATTTATTCTAATAAATATATAAAGTAATAATAGCTTATTATTGACTGCAATGTCTCATGCAACCAGCACTAAGGAATATAGGAAGGTAAACACACACTCACATACGTGTGTGTGTGTGTGTGTGTGTGTGTGTGTGTGTGTGTATTATACTCACTTAATCCTTAGAACTATATTGTGAGACAGTATCAATATTTCAATTTTATAAGTAAGGGACTGAAGACGCAGAGCTGTAAAATAACTTACCTAGTTTCACGGCACTAAATATTTATGAGTTCTAAAACAAAGCCCTTGTTTTTTCATCTATTCCACCAACGTAGAATTTAAAATGACAGCTGAACCTTCAAGTGACTGTACCCTAACTACAGCATAGAAGAGAAGACAGAGTTAGGATGAGAAGTGAAGACTGAATCATTACATTTGGAAGTCATCAGGGTTAGCTGAGCTTTGGGAGTAGCTAATCTCTTCAGGATTTAGAGATATGGAAGGAGAAAAAAAAACTAAAATCCTGGAATTTACTTAGAATAATGAATAGAAAGTGCAGAGGATAGCTCAAGAAAGATTAGAGAACCAGAGTTAGAGCGTTGGAAAATACAGTATTATGTGTCTCAGTTATTTATTTAGCAAGTATGCATTGAAAATTTATAAACCCCTAATAAACTGCAAATTCTGTGACTACAGTAGTGAACAAATTTAGATACAGCCTTTTCCTTCATGGAACTAGGCAGGGGAGAATACTTGTGTTCATCTAATAATCACACTTCCAGTTGGAAATTTTTAAAAAGACACCAACTACCATGAGGTAAGGGCCTCAGTTGGGAAGGGGTAGAAGAGTTCACACAAGGCTTCGTTGAGAAAGGGCCAAATATACTGACATCTTAAAGGCTCAAATAGAAACAAATAGAAAGTGTTCTAGGCAGAGGGAATCTAAATAGAGAGGGAACTTGTTCAAAAGGTGAGTGTCAAGAAGGAAGAGAGATTGGTGTGGTGGGGTGGAGGGTGGAGAAAGAAATGAAGAACTGCAGTCCAGGAGGGCTTAGGGTCTTAGGAACAACCCACTTTTTTCTGGATCAAATACTTCTGAAGCATGAGCTGCCCAATCCTGGGCTTTTCAAAATCTCAGTTGTTTCAAGTTTATGTGCATGGAGACAACTTCTATCTATACCTGACTACTAAAGGATTTCTTACCTGGTATCTCATTTTCCTTCATCGCAGTTTCATGTGATGATAACAAGACATTGCTAAAAACTTCCATTACGTTTAAAACTTAAAATTTGCTAATGAGAGTTTGTTAGAATGCTACTTTTGGATTAAATTTCAGTGTCAGTAGAGAATCTTAGCTGGCCAGACCTCAGTCTTTGCCTACCATACCTCAAAAGGGTACCAAAATAAAGAAAACCAGTGATAGATTTCAGAAAATGTTGAGAGAAATCTATTTTTCAACAATTCCTGACTCTTGAGCTTGGATTCTTTTTCTCTTACCTATAGCTCTAAAATGGAATAGAACAGCAGCAAAATACAAGTTTTTGTCTCATGAAGAAATAAAACCCCATAGCCTTCTCCACATCTGTGGTCATAGAATAGGCAGAAGAACAAGATGGTGATATTGCCCAGAAGATTACTACACTCCTATTTTAGTGTACTGAGTAATTTCTCCACTGTTACTTGAATTATAATAAAACCACATTCTAAGGAAGCCACATTTGCAACCAGAAAATGGATTTGGGAGAGCAGATATCCACATGGTTGATACATTTCGCATCTTTTGTTAAGAAGTATCTCGGTCTCCTAGCAACATTGTGGGGAAATCCATCAGGGGTAGGAAATTAGATGGCCATGTAGGCGGAATACCTGTAGAGTGTTCAGTTTTATGAAAAGCTTTCACTAAAAATTATATATATTATGCAAAATGCTACAGTAATGTGAGGTTAAAGTAGAAATTGTTCAACTCCCCCACAAGCAATTCAGGGTTCCAACAGTACCCAGTAGCCAGGGGTCTACAGCACACAGGAAAAAAGAAAGAAAGAAAGAAAGACATTATGTGGGATGCCAGATAGGTTAACCATTCATAATTAGGGAGAATTTCCATTTCAAAAAGATTTCAAGGCATCCTGATCCAGGCTCTTCTTTTGTAAAAACCTTTGAAGGTGGGTGGAAATGAAACATTTTTTTTTTCTGTAAATAAACAAACAAGGGAATAAGTAAGTTAGAATTACAAAATTCAAGGAACAAGGACACAAAGCTCTGCACTTTGTAGATAATGACTGCAGCTGCAAGTCAAATCCCAGCCTGAGTGGGCCCATTCCCAGTGCCTTCTTTCTCACAGAGGACCAGCTGTTGGAATACCAGCTGCGTGCACATTCCTAGGCTGCAATTCCACAAATCAGAATTCTAGTGGAGTGGGTTCCAGCACCCACATCTGGCAAATCTGCCCAAATGATTCTTAATATTCTTGCTGCATTTTATAGAAATTATGTAGTAATCTTAATGGGGTCTGCCAATTCCTTCACACAAGGCCATTATTTTCCAATGGAGGATGAGACAATTTGCTCTTACAAAAGACCTATAATGTTTTTCTTCTGCTTAATTTTATACAAAACAAAAATCCCTTTAAATGACAAAACAGTTTCTTCTTCTCAGTCTATTTACTTGAGAAATTTTACTCAACTTACTTTTCTATATTCTTCCAATGAATTTTATTAAATATTTATTGAGTGTCTACTGTGTACCCATAGCAAAATTACAAACTGGAAGTTTTACAAAGCTGAATATGTATATTCTTAGCTTCCCTGTTTTGTGTTTTGTTCAGGGTGCTGGAGATGTGCTAAGTAAGATAGACTGCTTCAGTCTGTATGGAACTTGCAGTTTACTGGGAAAGACAAACTAGTAATACACATTTAAGGATAGATGTTATCAAAGATCACTTGTTTACAAATTCAATCACATTTTATTTTCTGAAAGACTTTTGATTCTGGATTTCAGTCATACTTTTAAAATGAAAATTAATTGCTTGGTATTATCCACATTTATTTTCAAAAAC
The DNA here is from genome assembly GCA_030015415.1 of Cynopterus sphinx. Lineage (NCBI taxonomy): Eukaryota > Metazoa > Chordata > Mammalia > Chiroptera > Pteropodidae > Cynopterus > Cynopterus sphinx. The sequence goes on from CM057382.1 coordinate 124,524,311, forward strand.
CATCAAAGACATACAATAGAAGGGTTAAAGATCCAACAAAAATGGTCAAATTGCTTTGACAATATTGAAAAAATATGAAATGCTTTGGGAGAGAGGAGGCAATTTATCTCTTCTCCTCTATATCAGAAATTCTCTGTACCCCACGCTTTATTTTTCTCCTGGATTGAGAAGGAGGAATAAGAGGTAGCAAACAAATGTTGTCGGGGTCTCCCTCACCAAAAGCAGTGTTTCAGTATTGGGGCATAACAACAGCAAATACTGAAAAATGACTGTAGTAAATCTTACTAAAATGACAAATACTTGGTATTATAGGGAGAATACATATAAATCCTAAATCAGGAAATCAAGGACAATCACCATGAAAAAATCATATTAAGCTAATACCTGAAGCATGAGAAAAATTATGGCAGCAAAGTTGTGGGCAAGATATGTTTGAGACAGAAGTATAGAGAGAGTCTGATGATGTGGCTATGCCCAGAGCTCTGAAAACTTGGAGTCCCAGAACACAACATGACAAAGAGAGAGAAAAAGATGAGGCTTGCAGGTAACAGAAACTGTTCATTTTCAATGTGTAAGCCACTCTAAGAAATTGGGGATTTGCCCAAAGGACAGTGGAAAGCTATTGATGAATTTTACATGGAACCATGAATTGGCCAAGTTTTTCTGGCTCTTATTACCCCTGTTTGCCAACATCAATTTAAACATGTAAGACAGGCAGGAATCGGGAGGACTGAGGCTCTTGCGAATATAATGCTGAAGTTGGTATCAAATGCACATCTCAGATCTGTGTAGTTTCATACTCCAGTTGTGAGTCCTATACTTGAAGGAAATGAAAGGAATTGCTGTTAAATGACTCTAGAATAAAATTTTAAGATATCCTTAATTTAAGGGATTACGTTAAAAACAAATTATTAATCTCAACTGTTTTTAAGAGTTATTTTTAAACTAGAGAGAAAAGTTTTTCTTAAGTTCAGAATGTAACAAGATTCTGTTTAAAAAAGAAACTTTGAGGTCTTTCTCCTAAACCATTCACCTTTGCCATGTGTGAGAACTGTTCTTGCTTCTTCCATACAATTTGGAAGTCTGCCAAACATTTTTCCTAATTTAAACAAATTTTATTAAAATATAGTATAACCAATAAAACCCACCCATTTTAAGTGGACAGTTTGATGAAATTCATAGTAAACAAGATTAAGAACATTTTCTTTATCCCCAAAAAGTCCCATGATATACATTTTGGTCTATTCTCTCTCCCTTCCTCAGGTCCAAGCTTCCACTAACCTGGTTTCTATCACTATAGGCTTGCTTTGTTTACAATTTCATTAAATAAAATTATACAGTATGTGGTCTTTTTTCCTGTCTGATTTTGCTTATCATAGATGATTGAGGCTTTGTGTGTTACATTTCTAATCTTTTTTTTTCTTTTTGTGCTTTATTTTGGATAGGTTTTACTGGTACATCTTTAATTTCACTGATCTTTTAAAATTCAATGTTAAGTAATCTTTTAAATATACTTTAGTGTCTTTTTCATTGCAGATACTATCTTTTTAATGTCAAAAATTATTTTTATATCTCGTATTTCTATATGTATTATTTTCATGAAATTTTTTTACATCTTCATATGTATTTGTATGCATTATATTAGTTCTCATAGGATATTTGTCTGTCAATACTTTCTTTTCTGCTATTTCAGTTTCTATCACATTGATTCCAGACATTGTGAATTTTACATTGTTGAGTACTGGATGAGTCATTTTTCTCCTACTGCTTTGAAACTTCATTTTTGGCTTTCAACAATTTTACTATAACATATTTTATTTAATTTATTTTATCTGGAAATTGTTGAGCTTCCTGGATGTATAGATTAATGTTTATCATTGAATTTATTAATTTTTGCCATTATTTTTTAAAAATATTTTTTTCTTTTTCAATTATACCTTTGTTGGTGCACTTACTAGGGCTCCACATGTCTGAATTTGTTTCACTTTTCTTAATTCTCTTTTTTTCTGTTTTTCAGATTATGTAATCTCTATTGCTCAGTCTTCAAGGTCACTGAACCTTTCTTCTGTCAGTTTACATCTATCATTGAGATCCTTGTACTTTTCAACTCCAGAAATTTCATTTAGTTCTTTTTAGTAATAAATTACTTATATTTTATATTTGATGAAACATCATCATCACATCTTTCTTTACTTCTTTAAGCATGGTTTCTTTTGGTTCTTTGAACACAATTATTATATCTGCTTTAAAATCTTCATCTGCTAAAATGACCATTCAGGTCCCTTAAAAAACATTTTCTATTGCTTTTGTATCTCTTGCATATGGGTCATACTTTCCTAGGAATGTTTTGAACATCTCATAATATTTTTGTTAAAAACTGTACATTTTAGAAAATATATTGTAGCAAGTCTAGCTAGGTACTGATTCCTCTGAAACTGGGTATTATTACTGTTAGCTTTTTCATTTAGTGACTTGGCTCAACTAATTCTGAAAAGTCTATTGTGCTTGCAGTATGCAGTTTCCTATGTCCTTCTTTGGATTTTTCCACTTTATTTTAATCTTTTAGTCTAACTACCTAGGGATCCCCCTGAGTCAGCTTAAGCCACTTATTGATCAAGCATTGTGCTTAAGCCCTCTTAATCAGTTATATTTTTATCCTCTGCCATTGAATGTGTGTGTAACTTGGAGGCTGCTGTTCTAGTTCATGAATTTTATGTTTTTTTTTTATCCTATATTTATACAAGGACTGGAAGATTGGATGTTTTCTCTCTAATCATTCTGAGAGGATGCAGTCATGGGCTTGCACCCAGTGTTTGAGATTGTCAGGGATTAATGTAATTTTCTTTTTAAATCTGGTTTCCTAGGAGTTTCCTCTGGGTTAAAGTAGTGAATTGTTCAGTTATTAGTCAGAGGTCTATTTAAGCCACTTGTTCCAGTGAGGCTCTTGCCCTGTGTTGGTGGGTCTGTGTGCTGCTTAGGGAAAGCTTTCAAGTCTGCACCCCATGCTCCTCTGATTGCTCTCAAGTGGGTACAGCCTAGTGCAGATGCAGAGTCTTCCCAAGACCCAGATGTAAATATAATCACAGGAAGACTCTTTTTTAGCTTTCTCTTTTCATGGTTCTTCTATTAAATGTCTGGCTGTTCTGCCATTTCGCTTATAACATGGAGTTACCAGCTTCCTCTTAATTTCTCTCCACCAAGATTTCGATTGTTTTCAACAATGATCTTAGGCATGGAGTGCTGCATTCTCTGTTTCAAATGTAGTCAGTTTCCTCAAGCAGAACTGCAGAGTGTTTTGTCCTCATGGCTTACCTTTCTCACTGGGAAAAGCACTTATGCACCACTGCAACAAACTTGTGGTAGGGGCCCACTTCTGCCAGAGTGACATCTTACACTATGAGTTCACAGTGGGGAGTAGTACCCCTTGGCTTTCTCAGCTTGTTCCTCCTTTAAGGGACTGCCACATTATGGGTAAGATTGGGCAGGGGTGATCTGAGTGCCAGTTTTCACAGGTTGTCAAACCTGAGGCAGGCAGTTTACCCAAAGAGTTGGAGCTGGGTAGGAGAAGGGAGACCCAGTCTGCTCAGGTATGCCTACCTAGAATAAAGCTTCTATAACATGGGGCTGAGGTGGAATGGTGAGAAACGCTGACAGCTTGCTCTTTCACAAGTGAAATTATGGCCCAAGACTGGTAATTGAGGGGAGAGAGTCCCTGTCTTTTTGGCTGCACATGCCCAATATAGGACTTCCATAACACAAAGCTTTGGGGGTGAGAAGATGGGTAAGGGAGCAGGTCATGACTTAAATGCCACAGACCCCAACTATTCTTTCCAAGATTGAATAGGTTTTTTTGAATGACTATTTTTTCTCTTAGCTATATGGCCTTAGGACAATTTATAGAGATTTTAAATGATTGTTTGTTTTTTCAATAATTTTTAACACTTGTTTTGCTGGAGTTTCACTAAGATCCTTACTCTGCTACTTCACAAGTCCTGTTTAGATAAACTTGTTTCTCTTTCAGAATTTGCCCTTCTCATCTGAAAATTCTAGGCTTATCACGTTTTATATTCTGCCTTCTCAGGGCCTAAATCTTGCTAATTCTTCAGTTGGAAAACAAAACAAGACTAAACCAATTAATAATTTCCCCCCTTGCAATTCCTCTACATCATTATTGCTGCAAAAGCTTGAAAACTTGTCCTTTTATTTTTTTTATCCTCTCATTTACATCCTCTTTACTTTCATTACTTTCATAATTCTCTCTGTAATTTTAGATGTTACTATTTTCTCTTTCTCATCAGAAGTGAACCAGTTCTGTTTACCATCAGTCATTTCTTTCTATATGAAAACTAATTTTTTTGCAACAAACAAATATACGCACTTACATTTTAGTTAATTCTAGGACGGTGGTTTATGCCACCTTTAGGGTAGAGATTCTGTAAGGTAAGGAATGTATTATGTTGAAAAAATTCAAGAAATAGTCTCTGAAATCAGATTGCTAAATATAAATCCTAGTTCTGTCTACCACTTATTAGCCAAAATAATTTTTATTTTTAATAAAAGTTTAAAATACAGTTGTAGAAGGCTGGAACTAGAACTGGCTTCAGCATTCAACTATTTCCACTCTCTACATTTCATTCACGACATCTATCAGAGAAATAAATTATTTGATGAAGACTTTAGATCAAAAACATATATAGATATATACATGTTTACAATGACTCTGTGAAATAGTTTACATAACATTATAATAAGCATTTATGAAACTGAAGCATATAGAAGTCAATAAGTTGCCTTAGCCCATAATATTAAGTAGTGACAGGACCAGGACCACAACCAGATCTCCTGAGTAAATGTACTGTGTCACGTAACATATTACTGAGTTAATTTTGGATATTAAAAAATAACAAACTGCATTTAAATGGTCTTTTAGAATTTACTAAGTGTTTTTACATAATTTATCCCATTTACTCTAATAAGTGGTGGACTAGGTAGGGCTAAATGAACCAAGGGATTCCACTGTTCCCAGAGAGACTCCAAGACAAGGGCATACCACTGGTAAGAGGTAAAACTGAGATCTAATGTCGAGGCCAGTTAACTTACCTTTCCACTAGGCTGTCTTAGTGCAGCTCTCTCAGGGTAATTATATTATCTCACCACCACATAGAACCTTCTTATTCTATATTTAGAGCTCTATGTGGTTGGGTCCTCATAAAATAAATAGTACTCATTAAGGAGCCTCAATATTATACAATTACACCATTTTTGTTGTTGTTGTTGTTGTTCTACAACTAAGATTTTAAAATTTCAGGGAGCAATGCATGCTATTCCTTTCATTTGTTTCAGTTGTTCCTGAATTACCTAAGTGGGTATCTTAAAGCTTGAGGCATTTTCTATTCTTCCATTCATCTGTTCTCTGGGTTTATGCAGCATTTTTGATAACAAGATCCTACTCTTACAACCTGTTTTCTTTGAGAAAAGAACATATTATACCCATATTGCTTTACAAACTAATGTAAATACTGCCTCATTGCTTATTTACCAACCTTATGATAAGTTCCTCAAATATTAAAGACATAACAACTTTTTAAATAAAAGAAATAGTTGCATCTCTGAAATATCATAAATAATATGGATGATTTCAGAAATTTGTTCTTAAGAATGTGTTAAGGTAGAAAAATGCCATGTCATATTCTCTCATGGATTAAAATATATTAATATTGATATTCCCCAAGAGAAATACTCTTCCATCTTAATTAGGATTTTCAGTACTGCTTATTTGTGTGGTGAAGACTGATTTTTCTTACAGTAGGTCTTAATGTGTTTGAATATATTTTATACCAAAAAAAATAACTGACTCATGACATCTTATATGATATTTAAAATTTTTTTCTTAACTATTTAAAATGTGAAAACAACTGTTTCTTCTGTTGATTGTAAAAAGGATTACACATCCTTCATAAAATATTTTTAAATAAAAAAAGTACAAATTATCTGAAATATCACATTGCAAGATAGCCAGGATTAACATTTTTGAAACATGCTTTGAGATATTTAATAGATATGGAAATTTTTTTGTTCTTTTGTAGCTTCTTTTTCAATCACCAGTACCTGTGCTAACATTTCCATATCAATAAATGTAGACACTAAGAAATTTTTTTTTTTTAATTTTCAAAATTTGGAGTGCTGGTGGTGTATTTTCTACCGTAGATATAGACTTTTAATAATACAACTCCATTCAAGGCAGTCTTTCATCAGTGGTTAATACAAGGTTCATTTCTTTTTCTTTTATTTATTTATTTATTTATTTATTTATTTGTTTGTTTGTTTGTTTGTTTGTTTGTTTGTTTAGATGAGGCAACCCTTGGTTGACTTCACAGATTGCAAGGACCTTGTCAGCTTACAATCCCTTTTTAAAAATTTTTTATTTTATTTTATTTTTATGCCTATAACACTTGGTCTTCCTAAGTGGTCTCTCATCCAAGTACTAACCAGGCTCGACCCTTTTTCTTTTTCAATGTTTACATTCATTCTCAATTTTTTGTCTCTTCCACTTCCCTTATACATATACTATCTGTATTGATTTGATACATCCTTGGATATATCTGTATCTTCATAAAGCATACAATTATATACCTTTTTGTAGGTATATATATGAATATGTTTATATATGTTTATATAGAATAGGTGAACACATATGTTAATATATTGCATCAGCAAATAACAATCTGCACAAATACAAAGCACACTAAAATTTGAATGTAGCAAGACATACAGGAGTACATATCTTGTTCATAATTTCCATTTGTACATGTTTTCTTTTTGTCCTGTTCTGGCCATAGCTGTTCTCCTGAAAGTGCTTTTTGCATGGTTCTGCCTCATCGTTGCAAAAGAAGCAAACACAAGACAAAGAGTCAGAGGAATATTTCCCTGGGACTTCTACATTTTGTTTAAAACCTGAAATTGCTTCTCTATCTTTAACTTGTGAAGGTGTCTCTGTCTCTGACTTTTTAACTCACCTTCTCCCCTTTTTCACAGCTCTTTATACAGGGAGTATTCTTATTTTTCAAAGTAAGGATCTATATTTTACAATAGTATTTTTAAAAATGTGTTAGCTAGAAATTTAACATGTCTTTTTAAAATGGTGCTAGTATTTTTATTAGGAGTATTATTGTCAACATTAAAGTTCTTTTCATAAAATTGTAAAGCTTTAGAGTGAACGACCTCAATCCAATTTCTTCCAAAAGCCTTGTTCTTATTAGTGCATAAATTTGCAGAAGTGTTATTTCAAGAGCACATATATATGGTATCTTATATTACCTCCAATCTGTATTCACCAGAGGATTTGCGGTATTCTTTGAGGATTTGTGGTATTCATAGGAGCGAATTTGCTCAGTAATAGGCTATAGGAACATTTAACTTAACTATATATAATAGGTATTCCTTCAGAATCACTGTACCAGTTTATATTTCCACTAATGTTTTCCCCATATCATAATTTTTAACAACTAAATAATATTCCACCTAATAAAAGAGGTACTATAATTCATTTTACTATCCCTCTGTTTTTAGACCATTTTATTTCTACTTTTTAATATGTTAAAACTTATACATCCTTCTCTATAAATCTTTGTCCATTGTTTTTTGTCTATTTTTTAAGATACTTTTCTAATAATTTAGAAATAATGAAAGATAAAATAACAATTGTATAATGCTTTTGATGCATATTACCAAATTGCTTTCCAGAAAGCTTTTAGCAATTACAATTCCTGTCAAAAATTTTTCATGTGTTCATTCACAAAATATTTATTAAGTGCCTGGTATTTTCCAGGTACTCCTGGGACCATCAGAGATTAAATAAAAAATGAATCTCCATTTTGGGGGGAGGTTGTAGGGGAGGGAGGAAATTAAGGAAGGATATGATCTCAGTTGGAAACTAGCTTCAGGCTGTATCTTTAGGAAGCTCTGTGGTGCAAATTACAGCACTGAATTAGTGCCCTCTTGAGACAGTACCTTGGGCCATCTGTAATTCATGCCTGTTAAGGTGAAGGATGGGGAATGGGATGCTAAGTAAAGAAGCCCCCATTTGGTCAAAAACAATGCTCAATCAAAGGGGGCAGCTGTGTATCATTAGCTGCCACTGCTCCCATGGGGTGGGGGGGGATTAAGGGCAGTTACCAGTGAAGGAATTCTGGGTGAGGTGTTACTTTTCAGAGTAATAACTTGACAGAGGAAAAATCCTCAATTTTTTAAAATTAAGAACTCTTGAGGCCCTTTCTTTCCACATGAAAAAGGCTGAACAGACACAATTTAAATTTTTCAAATCTTACTTAACTTCTAAGAACCTCACGACTATAGAGTTTATCCAACCCACACCCCTTTCCAACCAGCTGTTTGTAAATGTTATGTTCCTCAGTAAAAACTTGAGACTACCAGGAGAAAATTTAGAAGTCCATTTAATTCATTCTTTTCTTTTCTTTAGGGTAGATAATATTCACCTCATCCTAGGTGAAGAGGAATTTGTGGCTTCATGCTTCAGGACAAAATTTAATTTTATTTTCACCAATTTTCAATAAATGAAGGTGAAAAATAATATCTCTTTGTTTCCAGGTAAGAAAAGATGAATGAAACTCTTTTGGGTGCATAAAGAGAAGCTAGCATCACAGCTGGAGTGACCAAACATTTGAGTTTGCCTGGGACTAAAGGTTTTCCCTGGCGGTAAACAGGACTTGCAGTGTTAAAACTGACTCATCTCAGGAAAATTAAAATACTTGGTTACCCATTGTTCCAGTCACAAATATTTATTGTTATAAATAGTAATTTTCTACTTCCTTCTTCGAGTTCATAATATTCTCACTTTACCATACTTATATAGTTATAAAGTCAAAATAAATTTAACCAAAACTTAGATGCAAATTTATTCTTAAGCAAGAATCTTTTAAAAAATCTTCAGATCTATAAATATTGCCAAAGGGTAAAAGAAACCAAAGGTAAAAGCAAGTTCAAGAGGTATACATAACAAATTTGGAGAGTTAGTTCTAAATAAGTGAGGGCAGGTCCAATAGCCACGTCAGTTCCCAGTCTCTCACAAACCTACATTCTCAGCCTACAAGTAGATTGTATAATTTGTTTCCATCTTTCCCAGACTCAAATATCAGTGTTCAGCCTTTTCATTTGTTGGCCTCTTTTGCCATACTAATTGCTAAAATATTATGTACTGGAAATTTGTGAGTGGAGAAAAAGCTAGAAAGAGAAAAGCAGGAGAAGAAAATCTGGAAAGGAGAGCAACCTTGAGGTGGGCTGGCAGAAACATTGTTAGGAAGGTAAGAGGCAAACAGCGAATTCTCAGTTCACGTTTCTTACCACAAATTCCTCTATTTTCACCCTCAGTAAAGTCTTTTATACATTCAAATGTTATGTAGGTCACATCTTATGGAATCTAAGAAATAGAGTTTTGTTTTACTTTAACATTAACACAGTTTGATAGAAAGGACACCTGAAATAGGACAGAGAACTGTCTCTACAACTAAAATACTGTATTGGGCACAGGACCTCAGGGTCAGAGATAGCCATGAAAACAATTCAAAGAAACCTTTGGAATGTAGTTTCTACAGTCTATGAAATGGGAATTAAGAACACCTTTACTCAACTATTAAGGGGCAGGGTGATCGCCGTAGCTGGCATCAGAGTAACAATTGTACACTCTATGACTCCTTAACACCCAAGTGTTATTTATCCTAAGTGCCTTATCCATTCTGTCGAAGATTGACCCCATCTGTATCAACCAGTTTTGGCTGTGAGAAAGATATCAGAGGAGACAGCTTCTGCATACATAGTCTTTCTCCCTATACTGCACTGTGGTGACCTGTTATTTCTGATAAGGCACAATCTCATTTTCTATTAACCATATCTTCCCTCTACTCAATACCTGTGTCTATATTTTCAGGAACTGCAAAGATAAAATACATTTAACAAGGAAAAAGTTATAAAATCTGCTGTGAAATAGAATCTCTTCTGGTGGATGGGCTTAGCCACCTTAAACAATATGAGCGATTGCTCTGAGAAAATATGCGGCCTGTAAACCTACCAGTAATGTTGTCAATTTGTTCTTCTCTGATAGATCAAGGACAGAATGGTGGCAATTCATTTTGAGGTGTCACAAAAATTATAGATGGGGAAGATTACTTGATACAGGAACCTTACCAGGATATATAGGATGTTACCAACAGTGGAGAAAATGACTTTTACACTTGCAAATTATGGGCTTTCTCATATGTGTCACTGGGTCACTGTAAAAACTCCCTAGGAGCCTCTTATCAACACATACCTGTTTCTCTGCATCTTTCTGGAAACATTTATGAGGGAAAGAAGTTGAAACCACTTTGACATTGATATCAATCTTGACTGTCTTACAAGACCAAAGTGGATTTATTTTTTCTGAGTGAGAAAGAAACTGATATTTGTTATTGGGTCACCTACTCTAGCCTCTGGAGACAAGTCATTGCAACATGATTATTCATGTTTCATCTTATGTTGTTAGGATTTTGTAAAGAATCATGCTTCTGCGACATTCTAAGAGAATAGATGCAAAGTACCAAGGAAAGTTTCTCTATTGGTTTAACTTTCTCTTTTATTATTTGTCATTAAAATATTTTTTAATTCTGTGTTAAACTCTCTCATATCCATCTAATTATGTAGCTTTTCTTTCTTTCAGACATTAAATTTCCTCTGAAGAGAAAACAAACAAAAATATATACCAAATTAGTTATTCTGTATCAAAATGCCCAATCACAAGCTTTAGAAGGTGCATAAAGCTTAAAATGGAAAATATTTCTTCTCTTCTTTATTAATTACTTGCTTTGAGGTAAAATAAAAACAAGACTGTTTTTCTCTTTCCAGAAGTTATGATTTTTCTCTATCTGTAGAAAACCTTCTAGTAGTCAGACTTTCAAATTTCATATTTTTAATAATTACAATCTAAATCATTATCCATCTTTGTCTGGACTACAACCTTACCCCTCAATCCTAGGAAGAACCAGGAGAAATCAGGAACTATTTTTATTAAATAACACTGACTTCCAAAGACTTGACAAACATATAGTTTAAAATAAAGATGTCAAAGACTTAAAGGAAGAGAGCCATTTATCTATTCACAAAACTTGTATTTAGGACCTACAATGTGTCAGCTACTGCACCAGATGCCAGAGACAGAAAAATGTACAAGACACAGAAAACTGTGAAAACGTCTTGGGTTGTAATGGTGTCAATAGTTGCCCTGAGTAGAGTCAGAGCACATAAGAGAGAGGTCTCAATTCTGGCTTAGGGTTCAGAATCAGAAAAGTTCCCCTAGAAGTTTTCTAGATTTGGATTGGAAGATAAGTAAATTTTTTCCAGGGAGACAGACAGAAAGAAAAGTAGAAAAGGAAAACAGAAGCCTTCCTCTCTTGGTAACCATAGCATGCAAGTGGGTAACTAAATATTGAGTGGACTTTTATCTAAGAATCAAACACATGTTCTGTATCAGTACTATCTGCCTTCAGAATTTAAGTTTGAAGACAGTATAAAGCTTTTATTTTTGTTTATTTTTTTAAGGACCGTGAAAAAACAGAGACTTAGTGACTACTAAATGATGAAAAAGAGGATCAATAGACTGCAGTTTGACTCCTTTACAAAGTGCAAAACTCTGGTGACCTTCCTCACTGCAGATTAGATAAGGGGGGAAAATACTAAGGCATTTTCTATCAAAGGTAAAATAATAGAGTCACATTCACCCATTGTCCAAGCTGAAGTTCCTTTAGCTCCAATGGTCTGCATTCTTCTTTATTCCTTAAATCTAACAGGAAGGAAGAACATCAGTATTCTTTTTCTAATTGAAATTGTGCCTTTCAACTTCAGTTTAATTCCATCTGCATTTTTGTGGAGAAAAAGAGAAGACAACTATTTGCTGTTATGATAGTCATCTTCCATTCTACAAAAGGATCAGCCAAAGGAAAAAAATATCAGTTTTTTCCCATTTCTGCTCTCTACATTCCCCCTACTTTATGAGAATTCTCTATTCCATAGGTTCTTTGGGCTTATATAATACTACAGTAAAGAGAGGGAATCATGAAGGTAGTAAGTAGGAAAAGAAGAGTTTACTAAAGTTGCTAAGTTGTTCTGTATGATCAAATGGTAAGGGGAGGCTGGGAAAATGAGGAAAGAAAAGCCACGTGTAATGAGAGTAGATAAAATGTTTGAGAAGGGTTTGAAGGGAGATGTAGGAGGGGTTGCAAGATATGATGGAAGTGCCAGATAAAAAAAAAAGAGAATTTTAACAAGTGTACTCTAACCTAAATATCGAGATACCCTAAATGGCTTTCATGAAATACTAGTAAATACATTGAAAATTTTAAAATGTATTTTTATTTTTAGAACTGTATTCCTTTAATCATAGCCATGCTCCAAAACTGAACACTATGATTCCAGTTTAATAAAAATAATGCTTCTTTGACATGTAAGCTTACTAGTGAGCAATAATATTAATCCTACTCTAATACAGTAGCCACCAGCCACATGTGACTATCAAGTGCTTGAAGTGTAGCTAGTCTAGATTTAGGTGCATTAGAACTGTAAAATACACATAGGATTTTGAAGACCTAGTCAAAAAAGAAAAAAAAAAGCAAGAAAGCAAAATATGTTAATAAGTTATATATGAATTACATTTGAAATAAATAATCTATTGCCTATATTGAGTCAAGTAAAAAATTGTTAATACTAATTTACCTGTTTCTTTTTTTTTTTAATATGAACTACTAAAGAATTTTAAATTACATACGAGCTCACAGTTTTTAATTATGTCTGTGGCTTGCATAACATTTTTATTGGATAGTAATGTGCTAATTTATAAGAGAAACCAACCATGATGACTGGGCATCTTGTGCGAGCAGGACACTGAGCAAGATTTTCTGTGGGTTAGGAAGCAGTGTAGCTTAGCAGTCACGTTCAGGAGCTTTGCACATCATATTTCTATGTTTCCTTCTGGCACCATCATTTATGAATATGTAATCTTGGGTTGAACACTCTGCATTTTGAGGATTCTGTTTCTTAATTAGAAAAATGGAATTGATAATGGTACCTTTCTCACAGGGTGGTTGATACAGGTAAAACATTTACAACAGTGTTTTACATGGCTGGCATATAATAAGAAATTAATAAATATTAGCTTTTTAAATATTACTAGTAGGGAAATAAAGGTACTAAAATGTGTTGAATGCTCTTTTAAGTTTTATTTTATTTATGCCTTTTGGAAGCTCCGTAAGTCAAAAACTGTTTTTATTTTGTTCTCTCTTATACAGGCAACAAATGTGGCTGAAATGTATTTACTAAATATTGAATAAATAAGTCTGTTATGAAGAATGAATTAATAAACTGTATTATTACCCCTATTTTAGAGAAGGGAAATTTTAAGTTTTCAGAAATTCAAAGGTTTAAAAGAGTAGATGAAGTCACAAAATTTACAGATGGTAGATCCACGATTCAAATTCAAATGTACATGAACATCCAGAGTCTTTGAGCTCAAGGAGCATTTCATCTAATTAAAGAAATCAGAATAACTTCAAAATAAACCCCAAAACTCCATTTTTAATACTACTAGTTAATGGATGATGCCATTTAAATAACCTGGTCAATAATTACTAGAGAAGTTTACTTTGGAAAGATTTTGCATCCAGCAAGATTGTGCAGGAAAGAGATTATTAAGTTTGATTTGGTGAGTGCTTGGTCTGGGAAAAGAGACTGCTCTTGGCAAATGAAACAGACTGAGCACAAATGTGGAGGCTGAAATCCAAAGGCAGATTTGGGGACTCTAAAATAGTTCATGTAAACTTATTAATAGGACTTAAGTAGAAATATACTTGGTGTTAGATCTTAGGCTTTGAATAAAAGCCAGGGTAAGGAGTTAGAAATGTATCAAGTAAATAATAGAATATTCCTTTATTATTTTTTTTTTTTTTACTGTACTCAAGTCATAATAGTGGCAATGTGCAAATAAAAGCAGAAAGAGAGGGATATTGGAAATGGAAAAATAATTAAGGAGACTATGGCAAAATCCAGCCATCTGGTAAATTAGATTTAAGATTAAAGAATTAGAGATTTGGAACTAGGAATGGAAAGAAAAGGAGCAATTTCAGAGATGCTAAAGACAGTGTTCTAGCTTCAAAGACTTAATTTGGATGATTAGTCACTAAAAGTGAAATACATGACCTAATTAAAGGGCAATTAAGTCTCAAAATGTGTTCTATAAGCAAAATGGGATTTTGGTTTCTTTTGTTTTCCTTTTTCTCTTAAATATTTGTTTTTTATTTCTCTTATCTTGCACCAAGCCCACATCTAGTTTGTCCTTGGGTCTATCCATTCTACTCAGAAATGCCTAATAAATTACATTTCTCCATTTAGTCCTATGCTTTAGCACAAGCTATTGTGTTATATATATTTTTTTCTTCATGAAATTATTTTAGCAGCTCCTTTTTGCATAAGAGTATTTGTTCATAAATCTTTCCTTTTCTCTCCATTTTTCCTCTCTTTATTCCCCTCACTCCCACTTCTACCCCTGACCTATGGATGTTGCCATTTCCCCTTAAGAACTGGATCTCTAAAGGCGGGGCGTCTCTTTCCACACTCTCTTGGTGTGTTCCCCAGACCTGGCTCACCCATGGCCTGCAGCCTCCAGGAACTGGCACACCCTGCATGCTTTGGGGGCCTGGCACCAGGCTATGGTCTGTGCCTCCACCTGGAGCATGAACTCAGGACCTTCTGCATCTTTTCTCTCCATTCTTGTCTTGGCTTCCTGTAGGTTGACTATACCACCTCTTTCATCCAGCCTAGAAATCTCTACCCTTAAATCTAACATCGAATCTGTCTTCTAAACAATGACAACTCCTAATAGAATTGCTCACAATTTATTGAGGAATTTTAATAAACAGAATTTGCTTTTATTAAAGATATCAGTTAAGATATCAAATACTCTGTGAAGCCGGCTTAGACATCCCAAAGTTATGTTCTTTTATCTAATTTTACAATTAGTCTTTTAAGAATCAAATTTTGTAAATTGTCTATATTTGATTGTCTTCCTCATTGGTCTGAAATTTCTTTGAGAGTAATGACAATGTGTTACTTATCTTTTTATACCCAGTTTCTAGAAAAATATTTGTTCTTTTAAGTCAATGAATATCAAAATAATGGATGGCTAGAACTGGGATCTCTCTCTCAATACTGTTTTTGTGATTTCAGATCTTTTTAATTTTCACATAAATTTTAGAAGCATTTTATCAATTTCTTTTTTTATTTCTTTTTTATATTTTTAAATGTTATTTTATTTTATTTTCTGTTTAACATTTTTTTAACATTTTTTTTATTTGTTCTCCCTCCCCCTTCTCTCCACCCTTTCCTCCCTTCCCCCATGTCCATGTCCACGAGTCTTTGTTTGTTTGTCCTATTCATTTGTTGCTCTTAAGTTTATATCCCACATGTAAGTGATATCATGTGATTTTCAATGTTTTCTGTCTGGCTTATTTTGCTTAGTATTGATTGTTTCAAGGTCCATCTATGTTGTTGTAAATAGCAGTATTTCATCTCTTCTTACGGCTAAGTAATATTCCATTGTATGTATGTACCACAGCTTCTTTATCCAATCATCTATTGTAGGACACTTTGGTTGTTTCCATGTCCTAACCACTGTGAATAATGCTGCTAAGAACATCAGTGTGCAAATATCTTTATGAATATGAGTTTTCAAGTCTTTGGTGTAAATACCCAGTAGAAGGATTGCTGGATCATATAGTACATCAATTCTTACTTTTTTGAGAAACTTTCATACTGTTTTCCATGGTGGGACCAATTCGCAGTCCCACCAGCAGTATATGAGGATTCTTATTTTTCCACATCCTCTCCAACATTTGTTATTACTTGTTCTATTGATTTTAGCCATTCTAACAGGTGTGAGATGGTATCTCATTGTGGTTTTGATTTGCATTTCCCTAATAGCTAGTGATGTTGAGCATCTTTTCATATGTTTGTAGGCCATGTGTATGTCCTCCAGGGAGAAGTGTCTGTTCAGGTCCTCTGTCCATTTTTTTTTTATTGGATTGTTTTTTTGTTTGTTTGTTTGTTATTGAGTCATATGCGTTCTTTATATATTTTGAATATTAGGCCCTTACTGGAGGTATTGCTTGCATATATATTTTTCCATTTGGATGGCTGTCTCTTTACCTTGTTGAGAGTTTTTTTTACTGAAGCTATTTAGTTTGATGTAGTCCCATCCATTTATTTTAGCTTTTACTTCCCTTGCCTTTGAAGTCAAATTCACATAACCCCCCACCCCTTTTTTTTAATGCCTACAGCACCTGGTATTCCTAGGTGATCTCCCATCCACATATTGATTAGGCCCAACCCTACTTAGCTTCTGAGATTAGACAAGATTGGACGAATTCAGGGTGACACGGTCATAGACATAAAATTCTCTTTAAGTCAAGGTCCTTGAGTTTAGTTCCTATGTTTTCTTCTATGCATTTTATTCTTTCAGGTCATATAGTCAGTTTCACTAGTACTGACTTATTATAATGAGGATAGTCCCATCTGACCAGCTGGGACATTAGGTGATGTTAGAAAAGCTGACTTAGACTGCAGGCAAAAGAGTGGTCCTTAGATAGGTTTGTTTGAAAGTTCTACCTTTCAGTTGTCCAGAGTTTTTCTGTTTTTATTAACATAAAACATGATGATTCTCAGATTCCTTTTTTTTTTCCTAAAAGGTTCTTATATGCTCCTAAAGATTTGTACAGAGGAAAAAGATATTATAAAGGCTGTCACTTTTTTTGAACAGAATAATTCTTCTTAAGTTCAAAAACAGTGTTTAAGTATTGCTTTTCCATTTATATATATATATATATATATATATATATATATATATATATATATATATATATATTTCTGTCTTCTTGTTTGAAAGTTAAAATCAAATTTTCTCCAAACATCTTTGTTACATGCATTAAAATTTTATGTAGTTTTCTATGTCTTCTATACCAGATCCCAGAAGAAATGACTTAAAATTTCTCTGATATCATAGCACTGTCAAAATATCAAAATACCTTCTATACTGTGTAAACTATCAGTACCTCATACAGGATAAAAATATATCCTGCTGTACTGCTATTAAGGGTCTCCAGACATAACTTTCACTCCTTAACCTATTCCTTAACCTGCTTTATGGTTGACAAAATTGTGTTTTCTCTTTCCTAACTTCTGCTCTTTCTACTTTAGTTTGTTTTTTCACTATCTAAATTGTCCAAACTCTAATTCATCAGGTTTTTTAAAGGTGCCATTAAAGCACATTGTCCTTCTGTTTGTGGGCGACTATTTCTCCATCAACTCTACATACCTATTATTATGCTAGAGCCCTAATAATGCAAGTGAAGTATATAGCATGATTCCTACTGTAGCCCTCTAGACACTTATTAGTGAGATGATATTTTAATACATCAAACAATACATGTCAAGATAATACAAAATAAATTGCCATACATGTACAGGAATTTAGTCATGAAGATTTGGTAGAATTTGAATATAAAGATTGTAGGTAAGAGTACACAATTTTTGAGATATTTAGAAGTAGAAATAAGGGTGATATCTTTAGGGGATAGTCAAGAGATTGTCCTAGTTAGAATTAAACTGGAAAAACAGGTACAATAAGTAAAGTTTGACACACTTATAAAATGTACTGAATATAATCATGAGAATAAAACTATTAAACACACTAATCCTTCTTTGTTTCATTTTGTGACTTTAAAATAGAAAAATTAAAAGTCAGAGCTTACTTTAAATAGTTTTCAAAAATGGTAGGTTCCAAGGGTTACTAAATAAATTATGTAAGTGTAATTTGAGTAGTTATTATTCTCTTAGGTGAACTAATTTTTTAAAGCAGCTCAGAAATTCAACAAATGATAGTGAGGGGAAGTTAATAGAGAAAGAGGGAATTAAGAAGAAAGAGCAAACAAACAAAAAACACTGTCTAAATGGTGCAAAATAGTAAGTTAGTAGATGCATTTAATTCTGTACAAAAGTAGCAAGACTGTATTGAGAATATAATTATTACTGAAATTTAATATAGATGCTTAATGTAAATTGTAATAAAACTATGAAAGGACAGAAGGCTTTCAATGGAGGGAAAAAGCTTTTTTTCAAGAGTAATTACTTAAAAATTTAGAAGTCTGAAAGAAGATAATGAGAAGTAATTAATGAGTACTTAAGAGGCATTGCTTTTAATCTTTTTAATATTCTACAGTATTCTAGTTGAGGTATCTTTAATAATTTATGGTAGCCTTTTGCAAGTTTTCTTCACCCACTCACATGTTTTACTATCAATGGGGAAAGAAGGCATTTGTTAGAGTACTGTAGATACAATGAAGGAGAAATATTGCAAACAGTGCCAATCACTGTCATCCCACTAATATTCCACTCCAGGCTGCATGTCAGAACTGAACATTTGTCCTTAGAGGAGCTGTGATGATGGAGTGATGTCAATGTCTCTTGAACACAATGTGGCTGTGTAGGACCTTCTGTTTCCTGAATTGTCCTTACACTAGCAGTCAAAGGAGGTTGAGTTGGGTCTCAGGGCATTACCTAAGCAAAGGAAAACTGTATTCCAGTAACTCCCACCCCTCTTATAGAGCTCTCTCACTGCAGCTATTGTGGCTTCTGTACAACAGAAACCACCCAACTCCTGACTGATCAACATACCCTGAGGCTTTTATTTTAGAAGACTGAGGTAAGGCAACTTTCTCTTATTTACTGGAAGACCTAGTCAAAGGGATGAGGAGCTAATTAAAGTTTGTTTAATTGCTTTAACTTACCTAAGTGGAAAATAATATTAATGAAACATGATATCTGTTAAAATATAGATAAAATAAGACAGCAACTGAGAAAGCAGTTAAAAATCAATCTGGCCTCCTCTGTGCCTCAGAGTGAGTTCACATGTAACATTAGGACAAAACTTATCATTATTATTATTATTATTTTTATTATAGAAAATAGTTATTTGAATGCCTTCCTTTTTCTTATTAACTGTAAAGTGAGAATTATTCATTGGCTAAACTGAAAATAAGAATATAACAGACTAGGGATTAATCAAGGTCTTGCTTACTCCCCAAATCCAAATTAGTGAATTTGTGAATTGGTTTACCTCCGAATCTCATGCTTCGTAGAAAGAAAAAAAATCACAATCTAATCCCCAAAGAACAAAAACTAAGCAGAGCAATTGGAATGAATTAAAATGGTCCCAATCAAGTCCTAGTAGAAAATAATGACAAAAAGACTCCTGAAATAAAAATATCTTCAGTTAAAAAAAATCTGTTGTGGCTATTCCACTCATGAAGAGGTTTTATTCCTCAGGGTTATACACAAATGTTAACTCCATCACCACTAGAATGCAAGCTCCACTAAGCTAGAGTTTCTGTCTGTCCTGTTAACTGCTCTCTCTCCAACACCTAAAGGACTGGTTTGTGTGTTATTCACGTGGGAAATTGTCTTGCTCCAATGGTAGCCTCCAAGTACATGATGAGACAGCTTGTCTTGAATACTCATTATCTGCATTTGTCTCATCTGTCTCTGTGTTATAGCAGTCTTTCTTACTAATGTTATGGTTATGAGGACCAAAGTTGAGGAGATGGAAGCAGATGAAAGATGTCTAGAGTGTGCTTTATCAGAAAAAAAACAAGAGTCAATGTGCCTAAGCACAGTTCCAAATCACCTGATGACCTGATGAGCAGCAGTGGATTTTATCTGTATGCATCAGGTGCAGAACAAAAAAGCCAAAAATGGGTTTCACCAGTGGATGGATAACTTAATTCTGTATGAATGTTGGATAGTTTAAGAGCATTGGATGGCTCAAGTATATTTAGTGGGCTATTTGGTCTTTGCATCTTTTTTGTGAATTATCGGTCCATATATACTCTTCCTTATAAATGTCTAACAATTCGCACAAGTTACTTCTTTATCTAGTTTTACCTATTTTCTCTTTATATATACATATGTGTGTATGTATGTATGTATACTTCTCTTATTTTCTTTAGCAGAATGTAATATTATTGAATAATACAGCAAACACATCATATACAAAGTAGACACTCAATAAACAATGGTTGAATAAATGAACATAAAAGGATATATTCACAGAGTAACAAGTGCATTTGATAAATATTCTTTGAGCCCAGTCACTCTGGCAGTGATAAGGCTTGAGCACAGTGGCTGAGCATGGAAACTTAAAAAAGAGCTGAGTCACGCAGTAAGGGATGTCATTGTCATTTGAGCCCACCGTGGTCTTCCCAGTTACAGTTCAGAAACTTGCAAATCTGCAAAATCACTTCAAGAATAATACTGTAAGAAGAAACACAATATTTGTGGACTAATGAGATTTCAATATTGAAAGATGATATATTCTTCTGAGTGTAAGTTGTTAAGATTCAGATAACTGGGGTAGAAAGAGAAACCCTCAAGAAGATGCCAGACTTCCCACAGTCATGGTATGTGGAATTTAAGTAATTAATTAGATCAGTATGAGATCTGTGTCTCTATTTGCACTAAAAAATGGTGGACTGTGTTATAACAATTGCAACAGTAAATCAAACATTTTTTCAGTCAGTTCTTACTGACCATTATAATATTATTTCTGGTCCATTGTGTATTTCAGAACTAAAATATATTTTCAGAACCAGGGACCACAGATTTTTTTTTTGCCTCAATCTAAGTTTAAATAATTAACTACAATATAGCGCACAATGTAGCGTAAAGAAATTCCACATACAGATGTACTATTTTTTGTTTATATATTTATTTGTCAAAGTAAATTTATGTATTAACATGAGTCTATATGGAATAGCAAACAGTGTAATATTCATGTTATTTTCACACGTTTGTACTTAAAGCAACACTAGCTGAAGTACTTGTGTTACCCTAATATAGCAGCCATGTGAAAAGTAAACATGCCTTCAAATGCATAAGACTTTTCTAAAACCTCAGTA
The DNA here is from genome assembly GCA_030015415.1 of Cynopterus sphinx. Classification (NCBI taxonomy): domain Eukaryota; kingdom Metazoa; phylum Chordata; class Mammalia; order Chiroptera; family Pteropodidae; genus Cynopterus; species Cynopterus sphinx. The sequence continues at coordinate 124,545,355 of CM057382.1, forward strand.
ATTTTTCATTAACATTGTAATACCTGATTTGAAAGTCTGTGAGAGGTTTATTTTAATTCTTTGTGCACTAGATTTGCCTGATGAAAAAAATTTGTAGAATTTGTAAAAATCATTTGTAGGACAATCTATGAAGAATGGTATAAAGATGGGGAGGTTCACAATGATAAGCAAGGTATTTATTATTGCTGGAGACCAGAGGAAAAGTGACTAGGGGGAGAAAAAGAATCTAGCAACTGGAACCAGGTTGAATATAGGAGGAAATGGAAAACAGTACTTGCTAGCTGGCAAGGATGACTTTTTTGAGAAAAAAATGGATAAACTGAGAAATGAGTTACTGTGTTAAAAAAAAAGGAGATGAGAGCCAGGCCTTTGAGTGATAGCTTGCCTGTGTCTCAGGAAACACAATTCTCTAATAAACCTTACTACTTGGCTGCAAAAAAAAAAAAAAAAAAAAAAAAAATGGAGAGGTGTGTTCAAATAATTTTGTTATTTTTATTTATTTATTTATTTATTTATTTATTTATTTGTTTATTTATTGCTAGTCTTCTCCAATTCTTTCCCTTTAGTTTTAAAGGTAAAGTTTAACAAAGATGGTTCTGGCATAAACTGAAGCAATGATTAGAAAACAGATGTACCATGTCCTAGAGTTTTGGCATGCTTTACTATTTATTTAGTTTTTAGGCTTATTAGTTTTAACTGTGCTGTAATGCTGATGTGTATTTTTAATTTTTGTTGTTATTGATTCTTGTCAATTCTGAAGAACTTCTCCATTTCCAGAGACTTTACTGTGGTGAAAGAGCAAATGACAAGTACCTAGTACATTGTCTCCCATAGGCACTCAATAGATGTTTGCTTACTAACAACCTGGCTGAATGTGTCTTCAGAAACATAGGCAATAAACTCAACTGCCTTAAAAATAACAGATGGTGGTAGTTGGTAGGCATTTCCCCCTGAGGTCTTATTAAATACATAACTTATGTCAGGAGACAGCTGCATTTGGTTGCTTATTCAAAGCAAATAATATTTCATTTGCCAACATACATATATATGTGTGAGAAAATGACCTAAAGTCACATTGATTCCTCAGCACCTGAAATTTGTATGGGAATTAGGTAAAGCTAGTCACAATGTAGAAAGCAGTTAATTTTTGCAAATTTGGTCAAGCCAAGAAGATGAGACATTGCAGGGTTATAATAAACTTGGGTAGAGTTTAAATTGATGCGAATCATTTCGTCCTTAGAAATGTATGAGGAGAAAATGAGGAAAGTTGGGAAGGAAGAGAGCAGGCACATATCAAAAAAATGTATCGTTCATATTCTTGCCAGTGTCATCTTCTAAAGTGCAAGTTTGATCATGCTACCTTTTTGTTTAAAGATCTACAATTAACAAGAAAATAAATTTTAGGTGACTATCATATTTTGGGATGGGCGAAGCTTTCTAAACAATGAAAAATAAAGAAAGAACAATAGATTTAACTAAACAAATCTTTAACATTGTCTACATAAAAAAAAGGTACAATAAAAAATGAGAAACATTTTCAGACACTCGGTGTTAAATTGTTAATATGCAAAGCACTCCTAGAAATAATAAGAAAATCACTAAGTGCCAATATAAAAATGAGCAAACAGCATGAAGATAATTCTCTAAATAGAAAATACATATAACTAATCTTTAAAAAAATGTTCAAGAATATTTCTAATTAGAAGAATACAAATTAAAATGTTTTACCTGTCAAATTAGCAAAGACTTTTTAAAAAATAAGAGTGCAGCATATTAGTCATACTTTCTAATGGAAAATAAAAAAAAGATAAGCAGGTATCCTTAACATCAGAATAATAATGTTTTAAAAATTCAGTTCCTCACCCTTGATTCAGCCCTTGCCCACTACTCCAGATTTTCTGACAGCTGTCTCCTTTCCAAGTTATTGTCCAGTCAATTTGGAATTTGTAGTTTCCAAAATATGCCATGTTCTTTCATATGTCTATGTTTAGGGGCACCAGCCTAGAATGCTTTCTATTTTTTCTCCCTGGAAAACTCCCATTTACACTCTAAGAAGCCATCCTCAACATCCTCGTCTGTTAAATCCTTCCAGTTGCACTCCCATCATCTTCTTCTCCCCACCATCTCGACTAAGAAACACTTTCTTCTGCCCCTTGACTCCATTTCTAGTGTTCCATATTTTATATTGCAGTTTACTAATTTATTTACATGTATCTTTTCTATTAATTAAATTATAGATTGCTTGAGACAAGGATGGTGTTCTTCAATCTATCCCAAGTTTCTGCCCCTGACAGAAGAAATTACGTGTTGGCTGATAAGAGCTGAATGGACATTTTCAGGCTTCTGTTGCTTCAGTGTACAAGCAGCAAAAATATAACCTTAAACTGGATCATTGCAACACACACACACACACACACACACACACACACAGCTTCTCTATAAGGTGCCTAGTTTAGAATTTTTGTTAAGCTGAAGATTTTATACATGCAATTTCCACTGAAGTATATGAAAATGTAAAAACTATATTAGTTAATTACTGAGTATCCACAAAACTATACCCTCAAGGCTCAAGAAAATCTCATGGCTTTATTTCTTCTACTCTGGAACTACCATTAGGGAAGCGTATTATAAACAAACTTAATGGCTAACTAAACTGAGCTGTAATAAGAACCCAATACTCAGTTTCCCAGTGGGCTTCTCTAAGCCCCAGGACATGCTCAAATGTCAGGGAGGCATGCTCAGTTATTTTCACCCACACTTTCTTTCGCTTATCCCAGAAAAACATTTTTTGCTATTATAAAAACAAAGGCCAATAGTAATTTTTGATCACAGATTTTATTTCATGTAGGTCACCAAAGGATTCTCACAAATCTTGACGTTGTTGTTTGATTTTCAGACCAATTATTCCATTACAGCTTAGATGGTATACATCTTAAAATGTGATTGAAAAAATGTGATACATCTTATCCTTCACGGATATATCTACATTAATTCACATGCTGTTGGTAAAATGTGGTCTTGCAATTCTCATGGCTTTTAAAGTTTTAAAAGTTTTAGAGGAAAAAATCTTCCAAAAATATACTTTACGCTTTTTTGCATCCACAAAGAGGAAATCAATTTACTGAAATTTTCTTGATGATACAAGATCATCAGTATGAACATTTATTATTGTTTTATGCCTAATCCCTTAAAATTGGGGGTAAACTTGTCCGTGGGAAGTTTAGAATTTGCCTGTACATGAATAGATTTCAGATTATTGTGCTTGTAGGCCCCTTAACTTTCTTTGTTTTCAGCTGAAACTTATTTTTTGGCTGTTACTAAATCAGCTTCTAGCCCTCACCACTCCAAACTTGTAAAAGCACGGTTGCATTTTACCATATTTCTAACTCAGTCAATTTGGAAAGACTGTGGGTAGCTTAATTTCTGACTTTGGATACAAGAGTCTCTGAGTTTATTTAACAAGATTTCTAGGGTTCTTGGACTGAATGGATTAAGTCCATGCATGGTCAGGTGGGTCGTCAGGGAAGCTGGCCAAGATATTAAGAGATTTGTTGGGGGTTAACTCCTGGGATAAGAGAGGAGGAAAGAATGAAGGTTGCTCAAGGAGGACATCAGAGTACAATGCAGATCTAACAACAGGGATCTCTGAAGCAAACAACACCAGTTAGAGAAGTCCTATGTTGGGCAGAAATGGCTGGGCCCTAGCAGCTCAGTCTGTATAGTTGAGGACTTCCTGGGAAGAGTGTGGCTTCACTTGAGATGGATTTTGAAGGTAGGGACTGCTTGAGGCTGTCAGCTAATTGCTCTGCTTGCAACCAGAGGGAAAGTTCTTTCTTAAAGAGAGATTTAAACAGTGCACCTTCTTGGCCACAAGAGCCCATATACCATGTGGAAATATATCTGAAAAGAGATATAAGTTCATAGGAAGGTAGGAAAAAGTAATCATTTTCTTAACCTTTATGAGTTTATGTTTAATATGAGTGGGTACAGAAGGTGGAGGAACTGATGGGAAACAATCAGTGAATCTGAGGCCTGGGGAGGGAATAACCAGGAAAGCAGGGGTTCTGGCTATAGTTAAATAACTGAGTGATCAAAGTTTTACTTTTCTTAGCAGAAAATTTACCTTCCTTGGAAGGACCCAATTTGGAAAGGTGTAAAGACAATCAGGGATAGAAGGCAAGACCACTAAGAATACTACTGAGTAAGTTGCCTAATTTTGTTTTGAATGTTTTTCTTTTTAATATGTCATTTAGAATTATTTTTTTCTATTTTCAGAAAAGTTAGTATTTTTATTGTAATCACGTGAAATATATGAGTTAATTTAGAAAAAACCAATACCTTTATAATTTTGAATCTTAACCTGGAACATGATTTATGTTTGTTTATATAATGCTTATGTATTTTAGGAATAGTTCAAATGTTTTCCCATATAGGTTTTACATATTTCTTATCAAGTAAATTACTAGACATTTTATGTTGGTGTCGTGTATGTAGTTTTCTGATTCATTATATCTTATATTTAAAAGCTATATATTTATGAATATTAATTTTAACATAAGCTACCTTATTGGATTCTCATGTTTTGGGTTAATCATCTTGCATTGATAGTTTGCTATTTTTTCTCTTAAAATAGTAATAACTCTATCTCTTCCTTTCTAACTTCTATAAATCTTCTCCTTGTCTAATTGCATTAACTTATAACTCCAGTATAAGGTTAATAGTACTGATACATTAATTATAATGATACGTTATAGGTAATATTCTTGTATTTTTTCTTACTTTAGCAGGAATCGCTCCATTAAGTGTTATACTGGCTTTGAGACTAACATTCACACACACACAAAACTCTTAAATAAGTATCCTTCAATTCTTTTTACTCTTACTCTGGGAAAACTTCCTGCCTCCTCTTTCTCCAGTCAGTTTCATCTTAAAACTCAACTTCTAACACAAGCATATTTTTATTGAATTCACAATGATTGTCTTTTATTTGCTATCTACTGGCACCTGGAGTATTTACAGTCTGTAAGAGTAGTTTACAGCTACCCACTTTATGTGAAGTTTCTTTTCGATTCTGTAAGCTTGGTTTACATGAATACAAATGAAACAAAACAAAACTGCTCTTTTCTTTCTAAAAATATGACTTTATCAAGTCGCTTTGCTTCTCTTGTTTTTAGTTTCCTTATAAACAAAAGAGTTGGTCTAGATTAGTTCCAAATCTGTAATATGGAGCTTTAGGATTCTCTCAGGGAAATATTGAGTCTCTAAAAAAGATATGACAAAGGAAGCACATTGCCTTTTTCACCTTTTATTCAAACTGAGTACTATTCTTTTATCTGTCTTATTTAATAAGGTTTTGTATAAGACTTCTTTTGAAAAACAGATAAAGCAGCTAAAAAGTATTTGAAAATGACTGATCTACAAAACTCCCTGGTGTATATTTCAGTTCCATATTTTATCTTCTCTATTTCTTCCAGGTTTTTTTCCTGACATACTTTATGGTGAACGTGTGTTGTTAGTATGTATCGGAATGTTGTGTCAGAGATATAGAAAATAATTCATTAAATGCCTCTTAAGAAAAGAATGAGTTAATGTATTAATTGGTTTGTTAATTCCATCATTAATACTATTAGATAATCATTAAGTTCTAGACTCTCTTCAATACAATAGAGACAGAATGTTGAAAATGCAGATAAATACTTGCCCCCATGGAATAATCAGTGAATCATTTCATTAAGCAACAATATTGGACACCTAATATATTGCAGGAATTTTGTTAAATCCCAGTTATATGAAGAGCTACTGCACTCTGTCACTTTCCTTGAAAATTTTAAAATCTTCTAAGGGAAAAACATGGAAATAGATTGTTATAATAAAAATTGGTGAGTACTGTTACAGGATTATAACAAAAGTGCTATGGATGTTCAGATCAAGGAGCTTCTGATTCTGGACAAAGTAGTAAAAAAGATTTCACAGATATCTATGAACTGAGCTCTGTAGAATGAGACTGTGCCACATGGAGAAAATTCCTTAACATGCTGGCAGTAGGAAAAAAGTAGAAGGCACAGAGAGAAGAAAACTAGGGAATGCTAGGTAACAGTAAAGAGTTTGGCATGACTCCACAGCTTGGCTATTGGATAAAGAAAGTAACATACAAAGTCATTTTTTGCTTCAGATTCCAAAATTCTTTTATGCTATTATAAAGCATTCACATTCTATTATTTGGGGAATAGAGAGTCAACAGAAAAAAAAGGGCTAATTTGGTAGGATAGATTTGTCTCCTAAAAAAATAAAGATAATGTGGATGTGGAATATGAAAGATGGGCTGGACTAGGAGTCCACTGAGGTAGATAACAATAAAGAAGCTATTGCAGTAGCTCAAAAAGAAGGTGAAGAGGGCATGAAGGATGAGGGGAGGCATCAGACTGGAAAGAATATTTCAAATTGAGTTAAAAGGATTTAGTGATTGGAAATAATGTAGTACTCTAGCAGAGATTAAAGACGAGAGAACATTTTTTTAAAAACGTTATTACAAACTATGACTAACAACTGCTATCTTTCTCAGGTAAATATGTAGTCAGTCCAATTGTGGAGGCTACTTGATGACTTAATTAAGATCTGACAAAATTTTCTAGGATAAGAAATAAGGGCAATTCCCACTGAACAGTCCCCCGTAGATGGGATGACACAGACATTATTAGTAATTTCTCCAGACATTTCCCATCCTAATGAAGAATTAACACAGGAGTTCACCTTATCACTTGGAACATCTTGCCAGATAGTACAATTTGGAATTTCTCTTTTCATTCAGTCAAAGGCTCGACAGTTAGCCATAATGGGTTGTTAATCTTTGTGTTGACTTCAAGTAAATATCAGAGTTGTGACTTGCCTGGGGGATGGGAGTTGTCAGGACGAATTGTTTTCTGAGATAGCAGATGGTTTGGGAATTATCTGCCATGAGAGATCAAACTGACTAGAATTTCAATTCTCTGTTCCGGGAGTGGTGATAAGAGTACTTGTGGGAAATTAACTCTCCTGGTTTAACTGAAAATGACAACACATTGCATTGTCAAAGCACAAACTGGTAACAAGAAAAAAGGATAAATGAGAGGCAAGTGGGAAGTTTCTAATTAACTCCAATCTACTTCAAGTAAATTTCCCTAACTCAATGTTATTGCACATATGAAGAAAGTCAATTTATTTATTTCAAGGCTTGATTTTATAATTTTGCTCTTGAAGAATGAGATAATCAAACAACAGAAGGAGTATATTAACAAAGAACATGGATTACAGTGAGTCAGAGAAAGGTATCAGGTAATTGAATCTAGTCAGTTTATTCAGAGCAGTATACAAATAAGTAATTTGGACATCTTGAATGAGCTCTGCCAAGTTAAAACCTCATGAAAATTTTGCAAATATGCATGCACTTTAATCTGAGAATGAAAGGAGGTTTACAATGATTTCAGACTTCTATTTAGTCATTATTGTTATTATTATTATAGTTTTTAAAATGTTTCCCCTGACATCCTTCCTGTGTAAATGAATATGTCCCTGGGACACTCTAGTAAATGAGATGAACTAATGTAAAATGTTAAATAATTCATGTTTTTGGAAGCCACTGTGACTTAGCTCATGTTTTCATAGAAACTAAACCACTGTTGTGATGCAAAAAAGGGCATCTGCATTTGAAAATATCTCATTATCTTTAAAGCCTAAATGTATGCTCAGTAAGAAAAAGAAAATGTAACACGTTAAAATAATTTGGTATATGCCATTTTCACCATTATATAATAAAGATCACTAATATAATTTTGATTTGCTATTATTTTGTTTTGTTTTATTTTGTTTGGAGCTCAATTCACTGACTTTGCTGTCCTTTCTACGGTTCTGCATTAGACTGCAGTGAAATCAGCAGATGAGGTGGTCAAGTGAGATGTGGAGGGGAGACTGGGACAGCAAAACGACATTGAAGAGAAGAAGGCAGAATGAAATGAATAAGGACCTGAGATATCTGTGTTCCAAGTCCTGCTCCTGTAAGAGCTGATTTGGGGCTTGTTATATAACCTCTCAGGGCCACTGTTTCCCTATCTGTTATGATGTTAAAATGTTATGATAACATCTGCCTCATGGAGCTGTTATGAAAATTAATTGGGAAAATATTTATAAGCAGATTAAAGTGTCTAATACAAGAGCACAAAAATTTGGAACCTGCCTGACCATACTGCTCCATGAAAGGAAAGGACGTCTCACCGCCAACTTCCCCTGGAAGGGAATTCCAGATGTCCCCTCAGTAGTCACAGGAAGACAATAAACCAAGGGGGCTGTGAGTTAATTTTAAAGACCAAGTTCTTAGTCTTAAATTATAATTCTACCACTTACTTGTAGTGTAATAGCTGATTATTTAGCCTCAATTTCCTCATCAATAAAATGAAGATAATATCAGTACTTACCTTATTGGAGGTTTGCAAAAATTAAATGAAGTAATCTACATTAATTAGTACAGTTCTAAGCACATAGCAAAGATCCTCTAAACGTTATCTCTGAATATCCATTGATTAGCCCCACAGAATTATAGCCACGAAAATTCTAGCATAGCACCTTATATAAAATGTGACAAAACTAGAATTTTTTAATCTAAATGTTGCTTAAACATGGTTTATTCCAAAAGGAATTTTTGTCCATTTAGCAAATAATTCTGAGCTATTTCAATCACTGTTTCCAGGAACTTAAAGTGATTAGTAGTTGTACTTCCAATATTTGAAGTCATTGGAGAGTGAACGAAATGATAAAAAAAAAAAAAAAAAAATTCAAGGCCAATCAACTTTTAAAATAAAGAAATTGTGTTAGGTGACCTTGCTTTTGTGCAGCTTTTCTCCTGTGGGAGCACCTCTGTCCATGCTGTATTGGATGGCTGAAACTCAGAGACAGAGTTTCTGAGTCAGAGGCTTTATGAGTCAGAGTATAGAATTTAAAACTTCCAGAGTGACTAGAAAGTAAGAGGAGAAATGAGAAAGACCCCACAATACTATGTAAACTCTGCCCAGTCCCTGACTGAAGCTTGAACTGCAAGTGCATAAGAGAGATACCAAGGAGCCTGGCTGAAGACTGCAGCTAGAAGGCTGAGGGGAGTGAGCCAAAGTTTCAACCACTATTTATAGTAGGAGTTGTAGAATTCAGTTTGTTTGCAGTCCAAGTTAACTGCTTGCTAAAGTAGAAATCATCATTCTTCAGAGAAAGATATCAGAATACAAAATATCTATAATGAATATATACAATATTCAGCATATAATTAAAAATCATTAGTTATGAAAAAAAAAAAGACAGAAAAATGTGACCAATAGTCAAGCAAAATGTAGTCAGTAAAAACTGACCCTGACATGTTGGAATAAGTAGAGGAAGAGTTTAAAGTAAGCATAATCTGTTCAAAACTGACTTAAAGATTAGATGGTCAAAATGAATGAACAGGTGGAAAATCTCAAAAAATAAATAAATATGAAATTTAAAAATATATCAAATAGAAATTTTAGAACTAAAAGGTACTATATCTGAAATGAAAATATCAGTGAATTTAAAGACATAACATAAAAATTAGCCATTCTAAATAATAAAGGTTAAAACTTAAGAACAAAAGCTCAATGACTAAAGAATGAAAAAACTGAGATGAACATGTGTAATTGAAGTTGTACAAAGAAGAAAAGAGAGCTAATAGGAAAGAAAAATATTTAAAGAAATGATCATTAAAATTTTTCTAAATATGATAGACAGCAAAAGAATTCAGAGAACTCTAAAATTCAACATATTATGACACATGTGATCCAGCTAAAGTAGTGCTTAGAGGAAAATACATAAAGAGTTATATAACAAGTGCTGTCTTAATAATTTAAATAAACCCCCAAAAAGTAGAAGAAAGAAAAAAAAATAAAAGTAACATCAGAAATCTGTAAAATATAAAACAAAAGCAAAAAATTGACAAAGCCAAAATTTTGTTCATCAAAAAGTTAATAAAACCAATGAAGTCCAAGCAATAATAATAATAATAAATGAAGAGATAAAACATACGTTGCCAGTATCAGAAATAAACTAACATCTATTTCATTACACAAAATTTTAAAAAATAATAACAACATTATGAACAACTTTACAACTTAAGTGAAATAGGCAATTTTCTTTAGGAATACAACTACCAAGACTAACATTAGATAAAATTTTAAAAAGTGAATAGTTCATATTTATTAGAAAGGTAAAATTTGTTGTCAAATACTTTCTCACACAAAAAAACTCCTAGCCCAGATGGTTTTACTATGAATTCTATAGCACACTCAAAAACACATCATGCCAGTCTTAACCAGAACTCCTTCAAGAATTAGAAAAGGCAAGAACACTTCTAACTTCCTTGAGGCCAGAAAACACTGACACAAAATTGGCAAAGACATTATAAAGACTTAAAATCAATGTCCAATATAATTTAGCTTAGATGCAAAAATACATAAAAAATTATTAACAGATTTGTCAAGCAATATATAAAAAATAGACTGTGACCAAATAGTCTCTATATGAGGAATGTAAAGATTATCAAGTAATTCAATCAATATAGTTCTCCATATTAACTAAATAAAACAAGTGAACTACATGGTTAACTTACATAGAGGTAAAAGTATTTAGTAAAATTCAATACCTATTCATGTTAAAAACTCTATGCAACTGTGAATGAGAGGCAACTTCTTTAATTTAACTTCTTTAATTGTTTTAATATAATCAAAAACCAAAACAAGAAAAAATTTAACAAAATACCATAAGATATCTACATTAAAAACTATAAAATATGCTGAGCAAAATTAAATAAGACCTAATAAATAAATTTCTATGCCATATTCCTGGAGTAGAAGCTTCAGTAATGTCAGTTTTCCCCCAAAAATATGTAAAAGCAGATTTCAAACATTTTTGTTTAAAATCCTAAAATGGCTTTAATATTACTGAGGATGTGCCAAGGACTTTGTGAATTATATTTATCAATATTTATAATATTACAAATTAAAACAATATTTATAATATTACAAATTAAACAAAAATTTAATAATTTTAAAATAACAATAAATCTATTACATTATTATAAGAATGTTTATAACAATAGCTTCATTTTCCAAAAACAAACAAAACATTTATAAGACTGGCACTGTTTTACATTTTTTGCAAATTTAACTGGCTTAATAAAGAATAGTAGATTCTTGTGTAACAAAGACAGCAGCTTTTACATTTAGTCTAGTGTGATACATTATTTTGTTTGAAGTATATGAAGAAATACTGGCCCTACACAGATATGTAGCTGGAGAAAGAAGGAGTATTTAAATAATCTTTTCAGAGAACTGGATATCCTTCTTTCACACTTTATTAAAACTTGCCAAGAAAATAGAAAAAAGACGTAGAGAAGGCCACTAATTGGCACTTGAATATCACAGAAGACTCTGCAAAAGAATGATAGCTAAATTGAAGGTTTAAAAAATGTAGGTTAGTGAGGATTAAAGAAAGAATCCCAGGAAGGAAAAGGAGTCAGGAAAGGATGTGTTAAGTTCATAGAATCCCAAAAACTCAGCGTGGCCCTAGTTTAGTGGTTACATAGTGTTGAGACACTGCGATCAAGGAATGTTAGTGAGAATGGCAGAAAATAAGACTGAAGGGGTAATCAAGAGTTTGCATATGATGGTCGTATCTAAGCCAGCCTAACAACTTGGGACTTTTTCTATATTGAAAATTTAATGAAAGTTTTAAGCAGAAGAATGATGGTTCATGAACACCAAAAGTTCAAAGAGAAATTGATTGGTTAGCTGTGTGAGGTACAGTAGAGAGGTCCAGTATTGCAAAGTCTTAAATGCATTCATTGATTTTTCCTATAACAATATTACTTCTGACTTAACTGGGGGCGGGGGTGGGGAGGAAGAAAAGGCTACACTGCAGCGCGTTAAGGAATGATTGAGAAGTGAAAATGGTGAATGTAGACCCAGCCTTCAATAAGCCTGTCTGGGAGCAAAAAGTTAGAGTGGTAATTAGAGGTGAAAAATAGTAAAAAGAAGTTGAGGAGAAGAAGCCAGGCTACTGAGAAACATCAAAGCCCTGGATCTAGAAAAAGACATGAGATGTACCTTGCTTAGGCAGACTTGCTCTAATAAAGGTAAAAGTTGATTGCAATTTATTCACTAATTATTTTTGAAATAGTTTTTCTATTTTTTTTAACAGCTCTAAAATAGGTTACTATATTTTCTTCATTTTGTCTATTCAACTTTTATCTCCCAGACCATGAAAAAATACACCATGGTTCAAATTCTAAATAAATCATTTTAAAAGTCCAGGTCAATGATGGCTGAATTAATAGCTTCTTATTTTATGCCAAAATTGGGGAGCATTGCTTAACTTTATTTAAAGAATAAAGTGCAAACTTTATACTTGGTTTATGTATCATGTTTACTTCTCCTGCTGAGGGGGCTTAGGCTTCTTATACCTTTGTAATATATAAACTCATTTTCTTAGAAGTTCCAGAATAGTAATTTCTAATACAATTTAAATGGATACTTGAAACCAGTTTATCAAGCAAAATCAAGATCTTTATAACCATTAGCCTGCCTGAAACTGATGTGAAATCTCTTTCCCCCAAATCTGTGACGATATAAAGATGTCTGTCATTTATAAATCTTGCTTCGAGAGCAGTTAGGTGAGGAATATACTTTACTGGCTGAATATCCTTGTGTGGCTGATGAAAGCCTCTTGATTTTATCTATGGCTAACTCAGGGACCTGAGGATGACTTAGAGTTTCTAGTAGGCATTTCTCTTCTGCACTTTTCTGGTGTGAACAGATAAATTTTTTTAGAAAACTTGAAGCTGTAAAACTGAAGGCATTGCCACAACAACAAGGCAGGACCACCAGAAAATCAGGATTGAGAAAAATGTGTTCCACCATGTATAACTACTGGTAAAATCTGCCCAAGTTTCATAAAATGCTATGTATTTTGATTCAGGTATATGTGTGAGTGTATGATGAGATATTTAAAATGGACCACAATTAAATTACATTCAACTGTTAAAGATAGAGGATGTGTTTGATGTTTGTGATTTTATCTGCAAATGTGAAGAAGCACAAGTGCAGTGTCAATCTAGTGTAAATCAAAGCAGTGCTGACTTACATGTATAATAATGTTGATATTAGGATCATTTTTTCTTAGCAATAAGTGATCACAAGCTGATCCTGAATGCACTTCAGCAAATGAAGACCTGCATGTACAAAAACAGGTAGGAACCACATGGCTGATACATGAGTTTTCAAGATTTGATAAATGTGTAGGTAGTTGTAACACGTTGTATTTGGTAAGCATTTCATTTGGGTGTCACTTCCATCTGCAATTATGTGTTTTGGACTGTTTTCAAAAATTTGTTATAGCCTTCGTAACGGAAACCATTAGATGATTTCCCAGGTACTTGTGACCAAAACAAAAAAAGATCATCACACATTTACTATAACAACTATAGAGTTCTACTGATTCGTTCTGTAACAAAAATGCTCAAATAACAATGACAAAAGTACCTATCTGTGTATGTAACCCTGAAAAGATTTATATCCCAAACCTCCATGTTTTTGAGAGAGAACTGCTATATTCTGATCTCTATTTCTCCCATTTAATGTAATTCTTATCAAGGACCCTGTTCCCAAGGAAATAAGATTTTAATAATAACAATAAGACAATATTATAGCTTGAATATGACCAGGCCCAAATGTACAACCTTACAAACTTTGGAGCATTACTCAGTGTTTCAGTACATTCTCCAAAAAAAAATATTTTCCAAAAGGTATTAGTCAGAAACAGAAATTTTACATTCAATTTGGAAAGGGACATGAAAAAGATTTTGCATCATGTACTAGATAGAAAAACCCAATAAAATTTCAATTAGATATCTTTATTTCTCCTTTATACCATCACTCTATGCATTATAGTCTTCTCTTTTTTTCCTTTCTTTTCTCCTAAATTCTACTTCCCTCTGCCCATTGTCTAAAATGACATTATTCACTAGCTATATATGGCTATTTAAGTTAATTTAAATAAAATTATGAATTCAGTTTCTCAGGTATACTAGCCACATGTGGCCAGTGGCTACTGTATTAGACAACATAGATAAAGAGCATTTCCATTATTGCAGAAATTTTTATTGGACAATGCTGATTTAAAGAAATTAAATTCTGCCTCTTTCAAAAAGAAAAAAAAAAGAATAAAAAAAAACAGCAGCAGAGGAAGAGGAGGAGGTTGGGGAAGGAGGACCAAGAATCCATGTTGCTAGCTCATTCTACTCCTGGTAGAAAGCAGTCAAGAGCTTCTTGTTTTGGCAGCAACTTGATAGCAACTTAGTCTCAAATTTACTTTCTTCTCTTCTAGAAAAGCAAATAGAACCACAAGATAGGAAGAGAGTCCAGAAGTTATATCTTCAGTGAAACTAGTAGACAGAGAACATTTAAAAACTCTAAATTGTATGTGTAGAAAAAAGCAAGTAAAACCAGTAAAATCTACCTGGAAAGCTTTAGCAGCATGATAAGGAAAAACAGAGAACATAAATGTTGTCTAGAGGGGTCAGATCTCAGCAATGGTCAGGAAATGCTAATTTCTAGAAAGAAAAGCCCCTTCTAAAGTAGAAAGTGCCACAACAAGGCTGATTTCTAACAGGGCACAATCGCTGTGGCTGCTGTGAAATAAGGTACTGAAAGTCCCCTGGGATCCTGGCAATCGCAGATATAAGAAAGCATCATCTTTCAAAAAGGAAGAGAACACTTTAGAAAGTGGCTGTTATGCTCTCAGTAGCAGTGTTCAGTGAAGTAATAGTGACCTGAGGCTAGGTCTGAGAGGCAAAGAAGGCATGGCCACACAGAAGGTGATATTATAAACAAACAATCTATCTCTGTAGCTCCAGTCTCTTGGAAAATTCCCCCTCTCTCTAAAGTATCCAGCTACTATCCTGTTTGAAAATTTTACTTTATTCAAATCTGAGTAAAAAAAAACGGTAACAAAAAACCAACCATCCTGTTAGGAATTAAATTGTGTCCCCACCCACAAAAAGATATGTTGGTACCCTAACCCTCAGTCTTTCAGAATATGGTCTTATTTGGAAATAGGTCATTGCACATGTAATTAGTTAAGATAAGGTCATAATAGAGTAGGGTGCATCCTTAATCCAGTATGACTTATGTCCTTATAAGAATAGAGGAGATGCAGAGGCACGGGGGAGAATACCATGCAACAATCGAGGAGGGGAATGAAGGGCTGAAGCTGCAAGTCAAGAACTTACAAAAATTGCTGGCAAACCACCAGAAGCTAAGAGTTTTCCCTCACAGTTTTCAGAGGGGACTTGGCCATGCTGACATTTTAATTTTTGACTTTTAGTCTCCAGAACTATGAGACAATCATTTCTGTTGTTTTAAGTTATCCTGTGGTAATTTTTTAAATAGCCCTAGAAAACTAATACAACCTTTTCAAAGATATTATAAAAATAAAGAATAGCAACAGAAATTTTTTATTTTCAAAGAAAAATTTTCAGCAAATGTTAGCTCAAAAAGAAAATTACAACATAACCTTTCACCATGGTTAAAGAAGCAATTATAGTCATAAAAAAAAGGAAGGACTCAGGAAGATATGACTGGATAAGAAAAGCTGTATGTCTAGACATAGAGCAAAAAAGCAGAATCTGTTAGAATTCTGGGAGAAAATGGAAGAAAAATAGAATTATTTTAGGAATGTAACTAAACTACAGGATCACAAAAGATAGTGACACCATAGAAAGAACAATAAGAGAAATACATAAGAAAATGAGAAAATAAAATGAAAATAAACAGAAATAAAGTTATAAAAGGATTGAAAAAATATGATACATAAAAGACATGTAAAATATACCCCATATTTCCATAATTAGGACCCCAAAGAAAGTCAAAATAATGGAAAAGAACCAATATTTTAAAGTAGAATTCAAAAAAAATTTTTTTAAATAAAAGACTTAAATCTACCTCTTGAAGAGGAAACTATAACCCAGAGAGGGAATACACTATAACACAGAATGATCAATATTGTGACAGAACCCAAAAAACAATTTTTTAATCTTAAAGATAAATAACTTGGGAGCATGTTTCTAATTGTAAAGTATAGTATAAGGAATATAGTAAATAATATTTTAGTAACTGCTTATGGTGTCAGGTGGGTACTAGATTTATCAGGGTGATCACTTTGTAAGTCATAGAAATGTCTAATCTCTATGTGTATACCTAAAGCTAATATAATATTGTATGTAAACTGTAATTTAAAAAATTTTCTAAATTAAAATAAAAGCAAGGGCATCAGGAAGAAATATCAAGATAATTTTAAGTGAAATAAGTCAAGCTGATATCAAACTTCCTCAGCAGTTGTCAACCAAAAGACAGTAAAAAAAAAACACTTCCAACGAAAGAAAAAAAAAGTGACTCAAGGAAAAAAAAGTGTGAGACTAACTTTTATACCCATCCAGACTGTCCTTCAAGTATCAAAGTTATAGACAAATATTATTTTTAAGACATACCTGCATGAACTCAAGGGGAATCAATCACACAAGCCTTTCGCAAGAATACAATTAAAAGATGAAATGCAACTAACTGAAATATAATAGTCAAATAGCAGGAAAAAAATAGTTGGTAACATTTAAAATCCTAAGACACATCTAAGATAAAAGGAAAACAAAGTTAAAAGTGATAAAATGAAAAAATATATAGTTTGAAAGTATAAATAGTATAAAAATGAGAATAAAAAGAGCAGGAAAGTGTAAGTAAACTAAGTTCACCATTGCATTACTTGGAATAGCTAAAAATTAAATTATAACAGTTAAGATAGACAAACCACATAATTTAAGCATTTGTCTCTGATTGTTTACTCAGCTAAATTGTATTGGTTCTGTGAAATGAATGTTAGAGTAACTTGAAGATTATTATGCAGGGTTTAATCTGTAGATAAGTACTGAACAGAGCAAGTAATAAAATGGGGATAGTTTACATATCAGACATGACACAGTGTGTCCTTTATTTAATCATATTTAGCCATTGTTCATCCTGGAAAAACTAGATTCCTAATTTTATTTCTTTTCTTATGATCTCTTTTTCTCATTCCCCATTTCTATTTCTCTCTTCCTTTTCTTCTCCCTCTACCTCTTCTTTCTCCTCTTATCTCCTCTTTACTTCTCTCCCTCTCTCTCCCTGCCCCTTACTCTCTCCTTCCCTCCTTTTCTTTCTCCTCACCCCTCTCCTACACAAGCCACTGAAAATTGACACTGCATACATCATCCTGAGTTCAAAATATTACAAGTAAAATTTACTTCAGCTGTATAAATGACTATATAGAAAGATAATGTCATCTTCTAAGTGATCACAGCAGCAGAAGTTGACAAGTAGAAAGGGAATGTATTGGAATAGCTCAAAACATCATAAGGAAAGAACCAGGCTATGGAGAGACAACAACAACTCTGGGGTGAGGTCTAGGTAGCAAGGAGTGATAAATAGCCTTTCTAGATACTACCCTTGAGAAAATGAACTCTTAATTTTTTGAAGTATTTTTGATGCTCTGCTCAAAAGTGAAACTCCAAAACTGTGTGGATCACATGTTATGACACCAGATTGTATCCAATAAATAGAATATAGTAGGCCCAAACAAAAGAAAATTAACCAAGAAAAGGTAGAGTAAATGCTGAGTGACAAAATCAGCAAATATCCATTAGAAATGTCATGATCCTTGAGTCTACACTGGTAGATTGAAAGAAAGGGACCAGAACAATTTATTCAAATCTCAGAAGAGTTAGAAAAGCTAAGAAGTAGAAAAGAGTTGAAGAAGGCACAAGAATTAGAATTTGTGGGAACTCTTCTTGTTGTCACCATCTCTTTTCCAAATTTCTTCATCTGTGGAACTTTTTCTGTACTCCCACTCACTCTTGCTTGCTCATATCTTTCTCCCTGTGGCATGGCTTGGCTCTTACCCAGGGACATAAAACTTTTCCAGTTGTTTCTACCTTCCTGGAATTCTGAGATAGCCCCTTTAAGAGAATGAGCCTGAACTTTACCATCTTTTCCATGACACCTATTGAAGTAGTAGTAGATGCTCATTGAAATCATTTCTGGTACCCCTCTACGGTATTTGTGTCCACTTAGTTGAAGCTGCCTTGGAGCTTTCAGACTTTTAGCTCAAAAGAATATTCTAAGCTTATGAAAATTGATTCAATCTTCATAAATCAGGTCTGCTTCAAAGAACCACTGACAGTTGGAAAGATAGTGCCAAATCCAGAAACAGTTTGTTCAAGGTCAGTAGCTGGCACCAGTTTTTTCCTAAGTTTCACAATTCTGTACAAAGTTTTATTTTCGGAGTTGATATTGTAAAGATTCCATTTGCCTCCACTTTATGACAGTTTGAAATCACTGGAAAAATGTAGAGAGCAATCAAATCTTTCTAAGGCAAATTTTTATTTTTGCTATGGCGCCATCTGAAACTAAAAACAAAAACAAAACAAAACACAAAAACACGAGAGCCTCTACATAAGCCATCTGCTACTGAAGGCCTTCAGATATTCCTTTCCACCTCTGCTGCCAAGGATGGTCCCCCAGACAGTACAATTCCAAACTGAGGATTCAAAATCTCAGTCTTTTAAGTAGGAGCAAACAGTAGCAGTAGAAACACAATAGCACAATAACTTGTCATTTTTGTGTGTTTTGATATTTTTATATTCATAATAAATTTATTTAGAGATAAATGTGAAGATGAAATAGCAGGGTAGCATTTTAATTATTCGTAAGCAGGAAAAAGATAACTACTTCTTGGCAAGGAAACTTTCTACTTTTAGTAAGAGAAGAGTGAGAGAAGGCAGAGTACACTATCTGTTCCACCAGGTTCAATTAATTGTTGAAATCAAACAAAAATAGCCTCTCACGGTCCCCATTGTTTTGCAGCTGTTGGCTTCAGAATTCTTGCTGTCTCCTTCCTTCTGACTAATCACTATGGTTGCCCAGTTTCCTTTCTTGATTTCCTAGCAGAAGTTGTGATGTGTCATAGGAACAGAGGGCAACTCTACCAACATTTCTTTCCAGGCCTTTTGAACACATCCATCCTGAAGCAATTGTCTTTATCTTCAAATTCCTGAATTTGTTGACTCGCCTGGATGCAGAGACTGTGTTTGTGAGCATGCATGCTTTTGCCATTTGATAAGGGAGCCTAAGTGGTTTCCTGTTTTAAAGAGGTCGAAAGATGTGAGTCTTGAATGGAATGTGTGTAAAAGTCTTAGGCCTAAATACATTTTCCTTCTTGAAAAATCTCATTTTGCTTCTTGCTGCTGTGTTAAAAGATTTCTAGATTGCTAAAAGTGTAGTCTGCTTTCTGAGTTTAGCGATTACTGGAAGGTTGATATCATGTGGCTATAGAATCCCATTTAGTTGAATGTCAAATTTCTAGCAACCAAATGCTTCAACACATAAAAAGAACTTCAAAGGAAAAGGGAGAGACTGTTAACACACTTGCAAAAACTCCAGGCACTAAGACCCGAACACTTTTCACGCAGAAAAAATTTAATACTTAGAATACTGCCTGGTATATTTTAAACACTACATAAGTGTTTGGGTTATTACCAGGCCATATGAGCTGTTTTTACATATAAATCTAGTAAACTTAGTTATCTTGCTTCTCTGGAAAAAAAGAAAAAGATTACCCAATGCTGGAGAAAGATAACAAAATGAGGATGTTGTGAAAACCTGTACCTGAAATCTAGCTATAATATGAGACAGTGTGTTAGCTGAAGAATTACTGTTTAAAAATTAATTACTTGCTAGAAATTACTGTTTGGCTATCGCCATAGGAACATAGGCTATTAACCATGGAAACATGACATTCTAACAAACTTTCTGCTTCTATACCCTGGCTTGCACACCTGACCAGTGGGTTGACAGGTAATGACTAGAAGAAAAATAGACCTTTGTGTTCAGACAGAATGAAGAATGAGATTTTGGGCTTAAGAACCCTGTACCTCTACATTTCGGGGCTGCTTAATTTGGGGTCTGCGTACCCCTGCCAGACCCAGCTGGCTGAATAAAGAGTGTGATTCCTAAAACTTATTGAGATTCTGGTGGTTCGTGTGTCTTTCAGGGGCTGGCAGCCACAACAACAGAAAATTAAACAAACAAAACAACCCAACAATTGCAGTAGTTGGCCCATTTAAACTGTCAAAGGTCAGAAATACTTGACACCATCCTTTAGAGACACCACCCTAATAATCATCGTGATCCTTTAAGTATTCATGGACATCCAATTAGTTTTCCTCTATTCTGAGAATGTAATGAAAGGCAATATAAAAGGTTAATGTTTAAAAAGGGGTGGACTGAAGCACTAAGTAGGATTTTTGTCAACTTTCTTGGAAAATCTACTTAAATAGGGCAGTTCATTCATCACCAGTTTTAGTGAGGCCTTGCTGAATACACTCATAGTGTCCAACTTAAAGATATCCCATCACGTAGTCATATCCTGTCTATGGTCATGGCTCAAAGACTGAGGTGAACTCCAGGGTTCTTCTCTCCTCATGATGGACCATGTCTGGCTCCCTTTAGAATACAGCTGATTGTTAGGAAGGCTCTAACTTGGCTTCCAGAAGAGTGCTGCTCCTTTGCTCACAGTGAGTCACCCCAGGGTAATGACACGTATGCTGACATTTGTTCCCCACAGGGAGCCTAGGCAGCATGGCTCAGACTTATGATTCAGAGTATCCTTCGGTTATATCTCCTGCCCACTTGTGTTTCTACAGCTCTCTGCAGGTCACCACACATTTTTTCCTCCTCCATCATCATTGAAACCACTTGCAACTCACAAATCCAGTTCTTTTACTTCCATGCCTTTGTTCCCAATATGGCCTCTTCCTGACAAGACTCTACTTCTCTACTTTCCCCATCCAGTTACCACTTTATTTCCCTCTAACTCAATAGTTCTAATCTTAGACCAATTTTGTCCCTGGAGGACAATTGGCAATGTCTCAAGATGTTTTTATTGTCATCACCTGGTGAAAGACACTATCAGCATGTAGTAGATGGATGACAGAGATGCTGCTAACCACCTCACTGTGTACATACCAGTCCCCCAACACATATGATTACTTGGTCCAAAATGCCAATAGTGCCAAAGATGGAGACCTTGCAAGGAGATCTCACTAGTTCCCATTCTTCAAGTCTCAGTTCAAATCTCCCCTCCCCTGAAAACTTTTCGGCCCTATACTCCTCACTGCATGAGCCTGGTTAGCTCTCCCTACTCTTTTCTCTTTTAGTCCTTGATGTGGTGTTCTTTCTTTGAGGTTTCCATATTGTAGCAAAATTGCCTTTGTGTATTTCCCTTTTTCCTAGCTGCTGGAAACTCCTTTTTCATCTATGTATGGGAAGAACCTGACTTAAGGTAAAATTTTTTAAATGTTTGAATGATTAAATAAAAAGAGAACAATTTTGTTTCAAGCTGTATTCTTTTGCTTTTCTGCTAATTATTTGGCAGCATTAGAGACGTCTTGCTGGTCCTCTTGAGAATCTTTAAATAGAGTACATGATCTTTACCTTCTTACATTTCATTAGGTCTGTGCTTCTAGAGTGTCTCAGCATCTTTGGTACTAATCTTTGTATGGTGATAACTTTACATTTAGTGCTAACAGTGAACTCATCTTTTATTGCTAATAATCTACTGCATTAGAAATGTTTTCTACTTAAGAGGGCAGTCACTGAAGTCAGATTGCCTGTGTTCAACTCTAGGATCTGTGCCTCAATTTTGTCTGAAAAATGGAGGTGATCATGGCACAATATTCACAGATTTGTTATGAGGATTAATTGAGTTAATATTTGTAAAATGCTTAGAACAGAACCTGGGACCTAACGACTTCTGTATAAGTGGTTGTCAAACATGGATGGAAGGACCTCAGGTATCAACCCATTGTTGCTTGTCGTGAATGCATCAGCCAGGAAAATATACCTCATTTTATCATGTTAGTCTGCTTTGTTGCATTCATAAATAGAAATGTGTAAAACCATGATAAAAGATAAGAACATTCATGATTTTCCCACTGTGTTTCCTGGCCAGACCAAAACAATCCTGCAGAATTCATCAAGCTTTTTTGCAGGCAGGTGATGGAGTGTCTCATAATTTTGGCATAGATACAAGAACCACTGATCACCTATGGTTGCCACTGTTGCATTCTAATCTTTCAGTTTTAAACAGTGACATTTTAATCATGCTGCCCATAGCAACTAATGTCCTTTAAATTACCATTAAAAATTAATTCTTTTGGTTTATCCTTTCTGAATCAAGCTAATTAACTATCAGCTGAAAGCCCTTTAAATTATAAGCTGAATATATTACATTTTCTAATTTACAATGCTTCATCTAGGCAAATTGGATACCTAAAAAGGAGTAAACTAATTAATGGTAATTACAGAGTACAGCATGGAACAGATGCCAGGTCAATTTTTGGAGTGCACTTAGACAGCCGTTATTGGCACTAAGTTGACCCTTTGCAGCATAGCTTTGGACAAAGGGCTTTGTCACAGTGGCTTTGTAAAGAATGGGGAAAAGAAACCAGAGAAAACATTAGAATCAATACTGAAGACAGCATGTATCTGTTTAATGCATATACCACATATGCAATATTTTTGTAATAAAAAACAAAATACCCAAATGAATCCCTCAAGATTTTACATTTTTCTAACATTGTTCTCTTATATTTTTAATCAGTAAATATTTTCTGAATGCTTCCTGCATACAAGGTTTTATTAGACACTGAGGGAAATGCAAAGATTAGATGGTTGTGCCCTAAGAACTTACAGGAGAGAGCAGTGCTATCCAATGGAATTTTTTGAGATAATGAAAATGTCCTCTAACTGCATCATCTATGTGATATTCAACATTGGGAATGTGGCTCCTGTGATCAACACACTGCATTTTTAATTTTACTTAATTTAAATTTAAATACAAATAATTGTGTATATTGGTATATAGACTACTACATTGGATACCTCAGGTCTAGAAGGTGAGAGGTATGTCACACTGCGCTTTTTTTTTTTTTTTTAGGCAAGACAACTCTTGGTTGACCTCACAGATTGCAAGAAACTTGTCAGCTTACAGTCCCTATTTATTTATTTATTTATTTATTTATTTATTTATTCATTCATTCATTCATTCATTCATTTATTATTTTTATGCATGCAGTATCTGGTCTTTCTAAGTAGTCTTTCATCCAAGTACTAACAAAGCCTGACCCTGCTTACCTTCTGAGATCAGACGGGATCAGGCTTGTTCAGGGTAGCATGGCTGTAGACACTGCTCATTTTTATTACTTAAAGATTTCCAAAGTTTGTCAGTCAGTGTTTCTCTCTTGCCTTACCATTGCACTGTTCTCTCTCTCTCTCTCTCTCTCTCTCTCTCTCTCTCTCTCTCTCTCTCTCTCTCTCTCAGACACACACACAAATGCAGGTGCACACACACACAAGCATGTGGACATGTGCATGTGGACACACACACACAACTCTGTTTTCTATTCAGTGTAATATTTGCCAACTTAAAAAGATTACCTTCAGGGCTGCGATAATTGACTTGGAGAGATGAAGCATATCAGGGTTTCCAGAGTAAAGAAAAAAATAGCTGCATAGTAACTATTGTAATTTTGTAAAAAGAAAAGTAAAAAATACTTATATCCAAACCATAGAAAACTAAAGTGGAGGGAGAGTTTGGGGGACACAAAAGTTTCTCAACAAACCAAGGGGCAGTATTGGAATCTAAGAAGAAGATGGAGAGAGGCTCTGAGATTTTTATGTCAAAAAAGATTGGTGCATGGTTTTATAAACTTTAAGAAATGCTACCTTAACTTAAAAACAGTTAAAACATATTCATTCTAAAGTGCAGAAGGGCTTTTTTACTGTGTAAACTCTCATGCAAATGACCATTATCTCAACAGAAATCAGAAATTCACTGAGAGTTCTAAGGACCAATAGCCTGAGTGACCCTGGGGTTCCCCAGAGCTGCTGACACAATTACTAGTTGTGTACTTTGGACAACATAATTTGGATTTACCTTTACGTT
This sequence comes from Cynopterus sphinx, assembly GCA_030015415.1. NCBI lineage: Eukaryota > Metazoa > Chordata > Mammalia > Chiroptera > Pteropodidae > Cynopterus > Cynopterus sphinx. Next base: position 124,569,472 of record CM057382.1, read on the forward strand.
CTTCAGTGAAAGCAAAGGTGTTAGAAACATAGTTATGAAAAACGTATTTGAATTTATTCATAGTTTAATAAACTACTATGAGCAAACAAAATACATTTAAAGTACAATACCAATCGGATTATTTAGGACAAATAATTGAAAAGGTTTTCATTTTTGTTTTTTTCCCAAATTTAAGGGATATTTTACAAGTAAGGGCTAACTCCATGAGGTCTGGTAAATTTCCTTTTATCTCTGTTATTTCCAGTTCATCAAATATTTCAGATTCAATCATCTTTGTTGAGTCATTAAATTATGCTCCCTTATTTACCCCATCTTTTTGTGCTTGACGGACCATGCCAATATTGCCACCTATAGGTCAAAATGATATTTTTTGGTTTGTTTCTCAAGACCAGTATGAGTAAAAACTAAAAGCCCTTGAGAATGGATCATTCTGAATAGCTGAGTTTGACAGCATCTTAGAATTCATGCTTTACTCGCTTTTTTTTTTTTTTTTAGTAATTTTGGATGGAAAACTTTTCAAAGATGCTATATAAGCCCCTGACTTCTCAGATATTACACTAAAAGTAATCAACATTTTTTGGTAAGAAAAAAGTATTGTCATCAGTATGAATTATTGTGCTAGCTTACTTGGCTCCAGACAAAATCATCTAAGCCTGTTGCATACTTTGAGTATTTCATTCAGTAGATAATTCAGCCACTGTCTGGATGCTCTATTCACTTTTCATAGCTGACAGTGTATATCACTTTTTTGGCAATTCCCACTGTTTCATGTGTCACTCTATGTAATTAGAAACCAAATGACTACTCTAGTTGGAGTTATTTGCAAAATAAGGGTAATTAGGAAGTTTTTGTGACTAGAAAATTCACACAATCTTACTTTAGAGATTTTGTGACTCTGATTACATCTCCTCAGATGAAGTTTTGTAACTTACTTGCTAATGAACAGCTATATTCCTAAAAAGTGAGATTAATGAATAAGAGTTCTGGATAGGTGACTCATTAATAACCTTTATAGTTTCTAAGATTTCTCCCAATAGTTAACTTTATTTTAATTTTCATTTGTGATAATTCTTTATAGTTGATATAAAGTATCAGTTTTTAATAAAAAGTTATGATAGCAAAAATATTTGAAAATCTGTTACCTACCTGAATTTTTCAATTTCAGTTTCACTGTGCCATATAATAGTGAAAATGTTATATTTTTCTCCAAATTAACAGAATGAATTATTCTGAGTCAGAGTTAATAAATTTTAATCAAACAGGTAGCATATAAAACATACTTTACTAATTTTTAAAACATTATGTTCATAGATAAATCACATCTTAATATCTGGTGGGCTTTTAAAAACTAAATGACTTCCAAACTTTTAACTTAGAAATACCATTTTCACGTGGTTTTGTAAAACCTTGGACAACATTTTAGTGCTTCAGAAAAATTTGAAGTAGACCTCATAGTCTACCTTCTAAAATAGACTTTAACAATTCATTAATAACATTCTAAATTAAAACTTCTCTAGAAAAAAAAAACCTAGACATCCATGATTCTTATCTCAAAAAGTTAATTACTTTTCTATATCAATATTTGCTTTTTATTATTTTTAAAATAAATATCAAATAAGAAATCTGTAATGAGTTACAAAAATGGGGAAGAGATTTAGAAAGTACCCCACCTAGTCCATCTTGAAAAGATGACCAAGCAGAGTTTTTCTCCAGATGATCTTTGAAAAAAGAAAATCCCACAGTTTAATGAATTTAGGAAGCATTTCATACTATAACTCCTATTATATAATTATAATTCATTTTTTAGATTAAGTATTAACAATCCCACAATGAGGAAATACATGCCACTTTAACCCAAATTGCCCCAATTTATTAAACCATGGAATTCTTTTCTCTCCAAACACCTTTTTTTTTCTTTTAAAAAATGAAGTTTATTGGGGTAACATTGGTTAATACAATTATATAATTTTCAGAGATACATTATAATTTGATATCTGTATATTCTGTTGTGTTTTTACCACCCAAATACAGTTTCCTTAAGCTACCATATATTCGATCCCCTTTACCCACTTCACCTTCCCTCTACCTCCGTATATTTGACCCCTTTCCCACATCTACCTCCCCGCTCCACTCCCATCCGTTAACCTCTGATAACCACTAGTCTATAGTTCATGTCCATGAATTTCTGTTTGTCCTGTTCATTTGTTGCTTTTAGGTTTATATCCCACATATAAGTGATATCATGTGATTTTCAACTTTTTCTGTCTGGCTTATTTCGCTTAGAATGATTATCTTGGTCCATCCATGTTGTCACAAATGGCAGTATTTCATCTCTTCTTATGACTGAGTAATATTCCATTGTGTATATGTACCACAGCTTCTTTAGCTAATCATCTATCATAGGACACTTCCGTTGCTTTCATGTCCTGGCCACTGTGAATAATGCTGCTATGAACATTGGTGTGCAAATATCTTTTCGGATATGGGTTTTGAAGGCTTTAGGGTGAATACCCAGTAGAAGAATTGCTGGATCATATGGTAGATCAATTCTTAGTTTTTAGAAGAACCTCCATACTGTTTTCTATAAGGGCTGTACCAATTTGCAGCACCACCAGCAGTGTAGGAGGGTTCCTATTGCTCCAAATCCTCTCCAACATATTATTACCTTTCCTGTTGATTATAACTTTAATAACAGGTGTGAGATGGTATCTCATTGTACTTTTGATTTGCATTTCTAACAGCTAGTGATATTGAGCATCTTTTTGAATATTTGTTGACCACTTGTATGTCCTCTAGGAAGAAATGTCTGTTCAGGCCCTCTGCCCATTTTTTCATTGGATCATTTGTTTGTTTGTTTGTTTGTTTGTTTTTTGGTTGTTGTTGTTATTAAATTGTATGAGTTTTTTGTATATTTTGGTTATTAAGCCCTAATCAGAGGCATTGCTTGCAAATATATTTTCCCATTCAGATGGTTGTTTCTTTACCTTGTTGATGATTTCTTTTGCTGAGCAAAAGCTTTTTAGTTTGATATAGTCCCATTCATTTATTTTAGTTTTTACTTGCCTTGCTTTTGAGGTCAAATTCATAAAATTCTCTTTAAGTTCTCTTAAGTTCTTGAGTTTAGTTTCTATGTTTTCTTCTATGCATTTTAATCTTTCAGGTCTTAAATTTTGGTCCTTAATCCATTTTGAATTAATTTTGGTGTGGTGATAGACAATAGTCTAGTTTCATTCTTTTGCAGATGGTTTCCAGTTTTCCCAGCACCATTTATTAAAGAGGCTTTCCTTCCATCACAGCAATTTTATATTGTTCTTGCTACTATAGTAAGATTATAATTTTCTACAGTGTATGTCAGTTGATTAAATTGATGAAGAGTTGACTTAAACCTGATATTGTTTTCCTCAAAACTATCATTCTCCATCTGCCTTCGGAACATAAATAAAAAGTCTAAATTAAAAAAAAATATATTAATGCTTTGGTCCCAAATGGGAGTTCAAAATTCTCTACAGAATAAGCTAGAAGTAGCTGAACTTCTTTAATCAGAGACTGAAGATGGAACAGTTAATGTTATTCATGGAATATAAAATAGCTCTTTTTTTCTTCTAGGAATCAGATTTCTAAATAAAGAAAACTTTACATCAGTTTATGCTTATATTTGGTACTGACCTTTTTCCTAAAACCATAAGAAAAAACTCAACATAAAATAATTTCTCAGTTGTCAGAACTGCATTTCTGTGGGCTTTCCCAGCCACTTCAGCCTTTAATCCTTGTACATTTTTTTCCCTTGGAATCTTGGAAAAACTGAATCAATGACATAGTTTATATCAAACTGTAAAGAATAAGAACTCATTTTTTTTGTTGTTAAAACATTAAATGTATAAGAGCTTATTCTAGTTGGGATGGTGTGCAGAAATGAAGTCAAGGTTCATGATTTGTTCAGCTGTTTTTCAGAAGCACTAATTTTTCAAACTCCTAGAATTTACTCATTCCTTCATTGAAAATCACTAAAGAGTGAGTGTCCATGTTGAGCTTGTTACTAAGCATACAAAGAGAGGAGTCAATATATCTTTTCTGCTTCTAAAACAATTCAAAATATTGATTTGTGCTTTTCAATATGGTAACCACTAGTCATGTATCACTATTTAAATTAATTTAATTAAAAATTCAGGTCTTTAGTCACATGAAACGTATTTTAAGTGTCCAATAACCACTCATAGTGAAAGGCTACCATGTTGGATATTGCAGATGTAAAACATTTCCATAAGTACACAAACTTCTATTGAAGAGTACAAATATAGGACATTAGTATCATTATAGAATGTTTTGTTAGACAATGTAGGCTCTAGATAATAAAACTGACATGTTTGTAAAGAATCATATAGGAGTAACAGTCTTAAGTATAGAGGATATAATGTCAGTAAAATATAAAACTTTGCCTGGGAAAATTAGAGGAATGCAGAGATGATTAACTAGAAGAGGGCCAGGAAGACAAAACAAGGTCATTTTAGACAAAAATGTCAACATGTTTCAAGGCTTAGATACTTGATATAATATATGTTTCAGAACCAGGAAGAAATTGTATGGCTAGAATGAGATATGGATAAGAAAGGATTGTATGAAATGAGGCTATAAGCTTTATCAGGAGTCAGACAGATCATGGATGGTTTTATGTGCCATATTAAAAATAAACAATACGAATCTCAAGAAAAGCTAAAAACACATGTTAAACAGAGGTATGGCATAGTTATACACTTTTTAGAACTGTAATTCAAAATCCTCTAAAAATCATTAGTAAACTAAGGTCAAGTTCGGCTTCAAATATGTGGAAATTATAAAAAAGAGAAGACCAAACAAAGTCAAACCAAAAACCTGAATTCTAAAAATATACACCTATCTTTGTGAATACGAAATTAAAACAAAACAAAACAAAAAAAATGAGCACCACTAAAACCATTGGTCTGGGAGGCTCCATATCAAAAGTACATCAAATCATATGAGGACCAGACCTAGACTTACTGCTTGAAGCTGGGACCAGTAAAACAACAACAAAACAACGACAACAAAACAAGCCATTTCTTGCATCCATGCAATTTGAAATACCCCTAATGTTATGCAGAATATAAATAACTAAAAAAAATAGAATAATACCTTTAAATTTCTGGTTAAAAATAACTCAACCTAGAATTACAAACAAAGAAATACTGTCATTTAAAAATCAAGAAACTATGACCCAGCAATTGACCACTCAGCTCATGGGCTGATAAAAACCACAGGTAGTTATAAGAATTAATGTGAATTACAGGACACAGATCATCAACATTTCGAACACACTTATAGCCTTGGGTTATATTCAGAACTATGCTAATAAAAAAATTCTAGGAAGATAATAATATTTTTAAATATTGAAATAAATCAAGAGATTTTATTACCCAGAGTCTCTCATTAAAAATTAATTTAAAAATGTATTTGAGCAAAAAATCAAAATAAATAAAAACTTGAATCCCAGGAGAAATCATAAAGTATAAAAAAAAATGCTGTCCATGGAAATTTAAAAATAGGTTAAGAAGCTTAATTAGCTATTAACTAAAAAAATAAACCGCAAGAAAGCTATAAAACCTATTTTATTAACTTTAAAAATATAACATTCAATATTTCATGTTAAAAATAAAATTAAGGATTTCCAGTTTGCAGACCAGCATGTAAAGAGATTAGAAATCATTACACCATCGTAACAAGTAGAAAGATGAACAAACTGAAAATCAACAACTATTCTTAGAATGTCAGAAAATTGAGGCCATAGAGTAAATGATTGCCTTAAGAACTGAAGAGAGAGAAAGGCAGATATAGAGAATCACTTCTTACTGTAACAGTAGTTCATGAGCATCAACATACACCAGAATCAGTGCTGGGGAAAAAATACTATACTGTGAAACTGAAGAGTTCTACCAAACATTTAAAGAAGAAATTATACGAGTTTTTGCTATCTCTTTCAGAACATGGAAGCAGAGGAAATGTTTCCTAACTCATTCTATGAGATCAGTATTATTCTAATACCAGAACCAAACAAGACATTATGAGAAAGGAAAGCTACATATCAATATCTATCATGAATGTAGATGCAAAAATCTTCAACGAAATATTATTAAATTGAATTCAATGACACATAAAAAAAATTAAACAAAATCACCAAATGGGATTTATTTCAATAATGCAAGGCAGGTTTAACATTTGAATATCAATTAATGTAATCTATCAAATCAACAGGCTCAAGAAGCAAAATCCCATAAGCATAGCAACAGATGTAGAAAAAAACATTTAATAAAATCTAATACCCAATACCCATTCATGATAACATATTATATATCAGTGTACTAGGAATAGAAGGGAGCTTTCTCAACCTATAAAGAAAACCTAAATAATACCCTACAGTTAACATCGTACTTAATGTTGAAAACTAGCTTTCCCGCTGACATTAGCTACTAGGAAAGGATTTCTCTTCTCTCCTCATTCCTTTTCAACATCATACTGAAAGTCCTATCTAATGCAATAAGACAAGGAAAGGGAATTTTTAAAAGGTACAGATTGGGAAGGGAAAAGCAAACCTATCTTGGTTCACAAATGACATGATCATCTACATAAAAATCTCAGTCAACAAAAAAATCCTGTAATGAGTAAGTGATTATATCAAGGTTACAGAATACAAGGTTAATATGCAAAGATTAATCACTTTTCCATAAGCCAACAATTGGAAATTTAAAACATAATAGCATTTATATTAGCACTTAAAAAAATGAAATACTTAAGTACACATCTAACAAAATATGTATTAGCTCTGCATAAGAAAAACTGCAAAACTCTGATAAAAGAAATCAAAGAACTAAATAAATGCAGAGATATTTCATGTTCATGGATAGAAAATCTCAGTATTATCTAGATGTAAGTTTTTCCCATCTTAATCTATAGATGCAATGCAATTCCAATCAAAATCACAAGTTGTTTTATGGATATCAACAAACTGATTCTAAAGTATAAGTTCTACAAAGAAAAGAATTCCTACAAATCATATTCTGATAAGAAAAAATGGCAAAAGACATAAATAGGTTCTTTACACATTATAAAACGTAAATGTTCGACAAATATGTGCAATAATACTCAATTTAACCTCAATAGTAATCAAAGAGATGCAAATATAATATTATTGGTGAAAAATTGCTAAGATACTGGTAAATATGTGAAGAAACAAATTTGTACAACCTCACTGGAAAATAAACTTTTACTAAATTTGTTGCAAATATGCATATCTCTAGGCCAGCAACACTTCCAGTATGTATTTTTAAAAAACTCTAACACATGTGCACAAGGAGACATGCACAACAATGTAGATATAAATTATGAGATTATTTATAATACTGAACATTTAAAATAATTCAAATGTTTATCAGTATAGTGGATTAATATATTGTAGTACATTTATAGAATGATATAAAAGGGAATTCTACATGCTCAATGTGCAGAGTAAATGTTAAAAATCCTAAAGAATAAGTAAATCTGTCTCAGCAGCTAAAACTGAGATAGCAAATAACAAGGTATCAATAGTAAATCAATAAAACCCTTAAACTTGCTGATCACATCTGCACTTGTGATATTTGAAATGTGCTCTTCCAAGGGCACCTATCAATATGTCACAAAGAATAAAGCAAATGTCAAGTAAGCACTTCTGAATCTCTGGTTTAAATGTTCTAACTTGAGGCATGATTGCTAATTAAAGAGTTTAGTTCTTGCATTGCCTCCTTTAAACCTTGACTTCAGTGTTTTTTCAAGTTTCAACTCATTATGTCACTTATGTTACCAAATGTCCTCTTTCTTAATACAATTGAGCGTAGACAGTAAATCTCCTGTTCAATGAACTGTTGCCCAATAGGACTCTGTTGACCCTTTTGTTAATTTTAGCATTGGAATAAGGAAATGTGCTCATGAAGGAATATAAAAGACTTTATTCTACTTATAGCCATTTCTTTGCCAGGGAGTAGACTTACATCATACAACTGACTTGCATTCATTCCTTAATTTAGACATAGATAAACATTTATTCTTTGTGGCGAAAAGAAAATACCTTGTTTTTTTTTTTTTTTCCAGTGGGAATAAATTATCTTAAAAAATACCACAAAACAGCAACTAGAATTTTTTACAGGGATCCCTCCTCCTCCTCCTTCACCTCTTTCTCTCCCCCATCGCCCCCTCTCACTCCCCTCAGCGCAGCACAAACCTTCATTAGGGTTTCCTGGATGCAGTGCTTTGCTTAATTTAAATCAAAAGATTAGAGTTTTGGTAGTTCTCACTGGGGGAGTGGGTGGGGTTTTCATATCTAAGGGGCCCATAAGGTATGCAGGCCCTGGGAGACAGGAGACAGTAGTTTATAAGGGTTGTCAGGAAGTTGTATCAGGAACTTGCATTTGCTTGCAACTCTGTGGATTATATCTAGAACATGCACTTACAGGAGAGTCTAATGTCAGTGTAATGTGTCTGAAGACCAGTTGGGCAAATGATATGGATGCTGCGGCAGCAATACCATGAAGTAGTTGAGCTAAACTCTTGATATCTTCAGATGTGAGGCTAATCTAGGCATGACACTTGCAACACCTATGAGGACCTGAGCTTCCTCAGGCTATGTAAATAGTGTTCCTCTCTTTTCCAAAACAAATCTATGGTTGTCTAATCTAATTGCTGAACTACTAGCAGCATATTATTTGCTGGGATAATTCCATGGATTTAAGAGAAGAAGTTATTGGTGTCCCCTGATCTCAGACCCAGAATTTATGCCTTCATCCATCAGACACCATGACCTAGCCACTGGTCATTATCAGTTTTATCATTAATGCACATAATGTCGTAAGGTATAAAGTGCTTGTTCCTAAGTGTACTTACATAGCTCTTCTGCCATTGGGTATCCTGAAATCCTGAATCAATTCGGTCTTCAAGTCTGATCAATAAAAACAATGAGTCATATAATTAAGATGCAGAGTGGAGAAAGGAGTTGTATTCCAAGATTAGTTTGTGCCATGCTCTATATACACTCAGAGGAGATGTTGTGTCAGGTAATGTGCTAATTGGTCATTTTAATAATTCTATTCAGAAATAGGGCAGGGTAAAACAGGAACAGGGCCCAATTCCTGGGAAATGGGTCTGGCAAGAATACATTAGAAACTGGATTTTCTGCATTTCAGTGCAGTGGTCTTCCTATCCTCTCAGTACCTCTCAAAAAAATTATGCACCAGTGCACCCAAGACCCAAGCAGAAAATGGCCAGATAAGGCTGATTTCTCCAAGAAGATGTACTGTTCCTTTCATCAAGGAAGTGCCTGGCATGCTATCTATTTTAGCTAAGGAATTATTAACATTAGCTGTTGTAATGAATAATGCTAATCTCAGTGGCTTAACATTTGCAAAAGAAAAAAAAAGTTTCTTTCTTATTCTTCACACAGTTCAATGTAGGTCCTGCCCTCTCTTGAGACACCTTCTGTGAGAGAATGATTTAGAGGACCAGTATCCTTTTGTTACCTTGGAGTTTTCCAATTCCATTTATATAAAGAGAAGAGAGAGTGAGTGAGTGAGAGAGAGAGAGAGAGATGGAGAGGGAGAGGGAGAAAGGGAGAGAGGCGGGATGGATGGAGGGAAGGAGAGAGAGAGTGAAGGAGAGAACACATGAGGAGTCGAGATTATGCAAATTGTATGCTGGTTTACACCTGTAGGTAGTGTCGTCACTTTTATTCTTATTTTACTGGACAGAACCCAGTCATATAGCCCCAACCTAACTATAATGGAGGCTGTAAAATGTCCAGTAAGTGAAAGTAATATCGATGAGTATATAGCAAGCCTCTGCCACATTATTTTCTGAGTGAGAACAATAAGGGTTTTTTTTCCACACCACTGAAACATGCAGTAAAATCTCCTGATAAACTGATAAGCAGCGTTCTCATTGTTTCTAGTCAGCAAAACTCTGGAGGCTCAGTTGATTTAAGTCTAAGAATAACTACATCTAGCTGTTGCTTGTATGTTCAGCTCACCCAGAGTTCTGAGACCAAGTGTGTTTCCTATCAAGTTAATTTTAGATATCTAGGTCACTAAGTACGTTGTCAGTAAGAAGTTAAGTGTTCCCATACTACTGCTGAGATCCTGTGCCCCAGTTTAAAATGGCAGGCCCTGGAGACAGACTGCCTAGTTTGCATTCTACCTATGAAATTTGGGGCGAATTATGTCTTTTTATTTTCTGTAAAATTACAATAATATTATATTTAACTCACTGGTAATTCGTGAGAAATAACTGAAAAATCTTTAAAAAGCAGTTAGCACTGTGCCCAGCTTCTGAGCCACTGTCACTGTTACCATCATCATCATCATCAATATCTATTGATGTTCGATTATACAATAATTTGGTCCTTGTCTTATTTCCTCAGAATATAAATGACTGTTAATAGTGGTCTTTGTGTATGTCCAGGGGATGGCATTTTCTAGCTTTGTGTGAAGGGGCTGTGGACAGAAACATTTCAGTGAATAAGACCATAATAGAAATTATGAGTGTGTTAAGCCCCAAATGAGAGATGTTGAGCTGCCAAGTCAGATATGACCCTGTTCCAATTGTGAGTGAGTAGAACAAAAAAAGGAGAAGAGTGGCTGGTAAGAGAGACAACAAACAACAGAAATAAAATACTTGTACAGGATTAGAATTTGTTTTGCTGAAGCTGCCTTTTGTTCATATTTGATGTGCTGTGATCTCTTGAAAACCTCTGCCTTAGTCAGTCATTCCATTTTTCCACTAATGAGATTCTCCCTTGTTTTAATTGGTAACTTTGTGTCCCCATCTCATTCTGAGATGATTTCCCTCAGAATTAGTGTCCATTAGCTTTCTGGACTGGTTACCATTCTAGATTCATCACCTGTGGTTCCAATCATCCACTGGTTTACTCATTGATTCTATACTACAATTTCTTTCTAACATCTACTTTTTGACCCTTGATAATTCTATTGGTTTATTATATCCTGGACTTTAAGGGTCTGGCTAGTCCTGATTCAAGTCCTACGATTCAAGTCCTGATCCTGCCTCTGCTCATGTTCAGGAAATTCTCTCTCTAGGGAAGACACTTTATAACAAATTAAAGTTACATAAAGAACTCACGCAATAGAACTTTTTCTTTATTAGGGTTTACTAAATATATTTTTTAAATTTTGGATTAAGTTTCTTTTAAATTCTCTGGTATCTCTAAAAATAAATATTGGCATTCCTTTATTGAACAAGTTCTTCACACCATGCACTTGTTTTCATATTTGGAATCAGTATGTTTCAAACTAGTTCTGGGTTCTCTGTGTAACCATATCCCATGTTAATTTCTTGTATCCCAGGCAAAATCTGCTTTCTCTCCCCAGGCTGCCTGGTGATATGTCATTTGAAAGAAAATATTTTATTTGAAGCATTCTGATCAGCTGTGCTTGGTTTAAAAGTGTTCCTTCTGCAGATTTTCAACATGACTCACAGAGAGTATAATATGTTTGCTCCTTGTCTTCAGGTTAAAAATAAGGTCTACTTCTTTTAGGAGTATTGGGACAAGAAGGGGGTACTATGCTTAGCAAGTTGCTACTTTGAGTAATAATTTCTTCACCAAGATTTCTTATTCTATTTCCTTTTAGAAACGATTTATTAAACATTGTACTATATCTAATTACAAACTAGAGAAACTGCTTGTTAAAAGGTACCTATTCATTTGCACATTACATATCTTGCCTTTTCTCTTCATGTCACTACTTATAATATTTGAATCTCCCTTCTTTCCATAGTTTAACAGAATCTAACATTAAACTGCATTTTCAGGATAATAAATAGAGATGAGGTCAAAGATAAATTACCCATTGAATTTAGATTTCCATGTAATCCAAATTCAAAGAACAGTAAATGCAGGAGAAAATTGGGATTTTCATATTTTTTAATAAATGAATATATTAACAACCAAATAATTGCCTTGGTTCAAATTCTTCATTTGATTTTACTGCTGAAACATAATACATTTATTTTTATTTCATAATTTTTAATTAAGGAATTAATGTGGAATTCTTAGACTTGACAATGAATTAACATTTATTATAGACTTCAGTATAGAGTTGTTATTCTCTAAAACCAAAGAATAAAATATATTAATCTTTTAAGTTCAGAGTTTTCTATCAAATTTTAAAATTCCCACATTCTTAGAGCCTATAATTTTACTCTTAAGGCTTTTCCCTACAGATGTTTTGCCTCATATGTTAATTGATGTATGTACCAAGATGTTCATGGCAGCAGAGCTTATAATAGCAAAAGACTGGACACAATGTAAATGCTTATTAATAAAAGAATGGCTACTTAAATTTTGTCAAATACATGAAATAGAATAAAATGTAGCTATAAAACATAATGTATTCATTTATTAAACAAAGTCAAATATTTATTGTGTCTACTGTGTGCCAGGCATTGTACTAGGCATTGCAGATGCATGCAGCAAATAAAAGAGTTGAAAATAAAGACTCTCACATTCACATTCTAGTTGACTGCCAGAAGCAATAAACAAGTTAATGATGATGATTGGTTCTGTTTTTTAAAAAAGGCAGTAGAGAAGATGGGATATCTGGGATATTGAACCATGTTTAAATAGAAAGAGATCTTTAATATTAAAATAAAATAATTTCCAATTTATATTGTTAAGTGAAAAAAAAAGGAAGGTATATAACAGTGTATGAAACACACACATACAACCAGGGAGTGTTAGCTTATATAAAATATCTCTAAAAGATATCAAAAAACTGGTAACATTAGTTATCTCACAGCTGAATATTGGGTGAACAGGAGCAGGAGGAATTTTGTAGCATACAAATATATTTATTTTAATAATAAAATAAAGAGTTTTCAGTTTGGGGTGAAATACAGATGCTCCTAGCCTTGAGATGAGATTATGTCCTGATAAACCTATTGTAAATTGAAAATATAATAAGTCAAAATTGTATTTAGTACACCAACATATTGAACAGCATAGCTTAGCCTAGCCTAGCCTTAAAGGTGCTCAGAACACAATATACAGAAAACGCTAGCAACACAGTACCCTGTAGAGTGTGGGTTGTTTATCCTCATGACCACATGGCCGACTGAGAGCTCTGGCTCGCTGCTGCTGCCCAGCATTATGAATGTCATACCACACAACACTAGCACAGGAAAAAATCAAAATCCAAAATTCTAAGTATGGTTTCTACTAAATGCATATCCCTTTCACACCATCATAAAGTCAAACATCGTAAGTCAAACCATCAAGGGCTGTTTATTTCTAATTGTAAATATTTTTATCATTCAAAGAGAATTTCTCACACTTTCTGGAAATCTGCTCTCCAGAATGACTTTCCCTGGTCAGATACCCCTGTTCCAAAAGGAAAAAAGGATGAGATAAAAGGGCAAGGATGAGGATGTTTAAGTACTTTTTTTTATCTTACAAATTCTTTGCTAAACACCCAAGATGACTCATGTCGGCACTGTAATTGGCACTTTGAAGATACAGTTAATATTTTAATGGCTCTAGCCCAATTGAGTGGCACATTTGAGAATATGTGGAATTGATGAGTAATATTACAGTGAATCTTTAAAAGTAGCAATAGGACACACAGCTCTGGTAAATTAAAGCTCAGGAAACTTAAAATCACCCTGACATTCTCACAGTGATCACAGGCTGGGGAACATAAGACTCCTTAGGCTTAAGAAACTATTTCCTCTCAAATAATTTTGCTTTTTGTTTGTTTTGCTTCTTTCTCTTTTCTTCTCTGAGGGACTTTCTTGCTGTTTATTCTAGCTCTGCCATTCTTAACTTTTCAGTCTTCCAAAGGTCTTGAATCTATGACAGATTTTTGGTGAGAATGAGATTAAGCTATAATATTCTGCTTTGCTTCAACTGTGAGATAACCAGTGACTTTTTTCTTAGTCATTAATATTCCACTGCTCTGGTCAAAGCTGAGCAAGCTCTTTTGCTGTGCTCTAGCAAGTCCCCTTCAAACAGATTGTGCAAACAGAATCACAAAATTAAAATTGGAAGAAACTATATCATTCGATGCCAGGTGACATCAGTGCCTCATGTAAGAAGTTTAAAAGTCAGTATTCCATTTTAACAACAAATAAAAAGCTGAACAGACTAAAAAATCAACAACTCTTTTTGGATCCATAAGATGAGAAGCTGCAGGGCAAACCACTACCCCCAAACTGGAGAGATAGATAAGTAAATACAGGAAGGCATAGCTTATTGAAGCGGAGACTTATGAGTGAAAACCATCACAGGAACCAGGGCCTGGTACATCATGTCCAGCTATCAAAAAAAATTACAAGGCATACTGGAAGGCAAAATAGTAATAGTAATAATAATAATAATAGTAATAATAATAATAATTAATAATAATAATAAACCCACAATTTGAAGAAACAGAGCAAGCATCAGATACAGACATGGCAGGAATGTTGGAATTATTAGACCAAGAATTTAAAACAACTATAATTAATATGCTAAGAGCTCTAATGGTTAAGGTATATGGTGGCATGCAACAATAGATGTGTACTATAAACAGAGAGATGGGAATCCTAAGAAATAACCAAAAAGAAATGCTAGAGTTAAAAAAAGTAGTTAAAGAAACAAAGAAGGCTTGGAAAGGATTATGAGTAGTCTAGACATAACTGACTTGGAATTAGAGGATATATCAATAGAATCCTTGAAAACAAAATACACATAGAATAACAACTGAAAAAAAAAACAATTGAATATTCAATAATGGTGGGGGAACCATAAAAAGTGTTACATATATGTAATGGAAATACCAAAAGGAGAAGCAAGGGAGAAAGGAACAAGAAATACTGACAAATATGACAAAATTTTCTCAAATTAATGTCAGACACCAAATCACAAATCCAGGAAGCTAGAGAACAGAGAGCAGGAAAAAAAAAATTAAAAAAAATTACACCTAGACATATTGTTTCACTTAAAGTTGAAAAACCTATTGACAACATTAAGTGAGGACTTACTTTATATATGCTTATGTGTGCTTAAATGTAAGTGGAACAAATGATAGCAAAGACACAAGGGATCAGAAAGAATAATTAAGATTATTTTGTTATTATAAGGTACTCACACCATTTGTGAAGTGGCAGTGTTATTTGAAAGTGGACTTGGATTAGTTGAAAATGTATATTGCAAACTAGGGAGACACAAAAAAATGTAAAAAAAAAGTATAACTGATTTGCTAAGAAAGGAGAGAAAATTTAATCATACTAAATGTCCAATTGAAACTGTGAAAGGCAGTGCAAACTGAATAAACTGAGGTATAGAGAAGAAGCATGATGGCTTGCTCAGGAATTCACCATAAGATGTTAAGTCAGGACTAGAATCGAATGCCACCTCTGGTTCAATAGCTTTCAGATGTAAATAATTCCGCAGCCTCATTGTGCATCTATACCAACTCTATTGCATTCTTCCCATGGGAAAAATAAGGTCCCTGGTAAGTTTTTTTGATCGTATATGTCTAAGAATGATCTGATTTCATCATTTTGGTTATGAATGCTTTGTAGACTAATATATATACCAACATATTGGGAATTCTGTAGTCAAAGTAGCTACCATCATTTTCTATGGTTCTAGTTGGGGATATGTTAGCTTGATTTATACTTTACCAAGCATCAGCCGTTACTCCCAATCATGGCTGGACAGTGGGGAGGAAGCATTATCATTATTTCATCTTAAAATTAGCGTGGTATAAAAGATATAATAAACCGCCATGTGCATATGAACAGCTTTACCTCAATGCATTTGATTATTGCCTCTGACCAGCTTCCTCAGAAGAAGACAATGAGATCTGGGTTTCCATACCAGTGATTCAGTACAGAAGGGCTCCCAAGAGAAACCTATGATGTAGGGCAGGACAGAAGCCTAGCAGGGTCACAACTTCAGGCAAAGTCTCAACCTCAGTCTCATTCTGCAGGGGAGCTTTGAAACCTAAATTCTATTTAGGGTTGGTTCCAAGTTGATGTGAGTGCTGAACTTTCATAAATTGTGCTAGCCCGTCCATGGAAAAGACCGCCCTTGAGGATACATGAACCATCAGGGAGAAATACTGGCTAGCTATGCATGCAGGTGCCATGGCACCAGTAGTCCAAAAGCAGTCCTCCAAAGAGAGTCACAGGTGCCAGCCTCTAGGCACCAAGAACACTGAAGCCAGGGAATGGGCACAAAGCTGAGTCAGAAGAATTTGAGGGGAACTACTGGGGTGTTGACAACATTTGCGTTATATGTTCTAAATAGAAAAGATAGAAATATGACTAATCACCAACACCTATTATCAAAAACCAAGTCTTTCCTAGGACAACACTTTTAAAAAGGTTGTGATATTTGCTTTCTATTTAGGACAAAGGCTCAATACCACTATATACATATATTTTTTCTAGAAATATATATTTAGAAATATATGTATAAATTCTAGAAATATTTCTAGAATATTTATATATCTAGAATTATATATATAATTACATATATTACATATATATAATTACATATATATTATATATATATATATATTACATATATAATTATATATATATTTAAAAAGAGTTTGTATAAGTAAAGCATTCCTCTTACTCACAGTCATATTATTTCATGCCCCCCACAATTTTCCCTAGAGATCCATTCCTCTCTCTCTTTAAGTCCAGTTAACTCATTTAGGGTCCTGAAGACTTTCCTAGAACATGCTAGAGCTTTTTTATTTTATGTAACTTCCAATTGTAACATGGATAAGCAGCAATAACAGAGGGCAGTATTCTACTATCTGAAGGTTGTGACATTGGGTGCAACATACCCAACATTATTAGAGAATATTTTAGTGCTAACTAAAATTCTAACAGAATGCAGAAATTCAATGGTTTGCACCAGTCAGGGAAGTTTTTATGAATGTGAAGGGGCTTGAATAGAGTCTTTAAAGGAGCAAGATTCAGAGGAATGAAGGAGTGGAGAAAGCCATTCCTGGCAATATAAACAGTAACACGACAAGTTTTTTCTTTATCAGGCAAAAACAGTGGTTCAAGGATCTAAAGCTAATGATTAATTTATCAATAATACTGGTCTTTGGATAAAAATGTAAGCAAAATCTTCTGTAGATTTAGTCCAATGTTAGCCATTTAACATCTTAGTACTCAGATCTCCCACATACTACGGCAAAGTTGTATATCGTACAACAGCACCAGGCTACAAGGTAAGTAGGGGCTAAAATACACCCATACCCAGGAGCTAAGCTAAGTGGTTTTCAGGCTGCATGTATCCTGCTGGGGTGTCTTTTAAATTAGCAAATGGCACCATGGAGGCTAATAGCAGGCCTGTTCATCTTATGAAAGTAAACATATCTGACCAGAAGTTATCCTCTTTGGATCTCAAAGTTAGCCTTTAGTCTAGAAACACTCTCAACAATCTAGGTACCCAATTATGAATAATTAGGTATGTAATTTCCAAAATATTCCAAACCAAATATTGAAACTTGGTTTCAGCTGCTGAAATAAAAGTGTGCATCTTCACATATGCATACATATTATGTATAGATGAAAATATACTTAGCTAGAAAATTGGTTCAAATACAGGAGAACATATGGGATTTATATGGGTTAGGTAATACATCTAAATAGCTACATTTCATAAGACATTGTCATATTAAATGGGAATACTCTCAAAGTCAGAGAAAAGAAAGCTTTTGTAAATCCTGAGATTCCCTTAAATACCCTCTTGGTAACACCACAAGGACCTAACCTTTGGATTTTATGCCCCAAACAAAATTATTTTTTTGGTTCTAAAATCAGCTTAACTTTTACCAGTTATTTATGACTAGTGCTTTGTATTTATTAAACCCAAATATCATTATGTACTTTAATAGATACAAATAATCTGATTCTAAAGATATCCAAATTATTTTCCTGTGTCCTACAGAAACTTATACACTTCTGTAATTATAAAATGTGGACAAGTCTGTCAAGCATTTACAATTGCATTTTTTATTTTCTAATTTTTTTCCATTGCTTCATTTACTAGATTTTGTTCCAAGCCTGAAAAATAGCACACTTAGTAAAAATGCCCCCCCCCATTTTTGTCATCCAAACTTGATTTTTCTTTTTTGGTGGAAAAAAAAAGCAGTTTTATTTTACTGATTGTTACTCTGTTTCCTATGGAGGAGCTTCAAATGTTTTAGTCTTTCATTTCTGACCACTGTCCTTACATTCATTCAAATAACAGTCATTCAGTCTTTCAATTTCTCCTTCTCTCCCCATACCCTTACCAAACTCATAAACCACACACACACACACACACACACACACACACACACGCACGCACACGCACGCGCGCTGGCACACTCACTCATGCAGAGGCGTTAGAGAAGAAATCCGTTTGCTCTTGCAAAGACAAGATTCAGGTAAACAGAAGCATCTGTTATTAGAAGGAGACTTATGTAGAGAATAGAATAGATGATGCCATGAAGAAGTAATCTGGAACCATATGGGAATTTTAAAAAGAAAGTATGATAGAAAAATAGATAAAAGTAGTTAACATCACCTACTTTGTAGTGGGCTATCTGCCTTAGTTGACACAAAAATAAAAAGTCGCACACCTAGAAATCCTGCAGCTTGCTATCTACTAAGGGAAATAATGTAATCATACCCAACATTATTAGGAATATTTTAGTGCTAACTGAAATTCAAACAAAATGCAGAAATTCAATGGTTTGCACAGGTCTGAGAAGTTTTTATAAATGTGAAGGGGCTTGAATTGAGTCTTTGAAGGAGCAAGATTCAGAGGAGTGAAGAAATGGAGAAAGCCATTCCTGGCAAAGACACAGCATAAGCAAAGTCTAGAAAAGAGGAGTTGGAAAACATACTTTGGAGGGGTGAGGGAGATAGAAGGAAGATACTGAATCAATAGAAACTGAGAGAACATCCTAGAATAGAAGGTTGCACCCTTCAGAGAGGAGAATACTGTTACTGTCTGCTTATCCGTGTTACAGTTGGAATTACAGTATCTTTATTTAAAACCACAGATTTACATTTTCTCCCAATTGTTCTTCGATTAAATGGCTCACCTTCAAGAAAATCTGCTATGGACAATTGTTTGGAGAGGAAAATAGAGAAAAAAAATTTAAATAATTTAGTCCTCATTTCAAAATAGAATTTTTCAAAATGCAGGCGTTGTTTTAAAAATATAAAGATCCACAAAGCAGTCATTCTCACTACTCAAAAGACAATGACCACCCTGTGTGAGAAAAGGAACGAGTATGTCTAATATACTAACAGTGGAAGTCATAAACACCATTGCTTCTCCTGAGAGTTAGGAGCCTCAAGCCTGTGCTAAATTGTGTTCTATAGAGCACAAATCAAATCGTGAGATTCATGTGCAGTAAGCTGGATGCCTCTTATCCCTGGGGGGAACCAGAGGCAGATTCAATTGTCTAGTTTCAAAGGCAAACCTCAATGAGCCTATTAAGTAGAACGTCATCCTTTGCTCTCAGAGAATACAAATTTCTACCTCCACACCTCCGTAATAGCCCCTCTGCCTCCTCCAAAAGTGCACAGCAAAGTTATTTTCACTGTGCATAGCGTGCTGGCACTGATCCAAGGACAAGGAGACATTTGCTCTAAACTAGTCTTCAGATTATTGACAAAGACTTTTCCTCTCTCTTGTGTGAGCTTGAATTAAGATGACGACACGTGAAATATTGATGCTAATGATAACTAAAAAACACCTGGCATTTGCTCTCTAGTCCCATGACATTTATGTTCCTACTCTGATGATTTTGGCTCACTTTCAAAGAGAGATTTTCTTCATGGCCCCTGAGTAGCAGGACAGTCTTGTCTGACTTTGTAAGAATGACACTGTGTTCTGGAGAAATGTTTGCAGGGAGTAGAATCAAGGAGATAAATGCAATTCTTTGCAAAACTTGCCTCTGCATGAGCCAGGGTTGTTCCCTGCAGGGACTTTCAGTAGAAGGGCTGTCACGCAGGTGCTGTGCTACCTAATACCTAATGTGTGCTGCCACCTGGCACACACACAATGCATAATCTGAGATCTGACACGACGTCATCCCAGTTCCAGAACACGTGTGAAACCCGACAGACTCATAATTTGATCAGAAAGAAACAGTACCACCTTTGCTGTTTTTACAACTATTTGAATTTTTTAATTTAAGGATAATTAGTATACGATATTATATTTGTTATACTAGTTTCATGTGTACAATATAGTAGTAATTCAACACTTTTAGACTTTACAGTGTAACCACCCCACTATTCATCTGCCACCATGCAAACTTATCACAGCATTACTGACCATATTCACCTCCATCTTTTTCATTAACTCTCTGTTCTCTCTCTCTCTCTGGCAACCATCCCTTGGTCTGTTTCTGTTACTTCTCCTGAGATGATTGTGCTTTTTCAAATGTGTTGGCTCTGTATGGGATTTTAGAAATGGTACCTGAATTAGGAGTAGAGTAGAATTAAAAAGCTATATGCAAAACATAATTTTGTAAACTAGGTCAGAAGAGGAAAAAACTTCACTAGTGAGCTTGATAACAGAAGCAAATAAATGTAGTAAGGAGAGCAAAGAAGAAATAAAATTAATATAGCAGAATCATCAGTCCTCGAGGACTCACTTTTTATTCTCATCGATGTGTTTTTCAAGGAATGCAATTGTCAACAACAAAAGAAGATCTGAGAAAACATTTCACAGAAATTAATTTGAATTGCAAGGGAAAAGAAGAAACAGATAATAAAAATTGTTTAAAATCAGACTTTGTGCAGTTTAGTTTGACCCCCCTCCCCATGACAGGCACCCTTCCCTAACCATCACTGCTCTGGTCTTGCTCTGAGAGGCTGGTACAGAGTGAAAATCAACTCTGTGATCCCATCTTAGTCCAGCCTGCGTTGTTCCTATAGCCTTTAAGCTGACAGCTCCTGCTATAGTCATGCTAACCATTAGAGAAATTCTGCTTGTGGCTTGCTTGAATTTTTTAATTAATTTTCTTCATTTTTTAATTACAATTGGTGTACAGTAATTGTACAATATGGTGATTAGATATTTGTATAACTTACAAAATTCTCACCTTGATAAATCTAGTCCTCATCTGACACCATACACAGTCATTATAATCTTATTGACTATATTCTTCATGCCATACTTTACATCCCTGTGACTATTTTGTAACTGCCAATTTGTACTTCTTAATCCCTTCCCCTTTTCACTCACCCTCTTATGCCCCCTCCCATTTGGCAACCACCAAAATGTTCTCTGTATCTATGGGTTTGTTCCTGTTTTGTTTGTTTATTTTGTTTTTTAGAGTCCACACATAAGTGAAATCATACGGCTTTTGTCTTTCTCTGTCTGACTTACTCCACTCAGCACAATACCCTCTAGGTCCATCCATGTTGTTGCAGATGGCAAGATTTCATTCTTTTTTATGGCTGAATAATATTGTGGCTTGAATTTTAAAAAAAGAGAAAGAAGTAAGAAAGAGAAAGAAAGCAAGGAAGGAAGGAAGGAAGGAAGGAAGGAAAGAAGGAAGGAAGGAAGGAAGGAGGGAGGGAGGGAGGGAGGGAGGGAGGGAGGGAGGGAGGGAAGGAGATAGAGAGAGACAGAGAGGAGAGAGAGAGAGAGAGAGAGAGAGAGAGAGAGAGAGAGAGAGAAAGCAAGCAAGCAAGCAAGAAAGAAAGAAAGAAAGAAAGAAAGAAAGAAAGAAAGAAAGAAAGAAAGAAAGAAAAAGAAAGGAAAACACAAGATTCCTCTCCTAAGGAAGTGGGAGAAATATGTACAAAAATACTGATTGTTTATCAAAGATTTTCAGAAGCCTCAAGCCCAGGACTCAAATTAGCATGGGGGCTGCAGGGGGTGGGGGTGGGGGTGCATGTGCGGGTGGTAGGTGTCAAGAGAATGAGAACAAAGACTTTTAGAGATTGCTCAGTCTTCCTAGAACCCTGCTGGTGCCCAGATGTCTTGCCTTTCCCATTTTCCCTCTCATAGAAAAAGAAGCCTAAATTCAGTATTGTCTTAAGGTGGACTTGAGGAACTACTTAGCTCCCTAATCTTCTTGATTTGGGCCTGTCTCAATTATAAATCTTTTCTTACTCCAAACTCTGACATTTTGAGTTTGGGCCTTTTCAAGCATCAGGTACACAGACCTGGACTTATAACAGGCTGACCTCCCGAGACTACATCATCAGGCTTCCTGCTTCTGATTGAGTTTAGCCATTGAGAAGCAAAGTACTATGAGGCTGGAGGAGAGAAAGGTCAGGATGTTTCTTTCTTGGCTTCTCCCTGTTTTGAGGCTCTGCCCCTAGCACTAGTTGCATACTCCGTATATTAGCTATAGCCCTTCATCCAGAAGCCCAGTCTCCTGGGGCTCTGGTAACTTATTTCTTTACCTCTCTTCAAACCTAAGGTTGGTAAAAGCTTTCTCTTTATCACTGGCGCTGGTCACCTCATCCTCATTTGTTTGCTCACACTCTCAGAGTAGTCCTGTCGTTGCATTCTCTTTATGTGAAGCAGCTGAGCAAATTCTGTGGCCTTCCAGAAGCTTGACTAATAAGCTACCAGAGGGTGCTAAAACTTGAAGGCAATCCTGAGGAATGGAGCTCAATATTTTCATTTTAAAAACAGAGAACCACGGTTCAGAGAAGTAAACTAATCAGGCTGAATTAGACTACACTTCAGGTCTCGTCATATGTGGTCTGGCCGTCGGTTTCTTCCGCAGAAACATAATAGTTCCAGTGTTAGTGGCTTGTAAAAGGGAGAGGAAGCTAAGTATATAAACCAGATTACAATTCAGATTTTGTGTAAATTTCTTTTGTATTTATTGATATGCACCAAGAAGGACTTTGACATATCCATTTAATCAGACAGATGACCATTCATAACACAGAGCAAAGGTTTTATTTGCTGTGGTAAATTTTGTTGTGCTAATGTTACATTATTCAGCAATCTGGCTTTTCTAAGTAAAACGCTTTTTTAACTGACTCAGATACCTAAATTATCACATATTCTAATTTACTGCTCTAATAAAATGTTTTGAAATGTAGTTATATGTTATCTGAATCGAAATAGACAGAAGAGGAGGAAGCATTTTTCTTCAAATGGACTCAAAAGTGACTGGAGGGAGTCTGACATCCTGAGTTCTAGCCCCTCACTAACTCAATAGCCTCCTTTTCTGGGAGTCAGGTTATATGTCTCTAAACAAAAGCAAGGCTCAGATGACTTCTTATATTCTCTTCCACACCTTCCCTATTCAAAAATTCTATGAAAGAGAGGATTGCATTTAAACCCCCTCCTTCAATCCTATCATTAATAAAATACTCAAAGAATTCAAATAATTTTTGACTTATCTTTTACATTTTTATCATTTTATTTTACAAATGCAAAAAAAAATGTAATTACTATTTCCCCACTAACTCTGGAGTTCATAGGAAATAAAATGTTGAAAATTAAGTTGTATTGAGTCTTAGCTAGTCTAATAAGAATGTAATTGTAGAGCAATATTTGTTTCATGTGTTCAAGTCACTGGCTACTCTCAGGGTCTTCTAAGAGTTGTCTGCAGTTTCAGGGATCACAAACTAAGGCATCCATGAATTCGGTTTAAAAATATTTTTTACCCGTGTGAAACAAAATTATATGTTCTATAGTCAAATTTGTGTTTCCATCATTTCCCCAATAGTATTTTCTTAAAATTGTTAAATATTTAACATGAAATTGTGTAAAAATGGACTTAAATACCTATTTTCTACCACTGCCTACCCAAGTGAGTTTTACCAAGTTATTTGAGTTCTTGGGTCTCAATTTCCTCATCTTTAAAACATAATGAACATTTTGCTCTTATAAGGTAAAACAAAATAATATGTGGAAAACTTCTCTGAATATAGTAATGGGTTTATTTAAAGTAGTTAATGTTTTTTGTAGCATCTAACACAGTGCTTGACCAAGGAGGTGTTCAATACATATTTGAGGTTTGAATAAATAAGTAATAATCCTTTCCCTTCAAAATTCTCTTTTGAGACTTAGATTTTTGCCACAAGAACTTATGTTTACCAATCTAGGACTTTCACTTGGAAGTTGTCTTTTATTTGTTAGACTATTATGTTAAAAGATGCTAATGGATGTATAGTACTACAAATTGATTTTTTAAATACTGAAGTAGCTATAGCTTGAATTCTTTGGGCCAATAATTAACCAGAATATAATGTGTTGTTAAGAAAGGACCTAACAGAGACACACAATAACCTCTAAATAAAAGCAGTTTCCCTTTTTTCCTTTCTGCTCTCCCCTAGAGAAGTTCACAGTTTTGTGGAAGCATTGGTCAAGATAGTCTAACTTATACTGAAGTAAAGAAAGATATCTCTAAAATCTCAGTCTCTTAAAGCAGCTAAAGTTTATTTTTTATTCACGATATATGTCCATCACTGTCTCTAAGGAGCTCTGATCTTTATAATTATTCATGGGCCCAGGCTGATAAAGCAGATATTATCTCAGATATTTACAGTTGCTTTACCGGGAAGGAATAGTTTGGAGGGTGTCATATCAGCAAACCAGATGGACCCACTAAGAAGTGACATACATCTCATCAGCTCACAACTCATTGGCCAGAACCAGTCACATGGCTCCACCCAATCAAAAGTGGCTTAGGAAGCCCAACTGTACCATATACTAGGAATGCAGAGAACTGGAAATACTTGGTAAGCTGCACTCAGAACTACCATAACAGAGGGATAAACTACAATTGTTTTGGACAATCTCAGCCTACCCTCAATCACTGAGAAATCTTGCTTCAAGCCAAGCAAAATTATTCTCATGCTTATTCTGATAAAGAAGAAAATCAAGAGATTTGGGAGATGATCACTGGAAAAGGTAGGAAAGGGAAGGAAAAGAGAGAAGAGAAAACATGAAACAAAAAAAGTCAGAGAAGAGAAAACAAAAAACAAGAGAAGTCAGAGAAGAGAAAACAAAAAAACAAGAAAAGTCAGAGAAGAGAAAACAAAAATCAAGAAAAATCAGGACAAAAACAGAAATGTAAAAATGAAAAAAATCAAAGAAAATTTAATTATTCAAGAATATTCATTATCAAAGAAAAGGTGTGCATAGCTATAACATTTTTAGAGGCTCTACCTTCTCTTATAAATTTCCAGACTTACTAGAATTCTCAACTCTTCTATTAACTGTTTTCTAATCAAACAGCAAATGTTTAACCATTTTCAAAGTGATATCACTGACATCATCTTGCTGAATAGTTAACATTCCTGTTTTATAAACATAAACTCAAATCCCTGAGAAGTTTAATGAGAAGCTACTCATAATGAATGATTTAGTGGTGAGGTGAGTCATGGGGTGGAGGACTTGCAGTAGGAGAAGGGAAAGGATGGAGAGTGAAAAGGCATAAAGAGGAGATTATGCGGTCCCAAAAAAATGACTCGAGAATGAGAAAGTCTTGATCTCCAGGTAGGTATTATAAAGTGGCAAAGGGGTTTTGGTTTGTGAGTCCTCTGGCCTCTTTTAGAGATGACTTCATGAAATTCTAGGTCATTTCAAAGGCATAACAATAATCAAAGCTAGTGGTCAAAGTGGTAAAGCAGAAATCAGATTTTTCCAGGATTTGTTCAGAATACAGGGTATAGGAGAGCAAATTGTGACAGAACCACCCGTGCCAGTGGCCTGCTGGGGCAGCCCAGGGAACCAAGGTGTTGAAGAAGGACTTCAACCTTTGGCCATGCACACTGCCAAGAGCAGCAGATGGCACTGATGGCACTTGATGGACATAGATGCCTGTTAGCATGGACAGCTGCCATAAAGAATAGCCCAGCAGTGTTCAGTGTCAGTCCCTAGATTCAGCTACTCTGGACAGGCCCAGGTAGCCCAGAAATCAAGAAAAAATATATATCATATTAGGTTCAATTTAGTTTGCCCGGTGCATAGAAGTTTCTTAATCCTCTGTTGTATGTTTTCTAAATGTGTATTTATTTTTGTATCTCCACTTTTCCTGAAAAGATTTCTGTATAATCCTCAAATATTTTGGGTTTGAAGTAAAATATTATTTTGAAGGTGAGATTTCTATTTTTATTTTTTGCTAGGAAGAAAAATCTTTCCTGGGAAGAAGTTTTTGGCAGCTGGTCCCTTGACATATATCTGAAGAGCAAATTATTGTACATAATCTTAAAAGGTGAAAAACTAATGATAATTCTATGCGTTCATTAATCTCATAGCACTGTTACTGTGTTTCCACAGAACCCGGGCTGAGAGGGTAGAAACGTGTTTCTGGGAGTCTCCTGCAGGGAAAGTCTCCATGAACATTTCCCCTTGAATTGTGTCACTAATTCAGCCCTGGGCAGAGCCCCGAAATGCTGGCATGTACATGGAAAGGGGTTCCTGTTCCACCTCTCCTCCTGACCCCATCCGTGCTATTTCTGCCTCAAGTTGGCAAAGCCAGTGCATGACTGTCAGAAAAAAATCACACTTTTTCCACCCACCTCGGGCACCACCCACAGGCCTGCCATATGCTGCTGGGTCCAGGAAAGGTTCCCTGCCTAGAACTGTGGAACACACATTCTCTGAAAATTCCATCATCAAATTTTCATGGAGAAAACCTACTTGGGGGGTTTTCCAAATTCTCTCCTCCCGGCACAAAGTATCAGAAAAAGAGCAGATGGGTGGCATTTAAAATGTCATAATTGCATTATGGCCAGTTTCCTCATAATCATGAGACATTAAAGAGCAGAAGAGAATGTTCTCTCAGCCCCAGTACTTTGTAATAATTTTATATAGGCCTGGGGCCCAAAGTAAAAGCACATAGTTAAATTGGTGCTAGATAATGTTTTTAGATAATAAAATCTCCTACTCAAAGAGCAGTCCTGGAGCCAGCAGGAAGAGAACCACCTGGGAGCATGTTAGAGATGTGGAATTTGGAGACCGAACCCAGATTTTCACAACCATGATCTATATTTTAATAACATCCCTAGGTGATTTATATACACGTAAATGTTTCAGAAGCTATGTTCTGAGACACATTTAAACCCTTTGGAATACATTGGACAATCGAAAGAAGAAAAGATAGGCTGGGTGAGGGTGATGGTATAAGTACTGTCACATCTCAGTGGCCCAGGTGAGGGTGAGAAAGCAAAGGCATGTCTTAGGCATATTTCCCAGTCATTCTCAGACTAGTCTTCTCCGTGTTGATGGCAATTAAATTTTCTCAAAACTTACTATTGTCAATCCCACTTAATCTATTATAAATAAATAGATGATTAGATAGATGATAGATAGATAGATGATAGATAAATAGATGATAGATAGATAATAGATAGATAGATAGATAGATAGATAGATAGATAGATAGATAGATAGATAGATAGATGATAAAATGTTTATATAGCACGTGCCAGGGAGAGTTTTAGGCACTTTACAAATATTAGCTCATGTAATCCTAATTGCAGGCCCATGAAACAGGTACTAGTATTATCTCCATCTTACTGAGGAGGACACTGAGACCTAGAGAAGTTAAATAATTTGTTCAAATCCCAACAATCAGGAAGGAGCCAAACCAGGGTTCAAACCATAGAAATCTGGTTAAGGCTGGGTCTTAAAAAATGATTTCGATTACTTGTCAAAGAGCAGGGAGAACTGAAACCTGAAATCCAGGCATTTCAAATTTACTTTTTATTTTTTTTGAAATTTAGTGTTATATATTTAAAACTTGAGCCACTTTTGTTTTCTATTTCATCGTATATTAGTGTTTGTTTTAACATAAAAGTTTTTTTGTGTCTAACTTTAACTGAATAAAATGGATATTTACAGCATGTAGAGTCACATAACAGGGTAGGTGATCACGGTCAGCAAACATAAATTTGTTCCCCAAGGACTAGTCACACCAGACTGCAGCCACATGGCTGGATACTAGTCTAATAATATATCACCCTGAAGGTCCCCCTAGGATGAGGTAAAGGCTGCCAAACCTCACTTACATTTGAAATCACAGGTCTTTACATTATTGAGCTAAGATAAATTGCAATTTGGTGGAACTATTTATAACTTAGAAAAACTTGTAAAAAACATTCTTGGTATTTTTTTTTTAATTATTAATTTATACCTCCAATATTCTTGTAAATTTTTCTTACCATGCAGTTTTCACTGAAAAAAAAATAAGTTGACACATTATGATGCCACCCATTTGGATAAAATTTTAATGATCATTAATCCAGTTTTTTTCAAATATTAAAATATTTTATCTAACCCTCAGATACTATAGAAGCAAAAAATAAATAATGACTATTATCAATAGTTTCAGAAGATCTCTTAATGGATATTTTTTCTTCTTTAATAGAAAAACATGCAATATTTTTCATGTTTTTAAAATAAATACAAGTATAATGAAATGGTTTGCCTTGCTAATAGCATATTCCACTTGTAAATACTAAGCAAACTGAATACATTAAAATGTCTCAGTCAATAATAGAAAAAAAAAATGATCAGGAAGGTACTAAAGTAAGAGCAAGACTGTTAAATAAATTCATTTCCGAAGTTTGAATCCTTTGGCCTTACAAATGTCAGAGAAAAATTAAAATCCCACCCATATGTGAAGTGTAGCTTGCACCAGGGAGAAGGTGATGGATGTCCAAGTAGGCTTGAGAACAAAAGTAAAAGTGAAATCACCTTCTTTCACCCAGGTAACTCGAAGCGACTTTAACCTGCTGGTTAAGAGCATGGGCTCAGGTCCAACCAAGTGGCAGTGTGACTGATTTTCCCACTTCCTAGTTCTGACTGCTTGGGGTTGTTTGGAGATTAAATAAGAAATGCTTATATTAAACACAACCATTCCCTATGGTAGGGGCCCAGCAAATGTTACTTATGTGTCTGTAATTTTCCCTGGATTTACAAAAAGGTACTCCCCATTTCCCAGCCACTCAGACATATAAGCTCAAAAAGATTTACTGATCTATAGTCATTAGTCTCACTGAGAAGCCAGTTTGACAAGGAAAGGCCTTTCTTAGTTTGTGCCAAATGACATGGGTTTCATACTTCTGTGAAGAGAGCATGTCAGGAACTTGGGCCACTGGTGAGGAATATTTAATTATTTTCCCCTTTATTAACCAACAGATATTAACTGTGCACCCACTCTGTTCATACCAGCTCGTTTGCAGAAGATACAAAGATTCATGACTTCTCATTTCTAAGACCCAAGTTTTGGGGAAGATAAAATACGTTTTAAAAAAATCTGTAATTTGGGACTTTCTATGCCAATTGCTAGAGGTGTATGTCTGTGAAAGTTCTAAAGAAGGTGAGATTTTAGTCAACAAGGCCAACAGGAACAGCTTCAAAGGGAGGCAGTATGGAGCGGGGCTGGGCTTCTCAATAAAGGAATCCAAACCTCGCACCACAGCTCTTCAGCCCTGACTCAGCTGGGCTTCTACCATCCTCCCTGAGCTGACACTGTTCCTGCCCTTTGCCCTTCTTTCTGTGCCTCATACCTACCAAGTTTGTTCCGCCAAGGGACATGTACACTCGCCATCATCCCTCCTAGAATGTTTTGCTTCAAGTTCTTGATGTGGCTAAGTGCTTGTAGTCAGGTCTCAGGCCAAGCATTTACTCAATTCAATTCCCCCTCCTCTTTACTAGTTGGCTTCCTCTGTTTCCTCGTAGTCTCTACTCATCACAATAATGTCTGGCTTGTGGAAGGATTTGTTTTGATATGGTTCCAGCTTTGGCTTGACATGATGCTCATTCTAGCCACAAGTTGTCGTAACAGTCTCTGTGCCTTGGCTTAAATTCTCAAACTAAGCCTTTATCTCTGACATTAGACTCCATGCTTCCCAGGCCCAGGCTCTCGCCATTACGTTGGGGCTGTGGTTGGATAGATTATAAAAAAGCCTGTGAGGAGGACAGGTAATAAATCTTGTCTGATACTTGTGTCTACTGAAGTATTTTTCTGACTTTATTACTAAATTAATATATTAATGCTATTAGTTTTAAAATGCATTCATTTGGGTTTTAAAATATTCAAATGTATCATCTAAAAATAATATTTTTTTTGTTTTGTTTGTGTTTTTTTA
Organism: Cynopterus sphinx; assembly: GCA_030015415.1. Lineage (NCBI taxonomy): Eukaryota > Metazoa > Chordata > Mammalia > Chiroptera > Pteropodidae > Cynopterus > Cynopterus sphinx. Next base: position 124,599,616 of record CM057382.1, read on the forward strand.
TGTGTTTCTTAACCAACCAACTGTAGGACAAATAATACTCAGCTCCTGAACTTGTTGTGATGCTTAAATTAGTTAATACATGCAAAGCACTTAGGACAGTACTTAGCACAAAGCCAACACTCAATAAATACTGATAATTTTTGTTATTATTATTTATAATTTTCAAGGCATGGCTTTTTGTAGGACTTTAAAATTTGGAATAAGATGTGTGAAGTTGGTAGGGTAAGTTTACTGGATAGGAGAAGTTATCAGAAATGGGAAAATACAAAACATAATAAAAGTTTCTATATTAAATTATAAGCCAGGTGATTTTGTTAGATACACTGAAAGAACATTAAATTTTTAAAACTGGTTTTACATGTTTCCAATGACTAATATTTCTCGGGAAAATATCTGCTTCCTTTTCTATCTCCATTTGACAATTATGATCGACATTCTCTTAGGAGCTATCACTTGCCAGGCTTTGACTCACTTGATTCACGTGGTAGATGTCTTATGTCAAATTTCCTCAGAAGTAGACTCTCAGATAAGGGTATGAATGTAAATAATTTCAATTTATTTGAGAGATTCCAGGAAGCACCAGTAGAAGAATGGGAGAGTGAGGTAGGGAAGAAAGGAAGCTAATAAAAGGAGTTATTGTGCAGAGTTATTACTCTGGGCAAAGAGGCTCATTCCCACTAGAAACTCTGGAAGCCGGTGTAGAACATACACCAAAGACACTTCATCAGAGGGACAAGGTTGCTACTCCTGAGCTGTGTTACCTCCTGGGTCCTTCCAACCTGTATATCAGATATGCAGGTATACTCCAATCACCAGAGAAAGCCCAAGGCCAAAAGTTGACCATGCAGGAAGTGCTCAGGTGTATGTTCTACATAAATAATGCAGAGAAGATATGGATAGGAAAATGATAGCATAGTAGGGATTCAAAGATGGTTTCTTTTTTCATGACACTCCTATCTTTGTAGAGAAATTAAAAAGACAAAAAAGTACCTAATTGCACATGACATGCTTTTTTTTGACAGAGTACTTAAGAAATTGCCTAGACACTTTTATAAGCTTATAATGAAAAGTGAACCATAAAAAAATAGCTATTTGAATAGTTTACTGAGAGTCTGTAGGCTAAGATTATATAAAATTATTAAAATAAAACTAAACTTATTGCAAATTATTAACCATTGCTAATATTAGCTATCTCTTATGGTTGTTTTGATGGTTAAGTTAAAGAAGATACAAAATACTTAAAACAGTGCTTAACACATGTAATCGTTCTATATGTACTTATAAAATATGTTATATATATATTCATAGTTAAAATAATAAAATAGTAAAAATAAAACAAACTAAGCATGGTAAATTGTATGATTATTAAAAAACATTTGCTGACTTTTGATAATAGGAGGACTGTGTTTCAGGCTTGACCGCATGGTTGTTTGGTTCAGTGAGGTGTGAATAGAACTAACATGAAACACTTTCTAAAAAAGGTTTCTGAAGCATCATTTGGTCTGCTGCAGCACTTTTCTCTCTACTGTAAGGCCAGAACATCCCAGACCAATAATTCTCTCTCATTCTAGGTCTCAAAATTAAGACAAAATAGGGCATCAAGCTGACCCATGATGGTCATGTAATGTGAACGAGAGGTGATTTTGTTATTGAAAGCTGTTATGATTTAGGGGCTGTTGATTTCAGAGTAAGAGCAATAGTGAGAGAGAAATTATAAGGATTGGCTCATGTGATTATGGAAAATCCAAAAATTCAGTTTGGACTGGCAAGCTGGAAACCCAAGAGAGTAAATGGTACAGATGAAATATGAAGATGGTCTATTAAAGAGTTCCTTCTTGTTCAGGGTGGCTAGTCTTTTTGTGCTATTTATGCCTTCAACTGATTAGATGAGGCCCACCCATGTTATAAAGAGCAATATGCTTTACTGAAAGTTCACCAATTTAAACGTTAATCTCATTCAAAATCACCCTTCAAGCTGACACATAAAATTAACCACCACAGCTATAAAAGCCACATCCTTCAATAAGTAGTGGCAAGTTGATAAGATGGAAGAAAGAAAAAGTAATACGAGTGGTCATGGTCAAGCCAAGCAGCATTCCCACCGTAAATAAATAAATAATTTTAATGTAACTTAGATGTTTTTTATAATTGGATTTCCACATTTAAAAAATATATGATAGCGAAAAGAAAAAAAACCAAAAACAAAATTTTAAGACTTTATTAATGAAATTTAGTGCTATTCCTAAATTTTGTCTGTCCACACATTTAATAATGCTAATTTTGTCCATCAATTAACAAAACTTCAAATTTTCAAATTCCTTCTATTACAAGTAGTCCTTGCTTTTCACACTACTGTGTTAAATAAAATTGTGCATTTCAGAGTTGGGCAAAGTAAGGACACAGTTCCAACTGTACAGGTTTCAATTAACACAGTGACATGCATAGCAAGGACTGCCTGCATGTACTTGACAGTGAGAGCTACAAATGTAAACTGAAACAGGTATACACATTAGCAGTTTCAATACCACAAATAGCAATGTTATAAGCAAAGTGAGCTTTGAACATTTGAAATCGCTCTTGGTAAATTTCCAAACAAAACAAAGAACAATCTTTTCTTGGTTTTTATGGTGTTTGCATTTCTAGAAAATTTGATATGTATTCAAAGGTATAAAAAATACTTTGTTTATATGTATATTCCTAGATCTTTGTCTGCTAAACGTCAAGAGAAAACTCTTTCTCTATACTGTGATAAACAAAAATCTCCCACGAATTTTTTAAATGCTTCAAACGGAATCACCATGTGCAGCCTTAAAAACTTACCATAAAAACACCCACTGAAAGTTCTACTACAACTAAATTTCAGAAACGTAATGCTCCTATATAATGATTGGACAAAATAAGCACCCTTAAGGTTAAGAAACTGACATTTACCCTTCAGGTTAAAATTGCTCATATGATCTTACTTAATTAGCAATTCAGAATTACTTCAAGAAATACTTTCTTGGTTCCTCATATATAGTAGATGCTAAGTAAACTTGATTTAAATTTAGCACAGGTATATTTAGTTTGGTTAAAAAATATTGTTGAGATTGTTGGTTATAGTGATTCCTAAAGCTGACTTTAGTAAAATTAGAAATAATTTTCTCAAAAGCCACAGATTTTTCCTTAATTTCTTTTATTACTATTAGTTTTCTCACTGATGTTTTACATAAGAATCAGTAACCCCTGTAAATCCCATTTCCAAGGTAATAGGAAAAGGAAAAGCAGAAGAATCAACTGCCCTTAAAATAAACCAACCCAAGGACAGATAGTAGGTTAAAATGATGTCCCTGAAATTATGCATTAAGTGCACCCCGTGATTCAGCTCACGGACAAAAGCTATGCTGCTGTTGTTTTATTTTACTTTAAAATTTTGTTTGTAAACTAAACTTCTATAACACATTGCCAAGTCAGTTTATTTGTGATCAGTGTAAATGTTTTGATAACCCACTAAAATGACAATTTACTACTTCAGTTATCCTTTTGATAATATCATTCATTTGAGATCATTCAATTAGTAAACACAGTGGGGTCCTTGATTATGAGACACTGTCACTATTTCTAGAAAAATAAAATAAAATAAAAGAATGTGCTTCTCAATGATTGTTTATCACTTGATAATTACAGAGCCCTTGCAGCTATTCTCTATATTTCAAGAACTCCTATTTTTTCTCAGGATCCAGCAGTTCTTTGTTTTAATTTATTTTCCTCTTAAATACCTCCTGCTATTTAAGCAATAATTCCTTCTAAATCAATTGTTAGCAGCAGTTAATGACTGGTTGGTTAATTAATAGCTCAAAGCAAAGCTGAGGGTGTTCCCTGTTCTAACAAACCACCAGACTCTAACTGAGGTATTATTGCTAGTGTACACTGTAATCACTTGTTCCTCATAGCCTCACTGCCATGTATTATTTTAACTAAAAAGGATGAGTTGAATGCGAAATAGAGGACACAATTATAAAATCAATTATGTAATATACACATTTTTAAATTATTTGCATGTCCAGATTGATCCTTATTTCCACAGAATGTGCCAAAGGCAGGGGATGAAATTTCAGCTTGCTTGGGTTAGAAAGCTCATTTAACCATAGTGCTTTTCTCTCTTCAACCTCCAGGGCTTCAAGCCTGATGTAGCTGCAATAGCTTCATAGCATTTTAAATCTTTTTTGTTCCAAAATTGTACTCTTATGTACTGTTCTCACTGACAGTGAAAGGAGAAAAACTGTGCTGCACATTTTCTGCCTGATAAACATATGCTTTACTTTGCAATGCCAGATATGCCTTTTGTATAGCTAATAGAGAGGATATGTGCTTAATAATTAATGTAAGAAACTGAACATCAAGAGTCTTCAGTTCTTTTCCTAACAGTTTTTGCCTTGTTCTATGTGATGGCTGGGAAGTAATTTAACAAGTTTCTGCTTATTGTGCTAATGCTTCTAACAATCAACCTAAATTAAAGAGAAAGCACATATTCAAGACCAGAAAAGAGTCTAGAGATGTGATAATGCCATATAGTTTTGCCTTTTCTAGAAATATATTTACAAACAGGTTACACGAAACAAAATATCAGGCAGTTACTTTGTGATTTACTAAAGTAATTCTTTCATTTTTTTCTGCCCTCCTTTTAACATCAATTCCTTGAGATGGTATTGGCTAGATAGTTTTTATTATGTCATCCAGTCTTCTCTGTGTATTTACAAGACATTGAGATACCAAGAATAATACTGTGGAGGGTTAGGATATGAATCATTCTATTCAATGATTTCAATGCCGTAGACTATTGTTGGATGAAAAGGGATATTACTACAGAATCATAAATCTCAAACCTCAATTTCAAGAGTTTGCTTACAACACAGTGACTTGGGCTTTTATAGATGACAATGGAGGAGTAAAGTTGATGGAGACAGAAGCAAGAAGAAAAAGAACTATTTATGGATTAAAAAAACAGCAACAACACTCTGAAGGGAAAAAGACATGGAAGGTACATAAACATTAGATGATAAAAAAGTGAATATAAAAGATATTTTCAAATGCACAGCCAGTAAATGTCATGTGGTGTACTTAACACTTGTGAGAACCGAGAACAATGCTTTTGGCTGAGTCACAAGGGAAATAAGAGCCAGAACTCATGTCCCTTGATCTCTGACAGGATTTCAAGCTTTGTTTGCAGGCTGTTGCCTTGGCTGTTACTAAAGGTTACTCGTTGGAGCTCCATTCTATCTATATTTTATTATTTTTATGATTTCTAAAAAATATTCACTGGAATTGTCTCAGATTGCCAGAATAAGCAAAACATACCCATTAAAATAATAAATTTCCTACAAGCTCCTGGTCTACAGAGATGATTAACAACACAAAAGATTTAAATATTTCAGAAATAACTTTTCGGCTAAACTAAGTTCCCCAGTGGGTTGCCCACTCATGATTACCTGTAATGGTCTAAGCTTTGAAATATGATATTCTTATCAGAAATATAATAGACATTCTTTGTTCTGAATCAATTTAAACAACCATCTCAGGTTTAAGGAAACAGATTTATTCAAATTTCGTTGGGGGTTTATTTTCTTAACTGCATCATTACTGTTATTATTAATGGAAAAATAATGACTTCTATTTGCTGGATATCTAGTTTATGCTAAGTGCTGGACCTTATTTCATTTAATCCTGACAATAAATCTACCTGGTTAGTGTTATACCATATATTTTACTGTGCAAACTGAAGACATTATGGTACAGAGATGTTAACTAACTTGGCCAACTTCAGATAGCTAGCAGTTAGCAGAGCCATGGTTCAAACACAGGCCTGCCTGACTCCAACACTCTGTTGTATCCAATACATAGTGGTGCTGATCTTCGAATTCCACATTGATCTCTAAATCAGCGTGTGTTCATTCTGACCATGACACAATCATCCTTTCCACCTCTCAAGTTCCATTCTTGTACCACATTTGCTTTATTTCTTCCTAAAATGTATTTTCAACCATAGAATTATCTGCAGGAAAAAAAATGCAAAGTCATTCTTGCTTCTGTAATCTCATGATTAAAATGATGTGGCTGACCCTGAAACAGAATTCCTTACCTCAAAGCTCTTTTCATGGCTGAATGGAAACCATAAAAAGCAAAATTGTGCATGCTCAGGTCAAGGACGCAAGTGCCACGGGAGCACTGAGGACTTATTTTACTATGTTCAACAGGATTTACTGAGAATTAACTACAGGCAAATAGGCCTTACAGCTGCCTTGCAGAAGTCCTCAGTCTAGTATAGTTCACTGAAGAAAGCATGAACAGTCGTAAGTGAACACAGTGCAATAATGAGAGAGTCAACAGTAGCCTTTGGGACTTATAAATGATCTTGGTAGTAATTATAGCTGTGGGTCTGGAATCAACTGTATTACCTCCACATCTGTCAAAACGGGGGGAACAAAACTCTATGAATCTCCTACTAATTTTGAATGCAGAGTTTCTTTATTAAATTGCTTTTGTTTTGGGTCTACCACCTAAACTTCTCTGCTTTAAGGCAGGCTGCTGTATAGGCCTCTCACAACTATTAGTTATAGATCGAAAAGCTAAGCATAATCTATGATCCTATGAGTGTAGAACCACCTTAGGCTAGATGACAAAAATATTTCGGTTGGGCAATGTTTACTTTATATAAGGATGTAAGACAAAATGAGCCACACATGGTAAATTTATTTCTCACATATAACAGAATGAACATCTTTGGCTTTTAAACCACACTGATTATTCACACAATTTGGCAAATATTCAAAATACAATACTGTGGCAGTGGAAACTAATGCAGTAATAATAATTTTCACACATTTTCATTCTATGTGGATTGTTCTTCAAATTCCCTTTCTAAGTGTTTACAATTCATTAGGAAAAGTTTAATCTTCATTAAACTGTATTCAAAGCAGTATGTTTCTAGTCCCTCATATTATATCATTGGTGGATAATAATCCAAGAAGGTGCTGTTGAAACGTAAAGAAAGTAAATTGAGAACAACATTTGGTTTTGCAAATATCCAATTAGCAAAAGAGGAACCTCAGATCATGGCCCAGCTTGAGAAAAGTAATTGTGAAGTCAGGCCTCCACTGGAAAAAATATCACCTTGGGAGGAGCTTCTAATTGGAGTAATGGGTTGTTTAACCTAAGTGTGAGTTTTGAAGAAAGTTTAAAGAAGAGATATAATTAAGACAAGCCATCAAGCAGAGAAAATGCAATGTTTTGTGAAGTCTACATTTATATTTGACTACCAGTGAGTGCTCCAATGAGTGTGGGAAGAAAATGGAAGAGGCAAAGCTCAGGGTAAATCGTGTCATAAATGCCAGTCCACGCATTCAGTCTAGCTCCATAATTATCTGAGAACATTAGAGCTACCTCCTCTTTTTTGTGCATAAGCACAGAAAGAAACTAGTCACTTTATCCACAAACATAGATATCCAAGTTTGTCCTCAAAAAAGGAAAAAAAAAAAACCTGGCAAATATTCTCAAGGAAATCTTCATAATTTACAGTAATATGGATTTCACTCTGATAATTTTTTTGCTCTAAGACTTGCCTTTCATAATGACAGTTGTTCAAAGGTTATATGGTTATAGCCAACAGAATATACTCTACTGAGAGAAATGGTAGATTCAAGAGTTCAGATACGTTTAAATATGTCCAGGGTAAAGATGGTTTGTGTTAGCTTAATCTCCAGTCTTTTTCTGTCACTTTTGATTCATTAGATGTGGAGAGAAAAGAGGTTACTTGAAATGATATGGCTGGGTAGCCACACTCTGTTTTTCTCTGTTGTCTTGAGGATGGCTCACGATGAGAACCTCAGTATGGGCCTATCCTGTCTTTTATCGACCCTGGGACAAGAATACAGAGGCCAAATTATTTAAAACATACAAATAAACATTTTTAGAAACACACTTATCAAGTAAAATGTATTCTATCTGCCTACGTAGGCAAACATCCTTCAAAATCCCCTGAAACACCAGATTGGAGTTTTGAATTCTGACAAGTCTTAAGAGTTGCATGCTGGGAAGGAAACAGGCTTAAGATTTGTGTCCTGGGCTGTGATTCTTGTGGAAAATTCTCTTCTAGACCTGCTCAGATTTTCCAACGTTACTCCAAAGATGTGCAAATGAAAACTAAGCAGAATATAGTCTGATTCAGAAAGACTGGAAATGTATATATATTTTAGAAAGACAGCCATCAGAATAGTTTCAGCGTTAATGAGCATAAGTTTTATGTGTTTGAAAGCACGGTTATAAAATTCAGTTTATGACTGAAAGTAACCAGATGAATGAGAACTAACTAGACTTAAACAAGGGTTGAGCTAATGGCAAGCATAACAGAAAGATGATGTCTTGGCTCTCACGCGTCGTATCACTGCCATGTGCAAGTACTGATTACATTTGATGGCACTGTCACAGCTTAGTATGGCTGATTGAAAGCCTTTTTTTTTCTTAAATAGCTTTCTGTATAATAAATTAAGAACCTAAGTTTTTTGTTAATTGGATTTTTAAAATATTTTGTATTACTTTCACTCATTTATTGCTTAACTCATTCTATCACCAGGTATTCTTCCAGGTACGAGATCTACAGAGATAAAAAATAAATAAACTCTTACCAAGTCAAGGAACTTTTGATATGATCTGGTTTACCCTAGGTTAAATATTTACATTTGATAATATTATTTGAGTGCTTTGAGTAATGTCTCAGCCTTTTCTCAAGAAAAACTCGAGAGCATTTTGCAGGGACTTTATGTAAGGCACAGCTCGAAGAATTTAGCTTTATCTGTAAGTGAGCAACATTCTCAAGGAGGCCAGCAGCTGCACTTGGGTACCTCTAATGTTGTCATGAATTATTAAGCCTACCTTTTTCCTTTGTGTAACTAATTTGTATTGAGTGCTCACTATGAGCAATTCTCATTTTCTAGTTTATTATCTCACTGATTTTCCCTATAAAAACACCAAGTTCTTCATAGCGTAACCTCTGAGATTAGCCACTCTGAGACTGCAAACTCATAGCTTTTTAAATATTACTTCCTAGCTAGAAAAGGGTCCAATTCTATGTTCTGTGAAGTATGTAACTCCATGTTGGTGCTCAATAAATGTTAAATACCAATAATAACTATGGTGGTAATCGGAACTCCTTTTGATGTAAACTAGTTTGTCTCAACCTTGTTTTTTACCCTGTGTCTCCTAGTAATTGTCTGGCATTTTCCCTGTTGTTCTTGTCTTTTTTAATTATATCCTACTGACATGACTCTTAAAGCATCTTAAAGCAAATGGAAGAAAGGCTTAATGCTTTCTACACAAAAGGAGCAGCAGGAAGCAGGTGCCTAGCAGTCAGAACAATAAACTCAATAGAAACAGGCAGGGTCTTGCTTTTATTCTTATAAATGCAAAAGGAGAGACTGGGGGAGAGGGAAAGTGAACAAGGAAAAAAAGAAGAAGTAGCTTGCCTAAGTTTACTGATGTGGGTAAACAATTTTTCTTGGTCTTTTGTTTGTTTTTACATTTTAGTTATATTGGGGAGGGTTGGTGCATTATAGCAATTCACAGCTTCAGCATAAGGTATTTGCTTAGGATTAAAGAAGGGGTAAGAACGATGTGCATATAAATGTCATTTATTGACAGGAGCAGAGCTTCTATTTCATATAAACCATATATTTGTGTCCCAGCGTAGAAATACAAAGTTGACCATTTCGATACTTAGAGTTCATGTTGCTGATTTTAAAATCAGGTGTTTTCAGGGACCTAATATGCCTTCCCCACAGCACCCAGGATTTCAGGTCAGGTTAACCTAAAGAACACTGAGATTATGATAACTATTGAAGGACCAAGATTGTTTTAATCTGGTGGGTACTAGCAATAGCTTGGGGATATGATAGCCTATCATTTGGACTACTTGGATTACAAAAGAGTTGCTATAGCCTTAAGGGGAAATATGAAAATAAGGAACATGCTTCGATGCCTGATATGTTCATTATTCCTTATGCTGCTTCCTATGATCATAATGTTAACCTCGTTCACACATTTTAAACCATATTTCTTATGTCTCTGTTATATATAAGGAACCTATCAATGAACGATCACGGTCCTTGCTTTAAAGAAGCATATCATCCAGTGGGAAAAAGATATTTTATAACTTACAAAAAATAATTATTAACTTACAAGTATAGGAAAATACAATTGGAAAAGTTCTTCATGGAAAAAAAAAAACATATGGGTGCCATGTAAGTATACAGCAGAAGGAATTCATCTTTTTGGTGAAGAGTGATCTTAATAACATGAGGGAAAACAGGGATATAATTTAAAACTACTGCAGTAGTCCATGAAAAGATAATGTTGATTTGGGGTGGGGTTGTGACAATGCAGGTGGACAGGAGTGGATGCAGGTGATACCTATTTCAAAATCTGAATCCATAAGACTTTGTAATTGGGTAAGGAAGAATGAAGAAAGAGAAAAAAGATAGCAAGGATGACTCAGTGAATAACAATGCCATTTACTGAGATAAGGAGCAACGATGAGGGACAGTGTGTGGAGGGGGAGTAGGCAAGAATGAGAAATTCAATTTTGGGCATGTTAACATAGAGAGTGTTTATATGTGTCCTAAAAATAGAAATTAAACTATGTAAATAAGAAGGTTTTTTTTTCTCCCTTCAAAAAGCTTTTTAAACAATGTTCTCCACTATTATTGAGAAGACCAAGGAGAGTTTAGAGGATAATGTCACTGGGAGCTCCTCAAAACTTCACATAGCTCTCTGCATTTCGACAAGTTTCTATACATTGAATCCTACCTTCTAAAATTAAAATTTTAAGAAAAAAGTATTTTCCAAGTTCCTTACAGTTAGGGTGCAGACATGTGCCTCAAATTCCACCAATCAGATGTTCCTGCCGAGACTTTGATTTGGAAGTGAGCTACTAAAAAGCAAGAAGCCAGACGTCCATTTCTCTGGTGTACTGGCATTGTTTTGGAGTTGGTAGTGGCAGAAACAATTATTATCAGGCCTGTTAGAAGTAATATTCTATTGTTGTTCTTGCAAGCTTAAGTCCTGTTTCTCCTGATCTCTTGATGATTCTCTGAGCTGTGTAATATTCTCTTCTTACTCCCATTCTATTTAAAATAGCAAGTTATCATCTTCCACTAAAACAACTCAGTCTCATCAATACATAGTGACCATTAATATAGTAATATGTTGATATAACATTTCTACTTATATGTTATTATATGTAGAACAACATATCTACTTCACGGTGTAAAAATGTCACACAGAGAGGGTTTTAAGAAAATTTTAACTTAATAATTAAGTCCATAGGTTGTAAAATAATGCCACAAAAAAGGAAATAAACTTCAAAAACTGCCAGAAATCAAAATAGAGATTAATCCTAAAAAGTCTATTTATAATCAGTATCTAGGAGACAGAACAAAAAATGGAAAGAAAATCAATGTATATAATCCTAAGTCACAAGATAGAAAATTGTTGCATAACAGGAATGCTCACACTAGGCTTTTAATTTTCAATTTACACTAAACCCAGAAAATGACTGCCACAGTAACGCCCATTATGTGAAGTGTGTGAGGGGAATTTGATGTTTTGAAGTTGATATGCATAAATTAACACATTTTCTAATAGGCATGCCTATCTAAAAACAGGAACTCAGCCTTGTTCAAATTGCAATAAAAAATTAAAAATTAGAGCTTTCAAAAGTCTAGCTCTTCTCGTTCCATCTAATTCTTCCCGGCTACTCATAATATTTATGTAGCCACCTGAATTCCACTCAAACACGACATGTCAGTCTAGCCAAATCTGAGGAAATTTCATTAAGCCAGAAAGTTGGTTGGAAATAATATGTTACTGTCTTAAATCCAGATGCAGACTGTCTTAAGGAGAACTAATATTTATTTAATGCTGTGTATGTGCCAGGTTCTCCATTAGGTATTTTTCTCACAATATCCTGTAGACAAAGATCACGACATTTAAGAAAAGTTGACATCACACAACTAGTAAAGAGACAAATCTGAGATTCAAAGTACCTCGTTCAGAGCTTGGCTCTCTCCATTGTATCTTACCATTTCTATCAAAAAGTGGAAGTGTGGAATGGCAGTCTCTTACACCTGCTAACAATGGGCTTTTGACCAGGTCTTGCCCACCCAAGATTGCCCTCTTCCTCTGAAAGTTTGATGCTCCAGAAAACCCCAGATCCATGATTTATTTTTTTCCAGCTGTGACTTACCCCTTATCTCTTATTCCTACCAGAATTAAATCATGTTTTCCAACTTTCTGATTGCTCTCAGAATGATTCTTCTGAACTGATTCAAGTTCTCTACCCAACATTCCAAGTATGTCCTGTTTGTATCTCTGATGTTATGTTTCCCATATAGTCCATTCAAACTAGACCCACTTACAACTGTCATACACCTTGAATTGGATTTTTAACACTTTCTTGAATCTATTTAAATCTAGAGAAGCAGAGAGAGAGAGAGCGTTATTGATTTGACCTTGATTTTTTTCATTTACCTCCAACAAATTGCTTTTACTTGGGCTCTGGACCAAGTGCTGCCAGAATGTCAAACCAATGTGGCTGGCACTCCTCTTAATTCTATTCTAGAAACAGTTATCCAAAAGAAAAATATACTGCAGGAAGGAATCTTCAATGCAATGATAGTATCATCAACAACAATAAAAAAAAAATTACATTATTTTACTGATTACAAAGCACTTCCACATTCATTGTGGAAATGAATACATGTATTATCCTATAATAGGATAGTGAATGCATGTATTATCCTTTACTGACATAAAAGTAAAATAGAGATCCTAAATATTAAATGATTTACCCAATGTCATAGAGTTAATTAATAAAGCTGGGTCTCAAACCTATGCTTTTTTATTTCAAACTTCATCTTTCTGGGACATAACAATCTTCACAACAATTATAATAAGCCATCCAGTAAAATTCACTGAAATATATTAATGAAATACATAAATTAACTTTAATGAGTTTTTAAAATTGGAAATAAAGAACACAAAAAAATTTTACCTTAGGAAAAAAATTATTAATTCTTTGAAGTGCAAGTCAATAATCTCTCTTTCTGAAAAGTTCTAGTGTCTCTTGACAGTTTGAGGACTATCTAAATTGGTAATTATATGTGATTAAAACTAAATTATTGACAGACATAGGGGACTAAAAATCTTTACACAAACAAGCGTAGGTCCAGCACATCCTATTTCATGAACGTGTAATACTTTATTCCTTTATTTCTTCAGTGCTATAAATTACATTCCTGAAGAAGCTTGTAGTAGAAAATATAGCTTACATTTAAGGCTATAAACTAGAATTAAATGGGTGGTTATGAAAATAGCTGTTAATAGAATTTAGAGAAAGGAGGAGATTGCTATGATCTGAAGCAGGGGTCAGCAAACTCTTACCCATGGGCCCCATCTGGCCCACTACCTGTTTTTGTAAATAAAATTTTATTGGAACACAGCCACACTTAGTCATTTATATATTTTATATGCATTCTTTTGTGCTAGATGGACAGAGTTGAGTAGGTGCAACAAAGACTTGTTTAGGCACGCAAAGCCTGACGTATATACTATTTGGTTCCTTTCAGATTAGACAACTTAATCTGAAAGTCATTGCAGATGGTTTTATGGTGGTAAAAGTGGAGCTGTGTCGAGGTTATTGGGAAGAAAGTGGAAAAGAGTAAAAGGAGAAAATTCAGTCAGAGAATCTAGAAACAGCAGAGGCATATCCATCAGATATGTCTGGGAATTGTCAAGGGGTAGAAAAAAAATGTGGCTTGGCTAGAGGGCTGATGCTGAGAACTGAAGAAATGTAAATTTGAAAGTCTGACACCATTTGGGGGCCCGTTATGCCAGGCCAATTTATTTAAAAATTTTCCTGAAGAACCTTATTGGCAATCCACTGAAGATATAACCCCAGTAAATCCTAGTGCCCTCTTAGCCCAAATGATTTCTATGATTTCTATTGTTCCCACGTGGTGTTATTTCTATCAGTGCAGTTTGTTGCCACTTAAGTTTATGATTGAAATGTTCTTTTTTTTTTTTTATTAAAAAATTGGTGAAAACAATGATGGATGTGTTTACCATCCTAGATGAACAATTTCCTGAAATCTAAGTTAAACTTTCTTTCTGAGAGGTTGAAGGAGTAGAAACTAAACAAGGAAAGACAAAAATCTTTTTAGTGGGTAGGGGAAATGGAGGAAAGCTAAGAACTTTCACATGGGAATAATTTTTGTACCACTAAAATTATTGAGTAAGTAGGAAAATTGTAACAGCAGAACTTTATAAATATTAATTTGATAGCATTCAAAACATATTGGGGAAAAGGAGATGTAAATAAACTAGTCAGAAAGGTTTTGTAATAATCAATGCATGAGATGAACTACTCAGTTATATTATCTTTAGAAATTTAAAAAAAGATATTACTTAAATTGAGAAAGTTTTTTATTTAGCTGCCACACTTAAATCAGGAAGTAGATGACAATTAAACAAATGTTTCCAAAAGAATATTGAATATTTTGTTTCACAAAATAGTTTATTTCCCTCAATCTCTGCAACACACACCCAGAGAGACTGAAGCATGCAAAACTAGATAAACTAGTACGGTTGCTAGAAATCTAGTGCATTGAAATTATTCAAAAGGAAATTGTTAGTAAATTTTCCCAAAATACAGGCATTATGAACAATGGTTTATCTGTCTGTCACAGAATAAATGTTAAAGTTTAAATTCCCATCTGACACTTGTTAACTATGTAATCTTCAACAAATTCCTTTAAATGTTTTCCATCTTGAAAATGAAAACAATACTAATGATATTTACCCCAAAGGGCTATAGAGAGAATAATTATTTCAGATATTTGTACTTGGTATGCGTTGATTGTATTTCAAAATAAGAGTATACTAGATCCACAAATTAAGATGCTATCACTTAAAATCATCTTCAAATGAAAGGTCTCCGATGTTCCCCTTTCTTCTTGGCTAAATAATGTTTTTGTTGCCCGAGAAAGAAACCTATAATTTGGCTCCCCATAAAATTTCCTTGGTCTCGAGGCGATACTGAGGCTATAACACTTAAGCATTCAGCATATTAGGAAGTTGAGTATCTAAATAGGGTGCTTTGAAAGAATTTTGATTACATTGTATACTCCCATCTTATTGCCTTGGTGTAAAATAATTATACTCTTTTAAACATAAGGTTTCCATGAACCAACCCAGAAGCTGTGCAGTCTTTAGGCAGACAGAGCTCGATGTTATGAAATCTGGTTTTATCTTTTTCTCTTAATAACAAAAGCAGTAGTTAAAATAAGAAATTCAAATCGCATGCAGTAGCTAGTAATGCAGCATAGAATGGAGGAAAGTAGTCAGACTCTACAAAATCCACTTAAAGAAGTGAGGCATTTTATCTGAAAACAAAAAGTAGTAGCTTTTTATACTTGCGTTCTTGAAAAGAAAATTTGGTACTCTTCGACTGGCATGTGAAGGGAGAATGTACATATCAGCCATTCAAGACTCTTTCCAATGAAGATGTATTTTAACAAATTAATCCTTTTTAAAACTATATCTGCATTTTGTCCTGAAAGGAAATGTTGGCCATGCTCCCTTGATTGGTGAGGAACATTTTTTGAATCGACCTTCTGTTCATGTTGGTTTCTCTGTACCGTTCCTCAGCCTGGCTAAGTGTCTTGATACTTCCACATTTAATAAGCCATCAGTAGCTTCCTATCCATCACTTCAATTGTGTAAGAAAGGACCATAAAATTGAAAATTTAAACCAAAATGAAAGGAAAATTGTGATCTGTGTTGGTCCTTTCCTGGACTTTCCATTTCTCCCCTAGCCCTTTACTGAATTTGCCCGAGAGGCCTCCAGTTGAAACTGGTCATTTAATTGACCCTTTCTCACTAAAATCATGTCAAATCCTGTTCTCTGATTTTACTTATTTTCATGCCGTTCAGTTTACTGGAGTAGATTTTCTTTAAAGATTTGTCTTGACTAAGACTGCATGACCAAAAGATCTATTACTTTCTGCATCTTCCTGTTTCAGCTTGCATTTCAAGAGAATCCTCATGTTCTGTCTGTAGCCCACACACTGATAGAGAAACTACATTTTTTTTCTACTCCCCAAAGTTTGCATAATTGCAAGGTCTGTGTGTGGGAGCTGTGTAACTGTGCTGCCACAGGATGAAAAGCACAGGCAATTTTTGTAATTTTGCTACCAGTTAGAAGCACAGCACTGAAAACTGCAGAAACAGGACCTCGAAGGGTATGTACAACAGAGGTTACAGATTCAAATGCATTTGGAGTCTGCTCATACGACAACTGCATATTGGGTCCTCTGGTGAGTTGACGTCAGCCACTGTGCTATCCAAGCAAAACCTGTAAATGAGCCAGATTCCACCTCGAGAGCACATCAGTTTGATGATTTATAACTGGTCAAACTGCTCTCCTCCTCCTCATTTAACCCTCACAAGCATATACTCTCTTCATTACTTCTTAAATAACGAAGTACTGAAATTACATGATGGCTAAGAAAGTTCTTTCTGTCTTTCACATCAACTATCCAATCTAAGGAAGGTTTTTGCAGGTTTTATTTTTTCCTGAAACACATCTCAGATATAACCATTTCAGTTTTAAAGACGTAGTTGCAGTGAAGATGGTAGTCACTCTACATTTGGTCTGCTACAGAAACATCCTAACTGATATCTCTACTTGCATCATTCTATCCTGTATGCAACCGCAGAAACCATGTTCCTTAAATATATTGTGATAATATTGTTTCTCTGCCTAAAAACATACAGGAGGCTTCAGTCTTTATGCTAATTCTAAATTCTTACTGACAAGAAAGCTTATTAACACATCCATTTTCAATCATGCTTCCTCATCTCTTATTCTCACTTGAACTTATCTTTTGTGTCAAGCAAACTTGCTTATTACCTCAGCCACTAAGTCCAGTTTCTGAATTTTGACACCAATTTGCCTTTCTCTGTTTTCCCAAGAATGTGTTTCTCATTCCTTTTTAATAATACCATGCCCTTGGCTCCTTGAGCACACCAATCAAAACTCTAGATTTCAAAGAAAAAATCACAGTCAAATCTTGAAGATTAAGGTTATATCAGTCATGCGAGCATCATCTCAGCCTTTCTAGACATACAGAGAGTTTAATGTCTCATGGTTTTGCACATAATTACAAGGATTATACAACTACAAATAAGGGATCGTAGATAAATATGCAGGAATTGGAATCAGATCAAGTTCCTATTTTTACTCCTTATTAGCTGTGTGGTCCCATGCTACTTATCCCACTTATCTTTCATTTCATCATTAGTAAAATAAGAAAAGCATCATGAGATTCATTCATTCAACAAATATTTATTGAATATATACTCCATGGAAGGACCTGTTTTTGGTACTAATGATACAACAGTCAAAATAAAAGACAAAAACCCCTACCCCAAGGAGCTTATGGTCTAGTGGACTATGAGAAGAATAAATGAGGTAATATCTTAAAATACAGTTTCTCACACAGTAAGCACTAAATAAGTGTTAGCTACTAACAATATTTTCAAACTATAATTGGATAGTAACTTAAGGGAATTATGAAATGTTTCATACAGCAAATGTGATGTGGTTTTAAGACTACCTCTGCAGGCATTTTATAAGTATTGAACTAGTTGTTGCATTTAAAGAACTTAGCATAACGCTCAGGCCATAATTAAGACTTAGTAAATGTTAATGGTTAATATAGCTGCTGCTATTGCAAAATGTTCAAAGTCTTCTCTAGTTTAACATGAGAGAGTTTATTTTGCCTAGTCACTAATTTTGTTGTTGCAAGTGTCTCATGGTCCCTTAGAAAGTGACACCTTGTACTTCAGAAATACTAGGTCACCGGTCTTTTCTGGCAGCAAACTTGGTTGCTGCTCCAATCCCATTACTACATTTTTAACTTAGAAATGTAATGAGGAAATTGTAAATATTTTCTTTAAAATGCAAGTGACTATTTATCTATAGCAAAATTCACCTTCCCTAAACCAAATGTGAACAAAGTGTTGTACGTCCAGGAACAGAAAAGGAACGAGATCGAGGAAATTTGTTCCAGAGGTTTCCAAAGCACTATTTATTGGCAATTCTGTCCTAATCTGATTTATTTAAATCTGAATCATAAGAGAGACTTGATATCAAGTAATTACTTTCTTTGAGATCAAGGTAACTAAGGGAAATATCCCTGGCTTTGAACTATATAGTGAGTTAAAAGTGAATTTGTTTTACAGATAAATAGCCTAGAGGCAGAGGTAAGAAAGTGACTAATGAATTTCTGATGGAGAGAGAAGGCTTATAATTGACCCACTTTAAGGCTTTATGACAAATACCCCTGGGCACCAGGCAGCAGAGAAGCTCTATATCTTGAGAACTAAACTGCCTGAACAAAATCTGAGCAGAGATTAAACAATTGTTTTCAAAAATGCCTTTTCCAAACCATTTTAAGAGGGCCTTACATATCAGCCAACTCATTTCCCCTCTAACCCGCTTGACTCAGTCTTCACTCACATTATGTAGAAAGAACCTAATATATTTTCTCATTTCTTTACCACAAAAAGTCCTTTTTTTTTTTATCAAGATCAGAAAAGTTGAAGATATTTCTTAGGAATATCTACCTAAGTTGGTAAAACCATAATGCAAACCTTGGTCTATTGTCCTCCAGAGCCAATGCTGTACACTTGTTGCTTATTATGAACACACTAACTACTATTGTCTGGGGACTGGCCCACAAGTGTAGTGTGAAGACTTCCCCATCACTACCATCTCACTGGGATTCCAAAGCTCTGTGCTCCTTTGCTCGACTTTAAGAGTGTCATAGGAAGATGTCCTAATGGTGTCCAAATGAGATAAATCAGATGTGGATACAACAAAAGCTTGGGATTCTAATGGCCTGACCTCTGTCAGATGTCACTGGCCAAGGTGTTAATTGCTGATAAACAGAAGAGTGGACCAAAGAGGAAGGCAATTTGCACTGGACTTTGGGATGAGGTAATGAATAGTATTTATTCAGATGACTTTTCAAGTCTGCAGATGATGGTTCAGCTTACCCACAACTCCTAAGTGCTCCTCCCTGCTCATGCATTCCCTTCAAGTCCAGTGACACTCTATGCCATTGTTATTCTAAGCATGCAGCTTTAGTATCACCTGAGAACTTGGTAGAAATGGAGAATCTCAAGGTCCACTTCAATCCACTGAATAAGAGACTGCATTTTAACTAGATCTGCAGGGGACCGTTACATTAGAGTTTGAAAATACTCCAGTAGATTATTTCTATGCCAGGCTTGAGACAGAAGAAATCTTTGAGGCTGTTTATGATCTCCTCTGCCTGGGCCTCCTACCATCTGTCATTTTAACTGCCTTCTTGGGAATCTGCCAAGTAAACAGTTTCCTCTCCTTGAGAACCATCAGGCCCTCTGTCTCATCACCTTCCTTTTGTTTCCTCTTCCGAGCCCTAGGAATGTTTTTCTTCCCTGGGTGGGATTATATACTCTTTATACTGTTTGACCACATCATTTTATCTATATTCACTTAAGTCTACTGTAAGGGCTTAAGTGATTTTGGAACAGAAGAGCCTGAGATACCAGGAAGCTACATCTGATTTCTACCTTGCCTCAACCCTGAGCTGTAGCAATTAAATAGAACCAATTCTCTGCTGGAAATACAATAAAAGGAAGGAGTAAATAGGGCAGTGCAGAAGACATATAGATTAATTTATTAAAAACATTTTCTACCACACTTACATAAGATGTATTTGCTTAAAGTATACTCTCAATAGTGTTTCTGACCATGTCACTGCTGTTTGTAGATTCCTAGAAAGTAAGGCCTGTTTCTGCTTTCTATACTGAATCCACTTAATGTCAGAAATATTTACATATAATTATGATTGACTTAAAACACACCTGGCTTTGAGCTTACTCAGCTAGAAGATGAGTTCATTTTCTTGCACTCTTAGTATCAGGGAGGCTATCCAGCTTAAAGGCTAGCAATGTGAGCTCTGACACCAACCCTACCAATTACCAGCTCTTTCTGAGTGGTTCTGGGTAGGTCTCTTATTCGCTCTCCATTTTGCTTCTTCTGAATGAGCATAATAACAGCATACCTCCTGAAAAGAGTTTTTATAAGATTAAATGAGACTATGTAAAAGTTAATACATTATCTGGCATATAGCACACTTAATAAAGTTAAACCTCTCTTCTTATTCCAGAATTACTACCCATGAAATGTTAATGGTCACCCATGGCAACTGGAAAACTATGAAAGATTTGAATCTAGATTCCTAGTGCTAAAATTATTACATAAAAATTTTAGTTGGAATCAAGACCATCATAATACTAATAATATATTTATTAAGCATTAATTATATGCTATGTTCTCATACATTATCATGTGTAATTCTTACAACTCTCGTGAGACAGTTTCTTTTTTCACCTTTCTCTTTCTCCAAACCTATGTCTTCTGTTCTGAGCATATAGCTGGAGACTAGATGGGCAGCCACCGTTACACCTAGGTGTGACCATGGAACTGAGTGGAGTTAAATGTGTGAGTCAGAGATTATGCTACTAAAAGGCTTGGCTCACTAAAATCCACCATATGCCACCCCCTGTACTCTTTCCTTTTCCGTGGCAACTTTGAAAATTACATATTCGAGATAGAGGAACTACAAAATAAAGGAGCCTAGATTTGTCACTGCCTCTTAGAGGAAAGCCATCAACAGATCAAGGGGGGAAAAAAATTCTGAATTTTATGTAAGTGAGAAATCAACCCCTATTGTATTAAGTTTCTGCCATGTATTTTGTTAACAGCAGCTAATCTGTCTTCAACTAATTCATTTAAGAGGTTAAGTAGTTTATCTAAGGACACACAACTTACAAGTGGGGACTAGGGATTCTAGGTCAGTTGCATGCCAAAGCCTGTGTTCTTATTCATTAAACTATACTGGCATCAAGCTTCACCTGAAAGCTAGAATAGAATAGAATAGAATAGAATAGAATAGAATAGAATAGAAAAGCTAGCAAATTATGCCAAATAGTAAACACTAGAAGAAGACAAGTCTGAAATCTAGAAACATCTAAACTGGATCTTTTATGGAAGCTAGTACACGAATCAGCCAACTTGTGAACCCTGGGCATTGACCATAGCTGTCATCAGATGGCCTCAGGAGAAGCTAATTTATTAGGAAAACAATTCTGCCTTAAGAATCTGTCATTAATTTTCTGAAATCTGTTGCTTGTAGATATCTATAGGATATCGAACCAGTGACTTGTACATTTGGAGCCTCTAAAGGGGTTGATAAACCTCTTTATAAACTCTTATTAATGTTCCATGGAGCTCCCACACCTCAAATGGAGAATCAGAGTTGAGACTGGTCAGAGTACAGGGAATATTCTCTAAGTGTGTACCTGTGGTGGGAACTGTTTGCTCAGATGGCTCACAAAACCTTCTCTCTATCAGAGTCTTAAAGAACAGGGCAGGCATAACTCTATTTGGTGAAACAGAAGCTTTATAGTCAAACTAAAAACGACACCTATAATAACAATAAAAATTGCAAGGCACCTACAGATAAATCTCTTTGAAGTGTATGGTTTTAGTGTCAATAAGCACTGAGATGATCCTCCTTTCATCAATAAGATTCCTAAGAATCGATGAAGTCGATTTGTCAAAAGCACAATAAACTAACGTCCAAACATTGGCCCCTTAACTCCAAATCCATCACAAAACTACTTCAGCTCTCTCTATAAATTATCAAAGAGTCCAGTAAGCTCACAGCAATGAAAATCAAAAGCGTTGATTCTTACACTTCCCATTAATGGAAGCTGACATGTAAACTAAACAATATGGCTTACTAGTGAGGGTTTTTCAGACTCAGACCCTCCAAATCTCCCAGAAGCTGCTGCTTTCTCTTGACAATTCTGTGGCTCATCTAAAATTCAATATGGCTTATATAACTTATTTTCTTCCTTCTACTCAGGCCTTGGCCTGGCAAACCAAAGAACCTTGGCAAAAGGCAACATGGTTTTCTCTGCTCTGCATCCTCCCCAGAGGCATATCCCAGGAATATTTACACATGCAAAGAGGAGCATCAGATTTGTTCTTTTTAAAAGGCTCATTATCACCAGTTCCATCTCCTCAGTACTAAACTGTGAATCTGTGTTCCTACCTTACCATAGTTTATGGTTTTAAAAAAAATCCAAAGATGGGCTAAAAATACCAGAGCCAAATTCAGCGCTTCTGTGAGAAAGCCAAGCACACAGGTGACATCCATGGTGACGACAGCGCCAACACTACATGCAACAAGTCATGTCCTGATGAGTTAATCACACCAATTGAACACAAGCGCAGTGAAGGAAAATGATGTTTATGCATAAAACTTTGCTCTTTCACACATAAAATAAATACCCAAATGAAGATTTAACACTGTATGAAAATTTGTTCAAAGATAACTTTTACAGTGACAAAGTACTGCTCAGATTTGTACATGAAGCTATTTCATAAATAAAATGTAATCTTATTTCATCAGTTTTAAAGGAAAATAAAAAAGACTATTTAGCACACTTCTATGTCCTTCCTACTCAGCACAGATTAGTGGGAAGAGCTGATGCCCAAGGAAGACCTGAATATGAAATGCCTCTGTCTTCCTCTAACTGGTTATGTGGTGATGACTATGTTTATCAACATCTGAGTGTCAGTTATCATATATGTGACATTGGGAATAATGTCCATTTCTCCTGGGCTGTTTTGAAAATTAAATGAAGTCACACACATGCATGTACACACACAGTGATTAGAGTAGTACCTAGTGCATAATAGGTGTTCAGGAAATATTGGTTCCCTTTTTGCCCTGTACTGTAGAGGGTGAAATGAAGAAACGGGTGGAATAAAGAGAAAAAAATAGAAATACCAAAATGTAGGATAGAAGGGCATTGTGAAATCCGGCCAAAAGTTGGTCACAAATAGAAAATAAAAATAAAGTTTCTGCTCTTCAATCTTTATCAAATGAAAACATTCTGAAATTCATTATATTTTTCATTACTCTAATTTTATAGACCCATGTAAGTGACTTTCAGTTACAACTAAAGAAAAGAACAGGTGACTATAAAAGAGATAATATGAATTACCTCACCCAGATAGGTGTTCATGTTGCTTTAAAAAATTAGTAGATATATAATACTAATATTTCAATGACTAAAAAAATAGAAACATTCAAAATCAGTGTGTCGTAGGAGAAATAAAATCCTTACTTCATCTGTTGCTGCTTAGGAAAATCCATTTCGGTTGGCTATTTTATTTGTGCATCAGTGTGTGGCCCAGGCAGTCTGTAGGGGTTACATACCCAGAGGAAGCTCAAGGGTTCTACGTGGGTAATTAGGAAGCTGGATATGCCTAGGGAGTTTCTGAAGAATAAGGAGGAATAGGTGGAGAGACTACAAAGAGGAAGGGGAGAAGAAACAAGAACACAATGATCAGAGAAAAATTGGCTGAGAGATTCTTAACATCTGGGAAGTCCAATAGTGCATGTAAGATGTGCTGGTGTGCCTTGTCATTCTTCACTGCCTCCAGCCTTCAGAAAAAGTCTGTTCCACCCATTACCTTCTAATAGTGGATACTGTATGGAAACAACTAAAAAAGCGCAGAGCTCCATTTTACAACCGGGTTTCCTTTGAATGAATGAATGAATGAATGAATGAGTTAGTGAGTGAATGAATAAATGAATGAAGGTGTAGTCCAAGCAGAAAGATGCTAATTGGATTCTTGTCAATTAAGGGCTAGGAGCTTGTGTCAGGGTACCAAGCATCCCAAGGTTCAATGTTTTTCTAGAAGGGCCCACAGAATTCAGCATTATTCAAGTTATCAAATTCCAGTCAAACATTCACTTTATAAGCAAGATTTTCTAAGGAATAGTCTCAGGCTGGCTATGTTAACTCTTTTATGCACAGAGCTCAAGATAGTTTTTAAAATATTTTTAGAGAAGCATGACCCTCAAATCCTGATGGACTAGAGATGTCGAGTATCTGATATTTAGGTCACACTAACTTTTTTATAATACTTTATTTTATAATAAGTATAACACTTTATAATATAATAACTATTATAATAAGTTCATATGTACATGAGTTATCTTTACAACAATGCTGAGGAGTGAGCATTCATGTGTCATAGTTGGGGGACCTGGGGCTCACTGAGGTTTGGTAACTTTCTTATGGCCTCAATGGAACTTCACTTCAAGCTCAGACCTTTCGACTCTAAATTTCCACTAATGCACAGCACCTACACCATTTCTCAGCTTAGTGACCTAAATTCCAGGCCTCTCCTCTAATCCCCTCCTTCAGGAGCTTTTTATTGTTGCACCTGCCTAAATCCAATAATGAGACTGTAGCAGATTGTATTTCTCAAAAATGGCCACAAGGTATTTCCAGTCACACTTGACTTTCCAGATCCTTGCTTATTCCCCCCAACTCTTGAATCTGGATCAGACTTTATGAAGGACTCAACAGACAGACTGTGGCCGAAGTGACATGAGGCTGTGTAGTAAAAGGCTACACAATCTCCCCCGCCACCTGCCCCAGTATGCTCCCCTTCCCCCTCCTCCCTCCCTCTCCCTCTCTCTTTACCCCTCCCCCTCCACACTTCAGCTAGCCCTGAGGTAACAAGTAAGATGTGTGCCTACCCTCAAGCTACCATGCTAGAAAAAACCCACGGAAAGACTGCGGGCAGACAGACAGAAATCCAGGACACTGCAGCTATTTCAGCTCTAATTATTTGAGGATCCCCAGTCCAGCACCTGAAATGCAAGTGAATGAAATATCAGATGATTTCAACTCCCAGTCTCTGAGCCAACCTAGCTAAGGTCCAGCAGGACAGAAACAAACTGTCCCCACCGAATCCTGTCAAAATTGCAGATTCGTGAGTGATGTAAATGTTGGTAAGTCACTGAAGTTGTTTCAGTTTTAGTAGTCTGCTTTGTTATGCATCAACAGATAAATGAACCAGTGACGTGGACAGGGGAACAGAGAAAGTGGGCATTTAGATATATTTTTTAAAAAAGTTTAAGCCCATCTACATAAACATACACAACTGTTAAGCTATTTTATATTTACGTTGTCACTAATCTTCAAGTTAAAATGTTCCAATATAGTAAACGTTAATGTCAATCAGCCATATAATAATACATCTGAATTTTTGAAAATATATGTAAATCTTAAACTTTTAACATTTCTTAAAAAGAGATCATTTACTATTTTCAGACAATAATATCATGCTTAAACAGAGTCTCTTTTTAAAGCCC
Source organism: Cynopterus sphinx (assembly GCA_030015415.1). NCBI lineage: Eukaryota > Metazoa > Chordata > Mammalia > Chiroptera > Pteropodidae > Cynopterus > Cynopterus sphinx. The sequence goes on from CM057382.1 coordinate 124,625,001, forward strand.
AATACTGAGAACCTTTCACCGCAGAATTGGACACAACTGCATTTAATAAAGGTGCTTACTTTTTGGCAGACATTAGCTCCTCTATCTCCATCCGTTACAGCTTAAAGATCTAGGTTTCTTGGGAGGTGAAACAATTAAACTCTTTGGAAAGCAGAGTCTGACTCCTGAGGGCTAGGAGTGCTAGAAAAACACCTTGCGGTGGGCAGGTAACATGAAAGCAACAAGCAAGGAAAAACTAAGGTTTTAAGGCAGCAGAAAAATCCCCTGACACCGAAGCTGACAGTAACGACCAGGGCAACTAACTTGAGGGGAAAATGGAAAACAGATGCCAATGAGGTGGGAGACTAGGGAGGTTAGGCCTTTGTCATTATGGGGATAGAAAGTAAAACAGGGGCATTCTACATACCCGAAGATGAGCAAAGATGCCTCACTTATGCTTTCTAGGGTAGGTCTCAGAGAAACAAGCCTGCCAGAGCTTAGAAGTGGTTCCCTACTACTCAGCAGTGTGGCACTGAGAGTGGTTACACTGTGGGGTAAGTATCCAGAAAGCAGCAATGTTCCTAGTCACCTGGACCCATATAACTAAACCTGCTTTTGAGAATAGAGGGAGAATTTATCTTGTTCCATGTTCATACAAGATTGAACTTGCAATTTACTTAGAAAATTACTCAGGGCGGCCCAGAAGCACACACTGGCTGGGGTGGGGCAAAGGGTGCTCTATAGATCTGGCTCTGTGGCCACATCTGTAGAAAAGGAACCTGCAAGAGGAACCTCATATCCTACCTCATTTCTCTACACTTCACCAATTTTTTTTTTAATTAGAAATTAAACTTTAACAGAAACTTTGTTACCAGCAAAGTTCAGGGTCAGACCTTGAACAGTGGATGTAATAGGAAAATGGAAGTTAGGAGAGGCAATTTTAATTATGACAATAATTATAACTGTTCTTCATTTGCCCTCTGCCCCCACAAATTTCAACCCTCACCTCCCACAATATCCTATAGACTTCAAGGATTTATAGTGTTTATATACAAAGAAATACTTCTGGTTTTAGGGATTTTAAAAGTAATCCCTCATACTGTTTTGTTAGTCTGGCCTTTTAATGACATTGCAATGTTTATTTTCATGGGCTTCTATGATATACAGAATTGGAAGGTGGTCCTCTCTATTCCAACCTCCTGCTGTACATTTCTTGTGTGATAATCCTTTCCCCCTGAGTGTGAACATGATGAATAGTCATTCCCTCGATTATGCTGCATTATACCAAGATTTGTTATAACAAGCTAGAGAGACTCTCCTACTACTTTGAAGATGCAAGCTGCCATGTTTTGAAAAGACACGGCTAGGACCTGAGGGCAACTCTTAGAAACTGAGAGCAATCCCTGGTCATCAACTAGCATAAAAACAAGAACCTCAGTCCTATGACCAATAAGGATCTGAATTTGGCCAACAACCTGGATGAGCTTGGAATAACCCTGAACTTCAGATGAGAACACAACCCTGCAGGCATCTTGATTTCAGCTTGGTGAGACCTTGACTAGAGGACACCTATCTATATAGTGACCAAATTTCTGACCTACGGAACATATGAGATAATAAATAGGTATTTTTAAGCCACTAAATTTGTGGTTATTTGTTATACAGTAATAAAATACTCATGAAGCTCTCCCCCAGCCTCTACTGAGTCTTGTTTTCACCAAGATGTCATATAGCTTTTACCACAGTATGCATATGTTTTATTATTACTATTTTAAAGCTATAGAATTTTTAGAGGTTTGGCGCAGTCTTTGAATTCATCCTATGTTGTTTTGTTTATCTACTTTGTGCCAGAGGCCTATAACCTGATTCAGCATGTTTTCAGCTTCTCCTTGTTTCTACTTCATGTGCCCATGAGAAGAAAATAAAGAAGAATATTTACATTACTTGGGGAAGTGAAAAGTGATGTTCATGCTTACCAAGGGTTAGCACCCTGCTGCCTTATTTCTTATGCCCTGTAGTCTTTGATTACAAATACTCATATTTCTTTCTTACCTTATAGCTGTTTTATGGTGGCAAGGATGCCCCAAAATATTACCCATTCTGGCCCTAGTAGTTTTGCTGAAGGAACCCCTCTATCTGTACCTCTGTGTCTTCTCTTCAGGGCCTGTGATACTGTAATTGCTAGCAAAAACCAAAAGGGTGAATGAAGTCAGATGTTAAATTTTCATGAAACATCTAAGATTATTGCCATTTGGAATAATGATTAACATCAAATATCAGCATGGAAGACAAAAACTTAAAAATGACCAAAAATTATAAATTATTTAGGGAAAATGATGCAACTCTATTTTTTTACCTATTCTAATTTATGAAACATTTCCCTAAAATGTCACGAAATGTGACCTAATTTGGAGAAAGGGTCTCTGCAGAAGTGATCAAGTGAAAACAAGAAGAAATTTGGACATAGAGACAGACATGCATAGAGAGAAGACAATGTGAAAAGCCATAGAGAGAAGACAGCCATTTACAAGCCAAAGAGAAAGGCCTGGAACTGATTCTTCCCTCACAACCCTTAGAAGGAACCCACTGTGCTGACACCTTGATATTAGACTTCTAGCTTTCCCGAACTGTCAAAACAGTAAACTTTCAATGTTTAAGCTGCTCAGTTTGTGGCGCTTTGTTAAGTTCGTCCTAACAAACCAATTTACCCTCAACCTTTGTTCTACACATTCTTTGTCTAATAAGTCATTGTATTCATTCAATGCATTAGTGCTCAATCTCTATCTCCATTTCTTTCTTCAAGAAAACCATGACTTTAGCCTTCTCTGTACAGGAAATTTTATTCCTTCACTCTTTATGCTTTTTTAAAGCTCATTTTCTCACTGCATTATGGTAATGGTTCTATAGACCTATCTCTGGACCTTCTCTAAGAACAAACCCTGGCAAACATCCTTGTAACTATTTGCTGAAACTGAAGGAAAAGCAACAGGTAAGAAGTATAAGTTTTGGTAGGATAGACAAATTGAGGAATCAGTGGGCAAATCAGTCAGGGTTGATTATCGAGTTCATGCCCCAAAGAGATGTGAGGAAAAAATAATTAGAACATATTTTAAGAAAACGTTGGAGAAGTCTGAACCTTATCCTCCAGCCATGAGAAGTCATTAAAGGGATCTAGTCATTGTTTTTCTCGTTTGCCAGGAATGTTATATTTGAGTCTGTTGGGAAGAGATATTTGGCCATAATTTTAGGTGATAGATAAAAAAGAAAAATGTGATCAGATGAAAGGTAATAAAACAGTCACTAGTTAAGGTATTAAAAACCTAGACAATAATAATACATTAAAAATGGTGGGGGGAGGGGGAGCTAATATATGTGAAAAATCTAATGAAGAAAGAAAAAACAAGTCTTACTGAAGTGTCAGATGACCATGAGTTCTTCAGCTGGGAAAAGTAAAATAGATTCACCTAAAGAGATAAGGAAAAAAAACATATGTAGATTATTCTGAATAATGTAATAGGTCATAATAGTGACTAGCGAATTTAATAGTTACTAATAAAATATGTTTGCTTAGTAGGTATAGTTTAAAAATCTCTTCTCAGATAAAATATTTAGAGTCCAATAAAGTTTGGAGTGTTTAAATGTTGAATTGTTATTTGTTAAAATCATATGCAAAGAATTTAACCTCTAGGAAAGGGGAGGTTCACTGTTTCCTTCAGATAGTGAAGAGAAATTTAATTTCTCTTTTTATCAAGAGAAGAAGTTAATTATGCTTCCTTTGTGTTAACTGAATAAATATTCCTCTAGGCAATTCTGCCATGTGAGTGTGTGCTCAGATGCACTAACACTCCCTTATTTACACACAATTATATAAGTTTTGCTAGAACTATATTATAAATGACCCTCTTTTGAAGAACTCTGCAGGAGTACCATAAGGCTTAGTAAATGTTAAATTATAACCTAAATAATTGCCATGAATCCATTTACCTCCACTGCTTTTAAAGGACCAAATTTAATATTAACTACAGTGCCTTAAAATAGAAATACTTGAGCAACAGGGCCAGTTTTACAATGAGAAGACAACCTTTGCTGGCCCTCACATATTTAAATCAATTGACAACGTTAATGTCATTAAGGTTTATGTAAGTCCTTATTCACTTTCTCTCACTTTCTTCCCTTGGATTCATTTAGTGCAAATAAAATGTAGAAGATGACAACTAAGGAGAGAAAGAAAATCTACACAAATGTCAGGGGCAAGTGAGAATTTGGGGGAAAAAAATGGGAGCAAACTTTATACCAGACTGCCTGGTATAAGTGTGAGCATCAAAATTCTGAACATATTTTGAAAGGTGTTAGTACTTGAAGTGTGACAAAGCAATATACACCTCCAAAGCCATAACATCATAATTTGTTATTATATGACATCCCTAAATCTCAGATCATTTGGATATTACCTCCCCAGATACAAAGTTGCAAGCTTTTTGCAAATGTTTTGGCTCAGCTCCATGTCTCAACCTAGGGCAGGCAGGTACAGAACCTACTGCAGTCTACAAATGAAATTCTTCTTACTTTAGGGGAAAAATATAACAAGAAACAACCTTTGAAAAATGCTGATGAAATGAAACTTTTCCCCATAATAACTTTCTGGCATTTATGACAAAGATTTTCTGTTGCTTACAACTTCCAGTGAATTTCATTCTTGGCTTAGTTGCAACCTAAAAAACTGACAGGGGAGGGATATATTAATATATCTTTGAGCAGTGAGGGAGTTGTTTTTCAAGTGAGAATGAAGAAATGAGTGTTTGGAACACCTCATACTTCAATGAAATCCAATTTTCTCTTATAGGTTTTGCTCAGTAGCAAGAAGGCACTCTTATTGCAATGCTTGAATTCCAACAGCATCTATAAAAGAAAAGACACTGCAATGAGGTTTAGGGGTTTTTGTTCCTAACAAATGTACTTTCATCTTGTCCAGTTCCAGTGAATTCTAACCACTGAGGCAGGACCTCAGGCTCTTAATGGTTTGTAGAGAATTATGTTACCAGTAGTTGTACAAATTCCTCATCTATGCACTCTCTGGGTTTTGTGGAAGATTACTGCCAGGGCTTTTCTGGCAGACTGGAATATTTTATAGTGAGGGATTAGATTGTAGAGAAGATGATTTCGATAAGGTGATACAGCATGTAAGATTAGAAATATGGACATTTTATGGTTGAGAGACATTAAAAGGTTCAAGAAGATTCATTGATTCAACAAACACTTATCTATTGTATGTCAAGCTTTGAAATAGCTCCCTTCTTAACCATGAAGTCACCCTAGGAAACAGGAGTTGGAAAACTGCACCCTTTTTATTAAAAAAAAGATACAGGGGAAAAAATCAAGCATAAAAAAGGTTGTTTATACTAACTGGGGTATCTTGGTGGGGGGTATGTGTGTATTATTATTGTTCTTATTATTTTTATAGTTATTGTGTTAAAAATTTATTAAAAGTAAAATATAGAAAAAGCTTGAGAGAACTTGAGTATCTCTAATAAAACAAGATTTTCTGTTCAGAAAGAATAGCTTTGTTTGTTAGTAGGAATGTTAGGGCATCCTGTTTTAAACCCCAGCTTTAGGAAAGATGTGACTGTAGGTCTTGCTAGCAAAGAGTCCATTTTATGGACCCTCCACAGTTAATTCTCAACAGTTAACTGCTATATTCATTAAGGTTCTACTGCAGGTTTTAACATGGCTGAAAGTTAATTAAATCTGAATTTGCTCAGACCCAAAGCTTATTGTTTATACTCTACCTATAGCACACTCACCCTGATTTAGTGCCTCATTTACTTGGCACTAAATCTATATCAAATACAATTTAATAACCTCATATAACCTCAGTAAACTCCTACAATAACTCTACAAGGAACATATTATTAATATCTCTGTTTTAAATGTATGAAAATTAAGGTCATGGCTAAACAGCTAGTCTGTTGGAAAGCTTGGATTTTAATTCAGCAATACTCTGTTCACAGATGGTTTTCCTGCATCTGACATTGGACATCTTGCTACTGTACTAGTTGTGCAGTTTGTTGAACAAATCCTCTACATTAAAAGGGAAATTAAATAAAGACAATGAAGATAAGATTACCAGTGTCATCTTATCCTAGAATATAAAGGCCACTGATTTAGTCAGTCTAAAGAAGTTATCCAGAAATTTGTGAGTAATTACATACTAACAATTTAATAAAAATGTGACCAAAACGCACCATCTTTCACTAGCAGTAATCTTGCTGCATGGCACATGATGAAGTAACTGTCTCTGCACCCTAACTATTGTGCATCAATGGCAGGAGTGAATGCCAAGAGCATGAAAACATTTTGGCCTATAACTCTGTTGATCTTAAACAAATAGCAAGATACTTCTCCAGCAAAATGGGTTTGTTTTAGAACAACAAACAATTGCAATTTGACACATGCAGTCTAATGGCAAACCAAGCACAAGTCCAGAGAACAAAATGGTTTTTATAGAGAAAAGGGGGAGTTAAGAGACACTGTTGTAGACAAAGAGTCCATCCAAGGAAACTGGGAGTCCACAAATTGTGCCTTTTCATTGGCTGAGAGTTTGCCAGGAAAGAAGATCCTCCTTCTTCCTGCTGGGGTAATTGACAGGGAGCAGGAAGACATGAGGGCTCCCCAGACAGGCCATCCTAACTCCAGATCGAATAAGACTTTCTGTTTATTAATATTTACATTTCTCCCTTTTGATCAAGATTTTTCTCTGAAAGCATCACTGACCAAGAGTCAGGTTTTTTGGATTCAGTGTTGTTTGGTCTCTCAGTGCCAGGAAGGACCTTTCCTGGGTGTCATATTCCATGTCAGAAGGAAAGTACACAGTTTGAAAATCTATTGTAATTACATTTGAGTGACAAGGAAGGGGATATGGGAGATCTCTGAGGCATTTCCTATCTAAAAAAATCTGTATCTTAGAATAGTGGATATGGCAAAGGTATGCTCAGAACAGAAAGAATTACACAAGTACTTCAGAAAGACACAATGAAGGAATAAAACATGAAGCAACTAAACAGCATTGTTCTCTCTAAAGAAACTGAAACAAGATGTCTTCTTGATAATGCAGCCTGTAGGTTACAAATTCAGAGACTAAAAATTTAGATAAGAATCCAGAGTCAGTCAGTTAATTGTCTATGATGAAAGAGAGACTTCTATGAACATTGAACCTTCTAACTGGTCTGGCCTGAATGTCTTGAGATAGCTTTTGCATCAGATGTTGTTTGCTTTAATTTCTGGAAATCTTCATCTTCAGGTCACCATATGATGTGCAGGTCCAGTAAGGGCTAGGTGCTTCCTTTGGATGTGTCACATGAATCTAGGATTCTACTCCCTGGACTTTGGTGGCACAAGAGGTTAGCGGTACCTGAGAAGGCCCTTTCCAGTGAGGTTGAAGAGACTCTACTTTTACCAGTTGTAGATCAAGATAAGAAAGGGGCCAGATGCACTGGGCGTCCTGTGACTATCTGAAAGGGTAAGAGTTTATGAGTTCCAAAGGGGGTAGAGCTGAGATTGAGAAGAACAAGTGGCAGTGCATTCAACCAAGGTATCTGGAGGGTCTCTACAAATTTTACCAATTGAGTCTTAATAATGTGGTCAGTGCATTTGACTATACCTGAGGATTGAGGGTGGTGAGTGCGATGAAAGTGTCATATAAAAGGCCAAACAGCACAGACTTATGAAGCGTGTAACCAGCAAAGTACATTCTCCAATCACTAGGGAGTTTGTGAGCTTCCACAGGTAGAGACAACCTTTTCCAGAAGAACTCTGTTCACAAAAGAGGTAGTAGTCTATCTATAAGGGAAAGCTTCAGTCTAATGAGAAAATATGAAGACCATGCCTAAACATATTTATATCCAGGAGACAGGGCAAGCTGTATGAAACCCATTCGCCAAGACTTGCATTGTCCATCAGGCAATTTAAAATGTCCAGGAATGGTGCAAACAGGCTTTCCTGGGTTGTGCTTTGGACAAGTGGGACATGTGAGGTAGACACTTTCTGCAGCCTTATTAATATTTCCCCACCAATATTGACTCATGAATGTTATCATTTTTGTCAGTGGATCAATGGTTTGATAAATAAGAGTTAGGATTGGGAATTTTAGAGTCTTCAGCAAGACTGGGGTGTTATTTGGTCTGAACCAGAGCTTTCTCTTTTTATCAAACCAACAACTGTTAGATTTCTAATCTTGTTTTTCCTTCTCTGAGGCCAATTTTTGGGTTACTCTAGCCAGTTTTTCTAAGTTATCATTTGGGGAAATAACCCTTTGGACCTTGGCAGAGGTTTGACTACTGCCATTTCCTTTAAAGGCAACATTCCTTCTGGAAGTGTCAGCAGGGTGATTTCCCTTAGCTTCCAGAGTGTCAAGTTTGGAACACTTTGGGATCTTAATAATAGCCAATTCAGTAGCAAAAGTATAGTGTTCAATCATTCCTGGACGTGCAAGCCATTTAAAATTTTATTCCCCTGGCAGTAAGAAACCCACGTTGCTTCCACAACTCTCCAAAACTATGAGCTACTCTGAAATCATATCTACTATCAGTATAAGTGTTGGCAGTTTTGCCGTTAGCAAGAGTACGAACCCCTGTGAACACATAATTCAGTCTTTTAGGCTGGTGCAGCCAAAGGCAAAGGTACTGCTTCAATTACACAAAAGGATGTTGACATTGCATATCCAGCACAATGTTTGCCATTATCACCTTTCATAGAAGAGCCATCAGTGAACCCTGAGAAGTCAACATTACTCAAAGGAGTTTCGTGCAGACCATGCCACTGGTTCAGGAGGTTGATCCATCAGCATTAAGCACTTATGAGGGTCTTCACTGGGAACAGAGGAAACAGCAGAGTTAAGGTTATTGCAACATGAAAGAGTTATGTGAGGAGCAGGTAACTAAAGGATTCCATGAGAGGTGAGCTAGCTGACTGAAAAATATTGAGTGTGATGAGAATTCAGGAGGGCTTTATTTCTTGAGGTAGAGATTGTTAAAAGGTATCCAAAAATGATTTCCTCAGTGGCCTTTACCAAAAGAGCAGTGGCAGTCATGGCTATAAGGCAAGAAGGACCTCCCCATCCCACAGGGTCCAGTAGATGGCTATAATATGCTATGGAGTGATGGTTCCCATTTTTGGGGTGAGTACCCCAAGAGCATTCTCTTCTTTTTCATATACATAAAGGATAATGAGAAACTGGTTAGAATGCTCAAAAGCAAACTGGTTCATTAAATTCTACACTAAGACTTTGAAAAACTGGTTTTGGATAGGGCATGTCATCCTATCCTTCCCATAAAATTGGATTGGGGTTGTTTTTCACTAAAACATACAGAGATTTGACCATAAAAGAAAGAATTGGGATCCAGTTTTGGCAATAACCAACTCTCCTGAGGAAACCTCACAGTTGATGCTCAGTTTTGGGTTTGGGGTAACTTAGGATACCATGAAGCCTATTTGGAACTAGGTGCAGTCCTTTTTCTGATATCTGATACCTCAATAGCAAACCCGGGATTATGCAAACTACACCTTTTTTTGGCAACCTTATGTCCCTTAAAGGCTAAAAGCTTTAGTAAGTGGATGATGTCTTCCCTTGAGAAGACTTGGGAAGAAGAGCAAAGATACAAGTAATCCACATACTGCAACAAAGTAGAACCCCTAGGGAATTTAAAATCATCCAGATTAGCGTTCAGGATTTATGAGAAATAAGAAGGACTCTTGGTAAAACCCTCAGGCATTACCATCCAGGTGAATTATTTTCCTTTCAAAATGAAGGCAAAAAGTTACTAGCCAGCTTCAACAACTGAATGCTAAAGAATGCACTAGATAAATCTATTACAGCAAGAATTCACTTTCAGTTGGGATGGATGTTAGTAGCATTTGAGAGTTAGAAACAGCACGGTGGCAAGGGATAACAATGTTGTTTATTGCTAGGAGTAATAAACCTTTATCAATGGCCCTTGGGTTTTCTCATAGGTGAATAGGAGTATTACCCAGACTATTGCAAGGGATAATGAGAACCTCAGTCTTGTAATTTTCTATTATGGGCTCTGTACCTTGGAGGAATTCTTTGTTTACAGGGTATTGACTGATTTGGGAAACAGGTTTTTAGGAATCAGATATGAGGTGCGCTGTGCAGTCTACCAATATCATTTAACGATTTTGACCAGAACAATTAGCCAATCCGATAGGAACAAATGATCAGCGTTTCCAGATTCAGCTAGAGTGCCATCAGAATTGAAGCAAATAAAAGATGCTGAAGGGCCATTTAATTCACCTGATTGACTATTTTGGTATTCTAGAAGTATTTTTCCCTTTTGAGAGAAAGAAATTCTGCCATGCTACTTTTCTAAGCAATCTTGGCACAGTAAATGAATAGAGGTGGAGGAACTAAAGAGAAAAGGGTGAATATCTCTTGGGCTCAGAGATAGGCACAGAGACAGTAACTTGCTGAGGTTTATTAGAGATCACCACTATTAAACTGCTTTAGTACTCTGAGGCTAGGGCTGCTTTATAGCAGTGAGGTTGAGTGCCAAGAGTATGGGTTCAGTGTTAACAAGGACACAGAGAGATCTATTTTCAATCTGGAAAGTGCTTTCTCCAAGCCAATTAAGAGGGAGGATTGGGAATATCCTCTGTGGGTCTTTAAGCCTTCTCATTAGGAATTAGCAGGACATTGGAAAGGGTGGTTAGAAGGCTGAAGGTACGGAGCACTTAAATATGTGACAATCTCTTTTCCAATGTCATGGCTTTTTGTAAAAATAGAAGAAACAAGATGGGTTTTGGCTTCATACAGGGCCTTTCATTTGCCAGAGCTGAAAATTAATTTTAGCGGTCTTCCTTTTAGGTGACTCATCTAGGGTGGGAGCGAGTTCATTTGCCAAAATAACTAAATCTACAGTGGACGTAGTTTCCCATTCCTTCCTGGTCCTTTTTATTAGAAGAGAAAGATCTCAGTTTTACCCATTAATATACATGGATTAAAAACTACTCAGGTGGTTTCAACATTTGAAGGAAGGCCAGAATTTTCTTTGAAAACAATCTGAAGTCAATTATAATAGTCATAAACAGATTCATCAGACTATTGTGAGCGAGTCTGAATTTTATTCCAATCAACAGGCTTTGGGAAAACTACTGTAATTGCTTGGTGAAAGTCTACATTGAACATTCTAGCATTTTGCCAAAAGTTAGAAGTTTGTTTTTTTAAATCCCTTTCAGGATGTTCCCATCAGGCAATTTTCATCCAATGTTTAGCTTGACCCTCACAAACAAGCATGTGGACCAACTGATATAAATCTCAGAAACCAAATTTGTAAGTTTGAATAACTATGTTAAATTCTTCAGCAAACTTATAGGTGTCCTTGGTTACTTTAGGAAATTTTTTAACTATCGCTAGCAATTCAATCTTAATCCAAGGTACATAAGATACTTGGGGTTTATTAGGATCCTCAGATTCTGATGGGTTCAGAGAAGAGAGTGAGGAGAGATTCAGAGGTGGGGAAATAGAGCACTGTGGGCAGAGCCTAAAACAAGGAAGCCAGGAGGGAGAAACATGAAGGTGCCTAAGACAGAGCCTGAGACAAAGGAGTTGTGGGAGGTGAACTTGAGGCTTTGAGAGCCATTTTGTCTTTATTTGCCTCAGTTAATAAAAAAAAAAAATTATTTCACAAGGCAGCAATTTTAGATTCCTGCTAACATTTGGAAGTCTGACAATTCTAATCGAAATGGGTGTTCCATTCAGTTTTGACAATTTCAGAGCTATGGTTGTAAAATTCATTTTTAAGAAAAGTAAGTTTGGGGAATTCAAAAGTTCTTTGTCATGGCCATTGGTGCACTAAATTACTTTTGGTCAAATTGGTCCATTTAGTTAGAAATGTACATGATGGGGCAGTGATTTTTTAAATATAAGATCAGAGGGTCCCAGAAGAGGTGTGGGTGACTTCACAGTATTTAGATAACTGGAACTCCATTTTTCAAGGCTTTTTTTCTATGTCAAATGTCTAAGCAGCTTGCAGGCCAAATACCAGGATAGTTCCATTAGGAACACTCTGATTTCAAAAAAATTAGACCGAAGGCTGAACAGCATAATTCCAGTGGAAAAGCCTTCTTCCAAAAGAGTCAGGCCAAAGGCTGAATGGCACGGTTCCAATGGGACAGTCTGGTTCCAAAAGGCTAGTACAGTTTCTGTAGAAACAGCCCAATTTCAAAAGAAATTGAACCAAAGGCTAGCACAGTTCCAGTAGAATAGCCTGATTTCAAGAAAGGCTGGTTGAAGTGTACTTGCAGACAAAATAACGCCTCAACCAGAAAAAGACAAAGCCTTGAAATGATCCCAAACAGAGCTTGAAAAGCTTCAAAATGCGGAGAGAGTGGAAACTAGGATGCAGGATAAAGACTTACCTTCACATTTTAGGGTTGGAGAGGAAGCAGTGAGCTCAATTGACTCTGTGGGTACCGCACCTGTTTGCTCACCAGCCTCGAAGTTGTCAGGTCTTGTTTGGATTCCCATGTGAGCCACCAATACTGCTGACCTTAAACAAATAGTTTTTAAACAAATAGATATTTCTCCAGCAAAATGGGTTTATTCGAGAACAACAAACAACTGCAATTTGAGACAAATGATCTAATGGCAAACCATGTTCAAGTCCAGAGAACAAAAGAGAGAGAAATGTTTGCTTTTTTTTCTACAGGAAAGAGGGAGTCAGAAGGGGCTGTTGTAAACAAAGAGTTCATTGGAGGAAACTGGGAGTTCAAAGTGTGCCTTTTCATTGGCTGATCTTTCAGTGGCTGAGTGGTTGCCAGGAGAGAAGAAGATCCTGCTTTTTCCTGCTGCAGTAGTTGAGTAGAAAAACATCTTCCTGTTGGATGTGGGAAGTATATTTCTTCTTGTTTGTGGTAACTGACAATGAGTGGTAGGACAGAGGACTCTTCTTACAGGTCCTTCCAACTCCAATTTAAATCCACTTCCTGTTAATTAATCTTCACAACTCTATTCATAGCAGTAACGAAGATTTAATTCGGCAAAAAGGTTTAGAAGTTTTTGGAGAAAATGGAGCAATTGACATTCTATTTTGTTTGTTGCATTTTTTCATTTTGATTTTGGTCAAGAGAAGCTATGTTGATAATATTAGCAAAGTTCTGAAGTTTAATCAATAGTAGGATATTTAGCTCTGTGCATGATTTCTTTTCTTTCTGGCATATCAACATTTTTGTCAGAAGAAACTAAACAGGGCTTTGCTCTCACTGCGATTCATTCCAATTCCTTCTCTTTACTTCTTTCTCTTCTCGGCATCACCAAATTACTGTAGAGGATGACAAGACCACTGAATCTTAATATATTCTAATCATATTGCATCAGAATTTTAAGTAAAATTGAGCTGTAACATTTTAGAAATATCTAGAGATTTGGCTCTCAAGGAAACCATGTTTTCTCTCTTATGAATGTCAAGATGCCTGCAGGAGAGCAAAAGAGAACCTGCTAATGCAGAGACCTAAAGGACCAGTAGAAATGATGACTTTTCTTCCTAGGGAAGAAAACTTTTTGTGAGTTTTCCTCCTACAGAACAGAATGGTTTGGAATTCATGCTGTTACTCCTTTCTTTTCCTTGATTTCTTCGGGAATTTTGTATTTCTAACATGTTACATAAAACAAGGGTCTATTGACATGCCTGTCACAGTTGCAGGAGTTTGTAACTTGTTTTATTAAGCAGTATGTGCGCTCAGCTGAGGATCGGCAGAAGCTGCTGCTAGCTTTATTAGCATTCAAGCTGAGCTTCCTCAATTACTAGGGAACATAGCAGATCAATGCTCACAAAGATGCCCTGATACTCATCTCCACCTCCACCTCCACCTCCACCTCCACCTCCACCTCCACCTCCACCTCCACCTCCACTCACTCACAACACCCTCTATAGTTACCAGCTGATTGCAAAATGGAAACAGATGCTCTGGAAATCAATTCACACACACACACACAATTTTCTGCAATAATATCTCACATTGGAGACTGACAAGAGATCAAACCACTGAAAAGAGCCTCTTCAGTATGGGAGGTGATGAAATAATTGATTTACAGTTTCTGAAGGAATTGCTCTCTAAGAGACGAGCTGTGCTCTAAGCCAATGGAGTCATTCCATGTTCTTTGTGCCATAACTCATATTCCAAAACCAATGTCCTTTCTGCTTAACCACACCAAAGCCAAGAACTGTTCTCTGCTGAAAAGTCATTACATCTTCAAACTCTGCATGCAATGGGAGTCTTCTTTTTGCTGAAAACAGCAGCAACTTAGTTCGACTAACACTGACTCTGGTCACTTGCTGCTCCTTTTCATAAATACACGGAAAACACAGAATAAAGAAAGAACTTAAGGTTGCTAAGACTTTAGTGAGCATTGAGTAGTTTTTCAGCTTTTACATGATTTGACAGATGACTGGAAACCCTAATGAGACAGCTTCAGATGCAGAGATTTCATCATCAAAGATCTAGTTCTGGCAACCATTTTCCAACCCCACCTTCATTTACATGAAATTCTTGTATTTTAATTATAAGTTATCAACTTTGACTTATTTGATTGTTTTGCATTTTCATTTTTATGACCAAATATTTGCATTTCAAATATCAAAATAATAACATCAACAATGAAGACAACAACACTGAGCTTCTCAGCTCATTTTAAATAAAAATTCTAGGTTTTTATAATGTAAATTTATCTTGTGGTCCAGCTGCCTGGTCAAGAATGCCTGTTCAAATGATTTCAAATTTTTGTGTGTTAGAGAGAAATTCATCATATTTTATTCTCTCTGGACTTTTTACTGGCTTTCTTTGCCCCAGGGTTGAATTATATTCATCTAAAGATGAGGGAATTTAAAAACCTAGCCCATTTGTAAATTGAGAGTTGCCTGACAACGAAAGCCATATGTAATCTCCAACACTGATTTTAATCAGTAGTTTTAACTTTTTACTAAATAAACCTTTATGCCAGAGTGCTCATGGAGAATCCTGAAGTATTATTAGCATAATTGTGCAGCCCTGGGGATTAAGAGTAGAACAGTTCTGGGCTTAAGTCCATCCAGCTCTGCTACTAACTATATGTGACCTTGAGCCAGCTGCTTCATTTATATGAACCTCAGGTAGTAGCTCTTTCATTTGGTTTTTGTGACGATTAAATAAACTAAGGCAGGAAGAATGCATTGTTTAATGCCTGAAACATGATGAGCACTCAGTAAATATTACTTAATGTTATCCTTGCCCCTAAAGCTCTCAAAAAAAAAAAAAAAAAAAAAACAGAATACATGTCATTTACAAAGAAACAAAAACTAGAATGCCACCAGACTTCTAATCAGAAAAATTCTGAGGCTAACAGAAAGTAAAGCAATACTTTCAGAGACAATGGGATTTTTAACCTAAAATTCTATATTCAGACAAATTTTAAATAAGGTATGTTGACATGCACCAGTCACAAACCACCAGGAACATACCTCTAGTCAAACAAGATACAATGTATTTACTCTTGCTGCAGGGAAAACAAACTTAACCTGTGGAGAAATGCAGGCATCTCTGTAAGAGAATAAGATAATTCTTGTTATAGAATTTAGACTTGTGTTGAGTAATTTTAGGAAAAGTGCAAGGAAGTAGGCTTCACTTTAATTTGGGTGCTGACAGTAGGTGAGAATAAGAGTCAGGAGAAATGGAACATGGAGATCTAAAGTTTAATTGGTACGGAAGCAACAGTCACTCATATTAGCTAGGAGAGAGGATGATGAACATTTTTATGGTTTGCTCTGTGTTCATGCTGTTGTCTGTGATCAGACATGATTACAAATGATTTTGTTTTTTATTTGCTCCATCATAGTTGCAGTTTCCGTGTCTGATGTTGGTGTTCTGTGAAATTGTTTATGTTCACAGAGAGCATCACAGGTAGTACTGGGCCTGCCACCAGCTGACAGCACTTATTCCTTCTCAGTGGAATGGAAGAATAAGGACATTTTCACACATGTAAAAACTCAGATATTTTACCTTACATAACATTTTTCCTAAGAAGTTACTTAAAGATGTGCTAAAGCAAAAACGATGGAGTGAACCAAAATAAAGGAAGATTTAGAATTCAAGCCATATTGGCACCAACCCGGAAAAGCTGGGCAGCTGTTCCAGAGAGAAACCAGCCCAATGTATACATTTTCAGCCTTGAAAGAATAAAAACAAATGTTCAGATGATAGAGGTCTACAGTAGGAAAAAGGGAGAAGAGCTGAAGGAAATAGTAGGGGCAATATCATCAGCCTACAAAGAGGGATTTAGAAGGATCTAAAACAATTTGACGAAATAAGAGATAATAGTGTTATTGGATTACTCAAAGTTACACAGTAATCAAAATTCTAAAAACCAGTTGTATAACTCTGTTAGGATGCAAAATGATGGTATAATGAGGCAAATCCTCTTTTATCAGAATAAGAAGTCTAAAGTGGTCAATAAATAAACACCAACATAGACATATTTGTTTAAAAGGTGGAAGTAACAGAGGAGTCAGAAGGACCCAAAGAGTTATAAGTAGTCACCTTCAAGTAGTAGGTCTAGCATTAGAAAGAAATGCAACAGGGGAGGGTTTTCTTCTTTCTAAATCTTTTTCTCTGTGGGATTTTTTTCACATGCCTAAATTATTTTATTGAAAGTTAATTTTAAAAAGCTAAAGAATTAGTTATAAAATGAGTATAGTCATTGCTTAATAAATATATATTGAATAAATTAATTAAATATGAGAAAAATATACTTTAGAATCAAAATTATTAGTAACTTTTAGCACTAGTTGTAACTTCTTCATGGTACAAAAAAAAGAGAAAAAAAAATTAAAGATATAGTAGTCCAGCCTCCAGATCCTTCAACATTCACTACTAAATTTTTCATTAGAAGTTGCTTTCTAATCTTACAACTGCTCAGTAACTAATACCATTGACTTTTACAATAAATTATCTTCCTGTGTATCCATCTGACTTGCACTAACCTGAAGATCAATGAATCCAGGACTTTGGTTACACGCCGCATCGCACCGTACAGCTGAGTGTAGCTCCAGCAGAATCCAACACTTGGGGAGAGAGCAGGCCCCACCCCAGCCCTACCCATCCAGGGCCTGCAGGCATCTGCACTGGGAATGGTAAATTAACACTTATGCCTCTCCTTTCTACTGATGCCCTTCACTGGCCCCTACCATTGTTGGCACTTAGATCCCAGGGATTCACTGAAGCACGAGGTTACAATACAGAAAAATTCTGAAAGTCCAAATGTGAGATTACAAACTGTATCTCTGAATATGAGAATGAGGTTTCTTTGTGGAGCTAGTTGGTCCAGTAGTGGTCATTTTTGACCACCCAGCATGTATTTTTCCTTCCTAAGAACATCCCTGTTAATTAGGAATCAACATTCCCCCACCGGGTTCAGTTTGGTAGAAACGTAATGGGAGAAGCTGACCATCCCTAGCCAAAGAGGAGGTTCATGACCCAAGGTCAGTCACCAGGGAGCTCTTCCAGGAAATCCAAATTTTCAGCAGAAGAACCAGGTCACCCAGGTGCCAGCCCACCCAGCTCTTCGAAGAATGCTGCTCCTGAAAGAAAGCATTGTTAACTTCTAGCATCCAGCTTTCAGAGCTGCTTGATATCTGCCTGTTTCTAAGATTGAGCCTGCACCCATCAATCCTGTGAGACCAGGGATCTGGAATGAGTTAGCTTTTGCTACAGAGAATCAAAGAATCCTAACGTGGTCGACAATGTAAAATGATACTTAGGTACTATTAGAAACTTTAACCAAATGAAGAATAATGACTTCAGCAAGGTAAAGATGATACTTCATATATGAACATAAAAAGGAGAAAAAGTGTGATTTATTTTCCCAGTGTATGAGGACAGATGACATCCACATGTGTGTTTTTATGCAGGACAGAACTAGAGACAGGAAGAAAGGAAAGTGGCTGTTTGCTGTTCTTGGGTTTACCTGGGATTTTGTGCAATCCGCCATGTGCTAACTAGCATTCTAGAATAAAATTGAAATGCAGTGTGTACCAATGACGTTACGGTAGAGACTCATACAAATCCATTTTACTCTTAAAAAAGGGATCCAAATCATTAGAAATTGTAGCAAATTAACCACCTCAAGTAATAAATCACTGATACAACTCACAACTTACCGAATCACACCGGTGGGTTTTAACACTGAATTTAAGGACTGTGATCTTAAATGAAGTAGGTAAATATTTTTAAATCATCTCTTAAAACTAATCCCATAGTGGAGAACAAAGAGGATAGAAAGAAATTAGCTTAGTCATCTAATCTACAACTGCTTTCCAAAGAAAAGAGTTGCAAGGCAAGACCGTGGTGACAAGATAACAAGTAAAATAGCAAATCTGTAGACGGGTATGGGTGGTACATGAGTGGGAAGAATGAGAAGGAGGTACGTAAAACGAAAGGAAGGTTTAAATATATTACACAGGGAGAGAGGATCGAGGATTGCAATTACAAATGAAGAAAACAAAGCGGCTGCTGAAGACTCTAATAAGTAAATATGATGCAAATAGAAAAAAAACAGGTGATAACAGTTCAGTCAGGAGTATCTGAAGATAAGGGAGACAGATAACACTTTCCATGGTATTTTTCAGGTTTTGTGTAATAAAAGGAACAGAAAAAAAAAGTGAACCTTAAATGAGATGTTATAAAATTTGAGGGTCACATTATAAATTCAAAGGAACTATCTTACAATTCATCAAAAAGACAAGAAATAGTGTGTTCTGAATAGTATAGCCAGCCAAAATAAATTCTCATTTCAAATAAAACACAGACTTAGTATAGATAAATAAAACACAGACTTAATATAGATAAATAAAACACAGACAAAAATAAAATTTTTACTATATTCCAAGTTTGAGAAACAGTTGCGGGGACTTGTGAATAAAGATTTGTGAGTAACTCACTTAATTTTTTTTTAACTACGAGATGAATTCTGAATTTGGTAAACAGGTGAACAGTCTCAGAAAATAACACTTTAAGACTTTATTCAATTTATCTGAATTGGCTGGAAAATCGTCTGGCGGTCTATCAAATGAATGGCAACAAACAGTGATATTGTGGGTGCCTGATGAGGGCTCCTCAGGAACCAATATTAATTCAATCTCACTGAATGTACAAACACAACAGCAACCTCCCCAAGCCAATAACTGAACAGAAATTACATTTTCAAAGTCCTTAGTAGTCCAGAGCATCAGCCCTATTATATTTAAATCAAATGGGTTTTGGGTTTTGGTAACAATTTACCATTGTTTAAGGTTAAAAAAAGAAAGAAAGAAAGAAAGAAAAGGAAAGGAAAGAATAAACCTTCAAGAAGGCAGGCCTCCAGCAAAAAAGTAAATTTAATAAGTAAAATTTTCTTTGATTGCCTTTTTTGTTTCTGTTTACTAATGGAATGTAGGTAAGAGAGAGAAAAGGGAAAGAAACTCTCCCTCCAGCTTCAGAAGAAAGCCCAGAAGCACATGGGATATATCAGGGGGTCTAGGCCAGGGACAGGAGCCAGCGATGTTCCTCAAAAATGAGTCCATGCCAGCTTCCCAGTCTCTGGAGCTCATGATTAGGAAATTGAAAATTCACTTTCTCTGGTGAATTATGTTGCCAATTAAATGTGAATATTCTTTACACCTATTCATGTTTCTAAGGCAATGGGATTTGACATAAGTGAGGAATACAATATGTATCCCAAGTTGCATTAAAATATTATCTTCTCCCCACCCCCTGCCCCACTTTTTTGTTTTCCAATTAAAAACACCATTGAATAGAAGCAGTGGGAGTGAACATCTTTGTTTTGTTCCTAATTTTAGGGAGAAAATATTTCATCTGTCACCATTAAGTATGATGCCAGTTGTACATTTTTTATAGATGCTCTTGATCATGTTGAGAAAGCTCCTTTCTATTCCTTGATTTCTTTTTTAACAATAATGCACAATCTTGGTAACAAGACTGACACTATATTCTGCTGTGGGAGTGTAAGTTTGCCCGTTGTCTCTAGAAATCAAATTAGTCGTATGTATCAAATGTTTTTATGCCGTATTTTATGTTGATACATATATTTCTACTTATCTGACTTAAGAAAGTAATCAGTTAAACATTTATTTACAAAGATATTCATAAGAATGTTGTTCATAATAGTGACAAATTGAAACTAACATAGGGTTAATATTAGAAAAATGCTAAGGATAATTATGGTCAAACATAAAAGAGACTAATGTGCAGCCATTCAATTTCACTTTGCGTAGGCTTTTTAAGGCCATGGGAAAATGCTTATTTAAAATAAGTACCACGAACATCAGATCTAGTTCAGGAACTTTGTTTCAGAGTCAAAGAGGTGAGATGAATTGCTTTGAAGTGATAGGGCTCTGAGATCTGATCAGGAACATGAAGCTGGGATCAGAGATTGGAGTAAAGACTCAAATTATGATTATAAGACCAGAACTATAGGTCCAAAGGGAAAAGGATAGAACAAAATGTGGGGGGAAACAGAGAATGGGTCATCGAGAGAGAGTCATCAATGAGAAAAGGCAGAACACAGGAGATAAGGCCCATATAACTTTTTTTTTTTTAACATGGGCATGTCATAACAAATAATGCTTTTTTTCTTTTTACCTTTTGCCTCCCTTCACCATTTCTTTCTTCCTCCTACTTCTGACAACCACCATTTTATTCTCTGTTAATGACCTTTGTTTGTTTCTTTATCCTTTTGTTGTTGTTTTGCAACAAAAAAGTAAATAAGGGACTACATGATGCTAAAAAGCTTCTGCACAGCAAAAGAAACCACCAACAAAATGAAAAGTCATTCTACTGAATGGAGGAAATATTTGCAATCACGTATTAGATAAGGAAATAACATCCAAAATACATAAAGAGCTCATGCAACTCAATAGCAAAAAAACAAACAATCCAATTAAAAATGAGCAGAAGATTTGAATAGACATTTTTCCAAAGAAGAACCACAGTTGGCCAACAGGTACATGAAAAGATGCTCAACATCATTAATCATCAGAGACATGAAAATCAAAACCACAATGAGATATCATATCACACATATCAGAATGAATATTATCAAAATGACTCAAAATAAAGAGTGTTTGCAAGATTATGGAGGAAAGGGAATCTTTCTGCATTGTTGATAGGAATGTAACCTGGTACTACCGCTAGCAAAATAGACTGGATGTGCCTCAAAAAATTAAAAATAAAGCTATCATGTGATACAACAATTCTACTTCTGCATATGTACTTGAAAAAAAAAACAAAAAATAAAAAACAAAAACTCTAGCTGAGAAAGATATATGCACCTCCATGGTCATTGCAGTATATTTACTTTTTTTTTTTTTTCAGTATAATCATGCTCAATCACTTGGTTCATCAACTGCTCTATCTGTAAATATGGAAACCTTTGCCTATAAGATCCTCACAGAGATGGCATGAAAATTTATAAAGTCTGGAACATATTTTTCCTTAGAAAAAGGAATTGCACAAATCCAGGATTTTCCCTAGGCTATTAATGAAGTCCTGATTCTTCCACAAACCCGAATGGGAATATTACAATCCTCCAGTGCACCACCTGCATTCCAAATAACCACATGATAGTCTTATCAATTTTGAAATTACTTGTGTGGAGATCTGGCAATTTCTTTCATTAACTCAGTCTAGTATATACTTAACAATGTTTATTATGGCAACAAAATAAAAAGCAGAGAGGTGGAGACCAATCAATAGGAGATGAAAGTATAATACATGCCTACCTAATCATGAAGAGAGATAATTAACTAGTTTATACTACTCAAGTGGGAAACTTAAATGAAGAACAAATAATAGAAACCTCACTCCCAAATAAGTAATGATTCCCTAAAGGCCATATTTGTCTTATTTTATTATTGACACATACTCAGTTTTTGGATTTGAACATTCTAGAGTTTCTTGACTGACCTTCCCACAGGGGAGAGAATTTGTTTACACCAGCCACCCTCTCTCATCCTGGTTCCTCTCCCACAGGGCTTTAGGCTCACTGGCCCTATGCACTGTAGTGGCCGTGGCGGTGCAGTCCCAGTCCCCACCAGCCACACCCATCGCACACCTGAAAGGGAGCAGCAACAGCAGCTGCAGAAACTAATGAGACCTTATATTCAAGGTAAGGAGACAAGCTTCTGAATAAGATTATAAACTGCTCTAGTCCTCTTCTCTGCTCTTTACTCACCTCTGCGGGCATTATAGATTTTTAATCTTTAAAATATTTCTCACATCAGCTCATTTTTTTTTTTACACCTACTAATCCATCTGTAAGGCTCTAATACATAAACAACTAAAAGAGGAACCTGGTGCCTGATTTCCTAAACTTCTGTCTCTCCTCTAGGCCACTCTCCCCACCTCCCCAATCAAACTCCTCAGGGACTCCATATTTTAATGTTTATATAGATTTGTTGTATTATTTTATATTGATCCTTTTGATTCTCACTCCTTAACAAAATCAATTCCTTTGAATTCCTAGGGTCAAACAAATGTTTTCTTTCTTAAAATGGTTCTCTCTCTCAACAGAACTACCGTAAAAATTCTACTAATCCTTCCAGGCTGGGTCTAAATCTGTTTTCTTTATGAAAAATATCACCATCTCTACAAGTGGAAATTCTTTGTGTCTGACGTTTTTCTCTTTCTCCCATTATCATCATCACCATCATTATCATCATCAGCACCACCATTTTAGGAATATTTTAAGAGTTCTGGAATTACGGTAGTATCATAATTATTATGTCAGAATGCAACACTCTCTACTGGATATTAGATATGTGACTTATCAATGTTGAGCAAGTAAATGATAAGTTTCTTCTTTTCTATTTTTTCATTTAATTCAGCAAACGATTGAGATGGAAGAATGAAGGGAGTACAGATTAAGAAAAGCAGGACATACCAAAAGACCAAAAGTCTTTTTTCCCCCTTATTTGTTAAGTCATCTTGTATCTCTATAGCATGCTGCTTTATAGGAAGAAGACAGTAAGTTTTAGGTGGTGCTCCTTGAAGAAAAGATCAATGTGTAATCTGTAAGAAAAGGAAACCAACCAATATTTTTCAGGTTTTTTTGTTCCATAATTCATTCCATTCTCCATTTTCTGCAGAAGACACTAGAATAAGGCAAAACTTCATAATTTAAAAGACAGATTGAATTCTGTTTTCTATTTCTAAGATAAAAATAGTAGAAGATCAGTCAACCAGCAAGCTGGCAAGGAAGGAGATACCCTCCACCCCTCTATCAAATGGGATCTATCAGAACACACAGACACACACACATACACACACCTCACCATGTGTATATGTTAGTAACAGGTAAATCAGTCAGTCCATCCCAATATCTGTTCCTGAATCTGATGCTTCAGGAAGATTGCATGCCCCTGGGGATTCAGAGGAAAACCAAATAAATGCCTCTGCCTTCATGGAACTTCCACCATTAACATTGCAAACAGACTTCTTCCAAATAATTAATTAATGTGCAAAATGTCATTCAAGAAAAGTACCACACCTGGGGGTTGCAGTCAATCTCTTCCCTTTATGGGTGAGTGACCACGAACAAAGACAACAGCATCAAACACACATTCATTAAGCACAACTAATATATTAAAGGCCTTTAGTGAAATGCTTGGTATGTACTGAGTTTGCAATAAGCAGCAAGCAACATATAAATAGC
Source organism: Cynopterus sphinx (assembly GCA_030015415.1). Classification (NCBI taxonomy): domain Eukaryota; kingdom Metazoa; phylum Chordata; class Mammalia; order Chiroptera; family Pteropodidae; genus Cynopterus; species Cynopterus sphinx. The sequence continues at coordinate 124,648,729 of CM057382.1, forward strand.
CCCCCTTACTAAGGAATTATATATTCCTACTTCTAATTTCCACTTCTCATTTCGCTCAAATTAAATTAAGAATGTTATAAAAAGGTACACATCTTTACAGCATTGGTGTATCCTCCCCAAAAGTTGGTGTGCAAAGTGCCAGGGGTTTTAACTAACTCTTCTTTTTTCCCTCACTGCCTACCTTATATGAGGTCTCTGTAGACTCGGTCCCTGGTTAATGACAGATGGCGTAGTAACCAGGGCATGGGATTTAGCATTAACTAGACTTGAGTATAGGCCATGCTCTACCAGTGATTGAACTAACCTAAATCATCTGTGAAAAGGAAATAGTAATATTTTCTGCATACAAATTCTAGGCACCTGAGATGAAGGCACATACAAAAGGACCCATGACAACTTCTGGCAGGAGGACTAAAATACTTGAGCTTTGCTTTGAGGACAAACGAGATTCATTTCTGTCTTTAGAAGCCATAGATACCAAATCAGTCATGTACTGAAATCTTTCTAGAATAACAGGAAGGCTTTCTTCCTATTTGTCCTAAGCACATTTTAAGCAAAGATGCGAAGCAGTGATTAAATTTTTACTAGCAACATGGCTTATGGAGGAAGACTAGGGCCACCTGCTACGGTGCTTGTTAAAATACCCAAATATGGATCTGACCTTCCACTTTGAGCTCAAATCAAACACAAAGGCACCTCAAGAGTGGACCTACTATCACTGCTTCATCGGTAGCTAGACAGCAGACACTGTTGCTGCCTTATTTACAGTCTCATCCCAAACCCTCAACTGCAGCTTCCTTTATGACACTCTGCAGTTGCTAAATTGCTGTGCCGGGTTTCCTGAGGACTGGCCTGTGAGAACACTATCAGCTCCTGGATGTGAGCACGCACTTGCACGAATAAGTAATGGAGAGCTAGCTCAAGCAGGAGAACTTTTTTTCCCCTCAAATGACACATTCGAGTATTAAAAACAAGGTACTCTGTTCTCCTGCTAGCAAGGAATAATGAAACCAGGGTGTTGCCTTCCCAGCAGCTCTCGCCTTGCAATCGTGCAAAAGAGAAATGATCCTCTCCGTTTGTAGGCAGCAGCAGCCTCCAGAAGCTGTGGGAACATTGCCAAGAGCCCTGAAAAGCCTCCAGAGCTAATTGGGGAGCGGCGTATTAGTGACACTTTTGAGAGTCAGGTTGTCATTGAAGAGAAACGAAGGAGAACATGGTGGGCGCTGCAGCCTGGAATTAGGCTGTGGGCGGGAGGGCTGGCTCCTGCCCCTCGGAGGAACATGCTCTGTAATTTTCTCAGATGCTGTGCTCAGCTGCCTTGCAGAAGCCCTGGATCTCGGAGGCTGCACACAACACCTTAGCCTGCACTCCTCCTTGAGCACTGAGCCCATCATTCCCATTCAGAGAGCTCTGCGGCCATTTCAAAGGTGCCCTGAGCTAGTTAACACAGCCCAGATGAACATGTCGTGCCCTCTTAGTGGCCTTTTGAATTCGGGTCTACATTTTTTGTGTAGCTGACCAAAAGCAATTTTTTTCACAATAGATAACTCAAGGAGCCAGCGACCCGGAAGGTTGTGTGTAAACAGTGAGAATTCAGTAAAGAGAGAACTGAGTTGAAGAACAAATTTTTTTTTTGTAATTAACTTGTCAAACTATCAGTCAGGTCACCTGTTTCAGAAGAACCCCAAGAAACAAATCATGTTTTCTTAGGAAGGTGATTGCCAGCTCCAGTCAAGCAGGATGCCCGGTCTGGGTGTTGTCTGAGTTTCTAGAGAAATGTTGTTCTGGTAACAAACAGGCTTTCTCAGCTCCCTCCTCTCTGGGAGGATGGTACTTGCTCTGCATGACCTTTCCTGACTTCTGTGCTAAGATTCTAGCTTCATCTGAAAGAAAAACATGAAGAGAAAGGATCCATGTCACTGTGCACTAGCGCCGGGAGATGCGTGAGCTGAGAGAACCTGCACCACTTCCCCCTCCATATGCTCCCTGCAGGGGGAACTGATGGGATCTCGTTGCTGTCTGGTAGAAAGAAGGGAGCCTAGATTCTGGAAAGAACTTTTGGAGTCCCACAATGGGGTGGGAACATCGCCAGGAAGTTCTTCCTAATGGTACTAGAACAGCACCTGAGCATAAAGACTGAAACATGAAAAACATAGTTGATGGGCACCTGTTTGCTCCCTTACCCCATTATTTGCCTCTCTCGTCGTTTCCAGCAGTCATTCTTTTTTCTTCATAATAATGATTTAACTTTTGCACAGTCTATAGTTCAACACAACCTGTGACATGGAAGTTTCCCCAAATCTCAAGGTAACTCAGTTTCTCTCTCTAGCTCTTGCTCCTAACGTTACACCCCCTGCCCCAACACACACACCAGTTTTCGCAGTACACAAAATTGGATCGGTTGTCTACCCATTTCCTCCTTCTTCCTTCTCTGCTAGGATGGTTCTCCTCCTGCAGGAAAACCTAAAATAGCACTTGCTAGCATTCCCAGCTTCCTTGATCCTAGAAGTGGTGATGTGACACAGTTTTAGGGTAGCCATAGAGGAGTCATGGAGTAGCAATGTGCACAGTTGTGGGGGAAAGTCTGACAGAGTCTTGCTGAAATGACACATTTCCAAAGTGACTGTGTGATCAAGTCCTTGGGTGACAAAGTGACATAGTTCTGGGTGGAACACTGTTTTGGGGTGGCCATGTAATACAGTACCGGAGTGGCAATATGACAGTTTTGGAGTAGCCATGGAAGTATTCCTGAGATGGCTGTGTAATGCAAGTATGGGATGGTTCTGTGACGCAGTTTAAATGGGGCAAGGTGATCAAGGAGAGGGCCATATGAAACATTTCTGGCCCATGAAGCCTAACGGATGTCTGCTGGAGAACTTCTAGGTAACATTCGTCCTCTTTATAAAGAGGGAGATGAAAAATAACCTTTCTCACCACTGGAACTCTTCCTTTCTCTTCTCACCTTTGAAGAGGTTTTCATGAGCATGCAATGCTGGAGCTGCTGCAACAGACATCATGCTGCAACTATGGAAAACATTTCATCCACTAAGGATGGTGGACAAATGAAAACTACTTGGAACCTTTATGGCATTTTGAGCAAGTGCAACAACCTTGGGCCTGCCCACCCTAGATTTCTTCTTAAGCGAGATAATAAGTAAACTCTTGATGTTTATGACACATACACATGCATTATTTATTTTTACTGCATATACTTAATTAATTGCACATGCACAATTCTGCTAGTTTAGGAAACTACAGCATTTCCCTGTAGAAATCGAATTTATTTTTGCAAGCAAAGATAGAAGTAGCTTTTTAATGAAGCTCAGGACAAAAAATCCATTTGAAACTTTGTGAAGAATAACATGAGTAGTCTCCTTTAGTTAAATAAACATGGGGCAAGCAGGCTTCCTGACCTAGAGTAAGGACACATAGACTTTTTGTCTAATGAAGTTTTCTTCTAAATACTTCGTGATAAGCTGCCCTAGGAAATGAGTGGCCAATTTGCATGAGAAGCTCAAGGCCTTCTGGAAGATTAAAAGTCCCTCAGTTTTTGTTCCCCGAAGTTCAAAACAAAAGAAATTAATTTGCACTAAGGTGGCCAAAGCCACCTGCAGTAAATTTACCTTGATTAGAGTGAGACTAGGTTCATGATCTAGGGTTCAGGGTCCATCAAGCTGAAAGCAGCACAATTTCCATATCTTTGATTGCAATCTAGGAATCAGTATTTGAGCATGAGATCTGGACACCTCCATGTTTCTGTGAAGGGATGGGAACAAGCATGGGTGCACCACACCCAGTAGACAAATTATGTTGTCTGCCAAACGGTACAGGATGTGGCAGTAACGGCAACTGTGGGAGTACTAGATGGCGACTCCCTGCTTGTTTTCTGTGTGTGGAAGTGTGTTGAACCCTAACCCTTCTCACTTTGAGAGTGGGAGCAGATGGATGGATTCTTGGACAAATTGGAACTGAGGAGAACTGAAGGGAGAATTAATAAAATCCCCACTAATAGAACCTGTGGAAGTCAAAGCATTAACTAAAAATAAGTGAATAAATGGAAGCATTAGTACTCTCACATTATCTAAGTAGTGCGTATAATTATTTGTCTATGTCACACATATGCCTAAACATCAAAGTCAAGAACTAAACGACAACTTTTAATTGCCCCAAAATAAAATGAGCAATTAAGCAATTATTTCTGCCTAAGATAATCTTTCTGGTCTTTGCCAAAATATTTTATTCAGATAATATTTCCTAACATGTTAAAAAGTGTGTTTCAAGAAATTTTTCTGAGGCAAAATAAGTGTGGGGACTCCTCTTTTCACAAATTTAAACATGTTGCTTTGATGCAGGCCTTCAGAATGCTGTATAGTGCACAGTATGACTATCTGAGCAGGGCTGTACTAAATAGCTCCCCTAAAAAGTACATAAACACCGAAATCTGCACAAGACATCTCATGAGACTAACACAGAGCACAATGTGAGGGATACTTATTTACAGTTTAAACCCAGCCCACAGATAATAGATGTTTAATTTTTACATATCTTTTCTTAAATTAAAATATTCAAATGTCTTATAATTATTGAAAATTTAACCTTATATCAAATGCATTTTTACTCACTGAAGTCCTTTTATGACTCTACCAGTCTGGAGTGTTTGATATTAATGCTTGGCTTGATCTGTTGGAGTTGTTTTTAAAGTAAATTTTTAAGAATGGTTTAATTTTCTGATGCTCCTACCCCCAAAATATGTGAAAATATCTTTTTCGGTCGGCTCCTTGTATCACATTCATCGTGGCTATGTATAAAATTATTATGTCTTTTGAGGCAACTTTGTTACATACCATTGCATAGAAGTCTTTTGGACATAATTTTGAGAGATTAGAGGTAGGTGGAAAGCATGGAGTTAAACCTGAATACTCATAGACTGTTTGTTTTGATTTATTTGATTTAAAATGTTTGCAGGGATGTGTCTAATGTGAGTATCCAAATTAATTTTGAATGAAATTTTCCAAACATTTTAAATCTATATGACTGTTTTACTGTGAAGTCTAATTATTGGGGCATTGCCTGAAAGCATTCTTTCAATCCAGTCATTGGTACCTGTCATGTTCAATACCACCTCCTTTCTTACTGGATATCCAGCTTCCTTAATGGCATCTTGGTTTGACTCAATAACATTTACTTCATTCTAGAAAGTCTCATTTCAGTTAAGAGAAAAACACGTTATTTTAACTTGGAATCTCATATTGAATTCAATGTTTACCCCTATTCACCCTATCTCCTTTCCTCAGGCGAGATTTGTGTTTCTAGGGTTTAAAGTATAGAGGTTTGGAATGAAGCAGAACTATTAGAAATCGACCTTTAGTGCCAGTCTCATTTTGTGTTGAAGCAGTTAAAAAAATGAGGAAGACAGGTCTTTTGGTTGCTAACAGTTGATGGTAGCTTCTTTTCCCATGTGCTTCCTAAACTTGTTCATATCACACACAAACACACGTGCACATACACAATTGTGTACACTGGGTAAAATGAGAGGGGTATTCGGTCTCCATATCCCTTGAAGAGGGACTTTTATTATGAAAAAAATACAAAGCATTGAGATTATATTAAATACTGAATTTGCTTAACCCTTTCAACTTTATCAATCAGCCACTTGATCTCATTTTCAGGAAGAAAATGTTCTTGTAACCAGGTTTATTTTACAGCTTTATTAAAGTATAATGGATAGGTAAAGTATTCAAAATACAGTTAATCCTTGAACAACACAGGTTTGAACTGCACAGGTACACTTACATGTTAATTTTTTTCAATAAATATTGTTAATGTATTTTCCTTATGATGTTCTTAGTAACATTTTCTTTTCTCTAGCTTATTTTATTGTAAGAATACAGTATAAAATAACATACAACATACAAAAGTATGTATTAGCCAACTGTTTATGTTGTTGGCAAGGTTTCCTCGCAATAGTAGGCTATAAGTAGTTAAGTTTTTGGAGATTCAAGTTATAGACAAATTTTTGACCATGTGCCTCTAACCCTCTCATTGTTCAAGAGCCAACTGTATACAATTAGATAAGTGTATACAACTGGGAAAGTAGCACCTAAGCAAGATAATAAACATGGGCATTCCCCCAAAGTTTCCTGGAGCATATGTATTATCCTTTCTTCCCACCTTTTTGCTCTTGCCATTGCCAAGCAACCACTGATTTGTTTTCTGTCACTTTATATTTGCTTATGCTTTTTGGAATTTTATACAAATGAAGTTATCTGTCTTTTGTCCAGTCTTTCACTCAGCTTGATTATTTTGAGATTGATCATATCATTGTCAGTATCAATACTTGATTACTTTGCATTGCTGGGTAGTGTTCCTGGGGATGGGCATGCCACATTTGTTTAGGCATTCACCTGTTGATGATCATTTGGGTTGTTTCCACTTTTTGGCTATTATAAATCCAACTGCTATAAACATCTGCACACACATTTTCTCATGAACATATGCTTTTGGGAACATACCTAGGATTAAAATGGCTGGATCACATGAGAAGGGTATGTTTACATTTTCATAACTGCCAAGCTGTTTTCTGAAGTCATTATTTCAATTTACTTCACCACAAGCAGTGTTTAAAAGTTCCACTTGCTTCACATCCTCACAGAACTTAGTGTGGTCATCTTGTTGACTTTGGCCATTCTAATGAGTGAATAGTGCATTGTGATTTTAATTTGCATTATCCTAATGAAGAATGATAATAAATATTTTTTTACATACTTATTTAATATCTATATTCCTGTGGTGAAATGTCTATTTAAATCCTTTGCCCCATTTATTGAGTTTGTTTATCTTATTATTGAGTTGTAGGAGTTTTTAATATTGCATATACAAATCCTTCATCAGACACATTTTGTAAATATTTTTTCATTTTCTCTCAATCTGTGTCTTCCTTTTTCATTTTCATTAGAGTATCTTTTGAAAAGCAAAGGTTCTTGATTTTGATTAAGTCCAATTTGTTAATTCTTTCTTTTGATACTTTTTGCTTTGTTTGCTGTATCTAAGAAATCTTTGCCAAACCAAAATTCTCATAAATTTCCTCCAGGTAGTTTTAATTTTTAGTTCTTACATTACAGTCTCTGATTCATTTCAAGTTAATGCTTTTATATTATATGAAAAAAAACAAGCTTCATTTTTCCAAATGACTGTCCAATTAATATAACACTATTTGTAGAATATATTATTTTATCCTCTTAACAGTTTAGTAAAAATCAATTGATAACATATATGTGTCTATTTTTGGACTTTCTATTCTATTTCACTAATATATTGTTTCTCTCTTATACAAATACTGCCCTATCTTGATTATGGCAGCTTTATAATAAATCTCGAATTTTGGGTAGTGTAAGGACTCCAAAATGAGCATGCTAGATTTGTTTAGGCATTCTTCTTTATTAATATTGTTTCAGCTATTCTAGATTCTTTTCATTCTCATAGACATAGAATCAGCTTGTTACAAAACAAAATCCTGCTAGAATTTTCGTTAGTATTATGTTGAATCAATAGAGAAAATGAGAGAAGTTGGCATCTTAATAACATTGAGTGTTCTGATCTATCAATAGATATATCTTTCCAGTTACTTGGGGTTTTAAATTTATCTCTGCAGTGTCCTGTAATTATAGTGTAGATATATATCTTTTGTCAAATTCATCTCTAAAGTGTTACTAATTTAATATTATTATAAATAGTATTCTTTGATTTTAATTTGTAATTGTATACAGAAATATAATTAAATTTGCATATTAATCTTGTATCTCGTAAACTTAGTAAACTCACTTATTAGTACTAGTATATTCTTTTATCAATTACATCTGATATTCTACACAGATCATCATGATACATGCAAATAGAGACAGTTTTACATCAATCTTTCTAATCGAGTTGCCTTTTATTTACTATTTTTGCCTTAATGGCATTTCGTAGAATATCTAGGAAAATATTAAATAGATGTGCTGATAGGCAGATATATTTAATTTTGTTTAATTTTTCAGAAAACTTTGTGTAGAATTGGTATCATGACTTTTTTAACTCTGTGATACCAATAGTGAAATCATCTGAGCTAAAAGCTCTTTCCAGAAAGAATATATTTTACTGAAAATTAAATTTTATTGATATAGGATGACTTAGGTTATCTATTTCTCATTGTGTAAATTTTGGTAGTTTGTCTACTTTGACATAATATTAGGTTATTATCTTTTATAAATACGTAGAATATTATCTCTATTTTTCCTAATATTGATAGCTGTATCTTCTTTCTTTCATCCTAGTCAGTCAGGTTAGAGGTTTACCAAGTTATTAATCTCACAGAAATATTTCTGATTTTATTCCCTTTCTTTGTATTTTTTCTACTTAATGAGTTTTTTTATCCAGTCTTTATTATTTCTTTTTTCTGTTTACTCTTCTTCTTTTTTTATTTTCTTAAAATGAAAGTTGAGGTAATTTATTTAAAATCTTTTTCTTTTCCTATTATATGTGTTGTCTATATATTTCTCTCATAATACTGCTTTAGCTTTATCCTACAATTTTTAAAAATGTTTTGTTTTTATATTTATTAAGCTCTATACAATCTAACTTTTATTTTTATTTCTTCAACCCATGAGATTTTAAAAATCATGTTACTTAATTTTCAAATGTTTAAATAGATATTTTCCAGATGTCTTTCTCATATTTATTAATTCCATGTGGTTAGAGAACACACTTTTTATTGTTTAAATTCTTTTAAATTTATTGAGATTTGTTTAATGGCCCATAATATAATTTATCTTGATAAATAGTCATGTGCACTTGAAAAGAATATGTATTCTAATGTTGTTGGGTGTTCTGTAAATGTCATTAATGTTAGTTTTTTGATAGTTACAGTTTACGTTTTTTCTATCATTACTGATTTTCTGACTCTGTGTTCTAACAATTGTTAAGGAAAGACTTAAAATATCTACCTACAGTTGTGGAATTGTCTAATTTTTTTTGCAGTCTTAACATTTTTGCTTTATTCATTTTGGAGCTCTACTATTGAATGCATAAATATTTAAAATTGTTATTTTTTGACTAATTTTTGTCATTATAGAATGACTGTTTTTTATTTCTGATAATAAACTATGTTCTAATATCTATTTTGTGTAATATTATTATAGGTACTGCATATTGCATTTTTCAATGCTAGCACAATACATTCTTTTCCATTCTTTTAACTTGCATTTATTTGTGGCTTTATATGTAGAGTGACTTTCTGGTAGGCATCAGCTGGGTTTTAAATAAGTTTTATGTTTGAAATAGCTATGTATAGTCTTCACCTGTTATTTTTAATTTTTTTATTTTTTGATTAAAGTTAACATACAATTTTCTGTTAGTTTCAGATATATGACACATTGATTAGACCTTTATATAATTATGAAGTGATCACCTTGGTAAATCTAGCACCTGTCGGACACTACATATACTTATTACAGTATTATCAGCTATATTTCCTATGCTGTACTTTATATCCTTGAGAATGTTTTTATAACCAGCAATTTATACATCTTAATCCCATCACCTTTTCCAGCCATCCCATCAAAATGTTCTGTGTATCTATGAGTTTGTTTTGTTTTGTTTGTTCATTTTGTTTTATAGATTCTACATACAAGTGAAGTCATACTCAATTCTTTAATGAACAATTTTTCAAGTTTAATAAACAATCTTTTGTTTTACAAGTAAATGACAAAATATTATCATTATTCTAATTTTCTCTCAAAAGTTTAAGTACTATTTATAGCAGAGGTCCCCAACCCATGGGCCACAGACTGGTACTGGTCCGTGACCTGTTAGGAACCAGACTGCACAGCAGCAGCTGTTGAGCAAGCAAAGCTTCATCTGTAATTGCAGCCAGTCCCCAGCACTAGCATCACCGCCTCAGCTCCACCTCAAATCATCAGGCATTAGATTGACATAGGAGCACCAGTCCCTGGTGCCAAAAGTTTGCTGATTTACCGTGTTCAATCATATTTATTTTATTGACACTATAATATGCATTATTCAGAGAAGTCACTTTACTTATAGTTTGAATGCAACTAAAAGACACATCAGGCCCAAATGAACAGAAGAACCCAATATATAAAAAGACAGAGAATCAGGCAGACACCATCCTTTGGGGTGTACACTGTATTAGTTGAATATATGAAATATCAATACCTCTAGACTTTTCATAGTTTCCTTGTCTGTGACAGGCAGGGCTACTCTCTGTAGCTGGCTGCTGAAGTAGATGTCCAGATGATGGTACACTTCTCTGATCACACTCAACACATACTAACTGAGCATTCATTGTCACCCTCAAGTCATGCGTGCAAGGCTAAGCCATCAGATCCTGTTCCATTTGAGCAACCGTTCAAAAAATCCCCTGAATTAGCTCACATGTTAGAACAGTTGTTCTCTCATTCCGGTTCAGACTCAGTCTCCCACCCCCTGGTGTGTAACACCCCCATACCATTCATGGTGAAGAAGATTCAGTTCATGCTTGACCTCTTCTAACATATCCTGAGTCAGTACCAAAAGCCTTCCTCTAGCTCATGTTGCTAGGATTCTATCACTCAGAAGACAGACTTTTCTGAAAATTATCAAAAATCTGACAATCTATGTTGTCTACCTGACTCACAAACTTCCATACTAAAGAGTAAGGATGAAGGCTGCAACCCTACCCTGAAACCATTGCTCATCTTGTTCTCTGTGTCTTTCTCAAAGTTTCAGTAATATTAGCCCAATGTAGTAACTTACAGATAAATGTTAAGGCAGGAAACAATTTATCCACCCCCAAAGTTTTATTGACTGGCTGTCAAATATATAAAATGAATTACTCATTAAGCCCTATTGGTCAGTGGCTAGACTTCAATAGATAGTTTTTATTCTGAACTTAGCATTTTTTATTCTTAGCTGAAGGCTTTGATAGACAAATTCTGGACAACAGGAAAGATGTTATTTAACACTTTATATTATCTTGTTATATCTCTGTGCACTCATTTTCTTTCCTTTATCACAGGAAATTTGGTGGTTTTCTATTACAACAAAAATAGAACCAATATTCTATTCTAATTATTTTTCTCTACTCAGGAATAGCTAACTTCCTTAAGCTAAAGTCTAACCTTTCTCATTCATTTATTTATTCATTAATTGATTTAAGCATTTATTCAACAAATATTTACTAAGACCTGAAACCATTCTATTCCATAGAGGATATAGTGGTGAAAAAATATACATAGTCTATTTTCTCATCTTAAAAAAAATAATGAATTACAGGTAATTAAAAACACAATTCCAATAACATATGATATGCTAGAGTATATAGAGGGCACTAGGGAACAATAAATCACAAAGGCCCAAATTAGACCAGTGAGTCAAAAAGAGAATTAAGTGTTAGGTAAAGAGGTTGGGAAAGTGTTCCAGACAGAAGAATGTCAAAAGACCCTGGAGGTAAATGAAATTAAGTGTAACATATTTGGTAAAGTACAGAAATTCATATTGAGTATACTGGTGATAATAAGGGCAGGACAGTTGCTCGGGCACTGTGGGTCAACAAAGGCAAGTTATGCATTGTAGATACTATGTCAAAGACAATAAAAGATCAACAAAGCTTCTAAGTATGGAAATTATATAATTAGATTTTAGGGAAAATACCTGTTGTATGGTGGAGCTTAGGTTGGAAAATAGAAAGATTTGCATCAGGGAATCTACTATGAGATGTTTGTAATGACCTAAACGTGAGGATATTAAGGGCTAGATTAGGTAGGTTAGGGGCAGCAGACATAAGCAAAAATGAACAACCTTGAGACTTGGTTAGCAGGCAGTTTCAAAAAAAATTAGAGTGCTTCAATGTTAAAGCCTATGTTGGGATGTTGGATCTGTTCCTAGCCCAATTTAGGCATGCAATACAGAAGGAAAACTGATGACTTTAGAGATTCAATGTGAAAACTAAAAGCAAATGTCTTGTGGTCAGTTGCATATATGGCTTTGAAATTCATAAGATGTCAAAGCTAAAATGTATATTTGAGAACCATCATGTTTAGTTCTTAAATGTCACCTCACATTACTTTTCTCTCTTTATCAATTTTTTCTCTGCCTTTAAATTTGCACTCCACAATGCTGACTTAGTTTTCTGCTACAGGGTTTTCTTAATCATGCAATCCTCCTTATTTTACTAAATTCTCTTGTCATTTTATCCTTTGCTTCTAATTTGGTACCTCTTTATGGTTGTCTATTTATATTACATAGCTTTGATTGTATTGATACTGTCAAACATTTTTCAAAATTCACTTTGTGTTTCTATAGTAAAAAATTTTCAGAAGTCTGCTCATTCATTCCCTGTTCAGGACGCTGCGGGGGGAGCTCTGTTATTTTGCCCTCTCACTCATTTTCAGTAAAAAAAAATTCTCTTAGTTTTGGCTCTCACAGAATTTAATCCTTAGAAAAATAGTCTAATGCATGTAGTTTATTTGAGAAGTATAAGGAAACACTGATAGAAAAAGAAGGATACTATAAGAAAGAGAATGTAGAAAATAAAAGGTTCATTGTCAAGCCAGCTACCACTGTGAGTAAATCCATGGGAAAATTCTTGAAGCCAGCACACAATATATACCTGAGAATTATTCCATCTGTGAGGCAAGGGAGCTGTTAATGACCTTGGTTGAGGTGATCTTACACTTCTGGGTAGAGTTGCCTTCCACAGCTTAGGTAAGGAATGCACATATTGGCAGTTGAAGATCTGCCAGAGGCCACTGAAGTGGTAAGTCCTGGGATGTGACACACAGGGTCTGCTGCAATGACTCATTTTTCACCCCAACACACAAGAAATATAGATATCCCTTTGTTCTTTTTATCTCTTGTTCTGTTTCACCTCCAACTAGGAACGCTGCAATACAATTCTGATAACCACTGAAATTTAGCATCAGACTCCAGAGAAAAGACTCATATGCTGAAGCCCTAACATCTAGTGGGGATGTGTTTGGAGATGAGGCCTCTAAGGAAGTAATTAAAGTTAAATGAGGTCATAAGGGTGGGGCCATGATCTGATAGAATTTGTAATGTTATTATAAAAAGAGATACTAGAGAGCTCATGTGCATGTAACTCTCCGACTTTCTGTCTTCTCTCTTTCTCTCTCCCTGCAAGTGTATAAAAAAGAGATCATGTGAGCACACAGCAAGGTGGTGGCCTCCCACAAGCCAAAAGATGAGGCGTGGTGTCACATGCCTCAATGTTCCTAACATCTAATTACATTGTTGGTCCCATCATGAGTCATCTCATTAGCATAAGCTAGCTAAGGGCCCACCATGAGTTGCTCATTAGCATAAACTATCAATGTTCACTATGCATTTTTAAATAGCACCTATCACTTGGGAAATTATAAGGACTTACTGTCTGTTCCAGAAACCAGGGACAAAAACCAGAGAGATTCTTTAATTTACCACTTCTCCATGTGAAGACAGTTGACTCTCTTTCGATCTAGATCTGGAGGAAAAATTATTGTATACTACTACTAATTTCTTATTTCTAGTGGGTGTTCATTCAATATGTGTTTTATACGAAGAATTTTTCTGTTTCTACTACCTTATCTCTTTAAAAAATGAAATATGTTAAAACTATATCTTGCTCTGTGAAAGACACTGCCAAGAGAATGAAAAGACAAGACAAAATGGGAGACAATATTTGCAAAAGATATTTGATTAAGAATAAGTATCCAAAATATACAAATAATTCTGAAGTCTCAATGATAAGACAACAAATGATCCAATTAGAAAAGACCTAAACAGATACTTCACCAAAGAAAAGATCCAGGTGGCAAATAGAATATATAAAGATGTTCCACATCAAGTGTGCTCAGGGAAATGCAAATTAAAACAACAATGAGATGCCACTACACACCTAATAGTATGGTCGAAATTTGAAATGATGGTGAGGATACGGAGCAACAGGAACTGGCATTCATTGCTCATGGGAATGTAAAATGATACAGTTACTTTGAACAACAGTTTAATAGTGTCTTACAAAACTAACATATCCTATCCATATGATTCAGCAACTACGCTCCTTGATATTTACACAAAGCTGAAATGGTATGTCCACTCAATAACCTACACATAGACTTTCATAGCAGCTTTATTCATAATTGATGAAACTTGGATGCAACCAAGATGTTCTTCAGTTACTAAGTGGAAAATAAATTGTGGTATGTCCAGATAATGAAATATATTTAATACTAAAAAGAAATAAGTTATCAAGCCATGAAAGGACATAGAAGAATCTTAAATGCATGATACAAAGAGGAAGAAGCCAATCTGAAAAGTCTGCATACTGCATGATTCCAGCTGCATGACATATTTTAAAAGGTGAAACTATGGAGACAGTGAAAAAATCAGTGGTTGCCAAGGGTTTAGGATGGAGGTTGACTAAGGAAAGCACAGATTATTTTTAAGGCAGTGAAAATACTTTGTATAAAATCCTAATGTGGACACTTGTCATTATACATTTTTCCAAACCCATAGAATGCAAAACACCAAGAGTGAACCCCAACATAAACTATGGACTTTGGATGACAGCAATGTGTTTGTGTAGGTTCATCGATTGTAACAAATGTACCACTCTGTGGTGCTGGTAATAGGGAAAACTTTGCATGTATTGGGGTAGGGAATGTATTAGAAATCTCCATATTTGTCAGTACATTTTGCTGTGAATCTAAAACTACTCTGAAAAAATAAAGTCTGTGAAGAAAAAAAAACAACTATATTCCCAGAATACACCACTTTTCCCCAGGATTCTTGATTTTTTTTTTGAAAGCTGTAAAATCCAAATGAATGTAGAAATATTAAGGAGGAAGAGTACTCTTCTTGCAAGACAAAGCAGATCTCCATGTTTTCTGGGTTGACACAGACCCTGGGTCACTGAATAGAAGACAAGCTGTGAGAGATGTACAACATGTCCTGGTATCTTCTTTTAATAAAGTGGAATGTTTTATTTCAAGTTTCTCCATCCTGATGAATTGGCTTTGTTTTTCACAGAAATTTCATCCAAGATCCTAAAAACAGGTTGCTAGTCAGACTTAGTTTTCAGGGGTGCTGTAATTTTTTTTACTTTAGTAAGAAATTGGGAGAAACTGAATGAAGAGTTGGGAACCAAGCACCATTTCAAAATATAACTTCTATCATTTCCTTTTAAATTGTTTCTTTAAAAAACTTCACAATGTCTAAGTCTATATCATTCCAGGTTTTTGTGTCCTTTAATTATTACCAAGTTCTGGCTTGCTTTTCACTAGAGAAGTAGATTTGGAAAAGTTAGTTGATATAGCTTCCTCACATAGACATTCTTCGCATGCACAACTTTTCTATAGAAGTCAGATAAACTAAATCTATATGCAAGTGTTTTCCTCCACACAAAACATCAAAATTGTATTTGATAAAAGGCTTTTTATTCTCATATATTTTCCTTTTTTATTTTTGTTTTGTTTTCTTTAATGTAAATTGTGATTTCATACTATATCTATACATCAGTATCTAAGCCCATGCATAAAACATAACCATGTACAAACCCTAAACCAACCTAACAGTTCTTTTAGAATTTAATTCTTCCATGTAACAGTCCTTGGAATTAGCTAACAGTAGTGTCATATTTTGTTCAGATTACCAATTTTGTATCACTAGAGAATAAATTTGCAGTTATGCATTAATTATTTCATCAGGTTATGTTAAGCACAACCAATTAGATTTAAAAGTGAACCATCATCTAAAACTATCACCAGGAACAATCTGTACCTTATTTTCAGGAAACCTTCAGGGGAAAATATTATGCACAAAAGTGATTTAAACATCTGCTTCAGTCACTATTATGATCCTCTCAACTGAAAGGATAGTCATTTTTGTCATGTGAGAATACAGTGTTCTGTTCTAAATGGGTTAAGTACATGCAGTGGCAGAACACAGAGCAAAGTCAAATGGGAAATATCAATAGAAGATGGTTTAGCTTTGAGCTGTACAGCTTTATTTTACAAAATAACAAATTATTCCACACAGAAACTTTTCCCTACAGTTGTGATTAGGTCAATCAAACATTAGTCTTTGGGTCAGTCCCCTGCACTGCCAGGCATTAATGGCTCTCTGCTTTCATTTTCTCAATCCATAATAATACTCGCCCCAGGAATATAGGCTCCATGAGGTAGAAACATGCCATTCTTATTCTCTTTTTGATACCTAGTTTTTAGCACAGTAACCAGTACACATTTGGCCCTTAATCAATCGTCATTAAATTATTTACTCATTTGTTTAACAAATATTGGCTCCATTCTAGATATGGAGAAAGACAGATGAACTACACACCATCAGGGTTATTACTAACTCAGCGACATAGACATAGAACAGAGGAAAAAGGGAGACTGAGATGCTAGCAATTAGAATAACTTTCATAATGAAGATACATCCTGAATATCACAGGAGCAGGGAGAAAGAACCACTAATTCTACCTAAAAAAAGTGGAAAACATACCCAAAGTAGATCTTGATCCTGAAGAATAACCAACAGCTACCAGTTGGAGAAGAATAAGAAGGATATAGCAGATTGAGGACATATAACATACCCAAAGACCCTGAGTAATGAGTTTCTCACGCTCATGTACCATACACAGTTTCTTGTGCAGCATAATGTGTGGCAGAAGAATAACAGAACATTCCCATATGGTAACCCTAGGTCAGGCTGTAGAAGTTTTGTATCCCACATCAAGGAATCTGATTTTTGTTCTGTGGGTAATTAGGAGCCATAGAAGGATTTTAACAAGATCAGAACTGTGGTATAGAAAGATAATCTTTGAATTGAAAGGGTTTTCTTTTCTTTTCTTTCTTTTTTTTTTTTTAGAAAAATAAGTGTTAAGTTTAAAAAATGATTTATTTTAAAAATTCTGGAATCAATCAATAAGTGATGGAGATATGTGTTAAGGCAACAGTACATATGGAAAATATATACAAGTTTGAAGGCTATTTAAATGGAAAAATAATTAGGATTTGATGATTGATTATTTTTGACTATATGCCAGATGCTATTCTAGGCCCTGGGGATAAAACAGAAAATAACATTGACAAAGTTCCCTGCTCTCATGAAACTCTTAATCTAATGGAGTCAAAAGATTTCATGGATTCAATGATGCTTTTAGTTCTACTTTTCAGGTCCTACTCATCCAAATCCAAGCTGCACAAAATACTGCCTGTTGATGCACTATAGCAGTGGCCCTCACTGTGCATGGCCCTCACCTACACTAAAGTTAAGGCCTCTTCTGAGGGAAGACTTATAGACTAATGCTGGCTGATAAAGGGATACAAGGGCCTAGCTCTTCCCCTTCCCTCAATTTGGGATGATGCCAAAGCTACAGAACTCCCATAGGAACAACTGAAGCCTCTATTTCAACAACGTTACAGGTCAGTTTCTCTTTGCTCAGTCCTGCCTTCCTAACTCCTTTACACGTGTATCTCTCAATCACCAATAAACAATCTACACACAATCCCCTACCTTAAAGTCTATTTCCATTGCTAGTGGTAGATGGAATATAGCTAGGCCCTGGCTGCTGTAACGATGCAATTGTTAAAACTATCAATAATGGTGATCTGGCATGAGGAGCACGTGGAAGAGGGCATACCACCTAATAAAACATCTCTATATGAGAGAAATATTCAGTGTAAGGCTAATGGGATTAGGTGACTATAGTTGGGGAATATTGATTCATTAGAGAAAGATAGTTACAGTCTCAGGGTGATTAACTGTCAATTCAAAACACAATTGAAAACCATGCCACCTTCCTGGGTGCATTTAAAGTTTCTAAATTCCCAAAGGTGAAGGTCAAATAAAGCTGAAATTCAGGTGCTGAACTTAAAGAATGGTGTTTTCAATGAAGGAAAGTTTCTCAGCTCTTAAAGGTCTCCTTACTCCAAAGTCAGAACCCTATTATGGAAAGAGTAAGATGTAAAAATTTGGAGTGGGAATATCTATGAGAATGCTGTGGAGAATCTTAAACAGCCAAACCCCTGAACCTAGCAGGCTTGCAATGGGGGCACACTCATCTTTATTGGAAGATAGTGGCCCCTTCTTGTCTGACGATTCTGCAAAAGATTTAGCTGAGGCAAGTGACACAAAACAATGCTTCTTCCTTCAGGATCTACCCACTGCAAACAGACTAATAAGAGTCAAATTCTGGCACAGATATGCTGTGCCTGCTAAGGGAGGAAAAATGCTGCAAGAATCTATCTAAATCAGCACTGCCAAGAGATGGAATACCTGCATCAACAGAGTTCTGAAGGTTCTGAACTCTGGGAACTGGCCCCTGAGAGTGCTAGATATTGTACATGGGACTGGACTCTGAGTGTGCTGGGTACTGTACATAAACTGTACTCTGAGGGTGTTTGGTACTGCACATGACCCGGGCTCTCAGGGTGCTACACAAACACAACAGCAAACACGATGCGGTCCATACTGGGTACAATGACTTTGAATACCCGACCAAATGGAAATATAAGTTTCAAACTTAAGAGATATGTTCAATGAAGTAAAAATCAATAAAACCTGAATATTTCCTGGTGTGCCCCTCTTCTTGTCCTGCCATTTGTGCTGCTAAGATTCTCCTTTAGGTACAGGAGCTGAGCAATGAGTGAAGCCCAGGAAAGGCAACACAAAGCAAAGAAGTGATCTATAGCATAATGCAGAGTATGATAGAAAAAGCGGGCGGGCTGCATGTTGAGGCAAGTTTTTAGAGGTTTGGAGTCATGAATGGAAAATAGTGTTTCAGAAGGCAGCTGCTATCTGCTGCAGGATACCCAAAGGGACAGAACTGGAGGCAACATTTAACCTGTGTTGTGCATAGAGAATGCTTTCAACTTAACGCATTTTGCTAAGAGGCTCTATAAAGAATTTAAATAACTTTAACTATCTTAGAGTAAGGTGACTAATTTTTAAAAATTGCAACACCTTTGAGGAACAGATCTACACAGGACCTTTATTTTAATGAATATATATTAAATATTTGCATAGGTATATACTGGGTTGTTTGTAAGACCACTTGTCAAAGTGGTTATTAATATGGTTTTAGTGTCCAATTCATTTTTATGTTACCTAAAAGATGTGGCTTTAATAGTGAGCTAATAAAGGGAGGAAAAAAAAAAAAAACTGGACTTATATAATATCGAACTTCTGCCAAGTGAAATATAAATGCAATTACAATGCCCTAAACAAAAAGTTTCACAGTAGTTTAAAAAGAGAAAACTGGATGAGAAAATGAGTTACCGTATTTTCCATAGTAAAGCAAGGTCTAATTTAAAGGGCTCATGTCGTAGCATCTTTACCACATTTATCTTTCAAGCAGAAAAGTGTATAGCAGTGTCATCAAAACAATATAATCTGCCACATTAATGATGCTAATTTTAAATATATTATTTTAAAAGTGTGTTTATGTTAAAATCTTGTGCTTTTTAAAGGTACCAACAATTTGTTTTAGCAACGCTGAAGCAACTTATGTTAATATGGGAAGAGAAAAAGTTTTGCCTTTGCAAGTGGTCCACTTACACTAAACTTTAAAAAACACTTGGAAAATGGCTATATAGCCAAGGCTTGATGAAAAAGTGCTCTGAGACAAGCACAGGCCGCAGGAGGAAGCTGGCAAGAAGCAGAAAAGTTGCTACAGCAGTTTTAGAGCAAGGTAGAGTGTTTGGAAGCTTTCTACCAAACCTGTAGAAATCTTTCTCACATATAGATTTTTGAAGTTCAGGTAATAATACCTCAGAGTTTTAATTCAATAATATCCATTTATGTTTATGACACTTTTCACCACATCACAAATTGGTTTAGCAGTCTCAGCTCATAATTTATGTTGTCTGTGAGTGAGACTGCATTTACCTAATGTAAGAAGCATCTTGACTCTCCTGGCAACCAGAGTTTAAAATAACGCAGTCATGTTCTAAGTAATGTGCTGAAAAGTGCATAATAAAGGTATTATAATGTTGTTATGGCAACTGGAACATTTCATTTTAAATACCCAAGGATTCATAATTTTATATCACATCTAAGCAACAAAGACTGTATTGATAAGTAATCAATTCTTGTTCAGTCATTTCTATTCATTTTTGAATACTACTTGCCTCCCTTAACTCTTAATTAATTTGTCACTTATTTAATGTGAAGCTTTGAGTAGTCACAGCATTCAAATCTTTAGTCTGGATAGAATTACAATAGGATTTTGTCCCTTTCCATCCTGACTAATTTCTTGTCACTGTGCTTCCTCCTATTCAAACTAAGCTCCAACTAAATTGAAATTCTTCCATTTTCTGAACAATGTATGACCTCTATAATCTTAAAAATGACTCTCAAATGTTCACACAATTGAGTCTATCCCATCCAGAAGCTTTTTCTCAAGACTTAGATAGGATGCCAGATTCAGCAAATAAAAGCACGAGATACTCACTAAATTTAAATAGTAGATAAACAACAAGTGGGATTTTTTTTTTACTATAAATATAGCCTTCATATTGCCAGGACATACTTATACTAAAGAATCATTTGTTGTTTATCTGAAATTCAAATTTTACTGGGCATTGTATTTTATCTGACAACCCTACAGCTAAGAGAACTCTAAATACTACAGCTTTTATTCTTGTTTAAAGCATACTCTTCCCCTCAATCATGGCTGAAAAAAGAAGCTGGCCCTAGACCCAGTCCTGAGTCTCTTTTCCAAATTAATTTCACAACCTACACTGCCATGTTGTTTGGTATTATTCTCTACATTCTCAGCCTTCTAACCCACTCTTGGGATGAATGAGACCTGACATAGCCGACATCTCCTCTGGAGTAGGTATGGAGAACAAGCGGCCTTTCTTAAACTCAGACTCCTGGTGCTAGTACTAGACATGCTAATGTGTGGGGCTGGTCAGTATGCACAATGGGCAGCTGAAGTTCAAGTCCTGTGTGAGACTGGGCCTGTCAACTGTGTACCTGTAGTATGTTCAAGAGAGGAAGGAGAAAATAAAAATAGAAAAACAAAAAAAAAAAAAAAATGAAGCAATAGACAACACAGTCTGCAAGATGAGACAGCAGAAGAGAGACACTTAATGGAGTAAACATTGTCAAGGAGAAAGTTGTTAAGAGGGCCAAGCTTTTGGGGACCATTTATTTTCTAGCTTTGGATGCTCAAAGACAATGAAGTTCTATTTTCAGTCTTAGTGATAACAGATACTCTCCTCCTGGGTGATTCCTTAATCTTAAAATCCTGACTCCACTAGGACTAAGAAAATGCTAAGCCCATGCTGACCTTGATTCTTTATTTATCCCCTACCCAAATGTCCTCGTTTTACTTGACTTTTCCAGTCCCGTATTCCTGCCCCATGTCCACATCTATCTGGTCCTCATGATTTACCATAAATGAAGGGATAAATAATGGCCTTTTACTAAGTTAAAGATTGCCACCATCTACTAGGTGACAATTACCTATATTCATATTACAGTGCCTAAGAAATCACAACCAGATTTTAACATCGTGTGCACTATAACTTTCAATTAATATTTCTGAAAACAAATTTATTAAGTTATGCACTTAATCCAATAACAAGGCATCCAAATAATGACTTAATCCATCAAATAGAAAAACATGAGGGAGTAATAAAGTCTTGGTCAAAGTGACTTGTGGTTCTTGCAATGGCTGACTGTGAACAACTGGAAAATTTGGAAAAAATATAAAAATTATTGACTTGAAATCTTTAGGAAACTAAAGCTTGAAATTTTTAACAATACACAGGAAATTTTCCAGAGCAAGATGTGGTAGAAAATGAACTCCAGAGAGGTGCATTAGAATTAGGGTTAGTTTTGACTTACAGTACTTGCCGTTTCTGGATTGATAACTGAGAAGCTGAGAAGGGCTTTTGACAGTTCAAATGATGAGGGAGACAAAATGTGAAATCAAGGACCCAGAAGGATAGGGGGTCTGGAAAATACCACATCTATCTTTTTAGGAAACTAAAGAGTGGTATCTAAAGATAAAGGGTTAACTGAAATTAATTAATCAACCTTCGAAAAGACTGTAGCCCTATTATTACCTCATCCTGCTTTCCGTGAAGTCTCTGTTTCAGAAACTAAATTGATGTGACCCCAGATTATTTGCATCTATAGCTCATGAGGTGCAAATAAAAATCTTCTCTAATAATAGATAACATTACCAATGGCAGAATATTAGTGCTTCTCTCTCATATTCTCAATTCTCTTCCGGACACATTGCAGATTCCCACCCACTTGAATTGGGAATAGCTGTGTGACTTGCCTGAGCAGAGAAGTACTTAAAATCCATTATGAAATTCTCCAGTATTACTTGCTGGCCTTATAGATATGGCTAAGAGGGATAAAATAAAGGAAAAACTCTCTCAGAGAGCACATCTAGTGATAATAAAGGACAACAGATTGGGGAAGCCTGCCCAGAGAACAGAATTGTCTATGTCCTCAGGATCAGGGACTATTGAAATGTATTCTCACAATACTCATATTGTTATGGCCCAAGGACTTCTGTAGGTCACCCACTCTTTCTCATTCTGAAAGAAAATGCTTGTTGTAATCATCTTGTCCCTGTTCCACCACTGTATGTTGGTATGGAGCAGAGGAGCAAGAGCTGCCATATCTGTACATAATATGAAGACTACTACACATCACACCCTACTTGCCATACAACCATGAATTACCAAAAGATCCTGGATTATCTGCTCTATAACATTATTAGCGAGGACTTTGAATTATTCACCTTTGGGAAAGAGTGGGTGTATTTAACATGCAGGAAAGACAATGAGCCTAACACCTAGTGACAATATGAGCAGTCTGTGGTAGAAATTAGTGCCTCTCCTCGCCTAGCCACATGCAAAGATCGTATTTCTCTGTCTCCTTCTTTGGCCAATGAAATATTAATAAAGGTAACATGTGCATTTGCAGTTAGAATTATTTAAAATACAATTCACCAATTTTGCCCTTATCTTGGCAATTTCACGAGCAGCTATTAATATGAAGATACTAAAAGATTACAGCAAGGTGAAATGCTCAGTGGCTAAATTAAACATGTGAACAATAGTGATACCAGAAAGTTACCTGGTCCCATTTCCATAAAAAATATATATATATGTATATTATCTGACTGATACTTTAACCTAAATTATTTCTCAGTTTCCTTGCAAATTAATATTTGTATAGCATCTATGTTTGTTCTGGTTTATAAAGGTAATGTTTGTTCATTAAAGAGAATTGGAGAAATTCAGATAGAATAAAAGGGAAAATCCAGATTACCCATAGTCATCACTGTGAGGAATCTTTTAACACGTTGACTGCTTCAGTTTCCTCAGCCTAGAGAGTAAAAGTCAATGGTTACAGATAAATGGGAAGGCATTAAAGAAAAACTCCCAGGACCCAATGAAGAATTATTACTAATTAATGACCACAGGTATAAAATGTAATAAATTATAATAATTAACCATTCTGTCACAGATTTAGAGTATTATGAAGCTCAAGAACTACCCTTTATCCTGCTTGTTTCTCTCTGACATGTGTCTGGCCAGTTTACAGCCCATTTACAAATATATCACTTGGGTTATAATCTAAGTGATTACTTTGCATTCATGATTTATCAAAATTTTCTCTCTCCAAAGGTGCCTTCTACATTAAAAATCAAGACTATATATCAGAGTAGAACAAATGGGTGGTGGATTACCATGACCAAATTCACTTGATTTTGAGACTTCCTAACAGCACAGGAGCAGCATTAGGTGCAGATTAGGAATTGCACTAGTCAGTCAATTCTAGAGTCTCTTCAGTGGCTTACTAGTAGAAATTATCTCTGAAGGTTAAACATTTTTCCTATCTCTTAGTACAATGCTTTTAAGATACATATTCTATCTATCTATCTATCATCTATCTATCTATCTATCTATCTATCTATCTATCTATCTAATCTATCATCATCTATCTATATCTATCCATCTTTTGCTGCTAAACCTATTTTGAGGGACTTTATTTAATCCCAAAATACATTTAGTCTATTCAGGGATGCTTACTGAGTCAGCAGCAGGGTCTGTACCTAACCCTGTGTGGTAAGAAGAATGAGTTGCTAGGTTGTGTTTGGAGGATTCTTAAAGAAAGATGACACCTCTGACCACATGTTCTTGCAGCTACATCTTACAAGCAGCTGCTTGTACACAGCTTTTCTAGAAAAGAATGAACATTTCTGTATCCCAGTTTTCTTTCAACCAGACTGACATCTCATATGGCATGCACAAACTGAGACTTATAGATGTGTATGAATGCTCCAAGGGTATTCTTGAAAATTGCTCTGGGCTTATGTTTCTGACCTGTCCTTAATCTCATTCCACCCCCATTTGATCCTAAACTCTTAGCTCCATTGGGTTATGTCTGATTCCACCTCTGGCAATTTAGACTTAGTATCTATAATTGGTCTCACTGGGGTTAGCTTCTCTGCCTAAGAGATTTTGGTCTAAATTCTGATTCTCCTCTTGGCAGAATGCCTCAGATAGTATAGCCTATCCTAATCTTGGCTTCACATGACTTGGCTGATACCTTAGCCAAACTGACCCTGGAATTGTAAAGGAACATTATGCCTCTTTCAGAAATCATGGTTATTGCACAGTATTCATTTCTCCTTCTCTTCTTTGTGTTCCATATAGATAAACAAAAGCCTCATGTGGCTTAGAAAAATACAGTAAAAACAATGTGTAATAGCTTTCATGAAAAGCTATTACAAAAGCTATTTATTTTTTACATAAAAAAGTAAAACTTGGAGTTTATTTGGCAATTGAAAACACAAAGCTCATAAACAGCTTTTGAGATGACAGCATTCCTATTTCTTGTTGCACTGCATTTGTTTTATGGAACTGAAGAAGTCTCACTTTTTCCAAACAAAGGAAATCACCAGGCTTCTCTGCACTTGGTACCAATTTAACTGAGCACATTCAGTTCCATTATTACATAAAAAAAAAGGTGAGCCTACAGTTTTTGACAGGGAGCTAGCTCTTTTCTGAGGCCACATAAGCATATGATACAGCCACTTGTTTTAAGAGCGAGCAAATTGGCCAGTAATTATTAACCTGCCTTTTCTATCAAAGTATTTAGAATAAGATGGCAATTATGAAGAGAAAGGTTAAACAACACATTTATCAGACATGTTATTACTCACAGGCAATGCCACCAAATATTTAAAATGGACATTCAAAAATTATTTTTTCCTATCTTTGAATTAATAAGTTTTAGATTTAAGAGCTTTTACCAGATTTCATATGAAAAAAAACTTACATATATTGACTTAACCATAGCTGTAAAGCTAGAGTGGTTGATATTTTATATTCATTTAAAAGTGAGGACACAGAGGCACAAGAGTATTCACACTCTTGTTCACCATTGGAAAGAAAGAGGCCATAAAAGAGAAAGAAAAGACTGGACCAATGTGAACTGCAATGACTTTGGCATTGGTGAGATCTAATTTTGACACATGGTTTTGATTTGACATAGTGTTTGACTTTGGCCACTAACTCAAACTCACTAAACAACAGTTTTATCAGTAAAATAAGATTTTAAGAAACCTATATCATGAAATTATTGAAAAATGTTGAATAAAACCTTGTGTTTAGCACATAATAAATTATGAATGAATGATAAGAATTTTTATTGAATTTCTTTTACTAGGTTTGCTTAGAGCCTATTCTAGGAACATTGGCCAATAGACCTAAGTATCAAAGTGGAACAAGGATCCTTCCACCAATTAAGGAAGTGAGCAAATATAGTATAGAAATTATATGGCCATTGCGTCTTGGTTTAATAATTTGGGAAGCTGGATAAATTGTGAAAAATAAATACAAAGATGAGTGCTAGAGAACAATCTCTGAAAAAAATGATTTTGTGGCTGTCACTGAAGCCAGAGATACTTTTCTGGACAAGAATGGCTCATTTTACAAATACTTCCATTGACTCAAAATCATCTGGCACAGTGGAATTTAAAGATAATTATATAATCACAAAGGTTATCTAGTCTGTACTAAGTGGTTCTATCCACAAACCCATTTAATTTTATCACAATTCTGTGAGGTATTACCTCTTTTTATATAGATGAAGGAAGATAAATTATAGGGATTAAAGATCTTATTCATTTTATGATTCATAAATCAGAAGCAAGGAAACCCAGGTCCATGTGACTTGACACTCAAGTTCTCACCATTTTACTATGTTTCATCCTCAAGAACCAACAAAAAATACCAACAAAAAAAACATGTCTATATTTAGTTTAAGAAGAAAATAAGAGATTAAAAAGAGAAATGTGTTTTTTAGGAAATCAGATAACATAAAAAATCATAGTATTTACTCAGAATTGATTATTTTAGGAGGAGGAGAAGGAGATGGAAATTAGCTTGCAAGCTTTGAGAAAACAAGAGAAGGTGAGGCTCAGCTTTCAGAATCATTTATTAGCTGCATCTTTGTTGTCATCTTAAGATGATAAAGAGGGTCGCTAATGTGTTTCCTCTCAGGCTCTTCTAACTGCAATAGAGTTGTTTCTTAAATATTTTCTCATAATGCATTTTCTAATAGCATCATTTGCCATATAATTATGAACTATGTGAACTACTCATAATATAAATTCATATATATATATATATATATATATATATATATATATTTAGATTCTCACCAGGAAAAAAAATTAAAAATGGATTATGCAGGTTTTTGTCACTGTCTATGAAACATTTTGACCTTTGTAAGAAGAAATATAATTACTCATAGTAGAAGTATTTATTGAGCAGCTACTATTTTCAAGCCACTTTACTAAATGCTGAATAGAAAAAAAATGGAGAAAATAGTTCTCTGGCCTTTAATAAATGTATAATTTGTTCAAATTCCAATATGAAGGGATTATCTATCAAAACTGTGGAGGAAATATTTTGCTTTTTCATTTGCCTGTGTTCCTGATCCTTTGTTCACCCTCTCTTCCTCCACTAAGCCTCATTATACCCTTTACCATAAAATATGACTCAGTGTCTCTATAGGACTATATAGAACTACTGAACAACCTCTTCTCCTGATGTTGAGGCATACAGATAAAGGCCCAATTTTCAGAAAATGCTCATGCTTTCTGTACATTTTCATCCAACACCTAATGAGTACTTACTCTTTGCCAGGTATTTCTCTAAAAAATTTCATGTCCATTATCACGCTAACTTTCATAGTAGCTTAATGTTAATATAGTCACCTCTATTTTACAAATGAAGAAATGAATAATCAGAAATATAAAATAAATTGCCCAAGATTATGCTACCAGTTCATGGAAAAACTAAGATTTAAACCCAGGCTCTTAAAAAAATCTAAGTCAGTGCATTTTTCACTGCACTACTTTGTACGTAAGGACAGGAGGTGGGTCTCATGCCCACAGGTTGGGTCCCCCAGGATGCAGATACCAAGATAGAGATTAGTGCATAGGAAGGTGGTTGGGATGTGTTCTCAAGATCAACATGATCTGTAGAAGAGAAGGAAGCTAAAGAGAGTTGGACATTGATGCAGTCACAGTAAGACCTCAGACAACAAGACTTTGAACTTGAACATTGTCGAGGTATTGGATGTGCACAACCTCAAGAAGATGGTTTAAACTTAGGGAAAGTGACTCTCTGAAGTAAGGCAATTCCCAGAGATGGCTAATAAGTGGTTTAGAAGTGGCAATAACATTATCACCAGCCAGGGGAAGTTTTTCTAATCTTGAATAAGAGATTCAGGTGGCAGGTGGCACAGAACTGCACTTACACCTTAGAGCTTTGTGAGTCAAACTCTCAAACTAATTTCTTAATGTCTTTCAACTATTTTAGTCCAACTCTTCACCATTGCAATGAATCAACTTAAAGGAAAACATTGTATTTGCATATTTTTCTAGGGAGTACAATACCCAATAAATAAACAAAAATAGAATAAAAATAGAGAGTGAAAAAATGGAGTCAGTTTTTTGGCTAGAGCCACAGTGTGATTGAGGCTCATCTGTAGGTGAATCTATTTTTAAAAACTTTATTTTCACTCCTCTCCCATGACAAACATTAAAAGGAGATTTCATTTAATTTTTGTATTGTTACCTAAGAATCCCTCTAGATTTCACGCCATACAAAGATTTTCACCAACTTTCAAGAGTCCCCTCCTCCAACCAATTTTATAATACT
The DNA here is from genome assembly GCA_030015415.1 of Cynopterus sphinx. Lineage (NCBI taxonomy): Eukaryota > Metazoa > Chordata > Mammalia > Chiroptera > Pteropodidae > Cynopterus > Cynopterus sphinx. The sequence goes on from CM057382.1 coordinate 124,676,979, forward strand.
GTTGCAAAATAATATCATAAAAGAAGTCTAAACTTACAATCTGTATTATAGATTGACAAGAATCTTTCACTCAGATTATAAAAAATGCTAGATAAATTATAGTAAAACATTTAAAATATGGTTATGTTCAAAATTAATAAAACTTCTTGATTCCAGAAATATAGAACTCAAAATTGGGTCAATAAAGAGGCACTACTTTTCTTTTTATCTCCATGTGGATATCAGAACCAGCCTAATGGGCTGAATGTCATACTTTGTGGATACAGGGATTATAACCTGTGTTAACATCAAGTGCTGTTTCGGAGCTCTTTATATAAAGTCATAAGCCAAGAAGGGCTGACCCATCCCTGAAAAATGGATTATGAAAACCCTACCAGTGCACTAAGAATAGGGCATAGAATCAATGCTACAGACAGTGGCTGGGAAAGAGAACCAAGAAATCTGAAACCCAATCTTTCAGTGTATACGGCTAGGAAATTCCAGTTTGAGAAATTAACATAAAACTACTTATGTACTGACAAAACCCATAGAGCTTAAGTAGAAGCAACTGTAAACTATTCCAGAGAAACATTTTTAAATGAGGCCATGCAGGACTTCCATGGGAACAATTTCTTCAAAAGAAGAGTTTACAGTCAAACTTATAAAAAAAAAAAAGTGAACAAATTTCCATAAAGCATAAACACAAATGTGATACACTGGAGAGTTCATACCATGGAACAACAAATAATATAAAAATGTAGGAGAGATCTTAAAATAAGTGTGTTTAAGTAGTCAAATAGATAATGTTGGTAACAGGATTACAGAAAGAATAACAGAATATATAAAATGAGTAGACAGGCTGTATTTAAGTAGAACTAAAAAGAGATTCTTGAAATAAAAATATATAAATTAATTTAAAAAAAACCTTCAAATGCAGGTTAAATAGCTTACTAGATACAGCAGAAAAAAATTAGTGAATTAGAAGAAAGATTTGTAGAAACCATTTTTGAATATAACACAGAACGATAGAGAGAATATTAAAGAAAAGAAAATGGACAACGAGAACAGAAAGAGAAGTTCCAACATATATCTAGTTGACATTTCAGAGGAAATAAAAGAGAAATGAGGGATAAGCAATGTTCATAATAAATAAATAGATAGATAGATAGATAGATAGATAGATAGATAGATAGATAGATAGATAAATAGATAGATAATACATACATACACTTTTTTAGGTTGGGACATTAAAGCACTCAAGTTCCAAGGATAAGACAAAAAAATACAAAATTCATATTTAGATTCACTGCAGTGAAACCAACAAAGAATGACATGGGTAATGATAGCAGTACAAGCATGGACACTGGTATTAGAAGAGTCCGATGTGGAAAGGGAAAATTAATTTGAGTCACAGTATTGCAGACAAAATTGCCTCCTCCAGAAACAAACAACAACAAAAAAAACTCTTTCAAAAGCATGTTTAAATAGAATCTTGGAAATGCAGTATTAAATTATGAATTTTTGGTTTCTATCCCAAAGTATCCACCAAAATGTCCCAGTCTACAAAATATCCTCCTAATAGAAGTGGGTACTCTGGGACTGCCTTGAATTATCTAATCCAGATGTTTTTGACATGGGAGCTAAAGAAGCCCACCATACTGGATTCCTCACTTTTTGCTTGAAAGGTCTATCCATTTTACACAGAAATCACTTAATATATAATCAAATTAAACCAACTCTGTGACAAGCAAGATGGTTTCATTTCAGACATATTTTATACATGACTATCATTTTTAAAGGGTATCAACCTTACAATATACAAACTGCAGTCAGTAAGAAGAAACTGAATGTTGTATTTGATGATATTCCTGAAGGTCTCAACCTTTCAGTACATGTAAACAGGAGATTGTTTCTCCTCCCAACACATTTCATAATTGTTTCAGTCTTATTAGACCCTTATCAAAGCAATGTTAATATTCTTTAGAGAAAATACTTTGACATTTTAAGCAATACTTTTTAAAAAATTATCGGTGTGCCAATAAAAATTATTTTAATTAAATATGTTTTCCCAATACAAATGATGTCTAAACAGCTCAGCAATTTTCCGAACTTTCCCTAAATTCTCTAAATATGAAAAGTTTCGACGCAGTTATCTCAGTGGTAAATGAATGAAGCTGAATGAAAACCAGGTGCTTCTAGAAATCTTTATATTCCATCATCTCCTACAGATGCATAAGTTGCCCCTCATTATTGCAACATTTTTCTTACTTGTCAGAGTGCAATATTTCTCTGTACTTTAACATTTAAGGTGCAGTCATTCCAAAGGCCAGAAATCCTGACTTTTTACTCTGGTCTCATCTACACAAAGACCCCTCTGTAAGAGTGATTTCAAAAGTGATGTACATACAACAGGTATGATATAAAAAAATGCTTGAAGTATAAAAAAAATATTAAAAATTTTATTTATATTTAGTTTTATCTCTAAAATAGTATGTAGTGTATTTAGTATTAATGGAACACTCTCCCCACACACAAGCACACACTTAGGCCACGGGACAGTTGGGAGAGTAGCAATGTTACTGGGTGGGGATCACCCTCAGGTACAGTAGTGAGTGCCCAGGCAGATGCACTTACAGATCATACTTGGTTTAAACTAAACGAAGCCTCACACAATCAATGAGTGCCTTAAAAGATTCTTGCAAAGAAGTAGGTGATTGAAGCAAATGCTAACATTATAAACTTTCCTAATGTGACAGTGTATACTGTTAGTATTTCTCTAGAATTTCTTGGCAATAATTAAAATCATACAATATTTAATCCAGTAATTTACAAATATTCACTAACCGTAATGATATATCTTTTGGGGGTTTCTTGTTATTATTAAATCACTAAAATCTTCATATCTTTGAGGAACCTTTTTCTGCTATGGCAAAATGACCATAACAGTATAAAAAAATCAATGTGATAACAAATCAACATTCATTCTACTGTTAAAATACTGTTTGAAAATACAGAGAAACATAGTTAATGATTCAAAGAAACAGGTATTAGAATCAATTAAGCAATGTGGGAAGTTTGTTACACAATTGAGTTAAACCACTCATGTTTCTATTATGCTCAGCTTACAGTATTTGCTAGATGGTCTTTCTATGACAAACACACATAAAACTACAATTTGTGGACCATTAAAGGACAGTTGTGTAGCAGAAGATATTTTCTCAATAGTAAATGACTTATTTTTAATCACCATAATTCATAGGTCAAAAAAATACTGTATAAATTAACCCCCCGGTATAGTAAACACTTCAGCATTCTAAAAAGAATTCTGGAAGAAAGTCACAGAAATAACTACACATCTGCAAATCAATCACTGCATCATTCCTGGATCAGCCAAAAATGCGCAAAGTGATAATGTCATCCATTAGGTAAAGGTTTTGTTTGTTTGTATGTTTTTTGTTTTCAATGAGACCTTTAAATAGAAAGGTATCTTTACAATAGATATAATGAAACATGAAATGACTAGGAAAATTCTTTGTTCCATGGAGAATTTTACTTGTCACCGTGTAATAAAGCACATAGAAGAGTTACAGAACTTCAAGATGGCTTACATATGCCTTTAAAAAAAGAGAAAAGTGTTCCAAGTTTGCTTCCCTTCTGTGATATAGAGAGGCTGTTGTTAAATGAAGATATTTAAAACAAACACGGTAACCTGTCTTTCATAGGTAAGATGACATTTTTATAATAAATGAGAAAGTAACTGTTTTATAAAAAATAAAAGCTGAGATATGGAGAGAACATTTGAAATGGATATTTGACATTATTTTACTCATTATTTCTTTCGTTGAAAATAATTACTGTCACATAAAAATCCCATCTATATTCTTTAAAAACATGTTAACAGAACCTTCCAAATGAAGTTTTGAAAGATTTTAAACTCATTAGTTTAAAAAAATTTTAGTTGCAACACCTCTTCCAATTAATTTGCAAAAACAACTAATTTACATCTGGGAGATAGAGGGTTATAACAAGAATTTTTTAAAACAAAATTTTGCAAAAACTGAACAACAAAAAAAGAACTTTGAGTGGCAGCTATTGATTTAGTTAAGCACAACCAGTGTACATCACCTTCATTTGTATTTATAGTTTTTTCTGCAGTAACATTTTTAGCTATAAAAGCCATTGGGATCATTACTTCAATAAAATTGAAATAAGATAAACCAAATAATCACTTTTGTATAGCATGATGGGTTAAACCAAGATTTTTTTTTTTAATAGTGAAGAATATTCATTAACATTGCTTTCAAAATATTGGTTTTGGCCTCATGAATAAAATATATTCTTAAATGAAAGTTTATTCTATATTTATACTTTAAATATATTTCAATATGTTTATAATGTATGATTATTTACACATAATATGTAAATATACACATATTGTGGGTGAAGGCTTAAATATTTTTACCGCTGAAGGTCTAAAATCCTGAAAGGTTGGCGATGACTTCTGACTATTGTTTCCCCTAGGGAGGTCTCTGCTTCATGTTCCTTTTCAGATGTTCATACTCTTGACCAGCAGGTGTCAATATCTGGAAGCGGCTGCATTTATCCTACAGGCGGAATGGAAAACTTAACCTCACACAACAGGAAAACTCCTCTGCGGGTTTAAGAAATGACTTGAGTCAGTTCCCTTGGCAAAAACAGGGTAGGGCCTACTTTCATTGGTCAAAGACGGCAACGTGGCAATGCATTTTTGTGTTCATATTTATTAAATAGGTTTTAAGAAGAACACAAGTCTTACTGACAGGCAGAGATGTTGAGGGAAAGTGGACACCAAAACACCCTGCCATGAAACCACCTGCTTCCAGAAGTGGGCTCAGGGCAGTAAAATGAGCATGTGCAGTGGAGCATGAAATTCTTGGTAGTTACCTTGTGCTCAGTGTTTCAGGCAATGAAACTGTAAAATGTGCATAATCATGTCCAAAGCACAAGATTATTAAAGGATTATAGGGAGTGTCACACACACACACACACACACACACACAAAAAGGGTCCATCTTTCTGAGGCCCTTTACACACTAAATTTTCAAAATTTAAAGCACCATCAAAATAAAGACTGATTAAAAGAGTTATTTGCCTTTCTGTTGTTGTTGCTTTGGGCCAAGGGCACTTTAGGAATGAAAATCAAATACTTTAATAAGAATACATTCCAGCATCCAGGGATCGATCTCTCTCTCTTTTTCTCTCTCTCTCATGCTCTCATTCTCTCTTTTTATAGATGATAATAGATGATAGATGATAGATAGATAGATAGATAGATAGATAGATAGATAGATGATAGATAGATGATAGATAGATGATAGATAGATCTTACTTATGCACACAGATAACTTCTCTGAAATTTAATTGACATGCAATAAATGGCTCATATTTAAAGTGTATAATCTAATGACTTTTGAACTATGTATACACTCAAGAAACCATAACCACAATAAAGTTATTGAGCATATCCATTACTCTCCAAAGTTTCCTCTTGCCCATAGTAATACTTCCTTCCTGCTCCTGTTACCCCTTTCCTATCATCAGACAACCATCAATTTGCTTTCTGTCACTATAAATTATTTTTTATATTTAAAATTTTATGTAAATGAAATATACAATATGAATTCTTTCTTGCCTGGTTTATTTTACTCAGGATAATTGTTTTGAGATTCATGCTGCTGTTCATTGTTTTTCATTGCTGAGTAGTATTCAGTTGTTGGATACAGCACCATTTGTTTGCCCACTCAGCCATTGGTGTTCATTTGGATTGTCTCTATATTTAAGATACTGGAATGAAACTGTTGTGAACAATTTTATTTAAGTCTTGTGTGGATATGCGCTTTCATATTGCTTAGAGTGAAACAGATCTGATTGAAATGACTAGGTCAGATGGCAGGTGTATGTTTATCTTTTGAAGAAAATACAAACTATTCTCCAAAGTGGCTGTACTATTTTATACTTCTACCAGTTGTGTATGAAACTCCCACTTGTGCCATCGCTTGCTCAGCAATTTTGATATATTCAGGTTTTATAATTTAGACATTTTTAATTTTAGACATTGTCACTTTAATTAGTTTGTATTTGTGCACTGACTACTAATGTTGAGCTTCTTTTCACATATTTATTTGCCATCTATATATCTTCTTGGGTAAAGTGGTTATTCAAATCTTTCACTAGTCCTTTAGTGGGTTGTTTGATTTTTTATTGTAAGCCTTAAGTGTTCTCAGTATATTCTACATTCAAATCCTTTATCACATATGTGATTTACAACCCTTTTCTTGAAGACTATGGCTTGTCTTTTCATTCTCTTAACAGTGTCTTTCAAAGGGTAACAGTTCTTAACTTTGATGAAGTTTATTGTTGTTGTTTTTTTTTAAAGCATTATAATTTGGGCATTGTGTCTAAAAAATCTATGCCAAACTCTGGGTCACAAAGATTTTTCTTCCGTTTTTCACTAGAAATTTTTAGTTTTAGGATTTACATTTAAGTTTATGATTTCTTTTGAGTTAATTTTTATATATTATGTGAGATATACACTGAAAGATTTTTTTGGGGGGGGGATATAGATATCTAATTTTCCCACCATCATGTTTTGAAAAGGCTAACTTTTCTCCATACAACTTTTTGTACCTTTGTCAAAATCAATTGACCATATATGTATAGGTCTATTTCTAGACTCTCTTTTATGTTCCAATGATCTACCTTCATGTAAATGGCATGCTGTCTTGATTATTATAGCATTATAAGAAGTCTTGTAATTCAATATTATAAGTACTCTGATTTTATTTTTTTAATTGGTTTGGCTATTCTAGTCCTTTGCATTTCCATATGAATTTTAGAATTAGTTTATTATTCCTCTCAGGAGCATTTTAGATTTTGCTGTATAGAGTCTACACATCTTTTGTCACATTCACACCTAGGTACTTCATATTTTAATGCTAATATAAATAATGTTTTAAATTTTTAATTTCTGATTGTGCATTACTAGTGTAAAGAGAAACACAGTTGACTTTTGAATATTTATTTTGGATCATGGAAAATTGACAAATTCATTTTTCTGCTCTAGTAATTTTTTATAGATGTCGTTAGATATTCTACATTGATAATTATGAAGTCTGTGATGAATGGTATTTTTGTTTCTTCATGTCTAATATGAACATCTTATATTCCTTTTACTTGGTCTGTTGGCTTGACTCTCCAGTACAATGTTATACAAGAGATGAGGGCAGACATCCTCAGAAAGAAATACTCTTTCTTTCCCTCTTAATTACAAAGTAATATGTAGATTTTTCTTAAAATGTCCTTTATATGATTGAGAAATTTTCCTTCTATTATCAGTTTAATGAGATTTTGAATTTCAACAATGGCTTTTCCTGTATCTATTAAGATGATTGTGTGTGTGTTATAGTATGGTGGATTATATTTATTTTCAAATATTAAGCTAAACTTGCATTCCTGGGATAAATCTTAGTTGATTATAATGTATTATCTTTTTTATATATTATTGAATTTGATTTGCTAACATTTTGTTAAGAAATTTTACATCTTTAAAATATATTACTTTATACTTTTCTTGCAATACATTTTTCTAGCTTGATATCAAGATAATTTTGATTCCATATAATGAAGTAGGAAATATTATCTTGTATTCAATTTTATGAAAGAAGATTTATATAATTGGTATTATTTCTTTCTTAAATTTGGGTAGACTTCATCACTGAAGACATCGTGGTCTGAAATTTCCATTAGGTACAGGTTCGTGACTTAAATTTAAAAATATTAAATAAACATAGGTATATTTGCATTACATCCTTTTTTCAATAAGCTTTGTTAGTTTATGTCTTTCAAAAAAATTATACATTTCACCTAAGGTGTGTAATATATTGACATCAAGTAGTTCATTTGATTCTCTATTATCCACAAAATATCTGTAAAACCATGATGTCACCTCTCTCATTCATGATATTAGTCAATTTTATGAAACTCCTGAAATAACCAGATTTTGGATTTGTTGATTTTTCTCTGCTGTCTTTGATTTCTTTTTCATCAGTTTCTACTCCAATTTTTATTATTTTCTTTCTTATGCTTACTTTGAGTTCTGTCTGCTCTTCTCTCCTCTTACTACTTTCTTAAAATGAAAACTTATTTATTTAGGAACATTTTTTTGATAGGTAGATAGGGTTTATTTGTGAGACTTGCCAGAGTTTCCATACATACAATTATTTTTAAATTACCATTGACATACAGTATTATATAAGTTCAAGGTGTGTGACAGAGACATTTATTTAACTTACAAAGTGATCACCTGATAAATCTAGTACCCATCTGACACCAGACATTGTTATTACAATATCATTGACTGTATTCTCTATGCTCTATTTTATATCCCTGTGACTATTCTTATAACTAGTAATTTGTACATTTAATCCCTTCTGCTCTTTCACCCTTCCCTAAACCCCCTCTCACCTAGTAACCATCAAAATGTTCTCTGTATCTGTGACTTTGTGTTTTCTTTTTAATATAGGCATTTTGTTCTATAAATTTCCCACTAAGTAATGTTACATTGAAAATATATTAATATGCTTTGTTTTAACTTGCATTTCATTCAAAATGTTTCAGTTTCTCTTTTTTATCTTTCTTTGGCCCTGATTATTTAAATTATTTATTTAGTTTACAGATATTTGTGGGATCTTTTTTGATGTCTTTCTTTTATTGGTTTCATAATAATTCCATCATGGTCAAAGTAGATACTTTGAATAACTTGAGTCATTTTTAACTTTATTGAAATATTTATCACCCAAACATAATCTATCTTGGTAAATATTTCTTGTGTATTTGTCATTGTTGAATGAAGTGCTCTATAAACATCAATTGTATCAATTAGGTTGACAGTGTTCAAGTCTCATATATTCTTACTGATTTTATGTCTACTTATTGTATCAGTTATTGAGAGAGGGGTATGAAAATTACTGATTACCGTTATATATATTTCTATTATTTCTATTTGTGAGTCTACCAGATTTTCATCAAATGCTTTTAATGGATTTCAAAACTCTTTTATTAGATGCATAAGCACTTGGAATAGTTAGGTCTCCTTGATGAATCGACTGCATATATTTCAAGTGGTAAACATTATGAAATAAGTTTATCAATGCTTATGTCATTTTCTCTGAAATCTACTTTGATATTAATGTATGTCTGCTGCTGGTGAATTCTTTCAGCATTTCTATATCTAGAATGTCTTTATTTTACCTTCATGTTTGAGAGTAATATTCCCTGGGTACAAAATTCTAGGTTAATAGTTTTTTTTTTTTTTTCATTACTTTAAAGATCTTGCTTCATTGTCTTCTGGTCTGAATTGTTCTCAATGACAAATCTGCTGTCATGCTTATTTTTCTTTACATAATTTAATCTATGCACCCCCACACACACACACACACACTGAATGCTTTTAAGATTTTATTTTTATCATTGGTTTTGAGAAATTTGATTATGATGTAGCTTGGTGACTTCTACCAAAATTTCTTGTTTACATTTTTGAACTTTTTGTTGTTGATTTCATTGGTCAAAATGACCCCCAAACATAGTTCTGAAGTGCTATCCAGTGTTCCCAAGCACAAGAAGGCTGTGGTGTCCCTTACAGAGGAAATACATGTGGTAGATGTGGTAGATGAACTTCATTCAGGTATAAGGTACAGTGCTATAGCCCTGGAGTTCAATATCAAGAAATCAACAATGTATATAAAATATAGTCTTTAAACAAACAACATGAATAAAACAAGATTATGTAGTAATTGGTTAATGAAAATTTTATGACTAGAGGCTCAAAGGAACCTAATTTCATGCTTCCCTGAGGAACAATTGTTTCAGATTTACTCATTCAGTGTTCATAATAACTTTACAGATCCTAACTACCACAACAGTAAGAAACAACTGATTTCTCAATTTTATCTCTCTGAAATTTTTATCTCTAAAGTTTGATTTGGGAATTTTTTATATTATTTACTTCTTTATTTAACACATTTGACTTTTCTCCTAGCTTCTTAAACACATGTAATACAGTTATAATAAGTTATAATATTTTTTCATTAATTCTATGATCTGTGTCATTTTGGGGTCATTACTATTGATAAATTTTTCTCCTCGTTATGAGTTGTAACATCTTGCTTCTTTGCATGTCTGGAAACTTTTTTATTAGATACAAGGCATTATAAATTTTACCTCTCTGGGTGGTTGATATATCTGTATTCCCATACATATCCTTGAGATTTGTTCAGGATGCAATTAGGTTACAAGTGTATCAGCCAGTTTGATCCTTTAGAATCTTGCTTTAAAGCTTTGTCTAAAAGAGCTTAAAAACTTAAAAATGAGACTTGCAAGGATCACAACTGTTTTCAAGTAACTTAACTACATTGCAAAGCAAAGTTCAAGAATACCTATGGGATATTATAAATTTTACAAAATGTTGGTTAATTTTATTCCACTACTAAAACAAATCTCCAGATCTCCAGGGTTACTTTTCTATGTAGCTCTTTTCTCCCCCTGGTTTTCTGATCTGCAAATTCTAGCTATTTTTGGCCTCCTGGTTTCCAGTTCTATCTCCTTAACTTAGGGGGATGATGGTTCTGACTGAGGTTCCCTTCCTGTGCTGTGACCCAGAAACTCACTCAAATTAGTTAGGCGGAGGAATTGTAGTGCTCACTCCTTTTGTTTCCTGTCGCTAGGAATCACTTCTTTTGTTGCTGATGTCTAATATCTTTAAAACTGTCTTTTTAGAGTATTTTGTCTAGGTTTTTAGTTGTAGAGGGTGTGAATATAAATCACGTCCTTGTTATTTCATCTTTGGCATTCTTTCTCTGTGTATATTTTCAGTTCTGAAAAAGTATAATATAATTTAATTCCACCTTTCTCAAACAAACAGGTTAAAATCCACCTACAGAATAAAGCAGGTAAAAAATGATAGTCTTATTTTTTTCTGTATTTCAAATTTTAAATGACAATGTATAAGCATAATATATCACATGTCAGTAAATGTGAATACTCAGAATAATCAAATTCTTCATCAAGTCCTTGGTGTTCGTGTACTCAATATTCAGAGCTAAACATTGTAAAGGGTACGATAATCTCTGCTTTCTGTGGGTTTAGATAAAAGATTCATTTTGCAAGATCATTATACAAATTTAGATTAAAGTTGAACATTATATAAATTCTTTGTTTTACAAGGAAAGTGAGATACGTAAGAGTTAAGTACCCTTCCCAGGGTACCACAGCTGGTTATTGGCAGGACTGGGAAATAATCCTGGCACTATTTTTCAATATGATTTTTTAGTCTTCAAAAATCCTCATTTCACTCCAATTATTTCTGTGTTATATGTTAGCAGGCTGCACATTTACCCTAGTAAAATGCCAGAAAAAGTGTCAGGGTCCCAATATGAAGGAGATAGAACTAAAATACTTTAGATAACTGAAATTAATGAGAGTCTAATAAAGAAAACATTTCACATAGTAGACAAAATTAAGAAAACAAAAAGGTGTGGTGATTGCAATTGTGGGAATCCCATAGCATCCCTAGGGCTATGGGACTAAAACAGAAAAGTTCAGAATTCTACAGACCCTGAAACGCATCTGTGGATGTGGAGGAACATAGTCACTTCCTGTCAAGGAGAGATCTAGAGAATTAATACCAACTTCTCTTCCCTCGCATTCTCCATCTTCTGTTAATATTTTCCACTGAGCAAACCTAACAGAAGCCAGAGAGCAAAGGAGTTCATAGAGGTCAGCCTCCTGGGGGTAGAGTAGAGAAGAGAAAATCAGACAACGAATCTGGAGGAGAAAAAAGAAAAAAAAAATATTACACCAATTTTTTTTACATAAGTATATGAAAAGAATTTGTGGCCACAAAAATGTCAGAGATTGAAAATACCAATCAGTCATCCAGGAACAGGCAAAACTGTTTTGGAAACTATCTCTGCTTTGAATGTTTTCATAAGCCTTTCACCTTAATTGTCCTTTTTCATTTTTAATACAAAAAAAAATGTTTATGTTAGTAGATTTTCATTAAGAAGATATAACTAATGAAGTAAAAGGATAACAGGAATCAAAATATATTTACATTCCCAAAAGACCTAACATTTCTTTTCCACATTCACCTGAAAAGATCTTTTAATTTATTAGAGTGTCTTTCTTGATGGAATTAAAAATCAATTTTGAGTGTCATGATTGAACACTCAGAGCAATATACCTAAATTTTATCTTCCAAATCTAAAAAAATGTCACTATCATGTCTATTTAAAATCTCAGACTGAGAAAATATAATCTGTACCAATGACAAAGTAAACTTGAATGTTGTCTTTTGAATCCTAGGGGACTCACACTTCATAACTCATGAGCTAAGTGTTTTATTCAGCCTTTGACTTGATTTACTCTGGTCAAAGACAATTTGTAGCACCAAGAAGGTTGTAAGGAGGAACTGCTTACCTTTTCTACTTGTTCTCAGGAACACTCGAAACTTGATATCAATCTTACACTGTTTCAGATTGCAGAGTAGTACACTCAGTTTTTTTCAAAATAAAATTGTTGCAGAAATCTCATACAAATATCTTCTATATTAATTGCTTATTCCTTCGAGACTTTTTAAGTGATTATTTCATGGCCAATTACGTTGGCAATAGAAAAATGGTTCATTTATAAAGTTCATATAAATGATGCAATGGGAAAGACTTGTTTTTTCAGAATTCTTCTAGTAAATATATTATAAATGGCATCTCAATTATTCAATAGCCTGAAAGTGGAGACATTTAAAACTTAAGTGAGAACCACAAATGAGCCAAAGGAGGTAAGGACTGGCCTGAAATGCAGTTTTCTCTTGATGGCAGAGAACGTTCCATAAGGCAAAGGGAGAGAAATATAGCAAGTTCAGGTTTTACAACACACTCAAAATTCTAAATTCCAGTTTCTCCAAGACCTAGCGAATATCAGATTCATTAGTGGTGGTGTTTATAAGCTTAGTGGTAATAATAAACCTATTACTGTTAAATTCAGATACTGTCCAAAGTCTGAGACTCAGCACTGATTTCAAAAGTAACTTTCTCTTTCTCTATTTACAACCCTAAAAAGGAAAATCAAGCTCTCGGAATTTATTCACTACAAGAGGGGAAATGGCTATATATGAGACAGTAATATCTACCTCTACAAACCAGTTCGTGCCTCAGGCAAGTTGGCCTTCGCCATGCTTTTGTGCCTGGCCACAAGATGCCAAATTATCTATGTTTTAAAAATTGCTCAGTGGGTATTTTGACATAATGTGTGCCTTTTACATGAAACCATATGAATTGAACTATGCCCATAATGTTGAGAGAAAATTTGATATTTACCTCTTAGCATTTTTTTAGGATTAGAAACTTATATGACTATTGCTTATGACAACACCTGTTAATCAAGACCTATTTGTCCACTTCCACTTTCTTCTCTTACACTACCCACTATTCAGATGCTTGGTTCAAATATTCTGAATGTTTTTTTATTATTACTACTGCTACTATTATTATTATTATTATTATTATTATTATTAATAATTATTATAGTTGCCACTTATTCAGGGTTTTCTGTGTGCTCAGAATTTCTTATCTATTATACTTAAGCCATAAGTCTTTGGGCTAGGTATCAGTCTTGGTATCAGTGAGTAAACCAAGATTCACAGGAATTAGGAACCTAACTGAGGTCACACTATCAGTGACTGATCCAGAAATTGAACCTAGTTTTGTCTAAATTTGAAACCCATGTTCTTTCTGTTGTCTCTATCTTATTAAACTGTTAAAGTACTAGGTGTTAAGACTTCTGATTCTACATGTAAGAAAGTATAGCAATTAAAGATTCTCACCTAAAAGACTAAGATTTAGGGAGATCAATCAAATGCCTATTTTAAAAACTTGAAAATTTCAGGGAGACTGTCATATCCCTTTGGACCACCTATTCTTTTCCATAGGTCTGACAAAATAAACCTATATATGTTTAATTACAAATCCTAGTCTGTGGATTTAAGCAAGATAGTCCTAATATGTAACTCTAAAATGTATAAAGATGTTCTTAACCAGGGTACAGTCCCACCCAACCATTGCAATTTTTTGTTTGTTTTTTTAATGTGAAAGAAAAAAAAATTAACAAAACATTAAGTCTTCTTAGCACCTAACTTTATTTTTTTAAGCCATCCTACTTTGCATGTAATTTATTCAATAAAAAAAATAGCATTTGTGTTTTGAAGAATAACTACAAAGGAAAGGGGCTAAAAGGATCACAATAGTAAAAAATACCCATATGCTTGTACTGCATGGTTGACTGCAGAATAAAAAAGCAAATAATATTACTTATCTATCATTTTTACAGTGATTCTATGTATCTTTGAAAAGCAAGATAACATTTCTTCAATTTTCTCTCTCCCATTGCATTTAATTAAAATGTGATCTTTTCTAAATTGACTGAGTCACTTGGCTCTGCTGTGTATATTTCAGGCTCTGCGCATAAATTCTTTACCAGATTTCCATTTGGGGAGGATTAACCATTTTGCAATCTAATTTTTTTCCAGCAGAATGCCTCTGGTTCTTTGTCAATATTCTGAGGGGGGAGGGGGATTGAGATCTCCAAGAGTCTAACTCTCTTCATATAAATGATCTCTCGATTACTTTCTCCTCCCCACTAGTCCTGCCCAAGAGTTTCCATGTAGACAATTTCTCCCCAGATGGATAAAGATTGCATACTATTATCCTCCATGAGTCCAGCCTTTGCCACACATTTATTATGCTGGATTTCATCAGATAAGTTCAAATCTCTAGGCCAGAGTTGTAGTCCAAGGGATTTTTCTCTTGGATAGAAATCTGGGATAATAATTTCAAAGTTCAATCTCATTGTTTTCAGGTAACTTGACTATTAGTGTTGAAAAACCTTTAGAGTTCATTTAGATCAATGACCTCATTCTTCAAACAATGACTCTCAAATCCAGATAGCTGAAATAAAAATGTGACAAATGGCTTAATGGCAAAACCTAGACCCAATTCTTAAAATGTATGCCAAGTGATTTTTCTACATAATAGTGCTGCCACATACATGACTTTTCCCATTTAAAAATTTCTGACATTCTCTTTTAATCCACTGAAATAAGTTAAATGAACAATTATTCTTATATTCCATCTTCACTGAGACAATTTTTTCCACTTTTTAATACCTCTTAAATAGGGATGAATCTTAGAAGCAATAGTAACTTATTGCTTCTGTTAGCCTAGTGTCAGTAATGATGTTAAGTGTCATTCATTACATATTCATGTACAATCTTAGTTGATATTCTGGTGGGATAACTAGTCAACTACAACTTCTTGATATTTGGTTGAAAAAGAAAAAAACTTTTTAAGTACTATTAAGGTATTAACAACTTAGCTGTTGAGTTTCATTAATGTTGTCTGGTAAAATCAAGAGAAATACAGCATCAAAACTTGCATAATGGGTATGTGCAGACTGAAAGAAAATCTCCCCAAACAGTGAAGCACTCTTAAAAGAATGGCTGTGTCACCATTGCTCTTGAGAGTACAGAGAACCACACTGTGAGAAAGCACAGGTATTAATTATTGAGTCAAAAATGATTCAAAATAGTCAAAATCTGTGAAAAAAATTTAGGAATATCCTAACTAATGTATTTAGTTTACATATTTCATTTTATGTCTGCATAAAAGTGGTGGATAGCTAAAATCTTTTTAAATAAGTCTAAAAACTATTTTCAAAAAACTTAAAATAGAAATTCTAAATTATAGTTTAATTTTCAGTGTTTTCTTTTCTTTGTTTTTTAATGGCAAATAAAACCACAGTATATCTTACAATTAATTGCAACTTGGATTTTGTAAAATAATGTAGATGTTTACTTTTGTATTGACTAATTTATTCATTAGAGAAAAGATCTAAGTCACATTCTCCATCTGAGAAAAATCTCATAATTGGAAAAGATTAATCCTACACAAGAAACACTCGGAAACCAAGACAGACTATCACCAAGAATTAAATTTTATAAAGCTGTGTACATGCTATTTAGCAAAGAGAGCATTTTGAAGACTGGTGTTGTTATGCAGGAAGTAAGTTATCAGCTGGGCTATGAAACTTGTATTGGATTTCAATAGGCTGAGAAAAGATTGGAGGAGAAAAAAAAAATTCTCCTTACCAGTCAGGTAAAACAAATTGATTCTGGAATGATGGATTGAATAGGGCTGCTGTTTACCACTGTACAGTTTGTGTGATGTAAAAGGATCCTTTGCTAACAGAAGGAGGGAATAGGGGCCAAAAACCAATCCTTACCAGCTTATTAAGCAAAGCAGGTAGATGTAATAATTTGAGGAAAACTATGCTTTTATATAGTTGATCCATCTAGCAACAACACTTTTTTTTTGGCAATTTCTACAAAGGTGCAAGATGGGCTAGTGGAGGCTAAGGATGACAGATATTACAGCCATTCAATTTACAATTTATCAGAAGAAAAGGGAAGAGTGTTGCAGAGATGGGTAGAAGGCTTGGCAGCAGAAAGATACACTGCATATTTATAGGACAATGGAAAGGTTTTCATTGAGAAGTAGAGGGGACTAAGACTGGATAGTTGAAGGGTGTTAGGTCATGGGGGGTCTTGAAGATCAACTCTGAGAGAATTAGATTGAAATGTGAAATCAGAACCTCTGATTCATTCCCAGGAATAGTTATTTGACCTGAAAATGAAGTCCTGAAATTAGAATTTGTCTGATCAACTTTGGCACATCCATGGTAGCCCAGGCTGGACACGTGAGAGAAAAGAGCAGGCAATTCTTATTTATTTGAGCCAGCACTGGTAAATGATAGGAAGCTAATCAGGTTCCGAATATAAGAAATTACATAATATAAAAATGCTTACAGGAAAAGCATAGTATAAAATGGGGACAATGAGAGGTGAAAGAAGGAGCAAACTGGAGTCTAGAAGATGAACGAGGACACAATTCGGAATCCCTGGCCAGGGCACAGGCAGCAGCATTGGAAGATAAAGAAGAATGATGCATAATGACTCCCCTGTTTCCATTCTGGATGACTAAAAAATCATAGTATTACTGACAAAGAAATGAGGGAAATTAGATAGGTTTCTGAGAAATGAAGAAAAACTGTTTACTAATATGGAAAAACCTCATGAATGTCTCAAATGTCTAGTTAAAAAAATCATTAGTTTCTAAAAAACTATTATCATTCCATAAATGTTAAAGAAATGAGAGGTACAAAAATAAACCACTGGTTTGCTCTATCTGCCCTACTTTATGTCAAAGCCTTGACTGTAGATTTGTTGTTCTTAATGGAATATATTATAATCTCATATTGTATTGAAGATGGATTTAGTATTCTCCGTAAGTAACAGCAAGCTGCATTTCACCTGAAGGTAAAGCAGGCAGGGTTTTGATAGGATTAAGCATGCTGCCAGGGACCTGGAATGGGATCCACCCAATGAAGTAGAGGAGACATAGGGGCAAGGAGAAATATGAGAAGAGGAGACTCAGCTGCACATATCAGGAGAGATCCCAGCCTAATTAACAGTACAATAGATGGCAGGAAAGACTGAATGGGTAGCTCCAGTAAATCAACTGTCAAACCTGAAAAGTATAACAGCAGCAAATTCAGCAGCAAAGAGCAAGGAAAATTCCAAAGGCAAGCAAGCAACATCAGGAAGTCTGGCAGCAGATGGAAGTTGCTTGAATTCCTTCAGATGGATCACCACCTAGAAAAGACAAAGTAAAACTAAAGCCTCACTCAAATTACAGGTACAGGTAGGCCTTGGAGACTCAGGCACACAGAAGGAAATGAGTTCAGCATCAAAAGTGGGAGTAGAAGGGAAGCACTGGACTTCTGGAATAGGGAGCTGAGAAAACTGGAATAGAATGCACTGGAACTCGGTATAAAACAGAAAAATTATGCTGTTTTCAAGGAACCTGTCATGCAGTGTAAACTGCTATCTAATAGGATAAAGTTGTTTAATCTCTCTAAACCTCTGTTTCTTTGCTTATGCCATAGGGACAGTTATTTTTCCTCTAAGATATATTGCTAAGTGAAAAGAAAATCACAAAATTATATTTATTCTATGATTTCATTTATATTAAAAATCTGTATCCCAATGTCTGTGTGCAAATATCTACACACAGTCACACACAGAGAATCCGGAAGGAAATGCATTCCACCACTATAATGCTAACCATCGGAAACAGAATGGGAGGGGCGCCTTCAGTTTTACTATAAATGATTTATTTCTTTAAATACCTTACAATGTTCATCATTGTTCATCATTAATATATTACTTTTAAAAGAAAAAACTCAAATATTTAACTCAGAGGATTATTGTGTTTCAACGACAAAAATTTGATTTCTCAAATTTTTGACTGTTACACACTTGAGAAAATTTGTTTCTCAAGTGTGTAACAGTCACATAGTTAGAACTCGACAAATGACTGTGCTGTTATTATTGTCACTTCTGTTGTTGGCTGTTGTTAGAGGGGAAAGGCAAACATCCAAAAAATTTATAAGAAAACAGCAAAACAAAAATAAAAGCAAAAGCACAGTTAGGAACATAAACAAGCTATATTTAAACACAAGTGCTGAGAAGACTGTGAAGTGACTGATGTGTGTCAAAGCAGGGTGGAATCCACCGGAGAAAGTTCCATGGTGATGAAGCAGATTGAACAGAATTTTGAGTGTGGAGAGAGACGTGGTTTGCCAGCAAAGCATGGCATAAGGATTATAAAAGTAGGTCGGAAGAGTTAAAGACCAAAATATTTAAGTCCACTTACAGGTGCAGACCTTATTAGAGCCTTTCTCTTCTGAGCTCAAAAGATGCAGCAGGCAGTGAGAGAAGTCATATATGGGTGTTCCAGAGAAAAAGCACAAGGAAAGGAGAGAAATATGTATAGATTTATAGAGACTGCCATTCTTTTCACAGGTGGTCTGAGAAGAACCAGGCCAGAATTATGGGAGGTTGCCCAACAGGAGCTGAGTGCTTCACCTGCTTCAGAACCTTGTAAAAAATACCACAGTCAACATGGCTTTATTTATATGAAATTTGAAACAATACATCCATCTCCTCTTCACGTCTATCCTTCTTATGTGTTGGTAGCAACAGGGTGCCATTCTTCCCCCAGCCACCTGCTCATCACAGAGTTTCATTTGTGCCCCTGTGTGGCCTCACTGCTGGTTCTTTCTGTTTCTTCAGAGTGGCTCTCTGGGCAAACCCAATGTGGTATTATGGACTACATGTTATGTTGAGCCAAATTTATATGTTGAAACCCTACCCCCAATGAGGTGGTAATAAGAAGTGTGACTATTGGGAGGTAACAAGGTCATGTATTAGGATTCACCAAAGAAACAGAACCAATAGAAGATGGATAGAGATGGAGGTGGAGGTGGAGGTGGAGGTGGAGGTGGAGGCGGAGGCGAAGGTGGAGGTGGAGATGATAGTAATAAAGACAGATAGGTAGAGATAGAGATACAGACAGAGACAGAAATAAAGATGAAGATATAGAGATATATGGAGAGAGACTGATTTATTATAGGAAGTGACTCACATGGTCATGGAAGCCAAGTCCCACAACCTGTTGTCTGGAGAATCAGGGGAGCCAGTGGTTTAATTCAGTCTGAGTCCAGCCTATAAAAAACTCACTTCTGATTGAAAGACTCACAGAGACTGAAAGTGAAGGGATATAAAAAGATATTTCATGAAAATGAAAACAAAAAAAAGCTGGGGTAACAATACTTACACCAGACAAAATAGACTTTAAAATAAAGGCTATAACAAGAAACGAAGGAGGATCTAGCAATCCCACTTCTGGGTACTTACCCAAAGAAACCCAAAACCAAACTTCAAAGGGAATATGAATCCATACGTTCATTGTAGCATTATTTACAATAGCCAAGATATGGAGGCAACATGAGTGTCCACTAATGGATAATGGATAAAGAAGTGGGACATGTATACAGTGGACTATTACTCAGCCATAAAAAAAAGAATGAAATCTTGCCATCTGCAATGATATGAATGGGACTAGAAGGTATTTTGTTGAGTGGAGTAAGTCAGAGAAAGAAAATACCATATGATTTCACTTATATGAGGAATCTAAAAAATGAAACAAACAAACAAACAAAACAGAAACAAACTCATAGATACAGAGAAAATGTTTAGGGTTGCCAGATGGAATGATGGTTGGGAGGACAGAAAAAAAAGGGGAAGGGATTAAGAAGTATAAATTGGTAGTTACAAAATAGTCATGGAGATATATAGTATAAAGAATATAGTCAATAATATTGTAAAAACTATGTATGGTGTCTGATGGGTACTAGACTTATCGGGGTGAGTGCTTCACACGTTATATAAATGTCTAATCACCATGTTGTACACCTGAAACTAATATAATATTATATGCCAACTATAGTTAAAAAATAAAAAAATTACTTTAAAAAATCCGAATCCAAGGCCTGAGAACCAGGAGCACTGATGTCTGAGGACAGAAGATAGATGTCCTAGCTCAGGTGGGAGTGAATTTTCCTGTTCTCTGCCTTTGCGCTCTTTTCAGGCCCCCTATGCCTACCCACATTAGTGAGGCCAATCTTCTTTACTCAGCTTATCAATTAAAATGCTAATCCCTTTTAGAAACTCCTTCATAGACAGACTCAGAAATAATGTTTTACCAGCTATCTGAGCATTCTTTCACCTAGTCAAGCTGACAAATAAAATTAACTATGACAGGTCGTGAGAGTGGAGTCCTTGTGACAGAATTAGTGACTTATAAAAAGAGACACAAGAGACTTTACTTTTTCTCTCTTTTGACAATATGAGGACACAGCAAGAGATAGGAAACAGGTCCTCTCCAGACTACAAATCTTCCTGCTACTTGACCTTTAACTACCCAGAACTGTAAGAAATATGTATTTGTTGTTTAAGTCACCCAGTTTATAGTAATTTCTTATGGAGTCCTCAAAAACTGAGACATGCGAGTATGGGTTTCTGTTACTGATTATTCACAGGGTTTTTGGGTTTATACCATCATTCTTGGGACTAGGACAGGGCTTTTGTGACTTATCACTTATGACACCAGGAGAGTCAACAAAGAACTGATAGCCAGGGATCTCTGCTTCACTAAGCCTGCTCCAAGTGTCATTTCCTTTCTTGGTCATCAGAGTATCCTACTGAATAGTGAACTTGTGCAGCTTCCTGGGACAGGAGGTTGAGTCCCCTTGGGCAGGGCTTACATGAGAAGGTGCTTTAAGCTTCACTGTAATAGTTCAGTAGTTCTGTAGTATACATCTTAATTAGCAGAATTTAGTTCAGAATTTCACTAGTCATCTATCTCAAGCCTTGACACTGAGGAATAAATAGTGGACCTTGTAGTAGTTTGCTCAGGTTGTCATAACAGAATACCACAGGCTGAGTGGCTTAAACAATAGAAATTTACTTTCTCGCAGTTCTGGAGGTTGGAAATCCAAGATCAAGATGCCAGCAACATAGGTTTTATTCTGAGGCCTCTTCTCTTCGTTTATAGTGGTCACCGTCTAGCTGTGTTCTCACATCACCTTTCTTGGTCATTGTGTACAGAGAGAAGAAAAGAGTGAGCAAGCATTGGTGTCTCTTATGTCCTGTCTCTTTTTAAAAGAAATCTAATCCTGTTGGATCAGGTTCCTACCCTTATGACCTCATTTAACCCTGATTACTCCTGTAAAGGCCCCATCTCCATATATAGCCACACTAGGCATTAGAGCTTCAACATACAAATTTGGGTAAGACACAAACATTCGGTCCATAACAGGCCACTAAATAAAATGAGCTTTCCCAGGAACTTATAAGGAATGTTTGAGAGTCCTACAGGAAATTTAGAACTATGATTTAATTATTATAACAATGTATATTATTTTCATTAATAATACAAAGATAAAGTTTTAACCAACAGATTACCAGCGAGGAGAAGGCAGACCATCCAGGTGGGGCCACTGTTCCTATAAAAAAAAATTATCATAAGAGAGACTGGATAATACTTCCTGTTGAAGAAAAGGCAGGAGAAGGATCAAGAGTTGGGAACATAAACTTTGGGGGAAAAGCAGAGGTGGAGCCAGTAAGCTGGGAGAAGGCTGCACAATGCATGATAGTCAACTCTACAATTCCTATCTGGTAAGATCACAAATCTGTTTAGATTTCTTATGAAACACAATAAAAGGGCTAAGCTAGAAAATGTTTACAATCAAGAAAGTACCACCCTAGTAGGAGGTAGAAAACATTTGGGAATATGTGGCAGTAATTGGATCATCGTGATAACTTCAGAGCTTCATTTACAGGCTTAATGTCCACAATGCGAGGGATGGTCCCATAGGTGGAAGAACAGTCTCATCCAAATGCTAACAGATTTAGTCTAAATTTAGTTAAGTCTCTGAGGAGTCTCTGAAGACCTGGGAAACATTATTTATTTATTCATTCACTCATAGATACATTAATTAATTTTCTCCAATGCATAGAAAAACTGAGAAGAACCAACTTGAGTAAGACATGAAATTTGCTCTCAAAGAACTTATAATCTATATGTACAATAAAATATGATGTTTTAAAACGTGTTCTGAACTAGTTGCATAAATAAAGTAATAAGGTGGTTTTTAATTTAAACTTGGTGAGAATAGAGGGGAGAGCATAAGAGAAAACATAATTGAGCTGAGATGAGAAAGATGACTATGATATCAGCAAGTGACCATTATAGAAGTAAGAGCGAAGGCCATTTAGGCAGAAGGAACAACAGCAAAGTCACAGTGATCAGAGCATGTACGACATGTGCATCACATAGCACAGGATACAAAAACATTTGAGTAAGTGAGACTGGAAAGGCAGATTGAGACCAGATTGTGAAAATCCTTGTAAGTCAATCTAAGATGCTTAAATTTCAAAAAATAGAGAATTATTAAAAAATAGAGAATTATTAAAGAATTTTATTCAGGGATATAACATAATTGCTTATAAATTTAAAAGACATTTTGTAGCAGGGAAGGGAATAAAATGAGGAAGACTATACTGAGCATTGCACTATATGCAGAGGAGAGGAGATGAGAACAGTGGGAAAGGAGATAGAGTAAAATCAAAAAGGTATTTCAGAGCTTGAATCAACATGCTCCTGTATTTAGGAAGTTCATCACAAATGGTCAGGGTAATTTTTCCTGGTCTTTGACACCAGATAAATTAAAATTTGGTGACACAAATGTCTCTCTATTTACGTTATTTATGGGCCTGTAAAAGGCTAAATGAAAAAGAAAACAACACAAGGCAATTTACTGTGACAAAAACTACATGGTCTTATGTTAATTATGAAAAAGGCTATATATACTTTATCAGATTTGAATTCATCCATCTACATTTCTCCGAAAGATGGGTCGGGTAAAATAAGCTGCTGTGTTCCTAAAATGCCAATGGGCTTTAGAGATAACATGTCTTTCAAGATAGGGAGTTTTCAGCACATGATGGTACCACTGAAACTTGTTTTTCTACCAATTTGGCCATCAACTGAGTTGGTATGTTTTCCCCTAACCTTCAGGACATAGCCCATCTGTTTGATAACACTTTAGCCCAAACAATATGGATAGGATAGATGACAAGAAAAAAGCCAACAATATAATATTGTTGCTGTTTTTAAAATTTTAAATATGTGACTCTCAATGTCCTGAATAACTATAGCTCACAGAATGGAATATCTGCCTTTGCCCAGAGGAAAAATGATCTTGCTTTCCCTCCTTTTGGTGCACCACAGTTGACCTGAAGATTTGAAAAAGTGCTTGGACAGAATTCTACGTTGGCTCTGTGTTCGCTTTCAAAAATGCTGACAAGATTCTCTATTCAGTTTTTAGAGATGCTACCCTTTGGGGCCAGATAATTCAGCCTGCCACATCTAGGCAAGGCCTTTTCAAATCTGTTGGATCATGCCTTCTGGCAGCTAGTGCTGTTAGCGGTGGGAAGGTTTCTCTCTTCTGTTTGATTACTTGTTATTTCTGAGCTTTCTGAAAGGAAGTCAGTGAGATTCAAACATATTTGGTATTTTATTACACTATTTCCATATAATCTTATTCTATCATTTAAATTCAATGTTCATGTTACCAAAGGGAAAAATAAACAAACTGTGGCTGTACAGTTAGGTAGAAAATCTAACTGATAACCCAGAAGAGTTTTAAACTCAATACTTGCCCATTAAGCAAAAGGTACAGTGATTATATTGATGCAATAGTCTGTTATTCTAGAATTTTCCACCTAGCATTCTACCTCCTGCAGTCTTGAAACCTCTCTTACCTGCCCAAGTATCTCACACAGGCCATTAAATACTCAGAGTCCTTAAGTATTTACCTAGTTCAGGGTTACAAAACAGTAAGCAATTTTTACAATGACTAACATTTATTGAGAGCTTGTCATGTACTAGAAATAGTGCTTTAAATGTATTAGCTCATGTCATCCTCACAACAGCCCTGTAAGAGTGCTGCTATCGTTACTCTTCTCATTTTTCAAATATATCCATCACACACACACACACACACACACACACACACACACACACACACAGAAAAAGTCATAGTTAATTAGCATTTTTTCAGTGATGGGATTTCACATGGTTTTAATTGTATTTTTTTAACTTTTTTATTTTTAAATAACTTTAAACTTACAGAAACATTGCAAAAAAACATTACATAGACTCCTCATATACCTTTCACATGCTTCTCCTAATGTTAATATCTTACTTAATCAGAGTATAATATTTGAAACCAAGAAATTAATATTGGCACATACTATTAGTTAAATGGAGATCTTATTCAAATTTCACCAGTTTTTTCACTGATGTCTTTTTTCTGTTCCAGGTCCCAAACCGGGATTCCACATTGTCCTAGCAAAGTTAGGAAACTTCCAATAAGCTGACCCTTCCCTTTGCTATGGAGATGAATAACACTCGGGCAGTCATTACAGAAGTAAAACAGAATAGTTCTAGACTTTTACTTCAAAACCCTCACTTGTTAATAAAAACAATAACTCATTAAAATAATGACAAAATAATAATAATAGTCTTCCTCCAAAGGTATTGGTAATTAATAATGACAATTAAATTTAGCTTTTTAAATCAAGAAGTCATTGATATAGAGAGATATCATCTTCTTTATGACTACTTACTTGCCTCCAAACCAATAAAAACCTGTCTTACCAACATGCTCACTGTTTCTCCTGATGCCTGGATGCCCAGAGACCCAGTACCTGTACCATCCCACATCAACTCATGGATGACCAGTATTTCTCCTCCCAGCACAGAACATGAAGTCTGGTCTTCAGGAATTTCCTGAATCTATAAACAGAGGCCTCCCTGCAATTCAATGAATCCTAATTTCATTTTCGTTTCATTTGCATTTCCATTTCATCTCAATGCATTCCTGAAAATCAGATTAAAAGCAAATTGTATTTTTTCTTAAATGTCTGAGGCTTTATATCTTATATAAAATCCAAATAAATTATATTAATGTTTCACAGTATATCACAGAAGCAAAAATATAACAACAATAAACCCTTTAAAAATATATTTGTCAAATAACATTTTAGGCCCTAAAAAAAGTCTTAAGTGTACGTTATACAATGTTTACAGTAAACTCCAGTGTACTAAAATCTTAGAAAATGAAAACTTTAATTGTACTGTTAAAGAGAAATAAAACTAAAATCAGTATATTAGCTTTAACAGTAGTCACATAATTACTACACTTTTGGTTGATTTAGAATTTTAAAAATCTGGAATTTTAAAAATGAGAATTTGAGGGAGGAAGATTTTGGATTAATCACTTTATTTTAAAAATCTGTTTAGAAAGTTTGAAGCTTCTCTCTTCTTGCTCCCTGCTCTCTTTCCCCCTCAACATTCTCCCTTTTCAGCTCTTTCTCCATTACTACCTCTATAACAAACAGAGCAAGCAAGCTGTTGCATTGACTTCTTTACTTAGGAGGGAATGGGGGTTGAAATTTGATGATTATTTAATGCTAAAGATTCTGGAGAAAATCTTTTTAAAAGTATTTTTTAACATTTGAATAATGATTTTATTTTTACATTTTCATTGAGATATAATTGATAAATAAACTTGTAAGATATAAAGTTCATGTTGTGGTGATTGATATCCGTATACATTATGAAAACATTTCTTCTACCTAGTTAATTAACACATCCATCGCCACACTTATTTATTAATTTATTCGTTTATTTGTTTATTTATTTATTTATTTTTGGTGATAGCATTTAAGTTCTCCCTTAGCAAATTTCAATTATACAATAGTGTTGTCAACTGTGGTGACCATGTCATACATTAGATTTCAGACCCTATTTGTTTTATAATTGAAATTTGTATCATTTTACCAATGTGTCCCTATTTCCCCACTCTGTTGTCAGAGTAAGCACCTGAGAATCTGAAGACTATGGATTCATTCTTGTCAGGAAGATGGAGACATCTAAATTGTATTAAGTGGCCAAAAGCAGCCCAAAGTGCAGAGCGTGTTTTGAGAAACAATGCTAGTAATGCAGATGCAAAGCTTGACAGGTTAAGTGAGTCACTATGAATAAATAATTTAACAAATTATTTAACTTGCAAGCATTTAATAAATATAATTGTCTTGTGCTAACCCCAGCTCACCAATTGTTACTGAACTGGCTAGTTAAAATAACTATGCAGATGCCTCTTTGACTCTACAATATTGACAGCTAAAAAAATAAAATAAAATATCAACAGCTGATCAAAATGACCTTTTGGTCAAAAGCCTCAGGAATTCTTTTCACTTAGTCGAGAAGTTTCATTAACTGATGAAAAAACTAGGCTTACAGAGAGATGCTACTACATACCTACAGCTAATATTTTACATACTTATAATACAGCAGATGCTGAGAATGTGGAGCAACTGAGAGTATAAATTAATATAATCATTTCGAATACTGGTATTTTAAATTAAAGCTAATCATATGCTTATTTCATAATCAAGAGTACTAATGAGTTCATGTGACCATAAAAAATGTACAAAAATGTAGATAACAGCTTTACTTATAACAGCCCAAATTAGAAACAATTCAAGTGTTCAATAACAAGAAAATGAATAAATAAATTGTGTGTGCTTCTAAAATGAAACACTGCAGAGCAATAAAGAATGAATTACCATCATAGACATGAACCACATACTCTCCCAGACATTACGGTGAGCAAAAGAAACCAGACACTGTATGATACTATTTATATCAAGTTGAAGAACACACAAAACTAGTTCAAGATATTAGATATCAGAGTAGTGATCCCTTTAAAAAGATATTGACTGGAAAAGGATGAAATTTCTGTAGAATGGAAATATTCTGTCTTCTGCTGGGTGTGATTACATAAGTGTAGATATTAAAAAAATAAACTAGTCCATGCATTTACAATTAGTGCATCTTATGTACTTTACTTGTATGTATAATAAACTTCAGTTTAAAAAAATTTTAAATAAGGTAGGGAAAGTGCCCCAGACAAAAAGAGAAATTTTCAAAACTTTTCCAACATTAAACAAAGAGCTATATCTCATCCACTTATAATACAAGGAGAGAGTGAAGAAGCTAAGAAGTAACTGGAGCACAGTCACATAATTGGACCAAAAAGAAAGATTATTAAAACATCGAATATAATTTTCACTCTTCTAATGCTAATTTGAGTTCACGGATTCTATTTTTTCAACTCCAAGAAATTATATGATAAACAACTTTTACAGAGGCAACCAAATCCTTACGTGAAATCATGGGTTATTTTAGAAAAACAGATTCTAAAATTTCTAGGGTTCATTTCTTTCGCTCTCTCACAAACTCATTTCACAGCCAAAGAATCAATCAATATTCAAGTTTAGCTACACTAAACTAAGTCATATGTTAATTCAATTCTACTTGAATGGCTTTTACATAATCCCCAGGCAGGGACCTTGTCAAAATCTTTGCTCAGTACAAATCCTGGGACATTGCTGACACTGAGTTGGTAGTGTACATTCTAATTAATATAGGAATAACAATAACACACAAGGAAAGTACATACCTCTGGCAGTTTGCAAAAAATACTGAGCTGCAGCTAATACAGAATTTTAATTCAGAATCAACAATGAAAAGAGAGATGAGAAAGCAGCAAGAGAAACTGGATTGAATGAATTTACAAACTCAGCCTGAACTGCAGAAAAAAAACAATATTTACTAAGGAAGCTAAACTAAGCAAGATAATTGTGTGGTTCAAATGTATTTACTTTACCATAGTGATGATTGATGTCTTAGCAGCTACATGAAGGTAAATCTTTTTCTGAAGGTGAAAGGGGTTGGTAGTGTGTGTGAATACCTGTGTAGTATGTCTGGGTAAATTTGAAAATGTTCAAAAGTATTGATGGGTAGGGTAAGAAAGGAAGAAATGGTCATAAAATACTTTTGTGACTGAAAAAAATTATTTGTCTAATTAATGAAATAAGTTACACCTTTAGCTCCTATTCCCAATACAGGAGGAACTACTGTTATAATGAAGATTAATAAACATTCCCTAAAGGTGCAGAGCTGTTAATTTTTCTTTCCTTTGGAGAGCAGCCAACATCTACTCTCTGATTTTCAAGCCGGGAGCACACATCTTACTTTGCCAGGAAAAATTTTTAAAAGCTCTGGTCTGCATTTCACAGAAGCATCTGTCAAAAAGTCCCAGGGCAAGGAGGAGACCCCCCAATCCAGGTTTCATCTGAAAGGCTCCTTGTACAATTCCTAACAGTGAGGCTCCCCAGTGTTGGCCCTGAACAGCACTATCTGCACACCTGAGAACTTATTAGAAATGCATCGTCTCCTGCTCCGTACCTGATTTTCTGGGGGTAGGACCCAGCAACCTGCACGTCAACAAGCCCTCTAGAGAAGTCTGAGGCATTCTAAAGTTGTTCTCAATTCCACATCCTCTTCCACTCCTTCCAAAAAAATAACTGGCCTACGTCCCTTATTCAGCTGATGTAAGTTTCTCTTCCTGCTCCATTTCTTTTACTTAATTATTCTTCATGGTGGAGTCGTATTTCCCACTTTACCCAACATTATTCAAATAGAATATATCCTCCCACTATAGATCACTAAAATACAAGGAAAGTTTTGTCTACCCCCAAATCTCGCCAGTGTCTATTAAATTGTATCAGAGCCACTACAAAGCACAGCAGCTCTTCTGCAAACCAATAAGCATCATGTTTCAGAACATCCCACTGTAGCAGAACCAAGTCACCCACAAAACACAATTCTCCTACGTAGTACGTGAATTTGCCTTTAAGGTTTCTGTGGAAAAGATGCTGTGGCTATGTTACTGATTGCTAAACAATAAAATATGACGGAAGTAATTAATATGTGACATTTCTGGGTTAAGACATTTAACAAGCAGGTGTTCCTTTTCCCAGCCACTCACTGAGTGCAAACAACACAGGAATGCAAGCCCAGAGCTGTGGTTCTCAAAAGTTACCTTGCACCAGAATCACATGAAAGGCATTAAAAATGGTCATTGCTAGACTCCACCCCTAGAGCTTCTAATTCAGTAGGACGAGAACTAGATTGGGGTGTACAAATCTGCATTTCTAATAAGGTCCTAGGGGGATGCTTGTGCTACTGGTCCTGTGACCACACTTGAAAAATCTTTGGCCTGAACTATTGGCCTATAGCATGGTGGAGCCAAAAGAAGGAAGCTGCTTCCCCGAAGGACCATGGAGAAAACTACTAGCTGATCGTTCTATGTATGAGCAAGAAATCACCTCCAACTGGTTTTGAACCAATGTGCAAGAGTCTAGTTTTCACCATAGTTTATTCTATTTTTAACTGATAAAATTCTCTAGAAAAGGTAGCTTTTGACATCTTTGAGATTATATCTAAAATATATTTATTTATATGAAACAATAAAGACTAAATGAACAGAAACAAAACAAAGACAAAAATTAGATTTTACATAATTGATTTCTTTCTTAGTCTTTTGTTTGTTACAGATTTTTTTTAGTGTTTATCTTTCTCAGTTTCAACATGATACTTATGAACTAATTTTACTTTGTGTAATAAGATATTTGTTCTGTCTAGTTTTCCGTCAATGTCTTTATGTAACCCAACATATGTGTGTGTGTGTGTATACACACACACACATATAGTATATATGTAGCTTAGCATAGACTTTTATTTAGAATTCATAACTTTGCTTAGATTAACCTATAAACTCATTTAGATTCCCCTAAATGTTACAAGGTTTGTTGAGTTTAACAGAAGGGCGGAGACTTAATTAGCCAAACTTTCTTCCCTACCTGTGCTTTGACAATTGCCAGATCTGTCTTTTCAGTGAAAGCCCAGGCTGATTTGCAGAACCCCAAAGCTAATTCTGCTAAAACCCCCTGCAGCTGGCCAAAGTGGACTGATGGACCCTCTACTTACCTCTTCATGAACTTTTCTCATTATATTCTCATTATAATACTAAAATCTCCCCGGGGGTGGAGACTCCACCATTTTTGAACATGTGGCATCCACATAGACATATTTTTTTAACTGTGCATGCATGGGAATGTCCCCACCTTTACATGTGATGGCAAAGTTCACCTAGATTTGTATGTGTGATTTCCCTGAATAAAGACAAATTTGATCCTTTGGGGACACACTGCTTAGGGAAAGTGCCCTCCCCCCTTCTATTGTGTCTTTGCTGCTGGCATGAGATAAAGCATTTTCTTTTTTTCATAAAATCTCCTCAGATTGTTTTTTGGCTGGAAATTACTGAGTATTGGACCTGGTTTGGTCAGGTAACACTTATGTGAGAGCACCAGGACAAAGTTGTGTCTAATTTACTCTGGTGCCTCATACAGTGCCTGGTAAATGGTCCAAATTCAAATAATACATTTGTGAGATGATTTTTTTAAAATGTGGAATATGAACAAAGAAATGATACCTTTAAAACCTGGTTTGTTGATGACCAGACCTTTAGTTCCATTAAGTTCCACAGATACATTCGACAAATATTCCAGGCATTGTTCAGACTCTAGGTAAAAACAGTGAGCTTAATCCTATGAAAAAAAAGACATAAACAAGAAAATAATTTATAATATGTATTACAATCAAATAGAAGCAAATAAGACTAGTAACATTTGGAAAATTAAAATAGGATACTCTTCTCTGAGATTCCTCTAAAATATAGACAAAAGTACTGGGCAAATTTATTTGGCATAGAAAAATAAAAATACCTATTGTACTGGTAATACTCTTTAATAAGTCCCTGTGCCAATGGTTTTTATTTCACCCATGGTTAGTTTAATGGAGCACATAGGACGTAGGAGACAAGTTTACTTGACTTTGTCAGCCTTCAGTACAAGTTCTATCTCATTTCTTGGAAATGTTCATTTCACTTTGCAAACAAGTGAAATAGGTACAACATAAGTTTTAACGATCACTCATACAAAAAGAAAAAGATCAGACAGTACACTTTCAATAACCAAGTTATTTCAATAACATTGGCTCTCTTCACCCACACAGCACTAGAATTTGTACTTTCTATTATCTTCTAATTTAAATAGCTGGCAATCTTTCAAAATAAGAAATTCTGTGATTATCTCTGGTATTCAAAGATTCCCAGCTATAGTGAACAAAATACTCTTTTTATATAAATGGACTCCCAAGGCTTTACACATTAAATTAAGATTAGAACTTCACAACTAGCTACAAAACTATATATTCCTATTTCTACACTAAATTGTGAGTGCTCAGAAGATCAGATGGAACCTTTTTTAAAAAATTTCTTATAGCACTAAGTATAGTGCCTTGCCAAAAACAGACAGTTAGTTCAATTGGTGAAGACTAAATTCATCAGATAAAGTGACAGCAACTGCTCTTCCTTGGGCTTTCTGGCCATAATCGTCCACTAGTGAAGAAGAGGTAAAAACTCAACTACTAGATTTTGTCTGATAAATAACTTTATAGGAAGTTTAGCTAGAAACAATGTGTTTAATTCATGGCCCACGCATTCCTGCCTATCAGGCCATGTGAACAAAGATCCTGCAATAGTCGGGAGCTTAGGCCTCTTCATTGCTCTTTCGCAGTTTTACCTGGAAATGCCCCTAGTGATAATTCAACAAGTAAGCACATGCCTAATTATACAATCACACAGAAAATACCTGATTGTTATCATTTGTTTTTATGAATATTGAATGAGGTCTTACCAGATATTATTTTTTAAAATATTGTTTAGAAAGATTGGAACTTATACATTCCTATTTAACATGTATTTGTAATCTATTTTTTTCTATAAAACAGCTTCCCCATACTTTAGCCAGAGAGTATGACTCTAAAATGAAAAACTCGTGACTGGTTGTAGGAGGGAAAAGACTAAAATTAGAGAGACCAACAAGCTCTAATATTAGGGATTTATTTTGAAAATGCCACTCCTAATGAAAACTAACAAGGAAATTTTCTAAAAATGAATTTACTTGTTTAATGTGCTGTACTTTTGTCTTATCCTAACAGGAAAAATAGCTGGTCTTTCTGCATTAATTTTGAAGATGTAAATCAGATTCAGAAGGGAAGAAATATTTATCCATTTAATTATGTAAAGAAGAAAAATTAATGTTTGGTTTAAAGGGAGAAGAGACTGATCAGGACAGAGGTAGAAAAGAAACTTAGATAATCTTGATCAGTTTGTCTGTGGCTTCTAAGATCCTCTTCATTTTCAACAAAATAGTTAATATGCAGCCAGAATTAGATATCACATGCTGCATTTAAAAGGGGTACTGTGTCACCATGGTAACTGGTTTTGCTTAAACATAGCTCTGTATGTAAGTACAGTCTAAATTAGCTACAGAAGAGACATACACACACATAATATTCCTGGAGCTTATATAAAATTTGCCTGTTATAGTTTCCTTATATACAGTATTTGAGTTATGTTTGTAAATTCTTTCTTGAACATTTTCCTTTCTAAGTGATGTGTCTCTGATCACTCAGTTGTTATGATCCTGGAAGTAATATTACAAGATGAAGTTTCAGGTGATAGTCAACATGTGAAAAAGAACAGTTTGCTCTGGCTTTTGTCAGTAAGTTCCTAGGGTGTGCAGTATGAATTGCAAAACCTACCAATCTAGCTTCTTATCTTTCAAATGCTTTTGGGGTGAGGGGGAGGAGGTATGGGGCTCAACTTTGTGGAGTATTTTGAATCATTTTCTTGAAAGATTAATCCCAAGTAGCATTCCCATCCCCACTGACTCCTCATGATAAAACTACTAAGAAAACAATTTAAAGCAAATTAAAAAAATTTTTTTAAGAGAGAAGTTAGCACAATTATTCTTCTAATAATTTTTATGTGAAGATTTATCTAAAAGAAAAAAGACGATTTAAGGATTGAACTCCATTACATGACACTTAAAAGCACATGATTCTCTGAGCATTTCAAAGCCTCTATTTCTTTCTTTTTTCTTTTATCTTCTGAGAAGATAATTAAATATGATATACCTGGGGAAAATTACATCATTGGCTCTTTTACAGTTTTCAAGACCACGCTGATTTTTGTACTAAAATGCCATAATGTCCATAATGTTAGTGAATATTTGCCTGAAAAGAAGGAAAATTAATCATGATATTTCCTTTACTGAACATTAGAGAAATTATTTTTCTGCTTTTGGCCTCAGGATGTATTCACAAGTTTGTCCAAAGTCCGTAGCTGCGTCCCTTTCATTGAAAGGAAAATAGCTATAATTTAACTGAGCCCTAATTACACACCAGGTACTTGGGAAATGTAACATGTCACATCAGTTAATTCTCATGCAACTTTTCAGGGTAGGTGTTCTTATCTCTACTGCAGAAAGGAAAACTAATGCTCAGAGGGGTTGTTAGTTTTTCTATTTGACACAGCTCATAATTTGGCTAAGCTGAGATACAAATGCAGATTCCAGAAAACATTTTCTCAGCAGACACTCGGCCCCTTTCTAACGGTGCTATTCCCAAATTTCGGCTGATCAGGGCTCAGCTTGTGTTGCATTAAGTTGGATCAGCTGTGTCTTTTCATCCCCTCTCTCTCATTCCTCTTTTGAAAGATCGTCCCAGCCATCCTCTTGGAGAACCACTAGGAGGCAGTAGTAGTCTGAACTCAACACTGTCCTGAAGCTGTCACCATCGACTTCCTTCAAGCTGGGGTCTCCATAACTACAAGAAAGTATGTAACAGTTTCTTCCTTCCTCAGACCATTAAGACTGGATTGCAATGACATGTCTCTTGAAAAATATTTAAGCACGTTCAATGTCCTGGCCTCCATATGTAATGAGAAGGAAGCTCATGGTTCAGAGGAAGTTTCTCAGAGCAAGTTGGGAATAACTGCCTGGAGAAACAGGCTGTGGAACAGGCCCACACCATGGCATGGGCACGGAGGAGAAGGGATCATCAGCCTTCCTGAATGATAGGAGCATCTCGAGAGTGGACTGAGAAGGACGAGGAACTACAGTCTGTCTCCCCCGAGGAAGGAACAAGAACACCCTTTCATGCCACTGATCAGAGGGACGTTATAATAGAGAGGGAGAGCCACAGGTCCTTGAAAGCCAGCGCTGGAGATAACCTTCGAGAAAATCTCAAGGTTGTCACACTGTGTCTTAGAAAGCTTCTTACGCAGATGCCCCAAATGCTACTTAAGGGTTGGGCCAAGAGGACTTCCAGGTGAGGCTTCTGGTTGAGTAGACCATCCCTGCTTTTTAATCAGAATGTTTCTATTTCTATTAGTTTTATGGGATTTATTTTATAAAAGACCTATAGCTTTAAAAAGTTCAAAAACTGCTTTATAAATGAAGAAAGAGATTTAGAGGCAATCTCATATATTTCTTTCTTTAACAATGAGCAAACCGTTGGAGGATATTCCTTTTGGTAGTACAAACATTTATGCCCATGATGTTCTGAAATATCACAACCCAGCTAATTAGTAACCTGCTAAAAGGAGTGGACATCAGAGGAAATGACAGTCAATGCATAAGCCCAAAGTCTATGCATGAGTTCTACCAAACATCCTGCTGTTACGTGCCTTAGACAGAAAAATCAGTGACAGAAAAATTGCCTTTATTTTCTCTTTCAGATGAAAACTACAATATTAGCCTCCTTTATTAGAACCAGATTCAAAGAGCAGAGTTGACTGGGTACTTACTCTATCAAGAAAGGAGCAAAGGGTAAGGGCTAAAGGAAGCAAAATTATGTGTTAAGGAGAGTAACTTTTTATACTAGTCACTCAAAACAGTAAGACAGAATCCAGCAAGGGGACTGAAAAGATACCAACCCTGAGGTTCTTCATATGGGTAGGGGGGGAAAATGGGAAAACCTCTCTTTTGCAAATAAATGTGTTTTTCCTGAGAAAAGTTTCCATAAAATGGGGCAACAGGATAGTTTAGAAAAAGCACCAGCTTTACCCCCTGACATTCCTGAGCGTGAATCCAGCTCTGCCAATTCCCGGGTTTACACACTTGAGCACACTGTTGTTTTTGTGGGCCTCACATTAGTTTTTGTAAACACCGGCAGGACCATTGTGAGGACCAGAAAGAATGTGTGAGGTGTGCCTGGCATGCACCTGACATTTTCATTACTGTGCATTGTTGTTGTTTTCACTGTGATTGGGCCTGGAAAAGATTCAGAGTTAGAGTGAGGTGACTTGTGTGATTTTCCCACAGTAAGGACATTATTCAGATTCTACAGTGCTTTCAACTAGCAGAGAAATTTGGTAGTGGATGTCTTGAGTGCTGTGGAGATAATTCTGAAGCTTCTTGGTAGAAAAAAATTTCATGAGTGAAGAATTGGAAATATGGTTAGAGTGGCAGCATAAATGTCAGATATAGACCATCTCTGCCCTGGGCGAGGTAGGTACTAGGAATAGTGAATATATGTTTTAAGCTCCAGCTTTGTGCCCAATGTTTTAGCCATCACTGATGGGCAAAACTGGAGAAAAATGCTGTCCCCTTCTTTAACTGCAAGGTTTTACTTGGTACAGAACTGGCTGTTTGCAGAGCCTCAACAGCTAGAACAAAGGACTGAAAAATGTCAACTTGGGGGAAGAAAGAACAGAAAAGGAAGTTCAGGGAGAAGTTGGGTAAGGAACAGTCTAGGCTGGAGATGTACTGTGTATCTTGACAGGTGCTATCCCCCATCCCTAGTATTCATTCAATCACAAAGTTTTAATTTCACAGGTTGGAGATTTCTTACTGCCCTTGTAAAGTCAATTTGAAATTAAACTATACAGAAAAATAGGATCTGGGACAACTTTTTTCAGAAAACCCCAGATGTCTGGAGTCAGTGGATTTAGCATAGTCAGGCACTCACCTGGCTGGCAGTAAGGTTTAGATATTCTAGAATCATTGCTGGGCCAAGGAATCCAGTTACAGGAGAGGCTCTTTTGGAGAAAAGGTGAGAAGGGGACATAACTTGGAAAAGCTTCCATAAAGTGACTGTGGAAGTAAAGATTTTGTGCACTTTGAAGTTTTTCTAAAGCAACAGGAAAAATAATACAGAATAATAGTATCTCATGTGGATGCATTTTTTTCTATTGAGATTGCTGAAAAAACAAAAACTTTGTCCCCCGTGTTAGAAGTCTATTAGGCTGATCATCTCTCTCACATGAGTAGAAATTACAGTTTTGAAAACCTAAGCCATGTTGACCATACTGAGAGTGTGGGCTGGCGGTGTGAGGCATGTGGCATGGGGTGACGGTCGACCACCCTGCTTAAAATGTGTCAGACTGACCCTTCCGTTCTCCCAGGACAGGTTGCTAATGGAATCTTTAGTGCTTCTTTACTCAAGCCTTGTTTTCTAGTTATATCCTTTTGGCTATAATTACTTGTTTAAAGATGATATAATTCTTCTGCAAGTAAGAGGTCTCGGATAAGTATATGAAATCACCTTATTTGAGTAAGTGCATCCATTTAGTGTCTTGAAGTAAACAAGGTTAATGAATTGGTGCATTCTGTGTAGTCCCTGAGCATAATTAAATTCAAACATTACCCAGGAGGGAGTCATGTTGCTGACCGCCTCCTTAAGGACAGCACCAGGGAAAATCACAGCCTACACACTAATTGTTAAATCTTATCTCTTCATCAGGGAGGAAACAATGGATTAATCATTTTATATCACATTGGAAGCTTAGGGTTGCTTTGTTTTCTGTTATAAATATTGACCCAACATTCTGATTTTGGCATGCTCTTTATAGAGTTAGAATTTGTTGAAGCGACACAGAGGAAACCTATTTCTTACATCTCTGTTTTCTCAGGCTATATCATCATCTGGGGATTTTGGTTTTAATTTATAAACAGTATTCCCTCTTATCTTAGGCTCCTGAGTTCATTATGGAATCTCCATTCCCTTTTCAGTCTCTCAATCTTGGGAATCCATACAATGTGTCATAAACATAGTATCTTAGCTATCAGACAGATTCTACT
This sequence comes from Cynopterus sphinx, assembly GCA_030015415.1. Taxonomy (NCBI): domain Eukaryota; kingdom Metazoa; phylum Chordata; class Mammalia; order Chiroptera; family Pteropodidae; genus Cynopterus; species Cynopterus sphinx. The sequence continues at coordinate 124,714,471 of CM057382.1, forward strand.
ATTTTTCTACTCTTTCATCCAACTTTTTGATCCCTATTCGCATATCTGTTGCTAAGCCCACAAAATCTTAAAGTTCTCATAAAGACAGCACACCATTTCTACTACTGGCCTGGGAACTCTGCCACTGTTGCCCACCAAAGTCATGCTGTACCAACAACATTGGGAGTCAAAGCTCTGTGCCCCCTCATCCTCTAGGATTGGGGTTGTCAGATGTAACACATAAAAATATAGATAAGCAACAAACAAGTGTGAGTTTTTCCTAAATATTTCATCCAACATACTTATGCTAAAAAAATTTGTTTTTTATATGAAATTTAAATTTAATAGGAAGTTCTGTATTTTACCTGACAACTTTATCCAAGATATATGTAAAATGTGTTTCATTCCCACAACAATATCATAAAGTAATTATTATCATTTAGCCTCATTTTATTAAAAGAGAAACTGAAGTTTAGCAAAGTTTTATAATAAATACAGTGTCACTCCACTAGTAAGTACCAGGGGTATATGATTTCAGTTGCATGCTCCTAAATACTCTCTATGCTGCTCAATCTCTCCCCTATACTGCTGAATATGTCATTTCTGCTACACAGAGATCATGCATATTGTCAAAAGGGGGAATATTAAAATAACAGCACATAGATGAGTGGAATTTTGAGTTACAAGTGATAAAATCTTGGTGTAGCAGTCCAAAAGTAATCTATATTTGCTATTGATTGCACACCTAAATGACGTGGGCTGTAGTTGCCACGGGAAACAGCTTCCCTGAGTATCAAAAAGGTGATGAGGCCTTAATATTTTTTTAAATATGCACCCATTTTGGAACCTCTCTTCCTTCCCTTTTGATCAGTGTGCCATTCATCTTAAAATTCTATGACCTTCATACATTATCTTGCCTGGCTGGGAAATCACCTAATCAATAAAACACCTTACCTCCTATTATTGCCACCTACCTCCTGGATGCCTATTCTCTTTAACCATTAGTAATGCTATCCAAGAATGGCACTGCTCCTAGTTACAGAATTTTTTACCCTTTCTTTTTCGATGACTAATAGACAGTTGAATCTAGTATCTGTTCTGACCAGGAATTGGTTGTGGCCTTTTTAAAAGAATGGGCCAATAGAAACTATGCAGCACACTAAAGAAATTATTTAAATAATTCCACGCCTCTGAAGTCATTCACTGAGAGAGTTGTTGACATGCTCCTCAAAGAACAGGAACCTATTTCCCTTTATCTGGTTGTATTCTGAGACACACATGCATGTGTTAGACTCAGGAGTGGAACCACTTCTAAAAAGAATCTAAGAAGACCAGAAAAGAAAAGTAGCTTATTTGAAGATGCAATATATTCAACGTATTTTTTATTATGCTGAATCTCTTTTATTGAATCCATTTTGAAAACCAAAGGTGAGCTAATGTGTTATTGCAAATCATGTCTATTTAAGAATGGCAGGCTAAAAAAAGCTTTTAGCATCTTGAGTGCTTCAAAATACAATCTGAACCCTCTGGCTAGAACTTTTCAACTTTCAATTACATTTAGATGGGGGCTTTGAGGTCAGGAAAGACTCTTCCTCCTATAAGAATTCCCCATTTATAGATAGCAACCATCTTAAACAGGTCATTTGTACAAATAAATGGAGCATGACCTGAGGCTTAACTTTCCTCTCCAATATAAAACCCATATTCCCTGATGGCAGCAGTTTACTATATTTTTATTCCAAGATATATATTAGAGCAGGGGTTGCAAATTACTTTCTAGTAAATTCCTGGAGCACTGTGTTGAAGAAACTATTCAGGCTATGTTTGGACTCATCCATCAAGATGGATTAGCCATGTTTCCCATGGTTGCATGTTTAAAGAAAAAGGCACACGAGCTTTATGTCTAATACCCCTGTCTTAGAAGCATATATTTATGACATGAGACTGGAAATCAACTTCAGATTCCTGTGGGTAGCAAAGGCAACTTCATCTCTTCCTCAAACTAACTGCCAGGACACTTCCTAAGTGGAGAAGCAGTGCTGCCCCTCTCTAATACCTTATCATCTTTGTCCTAAAAAACTTGTTGAACTCAATGATCTCATCTTCAAGCTACATACAATCTTCATTTAGAGATAAGTTATGATAAGGTATTAAAGCATGTGCAGACTGAATCCCTTTTACCCTCAACAACATATTCTATCAAAAGAATCCCATCTTTAAGTTGCTTGAACCATCACCTCAAATTTATAAAGTTCTTCATGGAATACTCTTCTAATTTTACTTAGTTGAGGTATCAGGCAGTTTTCCAGGGGCTGGCCCCAAATAGATTCAACTGACAGCCAGTGAATCAAGCACAGATTACTACCACCATCCAGGTGACAAGTTCTTGTATCTCAGCCCCTGCCTGTGTTTTTTCTTTCCCTCAGGATGAATTTTCCTGAGAAGCAACTCTGTCCTCATGCAAATGGGCTTCTCATGAGTTGTTCAGACAAAGCCAGGTATGAATTCCATTTAGCCCCATGCTGGGATTCCCTGGCAGAATTTCTGTAATCAAATGGGTGAGGCTCAGAAGCCATAATCAGTGGGTTACCTGTGCCTCCCTTAGCTATTCAGAAAACAGTAGTAAAATTATATTATCCAGGTAACCTCCAAGTGATTTCTTTAACATGCATAAGATTCCAAGAAATAAGCCTAGGTAATGTCCAGTTCATATGACTACATGAGTGAAATAGATCCGGGTCTTGTGCGGTGTGTGTACAAAGAAGAAAATATTAAGTCTGCTCTTGAGTTACCCTCTGAGATACAGCACCAAGTTCTCTGATAATAAGTGCATCTTTCTTTTCTTTAATGCTGTGTAAAGGCAGGCCCAGTATTTCTAGATGTGTTGGAAATGTCCTACACAATGGTATTGGGTGAGAGTATGAATTGGGCTGAATTACATCTCAGACCTCATTCACCGAGCCACATTTTGCATCCCAAGACTTCGCTGGCCCTAAGGAGAAGAAAGTTGTCACGTGGGCTAGAGGCAGGTCATGTTAACTCATAAGTTCTGTGAATCCTCTGAGTAGATAAATATCTTTTGAGTAGATCTTAAGCCAGATCAACAACCCTAGCTTTTGAGCAGAAATGCTTCACTACTTCGGAAGTTGAAGGAAAATAAGATGAAAAATTAGGTTCATATATTTGAAAAAAATCCATATTTCTACATTTGTATTCCCCCTATGCTTAGAACTAAGACCTTCAGAATGGCAAAATGGGTCAGAATTAAAAGTAATATTAATAGGGTTATACTTCATGGAGACCTGTTGTGAAGCGATGCAAAAAGCACTCAGGAAAAGAGACCTAACCAGTGTTCTACTCTACCGCCTACAAGCTCCCTGAGCTTCAGGGTCTGTACTTATAAAACATTAAAACAGAGCCTGTCCTATATACTTTAAGAGATTCTAAAAACAACCTTTGCATGTCCATGTTCTGTACATTGTAAAGTTTTATAAAAATATAAAGGACTATGATGAGCACACTCAAAATTTATGTGGTATTTTAATAATTTTAAATAATGTTTATTTTGTTTCAAATAAAAAAGTTAACTCTAAAATGGTAAAAACTTTTCAAAACTTTAATCATCAGGTGTCACTGCAGGAGAGGCACTGTCTCACTCTGTCCCCAACAGCTAACAAAACAGCTTGCTTTCTGTTTCTAAGGACGAGCCAATTATCAAAATACGTGCAGGATATCGGGTCATACCAAAAAGAGATCTATTAGGTTTAAAACCTAGAAAAAAAAATAGACCACAAACAAAGAAAAATGTTTAATTTATAGAGAAAGAAATAATGTTTTCCTCAACCATGGACTGTAATGAAAGCAAACACTAAATTAGGAGAAAGCCCCTCAAAAAAGAAACGTTTCAGCAAAGCAAGGATACATAATAGTGTCTCTCAGCAGTAAGCACTATTTAATGCTGCATATCTCATTAGTGAAGATATGTTTTAAGAAATGCAAATGATATGAACAATTCCAATCCTGCATGGAATTCTGTGATACACAAACCATATCATATCCTACAACCTCATTTATGCTTGTTAGTCACCAGTACAATGAAACAAATTATTTACCAATAAAATTTACACTTAATTTTAAATTATACAGAGAAGGTAAAACAGCAAATAAAAGGAAGGAGGGGCTTGGAGTTGGGAAATTTTTATTTTCTTTTCAAAGGAATGAAAGGCCATCAATGGGATGTGATTGAGGTGTGTTTTAGAAAGGCTGATTTGGAAACAGCTTGTAAGGGGGACTGAAAGAAGAAAAAATAAAGATAGTGAACTATTGTGAAGTGAACTGTGGGTGGGATAGGAAGCCATTAAACAATAAAAAAGAGAGAGAGACTATTACAATGGCCTGAGAGCTCATTTATTCATTTGTCAAATATTTCGAGTTCTTGAATGTGCTGGTTGTCAAGTTAGACACAGAAGACACTATAGTGTTGAACAAAATGGTCAAGTAATTATACATACAATTAAGTGTATAGTAATGGATATGGATGACCTCTATAAATTTAAGAGAAAATGTTTTTATAAAGTCAAGAACAAAGGATATTGAGTTATGGATCAGACAAGGCATCCCTAATGAAGTGACATGCAAGCTGGAATAAATATAGCTGAAAGAATTAACTAGGTAAAATGGCAGAGAGTGAGTACAGGGCAAAGGTTTAAAAAAATATTTCAAGGAAAGCAAACATTGCGTGCATAGGCCATGTGACAAGAGCAAGTTATTACAATAAGAAAGTGTGTCTGGGTTTAGAGAGAACAAGAAAGAGAACAGCGAACAAATAAATAATAATGCACATGAAATATATGAGATGGTGGTTTAGTATTTAGAAGAAAAATACAGAATAAGACAAACAGAAAGCAATCGGCAATATGTAACATTTGAGCATAAACCTAATGGATGGAGGCACATGTCTGTGGACAGTTTTCCAAGAGGAATCAGCCAGTTACCCAAAGTAAGAGCCTACTTGGTGTATTTTAGGAAAAGAAAATATACCATCTTACCTGCAGTGGAGTGAGCAAGAGGGAAAACACTAGAAATGAGGCTGGAGAAATAGTAGCGGCCCATAGACCACTACTCGGTGTGAGAAAGATATTGGACAATATTTTTCAGAAGAATTTCATAATCTGACTTATACTTTTAAGGGTAATTTTGGCTGTTGTGTGAGGAACATAGCATGGGAGCAGAAGCAGATGCAGCCATTGGATAAGGGAGCAAGAGGACAAGGATGACTCCTAAGCGTCTGATCCAACACCCTGGGGAGCAGTGGTATCATTCGTGTACATCAGAGACACTGGAAGAGAACTGAGCTGTCTGGACAGATGGCAGAGGAATCACTAAAGGGGAGCAGATCCCAAAATGTATCTTGGATATTTGAGTGTGAGGTGCTTGTGACATCCTAATAGAGGTATAACAGTGGGAGTCCTCAAAGAACAGTGGATAATTAAAATTGTGGGTGTAGAATAGATTGCCCAAGGAAGGAGAATCCACTGAGAAGGCAGATCATCTAAGACCCAGTTTTGAGTAATACTAACATCCACTGGCACTTCAAACCTAAGAAGTTTAAGACTTTTTCTCTAAAAGTCTTATTTTTCCCCATCTTTCTTAGTTTTGTAAATAGTACCATTCTCTGCCCAGCTGCCTACACCAAAACCTTCATGTTTTTATTGATGCCCATCCCCAAATCCAATCCACCGTTCAGAATGGCTCTGACTTGTTTCTCATAATCATGAGAAAAATCAGCCTGCATGTCAGCTACTGCAGATCTCATTTCCTAGCTAAATTCTTTTCCTCTTGAAAAAGTAACACGAATTCACTTGGGATGAATAATAAATTGCATTTGAAAGGAAAAATCATTTAACTAGTGAGTAAAAATGTCTTTAACCATGGGAAGATTGAGAATTAAGGTTAAAAAATGATGAATTAAACCCATAGTATTAATTTTGCATTCACTTAAGAAATAATCTTTGCATATTTTAATTTCATATATTTATAGTTTAAAAGTATTTGTGATACCAGAGTTGTGAGTACAATTTAAAATATCTAATTACTAATTTATACTTGTGATTTTAAGATACACTGTATTTATAAGTCTACATTATTAGAGTGGTGATAAAATCTTCTTAAGTATTTTGTTTTTGTTAGTCATATAATTGAAATAGTTAAAAGAATTAAATATCTTAAATGTATAAATAAAATTTAAAATATTCAATCCCCTAAAAAATGATTATTTTATCAGATTTTTAATAGAAAAATGAGATTTTTAATAAAAGAACTAATATTTTCAATCTTATTATTTTAACAGAAAAAAATGCATGAAATCACTCCATGTGACTACCATCAAGTAATTTTGCAACAGATATCCAGTACATAAAAGAATGAGACCAGATCTGTCTTAAATTTATGATCCACTGGAGGTCTAGGCATGCATTGTGACAATTTACTTAATGAAGATAAGAAGAGAGCTTTGGGGAATAAGTATCAAAGATCTATGTTTTTTATTAACTTTAACAGCAACCATGAACTTAACTACTTCCTGATATTGCTAGAGCCAAAATATCCACCAGTCCTTACCCACCTTTTCACATGTTTGTTAGACTTTCGTTTTCTCAGAAGGCAAATGGATAGGAACTTTATAGCAGTCATATGCCTACTCTAAGATAGTTACTAATCTACCTCAATCCATAGCTTGACCCCAGGATCTCATTTCTGCAACTGCACCATAAAGAGAATCTGTGGCTTACATAATGAATTATGAACTCCAAAAACCATTTTTTTAAAGGTTCATTTTTATTTTAGCAGCCAATGCAGATTACCATATTGTTGATTTGATCAACTGCCAGAAAAAATCAACTTTTAAGCTTGGTATAATTTCAGAGTAGACAATGTACCACTCTTCAGAAAATCTTGCAGAAATAACCTTTGACTTCTTTCCAGTTCAATTTCAAAATAAACATGACTGTGCCTAAGATTGCAGACCTAAAGCTGAAATGCTCTGTAGACAGATGCTCATCTTGTGCCACTTTGTAGGAATCTGCCCAAAACCCAACCATTGGATCCAACTCCCTAGTACCAATTTTACACATTGGCAATGTTTGTAGGATAAAAATACCAAAATCTTTTCTAAACCAGACCTGACTCTCTGCCTTCAGTAATCTGTGTTTCTATGTGTAAACTTTGTAGATGCATCTGTTTTGAGTTTCATAAATACACCAAAAAAGAATTTTATAGCAGGAAAATTTATGCATTCCATATTCTCACAGCTTGAAAATGGCCAAATTTATTCTCTTGAATAAATGCTCTGGCAATAAAATCAAAAGAACAACTTCAAAGCAATATTTTCAAAGTTTTTGCCAGCATCAAAGGAAAAAAAGGTGCATAAAAATACACACATGTATATAACACATATATCTAAATATGTGCTACTTATCCTGAGAAAAAGGATATACTTCAGATATACTTAAGATAATTTCAAATAATTTAGCAATTCAAAATTTCTTTTTTTTTTTTTGGCTTCAAATGTTTACATGTGGATATTTATATTTCAATATAAATATTTCAATATGGGTGTGTTTAATATTCTCGTATTCAGTTGAAAGGAAATAAGGGAGTCAAAAGAGTATCAGGTGGGACCATATAGAAGAATTTTATGCAGCACTTGTATGACTACCGGAAGGTTATCACCATCAAGATGGCATGAACATTGAGCTTGCTGCCTACCACATTGCTGGCAGGCAGGGAGAAATGGATCACTGCGCCAGCATCTTTCCTTCCTTCTGTACGAAAATGTGTGTCTGGGAAGAACCACATCATCCACACTCTATTTTCCATCCTAGCCCAGACAACTGCAGCAGAAAAAGAATTCTAATTAAGATTCAAGACCACGGGTAAGCAGGTAGTAAGTGTGAGAGATGGGATTCTTGGACTCAGATACAGAGTGGTTGGACAAATCCTTGATGTAGTGCTATTGTGTGTTTTAGGGATGAGAAATCTCTGACAGTGTTCCAACCCAAACACATAATCCCAGCCATTAAATAGTTTCCACTCCTGCTTTATAATGCTTGGTGCTTTCTCTTAGCTCCAGCCTCATGACCATATATATACTCACCTCTGGCTCTGTATCTATGGGTATGTCCCAACTAGCAACAGTTGATATGACATTGAGAAGATGAGCTGTAGAAGCTGGAAAGAAGTTTAATTTCCTGACTTTGTGTTTCTTTGGAGGGTAACCTAATTCAAGCCATTTACTTGGAGGTATTGAGATTTTGTACCTTTTCTTTAAAAACATTCCTGGAAAGGGGAAGGAGTTTAAAAGATGTTCTCTGATGACAAGTAAATAGAAAATCTTGAAATGTCAACGAAGGAGGAAAAAAAATGCAAGCAACATCAATAGAGACATTTATTATCAAGTACCTGAGCAGAGAAGGTAGGGACAATATATTTAAAAACACAACTGGACCACAACATAGATAATCTTTTTTGAGAATAAAGAGAACATTCTGTAGATGGCCATGTACTTTCTAGTTTATAAGCACATGAACAACTCCTCCTCACCTGCCTCCTTTCCTGGTAAGATTTTATACATTCTGGGCTCCTGGACTTATCTTTACATCCTCTCTTTCACTAACACTTAACTAATCTATTTCTGAAATGTATATCTATTTTCCATGCTAGCTACTTTTGAAATTTTTACTTTTCTTCTTTCTTCTTTTTTATTTCCCATTAGATAGCCAAATATCAACTCAACCCTGGTTGGTAAACATGAGGCACAGCTGGATCTCCACCAACAGAAAACTCCAATAATTTCACATAAAATGGGAAACAAGAAAAAAAAATTGATATCTTAAAATATAAATTTTTTTCACAGATCTGGAAATTTCTTAACAAATTTCCACAAAGCTTTGCATTTCTGTTACTATTTTTTTCTCCAGATTTTGTTTTTAATAAAATGAATAAAATTTTGTATTACTTGAAATTTATTTAATTCCTAGTGTGTTAATTATATTTATGTACTAGTCTTCATTATAGATGTGTAATTTTTCAGTAATATAATGAATTCAAGAGGTTTTGACTACTGATCTAGCAAACAATTAGTTTATATTATTATACATATAACATACATATACATATAACATATACATATAACATTATAAATAGCTAATGTCAAACATCATCTATTTTAAATTGTGTCATGCCTGAATAAATATTTGCAGAACATATAACCATCTATATGTCAAAGTTTCTCAAAATAATCTATGTTTGGTAAGTTTTCCCTTTTGTTATGTTAGCTGTGGGATCCACAAAAAATGCTGTGAACTCAGCAATTACTTTTATACAGAAAGTCACCTTTAGAGTGTGGGTGTATTCTAATCAATCTAACATACATACTCCAACTTTCTTGAACATGCAGAGATTGAATAGCATGCAAAACAGTCAACTGCTCTGATTTCAGGTCCCCAAAAGAAGCCACTGCAAACTTCATTAGCAATAAAAAGCAATCTTTTTCATTTGCCTGAGTTTAAAACCTTCCCACAACACCTTCTGGTAAAATACAATTTGACCTTCAGATTCTGTAAAAATCCACAATTACATATCTCTGAAACTATCTTTTATGTACATAAAAATATGTCACAGAAATTTTGCCAATGATCTTTCATTGACTGAGCAAAACTCACTCCCTCAAATCCTTAGGGATTAAGTGTCCATCTATAACCCCATTGCAATGGAGCCTTGCCTGCACAGATATAGAGAAATAGAGAAATCTTTATCAAAACCAATCAAAATAAAATGACAGCTGAGAAAAATCTTAAAAACAGTAATTAAACAAAGAGCTATCAAAATCACCAATAGGACTAAAGGCTGACTTCTCCACAGAAACTGCAGAAATCAGATGACAATAGAATGATATCTTCAAAATGCCAATAGATGATAGATAGATAGATAGATAGATAGATAGATAGATAGATAGATAGATAGATGGATGGATAACTGCTAACCTAGAATTCCATACCCAAGAAAAATATCCTTCAAAAACAAAGGCAAATAGAGGGCTCTTTACAAAGGTATTCAACACTAAGTTCCAACAAACCAGCAGCTGCAGTTGCCACAGCTCTGTTTTCTGTTTTGCAAATGTCTCCCTTGGCTCAAAATAACTTAAGTCATCTCTGAGTTCAAACAACGGCAAGGGACATCTACCAGAAACAGTCACCTGATTTCCATGATGAATATGGCAATGTTGCTTGAGCTAGTGGAGCTACTTTCTGTGTTGCTAAATGGACATGTTCAGCAATACAAATTGGAAAAGAATGGAACCTCTTCCCTGTTGGGGAAGAGTCACCTCAAAGGATCAAAGGCATGGAGAGATCAGTAATCATCCCAACTGGTGTCATACTGGACTGTTTCAAAACTAACTTATAAATGATGCCAAGTGAAGGTGCTGGGTACCCATTAAAATATGGCATGATTAAAGAAATAAAGTACATTTAAAACCTTAAGAAAATGCAAATAAAATTATTTCATACCAACTAAATTTGGGAGATCATTATTGGCAGACCTATGCTAAAAGAAATATGTAGAGTTATTTGAGCATAAGAGAATGACCTCAGATAGAAACAAGAAGTTGTAAAAGGGAATAAGATGCAAAATGAAAATAAAAACAAGTAAATTTGTGAGTAAATACAAATAAATGCTGACTATTAATATAATACAAATGTATTGTGGAGTTTAAATTATACATAAAATTTAAACATGATAAAAATGTCACAGAACACTGTGGGGTTCTTGCATTTATTCTTGTATAAGAATAAATAAAATTAATTTGTACTGGACTCTAATAATTTTAATATGAAAGCTATAGGGTCTGGGGTAGCAAAGAAATAATATGTAGGATGAAAAAGTGAAACAATGAAAAATCAATTAACCAAAAGATAGAAAATGAGAGAAAAAGGAATACAGAACAAGTAGAAAAAAAATAGGAAACAAATAGGAAGATTTGGTATGTAAACATAAATATAGCAGTAATTACATTAAATGTAAATGGACTAAGCATTCAAATTAGAAGTCATAAGTTGTCAGACTGAATGTAAAAAAATAAAAATATACATTGCTTATAAAAAAGAAGTATTTTCATACTAGGACACACATACTGAAAGCAAAAGGATAAAAGAAAATCGCATGAAAATATTAACAACAAATAAACAGTTATAACAATTCTAATGCTAGATAAAATTTTAAGGCAAAAGTCTGTAATAAAGGTAAAGAAGGATATTTCATAAGGATAAATGGTTCAGCGCACCAGGAAGATAAAATAGTTCTAAATTAAAATACATAAAGCAAATCTAAAATTAAAAAGAGAGATCTATCAACACTAAAAGGAGAACTATACAAATCCACAGCTCCATGGAAATTTTTAACACACATTTCCTATTATCGTATAGTATAATCAGACAAAAAAAAAAAAAAAAAACCACTGGCATCGTTTTACATTTTTGCAAATCTCTTTAAAGCTTTGTATAAAAGAAAACAGCTAGATTCTCAGATCTACTTCTGCTTTCAATTTGACGTTTTATCACATATCGTTTATCTCTGAAAAACTTTACTGTTCACTCATGAAACAAATAAAAGTGAAAAAGGGCCATCAAAATGGAATTTCAGAATCCCCTGGCTCATTGAACCATAACTTGAAAACTATTTTAAATATTCAATTTTTTATGCTACTATAAATGGAATTACCATCTAAAATTTCATTAATCTCATTGTTTTCTGTTTATATAAAGAAATAAAATTGATTTGTGCATATCTACTTTGTATTCGTGAACTTGCTAAATTTACATAATAATTGTAATTATTTGTAATTATACAATAATATCAGCATGGAAAATGAGAGTTTTATTCCCTTGTTTCAAAATCTATTCGTACTTTATTTCCTTTATTGCAAGATTGGGAACTGCAGCTCAACATCCTGAAGTTCTAGGAATGTTCTATTTCTTTGTCTGGGTGGCACGCACAAGTAACTTCATTTTGTGGTAATTCACCAAGCAGTAGACTCTGCAGTCACTGATTAATTCTTTTTCTACTAGCCAAAGAAAACTCAGTATTGAAAAAAATCAGTATAACATTTTCATGGTCTATAGTTTTCATACTTCATTCAATTTTCCTTTGAGATTTCCCTAGCCAATCCACCTCTTAAGAGGTGGATTAAAGGGTTAAAATTGGGTCAATAAAATAATCGTAGCTTCCAGAGAAAGCATTAGGTATGCTTATGAATTATTTAGCTTTATAATTTCAGCTTACTTTGCCTGCACATGTGTGCCAGAAAAAACACTCATTCAGGTGGATGCCAACTAGATTTCTTTTTTTAATTCCCGCTTGAGAGTGCTGACTACTTCAGCAGGATTTGGATCAATTTACTTTCCCAAGTAATTGGAGTGGTCCTGTGGACCAGTCCTTTAACCTGGTCTGGGCAAGGTGAAAGCCAGAGGACAGTTAAGGTAACTGATAGATTTCCTGAGTGCCCCAGGGCTCTTCCATTGTTCTGTCTTAATCTAATTTCCAGAATTGCTTCTGATGGCAAAGAAGTATCTGGATCCTCTCTGTTAAAATAGAGATTAGCAGGTTTTACACAGTTTCTTCATTACCTAATTGAAAAATATCACAGTGATAGCATAAGAATAGTAAGACTACATTTTAAAAAGAGGCATTCTGGAGATTGAAAAATACATTATATATAATATATATATAATATATAATATATATATTATATATATATATAATTTGAAATAAGAACTACTTCTTAATATATTTATTCAACATTATCCTGGACACTTATGAAGGCTATTCTGTTTATGTAGCCCAAATCACCTGTAGTAACATTTATTATTTATTTATTTGTTTGTTTGTTTATTTATTTATTTATTTCATGCGTGTGTGCATGCCTGAAACATTAACCTGGACAATAGTTACTTAGAGAAGTTTCGATTGTAGAGGAAAATTTAGAAGTGACCTTCTGGGGTCCTTAACATAAAGGATGTGGTTGGAGGGGCAGCACGTAGCAGATCTGCCTGGCTATCCTAGGGGAGTTTCTCTTTTCATGCTGCTCAGAGTTCTCTCCATTGTCTTTGTCTCAATTTCTCAGAAATATTAAGACGAAAGACGTCTTAACTTCCTCTCTGGAGACAACAGTCTTTGTAATTTTTTAAAAGGGTATTTCTTACGTGATACACTTAGTTTTCCCCTTTGATATAAAGTCCATCTTTAAAAAAAACCTCCTAAGTCTGGGGAAGGTAAATAAGGAAGCTCTGTTGTTTATCCACAGTACCAGCAACTCCAGAAAAAAATCTTGGCAGGGGTGATAATGGTAGAGAGGAGATGTCGAATTCTGGCAAATGGAACCTCCTTTCCCTTTTCTGCGCTCTGTCAGGAAACTCCGTCAGGAATTATGGCCACTGACTACAACCAGGTGATGAGTGGTGTGAGGGACAGAATGCAGCTCCTAATAAATCCGCCACACCAGACAGCCAGGCTGATTTCCTCTCTGTTGCCAGTCCTCAAATCCTCTTTCCAAATTGTAAAGTGTCATTCAACTCTGGAACATCTAACTGCCTCTCTAGGGATCCAACTGACACCTGGGATTAAGGTTAGGTGCGTCATGGATCCTCTTTATGTAAAAAAAATGACTTTTCGAACTGAAATAATGGATTTAAGGTACTGAGGCAGAACACAGCTTCATCCAAATCCCCAGTGACATATTTACAGAACCAGGTCTGGCTGGAAACAAGGTGAAAGAAACAGTAACTCTAATTGCAGCCAGCAAAATGAATATACTGATTGGCTGAATGCTGGCCAAGCTCTTACCATTAAAAATACCACAGTGCTGCTGCCAAAAGGGGTGTTGGGACAAATTGCCAGAGGTAACTGTTACATAAGCCAGAGCTAGCCCTGCCAATTAGCCAGAAACCATTGCTACATCTCTTCTGGCCACAATTATTTTGATAGGGCACTTGCTAGCTCTTTTGCTGTTTAACTGTACCAGCAGAAATAAATTCTGTGCGAGAAGAGAAATTGCTTCTGGGCCAAGGCCATTAGTAGGGTTTCTCCTCAAATCTGGTGAATCCACCCCATTGGTTGGTAGTAGTTTCAGTAAGATAGTAAGAGATTGTCAGAGAACTCAGGTGAATGACCTATTTAAAGTTACGGCAGCTTTTTCAGAGGACCAAGGGTAGATAGAACAAGCAAATGTGCCGTGGCTTGCAAAAAGAAAGGAAAGAAAGAAAGGCCCCCTGAATTACCTCATTTTTTAAATTAAAAGATGTTTACCGCTCATGATTGACTTTGAGCTCAACTGAGGTTCCCTAAGGATTATTCTCCACAAACAAAATAAAGGAAAGCGCAGAGGGCAGATATCCAGGTAAACCAGACAAAGCCTTCCCTTTATCTCAAAGTCACGAAAAATGTGGCGTATGAATGGGATTACCCAAGTAATAATTCCCATGCTCATCTGTCACTGCTCAATCAGGCCGCAAAAGTTATGGAGCCCTGGCACCACCTCAGTGCTACCTGTCCTCATTTGCTTTCTGATGCCCAGCTACACGGTTCCTCTAAGAAGTCTTTCTATTTCCTCTTTTCCATAATCATCCCTTCCTCATCCCACCCACACACCTACACTCACAATACTGTATCTACAATATTGCATCTACTACCATTCAACTGTCACCTAGCTAAGTGCTTGTTCTAATATAGAAATTTGATCTTGCCGCTCACCTGTACACAATCCTTAGGACTACTCTTAACTTCGCTATTAAATCTGGGCTTTGATTCAGTGACCACTGTCTACAAGCTTTATGTCTACTTGTCTACCACAAGCTTCCGTCTGGAGACAGGATAATTTATAACAGTGGTTCCCAAGCTGAGTAGCACATATTTGAAATCTTAACCCCCAGTATGATGGTATTAGGAGGTGGGGCCTTTGGGAGGTGATGAGGTCTTGAGGGTGGGGATCTTGTGGATGGCATCAGTGCCCTTTATAAAAAAGATCCCAGAGATCTCTTTAGCTCTCTTTCCACCATGCGAGGAAGAAGTCAGAGTCTGCAACCAGTAAGAAGTCAGAGTCTGCAACCAGGAAAAGGACCTTCACCAGAACCCAACCACTCTGGTACCCTGATCTCAAACTTCTAGCCTCTGGAACTGTGAGAAATAAATTTCTGTTGTTTATATGCTACACCATTTATGGAATATGTTATAGCAGCCCAACGGACTGTGACAGCTACCCTAGTGTGCTTTTGAACATGCTTTTCCTTGGGTTAAAATGTATCATTTTATATCTTGGTTATTTATTTATTTATTTATTTATTTATTTATTTATTTATGCCCTGCTCTTCTTATAGGATATAAGTAAAGTATCTTCTCCTGCAACCCTTTAGTAACCTCCCTTTGTTTCCCTTGGCAAACTATGCATGCTTGCATCCTAATCCTTGATGTCTCTCTTTCTTCCCTAACCAGATAAGAAAATCTTTCTGTGCAGAAAGTGTGTTTCATTTGTCTTTGTGCCCACAGTGCCTACTAAGGAAGGAGAGCAGACACACAAAAATACCAAGCTTAGACTTCATTCTTCAAGCTCTTCTTCGGACTCTGAACGGTCATCTGCTTACAAAACATCACAGGCTTTCTAATTGCAGAATGTAGTAAAGTGAATGAAGAAGAAAGACATCTGGAAGATAAGGCATCACAAGTCCTTCAAGACTTTTGGTAACACTTAGGGTTGTTACTCTCCGTTGTTATTTGTAACTGGGTGACAGTCTCTTCATAGCTTCCATATTGAAACACTTAAAAATGAATTCTAAAGTATTTAATCAAGAACGTGACAGCTCATAAACAACTTGATTTCATGGCCTTTACTCAAACAGAGTTCACTTTTAATGCATTTTGGCAAGCATGCTCCACAATGTTTGAGGCGGGAAGGACATTTAGATCATTGTAAACTGAGACTTTGGTTTCCATTAACAGGAAACTCAGAACTCTTCCAAATAAAAAAGTCTCCTGGACACAATGCAAGAAGGGCATTGTGAGAAGAGATCCAGAATTAGCAATAAGGATACAAACATGAAAGCAATTCTTTGCTGGAAAGACATTTAAAAATACTGAGATCTGCAGGCCAGGGTCTGCCACTGAAATTGGCAAAGAAAGAAGAAAGAACTAACTTTCATTTTGGCTTTTGCCATGTAGATTTGCTTTGTGATTCTTGTCCAAAGTCTCTAAATGAGATGCTTGGTGTGTATTCCAGAGTTCCTGACTTCTGATGTTAGCATGGAAGACATAACACATTCTTTTTCCTTTATTTCCAGTGAAAAGAGTTTTAGAAAATAAGCTGCTTTGAACAATAGGTTGAAAATAAAGGATGTTGTTGTTTTTTTTTTTTTTTTCCCCAACATGGGTGATGACCTGATCATTCTTGCTTAGGAAAACCACAAGGACGTATAAAGGCAAATCATGAAGTATAAAAAAGTAAATAGAGAGCAAGATTTTTCCTTTCCTTTCCTTTTGTCATTTTTGGAATTCTAAGAACTCTCCGGAGCAAATTTTTACACTTTTTATTACATTGAGCTTTATATATTAAGGAGGTCGTATTTTCAGGAGCAAATATAGCAAGGCAAATGACCTATTTTCTAAAGTAGGGTCTCCAACCCCCTAGCCATGGACTGGTGCCGATCCTGGCCTATTAGGAACCGGGCCACACAGCAGGCGATGAGTAGGGAGAAAGTGAGCTAAGCTTCATCTGTATTTGCAGCCGCTCCTCACACTAGCATCACCACCTCAGCTCCACCTCGGATCATCAGGAATTGGATTCTCATAGGAGCACCTGTCCCTGGTGCAAAAAAGGTTGAGACTGATGTAAAGAACGTATATTCTAGTGGAGACATAGTTTTTCAGAATTGCCTAGATCTCAAGACAGGTATAGAAGTAATTAAGAGATTTGAGCTGACTGTGTAGTAAATATTTTTGTAGAGAATCTACATGATGCAAAATATTTAATCAAGTTAATCATTTGTCTCTATTTTTTCTTGAACATAATGACATTAGGTTAAATCATATAAAACTGTCGTTTCTACAACTCAAAACCTGTCAGACATTAATGATTACCTTTAGTTCACTCTAATAGTAAACTGATTTCAAAGCACAGAGACATGGGGAACCTGAGATAAATAAGGTTCCTTTGATTTCATCTTTAAATTTCAATCCCTTTCTTAACAGTTTAAAAAATACAGAGTTAACACTTATAGAGTGGTTCTTATGTGTGCAGCACTGTATTAATGACTTCATAGGAAGTTTCATTTAATACATAGAATCCTATTAGGTATTATGATTACCCCCAATTTATAGATATGAAAACTGAGGCTTGTAGGAGTTAAATAAATTATCCACAGGCACAAAACTGTAAGAGTCAGATAGAAAGCAGTTCTGACTGACACCCAGGTCCTGCTTCAAACCTTATATAAGAGTCAGTTGGGCTCTCTCCAAGGGCTTATTTAATGAGAGGCACTAAGAAATTACAGCAAATATAAGGAAATGAAATAAACTTTCCATAATTTGATTGGGAAAAATATTTTGATAGGTTGCATGTTGTAAGGCAAAGGTGGTGGGAAAAGGTGAAAACCCCGAGAGTTGTGTGTGCTCACGTGGTGGTCATCATTTGGTCACTCATGCAGTGTGATGGTACCAGGACAGGATGTGCTGGCCACCGTGGCTACTGGTTCATGTGGTTTGAAGTGAGTGTGGCATCACTGGGTTATAGCCCTCCTCTCTCACTTTCCTCAAGTTTCCCCAAGTGCATCCCTCAATCTCGTGATTCATCAAAGGCTTTTGGAGTGTGACAAATGGGCTTTTCAATCCCATGCTCAGTGGGGTACAGTTCACTACTTGGTGCTCTTTTTATACTGCAGGCTCTCCAACTAGTCGGTTCGATCAAACGGATACTTCATGCAAATTCTTCAATGGAAAAAAAAAAGGCACATTTGGGAAGGTGGCACGTGTAGTGATTGAATAACTGAAAGCACACTGTGGCAAAAGAACCAAAAGTATTAAAACATCCCCAAACCTTTCTCAGCCAATTTTATTTTTCCACTGTTTGTAAGCCACTAACTCTGCTTCCCAGTTGCATGAGGGCTTAAGCAAATTTACAACTGAAAAATGACAATTGCTTCACAGAGCACAAGCATCCAGACTTCTAACGGGGTTGCATGCATAAGGACAGGCTTGTCTCCGAAATCATCTATTATGGACAGTCCTCCAAACCTCTGATGTTAATTAGCTAAACAAGTTCCTAGCAGAGACAGCTCAATCAATTTGACTTAGTCACTTGTTTCCTTGTTTCTTTGTTGGTATACAGTTTGGTGACTTAAGAAGATGCCTGAGATATACAAATATACTTTATCAGAGGAAAAAATAATACTATAAAATATAAACACCACTTTCTGTGTCCTGGGACTTCAATGTTTTTGTACATGGTAAGGTTCAACTCCTACATCTCATTTGATTTCTGCTACTATATACTTAACAGACATAATAACCATATACAAGCACCAACCAATCAGAATAAGCTTTGTAATAACTGGTCTCTGCTTACCTCTTTGTATCATCTGAATGTGAGTCTTGATATTTGAAGTTGTCTTAATGTTGAGTAAAAAAAGAATAAATCCTGTAAGCAAAAGAACTTTAGAATTTTTCATCTATTATTAACTTGTAGGGATTTGATAGATAACTTCAAAACAAAATGGATTGACTGCCTAGACAGCTGCACACAACTCTTCTTTTGTTTCTTTCTTTGTTCAAACTCTGGATTTGCAAAGAAATCACTGTATAACATTGTGTGCATAGAACCATGTATACTCTATTTAAGGGATTTAAAATGATAACTATTTCCATACTTTGTTTTCATTTTCTGTATTGATTTTAGATCTCAGCCCCTGTGATTCCACAGAAGAAATGAGCTCAGGCAGTGGTCCCCAACCTTTTTGTCACTAGAGACTGGTGCTCCTATTAAAATCTAATGCCCAATAATCTGAGGTGGAGCTGAGGCGGTGATGCTGTGCTAGGGAGCAGCTACAAATACAGTGAAGCTTTGCTTGCTAGTCCACTGCTCACACCCTGCGGTGCGGCTGGTTCCTAATAAGCCACGGACCAGTACCAGTCTGTGGCCCAGGGTTTGGGGACCCATGAGCTAAGAGATCCTTAAAGAAATAAAAAAAACATTTGGACTGAACCACAGTGCTAGGCTGTTAGCAACCTTTCTTCATAATTAATCTTTGTTTAGAATGAGATGCTCTATCTTTAGATATTTATATGACAGCTACTTATACTATCTATTCTTCTTGAATACAGTAAAGAAAACAAAATTAATAATAGCTCTTACCCAGCACTACTCCTCCTCATTTTGTGACAGTCTTTACATTGTAGGCAGCAGAGAAGGCTCTAAGACGTCTCAGCCTCTGAAATCGCAAAACTTTCCCTCCAATATATATGAAAGTGACCAGTAAACTTAGTAAGCAGGCCAAGGTGCTCCTCCCTCTGCCTTTACTTAAATGTGGATCAAAGGGAAACCAATTTATCTCTGGGGACAGGACAAACCAAAAGTTTTCTCATTTTCTTTTTCTTTCTCATTCACATACCTGGCCCAATGTAGGTAGGATGTGAGGATGCTAACTACTGGGCTGGTGGAAATAATCCCCATCAACTCAAAGGGAAAGGCAGCACGGCGATGTGCAATGCTTCTCCAACATTTCCAGAAAATGCTCTCAGGCAGAGGAGAACAAACTGCTACCCAGGAGGTCCAGGGTTGCCACATTGCTATGTGGCATTTTACAAGCTGGGAAGGTTTTCAATGTTCCACATTTTATCATTGAGAATGGCATTGATTGTTATTTTTTTTCTTTCTACTCCAAAATATGTTTGAATACAAAACGTTTCATATTACTTACCATGGAACAAAGTTGATTTACCGTGGAATCAAATTAGTGACCATGCATTCAAATTCCAAGAAGATTCACCATGTTTTTCCTATGTGACCACGTGTCCTCTGGCATAGCAGTTTGAGAATCTCAGACCTAGATGCACGAGAGGTGAACCTAGAGAATGAGGCCAGAATTCTAACTCTGCTTCTATCAATTACATACTCCTTCTTTAATCTTGATCATTTTGTTTAGAATTTATTTGCTCTTTTTTGTTAATGAAAAAAAATATTTTCAGTACATTCCAACTCAAATTCTATAAACTTGATATTTTTCTTATAATTGCATAATATTATTTTTAGAATGAATTAGGCCGGATTACAAATTCCTAAAAATATTTGACATTTCTAGAAATAAAATGAAGTGGTCTTGACAAAGGGAAGATTTCTTAGAGCAGTACCCAGAGTTTATTGAAGCCAGGGAGCTTAAGAGTGAAAAATCAGCACCATTGATTGATGAATTTGAGCTTCAAAATTTCTATTATTCTCTGCCTTTTGCATTTAAAGGTGGTCAATAATCAAGACAAAAATATTTAGCAAATTTATGTAAGTTTTTAATCTTTCACCTAGGAATGCCACTTCAAAAACACAGTATAGCATTATCTGTAATAGCACAAGACTAGAAACAGCCCAAAAATTTATCACCAAGTCACTGGTTGAATAAATAATTTTGCTGTCAATATGAAGGAGTATTATAAAGCTTTATTGTAAATAAAGCATGAGAAGTGTCTCTATGTAATGCAGTAAATTGATATCAATAATACATAAAGTAAAAAATTAAATGGAGAAAAAATGTGCAGAGTATGGTTCATGTAAGAAAGAAATGAATATAAATGTATGTATATATGCATATTCATACCTTTAAATGAAAGGATAAACCAAAAAGTGTTATTAAAATAACATCTATAATGGGAGAGAGGAAGGAGTGTGGAAGAACAGGAATAGAGATAGACTTCTTTGAATATACTTTGCTTTGTGAATCTGATTTTGGAACTTTTGTATAATTTTAACATAAAATTTAAAAAAAAGCAATGCCTAAAACTCAAAAGAAAAATGAAATAAACACTTAAGAATTTATCAAGCTTGTAGCATAACTACATGGAAAGAATTATTTCAGTCAACTTTACAATAGAGTAAATTGTTAAAATGTTCTGAACAAGATACATCATAAGGCAAAAAGAATTACAGGAAACAAAATAATAAATCTTAAAATATTTTCAGTAACTACATTGTTGGAGATAGTATTGGTATTGTTATTCTAAAATTGTTAGATTTAAATTGTAGGATAAATCACAAATTGTGAGATAAATGAGTAATTACATTGTTTCATTAGGAATTAGGATTTTCTATGTGAGAGAAAAGAGAAATAGATGAAAGATTAAGTTAAGTAAAAACATTGTAGTCAGGAATTTAAATGGAAAATTTCAGTTCAAACTTATAAAAGGTTATCTTTGAAAAGAAACAAAGTACCTAGCCATATTCATTGAAAGCTCTAGAAACAAGAGCTCACCCTACAGTTGTGTGCACCCATATGGCCAACATTCTTTAAATCTGTCTTAAAGCAAACAGGACTACTTGGATTCAAGGTTGATTCTAGGCCTGGGATTGGAAATGTTCAAGACAAGCTTGAAATATCTTGTCATGCAAAGCAACGAGATGGCACTCAAAATCTTTGGTGTTATAACAAAATCAAGAGCAGCAGTGGGCTGGAGCCAGGAGCTATACAAATACTACATATTACAGCTTTTTTTTTTTTTTTTTTTTTTTTTAGAGCTTCTTTGCCAGCACAGTATTATATCAGCATTTACTCAAGAAGACTATGGTGGACAAACACAGAATCTTTTGAGCTTTGATAAGAATAATAACTGCAATGGAGTGAAATGTATCATATATAATTAAATTTTTGTGTTCATAACTCACTAAACTCACTAAAAAAAATAAATATATTTCTTTGGTCATCTTCAAAGCACATGAGGTAATCAAACTTATTTTGAAAATTGGTAAAGGAGACAGGCCCGAGCATTTATCTTGTCTTTCTATACAAAATATACGGTGTAAACACACAGTTGATAGAAAAAGATTTTTTTATGAATCTATGCCAGATAATAAATGTTAAGAAATGATACACTATCATTTATATTCTTTAGTTAATGAACGAATCTAGGCAATGAACGATAGCTGCTAACATGACCAAATGAGAGAGGATCAGACATTTGCTTATCTACGAAAATGCCATCCATGAAACAGTCTTGCCACTCCTGCCCCCACCCCTCATCTCAACCCTCCCAAATTTAACCCTATAACTAACTACCATTTTACAGGAAATACAAGGAACAAAAGAACATGCTAATGAAAACCATGCAATCAGCAATATTTAGACTGTTAGAAACTCTACAGGACAAATCAATTTCTTCAAAAAAAATAAATGGCGAAGAATTATAAAGAGATGGGTAAGAGAGACAGAAAAAGAATATTCATTGATTAAAAGAGACTTAAGAAACATCAATCAATGGCAATGTATGGACCTTATTTTAATCCTAATTCAAACAAACTGTGAGGGGAAAAAAATTTAAACTATAAGACCATCAGGAAACTTTGAAAAATGAACATTTAATGTTATGAAAAAATTATTATTAGCTTTTAAAGTAGAGTAATAGTATTATAACTACTTATTTAAAATGAACTCATATTTTAGGAATACATGCTGAAATATTTATGAATTTATGAATGAAATGACATAAAGTTTGAAGTTGGTTTCAAAATAATGAGTGTGTGAGGGTTAAGGTGGGTAAGGGTATAGACCACTCCCAGCATAACCCACTGGCCAGCAGAATCCACATCATCTAGGAGCTTATTAGAAAAGAAGAATTTCAGGCCCGAGCATAAACTATAAAAAACTGCATTATGACATTCAAGTTGATTCTTCTGAGCACCGAATATTGAGAAGCTTTAGTTTAACAAAATAGAACTGGCCATTGTTTGAGCTGGGTGAGGGTTACATTAGGATGCTATCCTCTCTGCATTTGTATTTATCTGAAATGTTCTAATATAAAAAGGTATTTTAAAAAGAAAGCCAAATTCGAGAGAAGGATAGCAAGAGTGTGAATAACCAAAAAGTAGGCCTTTCCCCAACTTGGCCCCCTGTTCTGATACTTTACCAATAACATGTATGGTTCCTAACTGAACCTGAGCTGTTCGCACAGGGCATACTCCCAACCTCTTGAGCTCTAGGGCCATTTCTATTGGTTCCAAGTCTGAAACTCCAGGGTCTGCAAAAAGATTTCATAAACAGAACAACCTCTGTGCTCCCAGAGCCCTACTAGCTTCTCTGTGAACCCCACTCGAGGCTTTCCAGGGGGAGTTGAGCAGACACTGATGCTTCCTGCCAGGAATGATTGGCAAAATTTGTGAGGAGTTGAAGTCTTCCAGCTGATTCCATGCCATGGCCCAGCTGCAATTCTTACAAAGGTCATTGTTATTTCTTCAGTGATTTTCAAAAATATTTTAGCACTGTTATGAAGGCAGCAGAAGAGAGGCAAAGAAAAATCTTTGTACATGTGTATGGAGCATAGTATTTTCTGTTGTCCAAATATAGAAGTGAGGTGCAAAGGATCAACCAGATGAGAGGAGGATCGAGAGAACAAGGATCATTTTATTTGTGTTTTCCCTCTTCAGTTAGGCAAGGTCATTTTAATACACAAATGCATTTATTTCACAATGGTTCAAAAAATTTACTCAACTCGCTGTATTTATATTTTGTTCCATTTCATTGTCAGTTTTCTCTTTTTTTTTTTTTACAACTTATACAAATAATTTTCAAGTAAGCCAAAATCTAAGGTCTCTTGAGCATAATCCTGCACAGAAATTTAATAACCAAAGTCAATTAGTTTTAGGCCAATTCCATCCCATATTTGAAAACAACACTAACATTTGTTTATATATTTAAAAAAAAATTTTTACTAGTAGTCAAATAAATGCAAAGGAAAATAATGAGTCGTCTCTGCCACCTCTGGGATGGGCAAGTGTGACAAAGACAAGGAAAAGCCATCACTCTCCTCAGTGCTGATATGAGAGTGATAGAGGAAACCCTTCTAGACAAAAATGTAGCAGTAGGTATCAGTAGGCACTATTTAAAGAAAAAAAGAAAAAAGCTTTATTCAAGTTTAACTGACAATAAAGTACCCGTAATTAAAGTATACAATTTGCTAAATTTTAGCACGTTTACACCAGCAAAATCATCACCATTATTAAAATCTTTTTCCAAAAATTTCATGCTCCTTAGTAATTTTACTCTCATGATCATCCCTGACACTCCTTCCTGTCCACAAACATGACCTAAAATACGATTGAAATTAAATCATACCATGTTTTCTTTTGACTGGCCTCTTTCACTAAGCATAATTACTTTGAGATTCATCTATGCTATAGCACATATCCAAAGTTTATTTTGGTTTAATAATGCCTAGTAGCCTTTATGTTGAAGAATTAATATGGAGGTATTAGAAGGTGAAGGATTTGGAAGATAATGGGTCATGAGGGTGGATTAGTGTCATTATGAGAAGAGAAAGAAAGCTAGCTCTTTCTCCACCATATAAGGATACACAAGAAGACAGCCTTCTGTAAACCAGGAAGAGGACCTTCACTAAGAATCAACTATGCTGGCACCCAGGTAGTCTCCAAAACTGTGAAAAATATTTTTTGCTGTTTGTTTAAGCTATCCAGTCTGTGGTGTTCTGTTGCAGCAGTCCTAACAAAAACATTAGTATCCCATTGTATGTACATGCCACGGTTTGTTTATCCATTTACCTGTAGATAGAAATTTGGGTGGTTTCAACTGTTTGAGTAAAATAAATATAGCTTTATGAATGTGCATGTACAAGTCTTTGTGTTAACATATGTCTTTTTTGCCTTTTGGGTAAATACCTAAGACTAGAACAACTGAATTACATGGTATGGATGACTACTGAAGAAATTGCCAACTGTTTTCCAAAGTGATTGTATCATTTACATTTCCACCAATTATGTATGAGAATTTAGTTCCTCAAGATCCTGACCAGAACTCAGTATGATCAGTCTTTTTATTTTTTACCATTCTAGTAGGGTATAGTGATATTTCATGATTTTAGTTTGCATTTCTCTAATGGCAAATGATGTTATACCTTTCTTTCCATGTGTGCATTTGGCATCTTTATATCTTCTTTGTCAAAGTGGCAACTCAGACATTTTGCTCTCATTTTATAAAATTTGGTCTTGATTTTTATTCTTGAGTTTTTGAGAGCCTTTTATTTTTACATATTCTTGATTTGTCTTTCATTAGTTATATGATTTGCAAATGTTTTCTATCTAGTATTGTCTTACAAAGAGTATAAATTTTTAATTTTGATGATGTCCGATTAATCAGTTTGTCCTTTTATGTATTATTCTTTTGGTATTATATCTAAGAAAGAGTTGCCTAACACAATCAGATTACAAAGATTTTATCTTATGTATTTTGTCTAGGAGTTTTAGAGTTTTGAATATAGATTTAAGTCAAAGATCTACTTTGTATGTATAGATTTTTGTTACAAGGTATAGATCAAGTTTATTTATTTATATGTGGGTATCAATTGTTCCAGTATTTTTTTGCTGAGAAGACTATCCTCTACCACTAAATTGCCATTGCACCTTTGAGAAAATCAGTTGTCCATATATGTGCGGGCCTATTTGAGTACTCTCTGTTCTGTTCCTTGATTTATTTGTTTGTCTTTATACCAGTACTACATTGTCTTGATTACTATAGCTTTATATTAAGCCTTGAAACCAGGTAGTATTAGTCCACCCTTTTTATTTTTAAGTGTTTTTGGCTAGCTCAGGTGCTTTGCATTTCCATATGAATTTTACAATCAGTTTTCAAACTTTTGTAGAAAAACCTATTGTGATTTTAATCAGAATTCCATTGATTCTATTGAGCAATGTTGGGAAAATTAGCATACTATCAACATTGAGTCTTTCACCCATGAACATAGTATATCTACTCATTTATTTAGGACTTCTTTAATTTATCTCAGAATGTTTTCTAGTTTTCAGTATAAAACATGTTCATGGCATTTGTCAGATTTATCCCTAAATATTTTTTTTTTGCTATTGTAAATAGTACTATTTTAACTTTCAATATTTGATCATTTGCTGCTAGTATACAGAATTATACTTCATTTTTGTATATTAATCTTATACCCTGAAATGTTGCTAAACTTACTTACTAGATCTAGGAAATTTTTTTGTAAATCCCACTGGATTTTCTACATAGACATCATATCTGCAAATAAAAAGTTTCACTTCATTTCTCATCTAGATGTCTTTGAAAACTTCTCACTTATTCTACTGGCTAGAACTTTAATTAAAATGTTTAATAGAAGTGTCCAGAGTGGATATGTTGACTTTTTCTGAATTTAGTTAAAAAGTTCTAAGTTAGCTATAGGTAATAAATATACCATCTTCATCAGGTTCTCTTCTATTTCCAAATTGCTAAGATATTTTTTTTTTATCAGTAATGTATGTCAAAATTGACAAATATATTTTCTACATTAATTGAAATAATTTCACATTTCTTCTGTAGATTGTTAATATGATGGATTACATTAATAAATTAGTCAATACTGAAACAATTTTGTGTTTTCCAATAAACTGCCTGGTTGTAGCATGCAACTCTCTTTATATATTGTTAAATTCACGTTGTCAAATTTTTATTAGAATTTTTGCATGTATGCTCATAATAGGTATTGACCTGTAGTTTTCATTTCTTATAGTATCTTTGTCTAGATTAGTCATCAGGGCAATGCTCACCTCATAGAATGATTTGGAAAGTAGCTCCTTCTCCTTTGATTTTCCAGAAGTGTTTGTGTATAATTGGTATTATTTAGTCTTTATTTAGTTAAATTCAGAATTCAGCAAATGAGCCATCTGAACCTGAAGTTGTCTTTGTGGTGCAGTTTTAACAATACATTTAATTTTTAACATAAATATAGGGCTGTCCAGATTATTTCCTCTTGAGTGAGCTTTAGTAGTTTTTTCCTTCCAGGAATTTTTGTATTTTATCTAAGTTAGAGAATTTATTGCCATATATAGTTGTTTATAAAATTTTCTTGTTCTTTTAATATCTGTAGAATCTGTAGGGATGTCATTTTCCTCATTCCTAAGATTGGTCATTTTTTCCTTCTCCCTATTTTTCCTGATTATTCTTTCTAGAGGATTATTAACTTTATACAACTCAAAGGACTAGTTTTTTATTTCACTGATGTTTTTTCTATAGTCTTTCCATTTTCTATTTTAATCATTTTTACTCTCATTTATCATATTCTTTATTCTACTTATTGTAGGTTGATTTGCTTCCACCTTAAGAAACCCAGAAGAGTTGTGGTAATTAGCTACAACTCTTTGTTTTGTTATTTACTGGTTGCTTGCTTTAGAATTTATAGTATGCATCAGCACCTTATTCTAGTCTTCCTTCAAGTGACATTAAAACACCCCATGTGTAGTATAAGAATGTTACCATGTACTTTCATTTCTTCCCTCCTGAGCTTTGTGCCATTTTTGTTTTATTATATTTTATATGTTTTAAACTTCTCACTACATTATTATTTTTTAAATTTAAACCCATGATCTTATAAAAACATTTAAATAATTAGAAAGAAAACTTGTGTATTTGCTCATCTAGTTACTATTGTGAGACAATTCTTAGTGGGTTTTCCCATATGTCTGAACATCTTGTGAGCAAAGGCACTAAAAGCTTTTGTTTTAGACTATCTTTCCAAGGATGTTTATATAATGAACCGTCTTCGATGAGACTAAAATAGTATCTCCCTCTGGGACAGAAGGCTTGAGTTTTAGCTGTCTTTTATGTTAAAGAGAATGTATTTTTCCTGGACAAAGTTTGAACAGATTTGTTTGCAGCCTATTATTAAAAAATGTATTTTACTAAATTCAGAGTTTTTTAGTTTTAACACAAAAGACCATATGCATCATATATCTAGGTCAATCTGTTTTATCACATAGGACTTGGGTGGCATGGAGACCTGGCACGAGTGCCAAACTCATGCTGCTTGCTACATTATGGGTAGTAATGTTCTTTGTTTCTGACCCAGGAGTCTTGTATCCTGTGCCAGCCCCCATGAAACTGTGGAAGGGTAACATTAACTTGCAAAGGGGTGAAATCTCAGATCATTAAAAATTCATGATAATTACTATTTCTGGTGCTCTTTATGTAGACATTTTTGTCTGAATTTTTTTTCTCCTGCCTGAAGGACTTCCTTTAACGTTTTTTGAAGTGTAAGACAGCATGTAATGAATTCTTACAGCTTTTGTACATTTGGAAAAGTATTCATTTTGCCGTCATTTCTGAAATGTATATTTGCAATTCTAGGAAGACAGTTTTTTTTAAATTTAAGTACTTTTAAAACATTCTTTCATAATCTACTTGTCTGTAGTTTTCCTATGAGACATTTATTATTATCTTTTTTCTATGCATAACATGTATTTAAGATTTTCTCTTTGTCATTGGTTATGAACAATTTGATTATGATGTGCACTTTTCTTTATGATTTTGTTGCTTAGAATTAAGTTTTTTATATACAGTTTTATAATTTTCAGTAAATTTGGAATTCTTTGGAATATTATTCTTCAAATATTTTTATTGTCCTTTTTTTGTGAACTTTAATTACATATATATTGAACCCCCTGAGTTATCCCAGAGTTCACAGATTCTTTCCATTTTAAAAAAATTAGTTTATTTAGAATAATTTCTATTCTTATGATTTTAATGTAACTAATTTTTCCTTCTACAATTTCTACTCTTCCATTAATCACATTCAGTGTATCTTTTGATCTCATGCATTGTAGTTTCCGTTTCTAGAGGTATGTTTTTGGTTTATTTTTTATGGCTTAGGTTTACTTTATTGGTTTTCTCCCTTTCTAGAACTTTGATTTGAGTTTTTAAAAATGTTTTTTATGTCTCAACTTAACTTTTGAACATCTGGAATGAGCACCAGAGCTAGAGTGAGGCATGAGACATGTCTAGGGCACAAAATTTAAGAAAACACTCACTCTCAGAGTTGTGCAAGTACTGACATTGCTTCATTTGGAGTACAAGAATTCTAATACTCTTTTAATGGTCTTGTCTCCTAATTCTAAAATCTGTGTCAGTTCTTTGTTTATTTCAATTAATTAATTTCCTCTTTATGGGTCATAGAAAATTTAGAAGATTATATAACAAAATCTCTTTTGGGCAGTGATATTTCTTGATCTAACTTTTCATCTTATTTATTTATACTTTCTACCCTAGTTCATCAATCATGTGTTTCTTATGTAGTTAAGTATTGTGCAATGTTTGCTAACATTCAATTTTGAAAAATATTCTTTAAACTTATAGAAAAGTTGTAAAAATAATAAACAAACTCCCAAGTTGCCTTCACCTTAATTAACAAATTCTTAACATTCTGTGAAGCTGCAAGTGTTATTGTGAAATATTTAATCAAATTGGCATTTATGAAGAATAATATATCAAATATTTGTGAACTTAGTCTCAGAGCATGGACTAACCTCTTCTACACCACTTAATTACAAATACTTGCTACTGGCAAAACAGCATCCAAGGTAAGGTATGGAATGATGAAAGTAAACCTATCACTATTATTCAGGGAAAAAACAGCATTAGACTCTGCTGGTGATGAGTTAGAACACAGTATTCAAACACAAATGAGAGCATAACTCTTGTAGATAAAAATAGTCCTGCTTGTTCCTTTGGCAAAGCCTATGTGATTAATCTGTTTGTTTCTATCTGTAACAGCCTCATGCCTATGTGTTTCCTTTATACTACTGTCAATTTTTCTTCAAACAACATAAGGCCATAGTACCGTGAAGCTAAGGCAGAAAAGAAAGCCATAAGGACCAAAATATTTGATTTCGATGTTGCCAATGTATTTCCCAAGTTAGAAATGACTAATGGAAAGAAATAATTTGGGGCTGGATCTCATCCCCAGACCAATTTTATAAGTCAGTTGAGCAGATTTACATTTTACTGATTTTTTTTTTCTCTCTTGAAGACTTGAATCCTGACGCTTTTGTTCAGCATCATTTAAGGCAGTCTTAGAATGCCTCTTGGAGTGATGCCTTGGGCCTCTGTCACACCTCCTAAAACACTTCTGTTTTAGTGTAGCTGCAGTGAACATTTGATTTGCTCATAGGCAAGCCTTAGTGTCAGTCTCCAAGCAAACGTCTTTCTACATTCTGCCCTGTGTCTTTCTTAGACAAAGCTAAAACTTCTGTGTCCCACAGAGCAAGAATCTAGGAAGTCATATGCCCCCAGAGAGCAGCCCTCAAACAATGAGTGAGTGGATAAATAGACCCATCTCTCAGCTTACAAACGGGGCAGTTCTTCCTCCTGTTCCGCACTTTTCAAGAATCAGGTCCTTGTAGAATCAAGCCAGCCTGACCTACATTAGCAATCCTTCAGTCTCACCATTTTTATTCCCTCACACCTGCCTCCTGGGATAAACTACCAGCTCCTTCTTGCTTTGCTTTTGGGAACTAAAACACCATCCACTCCTTTGATATATTTAATGCCTGGTTTACCAAAGGCATATAAATTTAATTCTGCTTGATTTACCAAATGCCCTCAAGAGCAAGGAGAGTACATATTTTATCTGCCATTTCATTCCCAGAACCCAGCATAATCACTTGAACAAAGAGATCCCTGGTTAAGAAAACATAGATTAGTTAAAATAAGACCCCCAAAATTTATTTATTTATAATTAAAAAAACAATAATATAATCACGTCTTAGAATTTCATAAATATCACTCAAGAATCTTTTATTTTTCTTGTTCAATTTTATGGCAACTACCAATAAGGCTAAAAATAATCAATAGCTAGGAGCAATTTGTCAAACTGTAGAGTGGAATCCTTTAAAATCTAATAGTTCCCTATTACTTAGAGTCTTTCAAGAAATTTAGTAAGACAATGTTTCTGTGTGTTCGTGTAGACATAGCACAGAGCTTCCCATGGCCCATGTGAAGTCCCCTTACTCTGGGATCCCTTAATGGCTTATGCTATCAAAATACCAACTGTTACATGTATCACACATTTTGTTCTTACTCACTTGGTTATTTGCCTTCCCTGCACTTTGAGGGTGGGAACCATTTTTATATTCTCCACTCCATGGCCAACTGTGCTTAGCTCCAATCCTCGAAAGCTATTCATGAAATGAATAAAAGCAACTTTTTCTTCACTTTGACATTCTTTTTGCTCTTCTCCCGATTAAAGACAGGATAAAATTTGGTTGGGGGGAATGGGAAAAGAAAGAGGAAGAAAGGGAATGAAAGGGAAATTAGGAGTAGAAAAAAAATGGAAGAGAATGGGAGAGTAGAGGGGGTAGGAGAGGACCACAAGGAAGAAAAGGGGAGGGGAGAGGAAAGAAAAGGAGTGAAGAGAGGACCAAGAGTAAGTAGCCTTTCATTAAGCAGCTTTTTCTAATCATGTTTAAAATGAGAGTGGAATAGATTTTCTGAGCTAAGGAAATTATTATCAAAAATAAACCAAATAGTATTTTTAAGGATATGTAGACTATTTTTATAAGGACATTTTAATAAACCCTTAACTGCCTCCTTACTCTTCCCACTACCTGAATATTTAGCAAGTACAGTTAGTATGTTTACCTAGACATCTCACTTATATTTATAAACATATCTATAGAGATTTAGCTTGTTCTGTCTCCTTTTAATATCATAAGAATATAAAACAGTACATTTACACTTTGGTCCAGAAAAGAAAATTTTGTTAAACCAATTAGTGGACTGGTTCATTAGGTAATTCCTAAAGCTATGTGGAAATAACTATGAGCTAGCTAATGTCTGGAGTATATCATCTTCCATGTCTAAACCAGTTTCTTCCTAAACTCTAAAGAAGGCATGATTTCCCACTCTCTTTCATTTAAAATATCTTTAGGGCTCCTAACTATTGGTTCAGGTTGCATCTGAGAATCAGGGAAATCCTACAAATTATTTTCTTTTCTTTAGTATTAGCAAAGATTCAGGTCTGCTTATTTTTGTTGAATTCAGAAGGTAGAACTTCTGTGTAACTTTCCATATAAAATGATGAGCACCTTACTGATTGGGCCAAATCTCAACAAGTAATTAAAGTTCTAATTCAAGTACTCTTTCTCTAACCCTAGCAGATGACTTGGGGACATGATTACGACTTTTCTTTTTCCAATTAAATGTGAATATGATACACAGCTTTCCTCTGTGCGTGTAAAGATTGTACATCTTTCCTCATTTTAGATGACTCATATCACGTGCACCTGTGTGCGGTCTGTGTGTGTGCATGTGTGCGTGTGCGTGTGCATGTGTGTGTGTATGTTTGGTTGGGGAGATGAGCTCAGAGAAATACTTTCATTCAAGTTAAGAACATCTTTTAAAGTCCAACTCTTCATCTCATGTCTCTTAGCTGCCAATGCTGTTTGATAACTCCCACAAGATGACGATTGCTTTCTAATTGTACATTCGGTTCAAAATAGAAACTTCCGGTAATCTGGGTTTTCAGCTGCTCACAGGCTACTGGTTCCTATTCAGGTAAACCCTCTATATTTTTAATTTATTATCTATTTTCATGCCTTCTTTTTGATCAGATTCTATATTTCCTCCGATAAGTCCCAGTCTGCTGTTAATCTTGTCCAGCACAGTGTTCTCTTATTTTATTTTCTTGTAATATTTGAATGAAAAGGCACAAGACCACTGACACTGCCTTCTTTAGAAGAAGATTTTCATCCGCTAGAAAGTAATGTGAGTCCCATCACTCACACTCATATTTCTAGGGGATAAATTATAAATTGTTTTTAGTATGTCATATATCTCCCTACGGTAATGGAGATTATTTGTGATTCATTAAATATGCATGTATGTATGTATGTATGTATGTATGTATGTATTGAGCACCTCAAGTTAGGAAAAGCCCCAAAGTCTTTAAGTAGGTTGAAAGTTAACGTGCACATTGAAATCTGGCAAGCACCTCAATTCTGTATGACATCAAATCAATTAAAGTAAAATGATTTGAAAGCACAAGGGATTGATTTCAGAACTTGTAGATACTAGTTATTTTTTTTTAAAATCTCTTTATAAATACACTGGGCTAATTTGAGAGAAGCCCTCTGAAGGAATGATGTTAAGAAGCCATGAGAAAGCAACAATTAGACCTATGGTGAAAGATGAAGACAGGTAGGGGTGAGAAAAGATGGTGATCCACTCTGAGAGTGATGGCCAAAAGGTTGTATTAAATTGGATGGAACTGTGAAGCCAATGATAAATTTTGAAGAGGCAGCCAGGACAAATGTTCCAAATTAACTGTTTATAAAGGGCAACGACTTGTTCCTCCAACATTCAGTGTACACACCATTTATCTAAGAGAAGGAGCTGTAGCTTCACTGTAGATTTTTGCTAGAAATTTGCTGGAAATTCAATACTCCTTTAATTTCAATTTCCAAGAAAGTATTCTATTTTGCTGCTAAAATTAGCTTATTCCAATCTTTTCCTCAGAGCAGTGAGATTAGGAGACAGTCTTAGACCTGGAGTTCCATTTTTGTTATTGCTTAGAGCATCTCCAGATAACTGAACCAAACTTTTCTCATAATTAGAATGGGGCCTGGTCATAGTCAGTCATGTGAAATATTCTGCCTTCCAAATTGTTTGTTTGTAATTGAGCCTAAAATTGTTATAGCCAAAAATGTCATGCTATGCTTAATAAAAAACATGGTATGAACATATAAATATTATAAAGAACCAAATAAATAGAATGACAAAAGAACACGATATTATGTCAGCTTAAGGCTGTAAACAGGTAACAGAAAAAGTATGTCTGGAGTATGTCTGATTTCTAAAGACTGGATGTAGCAGAGTTTTGGATAGGATGGACTGGAAGCAACCCAAGAAAACTGACTTCAATAGAGAACACAAAGAAAAATAAAAATGTTACATTTGGGGGGAAAAGCATCTAGGATCAAGAGCAATTGCCCAGGGTTTTCAGGTGACTTCCTAAGTGCAGTAGGCTAGTTATTATTATTTTTTTTTATTCCTTCTTTCAAGAATCAGAAAGGTTGAATTGCTTTAATCACTGTGATTATAAAAAAGCCAGAAATGAGAAGCTAGACTTCTGTGCCAGATTAAATGCAGCAACATTTTATCATTTTTAAAGCTGCTCTATTGATTTAAGTGGCTTAATTTACATACAATATTTACTCCTTGCAGAAAGCTGAGATAATAGGTCAAAAATATTTGTTGTAAAATTAATTAACCATATTCTAAGCAGGTTTCCAAAGCATCAGCTCTGCTTCAGTATAGGGTCTAAGAGAGTTTAAAATGGTGATGTTCCTTACACAGAAAAAAAAAAATGGAAAAGAAATTAGAACCGAAGGGAGAAAAAAGAGTTTTAGCACAGATGGCCTGGTTTGTGATGGGAAAAGAGGTCAGGTGTAACATAGTATTCCATTTCATTTTTAAAAGAAAAATGCCTTCATATTGGCAGGAAAAAATCTGGTGTTCTGATTCAGCCAAGGAGGTCAGGTCAAAACTTTATCTTTAAAGAAATAGATCATGTAATTGGTTGCTTGAAAGTAATTGAAAGTTGGCACAATTGGAGAACCATTTTCCCTGAAGACTCACACCTCTTAAATTGAGCAAATGTCAGAACCAGATATTAAAAATCTAATGTTTGTCTTCTAATTCTCAAAGACTTTATTGTGTGTGTTTCCTGAGGACTTGTGTACATGAACTTTTCTAGGCTTGTGTAAACGGTTCATACCAGGCTGCCTCTAACCGCTGATCCCTTCCATGGAAGCTGCATTTTGGAAACTATCAGTGGGCTTTAAATAGAAGGACTGGTTGTAACTCTTTCAGCCTCAATGACTTTTTTTTAACAATAATCTTTTTGTTGTTGTTGTTTATTAGTATTTAATTTTTGTTAATTTTTTAATACCTTAATTTACATGCAATAAAATTAACTTTTGTTCTGATGAGGCTCTAAGTTTTAATATGTGCACAGATGCATATAAGCATGACTGCAGTTAGGTCAAAAGACAGTTCCATCACACAGAAAGTTTCCCTCATCTTGACCTTAACCCTTGAGAACCAATGATCAATCTGTAACAGCCTTGTTTTTATTTTTCCAGAATGTCATATAAATGGAATCATATAGCATGTAAGCTTCTGTTGGGAGATAATTCTCCATTGTGTTTCTTCAAGTCTTGTGACAGCTGTGTTACAGATTATCTTTTTAGACCTTTTGCTATTATTGTTTCAAGGCTGTTTGCTAAGAAAGAATTTGCATCTCCCTCTGAGGCAGAGGGCAGATTTATTTCTGGACCAGGATCATAAAGATTAGGTCTCCCTATAAGGCAAATGTGCAGGATTGCTTGAAGTGTCCTTTATAAGTTGCAGGGGTGGGGGTGGGTTCTAAGGTGCGATTCCTCAGCTGTGACTAAAATCCACTGTTTTGTCATCTGGATCTGTCTCGACGTTGTCCTCATGGGATGAGGACTAGGGAAACTGATTCCAACATGAAGTTCATGCTGGCTGCTGTGCTGTGAGTAATAAAGTCCTTTTTCTCCGACCCAGGAGTCTCTGCCTTCTGTCAGCATCTATGAACTGTGGCAGGCTAAATTATCAGTTTGTAAGCAAGTTAAGACCTGAGATCTTTCACAATTCTTATATTTCCTCCATTTAGGACAACACATTTTGATTTAATGTTATTGTGTGTAGCAGTAGTGTATTGGTTTCCTAGGGTCTCTGCAACAAAGTACCTTAAAACAAAGGAATTGTATTGTCTCAGTTTTTGAGGCTAAAAGTTTGAAATCAAGGCAGATTCTTCCTCGTCTCTCTCTCTCTCTCTCTCTCTCTCTTTTTTTTTTTTTTTTTTTTTTTTGTGACTTGCAAGAAATCTTTAGTGTTGCTTGGCTTGTAGCTGCATAATTCCAATCTTTGTCATCATATGGTGTTCTCCCTATGTGTCTTTTCTTCCTATGGCAGCTCTTTTATAAAGATACCAGTCATTTTGAATTAAGGATCCACCTTATTCTAGGGTAACCTCATCTTAATTATTATATCTGCAATGACTTTATTTTAAAATAAGGTCACATTCTTACATACTGTGGGTAAGAACTCCATCATATCTTTTTTGGGGAGACAGAATTCAACCCATTTCAAAAAGTTTGTTTCTTCTTATTGCCGAGTAGTATTCCATTGGATTGGTGTACTACAGTTTGCTTATCCATCCATCTACCTGTTGAAGGACATTTAGGCTGTTTCCAGTTCGGGATAATTTGGGGGTGACGCTGCTATAAACATTTGTGTGCAGTTTTTGTGTGAATGTAAATGTC
Source organism: Cynopterus sphinx (assembly GCA_030015415.1). Taxonomy (NCBI): domain Eukaryota; kingdom Metazoa; phylum Chordata; class Mammalia; order Chiroptera; family Pteropodidae; genus Cynopterus; species Cynopterus sphinx. Next base: position 124,750,886 of record CM057382.1, read on the forward strand.
TATTTCTTTCAGGTAAATAATGAGGACTAGGATTGCTGGGTCAAATGGTAACTTCACCTGGAACTGTTTAACTCTATAAGAAACCCAGAGTGGCTGTATCATTTTGGATTTCCACCAGCATCGTATGAGAGTTACAGTTGCTTTGCAGCTTCATAAGTATTTGCTATTATTTTTTTTTTTATTTTGCTCTGTGTGTGTTTGTGTGTCCATTTGAATAGCTGTATATTGCTATCTCATTGTGGATTTTATGTATATTTTCTTAGTAACTAATGACGTTGAATGTTTTTTCATGTGCTTGTTTACCACAGTCTGTCTTATTTGATGTGTTTGTTAAAATCTTTTGCTCATGTTTTAAGTGGTTTGTTTGTTTGGTGTTTTATTTGGAGTTATATATATTCTGCATACAAGTCATTCCGTAGAGATGTGATCTGAGCACATTTTCTCCCAGGCTATTGTTTGTTCTGACATCTTCTTAACAATGTCCTTTGCAAAGCAAACACATTGTCATTTTAATGAAGTCCAATTTATCAATTGTTTTCTTATATTGGTTGTGTTTTTGGTGTCATACATGTGAAATCTTTGCTAACCCAAGGCCTCAAAAATATTATCCTAGATTTTTCTCTAAAGATTTTTATACCTTGTTTGAAATTTCTAAATTTATAGATATGATCCATTTTGAGTTAACTTTTGTACAAGATATGAGGTTGAATAGACTTTTCCTTTGTCAACATATCTCCAATTGTTCCAGCAGTATTTACTGAAAAAGTTATCCTTTCTCCATTGAATTGTCATTGCACATTTCTTAGTTGACCATTTGTGTGGGTCTAGATCTGGATTCTATTCTGCTCCATGAATTTATGTTTCTCTCCTTTCATCAACATTACACTAGTTTGAGTACAGTAAATTTAGAGTGATTTTTAAGTTGGGTAGTATGAGCTGTCCTCTAGCTTTGACTTTGTCAAATTATTTTGGCTTTTCTAGCTCTTCATGCTTTCAATACAGATTTTAAAATCAACTTGTCAGTATTTACATGAAAATCCTGCTATTGTTTTGACTGAGATTACATTAAATGTATAGATTTACTTGAAAGAAACTGACATCATAACTTCATGTGCCACATAAAGACATTTTAGTCAAGACGGACTACATGTATGATAGTAGTCCCATAAGACCATAATGGAACAACATTTCCTGTAAGAAATAGAAGGATATATGGTTCAGTAGGAAATTTTTTTCTCTGATGGGAGCTATGTCTGTAGGGTTTGGCTATAGATTCCTTCTCATTCACAGCACCTCAATTTCGAGTGCACAGATTACAGTCAGGCACTAACCTATTTCAGCTCAAAGGGGGCTGTCTCCCCAACTCTCCTAGATCCAGCATGATGGTCTTCAGAGTACACTGCTGTAAATTCTTTGTTGAGAACCTAGGATCTTGTGGACATAGGCCCCAAGTATTAAGTGCCACTGCTGCTTTAGTAAAAGCTCTTTGTGGTAGTAGGAGGCAGCCTGTCCCTGTACATTGGAAATATTTTCAAGTTGTAATGATATAAAGCATAGATAAGTCTTATTTCTTCCACCAATTAAATGCCAGAGAGAGACCTTTTTGCCAGAAAGGGCCAATGGAACCAAAAACAAATTTCTAGTCCTCACCTCAGTTCTACTCTCTCCATGTTAGACACTTTTTTTTTTAAATGAATAACAAAGTTCCTCAAACTGACCACTCCTCCAACAGGCAGTAGCCAAAACCACACTGCCATGAAAATCCCCAGGTTCCCTTATCTCTCCATCTTGTTTCTTCTTCCTACTGATCCTCGGGCCACCTCTTGCTCCCTCCTGACAGTCACTGTTATGGCAACCTACCCAGGACCCAGACAGTTTCTCCTTGATATTTCCTATCAATCTAGCCCACATACCTGTTCATAGAGCAGCACTGACAGTTTTGGTGTTCTATTTCTGACCCTGTAGAAAGAAAGCAAAGGGAGGGTTTGTGGGACAGTGTTTATAAGTCTCCAGCAGTGTACAGTCATGTCCTAGGCCTTCACATTCATTACTCACTGACTCACTCAGAGCAACTTGCAGTTCTACAAGTTCTCATTTATGGTAAGCGTCCTAAACAGGTATACCATTTTTGATCTTTTATATCAGATTTTACTGTATATTTTCTAACTTTAGATATATAAATACACACCTTTGTGTTGCAATTGCCTACAGTGTTCAGTACAGTGACATGCTGTACAGGCCTCGGAGCAATAGGCTATACCACATAGCCCAGGTGGGTAGTAGACTATACCATCTAGGTTTGTTTGCAAATATTCCATAATGTTCCCAAAATGATGAAATTGCCAAACAAAGTGTCTCTCAGAATATATTGCCCATCATTAAGTGATGTATGTCTGTACATTGAGTCTTCCAATTTACAAACTTAGCATGTCTTTCTGTTTATTTAGTCTCCTTTGACTTCTTTCATCAGCATTTTGTTGTTTTACAATTTTTGCTTTCAATTGTCATACATATCTTAAAGACCAGAAGACTTACAAGACCAAACTAATGTTTATTATTTTAACTCAGATATTTACTGCCAACTCTTCAAAATTCACTAAATATCTCTCCCTTTGCTATTTCTACGAACCTTAAACTATTATGTTACAAACTTGCCCAATCCTGCATGGAAAGATCCACCTTAGCCAGAAAAAAGAAACCCTGTAAATATTATGCTTTTGCTTTGTCCCCTTCTGGATTTACTATGACTCTGCCAGGGCAGTGGTTACATGACTACCGTAGGCAGTAAATTCAACTTTGCTTTATTTATAGGTTATTTTGGTGGTATTTTCCAGTTGTCAGACAGTATTGTGTAAGAAAGTGACGCCAGGAACTATGACAGTCCTTTGCAACCACAAAGACAGAAGCTAACACTCAGGCTCATGTGCGTGTACACACACACACACACACACACACACACACATGACGAACACTCACGATTGACCTGCTATTGAGTGCCACAACAAAAACTAAAGTTTATCGAATGCTTATTTTGTGCCAGGCACCATGACACACACTTTATTTAAATTGTCCTTTTAAAAGCCCACTAAAAGTTTACGAATTAATTACTCTTATTTTCTCCATTCTACCAAAGGTAAAATGAAGTTGCAAAAGACTTAGCTTCTCAAGTTCACAAAGACAACGGTAAGTAGTGAGCTACAAATTCCAGTCCAGTCCTGGCTCCAGACTGGAACTCAGAGAGAGTATATTACACAGCAGTGAGCATGTGTGGCACAAAACTTAATTTTTACTGCTATTACATATGATGAGAGAAGAAGTCTCTTCTTCTTCTCATAATATGTGAGTTCCATTATATTTTCCTGCCCACTGGCATGTGCCTTGCACAGAGAGCTACACAATAAATGCTCCCAGAGGTCAGATGAGAGTCCTTTGCTGCTTGCCACAATGCTGTCTCAGGGGCTAGCTGTGACCTTCCCTTCTCTATAAACACACCAGTTTTTACTAGCCTTAGTCATTCCTGTCAGAACTATAAGTTAATTCTCACTAAGATGTTAGCAACTGACAATGGCTTGGGGTTTCTTTCTTTAAGGTGTATCTTTTAATAAAGGACTTTTGAAGAAAGTGCTGTTGAACCCTAAGGAATGACTCTCTCATGGTAAAACTTTAGGAACATTACGAGATTCTTGAAGACAACCTGTGTCAAATATATATTCAAAAAGCATTTTTTGAACAAAGAGTGAAAAGTTGGTTGTGATGGTGGATGAGGTTGTTAAAGTGGGAAAAGTGATATGAAAGAAGCAATATTTTCAGCATGAAAGCATTTCATTCTCTTTAAGACACACATGACTTTTTCATTGATTCTTCATTGAATAGTATCCCTGCTTTAATCTTTTTCCAAGTGAAGTCTTATAAACTCAAAAAGGCTATTACCTCCTCCTCATAACTACTAGTGAATGCTAGGTTTAAATAAATAATTCCTATATTTTCATCTAAATTCATATTCATTAAGCAACTCTAAATAAAAATTAAATTGTGTGTGATTCTGTGTAACCACAATGGCAAGCAGCGAAATATTTATCCATGCTAAATAATCTGTTGAGTTGGAAATATAGGAATGGACTTTAAATTTGTTATAGAAATAAACTAGGACATGGTTTCTCAAACTTGTTTGATCATAAGAATTCTGGTGGATGCTCATTAAAATGTCAGCTCCACTTCAGATTTGTAGGCTCTAGTTCATACTTTTGAGAAAAGTGGAAAATACTGAACTGGGGTAAGTGTTTCAACTGTACTTCTACAAGGGTTTGCAGTTAAACTCCAAGGTAACCCAACCATTTCATGAGACCATGTTGAAAAACATTTCATTCTTTTTCTGTCCTTGCCCTTCTTCCAAGAAACATTATGCCAGGCACTGTTATATGCTAAGAAAACAAAGATAAGCAAAGATTCTCACTGAAGTGCCAAAGACAATAAATAATTATACATAGTGGATTAAATGCTAAAATAGGTATTACAGGATACTATGTACTTAGAGAGGAGGAAACACCTTGCCTGAGTATTTAAGGCAAATTTGACATCTTCGAAGGAGAGGTCATTCCACATAGAAAACATTTGAATAAAGACCCAGAGGATTAAGGAAATCTGTTTGCTGAGCATCATTCAACATCTGGCCTGGCTGAAGCTTGGGGCTAGGTTGGGGAAAGTGGAGGTAGAGGAGACTAGTGAGGGTCAGACCGTGAAAGGCCTTGCACAATACCGTAAAGATGTTGGGCTTAGCTCTGGAGGCAATTTGGAGTTGTTGGGAATAAACCTAGCTATCCCCAGCACTTGGTGTAAAATGATTTCCAAGTGCAACTTAACAACAATACCATAGTACTAGAGTTTAAGTCAACTTATCCTCAGCTAATATTTTATAATGGTCAGTTTTGAGCTATGTTAATCTAATTAAGATTCTTCTCAACTAACTTATATCCAAGCTTATTGTGCAAAGACAGATAAAAAGGTTCCTTTGGTTGACACAGAAAGCTCAGCCCTTTCTGTAAGCATGGGGTTCTTGGGTACAGTTTGCAAATCAAAACCCTATATTCCTACAAGACCATAAAAATTGAAGGATAATTTTGTTATAATCTTTGAAGAGAGCCCCTCTACTGTCTAGCAAAGCTCCTTCCATACAGCAGCATTCAGGTGATGCTTGTGGCACTCAGCTCAGTCGGCCTAGGTTGTACACAACCCAGCAAAGAGGAGGCATCCACATTCTCCTGCAGTTAAACAGGCTCTGGTTAAACAGGCTCATTCATTTAACGACTTCTACTTTATGATAAATAGGTGTCGTTCCTATTTAAACAAGGTCTTTGGGAATAACCAACTCAATTACATAAGTATGTCTCCCTCTGTTCACCTTTTTGTTTCTGTAGTCTTCCCTTAAAAAAGGCCCTCTCCTACACTGCATCTCAGTTCTCCCACATGCATCCCTTTTGTCCATGTTGCCTCTTGCAATGTGACCACCAGAAAGTTAAATTTCTTTTGCTACTTCTTGTCTCTTGTTATTACAAATGTGTATTTTTGAAAATGAGTTTAACATGAAAGGGCCTTATTAAGAGCTTTCCTGGTCAGCATTGCCTTTATATATGAAAGAAAGATCCATGAAATAGAGTAAAAGTAGCATTGAAAAACAGCTCCGTGTTAAGCCAGACACTGACTATGACTATTTGATGAAATGATGACATTTACCCATCATAAGGAAAACTGACATGCTGTCAAGATTGCCAGGCAGTTTTTTTTTTTTTTTTGTGGAAAAAAATAATAGAACCCAGAGTAGTGAGAGGAATATCAGAGATCAATGTTGTAGAATGAATAAAACGAAAGTCCATACCAGGGAAAAAGGAAATGTCTTTAGTTTGGGGATCTCAGATTTGTCCAGTTCAAGGAGCTTCCAGTCTTGAAGAAATGTAGACACTCAGGCAGAGCAAGCTGAAAGGTCCTGACTTCTTAATGGAGTGTGACAAGAGGGCTCCAGTGGGTGGGACACATAAAGTCATCAAGGAAAAGCCAGAAACATTTAAGTAAGCTTCACATAGAGGCCCTAGTTTGGGAGCAGAAAAATTGATGTATACTAAAACTTATTATTTCACATGGATGTGGTGGGGTGGGAAGAAAATAAATGTTTCAGGACAAAATCATTCTGGGCTTCAGCATCAGCATCAGCATGACATTTTCTGGGCTGATGCCACATGGTACCTCCACTTTGATGCTCTGCCCAGGCGCAAGGTGCTGTCTGTGCATGGCCATGTTTGTCTCCCTCTCCACTTTTTTCCCCTTATCATACAAGTTTTGTCTCTGAAGATTTTTCTTTCTTTTCTTCAGGAAAATATTTTAAAAGGATATAAAGTAGAGAATATTTTAGATAAAATAGCTGACCAAGGGTCAGTCAAGGCTAGCTCTTAACCCTTAAAAAGCTAGATAAAAACTCAGCACTGAGTTTGAACCCCATGAGAGAGGTAAGTCACCTTGGGGATGGGTGAGGGAAGGCAGGGGATAGAGGTGACAGAAGGCTGTTTCTGTGTGTGTGTGTGTGTGTGTGTGTGCACACGCATGCAGCCAAAGATTCATTTGCACATGCAACTCAAAACTTCAACGGTTTCTCCCAAAGCAAAGGAGATAGATCTGGCAGTGTTATCCCTTTCAGAGAAATACCTTTATTTCTACATTGACTTATTTGATAAACTGAATTACGCAAAAATATATAGTATTACTTTCCTAACCATTGACCAGAAAGACCAAGCAATACTCACATCGACTGCTTATTTTAATGTCAAATGTTTATTTCTATGCCATAGTTGCCTCAGCACAATTTGTAAAAGAAAAGAATCCAAAAAAAGATTATTTTTGGTCAGGATATTTTCTCTGCAGATATAAGAAAGAAAATAAACACCTTGGTACCAGAATTATCGTGTCTTTCACATCATTTTAATAAGTTGCATCTAAATAGTTTCTTTGAATGTCATTTTTTTAAGGAAGAAAATATCCACAGGGGGAAAAAGTGTATGGATTCATTAAAATAAATTTGGGATAGTCTTTGTCAGAGAATATATCTAGAACATCTTTGTTTTGGTACACTATAGCACTAATTGCCATATTCTTATTATTTAATATAACAGGCATACTTTATTACATAAAACAAAGTGCACTGAAAATGAACAATGTTAGAAACAAACTGAAATTGGGTGTATCTTAAATCTTCAGGTGATTAGATATTAGCTGAAGCGCCGGTATACAAATTTTATATTAATACAAATGCAACTCTCTTTTGTGATGAAAATGCACTTAGTAGCTTAGTTCTTTTTACTTTAGCAGATAGGGCATCCAATACAACTGAAACAACCTGATAACAAATTTTATTTTATTTTATTTTTCAATAAAAAGGAATGCTATAGTTTCTTAACTGGCTCCCACACTCGAGGGAGCCAGAAGATGGCATTTGCTCTTTAAATATATTTCTCTTGTCTGATTTGAGACACAAAGCCACCAAGCTTCTTACAGCGGAAGTAGGCACCACACTGTAGATCACGAGGCCCTCAGGGAAGCCTCTGAGAGTAATTCTGTGAAGAACGGTGGTGGGCCCAGCACCTAGAAGACAGCATGGTGGTTGTGCACAGAAATCCCTTCAGCAGACTCAGTGAAAGGATGAGAGCTCTTTAAGTTCATGCACATTTTATTGAGTAGTAATATAAAATGCTTTTTTTTTCATTGTTACAAGTGCATGCTTTGATTGCCAACATTTCAGAAGTCAAATTACAAAGGCAAGGCTTTAGGCTGTAGTGAATTACTTGGGCACTTATACAATTGTTAAAAAATATGAATGGACTTTTGTTGTTGTTTTCAGAATGAACCAGTTGTAACCCGTAACTGATATACAAAGGGAAAAAAGTGAAAAAAGTACATAGTGTGTGGCACATGACAGAACAGAACAAAATAACTAAACCGTTATGACATTAACAGTTACCATGCATTTAGAGTTTCACATGTAACTACAAACTTATTTAAATTTCACAAGGTTGCTAAACATGCTAACCGTCTATATGTGCACTGACAAGCTTATGTTAAAAACTTTTAAGAATACTCTCCCCTTTAGATTTTTTTCAAAGCTTTTTTGATTACAAAATTTCAAAGGCATTAAGCATTTTAGAGAATATAAAGTACGCCAGTATACATACATTTCCAGTATATGTCAGACCACTAAGCGCATTACAGTCCCATACAGGCCGATACAGCCATTTTTTTTTCTTAAAAAACATGCATAGGCAGATTTTTTTTTACAGAATATAGATGCTTTATCACTGTACTTAATATGGTGTCTTGTTCACTATACTTAAAAATGCACCACTCATAAATATTTAATTCAGCAAGCCACAACCAAGACTTGATTTATCAACAAAAATCCCTAAATATAAACAGCAAAAAAAGATGGATGTAATTATTCCAGTTTTTTTAAACTTAAAGAAAAGAAACAAAAGATATTCATTGCTAAATTAATGTGTTATATTGAAGAAGGGCATTCAAGCACACTAAAGAAACCTGAGGTAAGCATAATCTGTACAAAATTAAACTGTCCTTTTTGGCATTTTAATAAATTTGCAACATTCTTTTTTTTTTCTTTTTCTGTTTTTTTTTTAAGACTGCCTAATTCATTTTATAGCCATTGTCTGACAAGAGTAGCAAAACATTATCAATAAATAGTCCTTATTTAGTTTATACATCATTTTGTTAAAAATGTTTGATGTCATCCATTTTTAGTGCTGCAACTGTAAACGTACAATAGAGTAAGAAATTAGACAAAGTTTTCGTGTCCAGTAACATAATAAAAGACCTATCTTTAACCTATCTAGAAGTCCCCAATGCAGTAGGAAAACCTGTTCACTTCCTAACATTGCAGTATATACTAGCATTAGCTTTCTTTTTATTTTTTTTTCCTATAAGCATTTTTAAAAGGCATTACCTAAAAGAGGTGTTTAATCACCATCCCCACCAAAATATAATTTATTATATCTCTCCCTCTTTTTTAATGATAGTGTAAACTGAATCCAATTCCTTGCCCCTACAGCAAATAAGCTACCTTCAGAGGCAAGAACATCCAACTGCTGATATGCAGCAATCCCCACCATGCCCTGCAGCTCCAAAAAAAAAAAAAATAAAAATAACAACAAAAAAACCATAAAACACAAAGAAAGAAAAAAGAAAAAAGAAAAAAAAAAAGGAAAAGAGAAAAAAAAGAAACAAACAAAAGAGTGAACAGGAAGTGGTCACTGAATATTGCTGCTATTACTGCCATTGCTGTCCGTGCCGTTAGTCTCTGAGGCGAGGGCCTTGTTGATGGAGTTAAGGTTGGCGTCAGAGGGCATGGCATCTCTGCGAGGTGGCATCCTCTCATTAATTCGGTCTAAGCCCTTGGCCTCCTCGAAGCTAGTGATCTTATGTTGTGGTGAAAATCCTTTGATAGCTAAACAGAAAACCATTAAAAAAAGAAAAACCAGGTTAGCCAGAGGAAGGCAAAAGGCGCAGCGGTTGCATCAGGTGATGTTAGAGATTTCGCAGTGAGAGAGGGAATCCTTTAGTAGAGAACAAGTGACGGGACCTGAACACAACACAACAGACGCCTTACCATACCTGAAGGTAACCAAAAGGTTTGAAAACAGCCAATGTCTCTTGCCAACCAAAATGTCCTCTTCAAGTTAGTAAGATGAAAACACTTCTCTTGTCTTCAATAAAGTTTAGATCAACGAAATCCAAAGTGGGTATGCAAGGAGGAATGATGCTACCAGGGACAGGCCTCTAGACCCAGCACAGCACCACCTGGCCACACCATTAGCTGAATTCCTGCATCCAACGCCCTGGTTCAGGCAGACTGGAACATAGCCCTATATTTGTTATTCCACTCAGCTAGTAATAGCAACATCACTAGAATCACTGAGGCTGGTATAAAGAAGATAAAAGGAATTGGGGCATTTTCACGCCAGCTCAGAATCCCAGTCAGGCTTTTTCAGAAAAAAACTCAATGATGGCATGAAAAAATTAAATTACAAACTCCCGCTTCTGCAGTCAACTTTAGAAGCATGTGGAGTTGGTGACACCATATGAAGAACCCAGAAGAATCAAGATCAGATTACTAAGTAGAAAACTTGTCCGCCCTTCAGCAGTGAACAGGCCAAACTGATGTTCATCTGGTATCCATTCCTGCCTAAATTAAAGGAAAACTCTTTCTCAGTAGGTCAATGCAGACAGAGTGATAGTTCAAGAATAACACAGGGAAAATGTCTTTCACCACTTTTAGCAAGAATGAATAGGACTGGTTTGGGCCCTATTCAATGAAAACATGAAATTCTCAAAGGGGGAACACTGACATTTGATTTTTTCCCCCAGTAACCTTTAGTGTGCTCCAAAAATAGGTAAGGTGTTTATGCAAGAAACTTAATGATTTCTCCAGTGGGTGCACCAATCAGTGCGCTGAAAATAAAGTATGTAAATGGGGAACCAATGACATCAGTTTGCTTTACTTCCCTGTGAAGTGCAAGCCAGATACTGAAGGGCCAATCACCAATGCTGAATTGGGCTACAACTCCATGGCTGATTAAGGACAATTTCATGGAACCTTTATCTCCCCCCGCCCCCAGCCCCCACTGCCATATTTGGGAAAAAAAGGAAAGTAGTTTCAAGCTGAACCGTTGCCAGCCACTCCTACACAAATGTGCAGTGCCTTTGATTAGTATAGATGAGATTCTTAAAAGATATACACAGTTGCTTCTAAACTCATTAAACGATGAGAAATAGTTTGTTCCCCTTCTGCATTTTAAAGGTTAGCATCATGGTGATTAGTCAACTGTGAGAGGAAGAAGATGGGGAAATGGAGAAAGACCAAGGCCCAAAGCAAAGCTTCTTAATTCTTCTCTAATTTAGTAATACATTATAAAATAATAGAGCTGTCTAATGAGCACCCACCCTGAAAACTAACTCGATTATCTGGAGGGACAAAACAATTGCACAAAGTGGTAGTGTTCTTTTTCTAAACTACGGCAAATATGATTTCATCATAGTTAGTAAATATAAAAAGTTCATCATAATTTAGAAAATCATTTTATTAATTTCAATGATAAAAGTGGAATCTCTAGGTTTTAAAAGCCAATAAGGTGGGAGTGTAGAAATTCAAAATCTAGTTAGAACAATGAATATGTTCAGAATGGGGCTCCATTTCTAACCTTTTTTGTCTAGCCTGGTATGGAAGAATGTGCTCTGCTGTAGTTGCTGGTCAGACAATGGGTATTAGCAATTTACATTGGTAGTATACTTAACACAACACAGAGTCACAGAAACCACAGAAAACAGCCAAACTATTAACAAGAATGCACACTGCAGATTAGAATTTGCCAAGAGGAATAGAAAATTCCCACATAAATAGCAGTTTATTCACTGCTATTTAGGAAGCAGTTGTATTTTCTCTTACAGTGCTATCATTTCCCCCACCGTATCCAAATCGTGGACAAATTAAAGAATCTAAAGTGGCACTTTTTACATCATATCAAAGAACGAGATACACACAATTTTAGGAAAAATAAGAAAGTTATTTTGCAAGAACAAAATACAACTGAAAAATTTTGTTTTAAAGGGGAACTTCAAATTATTCTTTTAAAAATTTCCAAAGGGTACGGTATACAGATATTAAAAACTATATTGAAATGCATTTCTCTCATAACTATACATTTAAAAAGCATTCAATTAAAAAATAATTGCTAAAGGGCCAAATCTCTCGTCCTTGAGAAGTACCAGGACAGTTGGTGATAGACACGTCTTGATTTCTCCTGCAACTAGCACAGTGCCTGGAGCAAAGCAGACACTCTGTTAACGTTAATCCATTGAGTGGTTACTCCACCGTCACTGTTTTTATTACCTGTGGCCACTTGCACAGCCACTTTGCTGAAGCTAACTGTACTACAAATACCAGTAGGTTCAAATTTGATAAGAGTAGCAGAACCGTTCATCATGCACAGCTGTCTCAGGCTGGAATGTTTTTTAGAGACATAAATTAATGTTTAACTACAACAAAGCACCATTCCAATAAACATTTTTTTCTTGCTAGAAACTTCGGAAGACTAGAATTCATAAAGTTATTTTTATTCTCTCCTTTTCAATGCCGACTGAAGTGATTTAAGGGAGGGACATGGTTCAGCTCAAAGAATATTGTTTTATGCGTCATTTGTCAAAACAGCTGCCATAACCCCCACCCCACATCTTTCAAGATATATAATCCTTTTGTTTTCTGTGATTATCCTAGGTTCATTGTATACAAAGTCAAACATAGCTTTAAGGGAAAAAAACAAACAAACAAACCATAAAAGGACATTTTCCCCTTTAAAGCAAGAACATTTTGGTTAATACTGAGCCACAACTGTTAGCCCAACACCCACACACTCTGTACAAGCTACAGCAAAAAAAAAAATAAATAAATAAAAAAAGAAAGAAAGAAAAAAATGAATACACCCAGCAGAGCCCTTATCTGTTGCAGGTACAACAGAAAGGGGACTGGCCAATTTACCTTCATCAGCCTCAATAGCCTCAACAGTAGCTGAAGAGAAGAAAGGGAGTGCAAAATGAATGAGAAAAATGAGCAGAGGATTTTTAATTCTAAGAACAAATCAGTGATGATCAAGGGAACTAAGAGAATTCATGTTCCTGTTAAGTGCTGGATTCTGGCACAGACAACAAAACAGAAATGCTAAAAAGAAATAAAGAAAAAAAAAGAAAGAAAAAGAAGAAAACAATAAAATGATAAGTTTAACTTATGAGATGGACATACCTCTCTTTGTGAACTATTTTGGTTTTTGCTCATTAAATAAATGACAAAATGATTAACCCCTTAGAAAAATAGGAAAGTTTTCTTTTACTTAGATTGAATCAATAAGAGACCAAGTCACACAAATTTCAAGAAAACCACTGCTCTGCATGGTGATATGTAGTTTTAAAATGCCAGACTAAATGGCAGAACTTGAATTGTGCCATGTCAGTGGAGTAATTCATACTATTTCATATTAAATAGCCTAGTGCAATGGAAAAGCAAAAGGGTGTAACCTCAGAGGAAGAATAAAATTAATGTATCTGAGTTGATAATGCCCGTGATTCTTTAAAGACAAATACCAGGCATTATTAGAGTGGTGAAGGAGAAAGAGAAAAGGAAGAGAATCATATAGTCTGGATTTCTTTTGCCAAGTAATCCAATTTAAAATCAGTTTTTCTTATTGGAATATCACTTTGAGAACAAAATTCTTGAAATGTTACAATCAGGTGGTAACATGCCAATAGCAGCAGTAATTCTATCAGCACTTTAAAGAAAAGGTTGCTTAAAATACAGAAAGATCAGTACACTTCTAAGGCAAAACTTTAAAAGCCTATTGCTTTCTCAGCAACTTTTATAATAAGTTCAGGGTTTATTTACACTGCACAGGTGTATGAGTCTTTCTATGCCATCAAGGTAGTTGGTATTTCCCTAAGTGCTAACATGCAAAACTTCTCTGTAATTCCAAATTGTTTCCTATCAAAATTCTACCCCTTGACTTTAATTTGCATATTTCTTATAATTTAAGGTTTTAAATCTAGGGCAACTGCCAAACGTGCACTACAATTTACTTACACTGCATGCTAAATTCCTTCTAATAAGAAAGGAGGATGATTACCACCATGGAGAATAGTAAAGCTTGAAGTAGTTTCTCCTTTTGACAAACTGAAGGGCATCAGATAATGGAATTTGAAGTTGCATTAATAACATGGTTTAAAATATATTCTGAGTTTTCAAATTCTCAGGACTAACGAGGTTCCAACCCTTTTTTCTGTTATGTGCATGTGGGTTTATGTGTGAGTGAATCCAACACAAAATAACAGAAACAGTGGATTTAAAATAAAGTAACAGAAAGGAAGAGAATAATCTAAGTTAAAATACAAGTAAAAATCTGGAAACAAAACTAAGAATTGTAATAACTTAAATAACTTAGGTTTAAAAGTAAAGCAAAATATGTGGAACCATACCAGCACCGTAATAGAAATATGTACTGCCCATTATTAAATGTATCCTTCTAAAACAAATGTAGCCATAGTTTCTGATAATACACTTAGAGTACCTTAAAATGTGCTCATCAAAAACTATGCAGAGTTCAGTCAATTAGGTAGTTGTGCACTTTATGAGTATAAAGGATCCATTTATGCTAATGTTTTGAGAGCATGTTCACTTTGGTGGGAAGAACTTTGTATTTTGTAAAAAAGGTTATTAAAATAAATGTTAGCTATAAAGGGGGAATTTACTTCAGTTTCATATATTTTCCTACTTTCATTTAGAAAATGTTCTTTCTGTGGAAATGAAAAAATATTGATTTTAGAATAAATTCATATGAATATAAAGAAAATTAGAGTGATGCTGCTAGGATGTGATCGCTTAGCAGCATTTTCATTAAGTTGAACACTATGTAAAAGAGGTATGTCTAAATAATGTAATTGTAAGAACATCTATCTGTATCTTCTAGATTGAGAGATAGGGATAGAAAAAAAAGATTCAAGGAAAGATAGAAAAATAAGCAAGAGGCTAAGATTACTTTGAAAATGTTACAGTGTATTTTTGTTTTCATTTTTTTTCTGTTAAAGTCTAATCTAACAACAAAATTTCCATAAAGCATTGTTAAAATTAGACTCTAATTAATGATAATATTAGATAACAAAAGTAATAAAAGTAAGAGAGTGTATTGTACCATGCTAATATTGTAGCCACTAGCTACATGTGGCTATTTAGATCAAATTAATGAAAATTAGAAAAAAATAAAACACTCAGTTTCTCAGTTGTACTAGCTATATTTCAAGTGTCCAATAGGCCACATCTTGCCAGTTGTTTCTGTACAGATACAGAAATTTCCATCATCACAAAAAGTCCTATTGAACAACACTTGTCCAAGAAAGCTAAAGATTTTAATACAAAATCTCTATTTTAAAAGAAATGTTTTCATTTCCAAAAATAAAATGTGGTCCTACTCAGCTATGTTTTGGGTGTATAAATCAGAAAAAAGACATATATGACTCCCACTTTCTATTCAAGCAGATAATAAAATCACTCTTTTCATATTCTTCCCTTCATTTTCCACTGAAATCTAGACTGAGGGATATGTGTGTGCATGTGCATGTGCATTTTGTCCATCAAATAGATAACCAGAACATTTAGTAAAAATATAATTAAAAATCTGTTTTAGCAACTAACTGACTCAAAGTGGTCAAACCTACTGTGTGTGTAAGCAACCTAAATGAGCTGTCTTACAGAGAAGGTGGAATTGTGATTAACATGTAAATAAAAAGTGAAGGGTTGGGTAGAGACTCCATTCCCGTGAATGAAGGAACTATTGTGTTGGTCAAGTTGATATGGGGTCAGTCCTTTGAGCCTAGAAGAACTTCAGACTAAAACCGATCTTAAATGAATGAATAACTCAGGACTCTAATGACATAGCTGACTGAGATGCTCCAGACACACAGTTATACCAATGGGCCCACTTACCGCTTTGCAGTGTTTGCTTCCCTCCAGAAAGCACTCCGCTGGGAAGCATGCCCGTGGGGGTCAGGCCTTTCAGTGTCAGCACGCTCTCACTCTCTTCTCTGGAAAGGCACAATGTTGGGAAGGGGGAAGGGCATTACATTTTACTTGAAGAAAAAAAAAATACTTGAAAGAAAAAATTCATATAACAACTCACAATTACATCTATCTTGGCACTGTGGATTTTTTTTTAACTTAAAACATACTGTATTTTTCTAAGTGCATATAGAAGTAATGTTATGTAAATGACATGACTAAGGTAAAATTTACAATTATGCTCCTCTGAATATTGAAGCAACAGAAAATAGTTCTGATTTAGTAAGCAGGCATTACAACACAGTGTTTGCTGGGCATCCTGTAAGGTTTTCAGCCTAGGCTCAGCAAAAACAAATGAAGCTGATTTAATTTGGGAGAGAAAACCAGAGAGTATATCGGAGATTTAAAAAAATCCACCTATGGATTAAGAAACTAGGAGTTACATACAAGGGCTGTTAAGGAATTCTGACATTACATGATAAACATGCAAAATAATGGCAACTAGCCAACAATGCAACTGGTAAAATTTCCCAGCTTTTCTTTTCAGTGGCTTCTTTCTTCCAATGATTTGCTAATATAAGATTATTTTATTAGTCACTGTGACAAATGTTTTACAATCTGTTTTAGGCACATCGTTGTTTTAATTATCTTTATTAATCACAGCATAGCATTAACATAATGCTTAAATATCCATGAAATAGGAATAACCTCATACTTTCCACATAGTAGACACTGTAATCCTATATAACCAAGTTTACAGTTTTTATATATCCAATGTTTATAATATGTGCAACTACTTACTCCACATTTTTATGATGTCTAACATGACTCAAACATAATTCTTAAACTTCCCCCAAACCTGCTCCTTCCAAAATCTTTCAACTCCATCTTTTAGTTATGCTTAAAGACTCACTCTTTAACTGCTTTTATCCTCTCATGTCACATCTATTCAGTCAGCAAATCTGAGGGCTCCACCCTCAAAATAGTTTCAGTATTTTACCACTTCTCACAATACTACTCCCTCATCTCTTTTTTTAAAAAACAGCTTCATTAAAATATAATTAACATACCATACAGTTTGCTCATTTTAAATGTGCGATTCAACCAATGGTTTTAGTATACTGACACAGTTGTGAAACCATTACCGTAGTCAATTTTAGAACATTTTCATCACCACCTCCCCCAAAATTCTTTGTCCATTAGAGGTCACGCCTCATTTTTTTCAGTCCTGTAAAACTACTAAGCAATTTTCTGTAGCTTTGTTTCCTCTGGATTTCATATAAATGAAATCACACATGTGGCCTTTTGTGACTGACTTCTTTTGCTAACCACCAGCATCTCTTCCCTGATTGTTCTAGCAGTCTCAGACTAGTCTTTCTGCTCTATCCTTATCAAGCTCTTACCCTTCCATCCCCATAACACACCCACCCTCCAATTGCCCCCCACTCCCTGCCATAACTTTTCTTAGTGTAGCAGCCACACTGAGCCTTTTAATATGTAGGCAGATCCTGTCACTCTTCTATTCAAAACTCTCCAGTGGCTTCTTCTCTCATTAAAAGTGAAAGGGGAAATCTTTAGGTTTGACCTGAGCCTTCAAAACTAGCCCCCAACCCACACTCCTCCATCCTCATCCATCCCTTGGATTGTGTTTCCTACTAGTGTCTACTTTCCTTAGCACTCCTCAAATATACCCAGCACCTCCTCACCTCAGAGCTCTACACTTGTTTTCTCACTCTTCCTCTGACATCTGCAAGTTTCACTCACTCCCTGCCTTCGGCTCTACTCATGCATCCTTTTCTATCATGAGGATGTCATCCTTGAGAATGCTATTTAAAATAACATGCACCTTCTGTACTCAGTGTCCCCTTGCGTATTTTATTTTTTATCTAAACTACTTATCACTCCTGAAAAACTACAGAGTTTGTTTCCTTGTTTTTCCAGGGTCCATTGCCCAATGCACCCTGGCCAGAGAAGCTTCATATTCTTTCTGATACCAATAAGTCATCTTGTTATCCAAATCTATACACTATCATTAATATACAATATCTAAACTTGGATAACAGCTGACATTCATCTCATGAATGCCATTCCTTGACTCTTCATTTCCTATGTACAAAATATTAAATGCTTTACCATGGCACTCAAGGCCATCAAGGATTTGGACTTAAACACATTTTCAGCCTTATTTTTTTACTAGATTCCTCATGCACCTTCATGCCTCACTATCCAGCTCTTTTAAATACTTGGAATTCATTGACTACATAGTTCACTTTCAAATCAGACTCTCATTAGCGATGCTTACTAAGTTTGGACAAGCTACTTAGCCTCTCTCAGTTTCAATTTTCTCACTGAGGTCAACCTGACCTTGCAAGATTGCTGTGTGGATTCCTGTCAAATACATACGGCATGGGGCATGGCTCCTGGCATTAACCAGCATCCCATATAATGTTGCTCTTAGAACTTGTGTTCTTGATGATATCTCAGCTTCCAGGAATGCCTTCACCACCATTCTCTCTTCAGCCTATCCTTCGTACACTATCCAATGCCAACCTCTCCATGAACATTCCTTTCAGAAATACAAGGGCTCCTTGCTGTGCTCTTCCACAGCAGAGCATCTCTTCTTGTATTTAGCACACATTTTGTTTTTCTCATATTATTAGTTTATGGTCTGCATGTCTGGCATTCCACTTTGGACCCCTTTTGCCTAACTCAGTATATGGTACACACTTAATGCTCAATCTTTACTTAATAAGCTTAACTTACTTTTCTCTAGATATGACCCCTCCTCTGTTCTGCAAATTTACTGAGATGTTTTTATTATAGAAAGGCAACAAAATATATACTGTTTTTATTTTTGATCAATATGCACAATATTAGTCAAGTCAGTAATCATCACTGGGTTCAAATAGACTGTTTCCCAGTTGGGAATAATTACATCTTATGTACTGGACAGACTTTCCAATTTTAAGAGCTACCTACGACTTGGAACATTGCTCCTACCACCTTTATGTGGTTTGAAGACTAACATAGAAACTAATTTTTTTTAATTTAAAAAGACTTCTCTTTTTCCCCTAAGTTTACTGTAACATGGAAATTATGGAGCTGTTTTTACTTCTCCTTGTAGAGATTTCAGGTAGAAAAAGAAATAAGAGCATTTATCGGTAAATCTGAGGCATAATAAATAGGAAGTGTTTATACCTAGGTATCAGCTGAGCTTTTAATCTTTCTATAGTTCTCTTCCCCATAGTAAATGTAGCCACACAGGCCTCCTCGCTGGTCCTCGAACCTGCTGATTTCATTTCTATCTAAGAGTCTTGCATTTGCTCTTTCTGGGCCTTGAGCACTCTTACCCCATCTCTCCACAAGGGTCATCCCCACGTTTGCTCAAATGCCATTACTCAGAACGTTCTTTGTTGACCACATACTTAAATATGTGCCTCATCTCCCACTTGCTATGCCTTTATATTTTATTATTTTCTTCATGGTGCAGAATCAATGCTTTAAGTATTATCATATTTATTACTGAATGAAGGAATGAGTCTGAAAAGTTCCATCAGGAACGTAAAACATTAGAGCAAAGGCAGCCTCATTCATCAGGCTATAGGAAGCATCAATGCTCTATTTTCAATTTTAACATGATTTATCAAGGTTTGACTGGCGTCTTCGAGAAAAGACAATACTTTTCATCTTTCTCATGGTTCCTTGGTTTCTTGCTTCAGGCATCAAGTCATTTAGTGACTTTTTTTGTGACTACCAAGAGTAGGAATGAAACAGCAAGAGAAATTAAAAAAAACCCAGTGTAGCTACTCTATGAGAAAGAATTGAAGAAAAAATTTGGTAAAACTTAGGTTATGAAATTATACAATATGTAGATGGACTATTTCCCAAGATTTCCCTATTTACCCTTTTAAATGTGTGACTGTAAATTAACTATTCACTCTTCACATATAAACATGCCATATTTTAAACTAATTTTTGTGAGAAATACAATTTCTTTGTATTATCCAAGATTAGATAATTGCATTAAAAAAATATAGTTAATCCTAAGAATTTTCAAGAAAATTCTTGTTTTCTGAATCCAGGCTTAATAACAACACAATTCGTGGTCTATTTAAAAAATAACTATTACATAGAAATTGACACGTTGAACAGCTACTTTTTTCTCTCAATTGTTTTTTACAACAATATGGATTCACATGAACAGGCTTTATAGTTGATGTTCATTTCCTAGAAATCTAGTGAAATACACGTAATAAATTAACCTTTTACTACAGAGTCAGAATGTTAAAAAAATTATAATAGTTCTCCTATTTCACCACATGGCCAACCTATTGAGAAATAAATGTTTTAAAGTTTGGTGGCAAATAGAGGGATAAAATGTGAAACAGTCTATGGAAATTGGTGTATTTCATTCAATTTGACTAAAACAACGAGGAATTGACAATTCCATTTAAAAGAAAAAACATTACAGCAAAGCAAATGTCATCTAACAAAACATTAAATCACCAGATTAAAGTATTAACATGTTCATTAAGTGACACATAATCAAATGCAAAACGGAAATAAAGAAACAGTGACCCCACCTGAGAACCGAGAACACCCTGGCCATTTTGCCTATTGCTCGGATCTTGTTCCTTATCACCTCCTTCCGGGCGGCAGCTGTGGCTCCTGTATTTTAAAACAGAGAATTGACTAGTTAGTGACTTTTTATGTAGCTGTAATTATTTCACAAATTTTCCCATGTAATAGACTATAGTAGGCAAAACCAGTGTGTTTTTTCCCCTCCCTCTAAGAGGATTTATTTATGAATCAACTTAAAAACTTTTGCATCTGGCCATTAAACCTTGGATGTGATTCTTGAGAGGTCCCTGAAATGCCAGAGCAACTTTTCAGATTTCGGAGGGGAGGTGGGTAAAGAGCTAACTGAAAAATCACTGGGCAGATAGAGCAGGATCCTACCCTTCCCTTCTAGCTGAATTCCCTTCTCTTCTGTTTCTGTAAAGAGAGCGTGCATTGGCAGGAAAAATAAAGTGAGTCACCAGGATCCTCTACTCATTTCCCGTCTCCATGCTGGGAAGACTACTATAGGAAACTGCTTTTTCAAAACTCTCCTTCCAAGTGATCAAACTAGGGAGTCTCAGCACGCTATGCTCCCTGGAACATCGTGCATGCTATTTTATGGCCATAAAACATTCGTTTAACACCTGAAACTTTTATATCTTTCGGTTGGTTCATAAGTTATAGGGGAAAAAGTAAAAAACTACTGAATTTGATTTAGTGAGAAAAGGGGTACATGGTTTGTATTTTAGTACTTATATATAAGTACTGTCTGAGTTAGGTTTACTATTTATTACATTTATTATATTTTCCAAATTAAAAAAAAATCAATCTACATAGATTACTGTTACTATAAAATACTATTTTTTATCATTGTTTTCAGAATTATATTCTATGATCTTTATTTAATCGATCCATTTTATTTTTTTTTAAATTTCCAAGGCATGTTGGAAAGCTACAAATCACAGAAACATACTTCTCTGAAAATTTTTAAAATCCTAGGTAAGAAGGATAAATTGTCCTTTTTATACATCATTTGGGATGTTGTAGAAAGTGTTAACATAAACACATTGTCTTTCTAATTTTGCTGACTAATAGAAATACAACAATATATTATTTTTAGGTAATATTCCTAATTAGGAAATGTTCCTAATCTGAATGGTTTGTCACACAATTTGTTTTAAGACTGTAGTCTACAGATGGCAAATGATATAAATTTGGTCTTTAAGTCCATGATAAGAATAGCTTTCTGATGTTTTTGGAAGGAAAGAGGGCTTTTAAGAATGTGACCTGGAATCTTTTTCATTGTTTGACAAGGGTCAATCAACTACCATTCTAACATTTCTATAAGAAAGAAAACTCACACCAACACTCTCACACAATTTTGAAATGACTGAAGGAAAGGTCTCTGCTTTTCTCTCCACCTTGAGGAAGTCAAAACATAATGGTCCGCTTTCTTCTCTTGAGTGGTTTAATTTGCCAGAGGCTATAATGATGCACACCCATCTTGCGTGCCCACAGTTGTTCCACGGAAGATGTGTACCAGTGCGCTGGCTTTCTCTCACCTTCTCTCTGACCTTGAAGGCCCTCAAATAGCCCATATATTTTGCCCATTTCTTTCTCTCTTGTGGCAATCACACCATGGCAGTATCTCGCAACATATCTGATTGGCAGGACTTATTATTATTGCTAGCTATTCTGCCTGCAAATGAGTAGAGTAAGTTTAAATCCATATGGGTGAAAGCCACTCTCTCATCTAGTCTCTATGATGATAAAGTGGAACCATGGATTCTCATTCACTATTGGTAACTAGAATTATACTCTATCAATTGGAACATTAGAGCAGAAAATAGAGTGGGTCTAGGATTCCTGCCTCAAACATTATTCTGAGTTTTCAGAAATGTTTACTATCTATGTTTTATATTAAAATTTTTCATACAATAAATCCTGTCTTGGAGAGCATCTAAAAGTCTGATATTTCTGTGCTTGGATTTTACATAATTTATGATCCAGAGACTACTAAAAGACATTTGTTAAGAAATAAAAAAAAAAATGAAAATTAGTCTCCTTGTATTTTTCGTATATATAATTTTTTTTCAGTTATTCAGTTAAATTTGCTTTTAGTCTAACATTGTGTTATTACTACTCTATGTTTAATATTCCTCAGTCTGATTGACCCATCCACTCATAGGTCATGATGTGCTAAGTGAGAGAAAAGAGTCTGACCTTCTAAAGCAAACAGTATGGGTAGATCATAAAATCCATTCCACAGTCACAAGAATGGAAAGTGTGCGAGAGCTCCAAAAATTGTGACTATATTTAGAAGTGCAACAGGAAAAGCAACAAGAAGGGGCAGTTAAATGTCTAGCAATAAACTACATATTTAAGAAAAATGAGAAAGGAAAAATATAAAATAAAATAAAAAATATATAAATAAGATAATTTTCCAGAAATTTTTCAATAAAGGACTTGTAAAAACCATAACTAGAACAAAGAAAAGCAAGACACTAAGTTGGAAGGGGAGAAAAATAAATTATGTAGAACTGTTCTTCTGAGCTCTGTATTAGCTGATGTTCATGAAAATGCTAAATATATGTTAAATTTTAAAAATAAAATAAATATTCTGACAGTCAGAGCCAGTTTATCATTCCTTATTTTTTTTTAGACCAAATGACTTACTGGAAAGCATGTAACAGATATTCTGCTTTGTGAATTCATAGTTGTGCTCCCAACAGTGGTGATTCACTATATATTACAGTGCCATTTTTAATGAAGAACTGTTGTGTCTTAAAATTTCTCTATAACCCAGGTAAATAAGAGGTTTTACTACTCCTTGTAAAATTAGAATAGATTTACTCAAAAAGTCAAATAACCTAATCATAAACAGTAAGGAAAGACAGTAAAAACCAATGTCTCAAAGTTTTATCCTGGGGTTATCTTCGATATTTTCCAAATAATAAGAATAAAATTAAACAAATACTACACATTTGTAATCTCACAAAATTTTAAATATTCAAATAAAATATCTGAAATTTAATATATAATTGAACTTAAAGGAGCTGAACAGCAGCAGGACAGATTTAAGTTCAGAAAGTTCAGATGTACAAGTCCTTGTATATTTCCTATTGCTACTCTTGGTTTGGTATTTTCCAAAGGTTATTAAAACTTTTTTTGAATTCTTATGTTCCATTGCAAGTCCTCGCAATCCATAATTCAACAGAAAGATCAAGTAAAAAATGCATATTTTTCACACAGTTACTAGGTGCAACACGCAAATATAATGTCATATTTGACACCCTTGGTACTTGCTCTGTTTAAGTTGTGGAAATGTACCACAGTAGCGCCAACTAAAAATCAGTATATTAAGTAATGAAGGCACATAATATACTTTTTACATGAAAACTGCGGTAACTATTTTTCAATGAAAAATTTTAACTTGAATATCCAATACTTTCTGAAAAGCAACATTTTATATGTTTTAAAAACTAATAATTTTAAGTAACATTTTGTTTTGTGTTTCCATTCAAATAATTATGCTTCCTTTTTTGGGCCTCTCTCACTCTTCAACTTTTAGGCTCTAAACTTCTTTTATGTTTGGGATATTATAGTAATATTTCCAGAATCTAGGCAACTCTGCACACTCAATTTTCCTTAAAGGGGAGGAGGCTAATGTACAACCCACCAGAATCTTTAAAGATTTGTTTTTAACATGTGCCCTCCCTGACCTTAACTTAGCACCTTGGTGACTTCTCATGCAGCTATATAGGTATTTATGCCGAACAGCCTGATGAGTGAGAGTTGCATCCCCACAGGGTGGTTTCAGCCTCTGAAGGGAACTGGAAAACTGTATCAGCACCACAGAGATGAGGGGCGTAGAGAGATTCTTACCACGTGGGCTATCTGCCACACATTAGAGATTGAGGGTTCTGTGATCTGGCTCATAGTTCCCATCCTTTGAGCTGCACTATACATTTTATTTACTTTATTTTTAAAATTTATTATTATTTATGCCTACAGCACCTGGTCTTCCTAGGCAGTCTCCCATACAAGTACTAACCAGGTCCAACCCTGTTTAGCTTCTGAGATCAGACATCGGGCTTGTTCAGGATGGCATGGCCATAGACCACGGACCATGGCTCCACCGGGGAGTGAGCCCAGGACCATCTACATGTAAAGCTGATGCATTAGCTGCCACACTATGACCATGTCCTAAATTCCTCAGTTTTAATTGAATTAGGGGTGTTTAGAAAAGTTAATATATATAAAATTTATTTCCCAAATCAGTCATTCAAGTGTTCTTGTGGATCCTATCCTATACAGCCTGCCATGAACTAACTGCTACCAACAGAAATACAAATAAAGTATGATCCCTGCTTTAGGAGATCATGTGAATAACCCTAACGGACTGTGACAAACGTCAGAGAGAAAGCAGGAGCATCTGTCAGCTGGTGAGGGTATACTGAGCAAGCACATCTCTTCTTAACTGTGTTCAGTAGTAACTTCATGTTGGTAGCCTGAAATCAGCTACAGGGAAAGAGAATTCATAGCATGGAAATCTGCAAATGCTACCAATGTTGGCTTTTTCCTTGTAAACAGGTTGTTAAACATTTACCAGTGCACCACTGGAAGGAGGAGCTAATTGCCTGAAGGCATGAGAAAAAAAAAGTTCATCAAAACGATAGCCGAAGGACCTTGAAAATGAGTCAGAAAGCAGGGAGAATGGTTTTCTCATAGAAGGAAGAGAATTCTCAAGCACGTGGAGGCAACAATGATCCAGTTATGAGGATGGGTGAGAAGTCTGGTGAAGTAGTGTTTGGACACACTGGGGAGAGGGAGGGTAGGGTGAGAAGAGGAGCAGGAGATGCTTGGGGCTAAACTGCAAAGGCTTTAGCATAATAGCATACAACAGAAAAGAGTTTAGACGTAAGCAAACACACTAGAGATACAGGGAACTTACTTTGTCACCTCCAAAAAGAAAAAAAACAACTTAAAATGATCGACAGGTAGAGAGATGGATATGTGACAAAGCAAATATAGTCAAATGTTAATTGCAGAAAGTGATGGGTATTAACTATGCAATTCTTTCAACATCCCTATATGTTTGAAACGTTCCATAGTGAAACATCAAAAAATAAAACTATACTTGAGAGAGCTTGGTTTTGAAGGAAGAGATAGCAGCTTTGGGAAGAGAGGTCTCTCTGTCCCTCTCATGATTTGTGTTATAAGGGGGTTGCATGGCCTTGTTGAAGGCGGTGATGAAGAAAAGTTCTTCATTACATTCACTCCAAACCTCCTGTAATCAGCCCCAGGAGAAAACTGGACTGTTGAAATTTTGTCTTATAACCCCAATCTAACAGATTCTAATTGATTTCAATACCTTTCTACAACTATAAGAAATGAAGACCAGTTACACAAAAATTTCACACTCGAAATATAAGAGGAACGTTTTCCGATTACTTGAATGTTGTTATAGAGTTGTTTTCCTATTTAATGGAAAAAGTACCAGAAGTTTTCTACTTCATTATTATACTGGCCTCAAATGTTTTGCTATTATTTAGGCTTCTTTCTTTAAGGTGTTTAACTAACACAAGTATATCCATAGCGCATATTTTTAAGTAAAACAAACAAAAAAGTGTGCATATACACTAACATTTCACACGTTTTCAAAGGCAAGTTATATTTTCAAAACTGTATTTTGTTAGTAAACTTCAAATTTCTTTTAACTTCTAATTCAAATTCTAATATAGAAAACACACCACTTTTCACATTACAAGTTAACAACGTTCACCTCTGTAGAAAACTTATTCTACTTTAAAGTAAAATTTTATCATGGTTCATTACCATTAAGCAGAGTTTAGATATTGCCTCTAGATTTTATTTTTCATCAAATAGTGCAATTACTGAATTGAATAAAGGCTATTAATGGAACAAAGCATAAAGTACTGAGATAAAAAACATCTTTTGTTGTGTTCTATTAAAGACAAAAATTGGTTTGGTTCAATACAAAATCAGCACCTTTGAAATACAGGGTATAAATGCAAAGGCAGAATATGACATTGGATGCCTCTGGAAACCTTGAATGATGATGAAATTATGAATGCAAAGACTGTCTTATTTGGAATAATGCATGTTCCAATTTGCTCCCATAAAACCATGGGCCAAACCATGTGCTATATATAATCCCTAAACTTTATCTTTTTATCTTTTTTTTCCTTACCTAGTTTAACAATAAAAAAATCTTGAGCTTCTAAATCCCAACAAGTCAGAACTTATTCAAAGACCTACCCAGTTTTGCCCTTGGCTGTGAGTGTGTAAGTGCTTCACTACATTTTCTTAAACCACCAGGCATTTGAGTCCTCGATTTAGTAAGCAATTGTGTTCACTGTAATAGAGCGGCTTTAAAACTAACCTTTACAGTTTTTATTCATGTAGCTACAGAAGGATATCCTCTAAAGAATATTATCCACCACCTTTGAATTTGAATAGTTGTAAAGAATATAATACTGTAAACATTCTCATTTTAAAATGAAATGGCTAGAATGCTTTTATTTTTTACCAATGGCATACAAATTACAAGAGCAATTTCATCCCACTATAATCCATTTAAAGAAAAAGTTCCATGAATAATACATTCATTAAAATTAAAAAAATTTTTTATTAGTCTGCTTTTTAAAAAAATTTCCTGATTTTATGCTAGTAAATTATATATTTTTACTTTAAAATATTTTTTCACCACATTGTATTTTGCTGTGAAAGATGTTTAGAAATTTATATTTATATATATTTTTAAATTTCTTGAGACAATAAGACACTAAGTGTTCAAAACCCCTTTATAATCAAGATCACAATTACTAGTAGTATATAATTAAGCTAGATAGAAAAAATATATGATAAATGCTTATAAATATTTTAAAATCATAGAAATAAAATTTTATTGGAATGCATCCTTTAATGATAAGGATGGGAGTGAGGTTACACTGTCTTAAAGAGACTTCCTAGACTCACAAAGTATTCCCAGCATCTCTCTGTTTAGTAATAGAGTACTCAATATCTCAAAGCTATGTTCATAGTAATTACGTCTATGGAGACCCATGCCTTCTGTTGAAATGGAAGGAGGGTAACTGAGAAAGAAGAGGTGGGAAAGGAAAAGCTGCAATGAGGCCTGTGGCCTCCAGATCAGGTGAGTTCCCAGGTGATCACTTTTAGGAAAGAGGACGCTTGGAAGCTGAGGATGCAAAATGGAGTCCCTTAAGACTTCTCTTGAAATGTCTTTGTGTAATCCCAGTAGTAAAAATTTTCTGCCACTCTATCAAGAATTAGATTACTCAGTTTCTAGAGCTAATAGTTGTTGGAAGATCTCCTTGACTAGTCATAACATGCACATCTTGCATTGGTCATCCACTTAGGGTCAGTGCTGATTAACTCTAGCCCCAAAAGGCGGTTAGGTGCCATCTCTTGCAAAATAGCTGTATGGCTGCTTATGCTTATGTAGGTTACTCTATTAGGTACAGGAAAACACCTTCAGGATAACAAAATCTAAAAATCCCTGTAAAATAAATGATTTGAAGATTACAACCTGTTTGAAATATGTTTCTAATTTTCACTACAATTTTACTATATTACATAACTGTGATAAAATTGGGGCATAATGCCTACTTACCCCAAACCACATATTCTGAATTTCTTACATATGTTTTTTAGCTCAATTAAAATCTCAGCATGTAATAGAAACTACTCTTTGGCATAAGACTATTCTGTCTTATATACTATTTTTGAAAGTAACGGAAGATACTAATGTGTATATATATTTAAGTCTCTCTTAAATATATAATGCATTTTAAGGAAGGCCATTATAGCCTAGACTATGTTTTTTCCACTTCTCTTGTCATAAAACATAACTGAATTCTTTGCATAGGCAGTCTCAGAAATGTACAGACTACTCTCACATGTCAAATAACTGTCATTATTTGATTATTTTCCTACTTAAAAATTACTTTTTTTACAAGTTCTAATTGATTTCATGGACTTTTACTCTGTGAGACATTGTGTTTCATATGTTCAGTGACTGTTCGGTAAAGTTGAAGAAACTGGCTGTAAGCATAGTAACAACTTGGATGGAAGCTGATGACTTTAAATAGATATAGAGCTTCCATTGATTTTTCAAGAAATTCTCACATAGTCATCCTGTTACTTACAAAGGACATTTCAGCTGGACTTATAAAATTCTTTAGTATAAAAATAATCATAAAAGCTCTCCCAGAACCCCAAGAAAAACATATCTTATTTTCTTATGGTATCAGTTTTCAGCAAGCTGACATTGCCCACCATAATTCCCTCTGTGAAGAATGCCTCCTTGCATGCCAATTACCTGAACTTGTTGGTAAGAAGCGTTATTTTACTAAAACACAGAGACATACATATCCACAAAATCTTTGCCTTCATTAAAGAGAGCTCTCGCTTCAATGCCTTTCAGATAAAGAATACACTAACGTTGACAGAGGGCATGCTTACTCCCTTTCTTATTATGTAACATGGATTTCCTTCTCAAATAAATTTCATAAATACATTGAATTGAAGGGTATGCTTAGATATGCATTAGCTAATGCTTAGAGTAAGTTGTCCAGTGTCGTCATTGGTTGAAGGAAGGCTCATCAAACGCTATAAATATCAATGATTTTTAAAACACTGTAAAAATATTATATATGTGCATAATATATGTGTCTCAGGGAAGACAGTATAAAGTCTAAAGTATTTTCTGGAGTATTATTTTACCATGAGTATAATATTCTAGCCAATGGTGAACATCATCCCATTATACAACCAATTAGCTGTAACAGGGATATGGCTGGTTTTTAAGATTTAATTTGTTCTGCAAAGTCTGCACTTCCACCCAATGTGAAAATTATGCCAGGTAATAAAGAAACACTAGTGTAAAGTCATGGTAATATAATATGAAAAAAAGAAGTACTTTTTAATGTCTGTGTTACTGTGTCATTTTAATTAGCAACTTAAAAGTTCAATTATTATAATCAAATTTAATAATCCAGACTCGATACTGATTAAAATATGATGGCTAACTAGGCACCTTCTTGTTTTTGATAGTCAAGGTGCCAAAACATCAACAGCCATAAATATGATGGGCATGTACACCCTACCAGCTAGTAAATGCCCATGAACTTTTTAGACGTCTTAGTTTTAGCAATATACTGGGTATAACTTTTCCTTTCAATGGCATAACCATAATGAAAAAAGCAGTTACTGTATATAAAGAGTACAGAGTACAAAGGATACATTTATAGTGACAAAAATAATTTAGTTTCTAAATCACACACTAAAATAAACATTAAGTAATTGAAAAAATCAACAATAAACGGGAAGTTAATTAACAAAAGCCTGAGAATTACAAAGCCTTTTATAAAATATGGAATAATCTTTCTTCTCATAAATGTTTTCCTTTTCCTATCTCTAATTACATTATGCAAACTCAGTTATCATAAAAATATACTCCTAATTTAAAAGTACACTGATATCCATCTTTGCATATAATTTCCTGGAAAAATTATATAGATTTCTTACATGGCCACACTTCCTAAAGCAGTAAAATACATAAAATTTCTCTTTTCCTTGTCAGAAGTAGAAGAGGATAAGAAAGATGTCCTCCATGTTTCCTCTTTTAGTTGTCAAATATTTCATCCTAATTCATGCTCCTTCCCCCAACTCTCTAAATCCTTTGAGACTAGCATATTTAAAGTTGGTTTCTTTTAGCAATAGACTCTCAGATCAATGAAGGCAGAGACCACATGTTTGCCTACAATGAATTCTGTGAATAAATATTTTTACATAGAAATAAAAATATAATATAAATATAACATAATATTAACATTGAGATACTCTAAATTTTATTTTTTGGCTTTTTTTCAATGAGTTCAATTTTCTAGTTATTGTAAAATTTAAACAAATTTTTCGATTTGCCTCTTTCTGATAATCTGATATCTGACAACCAAAGTTATGTCCTATTATTTTGTTTTCTGGCTAAATTTATATCACACTGTAATTTTTCTGCATTCGGTGCATATTACTTTTAAGTAGCTGCTGCCTGAATTGCAACACAATCCTAGTTCTTGTGCTTTCTCTCTTCAATTACTCCTTCTTTCTCCTTCACTTGCTTATTTTTCTTCTTCAACCCCACCAAGAAGGGTTAATTTTAAGGATCGGTTCTCAGTTTTCTGATTTTCCTTCCACATCAGCAACTTTGGAGGCCTATTTCATTCTTAATAGATTTCAATTGTGGCTTTTAATTCCAAGCCTCTGTCACAAGCCCAGACTTTGTTCCCAGTTTCCAGGACTCCATTTCCAAATCCTGCTTGGACATTTCCAGAATTACATGTGTCACTTTCACTCAAACGCATGTCTGTAGCTGAACTCATCTTTCTCCTGAAACTGATGAGTTTTCCATAAATGCTCTCAACCTCCTGGGTACCTAGATTTAAACCATCTAAATCAAATTTTGCTTCTTTTGCCCCACTGGTCGCATAGTTGTAAGTCCCTGGACAGCTCTTTGGAATAGTTCCTTTTTTATTTTATTCTTGACATTATCATTGCAAGTCACCTCAACTTTCAGACACATTATTAAGTTCCTAAATTATATTCCCCTCATTCTTTGTTCATTTTCCAAGCATTTTTCTAGTGTGGAAAAGTATTTGCTTTTTCTCAAATACAGCTTTTGTTACTCCTCTGCTTACCAACTATGGGTTACATACATGTCAGTGCTGACAGCACAAAAATCATACTGTCTCTGTGATCCTCAGAGCTCTTTACTTTTGTATGTCTAATCACTTAATTCTATTATCTTATATTAAAATTTGATATTCCCCCCTAAAACTGTCAATTATTATAGGACATACAACCCCCCACCCCAGTGTGGGAACCTGAAATGCAGAATGTTAAAGTAAGTTGCTGAGCAATGATAATAACAGCCATGAGAAAAGCTCTAAGCTAATTAATGGCTCAGTATATGTGCTGCCGGATGCACAAAGTGGAGGGGAGTTTTTAAGATAAAATTCATCTCAAACATTAGACATGGCAAATTATTACTGTTTTTATAGAAAATAATATAACCAAATCCTTACAGAGGTATCCCTCAAGGACCAATAAGATGTCATGTTAGTCCTACTAATTTGCAACTTTGCACTTTTAAAAGTTCTGTATGACTTTGTAAAACTAGACAGAAAGAAATGGGGAGACACTTTGGAACCCATAATATGAAGAATTAGCTAATAATTCAAAGCAGACGATAGAAGATAATTTTTGGTATACAATTTTGATGGTTAAAGGCATACAAAAAAAAAACTGCTCTGATGCCATATTCAGTGACTTGTCTGTGGTTAACATTAGGATAAGGCAAAAATGTGGATGAAGGATAAGAGTTCCACCATGTGGTTTTGCTCTTTAGATGAAAGCACAGACATAAATTCTAATTTAATATTAGTCTTTCCAGTGCAGCCTGAAACTATATTTGGTTTGAAATGTATGTTTTTCCCCCTTTTGTTTCTTATCCTATAGGATTTTAGTTTCACCTCCACAATTCTTTCTTGTTATCCAGACCTATCACATATCATAGTCTCAAACATATTTTGCCTACACACACACACATACACACACACACACACAAGTAATCTCAGAGTCTAAGATTTTAGAACCAAAAAGAAAGTTCCAAATAAATAAACATTTCTAACTCAAAGGCATTTCTAATGCCTTTGCTGCTCCATTCAGGCTTCCTTATTATAATAAAGAACATTAAAGAAACCTATGTGATGTAGATTACTTGATTTCTATCAGCTTTTCCCTTCACTTTAAGATCACTTACTAACCCTTGGGGTGAAATGAGTCCTCTTCATTAATAGGAACTGACTACCAAATGAGGTACATCTACTTAGATTTCTTCCTTCTCTAAAATGTCTGGCAAATACCAACTCCAAATTGAAACCAGACTATCATTTTATCATCCAAAATCAGAAGAAGTGGAAACAGGAAGCAAGGACCCCAATACATATAAATTAGATCCTTGACAGACATTCATTGGCATTAAACTACTTCAAAACTTTACAAGATAACAGAAGTTTTGTATTTTATTTTCGACATAAAAGAACCACAGACCAATTGAAAACAGCAACCTTTTTCTAGACAGGATATCAAATTCCTTTAGAAGAAATGAGGGAGGAGGTATCATGACGTGACTTCTACCCAGCAGAAGCCTAGGTGAGCCAGAGGACTTTTTGTCTGCTCAGATATACCAAAATTTTTAACCTCAAGAAACACTTCTAACTTTTGGAGTAAATGATGGTTAAAGGAGTAGAATGAAACTGTTTTATTTGCATATATTTGACTCTCATGGCCAAATAACAGGGCAAAGTATCTATGTCCTTATAGTATATTTAACAGAACAAATTAAAGTATACGATGTGTAGTTGTTAATGTTATTTTGTTAAAAAAAAGGGGGATCAGGCTATTTCAAAGAGGATTTCACGCTCTATAGTCACAGGTGGTGGGAAGTTTAAGAGTTTGAGAACCAGGGAGACATCAGTTTGAATCTGGGCTCTGTTGCTTCACTAACTATGTAACCTTAGGCTTTTACTTCACCTCACCTGGTCTCAATCGCTTCATATGTCAAATTGGGATAATCGTAGTACCCATGTCAATAGGTTGATTTGAGGATTGGGGTAATATAAATCACCTAGTAAATTTATATATACATATATATAAAAATTTGTAAATTTTTATAAATTTTTGTTGGTCAAGAAGATAAAATTAGTAGAGTTAATACATATAAATGGCTTAAATAATGCCTGACACATAAGTGTTTGCTACTGTCATCATCATTAAATGGTAAAAGGAAGCTGACAGACACCTAGGAAGCAAAATTCATCCCACAGCTTTCAGTCCTCAAGGAAATAAGAAGAATCTCTATTTTCTATAGATTTCATAGAGACTAAGAAGCCAACCTGATGTGATAAAAAGATAGTCATGGATTGTAAAAGACCATTACTACATTTGACTTTTCAGCTGACATTGAATAAGGAGCAAAATATTGAGAAGGGCTCCAGAAGTGACTCATGAAGAGATGCCCCTACCCCTTATAAACAGCAATTTAAGAAAGAGCTTGATTTAAGCTCTTTGAAGTCTTCTGATTCCTGCTTTCACCTCTATAGCCAGTAAGCCAGGAGCCTGATAGGCAGAGCAGAGGGCTGGCCCCCATAGACAGACTCTGCA
Organism: Cynopterus sphinx; assembly: GCA_030015415.1. Classification (NCBI taxonomy): domain Eukaryota; kingdom Metazoa; phylum Chordata; class Mammalia; order Chiroptera; family Pteropodidae; genus Cynopterus; species Cynopterus sphinx. The sequence continues at coordinate 124,784,355 of CM057382.1, forward strand.
GGCTGCAAGTGGAAAGCAGAGGGGAAGATTGGAAACATCCTAAAGTTGAAATTAGTATTACAAAATAATAATAATAATAATAATAATAATAATAATAATAATAAATAATAATAATAATAACAATAATAATAAAGAAAGACAAAAGAAAAAGCACAACCAAAACAAAGAAACTTCAATAAACTGCAGTCCTAAAGAGGGTCAGAGTTCTGGGAAGTTTTACAAGTTGTTCTTGGAGCACCTTTGAAGAAATCCATAGTTTTGGCATCATGATAAAGTACTAAAGAATTTCTGATCGTTTACTCTGACATATATGATATCCTAAGTTAAACATACTTTTAATTAACATTTTTATTTCTGTTTTCTTTTTTCTTTATAAGGCATATTATGAGATTTGAACTAAAAGATCATGTTTAGAGGTTCTAGCTATTTCTCTGCAGGATTGACCTAAGATTTAAATGTGGCTGAGTGAGATTTCAGTGGTCTGCTTAAAAAATAAATTAATTAATTAAAATTCTTCCAAATGCCTTGAAAAGGACACTATTATAACTGGAACTTGCAGGCTTGAAAGTAATTGCTAATGAGCAGAGCACATTGACTGGAACTGATTATTTCAAAGCAGATTAAGTCTAGAAATATATCCTCATGTAAGTGACTGAGAGGGTGGGTAAGGAGAACTCATTATAAATGAAGTAAACACTGAATTAGTCTTGGTAATGTTTAACTATGCAGGAACATCAGATCAGTATGGTTGAAATGTGGAGGCCTTTTTGGCTATAGTACCTGGGACATAGTAGATGCTCAATATATATTTGATGAGCACATGGATTAATGTGTAATTACAAACCTATGCAGGTCTAGTTATTCAATATAATGTGTTACATTTTTATGATCTTGTCTATATTATAATTATTGGCCAATGAACTTTATTATAATAGAGATCTGTTTACAGTGGAGTATTGCTGTATTAATACTAATTAATCTTTTGAAGAATAAAAGGAACATAATGAAAGGCATCTATTGAAAAATGTTTGTTGACTTTTAAGATTTGGATTCCACCAAATTAGTATTCTTCCTTTAGGAAAAAACGTCTCTGCCCTTATGAAAATATCATCTTTTAAATATCACTATCCTTGAAAAAGTTAACAGTATCAAACTGTGGCTATAACATATGAAACATCTAGAATCTCGCTAAAACATAATACATCCATCAATCTCTAGAATATTTCAAAATGTATCAATATATTTACTTAAGTGAGTTCTTATGACTATTCTGTAGCTAATTCTGACCTAGTAAAAGTTTATAGATATAAACTTCTATTGTACATCTCCTTGCAATATGATACGTGACTAAAAAATAGCACATAGAGACAATTAATGAAGACAAGAGAAGTTACAGAAAGGAGAAAAATTATGAGATAATAGGAATAATTGTGTACTAAACTTACCAGAGTACTAGATTCTAGTTATATAAGTATATGAGCACTTTTATTTTACTTTTGCCTGCAGCATTAGGTATTTTCCATTTATAGATGTGATCGAAGTAAACATTAAATCATGCTATTCAAACACTAACTTTCAGAAAGGGCCTCATTCTCTTTACATTTTGCCTAAGTATAGTTTAAAGGTAAAAATTTTTTCAATTTACATTTTCCACAATGTCTAGTTTCCCTTGCCTTTGCTCTTTTAGAATTTGTCTTATTTTATTGATATTATCTGCTTACACATCAGTCTCTCTAACCAGATTGCAACTTCACCAAGTCACAGGTCTTTAAAGCATGCTGGCATCCTGAGTGCCCTACACAGCGTTTATGGAAGTACAGTGTGCTCTTGTACTTTCTTCCTCTAACTTTATTTTCGTTAGTTTTTATTCATTTTGGGGGGTACTTTTGTAAGACTAATTTTTTTTCTTCACTTTTAAGCTCATAAATCTTTGTTTCTTATTGTGAAAGTATACTCTTCAAAAGTACCTATCAAATAATATCTTAAAAAATAACAATAAAACCTCATAGCTTATTAAATAGTTATTATTGTAGATATAAAAAATATTGAGACTGACATAAATACCAATGTATCAATGTAGAAATATTTTCTTCTATCATAGACATCAAAATCTGAATAACTGACAGAAACAACTTCACTAAAGGGCATTTTAAGTTACTCAGTAAATGGTAACATCTGTTAAAAAACAACTACATTTTTTTTTTTTTATCAAGGAGCCAAAAAACATCACTTAGCAATTATAAGGTACTGAAAGATGGTTATAAATCTTTCACTACTTCAATGATGTTTTCAGGGTAATGAGAGAATTCTGATGGTTTCTGTCTTGTATATTTCTTCAAAGCAAATAGAAATTATAACAATAGTTTTCATTCTCAATAGGATGTTATGACTGCAACATAATCCAAATCTTTGAAATTTATTTTTAGGGTTAGCTAAGAGACACCATGCAAATAGCATTAACACAAAGATTCAAGCCGCTTACCATCAAATCCATCTTCTTCTGACCCAAGTTCATCATCTGAGCAGATGTTGAGGACATTTACTAGCATCTCAGTCACTAAAGAGAAACAGGAAAGAGAAATAAGTCCAGTTTTCTACTGTAACCTTAATTATGACTCTGGCATTGTTAAGGAGCAAGCTTAGCAATAACATTTCTTATCTAGTTTATTAATAGAATCTCCTGCAAAGTAGCATCTATAAAACCCAGATCGTAAAAGATAACAGGTTTTGCAATTCTTTGTAGACTTTATGTTTACACTATTAGCCTCTGCCTGTAAAAACTAATAGTAATGCTCATGAGCTATAGGTCAATCAATAATAAACAAATCAAGTATGTGGATGTGAATATATAAATCTATGAAAAAGAAATGGTTACTTTTGAATTTATATTTATTTGAATTTATATATATATTTGAATCTATATGTACACTGATGCTGCTGGATCTAGACAAGGTTACAAACTTCTGTTCAACAGGGACAAAGTGAATGCTGAATCTTTTTATTTTTTAAATTCCCCAGTGAACTCAGAACAGTGATAGACATGTGATTTTTTTGTTTAATAAAATTCATTGATTTTATTTTGTTGATAATATATTATATCTGAAGTCATTTAGAGAATATTAATTTAAAAATTGAATGTTTTAATATAAATATTGTTACATTTTATCTTTAAAAAGGCTTTAAAAATAAAACAGATAAATTTAATAAGAACTTTGGTTGAGTAAATAGATTATAATAGAGTTATATAAAAATGTACACAGAAAACTACTATTGCATCACTTTTACGGTAAGGTACAAGCTATTTTCCTTTAACATTTAAAAAAATTAGGTTGAGTTCTACCATAAATGTGAAAAGAAGCATGTCTACTATTTCTTCATGAGCTGTTTTTTAAAAATCAATGTTCTTCTAAAATTGAAGATATAGAGTAAAACTCTAATGGAGCCGACATTAATTCAGAGCTTCAGTTTAATTACCAAAAGTGAATAATGTATACAAATATATTAATTTTTAAATAATAGATGTTCAAAATCTAAATAATTAATAGAAACAATCCAACTAAAGGTGTTCAGATGGTGCCCAGGAGTTGTCGGAGTTAGCACTGCTTCTGTTTCTAGAGAAGGGGGTGACACTAACACTGATATGATCATTGAGAGAAAGTTGTGGTATGAAACAGCACCGGGAATTTTTATCAGAGACTATTAAAATTTATTTTAGAATTATTTTGATATATAAAAAAAGTCATCTTTGCTGATAATTCATAGCTTCCTGGTTATCTTAGGGCATTTAAAAAAAATAAATACTGCAAAAAAATAAATATTGTCTATAGTAATATTAATATATTACCATATTAATATTGTTACATACTTTGATTATTGTAAATAAACAGATATTTCAGAAATATGTGTAGCTTTTATCTAAAACCTGCTCATAGGACATCATTTTTCTGAAACGCATGAAAATTCACATTTTTACTGCAATGCTTATTCACCTTCTCAGGTGATGTGTGAGACCATGTATGAGGAATGATCCAGATCACAATTGGCCTCCAGGACTAAAAAGCTCAAGCTCAGTGGCTGCAGGTCTTTTCTCAAATTTTTGTGAGGTTTAGGAATATATATATATATATATATATATATATATATATATATATATATACACATACATACACACATATATATACATATATGTGTGTGTGTATGTATATATATATGTGTATATATATAAAAAGGGAAAGTGGAAGGGAATGAGGTCAATTTTTCTGGAAAACCGCGGCAAGTTAATACACAACTTTTTAAAGTAAATTTATCTCACCCTGTAACACACTAATGGCCACTGTATTTTTAATTATCTGGGGTTTTTTTGTTGTTGCACAGGTTATCCTTCGAAATATTGCAGCCATTAATTACTATCATACTACAATGATTATTCTTAACATTAGAAATGTGAGGAAGGCATTGTTATCCTAACCTTTTAATTTGACAGGTAGCTTATAAAATAAAATAGTACGTTTAAATTATAATACAAAGGGGTAAGGAAAAAAGGTAATCATTATAGTTTGCAGCCAGTTAAAACTATATTTCTTTAATTTCTGAGTTGTATTATTCCAATGAGATAAGATTATTCTTCTAAGAGTCCTTTCTTTTGTTGCCCCTTCATTTGTTCATTGTATTTAATAGGATACTCATTGACACACTTTAAAATCGCTTCTGGTGGTGCATCTTGGGAGTTTTATTGCTAAGATTAGGCCACAGTGTTTCTCTTTATGTGTTTTTCATGGTAGAATAGCCCACATCCCCTTCCTCTACCATTTTATTAAGTACATCTTAGAATTCTACAACACACCTTTTTCCCCAACAAATGGCAGGGACCAAGTGAAAACATCCATGAAATTTGGAAGCCAGTATGGATGAGGAGAACAGTTGAATTGCCTGATATTCATGACATTGTTCTCATACTTCAATACCGCAGCTGAAAAAACAAAAGGGATGTTAGATTCATAAGCACATATTTCTGTTTTTCCACGTTACTTTAGTTGATCAAGAAAATTCAACGATTTGACTTAAGTTCCAAACCACGAAGGTGAATCCCTTAATCTGTCATGAATGTTTATGGTACTTACGGGCTTAAATTTCACTATTATGTAATTGCGTAATATATGAATACTAAATATGAAATGGCATTATAATTTGGTAAATCGTTATATAAAATAGTTAATCAAATGTCTGTTAGGAATTGAATCAAGCTAAGTTAGTTTGACATAATGTAATAAACTCAAATATTTAAAAGGAATTTATTTCTCTTTTTTTAAGCACATTTTTTCCCCAGTAGAATAATAATAGTTGTATAAAATAGTTTAAGTTAAGATTGCATTCTTGACTTAAAGTAAAATGTTTGGATTGAATTTTACATAAAATAATATTCTGATATCTGACTCCGTCTTTGACTTCTGAAAAGTATGTACCATCTATGACTGAGGAAGATGACTGTTTCACTCTGCTTTGTGCGTGTCTATAGGTTAGATACACCCCTACGCAGACTTTTATGGTTGCAGAGATTCTAAGAGTCTTGGGTCTAACCAGATTCAGAAATTCATTCTCTAGCAATCCTGATACAGGATAAGCAGGTCTCTGTGAGTACTTTCCAATGAAAGAAAAGCTACCTGTTTTAATGGGGTCATCTATTCTATACATAGACAATTTTAAATTGTAGGAAATTTTCAGGTTGAGTTTAAACCTTTTAAAAAAAAAAAAACACTCCCTGATCTTAGTTCTGCCTTTAGGAAAAATACAGAACAAGTATACATCTGTTTCTAAATGACATTTTTCAAATACTAGGAACGATACTTTCATATCATAGTATCTTGAACTTTGGCAAGATTTCACTTTTATTATCCTTTCATAGCATAACCAACAATTTATTAGTGGAGATTATTAACAGATCCTAAATGATCTCAAATGGGCTTGTTCTGTTCTTGTTTAGAGGTCTAAAATATAAAAAATAACTATTTCATTGCTTTTAAATTATTTTTAGACTGACTTACATAAGGATATGTTGTAGCATGTAATTATAGATAAGAAAACAAAGGTAGTCCCTAAAAATTGGTATTTGAAAAGTTACTGAAAGTTTACTGGGTTTGAACTTTTCCATTAATGCTTGCACTAATATCACTTAACTCCTTACCTAATATCTTTAATGTAACATTGCTTTCATACCTTTACATTTGCATTCCCACCTGGAATATTTTCTCAGAAACCTATGAATATCCAAATTCTTTCCATCCTCTGGTGTCCAGTCTAAACTCTATACCCTCAGTGAAACCTTTTCTGATTTCTTCTGGTAGATGTAATCTTTCCATCTCTTGAATTCCAAAAGCCCTTGATTTATACTTCTATATTGCATTTATCATTCAATTTTGGTCATAGCTATTCTATGTATATGTGTATACATCCAACTTCTATTTCTTTAAGAAAAAGTACCATACATCAGGTTTTCTATTTCTTTATGCTTCATATACCATTTTCTCAGTATAGATGCTCAGAACCTAAGGATACATCTTTATATTTCCCCTACAACCTTTTTCAAGAACATTCTTTAGTCCCTTTGACCACTCCTCATATGAGATGGCTTCTATAGCCTTTTCCTCATCCTGCGCATCTCTATTCTGGATGCAGGCCATATCCAATGTTGCTGTTAAAGTGTGTTGCAGAACTAATATAATCTTAGTGGGTTAGATCAGGGCATGCTATGAAGAGAATGGAGAGTTTTCTGTGATTTGGATATTATATATATTATATTACAGTCTAATAATATATTGATGTTTTCAGCAGCTTGCAGTTAACTAAAATCATACTTGAGAACAGTATGGTCTTTGCTTTGAATTATATCTGCCTGACCAATGTGGAATCACAGAAACCAGAATTACAGACACTTTGGGAACAAGAACTGCAGACAGTGCAGTCAATGTTGATATAAAAGGAGTTACCCTCTTATTCCCACGGAATTCTGAATCCTGAATATATTTCTGTAAACCTATTCTTTTTTATATTATCCTATCATTTATGCCATATGTCATTTGGCCTAAAGATACATTCATATAATATTAAAAGATGTAAAATATAAAAAGACATGGCAAATTATCATGCTAATGTTTCTGATATGCCAGATGGCAAAGGTCAAGCATTTCCCACCTTTGCTACCTGAGCACTGGTTCCAAGGTTAAAGGTCTTTACTATTTTGGAATAGTTCATATGCATAACAGGAATGTATACTCATATTTTCAAAAGAATGCTTTAAGGTTCTAAGCTGTCTTTTTGAAGAGTAATTTCTCCTCTGAGTTTTCTTCACTTTGTATTAGCATTAGATTGGTACAGCAGGAGAAAAGAAAAGAAATGTTACAACTAACAGAGCCCTGGAGGAATGGGAGAGGTTTTCTATAGTAATTTAATCCTTATTACAGATCTGAGAAGCAGGTGTGACTGCCCTTATATTACAGACTAGGAAATTGGGAAATGAAGTGACTTGCTCAAGATCATGCAACCAGTGACTGGAAGATCTCGTATTTAACCTGTTTTTACTGACAGCAAATTCATTGCCTTCCACCATTCCCTCTGTCTCTCATGAATTATAAATGTATGAATTCTAGTCCTAGCTGTTATACTAACTTAACTTTCAATATGGTATTCATAATAAAAGACACTTGAGCTTTTGCCAAAATATATGATTGAGCAAAATGAAAGAGGATACAAATTGACAAGTGAGAGTAAGTGTTGTCTCACAGATAAAACAGTTGTTTTGTAGATGGTGAAATAAAGTATTTATTCATTTGACATTGCTCTATGCAATTTATCTGAGTGCCTACTGATAAAGCAGATACTGTCTTCAGATTTTATTTTTGTTTAATAGCAGAAATGCTAAATTTAACAGTAGTTACGTTTACAAAACAACTATACACCAGGCACTATATCTGGTCCTTTACAAACATAATTACAAATCTTCTCAATATCCCTCAAAAACAGTTCTTACCATTTGCATTAAGAAAATAAACGAACAGAGAGGTTACTTGCCCAAGGTCACACATGAAGAGCAGCAAACCTCAGTTTTGGCCAGAATCTAAAGTCCCTGATCTTTCTAGATTCCATATTTTCACCTTAACTGCATAAATCACTAAATGCCTACCAAATTTTGAACACAGATTCTGCTTCCACATTTGTTCTTTTTAAAAAAGAGCACTGAACTGGAAAGCCAAGAGCCTAGATGCTAGATGGATTCTGTCATTAATTACTCACAAGACCCAAGGTCACTAAATGTCCCTAGGTCTTCATTACCTCACCTAACTACATGGAGTTTTTGAGATAATTTATGACTTCTTCCAGATCTGAATAATGTTAATGAACTTCTGGAACAAAGATCTCATCATTAATGCAATGATCGGTAAATATTCTCAGTAATTCTATCAGCTATTAATAGAACTGTTTTATTTTTCTATAGATAAGAAAAACAATGTAACTGTGCCAATATGTATATTTTCTTAAGCAACATAAAATATTCATGCCAACACACTTCTTGAACATCACATTAATAAGTTACTCATGAATTTTTTATGTTTTGTATAATATATATATCACAAAAACACATGCAAAAAAATTAAACCAAAACAGTCCCAAATATCTACAGTCACGAAATTCACAGTTAGCATTTCATCTTCCACCACCCACACCCTCCTCCCCTGCCACCTGCCACCTGCCTCTGTCACTGGGATTACAAAACTCAACTGAGCCCTAGCAGTGCGCTCTTCTCTGAAGTACTTGAAAGATGTTTATCTCCAGTGCAATATAAATAATACAAATGGTTGTGCTTCAAGAATCCCTAGAGACACCACCACCTGAGACCTTGTCTGAGAAAGAGAGAAAAAAAGAACAAAGTCTCCCATCAGGGAACTCCTCTCTCCTCTATTCCTCATGACCTAGTGTCACTAACAATTGTATCAGAGGCCCAGAGAGGGATTATGACATGTATGGGCCTCACGTTAATAATCACAAATTGGAGCAGATCAGATAGCAAAGAAACAAAGGCTGTTCTGTTGCACACACAGGTGAAGAACAGCCAGAAGAAAACTTGGTACATAATATAAAAGAATACTAATCCCTCATGAATTTGGAGGCCCGACTGCTAGTTCTTTCTCTGATGCCAAAAGTACAATCTTAAAATCATGCCATTACTTGGTCCAATCATTTTATCATACTTACAGAACACTACACAAGCATGTCAGGCATGTTTACATAAAAGATATAAAATCAGTAATCAAGTACTGCTCAAACTTGGAGATAGGGAAGGGGCTATTGTTTTTAATAACACAATTATGTCCCCTGAGTGTAGTGAAACCCAGGAAATAGAATCTAGACCTTAATCCATTCTGCTGTCTACCAAACCATGCACTAAATTACTAGGCCATACCCAAAACTAAAAGGGTCTTGTCTACTTCAAAATTTGAAACTTTGATGATACAAAGACCAACATTTCATAGGGACTACATAACATTTCTCAGCATCTTCTTTACAATTGCCATCAAAAAAAAAAAAAAAAAGCTTATGACAGGGCAACAGATGACAAAATAAAAAGATCAAAAGAGAGCTTCTAATTTAAGAGAAGCTGTTAAATATTGCTCACAAGATGCATTGACCAGCTCACCAACCCTGGGCTTATCATATTCCAAGTGGATTTCAAGGGGAATATAAAGTTTCTTTACTGAAAGCCTTTATATTATAGTAACTGTAATGCTCCCAACATACCTCTGGCATTCTCAATACTTGGGTTGTTTTAAAATAGGGGAGTGGAAAAGTCAAAAGAATGGAAATGATGAATTTTACTCCCTTTCTCACCCTTCTGCTAACATTTTTTTTATCTCTTTAGCTCCAAGCGACTATCCATCCCCACCTTCAAGAAATGGGGCAAAGGAACAGGACAGAAACGAAGATGAGAAGAAAAAAAATGGGGGCACTCCAGAAACATTCTAATCCATCCAGAAATAGAAAAAAGTGCATGATAGACCCAGGATGTTTTTTATTTTCAATTCTTTGACCTGAAGATACCTTAGCAGAAAAACTAGCCTTAGTGTGTTGTTTTGGCAAAGTCCTACCATCACAGAAAGGAGGCATGAATAAAATTTTTGAGTTAGGACCTCTTTAATGTCTTTTGGCCATAGTTTAGGATTAAGCTGGTATGCTGCATGAAAGAGTTTCTGATTCTGGGAGAGATGCAATAAATTTTGAATTGTATTTTCCCATGAAGATTGTCTTTTGGGGTTTAATTTTCATTTAAGATTTTATGAACATATATATATATTTACATATGTCATAGTCTTTGTAGTACATATTATAACATCTATGAATACAATCTCTAGGATTCCTTCCATTTCGAAATCCAACTTCTAATTTTTTTTTCACCCTCCTTGTCCTATACTTACTTGATAGATTCTGTTTTTAAAAAAATTCTTTATTTATTTTTTAAATTATAATCAGCTGCCTATGTTAAGGAAAACTTACTAATTCATAAGGATTACTATATTTGGTAAGGACTAATAACTCACTTTTACTCTATAGTTCATAAGATTAGACACAAAGTAATTGTTCAAGTTATTTATAAAGATGAATTTCATTTCCTCAATTTCTAGGTAATTTTTAGGTAATTTTACATAATGATATTCTTCAGGACGGGTTTCTTAAAAAATTTAATGTTTAAGTTGCTTGATTCAGTACTTAACATAGGGTTGTTTGCAGACAGATTCTCAGTAACTTCCAACCTAAGCTATTTTATTATTAATAAATATAAACAGTAGATATATCTAATTTCTTTGAAACTATGAGCTAATGATTTGCATTTATCAAGACATACACATGTTACTATATATCATTCTTTTATGCCCATATCTAACCCTTGCCCCACTCCTCTTACCTTGTACATGTGTCCATCATGGCATCTATGACACTAACACCTTCTTTACCTTTGTCCCAAGTCTTCTATATAAAATTTGGATGATATAATCTTACTTACATAAAGGAAAGAGACAGTACCAGATATATATACAAAATAATGTGAGCCAATCTTGTGACTGTGCCTGTATATGTAAATGTGTGTTGTCTATGTGTTGTGTTTCTCTCATTATTATCATCTTAGAAAATTCTGAACCAGGTCATTATTCAAATATATAACTTTTGGCAAAGTAAGTAGGAGAAAGATGATGAAAGGGGTAAAGAAAGCATAGATCTCTTTTATTCTTTTCTAGTGCTTTGTACCGTACTTGGCAAATGGTTAATATTCAGTAATGTTGAGTGAAGAAACAATCTAAGAAAAGAAAATAGAGAAAGGACAGACAAAGAAAGAGAGGAAGGAAAAAAGGCAGGCAAGCGAGGAAGGGAGAGCAAAGAAAAAATATCAAAAATACAAAACATAAAACTTGTCAGGACACTAAAAATCCAACTGCATATAAACAAAATTTGAATGCAAGCATGAAGGAACTTAGAAAAAAGGTAATATGTCACTTCAGAGGCTAACCTCTATTTTAAAATTGTAAGAGTCTCTAAAATAGATAAGAGTGAAAGTAATATTGGTTCTCTCACCTAGTAACTGTGAACTTGGGCAAATATTTCTCTTTATTTGAGCTTTCCAAACATATAAAATAGGAATAATAATACTTGCCCTGTCATTTTCAAAGTATGAAGGTCAAATAAAATAATATGTGATTAATATGTGCAATAATATACGCAATCAAATAAAATATTTGACACCTGAAAAATGTAAAGTATTCCTCAGGGGTGGGAGGGCTATATTTAATAGTTCGCCATTTTATAATTCCCATCTAATGTGACACATCTAAATACTAGGATCCAAAGAATTTGGGGCAAAAACTGACCCTTGGAATTAGCTCAAGTCCAGTCAAACATTTGAATCATTGGTAACATTACAATTTCACATAGGAAATTTAAATTTCTTATATTAAATAATTCTGACAATAAATTATTTAATAAATTTCTTATATTAAATAATTCTGACCAAGCTGACAATAATCAATTATGAGTCCCTTACCAGTTTTAGCTAGTATATCCCTTTAAGTTATAATCTCTATTACAATGCCAAAGTAAGGCTTAAGTAACTTTATACAAATGAGAGAGAGAGAGAGAGAGAGAGGGAGGGAGAGAGGGAGGGAGGGAGGGATTTAGCTGGAGCTTTAAGCTTCTAGAGGAGATGACATGAACATAGTAAATGCTGTGCCCATGCCTTGCTCTCATGTAAAACAGTTGATGACTACCAGTTGCAAATGAATAATAAGGGTAACTATACCCTGGTAGGAGGTATTTAAAAAAAAAAAACTGGTGGTATCTGTATGCAATCAAAGGTAAGAATGCCCCTTACCTATGAGCTTGTACTTGGAATCAAGCCTTGAGCTGTAGGTTGCAATGGTTCCAGGTTGCTATCTTCAAGATAGCTCTGGAAATGAGTTAATGTTAAACCCAATACATTCGATATCTACATAATTTTCTAGGGAAATAATGTCACTGCAAACTTTTTGACTTTGTCAGGATAAAGTCATAGAGTCTCTTGCAATTATAGAAAATCTAGATAATGAATAGCAAGAATAACCTGTGGATTCATGTTTTTAAATAAACACACACACACACAGACACATACACACACACTCATCCCTGTTTTTTCCCCTTGTTAATGTTTTATAGAGAATTACATTTCTAGAGAAGTGGTTTAAATCCAGTGTAGGAATTTTCTAACCATTCGTCAGAAAATAAAAAGCCACACCTCCAGATGCATCCCTGAGTCAATCCTGTTAAACTGGCAAAAGAAGAGCATTGACAATGGATCTGTATGGAGGACGCAGCAGTGCTCAAGGTCTTGTCTCCAACCTCATTTAAGGTCTTGCATAACTTTGAGAACTGAAATCCTGTAATTCTATGGGCAAAGTTTTGTAAAAAGCAAAGATTACCTCATCCACTGTATTCTTCCTTTGTTTATGTTCCACAATTGCTTAACTGCTGAAATTTATAATTATGTAGTGGTGATGATTGTGAAGTTGAGAAGATCATTTGTTAAAGCAAAAATATATAACTTATGTGTAGATTAATTTAAATAAAATATATAGTGAGAGTAATTCTTAAATATTAAATCTTCATCGATTTTCGATTTTCTTCTCTGTCCCATTAATTAAATGTTTAAATGTAAGCAAGCTAATGACTAGACTAAAACTAATCTATTTAGAAAGTGGCCTCCAGCAATGACACTTTCCCAGTGGAACTGAATAAACAAAAGTCAAAAGTATAATCATTTTAGGGGATAGTTTTGAGAGGTCTAAATTATTTATTTTAGAAAAGTATAAATAATACTCTATCCTTTTAATAATGTATATATTTGGATGTACAACACTCATGTAATTTTAAAGTGATGACAAATGACACTTCATTTCAAAAGCTTTTCTTCTCTTATTGAAGAATAGTCACCTATATATAATGAAGCCATGAACTGAATAGGGGATTAGTGCAAACATCAGCCAAAAGCTTCCATGTAACAAAGGTGATGCAGAAGGCCAGATGAAGGTTAACCCGTGGACTGTGGCATCTGCTGTTTCAGTCTCAGTGCTATTCCCTGACTAGGTCTTGTGAACCCTTGAGAAAGTATGTAATTCCTCTGTGTCCCAGCTATCCTCAATAAAATCAAGATTATAATGCAATCCACAGATTGTTGAAAGATTACATTTATTTATCCATGGAAACGCAGTCCAGCAATTGGAAGTGCTCAATAAAGTTAGTTATTATTATGGTTATTATTATACCTTATTTTTAGGAATAAAACAAATAGCATTTGTATAGCACGCTATCTCACCTTTCTAAACATATTACCAATCTAAGACTTTAAATAAAATATATCTAACTACATCACTTGAGATGACAAGAATAATAATAGCATAGGAAATTAAAATCACAGATTGATGCCACATGTGAAAGAGTACTGTACATAAAAGGCAGTGAAAGAAGGAACTGCTGACACTTCTCTGCAGTTAATTTTATCCATTCATCTGAGAGAGGTGATTTCTCTGAAAACCAATCAAAATTTCCAAATCTCAAATTCTCTTCAGCCTTAAATCTCTACACAAACTCCTTTTCTGCTACTTCATACTTATATTAAAGGAATAAATACTGAATTTTGTTCATGATTTCTGCTTTGCTCCTTTATAAGTTCTTATATTCTGTACTATTTCCTGGTAGACTGTCCTAGGCTTACTAGTAAATTATAAAAAAATCATCATCCTAATGTGTATAATTCTATCAATAATCATCAGGCTAGAGAACAAAAATATTTATCAAATAAATGAAAGAATGAAGTTTTTTATTTTTTTGGTGGGGTGACATTTGTTTTGCACTAGTAATAAAAAAATTACTTGGCTTACAATATATCAGCAAATATCTAATAAAATGCTACAGTGATGTGTATTTACATTTTCTACATTGAAATAAGTGATCGGGATAAACGGTTGCTCAAGACCAATGAAGAGGATCTTTAGATTTGAGATGATGGCAGAAAAAAAAGGGTTGAGAAAATCACTGCCATTGAACAAAGTATCTGGATTATGTTTATCCAACTTATAAAGTAGCTAGTGATTGTATTTATGTCTATGGCTGAAAAGACTCCAGAAAGACTTTTAAAATGTCAATGCCAAAGTTTCTGCCCATGCTGACGACAGGCTTAAGACTCTGCTGTAAAACATGGGCACCTTTGGAGAGTAGTAAGTTTTTTCACACGCTGTAGAGAAAGAGGCAGAGAATGCTATTCAGGATTGCCTGGGCACTGATTCTATGCCCTTCCCGAGAACCCCCATCTCACTCTCCTACCCAGGATGATGGTCTGATCTGCATGATTCTGTATTTGGCTTCTGAACCAGGTGGGTACCAGATGTCTCTACGTTTGTGAAGGTTACTCCTGAATGCGGAAACAAGCTCCTAGTATGAAGAACTCTGGTGCAGTATGAAATGAGTTTCTCAGGCTTGGCAACACTGCACTGTGTTGATAGTGTCCCTGAGCATTGAGTGGTCCAGCTAAAAGTCAGAAGTCCGAGTTGAACTGGCTTCAGATATGCTGCACTTGCTCCTCTATGTTCACATCATGACCACCAATGAGTTTTTTGCCTTAGTTCACTACTTAGCAACTCAGTCCTCCTTTACAGTGGTATCTTCCTGTCAAGCCACAAATTTTCTTTCTGTTTATAAATGGTATCTCCTTGAAGCCCCTGATTACTTTTTGATTGAGAAATATTTGAGGATGTTGAAAATGTCAAGTTTTGGTAAAACTAAAATGCTTTTAATAATTCCATTATATTGCCTAGTTTAAAAGTCCAAAACATTAAAATATATTTTTCCCTATCAAACAGGGTAGATATTTGCACTTCAGAATTTTAGCAAATGATGCTTTTCTTGTCCATTCTTGAAATCCTGATTTTCCACCTTTCTCTTCCTTAACCTATTTTAATACTGAATTGACTTTTTCCCTGGTTGTCATTTTAATCTCTTGTCTTGATTGCTATATTAGTTTGGTTTCCATTTTGATTTTCTCTGAAATCCAAAATATATTTCATTTAATAAATTTTTCTTAATAACTTAATTTTACTCTGAGTAACTTTTCCTAAAACTCAGTTATATACTCCTGGCATGTACATTTTTCTACACCTATTATCATTTGACCATCTACCATCCACTCACCTACACATATGACAATTCCTCTAAACTACAGAGAACTGGCATCACATGGGTATCTACTGTAATTTATTTTAGATTTTTTTGAAGCACAGTTATATCATAGAGAGAAAAAATTTCACTGTTTATTTACATTAAGGTTTAAAACACATTTTTTTCCACGTGGTCATTATTGTCTTTGGTCATACTGAATTGTTTAAAGCCCAGTTCACATTTGCCATTGCATTCTGTATCCTGAGATGTTACTCTAAAATGATAGCCTGACTCTTAAATGTTACTTCCTCAGTTAAGCTTTTCTGTCCTTATGAATTAACTTCCACTCTTATTTCATATCACTCTTTCCTTTGTAGTATTTTCCAAATATATTTAAATAATTATAGGTGGAATTATTTATTTGATGTCTACCCTATTACCGAATTATAAACTGCACTAGGGCAAAGACCATGTCTGTCTTATTTATTTCATATCCTCAGCACCTATATCATGGTGATTGGTATATAGTAGTTCTCAATAAAATTTGTTGTATTGGTGAGTGGATGAGGCTGAAGTCACTTTTATGGGTGGGAGGAAGGAGGCAGAAGGAGAAGAGGAAGAAGAGGAAGAAGAAGAACAACGATAATAAACAACAACAAGAAAAAAGAAGAAGAAATGTTTCATCACTGCATTTCCTTGTGTTTGGCATACTTGAGTAAAATTGCTTTTCCCTTAGGGTTACAGAGTCACAGGAGAAAAACAATTCAAATGTGCAAAGTGCTCTGCAAATGTTTAACTCTGACTGGAAAGGGTATGTACACTAGTTATGGCAGTAATTTAAAGTGAGATAAAGCTTTGTGGGTCAATGCTGACAGGGTACTATTGGCCATTATTAATTCCCAGAAAGAAATGCTTCAATGAATCCCTGTATCGACTGCCAACCATGTATAAGGCATGCTACTTGGCTTTACAATGTGTATCAAGAAGCCCCTGCTTCAAACTTATCATTAGCTGATTAGGAAGTTACAAAAATGCTAACTCTAAAAAAAGCTAACTAGAAAAACAAAGTAAATGATAAGTACAAGGGCAAATGATGGGCACTGGAGTCATTCAGAGAAAGACTACAAACTGAAGTCTTCATGGCAACGCAAACTGGAGTGGGCCTAGTCCATTCAGAGGTGCAGAGAAGAGACAAATATTCTAGATGGAACAAAGTGTGTGGGCAAAGACATGGAGAAAGGGGAAGCCGACAGCTGTTCGGGGCAGTGAGCAGAACAATTTGGCTAAAGTAAACGGTTTACCTAAAAAGAAATGGGGGGATAGGTCATAAAGATGTTTTGACCCATAAAGTGAATTATGACTAAGAAGCTGAGGAGGAATGATATTCTGCGGTGAGCTTCTGCCACGGACACGTGACACAATAGCAGCAACATAAAATATTCAATGACAATAATATCTTAATACTGCAGAGCATTTTTTTTTTCAGAGCAATTTCATCTATTATTCACAGGAAAAAAATGTCGTCCTCATTTTACAGAATGTCACCACATGCCAATAAATTTAGGTGAGTTAGTTATTTAATGGCAGAGCTGTGATTCACATGTACAGCTTTTAGTATCTTGCAGAAGTGAGCAAGAGCTTTCAGAGTGAGGTAACAGGAGCAAGGAGATGAGTGAGAAGACAGCTGTGTTAATGCAGGCTGGAGAGGGTAAGGACTGAGGAAATTAATGTGGGCTACACCAAGTGATGGGATACTTACAGTCATAACTTTCTGGAAGCTGCTTTTAATTGCAAACAAGTAGGAACTACAAATCAGAACACTGGACATCTGAACACGAAGCTGATCATGCAACTAGTATTGATTTTAAGATGGCAGAATACATTTATTTTTCTCATTCTTTTATTTTGCTAAAGAGTTATTACTGCTGCCTTAATTCATAGATGCTTTAAAAATCAAATGATACTGGAACTACTAGCTTAGATAATTCCAGAAGCCTTTCTGGTCATCTAGAATCAAATGGTTAACTCAGAGACTCTTTACTGCTATCCTTCCATTGACTGTTTTAAAGGTGCTTGCAACCCAGTTTTATTGCTCTGCATTTTAAAATTCTTATTAACATTTATTTTATTCAAATACAGTAATCCTCTTGAGCAGTGAATAGCTGACTCCTACTCCCACATACTGTATACAGTGTTAGCATAATAGATTTAAAGTGCTTCAGAAACTTTACACAAAAGCCTTTTGAAATTATGCTCAAAACGAAGAATATATCTTCCTTCTTCCTATCAGTTTATCTTTTTCCCTCAGGAGAACTTTTTCTATTATGAAAAGATTCCCAAAATGAAATGTTTCTATCCCCTTCCTGAGAGATTGTGATGTACCCCAAAGGCCAGAGAACACAGTGAAAGAACTACAGAACCTCAAAGATAGCAATGCATTGATACCTATTATCTATCTATCTATCATCTATCTATCTATCTATCTATCTATCTATCTATCTATCTATCATCTATCTATCTATCTATCTATCTATCTATCTATTTTGGTTCACAGCTTGTTAAATCAGAACCTTAGACAAAGAAGCAATGTACACCTTCTGTGGGAAGTAGCTATTGGTCTCAAGTAAAACTGCATTAATTCACAGATGCTTTAAAAATCAAATCATACTAGAACTACTAGCTTTTATAATTCCAGAGGCCTTTATGGTCGTCTAGGTCGCCTAACATGATGATAAATGGAAAAGCTCTAAGTCAATTTTTACAGAGTAAAATCCCATTTTCTTTCTTTTTTCTTTTAATTGTTAAAAACTTGTAAGTATAGCACATACTATTTGGTAATTGGTCTCTGTCAATAAAATTACTTATTTGGGCACTTCCCTTCATTAGGTTTTATTGAAAAAAAAATTTTAATGCCATAAAACAATAAAAACCTTAGTATTCACATTTCATATACTTTTGGTAAACAGAATACTTTTGCCAAATGACAGGATCATGGTGGGGTATGCAAGATGACTTCCAGGTTTTGCATTCCTTGGGCGTACCATAGGAGAACTCTCTGGAACAAGGTAAGAAACTCTCATCCAATCAAAGAGAATTAGCTCTTACTGACTATACAAAGGCTTCAGGATGGAGATTTTGACTGGGGAAAGAAGTGCTTGCTGCTCAAAAATTTTAAAAAAAGTATCAAAAACACTGATCTTGACTTTATTATTTCCTCTTTCTAAACATATACTAACTATTCTTTAATGTCCCGATCATATTTTACTTTAAACAAGGCTTTCTCTGATTATTTTAGAAAAATACCCCTTGTTGAGTGTACTTAGTGTTTAACTCTCTTAGTTTATATTTAATCACATTGTGTCTTACATGTATTTTTTAAATCACTCAAATGTCTTATTTTGTTAACAGGCGTATTATAAGCAGTTGGCTTTCTGAAAACATCTTTTCTTTTTTTTTTTTACTTTGTATGCTTCTTGCCACAGGGTACTAAAGGAAGCATCTCTTTTTTTAGGAAGTAAGCAACTAGAAAAGGGGAACAACCGTCCCCTGCCCCCCTGCATCCATGGTTGTGACATAAACTGCACTGCGCCTACTGATAATCATGCTCCATGGCCACAGAGGAGGGCTCACCATAGTCAACATGGCAATCTAAGAGAAGGCATGGTTGCAGCAAACTCCATCCAGCAGGTGTTGCTCTAGGGTTATGGGGGAGGAGGTTGAGAATCATGCTCGCTCTGTAAAGTAGAGCGGATGTATCTGGGGAGGGGCAAGAATCAGGAGATGTGTGGCAGTACTGCAACTGTATGTGGTTTGCCTAGTGGAGCAGGATCCCTAACAGATCCAGAAGGATGGGGTCAGGGTGCAGCCCTAAGCAGGAGGAAGGAGGAAGTGCTACCTAAGCAGGAAATCAGGACATGGACCAAAGGGAGTTTTCACTTTTCACAGGGAACCTGGAATACAAGAATGAAACAAAGGCAACAACCTATTCATAAGGAAAGGAGACAGAGAACAGGTGCTTGAGAATCAGGGTGGCCACGTCCCAAAACTCAGACCTCTGGACACCAGCCTATGAAAGGAAGCACCTATCACAACTCACTTAGGCACGGAAATGGCTCTTAATTCCAGGAGTTCTGGCTGACTTTAAAACAAGGCTGCCCTTTCTTGCCTCTCCTGGGCTATATCTCACCTCACGTACACTATTTGATTGCTTTTTCTCTTTCTGTCTCCATTTCTCTTAATCTCAGACATGCAGCCTATGTACTACTTATCCAGACCAGTGCAACTAGGGTTAATGGCTTTTTTATAGTTTATCACCCATTCTGCCATATTTATAACACTTCTTGTTTGCGAATAGATTACCTCGATGAAAGAAGATAATGTGTCCCTTACTCTTCTTCTCTTTCCTATTGTCAGTAAATAATGCCCTCTTGTTTCCTGGTCTCTCTGAGGCACAAAGGTGTGGAGTTTCAGGAAGCACAGAATGCCAAACCAGATGTGGGTTTGATCCCAGTTCATCACTATCTGAGTGACCTTGGGCAAAGCAATTAAGCAGAGACTGATTCTGCATATTAAAAGGGGTTGGTGGTAGTGATGTTTACTTTAAAATTTAACACAATTTTTTTTTTAAAAATTAAATGACTATGTATTGTCTTAGCATAGCATCTCCTTCATGGTAGGTTCTCAATAGATGCAAACTGAATCGGAGTTTTAAGCTATAGCTTATTTATATTTTTGTTTTTGTTTTGATTCTTTACATGCACGATTACATTATTCTTATTTAAATCTACATCCTTCTTAAGAACACAATTTTGGATTACTGCTAATTATTTCTTTTAAAGCCTGTTATCTACCAGCGCAGTAGCTGTCAACCTAGCTATACATTAGAAGCTCCTGGAGAACAATTAAAAAATAATAGCACCCAGGCCCCACCTTTAACGCAGGAGATAGGAAGAGATACAAAATTTACATCAAACAATGAATGAAGGGAAAAATAATGGTTAAAAATGCTTAATTAAAACCAAACCGAAATCAAACGGCTTGAGAATTATTACACATATTATACAAGACTGCAGGAGGGCTTTAAAACAACTTACCTTTGTTATTGTATACATCTAAGTAATTTGGTGCTGAAAAAATTGTGATTAGAGAAGGGAAGCCTGTTGTTTGGCTTTTCCTGTACATGCGATACCTGAAAACAGTAAGTACAAGTTAAAACCAGGCTAGCAAGGAAAAAAGATGATATCAAGTTATCAATTTGGAAATAAAAAATCAAAGTTCAGTTTTATTATTCAAAGAAAATTCAATTATCTAACAGTAAAAAATTTCTCTCTAAAGTCTATTATATACAGACATCAGTTAATTTAAGGGGTGACAAAACAAACAATGATATGTACAATTTCCAGAAGTTTGCTGATATTTTTGACATAAAAAGACCTAACTAAGCAGAGCAATATATAAATCCTTCCCACTAATAACCAGGCTGATTATTTTATTTATTTACAGTATTCTGTTAGTTATAAATACCCATTATGCCAGACTAAGTGATTTGCTTTTCAAAGAAAGTTTGGTTAAATTTATGGGTTTTATGAACTGAAATTGTTTCTACTTTAGAATTTTCTTTATTAGTAATCTCTTGTGGTGTCTGTAGGCCAAAGATTGTCTCAGCAGGCTAATATTTAATGAGCAATGAAACACAACATCTGTAAGGTCTCTGGAAATAAACCAACAATCCAGTTACTTTTTGTCTAGTAGGACAAAATGAAACTCTAGTCCTCAACTAAAAAAATATAAGAAATTTTGGCTCTTTTCCATCAAGGTGAAAACATATCTTATGATTTCAGGGAAGAGATTCCAGGAATGTTAGTTTAGAAACATTCCTATAAAGCGTGAAACAAAATACTATCATTCCTTGGGTATTCTGTGTCAGTTACTTCTGGCATGTCTAATTTAGCTGGATTCTAAAGGTGTATCAAATAGTACCTTTAGATAAACAGCCACCTTAAAATTTATAATATTATATTTTGATACTACTTTTCCCCAAAAAATATCCCCTTAAAAATCTTTTGAAATGCAAAAGATATATTATTTATTTTGCTTATGGGACTGAGTTTTGTTGGGTGAAGGGATCAGAATGTGAAAGATAGTAACACTTTCAATCCCAGTCCCTTCACTTTATAAACCATGGCTGGCTATGCCTGCGTGACAACAAATAAAAACAAAGAAACTGGATGACATAATTTCAATTCAATTTTCCTCAATGAATCAATCAATATTTTAAACAAACAAACTTGTGAATTTTAATTGATGCACTTCACATATTTTCAAATAAAAAGATGATATCAGATCCATAGTGTGATTAAGATAAATCTGCCTAAAATGTTCAGTTGAGACAGTCAGCCAAAAAAGCATAATGACACCGCTGCCCTTTAAAAATAAAAAAAAATATTCCTTTGAGGACCTGAATGATTGAGTATATCAACAAATTACTTCAAACATCAATGACAACAGGACTGAGCACACAATATTGGATTAGTTTCTACCTGTTGATTGATTGCTTGAAGAAAGTTAATTTGAAAGGAACTTAGGATCATTATCACATGGGCTGACTTCAGAATGTAGGCATCTGTATTGCCAATTTCAGCACTCAGGGTATAAAAACTGTCCCTCCTTTTTAGGAAACTCAGAATATAAAGGAATGAGTTTAAGATTTGAAGGCAAACAATGCTTTCAGTGGAGACTACTGAGAAGGACATTGAACTTTCAATCCTAAAATTATACCTATTTCTCCTTATGAAGATGTAATACATCATCAAAGTGAATATCTGACATTTCTTAGTTTTCTAAACCCTTAAAATTTGTGTTTTTAAAATTTAGCAGATATTACAAAATCATGTTAATGCCTTTATTAGAACATAGCATTTTCTCCATTATTTAAATGTCTCTGTTCTTTGTCCTTTAAAACTCTACAGGGATCAGAAATGATATTCTTTAAACAAAAATACAACATAAAATATCTATTAAATATTTATGTGTAATTCTCTTTCATATTGCTAACCAAGACTGAAAAGTAGCTGGTAATTTATATACTTCTGGGAGAGTAGTAAGAGCAGGAACTGAAATAAGAGGAAGTGCTCTAACAGTGTTTCCAAAAGCCAGGTAAAAAATTTACCTGTTAAAGCTAAAAATGAAAAAAATTTTAAATGGGACTTTATAATACATGTGTAGCCATTCATTCTCCAGGACCCTGCCATATCTGTGTCATAAGAAGACAATTTTACAATCTAATTCCTTTAGGGAGAGAGCCTGGCAAAAGGGAACCTCAGTGACTTGAGCAGAGAAAGAAATGGAGTTATGATAAAGGGGAAATGCATGGTTTTCGTAAAATCACAAAACTGCTCACCCTGCATCTTGGGCTTCATGGGCTCGGAGTATAGATAACAAGTTATTGTGCTGTAAGAATTCACAAACAGCTGGGTAACTGCCAGAGACAAAAAGAAAAGAGAAGCACCTGTTATGAAATCATCAGAGATAGCACATTTACCTGTAACATCCACCTATGTGATTTAATACAGCATAATCAAACATACATCATTTATGAAACAAGCCTTTTGGTTCTCCAAGGGCAATTTTTCCCCTGTGGCAGAAAAAGCACCTACAGCTATACTTTTTACATAACCAGAAAGGGCTGGAGGTGTACCAACGAGAAAAAAAGAACACAGGCCATTATGTAACAACACTAGAAAAGTGTCCACTTGTAGAGAAAATAAATATTATCAAGTCTACATTTAAGTAGAAAGTGAAGAGAAGCATAAATATAACATGAGGATAGAATTTAAAATGTAAACCTCAGTTTTTCAAATATAGCACTATTTGTATTTGGGTATGTGTGGGAGCCTGAGGGCTTGACAGAGAGGACTGAGTCAGGGAGTGACTGAGACCATGTCTTCTGGGAAATTAAGTTATCAACTTACTTATGGGTACATTAACTGGTTGTACCATTTAAAATCTAAACAGTATTATGGAGTCCATATGGTTTTAAATTGTGTACCTCAAATATGATCAACAGAACTTTATCTTAACATGTTTTTATCTTCACAATAAAAATATCAAAATTCAATCAAGATGATACTCTCTGTTAAGAAAGTCTCAAAACCTAACATGAAAACTTCATTAAAAATAAAATTCAAATTACAAACTAAACTCACCCTTTGCAATCACTTTGTCTCCATTCTAAGAATTTTTAATGGGATAAATGTATGTCATAAAAATAAACAAATTTTAGATATTTCGAACCAAGAGATAGCAAACCCATGCTTGTTTTAAACAAATTGCAGATATCCATGAATCTTAACTACATACACCACAGGAAACAATTCAGTAATTATAAAAATAGCACTTTGGGGAAATACTTAATAATATATACTACTTGAATAATTTACTATAAAAGTTGAAAATAGTTTCTATGCTACAGATTTTGTAAGATTTAGCTGATCAACAGGGAAAAAATACCAATAAGATTCCTTACCACTTTAGAAATACTGATTGTGAAAAGGATTCAGCTCTCTGGCAAAAGTGAGATCTGAAATTAAAAACAGTCTTTGTGCATACACGCACATTTGCATGAAGTGTGTGTGTGTGTGTGTGTGTGTGTGTGTGTACTACGTGTAAGTGTCCTCTAGAACACACATTCTAAATGTTCCTCCCCTATCTCTTTAAGTCACTTATAATTTCTTGTGCCCTCATAATGTTTCTTTAAAAAGAGTTTCTTGTCTTGCTGTTGCACTGTAAGGCAGAGGTTACTTGTCTAGGTTTGCCACTCTTTTACTCTTGGGAAAATGGCTTCACTGTTCTTTAAATTTTTTTGTCCTTTGGAAAGAACTTGTACTAGTTTCATGAGACCATAATTTTAATATATTTTCTTCATGCTAAGTTTGATACCTTTATGTGTTTAAGCTAAGTTTTCCTCCACTGAAATATAGATGTGATTTTTAATGGAAATCTGGAGATAATAAAACTAACCTAGCAGCACTGTTAACAGCATTAAGTGGGGAACAGCTGCATTATTTCTTGAAGGAAACAGACTTTGAAGAAAATCTTTAGAAATGTAAAAGCATATACAAGCCAATACTCAAACTTTTTAAGAATTACAAACATTTTTCTAAATAAATTGAGAAAATACCTGAATATCAACTAGACTCCCATCATTGGTAAACTATCTGCGTAGGCTACATTATATTAAATTATATTAGGGGAAAAACTATAATATTTTTTTACGATTTTTATTGGAAATGATAAGCCAAAAAGTGTTCAAGCTGAGAAGCGTTAAAAAAGATATATGTAGAATGGCAGAAAAAGAAGAGTTCACAATACTTTACTGCTATAGAGAGAGTTTAAAATTATTTATTCATCAGCAATTTATCAAAGGCTCACTGGTGAATCTGTTCCATTTGCTGGAAGACAGTATGAGGCCCAGTGAGGGGTGCTATGATAAGTGTAAGGTGTGGTTACTACTGTCTTGAGGGTATTTAAATTCTAAGTAGGAAGGTAAAACATTTGTTTTAATTTAAAAGACTACTTAAGTATAAAATAGATTTAAGATAAAAATAGTACAAGTTTTCTTGAGACAAAATTAAGCAAGAAAGAAAGCATATGGGTCTGAGGAAATAGTTTTAAAAAACATCTCTCTCGCTTAAGATTTTTTTCCTTCTTCGTTGCATTAATAAGGTAAAGCTTCTGAGTTCTATGCCCACCAAGGACAAAGAGCCCCTCTTCTTCTAGGCTGATCTGTCCAACTCCTGGCCCATGGCCTTCTGAGCAGAGACTGGATCTCAACCCTACTCACACTCTCCATGGGCACCCTTGTCAGGCACCCTTGTCTGTATGGGGCAACCATGGAATGGTTTTGTTTAACCAGTGGCATGACATGCCTTAAACCAGACTTGCTGCAAAAACTGGTGAAAGCCAGAGATGCTTTCGGCTTTGCAATGTATAAGCATGGTTGCTGTGTTTGGTGAAGAGGCTGTTATTCTTTGAAAATGTTTTCTATTGGAACATAATTCTTCCTTAAGCACTAGAGAATGCATCTTCTCTGTGTAGAAAGGAAGGTGAAAATTTCAGTGGAATAATGGGGTTCCTTGGACCTGGGTCCTTATTTCAATTTCCTGTGTAAACTTTAGGAAATTGTTTAAATTCTTTGTTTAACCTCATATGAATACATTACCTAATTTGTAGAAATGCAGACAAGTATTATTTATTTCAAAGAATTGAGATAAAGATTTAAAAAGTTAGCATTATATGTAAATTTCCTAGTCCAGTGCCTGATTCAATAGTAGACACTTCACAAATCTTAATTTTCTCTCTACCATGGAGTGGAAGAAAGGATGCAGCACAGAATGGTGAATCAGTAACCCTGGATTCTGTAAGTAACCGCTATGTTTATTAGTTGTGACTTGTGTTAGATCTTAGAGGCAACGGTGGCAGGGATTACTAGCTAGGAAGGGGTTAGAATGCCACAAAGACAGCAAGAGGGACAGGAATTGGACTGAGGATGAGCAAAAGTAAAGAAGGGAGAAAAGACAAAAATGAGAAATGGTGGAAAAACTGGCTTGACACTAGAGAAAATACTTATTATCGGCCACATTCTGTTTATTCTCTTATTTTTGTTTCCTGCGACATTAAACTATATTTTGAACTTTGATTTCCATCTCTCAGATTTCAGGCTCTTGAATCACAATGCAGCCAGGGCATTATTAAAATACTTTTTTATGCTTTTATGCTCTTACACACTTATCTCTGAGTATCGTTTCCTTCCAGAAAGGGCTATTCTTCTGCCAAGACTTAGCTAAATTATCACCTGTAAACCTTTCCCTTCAATCCTACCTCATCCTTAAGTGTACACATCTGCTGCATACACCATGTTCCTGTAACATATGAATCCAACACATCACCTGTCATGTTGTAGTGCAAACTGTTTATACCTCTGCTCTCCAGTAATAATATATGCCTTAAGAGGTGAACACTGTTTTGTCTTCACAATCTAAACTTTTATCAGCAATTTGCCTGCTTATTGAAGCTCAAATTCAATTGCTGGAGTAGCCTCAACAGGGGCAGTTAAGCAGGTAAGAGATGCCAAGGGTTTCCTTCCCTCATCAGCTTCAGCAAAACAGAAGCAGGGAGCTTGCAATTCCTGGTCATGGGACCCAGAGGAAGCCTCCGCCCTCCCTTCTCGCAGGCCAGTGGTCCAGAGGACTATGCCCAATGCTCAGCTGCCCCTCTTGTTCGTGGGTCCTGGCAATGGGAACTCAGCCCTGCTGTCCTGGCTTGGCCCAGATACTGTCAGGCCTTTCTGTTCCGAGGACTTGCTGTATTTTTTTCTTTGCCCCAGGGTTCTTCAATTAATTTCATTTTACCCAGCACAGATCAAGTCTGATAGGGCTCTAACTCTTCCTGCCAGAACTTCACCAGAGCTTAAGTCCTCACTTGCACCTGGCTGCCGGCTGCCACAAGGGCAGGGGCCAATTTTTATTTAAGGTTCACTTTTTTACTGAAGTGGAACATCTATACAGAAGCTGCACAGATCATCAGATTAAAAATCGATGACCTTTCACAAAGTGAGCACCCTATAATTAACAATCAGATCAAGATACAGAATGTTACCTGAACCCCCAAAAGTCTTCCTATCTCCTCTGAGTCATTGTCACCTCCTCACCAAGGGAAATCACCATCCTGGCTTCTAACTATAGATTAGCTTCTCTAACATTGAACTCTTATTTCAATGGAATCAGATACTCTTTGTTTCTGGCTTCTTCTGTTCATCATCATACTTGTCATATTCATCCATGTTGTTATGTGCAGTTTTTGTTAAATCATTCTCATTTGGTGTATTTAGTTATACAAATATACTATAATTTATTATTCATTCTACTAGTTGAATATTTGGGTTTCCATTTCTTGGCTATTATGAATTGCTGCTGTGAATAATCTTGTATATGTCTTTCAGTGCACATTATGTACACATTTCTAGTGGCTACAGAAATAGGAGCAGAACAGCTTAGTTATATGAATGTTCAGCTTTAGAGTATACTGAAGCTGCTAACTATAAACTAGGATTAGAAGTAAAATGAGACCATTTGCATGGTCATCTTTCTAGAATTCCCAGTGTTATCTTCCCTTGTATTTCCATAAACGCCATTTCCTTGCCTGCAAGAGCCTTCTCCAATGACTGGTTGGATATATTCTACTCATCCTTTAAAATTCAGTCCTGATAACACTTCTACTATGAGTAAGTAGTCCCTTACACACTGATTCACCCCTATTGAGTGAGGTCCTTCAGGTGTGTGTGTGTGTGTGTGTGTGTGTGTGTGTGTGTGTGTGTGTGTGAGTGAAAGAGAAAGAGAGGGAGAGAGGGAGGGAGAAAGAACCTTTACATTTATCACAGCACTAAACATCTTGCATTTTGTCATTTTCTGCTTATTGGTCTCTGTCACTAGACTGTTATTTCCTTGAAGGCAAGGACTCTGAGTATCTATAAAACCTCACAGAAAGCATACATATAGTATGTGCTCAGTTAATGTCTGTTAAATAATTGAATGAGGAAGTGAATTCAAAAGGATACCTATGAATGAAATAATATGAATTGAGGAGAGGGGTGAGAAGGATGCTCTCCAATCAGGTATGATTTCAACATACCAAGAATGAAAGTTTTGAACTTAAAGTGAGAGAAAGGCAGGATGGTCTAGATGCTGGTGATATTATAAAGAAAGGGTCAATAAGATGAGATGGCCGATGAGCGGTGATTTCAATGCAAGAAGAAAAAGGAAAGAGATTTCATATAGTTTATATGACTGGAAGAATGAACTGTTAATAGAAATAGAAAAATCAGGAGACATCTCTAGTGAGGATTAAGCAGATGGGAAGGTAAATAGTAAGCTTTATTTAGGCAAGGTGAATTTAGGTTAAGGTGACAACGGAACATCTTACATAAAAAATTCCAGCACACAACTAGAAAGAGAGAATTCCAGCTCAGGAAAGATAAAGAGAGGAAGGGGCTAGAGGTAGATCTGTAATCAAACCACAGAGGTTAACAGTTTACAGGAAGCTAAGGGAATAGCTGTGGTTCCTTAGAAAATCTGAAGAAACAGGAGGAAAACCAAGAAAGAGAAAGCAGAAGAGACAGGGATCTTTCTAAGTCTAAGGAGGATCACGATACATGAAAAAGGAGGAACCAGAGGATTTCAAGCTGGAAGGATCTGGTGAGAGTCACCTGCAGAAGAGAAGTGGGGCAGCCTATGAATAGAAGAAAGGCTGCTGATCTGTGATTAAGAGACCAGTAATTATTTGAGTGAGCTTCAATCTGCAACTTCAAAAACACATTTGAAACGACTGTTAAGATGTTTTTCAAATCTCATAGCTTAGAGGAACTTTAGATGTCTGGTTTAACTCACTTCTTTTGAAGAAGCTAAATCGAGAACATAAATCTAAATCTAGCTCAACATGATTTATCCAAGGCAGACGTACAAACTGACAACCCAAACATCTTATCTAGCTGAACAGTTTTTGTTTGGACTACATGAAAATAAAAAATTTACCTCCAATTTCTCATGATCCTCATTAATCTTTATTATCTAACATTTTGTCTGCTTCAAGTATCTCACCTATCTGCCTCAAAATTATACGCATTTATGTAGGCAAACTCTAGTCTGAGGTTGTAAAGATAATGGTAGCACTTGAGCCAAAATAGTGTTCTTATGGATTCTTTCCTCTCTGTCATATTGCCCATTTTCTATAACTCATGAACATCATTAATATATTCTTACTGATACATTTTTCTGTATAACTTAATTTTATTTAAATCATGATCCAGGCAATATGTTAGATTGTACTCAGGATGTCAAGGCAAATAATATGCAAATTCAATATGAATATGTAAACTATAACTGGGAGTTGTGAATAACTGACAATAACTCAAACAGGTAATTGTCACTAAGTTTCTGTACTCACTTTCCTGTTCCTTTGTGCCCCTCCAGGTCAGCTTTATAAACCACAACCACAAAGAAGAGAATGCCTTGACATCTACAAGATGGCACTAAAAACAGAGGATCTAAAAGCTCTAGGAGAATAAAGAGTCATATTCTCTTTCTTAGATAAAACATAACACTGACTGCTTTGCCCTTAGTCAGAGTATAGGCTGTGGATTCACATATTCAGCATGTGTCGTGGGTAAAGATCATTATCTAATAACAACCTCTAATGAGAGGAGTTAAATAATCATTTTGTTGAGAACGAAAGTGTGAAAACACGCGTAATCCTCTAATTATCAAGTTCACGGCCTTTCTCTCTGAGGTAAACACATCTGTGTCTAGATTCGCAAAAGAAAAATACCATAACTTTATGTAAGTTCAGTACGAGACTTTATTTAGAGTATGATTTATCTGAACAGCTGACTCAGAAAACTAATAGAACTTTATACTGTGAATGGCTCAACATCAAAACCAAGAGGCTTGTATTTAGTTTCTCATCTTATTGAAGCACAACTCAGTGGTATCAGGTAATTTAAACACTCATGGTATAATGACGGATTTAACATCAGATTTGAAAATTGAACACTTGGCTTTTATATTTCAACAGTACCTAACTTTTCACTAAAAGTTTGAACATCTTTAATAAAAGCTTAATCCCAAATTAAGTAAGTAGTTACTGAAAAAAAATCTTAATCTTTTTGAAAATACTACATCATACTTCTGCATTTCAGCCAAAATAGACTCTTTAGACTTGGTTCCCAAATTTCCAAAACAAAAAAATGAACTGTAAACTTTCTGATAAATAAACTTGGAACAGCCTACTTATTAATATTTATAACAAAAAACTATTCTTTGAATGGTGCTTTACAGCATCCAAGACCTCTGTTCACTAACTTCAATTTCCTAATCACATTAACAAATGGAAAAAAAAAAAGATTAGTCCCCTCCCCCCACAAAGAAAACTAAATGTTCCACTGTAGAATAAACTCTGATCAATGTTACACATAAGGATGATATCTGCTTACTCTAAAGAGAAGATACGTGACTGAATACATTTCACAGATTTCTTCGAGCCTTGCCATTTGCTTCGCAGCCAGAGCCAGAACTGAGCATAAACTTCAGTGAACATCAGGTTTGTTTTTTAAGATTTGTGTTTTTTTGGTCTGCACTTTTTTTTTTAAGACTATATATTCTAGAATTTAAAACTCTCGACTTCTCCATGATCTTTTTCCCTTTTTCATATAAACTGTATGACTGTAAGGGAACCTATGAAACTGAAGATAATTGAATGCGTAGGCTAAAATCAATATGAGATGTCAGAAATATTGTGAGGACTTGCGAAAACCCAACTGTGTTGCCGATTTCTTTCTGAAATGCTCTGAAATGTGATGGCATGGGCAAATCCCCATTACTGGCAAATATAAAAATGGTTTGTCAATATGCTAAAAATAAATTTACTATGGTATCTAATATACTAAGTTGTTCATTTTAATTTTCCAGGAACTCTGATAAACAAAGGAATTTAAGCATATCTTCAATATACGTTAATTAGCCAATTTAAAATTGTTTTTTTCTGATTTAAGTTACGAAAACTAGTAAAAAATGTAAAGTTATTACATAATCAAATGAAAAAAATCAAAGCTGGCAGTGGCTTTTTTTCCTATAGTTCTTGGAACAGAACAAATTTTCTACTAAATCCTTCCTTCTTCTTTTGCTGCTTCCCTACCCTGAGAGCACATGCCTCTTTTATGCCTTTTTTTATATCTACATATTTATATAGGCATTTTATTATTCGTTCATTCATTTATTTATATTTTCATTTTTCAAGTGCTAAGAACCCATTCGAATCAGGCCTTTAAAATGAACCTTCACGTGTACTTGTTTCATAGAGAAATTATACAAACAAAAAAATCAAACACGTGAACTGATGAATTACAATATTTATGAACCAACTGTGCCCTGGAAGGTGAGCACTCCATCCTCACCTGTAGAAGTATGAACATCCCCTGACTGTGTTGTGAGTAAAATGTTCCTGAGTCTTCTCATTGCCAAAGTCCTCTAGGGGGTCTGACCACAAGATATCGCACATAGGTCCATAAGCAGGTGGTTCTTTGAATCGGTCTAACTAAGAAAAAGAGAAAACAGAGAGCAAAATACTAATCTTTGGAAACTTGAAATTCAGGGGAAAAAGACCAACAAACAGAATTTTGCAACACCCAACTTCATCTCCTCAACCACAGTACAGCCCGAACTGCCTTCTACCCCACTCTCTTCCTGTCTGCTCCCCTTTCTCCTCCCTCCCTCCCAGGTCTACTCTTTTGCTCTCTCCAATTTTTCTTATTTCTTCCTCTTGATGAGCTCATTTGTTACCTGCCTTCATCTCACCCTTTTCTTCCCTCTTGTCTGTCCAATTCCTTCTCTTTACTCCTTTTCTTCTTTCTCCTGTTTTCCTTTTTATCCTTCTCTTTTCCCCCTAACTTAACTACCCAAGTATTTTAATTATTAACAGTTGATGGGACTCTGTGTTTCACTTCTTGAGAAGGAACTTTTACTTTATCTTTGCGGAAATTTCTATTAAAGCTTCCATTAAATTCTGATTTAGAAATCTAGATGAGAACAACTTATGGTGTTTAACAATATGATTTGGAGAACAGACGGCTTTCATTTTGAGAGTAGCACCTGCTACATGACATTTTGGATACTCACTCATTAGGAGCTATTCTAAGTTTCTAATTAAAGTACAAGCTTATTATAGTTTATCTTACTGGGTACAAACCAAGAGTAATGATAAACAGTAAAATAACCCCAAATTTAGGTCATCTTCAGCTCACAGTTCTAAGGTTTATAGTTTTACCTGAATCTCTCATATGGAATCTATTTTCCAGCTATAAATGTTTGCAGTCATATTTCAATTTTAAAAGGTGCATTTAGAAGGTATGAGCAATATAACTGCAAATGATATTTCACCAACAATTTTTTATAACACTGTTGCTTTCCTTTAGTTTAACTTGATTTAACTGCAATTAAAGGATCTTTGGTGAAGTTAGCAGATTTTATATTCTCTTGAAAAGAAAAGCATAAAACAGGTATGAAAACCTATTAAAAACTGATGTTCTTCAAATT
This sequence comes from Cynopterus sphinx, assembly GCA_030015415.1. Lineage (NCBI taxonomy): Eukaryota > Metazoa > Chordata > Mammalia > Chiroptera > Pteropodidae > Cynopterus > Cynopterus sphinx. The sequence continues at coordinate 124,817,219 of CM057382.1, forward strand.
CAGTATTTTAATATTTTTTAAAAACCATAGGGACAGGTGGATAGGTCAAGATGTAAGACTGACAGCCCATCAAATTCCCTCTTTTTCCTGAGACATAAAAGGTGATATAAATCAGTTTCATTACACACCAGTTTTTTTACTAATATCTAAAAAGAATGAAACAATATATCACATTTTCAATGCCCAACGAAAAACTTCAATAAGACAAGACCCTCTATTTTTCAGCCATTATGTTATACATAAAATATTCATTACAAACTTAAGACTTTTTAAAGAGATTTAAATAATTTATGCTTTTGGAATAATTCAGCCAAGAAAAATAATAAATGTACATAAAAATACAGATTTTTTTTCTGAGAAACAAGAAATGATTATTATAGGTAGATCAGCAGAGGAGAGAAGCCTTTCTGATTAATATGAACCCTAGCTAAAGGGTAAGGCAACCAGAATATTGAATTTATTCTGGAAAAGTTACAGACTTCATTCTAAAATTAATACTGTCTTCAGTAAGAATAAACAACTAAAAATGCATTAAATAAAGTGTGGTGGAAACTCTTATGACAGATAGCAAAATGCAAACCTAAAAATCATGTTATGACTAAGTCTAGAGCTTAATGATGTTTACAAAAATTGAATATAATATCTAAACCATGCCAGTTCTGGGGACAGCACGTGATATTTCTAAGATCTACTTAATTTACAGTAAAAAGGTAATTATTTATTTCAAGAATCCCTCAGATTGTAGAAGAATACATTGGTTACATTCATGCAGAAAATGAACCACTTTATACTTGAACTCCATGATTGAATTTCAGTGTCCTGTCTCTACAGTACTTTAAGTATAGAGCAAATATGAATGCTCAGTGTGCCACAAAATGTCAGAAGCAGATATGAAATGGTGTCTTAAAAAAGGACACAAAAACATAAAGTAGAAAACAAAGGTTTCTGATATTAAAAATAAAAATCATGCATGCAATTTCTAATAGAAAAGTAAATACAATATTATTTTTACAGTTGAAGACCTGAAACTTAATGAATAGAATAATAAGGTAGAATTTGAATGTTTTACTTCCCTAAATATAGTTTTTCTTTAAAAACAATGAACTTTTAAAAGAATATTGAGCAAACCCAAAGAAATAAAAGATTGTCTCCTCTATTACATAAAACTATCCCATATTATTATATTTTCTCATAAAAAGATACTTCTATATTCAATTTTCTCATAAAAAGATACTTCTATATTCAATATTCAATTTAACTCATCATTTTGTTGGCTAAAGAACAGTAATAGCTAATATTAAATTAAGTAGAAAAAAACACCTCTGGAAAACACTGACTTATTCACCTAGCCGCTCAATCTAATCAACAGAATAGCCTCATTGCCTTTATTAGATTGTTAATTTAAAGTTTTAAGCCTTAACAAATAGATTTCAAAAAATAATAATGTAGGAACATTTTAAAGGTCAAATGATATTTTCCCAAGAGCAAAGCAACATTTCTAACTATAATGAACCATGAATACACAACATGTTCTATTTGAAAGAAACCAAAGGGAAATAAAACAGCATCATTTTTTTTAGTGATCAAATATTTTACATTTACAATGACATGTCCTATGGTAAGATGAAGTTTTAGAGATGAAAACTCTCCCAAGTATCTTTCTTTCTAGATAACAAATACAACAAAGAGATTCACGATCACTTTAAATCGTTTTGATTCAAAAGGATAAAGTGAGTGATAAAGGCAAAGGAATGTCTTTTATTTATTACTGAAGCATATGGAATGATTAGACTTGGAAAATAACAAAACTTACTTTTCTGATATCATCTAAAGTGTTAATCTCTGGAGACAGACCACCGTGTACACACAGGAACTGCTGGTTCATCAGGGCAGCCAGAGGCAGGCAGTCAAAGGCGTCCATACAGGCGTCATAGACACGTTCTGAATATTTTATTTTACCTTTTAAAACATTATTTAAAAAAATTTACTCTCATTACTTCATAGCTAAGAATCATGTCACTGAAATAGTTTTTTAAATGTTTTCTTGCAAAGTTCTAAAATATAATTAAATAAAACTTTTTCAAGAGTTATACATTAACCTATCTACTATTTTTTTATTGTTGTCCATCTATATTTTTCAGTTTTTAAATTTTTAAATAACAGAGGAGAGAACTCTGTGTCCATCTTTGCTATTTATCTGGAGATGTATCTTAAAAAATATACACAAACAACTCGGAGACCAGCAGAAGGATGGTGATAAAGCTGATTTTCCTGATTGATCTTACAGAAAAGCAGAGGGCAAAAATTCTCTAGTTATTTCTGTATCACTGCATGTTGCTTTTCTCTTATTGACTTATAGCTAATGCTTTGTGAGAAGTCACTATGCTTCACTGAATATAGGACTAAATGACAGGGACAACTTTGTTTCACTGGACAATGGGGAAAATTAAGTGAGGAGGAAATCAAAATCTATATGAAGTACTCCTCATTCCTAGTATTTATATCTAAAGGAATGTGTCACCTTTAATTTTGTAAAATCCACTAGAAGCTGGTAAACCTACTGGGTCCAAAAAGAGAAGCATGAGGTTGAATCAGCCCTCTATTTGCTTTTCTTGAGTGATTTACATTAAAGGGAAGGATTATATCACAAACAGTAGGCATTCTGGCTATTTTAAAAAGGTAACGTAATCAGTGTTTCTTAGAATAAATTACATCAAATATTAATTAAAATTTTTAGATAATTTTATAGACAATTTATAACTTAAAAGTTTTTGACTGCAAAGCAATGGATCATATTGTAATGTGCTCTTAATATGGATTAAAATGATTATTTAGCACTTATGGTGTCAAAGGACTAGGCCTGAAATATACTTACATTCTTGTTTAAATGTGAAATACTCTGTTAGATGTCTACATTCATGATTTCCACGAAGTAAAAACAGTGTTTTGGGGTAAAGAATTTTCAAGGCCCACAAATACAGCACACACTGAGAAAACAAAACAGAATATAAAAATAAGTATTTTTTCATTATACTAAAGCACCCCATTGCTGACATATCAAAAAGATATGAACTGAATGTGCTACTGTGACCAAAAGTCCCCAAAAGGCTAGACCTTATTAAGAAGAAGGTGAAACACAGAAAACATTATTGTGGTACAAAGCCAAGGTTCATGAATACCTGAAATATATACATTCACTAGGCATCTATCCACCATAGGAAAATCATGAACTGCACACAAGCTATTGAAAGAAAACGGAATGAAAATATACTAAAAATGAAAATACACTGATGTAAAAGTATGACACAAAACGGGATTAGCAATTAGTAATTAAAACAAGGATACCTTTCTATAAAACTAGTTATTATTATTTTTTTTTTAAATCAGAGAAAAGCAAGACAAAATTTGGAAGCCAACACTGACAAGCTCAGTCTAACTCAGATTATATCTGTATTTTATATTATGTTCTCTCCTTCACTAACCCTCTTCTCCCCCATTACCTTGGTTTTTATTTCAGTGCTGTTGGTATATAAAAAAAGCCTTAATTTTTTTATATGTAAATATAATTAAACTGAAGGGTAGGGCATCTTAGTACACATGTGGGCAATAATAGCTTGGGGAAATATTTCCAAATGAGCTACTTGGGTATTACAGTTTGTGTGAAAATGAGGGCCAGCTACGAATTCCAGGTTTGGAGTAAACCTATGTTGAACAATCCTGAAGTGTGCACGAAGATAACTGGATACTCAATTATTCACATCAATTTCATTATCCTTGACTGGCATTCATTAAGAACCCACAGGGAACAGTAAACCACTCTTTGAAAACAAGTATGCTTTTCTCTCCTAATTAAATTTATGTTCTAAAAATGAAACTAAGAAAATATAGAACCATAAAAATATTGAGATACGTCTTATTGTGGTTGCTAAAATCTGAAACCAAAAAAAATACAATATTTACATTTTAATTAAGAGTATACTAAATATGCTGGATAATGTCCATAGGGAAAAGCTACTGGCAATTCATTTGTTGTGCTACCTGTGAATAATCATGTCTGTCAACTTGCGTGACAATTTATTAAATGAGTGGAAATAATTATGTTTGAATATTTTAGCCTAAGCTTTGGAAGAAATACTTATTATCAGAAAAAAGTATGTATTCTTGTGTTTTTTCAAGCAAGATATTGTCTCTATGTAATTGTAATTAAAGTAAACAAAAATAAGGGGCTGAAATCTAATTATATATATATATATAGTTATTTTAATTAATTTTTCTAATTACCATTTTCTGATTATAGTTATTACCTAAAGTTCATTTGACAGATAATATTACTATTTCTGAGAAGCTGATCAAGTGGCTTATCCAAGTGACCCTGGAAGCATCAAGATCTATAGATACGTGTAAAAGTTCTCTGTTAGCTCAGTAGGTAGTACGGTGGCTCAATGAGTCTCTGATTGCTATGTATTTGGTTTTACAGGAACACTTACATGTTTTCATAACAAGAGTTTGTATTACTCAAGCTCATTTCACATTTGAAAGAAGATATTTATAAACTGTTATTAATGCCAATGAGAACTATTTCCAATTTAAAATAATGTGAAAGAATACACAAGTATGCATGCACTTATACAAAAATATTTATTTATATTTACACACACAGTTCTAAATTCTTAAATTTGGGTGCCAAATTTTGAATACAAATGGGCATATAAAGTCTTTGAAATTATATTTACTTGTTGAAATTGCTTTATTTAATGTATTTCATTTATACCCTGGGGAAAAGAATACATGTTTTAACTATACTGTAGCTACATTTTAGAAAGATTTTGTTTTTTGTTTTTACTAAAGTATAAATTATGTACAATGAAGTGCATATTTTCAATGTACAGGTCAATAATCTTTATATATGCATACTCCCATGAAACTACTGCCCAATTCCAGTTACATTTCAGCACACAGGAGACTCCCTTGTTACCTTCCTAATCAATATTCGTTTGGAAATGTAAGCACAATTCTGAACTCTTTAGATAAGTTTTGCCAGTAACAATTTCTTTTAAAGTAAAGCTATTATCTCTCCCACTAAAATCTAAACTGCAATTTTTTTTTTAACAAATTCAAATATTACTAGAGGAATCACATTACATGGCCCATATTTTCTTTTTTGTCATTTGTGACAGATCCTGTTTTGACATTACCACATGGTTTTACCACTTCTAGTCTTAATTACTGTGGCTGTTGCATAACTGAAACCTCAAAGAGTGATACAGAAATATTCTGTGATGTTCTTATCATACTTATTAACCTTTTAAGTGATTCAATACACATTTAATGCCCCTTATTAGTTAATGAATGTAAAACATCTAGTATATAGTAGGAGTCTAGAAAATATTAGTTCCTTTCCTGTAAATGAGAAGATAGAAACACAGAAAGAAGGGAGGGGGAGGGAGGGAGGGAGGGAGGGAGGGAGGGAGGGAGGGAAGGAAGGAAGGAAGGAAGGAAGGAAGGAAGGAAGGAAGGAAGGAAGGGATAAAAGAAGAGAAAAAAAGAAAGAAAAGAAAGATAGCCAGAAAGTAAGAAGAAAGAAAGAAAGAAAGAAAGAAAGAAAGAAAGAAAGAAAGAAAGAAAGAAAGAAAGAAAAAAACATAACTCAATTTCCAAATTCTTGGCTCAAAATATCCTAAAAATAAGAATCTTGTTTTCACATTTTATTTCCTTCTCCCCTGTGGCAAGAATAAAATATCTTCCCAAATACTGAATAAAACCACAAATGCAGCCAATATGGAAGAAGTGGCACAGTAAATGAAAAGGTTAGGGTGGATTGGAGAGTGGAGCCCTGCCAGGCTGCACCCTCAACATCTGGTGGGAGAAAGCTGCCAAGCACAACACTGTCTTACTGGCAACTACTTTGCCATCTAAAGTCCTAACGTTCTGGAGAGCTGAAGATCTTAAACAAAATCATAACCTGACATTACTTTTAAAAAGAAAAGTTTCTTATAAAAAAATTAACACAATCACTAAACAATAAAATATAAATCAGCTAAATAATTGGTTATTTTCGTCTAAGAGGTATCAGATGGCTAATTTGAATAAAATTTTCACTGAATTAGATGGTTAAGGTGGGAACCTAAGCAAGTTACATTGGCTTGTTTTGCATGGTGAGATGTAAATTAGTTGCACTAATCACTTTCAACTGGACCTTGGCTGTTTTTCTTGTCTTAATTCTAAATAATTAAACAAATATTTACAATTTAAACTTAGTTTGGAGTGCTCAATAGATTGAGCATCCTCTACCTTTTTAACGAATTTTCATCATAAACATAGTTTTCTCCAACTTAATCTGTTTTGTATGAAGCAACACTAAAGATATCATTTATTAGTTTAATTAGTTCATTGATAATAGTAATGCAATGATTTGCAATGCATGCCTTTTAATGATGACTATTCTTGAAAATTTGCATAGGGGAACAAAGAAGGATGTAAAGATGAAGGAAGCAAGTAAAAAATATATACAACTTCCAATTATATCAATCAGCTCTCTAAAATAGCTGTGCTGTGACACATTCCAATCAAATATGCTGTCTCTCAATCATAAGACAATTATGTGAAGGATGTGCATTGGTTGGGAAAAGATCCAAACTCCTGAAATGTCAAATGCAGCTCCTCTAAGACATCATTTGCCTAGTCTGACGATCACGCAGAGAAGCAGCGGTGGAACAGCAGTGCACTGCGAAGGAGACAGCCAGACACTTTCTTCCTTGTGCCTGTGGCATTACTCTGTCACCTAACATCACTTGCTGTACCGTTTGCTTGTTATTCTCAGGCAGAAGCATGGAACAGTGCTTGTCTTGCTGTGGTTCATTCTAGTCTATGAGTTCACAGCTAATAAACACAACTCTTAGTGCTTAAACGTCTTTGAGGCCTGGGCTGAGATCTGGATGTAAGTACAGCAGGCGGTTTGGGGGCGGGGGGAGCGGGAAGAGCAGCCTGATGCTAACTAAGCTCAAGGCAATGCCAGGCGAAATGGCTAGAAAGGGAGCCTGAGGAAGTGAATAGAAGGAAACAGCTGTGCGTGCCTCTGTTTGCAGTTCTATTTTCCCTGCATTCTCAGAGAAACACTCAGATAGGACCTATATATACACATATGCTTGATCAAAGAGATTAGGTAGCATAATGCAATCATCAGGAAGAGGATGGTATTTGGTGTGACACAAATTATTACTCAAAACAAAATTACCTCTTTCATCACTACTCAAAAGCTTGCTTGTTTTATTTGGGCTAACTCTGTAGGAAATGGTTTCTAATCTTGGCAAAAAGAGAAGGGGGGAGGAGAGGAAGGGAGCAAGAACAGAAAATGAGCTCTATGTACTGCCCAGAGCACATTACCTAGTGCCTGTAAATATGACCCAGCACAGATTGTAAGAAATCTGAACCCACTCTTCAAAGCTGATTTGGTAAAAATTAAACGTAAGTGCTCTTCTTTGTCCAGAGGAGAGCCAAAGGAGAATACCCGGAGTGGTGCCCTGAATTATTGAGATGAATCAAGAACCTTTTGAAACCTGTTAGGATAGAATACGCTGTAAAATTGAGCTCTTTATTTTAGTTTTTTTTTTTCTTCTTAAACCAACAGCATTGGACTCAGCGAGAATATTTTATATTGAAAGCTGTGACCTTCAGAATATATTGGTGGAGGGAGGATTGTGTGTGCGTGTTTGCACATGCACATGTGAATGAGAGAATGTCTATCAGTTTCTACATTCCTGATGTGTGCATTTTTTTGTGGTTCTTTTAGTGAAGACATGGCCAAGGCATGGGGTGTAGTGAAAAAGCACAAACTTTACTACCATTCACTGTGTGTGACTCTGAGCTTAGGTTTCCACAGATATTAAAGAAAGACATTTACATGTTCCTTGGAGAGCTGTGAAGAAAAAATATGATCATTTATACTTTGCAAACAATAGCATTTACGGCATGCAAACAATGTCAGTTTCCTTAATCCACAATAAAAAGCCTCAAAGTATTCTCCGCAAATATATTTTATATAAATATCTGTGTTATTTTAAATATGACAAAATCACCGAGCCATCCCAGAGTCCCTCAAAGGTCACACTTTAACGAATCATTTTTACATATGAGGCCATCACATTTTTGTCATTTCCATATTGAGTGGCAAGTTCCTGGGGCTGTACTCTTAAACTCTTGGAGTTTAATTATTAAAGAGCTCTTTTTGATGAGGACTCTGATATATGCATTTCAGGACTTTTAAATGTCCTATAATACCTACATTTGATCACCAACATTTGGTTTCATTCTTTGATCCTTTGCTCAAATTTCAAAAAATATATATTGTACAAAATAGCACAACTTTCATTGTTCAAATATCTAGATTAATTATACACTTAAAAAAAAAAAAAAAACCTGCCGAGGAACAATCAGTGATTACTGCTTCTCAACTTCTTTTCTTGAAAGAAACGGAGTTCAAAAAGCTCTAATTAGGATGAGTTTAGAAAATTTCAAATGGGTTGAGGCCAAAAATTCAGATAATTAAATTGTTCCAGTAAAAAAAAAAAGGTAAATAAAGACCAATACAATCAAGAAATATTATTCAAAAATGGGATTGGTGAGATAAAGAAGTCTACTGTGCCAGCTATTACTCAAGCAACACATATTTTAGTGCTTTATCTTTATTACCAAATTAATAAGAAACTGCTATTGTCTTTAAGTAAAAAAAAAGTCAAATTAACTTAAAAATCACAAAAATTATGGTATTAAAAATGTTTCCAACATAATACTCCATTTGGCTGATAAAAATAATCACTTCCAACATGACAGTCATGGCATCCCTTGTTTAGAAGGTGGGTATAAAGGAAAGCAGAATCTTGTTTCATTTATCTTGAGAACCTTTCATAAAAACATATAAATGTTAAAAAAATAAGATGAATTTTAGAGTTACTAAATTTAAAAAATACTTATTTTTACTCAAAACAACCTCAATTTAAGTGAAGTAGCAGAAATTCTTGAACTCCCATTGCTGTTTTCTGCCTATGGCAGTCTTTCTTAAATTTGGCTACAAACTGAAATCACCTATAGCCATATCAATGAATCCAGATCACGGGATACAAGCTGAAGTAATTGTGCCTCTTCTAGAGAATATCTTAAATGAGAAGACATGACCTTATCTTTCTCCATTTCCTTCTAGCTGAATGTAAGTAATGTAGGGAAGCTGGTATAGCTATCTTGGGTCATGGGCTTCCTTTTGGAATGGGACCATGCACATCAGGGCAACAAGGCACCATGCTTACCACACCAGCCTGGTCTGCCCATCTGTGGGCTTTCACTCAAGGGAGAAAAAAACTTCTGTCTTTCTCAAAACACTGTTATGTAGGTTCTCCCTTCTTACTTTTGGCAGATACTAGCCTAATGTGATAGAAAGGTCTTAAAAATTTGTACTCAATAGCATTTCCCTGACAAGTTGGTCAAGACAGCCCATGAATGAGTTTTATGAAGTTTGCTAATTGCTTCCTCTGTACTCTTCTTGCTTTGATTTCCCTCCTATCTGGCTAAATTTAATTTGATCTTTGACTCAGTGTTCCCCAGCCATGTGCATGATCCCAGTATTCTCCCAGTTTTCTATATTCCAATGGCAATTATTTTCTGTACCTCTTTTATCACAAGATTTTAATAACTGGTTCAAATAATAATTGAATCCTGGATGGCCACCTATTCTAGGCTTCTGACAGCTTTTTGTAGTTAAATTTTCCTACATAGATTTAGTTTTCTAGAGAGTAAGGACATTTTTTTCTTCGATTTTTCTACAGTCTGGATCATACTGCATGCACATTTTATATGCTTGATAATATATGTTTGCCAAATGGAAGAAATCCCAAAAATGAACTTTCTCTTTTAGGATTTATACCACCACCACCCCTCCCCTCCCTCATCATCATGAGTAAATGTGTAATCTTCAAATGAAGAAAGTATTAATTTATTGGTGGAAATATAATATTATATATACATATTTAGTCAATGCATTAAGGTGAACTGAATAACCAAAAAATAAAGTTATGATAGTCTTAAAAACAAAAGCTGTTTAAGAATGACATATTTTTCAACATTAAATATGCCTATAGTAAATATTATGATGAAAATTTAAAAACCTAGAATCTCTTCTATGTGACTATTATGAATAAATGATATTGCCATAAGACATACAAATTTCAATTCTGTCTTTAATTAAGAAAATTGTTTTTCTTTTTAACTTACAATGTCAGCTACTAGAGCATGAGCTGTTTCTTTAAAACTTGTTCCTATTTCAACTATTTCTTTTAATAAATTTTAATGAGCTCTTTCTGCGTATGACACCATGTTAAGCACCAGGAAGAACAAACATGTGAATAAAACAAGATCCTTGCCCTTATTTTGAATGTGATTTCTACTTACCTGAAGCAGATGCAGATGAGAGGCTGAGGAAGAAGCTCTACTCAAAGGTTATCTGTTTTGTTTTAATTAATGAGTCTGACAAATTACTCTAGTTAGATGACAGATATCAAAAAAGACAAAACAAAGCACTCACACACACAGACAGAGACACACTTGCACTTGACTATTAATTTACAAAGATAACTTATTGTCTCATAATTATAAGGTATAACCGTGCAAACACATTTCTGCTTATTTAATCAACTTTGATTAGTTCTCAACAGGAAATGAAATTCTCTAATGTAAATACAATGGAAGTTTTACAAAGCTGCAAATATATAAAAGATAGAAAAGACTCTTAGCCATTTCCTTATTATCTCTTTACATTAAAAAGCATATGGGAATCCACTGAACATAAGATAGATAATATCCAAAGAATTAAGTATATTAAAGTTCATTGTTATAGACTAGGGATCTCCTTAAGGCAATAATATTTACCACTTTCATGTTACTAAGGTACTGTTGATCCATTACTGAGCAGCTAAAAAAAAATGACATGGACTTACTTCAATGCTGAAGTACCCTCTGTCCACATAGTCCCCTAAGAAGAGGTAGCGAGTGTTGGCAGGAGATCCCCCCACTTCAAAGAGCTTCATCAAGTCAAAAAATTGTCCATGGATGTCCCCACAAACTGAAAGAAACAAAGAAATTCATTTTATGGTCACATTATGTTAAGACCCTGAATTAGATAATAAAATTACAAAATGTTGGAGCCAGAAGGAATTTAGAGGTCATCTTAGCCAAAACATTCTTTTGTAAAACAGGAAAATGAGAGATTCCAAAGTTAATTAGTGGCAGATTTGGCTCTAGTATCCAGCTTTATTAATTCACAGATGAGCTGGGAAAATAAAGATAATAATAACAACAATGTCTACTTTTATTTCGCATTTAACAATTCTGCATCGGACACTGTTAAGAAATTTATACATTTCCTAATTTAATATTAATAATGTCATAGAATAGTCATTTCCTTCTGCAGATAAGAGATGAGGCAAAAAAAGGTTCACTTATTTGACATTATATATATACAACTGAAATCTGAATGCGTAACTACTATGTGACTGCCTCCTGAAGAAAAAACTGTTGATATGTATCATAAAACCTAGTTCATTAAATCTAAAAATCTATCAACTAAAAAACATATCATTATATTAAAAAAATCATTATATTACCACTAAGAAATAAAACAATTAAATTTAAATTATAACAAAGTATTTTTAATAAGATACACTCTAATATCAAATGTTAAAATAAATTAATCATGAAATTAAAAAAACATCCTGTAAAACAGAGTACAAAAAGGTCATTAGGAATTGATATTTAACTTTCTCTTCTTCTCTCTTCAACCAAAATTCTTGAAAGAGCTATGTAGTCTCTTTTCAAAAACCCCTTATACAGTACTTCTAATTTCATTTACTACTTTTAGAATCCTAAAAAAAAGAACCCCACAAATATCTCCATTATGCAGGTAAGAAAACAGTGTAGCAGAAGAAAGGCTATGTGTCTAGGCAAGGTTATTGGTAAACATGGATAATCCATGGTTTAAATTCAGATTTGCCAAATTCAAAGCTTTTGCTGTCAACCACAATGTTACAATATTTTTGATATTTTATATATTTTCTATACATATAGGTGTTTAATACTTTAACCTAATTTTTCAATTAAATGATAAACAAGATGTGGCTATTTCTTGAACACTAGAGGTTCACAGAATAAATGTATCAGTAAACAATACCTTACTTTACTGGGCTATTGTGAGAATTAAATGTGTTAATATTGTAATGGGCATAGAAGAATTCCTGGAACCTAATATGGATCTGGCAAATGTTATGTTAAAGTGGCACTTCAAAATAGCAGTATCTAAAACATCGAGGTCCTAGAGAAGATGGGATTCTGGTGCTTGAGGTTGGAGGAAGAAGTGGAAGGTATTCTGGAGCATCTTCTTCACCTTTCTCGCCCCTTCCTAGCCTTTCATCTATTTTTGATCCCTTCATTTCAATTCCTGGCCATAGCTGAAAATTCAAGGATAATTATTTTCATTTCTCTATAGGCTGTAGACTATAGAGAAATAAAAATAATTATCCTTAATTAATATTTTAGTTAAGTGATTTTATCTACTGACATAAAACTGTAGCATAATTTGGCTTCCAGAATTACAAAATTTTATAAAAATGAGGCTCTAGACAACGCAAACATTAAGGATAGCTGGAGTACAGAAGCAGATTATCATGAATGCAATTTTATAAAAACTGGAAAGTTAGTTCTTCTTTCTGGCCTATAATAACTATTGTGATGAGATAATCTTAATGATTTCTAAAATCAGTGCAATTATTGGATCTTGCTTGATGATATAAAAGAGCAGAACAACTGCTGTAAACTCATCATGGAAAACCAAATAACCTGAAATCCACTTACTTGTATGATGGCCACATTATCACTGACTTTACCTTCGAACACCCACACAATTCAAATCATGCTATTACAGTAAGGAACCATTTACGATAATGTGTAGTGAAGGAAAACAACTTGCACACAAATTATAAACAAATTCGAAGCCCAACGAAAGAAAACAGTAAATCAAATAAAAATATACTTGAAAGTTGGTGATATTTTATTAGGGAACTTAATTAAGATTTCCAAAATCAATTTTTAAGGTAGAGCCATTTTTAGTTAGCCACCATCCCGGTAATCCCCTTGTTCACTAAATGCCAGTCTTCTCTGTTCCCTAAAGCCAAGTTCCTTTCTTCCTTGGATTTTATAGGCTGACTCCTTTTCATCCAGTCGGTCTCAGCTACATGGCATGTGTGCAAGGTCTTTCCTGATGACCCTGTATAAAGGAGTTACCTCTCTCCAAAGTCATCCTTCATCCCATAACCTTGCTTTACTTTTTTCACAGTTCTTATTAGTTTCCGGAGTTATCTTCTTGATTTATTTGCATACTTGTTTCTTCCCTGATTCTCTCCATTTGGATATAACCTCTAAAAAGCTGGGGAATTTGTCAGTCTTGTTCACTGTGTCTCAGTGTCAAGAACAGGATCTAGCCAGCAGTAGGTACACGAGAAGCATGCTTGCCTCAGGATTCTTCCACTGGACCTGTGCTATACTTAGTTTAGAAATTCATTAAGAAATTCTCTAACTTCACTAAGAAGTTAGAGATTTTGAGGTGCCTTTGGGATAGACAGAGATGATGGAGTTTGCTTTGGTGTGAGCCAAAGGCCTTCAACTTGTCTTGTCTTTCTAAAATCACACCTTTCAAAACAATGTTCAAAACTGGGGTAGAAGGTAGGGCCCCCACGCATCTTATGGTGATTTCCTTACCTGGTTCTACATCAGAAACACTTGGGGAGGTTTTGAAAGTGCAGATTCCTGGGCCTTAACTCAGAATCTCCAGAGATACGGATTTGTAACAAGCTCTTAGATGATTCCTATCTACACTTTTAAGCCTCTGACTTAGCACACTCAGCCCGTGTGGCTAAATTATATGTGGAGGAGATATGCACCAGAAAGGCAACTTCTATCAATGCCAACTCCAGGTTAGTGTGAGATTAGGATTTCCTATGATGTGAAAGGATAATATGGAAGTGTTTCTTTGATGCAGTCTAGAAGAGAGAGATGAACCTAAGGAAAGGAATAACAAAGACCAAATTTCCTTGGGCATTTGAACTCAGGCCTTTTGCATTTCAGCTTTAAGATAATTGATTTATCCCAATGTCCTGGTATCTGGGAACATTCACCATTATGATACCAAACTTCAGGAAGAGAGTGGCTACCATACTGAGGTATCCAAGAGGTATCCATACTTAGGTATCCAAAAGAGTAAAGGGTAAAGGCATTTATGTCACACAGAGAGAGGAAAGGCTACCTCTACACAATGCCATGGCCCCCACCCTCCATCCTGTTGGGAATCTGAAACACTGATGTCCAAAGCACAGTGCAACAAATGCCAGCTAATAAAGCTGTCTGCTTGGTGGTTTGCAGCCTCCAATTCCTCATGAGATTAGGTCCTTTCATCCTTTTTCTTCTTTTTTATAATTTCATTTTAATTCTTCCATTTTTATTTTTCAATTGAAATTTGACATTCCATATTATTTTATATTAATTTCGGGTATAAGGCCTAGTGGTTAGACATTTATATAATTTATAAACTGTTTCCCCTGATTAGTCTAGTACCCACCTGGTACTATACATCGTTATTCCAATATTACTGACTAAATTCCCTATGCTATAATTCACATCCCCGTGACTGTCTTCTAGCTACCAATTTGTACATCTTAATCCCTTTACCTTTTTTACCCAGGCCACACCCCCTCCCCATCTGGCAACCATCAGTGTGTTCTCTGTATCTATGAGGCTGTTTCTGATTTGCTTATTCATTTATTTTGTTCTTTAGATTCCACATCATATAGTATTTATATGATATCATATGGTATTTATCTTTCTCTGTCTGACTAATTTCACTTAGCATAATACCTCTAGTTCCATCCATTTTGTTGCAAATGGCAAGATTTCATTATTTTTATTTTAGGTCCTTTCATCTTCACTGTCACTTAATTTTAACAGCACTTCTAGAACAACCAGGCTTTGAAAGGTTCTATTATACCTTTAAGGCAAGCTCATTCTTGACCATCATATACCTATCTCCCTGCATTTCCTTAGCTTCCTACTATTTTCTTTTCATTCCCAATGGAACACTGCTTGTGGGGTGGGTATCCAACTAAGGGCCAACACTGATAGAATTATGATGTCAAAAAAGTGCCAATAACAAAGAACCACACACAGGTAATAAAAGCACTCCTTGTTGTCATATGATATTGAGTGGACTCTGACTTCTGGTGACCCTATGAATGAGTGATGGTCACAATGTCCTGCCCTCAACAGCCCTGCTCAGCTCCTATAGACTCAAGCCTATGGCTTCTTTCATGGTGTCAATCCATCTCACACTTGGTCTTCCTCTTTTCCTGCTGCCTTCTATTTTCCCCAGCATTACTGTCTTTTCCAAAGAACCCTGTCTTCTCATGATGTGCCCAAAGGAGAACAGCTTCAGTTTTGTCATTTTTGTCTCCAGCGATGTTTCAGGTTTAATTTGCTCTAGAATCACCTGTTATTCTTTCTGACAGTCCAAAGTATCAGTAGAACTCTCCTCCAACTTCACATTTCAAATGAATCATTTTTTTTTTTCCTATCAGCCTTCTTCTATGGCCAACTTTCGCATCTGTACTCACTAATTGGGAATATGAGGGTGTGGATGATCTTGGCTTTGGTCTCTATAGACACATCTTTGTTCTTAATGATCTTCCTAATTTTCCCATTACTGTGCTTCCAAGTCTCAAACTTCTCTTGATTTCTTGGCAGCAGCTCCATTTGAATTGATGACTGAACTAAGGTAAGCAAAACCTTCAACAACTTCAATGTCTTCCTTGTCTATGTTAATATTTTGTATTTCTTTCGTAGTCATGATTTTTGCCATCTCGATGTTCAAATGCAGTCCTGCTTTGGCAAACTTTCCTCTTTCAACTTTCATCAGAAGTCATTCCAAATCATTGTTAATTTCTTCCAATATGATGGTATCATCTCTACAGCATAAATTATTGACATTTCTTCCACCAATTTTCAACTCTCCTTCCCTCAAGTCTACCCAAGTTTTTCATATATGCTCTGCATAAAGATTAAACAAATAGGGATTTAAAACTCATCCTTGTCTGACATCTTTGCCTACAGTAAACCATTGTCTCTTCATATTCTGTCCTGACAATGGCTTCCTACCCATAATACAGGACCAATACATAACCGCCAATACACAATCACATTACGAGCCCATCATTCAAGTCTAACATCATGCCTAGTCTGTATGAAGAGAGTCATCCATCTGACTGAACATTGTAAAAAAAATTATGTCTTCAATAGGTTATTAGCAGAACTGTACACATTTCCATCAGAAATGTATAGAGGTAGGGATTTAATGAAATTAGCACATCAAAAATAATGAAATTAAAAGTTTTTTTCCTAGACCATTGTAACCCTTATCCATTAGCAGTGTAATGTTCCAAAACATGATGCTTATTGTCCCTGTGAGAAGCAGTCCTCCATTTTTTCTATACTGGAGAAATAAGAACTTTTAGGGATACTGAGTAGTTAAATCTATTTGGTGAGATGGAGCCAATGTTTTCATTATCTCATCTTGATTTTTTTCCCTAAATGGCATGACAAGTTGGTTTTGAACTTGGCTACTCTAACATCCTCAGGACAACCAAACGGCACATGAGTGACCCACATCCTTTGATGCTTACATACTTCTTTCACTTCTCTCTTCACTATCAGGAAATATACCAAGTGTGCCTAAATAATCAACTGCTAAGTAATACCTAAGCAAACAATTACTTTTGACTAACTGCCATTTAATATTTCTTCCCTTACCCTGATGACTCTTAGCTCACATTAAATAAAACTTTACTGGAAATGATTCTCACACGAGTGGTGCCAGTAACTTTTGATCTAAGTCTTCTGAAGGCAAGAACAGAATTTTAAAGTAGGAAACAGAAAATTACAGAAAAGATTATTTTCATTCCTTAGGGAAAGGAATAGTCTTTATTTCTAATGTCATTGCTAGAGAGCTAGTTATTTGAACTTTGAAATCACAGACTCAGGAGATTCAAGTATATATAAACATAAGTGTGTGTGTGTGTGTGTGTGTGTGTGTGTGTGTGTGTGTGTGTGTGTGTATGAAGCCACCCACCATAAAGGAGAAATTATTTGGAGATTAGTGGTCAGTAGAGCAGTTAGGGAGTCATTAAACAAGTTTAAGACTTTACTTGCTGTAGATTACAGAAAAGTAGTGCTAAAGAGAAATAGCCATAAACAGCTGGGGCAGTAACAAGGGGCTCTTTGTAGTCATCTGACTAAGCCCTTGTGATCTACAAACTGGACAATGAATCAGTCACAGAGCAAGTCTAAGAGGCCCTAGAACTAGCACACAGCTTAATAGAGAAGATAATGGCCAGCATATTGAGGACAAACAGGCCCTTCAGAAAATAATCTCAGGCGGAGGAAGTCGGAAAGATAACCACAGACAGGACCAAGCCTTTGCCTTACAGCTTATGACTAGAGAAATGCTGGTAACTCTCCAATAAGAAGGGATAGGTGTTCAAAACAACCACCATGCATGCATCTATTACATATGTAATTAGGTATACATGTCTAAATTAATTTAGTGAATCTACAATTAAGTATATCCACATTATAACTGAATTATCTTTCAAAAGATTTCATTGTTTCCAAGTTCACATAGACAATAAATTACTACATTAGAAAATGTAAACAGTAGACAGTAATGAACATACTAGAATGAGTTCCTGGTAGAACTGCTATACAATCACAGCTTTCAAAGGAATCTAATAAAAACTACCATTCTGAATAAAACACATATTTTTAAAAATGTAATATAAAACATATACTTTCATATAAAACTACTTAAAATAATTAATGCTCAGACTTACATATTTGGTCCTATTTATTTGCCTATAAAAAAGGAAATAAATCAAAGACCATCATTGGGTCAATTACTGACACTAACCAAAAATTTTATAGTGTCATAGAATTTCAGGTTAAAGAAAGCATGTACAAATTAGGATGCCTGGGGACAAAGGTGTGAGTTGTTAAAAACAAATAAACAAATACCTAGCAAACAATAGATTGCAGGTTAAAAACAGATATTTAATGGACCAGCATTTCAAAATGACATCAATACTATGATTTAGAAGTCAAGTGCTTTTAATTCTTGACTCACTATTTATTTTCTATAAAGACTTTTTACTTCCTCCAAAATATTGGGTTTTATCATCTTGAAAGACTTCCATGAAATAGAATAACTTCTTCTACAAGTTTTCCAGTTCATACTAAACTAACAGATTGTAATTTTTCTTTTAGAAAAGACATTACTGAATTGCTAAGCAATTTTCACCATTAGAGTTCCACTCTACTTTCAGCTTCATTTACTTCAACCCAATATTTTCCATAATAGCCACATTTCCCAAGACAATAAAATTTCTAACGTTAAGGAACTATCATTATGTCTAATTCTCACCACGAGAGGATTAACCTATTCAATTTATTGGTTTGGTTTTCAAATGCTTTATCTGCTACAACTTTTTCTTTTCCAAAATTTGATATTTTGCAGAGAAAAACCTCACATTTAGAGGTTTTGTAAGAAGTTGAACACAGTGGGTACTGGAAGTACATATCTGTTTCCTGCTGTTGATAATCCAGAATTATGTAACCTTTAGTGGATGAAAATTCAAGTACAAACTAGCCAGCCTGAATGTGTAGTTTATTAGTAGAATGTGTAAACTTCTGAAATCAGGCAATTACTGAGATAAAAGCGAGTTTTATTACAGCATTCACTTACCTCTAGAAATCTTCATCAACTGTAAAATAAACTAACCGAGAAAAAATAACAGGGGTTTAATTCACAAAAGAGGTATACTTCAAAATATTATTTTCCCCATAGTGCATATCATTTTTCAAATGTTAAACAGGTACTAGGTACTTTGTAAAACACAAAATACAAATTCTTAACCAGGGCATTATGATTTGACACTATCACACAATAATGAAAAGTCTCTAAGTCAAAGAAAAATTTGCTAAACACTGAAATTTAAAGCTTTTTAAAGAAGTATCTATGGCCATACCACCCTGGACAAGTCTGATCCCATATAATCTCAGAAGCTAAGCAGGGTCGGACCTGGTTAGTACTTGGATGGGAGACTACCTAGGAAGACCGGGCCCTGTAGGCATAAAAATTTAAAAAATATATATATTGTAAGCTGACAAGGTCCTTGCAATCTGTGAGGTCAACCAAGAGCGTAATTTCAAATATTTATTTATATTTATAATGCTGTTTTACAAAAACACATAAACTATTAGCCAGTGTTAATGAAAAATATAACAGGACAAGTAAAGAAATAAGAGAACATATTGTAGCTTAGATAATAATAATTAAAACAATCCAGTACTAAATACTTCATGAATCCTCTAAATCTTGGTTTATAATTATAATCAGATGGAAAAAAACCAGGATAGTCTGAATTTTAAATATTATTTTGTAGGACCAAGCACACATAACACCATGGTATGTTGATAGTATATTACAATCAACAGAAAAATAAATTATTAAAACTGATGTTTATCTTTTTATCCTGAAGGTGAGTGTTCTCACCATTGAGATTATTTTTTGAAGTTCCCCCACTTCATGGGTTGAATGCTTTACAAGATTCTGTTTACTGGAAGAACTTAATGTATAAAAATGCATTTGAATAATAATACATCCCCCCCATCTGTTATCATAATTTTTCCATTTGAGCAATTTAAATTTTAACTATTAAGGATTCATAATAATATTACGAAACTATTTAAGTCATGGTCATGGCCATGACACTAAGTAAATAGAAGAAGTATGTATAATACTTATAGTGGTATTTAAGTGAATTTGGTCATCACTCTGTTTATATGTCCAAGTTTGGTCAGTCCAGGAAAGTACTGGTTATATGATATGTGGATTTAAATACATATGTGTTCACTAGATCCGATTGTCATCATCTGTCAATCAAGAGTACTGGATAAACACTATGAAAGCTGTTAAGGCTGAAATCAAATAGATGAGGTCTCATGCTCCATAAGTTCCTTTTTTTAAGAGTGAAAATATCTCCAAATGGCTTTAGTGATGTTACCGATCTTTTGGTGGGTAGCAGCCCCATGACGAGTTTCCAGGTAGTCTCATTTTCTTTTGTAGCAAAATTCATTTACAAGACCACTTTGTTCCATGGCTATGTAAGGGCAGTAATGTTTTAAAAGCTGAAAGTGACAAAGTAAATGAAAGAAATATAAGGTATTTTCACTAAATAGACTTTTTAAAAAGCCAACTCTTACTGATTTCTGGAAAACTCAGTTAAGAAAAATCTTCTAAGTAGGAAAAAAGTGAGTCATCTCTATTCTTATCATGATATTCCTTAAATTTTAACAATTTAAAATATTATTTTGTTTTTAATATTTTCTAAATTCAGGAAAGCAAGCTAATGATATTTAATTCTAAAATTCCCATTAATTTGGCAATTACAGGTAGTGGGGATATTAGAAAGTGTTTTGACCAATCACTGACGTTCAAGTAGCTTCTATTTATGCCTACTAGTAAGCAAACAAAGCTAGTAAGTGCCATTCCAAAATAAAAAATACTTAAATTACTTAATGAAAAGGGTTAAATGCTACCATTCCCTTAGTAAAAATATATAAGCTTATTTGTTATATGAGGCAAATTTAGAAATGGAAGTTTTCATTCTTAATTGAGAAATTATTAAAAATATATCAACTCAAACATGTTTGAACACATTCACTTAAAAATTATTTTTAAAAAGTATTTTCTGGAAAATAATTCTATGACAATGACAATAAGCTAATTTCTTAAGTCTGCCTAGCTTTCCTTAATCTATCATTTCCTTATCTATTTTTCATTAAGAAGATATTTCAGAATTATTTATTCTGTTAAATATATGAAAAAATGAGTGAAATATTAAAACATGAAAGATTTACTAAATATGCTATATTAAAAAGATGAGTAAACAACATCAAAGACTAATTAGTTTTTATTTATGTTCTATTATATTGGTACAATAAAGATGTGGAAGGCATGAAACAGTCTGAAGAACTTAACAGCATACTTGAGAAGACATACATAAAATGGTAATAAAAAGTACTGGCTTCCTGACATCAGAGTATTTCCCTCTCCATTCTGAAACTTCTGAGCACTGGTTTATGGTCAAGAAATATGAGTTTAAGACTTAAGTCTCCCATACACATTTTCTGTGGGCAAATCATTCCACTGCCTGTCACCATCTCCCAAATTTCTTAACAGAGGCAGAAGCATATACAATTTTTTGAAAAATAAATGCTGAATTATGAGTATTATACATTTACTTTTGGTAATGCTTTTATTTTGAAATTTCAAATTGTATTAACAAAAGATTTGAGATTGTTTTGCTTACTTCCCACCTAGCAAAGGGGTTAGCAATTTAAAACTTTAAAAACTTGTAACAGGTTATCTCAAACTTCAATTTACAGCTGATATTTATTCCACTGAAGACTCCTGTTATGAAGATTACATTTCTCAATGAAATAAACAATCAATTTTATTTATCTTTATGAATACGATGAAGGGTCCCAGTTACCTAAATTAACTTAAATCATAGCATCTATAAAGACTTTGTATACTCTGTACATTTATATGTGCTGGTCTCTAATTTGAGCATGAACATGTCTTATGTTTCTTGTTTCTTCAGCATTTGACAAATATCTAATTAAATTATACAAAAATCATGTTTGCCTAACATGTTATATATAGCATATAAACTGAGTGATCATGGCAAATTTTAATGCAGGTGTTTGGAAAACAACTTGTGATTCATTAGTATTCATAATTTCAAGTTTAGTTTAATTTTCATCAATTAAAAATGATGAATGTTTGTTATATATTTGAATTGAGAAAAAAATCAATCAGGATTGTCAATCAACTCTTTCCCTTTTCCATGACAAAACAAAAAAGTTGAAAAGCCTGTTCATAATGTGTTTGGTGAGTTGTTAAACTGATATTTATTAGGGAAAAGTTTGTTCTATAAAATCACATAATTTTAAGTTACACTTCCTTATAGGCCTACTTAAATTTCCAGAATTCTTTCCATATTCTATATTTCTTAATGTATTTTAAACAAAACTTTAAAAATGTTCTTCATACATACAAGGCTACCTTTTTAAATATGAAATCTCTTTGATATCAGTCACATCATAAATTGAACTACGTTTTACAAAAGAATATTGATTTGTCCTATGATGATTTGATACTTTATATGGAGAGGTCACAAATCAGAATGTACAAATTGTGAATAATCCTATATAATAGTCAAGTTCAAAAACCACAATATTTTATTCAGTCTTTATTAGTAGGTGACAGGTGTTATGAAAAAGTAAAAACAAAACAAAACAAAAAAACAATCATTCTTTAAAAGTGGTGGGAAGCTTTTATCATTATGAAATAATTAAAGAATAACATATAATTTTATAGTAAAAGACTATAAATACAATCAACTCCCTTAAGAAACATAAGGTATACTTGGGATCTAAAACTGACACCTACGAACAGGGACCAGATAGGGCTTCCCATTACTTAACTGCTACTGATTTGACTTTCAGCAATGGGACGACACTGACCTTTGACCATGGACTTTGTTGTGTGGCCTCTGCACATGTCAAATGTGGATGGCTAAAAATGTTTCAGAAGGGTCTAGCCTAGACGTTCCTTAACATTTCAAATGTCTCAGAACTACAGAAAGGAATAAAATGAGACTCTACGCTGTTTCCTACAGATGTTTCCTAGGAAGTGGTAAGAAGCCAAAAACATGGGACCTGAAATGTTTGCTGTGGCAGGCATGGCAAGAATGATCCCTTCCTTCTGTTTAATGGATAAGTAATTTTCCTCTCAGCAGTGATAAGTCATCCTGACCACTTCTGACCTCCCCTTGCTAACATTAAGACCAAACAAAGACCAGTGTGGCCAAGGTCATATACATTGGCTTCAAATGTGCTCTGCAGAGCTAAAGGTTCATGAAGAGAATTATGGGTCATTATTACAATAAGTTCTACTTTTATCATTCTTTTTTTTTTATCTGGGAGTTTCATATTAGGTTTGTTCCTCGTGTGTGTGTGTGTGTGTGTGTGTGTGTGTGTGTGTTTTGGAGGTAGGGGTGAAGTGGTAGATTCTGCTGCTTAAAACTTGTTTAGGAATACTACTGATATAACCAGAAGTCTTACAGACTTCTTACAGAAATTATGGAAATAAAGGTTGGCTGACATTGTCAAAGAAGACTTAATTAAAGGGAAGTGACTTTCATTGTTGATAAAATTTGTAATAAAGTGAGAATAAGAGAAAGTGATCTCTAGGAAGGAAGGTGCAAATAAACCAGAATAAGTGTATTATAAAAAATTGGATTGATTAGAAGGTATATGTGAAAGATCAGAAGATAAATCAGAGTAGAAAGGCAACATCAGATTATGAAAGAACTGGATTTCAGTATGAGGTGTTTTAAGGAGAATAATTCCAGTAAGAAAAGATGATAAACCTGACAGCTCTATGGAGAATTCAATGATGTAGAAAATTTAAAAGCAAGGTTGTTTTCAATTGGAAATTTACTGCAACAATACAGTCATAAGACAGTGAGGTCTAGTATTATGATGGTGGCAGTGTGAAAAGATAAAAGGGGCCAAATATAACATTCTTATACTTCTACACAACCACTATAAATTAAATAGTAAATGAAGTCATTCATTTGTGCCCCAATATGAAATACCTGTAACATTCCTAAAATACCTTATTGTGTTAGATTCTAAGTATGTAACAGAACAATTTAGACATAATCAATCCCCTTATGAAACAAGCTTTTAATGAGAGACACTGAACTAAAGAATAATACTAGAGTACCAGCTTATAGGCAGATAGATATTTTTTCTTCTTTGCTCACTGTAACATGTCTAGTGCCTAGGATAGTACCTAGGACAAAGGGGATCCTCGATATATTTATTTGCTGAATAAATGAATGAACAATGTAATGGGCATGGCGCACTTGGTGAAGATTCCTGGAGGATGTACAACGTAAACTGAAACCTGAAGAATGAAGAAGAGTTAGTCACCGGTGGGAACAGGAACATGGAATATCGCTCATAGCGGAAGAAACAACTTGCGACAAATTCTATGAAGTTAAAAAAGACCTGTTAACTTGAAGTCTAGGTAATAAATGAAAAGAGATGAAACTAAAACTTAACAAGGGCCAGATGATAATAGGTTTGTCATCCAAGTTAGGAAATTTGAACTTCATTCAAAGAGGAGCCATTAAAGGGATCTGGGCAAGAGGAAATACTCTCTCGTATCTGGTAAGTCACTGTACTTCTGTAATCCTCAAGTTCCTAATGTGCAGAATAAGGACAGTAGCAGGTACCATGCACGGGTGTTGTAAATATTAAATCTGATAATGTAGTTACTGGCTCAGGTTAGTAACTTAAGATAAGCTCCTTATTTCTATGATACCACAACTCTCTTCAGCTGTACATGATTGAAGCTACACCCATGAATAAATGACCACGATAATATTTCAAAGTTAAAATATCATTATATCAGTCTGAATAAAGAGTTCCATATACCTTATATCAGTATTTTCCCTTCTTTTATTTAATTCTAGGTATGAGTAGCTGATGGTCCCAATTTTACATCTGTAGATACAAAGTACAAACAAAGTGACATTGCCTTCTTATTCACTTCTTTTCAAACAACATGACTAAATCAGAAAATCTGTAGAAATATTTTAAATAGAAATTACACATGAATAAATTATCTAGAAATTACTAATTGGGTGTTGAACAGTGCATTTTTATTTCCTAGTTTTAAATTTCCATCATTTATGAAGACCCTTAACTTCATTATTCATTATTAAGGCAGCTAAACATTCACAGGTCTCTGAATTATTAATTGATGCACACAACGCTTTCCACTGTTTGTAAATATATCTAAAATGAAGCGGGAGTTTCAATGTGTTTTAAAATAGAATCAGAATTCATTAGCCTCAAAGATAGCAATGAAGTCTAGATGGTTGTTAGCATACAGGTGGGAGGGTATAAGGTACCACAGAACCTTAAGCTGCATGGAGGATCTGCTCCCAAGATGTGTGAAAATCCTTAATTCACAAGTATTACTAAGCATGGTATCCCCTCCACAAAATGCAGTAAAATACGAGCACTGGCTTGAGGCAAAAATGGATCTGGGCTTACGCAAAACCTCCCTAACTTTCACTCTTAAGTCAGCTTTTCTCTGCACATTGGTCTTATTTTCTCCTACTGTAGTTAGATTATTTCAAACATCCTCCAAATCACATCCTGCAGCATGCTGAAATAAGAGGTGGATCCACCAATTCCAGCAAAACTAAGCCATGGAACAACTGTGACTGGCTCCCTGCAGGTACCCTGATCCCTCCTGAATCCATCACTGTCCACAGGATGGTGTACTCGGAGTGGCCAGGCCTGGGCCACATGTCCGCTCTTCTGCTGTTCATGAGAGGAGGGCAAAGTCAAGTACCAAAAGAAATGTGGATGGAAAAATATTCCACACAACCACAAACCGCCTTTTGTGCATTTTTTTAAAAGGATGAAATTTGTGTGCTTCTGTTTAACTTAAAAATCATTTCAATAGTCATTCTAGTGCCTTTGCTAAGGTTATAAGTTCTCATTTGAGCAAGTTGGCAAGACCAAGAAAATTTGTTGAAACAGATACTCACTTTGTTTAACATCTGCACAGAACTTACAAAGGATTCATTTATATCACTGACCCAAATCCCTGAAGAATATGACATTCCATTCTTTAGTTTACCTAAAACCTTTCTTTCTGGCTATTAAATCATCACCTCACCGTTTCTCACTTCTGATGGAAATGGCTATCTTTGCATAGGCATCTTTTTTCACCGAAAATATGCGCACATACTATATACGCACAAGCACAAACATAAACACAATACACAAAATGAAAAAGCCAAAATGAAATTAGATACCAAGGAGTCTGCTAGCCTAGTGCATGAGCTAAATTAATACATGTAATGAACTCCTGCGAAAGGTCAAGTCTTAGAATGTAAAAATCATGAATGCCAAGACTCTACTCTTCTCCTACTGTATCCTCTGATGTCTAAAATATGGTGAAAACATTTTAAGTACCATGACTCATGTCTCTGAAGATGGCAGCAGTTTTCATACAAAGATCAAGTGTTAGAAAGTCATGGAAAACTGGAAATGAAACAACTATATAAAAACCCACTTAGGGGATGATCTAATCTTAAATTGATTCAAATTCCTGCAAGGATTAGAAACTCTACATTAAGCACACTTTCCATATTTCTCTTTCCATAGCTGTCATTAACATGGTATTTACAAAAGACTTTCTGACTGAGATACAAAAGAGATGAGTTTCTTAATATTTCAGTTATATTGTTTCTTACTTGCAGTCAAAATCCTCTATTCGGGAAATGAAGACTGACTGCCCTGGAAATATTGATGGTAGAGACACAAAGATGATCACAATAAACGTCTATTTATGATGCACCTTTTATTCATAGTATCTTTATACACTTTACAAACCTAACGAACTCATGCTTATCCAACAACAAAGCTCTCAAGAACAGACAATGTCTAATGGCTACACAGAGCAAATTCTTAGTTAAGTGTTTCAACTAGAAAATAAACATATTTTCACCGGCAGGAGAACTCAAATGCATTTTACATAAGCAAAATCTAACTATGTGTTGGAAACTGGCCAGGCCATCAAAATCTATAATGCTGCACTTACGAAGGCTCTTAAAGCTACATTAACAACTCAGAATTGTCAAGTTTTTTATTCTGAGTTTGAAGAAAGGCACTTCCAAAAGTGAAAAGGATCCACAGGGCCAACTTTGAGTTTACACCTTATATTTCGGTAACCTGTTCAGTATCATGGGTCCTTCAGGACGTGGGTCCAAATTTGCCCCTAGAGAAGACTAAAATCTTATCTTCCTTTTTTTAGCCTAGGGGTTTGGTTTGGACCATAAACCCCTACTGCATATTCACTGGTTAAATCTCAAAACATCACCTATTCTTAGATCCCCCACTCCTCAATGCTCCTCTGCTAGCTTTTGGAACACCCAGTTACTCTGTTTTGAACTTGTCTGTGTTAAATTGTGTCCCCCAGAATACACGTCCAAGTCCAAGCCCTAATAACCCCTGGTACCTACAAATGTAACCTTATTTGGAAATAGTCTTTGCAGATATAATCAGGTTAACATGTGGGTGGGCCCAATCCAGTATGGCTGGTGTCCTTATAAGGAGGGAAAAACATGGACACAAAGACACAGTGGCCATGTAATTGAACAAATGGGGAGTTATGTTGCGACAAGCCAAGGAAGGCCTGGGGCTACCAGATGTGGAAGAGGCAGGGAGAGATCCCCATCTAAAGGTGTCAGAGGGAACGTGGTCCTGCCAACACACTGATTCCAGATTTCTGAAACAATCTCTCTCTCTCTCCCCCCTGCCTTCTCTCGTGTGTGTGCGCCACACACACACGCACACACACACACATTCTGAGTTCTTAAAGTAGGTCAAGCAGTGTTTCTAAGCATTTTAAATGCTTGCATTCAATTAATCCTCAAAGAGTTATGACTATTATTTATCATAATTTTCCAGATAGAGAGTTGAAAAAAGTTAAGTAACTTGCCCATGCTGATAAGCTGCATAGATTAATAAGTCTCACTTTGGGCCTTATGCTGCTCCGAAAGCCCTTCATGTCAGCCATCACATCTCCGCCCTGTAGACAGGACTTCCCACAACCACTAGCACCTAAGTCGTATGGTCAACTTATCCTTCGTATGCAGATGTCTAGGCCACTAACTGTTCCAGTCTGCCCTATCTCAGGAGGAGTTAGGCTCTGTGCCCTGAGCTATGACATAAAAGTCCATGTAAAAAAAAAAATCAGGATGAGAGGAGCCTAGGTTCATAACTAGTATCATGACAAGGTTTTGAAGTTTTAGATGATAAAGTGTGCCAGGTCTGTGCTGAAAGCCCTAATGCAACAGTTCACTCTGAACTCCACATTTTTAAACACACAACAGCAAAACAATACCCCAAGGGAATATGATTAACATTATTTGGGGCCTCGAAAACAAGTTTTATAAGAAAAACAGGAGCTATCTAGCCCAGAAAACAAAATAAATGGCAATTGTTCTA
This sequence comes from Cynopterus sphinx, assembly GCA_030015415.1. Classification (NCBI taxonomy): domain Eukaryota; kingdom Metazoa; phylum Chordata; class Mammalia; order Chiroptera; family Pteropodidae; genus Cynopterus; species Cynopterus sphinx. The sequence goes on from CM057382.1 coordinate 124,845,521, forward strand.
TAGTATTTGAGAGGCTTCTGTGGATGAGACATCAGACTAATTTTCTGTTTTTTGTTTTGTTTTGTTTTTCTTGAGGGCAGAATTAAAGCAAATGAATGAAAGTTAAAATGAAGCCTATTTGTTCAATATATTTTTTAAAAGATTCATTTCCAATCATTCAGATTGGAAAGGCGTGCAGTGTGGTATAAAGAGCTCACCCACACTAGAAATAGTCAAGCCTTGTGTAAAGCACCGAGTTGCTACTGTTTCGTCACATTCCTGTGTCCTCCCTTCATTTTTTTCTTTTTGATTAATCATGCCCTTCACTTAAGGTAAACAGCTTGGACTCTGGTTCAAACGGCAACCACCATTAACCAGCTATGAGTTTCCTAACCCCCATTTACTTTCTCAGATATTGACTATTCACCTCAATGTTCTCATCTGTAGAACTGAAATAATAATATCTCATCTTTCAGGGCTTTCTGAAGATTAAAAAGCATATTGCATTGTTTGTCACTACCGTAATTTAACGATCTTAAGACACCACTGATTATCTCAGACAAGAGAAAGCTAAACCAGTATTACAAAAAATGTTAAAGAAACTTCTTTAAGAAGAAGGAATAAATATGAATAACAAAATGTTAATAACTAAGGACCTATCAACAATGACTTTAAGGGAAAATGTATTAAATGTTCTAATCAAAAGATATAGGTAAGCTAAATGGATAAGAAAACAAGACCCAAACATACGCTGTCTATGAGAGATCCACTTCAGATCAAAAGACACAAATGGACTGAAAGTAAAAGGATAGAAAAAGATATTTCAAGGACAAAAAAGAGCTGGGGTAGCAATATATACATCAGACAAATAAATTTTAAGACAAAGGCTATAATGAGAGACAAAGAACATTTCATAATGATAAATGGATCAATCCAAAAGAGAATATAACCCTTGTAAATATTTATGCAACCAACATAGGGGCACCTAAACATATAAAACAAATACCGATGGACAAAAAGGGAGAGACTGACAGTAATACAGAGAAAAACAAGTACCATATCACTTATATGTGGAATAAAAAACATTAAACCTGTAAAAAAGAGAGTAAAATGGTGGTTACTAGGGGACAGGATGGATGGGGTAAAGAGGATAAGAGTGATGGTATTTAAGGGTACAAACTTGTAATGAGCAGTAAATAAGCCAAGGAGATCTCATGCACAGTACAATGAATACAGACTTAACATTTTACTAAAATTATGTAATGTGATAAATAGCACTAAATTTGCAAGCATATTACAATATATAAATGTATCAAAGAAATATATGGCATTTAAACTATCATAATGGTACATGTCAATTTTATTCAATGAAAAAAGATGTTTTTCTTTGGACACACACACACACACACACACACACACACACACGACATTAGCGGACTGTTAAGATACAGTATTTTTAGGTATCACTGAGTTAAAAAATTATACAATGAAATGTTTTCTAACCACTGAAAATCTTTATTTTATACTTCATAAGAGAAACATTAACATATTCTTAAATCTTTCCACTGAGTTTGACTCATCAGAATCCTGTTTCACATCAGTCATTGATGTTTTTCACCAAATATCATTATCTATGCTATGAAAAGTATTTGTGATGCATTGTTTCTTAATGTGGTGCTCCAGTATTATAACCAGGATTTTGTTGCTAAACTTTCTTGTTTGGTGTATGCTAGGCATTCCTCTGCTTGTATGTTGGTAAGAAAATATAAAGGGATCCATCAGATTATGGTAATCATTACTTCTCAGGTCCTGAAAAACACATGGCTTTTGCTTTGAGTGAAAATAAAAAATAACAGACAGTCCTCCAAGAGTGAATATTTTCTTCTCTAATATTAAGTGTGCATGTACCTCACTGTCCTGTTTCTGGTCCTTTCTACATGATAACATTTAGTTTCAATGCCAAATAATATTTCTGAAGACACTGTAATCAGCAATTAAACTCAAAACATGTGGTTCCAAAAAATCACAAAGCTCAAAGAGACAACAATATGAAGGGCTATGACCAAGTCTGTGCATGCATACGCAATGACAACTATAACTTGACTATTGTTTGACAGTGATTGTGAGGCCCAGGCAAATTTCAGAGAAGGTAGACTATGAAAAGAGTGCATATTAGAATTAGTGAAATATGTAATTGTCTAATTACTGGATTACAGTTTCCTCAACTATAAGAAAGTGTCTCTCTTAATATATCCCCCTGAATTTACTACATAAAAGAAGGACTCAATAAGTATTTGCTTAATGGAATAGAGGTTGGCAGGCATATTAGTGGAGAATTTTGGTATTGCCCAGAGCAGAGGACTGCTAAATTACTTTCTGAACCTCTGATTCTTACATCCCAAAGCAATTTTAAAAAAGATAGGGGGAGGGATGGGAGATCAGACAGAGATCATGCCTGGAGATGCAACTAAAAGAACACATTAAATAAGGAATCACAAAGCTGGCTGTGGCTGTGGCTGGGGAATGGTTTGCAGTTTCTAGGCACCCTGCCCAGCTAGTGTGAGAAGGCACATAAACATGTCCCCACTCTCACAGGTATGCCTTTGGGAGCTGTGTCATTTCCACAGCTCACTGTGGACTGTTTCAGTGCTACCATCCTTTCCCGACCCAACCAAACCAAAGACTAAGCCTTCGCAGGTGTAGGTTGAAGCCCTCCCAAAGACCTGAGTCACCACTGTCTCTGGTTTACGTGCCTGCCTGTGTGCTATTTCTTTTTTCTCTTCATCGTTGATGATCTTATTCTTTTTTGGAGGCTCATCATCCCACATTAATTTTAATTAGTTTATGCTGCTCCCTTCTCTCTCCTGATCTAAACGTGTCATGAGAATGAGAGCTATTACTCTCCATGGGCTAAGAGTGGGCATGTATAAATTTTAGAAGTCTATTATAACTCCCAGCTGTCATCCTCAGAGAAAAAAAAAAAAAAGTAAAAACCTCCCACAAAACAAAACAAATAAAAAACTCAAACCAGCAAGGGCTCTGTCTTCATTATTCTGTGTTATAGAAAATGGGTCATTAATATGAGCGATTGTATGCCCACTTCTGTAAAGTTGAGATCTTACTGATCTTCTTAAAGTCTTGTGTATACCACGTCACTTCTCAGGACAGAAATAATTAATGGCTGCCTTTTGACAAAATGGCAAAATACAAACTTTCTATCATGGCACCACCATGTCCTTCCCTTTCAATATAACCTGGTTTTATTCCATCTCCCCAGCCACATCTCCAGTCAATCCCTTTGAGAAGTGGTGCTATGATTCGAATCTTGTCTTTACTGCTATTAAATGCATTATTTTTGATCAAGTAACTAAACCCTAATGCACTTTAGCATTTTCACCTCTAAAATGGGGGTAATACTCATTGACTCATTGTGTAATACTATAATTCATTACCATGCACACTCTCTGACATATAGCAAGTGTGTATAAACGGTATCTAACAGAAGCATTCTACTCTTACTTCTCCAAAGTCCTCTCAGGCTTGCTCTTACTAATACTTATTCTATGCTTGTAATAAATACATATACAGTTATTTATAGTTACATATAAGGTTATATATGCCTCTTTATACATAGTTATAAGATTACATATACATAAGGCTATATAAGCAAAATATATATATGGTTAATAATTTCATATTATAACATGATATGAAACTGAAATAAAATAAAATATGAATGATAAAATGATTTAAAAATATGACAAAGGAAGAACAATTGTTAAGAAAGCTTTAACAGTAAATAGTTGAAGTATTTTATAAAGATGGAAAGTCTTAGATTTACATGGCCTGTTAAAGTGATTTGGCTGGTCAGTGACAAGGTCAGGCCAGGACTGCTATGATTCTTTGTATAATAATGCTCACATATCTCAAATTTGATAAGGTAATTAGAGGACAAAGATTGCCTTTTTGTGTCCTCTACAGTGGCCAATATCAGGCCTTGCATATGCCCACTTTGGGAGCTCAATAATATTCTGCTTGATCCCTATAAAGAATATGACAAATGTGTGAACAGTGCTTTAGGTATCAGGCATCAAAGATGCATCTGGGTAGAGAGTCCTGCTGTTTTTACAAAGTGGAATGGATCCTCCAACCAAAAAAGGTTCTTTTGTGTGTTGTTTGTTTTTGTCCTCTAACTATTGAATAAAATAAAAGATTTGAGTAACTTCATTCTGTTTCCTACTGGTTCTGAGTTAAAATAAGATCCAACAACTTCTACTACTTGAAAAAATATGCCATAGTGAATAGGGCAATATAATTAATTCTCTAAAGTCTTTAAAATTTCATTTTCTCCTTTGGCATTTTTAAGCCTTCTGGCAAAATAATATTACTCTATAATTTTAGGTTTTTGTCCAAATTATATTTTTTGTACTGCTTTTCTGATGAATTCTGCATAATACTTTCATATTTGGCTAACATAGATTTCTGTCTGGAAGGGAATGATTAGAGGAAGAATTCCCAATTCCAAGCAATTTACTTATTTATTTACATGGCAGTTTTTAAAAAGGTAATTGATATTTATCTAAATCTCATTCCATCTTAGTCTGCTGAAGATTACTTCTAAAAATATCCATTTGCCTTCAGTAAAGTGGAATTCATAATATAAGTCTCTTTGCAATTTATTTTTCAAATTAACTTTTGATTTTAGTGTATATCCGTGCTGAGTTCTGAGTACAGAATTCAGCACTAATAACTTAATAATATTCCCATTTTCAAAATAATCCCCTTTCAGCAGACAACTAAACTCCATGCCCCACGTAGATTCCCGGTCACATTAATGACAGGTACCTGCTGGCAGACTGAAACAGCTCTTCTTCGTGACACTTAGGACATTAACCATGCACTATTAGACACCCAGGATACTTTCCTATTCTCCCTGCATCCCCTTTTCAGAATTATCTTTCCTGGATACGATGCATTACCTATGGGATTCAGAATAACAGGAAAATATGCTCTAACTTGTGTTTTAACTTGGGAAGATAAAAATTTCAAGTTTGCCCTTCAGTTTTAAAGTCACTTTGTAAAAGTCAAATGTATCTGTGACCAGGACATAAACACTGTTTTATAGACAAAAAGAAGTATCATGTAGATAATTTGCAGTTCTCAGAGTATTTCAGTTAAGTATACACAGCACTGGAATTACAGGTCTGGTACTCACTCTATACACAGACACACATTTCCTTTAAACACATGATTAAACTGAAGAGAAACAATATTATGTTTCTATCATTTTGTTCACATGAATAAAAATGGGTAGACACAGGGATTTGAGCTTAAACCATAAGACACCATTCCCTAGTAGTACATTTTTCAGGGAAGACTTGGCAATTTTGATTATTTGTTCATGATTCAGAAGAGAGATTACATCATAACAGGGAGAGAAGTAATACAATCACACGATGTCATAAGACCAACATTTTATGTCTCTAAGTAAAACCCTCCTGTGGCATCCTGTTTGAATTGAGTAAAGGGCCTTGAATGTTCTGGTCCCCCAGCTCCTTCTCTAATCTCAGCTTCCCTTTCTCCTGGACACAGAGTTTGCTTTCCTAAGGACACCAGACCAACTGCCACCTCATAGACTTTGCACTCGTTATTCCTTTGCATGGAGAATTCCTCCCTAAACATGTGTTCTCTCCTCTGGTTCTATTCAGTACTCTGCTGATATGTTATATTATCAGGGGGGCCTTTCCTGATCTTCAACTTCCATTCCTTACAAGACACATTCCATTCCTTAGTCTCCTTCAGTCTTCTTCACAGCACTCATTATAACCTTGTAGGTTATGTATTTTCTAAACCTCCTGAGAACAGAGATTTTGTTTTGTTCACTACTGTATCACAAGTTGTCCAATGAGCATAGGCTGTAACCCAACATAATAGTCTATACCTGATTCTGACATACAAGGAGGAACTGGTTATGGAATTAGAAGTGACAAGAGAGCAGTGAAATCATTTGAACACTTGGGGCGGCAAGAAAAAAGAAAGTTAAGCATAGTCCAAATACACATTATAGATTTTTGGAATGAATAACAATAATGATAATAATACCTATCACCCACTGAGTGTCCACTACAAGGCCAGCACTGTACAAAGCACTCTACATTCATAACCTCCTTTAAGACTCATAACACCCTCCTTTCAAACTATTTTAAAACTAAACAAACATCTTAACTTCTTTAAAAAGAATTTTCATAATGCATTCTAGAAAAATATTTATACTGGGAATAAACTTATAAATCACCTTGTAGAATTCAGTTTTCTATCAAAAGGTAGCTGGGGAAGACCTTGCTAATATGTAACAACCAGGGTGCCCGCAATACATGGCTGCAGAGGTGTAGCGTCACCTGGAGCTGGGTTGTGCATGACCACTTTGGCTACATACTATACTCACTATTTCTTTTAACTTTCCTCTGGTCACCACTCTTTCTCATCTCCCCTTCAGGAGATTACCATACAACTCCAGGTTTTTTGTCCTCCTTTAAGTCTTCACTCTCAACACATAATTCAATTTCTACCTTGCAAGAGAGAAAGTGAGCTGGCAACGACATTCTCCATTTTCTGACTTTCTACTCCCTATACTACCTTTCTCTTCTTCACCCCTACTTTTTTCTTTCCCTTTGGTTTCAAAGGTCTTTACTTCTACCTAGAGCTAATTAGATCCTCAGTGTTTCCATGTCTAATTTCTTAAGGTTCATGCTCCACCATCAATTATTTACTCTGCCTCTTATATTTCTGACTTCTTTTCTACTGGGTTCTTTCTCTTTACTTATAAACATGTGAGTCTCTTCCATGGTCAGAAAGTCTTTCCTGTGCCTATCATCCTCTCGTGCTACTGCAGTACATTTCCTCTCAGTAGAGCTACCTGGAAGAGTGGTCTACCCCGAGGGTCTTCCCTTCCTCCAAACCTAATCACTCTCAGCTGACCGTACTCCATTGCTATGAATAGTTACTTCCTAACTGAGTCCTTCTTGAGTCCTTCTCTCTTCAATTTCTATTAACACTATCATCCTGGTTTTTGTCATAGTCCATTCAGACTGCTGTAATGGAATATCAAAGACTATAGAAGCTTATAGACAACAGAAATCTATTTCTCACAGTGGAGGCTTGGAAATCCATGACCAAGGCATCTGTAGATTCAAGTCACTGGCAGATTTAGTGTTTGTTGAGGGTCCCTTACCTGATTCATAGAGACAACCATGCTCTCCCTATGCCCACACATGGCAGAAAGGTGAGAGAGCTCTGTGATGTCTCTTTTATAAAGGCGCCAATCACATTCCTGAAGGCTTTACCCTCATGACCTAAGCACCTCGCAAGGGCACACCTCCAAATGTCATCACATCAGGGACTAGGTGTGAACATGTGAATTAGGGGGGACACACAAGTAAATAGTTTTCCACTTACTTTTCTAGCCACATCTCAATCTTCTCTATAGCCCCTGTTCCTTTGCTTTGCTTATTCCTTAAACACAGGTAATACCCACAGGTTTATCACTACCACCCTAGTACCTTTTCCTTAGTAACTGCTTACACGACTTTACCTTTGCCTTTATGATGACTGCTCCAGAGCAGCATCACTAATCCGGATCTCTTGGCTGAACTCTAGAGAAACATACACAACAGCTAACTGGTAACTTGGCTTGCGTGTCACATAAGATACTCATATTCATCCTAAGATGAATCCATTGTCTTCTCACAGAGACCTGCCTCTATACATATATCCTGTCTTGAATGGTGGCATCATTGTCTACTCAGTCACACAGATTTAGTTCACATCTATCTCCTCTAGTAGACTATGACGTTATTAAGGACAGAGGCTATATACAGACATACTTCAGAGAAAATTGGGTTCTATTCTGCACCACCACAGTAAAGTACTGCAATAAAGTGAGTTTAAATCTTTTTGCTGATGGAAGGTCTTGTTTTCAGTTTGAAAAAAAAATGCAACATCTGTGAAGCACAATAAAATAAGGTATGCCTGTATTTATCAATTCTGTGCCTGTAGATCATAGAGATGTAAATGCTCAATAAATATTTCTGAACTAAATAGAAGAATGAATATTCTATTTAGTTCACTTTAATCTATTCTATATATTCCCTGAGGTCAATTTTTTATGCTGAAGGAAACCTCTTTCATAGTATTTCCTATGCCATATCTTTCTGAACACTGGGAATTCTATGCAAGGTTCTGCGCTGTAGGCAGGGTTTTCTAAAATTATCTGATCACAAACTAATCAAAAGCCATTATGTGTGTGTGTGTGCGCGTGTGTGTGTGTGTATACCCACACACACACACACACACAAATAAAAGATTTAGGGATACTTCCCTTATTTATTTATGATAAACTTATATCTTATTTGTCTTTTACATTAAATTTAAAAATACTGGATTGATAATATATTATTTTTATGTCTCAGGGATTATGACACACATTTTGAAAAACACTGCTGTATATATGATGTTTTAGAAAAAAATCTTAAATTAAGAAATTTAAATTTCTACATTAGCTAAGCATTTCTCTTAATATTTACCTATAAATGTTATGAGAAAACATTTATAATTTGTCCAAACTACAGGAACATCAATATAAATAACTGGAAAAAATTATAGAATGTTTAAAAAGAAATAACGTACTACTTTTTTGAAGTTCACACATTGCTGCAAACTATTAAAAATATGTGACAGTCTTGGCTTTAATGAACATATAGAAAAGCAGTTTTAAAGCTATGATCTTAAATTGATTAAAAAATATATTAAATGATAATCATGTCCCTTTGAACTATGATTTACATTTTATTTAGTTTAATAAACTCTTTTTTGGAAGATATTTTCAAAGTAAACTTCAGCCCAGTCCAGATCTAAGTATCAGGAATCTAAATATAGGAGAGTTAATATTGAAGAAGTTTTTCTCCATTCACATTTAAAGCTGGAATAGTCTCATATTCATATATATACATATATACATACATACATACATATATGTGTGTATAATATATATATGAATGTATTTTCTGTGTTTTAATCTCTACCACTCTAGTTCCTAAGGGCATGAAATCCATCTTCTCTGATCCAAAACATCTCAAAGAGTAGTCAGGATTGGGCAGGAGCTCTGTAGTGGAGCTACCACTGATCAAGTGTTGCAGGTCAGGCAACACACTAGGTGACTCCGATCATTCGTAATGGTCACAACAGTCCTGAAAGTCAGTGTTCGTCTCTGTTCACAAAGGAAGAACTACGCAACATGATTTAGAACATACAGTTAGGATGTACAGAAATCAATATCAAAACCAAGGAAAGAACCACATTTGATTATGTATTTACGATCTGCCATGCACTGTGCTTTACATATAATATCTCATTTAGTTTGTACAACATCCCTCTGAGGCAGATACTATTTTTATGCCTTTTTTTTTTTTTGCCAGATTAGGAGACTAAAGCAGAAAAATTATTAAATAATTGATGCATGGCATACAAGCTACTAAGTGGTATTGCTGTGGTTTGAACCTAACGTTTCTCAAAGTCTAAACTATTCCCATCAATCTCTCTGCTGTTAAATAAATGTAGTGAATAGCTGAAAATTGATAACACTGAATTTAGACTTCAGGGTTTTTCTTTTCTGGCCAATAATCTTCCATTCCTTTAATTCTTCTTTAGAGCATACAGTTAAATCCTGGCTTAATTTCCTTTACACTCTGTAAAAAAGTCACTGTATTATCAATTAATTTAAAATGAATTTGAAGAATATGGGCATTTTTCAAAGATGCCAGGAGTGAGAGTTTCCTGGCTTGCTGTAGTGTATGATCAAAGAATTCAGAAGGATGCCTTTTATCTGAGTATATCAAAGGCCACTAACTAAAAAAAGACACAGAGTTCCTATTACACTGAGGAGAAAAGGCTGAGTCCATTGAAATATAATACAAGAATGTTGGCATACAGGTAATTCACAGATATCATTACCTTTGCTATTTGAAACTGAACCAATCTGAATTCTTTCCAAGAGCTATTCTTTTAAAAATGTAATACACTCAACTCATTGGTTACAATTCCCACTTTTTCCCCTCTATACTCTGCCATGCTTCATCTACATCCTACATGCACACCCTACACACACGCTACACACACACACACACACACATTTACAGATACGAATCATACATCCATATATTATGCTCTTCTTCTTCTGTGGCTAATAACAGCTCATACCATAAAATAGCTAGTATTTATCGTTTTTAAAACTACAAGATGAAATATAACTGAATTATCTTTTCAAGTTGTCACAGGTCTCTAGTCATTGTGAGGGCATTCCCAAAATTCAGTAATTAAATAACTTGGTGTCTTCTAATAAGGTCCATGCTTCTGCCTGAAATAGACACAATTGGGCAATTTTACTGGTCTTGGGCAATATCAGTCCTTTCTTAAAATGTTTATCTTAACTCATCCAATATATGACTGTTTTTCCTTAGGATACATAAAAAGCAGAATTATTATTGAAATACATGTAGTTAAATAAAAAAGAAAATCAGGTCTTATAGAATTTTTTAAATGTAGCTGGGAAAAAAAGTTCCCTTTGAGTTAGACATGGAATAAAAATAAGGGCTAGGAAAAGTGAATATGATATATTAATTATTGACTCAAATTAAAAGCATGGTTTTTAACAACTATATCAAAGTAAGTATTCCCATTTACAATTTGTCCTAGTTTGCTTGGGTTACCATAAGAAAATATCAGACTGGGTGGCTTAAACAATAGAGATTTATTTTTATTTTTCACAGCTCTGGAGGATGGAAGCCCAAGATAAAATTATGTACCCCTTTCTTCCTCCTCTCATAAGATCACTCACTATTCCCATCACAAGAGCCACACCCTCATGACCTAATCTACCCTTGATTACCTCATAAAGGTACCATCTCCAAACACCATCATATTGGGTGTCAGAACTTCAACAAAAGAAGTCAGGGGTAGGGTGAGGGTAAAAACATTCATTCCATAACATTTGAATGTTCATCAATATAACTTTTTTTAACTAAAATTATTTCTAAACATTTAACTCAGTTGCCAAGTTAGGTTATTTATTAATCTGTTAAGTATCTTTAAAAAGCGATGAAAAGGCTGGATTTCAAAAATTGGTACTTTTGAAAACATTGCTATAGAAAATGCTGCAGTCTGATATATTTGAAACCATGAGCACATAAAAAATGAATTGTTACATACTAAAAAAATTATTTAAGGCAAGAATAGATAAAATCGAAATAGAGATAATTTTAACTTTTGTTGAGCACTTAGTATGTGTAAGGCACTATCTTTTTTTAAATCTATCACATCATACTCTTACAGCAACACCAGTAACTAGGCAAAGTTATGTGTCATGCTGGTCGAACAAAGTATCTTTGACTTCACATACTTTCTTACATCATTCACCTCTTTTAAAAAATACTGTTTTTCAATGTATTATCGATGTACACAGAGTATAAGCCAAACCAAGCATGTATTAACCAGAAAATAAGAAAAGTAATTGGCTTTATTTTCTAGCTTGTATAACCTAAGATTAGCATTCAAAATGGTGTGTTAATTCAACTCCAGAAGATGGAGAAAGTCAAACATTAACCAAAATGAAAGATTTTTGCTGCAAGTTCTAAGTTCAGCATCAGAACCAAAGCAATAGCAATGTTTGTTTTGCCTTTTCTTATGTTTTTTCACACTAAATATTAGGAATTACAAATCTAAACAATAATGTTTTTCTCTGTACTACAACTGACATGATTTTCTTTAACCAGTAGTTAAGAATTGAGCAAAGTACACCAGATCCTAATATTTTAATTCCTCATTTGTCGAACACTAACAAATTAACAGGCACAGTATGAAATTGTAACTTAGACCTTAAGTGACTGATGATGGCAGTATCAGCTAAGATGTCCACTACCTCATTAGACTGCTATCTAACATTATAACTGAGGTTATAATGTACAATACCTAAGAGTAAGGCCTTTATGTAGATTAATGCATTTAAACTTCACATGAACCCTATTACCCACATACAACTCTTACTCCATTTTAGAGGTGAATAAACTAAGGGTAGGAGAGACAGTGCAATGGTCCCAAAGTCACCACTACTCATGTTGGGAGCCAATACTTGAAAGCAGGTCATTTGATTCCAGATTCTGTATTCTTGACCTCTAGCCTATACTACCATATCAGTATGATAGAACGGCAATGTATAAACTTTCACCATAACCTCACTATGCAAAAACTCGAATAGAAGGATCATCATAACTTTATAGGAAGATGATTCAAAATAGGCCCATAATTGTTAAAAATCCAAAGATTAAAACATTGTACATGGCAGCCTGTCCTAGAGGTTAATGAGTTCTTCCTGAGGTCTATCTGGAGATAGTTCCAAATTCTGTGCTTGTATGCCAGATAGTTCTTGAGCTTTTTCTTCCATGCTTCAAAGTCTTGGGAGTTCTAGGCAGCATTATACAGTATGGAGAGGTTATCATTGGGATAGACGACACAGGTTTAAGACTGTCTTGCTCTTTATGTCTCTAACTTTCATGTTTCTCATTCACTAAATGAAGCTAACTCCTACCAGGCTTTCCCGATTTAGTTATTGAGAGAACACATTAAATTTCTTTAAGAATACAGCTCTTTATGTAACTATTATTATCACTATTACAGTATAATGCTATAGATTAACTGAGTAGTTGAGATCTATCATTTTTTCCATTAACTCACTGGAATCAAGAGTATCTTTTACTGAAGTTAAAATATTACTAAATGATATACAGTTGTAGAACAATGAATAAAGGAAGCAAAATGCAGAAAGTCTAAATATGTGACAGTCTAACTAGAAAAATGGAGTATATCTCAAGTGCCTAAAATTCAAACCTTAAAAATAGTCTCTAAATACTTCCAGAAGGCAGAAGTAGTATTTACATTTCTTTTTAAATACTCATAACTTAAAAGCCTAGTATTAAATTTTTAACTAACGAATTTATTCATTGTTCCCCTAAGTAAGCAATGACTGGACAGATCAATGATTAAATATATACGCAAATACATAAGGCATTCTGATCCAGGATGAGATAGTATATTAGTAGAGGTCATTATGGGGCTTTGAAAGAAATATAGATAAGAACTACTGAGAATTACCAGTATAAATGTTTAAAAGTAAAATAATGCATATATAACACTGTTCGGAGCCAAAAAAGATTTTTCTTTTCATGAGCTATCTTTAAAAATCATTAGTTCAGATCATCTAACTGATCGCATTCTAATGTAGTAGATGTTTAATGAAGATATTTTACTTTATAATTCACAGGATATTATAATACTATTATACTGTTATAAATACTGTTTATAAAGAAAGTAGGCAGTTATTAATCCAGATTATGTAACAGAAAATAAAAAGCATAAGTGTAACTTGAGTTAATTTTTCTAGCAACAGGTTTTCTCCAACATGTAGTAAATACCTGCAATATTTTTTCTCACTAGAAGGCAATTAGCAAATATTTAAGATAACCAACCACAGGGCAGGGCAGGCACCATATTACACAATGGGGAGAGAGACAAAGAGATGAATACAGTCCTTTTCTTGCAAGAAATAAACAAAAAGTCTAGAAGAGAACACATAACAGGACACTGAATGCTTGATCGAAAGTGAATTTAGGTGCCCAAATCTCACCAAAAGGAAGAGGTGAAGGCAAAAGACTGCATACATCTGCGAATAAAGAAAGATTTCCCACAGAAGTGACATTTAAGTTGAGACCCAAAGGGTAAATAAGACTAAATGGGTTAAAAGGGGGCTTGACAAATTCCATGTAATATAATATCTAGAAAGGCTAGGGCCTGGAGAGTAAGTGGAAATGGCTCAGAGAAAGTTGAAGTAAACAGTCCTCCGGGCATTCGGGGCTATAAGAAGTCTGGACTCCGTCCAAAGGTTGAAGAGAAGCTATTGAAGGGTTTTGTGCAGGAGCTGGAGACTGACACGTACATGCAGAACTTCTGTGCGTGGGCCTGAGTGAGGCAGGCACTATGAGAAAGAAAGAATTCAGGCTTCTTCTCAATGTGGAACCTAAACAAAGCACATTGAACCAAATAAAGGGGCATCCCTTGTTAATAAGTTCAACTGTTAGCAAGAAATAAAATACTATGACTCTTTCTTTAAAAAAAAAATAAGTCATTTCAATAGCACGCATATAGCAATGTATGATTCCGAAGATATCATACATTAGTGGCAATATGGAATTGTATTTTGGGCACGTGTACTATAAAATTCTAATCATCGCTTCACATTTGTTTGTTTAGCTGGTAAAAGATCTCTGAACAAAGAGTCAGGTCAACAGAGAGAGTGTCAAAACATCAACAGAGAGAGATCTTGTCAGAGCTTAATTAGGGCTTCCAATTAGAAAACCAAACTAAGGATCCTATTAGCAGTCAATGAGGCATGTTCCTTGATTAGAAAGAACTAAATGAGCACCCACACCTCATCTAGCTAACAAAAATAAATTTTTCATTTTTAATGATGATTTCCTCCTGGTGAGCTTAAGTCAACAAAGACAAGTGGCATAGAAATCATTCAGCACCCCACTGAAGAGGGCCACTGCATGCCCAGGCACACTTCCTGCAATGTCTTCAAGGTACCATCACAGTCATGTTTTAATACTAGGATAGTCTGAACAGTGCATGGCCTTGTCTGCTGCTCTTAGATAGAATCATTATAGAGAGTCCATGGCCACTTTTAAGAAAAAAAATAAAATGTGCAAATCACAGAAGGAAATGTTCTACCTGACAAAGGAACTAACTGAATGTTTTATGATGTACCATTATTTACCTGTATATTTCATTTATATCATGAATGCTGCCTGCCTGCCTCTGAAGGAGGAATAGTTCCCTCTTCCTCTTCAAATTGTTTCATGGTTACAGTGCTTTAAAACCTGTAAATGATCCCATTGGTTAGTTTAAAAAGTTTATAATGTTGAATAGTATTTGCTATTTAGAGACTCTAGCAATAAGTAAATAAAATAAAATTTTCAAACCCAAAGTCACATCCTCAGGAACATAATTCTGACTAGAAAACTTACAAACAGGATCAAACTTAAATTAGTGCCAACAATTAAATGGCATGCGGCTCATAATGCACAGGAAATTGGAAATGGTTCTTTTCCTATGCTGGTAGAAAGGGTGAGACAAATACTCTAAAGCTATGCTATGGGGCAGGGAAGGTATTTTCCACACACGTAAAAATCACATTGTTAGGCAGATAGGTAGACATGAGTGACAGGAGAACAAGGGCCCAACCCAGAGACCTCCCTCAGGACCTCCCTGAAACACTCATTTTACGTTAAAGATTACCATTACATCCTGGAACACAAGGAAGTAAAAACCACAAAAGTAACTGCTAGTTTAGTATGGCCACAAGCACTTGAACGGTTAGCACACATACTGACCTGTCTTGACCTTGGCCTCATTATGCCATCATTATAATATCATACGTTTGCCCAGAAGTTCATGAATCTAATCATAACAGATTGAATTCTGGGTAAGTATATGCTAAGCAGATAAAAGGTGATACAGCCAACTCTCAATCAAAACGACCTCACATGTTAATCATCTAGTACCTCTCTAATAACCTCTCGATACAGCCAAAATAGAAGGAAGAGCTCCCCACTTCTACGGCACTAGGGCCACATCTGGCTATATCTGAAATGTACTTTAATAAATCCTACTTTTCCTAAAATTCTCTATCTGTAATTCTTTACCACGTCAGCAGAAAAAGCCCAGATCCCCTAAGCACCACAGGGGCAGTGGTGGATTTGGATCACCCCCAACAGTAACAACATGGCCTACTAGTATCATTTAAATGTCAACATCTTATCACAGGGATATAAAGACTGACTGGATTTTAGAAACTGCTGGTTAGGACCTACCCCATAGTTACCTGGTCATCATGATGCCAAGTCTAACTGGGTTTCTTCATCTCAGTAAGCTTCTCCAACTGCTTGAGGACTTACATTTTATGAAATTTAAATGTGCATTTGTTCTACTGGGCACTAAGTTTCGCAAATATAAATCTATTTCAGAAAGTATTCATTACCAGAAAAAGTCTTTTAAGATTCAATTTGACTTTGCTATTATGTTAAAAGACACACACACACACACACACACACACACACACACACACACACACCTCCCTAACCTCAAGGCAGAGAACTCAATCTCACTCTTTTCCTCTGAATGTCCAATACCTAGCACAGTGCTAGTCACCAAGTATATGCCCAAGAAATGGCTGATGAGTTGAATGAATAATAAGAGTGGATAAACGTATGAATGAATAAATGAATGAGCAAATCCACACATGCTAGGAACCATCACTGGGTCTTTTCCCCCTTGAAGAACTCAGGCCTTTCTTTCTCCATCTTCAGCCTCAGAATGGTTTCAAGAAAGAGAAAAGGGCCTTCCTGCTTTTGCTGCCTCACCCACTCTTCTTTCTCTTGGGAGAGTCAGGCATTTCAAGATCAGAGACTCAGCAGTGGATCAGAGTGGATTGCCTTTATACTCAAACCTTTGTTCAGCCAGGAGAGATAGTGTCTTTCTCCTGGGAACAGATCCATTTGGCCCCAGGCTTCTAAGAGAAGAGATAATTACATGACTAATATAAGGAATTGTTAAGCTTAAATGATTCCTTTGTTGTAAGTTCCCACTTTGGGAAGCACATTACTTCAGTGCACTAAATGCCTCATTATTACTTAAGGGTATATTAGATGAATTTTTATTTTAACTTGAAATAGATTTCACTCTCAAAGCAGGAAATATCTTTTAACTTAAAATTAAATGTGGTGAAGTAAATGCTGAAAGAAAAAAATATCAAATTTATCAGAAAATAGGTAGAACAATACTACTACTAGTACTAATGGCAGCAGCTACTATTTACTGAGCTCTTAACCATTTGCTGGACACTGGTCTTATCCTCACAACCACCCTACCAGGTAGGTAGGTATCAATATCACACTCATTCAGAGACATGAAAACTATGCCCAAGATTAAGCAGCTGGGAGGCAGAGTGAGGCTTCGCATCTGATTCTAGTGCCTGCTCTAGGATCCAACCGTGACTTTTCAGTGAAAATATGAAGCTTGCTTTACTAAAGTAAGGATTACCAAAGATAAGCAATTATGGGATGTTTTCAATTATAGAATTCATGAGTGGTTCTTTTTAGTGTGTGGTCAATCCGTCAGTCTTAATTCAATTAATATTTTGTATCAATAATCATTAATAATTGAAGTAATGACATTTGCTTATGTCATGGAATTCTCCTCCATTTTAACCAGTGTGGCCTTTACAACCACCTAGGTCACTGGCCAAGCCCACAGGGTCTGAACACAGACACAGTAGAGATTAAAGAAAGAGAATCATTGCCCAGAATTAGAAAATTATCTCCTTCAACAGACCCTTCCCCAGGGTTCTTCTCTCTGTGACCCAACAGCCTGACGTCATCCCAGCCACGCTTGCTTATGAATAAAGAACTCCAGACTCGTGTGCACACACGCCAAACATAAATAAACGGGGAAAGAGGGAATCATATTTGAAACCGATACTAAAGAAATTTCAGAAAAAGGCAGAGATAGGAAAATATATACTACAGGGACAAAGAAAAAATCAATTTGGCTAGATTTGAAAGGTTTATGAAGGAGAATAGAATATAGGTGGGCAGGGGCCAAATTGTAGGAGGCCTAAAACCAGCTGCATTAAGGACTTTGAATTAATTTCTAAAACTAATGGTGAGTCACTGCAGGTTTTAAAACAGGGGATGAGGGAAAGCAAATGGTATTTTAGCAAAATTAATCTAGCAATCTAAAAAATGAATTAAAAGAGAAAAAGACAAACTACAGGCAAAATAGGAAGAAAATACCCTAGCCCCTGGGCATCACCGATTTAACATCCAGTTTCAGCTTTTCCCAAGCGATCTTCAAATGCTCTCATTTCTAATTTTTCTAGGGTATAGAGTCAGAGTTCTGAGGTCCATTGTGAAGGCAGGTTGTTAGTTAGCACCATGCTTCTGATTCTCAGTGAGTTTTTGTGTTTTTTCCTCCAAAACCCAGGGTCTTATACTCATTCATTCTCATTAAGCGATAAAATATTTCTTTACACAAAATGCCTCCATAACTACAGGTGTAGAAATAAACTATAAGTGCAGGTGTAGAAATAAACAGTGAGTTATAGTAATGAAGCTGGTGATTGAATTGTGAAAGTTCTATACATTCATCCCCTGGGAACATCCAGGCATTTTTGTACTTGCCATATTCCAGGTATTGTGTCAGGAAGAGAAAAGCCACCAAAATATTGCAGAAGTTAAGAAGAAAATGCATACTAAAAGATATAAGAAAGAAATGGTTAGGACCTAGTGGCCAACTTGAGAAGGGAGATGAGGAAAATGAAGAAATCGAGAGGGGATCTAAAGTTTCAAGCTTAGGAGACAGGGAGCATGTCAGTGCCCTGAGCAGAAATAAGACACTGAGAGGGAGGGAATCTAGCACCTAGGGAAACGTGACAGTTGTCTGTGTGTACTGAATAAAGACCTTAAAGGCTGATTAAAGTGAACTCTTTCTTGTCTGGAAGAAGAGAAGCGACTTGGATAATTTTAGGGCTCTTTTGAAAGTAATCCTGGAGGACATGGAGTTTACTCAACACTTTCTTCTGCTCTTTAAATATAGATTTGGGGTATTCTAATTAGTTGAATTTCAAATCAAAATAGTGTAGATTCGCCTCTTATTTCAGAAAATACTTCATGAATCCCAAACAGTTCCTTGACAGTTACAAAAAACTCCCATTTTTCATAGTTTCTAGAGAGTTCCATTTCAATCAGTATCTAAGGGCTACGAGTGCTTAAACATTTGTGCCTTTAAATAATAATGTCATGTTGATATCCTATATCATAATGGAGAGAGAAAGGCCAATAGTGAAATGACTTTGTTAATTTTTTGTCTTTGTGTTGCAGGAAAAACTTCAGGGTAAGAAATATTCTGTGAAATCATTAAAGGTAGCTACAAACAAAGAAGGTACAGAAAACAGGGGGTGGGGGGGGAAACCTGATTAATTGCTGAGAATTCAAACTGAGAGAATTATTCACAATGACAAAGAGACATTATATCAATAGTGTCCCCTGGCTGCTCCTGGTGGATCACCAGCCTCATCTGTATTCCCCAAGGGGAAGCAGTAGCAGCTCAGGGAAGATCAGCAGTAAACAGAGAATGTGTTATGTGGAAATAGTTATTTCAGAAGGATCACAAACGGGAGCCTGGTGAGAAGAGAAAAATCTGGAGCAGCGTGCAACATGGACAGTTTTAAAAGCAGTACTTAAGAGGAGAGGGATATTTTACATTCTTCAAAATTTTTTGGAGGTTCAAAAGAAAAATGGATGTCGAAAGCAACTGTGCATTAGGGGTCATTCCTTTCACTTTCAATATTTGGGGCTTTGGGCCTATGCACCCTATCATGATAAGTCTGACAAATAATGAGAGTATTTAAAACTAGGGGCCACATGATAGGTCAAAGTTTTCTGGGCCTCAGTGAATTCATCTTCAGCCTCTACTGAGACTTCCCATAGAAATGGCTCAATAAATAATGTCTGAATATTGAATGTCTGAACATTCAATAACCAAACCCCAAAACCTGTATGTCCTATGAGTAAATTGAAGTTTACTAAGCATAGTAAGAGCTTTCTTATTCAATATTTGATACAATAGAGAATGCAAGTTGGTTAAAGCATTTTATTCACCTAAAAACTAATTCACATGTCAGGAATATTTGCTAAGAACTTCTAACTAATATCACCCGTTATATGTAATCTTCATACTTCCATGCTACTCCATTTTATGAATGAGAAAAACTAAGGCTCAGAATGGTTAAGAAATTTAAACCCCGATAATAAGAGCTGGTTTAGCTAACTCTTGGGTTCGGCTCATTTAATCCTCAACGATTCCGCAAGGAATATCCTATTATTGTATCCATTACACAGACAAGAAACTGAGGCTCAGAGGATTTTATGTAACTGGCCCAAAGTTTGAAATCTAGTCATACTGTCTGTCAGTCACGATGGGAACCAATCCCAGCAGAGCTCCTGAAGAAGGGGAATGTGGGCACAAGGAAAGAGGCATTTTGATTCAGAAGTCCATGTTCTTCTCACACACCACACTGAGCTATCTAGGTATTTGGTGGTTTCCTTTCACTCTTCCTCCTCTCCCCACACTCCCTCACTGACCTGCTCTTCCCATCCCAGGATGAGAACAGTGGCTGGCCCCTGATCCAACACTTCCACCACTCAAGAAACACGTTTAGTCTTATAATGGATGGGTTCATTACCAGAAGATTATTTCCAATTCAGTGAACAAGTGAACAGGAGTGGCCTTCTCTCTAATGCCAACAGAAAGACAGCTTTGCTTATTAATGGTCAATAATCATCTAAATGAACAGAGTTATTTTTTAAGTAAAATAGATTCAGAAAACCTCACAATGCCCCGGTCTTAAAATTATTCCTACACTATATGCTGTACTGTCACTACTTAAAAAATTCACAGAACAAAATTTAGTCTTATTACAGGACTACATAATGTTTCAAAAATATACATTTAGGGATGTAGGGCCTATTTTAAAATAGGTATCATCCAGGACTGCCTTTTTCTGCATTGCTCCAGATACCTGAAATATATACATCAAAACCATCTGTACACAGAAATGGGGCCACTGCTGGGGGCAGTATTATTCTTAAAGTTACAAAAATTGGAGCTATCTATAAAATATGCTGTATGGTTCTTACTGAAAAGAGCCTAATAGAAAAAAATATTCATGTATGCACCTTTATAATAGTCAAAATAGGATAAAGTGACAACTATCTTGAAAAGTACCAAAGGAAAGGGTAAAATAGTAGAAAAGTATGGTTGATGCATGGCCGCTACAATCTACACTGTATTTTGAACTCCTATGTGTCATGTAATTTAATGGTGTGGTAAGCACAACTGCAGTGATGACGTGGTTAACAAAATTCTGACATACCTGTTATTTATTTCTCCATGGAACCCACTTGGCAAAGACCATTAATAGTAGATACTTCTTATCCTTACAAACAAGCCTTGGCTCACTTTAAGCAAATAAGTTATTCTTTCTGTCTCAAGATTTTTTGTTTTTTATTGTTCTTTTTTTTTTTCAGCTCTACTGAGGTATTATTGCCAACTGAAAGTTGTATTATTTAAGATGTACAACATAATGTTGCCTCAAGTTTTTTCTTATCTCAAGAAGCAGGAGAATGACCAAACATGACTCATTTCTTTAGTTTCCTCAAGCTTTAATATTCATCAACCAGGTCAAAAAATAATATCCCTAAATTTATGTATAAATAAATTATGTGGGAGTCAATCATGTTAAACACAAAAGAATAACGACAGTAGAGTCTTTAGAAGCAAAATATGTCTTGCAAGATGATTAATATCCCCTCTGCCCCCCAAGTCTGCTTTGTTCTTTTCTGTGAAGCCAGACTTTTATTTGGGTTGCTTAAAACAGGCACATCAACCCTTTCAAGCAGCAGACACCTTTACACTTCTGCTGCAGGAAAAGATGGTGGTGCGCTTTTGATTTTCAACAGACATTTGAGTCAACAGATATTTCTTTTTGTACACCCAGATTATGTCTGTTCTTTAAAAATATTTTTTAAATCATAAAAATGAGTGCATTCTTTAGAGTATGAGTGTGGGTGACAGATAATAAGGGGACAGGTTTTAGGAATAGAGAGAAAACGAGCTCAGAAAATTTAGATTTGCTAACATCAAGAGTAAATCTGATTCCTTGTTGAAGTTCAAAATAATGACTCAGATTTCAAGCATTTCTCTTTCTCCCTTCCTAACAGAAATAGCAATAGTTTTATTGATTATTTGAACAAGCGCCCCCTATACCCTATCCAAAAATCACAATGAATTCAATCACCCACGATTTCTTTTATGAGGTGCTATAATATGGTATAATACATTATACATTTTCTCAGGCTATAATTTTGGCATTTAATGAAACTAAACAGATTGCCTTAGTGTTGCTATGGGAACATTTATCAGATGCGAAGGGGCTGGCAGTAAGCTTTCAGCTGCCAAATGGGAAAGAATTCATTAACTCTAAAAGACTGGCAGTCCCAAGAATCATTTAAATATAGAGATTAAGAAACAATGCTTATCTGACAATTTGGTTACACAATCCTAAAAATCTTTTAATGCATAAAGGTGAAAGCTATGTAGATCCTGCAATGCTTGGTAAAGGATTCTGAACAAATTCAACTACAGCTGCAATTTCTAAAGACTCCAGGAAAAGGAACAGATGGAGTTAGTGGTAAGAGAAAACTCTTTTGCTCCTAAAAGAAGAGAGAAGCCAGTGTCTTCACCAGCACGCCATAACAGAAGTTGTTCTGAAGCAGGCAAGCTGATATTTTTTCACAGGCAGAAGTCTGTAAAAGACTTGGCTATACATGTATTCTGTAAGAAAAGTCTAACTTTACAGTCCACATTTCTTTTTTAAAAAAGTGAAATATATCTGTTAGCTAAACAACTGATTTCTCCTGTTCCCACAGTTTGTAGAAAATAAAGATGACCCCCTCCTTAATCCTTAAAAATTACTTTTTCAGTCAGTCATGCACTCGAATGTCATTTCCAGGGACCCATGCCTGCACATGATTATATAGACAGTGTACAATATCTTGTCCTTGGGATTAAAATTTCTCACTAGTAAACCTTATTCATCCTCTTTCTTTGAGAATTTCCATTTAGCTTACTTATTCCTTTAGAAAATGGGTAAATTTCGGACAAACTATTAGTCCACACTCATTAACCTACCACTCCCTTAACAACTACATTTCCCAGAATCCTCTGCCATTAGGGTCCTGCATAACAGTTAGATTCAGCCAGTGAAAGGTACTCATGTAATGTTAAAAGTGAAGGAAGGTAGGAATCGTTCTTAATCCAGCACCTGAGGTGGCTACTGCTTGTGGGCTTTGATAAATACTTTTGTTTTAGTGACTGACAACTCCAAGTTCCACTGCCAATGCCCAGTTTAGGGGCTGTAGAACAGTCATAACGGTCAGTGTTTTTCTTCATTTTTGGATGGCAGGAGCAATTTTCTAAACACTTGTTCACAGTTTGCAGAGCAATGAACAACAACAACAATAGAAAACCTCGGACAGATACTCTACTCCTTTTGACAATTTTGTGGAATTCATTGTTTTAAATTACTTTCTGTTAGAAATACCTAGCATTCCCTGAACTTTTTCTCCCCCCCCCCAAAAAAAAGTGACAATTTGGATCTATCAAATTTCAAGATATTTATTAGTTGACGAGTAACGGTTATAGGGTTTTAAAGAGACCCTACAAAAGCATTTACCACACGCATGTGTGGTCTCTGCAACTGTTTGGCAGAGATTTTAAAGGACAGGTCATTATTCCCCCATCCTTCCTTATTCTCATCTTTTCTACAGGGCTCAAATCACCTTCTAGAAAACTATGTTCATTCTCATTTTTACTCTCCTCCTCCTCTCTTGTTCTTCCTTGCACTTATGAAAGCCTGGTCTGGGTTATGGAAACACAGCTCTAAGTGTTGGGAAACAAACTTTGTTGACCATTCTCTGCCTTTTTCCAGTTTTTCTCCGGGTAGACATACTATAGTATAAAGATTCTGGTTGAATTTAGAAATGGAAATAGGTAAAGCAGATCTTCCACCGTTTTTAAGTTTACTTCAGGGGATCAGAGGAGAGTTTTCCATTTGGTTTAGCCTAGCTCTTCAGGCATTAATTACACTGAGGTTTGAGGCCAAAGGCTCAGCTAGTAGCTATCTATCATAAATAGATTTCTCTCATGATCTCAGTTAAAGCTGGTATATGACAAACTTTGGTATTTTTAATTCCACATCCAGGCCATCATCCTCTCCAGTGAAACTCATTTTGACATAGCTGGGAGAAAATATTGATAAAAATGCTCTTTTTTATATGTAGCATATTACATAATTTAATCTAAATTCAGGGTTAATATATACTCATTTTTCAATTAAAAAAATAAACAATAAAACTAACTCAGGATTTTTTTAGGATGACAAATTTCTAAGGATGGTGTTAGAAGGATCCAACTTGCTCACTCTGTATAAGTCATATTTCCCTCTTTGCTGCTCCTTGAACAGTCCAGACATTATTTCTGCCTTAGAGCCATTCTCTAGCTGTTCACTCTAGGAGGAGCCCTTCTTCCACACATCTCTGGATACCTCCTCATCTATTTCATGTTTGTTCAACACGTAGCTTCTCAATGAGGCCTACTCTGACCACCCTACTTAACAAGGCTATCTGTTCTTATCCTGGCATCCCTTTATCCTACTCTACTTTTTCTATTTCTATGGTGCTTATCAACTTATAACATCCTTTATAATTTGCTTATGTATATGTTATTGCATTTGTTTTTGATGTTGAGTATCCTACTGATAAGACAATGAGAAATTTTTGTGTGGTTTACTCTCATATTGTTCCTTATTCCACATTTCCCTTTGCAGGATGGGAAAATCTTTCTCCCAAGCATTTCAGATTTGGGACTCAACAATGTGAAATAATGACATTTGTTAACATAGAATAAGTAATTATCTTCTATACAAACAGTAAAATATTTGCTATGTCAATTTGTTTTCTATACAATCTTTTAGACAGCTACAGAAATAGGAACCCAATATCAACCCTTAAATATGCTTGATGCAGTTCTGTATTCTTGTAACCAGTCAGGTACAATTCTTAACTTTTTAAAATTTGATATTAAATCCTTTTCTCACATCACTTTACTCCAAAATAAGAAGAAAAATCCTTAGATGTCTGAAATTGCTTTCTCCTTTGATATTTATACTGTCTAAGTTACCCAAATATTACAAAATATATATGTGTAAATCAACAAAATATATCTACTCGCAAGATGACAGGCTACACACAAACATGTAGCACTTGGTTACGAGACAGCAGGCATTTTTACATTAAGATAAAATAAATTTATCCAATTATAAATACTTAAACTGGCCCAGTTTCTTTGTTAGTGACACCCAGGCAATATATATGTGTATGTATGTATGTGTGTGTGTGTGTGTGTGTGTATGTATATATATACATATATATATACATATATATATATATATATTTTTTTTTTTTTACCCCAACTAAAAAATATGATTCCTATGTTAAATAAGACTCATCTTACCTTGGATGGATGACATGATGGAACTAGCAACAGTAGAAGACAGCAGGCTTGCTAAATTAGTTACGTAAAATTTCAAAACCATAGGGGGTGATAAGAATATAACTGGGTAGAAGCTTAAACA
Organism: Cynopterus sphinx; assembly: GCA_030015415.1. NCBI lineage: Eukaryota > Metazoa > Chordata > Mammalia > Chiroptera > Pteropodidae > Cynopterus > Cynopterus sphinx. The sequence goes on from CM057382.1 coordinate 124,870,917, forward strand.
CTGCAGACTGCAAAAATATAAACTTGAGTTCACATACATATTTCAACTTAAAAGTATTTTAGGATGAGACATATACAACAACCATTTATATCACAGAAAGTACTCATAGACAAAGAAATTCTACTACGGACAACGAAATACCAACTTATTCTCTTCTAAACTCAGTTGAATTTCAGAAGTTAGATTTTCCATTCACCTGAAGCAGCTGTTAGGTTTTCTGAAGTACACAATCCAGTGGTGTCTCATAACCCATTTCTGTGCCAAAGTAACATACAATCACCCTGCTGGAGGAGTACAGTGTCCTCAAACCCAAAAAGTAGATTTTCACATACAAAACTAAGTCTTTATTCAAACATTCCATGTTTACTTATTTTAGCCGATTTGTTTTGCTTCCTAAGAATATTTTTTCCCCTTGAACACTCTTCTTCCTCCAGAGAAGAGTTAAAAAAAAGAAGAAACAATTTTCCTAAATTCAGCTTCTCATTGCCTAAGTTATATTTGCAATAGCACTCTGTGTACTCACCATGTGTCACGACTTGCCCTTGTGAGTCTACATTGCCCAGTTTATTTCTCAGAAAATACTTGTTATTTTGATTTGTATATGCATTGTTCCCTTTATTAATCCAATCATCCAAATGTACCTAGTTCATTGCATAAAAGATGAATAAAGATCTTACCTCTAAGGATTCTTAAGCAACATTAATAATATGAACACATTTATTGACTTCTACTTATATTTCCTTAGGGTACATTAATATATTTGAGAGCCTGCTACACTGTGTCCAAGCCAAAATACTATGACTTATTTGCCATGTACTGTTGATGTTAACAAGAACTATGTTATTTGAGAACAAGACAATTTTAAAGACTGAAAAAATAGCACATGGCCAGTCTCTCGCTATTTCCTGCAGCTCCTTTTAAATTATATCTTCATTTAAATATTTTAATCTGAATTCAGAAGAAAATTAGGTGAGAAATGATTTGACTAAAGTCAGAATCCAAAATCCCATACTTTCAGATGTTACAGTAATTGAAGAAAGTGGGACAAATACTAAAGTACATTTATGTAGGAGGAATAACTTGTTAGGCTCTATGGATGGTCAATATTATGATAGCCTGAAGAGCCACTGTCTTTAGTGGACAACAGAGATGACTGCAGGGACTCTTGGCTAAGGTAATTTAAGATCAAATTGCTTCTGGATGCACATAGAGCAGCACTGTTTTGGGGAGTAAATCCCAGCCACATGGTTACTGGTCAGACAGTATTATTCAGCTAGAAAGCTATAGTATAAAGCATCAAAAAAGGGCTTAGTAAGTAAATGAATCATTATTAATTGAGTGAACGAGTATTTACCAAGTATCAAATATGTTCCAGATACTGTTCCAGATGATGGGAATAGAGCAATGGAAAAAAATAAGTTAAGCTTTCTTGCTTTCTTTGAGCTTACACTCTAATGAGAAAGACAAATAATAAACAAGTGAAAAAAATTGATGTATCCAATGTATCATTGGATAAATGCAATGAAGGAAATAAAATAGGTGCACGATAGCAAGCACCTGAGAAGTGGTGAGGGTGTGGAACAGGAGCTCCTACTTTCTATGGAGTGGTCAGGACAGGCTTCGCTATAAAGATGACCTATGATCAAAGACAAAAAGGTGAGGACTGTAGAGATATATGGGTGAAAAGCTCTACAGCAAGTACAGACAATGTCTGAGGAACAGAAAGGAGGTCAGTGTGGCTGAAGTGAATGAGTGAGAGAGGGGAATAGGAGATAGAACTAAAGAGAAATAAAGGCAGAAGAGGGGAAGATGGACTCAGAAACTGTAAAGCCTTAAGGATGGAGAACACTCATCCTCTTGACTTCTGTAGTGGGAAGGAAAGCCACTTGAGAGACTGAGCAGAAGAGTAGTATAATCATACTTATGTTTTCCCAGGATCACGCTGGATGCTGGGTTTAGAATGTGGGTCAAGGGAGAAGCTCAGAAACTTAGATATAGGCTATTGCAACAACAGAGGCAAGGGCAGCCCAGGCTGGAACAGAGGGAGAGGGGATGAGACGTGATCAAATTCTATGTCTACCTGAAAGACAGAGCCATAAAAATTTTCAGACATTCTATACAGGATGTGAAACAAAGAGAGATGTCAAGAGTATAGTTGTTGTACACCAGAAGAAAGGACAATAGGAAGAGATATGAAGAAAGGTAAGGAGTGTGATTTTGCTGGACACGTTTAGATTTGAGATGTCCCTTATACAGACCAATGGAGATAAACACGCAGTTAGAAATATGAGACTGGAGTTAGAGGAAAAAAACTGGGCCAGAAATGCAGATATATTTAGGAAGCACCAGACTAAAGATGGTTTTGAAAGCAAGAAAATGGACAAGATGTTCAAAGGGAGTATGTAAATAGAGGAGAGAAGCAGTCTAAGGATTAAACCCTGGGACACTCTAAGAGGAAGAAAAACCAACAATGAAAATTAAAAGAAAAAAAATGGCCATGAGCTAAATGAAAACAGGAGAGTGTGGTATCCTGAAAACCAAGCGAAGAAAGTACTGGAAGGAGGAAGGACTATCAACTTGTCGAGAAATCCAATAAAATAAAGACTAAAAATTGGCTGATGGCAAAAATAATTAATAATAATAATAATAATAATTCAGGTACTGTAAAACTGAATCTTATCTATTAAGACCACAGACATCACTCTTTAGAAATTGGTTTTAGGAGCTGTGTTAGCCTATCCACATGTCTAGCAAGTAAACTCTTAATATTACATATTTGTACCAGGTCTTTTATATTTGCTAAATTGGCTTACATAATAACACATAGGCCAAATCCACCATCTTAGCCTAAAAAAGCAATGGTAAATCCTATGAACTAACTCTTGATAATCCTATCTTTCCCTTTATATTTATTTGCTGGATGATCAATAATATTCATTAAATGAAACAATGAAAAAGCTATCTTGATGACTTTAATATCAACTGCAAACAGGAAATTGAGATACTTTTCCACAAGGGCAATTAATTACAATAAGAAAGTACAGATAAGCAGCTAAGCAATTATTTCTAGACACAAGAGTCAACAACCAAGGCTTGCCTGTTCACAAAAGAACAAATTGAGTGTCTAGTATAGTAATCATGAGAAAGCAATTTAGGAAACTGAGTATTTTACCTAAATCTTAATAAAGCTGCTTGGTGAAATTCATCACTCATACTTTCTACATGAATTTAGCACAGTGCTAGAGAAGTTCTCAGGCAGCGAAGACAACAAAGAATGGTATACATGCCCAGAGCTATGACAATCGCCCGGGAAGGTTGTGTCCTGCACCACTGCAGAGGGCGCTGTTCACTAGGCTGCCAAGTCAAGACAAGTGGAGGGCAAACCTGCCAGACCACATGTGGCAGCCCTAGGGAACATCAGTCAGCCTCTGACTTTTATCCTAAAGTTGAAAAGCAATCACAGTAATAGCACACACATGCTAAATATCCTTTGAGATCACTATAAACTGAAAACAGGCCTGCAAAGATGTGTCACGCGGTAAGAGACAGTTACTAAATGCCTACATATGGATTTGATAGTTTTTACCTTGCTATATGTGAATATAATGTTTTCAGCACTTGATTGTAAACTTCTAGAAGGTAGGAACTGATCATGCAAATGCAACCTTAACGCAGTCAATAAAAAACACCTTTTAAGAAATGCTTATTCAGAAATCATGTAAAAGCCATGTTTTCAAGACATGCTGGTGATTTTTATTCTCTGAAATTTGTGGAGTCTGTGTTGATTCTGAAGACAAAAAAAAAAGAACTTCATTTTACAATGAGTGCCATGTGACATATTTTAAATCAAGAAAGTGAATTATGGGGCAGGCCCAAGTTGGCTCATTTCCCCTATTTTCTATGTAAAACCTAATACTTATTTTCCATCATTTTCTTATTTGCAGCATCCTCATCACAGCTCCATTAAAAACCATAACACAGAATACCACGGTGATTTTAAATTACTCACAGACAAAAACTTAAGACAACTGAAATCACAAAAGAATAGTGGCCTTAAATAGCACAGAATCTCAGTTATTTAAAGCCTCAAGACATTATTTTTTAGTAATTATATACAGCTACATAGAAAGGCAGAAAAAAAAAATACATGCTGCCTCTTATTGAAAATCACCCCTTGAGATCAAAAGCCAGAACCACTGCAAAGTACCTGAGACATTTGCCTTTAATCTTCCTGACCCTCAAGGCTACAATTCTTCCTGATAATTCACAAGCCACAGTTAACCACATAATAAACGCAGAACACCAGCCAGAATTTAGAAACAAAAGCAATAAACATTTTATATGTTAGTTCAAATAATTAAATAGAGTTTAACTAACTGGAGAGGAGCTAAGACCTTTGAAAGAGCACCACAGGGGTGAAGTGAGAGGTGGTGGAAGAAAATGAGACTTTTTTATTTGCCAAAATGTCCACCATGCTCAAATCAACCTCATACCTACCTTCTGTTCTCTATGTCTCTGCACCTTTCTTAGATATAGAATTTTACGCAGAAAAATGACAGAATAATCAGTACATGTTTCATCTACCTTCTCTGGAAAATTATGGTACAGACTATAATTCATCCTTCTTATCCCTTCCAAATTATCTTAAGCCCTTTCAAAACTCAATTCATTTCATCTCTTAACTATTGAGCAACTATTATATTCCAATACATCAGTCACATTGACAAAAATCCCTTTCCTCCAGGAGCTCACATCCTAAACTAGTCAAACTTATTTGGGCAATTAATAAATCATTTTGATATTTTGAAAAGGTACTAAAATTAAATCCAACTTGGAAAAGAATTAACTAAAGTATATAGGTATTAAATATGCATTTGTTTTGCTTACTGATCACATTTTTCCAAGTGGCTATCAATACTCACTCAAGGTCAGGTACACAGAGCTAAGAAATCCTTGGGTGGTTGTCAGTAGCTGAAATTCCTGCTCTGCCATGTATGTAATTTACTTCTGTGTCATTTTAAAACCACTGGTGTTTACCTTGGGGTGTGAATCAGAGTCATTTGCTTTAAGAGAGAAAGATGTATCTGTATTTTTCTTCTGTAATACTTACTGCAAATACAAACAATTGTGTATTTTGTATAATACCCATCTCTGCTAGAATGTAAATAACATGTGAAAATAAGCATGTCTCAGTTACCATGGCACCTCCCTATTTAGCACACTGCCTAATCATGTCAATAATCATTTGTTGACCAACTGACTGAATGATGAATGTATGAATGATTTTGTAGAATGCAGATGTGCATTTTCTACTCCAGGGGTCCAAATTGTAAACAATCTTAACTCAAAGTGTTAATGCTCTAACAAAGTATCAACGGAGAGCAGTGGGAGACAGGAAGAGAGAAACTAAAACCTACCAAATCCAAGTACCACTTGAATCTCACAATAAGCCCAGGAGACAGATTGCAGAGCTATTATCAACCATATTTTGCAGGCAAAAACACTCAAGAGGAGTGTGCCTAGCAACTCGTGCTGTATTCCCAAAACCTGAAGTGTGGAATCAGAGTTGTATTAAAATCCCATTTCTGACACTTCCATTTGTGTCTTTAGAAAGCTGCTTAACATTGTTAAGGATTTGTGCTTCAATTACTTATTTATAAAGAGAAGTATAAACCAATCTTGACTTTTATTCACTGATAAATTCCAAACACTTAAAATAGTGTCTGACATATAGTTGGCACTAAATTACCGAATTGCAGTGCTGTTAAAGGCCTTAAATATGAAAACATGTATAAAAGTACTCAGCATGGTGTACTGTTAGTACACAATGTCAGAAACACTGTTAGTCACAGTTCCCTTGAGATTAAATGTCCTTAAAATGTTATTCTCACTTCCCCTTCCCTTTAAAATTTTGAAAGGGGCTCTCTGTTTCCCTCCCCCATTTCAGATTCCTTCTAAGCCATGTGGCCCCGTCTACAGTGACCCTTAGGAGGTTTAGACCTATTTCCATGAAATCACCTAGTTCACAAATGCAAAGGGGGGCAGATTTAATCTTTAAATCAGGACAGACTCTAACTTATACTGGGAGTTCATTTGCTTTCTCATTCCCATAAGACATATTAAACACAAGTCTCTAAGTTCTGTTTCTTTCTAAAAACCATGGCATCACTTTAATACATTTTATAATAATCCTATAAAAAAGGTTTACAAAATTACAGCACTGCTTTATTATTACCATCCAGACTAATACAATCAATTCACTATGTAGCGACGGGCTAGACTTCTTTGCACTGAGGCTCAGTTATCTGAACATCAAATTCAGCATTCCCAGATTTTTGAGAATCCATATATACACTGAGACCCAAATGCCCACTTCCCTCCTCAGACCCCTCCTTATCACCACCTTTGCCTCTTAGCATTGGAACAGAGCCATCAGGCCAGTGCAACAGCACAGGTGAACTGCTGAAGATGGATTCTGGGCACCGACAATGGTTTTTAGGGATTAATGGAACAGGGTTTCTGTTTGTCAGTTTGTTATACTTATCGGAGTGGGGCGGGGGGGTTGTTAGAAGCATATTAAATGACCTGTAGGCCCAGCTACATCACTACGAGCAAACCATGGATATATGGCAGGCGGGCAGAGAGTTTATTCAGCCTGTGGTAGGAGAAAGAAGGAAGTGCACGAATGTATGCAGTTTTGTAAACCCAGAGTGCTAAGGTAAAAACTGCAATCTTTAGTGAGCCTAGTTTTTGCAACAGTGAAATGAAAGAGCAGGTGATTTCCACAGCTTTAGCAATCTACATTTTTACTAACAGGTAAAAAACAAATTGTTATATTTACATCATCACACACTTATCACTATACACCAGGAAAGGCAGTGATGTCAGGATTTATATAGACAGAGATAGAGACAGAGATAGAAATACAGATGTGGATATGAGGATGATAACCCTCTGTGAGCCTAAGTTTCAAATAGCAGCTTGACAAAGAGGTTTTTTCGATTTAAGTTAAATTAATTAAGCTTAATTTTCCAAACAAAATAATTCCTGTTTAATAATTAGCTCACTAAATACAATGTTAACAATGACCAGATAATATCTGATGTGATATGATAACATTACAAAAGCTGAGGCATATGTCATTAGTATCATTCCTACTTCACAGACAAGATAATCTTACCCACGAGATAAAGTGCAGAGATATCTACCTGATAAAACAGGCAGATTCAGAATTTGAGCCCAGATCAGTCTAACCACAAAGTCCCAGCTGTTAAACACCTGCTCTTCCAAATGATTACAGATAACTGTAACAATAACTTCTTAGGGTAAAGGTGGAATGAAGTATGGAAATCATATCCATATAGAAATTAAGGTAGCTGATTTCTACTCCCAGTTCAGCTATTCACTAGCTAAATGTCCTTGTAATGAAACAACCCTTTCTGAGCCTGTTTCCTCAGAGGTAGGAGAAATTTAGTTGAGCTGACATTTCCCTGCTCTGTTTCTGCATGTTCTTTGTATGGTCACAGAGAAAGGAGGCATCGTCTTTCTGTTTGCTGTTTGAAGTTTTGCAGAATATTTTAAAAATTAATATTAAAAAAAGAAAACCCATGTTGTTAAATAGTTTGGAAATCACTGAGCTTGATGAATTCTAAGTTTTTAAACTCTTGACATTCTATGGCTTTATTAAATACTTATTAATAGAAATACTTATAGCAATAAGATTGGCTTATGCAGTATTACTTGGTTAATATTAGCTCTTTTAAAACATGAACCTACAAGATTTTATTTCAAGGAAGCAAAACAACCAATTTAGTAGATAAATTCTTCCCATTAGGATACTACAAAATTAACTGGGGCTGGAGAGTAAGTCACCAAAGACTATATAGTCGTTGGGGGGGGGTGTGTGTGTGTGTGTGTGTGTGTGTGTGTGTGTGTGTGTGTGTGTGTGTGTGTTTTAAAGAAACAATAAATCCTTGCTTATTTATGTAATTTTATAATATGGCTTAAATCTTTTCAAAAACATTTTCTTGAATGAGGTTCAGCCTTTTCTCCCAACATCCCACAAAAGCCATAAGTATTATGAGAATGGCTTTTAGGAAGAGAGGACTATAAAGTACACGTGTTCAGATATATGAACACATATATGAGATTATACGTAATTTGAAGTAATTAAGGGAAGCTTGTGGTCACCAGCTTATGCGGACCTCATGATCTGAAATAACATAATAGGCCATGCTGTCAGAGTCTGGGCAAGATGAGACCCTCAGCTGGCCAAGTATAGGGAAGTGGGAAAGGGAACAAGCCCGCAGAAATATTACAATAGCCAGCAAACACAGAGCACTTACTTTGTGCCAGACAGTGCTTTAAGAGCTTTACAGATACTAATTCACTTAATCTCCATAACAATTCTGTGAGACAGACACTGAATCACAGAGAGTATAAGGAATTTGAACAGTTGCAGAGCTGGAAGGTGACTCACTGGGATTTAAATTAGGCACCAGATAGCTGTGAAGAGGTGTGCTTTGTGAAATAGGGGTGGCATGGAGCACCAAAGGATTAAGGTTAGATTTAAGTCCAGAAAAATACTGGGAGACATGAAAAAGACATCAAAGAAATCTATAATGATGGAAGAAAAGGTGATGAGAATGCCTAGAAGCAAAGATTAAAAACACAGACCAAAGAAAAGAAATAAAGCTTCTTAGAAGGAGCTAGAATGATACTCTCCTTGTTTTTGAAGCTACAGAAATCAGTAGGGAGCTGGAGAAGTAAAATTTATCTTCTGAGAAATGAAAGGAAGTGTTCAAATTAGTAGCTTAAATGGGGACTTAGAGCTGAATGTCGCAAACTCTCAGGAAACAGAGACAACCAATTTAAGTGAATGAAACCAAAGAAAAGTGATGACCAGGTAAGGTAATTTGTGCACCTTGCTGTCTGGCTCATTTTATCACTGAGAAAACTGACACACAGTTGTTGAAGTGTCTTGCTCCAAGATGATTCCTTCTGATTAGTGACAAGTTTACCATTCCCTTCAGTACAAAACTTGAGTTTTTATCCTCAAATCTTCCAGATTTGGTGTATTTCTTTATGATGTTAAAGGAGGAGTGTGTAAGGAGACCAAAGGGTGTTACAGCTGTCTGATACACACATACCAATTTTTTTGTAATTTCAACAGCTGTATACAATTTTGAAAGACATGTCTACCCAAATCTGCTCTTAATGCCAGATGAGAAGAAACTGGAAAATAAGTCTTTAGTGTATGAAACACCTCCTATTTTCAAATTGAAAGAGATGGCTAAGAAGAAACCCCAGCAAGGAGTGGGGCCAAATGTTGTTTGCTTTTCAGGTACAAATAGGATGAATAAGGTTGATTCTACCACACAGATGAGTAAGTTTGGGAAACTGAAAACATTCTATTTTATTCTACTTTCCACAGGAAGTAGAGAGTGGAGATCTGTGGTAGACTCCCATTAGCATTATGTGGTCTCCATAAAAGCCTACTTTCTCAAGTCTCAAGACATTTAAAGGTAATTATGGGGAAGATGAGGAAAACTTTCCCAGCAGTTAAATAGGGATGGTCATGGAATGGACAAACATCACGCCTCACAGGTCATTACCTCTGCCCGGCTGCCAAATATGATGTAAAAAGCAGAAAAAGCTCCAGGTCATGGACAAAATGAGAAGGACATTAACGGCTTACTCTATTTACAGGTCCCTGGGGGAAAATGAGTTAATATGTGATCTAAGACTACTAACTAAAAGTAGAAAAATTCAAATCTATTGCTAAAGAATAACTTAAAATATGCTAAATGTATATAAATATTCATTAAATTCTAATAAAGTCAATGAAAATTAAATTGCAAAACTAACATTGACGTGATACAGAAAGAAAATCATGAATGTTCTCTATGGTTGTTCAACAGGAAACAGATGACAGAACAAAGAAGGGCAGTAGGACACAGAGGAGGAGACCAGAGTTCCCAGCCTAACTCAACACTAACTAGCTGTGAGTGACACTGCCACACCAGGCTAAGCCCCTGATCCTGATTCCTGATCTGTGAGCTGGTAGTTAGAGTGGTCTCTAAGTCTCTTCTAAAAATAAAAGTAGATGACTATTCATAGCAGAAAAAATAACCCCAGAAAAAAATCCAAATACTTTTAAAAAGTCAAGAATTTAATAATAGGGCTTGATATGACCAGTCATCATGTATATAAACAAATCATTAACCCTTAGAGGGATAATGAAAGTGTTTATTAAATTACTATTATTACTAATATGTAAGTACTATAAAAATCTCCCCCTCTTCAAACAAACAAACCAAACAAACAACAAACAGGGAGGCCAGCATCCAATAAAGTATTGGTAGCTATGATTAAAAAAAAAAATGTTTCTCTACTCATGACAGTTCTGATACCACATGTATGGGGATGGGGTCCCCCCACAATTACCAATTTCCCAACCCTTACAACATAAATTGCCCTGCAATTGAATTCAATTCTGATATGAACTACCCAGAGTCAGTGGAGTACTTCAGACGCCAGTTGCATGTAACAGGTCTCCAGAATACCCACATGTTTGTCAGACCTGTTTACAAAGTTGGGAGTTCCCACAACAATCCATTCCTGCTCCAGGTTCAATAATTTGCTGGAATGGCTTACAAAACTCTGGTAAATATTTACTTACATTTACTAGTTTATTATAATGGATTTACAGAATAGCCAAATGAAGGCATAATAAGGCAAAGTCTGGAAGGATCCTGAGCATAAGAGCTTCTGTCCCCTTGGAGTTGGGGTACCCCATCCTCCTAGCATGTGGGTGTGTTCACCAATTCGGAAGTTCTCTGAACCCCCTTCTGTAGGAATTTTCATGGAGGTTTCACATACAGGCATAATAGATTATCAATTCAATCTCCAACCCCTCTCTCCTCTCTGGAGGGTGAGGGTGAGGTCTGGTCTTTCTGGTGACCAGCCCCCATCCTGAAGCTATCCATGAGCCCACCAAAGGTTGCCTCATTAGGACAAAAGATGCTCCTATAACCCAAGAAATTCTAAGGGGTTTGGGAACACTGCCTAAGACATTCCTATCTGCACCATCATTCAGTGAGTTATAAGGATTGTAGGAACTCAAGGTCAGGAACCAGGGGCTGAGACCAAAATATATTTCTTATTATGTCATAGGGATAAAGTAGAATATTTTACTTAAAATTCACAAATCAATCTCCTTTCACCATACTTTTTTTCTATAGCCAAAATAAAATTATTCAAATTAAAAGTCAGTTAATCACTTATCATTTACATTAGAAGAGTGTAAAGAGCATATACTTTAAGAAGAAAACATGTTTTGGTAAAATAATCCTATATTTTAAAGGGAAAGAATCACATGTGTGGGAAAGGGTGGAGAAGTTTTAGCTATAACAATACAGATTATATTGCTAATGACAGTCATTCTGGGGACTGAAGAACTCACAAAAATAAAACCATTGGTTCTGAGATGTTCAGGAAACCATCATTTGGTGGGAAAGGAAATCACACAGTAACAAAAGGTGGGGTTATCTGTCACTTTGACACATGTTTTTAAAGGGTGGCAGGAGGAAACCAGGATTAAGGTTAATGAAGTATCTAATCAAGATATTCACTTTGAAGTCATGTAATATGAACTTTGAGTACATTACTACATTCACAGACTCAAAACTGAAAAGGGCTTTGAGATCATCTAGAATAATCCCCTCGTGAACTACAGAAAGAAACTGTCAGAACTGGCACTGCTTCTCCGGATTGCTGATTCACAGTCCTATGCGCGTTCTCTCTGCTTTCAGAAAACAGTTTTCACCATTATCATTACATTCATCCTCCTTTTCTTGTTAGGCTCAGAAAAAGGTATTATTTTAGAATAATAATGACAAGAAGACCCTAAACAAAACAACTATATACCTACTTGGAACCAAAACAAATATCAAATAACTCATATGTGCGTCAGTTGGAAAAGAGAATGATAAGAAAGCACACCAAACGAGATAAGAAAAGAGCTCGTACAAACTTTCTGGGTTGAACTTTTTAATTTTCAATCATAAATTATTTTAATGATTTCTGATTTTCATAAAAAGAGCAAATATAAAGTGCTGAATAAATCAGCAGATATTTGATTTTTTTGTACCAAAAATGATTGTAAAAGTTAGCAAACAAAATACCACATCTTTCCAACCACATCCAGCACTGTCCAGTGTAGACCACTACATAAGGAGAAATAGAATTTTTTGATTCTAACTAAATATAAACATAGTTATTCATCCATGTACAGAAGGTTCAGGGGTATGAGTGTTATGCATCAATGTTAAACGTTATAAATGCTCATTTTTGTTCAATGAGCTTCTACAGCAGGTCACATGTGAGAAACTTTTCAAACATTATCTCAAGTCTCACAGAAGTGTAAGAGAGCAAATATTTTAGCCATTTATACAGATGAGTAAATGTAGAGGGATGTGTCAGGTAACTTGTCAGCAGCAGAATTAAAACTGATGTCTGTTCGATTCTTGAGCCAATGATCTTTTCACTAGGTGACAAAACTTCTCCTGACAACATTCCTGTTCAATGCAGAATGCAAATGTTACTTAAAAAAATCTAGATCACAAGATCAAAAACAGCCATATTCCATTCCAGTTTTACTTTCTTCACAAATGTTCAAATTTCATTATTTGCCAATAGCATGGTGAATACTTAGCTTTGGCACTAGGCCTTACTTAAACAAAAAATCAAAACCTGCTCAAAAAGAAACCTTGCTTTACACTTAAAAAATTTATTTAAAATCATGATCATTACTGATTCTCAAAAGAATTTATTCTATCTGACAAATACAGTCACACTGTTTCCTATTGACCTCTACTGGATGGACTATTGCTATGGTGTTCCCTTTCCTGTGGGCACAACAGACATTTCCCAGATTCCTTTGATCAGTCACAACACTCATTTTGCCATGACCCTTCTTCTCTTTCCCTCCATTATTCTAAGCTGGAAAATTACCCATGAGTCAACCCCCAAACCTACTCCAGTCTATCCTCACAAAGGTCATGTCCATTTCATCTGTAATTTTACTTAGCAGTCCCTTTCTTGAAATGAGCATTTGTCATTACAGTGACCTAGTCATCACTAAATTCGACATAAAGTCCCCAGGCCTCTATGGTCCCCCAGACTTCCTTTCTATCAGTGGAAATGTCCCCAAGAGCCCTCATGCCTGAATTCCTCAAACTCAACCCAATCATACAGGAACCACCTTGACAAATCTGACAAATCCTTTCCCTTTCTTCAAAATTTGCATTATTTGATCACCCTACTTAACAGATAATTATCTGTGACTCCTGCTTAGCTCCAGATTCTTACTTTGTCTGTGAAACCCAAGCCTATTGCCTGCTACCAGACTGATGGACAGAATCTCACAACCTCGCCAATCTCACTAAACTCTTCATCATACTCTGGCCTACGCAATTTTCTCCCTTTCTTGAACTCTCTCTAGAAACAATCACCCATTCCCTCCCTGTTCATCTTACCTTCACTATAGAAACTGAAGAGGTATCTAAGACATCAGCTTCCCTTGTAGGTGATCTCATTTCCTTCGGAAGCAATTTAGGAAAAAAACAGCTACAGATTGGGTCTAAGTTCCACCCACAAACTCAACACCTTTTGGAGAAGTTTGCCACCTTCTAGATATCATCCCCAAGAATCTACTACCTGGCTGAAGAGGTGTGACTCAACAACAGAACCATGTCAGAGTCATTGCTGAAGCAATGCACCCTGACCCTGGATGACATCACCACAGGTTTTGAATCTGACTTGCCAACTATGAAAAACCCAGTGAACTGTCTTCCCCAACCACATCACCCTAGATATGGAGGGTGCTGCAGCTTTGTCCCAGTAACCTAACCAGAAAAGTTCAAGAGGTGAACAATGAAATTCCTTGCATTACTGTCACAGTCCTGATGCCACCAAGGAAAGATGACAGGTTCTAGGACTTCTTCTGGTGGACTCCTGAAGGCCTATAAAGTTGGACATATAGACTGATTCAACCTCTAATCTCTGCCTTTCTATCCTCATAGGTACCTCTCTTATTAAATATTTCTGAGTTGCACAGTACAGCAACTGGCAGCAGTCACCAAGTCTCAACGGAAAGTTCAATTGGTCTTTGAGACAAAAAGTAACTAAATCAAAAATAAACTTAAACTATTTAGAGAGAAAAGGAATCCTCCTTCTCTGTTTGAATAAGAGGAGAGACTGACAAAAACCAAACTTTAGACAGGTTCCTCTAGCCCTTTCATTTAGGCCTCATCCTTTGTGCCTTGTCTTCCAGCTTTAGCAAGAATCCCCCCACCCTTGATATCTTATCACCCTGGACTGCCTTCAGCAAGAATCTCCCTGCTCTTGATGTCTCCTCTTAGTAATTTTCCATCCACTGTCTGTTCTTTGGTTATGAATTCCCACTCGTGGCTGTTGTATTCCAAATTGAGCTCAGTTCTCTACTGTGGTCTCTTTTTCCCCTATTACAACAGTTTAGGAATAATGTCTGTTTTTATCTCTTTTAACTGGTGCCTGGCTCTAGTTCTTTCTTCATATAATACATGTGGTCATAGTAAATATTAGTAAACTTTATAAACTGAGATGATGTATGCATCACCTCAAATGACAAATATTAATGATTATCCACCAAAAGGCAGTCATAATACTCTATAAAATGGTGGGATAAAATGGTGGGCTGAAGAAGACATAGGGTCTCATAGCCTAGTGAAAGGGAAAGTGACACATTCAAGGAACTGAAAAAATACCATTGTAGATGGATCACAAAAAATATAGAGAAAATAATGGAAACACCTATTGAATAGGATTGAAGACATATATAGGGAATGAAACATAAAAATCTTTCTAAACCAACTTAGGTTTTGCAACTTAATGCTAAGAACAATTAGACACCATTATATATATGTGCTTAGCACAGTGCCTGTATTCAGGGTAAATGCCTAATAAATGAAAACTAAAAAAAATGAATCATCCTAACTTATCAATATGTGTTAGCTGTCTTATGCATAAGAAGTCCCATTTATCAGTGATTTTTGGCCCTAGTGTAGCCAGAGAGAGAAAAAAAAAATCATTGAAAATTTCTGTCATATTTTTTTTATTTAAATGTCAGAGAGCAGTCTACAGTTTCACATTACTTAGGAAATGTAAAATCTAATAATGTACACTTTGTTGGGAGTTCCCATGCACCATTATTTAAAAGTCAGTCACTCAAATTTGAAATGAAAATGTATTTGCGTCAGAATGATTCTCAGCTGTCAAATAGGAAGAATTATTACTTGACATGGGACGCTTGAGCAAGGCCCACCCTCCCATATATGGTTAATTACTTCTACTTTTAAAAGACATCTTAATAGCTCATGTTTCTGTCTTTTTTTGTTCTCCTCTTTCTAAGTGATGTACTGACAACATGAAAAATGCCCACAAAAACAAAATTTATTTTTCTTTAATTAAAATGAAAATGCACTTGCAATTTAGAGAGGATAAGTAATGGAGAGCTTATAGGCAAGAGGATCTGTTTGCTTTTCCTTCCACTCCACAGCCTCTCAGTATTTACTTACATTCATAAGAGGGGAAATGTAATGCCTGCTATAGTATCCAAATTCATACAGCTAAAAAGCTCTGTATGGTCTTAACCACCAAAATATGGAATAGAAGTTATAGTTGGAATATCAGCTACATAACACAATAACAGCTGTGATGAAAATGGTTAGAGTAATGATAACAAAGCAGCTACTAGACACTGGGCACTTACTCTTGGTGCTGCAGTTGCAGCCTTCCAGGTAATCTGAGCAACAGGTATGACACTAAGACCTCATCTCTTAGAAGATGAGGAAGCTGAGATTTGCAGAGGTGAGATAGAACTTGCCCAGAGGTAAATCACTAGGAAACTGCAGATCCAGAATGTTAATCTAAAGATACATGATTTTAAGCAATACCCTTGCTACAAAAGGTGAATAAAGTTACTGTCACACTGTCATTAGGAGATAGATCTCAGGTGATCTTCACAGCAGGGATTAAATCACACTTCCTTTTCTCAACTCTTCGCATGTCATTCATTTTCCCTCTAGGTAAACTGGCTGGACCAGAAGCTTGAGTATAATCTGAGACAGCAGTGGGAAAAGAATCTATAAATTGGCTCACTGCCACTATGCCCTTAACAAACTAAGCTAACCAGTCACAATTGTAAAAGGGCCTAAAAAAAATCTCATGTATTTTTAACAATTCCTCAATTCAGATTCTCAAGTGAAATAGATATTTTATATCAATAATGCAGACAATATACTTTCTAATGTTCAACTAGCTCTGATATACATTTAATAAGTATTACCAGTTTATCTCTTGAAGAAGGCAAAGAAAACAGTAGTTAAGATTAAGCTAATGTCCACCTTTGAAGGAGTTGGTCTTTAATGTTTAAAACATGAGGAAAAAAATTTCAAATGAATAATTTGTTTCATGTTTATGATTACCTGATAATCTTCAACTCATCACATGACATCCATAGAGCCAGTCAAATATTACTATTTAAAAACTAAATGAAAAATGTATGTAATTAGGATTTGAAAAGAGAATACTGAATATCTAGAAATTTCTGTAAACTAAATTGAGTTCGTAAAATTGAAACCTGATTTTCAGGCAATTTTTTTAAAAGAATGAATCAGATTATGTTATTAAAGACCAAAGCAAATATGTATATTTTAGAAAATAAAGTAAGGTATTAAAGAATCCTGTGTTTGGAATGAAAACAAGTGTCACTTTGTAAGTCATTTCAAAAAGATCCTTCTTCATAAGCAATAAAGAATATATAAGACTGATGATAGTTTAAAGTACAATTAGATGTATCAAATGCATACCACCAGATGGCATCTTAAATCATATAGCATATTTAGAGATCATGAGGGTTAACTGAGTTTCTGAAATGGAATGAAATTTATGAATTACATATAGATTTTCTAATATTAAAATCTGACAGTAATCATAAAATCCAAAGGACCCAACAATAATATTGTCTTAAATATAACACACAAAAAAAGAAAAGAATCTGGAAAGAATGATATTAATTAATAAGCTGATGATTTGACATCAATTTTCATTTTTAAATAAATATTACTAATGAAATTATAAGAGAAAAAGAAAGTTCAGTTAATAATTTCATGTTTTCTCATTTTTACCTACAATTTTCCTTCCCACTAATTCTAATTTTACTCTTTCACAGGCCTTTGTTTATTATAAACATGACAAAAGACAGTTTGGAGCATACAGCATCAAAAAAAAATTTAAGAAAATCTTATAGAAGGAATATAACAGGTCAAGTTTCCTTTCACCTACATGTATGGCTCTCATGATGTTGAAATTCAATAGCCTTGGTGTCCAAACCTTAAATAGCTTAAGGAGCAGGATGAAACAATGCCACCATGTCTAAAACTGACTGATACATGGACCACAATGTCAAATAGGAACAAAATTAATCACAAAGCACATTATACACCAAACTAGGGCAAAAAGTAATCATATGATAGCAGGGATCTAAAGTAAAATGCTGTTTAATAAAAATCTTTGAAAAAGACTTGATCATGCTGTGGATTTAGGGTTGGTTTGTTGTTTTTTATTTCCTACCATCCTATTACCACTAAAATCCTATTTTTACAAAATACATTTTATCAGAAATGTTATTTTCATATGATGAAAGCAACTTAAAGGAGACTTGTTACCAGTTTGTACTTTATGCTTGGATAGTGATTTATAGACATACACAGTATCTTACATTCACCTTTCAGGGTTTAATATCAGGAAAAGAACACTAGACTTTTTTCAAGTTTTTTTTTTCCTCCCCTCCTCAACAAATTGCCCTAATTCTCAAACTACTCCATGGACTTTCGTGTCACTTCATAAGGCAATGCTCACTCAATGATACTGATAGGGAGCTGGACAAAATAGGAGGAGGATAAGCTATCTGACCCCCAAGACAAAAAAGCAAAACTGGGTCTTAACTGCCTAAAGGCCTGCTCTGAGGAAACATTAGCAAGAATGTGAATATAAAGTCAATTAATATTTTAAATAATATATTTTTATATGCCAAGATAGTCATTTTAAACAATGGCAAATCAGATACCTTGAAACAATGTTTTCTCTTACTAATCTACCAATTAAACCACAGATTCTTCTGTAGAAACTACTTCTGACAAGTTTATACATTTTATTTATCCAGTATATGTACAAAATCTTTCACTTAAGACAGAAACCAATAAACAGCTATTCAGGAGAAAAAAACAAATTAAAAAAATAACTGCTTTTTAAACGATTACACTGACACACACACACAGAAACATATATATCCACCCACATACATAAATACATACTCTATTTTAGAGGTTCCTATGTATTTCCATTATATTATTATCATAATTTACTATAAACAAATCAGCAGTGCATTTACATTAAAATTATTTTGAAAGAGGAGTACATTTACAAAACCATAACACAAGATCCATGTCCTCAGACATTAACATTTAGTAATAGCATGAAATGAACAAAAAAATCAAAATTTTTAATCAAAATTTGATATTGTTAAATGTCATGCTACAGGATTACCCCCAGATTTAATGATTTCATGGATTTGTCATATTAACTTCTACCTGCAAATAAAATGGGAACAGACATGGCTGAACTGCCTGAGCGTGAAAACCAGTTCTGGCACTTTTTAGCTGGATAACCTTAGATACGATACTCAATTTTGCTGAGCTTCAGTTTCCTCATTTGTAAAATGGAACTGATAAAAGTTCTTCCTTCATAGGGTTCTATGAAAACTAAAAGGTAAAAAGTACTGTGTTTATACAAAGGACTGGCAAAAAAACAAGAACATGTAGTCTTACAACAGAAATAACTCATGAATTGGTCCCCCAAAGAGCTATTAAAAAAAAACAATTACCATCTATTGTTATCAGAGTATCATATACAAAAAAGAAATCATTCTCACTAAAATGGAAAAGATCATTTCACTCTGGGCCAGGGAAAACTGTCATAGACCAGTGCCAGTCTGTGACCAGTATTTGGGAATGCCCATTAAAGCCCATAAATATTACTGGCTCAAAGGAGAATACAACCAATGGAGTTTGAAATTATTAGGGACACTTCAATGAGAAAATAAAACATGAAATGAGATAGAAAACATAAATGGAATCTGAGTAGACAAAGAAAAGCACATCTACATTTTTTTCTTTAAGGTACCTAAGAATGTTCTTTTCTTATCTGGAAGCATTTCAGTATTATCTGTGTCTTCCCTTAAAGACATAGTAATATTAATTATAATATACTTCAATTTCCTCCAAAATCATCAGAATATTATAACTGCAAGTGATAATAACCTTTGGATTTTGAGAATAGCAGCTTTGGGGATTTTTATCTTCCTATGAAAACAACTATAGGCATTGCCTTACCAATGGTGCTTAGACACCTCATTATGGTATTTGTGCAAAGTACTGATTTGTGGCAAATTGAAAAGGCCAGGGTATACTGTGTCTTAAAGCAAAATCATCTGTTCATGTAATTATAATGTAATTGTTATGACTGTCAAACTGTTTCCTCTGGGTGGTGGTATATGTTTATTGATGTTAATAGATTATTACTGACTTGCACATTATACAAAAGTGCTGAATTACAACGGTTCAGCTATTTTTAATGTAACACTGTATTCATTACCACATATTTCATTTAAAGATGCTTTTGATATAAATCTTCCTTTTTTTACTTTTATAAACTATCCTCACAGTAACTTTCTATAGCCAACTCTCAGAAAGCTCATTAAAAAAAAAAAGTGTTACAAAGGCTTTTCACTGGAGAAAACTACATGGATAAACTCTGTGCCCCAAATATGCTAAGCACTACTGTTCTGTCTTGCCCCCTTGTATTATAGCAATTCATTTTTATTTAAAGTATAACAAATTATAATCAACAGTCAAAATAATTTATTCTTTCCATTTCTTGAAACTGTTAGGAGCATTCTTAGTATGTTTTCTTCAATAATAAGAACAAATTCCAGTCAGGTGAACTGAAATGCCTGATTTTTTTAAGCCTAATACAGAGGTAGAACAATGTATATAATATAGTGTAATAGCTAAGCATGAGTTACGTAGACAGGTATTTGCTCAAAAGCAAGATTGTCAGCTTACTAGCTGTGAACCTCAGACCAGGTACTTAAGCCAGTGAATTCGCACAGTGTGGTCCCAGATCACACGGTTAACAATATTCAAATTCTCATGCCTTATTCCAGACCTACTAAGAAACTATGGATGTGGGACTCAGCAGTCTGTGTTTTATGAAGCCCTCCAGGTGATTCCGATTCATGCTCAAGTTTGGGAAACACTGACAACTGACAAACCCTAAGACTTCCTTTCCTCATTTGAAGATTGGCTTTCCTAGGGCCAACCTTGCAAAATTAGAGTAAACAGCTTAAGAAAATGGACTTTGTCTCTTACACAGTGAATTTTTATCATCATCATCATCATCATTAATCGAGGACTTAAATTAATAGAAATAAGTACATAAAAATGATGTGCTGCTGCCACAGGCAAAGACTAAAGTGTGCTAACTGCTAGCAGTGGGCTGGGTACCAAAATAGGCCTCTGGCTACAGGGCAGGCCCTGAAGATTTGGCTACTAAAATCACAAGTGGGCAAAACGCCCCAGAGGTAATATTTTATCCCCATATAAACTAAGGCCATATTGCTTTGATAGTGACAAACGATAGCATGAGGAGAATAAAGACTGACCTTTAAGGTCTCAAAAGACACTGGATTCTTATCCCCACTTAACTCTCCCCAGAGTAAAGGCCCGGGGAATTCTCCTAATTGACGTCAGCTGCTGTAAGGGAAGGAATGCCGTGACCTTAAACTTGGACACTGGTCCATCCAGGAACAAAGCCAGAGGGTTCTCCTGGCAACAGCCTGACATGCTAAATGGCAAGAGCAGCCACTGAGGGAATCCTTTGCTGCCTGAGGGACAAATCCCCCACTGCAGGAAACAGACAAACTGGAGAGATTAGCAGTTTGCCCAACTGATGCTGGCCTATCCTTTCAGCCCAGAAAGCCGAAAATGAGTTCTAAATCACTCTATCCAAAAACCTAATCTCCTCGTTGTCTCTGCTTTACAAATGAGGAAAATGTTCTATGTTAAATCAAAAGGAAAACAGGAAAATGTGAGAACTTCAAGGAGAAATATAGTAAATTGCACTACTGCCCAAACCATCCTACCATATTCCAGAAATCGTTAATGATACCGATTAAATACAAAATGATCAGATGTTTTAACTGTCATTTTTTAAAGGTCTTGTAATCAAAATCAGATCCAAGCCTCCTATCCTGCCAAAGTCATCATCATAGCTTCCTGGACAAGTAGGAAAGGTTCCTCCTAATCAACCTCTCTCCCACTCACTCCACTCCCTACTCTGTTCCCCTCTACTTGTCTCATCCAGGATGCTATTCTGACCACAAACCTGAAAATGTAGCTCCCCTGTTCAAAGACCCCTTCAACTCCCCAGCGTCCACAGAATAGTATCCAAAAGTTTAAGTGCTGCCTAGAAGAGACCAATATCTGACCCTGGCCATCCAGGCTCAACCTTAATCCCAGCCCACCTTTCACACCCCTCTGAGACCCTGTCTTCCCACAGTAAACCTCCAAGAGCACAGCACACCTTGCCACTTTACAAAAAACACCAGTGCTTTTAGTATGCTGTTGTCTCTGCCCAGAATATCTTTCTCTAGCTTTTTCACATGGCATAATTTTACTTATAATACATAATCCAGTTTGAATATAGACTTTGTTGGCCTCCCTGAATTCCTTTTTCTGAGTCTCCACACTAGTTTGTAGGTGCCTCCATTACAGTTCTTACCAAATTATATATTAATTATCTGTGTATATATGAGACTCCCCAACTGGACCTTTTATGTTTCATGTGTTTTATCATTCACAGTTCCTAACCCTTCTGAAAGAGTGCTCAATCGATATTTAGGATAGGTACCACGCCAGCTGTTTTCTTTAATTCAAAGATGGAATATAATAATCAATGGACACTTTAAGAGAAACCTGAGCCATTTACAAGATAGCAAAAACTTTGGCTTTAACTATATGCAGTTAGATACTTCTTAATTAGCTTCAGTAAACCCAGGTCATATCTTTTCATTTAATCAAGAGTTTAACGTACATATCATTAGGCGAATAGCTGCCTGAGTTTTCCTGTTATATTCTGAGACTTTGGAGAGCAGAAATCGGGTCTTATTCTAACCCACAGCACCTGTATCAGACAAATATTTAATAAATGTTTGTCAAATTGGATTCCCAAAATGAGTTGTGTCTTTGTTTGGGTTGCTGTAACCAAAAACCATAGACTAGGTAGCTTAAACTGAAAACATTTCTGCAGTTATGGAGGCTGGTAAATCCAAGATCAAGATGGTGGCATATTCAGTGTTTGGTGAGGGCCCTGTTCCCAGCTTGCAGATGGCCATCTTCTTGTTATGTTCTCACTTGGATGAGAGAGAGTGCGCAAGAAAGTTCTAATCTCTTCCTCTTCTTATAAGGGCAGTAATCTCACCCTGGGGGCTCTGTCCTCATGACCTCATCTAAACCTAATTAACTCCCAAAAGGCCCCATCACAAAATATGACATCACATTGGGGATTCGACACATGAATCTTGGGAGACACAAAAATTTAGTCTACGGCAAATCACCATGCTAATATTTGACCACATTCTTTAATGTTCCATTTGTATGTTTATAAGGAAACAAGGATAATTCACCTAGATTTTCAGAAAAGAGTAAAAGAGGGAAAATGTTTTATTTCACAAAATGCCTCCAACATGGAAACACATTTTTCAAAGTGTACGTCTAAAACAGCTAGCATTCTAATCAGGAAATTCGTTTAGAGAAAAGAGCAGAATAGGCTGCATATCTTACTTGTTTTGACTGGGGACCCATAGGCAATCCTCACCTCTGCTCCCAAGGGTTTACTGGTTTACCTAAATCCCCGCTCCTGGAGACAAGGAATATAACAGAGACTTCTCTCCTCCCCTGGGATGCGAGCAAGGAGCCAGGATGAGACAGGCAGCTTCCTGGTCCTCTGTCTCTTCAAAATAAAATATGCTGAATTTGAAGGGGAAAATAATCCTCAATGAATATAAACCTTTCACTACTTTATAAACACTTGAGGGAGAAGAGGAGTCAGGCAGTTTTGTACATTTAAACATCAAAGAAACACTAAAGGAATGAATGTCCAGATTTCAAATAACTAGAGCACTCATTTCTAATTTTTTCTTAAAATGAAGGCAAAACATGTCACAGATGTTAACATAACTTCTCTCTAAACATTTGAGAGTGAAACATTTTTATTAATAAAAAGTAGGAGGGGGAGGAGTAGAGGGAAAGTTGGGAATGGCTTTTGTGTATAATTATAAAATAGTTACCATTTGTTCTATTTGAGAGTTTACACATCTACCACACTTAAAAGTTGAATTCTACACAAGAAGTTGCTGGTCAGTTTCTACTCAGACCCGTTCATCTTGCCATTTTTAGGAATCTGACATGTGCAGGTGAGAGACAATTTCTATTACCACTTCAAAAGCATCACACAGTCAGGCTGCAGGCTTTTTCCCCCCTGCAGTAAAAACCCTTGCTTCCTTCCCCTTAACCTTTTTCGCAGGTTCTCATTTATAATTACATTGTTTTCCTTCTTCTCCACCTCCTTATCTACTTCCTTCTTCTTCCTCTTCTTTCTTCTCTGAATTGTTTCTTAAGTTCTCCATATAGCATTCTGAACTACATCAGGAATATACTACCCTAAAGATTTTTAAATGTAAACTATGCCTTTTATTTCATAACCTTGTATCAATAATAAAATTCTACTTTGCTGATTCAGTTACCCAAACAACAAATACTCTAAATTTAAAAATAAACATGACACTGCTGGTTCAGCTATCCAGATAAATAAAATCTCAGAACATAATTATATATCATAAAATTTTACCAGTAAATTACAAAAAGAATCTTAAAATACAAAGATTTTTGATTTTCTTTGACCACTGCATCCTGCTTTTAGGGTTCACTCCTCCATGTTTCAGCTTTTGCTCAGAAACTCATGAAGGGAACATAAAACTATGAATTTAACTTTCTGATGAATTATACACAAAAGCTTCCTCCCCCCCCTTTATCAAAATGTTCAAATAAATTCTTTTTTCTCATCCCCTCTGCCACTTTTGTTTCATATCCTTATGTTCCCAGAAAAGAGAGAAAGAGATCATTGCAACAGAATCTACTGGGGGTTCCTTAGGGTCCTGCATGCTATGGTTATGTTTCACTGGTGCCACATTGTCTGTCTGAGATTACTGCCCTTATGGGTGTCTCCAGAGCTGCTTCTGTCACTATCCAAAAAAATAATGATTTTAGAAAAAAAAAAATTTCTCTTCCGGAGAAAGTCATATATGATTGCATCTGGATTTCCAAACTCTTTTCATGGGCATATCTCAAAATTTGCCAAATTGTCCACTAAAACCTCACTACAAAGAACCAAGAGTGGTCTCTACTAAATATGAGGGCAATTAATCTATGGACTCCAGAAAGATTGTAGGATAAAACATCACAAATTTGACTCTTCCAAAATTCTCCTTACATTTTCTTTCAGGACAGCACCTAATCAAAAAGAGTTGGTTGCATGCCAGAAAATACATTGCCCTAAATATCCACTCTACATGTTTCTTTTTAGTTATAATTATTACTTACTGAGCTTATTAGTCAATGTAACATAAATTCATCATTAAAAAATCACACATTACCATATAAAAGAAAAAAAACTCATAAATAAGATATCAAGCCATTCATTCTCACCAAAAACAATAAAGCTTAATAAATGATAAAGATATTATTTAAATCCAATATAACCATTAATTTATAAGTAAAATTTATAGTCAATTTTAAAGTAATCTTTTTTTTTGGCTAGTAGATTCCAAACTAATATTTATAAACTAAAAAAAAAATAGAATATTAGCACCTCAAAAAGTAAAGCATGTTCATATTTGTTGTGCCCTTATATTTTCAGGGTCAGTGAAGTAGACATAATAATGCACGATTCCATTAACACATGAAAAAGGGGTTCACAGCTACACACAGGCTAAGTCTGTGGCTTGATTTACCACTGATACGACACTGAGTTAACACAACTGGAGCTAATTTCTCCTGCTGCTTGGCCCCAAACACATTCATTATTTTTCTAAATTACGAAAAAGAAAAACAGCATTGCCAACCAAAAATATAAGGTCAATAACATCATTTTCTCTGGAATAGGAATCATTAGGGACATTTTGACCAAGGAGGGTCTAGTCTGATATTCAAGAAAGATTATCTTTCTCTTAACAGTCACATTCAAATATACATTTGAAGGAGAATAATAATAAGCAATGAAGATTTGAAAGCAAAGAGTAATTAGCATATATAAAATATTTTTAAATTTCCCCTTTATTTTGAAAAGGACAATATTGTTTTAAATGTTTTTTTCCTTTGCCAGAATGAAATTAATTCAGGAGAAACTAAATGTTTTTTAGCTTCTCTAAAAATAAACTTGCAAGTTTATAAAACTGCACAAAGGGAAGATCAAAAAGCTTCTTATATTTGACTCTCTGTACCAAACTCATTTTCAGTGTATGGTATAATAAACACACGGAAAAGGGGTTCATAGTTACACACAGGGTAAGTCTGCAGCTTGATTTCTTTTTAAGAAATTTAATTTTTATGGTCTAAGAAAAGTTACAATTATCCATCTGTCCATAAGAAGCAACATCAAAAACACTCAAAAATTAGGGACACATTTTCTAAGCAGAAAATGTTGAGAGAGAGAAATGTGGCCTTGTCTTGAAAGTTCTGTTGTTCTCTAACTTTTAATGTGCATTGGAATCACCTAGACTGCTTGATAAAACAAGCTGTGGAAACCCATCCCAGAGAATCTGATTCAGGATTTCTGGGTGGGTCCTGAGAATTCACATTTTAACAAGTTTCTGGTCATGATGATGATGGTGATTCTAGTCTAGAAATGGCACTTTTGAAAACCATTGCTATAACTCAGTCACTTACTCAACTTCTGTAGAAGCCTTAGTATACTTGGTCTAATCTTTCTAGATAAGTATCTTATGTTCTCTGTGCCAGTAAGTTTCACTGACAAATAATACTATATCCTAATTAAAACATTGCTTTGGAATGTTTTCATCTTAAATCGCATACCACTTTTTAGATCACAATATTATAGACATTTAATGAATGAAATACAAATATTTCCGTATATGTAGAATGCCTTTAGTTTAATGTAAAGATATGACAGTAAAAGAGTGGGATAATAAGCTTTCTTAAGACTCACTGGACTTTCGATTTGATGTTAAAAATAACAAAGTATGGGTAACAAGTGGGCTGTTTCCATCCTCAGGACTTACCTGTGACTGGTGCATCAATATCCAGCAAATTTTTTTCCTGTCGAAGAATTGAAGCTCCCTCTGTTATTATTCTCAATGCCACACTCTCTTCCAGCCTGCCTTCTTTCATGAGATGTGCCTTTAAGATATCCACACGAGGTTTCCCATCATTATCAAACACTTCTTTTGCTGTAAGCCGGTGACTTGGAGGAAATGGGACAGCTGAAAGAGAAAAAGTTAAATTCTTGCGTTAGCCAAAACTGAAAAACAAACAAGTCAACAAAACCACTAAATATCTTTCCTTATCACTAACCACCTATTTACGGTATTTAGAAAGTTTCCCAAATTAAAATGATCAAGGGTTATCAAGAATTGAAGACTCTCTTTGATTCTAGATGTAAAGTGATTGCTGAAAAAAATTTACAGTTATTATTTGTCCAGTGCTATCTCTTGCATCTAGAAGATGGTGAGTTAATAACAAAAAGGGAGATTTGTATCTGTTAAGCAGTAATCAATTCAGCGAAAGAAAATAGTTCCTGTAGATCCAACCATAACCAACTTGAGCAAAGATGGTTCTCCATTACAAAGCAGGCCCCTCCACTGAGATTAGAGAAACGCAAAAAGTTCTGGATGGATACCAGATCTGCCTTTTGAGTCATATCTCTGAGTAAACTGACGAACTCACTGTTTAAAGAGAGATCAAGACTCTGAGAGCAAGAAGGCAAAAACATACAGAATATTGAACAGGAAATCAAGATTTGTATGTGTATGTGCTGAGGGAACATCTTGAACAGTGAGGGGACAGTATGATGTCAGGGATGAGACACAGATATTTAGAAATATGAAACAATGACAAACTCCACTTTCTGCTCAGACTTAGAACCAACCATTCTCTTTTCCACACCTGCCTTGCCTTCTTAACAGTAAGAAGCTCCCTTGTAGCTACTGTCAATTCTTCTTCACATCTGTGAATACATTTCTCTTCACTCATTCGCTGCTAAAAGGTTCAGTAAATGCCTATAACAGGCTAGGACATCTCCAAGTCCATGGGCAGAGATGATATTATAAAAGTTAAATTTCTGATAAATGACTAAAAAGGCCCTTTGGTGAGGAAAACTTTCACATGAGGGTTCATTTACTGGACAATTCAAGTCTGTTAGAAACATCTGGAAGGAGCATAAAAGCAGTTTCATGTAATTTTCATCTGCCACACGCATTATGTTACATACATAAGAACATTTCCTTATGATGATTCCGCCCTTTAAAAAGAAATGATATTAAGGGATAATCCTGGCCCTCTTACTTCCTAAAAGTGTCTCAAAGTAGCAAGATTTATGGTAGAACTAGGTCAAGAAATTTTGTGCAATCTAATAGCACAGATTAGTTATGCAAGGGAAATAACTACTTAAGAGAAAAAAAAATATGTCAGGAAATGAACCTGTACTAGAGGATGCATGTTTGAACTTCCTAACAATCCAAGCACATCTATTTAACTACGCTGCCAGAATGAAATTGAAGAGCCAGACCCAGTTGATGAGCATACATACAGCTTTTGGGGTCAGATGAACCTGGGACAAGCACTGGCTCTGCTCACTCACCAGTTGTATGGCCCTGAACAAGCTAAAACACCTCCTACGCCTTCTGTTACCTCACCTATAAAGTGGGGATTATATCTATCTGAGGATTGTTATAATAACTAAAGTAAATAGTAATAGTAGTAACTAACACGTAGAGAGTGTTTATTTTATGACAGGCAATGTTTGGGCAATAAAGTCAGACAGAACAGTAAAGCTATAAGACGAGTAAACCATATGTACATGTGTTTATATATAAACCTATTTAGTCCCCATAACATTACTGTGAGAGAGAAACTTGATTCTCGAAAATATTAAGCACCTTGCCCAAGATAATTACATGGAGATTTATACGTAGACCTATTGAGTGTAACCTCCAGCAGTCCGATGCCAGTGTATCCATTTTAACAACTGTACTAGTTTACTTCCCAGAAAGGACTTAAGACAGTGGTGCTTAATAATTAAAAAGTGATGAGCAAATCACATTTTAGAATTGAAATTCTAACAAATACTGAGAGGTGTTTCCTAAAATATTGCTTTCATTTAAAAAAAAAAAACTATTCAGGGGCAGTTGTTATTAGAATAGATATATAATACAAAAACATGATGTAAGATGGAAGACAAGATGTGTATGCCAAAGTGTAGTCTGAAATTAAAAAAAAAAATAAGAATTTGATGAAGAAAAGAAAAAGAAGAAAACTGGGTCATTAGACTTCAGGCATTTAGATTTTTTTGCTTCTTTTCACTTTTTAAAAAATTTTATTATTGTTTATGCCTATAGCACCTGGTCTTCCTAGATGGTCTCCCATCCAACTACTAACCAGGCTCGACCCTGCTTAATTTCTGAGATCAGACATCAAGCCCTGTCCAGAGCTCGTATGGCCATAGAGCATGGACCGCAGTTCTACTGGGGCGCGAACCCAGGACCTTCTGCATGTAAAGCAGACATGCTAACTGCTACACTATGAAACCACATCCTCGCGCCCTTTCTCTTGCCTGACTAACATATACACTTGTTAAGAAAACATGAAAACATGCCAATGGCCACATTACTTAGTTCTTCACATATGGTTTGAAATTTTAAAAAAATCTTACCTGGCGACTCCTCAAAATTCCCTAGATTTAGGACAGGGGGTGATGGAAAGTGAGAAACTTCAAAAGAACACATAGGGCAAAAACGAGAGCTGGTTTTTCTTTAAGTGACTTCCTAAGATATGAGTTGGACAACTATGAAGGCTTAAGTGACTCTGCAGAACCATCAGACAAGAAATGTGGGAGCATCAAAGGCTGATTTACTATCAGGCAGATAAAAGCACTGGGTCTCTACCACTCATGTACTAACTAGCTTTAGTAAACTAAGATAGACTAAAATATTAAACTTGAAAAAGCCCAAGCATTTAACAAGGTGAGAGGCCAAAAGGGAGCACCCCAGGGAGGCATCACCTTCATGCATTAGACTTTCTCTAAGTCCCTAGACTCTCTCCGAGGCAAAGCTCACTGCAATAACAGATGCTCCATCCTTCACTGCCAATCTCTTACCTTCCAGTAATTGCTAATCCTGAGGTAATTGGCTAAGGTAAAGGCACCTGCTTTGAGATATTGGAGCTGGTTCCAAATAAACAGGAATGAGAAGAGGAAAGAGGCCAATGAGAGGCTGTGTTTTCAGTTGGATGACAGGAACGCTGGTGAGATGGGACCCTTTATCAGTTAAACAGATGGTAAGGCACTCAGGGAACCAAGATGAGCAGTGATGATGTCGAAGATCGAACACAGAGATGCTGTCATCCAGAGAGAAGCATTCTGGCACAAAAATAAGAGTAGGCTAATATTTGTGTATTTGTGCACCCTTTGGCTTCATAAAGAAAATACCAGCCTTACAAAGGTCACATTTGTTTGCTTTCTCTGTTCACCTAGTCCTACATTGCAGACTTGTGCCAAATACTGAGCAAAAATACTCAGACCAAAGAATACAATGTGCTTAGTAAACATTTCTTTCATTAAGTTGTAAAATAGCTGTGCTTGATATAATAAAATTGGATTTCCCCTTCCCTCCTTTGCTTTGAGTCTTAGCAATTGCTTTCATTGAAACATGAGCAGGGTGGGACTAGAAGAATCAAGTTTGCCCATGCCAATAAAAATTCAGAAATAACTACTGATATTTGCACTGACATTTTCTAAAAGAACTTTCTTATAATTATCTATTAAGTATGGAATATGGTGTTACAGTAGACATTTTAGAATCATTCTAAAAATAGAAACCCTCTCAGCTTTCTCCACTTCACAATTCCCACTCAACATCATCTTTTCCCCTCAAACACAACAGCAGCAAGTAGCTAAAATGTGGGGTATGTAAGTCCTTGATTGACTCCTGACAAACCACCACTGAGGCTTTAAAAGGCAAACAACATACTAGACTAGGATCGTGTTCCCATATCACTAACAGTGGAAATCTGGCAAAGACTGATTTCCAATAAACAGGATATGGTATTTCTTTTCTATTTGTTGTTTCCACCAGAGATTTCATCTATCTGATACAGAAAAAGGTTATGAGTCTGGGAACAAAAACCATGTGTCTCCATTACTGTCATCCATATACCAATTTTTGAAGTTGCCATCAATTATACATTCTCCAGTAGAGAAAGACATTCCAAGTCAGAAAGCCTTGTAGAAAGGGTATTTCCAGCCCTCAGTTCCGGGACTATGGGACCACTCCTCAGAGGGAGTCAGGGGTCTCCTCCTGCAATCTAGGTTCTGTCAGATTCAGACAACTCACTGTGTGCCTCAGTAACTACAGTGGTCTGCTGTTACTCTGAGTATCTGAGATTTCTGTTCCTCAAATCTGAGCCACTTTAGCCACTATTGAGGGGATTCCTACTATATGATAGGAAATATCCAAGAATCATTGTCATGGTGATACCTTCACTGGGAGAAACAGCAGGATACCAGTTGCCTGACCTCTTCCTGAAATAACTGTCATAAATGCTGACGAGAGAATCACAGACTTAAGAACATTTAGCCTAGTAATTTTTTCAAAACTTTGTTTTGCTTTAAAACAAACTTGCTGTGTGTGTGTGTGTGTGTGTGTGCGTGTGTGTGTGTGTGTGTGTGTGTGTGTGTGTGTTCCCTCAAACAAAATATCTGGAAATTCAAGGATATCCAAATGAAAAAAGACTAAAGCAGCTTGCTTGCCTCTCTCTTCCTCTAGGAAGGCTCAGAAAACCTTGGGGTTCTTTGGAGCAAAATTAGAAAACTCAAAATTTAGACTGACTCCTGACCCCTCGTATTAAAGAGGAAGTTGAAGCCTGGAGGATAAGTGAGGATAAGTGAACTATTCAAGGCCAAAGGTCAGTGGCAAAACCAACACTAAACTTTAGGTTTCCTGGTTTGTATTCCAGCACTTCTCCCTCCAGATTTGCTCTATCCAGTATGGAAGTGACAATACATGTATGGTTGATGAACACTTGAAAAGTGGCTAGTACAAACTGAGATGTACTGCAAGTCTATGAAATGGACTGGAGTTAGAAGACGCCATAAAGAAAAAAAAATAAAAGAATGTAAAATAATCTAATTTTTTATATTGATTATAAATTGAAATAATAAAGTTTGAGATATATTGGGCAAAATGAAATGTATTACTATTAATTACACCTATTCCTTTTACTTTTTTAATAGAGCCAGTAGAACTTTTAAAATTGTATAAATGGTTTCTTATTAGATTATTGTTGAACAGTGTTACATCCTTCTCAGCAAGTAAATGAGAACAGGATGAGTGAAAATTAATTCTTTAATCTTTCTTCTCTTCCAGCTTTGGTTCCTATAAAGCTTCAAACTATCTTCAAACTGGCTGCACATTGGAATTGCTTTTAAAAACAAATGGTGCTCAGGCCCAACCCCTAGAGATTTTGATCTAAATTGTCTATGGGAAGGTCAGGGCAATGTCATGATTTTAAAGAAACCCAGGTATACTAATGTGAAGTCCATATTTGGATTCACTGACCTATATCATAAATAAAGGCATATAGGACACCAGGCAGTTTAATTTCCCCTGCCCCCCAACAAGCTCCACAATGTCAATCAACCACAGCAGATGCAATGTCTTTACAAGTCCAGACAGGTTTATGTCATCCCTCTCTGTAGTCAGAACGTGTACAAAAACAGCTCTCATCCCATATTTCATGTGGCTACTGTCTGCACAAGGACTGTCTAAGTAACTTATGTCAGCACATGTTAAGAGAGCAGCTTACGGGTATCACATGTCAGACAGAACTTAAAACACATTCTGGCCTGACGTCCACGGATTGGCATTCCATCTGCTCCCCCATGGACATTTGTATATGTCACAAACTACTATTCTAATCAAACCATATCAGCCAACCAATCAATCATCGAGCACCTAGTAAGTACCCACCATACTCTGTATTCCATGGTAGGCTATGAGAAGGGACAAAGTGAAGTGAGTGATGGAGAACATAAGCAGACCAAACTCTGAAGAGTTTATCATGTGGTATAATTATTACTTTTTTCTTCAGTATCTGCAGAAATGTTAAACTGCAAAAGTGAAGAACAAAATTAAAAAATATATAAAAAAAAGAGGAGACAATATAAGCAATAAGAATGTCTTTCTCTACCCTCAGGCTTATACCTATGCTCATAGACACTCTCAGATGTAGTTGCACAGTTCTTTTGTTTAAAGTATATAATAAACATCTAATTTTTCAGATGACTCCAGAAGATGAGGTTCTGTAATTAAGATTAATAAAAAATAAAACATGCTCATTGTAAGATACAATATTCTAGTTAAAATATACCGAAATAACTCCATCATCAGTTATTAGAGTATATGAAAGCTGATCCTAATTCTCAATAAAGAGTGACAGGATCCATAAAAGAAAGCATTGGTGACTTTTCACTAAATTCTATTTGTGTTCAAACATTGAGCAGTTAGGCTTGGCTTATATTCTTCTGGGTTTAAAAAATTCTGTGAGTATGGGGATACATATTTGTTCATGCATATAATGTCTAGATGCAAAGATATGCAAACTGTATTGTCTATGGGAGAGAGAGCTTAAAAAATCAACCACAGCCAGCCTCCAAGAAAAACTATGGGAACTTATTTGTTAGGGTCCTACTTATGCTACTCCTGTAGATAAACTTCAGCTGTTTGTTCGAACGTCTCTGACTTTCATGATAGATATTAATGCCTATCAATTTATACCATGTTTGCCCATCTTGTGTGGTCAAGTATTAATTTTATAAGCAGAAACATCCAGTCTTATTTAAGCTAAAAAAAAATTCTTCACAGTAGGTCTATAAATATAACAACTCCAATTTACTACCACACAAATACTGAGCATTCAATGTATTCAATTATTAGACAGTCTGTGTACTGATCATTTCACTAGCAAACGGAACACCTCATTTGGTTGTCCTAAATGTTTACATGCAAATATTGCACAATGTTGTTTTATGTATCATTCCAAAAGTATCAATAAAAGGGCACTACGGTACTCAAAGCATTTATTAAAATAAGTGAACTTTCTTCCCCCGGCTTACAAAATATATATTATACACATCGTACTTTTTGAACTTAAATCTGAAATGTGCTACAAGCAATTCATTAAGAAAGATCAGACACTAATTAAAGGAATAATTGTTCCAATGACAAAGGATTAATAATTAATAGGTGAAAATGAGAACTTAATAGTACAAATCAGGGTTTCTTTTATTATCTAAAGTTCAAAATTATTTTCATTTTAACATGCTTACTGATATATAGCTACTTCTTACCCTTTGCATGTAAAGCTCTTCTTATTCTCTAATCATTATCCATTCTTGAGGGTAAGGACACAAGGGCACAGGAATGGGTGACAGGCCACAACCACCTCCACACATAGTCTTAGGCAGTTCTTTCACAAAACTCTTTGGAAGCTTTGATATTTCGGTTAGTTTATTTAATTGCTAGAAAAATCAAAAGTGGCTTACATAACAAATTATGTAATAATGATTCAACATGAAAGACTGACAAAAGCTTTAAGTTTCAAATATTTCAGCATTATTAAAAAAGCTTAAATAAGATCTGATTTTTTTGTTGTTAATAGAAGAAGGTATATGCACAAGTCCAGCGATTTACAATGAGGGCCATGCCAATTAAATTATTTTATACATGTACATGATAGAAGCAAAATTATGCTTAGTGGTTTTGATAGATAATACTGAATGTATCAACTAAGAATTTTAATTAAATATCAAATATTTTAATTTAAGTATTTAAGTTAAATATTTAAAATATTTCAATTTACTATAATTGAAAATATATTATTTTATAAGGGTCCACTCTACAGTATTTTTTTAATTAAAAAATATATAGGCAGCTATATTCGGTTATACAAGTAGGTACACCAACTATACTGGATTTCAGGACAGGATGAAGTGATTACAGCAATATATTCATCAAACAGTGTTTATAGTAATCTCTAGAATAGCAAATTTACAGTAATGCATAAAATTCTACTCACTGGGATAAGCTTAAACAGAGGGCTTTTCATTTATCTTTGGCCTTAAATATTTTCTTTTTCTCTGGAGAAATGTCACAGGAGCAAATTAAAATGAAGAAACAAACAAGATACTTGAAGGCAAGCTGGATTTATTTCCCAAGTGAGCAGGTCCCTTTGAACATGATAATTATCTCTTAGAAATGAAGACTATCCAGGGATTCTAAAACTTTGTTTAAGTCAAGACACATTTTACCATTCTGAAATCCTCAACTCCATGGCTTGAGACATGAAATATAAGCAAGGATTATATTGGGAACTATTTGATCAGAAATTCTTTAATAAATATAAACTTTAGAAATCTCTATTAAAAATAGCAAACCTGTGAAATATATTTCCCTTCTTAGTCTTCAATCTTAAACTTGCAAGTTGATATTAAAAAAAATCAATTTATGCCCACACACTGCTCTTTCCTTTCAAGTTCATCATTTAGCTCTAGTTGCCCACACTGTTTCTATGCCCACGTGCCCACCCACAGTCCCCATCCCCTGCAGTTAAAACACCTACAGGCATCAGAATAATTTTTTTTAAATGAATACATTTTCTCTTCTTTGAAAGGTCCTGATAAAATGGAAAATCTACGCCTCAAATGATATCAAATAATGTAAATCCTAAGTGATAATTTAAGGACATTACCATGTTCGCATATGAAAACTGACTGTTCAAAAATAATAATAAATTTGGCATAAAGCCTTATATCTATGTACCACAGTAAAGCAATGATCAAAATATTTTGCCTCAGAGTCACTCTCCTGAAAACCAAGTGCAGGAGCTAAATTCCCAGGTTCACAGTTAATTCCCCCTGCCCTGACTCTGTGCTCCCAACTCCCCACAGGCTTCATAGAGAAACATCAGGTCCTCTGGGCCTTTCCAGTTTTCAGTAATGCTTACACTGTTTGCACTACTCTGCAGATCACCTCTGCTCTCATCCACTCCCTCTGGTCCACTGTGTCTAAGAACCACCCACTCATATGAATAATACAGAAGCATACGTTGAGGTCCCAATGCTTAGTACCTCAAATATATACTTCCCAAGTCATAATCTTCACATATCTATTTAAAAATTGAAATGCTTTAGTGAATACCACGTACAATTGTATCCTTTCAAACTTCATTTTCATTTGTTTAAAATGTGTATGAATAATGATTTTAAATCAATTTAATTTTAAATGAATTTATTAATCTATCAAATGGAAAATGGCCAATTTCATGATAAAGCTTCAAAAGACTGCATTCCCTTTGTCAATAAAAAGCCACCATTTAGAATATTCCACTTATATAAAGCATATTTTGTGCATAAAACAGATTCTCAAATAACAAGGGCAAAAGACTGCCAGGGTTATAATGCCAAGTGAAAATTTATAGATAATGCCAAATTTCACTCTTTAAATGAGCCAATCAATCCTCATGACTCAAAAAATATCAGAATAATTAAGTAGAACAACGATTAACAATCAAGTTCCTTTGAGAGTCTAGTCCAATGCCCAGGCATTTGATAGATATTCAATCAATGTGTTTTTGAATTAGTCAAAAAAATATAGAAACTTTTTTTTCTCCTTGTTCATTCAGAATATGAGTAAAATTCCTGTGGTACTAGAAGTTGTTTAAGAAGAGAGAATAGGAAAAAAATGGTCTTGTTCATATCTAAAAATGTGTAATTATAAAAAAGATAGTCAATAGCCAAAATAACTCAAAAACTGAAATCTTCATTTAATAAATGTCTCTTTTAAAATAGTCA
The DNA here is from genome assembly GCA_030015415.1 of Cynopterus sphinx. Lineage (NCBI taxonomy): Eukaryota > Metazoa > Chordata > Mammalia > Chiroptera > Pteropodidae > Cynopterus > Cynopterus sphinx. The sequence goes on from CM057382.1 coordinate 124,907,277, forward strand.
TTACAAGATAGGGACCATGGATGCCAAGTAGTGGGGTTGAGGCTAGCAGCCCACCCCCAAGATGAAACAGATAGATATCATCTAAAAGTAAGCATAAGAAAACTGAAAAGGGGAGGAAGGAAAAATCGCTACAAAGTTTTTGAAGTACTAAATGTTTTTAATCCCATTTGTGCATACAGGATTATCAATGAAATGTATTATTTTCAATGTAAAATGCACCCAATAATAACAAAAATAATATTGCATCAGTACAATAATGCTTTGGTGTTTTTAAGCTCATAAGGTACTATCCCATAAAATTTAAGAAAATAGTTCAAATATTTCCTTTAAAAAGAACATTTTTCTAGGTTCTAAGAGTGCTATTAATATATACTTATTGAAGAATGTGTCCGTAAAAAATGTGTTTTTTTTAATTGTTAAACTTGAGATATCTGAAACTTATTAAACCGCCACTTTCTCAGCATTCCTCAGTGTTAGAAGTAGTTTCGGAGAAAGGCCTCCTTTCCCCTCTTTTTAGTATCTGCTTGAGGAATTATCACTACCAGTCAGAGCAAATCCAAATCTTACTAGTAAACACAAATGAAAAATTTATTGTGAAATGCAGCTGCCAAGAATAGCTAAAAACTAGGTTGTCTAACTCACGCTAAGCCCATATACAACGACAGAGTGACATCGTCCCCGTGATACATGACTTAGTTATGTTTCCCCAAAACTTCCAAAAAGCTTCAGTTCCATAAATTTGTCACTGTCCAAATTAAAGACACTCATTTAGGCATGATGGTGAGTCATTTAAGCAGCACTATGAATGTTTTTGTTGAAGTTGTAAGTGCAGAGTTCATAACTGGAAAACTAGAAATATAGTATATTTTTTTACGACAATATTTAAAATCATTTCTTGCCTTAAATTCCCACTCAAGAAATAATCATGATTAAATGTAGAACTACCACCAAGTTAATGTAAAATATAAGATCTAGGTTATGTCCCAACAAAAGTATCACACACACACACACACACACACACACACACACCAGCTGTTGTACATTACTCGTGTGTGTGTGTGTGTGTGTGTGTGTGTGTGTGTGTATGTGTGTTAAGTCCCTTGATACATAATCATATCCCACTTATTCAGAGTTCTGGTTCCCATCATCCTCACCAACTATAGTACAATCACTCACCCTAGAGATTAAACAAAAAAATTGAGAATGGGTGAGAACACTCACACAAAATCTATGCCCTTTACTTCACAGGAAAGAAATAGAGCCATTCTCAATAAATTGAAGAGAAAAGGGTGATGGTCTGGCTTAACTAAACATTCATGTATACAGTTCCATATTTCGCAACAGCCCTAGGGAATAATTGGGCTTATCCATGGTGTTTATGGTGGTATAGATTCCACATTTCATACATGACTCTTAATCCAGATAAACAGGCAATACACTGGTACAAAGAGGAAAAAGTATAACACGATTTTTATATACTTTCATTAAACAGAATTTTTAACTGATTTAATGTTTAAAAAAAATATTATGTCCACTGATATGATAGTTTCACTCTCAGTGAATTATCTCCTTCCATGATCATAGCACACAAAGGTTTCTACATATCGTCAATACCTTTGGAAATAAAATTCATACCATAAAAAAAGTCCTCATTCCCAAAAGAGTACATTCAGACATTCTTAATGAATCTCAATAGAGTTTTGATTTGCTAATACTCTAGATAGCAGGTATATTTTTTTGAAATGATATGTAGAATATATACATTAAAGACTGGAGAAAGATGTCATAAAAATTCTATTGATTCCAAAAATATAAACTAAAAATAACTTTCTTTTATAAGCCTAAAGTCTGAGTAAACAGAAAAATCTATGAAGTCGTTTTTCTGACAAATATTTTTCATAATATCATGATTTTTGAGAATATTTACATTTGTACAAAGAAATAATTTTACAAAAAAAATAATTTAACAGTTCAAAGTGCAATATAAGTTCAGAGAAAATTAAAGGAAAAGAAGAAAGAGAGAGAGAGAAAGAAAAAAAAGTGGTTTTCATCACTTAAAGATAAATTTTGAGTTCAGCTCAACAAGTTGCCAAGTTAGATTGTATTTTTTTATAAAGCAAAATCCTAAATAGCATGTGAATTTTACTAGAGCAATTTCTCATAGGGATTGGTAAAGCTTACTCCTCACATAGCCAAGGGGGACCCAATTATTATTCACACCAAATAATAAACAAAACAAAGGATAATCAGTAAGGAAATCTCTTCTGAACTCCCTTACCTCTAGCCTATTAATTACCCTAAGGGTTTCCATGCACAAGAGACAAAAAAGTCTGTCCTAGAAGCAGACAGAATCTTGAATACAATTCTCCACAAGAGGCCATTTAAGTTGCATTTTGAAATGAGAATCTCTTTTTTTTTTCTTTTTAATGCAAATAATATTCCCATTCAAGATACCAACCATTCAAACAACAAATGTTCATAAACAAACACCGAACAATGTAGATCACTGTAGAGACTACATACTGGCTGCAAGGTCTATCACCACCATTTTACTCAAGGAACAAAGGAAGAAAATTACAGGAAATTTCAGGGCAATCATTTATTTAGGTACATTCATTCAGGGGGCATGCAAAGTTGATTAGGTCATCAAGAACTCGCCAAATTTATATTTTGTAAAAGTTGGTAATCAAAGGATAGGCATCTAAAGAAAGAAATACTAAAAAACATGATTAACAAAACACAAAACAAACACAAAGTAAAGAAAAACTGCAGAGTTTTAAGAAAGCAGACAACGATTACAAGGGAGGAAAACCAAGCCGTGTAAAGCATCAAATAAAGAGTTTGTGAATTTACTGAAATTCTGTGGCAATTTTGTATGTTGCGCACGTTTATGGGGAGAACTTCACAGTTTAATCGATTCTCAAAAAGGTACTTGACCCAAAAAGGCTGATTCCCCATACCCCCTCAATCAAAGTTTCCTCACCGTTACTATGGTAACCATTCTTGTCTAGTTGCTCAACTACACCCCATCTAGATTATTAAAATAATGGTCAGACTGTTTCTTTAAAGCCTTAGTTACCTCCCCTTAATCCACCTTATTCTAAAACCCTAAGCAATTACTCAATATTCTAAGTATTCCAAATAATTTCATATCTTTCTTCAATTCTTTCAGACAACTAAGGCAAAGGGAATAAAAAGTACTAACTCAGAAACCAGACTGCCTGGCTTTAGAACACAACTTCAACAACAGTATGATCTTGAGAAAGTAATTTAACTTCTCTATGCTATAGTTTCCTGTTCTGCAAATCAAGGATTAAAGAAACAAATACTCCTGAAGTGCTTGGAACATTATTGGCAAAATAAGTACTTCGTAAGTATTTGCTATGATTAACAACTGCCTTGCTTATCTCCTTTAGCATGCAACCTCCTAATCATCCCTATTCAAATGTCACAACTTCTTAAAAGACTCAGAGCCTGCTTTCCATCCACACACCACATCCTAAAGTATTCAATACTTAATAACAATCACTTTGATTGCTAAAACACAAGGTTTTTAAACTGTTTGCTTTGTTTCTCTCTTTGCTGCCTGTATTAATTTTCATACTTTTTGTACTCACAAAACACCCCATAAATTAGAAGGATTCCATTCTAAATTTAATAAATGTGTATAAACCTGAAATTATGTATTTAAATATCATTTAATTTCACCATCTAATTTTCTAGTTGAAGAAACTGAGGCTCAAAGAGAATCAAAATAATAGTGATGATAGTAACCACAAAATAATATAATAATCACTGACACATAGCACTTCTTCCATCACAGACATCATTCTAAACACTTTAAATGTGTTAACTAATTGAATGTTCATTAAAATCCTGTGATGTGATGTAGATACTATTATTTTATTCTCCATATGCAAGAACTAGGGCACAAAGAAATTAAATGACTTCACCAAGCTCACATAGCAAATAAGTAGGGAACACCAGGCTCACATCAGGCCCCTGGCTCTAGAGTTGTTTTTAATGCTTGCTGTGGTGCCTCTGTAGATAAGAGATGACTCATCCACTAATCCAAAGATAATTAAAGGCAAAACCTGAAGTACACACCTAGTTCTCTGGATTCCCTGAACAATGAATGCTATTTCCTTTTGACTTCACTATTCCCTACCCAGAGTGATCGACTTAGTAAACACTCAAAAAGCATTTGTCCAATGATTTCCTGATACATGAATCACATCGCATCACAGAATTCTCTAAATGCAATAATATTTATCCTGAATGCAGTTTGCTCCTTGAATGTCTTACGCAGTTTGCTCCTTGGCTTTTCTGTCTTCCTATTTAATTGCTCCCAGTTTTAAAAGAGACCAGAATATTGCAAGGAACAATTGGTTCACTATTCAGCTTGTAAAAGGTACAAGGTCTTTGTTGTAATTTAGTTTCTGATGGGTTGTTCCAAAGGCAAGAGGAGCCTCCAAAGAATTTCCACATATGAGCACTGAGCTTGGGTTCCAGCCAAAGCCCAGAAGTTTTCCGTCAGTGACTTTTGGCCGCCTCTCAGACTAGCCTCTGATTTTTTTTTTAAGTGTGCCTCCCCAATCTTTACTCCTTAGAAAGCCTGTTTAGTCTTCTTGCCATAATAATTTTCAACAACACGGAGCAGAATCTGAGCTCTAAATGCCACAATGCAGGGTCATTTTGAATTTAAAGTACCTAATCACCTATCTTCACGTTCTGGCTTTAACAGTTATGTGTCTTAAGAAATCCTTGAGAAACCACAGTTCTCTCATCTGTAAAATGGAGATGTTTACCTCTGGAGAGGCTGTTGAAAGGATTAAATGAGACTGTATTGCAGAAGTGCTTAGTGCAATATGTGGTATGAGGTATGAACTCAGATCTGTTAAGTATGTATATTTGTTTTTACTTTCTATTATTGTGCTTCAATAAAAGGAATTTTTTTGTTCTGTATTTTGCCCACATTAGGTTGTATCACCTAAAAACTATCATTTATACTTGGCACATTTATACCTCATAAAAACCCTGAGGATTACATAAATGTCTGTATCATATAGCAGCCTAATAGGAAGGAACTTAATCTTGCCAACTGACATTAAATATGTCCCCAAGATAACTGTCTAATCAAGAAATGTATTCATCAACAAGGGCACATATGAAATTCTTACTATGAGCATAATGTGACCTTAGTGGAAGGTTCAGACAAGCAATACACATAGAAGTCCTTCCAAAAACATCAGATTGTATGTGTATAACAGCATTTCCGGTTCTGGACTAATAGACATTTTATTAAAAAACATTTTCTGGGGGACCAAAAAAAAAAAATGTTTCAGAACATCTATGTTAAACAGGGTTGTAAATAGGCTTATTTATGACAAGTTTTCTCAGAGATCTGCATATGCTATTGTGCCTTATGACTAGGAAGGAAATCAATCATGCCTTATTTTCCCACTTTTTTTCCCTTAAAACCCAAGCTTCCTGAGACATTATGTTTTGTGAAAAACTACTATAAACAAATAACCAATTCAATGATTCTGGCATAGTCAATTCACACAAACACAAATATTTAACAATAGACGAAAAATTGCCCAGAAATTTAAATCAAAATCATAAACACATTAGTCTGTTTTAGCTAAGGACATAGTCTATTTAGCTATCAATTTCTAAAGTCTCCCCCACAAAAAGTGAAAAACTTGCTTTTCATTCGCATATCCATTTACTCATATGTGCTTCATACTGAACAGTGTACTACCATGCCATGAAAGTTAAGCTCTTGCTAGTCTATACTGCACATATTGTTTATATGACTACAGCCATATAATATTAGTGAGTCAAATATGATGTGAAGATACTAAATGCTACTGAGTGTCTTCAAATCAATAATGGGTAAAGAAATTCCTAATGAATTATCTGAATTCAAAACCTCTCTAGCTGTGTTAATCTCACTGTTCTACTAGGCAGGGAGAAATATCATTTGGAACAAAGAACCATTTTATGAACATAAGATTTTCAACTTTAGAAAACGATATCTGTATATGCTTTTTACATTTTTAAAACATTTTCATATGTATCATTTAATTCAATCTTCATAATAATGCTATGTGACAGATATCACAATGTTCCTCATTTTATAGATCAAACAAAAAAGAAAAGTATTTTGCATTACACATTAAAGACAGAGCAGCTAGTGTGGGGGGCCAAAACATAATCTTAGAGTCTTGACTCCAAATCCTGTGTTCTTGCCACTGAAGTTCACGACTTTAATCTGAAAATGCCTACAAATTGTAGGTTGTCAAAGGTACTTGCTATTTCCCTTAAAAAAGGCTAATTAAAGAAAAAGGAAACCAAAGAATTCCAACCAAAGGAAAGAAATCCTTTGGTTTTTGACAGATGTGATATCCATAGCCCCAGGCTATGTCCTCCTTCCACCTTCAAAACATGTTTGGCATTCTAGATCTGTCATCTGGAGGGGCAGACCATCCTTTTAACATGCCAGTCATAGACAACTAACACTGTCAATCATTTAAGTGTTTACTCAAACTAATTACAATGAAGTTTTGTTCTCAAATAAAAGAGTTGCTCCTTCTTATTTTAAGGATTTGTATTAAATAAGTTTAGGTGATGCAGGTGTGGTTGCCCAGGACTCTGAAGCCCCATAAACTGGGTTCAGATCCTTTTTCTGCTATTTAATGGGTCTCAGTTTCAGGGTGATTAATCTCACTGTGCTTGAGTTCCCTCATGTGTAAAATGCATATAATAATAACACCTATTGCACACAAGGCCATTGTAAGGATTCAATAATACATGTCATGTAAAATCTTAGAACAATGGTTGACATGCATGCACTAAGTGCTCAATAAGCGCTTACTATTATTATTATGAGACTTGCTAAAATGAGAGCAAAAACAGAAAAACTATAGTAGCTCCTCGAGCTGTGATTTACAAGAGATGAAGAATCATTATATTTTGCAATGATTCCCAAGCCAAAGGTACACTTCGGCTATCAGCATTGATAAATGTCTCCATGGAGAAAGTTCTCTTTCTATCTATTAGATAAACAAAATTTAAAACTCAAGAATGTGACTCTGCCCATAGCAGAAGAAACTGTTATGGTCCTCTTTTATCAAGCCAGTGTGATCTGGGAAGTGATTTAGGTTAAGTTTATTGATGTGAATAGCCAGCAAGATCACCTGGGAAACTTCACTGAAATAACCAGCAATCAAATGCAAAGAAAATCCAAGTTGTGCTGTGACAGTCTGACTACAAAGAAATCCAAAATCTTTGGCACAGCTATTAGGTACATGCCTACAATTGCCCATAGCAATTTTCCTCCCACTGATTTCCCTTATTTTCATTTAAATTAATATAAATCCTTAGCTAAAAAAGAGAGAAAAATGTTAGAACACAATCTTTTAATCCAAATAGCAATAACCAAGTGTTTTCATCCTTATAGAATAATTATGTATAACTATGTACCTCTTTGCTAAGAAAACTCATGAGTCCTTTGATCAGATTTTATCTTGTGTATATAGGTAGACAGACAGACAGATAGATAGATAGATATTCACTGAATGAAGTTTGCATTGAGGGAATGCCATTTTGCCAAATATATTTATATTTCTAATGTTTGTAATAATATTTATAATTAATCAATACAATTAATATTTATAATAATGTAAAATATAATAAATAGTATATTTTCCAGATGTAATAAGTACCTTCAAGCCAAGAAGAGAAAATTGTCTTGAAAATTTTAAATATAAATGCAAATTACTATGAAATTAAAGAAAAAAAAAACCTATTCAGCTAGCCAGGATTTATCCAGCAAAATATAAGAGAATATAAATATACACTTCAGTTTCTAAGAAATTCTTGTATGTAACTAAACAGGTTATTACCAAAACACAGAATGCTTTAGTTAATACACATTATATTGATTTCTTCTAAATTGCTCATTTCTAATATTAGAAAAGAAATCAAAGTTTTCTCTATTTTCTCCTATACCTAATTATCTATTAATTATCCAGTTACCTTTTAAGCAAAACATAGTTTCTTCTTAATCTGTTACTATGCAAACATTTTCTTCCCTTTGGTAAAAAAGATAAACAACAGGAAAAATAAAGTTCAATTAGTATTTCAGAAACAAGACTTCATCACCATTATCCGAATGTCCTTTTACACTAAATAAAACTAACCTTCAGTTGTTTTTATTTGAGCATTTTTTAAATTCCTAATAAGGTTAATGTAATTTGCACCAGAACAAACTTCATATTGCTGATACACTAAATTTATTCTAAAACATTGCTAATCTATTGAAAATGTCTGATACACATACTATATAGTATTAAAAAATGCTTGCCATTGAGCAAAGATTTAGAAACATAACATGATCAGTTTAACAGAAAACTGTGTCACAAAAACTCAATAAGATCAGCACTTAAGTAGTGAAGAAATACAAGACTTATTCAATAGCATCATCACCAAATTTAGAAGATCTTGCATTAAACAAGTATCTGGCTTTATTAAAAGAAAGGTCTTTTTAAGTCTTGAACTTTTGTGCCAACAATAAACATCTAATAAAAGAATCTAAGAATGAAGGTGCTTTTTGAGGTGAATTTTTTGGCTGACCTGCATATGAATACAAAAGAAAGACATTTCACTATCAAGAAACTGCACAGCATTCTATATGATTTCTCATTCAGAAACATATTATATAGCCATGGTACCACGTCAGGGAAATAATAACACGGTCCCCAAATAAACTTCAATTATATAAAGTATTTCCCTCTGGTTTGCAGAATGAATGATGCTGCTCCAAATTAAGGAACTGGTGATCATAACAAATGGTGGTCATAACAACTACTTTTTTTGAAAGCTGAATTTTCTGCACTTTTGTCAGTCACGGTGCTAAAAATTATATTTCACCAGTAACCACAGGATTGTGGGTCCCACATTCCAAAAACACGTGAGTCCTTCAAAACTTTTCTAGAAATGCTCACTTGCTACAAAAATGTCCTGTTGATTACAACAGCCTACTTCTTAGAGTAAAATCACCACATAAATCGATGATAAATTATACCAAACACAATTTTGAAAGTGAAGCTTCTGAAAAATCTCTTCCCTAAAGTGTCATCCAAACTTTAATAATGTATCACAAATGGTCAGAGAAAATAAAAATGTTTCAATAATTGTATAAATAAAAGATGCTATTTTGTAGCACAAATCAATTAAAAATACTTCCAAAATTTGTTGCAGAAAATACTACACTAGTGGGTAAACTGAGGCTAGACATTCTGTATGGATTTTATTGCTACCCAGAGCACTTTGTTCTGGGGTCAAGAGTTTTGATTATTTGAATTTGAGATCTGTCTTTACCATACCATATAAAATGAGTGTTTATTGTTCTCACTTGACAGATTAAATAAAAGGTTTAATATGTTGTTGAAGTTCACTCTACTATTGACAGAGTTTGGATGCATACGCAGGTAAATCTGATTTCAATTCTTTACACTATATTACGCTAAACTACCTAATTTATTGAATAAAACTGGTATTCAAAATAACTTACACAAAAATATTTCTTTTTTAGACTATCAAATCTAATTTTTTCTGTATGTTGGGCATATGAAACATTTACTGGCCCTTAATTAGCTCACAGAGATTCAGACTCCACCACTAAAACTTCACCTGTGAATTGCTCAGTTTCCTTGTTTGTAAAATGAGGAATAAACTAGTAGGCTCCAAATTCTATTCCATTTTGAAAATACAAACTACATAAAGGTTTCAAGTACTCACTTCTAATATATAATCATTTTATCTGTTTAACAAACGCTAGGGACATTCCTCAGGCTACATACAGTTCAGGAAGAAATACTTTTAAAAACAGAAATCAGCATACGGAAGGCCTCTGCATTCAGTTGTACAGTGTGGGTATTGCACAAAAGTGTTCGGATGAGTCAGAAACTGAGGGTCAAAAATGAGTCAAACCCAGTACCTTCTCCACTTCCTGCACAAGGTGGATGCAGGGCAGCCAGTGACCCTGAGTAATGCTGAAAGGATCTACATCTTAACAAAGAATTTGCCGATGTGGGACAAGAATATTAATGCAATGGCTCCATTATTCCTCTTTACTTCTGGAGCTCGAGGTTAAACCTATCCTGAAGAAGAGTTCATTAGGGAGATGACTAAGTAAATAAATATTGGTGAAAGAAAAAGGGAAAAAAAGAGGAGAAAATGACCAAAAAAAAAGTTTTAAAAGAAAAAAGAGGAAAAGGAAGAAAGAATTATTAACTACTCTAAGAAAAATTCCTTAAAAATAGCATTATTTTATTGACTAACTTTTTTGGAGTTAAAATGTGGAAAAACTGAAGCATACTTTCTTGCCTTCGCTGTTGAATTATTTTTTTCCCTTCACTTAAAAAAAAATTTTTTGTTACGACCTAAGATTTCCCATAGCTCTTCAATGTATAAAACATCAACTTTTGTTTTCACGACACTAGGAAAGCTGAATAAAAATTATCCACGGTTTAGATTTCTTTCTAGAAACAATTCATTTAAAGAAAACAAAGGAAAAAATCATGGGTAACAATGGAAAATACAGTTCATCCAACATTCAGATAAGACAGGAACACAAATAAGAACATATTAGTAGTAGGGATTCACCTATAAAATAAACTTTTCTCTGGGGAAAAGAAACAGATAACTAATGGAGTAAATGAATGTGAAAGCAAAAGTGACAGGTTGGTTTTGAGGGCTGAAATGGGCAGAATTATACTTATTTTTTTAAGTCTCAAATCAGACATAAGCAATCAGCAGACAATAAAGAATATTCTCTATCACTACTTACTCTCCATAGGTTTTACTGGATATCCATATGCTGCTGATGTCACAAATAAACACTTGGTCCTTTGAAGAACATCTGCTGGAGATTTGAGTTTATCCATTCATTTAAAAAACCTTTTTTAAGCGTCTTTTTGTCAGACACTGAGCAAAGTGTTGAGGAATCAATGTTAAAATTCCTACTTTGGTTCAGGGCATAAGAATGGGGAATAATGGAAGGGTGAGGTTGGGGTTCTCATATTCTCTACCAAAATTCGATATACAATTTTATCATCTTGTGCATCTTTCAAATTTTCCTAAATATTTAATTAATACATCTGGAAAGTATAATATTTAAATAATTATTTTAAAATTCATGAATAATGTGGGTGCATTAAGAAGATAAATTGGCAAAAATGCTACAGTAAGGAATATTTCAAATACACCTGTGTTAATGCCAACTATTCATGTACACAGCAATCATAACCCGGATCTCAAGAGAAAGGCACACAAATGCCTAAAATCACAGTAAGATACTTAGAGAAAATCTGAAGATAAAGTTGGTTAAAATAATACACAGAATACTGTTGACATTATCTCTATTTAAAAAACTAATATTATTGCCTCAGTGATGTTCACTAGGTATATCTGTGACATTTCCAACTTATACTTCCTTAATAACACTAATATTTTATACACATATTCATCTACTTTTGGATAATATATGCATAATATTTTAATAAAATATTTTCTCCCCTTAAAAAGTATGTTATATTATTATGAACATTGCAGATAAGTATAAATATAGTTATAAGTAAAGCTTTAGTATATTATTTTCAAGAGATAACTTCCAAATCAAATCTTAAGAGTAATATTAAAAAGTAGCATGGAAGCAAAGACAGACAGCAGAGAACTAATCTCTTCTCAAAAAATAATTAGAGTGTGATAAAATCTCATTATTTAGTTAAACACATATTCTCTTTTATCTAGCTTTCGGTAGGCCAGCTTTTAAGAAAATACCATTTATAAGTTATTTCAAAGGAGAAATTAAATCATATTATTCTGAACTAGCCACAATAAACAAAACTTTTATTCCTCGAAACTCTATTTTCTTTAAATTAAAGCAATGTAAAAGGTAGTCAACACCTAGAACAAAATGAATATTTGACACATATGACAGTGTTCTTTACTGTCATCTTGGGAGGGGTCAGTTAACAAATGTGTTGTATGGAATGATGCAGGCTGATTTTTTCAACTGTAGCGTATAAGTTGTAAAGTGAAATGAGAGAATTAAAACTCAAAGTCAGAAAATTTCTAAATTTCCTTTGAACAAGTTAAAAATGCATAACTTTACAGTGTTAAGAAGGGAACTTAACATGAAATGTGGCTACATGAATGTTATTGAACATCCATAATAATCATTTTCCATGAAGTTAGATACTTATAATCATGAGGTCTGATTAGCATGCTCTGGTTTCTTGCATGCCATGTTATCATTATAATCAGAAAACTGGGAGACATTTTCTCCGATTAAATGTAAAACAGATGATCACATTTAGGAAGAAAACATGTTTCACTGACACTTACATAGTTAAGATTACAAATACATATGAATAGTTTTATCATAAAGGAAATCAGATTATTTAGTATCCTAATTTTTTACAAGACCTAAATTATCAAACCCTCTGAGACAAGTTCAAAGAACACATTCTTAAAATGATACTAAATATACCCAATACTTTGTTTTCCACAATTACAGCAGGTTTTGGGTTTTCTTCTTCCTTTTGTTTGTTTCTTTTATTTACTAAAATAATAGTCCAATGAGAAAGGGAAAATTAACCTATCCCTGTTTCACCAAAATCATTTATCCTTTTATTTTAACCCTTTTTAAAAATAATAAAACTAAAATGTAATATCTTAAATAACAGTATTAACAGTGAATTTTATTTAACAGAATGACTAATGCTTCTTCAGCTGGAGATTAATAAGTTTTAATAAAAAGATCTAGCTTTTCTGATACCAAGGAAAAATATACTTGTCTCAGTACAACTAGCACTGTGGAAACAGCTGTTTTTTTCTTGATGTAATTATTCTCCCTCCCTACTACATGCAAATGCAACACTTCAGTTATTTTACTTCTCCAATTTCCCAATTGACATGAGGACAGCATCTGTTATCTAATCACCCTTTTGCACATTCTCTATCAATATCTCACATACACGCTCACATACAGTCAAAGGTTATATTAAATTACAGCATGTATGCTAGTCACACTTCAGTAAGTTTGATAAATTTATAATTAACCTGAATGAAGGTCTGCATTATGAAGTGTTGGCTAAACCCAAATGACTCCCTTTGCCTTAAATTCCTCCTGTGATTTTACTGAAACAGATTGTCCTGTTTGAAGTAAACCATCATAAAATCCAAGAAATCTATTCCAAATCACCCAAAGCCAGTCTTGCACTGGAAATTCTAGCGAACAGGGAATTTCTATTATCAAATATAATGTCAAATAGAATTCAACAATTCTAAGCTAAAATCATTCATATAATTTGATGAGAAAGCCTTGCAAATCCCTCCAAAAATATGACTTGCTTCTTTTGATTCAAGGTTTTATATATATTTATTTTCCACAAGTTGCTAAGTAGCAGAAAGCACTAATTCCAATGCTACATTGTATAAAATACAAAATGCAGTGAAAGGTTATCCAAAGACCATAAAAAGGTCACAATACTGTACCTCTTATAAAGGACTCACATAGAATTATATGAAATATACAGCTGCCTCTGTAGTTGCTATGCATAATAGATGTAAATAAGTACACTAACATTCTTAGTAAAACAATATTTTACATAAATGTAAAAGACTTCTAATCTTGATAGGTCTGATATATTCAAGGTCACATCACTTATGTGTGCTTTAGAGAGAAATCACATTTTGAGAATTAAAAGGTATTCTAGCCAGCATCACTTCACAGATGGGGAGAAAAAAAAAAAACCCTAACAATTCCAAATTGGAATTCTACGTCTTCTGCTCATTTTGCTAAAAACCATGAATATATAAAACTATTTCAAGTAGCCTACTTTTTGAAAAACCACATACAAAATCAAATCCAATAAAGGCAGATGGCACATAAGTAGAAGTGTAAGGCAAATCTGAGGTTCCCACCTGTCCGCATTGAGGGATGACCGCATCACGCCAGAGTAGACACATTTCTAATACATAATAATATTGACAACTCCAAACACATTTATGGCACAAAAATAATACATAATGACTTTAGTTAGTTACTTTTTAAACTACTTCAAGGAACAAATCCATTCCTTCTGAAAGCAAATGCATGTCTTAAGCACCACCTGAGAGCCAAGATAATTTAAACTATACATATGCTCTCTTTTCTAAGATTGTGCTCTTAACACTATCAAAACACACTTAAAAATAGAAGATACCAACCAAGAGGAGATATCTAACTAATCCTTAATTTGTTTTTATTTTCTTTACAGATCTACCCTGTTGAAATGTTCTCATTTCTTCTCATAGATGCAAAATGACCTGTATTTAAATTTACGAGCCCAGGTTATAAGTGAATTCTGAAAATACTTTAAATCATCATAAACATTTATCAAACTTCTTAGACCACTTGGAAAATCATCACTCTGGGAAGTGTATATTACTTTAGAAGAAATATGAAGGACAGCAGTAGCTTTGTGGCAAGCACACTGTTACATAAGCCTGAATTTTCTACTAGCTATTCACACTGATCTGCAGAGACAAAAGGAGGACCTGGAATTACTGGGCTCACACCAGTTAGGCACCGCAATGGGTGCTTCAACATGCATTACCTAATTAAGTTCTCATAACAAACAACTTTATTAGGTAAAGCTGAAAAACAAAAAGGTCAGACAAACCCTTTCTAAATAATGGAATGGCATAGATATTTGAAATTGATCTTTACAGTCAACATAACAGAGATCCAGTTTTAGAGGAGTTTTTTCTGCAAAACACTGGGAAAAAAGCTAAACACGCTTGCATTATTTTCCTTAAAAATGAAAATCGAGAGAATACTATTGTAGGAAAAATTATTAAAATTTCTAGATTTAAAAATATACAAGATGCTTGACGTTTTTATTGTTTTTAATTTTCTCATGTCAATATACTTTTCAGCCAAAGCTCTCTTGGAATCATGTATGTGATTTCCTGTCTACTTGGTTCAATAATATGTAACATTAAGGATGAATTGTTGAGAATTACAAAATCTTTACCTATTGAAATCTTCACTATTAAAATCTGTTGTTACTTATTCTGATACATCACATTTAAATGCAAATCCATTCCTTCCAATAACCAATGCTAGCACCAGCACCAGCACCAGTATCAGTAAAACAAAAACCAAAGCTCATATAAACTGTACCAAAAACCAATCTCAGGAATTGAAATTCAAGAGCTTTTGTTCATTTGTTTTCCCTCTCTTTTCTTCTGTTTTCTTCTGTTATCTTTCTTTTCTTTTCTCTTTTTCTTATTCAACCTTTTTCTTTCTACTTTTTTTCTTTTAGTGTAGAAAAGCCACTTAATTTCAAAAAACATATTTGAGAAACATAATATAAATGGACAGAATTCATTTCCACACTGAATCAAATATCCAGCTTGTAAAACTTTCCACCCTTAACCCCACCCCAAACACACATTAAAAATACATTCAATAACAATGGTACACCATAATTGCTCTTTTTAGTCATTGTTTTTCCAATCTTTAAAAATAATATCACATGAAAGATTAACTTCATTTTTCCTTCATTTCTGTATGTGTGAGTAAATGTGAACTAGAGAAAGGGCACACCTTATACTCTTTACATTGCCCAACATCACATATGGAAATCAGATTATTTTTCCCAATTGTTATTTTATTCCAAGGTCAGGTAACCAGGAATGAATGATTCATTGCACTGATGAAAATATGGTTTATAAAAATATCATTTATATCAAAGATAGGCCAATTATAAGAGGACAAAATGAGGATCAACTCTTAATTAAACAATAAAACTATGAATGAACACTATTAAAAAGAAATAAGCCTATTTAAACAGAATCATTCTTGCTCCAGTATCTCTGATAAAAGTTATGTCCTACATTGAGACACAGATATAAAGCTGGATTAGATAGCTGCAAAAACATAGTTAAAATTTAATTATCTATGCCAATTGTTTAGGTCATTGGGGCACAAAATCCAGAAAGTATTTGTATGTGAAAGATAGATATTTGGGTATCTTTGACAGCCTATTAATGCACATTATTTTCAATAAAATTACTAAGTCATTCTGAAAAGTCTATTCCGGTCTATTTGCACAGGCTCCCAGACTTGTCAAAGTGTTCACATTAGCTCCTGCATTACCCCCATGCAAGAGATGAACTAAGTCGTCTCTTAGACTAATGGGAAGATTGGCTTAAATTTGACCTTGGCTCTTTCTTTATAATTAGCTGATTCATTCCCTAGGGAAAAGAGGTAATTAACTTACTGGTTCAGAACTTCCTTAGGAAAAAAAAAATGTAACTGATTCACTTAAGAGGGCTTTCCTTTTTTCTGCAGCTCTAATGCAATCTCAGATTTAGATAGAAATGATAATTTATAAAATTCTTTGAAACATATTAGCTCCTTGGCTCCACACAATAGCGCATGGCTTAGTTTAGCCCAGAGAACCCTAAAGCACAGACAGTATAAATGATAATGGCAAAATTATAATGCCACTTACTAGATAAAACAAAACTAGAATTCAAGTTTCCTGACTCAATTTAGTTCTATTCTCCTGACTCCACAATGCTATATCTATAAGAATGTTATAGCAGTATCTCTAGTATAATGATGTTTCCAATTGAGGTAATATATTAGTAAAGCATTCACAAGACAAAAACACTAAAAAAAAAAAAACAACTTAAATATAAGCATCTTCTAAAACAAGGCATATTTTTTTCTTAACTGCTTAGAAAGTGAACAATCTCTAATTTAAATTGTGAAAGTATTCCCACAGGGGAAAAAATTTTAAAGAGAAAACAAAATATGGAACTAATGAATACTAATAATACCCCCAAATCAAACAATAATTATGAAAACACCAAAAAATGAAATGATAACAGAAAAGATACAAAGCACAAATAATTATGGAGTTACAAGTTGGGTAGCTACATTATTTATCATCTAAATCAGGCAACTTTGAGGAATAAAAGGGTACTATTAATAATTATACTGGGACAACAGATATAAATCAAAATTGTCCTGGGAAATAAACAGGATATATGGTTACTTTAATTTTATGTCTTAACCAGCTGGATTTTTTTTTCAAGGATTCCCAAGCATTTTTTTTTTAGATCATTATTTTTTTTCCTTCATTCCATCCTACCCCTACTTCTTTTAAAATCCAGGAAAATATTATTCAAATTATCTAACTCCTTCTTTTCTTTATGTCCAATATTGTCTGTTAACTAGGGCAAGAAAATGTTTATTAGTCTGAAAATCTCCTTTAAAAGGTTTTACTTCTACAGTCTCAGCTTTAAGACCTCTGTGCTTCTATTTCAAAATGTCATGGCCAGAGTCCTGAGGAGAAATCAGCAGTCTGGTTTCTGCCTGCACTAATAATTGCTCTATATTTTAAATCACCTGAAACTGAACATCAAAATATCTGCCACCGCTAATTCCAGGAATGCATATTATAATCATAACATTTTCTGAAATTCAATATTCAGAATAAATCAGGACATTTGAGGGGAGGGGTAGATAAACCAATCAATATTATCAATAAGAGGTTTCACTGTACTAAGTCCATTAGGGTTTCTTAAGAATTCTGCATTAACTCTTTCATGCTTAAAGCTTTCCAAAGGTTTCCCATCTTTTTTATTTTTTAATTAAAAATGATTGGGGTGTCACTGATTAATAAAATCAAATAAGTTTCAAGCATACAATTCAACAGTACGTCATATATATATTGTATTGTGTTCACCTCCCAAAGTTCTCATCTTCTATATAGTAAAGCCAAAGCCCTCACAAAACGTATGATTTCTTCCCATTCTGCCCCCAAACAACACACCCTCGTGTGAACTCCTTTTTCCCTCCTCTCACCTTACTCATTAGGCACCAGCCAACCCAACCCTCTGAGATTCCCAGAGCCACCAGACAGGCTGTTACCTCAGGGATTAAAATTTGCTCTGGCTGGAACACTCCCCCATGGTGAGCTCCCAGGCTACTTCCTCACCTCCTGTAGGTCTTCCTCCAAATGTCACCTCTATGAGATTTCCCTGACCACACTATTTTAGATTGAACATCCCCAGCACTCTCCATTTTCTTTTCTAGTTTCATTTTTCTCCATAAAATCACTATTTGATGTACCATGCTATACATATC
Organism: Cynopterus sphinx; assembly: GCA_030015415.1. Taxonomy (NCBI): domain Eukaryota; kingdom Metazoa; phylum Chordata; class Mammalia; order Chiroptera; family Pteropodidae; genus Cynopterus; species Cynopterus sphinx. The sequence goes on from CM057382.1 coordinate 124,925,497, forward strand.
TTTTTCTGTCACATGCCCACCAAAAGACAAGGTTCATGAGGACAAAGATATGTTTGTTGAATGTGCTTACTACTGTATTTCCAGACCCTAGAAAAAAATGACTGTTGCTAAAAAATAGAGGCTCAATAAAATTTGTTGAATATATAAATCAACTAATAACATAAGAAATGTAACACTTAAATGTACTAAGCTCACGACAATGGCACATTAGTCACAAATCTTTATGCAAGCCTTAGTTGCCTAAAGATAATTTAAAACTTACAGTAAAAATGGTGGCCAGTTTGTAAATGTCCCTTTGGGTGTCTCTGAAATACAGAACTCTTTGTATTGCAAAGAATGTATTGGCTCCAGAATGTTTTTATCAATAATAGGAACAGCAAGTTAGAATTGTATTATGTGTTTAAGGATGTCTAAAAACAATATTAAATATGAAAATTTTATGACAGTTAAGAATAATTTATAAGAGGAATTTAAAATAGAAAAAAATGTATGTTATATATAAAATACTCATAGGATATTACACATAAAATACGAATAGGAAAATAAGAACCTTCCTTTTTTGCTTCTGAAACATCTGGGATAAATGCAGATTTAAGGATGAGCATTTCAGGACTTGTTTCCATAGTGTAACAGTTAACACATCTGTTCTACATGCAGAAGGTCCTGGGTTCGCACCCCAATGGAGCCATGGTCCATGGTCTACAGCCCTGCCACCCTGAATAAGCCTGATGTCTGATCTCGGAAGCTGAGTAGGACCGGGCCTAATTAGTACTTGGATGGGAGACTGCCTAGGAAGAACAGGTGGTATAGGCATAAATGATAATAGTAAATAATAATGTAAAAAAAAAAAAAAGTGAGCATTTTGTGTCAAACTTCATAAAAACACAAATATCAATATGAGAAACACTGGTAATCAAATTTTGAGTTTTCTCCATCAAAACATGAATGTTAGTGTATGAGTGTGGGGAATAAAAAAAAAATGGTGGAGAACAAATAAAAATTCATATTTGCTTTGAATAAAAACTACTGATGGATAATGAGCTGTGCTATATAATACTGTCACAATATTGATGTTGAGATACCTGAAAATTTGAAATTCCAACATTAAAGTAATGTTATTCTTCTTTCTATATGAAGTAAATCTTATATTGGACCTGAACACTGAAGGATTTTAATATAGTTAGTGAACAGATTTGTGCTGAGACAGTTTAGCTAAAACATGAGTCGTGAACTTTCTGAGAATCCAGGCTCCTTGCAAACACTCCCCCCACCACACACACACTCGTAGTCTCCTTTTCTCCAACCTCATTATTATTACATCAGTACCTAGGGAAAATTCTCAAAAGAAGTGACAAAATTAAAAACTCAGGACCGTCTGACATCTGCTATGTTTAGCTGGAAACCAGTCGTTTATTCTGACTGCCCAGGCTTCTTTGAGATGGATAGTACAAACTTGAGATGGATAGTACAAAATTGAGATGGATAGTACAAACTTGAGATGGATAGTACAAACTTGAGATGAATAGTACAAAATTGAGATGGATGGTACAAACTTGAGACAGACAGTACAAACAAGATGAACAGTACAAACTTGTAAAATGATGACCAGTCAGGGGCAGCAGACCATTGATATAAAGAATTTTGCTAGATGAGTAAGTTTTTTTAAAGACCCTTTCAACAACTGTCTGAAGCATAACAAGTCTAACTCAGTGAACTCACCAGTTTGGAAATAACTCCGAATTAAACTTCTAAATGAACAGCTGTGTTTCTTGCACCAGGAAGTCATTACAACCTGGTACATCTTTAAGTGACAGTTTTACTCAGAGATCTAACAGGAGAATATTTTCTTGTATTGAAACAAACACACATATTTGGAGGAGGGTGAAATGCTTGTGTGATTTCTCATATAAAGCCTAAGACTTCAAAATATGTTCCCCCTACAAGAACTTCTGAGACCTATTACCTCTCATATAACCCAGAAGAACATGATCACTCATTTCATTCATCTCTGCAGCCATGGTCCTCTGGTAGAAATGTCTGAGAAATACTGATACCAAGAAACAAATGTTTACAGGTACTTTATAATAAATCAGGGTTTACTATAAATAAGCATTCCAAAAATAAAATAAATGTAGTCCTATAGATAAGTCCGATGTTAAAATACAGATGTCTGTAAGGTAATGGTATATAGGTTTATATACTCATATAAACACACACATTTACGTATCGCATATACTTATACACATAAATTATATTATTTAATTAATATAGTATACTTATGGGGGGGAGCTCATATCATACTTAATTCCTCTTAGGCAAACAAATGCCCACCAATTTCTTAAGAGACTGACTGGGTTATGTATAATTAAAAATCCAAGGAAATATTTCCCTTATGTCTGACCTGTGCTTTGTCCTCATAATCTGTATTCAACCCTCTTCCTCTATATGGAAGATTGTGTGGTCTTATCACAAACAATGCTACAATTATTCATCAACTGTCTTCCTCTCTATATAGTGTAACAGTTGAAAAGGCAAAAAATAATTTATCGTTAAGTGAATATTTAGATTAATACCTTACACACAGAAGACCACTCAGTAAGTATTTTTTGGATTAACTAAGTGAATAAATAAAAGATAAATAAATAGTTCTAACTTCTCTTTTTCATATTCCAATCACATTAATGGTGCTTCAAGGAGAATGAACACAATTCTTCTCATCCCGACAGGTCTTTCCAGGGTATTCTCTATTCAATGATTCAAGCTATACTTAACCAAATAAAGTTACAGAGCACAAAAAATTTACTATACTAAATAATTTTGAATAAACGCAACCTCCTTTTCCTGACTAAAGAACAAATATCTAAAATACTTGTTTTTCAGTTTTTCATGATAAGAATTCCCTAGTCACTTCAACAGGGAATCCTCGAAATCACCAAGAGGTGATTCTTTCAGCATACATCAGCATACAACTCCAGAGACACTGCTACAGAACTGTAAAAATCTCAAATCCTGAGTAGAGAGTATCAATATGCAGAAATTCTTACGAGAATTAAATCACAGGTCGAAATATGAATGGACAGCATCCACAGTGTCTGTAGAAATCTGTACAAAGCATGGAATTTAAATAAAAACCGTTTCGATCTTAGATATGGAAACTTAAAAACCAAACACTTAAATAATATAAAAAAGTCTTGATTAAAGACACTATGCAATAAGGAGTTTTACATTCTATCATTTCAAACTGTTCTAATTTAGAACTCTTTCATTTGGTTTTTGAGAAATCAAAACAAAACCTCTCCATGTATATCTGGGGAAAAAATCCTTCATACCAATGGGCTGTTTTTCAAAAGATGCTTTTGTGAATTAGAAGTACTTGATGAAATTCACAAAGGACCAACTATTAAAGATTTAAACTTTGGAACCAAGAGAGGGTCAGGCAACCCTAACAAAGGTAAACTCTATCCCTGGTAAAACAGAATCTTTTATTAATCACCAGGAAACAAGAGGCAATGGCAAGTAACTATTTTGAAATACAGCCATTTAATTAGATAAGATCTGTAAGTAGATATTAACTCTACAGAGGTAACCTGCCCAGGAAAGTCCAGTCAATGCTGTCCCATGAAATACCATTTTTGATTTTCTGATTAGCAAAGTGGAAGGGCTCTTTTGAGAATTTATTTTTGATTGGACACCCAGCATGTAAACTCCTACCACTCCACTCAACAGCACTGAAACAATAAGCCATTTCTAATAATGTTATATTAGCTTGAAAATGGCTGAGTATAAACAGAATGATAAATTGAATCTAATAAATAACTGTATCTCTCCAAATATGTGCTGCAGTTGTACAAAACAAAACGCTTTTTTTAGGGACCGACTGAAAAATAATTCCAGACAAACTAAGAAATAAATAACAAGAAGCAACACAATAAAATACTAAAAGGATAATATAATTGGCAGAATTAAGATTTATTATTCACTATTTTACACAGACTATTTACATGTACATAAAAAAAAATCATTTGGGAGATAATACCTAGAGGCTTTGAATAAATTGCAAGTGTCCAGTTCCAAATTAAAGAGAGCTTGAGTTTTTAGACTAATTCTAGGATGCCAGCTACCTATTGAGGGGTCTTGTCACTGCAAATTCCTCTGAAAAGAAAGTGACTGTCCTTCAGGATTCATTTACCAAGTATATGAGAAAAAGATAAGCATTTGAGCAAAATTGTGATTTTGTGACAGCCTCTTTTCTCTAACTGGCACTTTACAAGAACCCTATTAGTTTCTTATTTTGATCTATTCATTCTTTGCAAAAGTAAACCTTGGCTTAAATAAACAACTAGGGAGTTTGGCAGTCTCCTCTCAGGTGAAGAAAGTGAATCTGCAGTATTAACATAAATTGAGCCCTTAGGAATTAGTCACAAGTTAGTCCAGCCTCTACTATAATCCCTGGGCCAAATGTTGAGTTATTTGCTCCCTTTGGTCTTACATATTATTCTCAGTATTGTTCACAAGACAGCAGGAAAAGGGAGAGGAGAAAAGGAGGGAACTAAAAGGTAGGTGGATGTTTTCAGAGTGATTAGTTACTTTTCCAGGCAAACAGAGCAAGAAAGGAAGGTGAGAAGAACAAATGGAGAATTAGGAAAGGTCCTACTTTTACAGCCAACATCACTTCTACTTTAAAATATATTATTTTATATATCTTTAAGTTAATTTATAACTTCCATCAACTATTAAGACACGATTTCAGAAATGTGTGAGAAAAAATGTTCATTTTAGAATGGATGAAATCTCTCTGCTTCCTATCTTACCTCTGAACTTCCCCTCTAAATTTTACTCTGCCCTGTGAATTATCTGCATGCAACAGCACTGTCCAGCTAAAAAGCCACTGTGTCTCCCTTCTGCCTATATAAATAAGATCTAAATTAGATGTTAATAGCATGCAAAGTTTTTCACAAACCACACCCAACTGGCTCTCTGGTCTCTCCTGCCACTCCCACAACATAACTCTATCCTGAAGTCACAATGAGAATCTCTACTTTCCATAAATACAGCATGTTCTTTTCAAGACTTTTTATGTATTCTGTAAACTGTCCATCCCTTTCCATGAACTACCTCCCCTCCCCACCTTCCCCATCTAGGAAAATCCTACTCACACTTTATAACCCATCTTTTATGAAGCATTTCTAAAATACAGCCATTCCAAAGTGTATATGAGTTTGGATAATTTTATAAAAGTTAATTTCCAAATCTTCCATTCCCAAATCTCCTCTTTCTTAAAACTACTTCCTTGAGAACACTCTGGTTCTTCTTTCCCACCAACACTCCTGCCCCTTTTCTTTCACCAGTGTTCTTATCCACTTTGCAAATCTTAGAATGACGCATTGCGCAAGGGTTTAAAAATCTCCAGAGCACCAAGCAACTAGAGACACCTCGTCTAGACCTCTGTTCTGGAGGGAGAGGCCTCTAAGAGCAAAGCAAGAAGTGTGGGAGTCAGCAGTGGCTACATCCAGCCACTACTAACTAATGGTCAGACTCCACGCCTTTACCAATGCATAGGCCAGGCTATTTATCTTTCAGTCCATCAATCTTAGAATTAGAAATCAGAAATGAGATGCTTGAAGAAGGAAGCATAGTTTATTTATACTGAAAAATTAAATCATACTTTTTCTTACCAAAAGTTAAATCTGATTTGGCTTATTGATTTGACAAGTGAAGACTAGCTATACTAATCAGATAATGTGATGGATATTTTCCAATTTGAACTAAACCTAGTGTTGAAGACTTTGGTAAAAAAAAAAAAAAGAAGAAGAAGAAAACATGCATATATTATATATATTTAAAACATATATAAAATACCATAAACAAAAAAAATCCTTTATAGATGCATTATAATACTAACCATATCTTGCTGTAAATACTTGTTATGTCTGTCTCTCTCACTGGATTGTGACTTACTTAAAAACTTAAATAGTTTATTACTTATCTTTTATTCTCTTAAATATTTCATTTATTCAGGTGTTTGGTAAATTTTTGATGGGTTATTGGATCCATCAGAGTTATAATTAAATCTTAATTAAAATATTAAATTAAAAATTCCTACTACTGAACAAAAGAATCCCTCCCAACTATAAGTCCTCATTCCCTACTCTTAACTACCTGTCACTCGGCATTATTTGCTAAAAAATTACTTCAATACATTTCATATCTTCCATAAGAGCAAAAGCTCCCCAAAGTGAAGACTGATATTAGACTGACCTCTGTCATCATCTCAGCACCTAAGGTAAACTTATTCAATATTTCAGAGTGAACTGCTAATTTAAAATTAATATATCAGCTTTTTCTCTTTAGAACCTGATACTTAATTTAACCTTATTGCCATGTGCTTTGGCTCAGAAGAGAGAGGGTAATTCCTAAAAAGAAAAAAGTGCTGTCAGTATATGAATATGATGCCACTGACTCACCATGATTAGGGCAGGCATGCGGAGTTATTTTTTCCAGTAGTAATGATGAATTGTGCTGACTGGGCCATTTGGTTCCTCCTGGGATCAATGGCACACATTTTTTATACAGCCTGCCAGGATTTAAGATATAATTTTTGGCCACTGAGTAGAGTTGGTGTTTTTTTCTTAAAAATATTGTAGCTATTTTACTCAAAGTGACACTACTAAGAGCCAAAATAAAATAACCAAGAGCATATGCAATAAATGCTTAATCTCCTGTTGGGAGCCTTTAGACCTTCTGAGCTTCTCTAATTCCTTCATATGTGAGTCAGTTTTTGGCCTCGATATCATATGACTGACCACATGTAAACCAAACAGTTATGAGTTGAATTTTACGTGCTTTCCTTCAACTGCTTACTGGTCATTACCATGAATCAGCTTCATAGAAAAAGGAGTATCTCACTGCTTTCCGAGTTCATTATAAAACCTCTTTCCTAATACTCTTCAGTTTTAAATATTTCAAGATCTCAAATTTAAAATATTATTATTTTTTGTTTATTCTAAAAATTCCAATTTTCATAACTGATGTAATTCCTTTTTAATAATATTCTGGTATGCCAACAACAAAAAATCCTCAGTAATAAATAAAAACAAAACTATAGACATTAAAGTTTATTAAAGTACTGTTTAAATAATTAAATCTACCAATGAAATACAATCAGGCTGTTCCTTTCATACTCATTTGAAGGATTTCACTGTAAATTGATATCCTTCCAAGCTATGTCACCTACATGAACCAGCATGACCACATTTTTCAGCTCACTATCTCTGATTTTCTTATTTCTTATTTACTTGTCAGTTTACTTATTAGGTGGCCCTCTTCCAAAATAAATTATCTAAATTTAATGTGAAGTACGAAAATGTGGGTTTTTGTTTTTAAATCTATGCCTACTTTCAAAGGGAAGACTACCTTCCTAAAAAGTAAACTTTTCGAAGACACTATACCTAAAGTAGAAATGAACCTCTGAAAATTTATATCAGAAATAATTTTAAAATAGACACATATAAAGAATGGCTATCTAGAAACCTGAATGGAAGAGTTCCAGGTAAGAAGGATTTTAAACTTGACATTAATGTAGCCAACCACCCTGGTTTGCCTGAACTGAGGAAGAAACTTCCCCAGCACACAGCTTTCAACACTAAAACCAGAAAAGTCCCTGTGTGCTGGGACTAGCTGGCCTCCCAACATAATTTAGCAAACTGACTTAGATCTTCAGTATCTCTTTACAGAATAGTGAACTAAAAGTAAATCAGAGACACTTTAAAGAGAAGATATATGCATTTAACATTTTGATTTTTTAAAACAATTCAGAATAATGTTTATTTTGTTTGCATATTTTAAGGAAAATGTAAATAAATCCTAAAAGGCTTTTGAAAATCCACTCTGTAAATAGGGGAATTTAGCCTACGATGTTTACTTTTCACTTTTTATTACCAAGTTAACTGGCCTTTATGTGTGAGTTTAAAAGTCAAGAAAAATAAATTAAATGAATAAATTATTAGGTATTTAACCCAAATGAAAATACCTATTTTGTGAAGTCCTAATGAAGGAATTTTCAAGTCTTTTTTATTAAACGCTTTATGTTAGGTAAAGCACCTATTCATCAAAAAAAAATTTTTTTTGGTATCACAAAGTTGTTCTAAATTTTTAGCAAATTATTAAAACTAACAGAAACTTCATCCATTTTAACATGAATTAAGGCAATTTATTGGGCTGTGAGAAATTTATATGTTCAAAGTGGAAAATGTACAAAAATAAATATTAGCATGGCATGATTACCTTTTACTTAACCATATCTTTGTGCCTGAAAACCAAATTCTCCTGCGGTTTGTTTTCTAATCTTCAAATCACAGAGTCTGGATACTATTTTAAAATTATTAAAGAAGCAAGGGAGTAATCTGTTTAGAAAAAATGTGAAATCTCCAAGAGTTATTCACAAATAATTACTGCAAACAGACTTTCTTAACAACAAACTTTTCAATCGTATATATATTACTAGTGAGCAAAACATAGATAACTGGCTTTTTAAACATAAATTATCAATTCATGAAAGACAGTGCTTGAGCTATTACTTCAAAATAATAAAACATTCTTTTAAATATGTACCTAAATTTAAACTGCCCAAATTACACATTATTTACACAATTTAAGAAGAAAAACTCTTTTAAAAATGTTATTTTTATCATTAGTTTCAAGTATACAGTACATTGGTCAGGCATTTATATCATTTATGAAATGACCCCCAATTGCTCTCTCTCCTCTGGCTCTACACCTACCATTACATTATGTTGACAGCATTCCCTATGCGGTGCTCCCCATTCCCATTTTTTAAAATAAGCTATGTCAATCCAATTCATTTGGAGTGTGGGGCTAAACCGTCTTAGAAAAAAATTTAAATGAAAATGACTTTTAAGGCATCTTACTTGGGCTTCAAAGAATACTACTGAGGTTGACCATTCTCTCTACCAGTCACCTGCAATTTCTGTCACTTCAGACTCGTGAAAGAGTTACCAGACCCATAAGTGCATAAGTAATATCAGAATTCTACACAATCACACATAATATGGATATATAATATGTGTATCTGCATCAGTGTTAGCAATGACGTGGTGTAAATTCATATACAATGGAGAATGGCTGCTAATTAAATCATTCTCCCCTCACTAGACTATAAGCTTCATGAGGACAGGGGTTGCTTATGTTTTTCCTTCATATCCTTAAAGCCTCTAAAAGTGCCGGACATCAGCAGATAGATGCTCAGTAAACACGTTTAATTAATAAAAAATATTATGGCCATTGAATTGCCTTTTGTAATAATCATAAATGGTAAATGCTTGTGAACTTAACTTAAAAACTAGTTGAATCAGATTTATTTTGGGGAGCAACTTTGCATACACTAATATTTATCCAAAAACAAAACAGTATTATAACCATTTGATAGCCAACTTGTCTAAAATTGTTTTATCTCATTTAGAAAAATGTTTTCCACACTGTTGTTACAGAAAGTAATACATAAACTTTTTACTAAAATGAATATGAATTCTTTTAATAATAATATACCTTTTGCGCTATGCAGGGCCCACATGACTTTCACACAAAATTGACAATATTTCCTGTATTTAAATTTAAATCTATATTCTACCTCTAAAGGATCTAAAAAAGGAGAGCAACTAAAAAAGTCAAATTCACTGTGCCTTGACTAGAAAGACCATTATATTACCACAGATGATGATTCATTCAAACAAAGAGAACATCAATTCTGCCAAACACTGGGCCAGACTATGAAAAAACAAAGGGAGGGAACAAGACATATTCCAGCCCTGTACTTGTGGGAGTTTATAGTACTGTAGAGGCTCTAAATGACAAATAACCAAAGGAACAAACAATATAAACAGAAATTATGGCAAGTGCTATGAAGGAAACGGGGTACAAAGAGAGAGAGAAAAAGAGGAAACCAACTTAAAATAGTATGGTCAAGACAGGCTCTGCTGAGGAAGTGACATTTCAGTCAAGATCAGATGGATGAGAAAAACTCAGTCATGTGAAAAGCAGAAGGAAACACATTCTAGGCATAGAAAATAGCAAGTGCAAAAGTCTGAAATGGGAAAGAACTTCGCATTTAGAAGAACCGAAAGAAACCTTATGACTTGAGCAAAGTTGAATGGGGCTGGGGTGGGGACACCATCTGTGGCTGAAGGAGTAAGCACCAAAGAATATATATTAACATGTAACAGGAAGCCATTAAAGGGTTTAGGCAGGGCAGTAATATGATCAAACAGAAGATCTCTCTTTGCCTTGTGAGGAAGGAGACTGGGAGCAAGTAGGGGAACTGACGGTGGCCAAACCTTTGCCTTAATACATTTATTGAATTTCACCATCTGTATGAGGGAAGGGAGCACTTTTTAAAGTTATTTCTTTTCCTCTTTATTTATGAACTTTTTTTTTCAACCATTTCTGATTTTTCTCATACCAATATATTATTTCAAATAAACATAACCAATTCGTCCCTAAGAAAAGCTCTAGACCCAGAAGGCCAATTTTTTAAAAATCTTGGCTCTTCTCTTTACTAGTTCTGTGAAGATTCTAGTTTTAGTGTCCTTACCTGTAAAGTGTGGATAATAATAGAACTTACTTCTTATAGATATTATCAAGATTACATCACATAATCTGTGTAAACCTCTTAGAACAGTAGGCTAATAAGAATTAAGTAAAATAATCCATATAAGCACTTGGCAACTACTTCATTATAATCAGAAGTAATAGTTACTATTCTTTTAATAAAATTCTTATTAAAAAGCAGCCTCAGAAGTTTTCCTTTATTGGCTATCTTTTTTCTATTAGTTGAAAAATACAGTTTATCCTCAAAACCTCTAGTCCAACAGAAAATAGCGCAACTGCAAGTGTGACTTCTCAATCAATCAAGTATAATGTGTATATAATAACATTTTTCCATTATTATTGGAATATAACATTATCATTGTTATATCAGCTGAATCATCTGAATGAGATTTCTTCAGCATTCTGGGAAGGGTTTGGGTGTTAATGTGGAAATTGTTATTGAGTAGTTAAACAATGTCCACACAAAACAGCATGAACAATATAATACAGGATAAGCTTACATTAGAGAAGGCAAACCAGAGATGAGCTCACATAAGAATTAGCTTGACTATCATCAGTACGTATTTTTAAAGTATTTTACCTATAGCTTCATAACAGGTTCTTGGCTTCTCAATATAGGCTTTTATAATACCATGTATTAGTATCTGTAACAACCACAAGTTTGTTTTCATTTGCATAGTTTTTAAATAATGTCTCTTATTAGACACCGACTTCTTTAAATAGAGCATGTCTGCTCTTGCTCAATGTGCCTAGATCAAAGTCAGAATGTTAGTGGGCAACTGCAGTAGATGCTGTGGGGCACTGCCCATTTCCTCTAGTCAGGATCCCCTTTCAGAATCAAGGCTCTACTTCTCCCACTTCCAGAAGGTCTGGCTTCTGACTGCTGGCAACTGTACCACTCAGGGTTACACCACTGCCCTGGTCAATACAGGATTGACCTGATCAAGATAACATCACATAAGCAAAGGTCCAGGGCCCTCGCCTCCAACTCAGAACAGCTTTGGAGGGCCATCCTAGCTCCAGAGCTTACCATAAGGCTGGTTCATACCTCTACTGTAACTGTATCACAGTTCAAGTTCTTCCTCTCTCCCTTACTCCCTTCAGTTTCCCACAGGTGTTAATCCTAAGAGTACTCACCAGTAGACCTGCACACAAATCTCAGACTCTTGTTTCCTCACAGCCTGCCCTAAGATACCACCCAAGAAACACTGGTAGAATAAATGAATGATTTTGCTGCTAGACCCATACATACCTTCTTTCAAAAGAAAAAACATGTTTGTAAAGCATGGCCAACAGCTAAAAAATAGATAATAAAGATGTGAATAAACTTTAAAAATATAGTCATACCTTTTTTTCAGTTCCTATTTTATTTAATCAGTTGTCAAATGAAAACAATCACTACCTGAATCAATTTAACATCTTGTCCTTCACTCAGAGACCACAAACCAATTAAAGGCTAATGACATTAGTTCTACAGAAATCTCAAGAAAATTATTTTCATTTTTATGGAGAAAATAATGTTTAAAATAGATGTCTTGATCCAGTCCATTTCTGCTAAATGTCCATACCTAATACATTTTTTTCATAAGAACAGACCTAATATTTACTTAAAGGCAAAAATGATTTAATTCAAGAAATAAAAAATTCAGTTTTTTAAGGCAAGTTAATATCTTATTTTTTAATTTAGAAAAAAGCTTATACCTCTTTAGTATAATTCTAATTGTATTATATAAAAAGATGAAAAAACAACTATATAAGAAAAGAAAGTTTTAACTTGCAGATCAAAAAATAAGGAGAAATACTAAAAATGGAGGTGCAGGAAATATATTCAAGTTTATTTTCCTCTCTCTATATATATATACACATACATATATATACACACATATATGCATGTGTGTGTGTGTGTGTGTATATACATATATATGTATATTTGTGTGTGTGTGTGTATAAAAAAATATAAATGAATTCCCCTGGGGCTATTTATAGTCTTAAAGTTCACAGCTTAAAGAACTAGAATACAAAAATAACAGTTTTTCTAATTCAAAAATCAATAATCTATCTCAGACCACGAGCTAGGATCTTAATTGTTTTGGTGGAAAGCTCTTCAATTTTAATGGGTATAAAAAGAGAATCTACTCTGTTCACCAGAAAGCAGAATTATGTTCTCAAATATATCCTCCTATTACCTAACCCTCAACTAGCCTTCTGAGACTTAATTTTCTCTCTGACCTAAGATGTTTTGAATGTCTTACACAATTATTGCTTTACTAATACTTTGATGACTCATAATTATTTTTAGGATCGAAACTCTAACATATCCATTCTCTCATTTGCCAGTATTCCCTAGTATAACTGAAACGTACACAGCTATCACCAACAATTGACAATTAACTTCTTCTATCTACAGACACTATTATTCATAGAAAGTTTATTGAAAGTCAGGAAACAGATTGTGAAGAGTCATTGAATCCCATCAGCAGAACTTGAAACAAAAGTTTATTTCTGCCAAATCAGCAAGAGGTTACATATGTAATTTATATTGTTCTGTCCTCCCTTGTACCTTATTATATGCAAATATAAACATTTCACTCTTGACAGAAGCAAATAAATTGTTTTCTTAAAAAGTGATAGTCTCACAGAATTCTATTTTCCAAAAAAATTTAAACATTTATTTAATATTATTCCTTAAAGCATTAAAGCACTTTTATGTCACACTTGATTACTCTTCTTCTCTTTCTCAGTAATGTCAAAATCTCCAGAGTCAAATTTAAAGCAAATTAACAAACCAACAAGAGAAAAAAGAAAAATAAAGTAGAATTTAAAATGGTCTTTACAGAAGGAAAGCAATTGCAGGAGAAAAAAATTCTACCTAGATTATTATTTAATGACTCATTTCTGATTTTTCAAATCTTCTTCAATCATACTATTAAGGTAAAAACATGAAGGCATTTGAAGGTGGTCATGGGCTTTGTACACATAACTGTCCCTCAAGAGAAGTTGATATTCCTACAGCTGCTAACCCTAATTCATCAAAGTCATTACTCCTTATGGTACTCAGTTACAAGGATTATATCTTCATGTCAAGCTAGCCCAAAATCTCACTCTTTAGACACAGAATTAAAATGTAGTCCCCCTGGGGTGGTGGGCTCAAACACATCTGACTGTACACTAACATCAGCTAAATCTTAAGTGAATGTAATCTTCTAGAATAGTTTGATTACGGAGGTTTAAGGTAAAAGGAGATGATGGTAACTGCTTTCTCGGGTAGCTACTGGAACATAAGAACAACTGGTCTGCACATCATTTTACTCTAAGTTCTAGACATTCTTGTGTCCAGAAATAACCGTAGAGGAAAGCATTGTTAAGAGTGAGAGTACACAGGATCAATGCAACAATTACAATTGTGAATGCTCTGAAAATCTTTTGGCCCTTTAAAGTTTATATACACAATAGAGTTCTCCTCTCTCCAGAGAACATCACTACACAAAACCAAAAGGGACCACATACTTCAGCAGCAGCTACTGGGAATTGCCAAATTACATAAAATTAATATTTTATGTGGCTCTTCGCAATGAATAAATTTATAATTAAATGTTGAGTGCCTTACACTTTTTATTCCACTGGGTGAACTGCTACAGTACTCAATTCAATCAGGTTTATTAGGCCCATTATTTGACTGATGGGCAGCTTTACTTTTTTCCCCTCCTTATTTCAATTTCTTTCTGTGTTGAAGGACAAATAACCAAGTTGGCCTTTGAATTTAAATCTGGAATGCTAAAAGTTCAGATACACAAGTAAAATTTTAAAAATAAAAAAAAAAACTATGTATTGGATAAACTGAAAAGATAAAATGATAAAACAAACAAAAATATAAAAACGTTTGTGAATAAATCAAGTATTTTAAATTTTCTTTAAAATACAAATTTTTATAATATTCAGAAAATCTTTCTAAAAGCTACAAAAACCTAAGGATGGAATTTCTATGGTCCAACCTTAGAAGAATACAAACTAATATGGGTCCCTCTCCTAGGTCCAAGTGGTCCACATAAGGACCTTTGGAGGCAAAAGTAAGCCCCATGGGAATGTAAGCAATGTTCTTCCTACAAGGGGATGGTGGGTAGAGTGAAAAAAGAAATGACCTTAGCTTTACTTTCTATAGTTAGGCAAATCTCTGCACCCCTATAAAAAGTTACTTCATCTATAAATTGGCAATATCATTCTTCTTAGCCACCTCGCAGTTTTAACAGGAAAGCCACAGAAGGAGGCATGTGGAAGGACTCTGTAAAATGTTAAAACATGATACCAAAGGTAACACTGTCACTGGAGGCGGTATCAGTACTGTCTCTAACACAAAGTAAGTACTCAACAAATATTTGTTGAATTAAAGAATTTAAAAAAATTTTTTAAACCTAAGATCAAATCACCAAATGATTCCAACGTGTAACATTATATTCTGGAATGTTACAGTGGTCTATAATAATTGCCAATATTAATCCAGTGCTTACTAATTGCTTGGCCCTGTTTTAAAGACTTTACAAATATTAACCTGACAACAACTCCCTGATGTAGACTCTACTAACAGAATCTACTTCATCTATAAATCTTTACTTACAGATGAAGAAAATTACCAAATTTATCCAAAAATCACAGAGTCTGTAAGTAGAGGATTCAATTCAAACCTAAAAATTCTGGCTCTAGTAAACATGCTTTTAAACTAAAATGAATTCATGAACACATGTCCTCAGTGGTAAATTGGTAAGTGTATCTTTACAAATATTACAGAATATGACTAAAACAATATTTCCAGATAAAATCAATTCAGAAACATTTTAACTATGCTATAGTCATAATTCTTTTATATTCTGGAAGGAACACAATGTCATCTTGTCTGTTATATGGCCTCCTTGTTTCACTCTTCTCCCTGCCTTCAAAATACTTCCTTCTCCATACCCCAGATATACTCATAATTGTATATCTTAAGTAGTTTTCTTTAGATATAAAAATGCTTAAACATGTGGAATTCTTAAACAAAAATTCATCGTAGAGACACCTAGATTACGTGAACGTTTACAGATAGCCATTAGTTCATGAATAATTTATTTACTCCTGACTGTAATAACCATTATATTAGATACTGAGTGGGGATAGACTAGCAATTAAAGACTTAACTATAATTATTTTTAAACTAATTAAGACACAAAACATACTTATATGAGATAGCCTGGAAATTACATTTTTAAAAAAATCACTTATCTGTAATTGAAATGTTACTAGTTGGATAAAAAGGTTCTGAGGAGAAAGAAGGAGGATCAACTTCTGGGGAGGTAAGTGCTAGAGAGCAGTAATGAAGTTAACCTCACGAGCTGGAGATCGTTCAGTAAGAAAAAGAGCAGTTTAATAAAATAAGGTCAAAGTGGATTCTCCACCCATTTCTCCCAAGGCTTTACATGACTTCCAGACTATCTGTATATGTCATTATCAGAAACAAATTAAGAAATCAGAGCTTCTGACCCCTGGATCCCGCTGCCACTGATTCTGTACCTGTGACCCACTAATACGGCAGCAGCTCATGCATTGGACTGTTCCTGGGTTAAAGCGAGCAGAAAGGTTGATGGTGAGGATGGCAGTGGTTCTAAAAACCAAGCGTGGTTCAAAAAATTTGGAAAACATTTAAACCGAAACCATTTACTCTTATATCCCAGCCTTCACAACCTACGAGTCCTGTACACCATACATATGCAAAGGCAAGTACATACACCCTCATGGACACAGCACATACTCTTATGCACACACCTCAGGACAGAGAAAACATTACCTATACTCATCCACCTATATACGCTCTAGGCTGACAAACAGCACACTGAATTACAGAATGGGGCTGTGAAAATAAGGACATGGTTAATAATTCTTGGCCCAGAGTTAGATATCCTGAATCAAATCCCAATTCTTCCCTTCACGCCTGTGTGGTCTTGAGTGGTTATTTAATCTTTCCAACTCTCATTTCTCTCACTGAATCTTGGATGAAGAAATAGCTAACACTCTTTTCCGTTCAAAACTCTTAATTCTTGAAAGAATAAAAGTGAATTCAAAGGGAGGCAGAATTTCTGATTTATATGATAAAATTCTGGTATGTCTTTATAGGATTGAAAATGGTCTATCTCATGATGGTTGAATCACTGTTTATTACTGAGTAGCATGTAGGCTTCCTTATGACAAAGGTAAGATATTGGTTAACATTTGAATATTAGGGAAATACATCAGTCCCTCTTCATGTAAACATTTTGGTCTATATGTGGGACCACATACAGAACAGTGGGCCTAAAAATTCCTATCGCCTAGTGATGTCACAGCCCTCATAAAGTCATAGTGCAGTGTATCACCCATGTCTTCGTGACAATGCTGGTGTAAACAAGCCTACTGCACTGACAGTTGTATCAAAATATGACACATATAATTATGTACAGTACATAATACTTGATAAGCAACTATGCTATTGGTTTAAGCATTTACTAAACTACATCTTTTATCATTGTTTTAGAGTCTACTCTCTACTTACAAATAGAGTTTGCTGTCAAACAGAATGCCATGTTAAGCTGGCAGCAGCCTGGTACATCTCATGTTTACTGTGTCTGTTAATTGAATCATTTTCTCTTGTGTTCTATTTAATCTCATGTTGCTGTGTACAGTGACATGCTGTACAGGCTTGCAGCCTAGGAGCAATGGGCTAAACGACACAGCCTAGCCGTGCAGTAGGCTACATCATCTAGGTCGGTGTTAGTACACTCGATATTTTCACACGGAAATCCCATAACAACACATTTCTCAGAACAGCAACCCCATCATGCAGCATGCATGACTGTATTTAATTTAGTTCCGATATGTTATTTTAAAACATGCTTCCTGTATATGAATTTATTTCTTAAGATGTGTTCTGAAGAGAAGTCACAACCAGGACCAACCTCCAATAATAAGCAAATCTTTATTCTCTACTAGGCAATATCTACTCCCCACCAAACAAGTTGGAGTCTATGCGTTTCTATAGGACCTCCTACTTTTGTTGCTTACTCATTTTTGTAACGTTAGTGAGAAAAGTAAACAAACAAAGAAGTCAGCACATGAAGCTCTGACAGTACATTCTACTGAGAGCACATAACATGCTGATTTTAATCAAGTCCCTAAAATAAGAGGAAGTGAGAAATAATTTCCCCACTATCGTGTTAATGAGGACTGACTAACAGCACAACTAAAGACTATGCTGTCCCCAGGCAGACAAGAGAGAAGCCAACAGCTCACACACATGAGGGCACACTAAAGCTACGCAGGAAAACAACAGTATAAATCCTGTTATTTGATGTGACAAACACTTTCAGTATTTTAAAAGCGTTTTAAATTGCTTCTTGGCCTTTTGGCTAAGATCAAGTATATTCTAAAAGAGTTTTAAAATAGTAGCTGTTCCTTGAGGTCATACCATACATGATCTAGTTTAGTTAAGTATGGAATCAGTTAATGTGGAATTGCATGTCAAACTGGTGCCAAGTCAGAGCTCTCTATTCTGCACCACACTACCTGCCTATAAAATGTTTAGAAACACCACACCAAACGCATGACTCTGTACACAACAGCTTTAAAGGAAACTGTTCAAAATTATTTCTAAAGTATGTCATAGTTTTACACACATCACTGACAGAAAAAGAAAACAGAGAAAAACTGGCTCTACATATGAAATTGCACTATCATAATTGTCAGCCTGCATCTATTTCAAAGAAATCTTGTGAAATTTAATGAGATTGGTAGTTTCTCCATACTTGAGTGGATTTTTTTTAAAAAAATGGCTTCCCATCAAGGTTTTTAAAAATATAAAAAGGAGATGCAATCTGATCACTCAAAGGGAAAGGAGCACCATCCACGGTACAACTTCCAACCCCGAGCCCCTCATTCCTCCAGTCTCACTACCTGAAGACACTTATCTGCCTCATGTTTAACTCACATCTTCTCCAACGTACTACCAGCTCCTCTTCATGCTAGCTCAGTCTCAGTGGTGCCGCCATACCTGCAACGCCCTTGAATAGAACACCTAGTACTGGTTTCTGATTTTTCACCTTTTTACCACTAACAGTGACAAGAATTGCATTCAATCACTATAGACCATATACTTTTGCCATCACTTTAATTTAATTCACTTACACATCCTGTAGGTTTGTTCATTTGTTTGAAAAAGGTCTTGAATCTACCTCTTATCTTCCAAAGTCACTGCCACCACCCTAGACCAGGCAATCTTCAACCCACCCCTAAAGCATTTCAAGAGCTTTTATTCTTTATCCTCTTTTTATCCAGTTTATCTCTATAAGACTTAACTTCCCCAAACACTATTCAACTTGTCCTCTAAAATTCATATGGGTTGCATCTATTTCACACAAGTATACTTATCACAAGAAAAATAAAAAAGCACCCATGGCCAGCTAGGTTCAGATATTTTGCTGGCTGTATACCCCTCTTGGAATTTTACTTTGTACATTAACATAGTAAAATCTTTTTTAGTTTTGACATGCAGAATTCAGTTACCTTTCTTCAATTTAACATATCTCATACTTGTTCGATCAAGGGACTCTTCCTTTCCCCAAAAAAATACAACAGTGGTGCAGTTCGAGAAATGCTATTACCTTGTATCAATTCCAAACACTTCTCTGACTTTCAATTCCTTCTTCCATCCTTGTGAACCCATAGCCACCGGCTTCCCATCTCTGTCCTTCACCTGTGATGCAGATGGCCCAGTCTCTGTAAGTACATCATACACAACTCTCCCTCAGCCCAGGTACTCATGTTGTCTCTCTGTCCTTCTCTGCCTCTTCTTTTCTACAGTCAAATCCTGCTTAGTCTTCAAAGCCTGATGCAAGTCATACCTCAGCCATAAATTCTTCCATAAAAATTTCCCTAATCACAGTGTCCTACACTTGGCCTCTCTCTTTCCCAATTAGAACATAATCTCCCTAAAGGAAATACCTATATTTGATGTGTCAGCATCAGTGTTTTCTTCACTTCCAGCAAACGTGCATGTAGTAAGAACTGAATGATTAGTGTTGAGGGCCATATTATTGATTATCTGACACAAAGAAATGCCTAATTAGAGTAAGGTATCAACTGCAATCCACACACTAGAATAATGGTATGTTTTTAGAAGAGAAAGAGGCCAGAGATGCTACTTTTTATTCTGATAGTTTTCAACCAGTAAAGTCATAACAGGTAGGACAATTCAAAATGATGTAAAAACAAAGCTTTAGGCTACTTTTGCACAAGAGAGTAAAAAAGTACATCTAAGAATACTAGAAAGATTTTCAAAAAAAAAGAATACATCTATTTTCTACTCAAAAGATAATCAAATCTCATTTAATTAGTAATAAATTGTTATTTAGAGTGAAAATGTTACTTTTAGTCTGTCTTTATATAAACAAAAAAACCCTTTACATATTGCTTTAAGTGTAAAATAGCAAATTAAATCAGTGTAGACACAGTAACTTTGTGTGTGTGCATGTGTCTTATATACTTATCTATGACATATAAACATGTATGTGAACATATTGAGGCCTGCTGCTACAAGTATAAAATTAAAGGGCTTTGTCACTTGTGATTTATAAATACATTCAGTTAAATTGTGGTGTTACTAAGGCAAAAGTGAAAGGATAACTACTAAGCCAATCAGTTTAACCTTGAATTGGCAGCCTTCTCCTGTAACCCTTACTTTGTCTTCTTGCTGTCCCACAAAATAATGTGCAATATAGCATAGTATGTTACTTCACAATTCAGACTGAAGAAATCGTCACAGGAAGGCAGTACAATGTGAAAAAAACCCTGAGTTTTAGAGCCAGAGCTGAGTGTGCATTCAGTTTCTACACTAGAATTTCTTCCTTGCATTATTCTGGTTAGAATTAGAGATAATGCATTTAAGGGGTGCAAAACATAATCAGTACTGAATGGCAACTACTGAGTTAAAAGGATATCACTGTTTTTCACAGAAAGTCTGCTATGTCCAAAAGTGTAATATAAATTCTCATCTTTCAAAAGTTGAAATCTATATATTTATCATTACTTTTAGTAAATAGCAAACTTCTATCAAATTCCACTGTACATCCACCTGTTTTGGAGGTAGGGTTTGTCATCACTGCTGACATGGACAGATGGACATATGAGATCAGCTCAATCAATGTTGTTGATTTAACAAAGATAAGTGTTTGCATTTCAAAGTATTATATGTCCTTTTTCCCCAAAAGCACTAAAGATGTAGATCTGGATTCTAGTTGCGACATACTGACAAAATTGTCAAACTCCTAATTAGTGCAATTCTACTTATTTTTTCTGTTTGTTCCTCATTAGTAGCTACTCTTTGCAATTCAAACATGAAGTGAAATATCCTGAAGGCATCTGTCTGAGATTCTTAGGTGTTCAGCAACACTTAACAACAAAAAAAATAAAAGATTGCTTTTTGGATTTTAATACATATTTTTAAAATGCAGGCATTATTAAAAAATTAAATTATTTCAATTTCCACTTTTATAGATATTGTATCTACCTTTAACAGAACTTTAACACACCATTAGCAAAATTTAGACAAATTTAGCTCTACATTTTTATTTTGTCATATGACATATTCTTAAAATAATGCCTTTGCTATCATTTATCAGTATATAAAAGCATTCATTAAAAGGCATCTGTCTACAGCCATGCTACCTTGAACAAGCCTGATCATCCTATCTGATCAGAAGCTAAGCAGGGTTGGGCATGGTTAGTACTTGGATGGGAGACCACCTAGGAAGACCAGGTGCTGCAGGCTTAAAAAATAAGGGATTGTAAACTCCTTTCAATCTGTGAGGTCAACCGAGGGTTGCCTCGCTAAAAAAAAAAAAAAAAAAAAAAAAAGTATGACATGACAAATTCTCTTCAAACAAGATCACTATAAGTTTTTCATCCACTATAAGAAAAAAAAGTGTTCCTCTTTTTTTCTGTATTGATTCCTCATTGAAACACCAAAATTAAATATATATAAAAAAAAGAGTAAATGGAAGTTAAGAAGGTATTATTTTATGAGGGCAATATGTTAACATGAAAATTTCTCTCTATATGCACTCGTTATCGTAACTGAGTTTTAAGAACATGACAGAGAACTTTTAGCAGATATTTCCTCTTAACTTCAGACTTAATTCACAGACACTTTTTAAAATATTTACATTTATTTACATTAGTACATTATATTACCAACTTTCTCTGTTTAGTTATATGATGTATTAGCAAAGTTTTAATATGACAAAGCTAAATTACCACAAAGCAAAATAAGTTTAATACTTTCATATTATATCATATTTTGAAGTGTCCCTCTATATTTTCAACATAGTACAAAATAGAAGCAAACTAATTTTCTAGTTAATGTTTCATAAATTATTCAGCAAATCACTCTTTCTCTAATTTCCTCAATGCTAAAGTGGAAAAGTAGCCTTTTAACATTTGGTTTTGGATGACTATAGACTCTAATACTAAATTACTGTAAGGTAACAAGGTACTGGTTTATTGAATATTTTTAATATGTAACCTTGGTAATACTTTAGGGAGTCAATTTTTAAAACAAGGGCAAAAACCAAATTATGAGAATTTGAGAGACAGTGAGATTTCTAATATAAATTAGTCTAAATCTTTTCTCCGTAGATTAAGAAATTGTCCCCTAAATAAATTAAGCCCCCTGGTCAAGATTATACAGTTCATATGATACAGTAAAACGGCTTAGAATTTTGAGTCAGACAGACCTGGATACTAATTCAAACTCTACCCTTTACTATGTTTTTAAATACATGTTACTTAATCTTTCATGACCTGAGTTTCTGCATCTGTAAAAAGGACATAATAAGTATTTCAAATGATGATTAAATTTAATATTATCATGGTACATAAAAGAATGGTAAACATGTGAATTTGAATTCTTATGAAAGAAACAGCTACATACAATCTTGGTTTACCTTATCTATAACTCACCCAGATGATACCCTGCTTAACTTGCTAACGCCTTAAAAATTTAAATACATATTTTTTCATAGTTTTAAAATTCATCCTAATTATGTGACTCTCATAAATTCAAAACCACACCTTTTGCCACCTACATATCAAACTAGCATAATTAGCTAATCTGAAGTGACTTTAACAAAGCTTTTCCATTCTACTCATTAGCCTTTGCTTTTTTCCCTAAATGAGGTTAATTTTTTTTTTCCAATTGCAAAATTTTTAATAGGGTTAATGAATGAGTGTAATTCTCTCTGTAAATATAATAGACTGCTAACCTTTATATCAAGAGGAAATAAATTTTTTAAGTCAAGTGAAATGTCCCAACTTTGATCAACAAATGGACTTTTTCCTGAAGATTAGTTTAATACAATGATTAAAAAGAAAAAAAGGTTGTTCCTTCTTTCAAATAAAATAGCTGTACAGCCTGATAAGAAGAATGCTTTCCATTTTATAAGAGAAACTGTACTTCCTCTGAATCCAAAGAAAACTGTCACATTATTTATCTTTAACTTCTTTATTATGCATTAATGTTAACTCATGAGAAAGAACTAGCAATGATTTTCTTAATTCTCAAATTATCTCATAAAATTACCTTTACATGAAGACAAATGTGGAACGGTGAGAAATGGCAGTCTTTTATAGTTTCATTTACCCCAGAAAAAAAATACACATAATATACATATACATACACACATACATATATATATACACAAACTTTTAAAGAATATCTTTCTATGTTTTCCCAAAGATTAATTTATTCTATAGTATATGCTACCAACAAAAGAAGGGCCTTAAATATTTTGCTAATGACAAACACGTTTTGCTAATGACAAAACTCAATTCCAGAGATTTTTCCCCTGTTGAAAATATGATTGACACACAGTATTCCTAGTCGCTAAAAGTAAATGGAAACATCCATATAAGTCACACAAGACCAAAATTAATTTGAATCCAACAATGACTATTCCTTTGGAATACAGTACTCTGACATTTTGTCCTCCAGAATCACAGATCATTTGTTAAATGTCCTATCACTGCTAACCATGGGGATTCTCTAACGAACGCTCTTCCTGAATAATAGAACACAAAAATGTTGTAGAGATTAAAAGCAATGTGAAAGTCCCAGATGAATCAAAGGTACACAGTAATGATTGCCACTTCAATAAAAGTACATTCTAACACCCTCTTTCTCTCCTTTCCTAAAAGGTTCAAAAATAAAGTGTATATTGATTTTAGCCAGCTGGAAGAAACTTTTACCATTCCCAAAAGCAAAGAGCAAAACAGGATCTCAATCTCTGACTATAATAAGCAAGCACGCATGTAAATACCAAGGTAGTGTCTATAGAGGTAATGAGAGCCACAGGATAAGTGATAAGCTAATACTCTATTTTGTTAAGCAAAGAATTAAACAGGTGTCCCTTAAGAAATTCAGAACCAGAATCTCCTGTAAGTGCTCCTTTCAGAAAGGTCATAGCTTCCTGAAAAGGTGCACAGTTCCCATTTATCATTCCTGAAACTATACTTCCAAGACAAAATTGACTCTAAGGAGTATATATTATTATCCCCAATTTCCATATAAAGAAACTGCCTACATGTACAAGGACAACTGGTAACATGCAGCAGAATCCATACCTACATCCCAAAGTCCAAATTCTTAACCTAAATTACCATAACAGTCTCCATGCTACCAGCACACTCTTATTTTAAAATGTTCTTATTTTTCTACCTTAATCTCAAAAGAATTATGGTACACATGAATTATTTCTTGGTTTGTCTGTCATATGAGTAAAGAGAGGCTTTGGTAGGGTTATAAATTCAGTAGAGAATTACTAAAAGAATATAAACACCCACTCAATTAAAGTATAATTTCTTATCTTTTTTCTGATTTACATGTGATTTTTTTTTTACGCAACACTGAAAGCTTAAACATATCACTATGAAACGAATGAAAAAAAGGGTCTGGTGAAAATCCCTCTACTCATATTTTTAACTGCACGGTAATGGTTTTTAAATACATCTATACAAAAAAATGCTGCATGGAATTATAGAGTTCCCAGATCCCCTGAGGACCATCTGTTGGCTCCACATAGGTCCAGGTACAACTCTGTTTTTAATGGATACCGCAAAGTGCAAAGCAAATTATTATTATTAACTTATTTTTACATATTTGCAGCCTGGCTCAGAGGCTCAACTCCTTATGTCACATTTTCCCTCCTCTGAAGTATTTCTTAAAGATATGTGTATCTAGTTTGACAGGAGCTCTCACATCAGTCTCATCCTACCATCAAGCCCACACTTAATATCTGGAGATAGTGAAACAGTGGAGGGCCAAGGCCGTCGCCTGCAGCTGGCTCCAGGAGTTTGCCTCTTGGTAAGGCATGTGCCTCCCACACAGAGAAAAAAGGACTCTGAGAAACCTGACAGAGAAGGGCACCCCTCTGGGGAACTGGGAAACCAACCCTGAGCAAGCTAGTAGTGTCCAGAGTGAATTCTAAGTTCTGCTTACCAATCCTCACTTTTCCTACAAAACGATGGCCGTGGTTTGCTCCTGATCAAATGTGAGATAAATTTATTCAGAAATGTCTATTGTTCTTTCCAGAAACATCAGTAAGAATTAAGTGTTTCACGAAAACCCAATTTTTCCTCCTTCCCAGTTTAAATTAAGCCTGGGAAATAAGTGCTTGTTGCCAGTTTAAGGCAAAAATAAATTTCAATCTTTTAAGGTGTTTGCTCAAACTCAACCAGCTATATTTTTCTAAGATTTCTGGTCCTATATTAAGTTTTAATCAGAAATAACAGATTTTCACACACGCAAATTACAGGCAAAAACCACATACTGAGATTTATTTTAAATGTTAACTTAATGAAGTATTATTCATGTTAAAATTTGATAATCCCAAATGGTATACTTTCTATAACCAATAACCACTAAATAGAAGATCCCCGCTATCATACTTTTTAGCATAAAAAATTATATACGTGAGAAGCAGATGGTCAATGTCACCTTGACACCATTCCACCATCTGTTCTTGGTGTAGCTAGTTAAGTTCAGAGTGTTCCTTTAAGATTCAAGAAGGACAATAATACTGTTGAAGCCAAGAGTGGCCCCCAAGAGTGAGCTCTCTCAACATGTGAAATACATACCCAATCACCTTCAAGGGTAACAACTTATCTATGATATATAAATCTGTTTTAATTTCATTTTATTAAATAACATCTATATAAAAACGTTTATCCCACAGACAGCTTAACAAGAAGAAAAATGAGTTTTAAAAATTTGTACAGCAGGTCTTCAAATAACATCATTTCCTTATGCCACTGATGAGAAAAAAATATTGATTTCTGGCAGGCACCACTGTCTGTGTGTAGTTTGCATGCTATCCCCATGTCTGTGTGGATTTTTCTGCGAGTGACTCTGGTTTCCTCCCACATTCCAAAGCTATGCATGTGAGGTGGACTGGCATGCCTACATGGTCCCAGTCTGAGGGAGTGTGAATATG
The DNA here is from genome assembly GCA_030015415.1 of Cynopterus sphinx. Classification (NCBI taxonomy): domain Eukaryota; kingdom Metazoa; phylum Chordata; class Mammalia; order Chiroptera; family Pteropodidae; genus Cynopterus; species Cynopterus sphinx. The sequence goes on from CM057382.1 coordinate 124,951,662, forward strand.
GGTGTGATGCTCCCTGCCATAAGAAGGGTATCTGGTCCCGGGTAGGTTTCACTTTGCACCCTGAGCTGCCAGGCTTAGGTGATGCTGACCTGGAATAATTGGACTGGAAAATAATAATCTTGCTTGCTTTTATGAATCTTTCTTAAACGTATATATAGCTCAAATTTATCCCAATGTTTACTATTAGTGTTTGGGGTCTTTATTTAGAAGTTTGGTGATGTTTTTATGACGAGAAATATGTCGTAGGAACTTAACTCTTATTTATATCAATCCGCCTATGGTAAAACTGATTTCATTGTGCACTGTTTCTCTTAAAGTCAAAGTTTCCAAGAACCTATCAATGATATTAAATAAGGATTTATGGTATTTAAAAAAAGGATAGAGAATAGATAATAGGGTGCATATACCACAGGAGTAAACATAAGAAAAACAACAAAGTTTAAACACTCGTGATTAGTCTGTTTTCCATTTGCTATTAGCATGAAGTATGCTGATGAAGGAAAATCTTCACAGCATTCCGGCTTCAAATTCAATTACAGTACAACAATGGGTATATTTTGTACTGTCATATATAATTTATTTTTTAATACTTATTGTACTAAAAATGCAAAAATGAAATCTATACTACTTATTAGATCTTATATATTTAATACCAATTAGAGGCTATCCTTTATTTTAAAATGATATATCTCCATCTGAATGCAATAAACATTATTCATGACAACATGGACAAGGAAATATATTATCTCTTTTTACAAAATTATGTAAATGTACTATAGTACATATAATTAGCAGTTGTAAATTAACTAGATGACATGTTGGATATGTAAATATCCTAGATAACAGCAACAGCACACCTTTCTGAAGTGCCTACGTATGTCAGTCACAGTTCTAGTTGTTTTACACCTATTAGCTCTTCAGTCCCCAAACACCCTACCCAGGGTCAGCTTTGTAATCTGCAGGGTCCAACACAAAACAAAAAAGCAGCGTCCCTTGTCAAAATTGCAGGAATAAAGCATTTCCTTTATTTCCCTTTCAGCCTATCACGAGATATTTGCAAGGTGAAAGCAGATCTTCACAGGTGCCTGGGCCCTCTCCTGTTCCCAACACCAAGCATAGGTGCCACTTACTGATCCAACTCCCTGGCCTCAAGCCCAGAACGCACCAGAAGCAAAGGAAGTCAGCAGAGGCAGGAGAAGGGGAAACCAAGAACCCCTCCAGAGAAGTGAGAGGCAGGAAAAGAGGTAGCCACATGTGAGCCAAGACTCCAGCCCCCAGTGAATGCCTCATTGTCCCATATGATTTCATTACAAAATATGAATCCAAAGTAAAACTTGTTATAAATGCTGAGATGTGACCACAGAACACTAAACACTAAGCAATTCTAAGTGCCAGACCATGTGCAATGTCATTGGTTGCTTGCTCATGAAGCTGCCCTAACTGGGGGTGGGGGGATGCTATTAATATCTCCATTTCACAAATGAGTAAACTGAAGCACAGAGAAGATAATTAACTTCCCCAAAGTCACCCAGTATATAAGTGGCAGAGTCAGGATTCAAACTCATATGACATTCTGACTGCAGGGTCTATGTCCTTTATATGATACTAAAAGGAAATTTTAAAAAATACACTGTAGACTCTAATAATCTAGTCTACTATTTCTAAATGACTATATCTAAAAGGTACATATACAATTATGTTATAAAATCATGTACAAAAATATTGGAAAAACATTTAGACTTTATTCATTTATGTAAATGAGACCAAGACATAGAAAGGTAAGTATTTGCTGACTTTCATTTCCAGAAAAGAAGGGGGAGGAGGACTATATTATATGCATTTTCAGTACGTACATGCCTTATATACTGATACCTGCATTTCAAAGACCTGATAAGTCATACTGAATGCCATAGATTTATATAACTGGATCCTAAAATTACCATTCTAAGCGTGACTTTAAGATTTTTAACTGTCAGTACTTGAACCCCAAACAGTCACATGACATCTCTCTCGCACTTTCACATCTCTTTTCTACAACCTGTCTTCCTTCCTGCCCATTATCTCCTATGACAACACCTGGTAACATCATTTTATCTAATTATAAAAAGTTTTCTCTTAAATTTCTCAATCACTTATTCCAATAAAAAGTTCCAATGTTCCAATCTTTTCATTCATTTCAATGACTATTGATTGAACAAGTCTGATTCACATCTTAGATTTGAAATGGCATGTGAGATTATCCGATTAAGCTAACACTTTAACTGATAGATTATGATTTAAATAAGAGCTCTAACACTTAATCCTCCACCTTATGTTCACACTATTCTGGGCTTTCCAATGAATGACTCCATCTTGCATCACATCAGCATGTATATGTGAAAGGAAGAGAGGAAAAAGATAGAGCCTGTCTCTTATGAACCAACTAAGAAAAAGAGAAGTCGATTCCAGTGTTCTTGATGGGGATGTGGCAAAGAACACAGCCTAGAAAACTATAAAGTACAAGCAGTCACTTCATGGGAGGTGCCCCTCTCACCCTCTAATTTGTAATCATTTAACTTAATTTTTAAGGTAACAGGAATTTTAGAGTTGTATCACATCCATGTCATTTAAAATAATAATAATAATAATAAAAAAATCATTCTATCTTTCAAGATATGTATCCAAACTGACCTACTCAGTATGACTCAGTCTCTTCCAACTCCCGGTAGATTTTGTTCTTCCAGTTTCAATCTAGCAAATTGTACTAAAGGTATCGGTTTACGTATCTGTCTGAAACACCAAAACTGTGAGGTCAAGGACTGAGTCTCCATTATCTCTGCATTCAGCAAGGGAACTTAGCACATATTAAGCACTTCATGAATAATGAAAGAAATAAACATCGGATATAATTCATAAATTCATCATTTCAATTTATATATTGGACCCACACCTATGATCAGAGAATAAACTATAAACATTCTCTAAGTGGGAAAAAATAGTTTTATTTCCATTTTTAAAAAACTGTCTTCCATTTTAACTTTTTTTAAAAAATCATTGATTTGATGATTGCTCTATAACTTTCTTCAAACTCCAAAATGTTAATTATTACAATAGCTAATGTTGATAGTTCTTGACAATATTTCTATGAATAAAGACTAAATAAATAATTCATGTATTTTTAAAGCAGTCCTTCATACCATGAGAAAACTGAAAGTGTTCAATGACATCATTCATACAGAAGTAATCACAGAGAACGTTGTCTATGTGGACTTTACAGATCAGCTTCACTTAGTTAAATTTAATAACATAAATCAGATAAGTATTAATTAACTATTCCCTCAATTACTGACTCTTGCCCTGTGTAAGTTTTGCTCCCACAGACTATGATTGTCTATAATTATTTTCACTCAGATGCTCAACCAACATTTAACGACCTTAGCTTATTTTTCTCTCTAAACCATCCTTTTAAAGACAAACCCTCCAACCCTTCATCCAGTTAATCTTTGTCTCTCCTCTCATGCAAAATGGAAAGCCTTATATGTAATCAATAAGAAATGAACAATGTGAGAATGCATAAATTCTTCCATTCTCCAATACTGTAATATCAAAGCACGAGAGAAAAAATTTAAAGCAGGAGTCCCAGGATCAAGATGTAACATTGTACAAGAAAATGTTTCCTTCACTTTTTTCCTTTGAGGAGCTAGAAACCTTAAAATTCTACAAATTTGAAATCACTACAATGGAAAACTTATTCATTGGTATTTCCAGATGTTTCTCCTCATCCCCATTTATCTTGCCCCCAACCCACTGTAAATCCATCCTTAGTTGTGCTATCATATAATATCTTCTAAGATTTCTCTTAGCATCCTAAGACTTGCTCTTTTAATCACTGATCAAAACATCCATTTCTTCAGTGTAATTTATGTCACTTTTGGAAAACAAGAAAATAACTCACATCACACTGTAATATTTAATAACCAACAGACCCAAATACTTGTGTTTATTAACCTGTAAATAATTGAGGCAGAATATCTTGCTCTGTTTTTTAAAAAAGGGGGAGGAGGAATGTCAGCAATTTAATTTGATGGAAAATCAGCATTTACATCTAATTTCCAACTTGACACCTCTACTGTCCCTTCCACTTCTCCTCCCCTACTCAATAAACAGTTTTTATTCTTATTTCACCAGAAAACAGAGGTTTTTGTCATCACTGTTATTTTTAAAAAGGCAAGAAACATAATGTTTCCATGTTGTATCAGCTGCTCTTAGGTGAAAATTATATTTTTTTCATTTTTTAGTTATTACATTTTTCAGTGTGACAAAAATAGCTCACCTCACACTGAATGAAATACAAAGCCCTGCACTGTGAAGGCAACAATGGGGATAGAAAACAAATTAAGACAGTGACATTCTTCTCCAATATTTTATCATATTTTATTGTATTTGTCACATTTTAATGTTTAATTTTTTTAAATTAATAAAAGCCGATTTTAACATCTTATTACCAGCTAAAAGTAACATTTCTGAAAATATACAAGTAGTCTCTTATTTAAATGTTAACCCTCTTAAGGTAAAAGCGAAATGTTAGACAATTGAAGATTTACTTATTCCTTCTCTTCTTTTTACATCTTACACTTCTGTGTGGTACTACATGTATTTAAACACATTAGAGGTATATTAGGCTGGCCATTTTGTTTTGTTACTGCAATCACTGATGGTACCGTAGTAAAGTTTCTTTTTTATAAGGAAATAAAATAATCCTTATATCTACTTTATTATTTACCCTTCTCTTCCCTCTCACCCTTTTAAAGTAGGATAAATTCTTTTTAGCCACTTTCCTCTCTTTGGTCTAAGCTATGGTCACTGAGGAGTTAAAATAATTGGTGAATTACGAATATGTCTAACAGCTTATACTGTTTTCTTCTCTTGAACCTGGTAGTGCTTTTCCATTCACCACTTCTGCAATATCAAGATTTTTACTGAAAACACTCACTACAAATTCTAACAAGGTACACGTATGGATTGTTAATAAAGATTTGTTACTAGACCTATCTGGGTACTGTTTTACTCTGCTATCAAACCAGAGTCAGGATTGATAGAGTTAACTTTTTAAAAATCATTTAATGTCAGAAGAGTTTCACACCAACCAGGAAAAAGGATGTTTTCAGGTTACAATAGTAAAGTCGGCAATGCACAATCTCAGCTATTGTTCATTCTGGCAAATCACCACTGGCCGGATGATTTACGACAGGTTGCCTGCCGCTAACTATATGTAGCACATAACTGCTAAAAATTTCAAATGTCCATCTGCTAGAAGTATAACTACATGCGCTATAAAAGTAGAGCAATCGTGATTACTGGTCAGCTCTGAAGGCAAATATTTGGGTAGCAAGGCTGATGTTCACTCGTGTTCATATTCGCTAGTATCAAATAAACCATATCTACAACAGGAATTTCTGTTTAAATGACCATTAAGAAGTTAAACTGAGATAGGATGACTGCAGAATTTTAATGACTGAAGAAGTCAATAAACCTGTTATGAAACAGCTGCTTGTTGGCAGTGTTTGCCAGTGAGATTGTCTGGTCCCATGAGTGGCATGGTAATCTTAGGGTTGTGTCCTCGTGTAGGAGATTAAGTCATGGAGAGTAAGAGAGTCAGGGGGGAACAAAGGAAAATTGGCATTTATTGCGCGCCTCATATGAAATAGAGCACTGAACTAGATACTTTCAAGTATATTAATTGTTCAGTATTCTTGTTAATGCTGCAAAGTAAATTTTATCACTGCTATGTTTTTCATACACAAGGAGAAAAAAGCTGTGAAAGGTTAATTCTGCCAGGGTTACTCAAGTGGGGAAGGTGGAGGTTTGAATCTAAATACCTCTGATTACAGAATTCATCTTGGCCCTCCAGTATGACTTTCACTGGTCACTTAATTTTTCTGAGACTCAGTTTCCACATCTTTAAAATGAGCTCTGAAGATGCTTCCACGTAATTATTTACTCCAGATTCTTTTAGTTTTGCTGTCTTCTTTCTTATTAGCGCTTGGTGGGAGGCAGCTTAATAGAAATAAAAAGAAACTGACTGGCTAGTTACTTCTACCCACATCAGATTTAGAGGCCTCCATCCAAACACAGAAGACACTTTGTGAGCACTCCAGGATCGGTGACTCAACCCTAAGGGTGGATCACTGGTCATTTTATTTGACATTTAGAATTCCTTATGAGTTTACTTTGAAGCCCACAAATAGTTATTGTTTGTGAGCTGTGTCTAGCTCACCTATATATAGTCTGCAAATCAGGGACTACTGGTTGAGTCTATAAACTGTATCACACAGGGTTGCTCTAATAATTAAATGAATCAATATGTGTAAAATATCTAGAGTAGTACCTGGCATGCAGCATGCCCTATAAAGAACTATTTATTTTTATTATGTTGGATAACGTACCTCTTCATCCATGAAACATACAGAACATTCCATAATTCCTGATCAACAATAATAATGGCCATATAAAAGATTCAAGCTTAACCCCTAAATACCTTTTATTTATGTGTTAATTTTTAGTCTAAGAACTTTAACTACTTATTGTGTATTAATTGTATTTACAGTGACTCCAGGAACATTTTCAACTTTTTTTCTATCTTTTATCTAGAGAATTCAGAATCTATTATTATTGTTTCCCAAAAGTGACCAAAAATAACTCTTAAAAATGTGTTCACAAATGAAACAGTCTTCAAAACAAATTTATTAATATTACATCCTACTTGTCCAGAGGCAGGAAAGCAAACAAAATCGCCTGCAGACAACTGGTATTCAATAAATATTTGCTGTAAGAACACATGAATATATAAATGAACAAATATTTTTTTAAAAAAGAAAGTATGACTCCAGTAGTAGTGAAGCACTCAAAACAACAGAAATTCAACTAAAAAACCAAAATCCAAAATGCAATCAAGAATACAAAAAAAACCCACTAATCTTAAATATAAATACTAAATTCTCATAAATTTATTGATTAAAAAAAAAAAAAAAACACTGTAAAATATAGCAGCCAAGGAAACCTTCACGAAACTTCACTAAAAAAAGTGGATGTTGTAGAGGATACATAAGGAACTACCCAAAATGGATTATCACTGAAGTGAAAGAACTAGTCTACATCTCCATGGTTAATTGGCTGGATTTTCTGATGAAGCAATGAACCACCAACAAACAGAAGAAAAGGGGCGCTAGACAAGAGGCTGCTGCACTGCCACAAGTGAGTCTTCCTCTCAGACAGGAGGCAATCTCTGTGTCCCCTCAAATCCGTCACTGTTTCAGACACTGACTTCCTACGTGGAAACACAGTAGATACCACCTAAATGCCTCTGCTTTGATGGGAAAGGTGTGATTTGACCCATAATCATGAGTGTCTCTCTCCATGGGGAATTATTCATTCCTTTGAATTTTCTCTCTTTATTTACCTGCTGTTGAGCTAAACCATTTGTCTGCCACCACTGATTTCCACGTCTCTTCCTCCTTCCACTCCCCAAAGAGTCACAGTGAGTTTTCCTCTAATAAAATTCAGAAAGGTGAAAGCCTGGCAATGAAGTCTTCAGTTTCCTTGCTTGAAAGAAATTAAATATCTGGGAAATTAGGCCTTGTTGAGAAGAAAACAAGCGTACTGTGGATTCTGGAAACCCAACAAACCACTCTACATCAGGACTGTCAGCCAGGTCTTCACAGTGCTGAAGGAAGTATCCATCCATGCCCATAATCAGAGATCAGGTTTCTTTTTTGAGTCTTCAGCTGACTCCATTTAGAGAGCAGATTATACCTTTAATCTCTGCTCTGGGTTTCCCCATCTACCAAAAATGGGAACCAGAGGTTTTCTTCAGTTTATATTTAAATGCTTTTATTACTCTGTACACTTCCTTCTCTTTACTCTGAGGAAAACAACACTACAAGTTCTGTTATGCACTTTACTGCTGAGTATTTTCTCTTTTAGTTCATGGTTTCATTGTCCCTCTCCCACTTGACAGGTCGGCAATCATTCATTCAACAAATGGCCATGATGAACTTGCATGCCATACTTGCCGAGATCACCAAGAAGATCAGTGAATCCCAGCAATTTTGCCCCAAAGTGTGGTCCTTGACCTCAGATCTGCCAGCTTTGTTATACCAGGCAAGAATTTTCTTTCACGAGAACTAAAAATTAAATATCTAACAAATGGGATCATCTGAGTTTATCTGGCATGATATAAAAGTAACTTGGTTAGGATTATAAAGCAACCCCAGACTTATCCATAGTGCCACACTAAAATCATTACATTCATAACTTAAAAATTCCAAAAGATGTTTTGGATTCCTTGGATCAAAAACCACCACATGAACCGAGAAGACGCTGACTTTTTATGAGGGCAGTAGATCCAGACTGGCAAACTGAAATGAGTATGTGACCCTCCTGTCATACACAACCCTCTCTAAGGCTTGTGCATTCTGCATCTACTGCCACTCATTAGACTCCTGTCTTCATGAGGGTCTATGTGAGCCACACAACTTGTTTCCAAACTTATGCTAATAAAACACTAAGGCAGAGAACTTAAGATACTTCCAGACCACTTTTAATACTTCGTACTCTTTCCTTTCATGGTAGAAACTGCTGCTCTCGGCCCCAGCCTATTTTAGCCAGATGACCAGTTTAGAAAGCATTATTGTAAAATGCAGTTTTACTGAGACCAGTTTCTCTTAATGACTCATCTTCAGCTGCACAGGCTTCTGAAGACAGGCTGCATACCAACAAGAAAGGTGCAAAGCTGCTATTTTAATAAAGATCTTGGCATCATGGGGATTCATACTATCTCTTATTTAAATTTTCCCGTGGATAATTCTGAGGTGACAAAAAAAATGTGATGGGGGGTTATATGTGTATTAGAAATCTAATAGTATTATAGTATTAGAAATGTAATAACTTAAAACTTTCTACAATACTGCCTTCTTTTCTCATCTTATAGAGCACTTCTAATCCAAAAACAAGAATTCAATGTCCAACACAAAATTTAAATGACCTAATAAACCCATTCCTCAAAATAGCATATCTGATTTCCCTTGCTTTCCTAGTACTACTGTGGTATATATGGGACTAACTAAAATCTTTTTAGAATAATAAGGGTGTCATCTAAATAATCTTTTATATTAGAACTTTCAAATAGTCTTTCATCACTAGAGGCAAGTTCTATTTCAACTACAAGATATGACCCTAATGAACCAAATTATTAACTAAAGACTGAATGTCAGCAGCATACTGCAGCTTTCTAGCTCTCTCTAAAATATAAATCCAAATTTCATTCCTTTTCCCATATAACAACAACCTCTGCTCATCTAAAGTAATTCATTCTATAAACTGCCCTCTGACAATCTTACTATCATTTTTCAGCTATTATCATCAGGTAAATTATTCTCATAAAAATATTAATTTCTGTTTCTAATTAACATTGTCACCTACTTTCTGATTATTCCTATCTAGAATAAGCTAAAAGAGAAAATCCATTAAAGTAAATCATTTAATAACTTTCACTGTCCCAGGGACACATGAGATCTTAAAAAAAAAAAAGTTAAAGGTATCACTTTCACAGAGAAAGCACAGAGAAAGCCAACAGCAAAGAAACAAATGACTTTTAGCTCACAAGCAAGATAATAACATTATCACTAACTTTTACTGAATATTTACTATAGAGCAGTCCCTAGCTAGCCACTTTATATGTACTGTTTTATTTAATTTTCATGAAACTACATGAGGTAGGTACCATTAATATTTCCAGATTAGCAATAGGAAGCTTAAGTCTGGCTACCTTAGTTACTTAACAAAGATAAAAACAGGTAAAAAGCATCAAAGTCAAGGCTCTCTTACAGCATATTGGGGTAACTCCTTCAAGAATGATAAAAGTCTGATATCCAGTTTTCAGTCATAGTGAAAGAGTATTATGGAAAATTCCCTAAAAGGGGTAACAATATACATATCTAACTATCCTTGACTACTCCAGAACCAAAGTCCTAAATTTGAAGCAATAGTATGACTTTCTTTACTCTTTAATATTTATAAACAAGATATTGTGTTTATCTTAAAGTAACATTATCACTCCATAACTTATATTTGTTTGACTTCTCAGAGGCATTTCCCAACAAGCAACGGCATGTCTTCCAAAGTATCTGCAAACATCACACACTGGTTTTAGCACATCATTCTGAAAAAAACCACACATTCTCTTTCATATATTACTGGTATAATACAATTCTTTTTACTTAAAAAAAAAAAAATTATTTTCCATAAAGGTATCAATGATCCCATTGCAAAGTACTGGCCAGAGATTTACATAGTAGTTTAGAAATACCTAATTAACTAGTTGCTCCGCAAATTCCCAAATTAATAATAGAATCATCATGAGTTTTCTCACACATTCTTCTAGAGATCACATTAAAAAATACTTAAACAATAGTGTGCATTGTTAACCCCACAAATAAATTTATCAAAAGGAGAATCAGAACTAATATTTATTCTCCCCAGAAATATGTAAACTAATCTACTTACATCTTTCAATAGGATTAAAGTATGAAATATCCGGGGACGTTATTAACCTTGCTATATAATAACCAAAAAAACAGATTTTCAAATACTTTTCTAAAAATTATTCATTGAGTTAAGTATTGAACATAAACTAAGGTAGACTATTAAGACTGATTTTTTTAACGTAACAGCTTTTATATTACGTTTTTTTTCTTTAGTAGAAAAGGAGGAATTCACCAGTTCCATTCCCATTTTACTAATAATCGCTCTACAAATAGGCAATTAAAAGCAACATTATATTTTATAGAAGCCTTCAAATGAAGTCAATAATAGGAGTATACACATATACTGCCAGCCTTCACTCTCATCCAGATCATAAAAATATTTTTAGATTGTTATAATCTTAACTCATAACCCTAAAACATATTCCAATTAAAATTACCCAAAATTAAGAATATACATGAAATTACAGAAGTTGTTAAAGTCGCTAATTTTTATTTAGTTTTTGCTTGAATTTTTTTTTTAAGATTATATTTTTTAGAACACTTTTAGGTTCACAGAAAAACTGAGAAGGGACAGAGGTTTCCCATACACCCTGCCCGTAACACGTGCATGGCCTCCCCCACTGTCGACACCACTCACCAGAGTGTTATACTAGCTATGTGATTTTTATGCTGAGAAGAGAGTATTTAGCTACCATAAATGCTTTTTTTTAACTAATAACAAAAGTAGCATTTTATATTTTAAGGGCTAAAAGGAACTTTAGAGATTGCTAATCTGAGCTCATCTTATGGGAAGAAAAGTGAAGCAAGAGTACGTAAAAAATTGCTCAAACTCACAAAGTCAGATGGCCCTTATACATTTGAAACTATGATGCAGGTCTCCTGACTCTCACAGATTTAATTTTCCAGGAGTATAGCATGCTCCATAACTTTCAACTACACAAAATGCCTTCTAAAAATAATTAGAAAAATGCAAATCAGGGTGATGTTAGCTCTAACCATCCACCTGACCCCTTTACTCCCTAGTTAGTCACCCAGCTACTTACTGAGAAGAAAATGTCCATTAAGCTCTATGCCCATGATTAACCCAGTGGCCGTCATATGCTCTCTTAAGTAGTGGAGGCTGAAGGAGAGCCTGAAGGGAGAAAGAGATGCTGCAGTGCAAGCAACTGGGGAGAAACGAGGCTGAGAATGCACCACTGAAATCCACAGCCCATACAATGTTAATGCACTTATGACACACAATGCACACACCCAGGTATGTTACATGTACATACTTCAGAAAATACATTTAAGCTGGAAAGCTATATCACATATTCTTAGGGATATTTTCATTTCCTTCAGCTCTCAATCTTATGCAAAATCCTGAAACAAATATGTATTACTAATAGCTACTGCACAATACATAGGCATATAGGCATATTCAATCTTCCATCTATCTCAGAAAATCTTAGATTTATAAATGACTTAACTAGTACCCCTTAACCCTGGTTGAACATTTAAATTATCTGAAGAGTTTATACAAAACACTAATGCCTTGACACCATTCCACATCAATTATATCAGAATTTCTAAGAATGGAGGCCTAGGCACCAGTGCCATTCTGGTACCTGTTATTTCAAAATACATGTTGCATGTCATTGAATGATTCAGTCAATCCCTCCTTCATAGAGGGCAATATCAAGCATCAAAATACATGTTTTAAAAAAAATGTATTTCTTACCTTTAAGGAGGGTAGCTTTCTAAAATTCTGGGTTAGTTTTCACTGTCAGCTTTACATTTCTACTATGATGTCATCTGGGGTTTTTTTAGTTTTAGTTTTATTTTGTTTTTGCCACAATTAATGGCAAAATGCCAACCCTCCCCTCAAATATATATACATTGGTCAGAATCCCTGTTCACCACTCGAAACGCCTCTACAGAATGACACTGATCCACTAATTAAATTGTCAGTTCCTTTGTTCAAACATGGAAAAATCCATTTAACCACATTATTATCTAACCCACATTAGCTTTATTGTCTATCGTGTCCATTAAGGTACCATTCAAGGGTTTTAGGAAAGTGGAACAGAAATCCAGATACACTATGCAAGCTATCTTTTTCTGATCACTCTTCTCATTTTACCAAATTATTAAGTGAGGTCAGTTGGGTTGAAATAGAAGACAGCGAAGAGAGTGCTTTGGATAGTATGACACAACAATTATGAGGAAAAGTCTCTATCCAAAGCTGTCTTTCCACAAGATTATCTTAATGCACTGAATCTCATACTAATTCACAATTTTGCCCTTACATATAGACTTTGAAACAAGCAGAACATTTTAATATACCTTCACATAAAAGTGTTTCATTTACATTAAATAAATCCAATAAAGCATATGTCTCTTTTCATACCTTTCTGTCCATATAGTAAGTTCCTGCAGGGGAAGTACTGGTTGCTTCTCTCTCTTTTTATCAAAGACCCAGTGCTTGATTAGTAAATGAGAATGTACTGTAGTTCACAATTACATTTGAATTTTTGGATTTTTTAAATTTCAGCAGAACTGAGATTTTTTAATCGTTAAAATAAAAACTGAAATAATTTCTGATGGATATGAAGAAATTCCTCTTTTCTGGAATCCAGATAGCAGTTACAGTTTAACACATAGAAAAACACATAATGTACAAATGCACATAAAATTCAGTTCACTGTGTTGACCTTTGCCCCTCAGCCTCAGAGTTATTTAAGATCCTAAATGCCTAGTTGCCAACGACTCACAATGTCTCAAAATGGTTTTGTAATTCAAATAATCATTAAACAAATAATTCATTTAATCACCCAAAATAGGGAAGCAAACTCAAATACCTACAGGAGTCAGGGGAGACAAAGCAATTGAATGTGTATATGGAAGGAAGAGAGGATAAAAGAGGAAAGGTGGGATGCTGGCAACACACACTCTTATCACAGGAGGCAGCTATGAAAAGTCAGATTTTATATGAAAACTTTTGGATCCTGAATGTTGGAAACTAACGCAAATTATTTAAAACTCTTTATAGGCCAAATAATTCTCTGTGAGCTGGGAGGCAGCCTTCACCTCTGATCTAGATAACTAAAAGACAATTTTTTTTGTCTTTAAGAGAGGAACAAAAAATGTATATTATCGGTTTCCATAAGCATTCGCTGAACTTCATTTTCTTGTAGTCTACAATTTGTCAGTTCATATGCAGTAACTCACTAGCGTCTGCTTTCTTTATAAGATATTCAAAATACTTCATCCTGAGTTTTTCTAACTTAATTGGCCTAAACCCCTAAGAATGTTCTAACAAATACAGAACATAGACAAAAAGAAAACTGAATTCTTTTTTTTTTTTTTTTGATGGTGATTCAGGGAATGGATAACTGAACATGAATCACTTGGAAACATGAATAAAACATGAATAAATATAAACAGTTTCTGCTCACTCATGCTTTCCCTCCATCACTGTCAACATTTTGGGGAAGAAGGTAAATGAAAGATAGGAATGGCTAACTTCCAAAGTAAAATGATAAACCAAATAAAAACCACACAAGAGTAGCAGCCAATAAACAAACACTGCCTCAAACCAAACATAACCCATGTAACATGATTCCAAAAGAATAAAGCTGAACTGACAAACTGCATTGGTCATTTCCTCATAAGATAAAGACAGACCTAATTATGTAATCCAGGTACATAAATCAAGCAAAGTGACACAGATAGCTATCTCTAAAGTAATTCAATTTGCATGCTCTAGTCAGAAAAAATATACATATTTTTACAAATGTATTTGTGACAACATACTAGACGGTAAAAGAATTTACATGTTACCTCTTCCCATACATGAATTATTTTCATATATACAAAAAGATAGTAGAATAATTTTATTTTTCAATGGGTTTTCTCTTTCTTACCAAGTGCCAATTATAATTCTACAGTTTTTAAGGCTTACCTGCCCTCATTTACTCTACTTTTCACCAAAACGATATTTTCTTTCATCAATTCCCATACTCTTATTCCTTTAAACTCTCAAAATATGTAAAGCCAAAAATAAATCAAAAGAAAAATAATAATTACATAGTCATTTACCCTTTATGATTTATATGTAGTACCAAATATATAAAAAAGTAAATACAATTATAAAGTAAATTTACTTTTTCAATGAAGTTATTAAATTCAGATGTGACCCTGGCTATGTGAAGCTACTAATATATTTTAAAAATTAGTTGCACTATATAAATTGAGTGACTAACGTCTCTCCTTTAAAATCATGGTGATAACTTGGTGTACAACAATCACACCTTAAGGACAGAATTGAAAGCTGTAACTAAGAATTACCTAATAAAATCTCAAAGAAAAGTCAAGGTTGGGACTAACACAAAACAATGGCTTTGCATTGAAGACTCAGAGACAGTATAATGAGAAATAGAAATACAGTCCACACTGAAGTCTCCCAATTGAACCTGAGTTCAACCAGTGAAAGAATTTTAAATTAGGGGTTATTTGTCTCAAACATAAACACATTCACAGAAGAAAGGTAATAGAACAGCTATTCTGAAAAGAGAGGGTAGATAATAAGTGCTAAATAATTGCTGATTACTGCTGTTGTCCCCTTTCATCTATAGAATCTGACCAACTAACTCTTGTCTTCAAATAAACCAAATACTGTAAGGACACAAGACACCCACCCACTACATTATCACCCAGGCTGTCCTTTTCCAACCACTGCTAGAGCTACAGTGTGAAACTGGATAACAAACATCTTCTTACCTTTCTGCTTCTGCCCTGGGGCTTCATCCCCTACTCAAGAATTAAATAATATGTACATGTAGATTTCCACACCCTGGTACTGACAGGGAGGAGTCTATAAAATGGAATTCAGTTCCCTGAATCTTAGAAAAAGACATATCAGTACATAACTCATATACTGCACAGAAAATTCATTAGATATAGGATAAGTTGCATAAAACTCTTTCTACTAAATCAAAAGGTTTTCCTAACTCAATGTAATACACAACATGTATGAATTATCCATATATGTGAATAAAGTTTTTTTTTTTTAACCTATTATTCAGGGCCTAGGAATTTGTAGAACTTGTGTTGCATACTTGGGATTCTAATCAGGTGCTTATAACCTAGTGGGAAAGACAATCAAATAAACAATTACATATAGAAACTGTGCTATGGCGTCTGCTTTTGGTCATCAGCACAGGTTTAATAATGGAAGTAAATGAAGCCTACAGTCTACTGAGACTAGAAGAGGAAGGTGTCAAGGGATTTGAGGAATGGTTTCTAAAGGAGGTGACAGCTAATCTGGTATAGGAGTGGAGGGAAGTGTGTTCTAGGCAGATGCAAGCCCACAGGACAACACAGAAGCCACAGTGGGCCTGGTGGAGAAGCAAATAGGGACCCAATAATAAAGGAAGCTTGAACTTTTTCCTTTAAATAAAAGGAAACAACCAAAAGATTTTAGACGAAGGAATAATGTCCAAGGGTAAGTGGTACCCTACTTCAGCCACTGAACTGCCTCAGAATTGCCTTTACATTAAATACTAGCCTAACATTTAAATACATAATGACATCTAAAATCAGATTCCAGTTAATCTTTTAAAATTTTACCTCCTCTCCTATTAAGTAGTTAATTGGGTCAATAAATATGTTCTGAAGGTAGAAGTATGTTTTGAAAAACAAGAAAAAAATAACTTGAAAACTGGAGTGGAATGGGCAGTCACTATGAACAAAGATATAGAAACAGGGGTACCAGAAAGCAAATGGCATGTTCTGGGGAGACAAATAATTGAGCTTCCTTATAAGCATAGTAGAATTTCATTCTAAAACAAACAAACAAACAAAAACCCAAAGAACTACAAGGTAGAAAGGGAAATTCAATGCCTTTACAATTTAGAAGCTAATGGAGGCACAACTAAAGTATTGTAAACTGAAGAGTGACAAGTTGTATGAGAAAACTTACCATGACTGCAGACAGTATGTAGAGGAAACCAGAAGTTTAGAAGAAAATTTTTAAAGTTTTTAACTTTTTCAATTCAAATAAATAATTTCCTCTCTTTTACAGATACGATAAATAGTCTATATTAAAGTCAATATGGAAAAGGACAAAAATCTGTAAGTTCTCATTAATTAGTCTATTTTCAACTAAAGCTGATGGGAAAGGGACATTACTCCTTTTCTGCAAAAATATCTTCACACAGTTAATCATCAGGGGAAGAAGGCAAAACTGTGTTACATTTTAGTGGTTAACATTCTGTGGGGGTACGTACTGATTAGTGAACCTTCAGCAAGTGCAGGGAATAATTCCGATCTGTCAGTTCTTACTCCGAACTCCATAGTGCAATGGGTCCACAGGCTAAAATCAACTCAGATACAACCATATTCATCTAGAATCATACCCTAGACATGTTAGTACCACTATAAAGAGCTGCAACCAGAGAGAAAACAACACATAGGGTAACACTGCAATCATTTAACTATCTATGAACTAAAGATAATACAATTTCAACTGTATCTCACCTCCATACCTAGACTAACCTAAGAAGAGTCAAATACCATATTATCTTAATAGTATATCAACTACATTAATGTGCTGAGACACATTAGGGTTGAAATATTAGTCACACATGTAAGTAACACATGCCCAAGACTTTTGTGTAGTCAAGATATCATCCTTAAGCAGCTACGGGAAGAAAGCCAAAGACGTTTTCATGATTGATTTCTATGTCACGTTCATGAACATGATCTTGGCATCTGATTCTTTTAACTGAATGGCTCATGGGACTTCCTGCTAAATATCTGTCCAAAGTTCATAAACATTATTTGTTCAGCCCAGAAAAAAAACTGCTATAAAAATTATAGAAGAGCAGTCACCAAATGTATTTATTATGTCTGCTATTAACAAATTAGCCAGCATTTTTTCATTCTATTGTTACTTTTTAGTAATCCTATAGCCTGCCTTCTAAAACTTTGCCAAGAAGGCTCGATTGAGCCCAGCTGCTGTGAGATTTCATGGCCACCATTCTCATTAACTCAGAATCCCTGCTTCCTCAACTCTCTCTCTCTCTCTTCAGCCCTTTCTCTGAATTTTTAAGCATCTCTCCTCTTTGCTAAGGCGAATCTTACATCCATTTTCTTGAAAATGCCTCTTTGCTAGCACTAGTCCTTGTTTTATCAATTATGGAGAATAGTTCTCTTACATTTTCAGATTATCTTTGTAGATTGGCTCTTTTAAAAAAAAAATCTTTCCTCTGATCCTGTTCCATCTCAACATACCTTTGAGATTGCTTTCTCTGTCCTAAGAATATCTTAAAAATGAAGACTGCCCCAGTTTGCTCTAATTCCTCACTTCCTACCCACCACCTCACTCCTGGTTATGCCATCTCTACCTTGCTTAAATTGTTCTCCCAACTCCTCACATCCTTATTTTTCCACACACCTTCTACTCTAATCTGCTGGCAAGTCTGAAACTAGGTCATCCAAAACCCATTCAGTTCTGTCACCTCATGCATGCAGTTTCTGTGGTCTTATATTTAGTTGCTATTTCTACCCTTTGTCTCAGGTATATCTCCTGGTGCCAGTATATTGCTGTGGGTACTTATTACTTCCACCTAAAATATGGTGATACCCTCCCTGCTGGCCTCTCCACCTTAATCCATGCATTGCCTACAACAGGCTATAATAAATCTCTCCAGACATAAATTCGACCATTCCTTACATCTTATTTTGCTCATAACTCACCTTATACCCTGATGGTAGAATAATCTTCCAGAAGCTCAGCAGCAATCATGTCCCTGTCCTGACCTAAATCTTCACTAACTCTATAGTCACAAGTGACTTCATCTTCTTAGGTTGCTACCCAAGGCTTTACACAGTAGGGCCCATCCTTTCCAATCTACTAACATATATTATGGAATTAACAAATAAACAATATTAAATTACTATTCCATCCATGAGGGCAGGGATAAAATACCGTTTACTCTGGCCTTCTCTTATCATACACAGAAGCGTAATTATACCAAAAAAAAGCGTTCAGTAATAATCATCCGACGGACCACCCATATAATAAATAACAGGATCAAAACAAAACAAAAAAAAAGTAATGTAAATCCCATGCAAACACACATACACACACATATATTTTTTTTATATGCTCAGAACCCAGAAAACCCCCTTGTACTGAGTTGCATTGCTGGAAATGTAGGTGTACCATGGTACTTATCCACTTTGTTTTACAGCTGTGAAACAGAGAAAGTATACTGCTATCATAATTAAGCACTTAAACATGAACATCATGAGGACGATAACACACAAGTATTTGTAAGATAAGAGTCTAAACACGGCAGTATTCCAGAAATGTATTATCAGGAGGAAGGCCCTTACTTAGCCAGCCTCTATAAGCTGGCCATAGGTTTTTCCTGTAATGCATTGTTTCACAAATGTTCATTTTTCCCATGGTAATCTCTGTGGCATAGGGTCGGCCACTGAGGATTTCATTAAATGTCAAGAGGAATTCCTACCAAGGGACCTAAGCACACATAATACATGAGATAGTAATGAAAATGTACCTTCTGTGCTTCAGAGTATGCTACATGCAATCAAGTTCTTTCAGGAACACTATGTGCAGATAGCAGTTTTCAAGAGGTCAAAATGAAAAAGAAGTTGCTGAGTATATAGCATTTTTATTAGCTAACATCTGGAACTTTTTAAGTAGCTATAATTTAAAAAGAAGCATCTGTGAGATTCATGAAGAACACAGGCCACTGATACATGGGCATAAACATCTATACATCCAAACACATTTTAAAAATAAAAACTGTTAGTTGTCAATGTGTCCCTCAATCTACTGCTCTAGCACAAGGCATAGAGGACTGTCTAACATCAGGTGTTGGATAAGGACGTTCAAACTAACCTACAAGTGAAAATCATTCTAACAACTTTTTGTTAGTCCCCTGTATTATATGGTCTGCCTGCCAAGTGCCTGGCTTCCAAAACAAGCAAGACCCGTGGGCCTACAACTTTGCTATAAAACTTGCCCATTTTAACCATATCAAGCCACACTTTCCTATAAAAGGCATTATTTTGTGGCTAAATTTATGAAATATAATAAGCATTATATTGTAAAAACCAAACAAAGAAAACAAGAAGTTCTGTACATGAAAGATATGCAGAAGGGAGTGCCACAGCATGTATATGCTCTTCAAGGTCTCTCAGAGACTGCACATTACATGGACACTATTCTCCAAATTATCAGTGATCCCTACTCCTCTTTTCAAGTCCTCTGGATTTCTGTTTACAGGACTCCATATGTTTTCTAAACCTCAATAATTAAAAAGCAGCCTTTCAAGACATGGAAACCACCTAAGTTTCCTTTGACCAATGACTGGATAAAAAAGATGTGGTATATATATACAATGGAATACTATTCAGTCATAAAAAGATGAAATATTGCCAACTGTGACAACATGGATGGATCTTGAGCACCATGCTAAGTGAAATAAGTCAGACAGAAAAGCACAAGAACCATGTGATTTCACTGATATGTGGGATATAAGCAAAAAGCAACAAACAGAACAAAGAAACTCATTAATACAGACAACAAAATGGTGGTTACCAGAGGGCAGATGGGTGGGAGGGAAGACAAAAAGGGTAAAGGGGATCAAATATATAGTGCAGAAAGAGACTGGAATTTTGGGGGCAGTGAGCACACAATGGAGTATACAGACATTGTATGATAAAGTCAGATACCTAAAATTTATATAATGTTATTAAATATTACCCCAAAATATTTAATTTAAATAATTTTTTTATTTTAAAAAGCAGTATTTAGTCAACAACAAACTCATGACAAATATTAACAATTCTTGCATTTACTTATACCTGGTATAATCAAAATCCGTTCAACAACATTTCTCTCATTCGACCCATAAGAATTTGGCACCAAGCGTGACTGATGTTAGTTATCCCTTTTCTCATATACACACCAACAGTTAGAAGTGGAAGTTAAAACTTTATGTGGAAATATGATTGTCCCATTTCACCTTATAATTGGAGAGAGGAGCCATAAATTTAAAAGGCAGTAAGCATTAGCCATTGTTTTCTCATGGGTAAGCCAGTGGACCAAGATTAAAGCACAAATAAAAATACCATAAATAAGGACAAAATTTTCTGACTTGTGGCTTAGTTATCTATCATACATACTGCTTCGTAATTCTGGCTTGAATTTGTCCACTTTCAGGGGGAAGTGGAAATCTTATCATACCACCCCCCATCTTCAGGCATCTTTTATCTTCCTGTTGCTGCATGAGTCAGCACCACTGGAAATGGACAGCTTCCTGCTGTTTATTAAGGGAAAAGTCTTCTCTCCATGGAATGACACAGTGTAACCAAATCACAAACAAAGGTAAAAGATATGTCCAAAACTTTGATGGGAAAATTAAACACACACACACACACACACACACACACACACACACACTCTACAAATAACAAAAATGCTATTGCTAAACCAAGTCTATGTTGCTCATCAATAAAATTTATCTTTTGAAACAAAATTTAAAATTTACTGCTATTATCTTAGTCATTCCTAATAACAGTAATAATAATAATGTAATGATTATTAATTCACTTAAGAGTTAGCAATACAGTTATTTTCTTTATTGGTAGTTAGGCCTAATTTGCTTCAAAAAGACTTCCCTGTTACCCTACTCCCCACACCTGCAGGTTAGGTATCTTGACAATTGCTTGCAGGTACTTCACTCACCATCCTTAGTTGATAACACAATCGAATTGAAATTGTTTTTAGAGTTATCTCCTCTACCTTGTAATTCTAGTTAAAACATTTAATACTACACATCATTTAGTGAATGCTTTGAATGTACTTGGCCTGTGATATTCATTACCTCATTTAATACCAGAACTACTGTATGAAGTATTATTAGTTCTACTTTATATGTGAAGACATTTATCTAGAAATAACTAAGTTACCAGTCACAATTAAACCCAGTTCTGTTAAGTACCAAAGGTTAGGTATCTTCCAGAGATGGAATGTCTCATCCAATACTATACAAGAAGTATAGGATAATATGTAGGACAATATGGTAACCATCTCAAGATTCATTTATCTATCCAATTCAAGCATATCCAAGAAAAATGTTTTTGACATTAGGAACCATTAGCATACTTGCCTTTAGGACTGATACTTCCTTTACACTTGGAAAGGCAATAGCCCAAAGATTATATAGTCCAACAACCTGGATTCCAATTACTTCTCTATGCCTCTGTTTCCTCACCTGCACAATGTGAATAACAACACTATCTACTTCCAGACCAAATGAGTTAATATTTACAAAGTACTTGAAACAATCCCTGGCAGAGTAAGGACTAGGTAAGTGTCTGATAAACACTTTTCATGAGTATATTGTATCAGAACTGCTTAATGGCAAACTCTATTGACAGCACAACATGTACTTTATTTATGGAGAAACATCTTGTAACCCAAACATTTTTAAACATTCCCTTAGGGCAAGGAAGCTAGTTGAGAGGGTGGACAATGAGCAACTGTTTCCAGGTAGGAATAAAAAACAAACAGTTGGGAGGAGAGAAACTAAAATGGCTTCAAAACATTTTCCAGTTTGATTTCAGTTCATTCAAATTAGTATTAGACCTTAAGCCTACATCAAAGTAGTGGATTTTGACTATGATCCTTCAATTGATGACTTAAATAATAGATGTAAGCATGATGTATATTACTTGATATTTTGAAAACACAAACTGGTTATGTGTTACTTTCTAAAGAAAGATTATTTTTTGTACCTTCCCAACACCTACATATGGGCTTTTATATTTAGTTTAAAGAATTAATGAATATAATTTCTTTACAATTCTATTTTAATAAAGAAAAATAATTAAAGCAACTTATTTTATTAAGACAAGTCACGTTTATGAAACTGAATCCCAAGTCTAAGCAATTTTATTTCCCCTCTGCTTGAAAATAAGCTTCAATATATAACAGATCTCTAGGATCAATATGAATGAAGGAATGAAACATAAGAATTCCTTCAGAAAAATTGCTAAATGTGCTATGACCCCTACAATAATGATAATACCTGTCAACACTGAAAACTTTAAAAAAAGAAAGAAATATAAAAACATTCTGACAAAAAGGCAATAGAAAGTTGGCTATTATAACTCAAATTTTTAAAAATTTGAGGAAATAGACACCTGAATAAAATCTTAACTTAAAAAAAGCATCAGAATAACTATTTAAATAAGAGTAGATAAAAAGAAGAATATTATAGATGAGAAAATGTACTTAAGTTTCAGTCTGTTTTGGCAGCCTTTACTCAATTATCATCAAAGGATGCCCCAGCTATTATTTTGCTACAACTTCCAAAATCTTCAATTATTTTGTTTCAACTAATCAGACTGAAGATATACTGAATTATTTAGTAATTTAGGGCATAATTTATTCAACATTACTTTCTGATTTCCCAGTTTCTTCTAATAAGTGATATTCTTCCAGAGTTCACAAATATGCCCTCTTTCTGAAGTTAATCTTTTCTTCCATTCACTATATTATGGAATAAAAGTCATGGATAATATCAAAAGAATATTTGATGCATTTTCTACATTAGTAAAATCTTTGAGTTTTTCTGCCTTTAAAGAAATCTCTCCTATCCACAAACCTAGTCTATATAATTCATTTAATGTTTCACTTCATAAAAGACTTCCATCAAGCTAAATTGAAGTTTCATTTAGATTATTAAAGATCTAACAGGTGATTTTATTCTAAGCCATTCTGAGCAATAAGACAATTTTTACCAGACAAGATGTAATAACAATAGCATTTAAACCCTTTAAAAATAAATCATTAAATCTTATTTTTAGTGTCTTAATCACAAGATGTTCATAAGATCAAAAATAAAACTATAGTTTTCAACGATCAGGCTCCAAAAGTTAATTACTTAACATGGCTTGCAGGCCTTTCATCTGACCCAAATTCCTCATTAGCCTCATTTTCTTCCTCATAACCCTCTAACTTAACAGTATATATTCCAGCCAGCCACAATGAACATCTTCCTGTTCTTCAAACTCTCCTCAGCCTTGACTCCAATTTTGCATAGGCTATTCCTTTACCTGCACACCCTCCTCTCTTAGCATCTCATTTGGTTACATGCCACCTGTCCCTCAGATCCCATTCAGTTGTCACTTCTAGTAGGACACCTTCTCTGACTCCTCAGAGCTGCAGGTAATCATCCAGACTCTGCTCCTACAGTATCTTGTTCTTCTCTGTAACAACCTAGAGAAAGTTATACCTTCATGTCAAATCCTGCGGAGACAGGCTGACAACCTTTCACCAGCCACATTTCTATAGACCACTGCAATGAAGATATCAGGCTGGAAAAAAAAAATTTTACTTCTACATAAGAGAAATCATTACAAAGCTATTTCTTAAATTATATCCAAATACAACAGCAACTGAGAGGCTTACTGAGAAAAACAGCAATACAACTTCAACATATTTGTATTTTATTACTGTAGGTAAAACTAAAAAAAAAGAAAAGAAAATGTCATTCCAAAATTTATTCAGAACTTAAGAAGTTAGAGGAGTTTTTCTTACCAGAGACCCAAAATAATATAATATTATGCAAATGATAGTACACCTATCTTTTTTAAATTGCCTTTCAACCTTCTTTGCTAAAAGCTTGTCATATATAGAGATCACATTATTTCTTATCAAGGTTTTATAACAAGAGTATGGAAACTTGACCACATAAAACAATGAATGAAACAAAAAAATATCTCTAAAGAAGGGTCCCCTCTGAAGGTTGTAACCTGAAACCTCTAGAACACAACCAAATACATAAACAGTAATTTGATTTATGAGGGTGTCTCTGATTCACACAATTTGGAAGCATAGTTATCAACCTTTATTTAAAGGAAACAATACTAATTGCTTTTTCTAAAGAGTAACCTTTTAACCTTTGTAAAATAGTTTCAATATTTAACTCAAATCTAAATTCCTCTTATGCCATCTCATTTTTCTTCAGTGAATTTTTTTACAATTACACTTTTTTATTTTTCTTTATTAATTTTTTTCTCTACATTTGTGAAATAGCTTATTGTTTACATGGTACTTTCACATACATTATCACCTGGTTCACTTCTTCATTCATCCCATCTTCTACCACTTATTTATTAAACATTCACTGCATACTGGGAAATGGGGTTCGCCCTTTTATAAAACATATTAATAGATTTCAGAGCAATTTTAGACTTAATGAAACACTGAATGGAAAGTACAGAATTACCATATACCTCCTGCCCCTTTCCCACAGTTTTCCCTATTATCAACATCTTGCATTCCTATGATATATTTACTGAAATTAAGCCAGTATTGTTATATCACTATTAACTGAAGTCCACAATTAAGATTAGGGTTCACTCTCTATCTTGTGTAGTTTTATGGGTTTTGACAAATGCATAATTATCATGTATACACTGTTAAAATATAGAGAATAGTTTCAGTGCCCTAAAAGATCCTCTGTGTTTCACCTGCTCTTCCTTCCTGCTCTCCCATGCTCCCCAGAAATCACTGGTGTTTTTACTATCAGTCTAGTTTTGCCTTTTCGGGAAAGTCATATGGTTGGAATCACACAGCATGTAACCTTTTCAGATTGGTTTCTTTCACATAGTAATAAGCACTTAAGCTTTCTCCATGTCTTATTGTGGTGAGGTAACTCTTCTCTTTGTGTCTCTGAATAATATTCCATTGTCTAGATGTACCTGTTTGTTTAACCATTCACTTACTGAATGATATCTTGGTTGCTTCTATGTTTTGGCAACTATGACTAAAGCTGCTATAAACATTCAAATGTAGGTTTTCACATGAACATAAGTTTCCAACTCATTTTGGTAAATGTCAAGGAGCATAGTTTTTATTGTTTAATAACAAAACAAAAACTCTTGATTTTTAAAAAATGTCCTAATTTGATAGGACTCTCTCTTTCACTTGTACTTAGTTATCAGTGTTTAGATAACTAAGTATGCAAGAGTTTCTGGTTGTTTTGGTCCCCTCGGAAGTACATCCATTATCCAGGATAAAGTATGGTGCACACTCAATTCACACACACACACAATTCCTGTTAGACAAAAAGAAAAAATCAGCCTTCTACAGAGGAGACGTACACAGCCTTGCAAAAATGCTCACCAAAAATTAAATGGATTAGTAAATGTGCACTGGCTTTTTAAGTAACAACCCTCAGAAATACTTATTATCTACTATAAAAAAGTCACTAGCTGTCTGTGAACAAGGCCTCCAATGTCTACTGTACGACAACTTAAGAGTGTTCAGAATTCCATCTATATCAATGGTATATAATTTTCTTGCTTACAGTCTTATAAGTCCTATTCCTAATCTTCCTGGGATCCATCCCTCAAAGCCTAAATAAACCAGGCATCTTACCAAGTCACAATGCTGAATCTGACTAACACATAAAACTACATTTTTTAATATATAGAGCTACATCTTAATTCTTAATTTTTAAATCTGACAGAAAAAATAAATAATAAGTAAAAGCCATTACTACAACATTAAGAGTTCTTTTAACTATGACTTTAAACTCAATGTTTTGGAATAAATGTAACATTGCATTTATTTTATCCTATGCATCTAAAAAGCTCATAATAAGGTAAGAATGTTTACATATATTTTTTTAAATTCGTTTATAATCTCCCTGTCATTTGTCACTCCTCCATTACTACATCACGACTCCAAATTTTGCCTCTCTAATGAAACGGTTCCATTAACTGCCCAGGAAGAAACCTGATGCCCCCCTTCACCATGCTTCCATCTGCTGCGAGTTAGAGATAATACCTGTTCAGAAAAAGACCTCTCCAAACTGACCTCAGGGCTCTTGAACTGCGTGCTTCCCAAGTGTGAGACCCCCCTCCTCCCCTCTCACATTCCCTCTCTTTCTGTGGATGGATTTGTGGATGAATGGATGGACGAACAGACAGACAGACAGAAAGACAGACAGACAGAAAGACACACACACACACACATATAATTCTGACATGTGTTACCAATTTCATAGGTAGGGATGGTATAATAAGTCAGTCCAAGTTTTTCACCTCGCATACTTTCATCTTCAGAGCATCCTGAATTGGACAATAAATTATACAGTCGATATGGTCATAAGCACGCCCACCCTCTACCCATTCACATTATATATTCCCTATTTCTTTAAATAACCACCCCTGTGGACACCTAGCCCCTTCATGCCACTGGCCATTGAATCTTCCAGAGCTCCAACTACGCGAATTCTACAGCCACTATTTTTCATAACGCGCTATATTTTATACAGGACTGTTTTAAAATATGACAGTTTTATTTTATGTAAACTGAGTGGTTTCCCAATAAAGCATTTTTCCAAACTAAAAAATGTAATTAAAATGTCTTGCATCAGACTTAGGAGAGGAACACTCTTCTCAAATAAAAGAATCTCAATCTTCTCACTAAGAAAAGTTTATTCAAGGGTCTAAAGTCACAATAAGAATTGGTGTAGGAAATCCAAGATTAATAGTAAAGAGGAATGCCTAGAATTCAAGTCAATTTTTTTTAAAAAGAAGAAAGCTTGGCCATGAAACTCGCAATTCAATTTTACTATATTGACAGCAAATATACGTGCTCCGCAAGCAGCAGACGGATGAGTAAGAACAAGGCAGGAGATGAGTTTCGGGCTTATTAAGGGTCTGAAAAATGACATTTAGAAAGCAGAATAAAGTAAGGGTAACAGCAATGCTTTAGGAAGTCCAGGAGCAGAGACAGCCAATAAGCAGATGACCCCCAACATCTGACGCCTGACCATGTTGCATGTGTATGGACAGCCAAGAATCACTGAGAATGTCCATTTGTAAGGAGCGAAGAAATGCATTTCTGTGACCTGAATGTGATCATGCTAAACAGCCTGTGCTGTATCTAACTTGTTGTTTCGTGTCTGAATTAGTGTGGCCCAGCAAAAGCGAACTTGCAGAGTCATTCACCAGCTTCAACTGTGCTCCGTCTGAAACCTGATTGAAACCAGCTGAGCCAATGACATCACCACAGACTTTTTACTATAAAAAGGGCGAGCTCTGTGAGGTCAGGAAGCAGAACTAAGCTCAGTGAACAGAAGCCAAGCTGGAAGAGGAAAGAGCCAAGTGAAATTCAGAGGAGGCAAAACTCATTCCAAGAAGCAGCTAAGATGAGCAGTTTGCTTAGAGGTAGCAGCAAAAGAAAAAGACACAATGAAAATTCTCCTTTAAGAGTAAGGGGCTGCTGCTTCTCTCAAAGACCTAAGTGTATCTAAAAGCAAAGCTTCAAAGGAGAAACCAATTGAAGCTCTTTCAGATTTGCAGTTCCTGGAATGGAATTAAACTATAGCATCATTCTTGCAGTAGATTTCATGTAGCTGTTGATACAACATATATTGAGTACCTACTATGGATCAGATGCTGTTATAGGAACTGGAAAACGGACAATTAATGAATAAAATGGACAAAAAAGTAGCTATCTTATAGAATATACATTCTTGAAATGAAAGACAGTTAATAGTCAAATATACAGCATGTAAAATTAAAATATAGGAAGAAACTGGAAAGAGAAAGTGGTTTATTGAGAGCAATGATATTTGAGCAAAAACTTAAGGAGGTGAGGAGACAAGTGTGTGGGCATCTGGGGAAAAAGCATAGCAGACAGAGGGAACAGAATGCAAAGGCTTTGAGTAATGATAATGTTTTCTCTGTTGGAGCAACTTCTACAACTTCATTTTAATTTTCTATAAAAAAGTAGTAATCTTTCTTCTCAGTGAAAATGCTTGACTTAATATAACAAAGGCTGACTTGCCAGTTTTCAAGGGTGCCCCTTCCTGTACTAGGTTCCCATGTAACTAATGACAAACAAGGAGGAGGGAAAAAGGAGAATTTGCATTTAACACACATTCAGTTATATCTTAGAGAGCCATGGGGCTTTTCATATGTACCAAAATTGATATTTAATTTTGATAACCCTCAACGCCATACCTTGTCTTGGGGGGAGAGCTAGTCCAGTTAACATTAGATTATCTTCTCATCTATGACTGTTTAAAAGTGGCTTACAGAAAAAAATCCACTACCAAAATCATTTAAATCTGGCTTAACTACCTAAACCTTGACTGCTAAAACCTGTTTTGAGTGGTGCTGTTTTTGACAGTCTGAGCACTGATAACCACTTCACACCCATCTGGTGGCAGCAAAGCCCAGCTAGGTGGTGACAGAAAAACAGCAGATTTTTTTCTTTCTAGCCTATCTGTGAAAACCAGAAGATGGTGAAGATTAGGATGGAAGAAATGTGATAGATAGACCTCACTGGAATTCAACTGCAAACTTCAATCCATGAGGTATGTGTCTAGACCTCTTCCCAGATGATTGCTTCATGTTGGTATAAACACATGGAAAATCAGGCCCTGCATTCCCCATGCCGTTTTAAATGGGAGGGTGTGCGGCATATTTTCTACGATCTCACTCACCTCTGGGCTTCCTGGGCTGCCCTCCCATGTGGAGCTAGTGTCTGACTCACAGTGTGCTCTGGATTCTTCTCCCCTGAACCTCATTTCTGAGATGACCTATCTGTCTGTTGATTTTGAACCCCAATTCTATTTTCAATAGATTTCCACAGATTGCCATTAGGCTAATTTAACCTCATTAGGTTAAATCTTGTGTTTAGCACCTTAATGAGCTTCCCTTCCTGAGCCTGCTCAGGTGGAGAGGGAGCAAAGAACACTCCCACCCCTCCTCACTACAGAGACATGGCTGACCCACAGAGAGGGTAACCTGCTGGAAGGCCTTGACACATTTATCATGGGCTTTAAACAGCTCTCTACTGCTAATAAACTCAAACTCTCCCCCTTTAATAAAATCAGCAATCATCATAAGTGGTGTCTTTCCTTTCTATTTGGTGACTTACCTGGGTCAAGAATTATTCAGTAAGAATGTATTAAGAAGAAGTGATTTTATAAGTTCACACGATACAAAAATCATATTCTAAATCAAAACTGCATGTTTAGGGAAAAAAAAGAGGTTAAAAATCCAAACTTGCCCTGCTCAAGTTTCTTACAAATTTTTTGCATTATTATTTTACAAAAAAAAAAAAAAAAAAGATGATTTTCAAACACCTGGTTTTAACATTTAACTGGTCAACACTATAGATTCAGATGAAAGCAAGCATCTGGCCCTAACATGGCAACTAATTCTGTGACTTGAGGCAGCATAGCACTTAAGTCTTGGTTTCCTCATCTGTAAAAAGAGATCATTGGCTGATATACTCATGTCATTGCTTTTAGCTGAAATGTTCTATGATTTCCTTCCACACAATGTTATATATTATTAGTGCCCCAAGTTAGTAAATTTTATCAAGACATAGTGGAACTAGATTAATTTGTAGTAATAAATAATAATAATAATAATAATAAAAAGGTCAATAGGCTTAGTATGAGTGAATTAAAAAAATTAAGAGTATTTTAAATTTAGAAAATCAATGCTTCCAGAGGAAAAAGATTTTAGTAATGTGGCAGACAATTCTGAAGACTACTACCTGGCTACACTTCCTTCTCCCCTGAGAACTGCCATCAGCACTCCTATATGTACACTTTAATTCTTCAACCTAAACTAGAGTTGATTGATTCAGGGTAGACATTAGACCTAAACAAGCTAAGACAATCAGATTGTCTGTCTCTCCCTGAAAGCTTTCATTTTGATCTGATAAACACACGCTGGGCACTGCTGATATCTGTGTCATGGTAACAGCGATGCTAGAGGGTCCACCACTTCTGCTTCTAAAAATCCGAAAGCAGTCTTGAGTCCTTGGGGCCACCCTGGCTCCTTCTTACCCTTCTTAAGATTGATGGCTGATATTCCCAGGATTCCTTTAAATACTGAAATTTTTAAGTTTAAGTTAATTAAAACTAAAGTTAAACAGTAATTCCTTAGTTGAACTCACCACATTTCAAATGTTCAGTTTTCACGTATGGCTGCTGGCTACCATACTGGACAGCCCAGATTTAGACAATGTTTCCATCATCCAAGAAAGTTCTACTGAATTCTGTCCAAGATCCTTCTATTAAATTTCTCTTCTTAAGCTGCTAGCATCAGAATTTATTTTGTTTTATGTGTTTGTTTTTTTGTTTCATACTTACACTCATAAGAGTCTTAACAGGAGGCATAACTGTAATTTTTTGGAAATCTTGAAAGGATTTCTGGGTACTCTCAAGGTTCTAAGTCTTGGAGTTAATGTCACTTCAAAACTTAAAAGATTACTCACATCACTTCTAGATTCCTCCTGGGTCACAGAATATAAGAACTTAGAAAAACCTTAACCCATATCTAATTCAATTTCCTGTTTTTTACACATGAAGAAATTAAGACCCAGAAAGCCGGTAACTTGCCTCTGCTTCTGAACAGCACCTAAATTTGGTTTTATAGGTTATCTGAAACAAGATAAATGATACCAACTTAACTCTAATATATAACATAACTGCAAATCTCATGATTACATAGTAACCAGGCATGAAGTTTAAATGTCTATTTACTCACCAAGCTGTTACTACACCAACTCCTTCCCACTCCCCACCCCCACCCCTTTTTTTTTTCTATTTATTTTGTAAGGTACATTTGCCATGGTTACCATTGTTTTCAATGTCATAGTTCCCCATATCTAAAAGGCACAAAAAACATTCTGTACTTTTAAACCAAGGGAGCAGACAAATACCATTTTTTATTGTAATTTTTACTTTTCACTAGAACCTTTATGTTCAAATCTGCCACATGATTAGTCATCTGTACAGATTGAAATCTGGATAGTTGAAGATGTTTTTATTCAGTTGGCTTTTGAATAGTAACCAAACACAATTTAAAATATGTGGGTTAAAATGTCATATCTACGCATCAATAGATTTAAACTTGCTAAAGCAAGTTTTCTGAGCATCATCATAAACAACACATTCTTCCTAACTGGGAAAAAAAAAACTTCTGAAACACAAATCTAAATACTGACAGTAGATAAGGATTTTGAGGCTCTACCATACTCACTGTCTCCCATCTAACTGTAGTGAAATCTGTAATCATCCACCCAACAGAGAGAATTTACAGGTTGCTTTAAGATAAATACAGAATTCAAT
This sequence comes from Cynopterus sphinx, assembly GCA_030015415.1. Classification (NCBI taxonomy): domain Eukaryota; kingdom Metazoa; phylum Chordata; class Mammalia; order Chiroptera; family Pteropodidae; genus Cynopterus; species Cynopterus sphinx. Next base: position 124,983,379 of record CM057382.1, read on the forward strand.
ATTTGTGCAATATTAATTTTGACATAAAGGATTATTGTTAAATAATTCTTATACTGTACTTGCCTTTCTGAGGTCAAGTGCTGTCACATGTTGGAGGAGTTTATGACCTTCCCACCATCTCTTTCATTAAAGATAAACGACTTACATGTTTTCCCCTGTAGATTTGCATCTAATGTGACTGACTGGTCTATGAAGAAATGGAGTACAATGGTTATGACCCCTGCACATAGCAAATCCTTGCAGATCCATATTTTTCTATGGCTTTTTCTTCTTAAGTGTAAACAAGCAAAGATTTCCCTCTGCCCATATCACATCATATAAACCAATGTTCCAAATCTTCTGAAAAGATGATACGCATTTCAAAGAATAAACCAAGACTATTCCCTTTTCTCTTCCTTTTCAAGCACCACTGTACATATACACACACTTCACAGAGTTTTCAAACATGTATGAGTGTTGGCCATTCCTACCTTGGGGAAATACCTCTCCCAATATCATCAAGCATGACCTACAAAGTCAATAAGGGCAGGCCCTGGACTTAGAGTTGCTGCTCTGAATCATACCATTAACCAATGGTAGTGTGACTCATCGAAAAGCAGTCTGGGGTCACAGACCAACGATGTGCCATCATTCATTCAGTAAAAGTTTTGGCACATAACTTACACGACAAAAAACAAAAACAAACAAACAAAACAAAACCTAAATTCCAATGGCTAAAACATATGTTCTTTAGAGAAAAATGTAGTAAAGGCAGTATGTACATCCAAAAGCAAATGAACACAAATGACAACCACATCTTGGCATGGCTTTCCCTCGGACACCTAACTCCTCTGAAACACTGCGGACACCATGGAGGGGATTATGAATTAGTTAAGTCATAAAGTTTTGCACCTAGAAATATTTACTATATTAATAAGTTATCAAGAAAGCAGAAATATTATAGTTTATTATGAATGGAAGTTGCGGAGTTGATTAATAAGTCAAACCACTGATTATCGAACAAAAATTTCCTTTCACAGTTGAAGGGGCTCTATAGCATCTGCAGGCCTCGTTTTAATTTCAAAATGAAACTCTAACTACAATTTTAAAAAGCTACTTTCTGTGTGTCAGAATTTTGTCAAAGATCCAGGTTAACCATTACTCCGATAGTAATTAGTTACACTAACGCTATGAAAATTAAGTATAAGATTCAGCTTGAGCAGCCCCAGTAGGCGATGGCAGGCAGGAGAATCTTGAGGCCTACAAAAGGAACCTAGTGCTTTAACAAGGTTTGAGTAAGTGGGTCAGCTATCACCTGTGACAGGGTTCTCCCTCTCAAAAGAGAATGCTGTAGCCGCAGCAACCCAGGGTCAGTTTCGACAGCTGAGACTTGAACCTGTAGGTTTTTAAGAGTTGTTGGTAATTTTTTTTTCCAGTGGAAACATAAATTTTTTTCCAGCAGGTTTTAGGCTGTACACAGGGGAGGGGGAATGTTGTGTGCATAATACTAATAAATCTTTTAAAATAAGGAAGAAAAAGGACTTTATGTCTATGCTCACTAAACATTTAATGTTTAAAGATTAAAAGGCATTCTCAAACCTGTATTTCATTTCTCAAACCCCGCAAATGCAGGAAAAAATAATAACTACTACTCACAGAAATACCACTGCTAATTTTCCTTGCTTTAGCAAAGTTAAAAATTTTTGAAATATCCATCAGCTTTACATCTGATTAAACACATTTAAATATACATGCTTAAATGTTAGAAACACAACTGAAAAGTGACACTCATTTTTCTACTCTTCTGCTAATGTATATATTTAGCACTGTCCAACCAAAAGAAATAGAGATAAAAGGTTTTAGAGAGAACTGATGTTGACATTTCTTCTTGATAGAGCTCTTGTTTTGAAAATTCAGCATGGAAACTCAAGGTTCTGATCAAAACAGTGGCAGAGCACTTTAATTTTCTTAGATTCATAGTCCAGCTCTGGGCGTGGGAGTAGGAAGCTCAGATGCCCTGGGCAGCCTCTTATTCTAGTGCCAAGAGTCTGCAGCTTAAAAGGACCCATCATTCTACATTCAGGGAAAGAAAGGCACTCACTACTTCAATCAGCACATGCACAGAATTACTTGTTTGCCTTCAAGATATATGGACCAGGTGGCATAAGAAAGAAAACGTAATAGTAGCGAGTTGTCTCTTAACTCCTTCCCCACCTGGTTTTAAATTGACGTGGGGAAAATACCTAAATGTGTTTTACAGCAAATTTGTCCAAAGACAAACTTTAAAGTCATTTTGCTAATAAATGGTTGGTCACTTAAGTTCTATGCAATCTCAAAAAACATTAATGAAAACAAGTTTCCAACAGCCCAGTCCCTGACATCTTGTACCATTTTCTCCCTCTTCGTCCAGACTGTTGAAGTCAGACAGGTTGAGGAGAGAGTCACCTTCAAGAAAGCCCTTTGCCCTGCCAGGTTAAAGGCATGCCAGCAACCAAAGTAGAACCCGTTATAAAAATAGGAGTCTAAGGAATCCAGGGAAAGCAAAGTACGCTGTGTAGCCAACAGTTCAAACGGCCGACAACGCAAAAGAAGTGATAAAAACTTTAGGCTCTAGAGGAAAGAGCTATAGAATTAACTTCTCTTACCACATTAATAAGTTAAATTAATAAATCACTAAAATGGCCATGTTAGGTTGAAAAACCACAAGTAAGTGGATTATTCAGTGTTGCAGTCACAGGTAAAAGACATTAGTCTACTTTTTGACATATCTTAATTTATACATAAAGGCCATTTATTTTGCTCAGGTAAAATAATGGTTACATACCTCCCTAAGAAAAGGTTGCAAAGTTGTCAGTACAGAATACTAAATATGAAATTACTCTTATTACTATTGCCTTAGTTTCCAGGCATCCTAACATCAAAGACACAACAATATTTTTTCTTTTAAAGGCGACAAAAAGGGATTGATATCAAAATAGCTGCTACCAAAAGCAGAAATAAGGTTAAGGGGTTTACATGAGTCGAACAGATGCTAGTTACAAAGGCATGATAATGTCTGTGAGGTAGTAAAAATATTATTTGTATATTTTAAAAAAATAAAGGAAGCAGCTGTCTAAACATTTCAGCTTCTCCCCTCCCCCGCCCCCCCCCAAATGTTCTGAAGATAGAAATAATCTACTGTTCTGAAGAAAGAAATAATCCAAGCTGAGGCAATGTTTTAACCCATCAGAACACACACACACACACACACACACACACACACACACACACACACAATGGGATGCCTTGTGTCCCTTCCTCCTTCCTTTTTCTGAGGCATTTCCTCCCAATTTTGCTACAAAAAAGAAATCCTGAAATGATGGTCATCAACAAATACCTCTCACAATTGTGCATGAAAAAAATAAAGCTCTTACCCGCAGGTTTCAATTTAAAAAAGAAAAATGATGTGAGAATGTTATATTTTATAAACCACCATTATATGTTTAATACCAATCCAATTTTACTAAAAAGATATATTTCTAATAAAATATATTCATAAAGTAAAATTATAATAAAAATAGTTTCATTCTAGAATATGTATCATTTTACACGTTTCTTTCATCTTTACATATCAGAATACATATTGATTTTATAGTTGTAATCATGGTTCTTTACAGTAGAACTCTGTATTTTCACTTAACATTTCATCATAAACATTTCCATATGGCTCACCTATTTGTAGTTATAATTTCATTAAGGATGCCATAATATTCCACAAATTTAAAAAGTTATTTATTCACTTGCTTACCTATTTTACCTTGCCTTCTTACAGAATGGGCTTTAACTGGAATCACTGTCATTTGGGGTGGATGATCATGATTTTCATTATTCTGTTTCTGGACACTTAGAGTGTTTCCAGTTTTTTGCCACCCACTGTAGCTAACCCTACAATGAGCAACTTCATGTAATATAGCTCCCTTTCTCGGTTGTATTATTTCTTCCTAGTAAGTCAAAGGTTGTAAACAACTTTTTAGAAACTATCTCATTGCTTTTCAAAATGTTCATGCCCATTTATAATATCAGGAGTGGCAAAGTGAAACAAAATATCCAGTAATTATTTCAGTATCCAGACAACTCTGAGGTCAATTTTTTAAATGCTCTTAATTTTTATTCATGTAGAATAATGCATGCTTCTAGATAAACTTTATACATATATATCTGCCAGAGTCTAGAGAAAAATCAATACTCTCCCAAATCCTAAAACCCAATCTTTGATGTGAGCACTGGGTATCTTTTCATATTTTTTGTATATATAAACATACAGATATATATATATAGAATTTCTAAACTTCTTCATTTTACAACACTAAATCTCTCCCTGTCTCCAAATATGAGCTCGTAGTATGATGTCTGTGACTTCAATGAACATAACTTGACTTCTATAAAATGATTCTGTCTCATTCAATTATCACTTGATTCCAGTTATATACTCGGTATAGTAACATCATCTAAGCACTACAGCAATTTTTATTTAACTCATGGATAACCTAAAACAGAAGATAATCCCCAAATTACTTTAAACACGTGTGTGTGTGTGTGTGTGTGTGTGTGTGTGTGTGTGTGTGTGTGAGAGAGAGAGAGAGAGAGAGAGAGAGAGAGAGAGAGGGAGGGAGGGAAGGAAGGAGGAGAGAGAGAGAGAGAGAGAGAGAGAGAGAGAGAGAGAGAGAGAGAGAATAGTACCTTTCTAATTCTGTTTAAGACCACTGGTAAAATGGACTTGTATGCCATGAGATCATGTTGGTGACGAGGCGGGTACATGAAAGAGTTTAGGAAGGAAGCTAGCCTGCTATCAGAAATGTGTCACCGACATGTGGATAACCAAGAATGTAATACTAACACAGAACCTGCCAAGACAAAAGACAAAAGTTTTAAAAGAGATAAATGATGGAGTTAAATTCAAAAAGCTCATGACACCTGCCAGAAAGGAGGTAGCAAAATTCTTGGAAGTAGTGCTTTCTCTAAAGGAATTCCTAATTTGATTAAGCCATAAGACACCTTCTGGAAGAAACATCACTTTTAACTATGAGTTTGCTAGTGAAACCCCAGGAATATCCTTTGGTAACCCATCCCTCTCCTGTCAGCAACCATACAATCCAGGTGGGAGTACCACCCAAATTGAACCACTCCCCCTGCATGTGCTGTCCTATTACCATGTTTTATTTTTAACAGTACTTATCATCTGGCATTTTTCTTATTTATTTAACATATGTCTAGCCCACGAAAAGAACAGCTTAAGAAAGTAAGGACACTGTCTGTTCTTCCATTCATGGCAATGAATATTTACTGGACAAAGAGGATAGAATAGTGGACACAACAAGCAAAAACGGGTGCCCTGGAACGCATACATTCCAACAAGGAGACAGGATCTACTATAAGAATAAAACATACAGTGTGTTAGAAAGCAATATATGCCATGGAGAAAAACAAAACAGGGAAGGAACACAGAAAGAGCCAATGTGAGAGTGGAAGTATGTATTTGCCATTTAAATGCTATCTCAAGCCCCTAAAAGAGAATATGCAGGCAGTGAGTAAATACTGGCTCATCAGATGGGGCCATAGTGACAAAAGCCAAACAGTAGATCCCAACTCCCTGGACACAGTGCTTGGTTTGGAAATGTGCAGAGAGCAAGATCAGAATCATTCAGATGGAAGAGGCAAGCTCCACCATGTTTGCTGTTGTGGCCACAAGAGGTTTGGAGCTATGATAGCCCTTCTGCAGTCATGAGAATGAAGCCATCATAGGTAAGAAGGCACAGCCCAAAGAGAGAAAAATAACCAGCATAGGTAGCATCATCTAATTGCCTCATTCAAAAAGATATTGGAAGATTTTGCCCTTGACTGGGCTTTTCACTTACTAGGGTAATAAGAGTCTCTAAATCAAGTAAATCAGCTGTTCTGTATGGGGCAAAACAAGTTCCTGCTTTGCTTTCACTAACAGTTCTCTTGGGGCCACTTCCTCACTTGGAAAAGTTAGAATTGGCTGTTGTGGTATTGTTTAACCCACTCTCAGCTACATTTCCTATGACTCAGAATCTAAAGAGTCTGTATTGACATGCATTACCTCTTATTATATAAATCCAACACAAACTGTCTTCCTAGCACATGCCATGCTCATCAGTACGACCTTGTGTGGGTTTGGAATATTTCCTCTACCTTCCACTCTCAGCCTCAACTCTCTATCGATCCATACCCATATCCTATCCACCTCTTTCTTTCACAAAACTTCACCCATTAATCTCTTCATTATGCATTCAGTCATAAAATCTAACATATATTTAGCAGGCACTGACAGGCACTGAGAATAAGCCTAGAAAGGCACAGTCCTTCTCAAGGACATTTCTGAAAGGAAGGGAAATCATTAAACAATAGTTATGAAAGCAAATTTAGGCTAATGACTGCTTAAACAGAACGATGTGTAGAAAACAATGGTGGCATGAAGGGTGGAGTGACCAAACTGGCCTTCCAGAGGGCCTGCAACTTCCCTCACCTCTTCTGCGCCTGTCGATGGTATCAACTTGTCCTATGTACAGACAGAGTTGTCTCTTCCCTGAAAGGTTCTGAATATTGTGTACAATCCTTCTTTTCTATCTACCCAACTTTCTAGCAAATAATAAAGAATAAGTCTCCGCTAAATGTTTATTAAATTCAAATATGAGCGTTCTGTATTCAAACTTTTGAAAAGAACCAGAGATGCTATATCTAGCCCTGCTTACGTCTGATGCTTTTTGACAGATTCCCAGTTTTCTCTTATCTGTTTTGACAGCTGAGAGCTTATCAGGTTGCTCATCTTAAACTCCAGTACAGACAGCTCTTCCTATGGCGCCTACATGTGGCCTCAAAATCAGCCTCTTCTTTGTGGGTCAAAATAACTTCCTGCTTTGCTTTCACTAACACAAGTTCTCCTAGAAGCCAAGGAAATAAGCACTTTAGAGCATGTCACTTTTGAGCATTATATACAGGAGCCACTCTGCCGTGACAATAACTGGAGAATTTTTACTGCCACAATACTCCTTAATCAGACTGTTCTCAATTTAGGGGAAAAAAAAAATAAAAGAATGATGAACTAAGTGGAACTAAATATAATTTGAGTCCTTAAGACAGAGCAAACAATTAAACAAAAAACAAGGGGGGAGAGGGGAGGGCACAATATGTTCCTGAACAAAATTGTATAAATTCTTAAAAGATGATGTGATCCAAAGAGGGAAAAATGTTTTTCTCACATGGTGAATAGTGAATCTAGTTTCTACGGAAGTGTTTCTCCACAGGATGATCTCATGTATCATACCACAAATTTAAATTATTTTAAATCTTTGTCCAAATCTATGTGCTCATTTACAGGCTATGATTTATAAATTTAGTAAATTAACTTGCTAGCCATACTACCCAAATCAAATCTACTATTTCAAAAAATTTTATATTAAAAGTTTGGTACCACAGTACTGTTAGTGCTGTAGTCAAAGTCAAAATGCATAGGTAAAGTTGGCTGTGGGAAGGGGCCTAGAAACAGAACGCTTACTCACAACATGGCCTGTGGGCAAATGGATTCTGGAGCTGTGGGCAGGAGAGGGTAGGAATCCTAGAAAACATGGTCTTCTTTTCTCTCCATTCTAACCCCATTGTCTTTTCTAGTCTCCTTTTTTACTTCCTGGCTCCACCTCAGGCAGTATTATAATTCCCCTTTTTCCACTTCCCCATGCTTTTCCCTAGCAGGCACCTAAGAGGCATTCTGGATGGATAAGTCTAAACATATGGAGATAGGAAAATCAATATTTCAACATTTTTAAAAACAAGCCTATTAAAGCAATACGGGAAGAACAACGATCTGCTTTTTTAGTTCAGCAGCCACCAATTAACTATGTTTCCTACTACCTGCAGGATGCCAGCATCTTTAAGACTCCATGTAACATGCGGTAGAAGAGACTAGTGGTTCTCAAAGAGGAAGTAGAGATAGGAATAAGGTCATCAGAACCACTATATTAGAGAAGAACTCTAAGCATTCCTTTGAAGAAAGCATCTTCTCGAGTAATTTTGAAGGACTGATGCCTATCGACACATCACCTCAATTACGAACCACCAAGTTAGATGATTGTTAAGGCCCCTTTCAGCTTTCAATATATTACTGTTGGACATGTACTAAATTTTACCAAATCTCTATTATTTTTCAGGTATACTTCAGTATTATAATTTTATATTTATCTGTCATCTAGATGCTATAATTGTATGTCCCATATGTAGCTAATTTTAATGATTTCTTTCATTAAGAGCTAAATTTTAGTCTCTCATACATACTACTATATTTTAAGAGTATATTTCATGAATTTTAATTATGAAAAAATAACTGTTATATATGGCAAAAGAGAAAGGTAGCTCCTTCCATTTAGGGTAGGGTTTCTTATCCTTGGCACTACCAACATATTGGGCCGAACACTCCTTTGTCATGGGGGTCTGTCTTGTGCATTGTAGGATGTTTAGCAGCATCCCTGGACTCCACTCACTAGATACTAGTACCTGACCTCTACCCCAAATTACGACAATAAAAACTGTCTCCAGAAATTGCCAATGTACCCCAGCCCTGCCACACTGGGGACCACTAAGAGGATAACATTGAAATCATTTAACTAATAATCTAGGGTCTCAGGATATAAAACATTCATTATACATAAGGTAGGGCTACAATACTAATAAGCAATTACTTGAGGGAAAAAGCTACTATATGAAGAATATTCACTCATTTGTTAGTGGCTTAAAAACCTTTATGAACAATCAGACAAATGACTTTTATCAAAATAGGCACCTATTTTCTAATTTGTACATTAAGCATACGGGCGAAAAACTTCAACTATAAGTGCATGCATATTCTAAGACTTTTTAGGAATTCTAAATAACATTTCCTGAATATTTCTGGAAATTTCACTTTGGAAAACAAGGCACCCTTATTCAAAATCTCATTGTAGATCTCATTTAAAGCTACATCTAGACAGAATAAAACAAAATGGAGAACTGGTGATTCTTTGATATAATTATTCTGCTTCAAACTTTCTCTTTGGGGTCTAAATTATAGCTTTTGCTATAATTAGCCAACACTAATAAACAACTAGATAATGAGCAAATCTACAAATAATTTTTTGCCACGTAGCCACTACCTACTATAATGACTTACAGATTTTTCCATCACTTCCCATGAGTCCTCTTAACGGGTTCTGAATACCAGAGGAAAGTGGTTTAAAAAATATATATATCACTCAAATTCTGCAAGTCTAACACCAGAAAGTGAGATCTTTATCATTTTTTTCAATTATTAGTTTCAAGTATACATACAGTACATTCATTAGACATTTATATAGTTTTTAAAATGATCCCCGATTGCTCTCTCTCCTCTGGCTCTCCACTTAACCATTACATTAATGCTAACTTCATTCCCTATGCCGTGTTCTCCATCCTGGTGACCATCTATCAACTACTAATTTGTACCTCATTAACACTTCACCCCTTTCTTCCAGCTCCCCAACTCCCCTCCCCTCTGTCTATTGCCAGATTGTCCTCTATGTTTGAGTCTATTTTTGATTAGTTTGGTCTTTTTTGTTCCTTAAGATTCTGTATATAAGTGAAATCATACGGTATTTATGTTTCTCTGACTTATTTTGCTCAGCATAATAACCTCTAGGTCCAGCCATGTCTCTGAGAATGGTAGGATTTCATTGTATATATGAACCATAACTTCTTTATCCAATCGTCTGTTGATAGGCATTTAAGTTGCTTCCGATAGACCAGACCCAACATCTTATAAACTTTACACAAAATTATTTGCAATTGTAAGGTCTCAAGAATGGTTCTTCCTCATTGAGTTTTCCTTTGCAACAGGTTTGAAAAAAGACAGGTTTTTTTTTTTAATATCCTAAGGAATATGACATGTCTTTCAAGCAAAATGTGTCAAAAGAGAGACCCATTGACTGTTTAACCTTAAATAAAATTATACATGTTAAAGATGTTTTTACATGGTGGATGAAAGGAATTTCCACACTTTGTTAAGAATTACCAACCTTGTTAAAGTGGGTACTTTTCTCAAATAAAATTCAATGTATTTTAAATAAAACCACCTTCATATCATTTTATATTCTAATCGTGCCTCTCACAGTGGAAGACAGGAGTTAACCACTACTTAGGAGCTAGTATACTTGCTTCTACAATTAAATACAGGCATCATATGTATGCAAATTTTTAACTTTATTATTCATCTACAGTATAACATATTCTGCATTTCTCCCAGTTTTTACTTCTTGTTCATTTTACTATTCTTTAATGGCTATATGAGAAAGATAAGGAGCAATAAAAAGACGATGAATGAACTATTTTCATTACATTCCAGGGTTTAGTAAACCAGTTGTCTTCTCTTTTTTTTGCTTTAAGTTAAACTCCTCAAAATAATCATGAGGTAATTAGAATATGTGCATTCTCTCTTTAAAGGTAGAATCCCACATGTTACTGTTACTCTTATAGATTCTGGAGACTCTGTCATATTATTTAAGGTTTTAGTCACAGTCTTATTTTTCTGAAGGTTTCTACTAAATCACCCTGTATCCCAATAACTTTTTTTAAAATAAAAGATAGGTTTTCTAAAGTTAATTTATTGTAGATGTGCAAAAATTTACATTTATGCATAAGTGAGTACCACTGATAAACAATCATATACCTAAAAGTTAGGTGATTTAAATAACAGCTAAAATTAGCCAATGATTCATACTGAAACACTGCTAAGTCATTAATTTAATGTGTCCTTAAACACATTAGTAACATAAGTCTTCGATCAAGCCACTGTAGAAATGTTTTGAAGTTAAAAAATACGTGAAGTAACCATATATTTAAAACACTGAGAGCTTTTAAAAATAATAATAATAATAATAATAATATTTATATAATCAAACCCAATATCATTCTAGGAACTTATAAAATTCACATCAAAAATCACTGGTTCAGAGATAGGAGTAAATAAAATAATATATAACAACAAAACACGAAATACATATTGCTGCCTTCCTTGTTTTCTCTTATTGTCTACGTAATGAAGTTTGGTTGCCTTCTCTCAATGTTATTAGCAAATGACAAGTTCCCTGAGACTCTCTTATCTTCTCTAATCTATTTCTTTAAGAGCTGCAATGAGATTTATTCAAAATAATACTATATATTTTAACACAGTGCCTAACACATAGTAAGTGTAAGAGTAACTATAAGCTTCCAATTCAAAATGAAGAACCTCAGACATAAAGCAAAACTAATCATCATCACACTCATCTACCATGTCCTAAGCGATTATTATAGAGACATCAATAATTGGCCTCATAATAAAGGCTGTTGCTTAATTTAACCAGGGTAACATCAGCAGATCGATATAAGGTGACTGAAGCTGACCCAACGTCTTTTAAAAACCATATAGTCTGACTGTGGAGAGAGTACTGGCCAATTGCCTGGGCTGCCAGGAAGGGGAACCCACTGGATGAAAGACCTGGGTGAGAGTCAACCATGCCAGTCCTCACCCACATAACCAGTGTGAGCCAAAATCCAGAACATAACCTACCAAGGCAGAAGCGGCTACAGAATTTTTCCCTTGTTTTTCTGTGCAGGAATATTGATATGTGCAGTGAAGATTCCCTGCCCTAAATTTTAGACACAGAAGGTCTGCTGCATACTGTTTTAGTCATTTTAAAGTAAAACCATGCAGGTTGCTTTGCTTGATCGGTTTTCCATGCCTTATTGTAATGTTTTGATTATAGCTCCTTTTGTTTTAATAGCTTGGCTGTTTTTACTTTTATCTCCACTACTTCAGTAGTGAAAGTACACTGCTGATGCAAAGCAGTAGGGCCTAGAATCAGAGAATCAGCTCTTAAAGAAACTGGCTCTGCTCAGACTTAATAGAGTGTAGGGTCAAATCCCTGCTGGGCTTTCTCAGCAGGGACAGGCCAATTTCAATGAATGACTCCAGAGGTTCCTCTCAGTTCCAAAAATCTAGGATTCTAGCCTTTCCCCTACAGGTCTCAAAATGAGCACAAGCCAGTAGGTCCCACAGCTCCTTCTATGCTAGCATTACAAAAAGGTGCTCCCCAGGTAAATTCAGGGGTCCCTAAGGTGCAACCCAAAGTCATTCAGCACCACGAAGTCTCCTAATCTATTTTAAACTAGACTGAGGCAAAGGAACCTTCATTCAAAGTCACTAGCAATGTGACTTTAATAACTAGCTGTCCATACCTATACCTTAACAGAAATTTTTTTTTAATTAATTTTACACATTAGAATGTTATAGTTCTGTCCTTTGTATCTCTAAAATGCTAGAGGACAGATTTTTTTTTTAATCTTAACACCCCATTGTAACAAATATGTAGTAAGCATCAATAACTGATACTGAGTAAATGAGTTATAATTCTATCACAAAATGTCTAACTCATTTTCATCAGGTCGAAAACAATAGTAGGTAAAGACACTTTTTACTACTATCTTCTTTTATCATCAAAGATGGGTATCCTGCACTTCCCTACAGCTACTTTAAAAGGCATTCCTTTTATTGAATACTTTTATATCTACATTTTATCTATATTTACATATATCTATATATGCCCAGCTCTGTTTGGCACTAGGTTTATGAAGTTAAGATAATAGTATCTGCCCCCCAGGAACACAGTCTACTAAGAAAGAAAAAAAAATAATAAAGTGAAAAGATAACACATTAACATGCTGACTGTTATTTCAGAGAGAGATAATTTGGGTCATAAGGACAAATAAGCTAAAATATTACCAACTTTATTTAACTGAGAGAAACTAGTAAAATCAGTGCACATACATGTTAAACATTTCAAGCTGTCAAATCAAACAACCTGTGTAAATACTATGTATCCGGAAGATATGAATCATTGAATCATAGTAACACTATAAAACATGTTTAGCCAGAAAACTTGTTTCGATCAAAGACTGGCAAAGTCACACATCTTGGCTTAGGTTTTCCTGACACATAAAGAACAAAGATCATATCAAAAAATAAACTGTGATGACAATCTACTAGGGACGGGGCATCAGTGTAACCATGGTGGTGAAACAATTTTTTTTTCCATTACTTTTTAAGTTTATCTTTAAAATCACTTTATGCCACAAAAAAAAATAGTATCTCACATGGAGGCCTTAAATATTATTCTAGACTGTACTATATATTCACTTCCCAAAAACAGAGTATCTCTAAGTAACTGAGTTCTCTCCATACTAAGAATATCATTTTCTATCACTATTCATGGATAACTTGGTAGTTTAATAAAGAGAGAGAAATAAGAAATAAGGGGGTTAAAGTATTAAACTAAAAGTATCTCAATCTTAGGAAATAATTAGGAAATAATTGGATTTTACTTTAAACCATCTCAAAGGTCCTTTACAGAAGTCGCCATCATTCATCACAAACAGAATCATCTCAAATGCCAATACAGGAAACATTTAAACAAAACTTTATAAATTTAAATACATACATAAACTTGTATATACAATGTCTCATTTATATGACCCCACACACACCCACACACACACACATATGCACACTAGTGATATATAAAACAAGCATTCATGCCATTGAATATCCAAAATTTACTGAGTCTACAAAGCTCTATTCATTTAATATCAAAAACAACATGATACTACCACTTGTTATTTATTAGGTGCCCTCACTCAAATGTTTCCAGTGAAATTAGTGTTTGCATCACCCAATTCTCTTACCATTCTTCACTCAAGTAATGCAACAACCACACTCTATTCTGGGAAAAGTAATCCTACTTACTAGGTTTTTAAAGGATGGTTTACATATTTTAAAAATTACTTTTTACTGTTGCACATACTCAACAATATACTGCTTCTCCAAACATTTTTCCTTTAAAAAATGTTTAATATATATTTATATGTTAAATATGAACACAAGGGAACCACCAGCTAATGGTCCAATCAAAATAAAACATACAAGTAAATATTACTTGTTTTCTGCAACGATTAGTCCATTTAACATAGTGTATAAAAAAATCTCAAAGGAATTTCAGTATAAAAGACATAAAACAAAAAAATGAAGGCAAAGCTACCCAACTTTTTTAAGAGTACTCCTTTTCTTTTATGTTGTAATCTCACTGGTAAAGACTGCCTAGACGTCTGAATAATATTTGTTCCATGCATGATTTGGAAACATTAAATAAAATGTGTAAATGCTATAGAAAGAGCCCTACACTGAGAGTGACAAGATTAATTCATTTATGCCAGAAATACTTCCCAGCAGGTTGCTCAAATGAAGTCCAAGTTCTGTCATTAATCAGCTGTGTACCCACAGACAAGGAATTCACCTCCTCCGTTTATCTTTGTTGTTTTTTTTTTAATTTATTTATTTTTATTATGGTGACATTGGTTAATGAAATCCAGTAAGTTTCAGGTGTACAATTCAACAGTAAGGCATATATATACTGCATTGTATGTTAATCACCCATAGTTAGATTTTTTTTCTGTCACCACATATTTTACCCCTTTTACCCCATCTACCTACCTCCTTCTCCCTCCTCCCCTCCCCTCTGGTAACCATTAGTCTATTGTTTGGGTCCTTGAATCTGTTTGTTTGTTCTCTTTGTTTGCTGCTTTTAGGTTTATATTCCACATATGCATGATATCGTGTGATTTTCAACTTTTTTGTTGATTTTCAACTTTTTTGTTGATTATCTTTAAAATGTAGTTGTCGCCTCACCTTCAAGGTCCCTTCTGGCTCTAACACTATAAGAAGTTCAAGCTGCAATGATATACTATTGTAAGCATCTTAGTATCACATAATCCAGTAAGCAAGGACAAACTTTTCTAAGTTAGCATACTACCACAGAGTAATAAACAAGTCTTGATCTATATCAGTTTGTTAGAGCATCCACTAACAAGAAGATAATTACCAGAACGTGCCTTCTCCGTCATTACCATGTTTTTATACAGAGCTCCAAATAATCTAAAAGTATTAACCAGTTAATTTTTCACTTTTATCATTCTCACTTGACAAAAGGAGAAGTCAAATCTCAGAGCCATGAGAGTAATTTGTCCCTTTGTCAGCAAGACAGCCCAACATGGCAAGTCACAAGTTCAAACTTCAGCCACTGCCTCTCAGGAGTAAGGCAATAAGGACTTCCTGAACCACTCTAAGGCAGAATTACAAACTAAGTGCAGACATCGAGTGGAAAGTTTAGGGCCAAATTTGTCTCACTTAAAAATTGGGAGTGGCCATTAAATATAGTTTGAGTATTATTCAAAGCTGTATCCCACTTCAAAACTCATCCCTTAGTTAAGAAACCCTGGAAGGATGTTTCATGATCAAGAAGGGCTTCATTTTCCTGTGACTGTGTCAAAATGAGAAGAAGCTTAGTGGCAGAAGATACAGTTTTACATATTTGCCTCTAAATTCAGTAGTAATGTGTTCACAGATGTGTAATTTTGACTCATTTCAAAATAACATGTTTCCTAAGAGTAAAATGGTCAAAATTCCTATTTAAAGGTGTACTAGTACTTTAAAAGTTATATTACTTTTACCTCTACCTCTCCAATAATCTTACATTAATCCACTCTAAGGAAAATATCCATAATTTGACTATGTGTACACAAAAATATACAATGTATACATTTTATAGAATTGTTTTTATTAACAAAATTCTTTAAAATACATGATCACATATTTATATATATATATATATAAGTACACATAATTATCTGTAATTTCCTTTGTTCGCTTAAATATCATGTACATTTTCCCAAGGTTACAGCTATCTGCCAATTATTTTTAATATAACTGCATGATATTCCATACTTCAAGTATACTACATCTATTTCAAAAGTTTTCACTGATTTTTAATTGATAAAAATAGATTTTTAACAACTAACTTATATTAACAATATACTGCTTTTCAACAAAAGACATCCTTGTACTCTATCCTTATGTTATTGGAATTTTCTGTAGGATGGATTCCTAGAAGAACAGGATCACTGTGATATACATTTTAGGTGTAAAAAATTCACATTCTTATCAACAGACTATAAAAATATCAATTACCTCACATCCTTACCCATATTAAGTATTATAAGTCCTTTTAAGTTAACCAATCTGATAAGATAAAAATAATATATTACTGTTTACATTTGTGTTACCCTAATCTCTCTCAAGAGGTTGAGCACATTTACAATTCTTTACTGGTCATATCCACATTTTGCCTTATCTTCGTATCTTTTCCAAATTGTTTTGTTTTTCTTTCTGTCAATGTGTTGAAGCCTTTACATAAAATTATATTAACTTCTGTCTACCATATTTTTTGCAAATACTTTTCTGCCTTTGCTTATTAATGTCTTTTGCAAATGAGAATGTTTTACTTTTTAAGTAACCAAATCTGCAATCTTTGCACTATGGATCAAAATTTCTTGGCAAGCTTTTGAAGACCTCCTTCATAAATTATATTTATATTTGTTTTATTTATGTTGTTAATATATTTGGAATTTGTTTTGATACATGACATCGAATATGGCTAAAAGTTATGCCATATAATTTTTTAATGATCCGTATTTTTTCTATTTAATTAAAATGTCATTTTATCATTTAATTAAGTTTCACTCAATATTAAACCTGTTTCTGGATTTTGCCTATTGGTGCCTATTTCTGTGCCAATACTGCTTTGTTTTAATTCTTAGTATAAGGAACACATTCATCTGTAGTTTCATTTTTAGTTTCGTTTCTATAGATAAAGTTTTCACTCATGGTTTTTAAAATTAATGCAATAAAAAGTCTAAGCAGAGAATGCAGTATAGGGTGTTCATCATCTGGATTGAAAAAAATCACTGATCAATCTTCTAACTTTGTCATGCTAAAATTTTAAACAGTATTATATTTAAAAATGAATATATATTTCTATACCAAGTGGGTTTTAACATAAAAATTTAAATTCAGCAGGTTCAAAACACTATGCCCATTTCTTTAATTTACCAACACAAATAAAGAATATGAAAGAAAAAATTCTCTTTGACCTTACATTTTTAAGTAGGAAAACAAATTCGAAAATCTCTAATAAACATTCCTTATTTTTATATGCTACAATTTATATGAGACTAACTTTAAACAGGCCCATAGGTTTGGCCCAATTTAAGGAAAAACATTGAGGCCATTGAAAATTAACTGAAATATCAACCCGCTTTAGAAGAAAGCTATTAGTAAAACATGGGTGAAGTTACAAGCACTTGTGAAAAGCACAATAAATAAACAATGAGCCCTATTCAAAAACACTGAGACATTCAGGCTTTTCAGAGTAAGAACAAGAGACAGCAGAACCAGTTCCCACATGGCCAAGAGCTTATTTTATTTTGCTTATCTGAAATCAGAGCAAATGATCCCAGTGGTTTGGAATGGCTCAGAAAAAGTTTCTCAGCATCTAGGTGAGAAAAACTGCCTGCTTTTCAAGCAGCTTGACTGCTTAATAGTTAATTTTTGTTCATGTTAACCTTAAAGCTCATGGTTGAAAATTGAACTATTTGAGACTACAAACGGTATTATTCTTTCATTCTGTCATCTTCTATCATTTTTAGTCCCATTTTTAAGAGGTGATCAAATGAAATAAAATCTACAGTCTGCATCCATGAATTGTAGTCTGCAGAAACAGTGTTTCACACCTCAAAAAAAAAAATGTGAATGAACTTAAACGGCTTCTTTTTAATCATAATCAAAGTTTTCTAGAAAATCAACAAATATTTAAAATTTGAATTATAATAATCTGTTTCCATGATTGCCAGGCTAATTAATGAGAAAGCCTAAAATATGCTTCTTCTAGAGTAAAAGTATGAAGGGAAAATCATAACAATCATATAAAAGGTAGAAAGTAAACTATATACTTTTGATAGAATAAAATAAAATTAGTAACATCAAAACTTTCTATTCAAATGCAATTTCAGAATGAAATCATTTGTACTTCAAAACCAGAAAACAAAAGTATATCAAAAGTTTGGGGGTGGGGTAGAAAATATTAATGATGATATGAAGTTTTAACTTTTATACATATCTTCTAGCATCTAACAGTATAAAATTTTTTGAGAACACATATTTAATTATCATTAAAATCTATTATCTAGCCTAACAACCAAATAGTTACTCTAAGTATTTTTTGTGGTTCACAAAAATGATTATATAGTCAGTGAATCTTAAATGATGGAAATACATCCACCTCCAGTACCTGAGAACTTTATTATTAAACCAGTTAATTTCAAAGCTTCACACAATGCTTTGAGAGCATAGGATTTACTGGAAAGGTAACTTTTAAGTTGTTTTTTTTTTTTTCCCAAGGAGATCCTCAGGAACTTTTAACTCTGCCTTCCAAAAAAGAGAATGTGCTTCACCTTCGTAAGATGATGAGGCAGTGCACCACAAATACAAAAGGTAAAACTACAAATTCTTTAATGCAGGAAAATTAGCTCTTTGTCATGTCCTTGGAACATCTATTCTTTGGTTAGTTCACTCTGGAAGAGGTTTCTAAATCGGTTGGCTGTCATTAATCTAATTGCATATTGGGTCAGCTAATTAGAGAGGGCACTTTTCTATTTAAAAAATACTGCCTCAGGTGAAGCTTGAATTAGTGGCCAACTTTCACCCAACACCCAACTCACTCCAGAATCAGCGCTCTGTCTGGGACGCCTACCACTCCAGTGCTGGAATGCAGCCTGCCTCCTCCACCTGACCACGGAGGTTCCCTCTCCGGAAAGCCACAAATTACAGTGCTAGATTTCAGCCAACAGAAGAAGGCATTTGGAGGTAAAGCCAAAGGGTGAAGGAAAAATTTCCACTAAGAAACCAACAGTAACAACGGATACATGAGCTACATTAAAAAGTAAAGGAATGTGGGCTGTGCATCCATCACCATCCTCACTTCTCAGAACTAAGGGACACAGAAAGACTCATATTCTGACCCAAAAGGAAAAAATATTCAGTAAGAGCAAATCAAAAAGTAAACAAGCTACAGAGTTCGTTCTCTTTGCTCTAAGTTTTACCTTAATTCTGAAGTTAACATGTCACACATTATAGAATTACTGACTAAAGGACCAAATCCAACTCTCTTTATTTCATACAGATTGTTTATTTTGTGAATGTGTACTCTCATTTCTTTTGTTTGTTTTGTTATTGTCATCTTCTTTAGTTTGAGATGTGAGAAATATGGCACAGATAAGTGAGACAGAAACAATGAGTACAAGGTCTCAGAGCTGGAGAGGAATGTGAGTCAAGGACAAAGCTTTTCCTCTCCTGGATCAGCTCCCCTCCATGAGCATTTATTGACCATCTCAGGGACAACACTACCACTTCTTTCCTCTGAAGTACTGGTTCTGAGGATGGTACTGTTGGTATCATAGCGCTATTAAACATATATTTTTCCAGCAAACACGTTTCTCAGCAAAACATAATAGAGTGTACACTCGAAGATTCTGCAATGGAATTAAAAGAAATCACTGCCCTAATTTCATTTCCAATTGAAGAAAACCAGATTTTCTTGGCATGCTGTATTTATACAAATGACCCCATATTACAAGGAAAACAAGAACGTCTAAGGGTAGAACAGTGCCTTGTAAACTTTTACCCCAGTGAATGCTCTGATTATAGCTTGGCTTTTTCTGATCCGAGGGAACTTGAACACAGAGTATGTTGAAATGAGGATGAATAATTGCCATATTTCCAGTGTTTCTGGGCTTTTACCTCTGCAAAACAATTCTAAGAATGTAGTTTGGCAGCACAACCTAGGAAACCAGATAGGTCACCATGGTTAGCTAACTTATCAGCTGAAAATGAACCTTCTTTAGTTGAACTCTAATGTCTACAGATGGACAAGCTAATGCCTAAAAAAAGTTTTCCCCTAGCAAATGACTTGTCAGTTATGTGACGACTAAGGACTCTCTTGATTATAAAATGTAGTTATAACTGGCACTGTTAAAAGGTTAAAATATGGTCAAGTCCGTGACACTTTTTGGTTGGAATTTTCTTGTACATTTCTAAATCTACCAGATGTGCCTCAGGGCCAACAGTTGGACACTCGATGCCTGCCTGGTATGTAAAGTCTTCCTTAGGAGCAAAAATTCTGCTCGATGCTTTTCCACAGACCAAAGTAACCAATGATGTTATAACTGAAGTATTCACTGCTTTTTTAAAGATACACTTCTCTTCTTTAAAAATGATATCTATATGCCAATTCTATGGTAAATTAGTTTTCATTAAAGGACACAAACAGCTAATTCACCATGTGAATCCTCACTATGGATACTGAATCTTTTATCCAAAAATAATGAAAGATAAAAAAAACACAATGGTAACTGAATAATCAAGGGAGAATTTCCTAGTTACCTCTTACATATGTTAGGGCCTTTTCATCTATTGGATGTGTCCCAAACAACTTAACATCTTATGACTTATGTCTACATGTTATAAGGGCTTCTAAAGTCTGGCCTGGAATGTGAAATTAAAAGTAATCTTTCAAGATTTTTATGGATTTTTTTTTTTACATTTAAAACTGTTCATGCTTTAAAATGAAATTTTAAAAAATTATTTTCTTCCAAGATGACTATACCTGAGCCAAAGTAATCCTGGATTTTAAAAATGAGAGAAACTATTGTACAAAAGCCTAATATTTTCTGTTACTGTCATTGCATGATAGTGTATAGTTCTGTTATGACATATGGCATATAGAATGTTCACAAAATCCCTTTACACAGTATTTCAGAACTATTTTTGATAAAAAATTTATTAGTCAAAAATTATTATCCACAAAATGCTTCATTATTAAAACATACTTCCTGAATGTGCAATCTTGTACATAGACACGTGAGATTAAACCTTTTATACTAGTGAGAGAAAGGTAATTCTCAGAAAAAGGAATCGGGATTTTACATAAAGAACTCTCCCAGTCCCGGCACAAAATTCTTCTGCCATTCACTTTCTGCACTTTGACAGCAAGGCCTCTGTCATCTATGATTTATAAAAGCTAAGGAAACAGAAAGGAAAAAAAGATATTACATATCAGGTGTTATCTTGGTACTTCCTGTGGCTTACAGTTGTAAGGGGCTTTGTTCCTCAGAATATTATAAAATGACAAAGCTTTCTACTTGACAATAACCCATAAATAATAGAACATAAGAAATATGACTTCTGAAGTGGGGGCAGTCAGGCTCTGAAGTAGTTATACTGTGATGCAGGTTTCATATAAACACTTGAAACCCAAAAGGCAAAACGTCTGTGTGTTGGTGAGCGAAAGGGGGAGAGCAGTGACACTTCACAGTTCCATTAACTTCATCTTGTTCTAGGATTCAGAGAAAACTTGGCAAACTGGAACATTAACTACGAGAAATGTGACCCTGCCTGAAAATAAAACAAGAAGCTAAAAGAAAAAATATATATTTGTGTGTAGGGCCCTAAAAAAATTTCAACTGTATATTTTTTAAAAAGAGATCCAGATGTGCCCGCATAAGAACAGACTTTATTCTGTTGATTGCTTTTTATTATAGTCTTCACAAGAATGGTTAGCAGTCAGAGGCAACCAAAGAAGATCCTTTTCTCTAATGTACAAAACAATCGAGTGTTTCTATAGGATATTCTTACACTGATCTAATAAGAAAAATACTTCAAAAATATGCTACATATTTTTATTTTAAAAAGAATGCATGTATTCATCAACTTATCCTAATGATTCAACAGATTCAAACATTTAATTCTGTATTCCACATCCTATATAAAAAGATCAATATACACAGATTTGCTTTAGCTAAGTGAATGAGAAAAGTTAAAAAAAGATCACACTTTTGATTTCAACTACACTGTCTTGAACTATATACATGATCAAAAAGATAAACATCTACGTAGCATACTTATTGTGTGATGCAAATATTACACTTGTATAACATGAATCTTTATAATAAATTCAATTTCATTTTCATTGAAAGTGTAAACATTATAGCTCTACACGATATGAGACACATAAAAGAGAGCTAAAACTTATCAAATATTATTTTGTGAATAGTTAAAAGAATAATTTACTTTGGAGAAGAGACGTTATCTAAGAAATAAAAGCAAATCTCTAAAATAAAATATCTAGAATCATTTTTACATTCTTATTAAACTAACATTCATGAATTGTTTTGGTTGTTAAATTGCATGAACAACCATTCACTTTGTTAATGTACAGAGATTCTGTATAAAATAAAAAAGGTAAAATAGCTCCTTTTAGTAAAATGGGAAAATTAAGTTGCACAATCATTTTATGAAGAAATTTCAAGTAATATTTAATTATAATTTAAAAAAATAAAATGTGTAGCTTAGTATGATAGACAAATAGCAAACAAAGAAGAAAATGTATAAATGACAAAATGTAAAAAAACGAGTATAATTGCTTTCTGTAGAGAATACCATCATTGGAGATGTTCAAAAAGTAGTTGTAGACAAAACCAGTGTCTTTCTCATATTAATATTCTGGCTGCACAAGATGGGAGAAATACATAAAGAACACTTTAAAAATGTAAACCAAAATGTAAGGCAAGTTATTGAGAAGAGCATTCTAATACATTTTCAAAAGTTTATTTCTTCTTTCCTTCTCTTCTTCTCATCAAACCCTTCACCTAGACCTCTCAAGTTCTTGCATTTTCCTAAAGTTTCATCATTCTTTATTCCAAATTATCCCATGAGTAAGAATGCATTCTTTTCTATAATAAATATTTCTCCTTTAGTTTTTATATAAAGAAATTCTCAAGTATTAGAGAGTCCAATACATAGAATCAATCTCTGGGATATACCAATGAGGTTCTTTTTTTTTTTTTAATGTTATTAAATTAATTGAGGTGACATAAATAAAATTGTATACGTTTTAAGTGTACAATTCTATAATACCACATCTGTCTATTACAACAATGATGTGACTTAAAGCACACAGAGAGTTATCTTCTTGTCCAAGATTAAAGTTTAGAAGGTTCATTTCGTGAAGGTTCAAATTAATGTTTCTACTTGTATAGCTGCAAACATCTGCAAACAAGGTAGACATAGAGATTTTATGCAGTTCCTTTGATTTCTGTTTATGCTGTTTTGAGTTGCAAGAGAACGTCCCAGCTCTAACTTTCCCAACCAGCCTCTTTCCCAGTAGGTGTGGAGATGACCACTCCATGTTGGGAGAACCATATATCTGAAATATTGTCAGTCTATGGCAATTCAGACGGCAGAGCTGTCTACTCAGGAGTCCCATTAAATAAATTTTAAAAATTCCTAAAAGGAGGCATGACTTATTATAAGCAAATGGCTATGCTGGCTTTTTTAGTAACAATTTTTAAAGAAAATAAAGTTATATAAGATACATCTTGTT
Source organism: Cynopterus sphinx (assembly GCA_030015415.1). Lineage (NCBI taxonomy): Eukaryota > Metazoa > Chordata > Mammalia > Chiroptera > Pteropodidae > Cynopterus > Cynopterus sphinx. The sequence goes on from CM057382.1 coordinate 125,006,784, forward strand.
GGATTTTTAAAAAGCTCTATTAAACTTAATTTTTAAATGGCTGTGAATATGAAGGCTGGAATAATTAAATGCAACCCTAGCTGATTAATGAATGCATGAAAATTGGGGGAACTGATCCCAGAAGCTCTTGTTCTAAGGGCTTAACTTGAGTGACAAATACCAGGAGACTACAGTCATTACCGTATAGCAGGAAAGAGTAGTCAGAAGCTGTCATATAATTGTGAGAGAAAATAGAATGCATTTGCAATTTTTAAGTGCATTTAATGCCTCACAATTTCATCACCTACCCTACATTTAAAACTGGGACACAATCCAGAAACCAAAGGGAAATAGATATTTGCAAAAATATGTTTGCATTACACTATCCAACACTTGTACTGGCAACATCACTGTAGATATTTCAACATATGTTGATTTTAAAGAACAGGTTGTGGCTTTTAATTTATCACATTTTAATGAAGGAGATATTATCTGCCAAGTTACCAAGATTTAATTTTCAAAATGATAACTCTTAAGCTGCTTGTTTCTTCACTGTGAATACTACAAGCCACTAAAATACCCCTTTTAACATTTATCATTTTAAGTAATTAAATAAAAAATATCTAACTCAATATATTCTTAAAAGAATAAAAGTATTCCCTATGAGATACTTTCTACATTTTTCATTTGAATCAGAAAGAAGAGATTGGAAGCAAAATACAAAAACTCCTCCAATCTGTTACTTCAGGTTATCAGAATGGATACCTTCATTATAACTCATTGTTTATTCTTTTATAAAAACTGCTCTGCAGCACAACATATTTTATCTGTATTTTTTCAAAACATAATGAGACATACTAGCTCTTGATTTGACTGATTTTTCATTTAAGCATAACAGTCCTACTTAGTGAAAGAAATCTTAACTCATGTCAATTAAGTGGCTATTCTCTCTATATAAAGTTTTGAAGCTTGCCTTAAAACATAAATTCTAAGTTCTAAAAACCCAATATTCACTCCACAGTGTACTGAACTTTTGAATCACCTTTCTGATTGTAGCCTTCTATGACTGATCTTTCGTTTGTAGCCTTTGATGACTGTCCTACCTGGCATAAGTTTCCTTGGCCTTTTTTTTTTTTCCTGCCAATGGACTAAACATGTTCCATTTTCTGGCTTCTTTATTTCCTCAGTGTCATTACAGGAATACGTCATTTGACATGACAAGAAGTAACAAATGTAAATTCTAAGCCCACTATGTGTTACACTATGAGCCAAGCCATTTATATTTATTCAACGATAATCTTTTGAAAATACTACAATCTAGTTTTAAAGAAAATGAAACTGGGACTCAATGTGGTTAAATAACTAAACCAAAATCACATAATCAGTAGAATTCAAAGTCAAGCTGATGCTTTATCCTATAAGTACTTTGTTGCTTCTCATTATTTACTGATATTTACATGTGGCAATCAGATTCTCTGATTCAGGATGCAAAAATAAGCCCATAAGAACAGAGCCAAAAGTATCCAAAAAAGATCATATTCAGCTTTTTTTATATGGGAAGGGAATTAGATTCAGATACATTTGACAAACCCAAAATAATAATGGCTACTACAAGGTAGAAGTACAATTCTCTCTCACAGAAAACAAGTTAAGGTAGGAAATTTCAGAGTCATCAAGGACCCAGAATCCTTTTAGCTGACTACTTCATATTCTCTAGAATGTGATTCTTCTCCTCATCATCCAAAATGGCTTTCAGAGCTCCAGCCATCACACCTGTGTTCCAGAAAGCAAGATAAAGAAATCAGTAAAAGAAATGTGTTACCCCTCCTTTTTAAAGCTATTTCTCAAAGTAACACTCAATACCTCAACTTCTTCCTACTGAAAATAACTAAGTCACATGCATTCAAACCTGGCTATAAAGGAGACAGAGAAATGTAGGTTTTCTGGATAAGCAGCAAGGTGCTGAGCTAAAACCAGAGTTTTATTATTACTAAAATAGAAGGTAAGAATAGATATCTGAAGGAAACTAGATAAACCTGCCACAGAAATATGTATATATTCTCCAATTTATTCATAATATTACCAAATTTTTCAAGCAAATCACAGACAATTGAGAACAGACTTAGTATACTATGTCCTAGATGGAGTGTATCACCCCACTGGATTCATCTCATCTCATCTCAAATAAATACATGTGGTTTTACATTTTTAGAAATTATTTTCACCATTTACATCATAAAGAATTGCTGAATCTATCAGACAAAATTGAGTGGGATTTGTTTTTTAAATGGTAATCTTTTTCCATTTTAGAATACAGTACATTGTACTAAATAAATTCTACCAGCGAGGGTACCACTGAGTTTAAAAAGTCATTCATTTATCTTCTAAAACTCTTCTAATAGCCAGAGTACAGAAACAAAATAGAGAAGAAAGGTCATGAACCAAAACAAAAACAAAGGAAAAAATGCAAATGTGGATAAAAAACCAAATCTTAAAGGTGCTTCAATTATTAAAGTAACCTACGTATTTAAATAGATTTATAACTATACTCAAATATGTTATAGTTACATTAGTACTTACAAACATTATCAAGAAATTTGTACCTCTGTAACTTGAAAGTAAGTTCTCTGGCTTTCTTGGTTGAGGCTGTCACCTACAAGCCAGTCTCCTCTCCCAGAAGTTCATCTTTTATTATGAGGCATTTGAGAAAAACACAAACTTAACTTCAAAAGCACTAACCAAATAAAATCAATTTTTACAAAAGTGTTTGAGGAAAAATAAAAGGAGTCATTTCACATATAACAAAGCAAGCACCCTTGAAATCCTCTTTAAATATTTTTTCCTTAATGGTCCACTCCTCAGGGCATTTATGCTACCGTCCTCTGCTCTCTCCTCTCTCGCATAAACCTTCCCAACTTACCAGTCATTTTCCATAAAAATCTGACTGCAGTTAGCTTGACAAAGCCATCCAAATAGTCCTCAGCAAAATAAAACCAGGTCACCCATAATGGTCGTGACACTCCTCATCTTAATACTCCCAACGCACACACATGCACACACAACCACAACCACACAGACATACAACCCTTCAATTTCTCCAATGATAAAGTGATGTAATATCTATTAATTGAATCCATAATCAAGATAGCAAAAATTTTCCTTCAATTTCATATATTTGTGAAGTTATCAAACGAATGTCCTTATCTACCCACAACCTTAAATGTCAGACTAAACATTTCCTGTCCTCAAACTCTTTATATGATTTCATTTGATATCTTTTAGTATTTTTTGTCATCCTTTAGATTTAGATAGACTTCTATGATCGTGATTAAAATAGGAGGCTCACAATTAAACATAGAAATAATGTCACAGTTAAATACATGACATATTACTTGCCTTATAAATAATATTTCAATACAATAGTCTTTTTTTTTCAAAATCAGAGAATGCTAATTAATGAACTAGATTTTTGTGGATTTAGGTTCACTTGCTGATCAACTCGCTAACAATCTCAGCAATCATAGTCTTTTGAGAGGCACACAGTGTAATTAATCATCATACACCGACGCCTTGGGAACCACAGTCTCTGGGCTGAGATCTCAATGTCACCACTTACCAACTGTGTGACCTTGGGAACTTAGTCCCTCTGACTCAGTTTCTTCATCTGAAAAATGGGAATAATAATGGTACCTACTACCTCTTGGAGTTGTTCTGTATATTAAATAAATTACTACATGGAAAATAGGCTGGAACACTACTTGACACATATAACCACTTAACAAATGTTGACTATTATTATTTCTCACTTTCTAAAAAAATAGTTTAATTAAAACATCAAAGCAATTTTGGAATATAATTGCCCACTAATAAAGAGCATACATACATGCTTGAGAATAAATACTGGACTTGCATTTTTAAGAAGTGGATTCAGAAAAATTTAAACCACTGAATGGTAGGAAAAAAGTTCAACTACTAAAATAACCTACTCACATTTGTTTTTAAAAGACCTGACCTCAGAAAACCCAGCACAAATTAAGTTATTCCTTTTCAATAAATTTACAGCATACTTAAAAAAAGGAACTTCAATATTAAATCTTTTTTAAAAAGATTTTCCCAAGAAACACAGATTTTACCTTTCCTTGAATAATGAAATATTTTTGAAAGAAATCATGAAAGTAGTAAGCAAACAGGCTTAATAATGTACTTAAATTTAGGACAAATTGATAAGAAGCAGGCATTATAGTTACCTAACCAATCTTAAAATAAACCATTGATCTAGGAGCCTTACTAAATTATTGGGCTTCTTAAAACTACATTTTCAGGATTGTATAAATACTTAGTATTGCAATAACTACTGTTTGTATATCTAGTACATAGTATTAACGTAAAGATGTGCAAGAGATTACCAAGAATAGAAATATGATAGATATCTTCCATTAACAAAATAAGTTTTCTTTTGTAGCTGAAGATGGAAAACGTTAAAATTTGATAGGTTTCTTTAAAGTTAGGGTCTCTAAAACCTTATGCGTGAGTCTAACAGCATTCTCTTACTGTTTTCAATGTGAACATAAAATCAACCATAAATTCAAGAGAATTCTGACAGTCCAAATTCTGTCCTCTGTACATTACTACTTGCATGTAACTTTGCAAATAAGGACCTGGAATCTAAGAAATGCAAGTAAGGACCTGGAATCTAAGAAATGCACAATAATAATTAGTTTGGAGATTCTCACTTTTTCTAAATGCTCTATATTCCTAAATTGCTCTACTCAGGCTTTCACACCTCTCAAAGTATACTAGGTCCATGTATGCTGGACAAGCAATCTCTCGACAAAAATGTAAAAAAATCTTTAAATTGTCAGCAAATGAGAACATAAGGAAAAAAATGATTTTAAAAGCAGGCACACATTGAGAGAATTTCCTATGAGCTACTGTGCTTTTAAAGGCAAAGAATTTCCTCTGAAAAAAAGCTGCTTGGCTTAAAAAAAGAACAGAAAAGAAAATCATCTTACCTTCCTTCAATAATGTGTAGCCCCCAAAAAGAATGAGGAACACATTACATCAGCACTTTGAAAAGCTAGTGATATGCTATTTAAATGTGACTAAGGTTGTAGTCTATTGATTTTTAGCTGTTTGGCATGTCTCCAAGGAAAGTCTATAAATTAGTGGAGGTGACCCATTTAAGGTTCATTCAAACCCATAAGCATTTGTTTAGTGTTCCATAATTTCAACAAATTTCTAGACCACTACAAGTTGTATAAACGAACTAGTCTTACTCAAGAGTACATAAAAATCATTCAATCTAAGAACAAGATCAGAAAATAGTATTCTATCTTATAGAAACTATTAAGAATTTACATACACATTTGCAGATTAAAAAAAAAAATCCAGAAATAGCTACCCCAAATTGTGATGACATGAGTTCACATTTGAGATTAGTATTAGCATTAGGGAGGCATTCCCTGTAAACGACCCAAAAACAGCTACCCTGAAATATAATAAATTAAAACTAAATTGTTTATTTCATATTATATTGATATTACAACAGTATAGGTGCTAAAGGAACACGATAGTTTAAAAACAAATCAGCACAGCATTGAATAGTTTCAAGGGCATATTCAAATAATAATATTTCAATGTCTTTCCTACAGTGGAGAGGGCTCGGATTCTAGGTGATTGATTGGTTAAGGTTCTTAGAAATATTGAAATAGATAAAGGACAATGCTTCAGACTACAAGAGTTTGACCAAAACAGGACACAATCGCAGCTATTTCTTCATTCTAATTTTGAGTTCAACAAACAATATTCTAATTTGTAATGAGGCTGTCATTACTGTGTAAGCAAGCTGGCCTATCAGATCTTGACACAATGACTAATCCAAAGGTGGGCATATGATCTGATCAGAATCTTTTAAAAGAGATCATATGGACTTTGATGGTTATGAGATCAGGCCTATTCTGAGGTCTCTAGTGAAAAGACTAAGTCTGGATTTCTTGGTGGGTATCATTACTTCGAAAAAGCCTGCATGATTTTAAAGTCAACTAAGGAAAGAATCAAAGAGGGGAAAAGAGGAGAACACGATGTATGTTTCAAGTCATATCTACCCCTCAGACTTCCAGTTACAAGACGATATGGTTTTGATGTGATTTATATTACTGGCTATCATAAGTCTCTTATACAGTAGACATGATTTGTGCTTCGAAGTCTGTCAGTAATCTGTGTGATCCAAACTGTGATTCAGTTTTCTCACCTATATGTTACACTCGGTAATGCTTATAAACAAACACCAGGACAGCAGATCTGCAGAGATGAACATGTCCTTATATGTTTATTTTTTTATGCATTTTTTAAGTCTTAAGTAAAAGGTAGAATCACAAGTCCTTTGGTACAACTGACTTAGAGAATTATATTTTTAAAAACACAGTTCAGAAACTACAGATGTTTATTTGTTAAAACAAACACAAGAGCGAGTATTTCACAGTCAATTAGTATTGGGTGTTACCTTGGCATGCATTATTACATCGATAATGCAAGGAAAAGCAATCCCTACCCTAAGGGCTTAAAAATATCAGCACAGACCAAAAAGTCCATCAGTGGAAGTGAATGCCATTCCAACTTCAGTGTTGAGATTCAGTTTTATTCATTTTCTCTCTCTAAATTTTCTTCCCCCAAAAGCTAACTATAAAAGGACCAAGGAACGGGATTCATTTGTTGTTGTCATCTGGCATGAAATGAGGGAACCCTTCCAAAGATACTGAGTACCAGTGAACAAGTCTCCAAGATGAGAATAACAAAACAAAAACAGAGACAGCAGCATGGTAGTACCAAGGCCACACAAGGAATCAAAAGCAAGAGCAAGAAAATTTAATTTTATGCAGGGAACAAGAGAAAACCGAAGAGTCAAATAGCAGAATAAGGTGTTTTTTGCAGCAATACTCTGTGAAGAAAGGGGAAAACCAGGCCAACCAGAAAGGCAGTTGTTGCAACAGACGATGTCTTAAACTGCAAAGACCATTTATAGTCATTTCCTCTGCAGAAGGTTGGCTCTTTCCCTCAACCCTGATTAAGAATAAGAAATCCTTGTTTCATTTATCCTTTAATACTTGTGACTCAGAACTGTTGTCAAATGAGCTCTTTTGAACACATTTTAACTTTCAAGTTAAATGTTAAATAATAGTCACTCTTTTCACACAGCAATTTTTTCAATGCCAATAAAAACATGCCTAATCTTGCCCATAAAAAAAAAAAAAAGATACCATATTCTATTCTGAAATGCATGTAATCACTAGTTAGCTGAAATCACAACTTTGAAGAAATATAAAAATAGACACAAAAATATTTTATTGTAGAAAAATATTCAAGCTTGCTATTACATTATTTTTGCTACACTTGACATATATATGTACATATATGTATAAAATATATTTGTGAAAAGTATTAAAAAATGAGTAAAAATACAATGTGCATTTCTCATTAAGAGCATTAAAACATTCACATTTCAGCCATAATTTTGTCATATGTGAAATAAAGGCAATGGGCTAAAATGTAATCTTTTAGTCCCAAGAAGTAACCATATTTGATAGTTCTAATATCCCGAGGACTCCAGGCCTACCATGCTTGCCCCCTAATCTGTCTGCCACATTTCCTTCATGTCTACAGCCATTCCTCAAATAAAGCCAAACTATAAAATGCTACTAATCTAATGAATGGCTTTAAAAATACTCAAATGTGCTACTAGAGGGCTTTTGGGAAAGCAATTATTTTAAAGACTAAAAGCTGAATTTCTTCAGTGGCTCTTATTCAAAGAATATAAAGTACTTCAACAAAACTAAGGTTAATTGTGTAGGTGAGATAAGTGTTGCTGGCACACACACACACACCCTTCAGTCAAGGGTAGACTGATTAACCCCAGTGAAATAAGGAATATGTCTGAACCTCTTGTGTAATCAAGGGACCAAATTTTCCCCAACAAAAATCCTGATTTAACCTAATGGATCTTTCAGATGTTATAACAGTTGGGTTAAGAGTCTATGCTTTCATATGTAAGCTACCTTTTTTTCTTTGAGGTATGGAATATTTAATAATAGTAATATTATCAGCAAAACTTACATAGCACTTAATAAATGCCAGGCATTCTTCTTAGTGCTTTACACATATAATAAACTCATTTAATCACTTCAACAACTCTACAGGTAGGTGCTGTTATTGCTGTTTTACAGATTAAAAAACTAACAAGCAAACAAGTGAGGCACATAATTAACTTGCCCCTGTATACACAGCAAATAAACAGCAGAGCTAGAGTGTACTGCAGGTAGCTTGGCTCCAGAGTCCATGCTCTAAACCACTCCACCATATGCAACTAGGGAAGAAGCACAAAACACTCCATTTCTCTCTTCATGCAATTCCTTTGCTCATTGGGGCTCATTTACTATGCACCTGATAACTGCAGGTAAGCAAACAACTATATGCCTAAAATTACAGACACTGACTAAAGAAAAGCAAATATCCATGTACACAAAGAAAAAGTTTTAAGAAAAAAATTAAAATTCTTAGAATCCTATCCAGTGTAATCTCATAAATTTATTTAATGACTCTAGGTCCAGTTTCTATACATTTGATATTCCATATCTCCCTGTTTCCCTCTGTATAATTCTTCGCCTGAAGGAAAGAATGGAACAAAAACATGGACAAACAGCATTTTCATTCTCTAGTGCCAAGAAAGGATAAGAACAGTGAAGTTCAGTCCTGCATAAAAGGGAATTATTTTCTACAGAGTTATCAATGAATTATCATCACCAAAACAATTCAGTTCTAGTCCAGAATTTTTCATCTTCAACTCTCATTTAAATTGATAGCATTATTTTCTATATACAATTTACAAGATGAAATGTTTTGTTCACTGTAAAGCAGCTGAAACCAGATGGAAAGGGACTCTAGTCCTGTTAAACCAGTGCATTTCAAAGCCCAGCCACACTTAAGAATTACCTGGGAGCTTTAAGAAAAAAAAAAGATGCTAGGGTCTCACTTAGGGAGTCTAATTTAAATGGTCAGGGGTGAGGGTAGGTATTAGTAGCGTTAAAGTTTTTCAGGGGATTGGAATTACAGCCATGTTTAAGTACTATCCAAGACTTCTCAAACTTTAATATGCATTCAATCATCTGAGGATATTCTTTAAAATGTAGATTATGCTTCAAAAGGTGTGGGAGATGGTCTGATATTCTGTATTTCTACAACACTCCCAGGCAATGCTGATGCTACTGGTCCATGGACCACACTTGTAAGCAGCAGTAACCTTCTATCCTTCCATCAATATACTACTATAATTAGTATTAGAGATGAAAAGGAATAGGAAAGGTATTACAATTTAATGCAATGTAGAATATTTTATTTTTATGTAAAGAGAAACTTATTTTTAAAGAGCAACTTGAATCCACAGAAAGGATTACAAAACACAGGTTTATTGTGAATTAGATGAGATAAATGCATGAAGTATGAGGGGCTGTTCCTAGCCCAGAATCAGTACTCAGAAAATATTAGCTATTTTATTACTATTTTATTAATAAATGAGGAACAAATGATAACTATCCATATCAAGAAAACTGATTACAAATACAAACCCATTTTCTAGAAAAGTATGGTTTCTATTTGTTCACAGTCTTCGTATTATGTCATTCTCTTCTATACCTAGACAATTTAGTAAAGAGAGAAAACGGTGGTCCCAATGTCAAAATTTGCACATTTGAAAACATGATGTCAGGGATCTACTTTAAAATATTCAACAAAGAGAAAACAGATAAAGCAAAGGTAATGAAATCCAGATATCCTGATGATTAACTTGTGGGATAGGTACATGGAGGTTAACTGTCCTCTTCTCTCAATGTCTATATATATTCAAAATTTTTCAAAATAATTTTTAAGTGTTCTGTTTTAGAATCTCAGCTTTTCTGCTGATTAGTTCTGTAATCACAAACAAATTACTTAACTTCTCTGACCCACAAACTGTTCTCAAGTAGAATAAGTTCCCACATTAACTACTTCACAAGGATTACCACAGATAATTTTTAAAAAGCATTTTTAAAAATAACTGAAACAAAAAAATAAAATAATAAAATAAAAAATTAAAATAAATGAAACCAAGCAGTCATGTCATGAAGATTAATTTTAACCCAAATGGGTCCAATTTAAAGAGATGCAAACAGAATGGTAAAGTTTTTCTAAAACAGAAGCAGGCAGGTCTATGAAGATGGTGTGCTACTGTCCTGCCATTTCAGTCCTTTCTATTACCTCTTAACATTCTAGACCAGATTCCATCAGAAAGAGCTAGAAGGAGCACATAATGAATTCTCCACAATGTCATGTCTTTGGCTAAATGCATGAAAAGGTTTCTTGCCTGACAACACAAATTAACTAAGGGTGACCCAGAGACAAACACCACTTCTAGCTGCTATACTATTGCCCTGAGTACAAGAAACACAGCTTTTTCTCCCACTCCTTTCATTCATGAAAACTTCGAAATAGTAGGGATAGCCGTTCAAGAGGAAGTAATATCTTAAATACACGCCAAATAATCAAAAGCAAAATATCATTTCTGGTGCTATCTTTTCAAAGGACAGAAGTTCATTCAAGAACAGATGGCACCTTTATTACCTGTAACATAATTACAACATAATTACATAATCATTTAAAATATACATTATTTCAGACAATTCCATCAATTCCGGAAATAAATCAAATCATTCACAAAACCTCACTGTTGGAAACCTTACATAGAAGTGTGCAATTTTCAATACACAGTGTAACATAAGAGTGAAAGGGAAAAATTATTTAAAATGGTAGATGTACAGGAAACAACTTAATGCATTAATATTATTATATAAGTGAGATGCAAGTTGAAGAAGCAATGGCATGATGAATCTCACTTATATCCACTCCAACTGAATTCTAATCAAATGTTGTGACAATGGGACTCCAGTGACATGCCTCCCTTCCACAAGAAAAAATGCTAAAACCTGGAATGTACTACAAGTAGTCTAGTCTTCCTCATTAATTCAAGAAAGAGCAAAAACAGTGGAGTTCAGAAGTTATACTTACTAGGGGAATTCTCAAAAGAAGCACTCTCTCTGTTAACCTTCTACTTTTCAATTTCACTCTTAGGACACAAGTTAAAGCCGCATTTTAAACAACAGTATCCAAACATATGTGGAATGAATGGAATACTTAGTCATTGATTATTTTACTTAGATATTCTTATTTGAATACAGACTTGCCTGATTTTTTTTCCTATACTAATAACATTCAAATTATCTGTATATGCAATAATAAACACTAGGCATAGTCATATTTCAGTATCAACTTCCTTAAAAGGTAAAGCTTATTTCAGACAAGGTCTGACTCAAGAATTAAAATAAACACACACAGCAGGAAAGTTGAAATGTATATTTTGTTTTTTCAGGCCATGAAATACTTTACATTTCAATATATGTAACAAAATAAGAACTAAAACACCCTAGTTGTACTACTACTTAAGAATTAAAGTTGATTTTATTTTCTGTTAATGAACACTTTTAAATAACCACCCAAAAAAAAAAGTCATATTTGAAGTCCAACGTTCACTAAAATGTCACAGAGGGAAAAAAGAGAGGAAAAGAAAATTTGAACCCAAGCTGATTCCAGCAGGGAAAAAATTTCCTACTACAGAGAGAGGTATTAGCCATGAGCACGGGAAAGTCAGAGGCCCCAGTATGAAACGGGAGCTCCACGAATTTACAGACTCAGGGAACCAAGGCAGGGTGCTAATCTTCCTTTCCACCTGAGCCTCAGACCTACAGCTGCTTCACAACCACAAGACTTCTCAGTCAACCAAAATCAGCTGGATCAGAAATGTGTTTAGTAATCATGTGAATAAAGAAATAAATTTCTCTAATCACGGGCCTCAGAGAAGCATTAAAATTCTGAATCTGAATCATCACTCTTTTAAATAATTACATCCGTATGAAAATTAAACAAGGCTGGTCCTAAATATCCATCACAGTACAGAAATTATAAACGATAAATGAAAAATCCTAATCTCAAACCAATTCGTATTTGCATCTAAAATGTTACAATGAAACCACATAACTCCCTCCTCAAAATGTTTCATGTGACGTCTCCTTGAAGTGGCTTTCACTTTAGCTATGTGTGGCTTCCTTTATTTGCTTTAGTGACAAAAATATGAAAATGAATATAAAGCAGCAAAATCTCTAAAACAAAGGCCAGAAGTGTCTATAATAGCTAGGACTAGATTTTTCTTTTTATTTTATTTATTTATTTGTTTGTTTGTTTGTTTGTTTCAGTTGAACCTAGAGGAAAACTCAAAGCCTAATACAATACCTTTTCTGTGCAACTCACAGTCAGGACTTTTCATGTTTTACGTTAAGTTTGTCTTGTAACACCACAATAAGGTCAATAATGCCAAGGAAAGCCTGTTCCATAGTCTACCAAAATTGTTTCTAAGCCTCAGGTACATATTTCTGAAAAGGAAGCAGAAATACTTGCCCCACAAACTGCTCAATTTTTCTCCCACAGAAAGGTCCAGTTCTGTTCTCACTTAAATAATTTCCAGCACCCACAATATTTTATATAAAAACAAACTTCTAACAAAGTCTATTTTCTATCAGTTCATTCACACTGCTTAATGAATTCGGCCTTGTGTTTGTGCACTTCAACTTAATGTTATGGTGGTAAAAGGCCAGGATCCAGAGTCAAGACTGCTGGAGTCTGAATTCCTGTTCCACCATTTACCCTAAAAAGGCACTGAACCTCCCCCAGCCTTAGAGTCACCGGAAGGGCAGAATTGGGTAATGCATTGTCAGGGCACACAGATTCGTGTCATTAACCTTTTTAGAAGAGAACATATATCTCAAAAACATACAAAGGCACTTCATTATTTATTTACTTTGGGCAAGATCTGAGAAGCAAAGGAGCCTACAAGTTAACAAAGTATTCCCTTCAAATATAACTGTGTAAAATAATGTATGCCACAACATATGTCAGTAATAAACACACCAACTCCCTACTCATTATCCCTGGAAAATTCATGTTTTCCACTCCCTGAGATGACAAAAGATTAAAATAAATCTCAAGGTAAGCAAAAGCATTGGGACATTTTTTAAAATTTATCATTCCTAAGTACGGCTATAGAAAAATACAACAATTAGGTAAGGAAAAGATCAAAGATAATTACTCAAGCACCTCTTTTCTTTTTTTTTTATCAGAAGCCACAAGCTTCTTATTAACACAAGGGAGGATATATCTTCCCCATGTTGCATATGCGGAACCTGAAATAAAGATGTGTGAACTCATGCATCCAAGATCAACTGGCTCCAAAAATTCATTTGGTTGCCAGGCTTGGGCAAAGGCCTACGAAAATTCACCAATGATATAAATTATGGCAAATAATCAAAATGGAGAGAGAAAAGAATCTAGATGTTTACATAAAAGATCTAAAAAAGCTAGAAACAGAGAACAGGTATGATTATGTCAAATTATGGCATTACTTTAAATTTTGTATTTAGAATTATATAAAATAATTACAAAATCTAGAGTGAAGGGAACCTGGCTTATAGGTTTACATGAAAATTCCTGGGGAGGGGTATGAAGAGGTCAGGTATCCCATATGCCATGGGCACTGGAAAAAGCAATTCAACTTTGGCTACATTAATAAAAAGTATGATACTAGAAGGACAAAAATAAAAGGAAATACTAAGATCATTATGTTTTTGTGATGAATACATATACCTTTTCTGGTCAATTTGTTTGCTTTGGAGAGGGGATAAATCATTAATTATGCGCCAGGCATCATGCAAGACACTGGGGAGAAGTAGATGAGGCCTTGCCTTGGATGACTTCACACTTAAATAGAAAGTTTTGTTGCAAATGTTTGTGATATGTTGTGTGTACCAAGTATAAGAAGTAGAGCAGACAGCGCTGCCTGAGGGAACTGGTGAAGTTTTACACAAAATAGGGACACAATAGTAAGCAAGAGTGTTCTTGGCTTATTTGGCTTAGTCTGCAGAGGTAAAACAAATACAAAGCCACAGGAGGTATCATTAGGATTTTTAAGTAGTTTAGTTCAGTCAACTTTATATCAACCAAACACAAATAAGCACTCAGAACACACATGAATAAAAAAATATTCTCCCTGGGCTTAAGAACTTACATTGTAATAGACTTAAAATCAGTACACTGTGACATGACAAAAATAGCTTCAAAAATTCATGCAGTAAGAAAGGGTTAGATTTTATAATATATAAAGAGTTCCAATAAATCAATAAGAAAAAGATGATCAAATATGGGATTAGCATAATCAGATGTTCATTTTTAAATGATTACTGTAGTAACAATATGAGAAAATTAATGTATGAAAGCAAAGAGACTAATGGTGGGAGGTTACTACAGCACGAGGTGAACTATTTAAAAGACCTGAACTGAAAGACAGGTTTAATTAACTGCATAGATGGTGTTAACATCACCCAGAATAGCAAACATAGGAGAACAGATAACCTCACTTTATCCACAGCAACTACTGTAACAGGGTTTGAGAGAAACCCTGGAGAAAAAAAATAGGTTGCAAATAGATGTGTTATTCATCAGCCTATAAGCAAAAGTCAGTACTCTAAGTATACGGAGATGAAATCGCCTGGAAGAACTTGTAAAAGGATAAAGGAATGTCAATACTTAGGATTCAGTCAAGAGGAGCTGACAAGTCAGAGAAAGAGGAAATCCGTGAAAGCCAATGACGTTTCAAGAAAGATGGCCTATCATGTCAAATATCACAGAAACCAGCAATTAGACAGTCACTGGTGACCTTTGCCAAGCTGTGTTAGAGGAATGGTTGAGGCCCCACACTATGATGGACTGGATAGAGGACAGGAGATGAGGAAGTATATAATTTTATGCAAGTTACTTCTAGATGCAGAAAGCTGAGCTTTAAAAGGAGCTGTCCAACAATAAAATAATACCTAAGTAGTGAGGGCTCTTTTTGAGCCCTCTCTTGGTTCACAGTCCCTTCCATGGTTACAATCACCTTGCAATGATAATACTAATGATCACTGACACTTTTCAGTAAGAAAATGGATTCAGGGTAGTCACATAACTTCCCCGTAAACATTCAGCTAATACATGCAAAAAGCATGATTTAAATGCAGGTTTTGTCACAGAAAGTCTCAGTAGATACAGAGAACAAACTGATGGCTGCCAGATGAAAGGGAGTTGGGGGCTGAGTGAAAAGGGTGAAGGGATTAAGTACAAATTGATAGTTAGAAAACCGTCACAGGGATGTAAGGTACAGCATAATGAATATAGTCAATGATGTTACAACTAAGAACATTGTCAAATGGGTACTAGACTTATCAGGGGGGATCACTTCATAAATTATATGTGTCAACCATTATGGTGTATATCTGAAACAAAAATGAAATAATACTGAATGTCAATTTTAATTAAAAAATAAAAATTATTTAAAAAATTTTTAAATTTATAAATGTAGCTTTTATCAAACCATAAACCTATGCACTTTCCAAACTGATGTCTCTCCATCACTAAAAGTATTGTGGTACTGTGTGGAGAAGAAGGGGGCTCTTGTTAACCATTTAACAATTTTAGGAAGACAGCTGAACTAGTTTACTTTTAAAGAATCCATGATTCTCTCTCATATACCTGACCCACAGGTGAGCTATCACAGCCACGAAATTCCAGATATAAATGCTCATCATTAATTTTGCAGCACTTTTTATGCCACTTTCATTTAAAAATGAGATCACATCCTAACAATGTGCCTATATGTACTACACATACACAAAATAATATTGGTTCCATTTATTTTTGCAAAAAAAAATCAAAGTATAGTCTATGAAGATAGTTAATGACTCCCTTTTCCACACTCCACAGCATGTTGCATCTTATGTTATTAAAATAATTACAACTTACATTGTGATTTGCTTTCACGCCCCTACTCCATGCTGGACAGTAATCTTTAAAGATTGCCTACTTTACTTTAAGCCCTGAGAACAATGCATAGAGCCAGGCAAACAGTGGACACTAAAACTGATGCATGCATGGACAGGATGGAAGGAGAAACGATAAATAAATGAAGGAAATAATATTTTTTCAACAGCCATTTTACACTCAATAATGGATTTCTTAATCTAATTGAGCAAGTGGGATATTATATCATACTTGAGGGGAGCAATATAGAAAATTAAGTGATACAAGAGGCATGGAGTTTGGATTTAAAAAGGGACATGAAAGTTCACTCTCAAAAAAGCTCCTGACGTACAAGAGTTCCCTGGATTCAATACTACCCAAAGGCAAACTGAAAAATTTAGTTAATTCAGTGAGTTATTTTTTAAAGACAAGTTCCTTCTGAAACTTCAATCAAAGGCAGCCAATCTTATCCTAAATAAATAATTACTCATAGAATTTCAGGCATGGCCCCTTGGAGATGTTCCAGGACAAGTTTCACAGTGTACCTTGAAATCACCCCAGAGCTGCCTACCTATGTTTCAAGATTTACTCAATCTTCAGATCTGGCTAGCAAAGTCGTATTCCCTAATCTCAGGTCTGTCTTTTTTTCCCTATCAAGATGAACACATTACATTTACTTGCACAAAGCACTAACATGAGTACACCCAAACTCTAAAAAGCTATTCTCAAACCTGTTCATGGAAATAAGGCAAACACTGCCACAGATTACAAGAATGTATAACTTCCACTGTGATTAAAGGCATATTGGTAAGCTCCAGACTGCAAGTTATGCAAAGTGCCCACCATGACAGCTATAGCTCCATTACTTTCCTGCATAGGAAAACACATCAGAACACAAGTGAAAGCAACATTTTAGGGTTGAACTTGAATCCACCCTAGTTTATACATAGATATGTTGAAATAAGTTAGTTGCAAACTTCTGTATGTTATCGGTAGCTGTGAATGCCTCACAGCTGAGTGTAACACAGAAATGTGTTGTGACACCACAATTGGAAGTCACTGACCTCTTTCAGGCCTCAGTGAAACTTAAACTAGTTATCAAATTACAACTGAACTCACTGGGTTAGCCAAATTCAATGGCCTCAGGAGCTGTTTATCAACAACCTTTCAAGACTGGGTGCCAGAAAAACGAGCAGGCAGAAGAGGCAGGTTCAGCTCTGGTGAAGTGGGTGCTGAGCTGCCTTCATGGTGTGATTTTAAAGTAAACGAAGGAATCATCCTGTCCTCAATTACCCCACTACCACCACCATGGTGTCATATGATCATGCTATCTTTGTTACTTTCCCGTATTACAAATAAAAGCAAGCACAATGAAAGCAATGCCTCTAGAAAGTCACTGTTAAAATGTATCACTATTCGGGCTTTCTGGAAAGTTCCTCCTTACAGAGCAGATTCGGTATTTGATGCCTTAAAGCTGCAGGAACTGGAGAAGATACATTGAAGGGAATTTCAATAACAAGGTGGTGAGAGGTGGTGAGCAGTAAGAGCATCATGACAGCAGCAGTCCTCATCCAGCCAAGGGACACCATGGGATGGATGCTAGACTGGGCCAACATGAAGGGCTTGAGTTCCAAACAGTCTACAGGTTAGCACAAGGATACCAAAGGCCAAGACAAGAGTACTGAAGCATCCAACCCCAAGGTGCTGAAGGTTCCTTGCAAGGAGGCAAGCCAAGATGAACCTTTGCTCACTTCTGTTTTCAACAAACCCTGACAACCTGACGCAATGTAAAGTAAAACTACTGGGATGGAGAGGGACCCTGAAACGATGTGATGTGGGGAAGAGGTAGAAGGCTTAAAAACATGAAAGTGGCTTTTAATATCTAATAAGCTCTCCTGTGAAAGACACGTAAGGTTCATTTTATCAAAGTATATAGGGCAATGCTTGAAACAGTAATTGTGTACATTTCAGAGCATCCGACTGAGGGCAAACAAGAAAATAGTCTGGCACACAGAAATGGCCAGGACAGGGCAGGAAGCCTTAGGAAGTAAGGAGCTCCTTCTCACTGAATGTGTCCACACAGCAATGGGATTACCGTCCATCAGGGACACTGGACAGGGGACTCCACACTGCAGATGGTCGGAGCTAGATTTCTGGTGCACCTTCCAGGTCTGAGTCTGATTTGTCTACCTTAGGCTCAGACCTAAGCAAGTGTGAAAGAGAGAAAAGGTTCCCCCCACCCCCATATGCTCAACTCCCTCTCCCTAGTACTTAATCAGAGACCGGCTCTGCTCCAGATGAGATAGATTTCCAATATTTTTTCCAGCTTCAAATTTCATAATTTTAGATAGAGATCACTTTTGCAACCCAAATAAATGAGGATCATTTATTCTCTCCGTTCAGAAGATTCCCACCATCTATGCCAATGTTGAATGCCCTTGACTGGTTAAAAAGAAAAAAATCTAACTCCCTGATGCTTCCAAATAGTGTTCTCTTATTCAGTTGTTAGTGGTGATGGGCATGAGTGTGATACACTGTGAAAGAGACTTTTTAATACGTAAAATCTATTGCTGAATCACCCACTTTTTCTTTTTAAGACTGAATAATCTCTCAGTTCCTGTTGCAATTTAAAGTCCTTAATCTCTTGGGGGTGGAAGGGAAACTTATTTTTTTAACATACTCCAAACTTTCCACATGTTTCTAGAAGTACAAGCAGAATTCTGACCAGAGGTGAAAGCAAGATAGATCCCCTCCCGGATGCTGAATGCAAATTCATAGAAGTTGACAATGATAAGATTTTATGTAGAAAACTATAGTTTCCCTAGTCTTCAAGAAAAATTTCTTGAAAAAGTACTTGAAAGAAAAGTACTTCTGTGCGAGGGAGACAAATTAAATCCTGGCCTACAAACAAGAGCTTGGAAAGCCCTGGCCAGCCTGCTTTAATGGGGGCCACATGACCATGTCTGGGCTAGTGCAGGTTCTCTGGGATTCTGTAAGAACCAGGCTGAGAGCAGGCGCCTCACCATACTTGCCTCCTGTTGATGTGGATCCCAGGGCTGGCTTTTCTCAAAACATTCACCATGTAGATGAATCAGGAGAGCTGACTCACAAGCAGCCTGTATTCATGCAATGGGCCTCAAGATCTTTTATAAGTATTATACAGACATCTCATAGCTGGGCCTGCAGTATGTTTTATATTTCTGTTCTGATTCCTAATGTATTAACTTTTATTTGTTTGCATTTACACATTTCTCTGAGTAAGCAATAGGATTGTAAGATCTAATCCGGGCCTCCAAGATGCTTGTCACAAAAGCTTCCCCTCAACCTGCTATTACCACTAATCTTCTTTAGGAAAAAACCATCACCCACCGTTGAGAAGATCAACATAAACATCCTTTGACACTGACCCACTGAAAACCAAACACTCCCTGGGTAAGCCATTCTTGCCAACTATGCTTCTGCAAACATGCTATTAGGCAAAAAAACATACTTCCAATAAATGAAACAGCATTTCAAAACTCAAGGCGGGGGGGGACCTTCTATAGAATTGGCACTTACAAATCAAGAAACTACAGATATATGTGAGCTGCCATGATTTAAGATCCACAAAATTTCAAAGTAGAAAAGAACTCCATAGTTTAGAGATTAAAATCCCTCTTATTCTTTATCTGTTATTTCATTCATTTAGCAACCACATACCAAATACCTATCTACAGCAGGCACTGTGTGTGTGGGAGGTGGGGGGGAGCTAAAGATAAAAAGATACATGGAACCAGGCCCCACTCTCCTGGGCTGCTTCCTGGGGAGGAAAGGCAGACAGGTAAACAAATCATTACAGCAACATGCTCTGTTCAAGATGTCCTCTGTGAGAATAAAGAAACTGAGTATCTTTACTCCAGCGGAAGGTACCAGGAGATGTGAGTCCCAGAGGAAATGACATTTGAACTGAAGATTAAATAATGAGAATCAAATGAGAACTGTTATCATGCCAATAATCAGACCCACACAGAGAAGATATGCATGTACTTTAATTTATTAGCATTAAATATGCATAATAGGCAAACAGTGTCAGGTTTAATAAAAAATTTTAATTCCTTTATAAAAAAATAATAATAAAACAAACTGGAAATCCTGACTCCAGTTCCATCATTTTAAGAGAATGCATTGTGCTTTTAATTTGATAAAATGGAACAGTTTACAAGATGTTTAAAAACAAATATCAAGAGATGGCTTAAAGCTCACTTATGAGAATATAAGGAGTCAGCAGAATTGGTGCCACTTTTTAAAAATTTCTCACAGCCCTTATAACTTCCCACTGGAGATCATCCAATGACGTTCTGGGGGCCAGAGCAGGGCAGGAAGTTATGCTGGAAAAGGCTGCATTTCTGGATTTCAAAAGCATTACAGCTAATGATAAATTGAGATATAAACTAAGGAAGAAGGTTTTATTTGTTTTGTTTTGTTTTCAATGAAATTTGCCAGGTCATTTTCTTTTGAAGTCCAAGTATGGACAATAATTAAAATATATAAATCACCCAATAAATCAAACACTGGGTGATTAACATATCTTTTTTCACTTGTCAAAAATTGATCAGCCTAAGGTGAAACACAACAAAAACTAAAAGCTTTAAAGTTCAAGTTAATATGCTAAGTTAAAAAGTATTTAGCTTTTTAAACTCAAATGGCAAAAAGCCAGTCCAAATGACCAAACAAAAAAAACGCTTTCAAATTGTGTCACCTCCTTATAATGCCTCCTTCTCAATAATATAGCTGGAGAAGGAAGCATTCCAATTAACCAGTCACCATACAGAACCATTTACAAAGGATCAGAACTCAATATAATACACTCAAAATAAACATATCATTTTTCTCCATTGCTTCAAGGGTAAAAATTTTTGCAATGCCCAGATCATTCAATAAGAATTTATTCAGTGCATAACAAGCAAGGCATTGGGCTAAGCAATACTGGTTCGAAGACCACATTTCCCAAACTTAAATACACATATTAACAAGTGTTAAATAATTTCCAGGTATATGCATCTACCTGAGAGACACAGTTCAGACAATGACATACCAGAATTTCCAAAACATTCTAATGCTACATCGAGACACACACAAAAAAAATTTTAAATCAGAATAGCTCCTCCCAAAGAGAAAAACGGGTTATACAGACACTGAAGACACTCTTTAAGTATTAGAATCTTAGAGCTGATTTTTTTTTAATTTAGCTCCATATGAATAAAGTCTCTCTGTGAACATCAACCATCATTTTTCTGGTTTCATAACTGCAGAAAGTACCTGACATTGACAAACATTGTAAAGTGGTATGTCATAATCTGGAGGTGGTTGTTAACATAAACCTCTTACATCTCCTTGTTTTTCTCTTTGCAGACATGTACAGAATTTCCAGTTACAAGAGACAGAAAGAGAAGCTAATAGAAGTCAGATAGACAACCTTTTAAAAAAGAGTCATAACATACTTTGTTTTTGAGGCAAAAGCATGGATTAGGGGCATAAAAATAAAAAAACCATAGTTTTTCCTCTCTCTGATCTAAGAATCCATCTAATTTCAAAAATGCAGCATTTTAATACCTGATCACTGCTTCCTAAGTCAGGGTTTGTAAGTTGTTTTTTAATAGTAAGACTTCAACTACCCGAGTATACACTTGTGAAATGGATTTGAGACCCAGCAACAAGTGTAGGTCCTCAAGCCGACAGTCCGTCTGATTTATGCCATTATTCAGAACACTAACCATGGAGGAATATGAAATGTTTTATTTGACTTCTTATATGAAATGAAACTGAAGGCCTGTCAATGAATACAGCCTGTTATGAACATAGGAGTTGAAAATATTACAGAACGAAATGTTAAAAATGCTGAAAATGTCAAGACGACTAAAGACAGTTTATAAACTGTCTTCATAAACTGTTTCAGAGCCCACATCATTCCCACCTGATGACTATATTTTAAAAAGGAGTGGAATGCATAAAAGCAATGGCTGATATTTTTACTTTAGCTTTCTCTAGAAATAAAAAAAATCCTCAAACCAGAGCAACATATGGGTCATTATCTGTAGTTCAAATGAAGAGGCTTAAAATTACACCCTTCCAAATAATAGTAAATAATACTCCTTAAAGAGAGTATGCTATTTATATTTCTGTATATATATTTACCTGAACAGAAGACAATGCATAACAATTTTCCTTTAGTAAACCACATGCCAAGACCAAACCAGATATTTATCATTAGAATTTAAATTTCTAAATATAGAGCTATAAAATTTCTCCTAATAAAACTATCTTATGTATATACCTACAACTTACAATTCAGTAAAACAAAATCAGGGAAAAAAAAAAACTGTCATCTGAAATATACCAAAAGAGGTGACAGTTTCAAAAAGATTTTCAAGAGAGAAGAGCATCTCTGCTACAGGAAAAATTTGCTTATACTTACCTATATGCTAGTCCCACCTGTAACTGACCATTCTATTCTGCCTCCATTTCTCCAACAATAAAATATCACCATAAGCCACTGCTGTACATCCAAGGTATTCATGCATTTCAATATTAATGATTCTGACTATTCTTGAGTGACCTTGAATATATATCCACATGTCATCATTTGTAATTGTCTCAGCAGTGACTGAACTGCCATTCCTACACGCGTGGCCCAGGTATAACCATTCAGACTCTCAGATACCACTTAATGATCCTCTGAGTCTCACCAATGATGACAAGCATGATTATTGCACTTTTATGTATGGGAAAAGTAGCCTGTGACATAAAGTTGTAATTACATAAAGTTAAGTCAAAATCTCACTACATCCCTCTTGAATATCAAGAGAATGTTACACCAGAAAGTTGCTGAAAAAATTGACAGAAGGATTTTTGAGTACTTATCAAATTCCATATCATGAATTATCATCAGTCTTTATAGTTATACAAGTGTCCAATATCTTCACAAAACTTTCAAAAAGGTAATTTAACTGGATCTGCTAAAATAGCGGTCCATAACCTTTTTGGCAACAGGGACCGGTGCTCCTATGAGAATGTAATGCCTGATGATCTAAGGTGGAGCTGATGCTGGCGCTGGGGAGCGGCTGCAAATACAGAAGCTTTGCTTGCTGGTGGCTCACCCTCCTGCTGTGAGGCTTGGTTCCTAACAGCCCATAGACCAATACAGGTCCACAGCCCCGGGGTTGAGGACTCTTGTACCAAAAGAAGAGTATGTTTAGATAAATGCTGTTTTCCAATGAGGTCACTCTAAATGGATTCTTTATTTGGTTTCATAATTAGTTTCAACTTTGCACATGGCTGACACACACACACAAAAAAAAAAAATAAGAAAAAGCATAAGAGGCCAATCGTAAATGTTATATACAGTATATCAAAATCATATTTCATATCTCTAAAATTACAAATAAAAACAGTTCACTGAGACACAAACAGATTTTTGAAAGCATACTATAAACAAATGTTAAAGTAACTAGATTTTAAGGTATTAACTTTTTTCACATTTTAACTAAATGTATTCAAATATTGTTCATTTAAAGGTTCTACCCCAGATCCCAAAAAGCAATTACTGATGGCATTTTTAAATCATTGGAATTTCTCTCAGTTATTGCCTTAACCCTTAATTTTACAGAAAGTTCTGAAAAAAAAAATGCACTTGTGTTATATTTACTTTATAGTGATAAAGATCAATTTAATTTTAATTAACAGCATTAATTTGTACAGTTCACTAAGTCCTGAAAAAATTAGTTCTGAAATATATTAACTATGCCCAAATCGTGTTGTTTATAGTATTAATTAGATTAGCAGACCCTTTTCTCCACATCCCTGAACACTGACATTTAATCATAACTTTCAATTAATGACACTGAATTAATGAGGTTTTTTACTACACTCAAATGGAAAACCAGATACAAAGAATAACTCAACTGATGGTAAGAAACATTCAGTAAAATAAATTCACAATAAGCTCTTCTTAACAACGCAGAGAAACAGCATTAGTTAAGATTCAGTATTTGTTTTCTTTTTACTTATTACCAGTCTCTTCAGCTAGAAACACTGGTGGCTTGAATCGTTACTTAATGTTTTACTTAGATACTATCTTCTTGCTTGTATGATCTTAGATATCTTACCAGAACTTCCCTATGTGTACTCTTTCTACACAAACAGTACCTAAGTTGACAATACACAGAAAGTGCTCCTTTTCTGGGACTCCCCACAGCCAAGACAAGAAGGCCCTACCCAGAGTCTTTGAGAAATTTCCCAAAACTCTACCCAGGAATTTATCCCTTAATAACCTGCCATGGTATCTGGAATTTCTACCATTAAAATTAGTTCAGGTGAAGGTAAAAGGCCCATTACAAAATACTAGGAGATGGGAACAGAGGTAAGGGCAAGAGAAGTAACAAAGCAACACAATGGTCACATACAGTTTAATTTCCTCCAAGTATTTATCTGTCATGTACCAAAGTTCTACAGCCAGAAGGAATGTTAGGGCCAGATGAGAAGTTAAAGGCAGGAACAAGCAAGGAGAAATGAAGAGAAGCCGAAGTTTGGAACAAGGTCTGTGGAGCAGGAAAAAACAGACTATCCTATGTGTTGTGGGGGAAAAGAGAGGAGTAGCTATTCTATTTATTGCCCTCGGTCTTTGTGCTTATATTATGTAACATTTCTCTTCTAAACGTAAGAGTAAATGAATCAAATTATTCTGATTTCCAACAAGTGGCATTACTAAAATGTTCTCTCCGAATTTTTATACTTTCCATTATTTTTATCCAAAAACAGTCCAAATGAAACAGCTCTAGTTCTGCTAAATGAAGTAACTTTTTTTGAGGTACTCTAAATGAATGCTTTTTGTCTCCAATGCTGCCATTCATTTCCTTTCACTTTTAAGGTTTAGAAAACTGATCTGGGTCTCTAAACACACTCTAGAAGATGCTGCTAACCTGAAACATTACAGTTAGTTGAAACAAACTCAACCTACCTTTCTAAAGTTGCATTCTAGAAGTAAAAGTCAAGAAAGCTGTTATGTCACGGTATTACTACAAACACAACCACAGCACAGCTTTATTTGCAAATAGCAATTTGTAACAAAAGCCACACACTAATGAAGGTAACTATAAACAGCATGGCACGCCACAGTAATAAGGATCCCAATACCTCTTATTTCTCTATGTAAGCAAATACCTTTACCTTTACCTGGTTAAAGGAGAAAAAGGGTAGGGAACACAGAAACTTCCGCAAAGATAATTCCTTTCCTGATTTAAAGAATAAGTCAATTCTCAGAGCACTGAGATAAAGTTCTAGCAAAATTTAAAGTCAAGTCACGGTTTCATGAACTGTCTTATGAAAAATCGGTAATATTTTCATCATACATGTACTTTTTATTCACTAAGCATGTGTATACATATTCAAGGGGAACTGCTATTTCATAGTAGACTAATCATCAAAACAGATCATCTCGAATAATTAATTGTAAAGATCATGCAAATGACAAAATATTGAATCCAACACTTGATGACTGTTAAGCCAAAAATATAAAATCTGTAACAAAACATAAAATAGTGAGTGTGTCCAACTTAAAAATCAGAACTCATCAATAAAACTTTTTTCTATAAACAAAATTTCACTGTTTCACACCACCCTATCAAAACAAAACCAAAATTAACTTTTTCTATTTTGAACTTATTACCCACATTTGCATTTCAATTCTGCAATATGAAAACCATTTTTTGTAATTATGGATAAATATGTATACTTATAATGTAAAGCCATTTGTAATATATATATATAATATAGCACTAGAAAAAAGAGTATGACAAAACAGCCATGGAATGGTTGAATGGACTTTCACATTAACTGGTAAAAATACCAAGCCTGAATGTATGAACAAACATTTTTATATTCATCAACTGATAATTTTACATTTGCATTAAGAGTATACACTTTATGATTTAAAATAGGGAATGAGATCTTGTGTGTACAGGAGTGTTTTCTAATTGTTGACACATTTACTGCTATCATTTGAATTGTAAGCTTTACATTAATTGTTTTGAAAACAAGTGCTCTTAACACATAGATTGGAGTTACATCTAAACTTTACAAGTTAGAGATTTGTTATTCTAATAGTTCAGCAAAAGGTCTTAATATTTTTAAATGTCAGTAAAAGCCCTTAATACAAACACGGTTTTTTTGAATGAATCTGAATTGACCGTTTACAGGAGGATACAAGCCTGCAGAAAGAATAGCTGTGCATCTATCTGTAGTCCTACTTCCAGTCATTTTTGCAGAGATATGTCCTTATTTTGATGGGTCTATGAATACTGCACTGAAGCAGAAATGATTCTAATATAACCAAACAAAATAAGATTTTATCCTTTTTCAGAAAAAAAGGAGACCACGAGAAAACACAGATGCACAACTTTAAAAAACTGAGCAAATGTGAATGGAGCAATGAACAATTCTGGAGCTCCAGAATGACTTCTGTTATCACCATCTTTAGGCTGCTGGGTTACTTCACCTAAGGGCTCATGATGCAAATGACTTTATTGCTTTGCACTCTACTTGCATGCTCTGGCCACATTAGATACTATCTCTATCTCTGCTCTACACAACACACACACACACACACACACACACACACACACACACACGCACACGCACACACAAACACAAACACCCGCCAGCGTTGCTTCCAATTTCAGAGGCCCGCTCTGAACCTAGCCCATACCCAACCCAGCTCTGCTCTGTGTCCTGACCCCAGGAATGAGGGACACTACTTAATCCTGGCGGATCTGATCTGTTGTCTCATCCTTCCAGGATTCGTAGAACGGTTCTTCCCCACCCCACCACGGAATAAAAGGACGACGGATGCCCCAGTGCAACAGAGAATGAGAAATGAGACCACCGCCTGTCCCCTTCTTCCTCGCCCTATGCACCCCGACGACTTCTCTCCGCCAGAAACCCCAGAGCCAACCCCGCCAGGAGGAGACCATCCCGGGCCCAGGGAGAATCAAACGGCCCATTAGCAAGGAGGTCCAGGGACACGAGGAAGCGAGCGGGGCGAGTTCACCCCTGGGGAGGTGTGCTCCACCGCTGGGGAACCATTCAAGAGCAATGACAGGTCCGCGGGGGAAGGCTGGGGGTGGCGAGGGAGGTTGGAGAGATGCTTTTCGTGTCTTTTCTCGGGACCTGCGGGGGAATCCCGCGGTGGCAGCAGCGGGACTCTCGGGTCGTTCCCGGCCTCCCGCGCGCCCCTCGCGCCCCCTCGGCCACCCGCTCGGCCTGAGGCCGCCCCCGCCCCACGCGGAAGGCCACGCCGGGCTCCCCCCACGCTCTCCCGCTCTCTCGCGAGTCCTGTGCAGGCCCTTCCAGGGGGAGGGGGAGGGGGCGCGGAGGGAATTGCTGCAATGGAGCGCCGAGAGAACCCTGCCCTAACCAGGCAGTCGGTGGAAAGCCACAGCCGCATAAAAATGCCATATTAATTTTTTAAAAGCCATAAATCACCCCTCCCTCTGCAAAAGAAAACCATAAACCCGATCCTATGCAAGCCTGCAAGCAGCCACCCACTTCCTATTTCTGTCACAGCAGCTACACCCTGCCAGCAACCAACCACCCCCCGGGCGCCCCCTCCCGCCACCGCCACCCCCGCAGCCACCTCCCCGAGGCTCAGCCATTTGCCCACTGACGCCCCCGTAAATACAAACGCCCCAACTTAAGGCTGGGTGGGAGGCGTGGGCTATAAGGGCGCGCGAGGCGGGGGTGGGGGGGGTGCGAGGGTTGCACAATATCCTAGAAGGTCCGTGGCTGGAGCCGGGAGAGAACCCAGAGCGGGGGGAGGGGAGGGGAGCGGAGGGGAGGCGAGCGGCCCGGGTGCCTGCGGCACACGGTGCACCCCGGGTGCCCGCGGCGCGCCGCTTACCTTTCACCACCCTGTCGGTCGTCGACAACTTGGGATCAATTGCCTTGGGCTCGGACATCTCCAGCCGCCGGGGGGGACAGCGACGCGCTGCTCGTCCGTCCTACTGCACAGCCCGACCGGTGGACCGGCGGGCCAGACACGAAGCGCCGCCGCCGCCGCCGCCGCCGCCGCGCTGCAAACCGCCGGGCCGGAGGTCCGGGCTCTGCGCCGGCTTCAAAGTTCCTGCCTGCTCCGCGCGCCCCGCCGCCGCCGCCGCCGCCAGCCCCGCCGACTCCGCTCCGGGGACGCGTGTGTGGCGGAGATTTATTTATTTTCTAAGCACGCCTCCTGGTTCTTCTTTTATTCTTGGGGGAAGGGGGGATGGGGAAGAGAGGCGCACACACACGAGCACCCACCCCTGGCACGGAGACCGGGCACCGCGGAATGGAGCCCCACACGCGCGCGCGCACGGCCGGGATTAGGACCGATCACATGGGGAGGGCCGGGGGCGAGGGAGGAGAGGCAGGGCCGCCGCTGTCAGCGCCGCCAGCCGCGCCTCGGCGTCCCCGGCGGCGGAGAGGCGCCCGCCGCTGCCGCTGCCGCCGCTGCCGCCGCCGCTGCAGCCCCGCGCCGCCGCCGCCGCCGGTCCGCGGGCGCCGGACGCGTCCCGCCGCCGCCGCGCTCGCCCGCGCTCGGCGCTGCCTCCGCGCGCCGCTCCTCCACTCACACGCGCACGGCCGCGGAGCTCGGCAGACACAGTCCCGGGCGCACCCTACCCTCCTCCGCCGCCTTCACCGCCTTCGCCGCCGCCGCCGCCGCCACCGCGCCCGCCCGCGCCTCCTCCCCTTCCTCCTCCCGGCTCCCGCCCCCAGCGCCTCGGCGGCCTCCTCCTCCTCCTCCTCCTCCGCCCCGCCCCTCCCGCCCCGCCTCCCCGCCCCGACGCAGCAGCGGCGAGCGCTGATTGGCGCGCGCGCGCGTCACTCTCCGCCATGGGGCGGCCTCGCCGCGGCGCACGCCTCCCGCCCCTCCGCGCCGTCCCCGCCCCCCGCGCTGTTTTCGCCCAGCGGCGGGCCCGGCCGGCCTGCCGCCTGCGCCGCCCGGTCCCTCCCTGCTCAGGTGTCACTGGTGCCGCCGGCAGGCCGGGATTGGGAAAGGAGAACAGGCAGGGGTCGCGGCGGCTGGGAGCCGAGGGGCTCTGCCAGGCCCCCTCCGGCGCCGCGTGGCTTGCGCCGCCTGTGGACCCCGCACACACACACACACACACACCCCCGCGCCGCTGTGGCAACCGTGCCTGGTCCGCTGCGTTCAGCCGCAGTGTGAGTAGCCAGGTGCGGAGGGGGTCTCCGGGTGTGTGCGTGGCCCGCGAGGGGGCAGGAAGGGAGGAGGCCGGGAGCGGAGGGAAGGGGGCGGGGGGGGCCGCGGCGGCTCAGCTGCTGCCGCCGCCGCAGCTGTCCAGGGGGGGTTGGCGAATAAACAACTTACCTTGGGAGCCGGGCTCCGCCTGGGATGGGCATACCGTTGTCTTTGCTACAGGAGCTTTTTATTTTATGTTTTGTTTATTGATTTTTGTGGGCGACGCGGTGCTTTTGACTGTTTTCTACTCATCCCTCCATACCTTCCGAGGAGGGGGACGCTCCCGAGCGTCGCGGGCCGGGGACGTGGCGGAACGTGCGGAGCTGGGACGCCGGAGCGGGCCGTCCAAGGAAGATGGGGACGGGACTCCAGATGACCCCGGGCAACTCTGAGTCTCCGGGGACAGCCCTGCTGATCTCCAGGGAGACAGGAGGAGGCAGGAGAAATACCCGAGGGGGTCGCCTTTTCTCTGTGCTCACAGGCACACGCAGCCACTGGTCAGGGCTGGTAACACCATATCTCCCCTTCCCTGCTCTTTCCAATTACCCGGCACCCATTTGATACTCTAGATGCTCTCAGGGCCTTGAAGTCCTAGGCGGATCCACACTCTGGTCCCTCCCGTTGAAAGGAGAGTAAAGAAGAGAATTCAAGGCAGAGGCCAGAAGGTGACAGTGGCCCAGATGCGACCTTCCGACCTGCCTGCCGCGCCACAGAATGAGGAATGGGGCTCTCTATGCCAGAAGGTCACCTCTACACAGCCCCTCTCTGCGACCAGTCTCAGTAAAAGGTCTAACAAAAGATTTAGGGAGCTAAGAGACGGAGCCAGAAGAGTTTTCGGGACAAGGGTTACATTAAAGCTCAAACTTGAAAATAAGTTTTAGGAATTGACCAATGGTGCTGGAGTATGACTTCAGCAGATTGGTCTGCAAAAAACAGCTCACTTTTGAAGGCAGGGGAGCCTCTGTAGAGGCCTATCTTAAAGGAGACGAGCAGGGTGTGTCCCACTAGCTAGGGAAGCTGACACTGGCACCCAGATTCTGCTGCCCAATTCACAACCCCAGGATAGTGTAAGGTATTTAGACAGACCGTACATGCAATAAATATGAATTGTTCTCCTTTTGTATGCCAGATACTGTGGTAGATAATTTATTTGTGGGAGGGGGTTGTTTGAAAATCGTCCTTGCCCTCAGTGAATCCTAGGGTCCAATAGAAGGGCCATAAAAATATGAGCTCTGAGAGGCCACAGTATCGTCTCAGGAAAGGGTTATTGAAAACGGCCTCCTCAGCAGGGGCAGAGTTACTTGCTAAGGCAGATTTGGGTAGTTGGTCCTTGGCCAGATGGCACAGAGCCAGGCAGGAATGCCAAGACCTGTAAGTGAAGAAGAGGCCCTGCTTGAGGAACCACCTGGAAACCACATCTAGGGATGTTCACTTCCAAAGCCACGGCATTCTCTCCCACATGTTGCAAACAGAGATGCAGTTCCCACTGTTTTGGAGGCTTACTTTGCAGGCTTAGGAAAAACACCTGTGAACCAAGATCAGAAGGCCTAAAATGTCAGCACCATAGAAAAGTCATATGATACAGATAGGAAATGAAGGCACACCTTTGAGGCACACCCTTTAGTCCGCTATAAGTCTAAGACACCTCCTAGCCGAGGTATGTATGGGAAAATAGTTATGAATCATAATTACTTTACAACATATCATCAGGTATTTTTGATGTGCATGTGAGGTTCCATACTGCTGCAACATGGACACATCCTAAACAAAATTGGACCCTACTCTAAGGAAAAATAGACAGCAGGATGTTAACTATGGACTAGTTATATCCACAAACCTTGCCTATTGAAATAGCCAAATCATCATTTTATTTGGATATATTTTTTAGATATTCTACTACTTACTACTACTATTTTTTTCAATCTTGTTATACTACCCAGGCATACTTTGATTTTATTATGTTTGCATAAGATTACCTTATACTTGGAATTTTCAAGAAGTTACTGCAATTCCTGGATGCTGACCTACCCAATGTCCTCTGCTTCTAAAGAAAAGGAAAGGAAGAGAAAAAAAATCTTGGCAAAATACAACTTTCTGTCTACTAAAAAATTGTATTTCTCTTTCTGTGATGATATATTTCTGTCTGGGAAGCATCTGCCAGGGTAGGGATTCCATTTCCTGGCCTGCACCTGCTTGTATCAAAGTGGGTCCATGTGACTTATTCTGCTCAATAGACTATGGGCTGAAGTGTTTCATCACTTTTAGGCCAAAGCAGTTAAGCATCAGATAGGCATCCTCCATCCAGCCTCTGGGTTCCCATCTGTTAGCTGAACACGGAGGCTTCTAGGACCCGGGGGAAGGCATAATGCCAAAAGGAAAGAGCTAAGTGCTTGAATTACCATAATAGAGGAATACAGCCCACCTACTAGGAAAATCCACATTACATTACATGAAAAAGAAATACTTTTATTGTGTTGCTCTATTGAAATTTGGGAATATGCTTGTTAGAATAGCTAGTATTACCAAATGAATACACAGAAGTTGTTTAAAATGTTAGTTCAAAAAGTAAAATCCAGAATTATTGTATATCTATTATCTAACAGAACTACCAGACTAAAAATGTTATTTCTTTCAATACATGAGCATCAAATTTTGCTTTTTTGTAAATGAATTATTCATTTACTAGTTGTGTTTTGAGCACCTATTCTGTACAAGTTGTTTTGAGCACCTATTCTGTGCTAGTTGGTGCATATATATGTAAAGAATTCAAAGATTTAGTCCTTTAATTTAAGGATCTCAAAGTCTTATGCAAGAACTGTATACATCTTTGCAAATTTAGGTGTAAAGCATTACTTCCTCTCACTATTGAAGAATAAGGACTGATTTTACCATTTAGATTTCATCAAAACTAATTATGAAGATAAATATGTGTAGAAAAAAATTATTAAAGATTTGGCATCATCTATGCATTCAAATACTCCGTCACCCCTTACCTCCATTGATACAAATCATTGTAAATGAACAATTTTAGTTTGCCATTAAGTGCTCTGCTAGATCTAGAGGCTTTTTTAAAAAAGAAGTAAAGATATTTTATGTCTTATTTTGAGAATTATCTGCTTTTGAAATTTTGGACTTTCTTTTTGTTCTCGGATGACTTTAATATCATTTTGACATGAAGAGTTGAATAATAACTCATGGTTTTTGGCTCTTCTGTGGGTTGGACTTTGTTCTGAGTGGTTGATGGTAGACCGTATGCCTGACCTATTCTCACCTGAGCTAGTGGAGCCTAATACTGAAGAACCTACAGACTAGACAACCAGTCCTGGTGGGCCATGGTTGTGAATGAGAATTGATTTATTATTTTAGTGTTCATTCCCCTGACATTCACTTCTAACATGTCAAGTTCTACCCTATTTACTATAGAGGCTTTACAAAATGTACTAGTCATGGATTTCATTTTTTGAATTTTAAACTAACAGGGTTTATTTGTTTATCTTTTGGATTGC
Organism: Cynopterus sphinx; assembly: GCA_030015415.1. Classification (NCBI taxonomy): domain Eukaryota; kingdom Metazoa; phylum Chordata; class Mammalia; order Chiroptera; family Pteropodidae; genus Cynopterus; species Cynopterus sphinx. The sequence continues at coordinate 125,039,496 of CM057382.1, forward strand.
TCTTGAAAATTTTTTTCAGAAGGCAGTTTAGAAGTTTTTTCTCAAATAGCATTAAAATATGTTATACCAAATGTATTCAGGAATACATGTACTTTTTTTCCATCAGGAACCAAATTAAAACATGAAATTGTATGCTAAGTTTAATTTGGAGAGGATGTGTTTTACATAAAATTTGGCAAGACTACAAGTGACATCATTTATTTAGATTCAATAAGCATCTACTTATATTTGTTTTATTTATATTTGTATCTTTATCTCATATCCCAGTTCTGGACACAGAGTTGGGCACACAACAAATTTTGTTGAGTGAATTTTAAAAATGAATGTATTGGCATCTAATATGTGGGGCACTAGGCTCTGCTCTCAAAGATATTTTAATATTACTAATATATATTTCAATATTTCTGTATATTACTATATATTTTATATAGAGAGAAATACATTACAGTATACACACACACACACACATATATACACACACACACATACACACATGCATTGGAGAAAAATATTACACCTTTCTCCTAGGTAATTTGAATTATAATTTTATTATTTATTTTAAAATTTTATGATTAGATTAATGGTGCCAAGTCATAAATTTTTATGTGTAAAATAGCTATATTTGTGCTATTGTAATGAAAATCCAAGAGATATTTACGCTGTAAATCTTTTTGTATTCTGGCTTTTCTAAGATCAGAATTTCAGAATATTTGACCTGAAATGGCTGAAGTTTACATTTGAAGTACTTTGAGAACAACTTCACCAGTGAAGGTTTATTACTCCAACTAAAGGTGCTACTCAACTGTAGACCTAATAAATCAATTTAAGAGAAAGTTTGTCAAGCTCTTTAAAAGCCCATTTGCATGTACAAAATCAAGATAGTAATTAGAATGAGTTTCACTCATGAAAGCAGAAAATTAACTTTATCAGAAATAACTTTTGCCCATTATTGATTGAAAAGTCATGATTTGCAAGTAAACATTCTATTACTAGAATATCTTGAATTCAGATTAGCCTTTTTTTCATTTACTTCAAATCAGTGACATTTTATTTTGCTAGTATTGACGGTTACTAAAAAGCATAAATTCAATTGAAAATGTATCAGGTACAGGGAATATAACTAAAAAACCAATTGTTCTTCTCATGTACCTTAGCATTGCAGTGAAGAAAGACATGATAAAAAAAAGAACAACTAAAAGCAATTACACACACACACACATAAACACATACCTAATATGTCAGAAGAACTAAGCAGTAAGCATAAAATAAAGCTCAGTGGTAAGGGCACTGGAATAAGTGATGGGCAAAGGGGTGCTATTTACTCTTGTAGACAGATTGTATAGAGAAGACCTCTCTGAGAAGGTGATGTTTGATCAGAGTCAAATGAAGTGAGAGAGATTTCTATGAAACTAAGTAGACTGTTCTAGGTCAACAGAACAGCATGTGCAAAGGCCTTGAACTAAGAGTTTTAAACATGGTTGAGGGAGGCCAGTGTAGCTGGAGAACAGTGAACAAGATGAGGTCCAGGAGATAATATAAAGTCAGATCATACAGGGCTTCATAGACCAAAGAATAGATTCTGAATTTTATTCTGGTGAAATGAGAGGTATTTTATTTGAAAAGTGATACATTATGATTGAAGTTTAAAGAAAATGGTCACTCTTTTGTAAGAACTGACTGTGGATGTAGTGGTGGGAAAGGAGCAGGGGTAATAATAGGAAGACTGCTTAAGAGCCTAGTGTCATAATCCAGGCTCAAAATAATGTGGTTTGAACTCTAGAGTTTGGAAGGAAGGAATGAGAAGTATCTGATTCCAAACACATTCTAAAAGTAAAGCTAACAGATATGCCGATGGATTGAATAAGTGATGCAGGAAAATAAAAAAGAAATCAAAAACTCCAAGGTTTGGGGTATGAGCAAATGGAAGGTGGGAGTTACCATTTACTGAGAAATAGTACATTGGAAATAGCATATTTTGTGGAAGATCTAAAACTAGTTTTAGATATGTTAACTTTGAGATACATCTTATACGTGGAAGTAGAGATGACATGTAGGTAGGTGAATTATTTGAGTCTGGACCTGAGAGAAGAGAGCCAGGCTGATGATACATAAAACTTGAAGTTGTGGGATCTTAGTAGTACTTGATTTCAGTTAGAGGTTAAGGAGAAGTGTTTGTTAAGCAAAGCTGATTGAAACAAGCAGCTTCTGATGGAAAATGATTGTGTCTTGAGGTCAAGCAAATGGAGTGAGTGATGTCAACAATGCTGATGCACTGAGTAAAATGACAACTGAGAATTGAATATTGACCAAAGAGGAGAACACTGGTGATCTTAACAAAATAGTCTTTATACCTACATAAAATGGCACCTCATAACTCACTGTATATACTTTATACTGTATATACTTTTTCATGTTTATAACTACGTGATATTATATATGTGCATGTGCTCTGTGTATGATGTGTTTGTTTCTTTTCCTGAAACTAGATGATGTGACCCTTGAGACAGGGGACTTTGTTTGAATCTCCAGTGCCTATAATATGCCCAGCTCATACTAGGACCTTAATAAAATGCTTGTAGAAAGGATAAATATTCACTTACAGTGCTAGCCCAGGTTACTTTTTCTGATTTTCTCAATAGTTGAAATAAGCATTTTTGTGGGGCAGTGATTAGATAAAAGTAACCATAAGGTACAAATTTCCAGTTGCAGGATAAATAAGCTCTGGGAATATCATATACAGCGTGGGGACTATAATTAACAATACTGTTTGTATTATTTGAAAGCTGCTAAGAAAATAAATCTTAAAATTTCTAATCATGAGAAAAAAATGGTTAACTGATGGCTAACTAATCTTATTGTGGTATCATTTTGCAATATATCAAATCATCTTTTACACCTTAAACTTATACAATGTTATATGTCAATTATATCAATAAAACTGGTGGAGGGGGAGGAATGAACATTTCAAAGCATTTGTAGGAAAAAAATTAAAATTCATGTTTAGTTTTAAGTTATAAAATTAACTTTCATAGAGTAAAAAGTGTTGACTCAACCCTTCAGGATGAGAAGTGGAATGGGGACTCAGGAGCTGAGTCTTAGCCTAAGGTGTGTCTCTCATATATCCCACTCTAAGAATAATTATGTGTAAATCTAGGAGAGGGCACAGTATTACTCATAACTCCTCTCTCCAAATACACAAAGGGCTCTATTGTTTACAACTAAGTTATCCCCTGGTGATAAGTTAGGCCAGACATTAGCAATTTTCAAGAGGAAATAGGCAGGGTTTAGATTTGGTTATTTAGGAGCAGCCCCTTAAAAGAGTTTCTTTCTCTCTTTCGAGGTGGCCCTGATGCACAGCCCAAAGAAATCCAGATGGAAGAGGAAACTATGCTGCATAAACTTTAGGGTGCCTTCTGCCCATACTCCTCTTTTGTTTATTTTTTATTTTTTATTCACATTTTTTAGATTACAGCTAGTTTTATTTTACTATTTATTTATTTATTTATTTTTAAATTTTTGTGTTTTTTTCATGATGGTGACATTGGTTAATGAAATCCAATAAGTTTCAAGTGTATAATTCAACAATAAGGCATATATGTATGTATGTATGTATGTGTATGTGTGTATGTGTGTATGTGTGTACATACATATATATATATGTGTGTGTGTGTGTGTGTATATATATGTATATATATATAGCAATGTGTGTTCACCACCCTGTCACCACAAACTTGACCCCTTTTACCCCATCATGCTCTTCTTTTAAATAAAATGCCCAGTCACATTATCTTTTGAGTGAGCATCAGGTCACAGGTTCATCTACTGCCATTATAGGGGATTGGGCCAGAGTCTGTGAACATCCAACTACAGAATACCTAAGGGCTAGTGGCCTTTAACTTTCCTGAACTAATTTGCAGAAGTAAGCTAGGCTAATCAGATACCCTCTGGGAAGAGCATGACTTAAAAATCCAGAGGAAAATTGTGGTGGTTGTTTGAATGAAGGATCTTGCAGGCTTGGATTAAGATGGCCACTAACAAATGATTCATGTGTAGGGTGAGTAAACAAATGAAGCTACTTGTGCCAGAGGGACATAGGTCAGATTCAGCAGAGGTAAAGAAGGAGAGAGACACAGAGGAATTCTTAAGTCTGCTTTCCTTTTTGTCCTTCTTAAGCCCTGGTTATTTAATTTTTTTTCTGGATTTATGAGACCATTCAATATCCTTACAATAAACCCTGTTTTCTAGAGCTTGTTAGAATTCTGTTCCTTACAAACCTAAGACCTCTCCCTAAATGATATGGAAGATACAAAGAATAGCATGCCCCTTGTAGAATCAAAAGTTGACACCTTCTGGTTCTGGAGCCTCTTCAACTGTTTCTTCATTTGAATCAGTTTCTTCATTTTAAAAATGACTATTATGCTCCCATCCTTGCCCAGCCCAGTTGTTTTTATAGCACACCCAGTGCAAAAATAAAAATATCAAAACAGTATATGTGTGACGAGAGAGAGAGAGAAAAAGAGAGAGAGAGATTCTAACTTCTAAGTTTTGGAGATGATTAACTGAATATTCTCTATGCCTGTTTCCATGTCACCACCAGGCAGGTTATAGGCTATGCCACAGTAAAAACTGAAAAATCTCAGTAGCTTAACAAAGTTCTAAGTCCTCTGCAGGTCTGGGCCAGTCCTCAGGGCAGCCATCCTCCTTGTGCTTACTTGAAATTCCAGCCTGCTTCCATCAGACAGCACCTATACAGTGCACGCTTTCACTGTCACCAAGCAGAAGTGGAGAGAATGAAGAACTGAGCCCCAGAAATCAAGTGTTTCTGCCCAGTAGTGACACTCATGAATGACTATCCTGACATCTCACTGGCCTGAACTCCTTGTTTGGCCACACCTAATTTTAAGGGAGGCAGAGGTATATGATGCTCTCACATGTGCAAAATTAGAGAGAAACCAAAATTTTTTTAAGAGTAATAATGCCAATCAGCATTTCCAAATAACCCATCCAACCTCCTCCATGATACCGTTTGACAACCAGAGCCTAGGGCATATGTCATACTTCTGTTTTAAATGCCAAGATACTCCTGCATGACTGTGGCTCCTGATCTGCTTCTTGTATTGAACTTCCCCTATGCCTGTCTCATGGCTTCTGCTGGGCTGAATCAGATATGTTCTAGTTGGACTGGTTTTGATATTACTACATCTTCCCTAGGGCCCTGCAGTTCTAAACTGGATTCCTAGTATCATTACTCCTTGTAAAATTGCTACTTCCCTCTTAGGTCAAGGTTTAGCTGTTCTCAGCATTCCAGGGCCTCTGTAGATGGGCAGCATTGAGCAATAGTTGACAGTTATTAATATTATACAAACTGGATAGGGAAAATAATTCCCTCTTCATGTGTCTTAGCTACAGCTAGAACCACTAAGTCCTCTTTAATTTTTCAAAGATATAAGCAGATTACCTAGAAATATGAATATATCAACATATAGATTTACAGCATATAGTATAGATTTATTTTTGTGAATCACCAACTTGTATAAAAAGTTAATAAGACCAGTTTAATAATATGCAAATTTATTATTAAGCTGCAAAAATGCCAAGCACTTTCTGTGATTACCGTGTTTTGGTACTATTTTGACACAGCAAAGTATAATTTTTCTCTTCTCACTTTGCTAAGTCCAGTAGCATGATGGGTAGTCCTTTGTGTCAACCTGACTGTGCTACACTATCCAGTCATTTAAGCAAACATTAGTCAAGGTGTTGCTGTGAAGGTATTTTGTAAATGTAGTTAACATCTACAATCAATTGGCTTATGTAAGGAGATTACCTTCAATAATGTGGATGGGCCTTATCCAATCAGTTCAAAACCTTAACAGCAAAAATTGAGATTTCCTAGAGAAGAAATTCTGTTTCAAGACTGCACCATCAGCTCCTGCCTGAGTTTCCAGACAGCTAGTCTGCTGGATAGATTTCAGACTCAACATCTGAGCCAATTCCTTAAACAAATCTTTTTATACACACACATACATATATGTATCTGTGTATCGATTCTGTTTCAAACTCCGATTTCAAACTGCGTATTTTTTTCTAAATCAAGGTCAGCAGTTATTCTAAATATCATGACTGAATGTCTCTTTATTCATTCATAGTTCTCTGTCTCTACTGGCCTCTCACATGGGCATGCACACACATATGCATACAACTCATCACTTAGGAACACATCATAAATTTATTAAAAGATAAACATTTCTGATTTAATTCCCTAGGGTAAAATAACTTTGCTTTTCTCACTCATGGCCTGGATGAAGCATTTGTACTCTCCCAAATATATTAACTTTCAGGTAATTCTAATGAATAGTCAGGTATCGAAGGTTGGGATCCCCAGATGTAGACCCTTAAGTACAAATTTACATAGAAGTGATTTATTAAAGAATATTCCAAGGGGAAAAAAAAGTAGGGCAAGTGAGAGGGAAGGTAAGGAATCCAGGCTAGGGGCAAATATATATTAAGCAAGGACCTAGGGACAGTTACTTAGGCTCAGTCCTGCAGAGGAACTCTGTGGACTTTGAAGTCACACCTCCAAGCTGTCTCCATTGGGTCCTAGGGAACCAAATGTATTTACCCAACAGTCATTGGTGGAGATGTGAGTTCCTAGGCACTTCTGGCTCTTTCCACACTGAAGCAAAGGCCAGAGAAGCCTGAGAACTGCACTCTGATAAAAGTGAAAGTACTCAAGGAGCTGTTGTGTATGGAAATGGAAAAGAGCTGAAAAGTACAGCGGTGGACACTGAGAACATCTGCTAGTCATGATTGAAAATCATTAGGATAAAAGGATGGTGCAAAGAAAATGACCTAATTATCTCACTGAAAGTGTGCAATTAAAAATAAAATCACATCTCTTTCCATAGAACTTCAAATAGAGTCCTCCTACCTCCACAGTGAATGGACTTACCATCCTACAAGTAAGTAACGATGTGGTTTCATGGGCAAATGGCCTCACTCCTACCTCAAATAATGTCTTTTCTATTGCATGAAATTCTTAAGTCTAAAAAACATAGCATTTATTCCCTTTATGGATAGGTTAATGTGAAAACATTCTTAAAACGGGAAATAACATTGATTCAACTCAGAACTGATATCTGTCCCCAGTGTTTGCAGTTAGGTCCTCTGCCCAGCTTTGGAATGCACTGGGAGTGTGCTAGATATTTTATCTTTTCAAAGCCTCCTTTCAAACCTGACTCATCCTCATAATTCTCCATGAATCATGGGGCCATGATATCAAGATCGGGCACGAGATGCCATCTTCCTTCATCAGATTCCTTTCTTTGGAGAACTGAATTCAGTCTTTCTGTAGAAAATGGGTCATTTTTATGCTAAGGCATTTATGGCAGCCATGTTATTCTACACCATAGATCAGGAAAGCAGAGAAAGTATTTCTACAGAAAGAAAGATATATGAATCAAACGTACAGAGAAGAGCAGAAATGAAAGACAGAAGGAAGACTGCTGGCATTCCAGTTTCTGATTCCACTATTTTCCTGAGGCCCAGCTGAATGATAGCCCTTGGGGTTTGTGAGACTCATTCATTCCCATCTTGTGCTGAAGTTGGGTTGAAGTTCAGTTATGTGCCACCAAAGAGTAAAAAAAAAAAAAACAAAACAATGAGAAACTAAGAGTAACAAATTTTCTCAGCTGTGTACTCTGCCCTGGAGGAATCCTGAGTAGAGAACAGTAAAAACATCCTTACTTATAGGTGTCTGGTTGAACAAGGGATGACCCAAAGGCTAAGGTGGTGACACTCTTAGCCCCAGAGATATAAGAAGGCTTTCCAGAGGTTACCCAAGTAGGAGCACTTTTCAGAGAATTTTCCAAATTCTCAAAGTTTATACTTACTCTTTCTTAAAACTGACAAAAAATCTGTGAGCTGCCACTTCTCCTTTCCCATAGCTCTCTTCATAGACCCTTTTGATTTCCCCTAACTTGTCTGAAATCAGTATGCTTCCTTAACCCAAGGTATGAAATCCTTTGAGGTCCCAAACAAACAAACAAACAAACAAACAAACAAACAAAATGAGAAATGATACTGAGGGAGCATCATAAGATGGTAAAGATAGAAAGGCATAAGTAAAAGTACTGGAGAGGATGGTTACTTTCCTTACCTAGCTGAAGAACTTATGGCTGGATTCCTATGACTTTATCTCCAGAAAACCATGCATTATGTATGTGTCTTAGAACTCAGAAGTGAGATGCTAGTGGAGACACATAGCTACATGTTTATTGTGATTGAAAAAAAAAAATTGGAGTTTCTTTTTCCTCACAGGAAAGCCTAATTTTAGATAATTGGTTTCACAATTATGAACTGGCTTTAGCAATTAAGTTCTTTAGCAGAAATGAAATAAATAATTTCACTGTCTAATGTTTTGTTGAAAAACTTTTAACATAAAAATGCAATATACAATTGCTGGAACTTACAATCATGTTTAACTATAAATCTTGAGTATAAAACGTTAGCTAACAGAAAAAAATATAATTTAAAAAATTACTTTAGGATGTACTTGAACAAAAATGTTGAATACCTCTAGATTAGCAAAATGTATTTAAGCAGACCAAACCACTGTGACCAAGGCAAGCTGACCAAACCCAGTTTTTCTTTTCAAACTCTTGAATGCCTCACAACCTTAAGACCACAACAAGGATTGATTAGCTGAGTACCCAGATATAAAAACATTCACTAATTTCTTGTTTTGGCATGTGAGAGAAAGGAGAGAACACAAGTACTCTAAGTACCTAAAAGATGGTAGTTTTTATATTCAAGGGAAAAGAAATAAAAATAATGAATTTTACTTGTTTTATAATTTCACATATTTTACTACCAAATTTTAGAATACTCTAAAGTTAATGAATTCTTCATATATATTTATTTTATTTTAGTCTCATGATGTTTGAGTGAATTTTTTTGTCTTAGGTTATCAAAAGCAAAGCCTAAGATGAAAATTTTTTTCAAAAGATTTATTGAGAAAGTGCCCTTAGTGGAAGGAGGAATGAGAGAAGTAGGACAGGACAGGAAATAAAAGCTAAGAAAAAGGAGATCTCAACTGGTCATTAGCTTCAGTCTAACCTCACTGAAAAGCTCTGAGCACAAATTGCATTATAGAATTGGACCCCTATGATGTAAGAGGCTGGCCTTTTGTACACATCAGGCATTGGTAAAGATCTCTGGGGACAGATGGAGGTTTCTGTTTGACTAATACTCTGAGAGCAATTAGCTTGTCATAAGAGGGCCATCGTCAGTCAATACAACAGATGAGAAATGGGTGCTCTGGATGGTAAAGGGGACCTGGGAGGGGCACCAAAAATGTCTCCAGTTTTCTGTTTTAGAAATTAGGGAACTAAGGCTCAGAATGGTTAAGTGTCTTGCTCCAGGGTTCTACGTGTAGTAAATGATGGCATTATCGCGTGAGTTCAGGTCTTGTGCCAGTAGAGCCAGAGAGTAAAGTTCAATTCTTTTTCATGTCACACTGTTCATGTCCAGTGTATGTAGTTTATTTGAAATCATACTCTGACAGTTACAAGCTATGTCCTTGGACGTACAACCTTCAGACATATGACCTTAGCCATGTTACTTAACGTTGATGAGCTTCAAGTTCTCAATCTGAAAAATATGAATAATAACTACCCAGATATTGTTATTATGATTTTTAAAAAATGTCAAGCACTTACATAGTATTTATGCTCTAAAATATTCATACCTATGGAAAACATTAAAACAGTGTAGAGAATATATTGGATAACATATAAATAATAAATTCAATACAACATAAATTGTAGATCACTTAGAGGGAATATTATCAAATTGATTAGATTCTCTAGAAAGTCCTTCTAATCTAAGTTCCCACCACAAAAGCTTTAAAATTAACTACTATTATTTTGTGATCACTTTATTTGAATCTGTGCAATTTTTCGAAAAACTATTGAAGTATAACTTACATACAGAAAAGCAGAAAAGTCTTAAATGTGAGGTTTAATGAATTAATGCAAAGTAAACACACTTGTGTAACCGCAGCAAACATAAGAAATATAACTGCTAGCTTCCCAGAATCTCTCACTCTCCGTCTTGGATGCCCTCCCAATTATTAACCCTTGCCTTCTCCCTAACTGTACCCACTGTCAGGGCCTATAATATCATGGATAAGTTTTTGCCAGTTTGACGTTTATGCACATAGAGTCAAACAGTATTAACATGATGTATCTGGCTTCTTTCGCTTCACTTATCTCTTATTGTGTGTAACTCTTTTTCTTCATTTTCATTACTAAATAATATTACTATATGTGTATATATATTTAAATATTTTATTGTTGATGAACATTTTGGTTGTTTCCAGTTTTTGACTAACATTGCAGTATTACTGAATTTTTCCTTTGCTACACCTGTGTCATTTCTTTTGAGTACAGTAGTTCCCCTTATCCATGGGAAAATACTCCAAGACTCCCAATGGGCACCTGAAACCTCAGACAATACTGAAGTCACTAACAGGCGGGTAGCATATACAGTGTGATATGCTGGACGAGGGGGTGAGTCACCTCCCAGGCAGGATGGAGCCAGGCTGCTAAAGGTTTCATCGTGCTACTCAGAATGACGCACAATTTGAAACATGAATTGCTTATTTCTGGAATTTTTTATTTAATATCTTTAGACTGTGGTTAAATGTGGGTAACTGAAATCTTGGAAGGTAAAACTGGTGGTGGGAGGCTACTGTACAAAAGAAGTTAAACTGAGGGATTGTGAAGTATGTTTATGATCAACCTGAGTAAACACTGCTAAAAAGCTTTCCAAAGTGTCGTAACAATTTACACTGTACTCCTCAGCAATTTATAGAAGCTCTGTTGCTCCATATTTGTACACACGCTTTGTTTTCCCTGTTGTTTTTGTTTTTTGTCATTCTGGTGACAGACCACTACAAATCTACAAAAATACGTCTTAACTTACATGTCCTTGATGTCTAATGATATTGAGCACGTTTTCATATGTTTTGGGCCATTTTTGTATACTTTTTGTGAGTGAACTTTCAAGTCTATTGCCACATTAGATTCTTTTTCTTATTGATTTTTAGAAGTTCACTCTATAATTTGGATACAACTCTTAGTTGGTTATATCTTCTCCCTCTTTGTAACTTTCCTTTTTGCTCTCTTAATGTTATGGAACAAAGTCAATGACTTTGATACCGTCACATCCACACATGGAAGACAAAGACTGATACAACAGGAGATTTATTCATCAAAGAACCAGATGGGGGGGATACAGGAGGCAAGGCTCAGGTCAGTCTCCAGACAAAGACTTGTCATAAATTTAAAGGATGAGATTAGAAAAGAGCTATGCATATTCATTAATTCTAATTTAAGGGTTTCGATCTAAAGTCTTGGAACTCATTGATCTAAGGTGAAGAATATGGAAGGAGAAAGAAAGAACAAAGAGTTTTTAACCTGGTAGAGTTTGGTTACTTAGTCCTATGTGTGTCCAAGTTTGGTTTCTGTACCTGATCTTCCTTATTGCCAGACACTTTGCTTCTTAATGGACTCCAGGTGGTAAAAGTAGCTTCTCTGCTACTTGAGTTTTGTGAACCTTGTTTCCACTGTGCCTCAATGTCAGCTTAGTATCATTTTGCTGCTAATCGTGCCTGCTCTAGCTTCTGGGATCAGTCTGATCTGGCTGGGTTTGGTGGTCTCCAGAATGCTGTGAGGAGGCCTATTGTTATCTCTGGAAAGACACTAAAAATATAGAAAAATAAAACAAAACAAAACAATGCTATTTGAGTCTGGTTTCAGTATTAGGGCCCAGTTTCATTAGTTGTGTGTTTCAATACAGAGAAATTTTTAACTTCAAGATAGTCCAATTTGCCAGTCTTTCCCTGATGGTCAGCACTTTTTATGTTTTGAGAAATCTTGGTTTAGCCCAAGTGTGTGAAGATATTTTCTACATTATCTTCCAGATACTTTATTATTTTACATCTCACATGTTGCTATGCAATTTATCTGAAATTGATTTTTATTTACTGTATGAGGTGGTTCTTAATGTTCATTTTCCATATGGATATCCAATTTATGTAACACTATTTAGAGAAAAGACTGTGCTTTGCTGCTAATCTACAGTGCCACATTAGTTGTAAATGAAGTATACATTGCTTCTGAACATTTTATTCTGATCCATTTTTCTCTTCATCTATCCACCTATCTATTCATCTGTATCTCTGCAATTATTTTTATATGAATAGAGCAGTTTCTCCCAATTAGTTCTTCAGGGTTGCCTTGGTTATTTGCATTTCAATATATATTTCTATAAATATTTGTGTTTCAATATATATTTCTACACTGGGATTTTGACTAGAATTACATTCAAGTTTTAGATTAATTTTGGGAAAAGTGACATTTTTACAATATTGGTCTTCTAATTTTTTAATACTAGATGTCTAAATTTTTTGGTTATAATGTATGCTCTTGAAGAAGTATTAATGGACTTGAAATTTGACTGTAGTTTTGCTTAGTTTGAACACTGAAGTTTTCAGGATAATGCTCATTTGCACATGGTCATAAGAACTCACTAATCACTTTATCTGAACCATATTATTAAATCCTTATAATATTCTGTAAGGTGAATGCTAAAATTATCCCTATTTTACAGAAGAATAAAACAGAAATATATGGTATATAAAAGATATACAACCTGGAAATAGGGGTCCCCATCTCAAAATGAGAGCCTCTTTCCTCAGCCCTTCACCTAGAGTTGTGTAAATGGCCTATATCACCATATCACATATGATTATAATCGTATACCTGTCCCACTAAATATACATATAGAAAATGTTTATTTTGTTTTTCTAACACCTCCTACAATGTCTGGCACATAGCATATGTTTATTAATTTCACCTAAATGAATGAATGAAGGAATGAGTAGAATGGAACAATTTACTCTTCTTTAGTCAGTTCAGGATTCTATAACATAATACTAGTATAGACAGAGTAACTTAAACAACAAACATTTATTTCTTACAGTTTTGGAGGCTGGGAAGTCTGAAATCAAGGGGCCACCAAGATCTGGAGCTTGGGGAGAACTGCTTCCCCATTTGCAGATGGCTGTCTTCCTGTTGTATTTTCACCTGAAAGAGAGCAGAGCAGAGAGAGCAAGCTCTGGTGTTTGTTTCTTCCTATAAGGACACTAATCTCATTCACAAGGGCTCCACCCTCAGGACCTAATTACCTCCCAAAGACCCCACCTCCTAATACCATCACACTGAGGATTCGGATTTCAACACTTGAAGTTTGAAGGATACAAACATTCAGTCCATTAAAACTCTTTGCGTGCATGCTATCCTAGTTCTCTGCCATGTCATGCCAATCACCACTTAGAAATTCCAGTGAGCAAATATTCTCAATTTTTAAATATAAGGCACAAATCCTCTAAATCCTTTTGAATAAATGACCCTTTATTTTTATTTAAATTAATTCTAAAATAAGATGCTATCTGAATACAGAATAATATATCAAATGTAACCAAATGAATTCAATAATGTAAAAGTCACAAAAATTGTATTATCCAATAAAAAATAGAGCTCAGCCTTAATCATGCCTTAAAAATTATCTAAGTACAGTTACTATTATCTAAAAAAGAGAAAAATCTTTGAATAAAAGGTAAAAAAAAATTAAGTTCAGAAAACACTCTGAGTGAGGATAACTGACAACTTTTACGGGTAGGAGGGATGAAATATGCTTGGCAAGATCAAATTTCGTTTTTCATCAATTAATAAATAAATTCAGAGTAATAAAAAGCAATAGGAGAATAAAGGAAGTGATTATGTAGCCAATACCAATAAGAAGAAAATTACTACATATATGATTGTAGCCTCCTGTGAATTCTCTCTTACTGTATTCCTTGAATTAAGTATCATTCTTTTGAATGTTTTATATTTCTACTACATATGTATGAATTACATAAATATATGTAGCATTATTTTATATGTTTAAAAAGTTATAGAAATGTTATTCTACTCCATTTAATTTTTAGTACCTTACTTTTTCAATATTTTTTAAAGACTTATTCATGTTCATACATTTTTTAGGTCTTTCATTTTAACTACTCTATAGTGTTTTTTTGTTGTTGTTGTTGTTATATGAATAAATACATGTTTATTTAGAGTCCCCCTAACAAATATTTAATTTTCTTTTACTTTTTTTTCTATTAAAACCAAAGCTGCCGTGAGCATTTGGGTAAGCTTCTCTTTGTGTGCCTGTGTGAAGAGTGTGTATATCTAGTAGTAGAATCACTGGGTTAAAAGGTGCACAGAGCTTCAGTTTTACTGATATTTCAAATTGCTTGTTTATGTAGCTGAGCCAATTTATGCTCTGCTGGCCTATATGATCTTCATTGACACTTTAAACTTTACTCAATCAGGTGCATGTGAAGGAGTATCTCATATGTTTTCAAATGGCGTTTTTCTGAGTAAATATGAAATTTAGCATCTTTTAGTATTTTACTGGCTATTTGGTTTCCTTTCAGGGGGATCATTTGTTATTTCTCAGACTGTTTTGTTCTGTGTCAACTTGGCTGGGTTAGACCTATGTTTCTGAGCATTCCTTTCCCTATATGTCTTCATTTAGAGTTGGCCAAAGAGAAATTTGTGTGAGATTTTGAGGGTAGAAGTGAAGCAGCTGCTTTTTGCTTTGAAGGTTATCACGATTGATTAGATTTGATGAGAATTAGATGCAGAGATGTCTGTGGTTTCAACCTCATTCGTTCTTTTTCTCCCTGTGTTTAACTCTTTTTCATGATGGCTGGCCTTGATTATCAGTCAGGATCCTAAACTCCCATCAGATCTAGAAACAGCAGCCTTTCCTAGGCCCCTCCACCAACAAACTGTTGTTTTAATTGATATTATTAATAACAAAATGTAATTTATGAAGAAATTACAGTGTTCAAAATTATCAAGAATATCAAAGACCTGTTATTTTTGTGAGTTATAGCTATTATTATTGATTATGTTATAAATTAACACTGAGATTAAAATTTATTGTATATTAATTTATTTTGAAGTAGTCAAAGTAAGTCCACTACATTTTAATCAAAATATTTTTATGAAAATAATATTTTCCAAAACAAAAAATAATGAGAAGAGCAACATTGTTTTATATTTTTGCATATCTCCTTAATGTCTGAATTAATAGAAAATGAGCTGTATTCTCCTATGTTTCTGCATTCAGTGTGTTGCAGTATTTGGTTGCATACATTGAAGAATTGTTTGCATATATTGCAAATATATGAAAACCAGTCTTACAGAGACATGTAGTTGGAAAAGGGAGGAGTATTTTAATAACATTATCAGATCATTATGGATATTCTTCTTTAATTCAGCATCTTTCTAGTCTGTTAAATTCAAAGGATCATAGCTAAACTCTTGGCTACCTGCTTGGAATAGTGTGGAGAGGGGGCAGTGGAGACAGAATACCACCGAGCTGCGTGTCCCTATAGTCTTACAGTTGCACACATAACAGATATCACATAATTTTCCAAATTTCTTCCTTACCTGAAAGCTTCTTCTCCTCTGCCTTTTCCTACGGTCCCATCTTCTTCCCCAACTTTTCTCCCCCTGTGAATCTCCAAAACATCAAATAACAAGGATTGGGAGAAAATGCAGTAAGGCTAGAACACTGGAGATGGACAAAATTAGGGAGAGTAAAAATGAGAGACAAAGTGACAAAAGTGGTCTAGAACACATTGCTGCAGAACAGAAAATAAAGCACAGTGGAAAGATAACAGGGAGGGAAGGTAGCAGTAGGATAACAGAGAATCCAGATAGGAGAAAGGCACAAGGAAAAGGGCCAGAGTGCTGAGGTACATATAAGGAGAATTTTGTTGTTTAATTTATCAGAGAGTGAGCTACTTTTACAGACAGTAAGAATAAAATAACATAATAAAATAGAACAGTGTATCCAGCCTAATATTTTGCCAATAAATGTGGCCTCAGGAGACTATGTTTATCCATGGTTGTCTTCATTCCAAAGATTAAAGAACAGCCAAAATAATAACAATAACAATAATAATAATTAATAATACACTCCTCGCCATTTTTCCTTAGAAAGAAAGTCATCCTGTGACCATTACCTATAGTGGTACCAAAAACCTTTTGGAATATTTTTTTTTTCTTAGCTTGTTCAAACTCTTAGGATATAATGTTAATTTAGATGCTCATTGCGTAAAATGACTTTTTTTTTGGCCGTCTTATATGTTTACTTAATTCATATATGAAAGAGTTTCATCTCATGCCAGTATTTAATTTTTGCAGGTTGAAAATTTTTATTTTTGAGTTCTAATCTAATTAAACAGTTCTGCCACCTTTTATGAAGTCCATCATTGGGCTTCATTTTTATTCTGTCTTTGTTTATGACTTCATGCAATATCCAAACACATTTTTCATTCTTTTCTTTTCTTTTAAGAGTACCTAGCTTTTAAATATTTTTCTCTGAGACATTACAGAGAACTGTCATCTTTAGAAAGGGTTTATAATGATTGCTTAGTTCTTTATTTGGATTGTTCTGGGTTGTTGCTATCTCTGAGTTTGTCATTCCACAAGTAAAATGTGGATTATCTTTCTTAAGGAATTTTCTTTCTGGATTTTGGTATACAGAAACTCATTTGCCATTTTTATGTCCTCTCATACCAAAAGAGATTTCTGCAGTTTATCTTCTTTAGCTTAGAATTTCACTGCAGTAAAAAGTTTACACTATTTATGGACTCAGAGATTTTAAAATAGACTTCTTCCAAATTATTTATAAATCTATAAAGATGACTACAGATATGTGCTTATTTATCATTATCTTGTAATTTATGTTCAGGTCTATTGGAAAACCATAGCTCTCATCACTGGGGGTCTCAATGAATTTTAATAGTGTTTGCTATAGAAGAATCTCTGAAAATCTAAATAAATTATAAACTACTGTTTCTCATTTCTCTCATATTATTCCAAATAAGCACCAATTCTCTTTAAAAAACTTGTTAGCTTTTGTATTTTCAGTCTTTTGTATTTTGTATCTTCAATGCTCCAATCCTTTATTTTACATTCTAATAACTTCTATTAAATAGAAGAGAGAGCTGATAATTGGTAGTCCTCAGTATTTCTCTAGAGCCCCAAAATAATTATCGTATTGGAAAGTCATCAGCTGTCTTGTATAAAATTTTGAACATTCTGGGAAATATTCCACAATTTCACATCTTAAATTTTTTACTCATATGTCAGTGATGACCAGGTGATTTATATTTTCTTAGTGATGTGGTATTAAATAACTATAATTTTATGTTTATACAATTAAAACATTTTTAAATATCAATTTCTAAAACGATTTTGGAATTAAAACTCCCTAAACTTTCCCCAGTAAAGATCCAGACAACTAATGTGTTATTTTCTAGTCACTCTTTTCAAACCCAAATTCACTTTTTATACCATGATCCTCAAGTAAGTCTATGAATTACTTAATTGAATTTCTTTTTATTACATTTATTACTAGTTTAGAAACTTCTATAACAAACTCTTTAAAATATATTTTCCCCCACCATGTTTGTAATTGTGAACATGTCATTTAAATATGGAGCTAAAATTATCCTATGAACCTATCAGATTAGGAGAAACACTGTTTTAGTCAGGATGGGAATCTCAGATATCCATTCCCGCATCTCACCCTAACCACGATGCCTCTCAGCAGCCTACAATTTCTTTCAGATAAGAGCCTCATTGATCAATTTGATGCCTAAATCACCAAGGGGGAATGTTCTCCCTCATGCAGCATAGGGAGAACTGAAAACTTTCTAGAGCTGTTTTGAATATAGAAGAGGAGAGAATCCAGAAAAAGTTAGAGCAATGGGTTTCAAAGTATAGCCCACAGGTCAGCAGCAGCAATGGTATCTAGGAACTTGTTAGAAAAACAAATCTTTGGTCCCTTTACCCCAGACTACTGAATCAGACACTCTACAGGTAGGATCTAGAAGTTCGTGTTTTAATCTCTAAGTAATTCTAATGTCCACTAGGGTTTGAAAACCACTGTATTAGAGGCTAGGTCCATTTAACAAAGGGCAGACTATGTCCTGGAGTGATATTTCTCACATGGTATGTATAGGAATTGTAGGTCTTGATGGGACATTTCTTAGAAGCTCCTGAATAATGCTGCCCTACTTCTGCTGCGGCTGCAGCAGCAATAGCTGCTGCTGTTTTGTAGACTACATTCCATTTGTAAGGCTACTGATAAAATCTAGAGAGAAATCATGTAAGGAGGTGCCAAGAAAAACAGGCTAAATGGAGTGACCTTGATGAGTTTGGCTCAGCACTGAAGGAGATTAACTAGACTTGGCTTTATTGGGAACCTTGATAGCAGGCACAAAGGAGCACCTTATCCTGAGTCCAGAATTTTAAGAAAGGTGATCTGACATGAAAGGTCAGTAATAAAGAAAAGAGAGTGTGAAACTTTAAGCTTGTGCCAGGTTAAGTTGTATGGTTTGAGACTGCATGATGTACTATATCTCAATTCTTTCCAGTAATTTCTGAAAGAAATACATGTACACTTGAGCTTTCCAGAAGCTGTAAGTAGACACAGTATGCCAGAGTGTCCTCGTAAAGGGCAGGGTGCACACCTAAATTATGTTGGTGTGACTCAGCTGAAAGCCTACAGTTTGGGGGCTGTTGTATGACCTTGGGCAAATTACTTAATATCCCTGTTCTTCTGTTTTTTTTTTTTTTCATATCTAAAATGTGAATGAAAATAAAATGTATCTTATAGAATTCTTGTGAAGCTTAAATAAGTGAAGATTTGTAAGGCGCCCAAGATAGTGCCTAGCACATAATAAAACTCAATAAACAGTTTCCTTTTCTTTGTCTATATCTTTGTCTTTACTTCTCAATTTTCATTATTATTATTACATCTTCCACATTCATCTTTCTTGGAGAATAGAGAAACAATGATGCTGAAGAAATCATGGTTATATATCAGAATAAAAAGTTAGGTGTTAGAGAAAAAATTAAGTGATTGGGAGGGCTCATTGACAAAGAGGAACATTAACCAAAATAACAAACCCTTACATCAAATATTTTCATATAAAGAAACTGAAAATCTCTATTTTATGAGTAGGTCCCAAGGGGTAAATAATTAATGTAAACCTATTGTTAGCATTACCTTAAAAAATGTTAAGGTAGCAATGTTTTAATGATATGTAAAAGAAGTAGCAGGTCCTAGCACAGTTTATTTTTCTTTTGGCTTTTCTGAGGTCATTGATCAATCAGATTTCCTGTCTACTCAATCTTTTGACATAATGAGCTGTAGAAGAAAGTAAAGGGTTCCTCTGGGGAGCATACCTCTGGGTTTTTATTCCTTTTATTTTTTTTTAAATACATATTTTTAATTTTCAATTACAATTGACATACAGTATTATATGTTTCACGTAAACGATGTAGTAATTACACATTTATATAACTTATGAGGTGATCACCCCGATAAATCTTTTTTTTTTTCATTTTTTTTCATCCATATATCAGACTGCTGCAGGAAAGAATTGGTAAAATCATTTCTGCAAACATCTTTCAGAAAAAGAGACTACTAGTGTTTTGGGATAAGAGGCAGAGGAAGAGAGTTTTTGCTAAAATTTTGTAGTGATGACTTAATGTTTATTTATTTAGTATTAGAGTAATTTGGTTTAATTTCTGAGAACATAGATTTATTACCTTAAAATAAAACTCAGAATATTTTTGTTTTCGTTTATTGATCTTAAGTTTTTTGTTCTATTCAGAAAACACTAATAGTCTTAAAATGACAGGGTAATTTAAAACAGCTTACTACATGTTCATGTGCCTGCCTATCTTTGTCTCTTTCTCTTCCTTTCTTACTCTTTTTTTTCTATCTCTGTCACACACAATATTGATGATTCTTGGCAGTGATTGTATACATTTTCAGGGATTTTCAACACACTTCACATTCACATTCTTGATAAAATGAAATGTAAAATCCCTGAAAAAAAAAAAACAGTTAAAATTTTTCAGGCTTTATTAAGTTCTCCAAAAACAGGCCTTTAAAAACAATTTTCGGTGTTTAATGTTTTAAAGAAATGTCCCTGTTGGATGCATTATTAGGAAGCACTCCTTACTATTACTTAGTGAAAACAGTACAAGGAAACAATGTGCACAAATCTCTCCTACCTGATCAGAACTGTCTTATCCAGTGGTTCCAACAGCCAGTGATATTTAACTTGTGTGCTTCATGTAGCCATAAAACAAATAAAAAGCCTTCTCAAAAGTTACATCCTGCATTATATAAATATTTCTCTTTAGCACATTGTAACCTACCTCGCCACAGAGTATTGTAGGCTTCCTAGCCACAAAACTCTCCCCTATTGAGGTGAAGACATCATTGATTTTCTTCACATCACAGTCAACTAGTCTGTGCCAATAAAATAAATAGCATTATTTAATTAAGATGCCCAAAGCATGTTATTATCAATTAGTACCTAACATCATCAACAGTAGCAAATACAATGAATCTTCCAAAATGAATTAAGTATTTTGTACTTCAAAAGTTACATGAAGGTGGAGTAGTGATCAAAGAACTTGCTCTGCTGGATCCACATTTATCCTGCTGATATGCAAATTTCCCACAAATTTGGCAGAGGAACTTTGAGACACTCCTAGAAACCTCACTATGTGAAGCAGGCTGGATTTTAGGGCCTGTCAGTCATACTACAGTGTAAACAGAGCTGAGCCCGCAAAGCTCAAAACCAAGAAAAAGTGATGTTTTTCTTTCTGAAGGGAGACGTGTTGGGAGCAAGCGTTTAGGAGATACTCCAAGTGGCTAATAACAATGTAATCTGATGACAAAACGAAACGGAGGGGTAGTATCCTGCCTATAGTGTTGATGTTTTACAAATCAATATTTCTAATTTCAGTTTCCACATGGACACAAGTATGCAAACTCCCTCCCATTCTGAGAAAAGGCACAAACCGAAGAAGCCTTTTACCAGCTCTTCTTTCAGGAATTAATAAATAAATAAACTATAAATAAGATAGTTTGAACTTCTCAAGATATAGATTAAAAAAACAAGCCTCGCCCCTGGAAATGATCTTTAAATTATAAATATAAACTGTTTTGTTCAGATCTGCTGTACATGGCTTTTGATCTACTAATAAAGTACTAAAGAGAGTAATGACACTGTTCTAGAATATTGAGAGAGCCTGCAACTTTATATACTTGTGTAGGATCAAGTAACTTATGCCTTTAAGAAATCATTGAAAATGGGAGAATTGAAGTGTGTGGTTATTAAACCACTAGATTCAAGTTGGTCGTAAACCTTCAACCCTAATACCTACCTGCAGGCTTACACTTAGTTCTCCAGACTCAACCATGATGGTAGTAACTCCTTTGCATGGTAACCTGCTTATGTTATACCCAAGCTTGAAAATAGAGCTTCTAGGTTGTTTCTGACTCTCCCATGTGCATGATACTTCTCACCTACCAGCTGTGCAAGACTGACGTCACCAGGAATTGTAAATGTTTTTAGACTGTCACTAGCTTCAAGGATGAAATCATATTTTGCTTTATTTGTTTTTCTTTCCATTTATTTTCAGGAATGTGTTTAAAATTTTTCAATATATTTTACCCACAATTTTTAGAAGTTTTATGATGGATAAAACTCTGACAAGCAAACCTGTTAGCTTGCAAGGAGCCTGTAAAATCTGAGAGTCTTCAGAGCTCTTGATAGTACATGTATATATTTTATGATTATTTGTTTTAACCTCAATTTTTTGATTACCTGACCAACTACTGCTTCTAATCTTATTAGATAAAAATTAGATAAGAGTGCTTTTACAGTACTCACTATGGTTTATGAGGCCTTTTACTTTTCTATTTTCCTCTCCCTGTAACAAGAGTGAGAAGGCATCCAGAATATTTCAAGTCTAGTACCCACCTGGCACTATACATAGTTATTACAATATTATTAACTATATTCCCTATGCTGTACTCCACATCCCATGACAGTTTTTATAACTGGCAATATGTACTTCTTAATCCCTTCACCTTTTAAACCTGCCTGCTCAACTCCCCTCCTATCTGACAACCATCCATTTGTTCTCTGCATCTATGAGCATGTTTTGTTTTGTTAATTTGTTGATTTTGTTTATTCATATATTGATGGACACTTTGGTTGTTTCCATATCTTAGCTTTTGTAAATAATGCCCCCAATGAACAAAGGGTGTATTCCATGATTCATTTTGAGTTAGTTCTTGTGAAGGGTATAAAGTCTATTTCTAGATCATTTTTTTTGTTTTGGTTTTGGCATGCAGGTGTAGTTATTTGAGTGACATTTGTTGAAAAGACAATCTCTTCTCTATTTCATTGTTCTTGATTCTTTGTCAAAGACCAGTTTTTAAATTTTAGATATCCTAGTAGATTTAAGGTGGTATGACTATGGCTAATGATGTTGAGCATGGTATATATAATTTTAAGTAGCATCTCTATATTTTTTTATTTAATTTCATTGTTTTAGGATAAACATGTCCTATTTTTAACAATAGAATTGTTTCTATTTATTTTGCCAGCCAGCTTCCACTTAGATTCTTTTGAGAGACTTTTTACTTACTGGTTTTGACTGTAAATTCTAGATTGAGCCTTTTCTTTCTTTTTTTTTTTTTACAAAACATGTGGCATAAGAAATAAAAAATAGATGACTAAGCTTGTATCTCACTATAATTAATTCTTATTTTAGCCTGGCAAATGTTGATGTCATGTGATCAGGAAAAATCTGGATCTATAAGTGAAATTGATATTGTAAGGGTATCTGCCATATGTTGTTTTGGGCTGCCCAGCTGCTATTCCTTGGGGAAACCCTCCTCCATCAGTTCATATAGTTCTGATGATGCTTACAATCACCCCCTCTCCTCACCCTCTTATAGCTTCACCTCTTCGGGCCACAAGATTGAGCACAGGGCATTAACTCTGATGGGGCCAATTGTAGTATCTTATGCACATTTTTTCACCACACTTGCCTGGCACCCACTCCTCTCCATTTCAATGTACAGCTTCTTCAAAGTTTTTTTAGATCTTTGAGAAAAAAAGTTGTCTCTCTAGGCAAGCAATAAAAGGAATACGTTAAATTTAACGTGATTTTAGGGATATCACAAATACTTCTCAGTGAACACACACATGCACGTCCCATTCAATCGTTTCTATATTTCCTTTCAGGTGAGTTGTGCCTTTTGATGAAGACATTGACCAGAAGGGTACTGCTAAAATATTATCTCAGGGGTGTGATCAATTTTCACTCATCAATCTGTGATATAGACTATTCAGATTCTATGGTCTTGATTGACTAATATTGGAGATCAGTATCACGTCTCCATTTCTGTCTCAAGGTGACAGATGGCAACACAACTTTAAAGCTCACTTTATTATGTCATGTGTATTGTATTGAAAAAAACCACCCAATGTCAAATATCTACAAGAAAACTGGGGATTTCAAAAATATCAGGAGCAATACAGGTAAGAGGTCTATTAGAGAATAAGATATACGCCTTTTTTGTTTCCTTGACTATTAATTAAGGCCTTGGTGAGTTAATCACTTCTTGATGGTCTTCCATGAACTCAAATTACAAAAGGGAAGCCCTAGATTTGGGCTGGGCACTTAGGGCATCCAAGTGCAAGATTTCATTTTCATTCAGAGAAGCCATTCAGAAAAATATTGTGATACTGTTTTTGTAGATTAGTGAACTAAAGTTCAATGATCTTAAATAAATTGATTAATCTCTTTTCCTCTCTAGCAATGTGCCGTAAATGCCAACCTGTTACATGTAAAGGACTGGCTGCGTGATAATGATCCTCATGAAATTATTCAAAATATAAGTTCTAGGACCCTCCCTACTGAAGAATTTAGTTTGATAGGTTTAGTTGAGGTCCAGGTGTTCTTTTTTTCATGCCACAGTGATTCTGTTGTGCAGCCCTATATGGAACATCTCTTCTCTACCCCCTGACCTTGGACTGGTTCAGGGAGTTAACTAGGTTTCATCTTTTACACCTACTGAAATAGCCTGGAAAGTGCTGCTCAGAGTCCTGTGTTGAGATGGTTCTGAGGCTGATGGAGACGTATTTTGTGATCCATTAGTGATTGCTGTGATGGGGCCAGATGGAGGGAGTAAAACCCCACTGCCAAATATAGGCTAACTGTGATCTAGATTGTGACAGTTGGTAAGTGGGTGAAGAGAAAAAGATGGAAATTAGAGAACATCAGTTACATTTTGATTAAAAATTGCCTGAGAACATATTAAACATTTTATACAGCTATATGTAACCTTCTTCACTATGACAGAAACCTAAATGTAATTCTTGGAAATATGCTAATGATGACCATAGTGTAGAGACCAGATAAAAGAAGGGAGATCTTACAGATCTCCAAGGCCCTGGATTCCTCCTCCACTGTCCCAGCCTGCAGGAATGGCTGTGCCAGGAATATTGGGGGTTCTGTGGAAGAGCAGCTGTCATGTGCACATGTTCTTTCTGCTGCGATCTTATATCTTGTGGCAGAAAAAAATGTGGTTCTATGTATGTTAGTGATTAATCAAATATCTTTTTATTATTTCAAAACTTTCAGGGAGAAAAGAAATGTATTTTATAGTTCTAAATTGTGTATGCTTACTTTTCACATTTATTAAAGTTTAGTATTAGATGGGTACATTCTATTTCAAGAAATTATTTATAGGGTGGGTCTGAAAAAAATATGTAACTAGGTACAAATAGGTACAATGGTTGTCATTACTTAGATATATTAAAGAAAAAAAAGAGGGGTAAATCCATGCCATTCACTGGAAAATGTCTCTCTTAAGGGTTTAATTTTCTGTGACAACGTAGCCTTCTTTAAGGGAGAACTTTATACTTAGGATTCATTAAGTCCAGGAGAACTATGAACATAGTTCTTGTTGTAACATCAGTAACCAGCATTCCTGCCTTTCTAATTATTTCAGCAAGTAACTTGTAGCACCTTGATAAGACTCTTAGGGTCTGCAACAAATTCTTACTTTGCTTTCTACTCTTGTGGACACTGTCACTTCCTTCTGCCACTCAGAGTTGAAAGGAAATGATGTATAAGGTCACCTCCCATAATCAGTGTCAGGGGTGGGTGACCTTCGAACTGTTTAGTTTCCTTCCTGTCTTTAGAAGAGTTGTGAAAGAGACAGATAGCAAATATCTAAAAAATATATATATTGCAATTGATCAGTGATATCTGTCGTGAGACCGGAAAGTGTTAGTACATAAGTAGTATATTTATCATCTTCAATTCATATCAGTATCACTGGCTAGGTGAATGGGGAAAAAAATAAAAATATGTCAGCATGATATTGCTATTAACATGACAGTAGAAAAAGGGAAGATATGGTCAAGCAGGATAGCACAGAGTGTCTGGGTGTAATTTCTACAGGATCCAAACTGAGCCTTCACAAATCTCTATAGGGCCAGAATTACTGGAAATTAAAAAAAAAAAAATCTTAGATACAACTGCTAAATGTATTTTAAACACATAATTGACTTTGAGTTAAACATGTGTTATTTTTCTGTTAAAGATGTTTCCTATTTCAAAATTCATAAGATTTTTTTAGAAAAATCAAGTTGGAAAAACACTTATTACTCTGCCATTCATTCTTTTGGGTCTGAAAACTGGTCATCACTTTGATTCTCAGTCTGAAAGACTGGCATTTCTCCTCAGTTTATCATTGCAAAATGAAGTCTGTCTTTTAAAGATAATTGCATTTATTGTTCAAGCTAACTGAAAAAATGCTGAATAATTGTCACTGCTTCAGAGATTAGATTTCATAGTTGTGGTTTTTTTGTTTTTTGTTTTTTGTTTTTTGCTAGCACTGCATTGAGATGCTTTTGATGGAGGGAGCGACAGCAATATTAAAGAATTGTTGATAACTACTTATGAGGGAGACTTTAATATTTGTAAACAAAACTCGTTTTCCTCAAAGCAAATGTCAAGAGATTATTTTACCCTCTGTTATACCTCATGCAGATCTGATATATTCCATGGGTGGGGTGGGTGAGAAAATTTAACATAATAGACTGAGAAAGCCTAGTGTTTGGCAAATCAAATGACAGGGACAAAAAACAAGAACAGACGATAAACATATGTTCTTTGTACAATGATGGAGTGGGATCTTAAAATAACAGTTCCCATTTGCCTCAAACTCAGGGAAACAACTCAACTCAATATTTGCTGAAGGCAAGGAGAACTTTTTTTTTTTTTTTTGTCTTTTTGTTGTTTTTCAGGCAATGAGCAAGGAAACTTGGTAAACAACTGGTTGGAACCTGAAGCCGAGACACACACTGACATTACAGCTACTAGTGCTTTACCACTGCTCCACTTATGGTTTTCTCATTAGTTGTCATACATGTGTTTCCTGTTGTGCTTACAAAAACAATATCTTATATCAGGCCACGTTTCCTACAAATACCAACCAAGAACTAATTTTCTGGCTTTCAAATTTACTTGTGGTTGTGCATCACATTTTAATAAGAAAAGGAATAGTTAATAAATGATGCTGGGTAATTAACTACTTTGGGTTCACTTTACATTGTATAAAACAGAGAGAGAGAGAGAGAGAAGAGGAGAAGAAAGAAAGAAAGACAGAAAGAAAAAGAAAGAAAGAAAGAAAGAAAGAAAGAAAGAAAGAAAGAAAGGAAGGAAGGAAGGAAGGAAGGAAGGAAGGAAGGAAGGAAGGAAGGAAGGAAGGAAGGAAGGAAGGAAGGAAGAGAAATTCCAGAAATTTCAGAATAGTTATGGAAGAATATGCTAAGCATAAAACTATAAGAAAGAGAAGAAATTGGGGAAACATTTAGTTTATTTTAGAACTCCTATTTTCTAAGTAACAAAATAAATCACAAAGGAAAAAGTGACTTGGCTACATAAAAATAAAAAAATAAAAAAACATTCTGTCAAAACCAACAAATTAATAAAGGAGCAAAAAATAAGGTGAGATGACAAACTAGAAATATGTAAGACAATTCTTAAAATTCCAATGACTTGAAGAAAACAGCTGTAGAGTTTTGTTCGCAGTTCTTACAAATGAATATTGAAAAAAAATGATAAAATATTTTACTTCACTGATAATTAAAGAAATACAAATTGAAATAAGATGTTATTTTGGCTAAATACTTAGAAGACATAAAATATATTACGTAAAAAAAAGGATTTGGTAGAATAGAGTGGTCACATGTGCTCTATATACATTGATACAGATTTTCTAGAAAAGTCTGGTTATACATATTGAAAATGTCCAAAAAATTTATAACTTTTTAGTCAGTTATTTTCATTACAGAAACCTATTCCATGAAAATTGTCTTGTATATAAATTGTCAGTCTAGTGTCATTTATGATAAGCAATCTTAATGTCCAGTCATAAGAACATGTTTATGTAATTTAGTTACCCACTATGTTGTCCCCCAGCCAGGAAGGTCAGCAACACCAGGCAAATTGTTAGAAATGCAGTTCTTGGGCTCTACCTGATACTGTTTTACACAGAAACTCAGCCTGGATGCAGCATTCACAAAGTCTTCAAGATAACTTTGATGCATACTAAAGCTTAAGAAGCCCTGATGTCACAAAGTATTACACAGACATTCAAAATGTTCACAAACAACACAACATGGAGAAATTCTTACAATATAATATTAAATGATTAAAATAAAAATAAAAATTGTTCTTATTCAATATGATCATGAAAATTATGTAAAATTTCCATTTTCTAAATACATATGAGTATATATCGCTTATCTATAAAACAAAATCATTCATGTACATGTATATTCTTATATACATACACATGTACATCTACACTAGCAGAACAAAATACTATTCTCAGTATACCAGAGGAGGTTTTTTTAAATTCTGAAGTATTTTTTAAAATAATTTTTTAATTTTCAATTGCAGTTGGCATACAATATTATATTAGTTTCAGGGGTACACCATGGTGATTAGACATTTATAAAATTTTTGAAGTGATCATCCCAATAAATCTAGTGCCCACCTAACACCGTACATAGTTATTACAACATTATTAACTATATTTCTTATACTATACTTTACATCCCCATGACTATTTTGTAACTATCAACTTGTACTTCTTAATTCCTTTCTCTTTTTCACCCTCCCTCCCTATACCCCTCCCATCTGGCAACCATTAAAGCGTTCTCTGTATCTATGAGTTTGTTTCTGTTTTGTTTATTTTGTTCTTTAGATTCCACACGTAAGTGAAATCATATGGCATTTGTCTTTCTCTGTCTGACTTATTCCACTCAGTACAATACCCTCTAGGTCCATTCATGTTGCAAATGGCAAGATTTCATTCTTTTTTATGGCTGAGTAATATTTCATTGTATAAATGCACCATCTCTTCTTTATGTATTCATCTAGTGATAGACACTTAGGTTGCTTCCATATCTTGATTATCGTAAATAATACTGCCCTGAACATGTGGGTACAGATCCCTTCAAAATGATGTTTTAGATTTGTTTGGACAAACACCAAGAAATATAATTACTGGGTCCTTCTTTGTCTCTTTTATAGCCTATGTTTTAAAGTCTATTTTGTCTAGTATAAGTATTGCTATCCTAGCTTTTATTTTGTTTGTTTGTTTCCTTCCATTTTTATGAAATATCTTTCTCCATCCCCTTTCTTTCAATCAATATGTATTTTTCAATTTGAAGTGAGTCTCTTGTAGGCAGCATATGTAAGGATCTTATTTTCTTATCCATTCAGTCACCCTATCTTTTGATTGGAGCATTTAATTCATTTACATTGAAAGTATTTGTTAATAGATATGTAATTATTGCCATTTTATTATTCATGTTTTCAATGTTATTTCTCCTCCTTCTTCTCCTTCTTCTCCTTCTTCTCCTTCTCCTCCTTCTCCTTCTCCTCCTTCTCCTTCTCCTTCTCCTTCTCCTTCTCCTTCTCCTTCTCCTTCTCCTTCTCCTTCTCCTTCTCCTTCTCCTTCTCCTTCTCCTTCTTCTTCTTCTTCTTCTTCTTCTTCTTCTTCTTCTTCTTCTTCTTCTTCTTCTTCTTCTTCTTCTTCTTCTTCTTCTTCTTCTTCTTCTGCTGCTGCTGCTGCTGCTGCTGCTGCGGCTGCTACTTCTAGAAGCCCCACTAACATTTCTTGTAATATTCATTCGGTGTATTACAAGAAATGTTAGTGGGGAAGCTCTTCATCTGTCTTTAAATTCTAAATGATAGCTTTGCTGGGTAGAGCAATCTTGGTTTTAGGTCCTTGCTTTTCATCACTTTGAATATTTCATGCCAAACTCTTCAGGCCTGCAAAGTTCCTGTTGAGATATCAGCTGACAGTCTTATGGGAGCTCCCTTGTAGATAACTAACTGCTTTTCTCTTGCTGCTTTTAAGATCTCTCTTTGTCTTTAACCTTTGGCATTTTAATGAGGGTCTTGGTGTGGGCCTCTTTGGCTTCATCTTGTTTGGGACTCTGCTCTTCTTGAGCTTGTATATCTATTTCCTTTGCCAGGTTGGGGAAGTTTTCAGTCGTTATTTTTTCAAGAGGTTTTTAATTCCTCTCTCTCTCTTTTCTTTCTGGCACCCCTATTTTGCAAATGCTGGTACACTTGATGTTTTCCAAGAGGCCCCTTAAATTTTCCTCATTTTTTAAAAATTCTTTTTTGTTTGTTGCTGTTCTGATTGGGTGCTTTCTGTTACCTTATCTTCTAAATTGCTGATTCAATTCTCTGTTTCATGTAATCTATTGTTGATTCCCTATAATGTATTCTTCACTTCAGTTATTAAATTCTTCATTTCTGACTGTTTTGTTTTCATATTTTCTATCTCTATTTTTATGTTTCCTCTATTTTAAAGTTTTCACTGAGTTCATGTACTCTTCCCCTAAGTTCATTGAGAATACTTATAACCACTTTTTTGACTTCTGCATCTGGTGAACTGCTTGTCATTACTTCATTTAGCTATTTTCTGGAGCTTTGTTCTGTTCTTTTTTCTGGGACATGTTTCTTTGTCTCCCCATTTTGGGTGCCTCCCTGTGTTTGTTTCTATTAGGTAGGGCTGCTATGTCTCCTGCTCTTAGTAGAGTGGCCTTACATAGTAGGTGTCCTGGATGAGGTGACTTTTAATGATTTCTTCTTTGCACCTTTATGCATTTTTCAAATTCTCTTCTATGATGACATATTCATTTTTATTATTCATAAAAGATCTTGACCACCAACATTTTCACTTGTTAAGTTATAATCAAAGTCCTAAGTGTTCTATAATTTTAAATGTTTATTAACCTTTCATGTTGACTTTGGTTTATTGCAAAGAGAGACCCCTTTTTCAATAGTAGATGGTATTTTATCATTCAAGAAAACATAAGATGTGGTACTTGGGTTGACCTAGCCACAGGCAGGATGTGGCTACCAGAGCAGAGCTATAAGTCTTTGAGCAACGAGCCACATCCTCCTCCCACTTGTTCTTTTTTTAGCTGATGGCAACTCCTAAAATTCTGACGTTAACCAAAGTTTACATCTTCTTTGTATTGCTATCATACCCCTTCTTTCATTAGCAATTCTCACAATAATCTTAGTACAGAATACAGGGTATAGAAATTAAGGAAATAATAGACATTAGAAATTTTAAATAACCAAGTTCATTTAACCAAAAAGTTCTAGCAGGGGCAACCAAGGAAAAATAGTAAGTATCAGTTGCTTATCTTCCTATGTTAAAAATGATCTGTCTGTTATCTCAAAAAACCATCACAATTTTTTCTCTGGTTGACTTTCATCCTAACTATCTGAGTGCACAGAATATTTAACTTGTTCTTCTAGTACTTGGACAATCTATTGAATCTATCATTGTTTACCATGGTCTTAAAAGTTCTCAGTGTTAGAAACATTTTAAATGCCATTGAATATAAATATTATAGCATGTGTCTCTTGTGTAAATAAATCATTGGAACAAGATAACTTTACTTTTTGCTTCTTGTTTGTGTTCACACAGATGATAAGAAGATTAAGAGACAGCCTCAACTGCTCCAAATTGACAGCTGCCCTAAATTAGGGTATTGAGGGACTAAAGAGAAGCATCATTCAGCTTGTACATTATGATTGGCTTCAGCCTCCACAGATTATGGTGGAGAAATATTGTGGACAGAAATACGGTTCTATTCCTAAATACAGTTCTATTCCTAAACTAGGAGAAGAAATTGCTATGATTTGAAATACCTGTGATATGTTAAAGAACAGTGACATATTAAAATAAATATTTCAAATTCTTATAAGAAATAAGAATGAAAGAGTATAATTTTCATATGATCTTAAAAGTTAAATACACTTATTAAGCCTATTTAATGGCAACAAAGTCTTAGATTTTTAAGTATCTATCATTCATAATGTGTGGATATATGAGTAGGTTAAGAGACTGATTTTGAAAACTTAAAACCTCTCATATGATAGTTGATATTTTGTGGTGTGTAGCTGCTGTCACCTGAATGTCATGGTCATGACCTCAGGTTTTATTACCAAGGCCATTTTTGTGACTTCTTGCAAATGTGCTCTGTGTCTCTGAGATTTTCTTATAAATATTTGATTAAGATTGGAAATACTCAGAAGGATTTCAAAGGAAACTTTTGAAATTGACAGCGCTATGTAAATGCTGAAGACAAGATGATTTTTCAGAAAATAGAACAAAGATAAATGCAGGAAGGATCAGGATGCAGGCTCAGTCACAAATAAGAAACTTAAAACACCTGTGTTTTGTCAACAGTGGCTTGGTAACTAGAATAGGAAGGACAGAGGAAGTGAAACCCATGCTGGCTTCCAAAAGTCAGCTATGAAAAATGAACCTCTATGACCAGATGGTTTTATGGCTTTAGTGAACAATAGATTTGCATAATGCTTCCTCAATAATTCTGTCTGGAAGAGAGTTGAGTTAGTAAACAATGTATAATTGTGCCTTTTTTTAGAAAACCAACCCTATCCATGGCAAACTGGTAATCAGGAAGAAACTAAAATGTTGGGAAGAACAACTTATGTAAGGAACTCTTATCACGCCATCTTGACTATAATAAGTTGATTGTAAATACCAGTATGTTTGAAAATATTAGGTCTTTCCTGGTGGCCACATTATAAACTGAAATTGTAGAGGAAAGAGGACTTCTCTGATTTTGAATACTACCTCCCTAAGGTTTCCCTGTTTGTTCAAATTTGTAGCTTCCTTTGATTTTATTTCTAAGGTTTGGGTGACTGCCATTTGGTTTCTCTTCAAGAAGAATAACAAACCACTTAATGTTAAATTCTTTTTTAGTATATGCATGCATCGCTACTCCCTATTGATCTCAGGATGTGGGATACCTTCATACAGCTTTTCAACAAAATCCTCTGTTTCAGCAAGTGGACAGAAACCCTCATCTACTTCATTTATTTGACTGATTTAATTGAAAACAATTGCTCCCACAGGTGATTTCTCCACATGCAAATTCAGATTTCCACTTTTTAACACCTGAATCAGAAAATGAGCCAGTGGAATAATACCCCACTAAAATCCACCTTTTCCACCCACCAAACATGGCAACAATCTCCTCCCCATTTTTTAAGTTGAATGCCCAAATATTCATCATAAAAGACAGAGCTTACAAATTCAAAAGCCTCCAGTGCCTGGGTAGGTAACATATCTAAATACAGTTGATGATAAAGAAGGTAAAGACTAATAATAGAAAATGCTGGGGACTGTGATACAGTGGCAAACCTGGTCTAAAAAGTCAGCAACTCTCCTGCTCCAGGCAATCATTGCTAAATGATAAAATAGTCCAAGAAATGGCTGATCTGGATTTTCAAGAAAAGTAGTAAAATTATTTAAAAACTTTCAACTTTATGAGAATACTGATGAGTTTTCAAAGTTAGCAACAAAGTCTAAATTTTAATAATATTGTGAAAGGATAAACGAAGCACTTTTGCATGCAGTATTTATCTTATAAAGTACCATGTTGTGAACCCTACCTTAGTCTCTAAGGTAGAGCTGTCCAATAGAAATATGATGTGAGTCACGTCTGTTTTAAAATTTTCCAGTAGCTTCATTAAAAAGCAAAAGAGATAGACAAAAAATTCATTCTTATAATGTATTTTATTTAATTCAGCTATCCAAAATATTGGTATTTAACATGTAATTATTATAGCAATTATTAATGAGCTATTTTACCTGTGCCGAGTCTGAAATTCAATAAGTATTTTATATATACAGCATATTTCACTTTTTGCTGGCCATAATTCAAATGCTTAATAGCCATATGTGGCTAGTGGTTCCATATTGCATAGCATAGCTGTAAAGCTTAGAGTACCTGCTCTTATACACACATAAACATTGAGCAAGTCCTTGTTTTGGTAAGGTGTCATGTTCTTCAGGTCCCAGGAGCCCCCTGTTCCTGTCCAGCAAGCTACTGCTGCCATTGGGGCAATATCCAGTTGCAGCTGCCAAAGGAAGAGCCGGAGACAGACAGGAGGAGTTGTGTTCATGAGATATATTTTCCAAAGGAAATATTGTAAAGAATTTTGAACAATTCTTGAATTATATGAAATATATTTTTAGAAGTGTCTTAGAAGGTTATTTAATACATGTGACCTTCCATAATATTGTAAAAAATGATAATTCATCCTCTGTTTGTACATATCTAGTAGAAGCCTGTACCTAGTGCAATAACTTTTATTACTGAAGTATTTTAATTACGAAGTCTTTTGTGTCAGGTGAAAAAGGATTGACTCATTCTAGAACAAAATTCAAGCAGGAAAAAACAACGGGGAGACAAATATTAATTCAAAAAAAGAAAGAACTCAACCACGAGAAAATAAGAAAAAGTGACTTTCTAATTTTCAGTTGTTAAAAATTGAATGGATTTCCTTGAGTTCCTTATATCTAGAGGTGTCTAAGCAACAATTAGAAAAATAATTAGAATAAACTTATTGTAGCATATTCATTGAAAAAACTGGATAACTTTTTTGTCATAATATTTGTAATAGGTATATTAATAATAATATATATATGTGTATATATATGTATATATATTACACATATCTATTTGGAATTCAGATTAATTACATTATTTTGAAATTTGATATATCATGCTATTTTAATCTGTATTTTTCTATTACCAGTGAAATTGAGCATATTTGCATGTTTTTAGCAATTTAAATGTTCTCTTTTGTGAATTGCTGGTTCATATTATTTCCCATTCTACCATTAGATGTCTGCTTTTTTCTCATTAAGTTTTATGTATTTTAGATGCAGGTAATTGTGGATTATATGTGATGTACATATGTTTTCCTACTTTTTGTCTTAGAATTTTACTTTTTTTAGAAATAAATTTTATATATCTAATTTAGTCTAAATTATCAACCCTTCACTTTTATGACTATTGATTTTTGCACTTATTTAAAAAGTCACTTTCTACTTTGAAGTCATAAAAATTATATTCTATGTTAATATTTTATTTGTTTATTTATTTACCCTTTTGTATTTATGTCTTTTTTCCATTTGGAGTTGATAATTGTATGAGGTAAAGGTAGGAATCCAATTTTACTTTCCTAGTTAGATACTAAATTTTTACAGTTCTAGTCACCATTCTTTCTCTACTGAACTGTTTAGTAAGTGTCCACTTATGTACATATGTTAGGCTCTCTTTTGGACTGTTTGTTGGTCTTGTTCCAATATAAAACTGTCTTAATTTCTGTAAATTTATGTCTTGATGTCTAGTAAGGCAACTTCTTCTAGATGTTTCTTCTCTATAGGTGCCATGTCACTCTTGTCCCTTATCACTTTCACATGAATTTTAGACTCTACTTAAGTCCTAGAGTGGGAGTGAAGGTTGGGAGTGGGGTTTAGGATTTGTATATGGGTTGCATTGAATCTATACTCCAATTTGAAGGGATTTAACTTTATATTAAGTTTCACATTCCATGTTTATGGTACATCTCCATGTATTTATGTTCTTTTAACATTCCTAAGTAAAGGTTCTCCATAGAGGTTTTATACTTCTCTTAATAGATTTATTTTTAAATACTACATATATTTTTTAATTAGGAGACTTTAATTTTTAGAGCAGTTTCAGGTTCATAGCAAAAGTGAGCAGAAGGTACAGAGATTTTTCATATAGCCCCTGTCCCCACACATGAATAGTCTTCCTCATTATCAATATCCTCTAGCATACTAGTACGTTTGTTACTATTGATGAACCCTCATTGACACATCATTATGACCCACAGTCCATAGTTTGCATTAAGGCTCATTCTTAATGTTGTACATTCTGTGTACTGCATAAGTTTTAATATAATGGTAAATATTATCTTTTAAACTTTTATTTTTAATTGCTTGTTGCTGTTATTAAAATGAAAATTGACATATATCTATAACTTCCATATCTATATCTGTATCTATATTATTTTTTATCCTGATCATAACTAGTAAGTACACAAGAGGAAATGATGTCTTTTGAGAATAGCTTTACCCAGTGACCAAACATTTTTACTAAGGGGTGTGGACCAGGGTGGGAAGAGAAGGGTAAAGTCGAGATAACTGATAGATTTCACACTCCCTACCATCCACAGCATCTTGTACTGTTGTCAAAAGGCCTTTATAAAATTTGACTCAGAAAGCTTGTGTCATTCTTTCCACACATAAAAAATATTCAACTTTTCTCTATTAGAGGCAATCCAAAAATCTTAGCTTGTCACTGCATCTAGCTCATAATCCAAGGTCACTAGATGATTTACAATTGTCACTGCATCAGTTCCAGTTTATCTTCTGTGTCTGGAGATCTAAAAAGGAAAACAGAATTTATCTTCTCCTGTACCTTCCCACAATCTACAGGGACAAGATACTGACCATAAACATTTCTTGTAGTCAGCCCTACCAGATGTTGAGTTCTGATGTATCACCTGGAGAAGGTTTCTCTGTTAGTTATCATAAAAATGACTGTCATTCCCACAATGTAAAAATATTGTTTATTGAAAATAGTCTAAACACCTGAAGTTATTTTTGATACTGCTCTCACCAACTAATATATTAATAGGTATGACCTAGTTTTTAATAGAATAGAGTGATAGCCACAATCTCTTAACTACAATTCTAAAGTTTAAAATTAAAAAAAAAAAAAATAGAACCAAACCCTAAGTTCTGTGATGTTAGTGATAAAACTTGCCTTGGACTGAAATAAGGATATTTATAGTCCTCATTTATCCCACTTCATGTGAATATTCGTGTATTTCATTATAGATGTTTTAATGTGTTTGATTATGACCTGCTGCCTCAGTGCCTCAGATCTCCACTGGGAATGCCTTCTCTTATAAGCTATGTGCCCCATATTAGACTTATAACATTGAAAAAGGTTTTAATTGCAAAACACATGCTGTTCTAAGAATTTAAGATAAGGGATTATGAATCCGTATTTACATTTTTTTGTTAGAGTTTTGACTTGCTAAGTATTTGACATTGGAACAAAGTATTTACTTGCTAAAATAGTACCTTTAAAGTTCTGTTGATTTAATCTTTCAATCCCCAAACTTTAGATACTTGTCATTCTTACACAGTAAAGTCATTGTTAAGAATTATGATCACTATATAACATAGTATTCTCTCTTTGAAAAAGAGATTTTTATTTCCTGTGTTTAAGTAGGAAAGCTCTTATTGCTGTAGATCCAGCCTTGTGCACATTTCTTTGCTTATTGCTAGAAGTGTATAGCCATATTTGGTCCCATGTATATAGCATATAATTTTTTTAAGAGTCTCATTTTCTCATTTCTGACTCTATGTTATAGTTCTTCGCTTTTCCACTCCCTTTTCTCCTTCAGATTTACTTTGTCTCCATTTTGTGCCATTTCCTGTTTTCTAACCTCAATTAAGAAACAAAGTAGGAGTACAGATAAATAAAAAGATGTACAAAATTACATAAAGTATTAAGAATAATGTTAAAAGGGGCTAAATTTTACATAAAGGAACTCTCTAGTATGTGCATGTGTGTGTGCTTTGACAACTTTATGATATATTATTCTGTCCTTACTCATATTACCATCCTTAAATTATTTTAATTTTTTGTGTCATTTATTTTCTTCAGAACACTGATTGATAAAGTAATTGGTACCACAGATGGTTCCAGAAAACAGACTGTCAAAATTATATCTGAGATTGGGTTGCCCATAAAACCAAGAAATGCAGAGATATAACTTTTTTGCAAGGGAAAAATAAGTCAGATAAATCTATGACATGCAGTGGTGTCACAATTACTCAAACTATCAACCATGGTAGTGCCTGAAGAAGGCAAGAATTAGGACAGTGCTTCTGAAATGTTAATGTATATACAAATCACTGCAGTTTCTTACTACTGTTATAGTAGGTCTGTGATGGTGTCTAAGAGGTTGCATTTCTAAGAAGCTCCTGGGTGTTGTTGATAGAACTGATATTGTGCCAGATATTAAGCAGCAGGAATTAGTAAATAAGATGGTTATAGAACTTAGTTTCTATGACAATAGTAATGACAAAGACTGAGGAGTCAACTGGTTCCTTCTTATATCCTTACAGATAGTAAATAGGGTAAATGGAGATATTGAGCTATGAATAACATCTGGGAAGAAATATGAACACTATAAGGCCTCTTTGCAGGTCTGAAGTTATCTGTCATCTGTTGTAGGTGCAGGGAAAATATGGTTGAGGACCATGCCCAAGGTACGACTACAAGGATTTTGGAATTGTAGCAACTCTTAAATGCTAAGTTTTTAAAAGCTAAAGTAAAGGCATTGGTGGGGGAAGATAGAGGCCTCAGAGATGGGGACTTTTCAGCAAGCATAGAAAAGGCTGAAAACTTTGAAACTTTAAATTATTTTGGTACATTCTTATTGGCAGAGGCAGGCCATCTCAGCTCTCTGAAGTAACCAGCCCTCCTTAATGCAACAATCTTTTTAATCACTCTCTCAGGAATAGGTGATGCCAGTTTTCTTCCTGGTTCAATTTCATCTACTCTCATTACCTCCAAGACAAGTGTAAGAGTTAAATTTCCAGATGAGGAGGTATAAGATCCTTAAGAGGAGATAAACTACATGCCAAAAATTAAAAGACATCATTGATCTTTATCAAGAACAGCCTGGGCAACATGTGTGGGAGTATTAAAGCAAGGGGGTGGAAATATAAGACTTGATCAGGCCAAATTCACTGGCAGGAGTGTACTCACTCTGGATTTGGCTTTGTTGAACTTTTAATATCACCTGAGAGTAGTAATAAGATATATACTATATATCTTCCTCTAAGCTTTCCCCAGAGTGACCTCAGCTATGGACCTAAATGACTGAATGTTAGGTAAGAGAAAAAAAAAAAACCTGATATTTCTAGGGCTAATATAATACTTCCAATTTTTGTTGACCCCCAAAGACTCTAAATGTACCTATGAACTATTGAACATAGAAGTGGCTTATGCAGGTTGTCATGGATAGAATTTTGGCTTTATTGCATCTTACATATATCTAGATAGATGACAGACCTGTCCTATTACTATTTTCCCAGCCCCAGAGTTTATATGTATATTTAATACCTGTCAATCACCCTTGGAGTAAAAGCTATTAGAGCAGGAAAGACCAAGTAGAAGCCCCTGCAACTGTCTCAAGTAATCTTCCCCACAATTGCGTATCAAAAGTAATACTGTATCCCTGAGGAAAAAAAGAGACCAGTCCCACTATCAAAGCCTTTGAGAGATACACAAGTAGTAATTTCTACCATATCTTACCTACTTTTAACTCCCCTATTTGACCATTAGCTGAAACTCAGTATCCTGATGGCCCATGGAAAACCAGACTAGATCATCGCATATATAATCAGGTAACCATGGAAGTCACATCTGAAATTCCAAGTGTGGTGTCTTTACGAGAGCAGATTTGACACAGTCCTTAGAACTTGATATGTAATTATTGACTTGGCCAATGCCATCTTGTCAAGTCCCTTCAGTTCACAAAATTGGA
The DNA here is from genome assembly GCA_030015415.1 of Cynopterus sphinx. Lineage (NCBI taxonomy): Eukaryota > Metazoa > Chordata > Mammalia > Chiroptera > Pteropodidae > Cynopterus > Cynopterus sphinx. Next base: position 125,078,540 of record CM057382.1, read on the forward strand.
AAGAGTTTGTATTTACAAGGCAGAGACAACAGTGTAATTTTTCTGACTTGCCCCAGGACATTGTCAAATGTTCTCTCTTGATCTTGTGATACAGTTCAGCAGTTTCTTGATTCTCTTGGTATACAGGTTTATTACACTGAGAGTATAACAATTAGACCCAGGAAAAATAAAGTAACAAATACCTGAGATGCCTTAATAAGATTTATTTATTCCAGAGGGTAAAAAATAATCTCTGCAAAATATCAGAGGTCTGCCACATTGATGAGGTTTCTAGGATAGACTGTTCAAGGCCATATTAGGATATCCTTTATATGGATGTATCTAAAGTGGCAGACTTGTTTTGTACTTTGCAGCACCAATTATGAATAGTGAGATGTACTGCTTTATGGATCTCTTTGAATTTTGGAGGCAACATATAGCATATTTAGATATATTTATCAACTAATTTACTCAATATCTAGTAACGCTACCAGTTTTGAATGAAACCTGGATATAAATAGGGCTCTGCAGCAGTTCTAGGCTGCGATGCATTCTGTCCTACAACTTATTCATTACAGACTGACACATGCAATTTTATTGGAATTATATGAGGCAAAAACTATGCTGTAAAAAGTGATTGGAAGAGAATAACATCACATGTACTTATGGTTTTAGAGTAAAGCTATGCTTTCTTTTTTTAACAAGCTATTGGATTACTACTGGGCCTATGCAGAGACAGAACACTTGACCACGGGGCATCAAGAAACCATGTGGTTTGGACTTCTCATTATGAACTGGGTATTATCTGATCTATTGAAACAAAACTGCATGAACAGCAGCATTCCATAATAAAAAGGAAGTAGTTTATTTAGACTTGGTTTAAACAGGTCTAGAATTCAACAGCAAACTACATGAACATTGGTTCGGACTTCTGCTGTATCTGTTTCTTCATTGTCTCCTTCTCAGTTCATACCTATAGCTTCACAGGAAGCTCCCTGTTACCAGTTAGTGAAGGACAAAGAATAATGGACCTGGTTTATGGATAGATCTGCATGGTAGGTTATTGTCAGGTAGAAGAGGATAGCTTCTGCATTATAACTTCTCTGGGAAGTGTCCCTGAAAGTCTGTGGTGAAGTTAAATCCTTCAAGAAAATAGTCTTTGGAGGTACTCGGGTTGTCCTTATTTTATGGAAGAAAAGATGGCCTGAGTTATGTGTCTACACTTACTTATGGGCATTTGCTAATTGTTTGCTTAATTGCTTAGTGACCTGGAACAAAAAATATTGTAGATTGATAACTAGTAAGTATGGGGAAAATATATATAGTTACACCTCTTGTATTGGGAAAAGTGAGCAAATATCTTTGTATCCTGTGTAAATGCTAACCAGAATTGACCAAATTGAAAGAGATTCTTAATAATTAGGATTGCAGCATGAATTAGCCTCTTGTTGTCAGTCACTTTTCCCCCTAAATCTCCTAGGACATGCACAAAGGGCCTATGAACAAAGTAACCATGATGGTAGGAAGGGAGGCATATGGGCCCAACCACACGGTCTTTTCTTCACCAAATCTGACCTGATGACAGCCATCGTTGAGGTCCCAAACCGACGGCAACTGAGGCTGATGCTGTGCTCCCAATATGGTCAATTTCTGGGGTATGATAGCTGGCTGGTCACCATTGATTATATTCAACTCTTCCCACTAAAAGGGGCAGACACTTTTGCATCATGGAATTAGACATTTTTCAGGCTTTCAACAGCCTTTATCTACAGATAGAACCTTGTTTTGTGGACTAGCAAATGTCATTATGTTCTGAAAAACATGCTTCTGACCGAGGCACACATGTTATGCACATATTTCAACAATAGGCTTATATCCATGAAACTCATTGGACTTACCATGTGCCACATCATCATCATCATCATCATCAAAAAAAAAAAAATCAGTTGGTTTATAGGATCGTGGAATGGCCCACTGATGATTTATTTATGGCTCCTACTACTGATAAAAACTTGTAAATTTATAGCACATGCCTTAAACCAGCAGGCCATATATTATGCAGTCTCTTCTACAGCCAGAAACAAGGGTTAGACGTTAAAATAGTCATTCTAACAACCAAGAAATTTTACTTCTGCATTCAAGACCTTAAGCATGAATATAAAGGAACTAGTACATAAGAAAATTATGATTTTGAAGGATTGGAAGCTTTTGGCCATTTCAAAATACAATGCCACTGTATTAATAGTCAGCCAGAGGGAGAATTTAATCCCAGTTACTGGGAGAAATTCCTTTTTTCCTGTCTGCTTTTAGAATTTTTTCTTTATCTTTGATTTTCTGTAATTTGAAGATAGCATGCCTATGTGTATTTTTTTTTTTTCAAAAATTTTTTGGCATTTATTTTACTTGCTCTTCTCTCAGCTTCTTGGATCTCTAGTTTGGTGTCTAAGATTAATTTGGGGAGATTCTTAGTCATTGTATCAAATATTTCTTCTAATCCTTTCTCTGTTTCTTCTCCTTCAGGTATTACAATTACATACACATTTTATCTTTTTATAGTTTTCTCACAGTTCTTGGATATTATGTTCTGGGTTTTGTTTTTTTTTTTTCAGTCTTTTTATTTTTTATTTTTTTGCCTTTAGTTTTTGAGGATTCTGTTGATATATCCTCTAGTTCAGAGATTCTTTCCTCAGCTGTTTCTAGTCTTCTAATAAGCCCATCAAAGGCATTCTTCATTGCTGCTACAGTGTGAGTTTTTTCTTTCCTTTATTTCTTGTTATCTCTAGTATTTCTTTTAGATTCTTTCTGAGGAGTTCCATCTCTCTGCTTACAAAGTATATCTGTTTGTTTGTTTGTTTGTTTGTTTTGTTTTGTTTTGTTTTGTTTTTTGTTTTGTACAGTCTCCTTTATCCATTAGAGCCCTTAGCATATTAATCATAGTTGTTTTAAATTCTTGCTCTGTTAATTCCAACATTCCTGCCATGTCTCATTCTGATGCTTACTCTGTCTCTTCAAATTGTGGGTTTTTTTTTTGTCTTTTGGTATGCCTTGTAATTTTTATTTTTTTGATAGATGGACATGATGTACTAGATAAAAGGAACCGCTGTAAATAGGCCTTGTGTGCTATGGTGGTGAGGTGTGGGGGAGGGGAAGCATTCTATATTCTATATTCTATATTTTTATAATTAGATCTCAGTTTTCTGGTGAGCTTAGGCTTCAGGGCTGTGCATTTCACAGGTGTTACTCAGTTTTTTTTATTTTCCTTTAGGTGGGACATGGTGACTAGAGTTAACTGGAGTTGGATATTTCCTTTCCTCAGCCAGTTTGGTTCTGATAATACCCCAGCAGAGAAGGCTCTACTTAACTAGTTTCCCCTGAGGGTAAGCCTTGTTAAAAAGAAGAATAGAGTGCTCTGGCAAGTTTCAAAATGGTGCGTGTGGAAACCCAGGGAATTTTGCTCCAATATTGACTGTGAAAATCTCCAGCTTCTGAAGTCAAATTTCTCAACACTGTGGGGGTCCTGCTATGACTGTGTTTCCCTGGTGTTCTTAATTCTTACACTGAGCCTTCAGCAATTCATCCATCACAGTTTGGATTTCCCACCAACCAGTTCCTGAGGTAGTTTCAGCCATGTCTCCACTCAGGTAAGCTGCTACTCCCCAAATATTCTCTGTCTATGTCTCCAGTCTCGGGGGCAGAAGTTTGCTCTGTGCGCTTCTCTCTCAGGCATCCAAGAAGAGTTGTTGATTTTTCAATCTGTTCAGCCTTTTTACTTGTTAGGATGCAGTGGTGACTTAAATTTTTTTACATGCAGAATTGAAAATTGAAAGTCCTTCTCTAATTCTTTTAAACTTCAAGTATTATTTTTCTTTTTGTTCTTTTTATTAATATATATATATATATATATATATATATATATATATATATGTCCATCATTGAGTACTACACAGTATTAGTTTTTATATTAATTCTAGATTTTGTCTTCCTTTCTGTTGATTTTGTTTTCTGTGCTTTTCCTGAATTTAGCGGCTTGTATTTTCAGGACATATGTGTATTCTGTGCTTTATTGTAAAGTTGATTATATTTGTTAATTTTAGCTCTGTTATTATATATTTGAATTTTACATTTTGTAGCTTATTTTTTTGTTGCATTTTTTACATTCTGAAGGAGGTACATTAAAACATACTTGATAATGGTTTTGTCAACTTCTCTTTGTAATTCTAGAAGCGTTAGTTACTCCTTTTATTGAGATTTAAAGGCTTATAATTACTCTTTATTGGAAAAATAATTTATTATTAAAATCTTCCTTTTTTACCAAATAAATGCATTTTATGCTTTAAATTCTGCTTAATGAAATAGTAATCTAAGTATTTCTATTTCTTTTTCTTAACAATTGTTTGAAATATTTTTGACTTACCTGCATTTTTAAACTTTCTTGGCACTCTGCTTTAGGAATGCTACTTATTAGTGATAAATACCAGGGTTTTTGCATTTGAAGCAGACTGAAAGTCCTTATATTTTGAAAGGAAAAGTCAAATCATTTGATTTAACTATGTTAACTGATCCATTGTTTTTTCATCTTATTTTATGTATACAATTATTCAGTTTTATTGTTTGCATCTCCTATAATTACCTTGATTATTAAATTTCACTGAATTTTTAGGAAGAGGTCAGAATTTGTTCACCATCAATAATTGGAAAGGTTTACTAGCAATTAAAAGTGACATGTATACTAGGATCTAATTCTTCAATATATATCTTTATGTGTACATAGAAAAATTATTGGCATTTATAAGTCAGGGCTATGTATGTTAACAGGTGTTATTTCTGTGTATTAGAACTTAGGGTAATTATTACTTTTTAAAAATACATTTCTCTATCAACTACTTAAGGTTTACAAAAATGTTTTATAATCTTCAGAAAATATAAAACTATACATATTTTTCTTTTTGAAAGATCTGGAGTACTCCTATTGAAGATATATGTTTTGCTTTATCCCAAAGATTCAGAACATTTTCTCAACATATTTCTTGATTATGTCACTTACCATCATACATTTCCTGAGTTTTTTCTCAACTAGCTCTTGTCCTCTACTCTTGGTTTTATTCTTTAGGTATATGCTATGTTAGACAACTACGGGTTAAAATAGAAAACAAATGATACCTTAAAATAATTTTAGGGGTACATATATCCTATATATCTATTTATATATATATATATATATATATATTACATATATATATTTATATTTATATTGATATTTATATATAACTATTTAGGACATAGTTTGTCCCCAAGCAAGGGACTTCTTATAGAATAAATTTAATCAAAAATATTGAGAACTTGCGTTCCAGGTTAAATATTGTTGAATCGACCTTGAAACTCAAAAAGACCTTAATGATGTTCTGCTAAGGTAGTTAAAAGCATGGATTTCTGGGATACTTAATAGTGTTTTAAACATTAAAATTATTATTATTGTTATTATTTGCGTACAATATTTATGTAGATGTTAATGAAGTTTGCCAATATTTTGGCTAACCATTTGTAGTCTTGGCTCAATTCTAAGCAGAAAAAAATTTTCTTTTTTTCAAAATTCAGTAGGGAATTTGCGTGATAAACACATTGCTATGTCTCTGCTTCTCCAGTGTCCATGGAGGTGAGAGAAGCTCCTCCTGGGCTTCTGAGGCCCCTTTTGCACCAGGAAGACTATCTTGCAATTGCTGAAAGCCCCTCCTGCTACTACTGCCACCACCAACATAACAATTGCTCTCTCAATACTCATGACCGAAAAAGTAGAAGTTGCACTAGTAGACTAATTCCTTTCTTGGCTCACTTTCAAATCAAAATCTCAAATGAGTGGGCCTGATTTGTGAATCCAAGCTTTAAGGGAGTCTGAGAATTTGAGTTCTGACTCCATTTACGAAGAGTTTTAACTCTTTAATATTTCTGTTTTGTTCTAGGTGATTTCTTAAATTCCAGTTTAAAATATACTAATTATGTGTTTAATTTTTATGACTTCATTTTTTTCTTTCCAAGATTTCCAAAGGCCAGTTTCAGCTCTTCCATTTATTAAAGAAAGTAATCTATGTTCATTTCAAAGACATTTATTCCTCACATCTTCGAATATTCTACATATACTTATTTTCAAAATTTTTTCAGATTATTTCATGATTTTATTTCTGTTGGTAGGAATTCTTTTGTTCACTCTATTTTCTGACAATTGCTCAGATGCTGGATTTTCTTGTGTACGTTGTTCTCTTTCTTCTTCTTCTTCTTTTTTTTTTTTGACCTCTGTTATAAACTTTCTGCTGAAAACTGCTGATCTATCTAGAGCCTCTCAGTCAACTGAATAATGTGGTGCTTTGGTTATCTGTGACCCTAAGGGGCTATTATTTACTCCATTCAGCAGAGAGAGATTGTCTTCACATTTTAAGCTGGCAGAAGCTGCTGTTCAGTGGTAGACAGTTTGTTTAGAAAAGGTTAAATACTTTTTACAAATGGCCTCTTCATGCTGCGGAACTGGACTCAAAGAGGTCCTGTACCCATCATTTCTTATTTATATTCAATTCTAATAATGTGATTAGAAAGGTGATTTCATTAACAAAGTTGTTTATTTCCTGATTGTAACACTTTTTGTGGGTCCTGTCTTTGTATTCTAACTTTCCATACTCAAATTCTTAGTGACTAGATGTGTTTACAGTTTAGTTATTGTTAAATGATTGCCATATGATTGAGCATGTGTGATGCCTACTCCCTATATAACAATTAGCAAGAATTATATCAGTTTACCTGAAACCTAGATGATGAAGCTTAGTATTAGGCCTTGCTGAAGGTAGTTTTTCTAACATTTTAGGTAATTATGCTGAAGGTGTAGGCTGATGTGGTTAGGGGTTTACAAAACTCTGTTAATCCCCTAGGGGTTTCTGCAGCCTGACAAGGCCTCTTTCGGAGTTGGCTGCACCTTCAGCCAAGCACACTCACTCAATAGCCTCCAGCCTTTTTGAAAAGGATATTCTTTCCTTTGTAAGGATAAATCTTTAACTTCTGTTAAGTCTTATGAGCTAGAGAAGGCTTTTTCACAAAGATCATCCTAGACTTTGTAAGATGAAGGTAAGATATAAACATTAATGTTGCTGCTCTTTGTGCATGATTAATTTTTGTGGGTAAAGTTTTCACTTCACACGATGTCTAGGAAGTGAGAATGCCAGAATGGATAAATTCCCCATGAATTGTGGTTAAGCAGGAATGTTTAAAATTTGTTTAGTGGCAAGTAGATGAGCAGCTTTAAATCATAAGAACAGAATTTTCTTTTAGACTACTTATATTTTGGTAATAGAGTCTAGTGACATTTACTAGATACTAACATTTTCTAATAAAAATGGAATGATTTTGCAAGTACTGAAAGTTGTATTTAGAAATAATTTAAATTGAGATGGAAAGTAAATGAAATCAGATCAAAATTAAATTAATACAATAAAAAAAATTTCTTCTGAAATTAGCATCCTAAAAGTTAAATGCCAACTAATTTATGCTAAACTAAATCTCTCCATGAAAAGAATATGGTCAATATTGCCATCTTATTAGGTGATTATTGTTAGTGACAGTTTATAATTTTACTTGTGAGATTTCTTTTTGCACAGATTCTGCATTTAAGTTGTTAATGTTATGTACAATGAGGTCTTTGACCTCTTTGCTTTTTCTATGTAGTGAGTAATGAAGAAATTTAATTTTTTTGCTCACGTTTTTGCTGTGTAGAATCATTAGGCATGAAAAGACAGGATTCTGTATAAGAATGTGGCAATGTTTTGATTCTTCAAATTTCTATTCTTACCTTTTTAGCTCTCGCTCGTAGGTGAAAAATAAAAATGAAAACCCTTGATCTTTATTGTAAACATGTTACTATTGACGCACAAAGAGTAATGCAATTGTTTTCGAATAGAGCTGGTAATCCATATGTAAGAATTCAGTAAAGACTAACTAAAATAGGTTTGTAGATAATTTAAAAAATGAAAAACTCACTATAAATGCATGAAAAAAGTTAAAACATATTTAGAGATCTGTAAAGAAGTCTATTCTCATGGTTACCGTTTATTTAGGGGAAAGCGGAGAGTATTTGGACTTGCTTGTTTATAGTGGCTTTATGGTCCTTCTTTATTCTTATTCTATGCCTAATAGGAAAGGAGAATTTCAGTTGCTTTTTCTTTTTCCTTATCTCTGTCCCTACTTACTGGCTACCTTTTCATCTCAGATGGGTTTAAGGGCAGAGTGGGCATAAAGTGGGCATAAAGTGGGGATAAAGGGGGATTGAATAGAAAATTTCTTATTTTCACTAGGTTGGCAAAATACGGCTGGTTCTATGCTCTCTGGTCCCAACAAATATTTGAAGTCAATTTTTTCTTTTACAGATCATTCTTACGGGTTTTGTGTCAGTCCTCCTCCATTTCTGGATCTCTTTTATCTGAAATTTTCTCAAACTTTATTACTTTATCTGGTTGCTTATTCTCTCTTCAGTTCCAAAAAACTTCCTCACAAATTTTTCACATAACCTGACTTTTTTTTTTATCACCTCAATGTTGTTGACAAATCCAAGACTCATGTAACTTTTTTTTCTAAGTTTAATTGCTTTATAAATTTGGAATTTTGTCTAATACTTCATTTGGAAAACTATATTTGTTCTCCTTCACTTCCCCAGCTTAATTATACCCTCTCTTTTGTGGCAATACAGGTGACAGTACATACTGAGGAAAAACTCTTTTTACAATTAGCACAGCTTGGAGCCAATGGGGCCCCACAATTTCACTGAAGATTATGAACTTTTTTTTTTGTTCTACCTTGGGTCCTGCCAGAATCATAGAAAAGCTCCTCCTCTTGTTACCTAGAGAGCGATTTAGGTCTTAATTATATTTACTTAATTCATTGCTTCTCCCCTGAGGTGTAAAGGGAAGAGGATATGCGGAGAAAATGGGTTTAGGAATTGCTATTTATTCCTATCACACAAAGATGTTTTATTTTCAGCTGTTGAGAACAAAAAATGCTCAATTCTCTATTCGATAATTATTAAAGATATTTTATAATTAAAATATTAAGAATTTATTTTCTATAAAGTTAAGCATAATTCAGTTATGATTTGGCTATTTCTCTTGAATCTATTCCCTACGTCATATTTCTTTCAAGTTACTTCAATAATTGTTTTCTTGAAGGATCTTCAGTCATTCATACTTTTGGTTTATTCTGAATTTTGCCTCTTGAGACAGCCTTATGACAAAAAACAACCACAGCTTTTAAAACTGATTCTACTTCAAAAAAAAAAAAGGTCAAAATGACTTTTCATTGTAAGACTAGAATGTTAAATATGAGATGTAGAAATAAAATTCTCATTGGACTGATATATATTCAGTTTTCTCCTACTCCAACTGAATGTTGATTTAAATTTGTGTGGAATCATTTATCCTTTTCCTTTTGGTCCAGGGTTATTTTATAGTTCTTTACTTTCTATTTTCAGTTTTTAAGGCATGAAAAAGACTAGAATCAAGAGAGTTGTTTTCACAGGAATGGTTTCTACCAGTTCTTTAGGCAGAGGCGCTGTTGGTCAGCTTTTCCATCTATAGCAACAATGGATTGCCTATGGAAAAAACAGAAATTTCATTGGCCTTTTAGTAACTTGAATATTTTTGTCCCTGATCATTTTAACCTTGCTTTTACTGAAAAATATTGTGAGGACTTTCTTCTTCTCCCTTCCTTTTTTTATGCCTTCTTTCTTTCTTTCTTTCTTTCTTTCTTTCTTTCTTTCTTTCTTTCTTTCTTTCTTTCTTTCTTTCTTTCTTCTCTCTCTCTCTCTCTCTCTCTCTCTCTCTCTCTCTCTCTCTCTCTCTCTCTCTCTCTCTCTCTCCTCCCTTCCTCCCTCCCTCCCTCCCTCCTTCCTTCCTTCCTTTCTTTTTCTTTTTCTTTTTCTTCCTCCTTCTCCCTCCTCTTTCCACCGGCCTCCTCCTTCTTCATGTTATTACACTCTCTTATTTAGGTTAAACTCGTTAAACTCCAGTTTCAACACTTGGTAGCAAAGTCTCAGTTCCCTTATCTATAAAATCAGATGATGATATCAAACTTAGATACAAGTATAAAATGAAGCAACACATACCAAGGGCTTATGTGGCATAATACCTTACTTTATATAGCTTGACAGAGTTATGTAGAAAATTAGGAATGCCATACAAAATATTGGGTATGGTCAATCTCAACTTGTTTTATTTTTGTAACCTATTATCTGGTGTCCCCTATCAGGGGAGCCCAAGCAGTGCACTAAATTTCCACTAGGTTCCTCCTTAGTATTTTTATTTTCTATCCTGGGTAGAGAGAAGCATTCTTGAAGGAGACTCTGACCAACATGCCTGGCCTCTGTGAGCACGGGTAACAGAACACCCTCATCTAGGGTCATCTTCAAATTAGACAAACCTGAAATCATAGATGCACCATCATCTTGTTGAGAGTCACAAAGACCATTGGTTGACTTAAACTAGATAATGACTCTAGCTTAGATCTGATTCACATTTACATGTTACTTGTGTTTTTAAAAGTAGTTTAAAAATCACATAGAAATTACAAGGAAGATAAAAGAGAATAAACAAACAAGCAAACAAACAAACTTTGAATTATCTATCACCCAGATTTAACAAATGTCAACATTTGGCTACATGTATTTCAAATTCTTAAAAAAATGTATTAAAGGTAAAAATGAAATTCTTTCTCTCCAATCCTACCCTTTTCCACCTTACTTAGAAGAAAAATCTAAAGGTGGTATAAATTCTTCTAGCTATGCTCTATCATTTATCATACTCTCAAACCATCCTATGCTCCTAAAACTTGCATATGTGATACATATTGTATGTATCTCTCTGAATTATACTTTTACCATTCTATAGATTTATGCTTAAGGATGATTTTAGTTCTAGGTTATTCATTTTATAGTATCATCCAATAGAATCCTCTTATCGTTTGTGAATGTGTGTGTATGTGTGTTTATGTTGGACATTTGAGTTACTTCTAGCTTTTTCTATTACAAATAATGCTGAGAGGAACATCTTCATAGATAAGCCAGGTTTTCTTGGCATATATGCAAGAATGTATATCCCGAAGTAGAAGCTCTGTATTGTAGGACATGTGTATCTTCAAATTCTCCTTGGCATGATTTTATGCTACGATTTCTTTTCCCACCTGGGCTGCCATGCTTGGCTGCCATTCCAAAAAAAAAAAAAAAAAAAAAAGATAAATCATCTGGGATGTTATACTTGGCATGATTAACTGGCCCAAAAGTATATGTAGCATGAACCCTGTTCTTGGGCACCACATTCATTCCTAAAGTGCCCACAGAACTAGACATTATTCACATCCTGAACAATTAATTTACTTTGTCAGGGTCTTGGCTGGATAATAATTCTACTAGATTAAAGATGCTGTTACCCAGCAGGCTCTGAAAAGATAAAAACATAATCTCTTATTTTCTTTGAGATTAGAAACCAATGAATAGCAGGTTGCTGTCTAAATAATGGATTTTGCTTAAGTCATGAAAGCAAGTCCTAAAAATAGACAAAAATCCACTTTATTGGGATTTTGTTCTCTAGTTTTAAAATCTACTTGGTGGTTAACATTTACTGCATGTAATATAACTGGATCATAGCTAATCACTCACCCATTTGGATCTAAATGTTAATTGTTTATCAAAAGATAAAGCTTTCTCATAATGAAAAGAGTACTTAAGTTTTATGCAAAACAAAAACAAAGAAAACCTCCCACACAAATGACTTGCTGAATTTGAGTTTATAGAAGCAATTGAATGAGAATGATTTAAAAGTATTGATCTTGGATTAAGAAGCTAATGAGTCATCTATCCATGAGTGTTTGGAAGACAGAAAAGTAGTCACAAATAATAATTATTATTTAAAAATATATAAATAAATGAATAAATAAATAACATCATTTTTGAGAGAGAAGTCTCTTTTATCATTGTATCCTTGTGGCCTCAAGCGCAAAACCTTGTGAGTGGCAAATGCTAAATAGCTATTGCTAAATAAATGAAGAAGTGATGCTTGAAATGATGATAAGAGATGCACAGATCTGTTTACTTTCTCATTAGGAATAAAATCAGGAAATAGGATGTTAAAATTAGAAAATAATACTGGTGTCATAATTTACTCATTTCAAAAAGGCTTTTTTTTTTTTTTTTGGTGGTAGAAGCTTTTATTGATTCAAATTAGAGAGGATATCTGTTCTGTAATATTTATTGCTCATTCCCCAAAGTAGAATTTGTTCATTCATTTAAAACGTGTAGCAAAATGCCTCTTTGACATCTATCTATAACATCTTTAAAAAAATTTTCCGAGGATTTAATTATAATTCTCTTTTAAGCTTTTTTGAGCTTAACTAAGGCTATCACCTAGTCTCTTGGGTTTTGCTACTATGTGATAGTACATGACAGATGTTTGGATAGCTGTGACCAACCAGACTGGTCACTTCAGGGTTGCTTTGAATGACATGCAAGAGAAAACATAATATTGTGACAAAACGCTAAAAAATAAATGTATAAACTGGAAATTCATGAGTTATGACCATTATTTTTAATGCGATAAAGTAAATTCATCAGAATAAATTTGCACACAGTAGGAAAGTATTGTTTTAGAAACGATATAAATAATTTTTGAGTGCAGATTTATGATTTAAAATGTATTTTCTCTCATGGTTACAATAGAAATATTTGGAAGCCATTATCTGAAAGGACAGAAGAATAGAGACATTAAAAAGTAATTACAATAAGTAGACAAAGGTAAAAAACAGGAGAATATGATATTATGAGAACCAAAGATAAAGGGCATTTTTAAGAAGGAGGGTGTGGTCACCAGTTTCAAGTAAGATAAGATGAGAAAGGGCGATTTGATTTAGCAATAAGGAGGTGATAATTTTATTTCGTTTCAGTGACGAAGTGGGGTTTGGTTAGGTTAACAAGTCAGTGGTATTAAGGAAGTAGACTCGAGTTAATAGACAACACTTTAAAAACAACTTTAAAGGCAACAGAAAGAGGGAGGTAAAGGTAATTTATAAAACCTCTCTAAGTCTCAGTGTTATTAGCTGTAGGTTAGATACAGGAATGCTTGTATAAAAAGGCTAACATGTAGTTAGGGCACAATGCCTGGACAACATCTGGTGCTCAGTAAATGTGAGCTATCACCAAAGCTGCCACCACTACCATCATCATCTTTTCAGAAGTAGCTAACTTCCGAAGTTTCAAAAATGTATTACCATTCTATCAGTCATCGGTGTCACTAACTTCATTATTCTGACCTACTCCTTAGATTTCTGTGTATAAAATTTAATGACTATGTGTATGGAAAAAGCATGGGCAAGAGTAGGTGGAGGGTGTGGTATAAGTCACCATTTTTTGAGAGGACCAGGGCTAGATTGTGTTGCATATCAGTCCAAATCTTGTGTAAAGATTGATAAGCACAGATAACATTTACTGAATGTTTCTCATGTGCCAGACACTCTTCTAAGCATTTAACATTTGTTAATTCTTACAGCCACCCTTTAGGGTAAGTGTTCTGAATACATTCTCATTAGGTGAGGCACAGAGAGGTACTAAGAAGTTAAGTAAACATGCATCACATTCTTTGCCAGTAGCTGTTGTTTGGGTCCTTTTGGGGGAAAGAAGATTAAAAAATGTTGAAACTGATAGAAACATTTAATCTTTCCCTTCCGTTTCTCTCTCTTTTCTCTGTCTCTGAGAAAGAGTGAGGTTCATATATTAAGTCTAAAGAGTCAATTCACTCCTGCAGTGTTTATCTGTCATCTCTTTTGAACATTCTTCTGGTAGAGCTTAGAACACTTGATGAAGACTGCACAATTTTTCAGTTAATTGGGCAAGAGAAAGGGCTGTTGCAGCACAGTTTTTAAATGAATAAATTAGAAGAGCCTGCCTGACTTATCTTTCACTGTGCACTGTTGATATAAATTGAAGTAATCACTATAAATGAACAGAGTTTGAAGCTATTGCATGTTTGGGGAAATGGAAAGGAGGTGGTTGGGACAACTATTGGCTGTGGAATTGGAAATACAATTTCACTGTGAAATATTTCCAAAGATACTGCAGGCTAAAATTTCAAAGTATCTTCGGAGGATTTAGTTTTATTACTCATGGTGTCAGTGGGAACTGGGCAGTTATAGCCTTGGCTGCTCCCTGGAACTCTGCCTTACTATTCCTGTTTCAGCCATTAGAAATTATTTGTTTCACAGTCTCTCTCTGCTCCTTTCCATCCCAATAAACTAATCTCAAATAATTGATGCTAAAGTAATAGAAAAGTAATGCCATGGAACATCTACTAACTATGAACTGTCAGAGAATACAGACGACTCTCTCTTTATGAAACAAATATTGCCTATGGAAGCAATCCTCTACATGTGAAAGCTGATCTTCTTGTTGACTTCCATAATAAAATTGGACACTTGCTCTCCCAGAAAATCTCTGACAAATAAAATAGAAACACATTTAAAGGGAGCAAGCTGAAGACATTTAAAACCAGCTAGTGCAATATACATGAACAACAATGAGTTTACAATAGTAATAGTTATTTTGTGTTTTTAAGTTGGCTTATAGTTGAAAAGTAAATCAGTTCAAATAGAAAACAAACAAACAAACCCACATTTGGCTCAAAAGTTTTTTTAACTTCTTTCAGTATCCATTACTTCATGTCTGTAACAAAATGTTGTCTAAAGTTCCCTTTGAGTGGATAGACTATATACTTCATGGTAGTTTAAGAAAACTCCTGGCTAATCATTATTGTTTTTTGAAATAATAGACATGATTATCTGATTGAAGGGGAGGGCTAATATTCAGGGGGCAGATTAGGAGCAACAATTTACATGAAAAGAAACCAAATTAACCATGTTCATATTCTAGAGTTCAATTTTATATCCTCTAAAAAGGCATTTTGTTGAATGCTGAGTTTATTCTACAGGGTTTTCATTTAATGTCAGCTGAATTCCGCTATTGTTACCTCCCAGATTAAGTGAGATTGGACCTAGCACCTGGTTCCCTTGACTTACCTTTCCTGAACTTATCTCATTTTGAGCATTCATTTCCCTTGACTCTTTTTTATTCTGTATTCTGCCACTTGAAAATTCTGATTTCCATTTTATCAGTCAGCAACTAGGCAGCTCTCCAAAACTCCTTATTGGTTGACAATATTTGCCAATTAACATTACTTACTGCTACTCCAGGTCACTAGATAAGGTGCTGGCCTCTGGAGAGAACACATAGCTGTTATCTGCACTGTCACCTCACCACTGTCCCTTACTTCATTCCTCGGTGTGCCGATAGCACTATTTATTGCTCAAGGATTGTAATGAACTGCAAATGGCTGGGAATTCTCTTTTAATTTATTTTTATTTCACCTGAATTGGGCCTATAACTAAATCCTATGACTTCTTAACCAATAGAATGAGATAGAAGTGACTCTATGTCTGTTCTAGGCCTACACTTTTAAAACACTCAGCTTCAAATGCATGAAGTTGAGATGCATTCTCTTAGACCCCAGCTGACATAATGTGAGAAGCCCCAGCCATGTGGAAAGTATACATTCAGGTGTTCCAGACAACAGCTGAGTTACCAGCCTATAAAGCTTAGCCTCAGCTGCCAGCCGTCTGCGTGGGCCACTGTGGTTGCTTCAGCCCAATTGAGCCTTCAGATGACTACAGTCCCAGTTGGCATCAGGTGGAGAAGAACTGCCTCACTGAGCGAATTTTTAAAATTACTAAAATCAAGTAGAATAAGTGTTAAAGGTAATAATAGAAACCAGAGGTTTTATTTTATGTATAAAAAAGATAAACCCTTTTCTCATGTGATGAATCCAAGCTAGAGAAACTCATCAAAGGACCAGAAAAGTATTAGAAGTTCATCAAAAAGGAAACAAAAAGGTAATAACCAGGGAGGACTAGGCTTCCGTCAAAATTTAACTCTTCTCTGGGAATTCTGGGAATGTTTAAGTTCATACCCAAAACAGAAGAATCTGGGATTTCTTCTCTTAAGGAGGAGAAAATAGGTAGTTTTTCTACCCTGAGGTAGCAGTAAGTATTTGACAACCTGTTATCTTTATAGCATTCTTAGTTCTTGGAATAATAGTCATTTCTAAATATAAAAGATTGTATTATTATTCCACCACAATTATGGAAACAATTTTTTTCCTACAAGTAACCATTTTCACAGCTACTTTTCAAGTTAGAACCTTTAGTAACAAAATGCTGGACACATATTTAAGTGCCCTAGATCCATTTGAAACTGTATTTTCCCCAGTCTTTGAAACTCCTTTTAACACAGTAGGCTTCACACGAGAGACATTCCCAGAAGAAAAGTGATTCCCTTATGTAAGTGGAAGAACTCTATTTTACTATTTCAAGACTAAAGATAATGTCCATAGATGTCCTATTTTAGAAGACTAACAAGTTAATTAACATACTTATCTCGATAAGAATTTCCTTTTCCTTCTTCATCAAATGAAATGTGTGAATTTCAATTCAGAATGCAAAAGAATACAAAACAAAATCCACCTTCATGGGCATTTTTAGCCAACACTTACAAATTCTTCATAAGAGCAACTCTGGACAACTGTTATTACCTTTAGTTTAAAACTGCAATCTAAACCAAAAAGACTAATTCTAAGATCAGTGCTCTTTCTAGGTCTCCCTAGTGGATGGTAAAGAAAGATTGATCTTTCCCATAAACATTTCATTTTCACAAGGGATTCTAAAGAGAATAACCTTTCTAATTAATTATAATTTGTAATAGAAACAACTTGGGTGATGGACAATTGCACTGGGCTTCAACTTAGAGGTGGTGATTCTTGCCTTCCTCTTGAAATATTTTATCTTGGCACTTCCTGGAGAATCAGGTTGCAGCAGGAGTTTCCTGCACTTCATTGCCAAGTCATGCTTTTGACACATAATGATATTTCTGAAATACTTGTTTGATGTGCTGATTTGTTTCTGCTTGCAATTTTCTGTTGTCATATTATTGTCTTAAGCAGATTTTTTCCCTTTTCTAAGTATTTCTCTTTTGCTGTTTACATGGGCTTATATTTTAGAATTAGAAAGATGTTGATTAATTATGAACCTTTCTTGTTACCTCTTTATAGCAGTTTTGTTTGTCTTTACTGGGTGTAGCTCTTTTTATTGGCTCTAACTTTGCCAGTTATAAATTGTTTTATTATATTAAATGATATTATTATATGTAATGATACTTTCAGGAAAACCAACATGCAATATTAACTCTAAGGGACAATAATCCAGACTTTATAAACTAAATTATGAGCTTTATACTGAAACATACATTTGTACCATGTATCACCATGCATTCCTATAATATGGTTTGATCTATTCACCTGATTTCCTAGAGTATAAGAATTTGAGTCTCCAGAACATGATACTTTGCTGGTTACTAGTCTTCAAAGTCCTTTTAACAGACACCTTGCTATTTACCTTTGGAAGTTGATTTCAGTCCTATTCAATAATACCACAAATTTCATTTAACAGTATCTAATCTTCAATGCATTTCCTACATGGAATTTTTTAATCCTAGCACTTTTCATTAGTAAACTAACTCCTTTTGGGTCATTTATTTGATACCTTTCAGAAGGTATTTGTATTGGTCTAGTGCATGATAGCAATTATGTTGGTGATAATCTGTTTATTCTGGGGTAGGGGTCATCTCTGTTTTCTTCTAGCTCTGCTCCCCAGGACTTAGCCGTAAATTGTATATTCATCCAGAGTGCGTCTAATGAAACAACAACATTCCAAATTTGTTCAGATTTTAAAGTATAAAATATGTGATGAAAATCAGAGGACAGTTATAAAGACATCTCCCAGGCCTCCTAAAGGTACAGTATATAAGGAAGCTAAGGACTCTGAGGCCTAGTACAAAACTTGAGATGTTTACATGCTCAGGCTGTCACTTCCAGCTGTTTTCCACTCTCTACAGACTCAAAACTACAAATTCAAGGCAAAAAAGAGAAAAGGAAAAAAGAGAGGCAGACTTTTTTTAAGTCCAATTTTATGTTCTTAGAAGTTCCAGAGGTTAATTTTCATGCATGCTTTAAAAAGAAATTTCCTTATTCAACAAGATTCTTTACTTCTAGCACTAGTAAGAACAACTCATATCCCATGAAAACTCTCCAAGGATCTGTTTTGCACAGGAGTGAAGTTTTCTTTGGTTTAAAGAAATTAAGTCAGTCTCAAGTTTAAAGAGAATAGAAGACTTGTGGGACAGGGAGTGCTATTTGGTAGACAATGCTTTAAGGCTGGCTTTGAGTAATAATATAACATTATTTGTGCAAGGGGTATTGTGACCCTGGATATAATATTTGATGGCCAGACCTACCTTGATATCAAGACCTTGGGTCTTATGCAACATTTACGATCCAGTTTCTTGTATGGAAATTGACACTCAGTAGAGGCTCAGTGAATATTTGTAGACCAAGTGCTCCTTTGCTTGCCAGGCTTCAAGACTATTTCATTTCTTTTATTTCCTTTATTTCATTTATGTTTCTCATAAGGTCCTATAAATTGCAGTATCCTTGTAAGTAGTAAGAGCTTAAAGAATCTAATAAACATATCGATAGTTTCCAATTAGCTGATTAGGTAAATGAGTAGTATGAGGGTAAATAGCATATTTTTTTCTCTTTTACAGCTCTATAAATTTAGCTTGGCAATTGGGGCAAAATATTCTCCCCAAAGCCATTTATCTTACAGGAGTAACTAGCTTTAGTCACATCCTGGTAGGATTTCTGGTCTACTTAATTCCTGAAGTCATACGCTTAATGTTTATTTTTGAAAGTATGTAAAACCCTTCTCTAAATATTTTTTATTTTTTATTGTCTCACAGGATGTTTTAGTTTTAGGAAACCTCAGGTATTATTTGGCTTAAATACCTCATAATGAAGAAATTGGAGTTCAGAGTAATAAAAATGAGAAATAGAAAATTATCATCTATTTTAAATCAGATGTGTGCTGGATATTATATTCCATGTGTATATTATACTCCATTATCTATTTTATAATTTCAAGTTAATTTGTATTTGGTAGTTGAACATTTACTTAACCTTTTACCTCCCTGGCTAAGAAGAAAATACTTTAAAACTTATTGGCATGTATTCATTGAGAACTATTTATATCTTAGAAAGATTAATACACTTTCCCAGAAACCAAATAAAAATTAAGGGTGATTAAAACCCAATTAAAACAGTCAGATTTTGATTGCTGTATTAATTTTTTTCCCAGCACTTTTTATCCACTGTTAAGGAAGAAGCCTTAACATTCTTTTTTTTTAAAAATAAAACACAATGGTATTTTAAAATTAGTATGTAGAAGGTGATTGCCTACCAAAATCCAGTTCTTTCTTCAATAGTAACAAAACATTTTCAGATAGACATACATCCAGTTAAAAGATTATATTTTCAACTCTCCTCTGTATCTAGGGATAAATACTGAGTTGTTAACAGAAGATTTTGGGTGAGGCTTACCGGAGAGCTTTGTTTCCCTTTCTCTTTCTTTCTGTCTGGATCATGAATAAGTTGATGAAGCTCCAGAGAACAGAGAGAGCATGGTTTCCTGAGGGCATTGGAGAGCTGCCATCCAGGCCTTAGCTGTCCACTGCTGAACTTCTAGATGGGAGAAGAAATCCATAAGTGTTTAAACCACTGTTGTCAGAGTTCTATTACTAGCCACAATTCCCATCTGATATATAACCTCTGACAGACCTGGAAGAGCTCATTAGTGTTTTAAAACTGCGCTCCATCATTTTGTGGTTTCTTGATGTTGTCCGGGGGGTCACCTGGGAAGGATTGGAAAGATGGAAGGCATGACTCTCAAACCCTCTGTCTCTGTCCAATGAAAACATCTCTAATTCCATCTGTTTTATTATTTAGACATCTGTGTGACATTTCATTTGAACCAGGGTCCCATAGCTTAGGGTAATTTGAAAACCACTAAGTTATAGATCAAAGTTCTCATCATATAATTGCTAAAACAATTACTGTGTTTCAGGTATTCTTCTAAGTGCATAATATATAATAAATTATTTAGCTGTCTCAATAACCTTGTGAAGTAAGTGCTATTACTATTCCTATCTTGTACTCAAGGGAACCAAGGCACAGAAATATTAACTTGTGCAAAATTGTATGCGTTACACATGGCACAGCTGAGATTCAAATCTGGCAGCTTGCTCTAAAATTCAAGGTCTGAACCACCATCCTAACTCTACACATGATGACTAAATTAATGCTTGTGGTGTGTAAGTGATTTTTCTCAAATTCAAACAGAAAGTTTGTAGGCGACCTGAACCAAGCTCTCAGGTCATTTAACTCTAATGTTCTTTCCAGAACACTAAGAAGGGTCCTCCTTCCTGTCCTGGCAGTTTTTTCTATATGACACAATAAAGAAATTGCAAGTCACTATTCTAGCTGCCACAGTTGTAAATAAATGACACCATCACAAATAAATTCCACTTTCAGCTTCCTGTTTCTTTTTAAAAAGTAGTTCTCCGGAACAATGTAACAATGACACCATACTTGGCTGAAATCTTTTCTAATCTCCCAGCTTTTAAAAGGAACATTAATATAATTTCTTTCCATTTACTTCAAGCCTTCTCTTACTCCCAGACTTTGAAAAGTGTTAAGAATTCTAGAACACAAATCATCAAGTCTCAGCTGGTAAAATCTGTCTTAAGCAGCACCTGCACTAGTCCCACTCAAATCAAATAAATAGCAACTAAACATGGCTCCATTTTTTCTAATACATTAAAAAATCTAGCATCATAACCATTTCTTTGTAAAACAACTAACATAACAATATTACACAGTGTATTTTCTATTAGAATTTAGAAATCTCATTCTATTAGAAATTATGACTGTGTACAAAGAAAGGAATTTGGTTTTCAAGGGGAAATTTATCCCTGCAAACATTTCTCTTAAATGAACATATGCGCTTCTTTTAATTTTAACCCACAGAATTTTATGAACTCAACAAAAGTAAGTATTTTTTCTTCATTTAGTGATTAATATTCCTCTTAGGCCTTTCATTTGCACTAAATGCTGAATGTGATTTTCTTATAATGTAAAAATTCCAAAATAAGGGAAGCAATCTACTTTTAGAATACTACAGAGAATAATACTCTCTTTGCTATTTTCTTCACTATTGGTAAAAGACAGACTTTCATTACCACTTAGCTCTTTTCTAAGAATATGAAAGAATGGTAGTTTTTTATAGAACTTTCATAGACTTAGAATAGCATTATAATTCCTCTGAGTAAATTTTTAAAATGACGCAAGCTATATCAAAATAGTGGTTAGACAAACAACTTTGTAAGTTTCCTTTAGACCAACAGTTCAATTACGTCAATTTTCAAAGATACTTTCCAATTTTTCTTGAGTTACTGGTGTTATTATTCATAGATAAAAGGTGGGACGAGTTCAAAAAATGGATTTATTAATCACCCAAAGCTGTATTTCACTGACCTGGCTTACTGTTAGAATCATCTAAAAACTTCTTAGAAATACAGATTTCTAGATGGGCTCCAAAATTGCTGACTTAAAGCATCCAGGATTGAACTCAGGGCTTGTAGTTTTAAAAGTTGTTCTAGTGATTCTGATGTGCAGGAAGGACCAGATTTTGAGAAAAAAAAATTGTCTTAGTCAATGAGAAATATATAATATTTTTAAATAGATTAATTTTATTTAAAAATATACCTAAGAAGTCATACATTTGTACTCTATGTTTTAATACTATGTCTAATTTTAAATATAAATAACTAGAAATACATGTAACAAAAATATAAATGTGTTTGCTATATTCTCTTTTCCAATGAATCCTTCATTTTAAAACTTAGAAATATATCTATGAAGTCTTTACAAGAGGAAAAGTAGTTGAGAAGGAATGGCAATAGGAAGGGTAGAATATTAAAAGGAATGATGAAGAGGGGAATATTTGAAAACTAGTCTTTTATGTATCAATTTAACATTTTTTCTTAATTATAAAAGATTAAGGTTTGTTGTGAAAAATTAAAACAAAAAACATGTACAAAAAGGTGGACATATATTAGTTTTTTATACATATAGTCCTAATTTTTCTATTAAACATATTAGAAAAAATAAATTTGGGATCATACTACATATGCTGCAAGACAGTGTATTTTTTTAAATTTAGCATTATTGAGACCTATTTTTCAAGGCATTGATCATTGTTCCATGACTTATTTTTAATGGCAGCAAAATATTCCATTGCATGAATAAATCAATTTGACCAATTTTTATTTTAGAACTTTTATATTTCTCCTATTTTTAATATTATAAGCAATATTGTCATAAATATCATTGCATGTAGACTTTATACATATTATTGTTTGCTTAGAAAAAAATACTAGCAGAGCAATAGTTGGATCAAAAATAAAATATTTTAAGGCTCTTTATACATATTTTCAGGTTACTGTCCAGAACCAATTAGTACCAATTTATACTATTGGCTGCTATAATGAGAATTCTATTTGCACTGTATCTTCATAGAGCTTTTAAATAACCATATTTCATAAATTGATACATAAAAGGGTCTCTTACTATTAATTTACAGTTTTTGATTGCTATTAAAGATGAATATTTCTTTCTAAAGGTAAAGGCACTTAAAAATTTTAAGTTGTCTATTTATAGTTTTTGCCTTTTTTAAAAAAAAAGCATGCTAGTATTTTTAGTAATTGTTTGTAAGAATTTTTTTTTTATTATCAAGAATATTAGACCCTTTTCCAGTCATATATAATGCAGTTATTTTCCTAATTTTTGAATAGTCTTTTCTTTACCATACATATTTTATTTTTATATAGTTACATTTACTTGTCTTTATGGCTTTTGCTTTTGCTTTTATTCTTTCTCCATACCAAAATGAAATGTATTCACTATATATATTTAAAACTTTTTTGTTGTTATTCTATGTATTATATATAACTTTCTAATGTATCTGAAATTTACTTTGGAGTATAGTTTCAGATTTGGCTGTAATAGTGTTTTGCTCTGACATAGTTTGAGTGTTGACTCAATAGTTTTTGATACATATTCTTTCCCCTTAATACACTGTGCCAACTTCACAGAAAATATGTCATTAGAAAGTAACTTCTGTATGCAAGGACAACTATTTTGGTTTGCTCGCATTCCATAATACCAGGGAGGAAGTGTCCACGTTCCTATCCCAGTTCCTGTACTCATGCCCTATAACATCACAGTATCGTGTCCTCACTATACAACACAAAATATCACAGGGTTTTCAACTCTTTTTCTTCCAAGTATCTTAAATCTGTCAGCTTCTCTGTTCTTTCACCTTCTCATACAGCCCAGTAACATTTCTTGCTTAGACTGCTACAAAAGCCACGTAACTGATCTTATACCTATAATTGTTTCTTTCCCTCCAAATCATTCTCTGCATAGCATTTCTATTGCACATATATTATGCTGTATATATGTATGTGTTTATATATATGAAGGTTTATGCTTTGGTTCTTATAGTCACCTTTATACTGCTACCTTTAAAAAATATCGTTAACCTCCTTTTTCATCTGTTTTCTATTGATGTACTACTAAGAGCATTATTAAAGTTAGCTACTATCATCTTACTCATCTTAGTCTCCCTTCACTTCACCTCACTCAAGATCTTATTCAAAGTAAGAACAAATAGTGATAGGCCTCAGAAACTACTCGCAAATATTCTCTTCCAGGGAGTGTCCCTTCTTCAGTTAGAATTTCTGTAAGCATAATTGAAATTAAATAGGTCATGAATACTTGGAGAAGCAGAAAAAGAGTGAAAAGAAAGTCCATAGAAATATCCTAAAATGGCAGATCTCAGAAGAAAAGAAACATTTGAAAGGAAGTTGTATCCCTTCATAATGTCATCCCAGGAGACTGCCAGGGAAACCAGAGGAATTAGAGAAGGCCTGTCCACTACATATGAAAAAAACATTGCAGAAGAATATTGCCACAAGGTAGAAGAAAATAATGACCTAATTCTAACTTGAATAAGAAAAGTATAATAAAATGATTGCAGCTATGAAGGCAGACTGAAGGCAATAATACAAAATTCAGTGGAAGACATAACCAGACAACAGGAACCAGTGACAAGAAAATGGGTAGGGAAAATAGAAAGTGGCAGAATTCAGGAAAAAAAAGAGAAGTAAATGAGAAAAACGTTTCAAGAATGAAAACTAAGTTACATATAAGAGTGAATAGACATCACAGAAAGCATAGCAAGAATGAAATGGCTTAATAGTAAAAAGCAAACAAAATGAGGCAAAAACAAGAAAGATTTCAAAAGATTAGAGAGAAGTTTTACCCTTAGGAGATAGGCAAAGAGATTGACTATATACATATTTGGAATTCCTGCAGGAGAAGACCAAAACTTGGGAAAGAACAAACATTTAAAAATATAAATAAAATAAACAATTTCTGAAATAATGGAGAAAAAATAATTTATATAAAGGAATATTGGAAGAAAGCACAGGAACTAAGGAGAGTGGTGATCAATAAGGATAAACTGAAAGAATGGGGAAGATGGGAACAGGGATGGGAATTAGATTTCCCTGTCTACTTCTCTTTATATGGTTTTGATTTTGAAACATTTGAACACATCACATATTAAAAATTTAAAAATTTAAAAATGCCTGTCACATCTTTGCTCCTTTAGGTTATAAGCTATTTTTATAAACCTCATAAATTTTTTTTTTCTTTTTGTTTATAGATGAGGAAAGTTCTTTCCAGGCCTGATTTCTATTACCTGAGTATGTGGTTGTCCTTGGCTACTTTCTTCTTCTAATTTATGCCTGTTATAATTCACTCACTTATTTACCAAATATAGTTATTATTTTCAATGTGCCAGTATCATTCTAGCCATTGGGTTTCATTAGTGAAAACATAAAAAAGACAAATATCTGTCCTCATGGAGTTTATATTTTTGTTGCAGGGGAAGGGAAAAGAAAATCAAATCTGTATAAGTAAAGAGCATAGTATGTTTCATGGTGGTAAAAGTTCTGGAAAAAAATGTAAAATAGGTAATGATACAAGAAGTGGTGGTGGTGGTGGGTGCTTGCAATGTTTTACAAAGTCATCAGGAAAGCCTTTTTGGAGAAAGAGATTCCTTTTTTATTTTAACCTGTAAGGGTCTAGTCAGATTTCTGCCATGCATAATGCGTATTTTAGGCAGAAGGAATGATGTCTCATTTTATTTCTTGGGCTTATTTTATTGAGAAATAAATTTTATTCTTAAAATATTCTTAAGCTTTTTGGTATATTTTCATTTTTTATTAGAAATAGTGAATTAAAAATCCCTCCAAACAAACCAAATTGAAATTTCTTCAATCCTCTGTTCCATGGATTTTCTAGTCAACCAGATACACACATGTAAGTGCCTTTTAGCACAAGCACATTATCAGGAAAATTATTTCCAGAATTGGTGCCAAAAAAGTTATTAAAGGGAAGGATGATAGGGAGGAGTTTATTGGAAGAGCTGTCAGTTCCCACACCCTTGGTTGGAGACCTCTTTCTTCCTGATGAGCAAAGGGAATTTGTTTAAATTTAGATCTCCTTATGTATTTTCTACTCCTGCATTTCCCCTGCAAGAGGATTCCTCCAAGATTTTACCGATTCTATTACTGTCTGACTTTGTAAAAATAGGTGGCTTTTACAACTTAGGTTTCCAGTGCTTTTGAAATTTTGAATATTAAAATAAAAATCTGCTTTCACAACTATGTAAATGGGAAGTTGAGGGTACGTGAATTAGGTATGGTTCACTTTCTGTCAAGAGAATCTAGAGGCTTCTTTGTCTTTTATTTAAAATTAAATATAATTTTATTCAAAGTATTTCACATATATATTTAAAAGTCAAATAGTTCTTGAAGGTTTATCATGAGAAATGAGAACTCTTTGCTCCATTCTGCCACAATCTGATCATGATACACCAGTGGAAACTATTGTTAATATTTTACCTTTTTATTTTTGTTTATTTCTGAATAGTATGCTTAGATTGCTTTTTTTTTTTATCTTTGAACTTCAGATATTTTACATAGATTCCTATTGTGAAAGATGAGTATTTAGCTCTCTTATGTCTGCAACTGTCATCATTTTTTTTTTTGAGTTGATAAGGGATTCGTTTATTCTTTGCCTCATTTTGTTCTATATATCTATTATTAATTTATTCTTAGATTCTCAGCAGAAATAAGAATCTCTTCTTAAAGAGTTCAAACATATCAGGTGATATATCACCTTTATTTATTTATTGTTTGAGATATCGCTTCTGGGAGCCTTCGGCCCCCTCAATTTGGCTTTTTGCTTTTTGGTTTTGCAACTGCATTGTCCAGAGCTGCCTCTTTATCATCATTGTGAAGATTTCCTAAGACTCCCTTTTGTCTGTATCCCATAATTCTTGCATTTCATATCTTATTCTGCATTTATTTTTATTTGATGGGGAACATCTTCCAGTAATATAAGAAATCGGTCATTGCGATAAAATTGTTGAGACGTTACACATCTGAAAACATCTTTATTCTCAACTGGAATAATTGTTTGGCTGGGTGTAGAATTCTACATTGGAAGTCATTTCCTATTAGATTTCTGAAGGCTTTGCTAAGTAAGTTATTGTCTTTCAGCTTTCAGTGTTGCTGTTAAAATGTCTGATGATATTTTTAAAAGATTATTTTAAAATAATTATAGACTCACAGGAAGTTGAAAGATTGCACAAAGAACACCACATATCCTTCCCCTGGCTTATCCCAATATTGGGGCATCGATATAACCAATGGGAACAACTATATAGTTGTAATACAATATTAAATGATGCAATTTTTATTCCCATTCCTTTATAAATGACATTTTTTTCTAAATGTTTTGGACATACAAGTATCTCCCCTGCAGAAATTTTATGATAATGTAACAATATTAATTTTTTTTCTACATCCAATATACTGTGTATTCAGTGGGTCTTTTCTGTAATTTTTTAAATGTAGTTTCCCATAGTTTTCTTCTTCTCCACTTTCATTTTATCTACTCTTTTTTTCTTGAATTCTGTTGTATGCATAATAGGCTTTTTGAAAGAAAAAAATAACTTAAAAATATCTTTTTCTCCTACTTTCAATTTCTTTACTTTTATGAGAACTTTCCTCAAAAGCTCTTTCATCTTTCTACCATCTATTAAATTTTCATTTCTTTTATAATATTTAAAATTTTCATGTCACTTTTAGAACATCTTTCTCTTCTTTTCTCAAGAATTTATTACCTTTAAAAAATTCCTCTGAGGGTAAAAATTATATATTTTTAAAAAATATCTTTACTTTCCCACCTCCACTTTGTTTTTCCTGGTTTCCATATTAATATTAAAGATTTTTTTCACATGCATAGAAGGATGGAGTGGACATATAGATTTAATTTTTTTCATAGAAATTCTATGAGGAATCCTGCTCTCTTAACTTCAGAGGCAACTGAACACTCCAGTTCTAGGCTGATCTGAGAGAGTGTCAGTCTTTGTTTCTTGGCTTTTCCTACTAGAGACACTTAGCTTTTTATCTTTTTCTTGTCTGATCCATCTGTTCTTTGGCTTCTAAAATTCTGTGATTTTCTTTGACTGCTTTCAAGAATCCCATTCCCGTTTTCTTAATAAATCAATGCCTTAAACATTTTAATTATTGCTATATTGAGAGAGTGTGGAAGTAAAAAAATATATTTAAATTGTGTGATTTACCTGGGAATATCATAATGTTTAATAAGTAATTATTGCAGGCATATAGAAAGTGTTTTGAGTTTGTATATGCATGTTTTGCATCACCTCATTAAATTCTCTTTGTAAATATATTTCCAGCCAATTACCTTGGATTTCCTAGGTAAATGATGATTTTTTTCTTTTATAAATTTGAATTACTTCTTTCATTAGCGATTATAAAATTATTTATACATAATTTTATATATTATTTTTTATAATATATAAATATAAATATAAATTACTTCTTTCATTAGCGATTATAAAATTATTTATACATAATTTTATATATTATTTTTTGTTATCTCACTTAGGTAATTTTTTGGATTTTCTTAGTAGCTGATAATTGACTATTTTAAATTAAATTTTTTTGTCTTCTTTGGCTATAGCCTTAAAAAATATTACATAAATGTTTGAGCAATCTTTTAGTATTATAGCCATTAGTTTTTTCTCACATGTACATTGTGGTTGTTTTTACATAGATATCCTGGATTGTGTTAATTAAACATTCTTCTATTCTTAATTCTGCTTTTCTAACATTGAAAATGAATATTTAATTTTTTCAAATTCCACATTGACATTTAAGTTTTAATCATTCAATTGTTCTTTATTCTGCAAAGACTTGTTTAAATGTTCTATTCTTGACAATGTTTAATTCTCAATATCTTTTATATTTAAACTTTCTAGATTACTTTGTGAAAGTAGGTGGTTATTTCTATTTCTGTTGCGAGTTTTTTAAAAAATTTAGTAGGGAGTTTAAATTTTTCCAGTAAACCTTAGCTTACCTTCTTAAATACTGTACTACTTAAAAAAAAGTTTAAAATCACTTTATAGTGTCTTCTTTTGGCTTTCTCAGCACTGATATATTTTTGGTCAGAATCCTGAAATAATCAAGTACAGTTACTTGTGTTTAAGTCTTGTTTTACATGTTAAGTATAAAAATCTTTTTATATTACATTTATTTCTATAATCTGCTTTAAAACCTTTGGAGGAATTTAAGATATAAATATATACATTTTGAAGAAAGAAAATTTTATTATAAATTTGAGAAGTAGTCATACTAAACTTAAGAATTATAATAACTACATATTTCATAAGTGGAAAATGGCATGATATTAACCTATTATCAGTATTCTGATAAATATTCTCTAATTTTCATTGCCTTTCTGAACTACATACAGGTCAATAAAAATACATACAGTTTTTATACAGTTTTTAGTTATTTAGCTAGGCCAGTTCTATCTGCAACACTATAAAAATATTATCAGAACAGTACTTGTGTATTTTGAAATATCATTCCTTTCTTGAAGGATCCATATTCTATCACATATATGAATACTAATTTATATAAAAGGGACTATTTTCCTTAAGGAAAAATTATGTTTCTATTACAACTGACTTGCTACCACTTTCTTACATTTGGAGCCACCTTCCTGACTGAGGGAATTGGTGAATAATGGCAGAAAATTAGAGAATTTCACTGCTCTTTTAAAAAAACAAAATTTCCCTCTAAATTGAAGAAATGGTTACTGAGCAGCTATGTAGTATTTTCTGTATTCTTCATATCTCAAAAGGGGTTAGTTATCAGAGAAATATAAAAAATATACATCAGACTTATCTACTTATTTCTACTCGATATATTCCTGTTAGACGAACACACAGATAACCATCAATTGATATGCAGGAATTGTAAACAAATAATAAAAAGAAACTTTGCCCTTCATTAGTCATAAGAAAATGTTTGTGTTGCTGTTCTAGGAATCAGTGGACAGCCCTGGAATCTGAAAACTTTACAACAGAACACATTTTCATGATTCATTTTGCTTTAGCCTATGAGAGTTTCTGTCTCTAGGCTTTCTTTTCTTCTCTATGAATTGTTCAAATGAGGAAATAGCCAAGACACAGGAAAGATAGAAAAAGAAAATATATGGACTGGAAACTGCATTTTTCTACATGCATATTTTTTTCAATAAAGAAATAAAATCTTCAGACCTTTTTAAATAGAAACATGTTGTGCTGGTGAGTGTCCATAATATGTAGGATTTATGACTGGACTGGGAAACATATAGGCAGTGAGCAGAGTATAAGTCAGCCTAATATTTCTGGAGGCTTTGGAACATTTTGGCATATTGCAGAAGGCATAGGAGAGCCAGAGAGCTTTAAATAAGGTTCTCTGTTTAGTGAAATTGCCACTCCACAGAGCAGGATATTTCGACCACACCAAATCATATTTTCAAAGCTGATGAGCTTTGAGTATACGATGTGATCAACAATATGTTAAATTAGCATGCTCTGGAATAAAAAGGCACATGTCTATGTTGTCTATTCTAGTCTTCCACAAAAAAGAAAAAAAAAACCTTATGGAAAAAACTGAAAATTCATTATAGAGCTGAAAAGTGCAATCAACAATCCACTTATAGTTGGAAACTATGAAAAGTCTTCCTTTTCTATATGGCAGATAGAACTAAAATTAAAACCTAATCTGGCTTGACATGGTAGCACACTTACATTTTGCCTTGCTCCTTAAAAGAAGCAGAAAGATAATTTGTAACTTTCTCACCATGTCAGTCAATGCAGAAACTCAAGATCTGAGCTAACCAAAAGGAAATATTTTTCTCAGTCCTCTGCTTTCATATGTGCAGCATAATACTTTTTGTCTCTGCCTTTGGTTTTTCCCACTTTCCTTTTCACTACTAAAACTGATACTATCATCCTGAGAGTGTGACTTCCAGAAAACAGGTAGGAAATAGAGACTTATGGTAGCAGGTTATGTTCCTAGCAAAATCAATGAAAACAAAGCTATACTTATATTCATCTTGGGGGAACATTTAAACAACAAAGATAAAGAAAAAAATACCATAAAATATCCAAGTAAACAAAACAAAACCAACAAAGTTACCTATAGGGAAATAAAGCTAGTTTCTTTTCTTCCAACAAAAGGCTACAGACAGTTGTGGTAGGAATTTACTGCTCAATAAATATCTACAAATATGTTCTTCTGCATGTTTTCCAGCCCTTTTATTGGTAGACACAGGCATGTGATTGGGCTCTGAATGAATGTGATAAATGTCACTTCTGTGTTGAAAATTTTATGAACTTGATTTCATCTCTCAAAGGGCCCAGTAGGCCCACAGGCCCAGACTATGGATATTTTCTCAGATCCTGAATGCAGAGTTGGAATAAACATTTTTGGCCACTGAAAAACCCCTACATTGTTTCTCTGTGGTAGGAAGGTGGGACAAGAAAAGCTCCTGGAACTACCCCTTCTAAAACAGTAAAACAAAGGTTATCATATCCTTGGTATCTTTTTTATGGCTTCTTCTCAAGTCAGACTCTAGATAGAAAGAGAGTGAGAGCAGAAATTTCAAGGCCTCTTGAGGCTCAGAGTTAGAAGTCTTGCAGTATCAGTTCTACTATGTTCTGTTGGTCAAAGCAAAGAACAAGGCCAGTTCAGATTCAAGGGGTAGAGAAATATGTGCTACTTCACATGAAGAATGGAAAAGCCCCATTGCCAAGAAGTGTCATATAGGGGTGTGAGGAATTATTGCATTCATATTTGCAAGAAAACTACCATGTCATAGGAATCAGCAAAATGGTGAAAAGCATTTCATTTTTAATTGACATGAAAAGAATTGTAACTTCACTGTTTTACCGCTAGGTCATGACTTTTTAAATCTCTTTATTCATATAATCTAGTGGAATGCTGATTGTTGGGAAGGGCAGTCAGTCTTTTGACCCCCACTCAGCCACATAAAAATGGGCCTTGGGCTTGGAACACTTCCAAACCAAGAGATAAATAGTCCACATAGCCCATGCCAGACTTATTATCTTATGTGGGAGTATCTTTTCCTATTTCAGGCTCAAAGAGTGCTCTTTTGTCCTTGTTTGAAGTCTGTACGTAATGTGGCACTTGGCCAACCCTACTTATATCTGTCCTCCATGGGGGAGGTGATGGAGGTCTTACTGCTGTGGCACAAGGTAGGTGAGGGAGGCAAATTGCCCAGCTTCAGCCACATGGAGAGACTTGCTGGCCATGGGGGCCTCATGCCCACTCTTGAGGCTTATCTTGCACTGTCTGTTCTCTATGTAAGAAAGGCATTGCTCCACCCAGTGCTTCTCTGCATTGTGTTCTTGGTGACTCTGAAACCAATGTGCAATGAGCAGAGTGTTGAGTGTCCTCCCCTGGGATTATTAACTGGTACATGGTAATCTCTTCCCACATTGATTGTTTGGAGATTTCAGAACATCATGCTGTGGAGCACATTATTGATGCAAATTGGTCTGTTGAGAAATAACAGGTGTACTAGATGCTTTAGTTGGATATATATGTGCTAGATTTGAGAGATACATTCTATTTGGAGACCTGCTAATTCAGTACCTGAGAGTTCAAAGGACGTAGGCATGTCATGCTGTATCTTTCCAAGTGAAATTAAGATGCTGTTCTTTGCATTGCCTGCCATTAAAGAGTAGTACAATACTTGGTACACTCTTCTAAAGGCCTTTTGGGAGAGGCACTCTGATCCTTTCATTTAGTAGCCCATCATGCTGCATGTTCATTTGAAAGGGGACAGAGTAAAAAGAAGACTCTGCAACAGGTGTAGGCTACTGTAAGCTGCCCTATCATCCTTCAGATTCAGTGGTGCTCCAAGTATCAATGATAAATAAGGGTGCCATATGGAATCTCTGTCAAGCAGCATCAACGGAAGCATTACACAGTTCCCTAAGATTGGGAGGAAAAAATCCTCTGCTGATACTATTTCATTTGAGAAGCACTTTCTGACTTGCTATTGAGACCTGTTAGAGGCTGAGTGCTGGACCACTGGACATAAAGACACTAACCTGAGATGTCCACTATGAATGAGGTATCATCAGACTTACCTGTAAGATGATGAAGGATCAATCATGAGATTGAAGTATGATCTAAATTAGACTTGTTGAGGTATAAAGGAAAAAAGAAAACTGCTTGGACAGGTGGCTCAAGCTCTCATGACACCTACTCATACTGCATTGTCACGATTCCTTCTGCCCACGCCTATGGCTTCATGGAGAGTTTCTAGCTGACATATAAAGAAAAAATACCTCAGGCCTTGTTTTAGAGAGCTCAGCAGGATAAGCTGGCACCAGCTAGAAATGATCTTTTGCTGTTTTACATGCCCACTCAAAGGTGACCATCTGGTGAAGGGAAAAATCAGGAGATATATATATATATATATATATATATATATATATATATATATATATATATATCCCTTTGCCTGGAAAGAAGTATGGCCTGAAGATCTTATTCACTGGTGGCAACTAATGGCTTGGCTGTTGGCCAGGAACTTAGAAAGAGTAGAATTGAATGATTGATGATGAGGGTGCCTGAAGAAGACATATGTAGACGGATCTTTTGTAATGGGTACAGAGTGGGATGGTATTGTGTCCCATGTGATTTCTCATAAAAATATGGCTACTGCAGAAGAAATTTTCAAAAATAAGTTGAATAAATTCACAAGCTGGCTCATCTCGTGAATGTTGGCTAGCCTCTTTCCTTAGATATCCTATCACTGAGTAAAAATGGCTTTGAGAGCTTTGCATGGATACAACAGCATGGCCTTCCCCCATCAAGGCTGTTATGGCTGCTGCCCCTGCTGGCTGCTCAACTCACCTAGAACAGAGGCCAATTCTCTGGAACTGGTATGGCTCCTTTTTCCAGGGAGACCAGCTAACCTTCTAGTAGTAGGTTAATTTGCCTCACTTCCATCATGGCACTGCTGAAGGCAAGGAAAACAAAGTGGCAGGAAGAAGAAACTTACAAATATAACCTTGGAGTTAGGTAAAGACTCAAAAATTTAAACAGCCGTATATATATATATATTAAGGTATATAGTACTCAATGATGGTTTCTCCTTCTCCTTCCACAGTTATTTTGTATGAGAAGTGATGGTGGCACTTTATTTAATTTATAGGTCATGATCTATAAGGAACCATATCTAGACCTGAGTGGTAAAGACTGATTATCTTGAAGATTCTAAACTGGAATTTGTTTCAGTGACTGTTGGTCTCTAGTGTTTCCCCTTGTTGGGAAGAGGATGAGATTATCTGTATTTGTACAATGGATATGTGCTTCATGTTAAGTGAAAACATATAGTTACTAAATATGAATATAATGATGAGAATGGATGCTGAGTAATAGAGGAAGTGGACAATGAAAGCCCTAGCTAGGCCTCTTGACTCTCAGATTTATTTCTTGCCCTTTCCTTGCTCTGCCATATATCACATGGGTCTAACTCTTGTCAACCCCCTTTGTCAGGTGGCTTCTGGCAGAGGTTTAATGAATGATTGACTTTCATGGAAGATTAAAAGAATGAGGGAAAGTAGCTACTTCCACAGTGTATCTGACAGAAGCTGCATCTTCTTGGTGGCTCCAGCTCTCTCTGTACAGGGACAGTAGTGGCTCCTTAATTTTGCTAAACTCTAGGTTACCTTACTTCTTTTTACATGGCTTTTCAACATGCCTTTTACTTGTGCAGCCAATTACTTGCCTGAAATTCCTTGGCTGCACAGGTAAAACCTCTTTGCTTTTTTGGTTAGACTCTGATAAACTAGTTAATGTACAAAAGTCAAATTGCTATGAATGTTTAAAAAGTGAAGAAAACCAACAAATATTACCCTCAAAATAAAAAACAGACCTTACCTAAAGAAAAGATGAAAAAACAGTTATTTGGATTTAAAACCCTAAATTAGTCTGATACAGATCAAGAGAAGGTTACAGAAAAAACTGGGCACATGTAATCAGACAGAAAACCATGTCATTTTATCTTGGCTCTGATTTTAATTACAATGCAAGTTTAATGCTGCCTTTCAGAGTCTTAAAGTTAAAGGTTAATAAGTAGACTGGAAATAAGAAATGCACCTTATAGAAACAACATGAAGCAAAGAAAATATATTTCAATTCAAGAAAATCAGCAACAAAATAACATCAAAGCAGCATTAAAAACACAAAACACATAAAATAATATATCAGATGTAAGACAAGATAAATCACTTGTTAAAAGAAGATAAATAAATTAAGCCAGCATGTGAAAGAAAAAATTTTTAATTTGGGTAAAAAGCAAACATATTTAAGCACACATACATATTTATTAAATTAACTTAAATGAAAATCAAACAGAAGGTGTAGTAGTGAGACCAAGATTTTATATCAAAAAAGCAGTTAGTGGTTCTTCGACTAACAATGTAAATACATATAATCCTCCTGCTTTTAGTATAAAAATAATATCTGGTATTTCCTCATCTAGAGGCTTTCTGCTTTACCCTCTCCTCAGAATAACCCTTTAGTCTTTCCTGATAGCCCTGGTAAGAGATAAAAAGGTGGGATGAAGGGAGGATCCAGGAGTTCCTGGGTGTGGGGGCAGTTGCCTACTGTGTGAAGTGAAGGAAGAGAGTGTCAATCCAACTACTGTTTCCTAAGTTGACTCTTAAACAATCCTCTATCCTCCATTTTAACCCCACCTTTAGCTTCACCTCCTGAGCCACCTTCAGTTGCCATTCTCAAGTATTTTGGGGTTTTGCAGCACAGATATTTTCCTACTACTCATTTAGGTTTCAGTTTACTTAAGATTACCAACATCTGTGGCTTTCCAGCTTCCAAAACACTATTGCTTGTCCCCTCTCCTTTTACCTTTGGAAGTTGTACTCCCTTCCACTCCCCCCTTTTTTTATCCATTCATTCTTGTTTATTTGCTATTATGAGAGGTGAGATGGGGAGTAAGGGAGGAATTTAGTGGTATTTCATGAGCTCAACTGGCTATCTTTAACCAGAAGAACCCCATTTTGAGATTGTTCTTTCTGTTGAGATGTTTTTCTTTATGTTTTATGACTCTCAGAAACTCTCTGTAAATTTCAGATATTAATCTCTTGTCTATTATAGGTACTATATATGAACAACCATAATTCAGGAGCTGTGTAAGTAAAGAAGGAATAAAAATTAGTGGACAACTAGCTGTCACTGCCAGAGTTCGCTCCACTTAGTTCTCACAGTTCTCACAGTTCTAGGTCTTTCCACACCTAGAACACACGCAAGTCTCTTGTAGAGGACAACATAGTCCTCTGCACTGATTGTGTCCAGATCAAAGGGCTGCTGTCTGTCGCCCTGTGGTTTATGACCCTGTTGAGTGTTATCTGTAGCCCTCCTATCACCCAATATACAATGATAGATTTGAACTAGTTACCTTTAAATAATTTCTTAGATAGAAGAGGGATGAACAGGAAGTATACAGTAGTCACTGGGCCACAGCCATAAAGAAATCTTGCTGAGAAGGACTTAATATTGACTCCCTGCTCTGATCATGGAAACATTTCTTCCTTTCAACATTAATTCTGCCTCCTGAGCAGAACTTCCTAGTCCATTATTCAGTGTGGCCTGTGGATTTGCCCTCTGAGGGCAAACATTATTCCATTATCTTTTGTAGTCACATCAGAAGTTAGTACTGGAAGTTGAACAGTTTTCACCACCTGCTTCCTGCTGATTTGGTTTGACTCTAGGGGATTATTTCAGAGGATGAAACAGTCACAAGCTTTTGAGGGTCAGGCATATAATTTTTTTTGTAATATAATTGTCCTCTCTGACTTAGAAAGGCTCTTGTCTATGTGTACAAAGATGTTCTTTAGAAAACGTATCAAGATTTCAGCTTTCTTCTTTTATGAAATTGCCATTTACCTCACACATCATGTTCTACCTCAGTTTTATTTTGGCTGTCTTGATGCTATATGGAATCTGGAAACTTGGGCTTCAGTGGGAACACAGTACTGTTAAATTGAATTTTAGTGCTTCATTGCCTCTCATTGCATCCCACTGTCTGATAGGAAACTCTTTATTTGAGGTTCTGAAGGCTGAGAACATAGTTCTCCAACTATGCTTTTTTTTTTTTTTTTTTTTCAGAGCCACCTTTTATAATTAGCCTGGATGGGAATTTGTAGAAAGCAATAAAGAGCTCCAACACACACCAGTGACAACTGTGAAGAAATTAATTTCTATTATTTAAGCAACCCAGTCTATGGTGTTTTGTTATGGCAGGCCGAGGACACTAATGTAACTTCTCAAGTCTTACTAAAGGAGGTCTTCCACATACTATATTTATACAGATAATCACCTATATTTTCTTTTAAATATTTTGAATTTCATCATTTATATTAGGCTGAGGCAATCTAGGATTTTCAGGCTCTCCAGGATAATGGCAGTGACTTACGTTGGAATCACCTGAAACCTACTGCAATCCAGAAACAGGAAAATGAGAGCAAATTAAAACTCCCACAACTTCCTTCTGTAGTGTAACTAGGAGACTGAGAAAACTACAAACTCTGATATGTAAGTAATTAGGGAAAACACACAAGACAGGCAGAGCTGTTGCCAGAACCCTTAATATCATATAGAACCTACCTTCCCCACCCCCCCAAAAAAATTGGACAGAAAACTATGAAGTACAGAAGCATGATGACAGTGACAGAGACTAGGTAAGGAGTTTACCATCAGAAGGAAAGTGTCCAATCCTAAGGCAACTGCTGAGAGTTGCTGTGCGATAGAGTAGTTCAGAGGACTCATAGTGGAGGAGTTGAATACAATAGGCTCCAAGATGCATGGGACTAGAATTGGCATCCTAGAAAGGTACAGAAAGAGAAGCAACCTGGAAATTGAGGGTGTCCTTTGAAAACAGCAGCCATGCTTAAAATGGTAAGTAGCCTTTGTAGACTATGATAGGAATAAAGAATCAGAGAAAGGCTGACTGCAAAAAGGTATCTTATAAAACAACTTTCCTTCTGTAGCAACAGAAAGAGGGAACCCTTGAGTTAAGAAAGTAGAAATGCCACTTCACCTCTATAGAATCCTTTACTAACTAAAATACTAGGAATATTAACATCTTTAAAAATAAAAATATGAGACCAAACTAACAGACCCTATAAATAAATAAAGTTTAAAATTATTTGCAAATAAAAATATGAGAGAGAAAGCTACAAAGCACAAGAAAATTAAAATGAAGATAAAACACAGAAATAAAAATAAAGCATTCAAAAGTATAAAAACAATTATGAAGCAGAAACAATTAAAAACTCAGAAGAAATGGCTTAAATAGCAAGATGTCAAAAGGTAAGAGAGAACTTAAAATTTTTTTTCAAAAAGGACAAAATCATATAAGATAAAAATAGATTATTGACAAACAGAGATGATCAAATATGATGACACAATAAAGGTATGTGGAAATGAGGGAGTTCAAGAAAACTACACAGATAAAAAAAAGACAAAAAATCTGAGAAACTTGGATACATATAGAAGGAAGTTAAAGTAAATTTAATGAACATATAAATGAAGATCCTAAAGAAGAAGAAATAGAATGGAGCAGAACAAATATTTAAAAATATAATTTAAGAAAATTTTCCTGAAATTACCAAAGATTGAATCTATATAGTGAATTGCCAACTTGGAGCGTATCCTATATGCATTAAGCTTTTCTGGGCCTCTGACAAAAGGACCAAGTTCTTTCAAAAAAAATCAAAGCAGGTTGACATCTGACTGTTCAGCAGCAATATTTTATCATAAAAAAATCTATGACAACATGTATAAGATGTGCAAAGAAATAATGAGCTAATGATATAATATCTAGACAAACTATCCTTCAGGACTTAAGACTAGAGAAAAACTATTTAGAATATGCAGGATCTAAAGAATTATTATGTTTTTGAGTATTTCCCGAGGAATCTGCCAGATTTATAATTGGTAAAACTTTGACAAAAGAACTGGTGTTGAATTTTTAATATAATTAATGGTCTAAAATAATTATTGGCAGAAGGGCAATGAATAGTATATTAGTATCATGTGCTCTGATGTTGTAGAAATAACAACTTATGAAGAAAAGAGAGAAAAAAGGGAGCAAAGGAGAAAATTAGAATAAAATGACTGATGCCTCATAGGTAAAAACTGGAAATCAATGGATATTATTTAAAACTGTCAAATGGAACAGTAGACGCTTAAGCGTATTTCAGAGTGCAAAAGTAAAAATCAAAACACTGCTATTGTTTCTGATGGGATGTTTGATATTGGATGATGAATAAAGGGAAAGTCAGTTGTAGAAATACATAAGCTAATTAATTTGTTGCTCATAGTAGGGAATTTATAAACATTGTGTGAAGAAAAATGAAACAGATTATTGCATAAAAGTATAGTTGTAAAAATAACTTATCATCACCACACATTCTTAGTGGGATATAGTCTAAAACCAAAAATATAGTCTAGAAGTTTTAAACTTTAAAAATAGTTTTATTATTTGTAGTATTCGTATTTTTTGAAATTATTTATTTTATAAAATTAGGTGAGAAATTAGTTATATTGATATTATTACAAAATAAAATAGTTTTGGTATAAGAGAAAACTGATGTGATTCAAATATAAATACAGGTTAAATTGGAATTGAAAATATCAATGTGAACTCATGATTTTAAGAATATAGAATATCTATTTCTATACACTGAAAAGGCCTAGAGAAAGGATACTTTAATACCAGTGTGCACTGCAAGTGCCCTGATATTGGTCTGTAAATACCATTTTTTTTGCTAAGGAAAGTAGAACTTTTAAAAATTGGCTGATTTCAGTTTTGGGCTAGACAATGTATACAGGGCATCTTTTTGTGCCTTAAAATGGGAAAGCTCTCCAAGACCAAAAGGTTTCTATCAAAGAGGATGCAGGAGCAAGCTTGAAGAGGTTCAATTTGAGTATGAAGGTAATATAGACAAAATAGTGGGTTGATTGAAATCAGTTAGTCTCTAAGGATACTCATAAAAGCAAAACCCTGAAAACAATAGCAAATAACCGACAAAGCCCAAATTAACAAAATTTACTTAAAAATCATTATAGATTGCTATTATAGTCTCTACTCAAAAATGGTGATTAAAGGAAAATAAATAAGCATCAATTAACCTTTCTGAAAGGAACTTTATTTTGGACTTATCAATAGCCCCAGTTGACAAGAATAAATGCTTCTGTACAAAAAATGTCTGCTAAGAAATGATAGTGTCAAACAATGTTTAATTGATTTTGATATTTAATTGATGTTCAGTTGATTCTGGCAAAAATCTTCAGTGGATGTGAACACTATTAGATGAAATATGGTT
Organism: Cynopterus sphinx; assembly: GCA_030015415.1. Taxonomy (NCBI): domain Eukaryota; kingdom Metazoa; phylum Chordata; class Mammalia; order Chiroptera; family Pteropodidae; genus Cynopterus; species Cynopterus sphinx. The sequence goes on from CM057382.1 coordinate 125,118,470, forward strand.
GAAAAACTGCGTAATTTCATGGCTCCAAAGTAGTCCCCGTATTTTGTAGGGTACATGGTGAAAATAATTTTAGAATGGAAGGAACCATTATCACCTTAACTCTGGTCACATCAAATGAAACAAGCTGACATTTTGAGTATTATCATGTAATACAAAACAAAGTTCGCAGCATCACTTATGAAGTATTTTTGCAAAAATATTAACTCTGAATTGAGTTATTCTTTAAACTTCCATTTTGTAGAAAAAAAGAAAACAAAGGGAGAAGTTAAAATAACACATGATTTAATCAGTCATATTTTGAATGGGAAATCCTCATTTCTTTAATGAGGTACATGAGATGGGGTGAGGATACTGTCTAGTTAAGGAAGGTTGAAGAGATAACAACTAAATTAAATGTGTGATTTTGAATTAGATCTTGGTTTAAATAAACCAAATATAAACACCATTTTGAGACAATTGGGATAAAAGAATCCTGACATGAAATTACATGCTATATGTGAATTATTGATAATTTTCTTAAGTATGATAATGTTAGTGTGGTTACGGAAAATATCTAATTTTTGTAAAGGCATGCTGAGGTATATAGGGTGAGGTACCATGGTGTAAATTTACTATAAAAATGCTTCAGCAAAAACAAAATATAACAAGAAATGCAGATGAAGCAAATATGGCAAAATATTAATAGTTAAGTTTAGATGATGGCTACAGTGATGGTTAATTTTATGTGTCAACTTGGCAGGGTCACAGTGCACAGATATTTGGTCATATGTTATTCTGAATGTTTTTGTGAATGTGTTTTTGGATGAGATTAACATTTATGTCAGGGGATTTAGAGAAGACAGATTACCCTCCATAATGTGGGTGAACCTTATTCAATCAGATGAAAGCTTTAATAGAATACTGACTTCCCTGAGCAAGCAGAAACTCTGCTAGCAGGCAGTCTTTGGACTCAAACTACAATTCTCCAATGAGTTCCTAGTCTTTTGGCCTTGCCCATTATATTTTAGATTCACCCATAGAATTGAATTTACAAATCTATTAGCCAATTCCTTAAAATAACACACACCCTCTCTCTCTTTATCTAACCTGCCTCCCAAGAACCATGTAGGTGATCATTTTACTATATTTTAGATTTTTACGTATGTTTAAACATTACAATAATAATTTAATTCTAAATTTTTAGCCATCTGATGTCCTTATTGGATAACGCATCATTTTTCCATTGATCTACAATGCAAGCATTTTTTATAAACCAAGTTTATAAGTATGCATGACTCTTTCTCTTCTTAGACTCTATTCTGCTTTTTGATATGTTCACTTGTCTTGCCCCAATACTACACTATCTTATTCAACATAACTTGAAAGTAGGCCCTGATATCTCAGAAAAGAAGTCTCAGGATTACCCTTCTTTTTTTCATGAGCTTATTGGTTATTTTTGAATATTTTATACATCAATTTTAATATTTTATTTTTAAGTCTTGTGTAAACTCTATTGAAATTTTAACTGTATCTTTTGAAGTGTGGGAAGTATTGACATCTTTAAGATACAGACCTTTTCTATACTAGTAGATGTTATTTTGTTGCATTTATATAGTGTTTTTAAATGTGCTTTAATAAAGTTTTATGATTTTCTTTATGGCAAGCATCAACAAGTTTTTGGTAGATTTATTTCTGATTACTTTTTATTTTGTTATTTTAAAAATGGCATCTTTTAAAAATATTTTCTAAATTTTTAAGATATATAAAAATAAAATTCAATTGTATACATTGATTTGATACGTAGGCAACTTATTAATTCCTTTTTTTATTCAAATATGTTTTTGGTTCTTAAATTTTGGGTTATACCTTCCAAAATAATATCATTTTTCTTTGTAATTTTTATACTTATATTTCTTTTTCTGTATTATTCTGGCCAGAAACTCTAGTACAATCATGGAACGAATGGTGATATGCTTAATATATTCTTAATATTTAAAAAAATGCTATTATTTAAAATTTATTACAATGATTTACTGTGAGAGTTTATAAATATAATATACTTTTTAAATTAGGAAGGTTTTCTTCCTAATTTCTAGTTTACTCAAAGTTTCTATAATGAATATATGTCTAATTTCATCACTTTTTTCCTGCATATGTTGATATTACTTTTTTCCATGTAATTTGTTAATGTATAAATTAAGTTTATCAAATTTTTTAATATCAAGTCAGTGTTACATTCTTGTAATAAATTTAAATTGATCATACTATACTTTCTTTTATATAGAGTCTTGGATTTGGTTTAGAATATTTTAATTAGGATTTTGTATCTGTGTTCATTGAAGTCAATAGCCTGTAATTTTCTTTTCTTGTTCTCTGCTTTAAAATTTTTGAGTATTGGTATTATGTTAGTTTCATAAAATAGAGTCATTTTCCTCTTTTCCTAGTTTCTAGAAAAGTTTGTTTAAGGTTGGGATTATTCCTGAAAATTTTAGAATAATTTGTCTTGTAAATTTGTCTGACCCTGGTGTTTTCTTAATGAAAACGTTTTACTTACTCATTCAATTTTTTAAACATTGTTATGGACTAATTTTGATTTTATATATTTTTCTTTAATCAGCCTAAAATTTACTTTTTTTGGAAGGAATAGAATGTTTTGTCTGATTATAAAAATAGGCAAAACTGCAGTTTTAGAATCAGGACATTGATTTCTCATGGTGAGGGTAGTGATTAGAAAATAACACAGAGGGGCTTCTCTTTCTTGATTTGAGTGCTGGTTACAAGGCTGATGTACTCTGTGGAAATTCATTTTGTTGTATATTTAGAGTTGTGCACTTCTATGTTTATGTATTATACTTTGTAATAAATTTTAAAATATTTAATTCAACAAAAATATTACAAAATGAGAATGTTTTCAAGATATATAAGGGTGACTAAAAAAGAATCTGTATTAATATATCACTTTAATGGGTTAAAGACATATAATATTGATTACATAAAAATTTAAAATTCTTTTCATAATAAATTAAAGGGCAAATAATCAGCTGTGAAAAATGCTGCTTTAATGTCAGGTAATGGATCAATATCATTATGATAAATAAACCTTTTATAAAAAAAAAACATCGATGTGCCTAAGCAACTCGCAACAGAAAAAACTGAATGTTTTTCATAGGTGTACTAGTCATTTAGACTTTTTACATTTATATTTAATATTGTTTTGATCAAAACATTGACACTTAAAAATAAACCCTATTAAAGTTTAACTTGTATGGTGAATACCATTCTTAGACACTTTCTGTATGCATATTGGAGGATAATTTGGCAATATATGTATATTGGTTGTCTCAAAACATTTATTTCTGACAACAATTCTATGTGTGAAGCCTATGAAAATAATCATTAATGTGTAGAGACATCTCTCAATTGCTTTGTTCATTATATTATCTTTATAATAGCAAAAATTTAGACTCTACATGGCAACAATATAAGACTGATAAATAAGATTATTCAAACTAGAATCATATGTTGGTATACTAACTAGACATTAAGATTGTTGATGATGAATACTGAATGAGATTAAGTAAATTTCTTTTTTATTGTTAAGTGAAAGAACAGGTTAGAAATTAGATATGTATATAGATATTACACATGTATACATATACAGAAGCACATGAATATGTATATATGAAATCTCTGTTATCTTTACATATACATATATTGCATGGATATGTTCTAATACTTTTTGCCAGTGTCAATCTCTGTGTAACAGAATTATAAGCTCTGACTTTTACTCACCTATAATTTTTATATTTTCTGAAATGAGTATGCATTTTTGTTTATAGTAAAAGGAAACTTAAAAGGTATTATGTACATGCTATAAGAAGCTATTTTTAAAATTTCAGAAAGTAACAACGAATGAAATCTGTTAGATTTTACCTTGGACATAGTCACAAGGCCATCATGCCTAGCATTCTTCTCTACCAGAAAGAGCACCTTACTTGTATCTCAGTGAAGCAAGCTACATTTCTTTTGCATACAAATAGGCACTGAGTGTATTAGAAATGCACTTGATCCAAAAGTGCTTAATCTGGGCTTATGAGAACCCATAACTTGTCATGGTGCTAAAGGCTTTTCCTGATGTAGGTGCAGGTAATTAGATATCTCATTATTCTAATTCTCTGTGGACTTTATATGGAATGTGGTAGGTTAATGGCTTTTTTTTTTTTTTTTTGAGACAACAGATGACACACTTAAGAGAAAGCAATGAGGACAAGAAAAAAAAATTAGAGGAGAAGTCAGGGAGGGAAGAACAGGGCAGAGAAGGCAGAGAGGGAGAAGCTTATGTCTAGCAATGTGTTAGTTACCCTGAGTTTGCTAATTCTTATTTACATATATCCTCAATGTAGCTTCTGGAAATTTTCCATTTTTACAGATGAAGAGTGCCAAGCTGTTGTCTTCAGATGACTGGCACAATCACTCCTTGGTATTACATTCACTTCATTCTTATTTAGTCACATGTACTCAGAGCTACTGGAGTGCATAATAGCAGAGGAGATTGTCTTTTTGACTGTTTGCTCTTCAGTCTCTACTTTGTGTGTGTTTTGTACACCTAAAAGTCTTGCTACAGTAGAAGTTATGTTACTGGCAATCAGGTGTTTGCTTTGTTGTGGGAGTCAGGAGCTCCGTCCTTGGGTCCTCCACGAAAGATCTGCATAGAGGTCCGACGCTTGGAGAAGAAAGAACAGGCAAAAAGCAGCAAACAGAAATGATTTTATCAAGTAATGCAAGCAAAGTACACTTGGAAGACAGTCCAAGTGAGCAGCAGCTGGATAAAAATCGAATGTGCTGAGAAACTGGGGTTGTGGGTTTTTATGGGCCATAGAGTATCTTGTTCTCCTTCTGTCCCTCCCACTGCGAATGGACACTGGCATGTGCAGTGTGTGCCCATTGATAAGTCACACGCCTGCGCCTTGGGGACTTTGAGGGTAGGCACATAGTCAGTAAACTAATTTCACCCACAACAGTAGATTACCCTCTGAGTTAGTTCGTTTAATGATCATTCCAGTTAACTGACTCAGGGAATGAAGGGGAGCGAGGGGGAGCAGGAAGATACCAGGTGCCTCTCAACACCTTGCCTGCAGATCTGGCTTCTGACCTTGGGAGTAGGAGGGAGGCTCTAAAGCCGCCAGATACCTTGCTGTGTACATTCTTCTGCTGTGCCATTTTGGGGCCTCGTTAACTCTTCATTGTCTTTCTCCCTTGGGCTTGTATCTACTCATCTATCCACCTTGTCATTTATATTTTAAAAGTGGACACAATCAACGGATTGTAACCATCTATAATATCCCAATTCTGTTTTTTACCTCTCTTCCATACAAGTTAAGATTAGAAGCAATCTTGAAAAAAATAAACATTGAGCTCATTAAATATATCTTAGTAAGGGAAGCTCGCTAAATAAGAATGTATTAATACTGTAGAAAACTTCTCTAAAACTTGTAAACAGGCCAGAGAGATTGCTGAATGTGCTTTCTGGGCAGGGCCAGCTGGGCTTTCTAGAGGTTGGGTTGTTTTATAGCTCTGTAGGGCTGAGGTTAACTTGCAGTTTTTTGTCAGGCAGAAATGCAAATCATTTCTTTCCTGTGGAATAGACCACCCCAAAGGATATGGCTTACTGCTGAGTTTTGTTCTAACCTAGATATTTTATCCCAGTAGTTCTACATTTAGTTGCAGGTAAAACTAGCTTTGGAAATGCTTTTGACCTGGTCATAACATTTTACTGGTTCCTTCACTAATTAATGAATTAAATAAAATACTTGACATGTATTTATTTTATATTTGCATGGAAATCCTGATTTTACCTTTAAAAAAAATATATATATATATTCAAAGTATATATACTCTAAAAATGTGTGTGTGTGTGTGTGTGTGTGTGTGTGTGTGTGTGTGTGTATTCTAATGATGCTTTTATCAATAAATTCATTTTCATTTTTCATTTTTTCTTTTGGGGAGAATATTCATTATGGTACAAGCTAACCATCGTGATTCCTAGGTAGGTTAAGGTTTAAAGGGTTTGTAAGATTATTTTCCCTTAAAGACTGACACAAAACACTACATGCTCCCAAAATTCCTCTTTAATCTTACGTCTACCAATTTCTTCCTTACTATGATTTTTTAAATATTTAAATAGAAATATTTTATATAAGTTTTACTTTAGCTGCATTTTATGTTATGTATGTTTTACATCTGTTAGATTTTATTTGTCACAAAGCAACCAGTTCTTTTGAGCTTCTTTTTACAGTGCCCTGAAAACAATAGTTGGTAAACAAGTGCTTAATGATACAAGCATTTAAGAAGTAATATCTCTTTTATATTTACTCCCTTGAAATGTCTTTCAAAAATCCAGTTTAATCTGTATGCTTTTACTCATCTGCTTTTAGTCACCTATAGTGATGAGGAATTTTACTGAGTTCTTCTCATTTTTTCACTTAAAATTCTCATATGATAAATGGTGGCATAACAGATAAGGTCATTTTTTTTATACCTTCCTTCCAAATAGATAGGCTTTTTATTCTTTTATCATGTTGATATACATTTAGTGAGAACCTCTTCTGAGCTGAGCATTGATCTTGGAGTTGAATATATAGATAAATACAGAAAATCCAATATCTAGGAAGAACTGTTGTTAGTGAAATACAGATTCAAAGCACTGAGGAACTGCTAAATTTGTAATCCTCTATTCTAAGATTATTTTTGTTCAAGAATCAGGATGAAGTATATATAATGAAAACATTTTCCTTGAAGAGTTCTCCTGAAAACTAATGAATTCCTTCTAATTCTTCTATTTCATATTTTCTACAATGATTTATGTCCTTCTGGTTTCTCATCTTCCCTCTGTTTTAATTATAAACTTCATTATTCCTCTACTTGAGGTAAACAATTGGTGCATTTTCATTGCCATTTCTCAAATAACCTGCCTCTACCAGTACTAATTTGTGTTTTTCCTAAATAAAATAAACAAAAAAAGTTATTTGTACTAACTAACTTCAAAAAAAGCCAGTAAAAGTTAAAGCAAGAAGAAAACAGGGTGAGGATTTGAGGAAAAATGTTTCGCTTTACATTATTCTTTTGCTCAATGTGTTAGAATTGGTCATTCACCACAGAAGAAACACAGTGCGAAAAAGAATGAAAATGAAAAGTAAAGTAAAATCATCCAATATTATGGTTGACAAACTGATAACTCCTTTCAATCCACAAACTGACAGAGGAGTATTCATATAAATTGACAGGACATGGTGAGTCATGGACCAAAAAGTCTCAATTAACTTGTCTGAATTCATGCAGCAGATTAAACTGTGCCTACATACAGCTGCTGACTCAAAGATGTCTTTTGGCAACCATCTTGGAGAAGGTAAAAAATATTTTTAAAGTTAAGCAAACATTATGGGTGGATTCTTCTACATGCTGAAAATGTTAAAGTCAGCAGTCATATTTCCATTGACTTTATGTGATTTCTGGGATAGTGGGGACAAGGGGATACAGAATCTTGCTAAGTAAAATGACAGGGATTTTGGAAATAAAACCTGGAAAGGAAGCACAGAATATCCTTGAGTTTTGATAGAGTACTTTTTCTGGGTGTAGTTAATCTAGAAGTTGTTCTCTTCCTACTTAAATCCTGACTAGTCTAAAAATATATTCTCACTGCCACACAGGTATAGAACAATTGTGGTAAGCGATTTTATATAGTTTACACTGATGAAATATCAGCCTTCCATGCAGAAAGGGTGACTTATAGGATATGAAATGGTTATAGCTTTCAAAATGTAGTTTAATTAAACTATTCTTTTTGAAGTGTGAACTTTGAGGAAATGGAGTATCATTTCTGGTACAAGAGAGTGACTGACCATTGTTTCAAGCTGGTTGTAATGTTGACAAGACAAAATCACACAGGATGGTCATGATGAAAAAGGAGATGACAAAATAAATGACTTCAATATGACAGGAGAGTCTATCGCCTTATCATAGTCAATCCTCATCATAATCTTTGAAATAAAATCCTCATAAAAATCTTTGAAATAGGTATTATTATGCCAACTTTCCTAATCTGGAAATTGAGGCTCAAAGATGTAAAAATAGTTATTCAGAACTTAAGGATCATTACCATTTTCTTTTTGCAGCTGAATCCCACTTGCTACTCCTAGCTAAGCACTTCATAACTTCTCTAGTGAGGAGGGGCTATACATATATACCAATAAAGCTATTCTGTAATAATAGCCATACATAACATAGTGCTATGTCTATGCATGCATATGGTACATGGCTCCGTCGAGGATTTCTGTTTGCAAGTAACTAATTGACTCTAGCTTAAGAGAACCATGGAATATGTAGGTAAGGTAGCAGGGTTTGTCTGGAATGTGTCACAAGCTGGAGAAACCAGCAGAGGAATGAGGCTGCCCTGAGGATTTCAGCCTCACAGGCTTATGTATTTCTCATTAGACTTTCAGTTACTCGTGTTTCCATTACATTTTTTTCACATTCCCTAGAGAGAAACTCTTAATGGCTTCAGATAGAAGGTCAGGCAGATTATGAGGTATATGAGAGTTGGCATTAGCAACACCAATAAGGAAACTGTGGGGACAATTGTTACTTCTAAATGTGATATGTACAGTAAGTGTTTATATGTATATATTTATGTACACAAGCATGTATTTGTATTTAATTTTGGATACAATTACAATGGGTAAGTCTGATTATTCTTGGCTTAAGACCTAGGATTTAGTCCTTTAGATATTATTAAGAAAAGGTCTGTGAATTAGATAGACTAAAAGTAATATTTTTGGAGTAAAAACTTTTCTGCCCAGAGTGAGCAAATTTAGTTCTTAAAACTTGAACCTGAATTTTAAACCTAAACAAGACCTAATTTTTTAAGGGTTTTTATATTTAACACTTAACTATACAAAGTGCTAGACAGACCATTAATTTCCTTTACATCTGTTCATCAGTTTTTCCTCATAAAATGAGCATAGGAACTTAGCCCAAGAGAAAACACAGGAGCAATACTAATGTTTCAAACTTAATGAGGCTGGATTTTTCAGTTAAAAGGTCCTGGGCATATTAACAACCACTGAAGACTTTGCTGTATGTTTCACTTTTAAAGTATTTTAGAGTTATACCATAGACATAAATTTAGTTGTTCCTCAGATCTGTCATTTATGTGCCTCGTCAAAGCTGTAGGAACAGCTTGTTACATTTTCTAAAAGGGAAAAATGTAGCATAATTGACATTGAGAGGATCAAATTGGCTGAATACTGAGAGTGACCACATATACCAATTTCCCCATCTTCTGTCATTCTAGTTGCTTCTTCTTGTGTCTTCTTGTAGAAATGATAGGTACAAAACCAAAGCAAGTCTGTTTATAGTAAATAACTAAGTTTTTTTTCAAACATAAAATTATTTGAATACAACATGGAGTAGAAATAAATTAGTGTTCATTACCTATTTTGAGGTTTAGGGGAGAGACAAAATCCTGTGGAGGGAATATTTTCTTTTCTTGTGTGCAAGGGCACCTGGCTTTGCTCATCTGCACTCTGAGAAGAGAAATAATTAATACAGTCAGTCCTATGTACTTACAGGTTCCACATCCATGTATTCAAACAAATTAGTATTGAAAATATTTGAAAAAAATTTATATTATTGACATATTCTATATAGATAGACCTATGATATTTGCATCTGTTTTGAACATGTACAGACTTTTTTTTCTTGATATTATTTCCTAAATGATATAGTATAACATCTATTTATATAGCATTTACATTTTATCAGGTATTATAAATGATCTAGAGATTATTTAAAGTATATGGGAAGATGTGTGTAGTTGACATGCAAATACTACACCATTTTATATGAGGGAGTTGAGCATCCGAGGATTTTGGTATGTATGGGGGTCCTGAAACCAATCTATGTTGTCCGTTTCTCTTCATTTACATATTCTATACTCATTATCAAAGCAACTCTAAAAAGAAAGTAAGCAAGAATACGACATATCAGTTTCATGGCAAGGAACCCAGAAACACAGAAGTCTATGTCTCAGAAGCATCCATCCATGATGCCAAGCAATTACCTGGAACTTGAAGCCATAGGCAGAATTTTTCTGGATATACCTCCTGCTGTCTTTTCCTACTTGCAATTCTGGAATACTGCAAGAAAGCAAGATGCAATCATAGGGTCACTGCCTTTTGAAATACTATGTCCCTTGCAGTTTTGGTTGACTGTCTACCAAGTGTTTTGATGAAAGTTTCTTCATTTTCTGATGTCTTCTGAGTTAGTTGCTAGTAAAAAAAATAAATACTAGTCAAGGCAAACTTTATTACAGTTGATGTCTGAGAGATCTGTGGGCTGTGTGTGTCTATGCATGGGGGATAAGGGAGGAGGCGGGTAACTCCCTTAGCCAAATTTTACAGTTATATGTGGGAGTTTCCAGAATCTTAAAAGGCAATGAAAGTATCCTATATGTAAACTATATTTTAAGTAGGTGAAGACTTACGTCATCCATGAAGGGAAATGAAAGAAAATATCCATATTCTATCACAGTCGAAATTGCAAATATACAGGAGCCTAGGAACTTTCCACTTGATACAGTCTTGCCAAGAATGCAGGCCCTGGATTATATCTTTCATCTCCAGACAACATCCCGAGTAGAAGAGCTATTCTTGCAAATGGCTCAGCATGCTGCCTCACCAAAGGGTGGTAGCAGACAGTGTCTCTAATATGTAGTCATTTTGTTCTTCCAGATGGACATGATTTTTTTATTAAAAATTATGGTGAATTTTTATATAATATGGCTTTTCATCTGCCAAGGGGTGGAGGTGCAAACATTTATACTCTCGGAAAAACATCTTTATGTAGATGGATCTCTGTCCTTTGGTTTTCTATAGGACAGCCTAAAAAATAAAAGGGCTATTCTGGATCCACTATAACATAATCACTCTAGCATAGGAAAGAAAATATACAAATAAACACAAAATAAATGCAGCTATTACATAGACACCAATAGTATAAATTAGTCACTAAGAATTCATATTTGAGCGTTTAGCAACATCTGGGCTGCCATCTACCAGCTAGTTGCTCACTGTTAGACAATTAATTTAGCCTCTCTCAATTTTAGTTTCCTGACACGTACAGATGATATCATGTATCACATAGGTCTGAGAGGGTAAAATAAAGCACTGTGTCTAGCATATAATAATGTTGGTAGATTATTGTTGTTGTTGTTATTACCAGCATGACTATATTGAAGTTAAGAGATTGAATCTAATGGCCTACCATATTGCTCATTCTTATTATACCCACACATGTGGTCTTCGCACTCTACAACAGTGACATTCTCTCAGTGGTTTATTTAGCTATAATCACCATTGATTCCACTACTGTATGTGTTCTTATTTGGTTTCAACTGAGCATGTAATTAGGATATTTTATAAATTAGCTTGTTGCTCTATTGATTTCTGTTCTTAAAAGCATGGGTCATTGTTTGGAGGACACAAAATCTGTATGAAACATTGAACTGTTACTTTAAACTGTTTTTTAAACTTAAAACTTTTTAGCTACATATTACATATCATGTTATCCCTCGTTAAAGCATAAGTCATTGAATATTACAACTTCCTGTGAATTAAACGGATAAATCACCATCATTGTAGGAAATATAAGTGTAGTTGTGGTGGGTCAGTGTGTTTATCCACAAAATAAGAATTGTAAATAGAATTAGTAATAGTTCTTAAGGCCCCAGCTAAGTCCAGTTTTTCACATAATAAAAATATGTTCATCTAGTTTTTTTCCTTCAGGATCTCTTTCTGCATTCTAATTATTACTCCTTGAGGCATTGCCTCTTGAAACTTACCTAACCTTCAGCCTGGAAAATTACTCAAAACTACAGGATAAAGATGGGAAAGAAATGGCAAGAAAAGACAGAATTGACTAGGAAATATTGGAGATCTCCCTATTTCTCTATACAGTTATAGTGATATCTACTTAACCACTGTCTGCTTATTGATATTTAGCTTTTTTGCCATTACTACCAGCTCTACATTGAACAACCTTAAATGCACCTCTTTGTGTACATGTACATACATGCATTACTCAATGTTCAGTTCTGAAAACAAACCTCTCCAATTAAGGAAGGCAGGCGTTTAATCCATCCAGTTCTGTACTTACAAATCACTCGAGGGTTGTTGGCACAGCTTGAACAATGGACTTTCAGGATAAGTCTCAAGGACTATCTCAGAATTGATGGGCCGTAGAAACTCTTCTGCAACCTCTGTGGCCACTCCTTCAATACTGTGTTCAATAAAAGATCTCAGGGGGTGGCTCCATCCCCCAGGTTTGCCAGGTCCCCAGAGTGTACCGAGTGTGCGAGGCCCTGGGTGCACTCTGTGAGCGTGTGAGAGGAGATGCCCTATCTTCAGAAATCCAGTTCTTAAGAGGAGACAGCAACATCCGTAGGTCAGGGGTGGAGGTGTGTGTGTGTGTGTGTGTGTGTGTGTGTGTGTGTGTGTGTGTGTGTGTGTGCGCGCACGCGCACGGGGTGGGGGGAGGAGAGAATCAAAGAGGTGAAAAATATAAAGCTGTGATTTGGGGATAAGGATGACAAAAATCAAGAAAAATTGCCTACGTTGAAACCATCTTTTATAAAACCATCAAGAGAGACTAAAAGATGGCTTCATTTTCACTTTTGCCTTTTAAAACTTACTTGATTACATATAATTAATGGAAACTAATTTGCTTTTAGAATGCTGATTTTATAGGAGTATGGGAAATATGGATTTTGGTTTTCTAGACACTGCAGCGATACAAGAAGTCACTCTAAAAAGGTAGGAATCAAGAGTGTTGGAGTCAATCCAACAGAATACAACTGTCGCTTTAATTGATGATATAGTTTTAAAGAATTAAAAAAATATCTCTTACAGAAACACTGAAGATAAAATTTCATTAATGTGACTAATTGAAAGGAATAGGTTTTATTAACAGGTCATATTTAATTATCTTAAATCAGAGTAACACCCACTTCCACTCCCTCCCCACCCTCCACCTTCCCAACATAGTTCCTTTAGCCAAAGAAGATAGTCCCGGAGAAACAGAAGGAGCTTCCTCCAGAGCCTGCTGCCAGGGGGAACTTACACATGCACATGTAGCTCAAGCCATGATGGGTCAGACAGGAAAGAAAAGAAACAGTGGAGTTCAGGGTAATATCTAGGTCCCATGTCCCAGGGTGGGAGAAACAATGGAGAAAATGGAAGAAAGCAATACAGAAAGGCTAGCCAGCTACTTGAAAAAAGTGTATCGTTGTTGGAAGTAATAACATTAAAGGGACTTTCTCATAAAGGTTCTAAAGAGTCACTATAATGGGCAGAAGTTAAGATGCAGTCTAAACCAAAGAGCATTATGAGTGATTGTTCGAAATGTAACATAATGACCGATGATGTTAACAAGCAATCAAAATGTAGAAATAACACACAGGGGCTGCTGGTATGTGTTTGTAGGCACTAAGAATCTCACGATTGTGCTGACATTACACTAGTGTGTCTAAGATAGGGGCACATACTTACGCAGTATTTGCATATAGAAGACAATTAGCACCGAGGGAAGAACTCCTAAGCAGAATATATGTTAAACTCTCTTCTTAGAGGAGACTTAACTATAAATAACAGTACTACCGCTTCAGGGGAGAACAACATTCCTTGCACTGTAGAGAACTGTGGTTAATTTCTTTCTGAAGGTTTCTCAGAGGGATAAGAATTGACACCTGGGCTCAGTTTTATCTAAGGTTGGCAATTTCATTCTTCCATTTGCTCGGGACAAAATACTTGAAATCATTTTTGGCTTAGAGTTTACTTCCTTAAAAAAAAATATATATATATATATGTATGTATGTATATACATACCCACACCCACACACACACACATACATACACACACATACACACACATATATAATTCTTAATTGTGGTATAATGCACATATCTTAAAATCTACCATCTTAACCATCTTTGAGTGTACAGTCAGGAGTAAGTTCATTCGCACTGTTGTGCAATCAATCTCCAGAATTCATCTTGCGAAACTGAAACTCTGTATCTCTGAGGCAACAATTCCCTGTTTTCCTCCTCAGCCATGGCCACCCCATTCTGTCTTTCTGTCTCCATGAATTTGACTACTGTAGCTACTTCAGATAATTGGAATCATGAAACATTTGTCTTTCCGTGGCTGGCTTATGTTACTTGAGCATAAAGTTCATCCACGTTGCAGCACATGCCAGAATTGTCTTCCTTTTTAAGGTTGCTTATTTGCTTTCCCTTGAGCTTATGCCTCTCTCTTCCAGTCTACATCCAATTGTTTCGAAATCCATTGATTCTGCCTTCAAAACGAATGCAGAGCCTGGCCTCCTCTTATTCCTGCCACTGCTACCGCTGTGGTCCCAGGCACCAACACTTCTCTTGTGGATTTCTGCAACTGTTCCCTTGCTCCCTATCATCTCTTTCAACCCAGGATTCACAGCAATCTTTTAAAAGTCAGGTCACCCCTGTGTTCAAAATTCTGCGGTGTCTTAGAGAAGAAACCAAAATCCATGCCTTCGTTTACACGAAGAAAACCTGCTAGCTCAGCAGCACCAGCATTGCCTTCCTACTACTCTTCCTGCCCCACCCACCCTTCCACCCACATCACACTTGCTTCCTTGTTGTTCTTTGAACTGGCAGGCAAGATCTAACAGCAATGCCCTTGTACTGGCATATCTCTTGCCAGCTATCTTTGTATGCTAACTCTGTTATTTCCTTTAGGCATTTTATCAAATGGAAGCTTAGAAAATCCTAGCCTGATCACCTTGAAAATATTGCCTACCATACCACTCACACTCCCTTATCCCCTTCACCATTCTTTTTTTCCCTGTCAATTATCAGCTTCTAAATAGATCTATAATATAGTTATTTGTTGTTTTAATAGTTTGTCTCCCCCTGCTAGATATATACCTTTACCTGTTTTATTCATTATGTATTCCAAACATTAAAAGCCATGCCTGGAATAGAGTGGGTGTTCAATAAATTAATGAATGTTTTTACTGGAAGGATCACCTCTTTGCATGAAAACATGTTGGGCAGTTCTCTAATAGTTTCTACAGGTCTGTGACAGTATGTGAGTAAATAGGGAAGCAATTAAAGAGTCCCTGTTTATAGTCCACTCTAGCCCCACATTCTTACAGCACAAGGGCTTATTTTTCAGAGTTCACCAAGAAGGAGCATGGTGCAAGCGAGGGGTTGAGAGTCTAATAGTCACCAAATTCAAATTCCATTACCTACTGACTGAATGGCCTGGAAGAAGTTAGTCTTTTTACACCTCATCTTATGAGATGGGGATACTAATAATTGGGTATTTCTCATAGGTTATGAGAATTAAATAATACATGTAAAATGCTGAGCATTTGATAAATTACTTGTAGGGTAATTATAAAGCACTTCAAGGCAATGCATTTAGGGTGTTATGCATTCCTCTATAATCTCATTTATAATTTTAAGTTGCTTAATAAAATTCTTTTTATAGAGGTAGCATAAAGATAAACTTCTTCCAAACTCAGATTTGAATTATCAAGAATGCTGAACTACTAGCATATTTTACCATACTGTAAATTCTCAGAAGATAAATTTATATTCATGTGAAAATACAAAACATAATATATAATTAAAAGAGAATATTTAGCTTTTCTATAGGACTGATTAGCAAGATATGACTCACTAAACTCTAACTCAATGGCATTTTCTCAAAATTATTATGAATAGATAATGAGTTTTTCACAGGTTCACCTTTCAAACAATATTTTATTATTTGATATATTTTTTTTATTTTTAACAAAGCTTTTCTCTTAGCTAGGCCATCTGGACTATCTCAGCTTAATTTTTAAAATTTGCTATTTTCAATTAGCTTTAATTTGCCAGTTACACATCTGAATTAAGCACTTGTCCTAGATTTAATCACCCTTGGGAACAAATATTTGCATAATTGATTAGTAACTCTTGATATTGTGGTCATTTCTTCAAGAACATCCTTTCATTAAATGTGGAGTTTTAAACCAATTGGAAATTAGCCTTTTTGGTATATAAACCTGGCTTCCAGTCTTTGAACCCATTATTACCTTAATGTTCTGTGCTCTTTCCCATTTTGAAAACTCATATTGTGTGGATATTTGAAATGATCAGAGATGTTACCAAGAAAATGACTAGTAAGCCATAAAGCTGCTCAACTTATTACAAGTACAATTTATTTATTACTGGGAAAGTTTCATTTTAGATTACTTTGGAAGAGAATGTGAGTGTACATGTAGCAATTCTCTGAGGGTAAGGACTTATTGCCCTGTCCATAATTTATTTAGTTTTTATACTAGCTGCTAAATACATGTGAAATTAAGGTCATTGTGTTTAAAAATGTAGTACAGATATTTGACCTCCAATGGAATCAGACAAAAAACCTGAGAAATGTGTAAAAAAGCCAAGTTTCTGTTACATTTTCTCCCTACTTGCATAGAAAAGCAGTCCACCTCTGAGTGACACATTCTGATCTAGATCTACAACTTCACTAGCATGTTAAGCAGCATGGAAAAGTACCTAAGAAAACCCTTCTACAAACAGGCTTCTTCATACAAGATATACTACACCGCTACCAAAACTGAATTAATTAAATCTACACCAAGATTAACAAATTCTGCCAAAGCAGGGCAATTTCAAC
The DNA here is from genome assembly GCA_030015415.1 of Cynopterus sphinx. Taxonomy (NCBI): domain Eukaryota; kingdom Metazoa; phylum Chordata; class Mammalia; order Chiroptera; family Pteropodidae; genus Cynopterus; species Cynopterus sphinx. The sequence goes on from CM057382.1 coordinate 125,135,213, forward strand.
CTGAATTTGAACTTTCCATCATTTTCTAATACACGCAGAGGATTTTGAGTCAGTTACAGATCTTGGTCAAACTCTTCTATATAAAACATCGTTTTAAACTTTTTAAATGTGTAGAGTGGCCCTCTCTGACCATCTTCTAAGTTAGTTAGATAGGAAAGCCCTCTCTCTTAGTCTTTTGAGAGCTTTGGATAATCACCGAAACAGATTTCAGGTACACTTCAGAGTACATTTACTTTTCTCTTGTCAATAAGTGGCATGACGGTACAGCATTTTATTTCCTTTGGTGTTCAGTGAGATTAAAAGCTCTCCTTGAAAGTTTCAAAACCTTGTAAGAAGATGCTTTAGAAAAGCTAGTAAGGTGTATAAGACTAAAGCAAGGTTTAGTTAGGTGTCTTTTATAAATACTTTAAAATCTTTGGATGAAGGATCGATCCACAGAAAACATTTTTATCTGCTAAAATAGAGTGTATGTTCACATCTGGATTTTCGTTATTTTTGTTTTACTTTGTAACTACTCTTTGTGGTGAATAAGGGAAAAACAAGAGATAAATGTGAGCTGTTTCCTTTCTTGAAAGCAAGTGTTGAGAATGGGAACAATTTCTAGAAATGAATAAGGAAGGGTGAGAGAAATGACTCTTTGAGTCATTTAAGCCTTTATCTAATGATAGTTGCCATTGCTAATTGTGAACTCACAGGGCCTGCAATAGGATGTGGCTCTAGGTTATGTGAGGTGTTACTGGATGGTAAAAACTCAACTTGTGATCCCCACTCACCAAAGAGGACGTGAAATAGTTCTGTCTCTAGGGGAGTTTCACAGTGCTACATAGAAAATAGAGGTACATTCTCCCCTGGAGCTTTTACTCCAATCAATAAGTTTTTCTTCCTGAAAAAGGAATATAATCCTTTCCCTCACTGTACTGCTCTTAGAATAATACAGTAAAAAAGACATAGGCAATAGAATTATCACTTCACAGCAGAGAGAGACACAAAAGCACAATACTATTGTAGAAACCAAGAAAAAAGGCATTTCCCAGCATAGGTGGCAAGTTTGCTTAGAAAAAAAGCACAATATAAGAGTTGTAAACAATGACTTTAAAACCAGTTAAACTTGCATTTACATTCCAACTTGTGGATTTAGGCAGAAACCTTAAGTTTCCATTTTCTCACCTACAAACTGGGAACAATTAAAAGGATAACAAACTAACCCATAGAGTTGTTAGAGTTACGTATGGCGATACATGTAGAGTGCCTAATGCAATGACAGGCATGCAGCTGCTCTCATTTTCCCCTAGCTAATCATTATTAAACGCCGTAGTTAAAATAAATTTTGAGGAAGTATATGTATGGTACTTAAAAGCAAAAGCCTCTATAACACTGAAGTATGAACCAAGAAGAGGGAAAAAAATGTGTGGTAAACAACAGTGACATTAGATTTAGGACTGAACTACAGACAGAATTAAAGGTTTTCACAATTTTCCTAAAAAGAAATGTAAGACTTTCCCTATACTTTTTTGTCTGGATTCATGACAAAATTAACTGCAGAGTGACCTACAGATGGTTCTTATTCTAAAGTATGTGTTTGTTTACTTTCAGTCCTTTTCATCTGTCTTGAATTAATAAACATCTCCAGGTCTGAAAGATCCATTCTGGTTGTTTTCTGTATATTTGCTGCAGTCTAGATTTTGGTGCCCAGAGAGAGAGAACAAAAAGAGAACACTCCTTTATAGGAATTTCGCCTTCACAAACCTCTATCTATCTGCCTTAGAGTTATGTACACACATTTAAATGTATTGATCTTGAAATGCTGTTCTTAGATGTGGCTACATATATTATTTCAGACTTCTCATGACCTTTCATTAAATGTCATAGGTTTCCAAGGAAACAAAAGGAAAAACATCCTCTCATCTCTATTCAGCTCTCATTATCTTCCTGGCCAGAAGAGTTGGGGAAAAAAGTATCGGGTTTATTTCTCTCCGATTGCTTACTTGTTGGCTATAGAGCCCCCTTTAAAGATGGTGATGTTCTCTGATAAGTCAGGTTTGGTTGGGAAATCAGAAGCCACTCTAGGTATATTTAGTGGAAAGAAAATTAATATAAAGAATCTGAGGCTTAAATAACTATTGATGGGGTTACAAAAACAAGGATTAGAAAGGCCTCTTTCAGGAAATCCGGAAGTATAGGATTTCATGAAAGCTACCAACAAAGACTCCAGTTACCAGAAGAGCTAAATCAAGAACGCAGAGGAATGTCTCTAATAACACAAGCAAGCCAGACCTCATCTCATCTCTTGTCCACATCTTGTCTTCATCTCTCCTTCCCTTCTTTCTGTCACAGAAGGCTGACTTGAATGGACTACATTGGTGGTCTTCCTTGTCTCCTAGTTTCCAATTGGGTTTGGCCAATGAAGGGTGCCTACAGGAGATCAGGGGTCTGAGAAAGGGTGATGTTAGGTAATTACTTTCCTGCCTCCCTTCCTTCAAGATTACTTCAGGAAGTCTGTGTCCCTTGACTGCAGGTGCTTTCAAGTTAGCCTCTCTTCCTAACATGCTTCTTCCAGGTTTTGGTAACTGTTCCTTCCTCTCATCCTGTCAGGCTGAGGGATGATAATAGTTCTTAATTAACCTTAGGATCCTGTACCATTGCTTGTGTTCCATTATGTCCTGCAACATCTTTGCAAACACTCCTTTAGTAAATAAATGCTCCTTGAGTTATTCTAACATGAATGTGCCAACTATTTCCTGTTGGGAACCTGGCTGATAAAATAATTTGTATTGCAAGTGAACCCAAGAAATGCACCTTAAAGATAGGTGTCTGAAATTGAGTAGTTTATATTTAAAGGAGCTCAGAGATAACCTCTGTGCCAGGATGTAAGGGACATGGGTAATCTATGGTTTATGATATAATCTCCCTTTTTCACTTTGTCATGCTTGTCAGCCGGAAATAAGTTACAGGAGATGGGCAAGACATGGGTAAATTGGCTGAGGAATTTACTTGTTTTGTAACAATATGATTATCAAGACTGGGGAACCATTAGATTTTCTTTTTGGGCCTGGGAGAGCATGAACAGAAATTAAGAGCTAAAAACATACAATTAAGAACACAGATTGGAAGGCTCTAGGACAGCTTTGAAGGTTTTCCTCCTGCTCTCACTGGCTTGCATATCTGGAAATGTGTGTGAGAACTACAGAGGTACAGTCCAGTTAAATGCTAGGTTTCTTATTCTAAAGCAGAGACACTGAGGGAAAGAAGTGGACCTGAGATCTGGTTTGAGGACATTTGCAAAAATGTGGGCTGAGGTGGAGATCTTTAATCTCCAACTTCCCCAGAAATTCCCTTGCTTGTGGAGGCAGCCTCCTCTCTCCATCTGCCCTCCTGTGAACGAACGCTTCTGTTATTATACCACAGACTAATACTGATTCTCCTCCAAGCTCATGCTGACTGCCTTTGATTTGCCTTAATAATCATATACCAACAAAGTCCTAAGAATTAAAAGTTACGATAACTGTTAATTAAAATATTTAAAAATATTTGACAAAATTGAAATAAAGTTATGATAAAAATGTTTATTTAAAAACTACTAAGATGTCTTTTATGCCCACACTATCTTTGAGTAGCAAGGTAGCACAAAGGTTTCCTCCTTCGTCCTATAAAAAAAAATAACCACAGGAACAATTTAGTTTGTTTGAAAAGCCTATAAGTTTTAATTAATTCAAAACTGTTATCAAAGCTTTTATCTACCAAACTTAATATATATTACAAAACTCCAAAAATTAAGGAACATTTTTTCTTCCTAGAAATTTCTAAATAGAAGTGATCTTTTGAATAGTTTTCAAATTAAAAAAATTCCTGTTTCAGCTCAAAGATGTGTACAGTAACTCTCATCAAAGCCATTTGTTTCTAAAATTCTATCACAATTTTTTTCTTTCCTATTTTTTTCCTTCCACCCCCCCCCCCTTTTTCTTTTTGCTCATTTAAACTCTGGACAAGTATTAGAGGTATGACTCAATGACGTGTAAATCAGAGGCCTATGACTTACTTCAGTCTTCCTTCAGATTCAATAGCCAAGACATATTTCCTTTGACTAAGAGCAATACAGCAATAGAAAAACTTGTGAAAACCAGTTGGCTTAAAGTGCCCACTCAGCTTAATGGTTTCCCATGCTATATAAACTCTTCTATTAACAAAATAGCCTTACTACTGTTCGCCTAGTTGTCAGACTAAGAAAAAGTGTTTCTTTCTTTATTCACATGAACTGTTTATCATGACCATGCTTTGAAGCCAGTCACCTATTTCTTTTACTGGAAGGAGAATCATAAGGTCATTTGCCCTAAGAGAACTATCTATGCCCCATAGAAATCGCTCTCTTTGATAATCTTGTTTTACTTATGTTTATGAATGCTTTATTTTTAAAAAGAAAAAATTAAAAATTTATAAGTTGGTCATGCTATTACAGATACAAATTCTTAAAATATGAACTTCTCAGAGAATTCAATTCAGATGGCTAAATTAACTGCTATTCCTCAGACCTGCCTTCTAAGAAAAGGTAGAAGATTAAATATTTATACTAATCGGAGATACCTGATTTTTGGGTTAGTTTATGACTTTGAATTGTTTGGGTTTTAGAGATTTCCAGACTACTACAGGAACCCCTGAAAAATAGATGGCAAATTAAAGAAACTAAAACTTCTTTGCTATAACCTAAGGAGGTTTCCACGATAAAAAAAAAAAAAGTGAAATTTACAAAAATGCTACACTAACAGAAATAAATTAGTCATGGTACTGAGATAATTTTTTGGACATTTAAATGGTACTGTTGAAGATTTCCAAGGCATGTTGTCCCTGCTAATAACACAATCTTGGTGAACCCATAAAGATAGGGCACGGACAGAAACATAAGCCTTAGAACACTTTGAATATTACCAAATGTGCTATGAATAAGTTCTAATTATTGTTATTCATTCTTCAAGTAATTGAGACTTTTCTTTGATAGGAACAATGGCCAATATGATTTTATAGTCCCATCTTGAGAAATTCCAACTTATCTGTCCATTAATAGGGACACACATTTCATAGACACCATTATTTAATTTAAGAACTCTGTAAACAGTAATTACTCAAAGTTGCCACATCTTATTGTCCCAAACTTCAGGGAAGATGAAGAGAAGAAGGCAATTCTGAAATTATGGTTAACAAAGCTCTCAAGAACCTCAAAATGGCAAAGCCCAAAATACTGCAAGTGGCTTCAAAGACAATAAGATCAATCCTCTCTAGTATCCACAGGTTATCTCTTTTTGAATTAATAACAGGCCTGCTTATATATTTGAGAATTACTTCCAATCCTAGATTCTACTCCATCAGAAACTGATGTGATTTTTTTAGGAGACTCAAATAACACCTACCTCTAGTTTTAAAACTAACAGATGAAAGATGTACTACTTCAGTGTCTTTCTAAGCAGCCTTTGCATGATCCGAAACCTGGAAAATTTGGCTTCTGAAAAAAGGATCAGAAAAATATTGCCCTTGAGCCTTAATAGAAAAGGTATTTATAAGGTACAGTTAACAATTGACACAGCAATAAAACTTTTTACAGAGGACATAATAAATGACAAAAATTCTGTCTAGAAGCCCAAATAATAATTTCAAATTTAAATTTATGACTTAGAGTTACCATGGTAATCACATAGGCCTTAATTTCTACTTAAATGAAAGAAAAAAAATTATGGCAAAAATTTCTTGAAGCTCTGATGATGCTACAGGACAAGTAAAGTAGTGCATGGCTAGCCTAAAGAAACCAAAACCAAAACCAAAATATGCCGCCTAGGTTTTTCTTTTATTTTTTTCATCTGGGTTTTTAAAAGAGAATCAACTAGATTATGGAAAATGCTTTTATTGCCTGGGTTTTATAATATTGCCCTTGACTTTCAGATTTTTTACTTGGAGCAACATTGGATTTAGCAATTTTTAGAATGTAAAAGGTAACCTTTTTATAAATGAAGCTGATAGAATAAACCATACCAAATCCAACTGTACAGAGAAAGAAAAATTGATCATGAAGACAGTTTAGTTGTGAGGATGAAAGCTAGATGGCAACAGACTGAGGAGTCTGGGGAGTTAGAAAGTAGAAATCAAAGGCTAGACCACTTCTTCAAAAAAGTGTAATTTTGAAGTAATAGAGAGATCTAGAGAAATTTAGGTATATGAGTTATGGTCTCAATAATACCTACCTTGAAAGATCAGGGAGAGGCTTAAATAATACTGTAGGAAAGAGAGCATCATAAGACAGGCCCCAAAGTGCTGTAAATTTGCTTTTTCTTTTACATAATTTTTACTTGGGCAGTACTAGTGAACTATTTTAAAAAGCCGTTGGTCCTAAATTCGAAAATATACAAAATCATATTTTCAATTTGTTATCATCAACAGCACCTTAAACTCAAGTGTATGATAGTTAATCTGAGAATTACATGACTTAAAATGTAGATGACAACAGCAGAAATAATTTAGTCAAATATAGCACTTTGGCTTTGTCTGAAGCAAGCAGGGGACAACCCACTCCCTTAATCTCCAAACTTCCTCATACCTCCCTTCCATGAAGCAAAAAAGTGTGATTATGTCAGAGCTTTGGAGTGCTTAGGTTTAACTGTAACGTCATAGAGTGATAGCTTCCAGGGAGTTCATCCAGATCAGTCTCACTTTGGAACTTTGCTGCACCTCTCCACCTGGCCTGGGTATGTCTGTACAGACATTTAACATTCTCCAGAAATAAACTCAAATCCCAAATGTGCTTCTCAGCTTATTATTTCATACTGTTTTAGGGGACAACATCAGGCCTTCAGGCATCCTAAACTAAAAATTCTGTTTCCTTCCTGAATATGTTTTCTCTTCGACCAAATATCCAGTTACTTACAGCCTCTTAAATCCTTCTCAGTCTGATTCCCTCCTTTCCATCCTGACCCCTAGCTCCTTAGCTCTGGCTCTTGGAACCTCAAACCCGAATCAGTGTGTATCTTTGCAAACTTAAGAGCCTCAACTTTAACCCAAATCTACGTCTGTGTTGTTCTCCCCATCACAATATAAAACTTTATATACAGGGTCCTAATAAAGTGCCTGGTACACAGTGAATACCCAAAAAACTAAACAGAATTGAGAGAATGATGGTCTCCATCTAAGAAGATTCCAAGGGCAACCATTGCAGATGAAAACTCATTTTGATAGGTTGACCCCAGCTCATATTTCATCCTTTACTTTCAGTCATCTTTTATAATTGATTTTAATAGGGCTTGTCAATAAGGGTCTCATCAGACAATGCCATTTCTAGCATAGCAGAATAGAATGGTTACTGTCTTAAAAATAGATAAGTAAATAAAACACCTGGATTGCAAGCCCACTTTAGCCAATTATTATCTTTGTGCACTTGAGAAAATTCTCTGAAAACCATTTTTTAGTGCAAATGGAGTTAATAATAACCACCTAGAGTGTGAATGTGAAAATTAAGTGAGATAATATAGAGAGCAATTGACAAAAAATTACTGCTCAGTAATGTTTATCTATTATCACTGTTACATGGCCCTGCCCTGCCTGCTCCTCTCTGTCACTTTGGATGCTATCCACCCTTTCTCTTCTTTCTGGATAGCTCACACCCACCTTTATAATAAAGTTTTTCCTGTTGAGAATTAATTTTCCTCCTCATTTTCTTAAAAATTGCTCCAATAATGACATTAGCTGTTTAATGTATGAAGACTTATATTATTTTATTTAAAGAAGTATATACTTTTATTTGACAAATAACAAAACAGAAATAATGCAGTAAAGTTGCTTGCCCAAAGTTACATAAGAAGGAAGAGACAGAGTGATAATTTAACCAATATTTTTCTAAAGCCAAAGGGACTCTCACTGGAAACTATTCTGCTATTTTTAAACTTATAAACTCTTAAGCTCTCCACTATAGAGTGTAGTAGGTTAAATATGGCCACAATTTCTTTTTAGTAGCTTCTTCTATCAGGAAGACTTTGTTTCTGTACATATCTTGAATCTGAATTGGCCCTATGACTTGCTTGGCCAATAGAATGTGGAGAAAGCAGAGATATGAGTTGTGGAGCTTATATCTCAAGAGGCCTTGAAGCTTCAGGCTTCACATTCTTGAAATGCTTTCACCACTATCTAACGAAACTCAGCGTAGCCTACTGAATGATGAGAGATTACATAAAGAGAATGGCCCAGGTGACAGCCAGCATCAATTGTTTGATATGTGAGAGAGACCATCTTATACCTTCCAATTCCAGGCAATCTACCAGCCTACTCAACCACATGAGAGCCCAACAGAGAACCTTCTGGTCCATCCAAGAGTCATGAACAATAATAAATTGTCATTTTAAGCCACCAAGTCTTGGGATAATATTTTTAATGTGTTAATGGTTAAATGAGACCAAAATTGGTACCTAGAGGTTAATTGCAGCTATAATATAGACAAAAAAATGTGGCTTTGGCTTTGAGACCAGTGATGGATATTGGGTAGACAGTGACTATTACAGGAGGCTGGAAGAGCAGTGAGGCAATTGCTATTAGAGGCTACGCTATATAATTCCGATATAATTAGTATAAATATTGTCTGTGGTAAATTTGAAGACCGAGAATATACCTAATAGACTTGTGGATCTGGCAAAAGAAATCTAAAGGTAGAATGTTGAATATGCCAGGGTGCTACTCTCTACAGTATGTAATGAGATACAGAAAGAGAGATATATGCTAGAAGAGACTAGTTAGTTTTCAAGCAGAATTTATGGGAAATAGAGAAGACCCAGAACTTGCTGGTTGGGAAGATAATCCACCTTCCATTCCCTTTCTCCCAGCTGGTAAAAAAAATCTCAATCAAATGAGGCTTTTGGATAAACATTAAACTGTGTATGTGGTTGTACAACCCTCTGCTAAAGGATATTGCTCAACCAGGGCTTAACAGACTCTCATCTGGAAAAAACGGGTATCTAAGAATCTTAAGTGTGTTATATTATGGCAGTTGCTCACACAGACCATAGGAGAAATTTGGGAGTCATCAGTCAGTAGATAGTACAGCAAGCCACTGGATGAGATAGAAAGGGGATACTGGTGAGGTTGATGAAGATGAGGAATCACCACAAAGTGTTACAGCTATAGAGATTCTCTAATAAGCAAGAAAATAGAAGATGAAATCAGTATTGGCTGGCCATTGAGATTTCAAACGTGTTACTCTAGCTATTGATGGAGACAATGAAAGTATGTGGCAAAGGGTGGTTCGGTAGAGGAAGTGATAGTAGGTGAGAAGCCACAGCGCTTGATGGCTTCTTTGCAGTTGTTGACATCACCAAGAATGACAGCAGGTCTGGTGGGGAATCCCAGTCCCTCATTATATCAAGATTGAGGTGTTTTTGTTCTTGTCTTTGTTTCTTTCAAAAGTCTTAGATTCTGTAGAGAAATTGAATAAAAAATAGCAAGTTCCTAAACTACGGCAACCCAAGTTGAGTTATTTTGTAAGAAAATAAGCCCAATGAAGAAAGCAGAGAGAACAGGGCTAAGGAAGTCAGTGTGACAGGTCTCTCCCTATTAGCGAATGGTTTTATACCTGAGACCACATTCTCTCTGCCTGATGCATGTGTTTTTTAGACTTAGCATATTCTCCAGTAAACAATATGAACTATTTAAAAAGGTAAATAAGTTATTGTCTATTCAACTCTTTTCCCCCCCGCTAAAACAAATGTTTTTTCTAGGGTCACTGAGAATTCATATTTGTCATAGTAATCATTTAAATTCAGTAGCAAGGTATCTGTGACAGTTCCATACTTAGTATTTTATGGGTCTATATCTTTATGTAGAATAGACATAAAGAAAATAATCTGACCACTGTTAGGAAGATCCATTTTTAACATCTCCACATTTCACAAAATTGTATAAATTACACAGATTTGCTGCATTTATTGACAAAAATGCAAAATATACAAAAGCTACTTAAAAATTTAGTAATAGTTTCAAATAAACTTGGATTTTAATCATAACAGCAACATATATATTTAAATATATACTTAAATATTTATATATAAAACATTAAAACTGACCTTTTTTGTGGTTAGGACACTTAAGATCTATCTTCTTAGCAAATTTAGTATACAATACAATACTAACTTATATTTTCATTTTTGTACATTTGGCTCCCAGAACTCATTCTTGCATAACATTGTACACCTTCACCAACATCTCCGCCTTTCACTATGTGAAGAGATGGATATGTTAAATCAGCTTGATTGTGGCTATTATTTTACAGTTATATGTCTATTAAAACATCAAGTCATACATGCCTTAAATATATGCAATTTTTATTTGTTAATTATACTCAATAAGGAAAGTTAAGAAACTCCTCAAAATCATGAGGTGGTAAAGGGATGCCTTGGCTGGGTGCCCACAAATTCACGCTCTAGTCCCAGCTCTACCACTACTCTACCCAAACAAGGTGTTGAATAAGATCAGGTAGCTAATCTAGTGCAGAGTTTGCATCTGGGAATTTGGCTAACCATTTTTCAGAATTCACTCCATCAACTTTCATATCTTTCTGTGCATGGATTCTGATTTTACTGGTCATATTTATTTGTGACTTTGGCAAGTGGTCACCTAGAACCGAGCAAGTTTCTCTTATTATTTATTGATCATCTCTGCCTCCCAGTTTATATTTTTTCTTTATGTCAATTAAGCCAGGATACTCAAAACTCATTCCACAGTTAAGCGTTATGTGTGAAGACATAGCCCCGATTTTAGATGGACATAAAGTCACAGTTTTATTTTTCTATAATTCAAGTTTTTCTACATTGTAGTTAATCTAAAACAATAACTTTTTTCTTTGTTGAACATCATGTGAATGAAAGGACTATTTGGGGCTATAAAAATTTTCTCTGAGACCTCATGGATAATGTGCATAACACTACCAACTTTTCAGTTCTCCTGACTAATTTTTTTTGAGGTTCTGCCTTGTCAAATTTGCATCTGTTTTGACTTTAAAGAGAAGAAACTAAGAAATTTTTTTGTATAGAGATAATAAGAGAGGTCATAAAAGAGACACTTATTACTTTTCAGTGTAGAGATGGGATGAGTTGTCACATGTAGAGAGGAAGACATTGAAAAAACTTGGTGTTTCAGCTTCAGGTGACACTCCTGAGGAAGTTGCTTCCATCTCACTCCAACTGGTCAGCTTTGACTATAGGCAGCTAAGGTGACCATGAATGTCAGTGGTGGTTAGACATTATTTTTCACTCTCTTCCCCTCCCTCACCTCCTTTCCCCTCTCCTCCTTTTTTTCTTTCTCCTCCTTCTCTTCCTCCTTTTTTTTTTCTTCTCCTTCTTCCTTCTCCTCCTCCTCTTCTTCTCTCTTTAAGTTCTATTTGTTGTTTTGGTTGATATAACATTTGGATAGTTGCTTGTTGTTTATATGCAAGGTTTTGTTTTGTTTTGTTTTACATTATGTGGCAATGTACCCTACTCTGATATATACAGTACACAAAATAAGACCATTTAGGACAGTTATACACAAGACATGCAATATTGGATCTCTCTCTCTCTCTTTCTCCTCTTCTCCACCACACACATCTCTCTCATACTAACACTTTCTAGACTTCTGAGAAGGAAGAGTAGTAAGAATAATACTTGCTGAATAACTTTCTCTTCTAGCTTGCAATTCCCCTATGGGAAAAATTTTTTTATGTTGCAATTTATACTCCAGGTTCTTTCTTTAAATATCAAACTAAAACAAAACTTTGTACATTATTATAAGAAAAATAACAAAAATTAGCATTCCTGCCATGCTGCAAGTGAAAACAAATACTTTGTCACTAAGAAAATTAAATTTGTTATTAACTCTTCATTAATAGATTATAGTTTCTTGAGACAGCCCCAGGGGATAGAATTTTTTCTATGATTATGGATATTTCTCATGCTGAGGATATTAAATTCATGTTGCTTTCAGATGAATCAATATCTTCTTTAGACTTTGGAGGAACTATTTACTTTATGAATAACTTCTAGAAGACATGAAATACATTATATTTGTTTTACAACCAGACTTGAGTGTTTTATTTTATAACCAGATTGATCAATAACTATGGCACCCATCACCAAGGTAACAACTTCTGTAAAAATCAGAGAAGAGAAAGGTTTTTTTTTTCACTACCAAATCTTGTATTCATATTCTGTTCACCTACATGTGTATACATTTATACTTTCTTTTGTTTATTATTACTTTATTTCTTTATTATTTTTCAGACTGCAAGACATTCGAGGAAAGGGATCATGTCTTTTTCATTGCTATACCCCTGTGTGTCTGGGCTGCAAATTAAGAGAGAATGAGGTAAATCCCTCAATTATGAAATATGTGTATATATATGTATAGTGTATATATATGTATAGTGTTTTATATATGTATATAAACATAAGCACACACATTACATACACACGTGTAGCACAAGTGTCATATATGTGCACATATATGCACACAGTATATGTATGTGTGTGTATATAGATAGATAGATAGATAGATAGATAGATAGATGATAGATAGATGTATATATTTGCTTGTTCTAATTACACACTTGATTTTTATGAGTTACTCCTACGGGGAAGGAAATAGAGAGTAAAATGTACAAAGGCAGAAAATAATTCAGGGCTAGGAATAACATGATTTAATTCATAGATATTCCCCAAATATCACTGTAAGCAAAATATTTAGCATGTTTTTATCCCTAAATTTTTATTTAGAATATTTTAAAATAGTATATATTCTAAATGTTTATGTATTTCCTCTTAGAAGCAAGGCCAGTTGGCTTACATGTACTCTCAGTAATCCAGGTGTAGGGAAGCAAGAACAAAAGACCTATGTACAGCACACACTAGATCATTATCTGCCTGTAAACATTAGCTAGGTGGAGAGGAAAGAGCATGGGTTTTAGAGTCAGGTGGTTTCAAGTTTAGATGCTGGCTAGAAGACATTTTCTGGATTAAAAAGCCTTAGTCAAATCACTCTGATCTGCAGTTTCCTCTTTGGTAAAAGAGGGATGGTGATAGAATCCTTTTTCAAGATATGTTGCAGGGATTACATGAGAGAAAGTAGAAAAGCAGCCAGCATAATTAAGAACATATGTTAGAAAGTCAATAATTGTTCCCTGTTTTTCTCACTCTTGTCAAGGAGGATGTACTTTTCCAAATAGATTCAGTCACATTGTTCATATGTTCTGATAAATCTTTGAACACAGAGGGTCACTGTAGTTAGCAGCTTGCAAATATCTCTATGACTGAGTATCACTCTCTTCTAATTGTTTCATTTGAGAGTTTACACTGTAAACATCTCAGGAGCCACACTATGTCATTACATCTCTGTATCCTACTAGCTCTGTGCCTGGTACATTGTCTGTACTTGGTAAATATTTATTATTTGTTTGTTTGTTTATTTTTTACACCTACAGCACCTGGTCTTCCTAGGTGGTCTCCCATCCAAGTACTAACCAGGCCCGACCCTGCTTAGCTTCCGAGATCAGAAGAGATCGGGCTTGTTCAGAGTAGCATGGCTGTAGACAGGTAAAGATTCTTTAAGTAAATTTATTGTAAAGAGAACACAGAGGATATAACAGGACTGAACTGACAACACTGTGAACTTCACTAGTGCTCCCTAAGCAGTGGTTCCTAACTTGGAATGATGTGAAGAACTTAGAAAAAACAGAGGTGATAGCCATACATTATACTCTGCAACTAAACAGCTTAACAAAACATAATTATGGGGATAAATAACTTGTATTTTAAAAAATACTCTGAGTAATTCTGATGACCTTTCAGGTTTAGAAACCACTGTCCAGTGATTGGTAGTTATCAAATTACACCTCTTAGACTGGCTGCATCAAAATCATCTGGGAGAGGGGCAGCTTTGTAAAATGCAGATTCCCCAAGAGAACCAAAATCTCTGGGCATGGAGCCCAGAGATCTGCAGGCCCAAGAAATTTGGATGTACACCAGGAAATTTGATAAACTGTGTGCTAAGTGATCAGAAGTTTTTTTAATTTCTTAAAATTGAGAACTGAAAGTGAATTAAATAATTACTTCTTTAATCAAGAGTGAACCATTAAAATCTTCTGGACAGGTTTTCTTCAAAATAAGCATCACCTTCCAAATTCTAATGTGCTTTTTTGGTGGGAGAGGGAAGAGTTATGTTGAAATGTGGAAACCCTTGAAAAGATTGCGATAATCTGCCCCACACTACTTTAAAAGCCATTTTATTTCAATTTCTTAACACATGTAAATGGGAGAAATCAGTGGCAAAATTTCTTCTGCAAAGATTAATGCTTTATATCTTGAAAAATAAAGCCATTTTTTTCTCATAAACAATGCAAAAAGAAAGTCTCTACTTATTTATTCAAGAAAGAACTATAATTTTTTATACCTAACTTAATTTCAGACTTCTAATTCTTTCCAGTATTCTTACCTGTTGGCTTAGAATGAACCCACTGTCTACCTCTGCAATGAAAATAGTCCCAAACTGGTGGAGAACACTGGAACAGACTAGCAATGTGCATTGACTTAGAAAGTGCCTTATGATACAGAAGTGATTGCCTTTTTTTTCAAACACTCTTTACCTAGGGACCTGAAAGTCCTGGTAGCAGTCCCTAGAAGGAAATGAAGAATATACTGTTTAGCAGTTTTTCTTCAGAAGAAAAAGATATATTTCCTCCTAATTTAACTCTAAGAGAGCAACTCTTATTTTTTAAATTTTTTCTCAAAAAATTTTAGAAATATGAATTTAATATATATTAGCAAAAATGTTAGTTATGATATATTATCATGGTAGTAAATTCAAATATTCATGACATTTTTTAATGAAATTATGACATATTTCCAAGTTATTGACATGTATCAATACTATCTACATCAATAGATATATATATATATATAAAGATATGTATACAGATTTTTGACATATAAATATATAATAAAATAAATTTAGATATATGTAAACATATAAAATGGCCTCCAGTGTAAGTAATTTGCCTCAATCCTTTTTTCCCAAAGATTTTCTCCTAGACTTCCTTCTTAAAGTTTTATGCTACATTTTACATTTAAATCCATAACCTATTTTGAGTTAATTTTTAGATAAGTTGTGAGTTGTAGGTTAAGGTTCAATTTTTAAAAAATAGATGTCCAACATTTGTTGAAAAGACTATTCTATATCCATTGAATTGCTTTTGAGTCTTTGTCAAGAATGAGTCGGACACTGTATTTTACTGTTGCTGTAAAAATTCATCACAAATTTAGTGGCTTAAACAGCACAAAATTATCATCTTACAGTTCCAGAGGTCTGAAATACAAAATTGATCTCACTGGGCTAAATCAAGGTATTGCCAGGGCTGCATTCTTTTTGGAGGTGTTAAAGGAAACTTTCTTGCCTTTTCTAGCTTCTAGAGGGAACCTGGGTTTATCGACTCATGGCCGTCCTCCATCTTCAAAGCTAGCAATATAGCAACCTCAATTGCTTTCTGACTTTAACTTTTCGGCCTCTCTCCTACTTATAAAGACTCCTGGAATTACATTGTACTCAGTTAGATAATCCAGGGTAGTCTCCCTCTCTCAAGATCCTTAATTTAATTTAATCAAACTTACAAAGTCCCTTTTTGGCCTTTTATTTAACATGATCAGAGTTCTGAGGATTGGATATACTTGTTGGGGGCCATTATTGTGCCAACTGTAGTTATACTCATGTGAGTCTATTCTGGGTTCTCAATTTGATTCCATTGATCTATGAGTCTATCCCTCTACCAGTACCACAGAGTCTTGATTATTGTAGCTAGATAATAACACTCAAAATCAGGTAGACTGATCCTCCCACTCTACTTCTCTAATTCAAAATTATTTGACCTTGTCTGATTCCTTTGACTTTCCATATAAATTTTAGAACTTTTTATATCTATGAAAAAGTTTGCCAAGACTTAAAAACAAAATTGTATTAAACCTCTATATCAATTTGGAGATTTGACATCTTTAATATATTAATTCTTCCAATCCATGAACAGGGTATATCTCTGTTTATTTACATTGTCTTTGATTTCTTTCCTTCAGCATTTTGTAGTTTACCATTCAAGACCTTTTCATGTTTTTTTTTAGGTCTACACCTAAGTATTTCATTTTTTTTTGAGCAATTGTAAATGGAAATATATGTTTTTATTTTGATTTTCATGTATCCATTACTTGTATATAGAAAAACAATTAATATTTATATGTTAATCTTATATCCTATGACCTTGCTTAACTTGCTCTTCAGTTTTAAGAGTTTGTTTTTGTTTTCCAGTCCTTGGGATTTTCATGTCATCTGCACATATGGATAGATCTTTTATGATCTTTATGCCTTTTATTTCTTTTTCTTGACTTTTTCTTACAGTGGCTAGAACTTTTGGTACTATGTTGAATGATAGTAGTGAGAGGAAAAATTCTTGCCTTCTCCCAAATCTTAGGGGGGAAATTTTCCCTCTATTCCAGTTTTCTAAGATTTTATTTTTTGATCATAAATAGGTATTAAGTTTTATAAAATGCTTATTCTGCACCAATTGATCTGGTTATATGATTTTGCTTTTTTTAGTTATTAATATAATGAAATATATTAATTGACATTAGAGTATTGGACCAATTTTGCTTTTTGAGGAATTGGTTCATTTTATCTTTATTGTCAGATTTACTTATGCAGAGTTGTTGGTAGTATTCCCACACATCATTTTATGGAGTTTTCTGTGACATTTTATTTACTTAGAATACATTATTTTACCATAAATATCCCTTTGAAGTACCTGATATATGTGTAACTTGTATAATCATTCCCAAACATGTGTCATGGAGTACTCAGTGATAAATAGAAAAATGAAATGTCACTTTATCTGTCTTTGGTGTAGACAGTAAGATTAGATATGGTAAAAAATTTCTTACAAGTACTGACAGCCAGAAGTATTTTGCAAAGACTTTTGCCAGAGTACATTCTAATCCTTTATTACAAAAAAAAAAAAATCAGATTCTTTATAGTACATATATATTTACCTTTTCCCTTCATATGCCAAATAGCCCAAATATGTCAACTTATCATTTCCCTCAAAAATTTATACTCCACTTATTAAAGATGAAAACATAATTTAGTATTTATAATGACTAGGTCTAGCTATGTTTTTGGCTCTACAGAAATTCTATTTCATAACAAATCACAGGGTGACATAGTTTAATGTTCTATAGAATTTTGATTTCTTATTATCATTTACAGTATTTTCAGTGTTGCCTAAGGCAAAATTGTTGCCTTGGTAGCACAAAATGTACACTTAATTCTAGACTAGAGAAACAGATCTTTTTTTTTCTGCTTTATTCCATGCCCATTTGGATGAGACATAGGGATATTCATGGCTTCAGGTACATGGCACCCGTGCTCCCCCTCCCCATTTCTGCATCCATGGAGGTGTCGTAAATGAACTGGAGCAGTCTATTCTAGAGAGTAAAGAAAAAAAATTTTTTTAATGCCTACAGCACCTGGTCTACATAGATAGTCTCCCATCCAAGTATTAACTAGGCCCGACCCTGCTTAGCTTTTCAGATCAGACGAGATCTGACATGCTCAGGGTGGCATGGCCATAAATTAAAAAAAATTGTTGTCATTTTAAATGTAATACTTCATACAATTGTTTCCCACTCAACAACATAACACACAAGATGAAGTGTACTGGCCTTCTCTATTATAGGTGTTTTATGAGGAATTTATTTAGAAATAAAATAAAAAGCATGATGTTCTTTGTTTTTACCTGAAACTTCTAGCTGGTCATTCATAGAGAACAAACAAAAAGTTATTTGGAAATGAAAGCTTCTTTTAAAGTATGCAGAAAAATGTTATTGCAACACCTTTACTTTTATAGCTATATTATATAAAATATGCTGAAAATTAGATGTTACTCACTTCCAAATTAATCTGTAGTTCTCTATGTTCAAAATTGATTTTTTCCCTTCTAAAATTTTTAAATAGTGAAAGCACTACATATTTTTTTTACATTGTAGCTTCAAAAAGGTTTATTTCAAACAGGGTTCTGTAGTAATCATAGCTATTCATTCTCTCATTCCACTAATACTTAGTGAATGCCGAATAAGTGTGAGCCACTATTTATGGCTCCAAAAGGTGGAAAACAAGAAAGCCAAAGTTCTTTTCACACAAGGGAGGTTACAGACAGACAGCTAGAAATATAAGAAATATAGATAAATATCTATGTATAATTGTATGCAGAGTACTGAGATAGGATGGTTTGACAGGGAATACTCAACAACTGATTTGGGCTGGTGGGTGAGGAGTGGCTTCTCAGAGAAGCTGAATCAGAGAATTTGATCAAAGAAATGAATTTCCTGAAGGAGTCAGCTTTGTGAAGTTGCAAGAAGAGCTGGTTTCATTATTTTAGGGCACCTTGCAAAAAGAAAATGTGGGTCCCTTTATTCTAAAAGCAGAAAAAGTACCATTACATGTACTCAAATATAAAGCTCTCTCCTTTTTTCTATGCTCTTTTCTTGGACTAGTCATAGTGCCTGTTATTTGTCATGTTTTAACATTATTGATATATTAATGTTATTCTAAGCAAATACAATTAAAATTTTAAATTATTAGATGAGTTACCATTCATCTTTATGTCATATATTGCAGTTTAAAAAGCAAAAATGAGAGCATTTAACTCATAGGTGGCATCATCAAAATTATACAAGTTTTGATTTCATAGTTTGTTCATATGTATGTATTTCCTTCTTACCAGGAACATTGTACAAAATTGAGTCAACTGGTTTTATTTCACTTCTGATAGGCATGATCTTACATTGACCTTACTTGTGAGAAAGAGAGGACTAAATAAAAATGAACTATGCATTGCCCTTCCTCTTTCTCTCTATTTTATCTATTTTAGTTTTTGTTGTAGGTGGTTAGATAATACTGGGAAGTTACGTGAGCAGCGAAGGTTTTGATAGAGCTCTTTGATCATTCACATTTCTTAGAACACCATTGCTTCCTTTCTACTCGTGAAGCAAGTTCTGGTTCTCAACGGAAGGTGTGTCCTCTCAGAGCTGTCTGTGTCCCTGCTTACTCAGTTCTAGACATCACATGCTTTCCTTGTATTCACTTTGAGTCATGATGAACTCCTACACATTGTAGGTCCATCAGAACTCTGTGCTTATGAGGCATTGCAAGTGCTACATGCAGATGAGGTGGTAATGAATGATGGAAATATTGCATGTTTCTTCTGCTCACCCATGTGCTCCATTGTGCCATTGGATGTCACTGACAAAGCACAATTTAAAAAGTGAAATTATTAAAAATTTTAGACAGCAGCAATAGAGCATTAAACCAAGTGTGGGGCCCTTTTGGTACCAGTCATGTGTGACTGCACAGGTCACATACCTGTGAAACTGGCAGGTGAGGAACTAGGTAAAGGCCTTACAACAAAAATGAATGTGGCACTTTTTAGAATGAGAAAGAAGGCTCTTGGACTTGGTGGGTGGGGAAGAGAATGGAGGAGATGAGGTCAGTGAGGAAGGAGGGAACTGCTGACATAGGGCTTTGTTGGCTAAGGTAAGAAGTCTGATGTTTATTCTAATTTTGAAGAGAAGCTATTGAAATGTTACAAACTAGGAACAGTGTGATATGATTTATTTTTTAAAAGATTACTCTCATGTGCATTATAAATTAGTCCCAGAGAGTGTAGTGTTTTAATTATGTTGGAAATACTATAGATGGAGACATGAAAGAATTAGGATACACTTCAGAAGTTGAGGGGACATGGCCTCTGTTGAATTAGGTATATGATATGAGGGAAAAAGAGCAAGAAGTGATAACCAGAGATTTTTTTTCCTCGCTCAGTGGTGAGGAAGACTAGTGGGAAGGCAAGTTTGTCAGAGACAGGAAATCAATCGTTCTCTTTAATTGAGTGCCAAGTTGGTTATTTAGAATTAAAGGCCTAATAGTAGATGTAGATGAATAAATAAATATATATTTAAGTAACATATAGAGCAAACATAAGGAATTATAGTCCATCTACCATTTTTCTCTGCATGAGAGGTGATTGGCTCTTTAGATGGTCAGTGTCAGTGCACAAAAAAAGATCACAAATAAAATCTTTCCTGTTTTTTATTTCTTGTAATGATGGGTCACTGTGCACACCTAGAAAGGTCTGTAACTTAATTCATTAGAGAAGAAACAAAATTTTATTAGTAGCATCACATAGATATTTGAATTAATTAAGGTGCTATCAAATTTTATTTTAATAATTACTAACAAACACATATTAACCCAATAGAAATGGCCCCACATGGGGGTCCAGAGCTCCCTCTCTTTTGTTAATCTTCTCTGTTCTTTCTATTTTATTTTTCTGCTTTTGATCTCGTTTAAGTGGTCAGTGTCAAATGGGTCAAAGCTGACCCTGGGAGGTCTCAACCAGAAAAGTAGAATCCTGACTCCTTCTTTAGGCCCTTGTGTTGTGGTTACTCATGCTTAGTGAGAATTTGCTTGGGCTGCTCAAAATGTGAAATAGTGACATATAGAGCAGTAACACACCATTCTTTTATTGACATCCATCGCTTCTCATGCACAACATCCATAAACTCCTATGGCAAAAAGCACTTTGCTACCATAGGGGAGGATGTGAAAGAAAGAAGGGGTTTTGGGGATGAGTACCCAGTTATGTCCCAAATAGCTACAATTATTGAGCACCTATGATATGCTAGCAGTTTCTACACCGTTTTTAAAACTTATGACACCTATACAGTATAAATGGTTTATTTCCTTATTTTACAGTGAGGTCAAGATCATATACTAGTAAATTTCATCTTTGGGAATCAAATTCACATTATCAAGTGACAAAATCTGTGCTTTTCTCATTTTTAACATTATACGAAAGAAGACATTGGTGTTTAATAGTTTCCTTTTATGTCCTAAATATCCATCTACTTTAAAATCTAACTGGAATCATTAGAAGGTTATTTTGATAGACTAATTCAATGCCCAATGTTACAGGTGAGAAAACCAAAGCACAGAGAAGTTAGTTGACCTGTCCAACATCATGTGATAAATACAATTACAGTAGCTTAATAATGTTATATACCAATTGTTTAATACGGTTTGCAATTTGTCTTGGTTAATTATCAGTGAGTTGTCTCATAGATCTAAAAAGAAACCATAAATTTAACTTTATTTTTCTCCAAACCTCTATGCAAAATACAGACAGAGTTTTTATTTGGTATAGTTTAAATGATAAACAAATGCAATCAGAGGACTAGATTGTAGTGTGTCTTCTACTTAGCCTAATTCTTCATCTTGGGACAAATACAATTTGTCTTATTATTTATGAAAATTAGTCCAAATGTAACCTCATTATGTATGTTCTTAAGTGGAGGCAAACATCAGAAATTGCTCATCCAGTATGCAAAAGGCATTTTCTTTTTGAACACAGAACAAGAAAAGGATACCAAAGAACTCTTCTGTAACACAAATTAAACTGATGTGACTTTTTTGGGACCATAGCAAGGATGCATAAGAATTTAGATATTTTTTGTATCTGCAGTTAAGTATATTAGCCACTGCGTGAATGGGATTAGGAAGGACAGAGTGAAAGTAGGCCTATTCTAGTCTGGTGGGAAAGGACAGCATCTGTGACATCTTCTTGGAAGAATTACTCATAAAATGAATCCGAACAGATGAGTTATATTTAGACAAAGAAGGTGATTATAAGAGCAAAGCAGGGATGCTTGCATAGTCATTGTGTTGTGAGGGAACTATGAGTGGTTTTGAGTGCCCGGACTAAAGTGCAGTGTGGCAGAGTTGGAAGGAAAAGAGACTGCATGTGTGAGCAGGGTCTATGTCAGCAAAGATCTTCAACCAGACTAGAGAGGGCTGGTCTAGATTTGATGACTAATGAGAATCACTATTCAGATCATGTTCAAATTTGCTTCTACTTCACTTTACTACCAATATCAGCACATAATTTATGCAAGAAATATAGGAGATAAAGAAACAAATAAGAAATTAGCCTCTGGTTCTAGGCTTATCCAAAATTAACAGGTAGTGTGGCCTGTGGAGTGAAACCTCAGAGTAGCAGATGGAGGCTGTCAGCTCTTATTACACTGGACTAAGTTACCATTCAACTGTTCATTTACTCCCTTGTAAAACAATCCTAGCCAAAGACTGATTACATTCTTTAGGATTCCATTTTTTACTGAGTCATCAGAATTACAGAAAGACTGGCCCATGACCTAGCACAACCTTCTATGCCAGGTTAAGAAATTTGGACTTGATCTAAAAAATAATTGGAGTAATCAGATATTTTAATTATAAAAACAAGATGATTCTTCACATTTTTGCAATCATCCCAGCATCTGCATGTTTTCAGATACTCTTATACCATGTAGATTACAGTAGGAAGATTAGGAAGATGCTGAAGTCTGCATGCACAGTGAGAAGTATTGCTGGTGTATGAGCAAGAGAAATGAGAAACCGAACCAGGTCAATTGTAAGAAGTATGGATTATAGGTGAGTCTGAGAGACAGTGTGAGAGAAATCATCAAGACTCATGACTGATAGTATACTGTACCATTTTTCTCTTAAGGAGGCTCTAGTAGCAGATCATAGGGACAATACCAGTTTTACCTCTCACTATCATGGGCTTGGAGAAATCAATATTATAGTACCTAATTATATTCTATATTTTATATCAATCATTTTTCTTCAAATCAGTCTTCTTCCTTCATTCTTTATTTTTTATCAGTCTCCTTGGCCATAAAGAACAAATCTTCATATATGTATGATTATGATATAACATCACAACAAAGACGTGAGATTTAAAAATCATCAACAAAGTACAAATGAATATAGAATAATCCTATTATAACATCTAAATGCTGAGAGGACAGTGCTACATGTTTCCATATAATTCATGTTCAGTATGAAATTCCATTATAGGACTTTCAAAATTAGTAAAGGTTTTTTCTTTTAATTGATATTGATTTCTGTTTCAGTGAGATGTGGGCAGCAATAAGAGTTATGCCTAGATTAAGAAATATAGGCCAGCCTTCCCTGTAAATGTTCTCATTTACTAGGTTTGGAGTGGGTTTTTTTAAAAAACAAAAAACAAAAACCTCCTATGGTTTTGATGTGCATTCAGGTTTGGAAGGACATGTTTTCTAGATAAAGTCCATATTTTTTATTATGATATATATGGTCCATCTCTGCCCTTGCCTTCCACCCAAGCCCCGTTTTCCCACAGCAGTCTGTGTTCTGCCTGGATCAAGTCCCTTGCAATTCTCCAGACACATCAGCCTGGATTGTGTCCACCTGCCATGTCTGCCTGCAAAACTTATAATTCAAGAACCCAGGTTAAAATTGATTACTAATTCCTTTTGGTTTCTCCTCGATTCTGTAAAGACTCCTGTCACAGCATACAAAAAGTTCATATCAGAATCAGAAATATGTCCTTTGAAAGTTATCTGCAGGCCGCTCCTATGGCACCAAGAATGTTGGCAAAATGTAACACTAAGGAAAACTGCTCCTTTTTTTAAGAATAAATTCTTCAGTGAGACTTTTATTGATGCAAAAGAAAGCCCCAGATCCTTCTCTGAAGGGGAGATGTTGAGCAAAAGGGGAGCTAAAAACTCTCTGAATGAATAATAGGGCTGAAAGGACTTGGTTTTCTGAGGGAAGAGAAGTTCTGCCAAGGCAAGTACAACTTCAAAATGACAGAGAAGATGCAGAGCCCTGGATTTCAAGGAATTTTTACAGTGTCTTGCAGTTGCAGACTGAATTCTGATCCTAGAGCAGAGGCTCTTAGCATTATAGTGTGATCTGGTGCTGACTGATGGATCTAGCCCATAGGGGTTATTGGAGACAGACAGAAATTTGAGATTTCTAGGTGCCTCCTGATTCTCTTGAGTTGTAGCAGTACTAGAAAATGTTCAAATAACTGTATATTCTCTGAAAAAACTGAAGGATGATTATTGTCAGCCTATTAAAAACCTTTAAAAATCCCTTGTGTGAAAGGTGGAGTAACCATACAATGAATTGGAAATAGAGACATCATAGAGTGGGTTTGACTGAATTTATACTTAATAACCTTTATTGAGCACTGTGCATACTAAGGGCTTATGTAGCCATATGCTAGCAAATACAATTAGTCCTGTCTCAGAGTGAAATAAGGATTTGAAAAGAGGCAGAGAGTTTAGGCTCAAAGATCAAGCATGTTACAGAATGAGTTTTCTTTCTTTTTTTTTTTTAATTAAGTTTCTCGGGGTAATATTGGTTAATACAATTATATAATTTTCAGGTGTACATTATAATTTGACATCTGTATATTCTATTGTGTGTTTACTACCAAATTGTGTGTTTACTACCAAAAGTCCAGTTTCCTTCAGCTACCATATATTTGATCTCCTTTACCCACTTCACCTTCAACCTACACCACTATATTTGACCCCCTTTAACCTACCCCCTTCTCACTGACCCCCTACCTTCTGGTAACCACTAGTCCATCGTTCATGTCCATGAGTCTCTGTTTGCTCATTCTGCTCATTTGTTGCTTTTAGGCTTAGATCCCACTTTTAAGTGATATCTTGTGATTTTCAAATTTTTCTGTCTGGCTTATTTTGCTTAGCATGATTATCTTGAGGTCCATTCATGTTGTCACAAATGGCAGTATTTCATCTCTCCTTATGGCTGAGGAATATTCCATTGTATATATGTACCATAGCTTCTTTAACCAATCATCTATCATAGGACACTTCAGTTGCTTCTATGTCCTGGCCACTGTGAATAATGCTGCTGTGAACGTGGTTGTGCAAATATCTTTTTAGACATAGGTTTTCAAGTCTTTGGGGGTAAATACCAAGTAGAGGGATTGCTGTATCCTATGGTAGATCATTTCTTAGTTTTCTAAGGAAACTCCATACTGTTTTTCACAGTGGCTACACCAAATTGCATTCCCACCAGCAGTGTACGAGGTTTCCTATTTCTCCACATCCTCTCCAACATTTGTTATTGCTTGTCCTGTTGATAACAGGCATGAGATGGTATCTCATCATAATTTTTATTTGTATTTCCCTAATAGCTAGCAATGTTGAGCATCTTTTCAAATATTTGCTGGCCATTTGTATGTCCTCTAGGGAGAAGTGTATATTCAGGTCCTCTGCCCATTTTTTGATTGGATCATTTGATTTTTTTGTTACAGAGTTTTATGAGTTTTTTGTATATTTTGTATATCAGGCCTATAATGGAGGCCTGCTTGCAAATATCATTTCCCATTTGGATGGTTGTCTCTTGATTTTTATGATGGTTTCTTTCTCTGTAAAGAAGATTTTATTTTGATGTAGTCCCATTCATTTATTTTTAGCTTTTACTTCCCTTGCCTTTGAGGTAAAATTTATAAAATCCTCTTTAAGTTCAAGGTCCATGAGTTTAGTTCCTAAGTTTCCTTCTACACAATTTATTGTTTCAGTTTTTATATTCAGGTCTTTAATCCACTTATTTAATTTTAGTGTGTGGTGATAGACAGTAGTCTAGTTTCATTCTTTTGCAGGTGGCTTTCCAGTTTTCCCACTAAATGGAGAGGCTTTTCTTTCTCCATTGTATGCTTTGGCTCATTTGTCAAAAATTGTTTGCCCATATAAACATGAGTTTACTCCTGGACTCGCAGTTCTGTTCCACTGATCTGTGAATCTGTTTAACTGCCAATACCATGACATTTTGATTATTGTTGCTTTGAGTATAATTTGAAATTGAGCAGAGTGATACCTCAAGCCTTACACTTTCTTTGGAGTCTTTTGTGCTTCCATATAAATTTGATGTTTTTTTGTTCTATTTCTTTAAAAATGGGCAATGGGATTTTGATGGAACTTGCTTTAAATCTGTAAAATGCTTTAGGTAATAAGATCATTTTAATTATGTTGATTCTTCCAATCCAAGAACAGGAAATATCTTTCCATTTCTTTGTATATTCTTCGATTTCTTTTAATAGGGTCTTACAGTTTTCATTATATAGGTCCTTCATTTGTTTCATTAGATTTACTCCTAGGTATTTTATTCTTTATGTTGCAATTGCAAAAGGAATTATTTTTTTCATTTTTTTTTCTGACACTTCATTATTTAGACCATAGGAATGCTATAGATTTTTGAACATTGATTTTGTATCCAGAAACTTTACTATATTTGCTTATTGTTTCTAGTAGTGTTCTTGTGGAGGCTTTAGGGTTTTCTATAGAGAGAATCATGTCATCCTCAAATAGTGACAGTTTGACTTCTTCATTTCGTATTCAAATACCTTTTATATCTTTCTCTTCCCTGATTGCACTCGCTAGGACCTCCAATGTTATATTGAATAACAGTGGTGATAGTGAAAAACCTTGCCTTGTTCTGATTTTAGAGGGAAGGTGTTTAGTTTTTCACTATTAGGTGTAATGTTGGCTGAGGGTTTGTCATGTATGGCCTTTATTATGTTAAGGTACTTTCCTTCTATACTGATTTTGTTAAATGTTTTGATCATAAATGGATGCTGTATCTTGTTGAAGGCTTTTTCTATATCTATTGATATGATCATATGATTCTTATTTTTTATTTGTTTATGTGGTATATCACATTAATCTATTTACATATGTTAAACCATCTCTGTGCCCCTGCGATGAAGCCCACTTGATCATGGTATATAATCTTTTAAATATGTTGCTGTATTCAGTTAATCTTATTTAGGATTTTTGCATCTGTGTTTGTGAGAGTATTGGTCTGTAGTTTTCTTTTTTTATGTTACCTTTACCAGGTTTTGATATCAGGGTAATACTGGCCTTATAAAATGAGTTGGGAAGTATTGCCGCCTCTTTGATTTTTTGGAAGAGTTTGAGGAGAATAGGTACTAAATCTACTCTGAATGTTTGGTAGAATTCACTGGTGATGCTATCAGGTCCTGGACTTTTACTTTTTGGTAGGTTTTTGAAGATTGCTTCCATTTCCATTACTGCTGATTGGTCTATTTAAATTTTTCAGCTCTTGATTTAATCTGGGAAGGTTGTACCTTTTAAATTACTTGTCCATTTCTTCTAGGTTATTAAATTTGGTGTTATATATTTTTTTATAGTATTCTTGTCTGATCCTTTGTACTTCTGTGTATCTGTTGTAATTTCTCCTCTTTCATCTCTAATTTTGTTTATTTGTGTCCTTACTCTTTTTTCTTTAGTGAGTTTAGCCAGGGGTTTGTCAATTTTGTTAAACTTTGAAGAACCAGCTCCTTGTTGCTTTTAGTCTTTTTATTGTTTTTTTTTTTCATTTGTTTGTTTTGTTTTCAATTTAATTTAATTCTGCTCTAATGTTGATTATTTCTTTCCTTCTGCTGATTTTAGGCCTTACTTGTTCTTCCTTTTCTAGATTTTTAAGATGAAGCATTAGGTTGTTTGTTTGGGCTCATTCTTGTTCTTTGAGATAGGCCTTTAATGATGCCAACTTTCTTCTTATGACTGCTTTTGTTGTATCCCAAAGTTTGGATATATTGTATTATCATTGTCATTCGTTTCTATGTATCTCTTGATCTCTCTTTTTATTTCTTCTATGGCCCAGTCGATCTTTAGTAGCATGTTGTTTATTCTTCATGTATTTGTGGTTCTTTCTGCTTTCTTTTTTAACAGTTGATCTCTAGTTTCAAAGCATTATGATCAGAGAATATGGTTGGTATGATTTCAACACTATTATATTTGTTGAAGCTATCTCTGTGTCCCAGTATGTGGTCGATTCTTGTCAATATTCTATGTGCACTAGAGAAGAATGTACAAGCAGCTGTAGTGGGATGAAGGGCTCTGCAAATGTCAATTATTTCCAGTTGGTCTAATGTGTCATTTAAGGATATTATTTACTAATTGATTTTCTGTTTGGATGGTCTGTCCATATCTGACAGTGGGGCATTTAGATCCCCTACTACGATAGTGTTTTGGTCTGTTTCTCCCTTTAGTTCTGTTAGTAATTGTTTTATTTTATTTCAGGGCTTTCTGATAGGGAGCATAGATATTAATAAGTGTTATGTCTTCTTGGTGCATGATTCCCTTTATCATTATGAAGTGTCCCTCAGTGTCTTTCTTTACCTTTTTTATTTTGAAGTCTCTTTCATCTAACATTAGTTCTGCTACTCCTGGTTTCCCCTGAATGCCATTTGTTTGAAATATCATTTTCCACACTTTTACTTTGAATCTATATTTGTCTTTGGAGCTGGGATGTGTCTCCTTGAGGCAGCATATGGTTGGGTTTTGTTTTTTGATCTATTCTGCAACTCTGTGCCTTTTTAGTGGTGAGTTCAGTCCATTTACATTTAGGGTGATTATGAAATATGAGGTCTTCTTATAACAGTTTTATCTTTTCCTTTCTGGTAGCTCTGTGTTTCCAATGCTTCCTTGTTGTGTTTGTTTTATTTATTTTGGTTGACTTTTGTGAGTTTTTCCCCTGGTTCTTCTTGTTTTATGTTATATCCTTCAGTTCTGAATCTCCTGTGTGTGGTTACCATTATGAATAGGTAAAGGATAGTTATATATATACCGTCATCCATTTTATTCTGCACATGCCTTATCTCCATTCCCCTTTGTGAATTTGGATCTTTTCAGTCATTGTTATGTCAATTTGTTCCTATTTATGCTGAACATTTAGTACTATCTTATTATAACAATTCTCTTATTATTTATGCTTATAATGCCCTATTCTAAGTAAGGGTTGCACTCCTCTGTTTCTATTTGGCAGATAGTCACTTTATTCCTAATTATGTTTTTTTTCTTTTTTTTAATACAATGTGAAGGCCGTTTTGGGTTGTGATAATTGGATGTTCTGTTGACTTCTTGAATTCCAAGCTCCAGCTCATTCCTTGGATTTGGAAAATTCTCATCAACTATTTGTCTGAAAATGCTTTCTAGTCCCTGCTCCTTTTCCTCCCCTAAGATAATGACCATTATTCTTATGTTTCCTCTCCTGATTGTATCAACTAGTTCTTGAATTTCTCTTTCATTATTTTTCATTCTTCAGTTTCTCTGTTCTTCATTTTGATTTATTCTTAGATTTCTGTTTTTGATATCACTGATCCTTTCCTCCATTTGTTTGACTCTATTTTTCAAGCTTGCTAGTTCCTTTTCCAACTCTTACAGTGTGTTCTTCATCTCCAGAAGTTCTATTTTGTTCTTTCTGAGGGTTTCCATCTCCTTACTCTACTCGTTTAGTTGTTTCTTCATTTCCTGAAATTGTTGATATGACTCATTTTGGAATTCATTGAGTTTTTTGGAAGTGCCATCCTGAATTCTTCATCATTTAAGTCATGTATTTCTATGTCTGTAAACTTATTTTTTTGAGATTTTCCTTTTTCTTTCTGAGATGCCTTGACCCCTTGGTTGTTCATGGTGTTTAATGGACTATTTCTCCACCTAGGCATTAATGAAAATATATTTTTCTTTTTTTCCAGAAAGATTTATTATATAAAAGTCTCTCTTTAGCCTGCTGTAAAGAAGGTGTTTTTCTTTTGGTTTCCAATAGGTGATGTCAATACTCTTGGATCCCTGCTTTATATAAAGCCTAAAAAAAATGACTTTTTATTTACTGATAGATATTTATTCACACTCAATATCCTTAGTTGCATCCCTATCAGTGTTAGCAAGTTTTGGTAGCATTTGCTCAAATTCCCCTGGATATCAATGGTATGGGGGGAGGGGCCCTCTGAGTTGGGGGTTGGCGGCTGTGGCTTAACCTTGGTTTTGCAACCCCGGCTGGTAAAAATCAACTGTTGTTTTCTGCTGTCCCATTTCTCTGCTTTCTGCCTTGATGACTAGGCCCTGCTACCAGCCGTGGGGGAGCTCAGGACTTTCTCAGGTACGGCTGTTCAGGGAATTTACTGCACCTTCTCCCATTCTCCTCCTCCTACAGGTTGCTCCTGCAGCTGAGAATTGCAGCTTCTTTATTTTATCCTGTCCACCACCCAGCACCTGGGGTTCTGATTTGTGGTGGCTCTTATCCACAGATCTCATGCTCAGACATGCTGGTAGGCAGTTTGGGTATTTTTTGTTGAGTTTTAGATGTTTGGCTTATTGTTGTTTCAAGGGGAGATCTCTGGGGATGTCTCTCACTCCGCCGTGTTTTCAAAGCTCAAGAATGAAATCTTGCCATCAGCAACATCAATAAACCTAGGCCTCAGGCCTCTCCACCCCAACCATCATTCAGGTACCTCTGTATTGGCCAGAAAGTTGCAGAATAATTTTTGAACCTTGTTCTGAGTCTATATAGAACCCACTCTTTTAAACACTGTACACCTCTATCCACAGGACAAGGCAAGAAAAACCTGCTAAAATATTTATTATAAATAGGAAAAAATGATATTAGAATAGAAATTTTACCAAGTGTACATTTAAGTATAGCACTAAAAAGAGCCCATATGTGGTACAAGGAAAGCATAAAAAACAAAAATGTTATTTAGGACTTATTTCAAAGTAAGAGCAACCTCTTATTCTTCATGTGTCAAGTTGTTTATGAAGTAAATTGAGTTTCAATGGAGTCAAATTTCCTAATATTTTACCTGTATTGCTATAGATTTTTAATATTGTTGAACTGTATCTCCTCCCTTGTTCCACTTAATAATTTTTTTCAGCTTTAATTAAAATAAAAAAAAAATACCCTCTACTCAATTAAGTTAAACTTGGAAGTTCACAAAAGAAATCACTCTTTGATACTAAGTAATCCATTTCCCCCCCTATTTTTAGAGAAGAAAATATTTTGGAAACACTTTTGAAAATAATTGATAATGGAATAGGATTTCTTTTAATTTTAGAGAAAGCTAAGTACTTTTTCCCACTGAAAACACAAATTTCTATAAATATGAGATAGTACAGATAAGGACATGTTATATAAAACCATGTACATAAAGTACAGATACCAAACTCATGTTAATATTACTTACAAGCTATTCTTATTATAATACTCATAAAATGACTTATCTGTAGAATAAAGATACTTTTTGGGTTATGTGATATAAATTGACTTTTGGGGTTATGTGATATAAATTGAATTTGAATAATCTTTCTTCATGTTTAACCTATGAGCTTTACTGGTTGCCACAAAGCATATATTTATTTTTGACAGATTAGTACAGCTGTAGAGTTCACATGGTGATTTGGGTAGACAAAACTATCAGACAATACAGTGCTATTAATGAACTTCAACTAACAAAATAAGAGAAGTTATTTATGGCCAATTACAACTGTTGGAAAATGATGCACAGAGTCCTAAAGAGTAGGATAAGGATAAAGAAGGATTTCCTATTTTTGGTAGGATCAAGAGGTTGTGAAGCTTTCTTTTGCTAGTACCATACTCTGAGGGTTAGCTTTTGGTAATTAAAACCATTCACCCTTACTAGCAAAGTTTATCTATGTCTAAAATCTGAAGTCAGCAGCATATAGAGCTCAAAAAATAATTAGTTTAATAAAACTCTCTAGCTAGAGGCAATGTGATCTAGTAGAAAAAGCTGAAAGTCAATGAGATGGGTCTTGGTCTCAGTTTTATGATTGATACCTATGCCTTACTCCATGCCTCAACCTACCTGCTATAAAATAAAGACAATAAACTTTCCTTCATCACAGGTTACTAAAACACTAGTAATTCAGTACTGATGTCTTCATTGCTGATGTCTGACCAACAGTCAGTGTGCTGTTGGCAATGTGTTTTGAGTATTTCTTCCATGTGCTCTGATACTGATCTTCCAGTTCTTCCCATGGATTTATCAGCTCCCAGCTTCCAGCTACTTCCTGTCTTTCACGTGGGTCAAACTCGAATAGCTTGGGATGAATTATTTTACCATTAGAGAAAATTTTGATTTACCCTTCAAGATTTTTAAATTGTTAATGTATGGTCTAATACTTGTCTTTGTATCACAGAGCTTGCCATATATTAATGCTTTTGAGAACCTGAACATTCTCAGGCACTAAGAGTTAACTGTTTCATTTTGCTTTAATTTAACCTTCCTAAGTGTGTATGCTCAGGTTAGTATTAAAATAAATTTGTGATGGATTACATTTCTAAATACTGATTTGCTGGACATATTCAGAGAGCAGCTGAGATCACATTGAGTAAAGAAGTGACAAATTTAAGGATGGCATAAATAAAAGTGGATATTTGAAAACTGACTTTAATTCTTAGATCAGTAAATAATATGTCAGTAAAAAAATTGTCTGTCTTTATTTCTTTCAGTTTTTTTTTTTAATAAACCAAGTGATTAAGTTCCTATAACCTAATTAGTGGAAAGGTTATTGATTTTGGAGTTAGACAGTTTTAAGTTTCAATCTTAGTTTTGCTTATTATTAGTTATGAGACCCGGGCATCTACTCTTGCTAATTCTCATACCTATTATTGGTGAAATAAAGGTAATAGGTTTGTTGTGAAATTTAATGTTGACAAAGTGCCTAGCACATGGCAAACATTACATTAGATGCTGCCCCACTCTCTCTCCCCTCTTACCATCCCCTCTCCACCCCCACACACAAAGGTGTTAGGGAAACAGAAATGAACATGACAATAGACACCAAACTGTATGTTTTCTAGGGCAGACATTCTTTCCTATTCTTTCCTATCCTATTTTGTTTCTTCGTTCCCTGGCTCAATGGCTGGCATATTGTATACTTAATAGATGTTTATTGGAAGAATATAATGTATCTGTATAAAGGGACTCACAGTCTATACAGGCTGAAAATAAGTATTCCCAGAAAAATATAAGAAAATTACACTACAAACCATGCAGAAAGTAACACATGTAAGTAAATACCGAGCAGGGACAGGTAGCTTAGAGGAAGCTGAGCTTCTCTAAGAAGGACTGTGGCCTAGATGAAGAGGGTCCAGGGAAGGTGAGGAGTCATTGTGAATGAGAAAGAATAAGTTACTCTTTTATATCTCTATCTTTAAGAGGCTTCAGAAGAGGAAAACTTTACTTTTAAATTTACATGTTTTTTATATTTTGTTACTAATAACAGATTATTGTAGGTATAATTATTTTTACTATGTTAATTTTTTACAACTTTTAAATGAGGGCTTTAAGTGAATTATGTGCCACTATTAACATAATTCAGAATCTAATTATGACTATATTATTTCTCATTACTAGTGAGATTTACACTACCTTTTTGTGTTTTAATGGTATTAGCTAGCAGGGCAGCAGAGCAGAACCTAGGACCTGTGAGGCCACTGGTTTTGTTTTGCAAGTGGAAGCAGCCAAGGGCTATGCTCTCTGTTCAACTGTCTCTGTGCATAGGGCTGTTAAATGTGTCTCATGTGCTCTGGTTAGGTTTCCTGGCCGGACAGCCTGAAGATGGTACTCCTTGATGAGCAGGACTATAAATTGGATTCCCTGTGTGGGTGCGGCAGGAGAAGCAGCTCTAAAGCTGGTGAAGCTATTTATTTCTTAACTCAAGCCAACCCACATCCCAGGTTCTCTGATGGAACAGAGCCATTGGCTTTGCTCTGAAAGCTACTGTCTGCCCACCACACAGCACTGCATCCAGGAGTTGTTGCCAGCCCTTCTGGCCAGATGGGGCTGGAAGGTACTCTCCACAGCAAATGGGGCTGTGATTTAGCTCCTTGCCTGGGTGTGGGCGGACTAGGCTTTAGGGCTGGCAGAGATTTGAAGATCCTCTCTTGAAGATCTAGATCAGATAGATGTGTACACCGCCAACTTCCCTGGTCAGAGTGCACTCCTGACTTGCTTGCAGATAAGCAAAGCTGTTGGTTGGTAGGAACCACATCTGCCAACATTCCTGTGCTGGGTGTTGCCAGCCCTTCTCCTGTTCTCTGTCTATCATGGTTAGATTACAAGTGTAGATTCTAAGATTCCTTCAGGTTCCTGTGCAGTCCCCATGGTGTGAGATCAGAGTAGAGGTTCCCACAGCACAAACCACAATGCTGAATGGTGCTAATTGTCCTCTCTTGATTTTATTTTTCTGCCAAAGTCTCAGGGGAAAACTTCTGTGCATGGTGCTGTGCTGTCCTGGGGGAGGGACAACACAGTCGACATGTAATCACTTCTCTAATCCCTCTAATGGAGCCTGTCTTGGTTTTTGTGGTGCAGGGGATGCTTTGGCCTCACCCCCATGTTCCAGGATTCTCTTGGTGGTGTTTCATTCTTGAATAGTTGTTAGATGGTGATGTCACTCTCCTGGTCTTCGTTTATTTCCACACTACTGTATTTTGAACTCCTAGAACAAAGCATAACACATAGTAGATATTCAATGAATATTCATTAAGGGAATACATAAATGGAGGACTAACATCATTAAGGAAAATTTCATTTATTCTGGTGACATTTTTTACCTTATCTTGAAGGGAAAAATAGAAATCGTTGCCCATACACACTTTCTTCTTGAAAGTATTCAAGACTATCTTAACTCTCTCTTGAAGAAAAAGAGAAAACTGGGTCGTATTAATGGAAGACGCTCTTTTGATGTGCCCTGAGAAAAGATGATAAAGTACAGTATCTGAGAGCAAGCTTTCCTTTGCATTCTGTTCCTTTGCTTGTCTTTGATATCCTGATCTTCAAAGCTTTCACATAGTTTACACAGTGAAGTTATCTCTTCCTCTCCATTTCTTATCCTATCTCTTAGAAGAGTTGACATGATCACACATGGTCCAGCAAGCTTGTCAGGAAACTAGGGGGTTTGGAGTCAAAATCCCAGTTAGTATTGGAATATGACTGTCTGTCCATGATCCCTGAGCACTGATGACACAGTGTATAAAAAGGGTGTCTGTGGCCATAGTGGGTGACTGGTAGGAAATTCAGGGGCTTCAGCATATTGACTAATTTTTATTATTTTCCATTACAAGTACTTGGCTAGTTTTTCCTAATAAAGGTACAGGACTGATGGGGTACAAATTTGAGAACCATTGAAAAATATGGTCTGTAGATTTTTAAAAGGAGTTTGGATTTAATGCAATACATTAAGAAGCAGAGAAACAAGTTTTTAAGAAAGAAAAATATACAATATAGTGGTGTTTTAGGAAGACTAATCTGACAGCCCGTGGCATTTGCTTTAGCAATCATAATATTTTAGTGAAATTAAATAGAATAGGTGGCATTACCTCAATTTAATTTATCTTAAATAACTTTTTGGTAACTCTTTTGGATCAAATGCAAGAAGAGAAATTTCAAAGAAAACAAAATAAGTCAGTCTTTTACTTTCAATATTAATCTTTTCTTATAAAACGTTAGAATTAATTTTGTAGCATGGTGTAATGTTTTTGCAACAAATTATGGTAGGCAACTTATTTTGTATCCCTAGGAAAAAGTTAAGCTGTATTTTTGAATATTATGGAGTTTATGTAGTGCACAAAGGAAGTTTTGCAAATACTAAGTGTGTGTGTGTGTGTGTGTGTGTGTGTGTGTGTGTATGTGTGTGTGAGGGAGAGAGAGAGAGGTGTGAAAATTCATTAGTACTTTAGAAAATTCAGTCAGAAGTAGTTAATGGCTTAATAGGGAATAGAGTTTCAGAGTTGAGAAAACCAATATAACTGACCTACCATGTCTTTTTATATACGTTTAGTAAATGTCTGTGTAACTGAGTGTTAAGATCTCTGTTCATATTCTTAAGACACATTTTATGGAAAAGTAGAGAGAGGAGCTTGCTAAATGACTTAGCAAATCAATTACATTAAAATTTGGAGTTAGATTTAAAAGATAATTCTCCTTTCACAGATGGTGATTATCAGCTATATTCATTAGCATACCAGGAAATCAACCCAGATAACTTTATAAATGTTTTCTGGAGATACTATTATAAAAAGGAACATTAATTCTTTAATCTACTATAGTTTTTTTTCAGATATTAGATTGCTACTCTGAGCTTTGGAGCTTCAGGTAATCAAACTACTAAGAACTGTAAACAACAGCATTCTCTACCTAAAACCACTCAACTGCTCTTTTATGATTGAGAAGAGCATTTAGGACTCATTTATCAATATTCATGGTCAGGTTGATTTAGGTAAAAATAGTTTAATAACATTAAACATTATATCATAATAAGAATTTCCTGGGAAACCTGATCTTATAGTATAAAGCCTGTTGAAAAGTACATAGAAGCACTGTAATATCATTTATATTTTATTTTTACTTCAATATTTATGCTACACATTTCTGGGAACTTGTGATCACAAGAACTAGGTTTAAACTAAACCATTTGACCTTCTAGCTGTGTGACCCTGATTATATTACCTACCTTTTTTGAGTTTTTATTTTGTTTGTTTCTTGTGGATAAGACCTATGGCCCAGGGCAGTGGTAAACATGAAATAAAGCTTTTTTTGTAAGTACTAAAATAACATTTGGTATATAACAGAGTCTTAGCAAATGAATTGAATAGAATAAGTGACATAAAAATCTGAATAAAAGAATAAATCAGCAAAATAAGTCTTTTGTAATAAAGACTGATAAAGTGCCAAGCTCCCTTACATAGCCATGTTTGCTGATACCACTAAGAGCCTCTCATGAGTTTGGAAGAACACAATTTTAGAAATGTTGATTTAGTTTCAATTATATGCTATGTAGATTTAGATACCTCTCTTCATCTCATTATGTTTATTTTCCTTATCTGTAAAGCAGAGCTCTTAAGAGTATCTATATACAGAGTCTTATAGGATTAACAAATTTAAAGCAAAGAAATTGCATAATACCATTTTTGGATCATGGTGCTCCCTAAATAAATGTTAGCAGATGCTCCCATGTCTAAGACCTGGGACAGTTGTCTTCAAATTGGATTATGTGTAGCTCTTGGGGTGGATGAAGGTTTTCCAAAGGCTGCATAGGCAAAGAAAGTTTCAAGTAAAGTGATCAGATGTATCCTGGCTTATTCACCTCAGTCCCTACTTATGCCACTATTGCTGACCTTTTATTAGTCCCCTTTAACTCTCAAAGAATCCTGGTTTAGCTAATCAATTGTATGGTTATCTAGTTTTAAAAGAATCAACTCCCAGATTCTCAACTTTCCTATGAACTCATCCTTAAAATCGTTTCTCTAAAAATGTTTGTGTTTCTAAAAATAATTTCTTCAAAAATGGTCAAAGTTGTTTTAATTGTTTTTTCTCACATTTCCTCAGATAAATTATCCTTCTTTCATTTTATAAAAGTAAGATATACCTTTTTTTTGGAAAGAGAAATTTGAGAGAGCAAATCAAAGAGGACATTGATTAGTTTTGTACCCAGACATCAAATCTATGTTCAGCTTCCAGATCTATCTTTCTTAAATCTGGAATTCAAAAGTGAAATGATTGCCATGAGGGTGTGTATTAAAATGTTTATTTTAATTAAAAAATGAAACCATATTTTATCTGATTGAAAATAAATGTTAATGGCTTGATAATAAAGACAAGCTTTGCCTACTAAATTTATAGCAAACATTTTATAATTTTAATGAGCTAAGTTTGCAGTTCCAACCCTTTTGAAAGATATATATTTAAATTACAAGTTAATTAATTTCTTGAAAAAGTAATGTCCTAGAAGGTGTATATTAAAATTAACATTTTGCTATTTCCAACCCTTTCTAAACATGTCATGTTAATAAGACAAATTTTATCAAAAGAATTATAAGCATATTTTTTAATTATTGGTTAGTCTTGGTAGAGTTTCTTGGTATATTTCCCAGAAATTGAGAAAGTGAATGATTCACAATGACTGGATAAAAATTTATTTGGTGAGTCAGATGGTTTCT
Source organism: Cynopterus sphinx (assembly GCA_030015415.1). NCBI lineage: Eukaryota > Metazoa > Chordata > Mammalia > Chiroptera > Pteropodidae > Cynopterus > Cynopterus sphinx. The sequence continues at coordinate 125,172,974 of CM057382.1, forward strand.
ACTTTGTTTTTCTAAAAAAAGAATTGGGTTCACTGGTAAATTATTAAAAATATTTGGTGAATGCTCATTATATAATTTGTGATATATAACTCTAAAGGCTTTCAACAACTTGAGTGATAGTCCAATAAAAACTTTTTTTTCTCAAATTATTTATGTAAACTACTTTTCTCATTGTTTAAAAATTATTTAAGCAAGAAGTAATATGTATCTACAAATCCATAAACAAATTGTGAAAAGCCCTATTCATTTTCTTATAGGTTGAATTTTCAATAAAAATTACTTAGCACATTTAATATTTTTCAAAAGCTAGAATATAGTCTTACTTAAATTAATGGATATTAGTGATAATTATAATGATTCAATCATAAGATTGAATATACTACTACTATAAGCACAAGTTAACATTTTTAATATTTAAATTATAAAGAAAAATTTTAGTGTGTTTTTGAAAAAATGATTGAAAATCATTGATCTAGAAAATCTCTCCCTAAGTCATCCCACTTTTCCTAATATTGCTTCTTAATAATAACTCACAGGTATTATTTTTAAAGACTGTAAAACATTTATTTCATAAATGAGATTTTTATTTCTAAAAGTGTTATTAATTTTGTAATTATAGTAACTGAAGAGCCTATAGGAAAAATTACCAACCATTTCGAATGGCATTTATGATTTCTTCAGTCCTATCCTAATCTTTCTCAAACTTCCCTTCATTGTTTTCCAATGTGAACACCAGGGAAACTCAAAAATATGCTTTAGCTTGACCCACTGCCTTTGCCTTACTACTAATCATTTAAAACATGTTCTTGGTTTTACCTCCTGATCTGTTTAAAGACTCCTTTCCTTAGGACACAGCCTAAGTTTTATCTTCTCAACAGGCCTGTTTCTATCAATTTCTCTTCCAGGTCATTCACTTTATCCTCATAAACCTTCCATTTATACGTATGTATTTCACTGGTGCACATCTTGAATCTACAATTAGACTCCAACATATATGTTCTCCCTCCTGCTCTACCACCCTCCATAAGCAATTATGAAATATGGAGATGCTAGCAATTTCACTAATCAAAACCTGTTCTTTTCATCTAAAATGCCATTTTTCTCTACTCTCTTTTCTATTTCTCTAGGTCACAGAATTTCCGTTTATTTTTTAAAAATTTTAATAAAATATTTTATTTAACCCTATATACTTAAAATATTATTTCAACCTGACATCTTAAAAGTATTAATAAAAATATTTTATAATCTTATATTTTTGTACCAAGTCTTTGAATCTGGTGTATATTTTACCCATTAGCAGATCTTAATTTGGGTGCTAAATTTTTTATATTCTTTTTTTGTATATATTTGGAATTTTATTTATTGATTTATTAAAATTTATTTATAATTATATTTGACATACAATATTACATCAGTTTTAGGTATACAACATCATGATTTAACATTTATATATGTTACTAAGTCTAGTAACCAATTGTCACCATATATAGTTATGATGATATCTACTATATTTCCTAGGTAGTATATTGTATCCTGTGACTTATTTTATAACTGGAAGTTTGTACTTCTTAATCCCCTTCCCTCTTTTCCCTGTCCCCCTACCTCCCTCTCCTCTGTCAACCATTAGATTTATTCTCTATATCTATGAGTTTATTTCTGTTCTGTTTTATTTGTTTTTTTTTAGATTCCACTTATAAGTATAATTATACAATATTTGTTTTTCTTTGTCCAGCCTATTCCACTTAACATAATACTCTCTAGGTTCATCTATGCTGTCACAAATAACAAAAGTTTATTTTTTATGGCTTAGAAATATTCCAGAAAAGTTGAAAACTTTTTCTCTAAGATGAAGAACAAGACAAGGATGCTTACTCTTACCACTCTTATTTAACATAGTACTGGAAATCCTAGCCACAGAAATCTGACAAGAAAAAAAAAAAGAAGTATCCGAATTGGAAAGAAGTAAAATTATCACTATTTGCTTATGACATGATATTATATATAGAAAACCCTAAAGAATGAACCAAAAACAAAAACAAAAACAAAAACCTATTAGAAATAATAAATAAATTCTGTAAAGTTTCAGGATACAAAATTCATATTTAGAAATCTGATGTATTTCTATACACTAACAACAAACTGTCACCAACAGAAATGAAGAAAACAATACATATGGTGATAGGAGATTTGACTTTAGGTGATGAATACATACACAATGTAATATATAGATGAAGTATTATTAAATTGTATACTTGAAACCTATTAACCAGTGACACCTCGATAAATTTAATTAAAAAATAAATAACTAGAACAACAACAACAACAACAACAAAGAGAGGAAACAATCTCTTTTACAATAGCATCAAAAAGAATAAAATACATAGGAAAAAGTTTAACCAAGGAGGTAAAAGATCTGTACTATGAAAAGTATAAGACATTAATGGAGGAAAGTGAAGACATAAATGGGAGGGTATACCATGCTCATGAATTGAAAGAATTTATATTTTTAAAATGTCCATACCACCCAAAGCAATCTGCAGAATCAATGTAATCACTATCAAAACCAATGCTAACCATAGCACCATTGGCAATATTCAGAGAACTAGAATAAATAATCCTAAAACTTATGTGTATCACAAATGACCACAAATATCCAAAGCAATTTTGAGAAAGAACAGAGTTGAAGGCATCAAGGCTCTCTGATTTTTAATTATAATATGAAATTATAGTAATCAAATCAGTGTGGTGCTTGCACAAAAACTGACACAGATCAATGGAACCAATAGAGAGACTAGAATAAACCCTCACTTATGTGGTCCACTTATCTACACCAAAGAAAACAAGAATATACAATGGCGAAAAGACAGTATCTTCAATAAGTGATTTTGGAAGTAAATTAGGCAAATACATGCAAAAATATAAAACTAGACTACCTTTTTCTTTTTATACCAGATATAAAAATAAAGTCAAAATGAATTAAAGACTTAAATGTAAGATCTGAAACCATGAAACTCCTAGATAAAAAACACAGGCAGTAATCTTTTTGACATCAATCTTAGCAATAATTTTTTGGATATGTTTTTTAGACCTAGAGCAAAAACAACAAAGCAAATATAAACAAATGGGACTAAATCAAACTAAAAAGTTTTTGCACAACAAAGGAAATGATCAACAAGATGAAAAGGCGACCTACTGAATGAGAGAAGGTATTTGTGAATGATATATCCAATAAGGGGTTAATATTCCCAAAATATAAGAAACTCAAACACTCAACATCAGAAAACAAATAATCCAATTAAAAAGTGGACAGAGGACTTGAATAGATATTTCTTCATTCATTCTCTAAGGCCTAGCTCAAACACTACCTCTTTTAGGAAGACCTACTGGTATTTCTCAAGTTTTTAGTCTCGCCTTTGTAATCTTGTTAAATAAACTTATGTTTATATCAGTTATCATATATTGTATCTGTTTATATTATTTGCCTCCCCTGTTAGAATACCAGGCAAAAGTGTTAATAAATATTTGTGAAATAAAATATCTTATGGCCCTGATCATTAAGCATAGTTTGAATCATATAGTAGGAACTAACTTAATATTTATTGAAATAATGGTTACATAATAATTAAATACTACCAGTAAGTAGTAATTAATTGAATAAATAAAAGTTTTTGTTTGTGCATTTATCTTAGTTGCATTAACTTAGAATATCATCTTACATATATTAAAAAGAAATGAGCAATAAAAGTATCCACTTTGCCTAAATGGGTATATATAGAAACTTAAATCTGTAGAATAAATATAATCACTAATTGTCTTACTAATTTCAGATGATTGGGAGCATCACACATTATGTGATCACACTAAAATTAATTTTAAAATAACCACAAAATGTAATGAGTAAAAAAAAAATTACCTTTAAAAGTAAGGAAAACCTTTACTTATGAGGAAAAAATCATAACATAAGTTAGAAAATCTGTATAAATAAATAATAATAATAAAGCTTTTAAAATATTTTTAAATATTAGAAATAAAGTAAAAAATGTGTAGACTATGAAAAGATAAGAGAAGTTCTGAACACTTTATGTCAAAAAGTTTGAAATCTTAGATAAAATATACACATTTCTAGAAAAAGATAATTGCTAAAACTGATTCAAAAAATAAAGTTAAATCCCTAGTTAAAAATCTCTCAAAGCAAACTCAAGAACAGGGTTTTTATTTATTTATTTATTTTTTTTTTTTAGGCAAGGCAACTCTTGGTTGACCTCATAGATTGCAAGGACCTTGTCAGTTTATAATTCCTTATTTTTTTATTTTTTATGCCTACAGCACCTGGTCTTCCTAGGTGGTCTCCCATCTTAGTATTAACCAGGCCCAACCCCATTTATCTTCTGAGATCATATGAAATCCGTCTTGTTCAGGTTAGCCTGATGTAGACAGGGTTGATTTTATAAGTGTTTCCTCCCCAACTTTCAAGATATAATTGCAACATTAAACTGTTCCATAAAAGTGAAAAAGAGGGAATTTTTTTTCTAATATTATAATAGTTAATAAATGAAAACTACATACAGTTGATCCTTGAACAGTACCAGTTTGAACTGTGCAGGTTCACTTATAACCTGATTTTTTCCAATAAATACTGTCAAATGTATTTTTCTTATGATTTTCTTAATAATATATTTTTTTAGCTTACTTTATTATAAGAATGCAGTATATTATACATACAATATACAGAATATATTTAATTGACTGTTATTGGTAATTCTTCAGGTCAATAGTAGGTTATTAATAGTGAAGTTTTGGGGGAGTCAAAAATAATATGTGGATTGCTGGCTAGAAATCAGCACTTCTAACCCCCATATTATTCAAAGATCAACTGCACATAATTAAGAATTTATACATGTAATTTATGTATATTATATGTCATGGTAATAAAATAAACATCTATAAACATATCACTACATTGAAACCTTAAAATGTTTCAATACTGTTGCCTGCTGACTCTCCCAGAGGTCAATAGTACCCCGAATTTAGTATTTTTAATAATGGATTTCTTTTAATAAAGGCCTTTAGTAAAATGCACACATCTTAATACATTATGACAATAGCTATATATATGTAAACAAAATAAAGAATAATTTTATTACATCGAATAATTCCCCCTCCTGATTCCTGTTACCAAAGGTTAGCTTTGCCTGTCCTTGGCTTTTATATCAATGAACTTATAAAACATGTATTCGTGTGTGTGTGTGTGTGTGTGTGTGTGTGTGCACATGTATGTGTGAGTTTTTTTTTTTGAGATCTGTCCATCTTGTCTTAGTAGTTCCCTTTTATTGCTGAGCAATATCCCATTGTATAAATCAGTTGGATCATATATTTTCATGTTGATGGAATCCCAGATTGTTTCTAATTTGAGGTTGTTATAACTAAAAATGACATGTACATTCTTATCCACAGCTTTTTGTGGATGAATTTTAACATGACTTATGTAAATATGTTTGATGTAGAATCACCACAGCAGTGGGTATGTATAGCTTCTTAATTATAAGAAGCTTCCAAACTATTTTCCAGAGTGCTTCTATCATTTTACATTCACACTAGGAATGTCTGAGAGTCCCAAATGCTCCACTGTGGCAGGAACTTTGAATGCTGCCAGTCTCCTTAACTGGAGCCATTCGAGTGTGTGGGAACCGGTACCCCATTTGGGTTTTAATTTGCATTTATCTGATAAATAATAAGGTTGAACAATTTTTCATGTGCTTGAATAACTTGGAAAAGAGTTTCTGAAAAACAGTTTTGCCTTTTTAGGACCGGAATTTAAAAAATAGTCCAGAGCATTTTTGGATTAAAGATATGGCTTCTAGCTTGTCTTTATTTTTTCTTAGAAATCTGTGGATTTCTGATATATGACATCTCTCTCTCTCTTCTCTTACAAATAAAGAAATCCTCTAGAAATATACAAATGATTCCTGTCAAGATGTGTAGAAACACTTCACAAGCAAATAAAATGGTGTCTGACCAAAGTCTGAACGAAGTGCTGCCAAAAGCAACACTTAATATGTTAGGGAGAAATAAAATTATAAATCTCAACAGAGTTTCCTAGCCTGCCTGAGAGTTTGATAACAATACCCCATTATGTGATTTGTCTTTAAAGACAAATTGATGAATTAGATTATAAATCCGCTCAAATTAAAGAGAGCTATTGTTTTTGTTGGGTTATTAAAAATAGTAAGGCTTATATAAATTTAAAATATGAGGACTCATTAATTTTCATAAACAGAAGAAAAAAACTTTAAATATTTCTTGGGCTATTACTCAAAGGAAAAAAACAGAAGTTTAAAATAATGACCTTGATTGCTAGGTTACAAGATAAGAAATACAGAAATATAATTGACATCAGAAAAAGAGCAAGGAAAAAGCACAAGAACTTCAGGACTTCTATATACACTAAAATGCTGAAGTCTAACTAAAGTCTATAATTTAGTTAATAGTAATATACCAATGTGAATTAAGTAGTTTTGACAGAAGAGCCAAGGCATGTATGGTGTTAGCATTAGGAGAAAATGAGTCAAAGATGTATAGGAACTCTGTACAAAAGATACAACTTTTTTTTAAAGCTTTCCCCAAAAAAATTATTTAAAAAAATGTATCTTTTGACAGAGATAAAGCAAATGTGACAAAAAGTTAATAATTTGTAAATCTAGGCAGTAGTTATATATGGATGTTTAGTGGTCAATACTTTTAACTTCTACATTTAAAATTTGTCAAAATAAAGTGTTAAAAAAGAAAACATCACATTAAGAAAAACAGCGAAACAAAACAGAATTTAAAAATATATTTAATATATAAATGTTGAAAAGAGGGAAGGCAATATTCTCATTCCAGGTGAATCTTTGAACAAATTATGCTGCTTTAATAATTTTGGTTTAAAACAATATATACCATCTCCCTAATTTTATTACAACTGAAAAAATATTAACATGTTTTGTTACATTTTATAATGTTTTAGTTTATATAAGATGTTTGTTCATAAAAAATTTAATTATTCTGTGGATTCTGATTTCATAAACTTATTTTATGATTCAAATTATTATTGTTTTACAAAAAGTTTAGCTACAATTTAAGTTTACAACCAAATGAAATTATAACAACAGTATTTTCTAAAATGGTTTACTATTTAAACTGTTTATCATGCTGCAAAGTAATAGGACTAATTACTCCAAATTAACTCTCTGGGTAAATGTTTTATACAATAAAGATATATTTTATACACTGGCTATCAATTACTTGATTGAAAAGGATATAAAATATTTTATATTAAATACATGTTTATTATTAAATTTTGCAACTATAAAAGGCATATATATGACTGTATTGTGATTCAGTCAGTTACTGTCACAATAGTGTTGCATATTTAACTACCTGAAAACTCAGTGGATTATAAGAATACATAATTATTTCCTTGCTATGTCTGTAAGTAGTGTGCAATTTGTCAGGCTAGGCTGGGCTCCCACCTCTGGGACTCAGGCTACAGGGTCCATGATGCAAGTGTATTTGTTTTGGGATATAGACAAAAGGGCATTGACTACCAGGTCACTAGAGTGTAAGAGGGCATGCCCTTTCATGAAAGGACTTTTCAAGACTCTGTTTGCCTCATGTACACTAGCTTCCCAATGGCCAAAGCCAGGCACATGGCCAATCCCAAGTCAAGGGGTGAAGAAATACACTTCACCCACCATGAGGCTATGCTGAATGTGTGAAAGTAAAATATTACAGCAGAGCAGTGAAGAACTGGGACCAGTAATACACTCTACCTTATGTAGAGGTGTATGATGGTGTGCAGGTGTTTCTGAGACTCTGCTATTCTGTTAACGGGTTAGTATGTGGAGAAACAGTTCTGTTTAGTTTCTAGTATTTTTTGGTCTGTAACAGAAGTTAATAACTTGAGTTAAGAATTAAACTAACATTGATGACTGAGACTCTAAAAGGTTCAGAAGTCACAGAGAAATATAAATGTGTATAGAGGATAGTGTGTGTGATTTTTGTCTTTGAAGGGAAAAAGAGAGTAAACCAACAAAAGGCTGGTTGTGAAAGTCAAAAGACTAAGACAAATTGAGCCTCTACAGTAAAATTTAGAATATCTGAGGTAAAGTGAACCTTATTTGTCTTGGTTTATAGCACCTGCAATAGTAAATTTAAAAATGAACAATATAATTGGTTTAATTTTGATGAGGTTGGCTGGTGTTGATGAGTTTATTTTAAAGGAAATTTTGGTTCTCGTTTTCACCTGGTGTCATTATTCTCTTCTTCCTTCATCATTCCTTTCCCTGCTTCCTGGCCCTGGGTGACTCATCCTTTATTGATTCTTTTAATTCTGACTATACCTCCACAGGTAGTTACCTCATTTAATTCTTTGCATTTAAACCCATTGAAAGGTGACATCTGTTTCCTTCTGAAATCTTGACTGTTATATGTTTATCTCTTTGTTTCATTTTATTTTAGTTTTGCCACATTTTAGTGGTTAAATTTCACTTTATATCCATCATTGATAGTTGTTTAGAGTGTAGGAAAAGGCTCAAAGTGTAATCCTATGATGTCATCTTCTACATAAAAAAAAGTATATCCTAAGCGATTATTTTGGAACATGTATCTGTTTAATCAAGTTCATAATGATTTTTTCCATCTTATCATTCAAGAGGCAGGAAGGTATTACTGAGGTTGTAATAGAAATAAACATTAAAAATGATTCACCTGTGCTTTTTTTAGAAGTAACAAACGAAACTCCCCAGATTCTTTGCAAGTTAGGATTTTTTAATGAATGTCCTACTTACCTTATTCCTTTTTCTGACTCCCAGTACATCTTTCATCTCTGGTATAATATGGTGTCTGATAAGAGGGCCCATGAACTACTATGAGCCTAGATGTGTTTGCAGCTTCTGACTTTTGAGATAAGTCTCAGACCTAAAGCTAGCACTTATCTTAGGTGTCAGTATTTTGGGGAAGGAAATGAATTTGTATTTCCTGAGAGATGCTTTGATAGCCCTTTACTTCTTTGCCTTGAAGAGAGAAAAAACAAATCCTTAAAGTAAATGAAATATTCTTGGGGATCATTGCTATCTGTTAATCAGAAACATGAGGACTAATGAACAACCCCTATTTTGGCAAATTAATACAATAAGAAGTACATTAATTCACGACTTAAAGGAACTTGGGTTCAAATCCAAATTGAACAAATTATTTGTTGAAGTTGGTAACTGAGAGGACATGACTACTGCTTGACCCACAAGCTGCATGCATACTTAGAATGTATGTTCTGTCCTCAGTGGGAGCTGTTTTCAAGGACACAGCCTTGGGAGAGCAATGCATTGTTGATATCATCTGGACACTGTATGTGGCTGAAACTTGTTAAGGCTTCCATATTTAACTAGATTAAAGATAGCTCAAGAATTTCTTGTATCCTTGTTATCTTCAACCCTTCCTTGTTCCTTGATAACTGGTAACCTCGAGCAAGTGGTTTAAAATTGCTTCACTTCCTTTCCTTCATCTTGAAATGGAGTTAATATATTCCATGTACCCAGTACAATGCCTGGCTCATAGGAGACACAATAACTATGATTATTACTATTTTTGTTATTAGAGAAAGTACATATATGAGTGAATTATTGAAATAAGGGAGACAGGAAAGAGGGTCTTTAGAGACAATATTGAGAAGAGTTCATGAATAAAATAACCCAAAAAAAGAATGTTTAGAAAAGAAGATATTGCATTTTGACCTCAGTGTAATTTTTTTTCTTCTTTCAGATTCCATTGTGCTACCTAAAAACTGAGTTCACCTGAATAAAACACCTACAAAGCGAGGCAGGCAATGAGAGGGAGAGGCCATTTTAGCAGGGTAAAATACTCATGTTCTCATGTTTGCTATTTCACCTCCTGGATAATGGAATTATAATATTTATCTACTTCATAAATATTGATATTCATAAAGTAAATTAACTTATTTCTCCTTAGAAATACAAATTAAAACAAATTTTAAAATAGTTTATTTCAAGAAAATCAATTTCTTCTGCTAAAAACAGACAAAAAGATTGTTCTGCATCTCTTGACAGTGATTGGGGGTTTTCATGAATTTTGAAAGCTTATGAATAAAGAAAAAGGTGTAATCCCAGGAGTGAGTAGGAAGTTTATGATGAAGGATGACATGTGGATGGATGTCAGCAAGTATCAAGAAAGTTCAGGCAGAGATAAGGGAAGACATTCTGTAGGAGGAACCTAGTTTAGCTGTCTCAGAGTCCCAGAGATAGGCAGTCTTAAGTATCACCAAAGTTTTGAATCTTACCATGTATTTTCCATATTTTAACTATGATAACAAGTACCTTGGGGCTTTAATTTAAAAATGTTTTAATTTTAATAAATTGAATCTTCCCATTTCAAGTGGAAGAGTTTTAGTATGAATAATAATAAAGACAATAGCAACAAAAATAACAATCAACAATAATATCAGCTCAATACCTTGTCCTCCTGGGCCCTAGTCATGCTAATGAATATCATGGAAAACCTGTAAGAAAGGTATTAATATTCTTATTTTACATATGTGGAAATGGAAGCTCATGGACATTAAAAAACCTCACCATAGCCATATAGGCAAGGAAAGCAAAAGAACTAGGATTCAAACACAGGTCTACCTGTTTTCAAGGCTGAATGTTTAATCTCTCTCCAATACAGCTGGTTTATAGTTTCAATATCTTCATAAAACAATAATTTTACATTGCTTTGTATAGTTAGCATTCTGGATTATCTATGGCAATAAGAAAAATGGACATAAACCTCCTGAACTATAATGTCTTTAATTACTACTTACTGCTTATCCTTTTGGAAATGTTCCAGGGACTTCTACCAAGAAAGCCAAGCTTCACAAGAGATAAGTTACATACTAGAGAATATCTACTAAATATAATTACAAAGTGTTTTTCTTTTATAATAAACAAGTCACAGTCTTCTTAGATTTAAAAATTACAAATAATTTTTAGAAAGAAATTTTTAAAAAATGTTTTCTAAAGTGTACCTAATTTTAAAAAATTCTAATACAAATCTCTGGATCTTTAATTAGAATGTAGAAGAGATGTTGACATAACATATATAACTTAAATTAAATTATGAATTATCTTTTAATTCTTTTCTTTCTTGTTTTCCTCCTAGCCACAAATATACCCACTTTTATACTTTCATTTTAGACCTTAATTTCTAAAATGGTTGGCTGTGACTTTCCTTGATATATAGAAAAGCAAGTGTATATTGGCAATATATTCAATTAGGGTCTTAAATATGTCAAGTATGTATAATCATATGCATAGCGAATGAGAAATTTTTATAAATAATTATGGTATCTTTATTATCAATTTCAGAAGTCTTTATGAGTTGCAAGAAGAGTTAAGATACAGAAAGAACCAAATTAGTTAATGCACATTTCACTTATTTAACTCATAAAGATCTATGAACAAAGATTATGAACATTGATTCATTCTCAGTTGAAATTTTAAACCTAACACAACACAGCTTTTATTTGATGTCTTTTAGTTTTTTTTTAATATTCAGCAAGATTGTTGTCATCATAACTATGTGCATAGAATTAACCTCCCTCCCTTTGAAGAACTACTCTTAAAAATATTCAAATATTTGGCCTGTGTAAGTTTTTCTGCTATTATTTCAGAAGAGTTGTTCCTTTAATATAGTTATTTTATCTTCAAAATGCTTTAAAAATTAACTAAATGAGCATTAATCTATTAGCCAAATTTATTTTTGATTGTGAAACCATTTAGTCAACTGCCTCAGAGTGCAAATGAAATAAAAAGTGACATAAATTTAAATACAGTGTGTAAGACTTCCAGTCTTTAAGGTAAAAGTCACCTGTTTCTGCTGCTTTTATTGCTCTTTGAGGAGAAAAATAAATTTAATTAAGTGAAGAGACAAGGCATTATATAGATAACACAACCCAAGCAATATTATATGCTAATCGATATCTGTAGAAAAACTTTGTTACTTGCTAAAATTGAGGACTCAATATATCAACTTCAAAAATAACATGTTTTGAGGGCTATTTTACCCCCAAATTTTAGGCAAATCATATACATGTTCGACTATAATAATCTATGGATAAAACATGGATGTAAAGCAGTGGTTCTCAACCATGGCCAGTTTTGCCCCTCAGTAGACATTTTTATATTGTAAAAACTTGGGGAGTGCTCCTGGCATCTATTTGGTAGAGGCCAAGGATGCTGTAAAACATTCTACAACCCACAGCTCCCCACAACAAAGAATTATTAACTCCAAAATGTCCATAGTGCCACTGTTGAGAAACCCTAATGTAAAGACATCTCTAATTAATATGATAGAGAATTAAAAACATAAATAAGCAGGGAGGCTAGAGTTCAAGTTTCAAAGAAAGTGTATTTTGAGAGGGTTAGAGTACAAGGAGGTATGTAAAAATAAGGAGAAAAAAATAGTAAGCCATTGAATATGTAGAAATCAGAAACTGAATATAGTGAAAAATCAAACTGACCCAAGTTCTCTGAAAAATAGTTGCAAGTTATAGAAAAAAATGTAAGAAAACTTTAATTATGTATAAATATTGCAACTTTGAGGTGATGAGGCAATTCAATGAGAAGTCGAGAATTCTTTTTACTAAGTGGTGCTTGAACAAGTGGGTATCAAAACGAACAAAAATGAATGTAAATCTCAACTTAACAGCACACACAAAAATTATTTTGAAATAGATAAGAGACTTAAATGAAAATCTAAAACTTGTAAAGAAAAAAATAGGAGAACATCTGTATAACTTTGGTATGTGCCAAGGTCTCTTAAATAGAATACAGAAAACAGGATGCAAATTTTTTTTTGTTAAATTGAAGTTTATCAAAAGTTAACATTTTGCTCTTCAAAAGACATCATCAAGGTAACAAATGATAAACAGCAAATTGAGGGAAAATGCTCACAAAATTTACATCAAAAATTTATATTCAGAATTTATGTGAAAACCCTAAGCATAATTATCGTAAGACAAAGAACATAAATATAATATTGGCAAGATATTTGAATAGGCATGTAATCAAAGTAGAATAGCCAATGAGCATGTGAAAGAATGGTTAAAACATCATTAGTCATTTGGGAAGTTCAGTTTAAAATCATAATGAAAAAGCAGTACACACTTATTAGAATGACTAAAATTTAAAAGGCTGCTAATATCAAGTGTCTACAAGGATATGAAACAACTAGAACTCCCATATGCTGCTGGTGGGAATGTAAAATGGAGCAATCACTTTGGAAAACGATTGACATTTTCTTAAAAAGTTAAACACACATCTACTATACAGCCTAAAATAAATAAAATTATGTCTCTGCAATGACTTGTACTTGAATATTCATAGCAGCTTTATTCGTAATAGCTCCAAATGGGAAACAATTAAAATGTCCTTAGACAAATGCATAAAAAAATGTAGGGTATCAACAATGTAATACCACTGAATAATCAAAATGAAACAAAACTTCTGATAAATGCAACAAAAATGATGTATTTAAAAATGAATATGCTGAATGAAAGAGATTAGATGAAATAGCATATAGTCTATGATTCTATTTAAATAAAATTTGAGAAAATGCAAACAAACCACACTGAAATAAGTGGTTGCCTGGTGACAAAGGTAGAAGAAGGGATTAACTGAAAAGAGACATAAAAAAATTTTTGGGACAATGGAAATATTTAAAGTGATGATTATTATGAGAATTTCATGGTTATCAAATTATATACTTTACATCTATGCAAGATATTATATGTAAATTATCTCAAGAAAATATTAAAAAAAAATTCTGTTGGGTAACCCACGACCAATGTGGTAGAAAAGGTGGTGAGTAAATGCTCTCCAGCTCCCAACATGGAGGAGACAATTCTGAGATTCATTAGCCATACAAAGAGTTTTGAGGTCCAGTTGCATGCAGAACTGGCCTGCTTGACAATATACTTCAGTATTAGTTTTCCTTCTTTCCCTGTTACATTTTTCCTCATCCCCTACTTTTATTCCCCGGGATCATTTCCAAAAATAAACTACCCACCAGTAACCTTTTCTTTTTTTTTTTTCAGTTTACTTTCTGCTGAGTTTTCAAGATAATATATATACCTTTTCTTCAAAGTCTCTCTGTACTGGAAATATGGTTGATGCAATAAATGGTGAAGGTCTAGTGAGACCTTTCAGTATATAGAAGATATTTCTGAATGATATCTTCAAGAAAGGAAGAACTACCTTCTATAGATTTCTAGATGTGTTCAATTGAGTTCTTCACCTGAAATTTCTCTAACTTTAAGCTGTTCCTCAACTTTATTTTGTGTAAATGTAGCATGATGTTAAGGGATGTATTCCTAGCTTATGTGAGTGAAAGGATTTGCTTCAGCTGCCGTGTTGAATAATTTGCAGACTTGCAACCCACTTTAGTGCGAAGTGAACTGATATGTTTTTTGTGCATTTCATTGAGGGATATTAGTTTGTATTTTTATTTCCCCAAGGCCAAGACAAATGGGTACTGTTTATCTTTATATCCAAATAGAAAAATGTTCCTCGGGAAAGCTCTGGTTTGATTTATTAGGAAGGCATCATTTAATGTAATAATGAAAGTTTGTCATCTATAGTTTAAGACTAAGTTTTAAACATGGAGAATTAAGTCAGAGGTGAGCTGAAACTGTACCTGTTCCTGAGAACTGAGGATGTGCATCTCTTCCCAATTTTATGTTCAGTGGTATCACAAAGCTTGAAATTGGTAAAGGTGGGATTATTTACACCATGGAAATTGGCAAATGTTGCATTTCAGAGCTGCCTGCCTCCCACCTCCTAGGCAGTTTACCAGGCCATCAATGACGTAGTCAACTAGATTACAGAAGGTACACTGTGGAAATCATCCTTAGTTTATTTCCTCCAAATGGTTGATCACTGAGCTACCTATATGAAGCAACCATAATTTAGAGGTAAAAGGGAACATTGACCTTCTTTAAAATTTTCTTACTTTGCAGATGAGAGAATAAATGTCGTGGTTAGGTGACTCAGTGTCACACAGCTGGTTTCAGAGTTTAGGTTAGACTCAGCATCTTGAATCAGCTACTTGGTGGGAAAACAATTTCCTAATTACATAGTATTCCAATTATTCAAATTTGCAAGGTCCCCCTACAGTTGTGTGGACTCTACTTGGCCTAACAATCCCCAAAAAGCCTAAAACATATTAGTGTTCAAAACCTGTATTTGTGCATTTAATTGTAAAAAAAAAACAAACCTCTAAACAAGCCTGTTAAGATTTTTTGTTTGTTTCACTGGCAATTTTAATTTTTTTGAGCTCCAAATTAACTTTCTATAAGAGCTAATTCATATACACTCAAGTGAACTGCTATCATATGAACTGCTACTCCATATATGTCTCTTGAACTAAATTGTTTTTAAACTTGTGATTTATTGAATCCAATGATAAAAAAGACAGCTAGTGAAATAGATCTGACCTCTATCTTAAATTCTTAAACAAATTATATGAATGATATGATATAAAATATCTAAGACCAGAGACACATTTGAGTCTTTATATATAAAAATAAAGGTATACAAATTAATAAATGGAACCTTACTTAAAATGGAATTGAGAGGCTAGAAGAGAGAATTCTCACACTCATGTCACTTAACACCTACTACCCACCCCAAGAGGAAGAGGCTGCCTTGCCTCTCAAGAGGAAGTGATACTATACTACCTCAGCAGGAGAAAGACAAGACTCTTCCTCACCCAGTAACAGCTCAGCCAATGAAAAGTCACTATATTTCAAACTTTCAGTTTCTTCAAAGAGTCAGTGGACTCTTAGTTTACAACACCTCTTCCCTAGTTTATAAAAGAGTGTTCCCTTCCTTAGTTTCTCTGGACTTGTGTGTGGTTTGCCATTAAGTTGCAATTATTTGTTGTTTCTGAATAATTCCGTTTTTTTGAAGAAATATCTGTCTATTTATTTAAGGTCAAGAAAGGCAAACTATACATTTAAAAAAATTTCAGAATCTTGGGCTAAAAGAATTTTAGAAGACCCTGAGTACAATTTTATCAGTGACATGCCATTGGTAGTGTTGAATTTAATTGAAAGTCACACGATGTTTTAAACTTAATGTAGCAACTTCGTTAGCACATTTCCATGTTTCTAAGTGTTTTACAAACTACAAGGAATGTTTGCAGTGTAGAATGAGAATGCTAATTCCCATAGTAGGGGTATGGAAAGAATATCCTTAATTGGGGGAAGGCTTCCTGAAGGAGTAGTTTGTTAATCCTTTTTATCTGTGGTCTGTGGCAGCTGTCCTCACTGCTGCTTGGTTGCGTTTGAGAGGTCTGCGTCTCCTATCCTTCCATGGTAAGTTTTCAGAGGCAAATACTCCAAGGTATATTCATGGGAGAACGTCTGCATCATTCACTGGCTTTATAAAAAAATTCTGTGACTCCCCTAAGATAAAAGTTCTTGGGAAAAAAATTAACTTTTATTTGACATCTACTATATATAGCACTGTTGATGCATTTAAATACATAATTGCATTAAGTTAGCCTTCACAGTTCGGAGAAATAATATTACCCAGGTCTGATGTGTCTGAGTTGTCTTTCTGCTATGCTCCAGCATTTTCTTACCTTCCAAACCCTCATAGTTATTGCTAGTGGATTCTAGAGTTAATTGGGTGAATCGATGTGCAGAATGGTGGTTTTCAAAAGTTTATTCTACAAATCTTTATTATTCAGTTTGCTTTCTTGGATTTATCATTGTTTACTCAAAGTGGCATCTTCTATCAGGACCTCCCTTGAGCAAAACCACAAATTCTACTAAAAAGAAAAGTATCTGTTTGTATATAAGGATAAAATATTCTGTAAACTTTTTATAACTGGCCTATGAAATGAACATGTAGAGTTTTATACTGAAAGGGCCAGTTTTCTCTTCATTCAGACCTTGGGTTTCCTTTGCTTATGGCTGAAATATGCGGCTGTAGTTTTCTAACATTCATTTGAAGGCTTTTGTCTGGATACAAAAATCAGTAAAATCATATATTGTAGCTTGACTTGAAGTTTTCATCAATTGAGCTGATGAGAAAGCAGGTGGTTACAATGAAGCAGACAAGCCTTAGATTGCTGCAGGCATGAGTCAGTATGAATACAAGTGAGCAATATATGAGAGCAACAAAAAATTGAAAGGATGGAATAATTTCACATTTCAACACAAAAGATTGCCTCGGAATTTTTTCTATTCAAAAGGGGAAATATGACTTTCTGTCCTGGCTCACAAACAAACCTATTCAACATTTTCAGCATGCCTGCTCTTTCCTACATTGTCGTAAATGTATCCCACAGCCTTGGGAGAATGCAGCAAATTTAAGCTTGACAAACACCCTACTCCCTCCCCAACCATTTGAGAACCTTCATCCCAAACTATTCTATCACTGAAGCTGGTATCAAAACCCAACTGAAAGCAACTGTGTGTGTTTTTGTTGTCGTTTATAAAAACCGAGGAAACAGGTCTACTGAGATACGAACACACAGAGGGGGATTTTCATGCTCTAAATGTGCCTAAGAAACTCAGGCAAGAGAAGGAATATGAGTACCTTGATGAGCTGAGTTATTATATCTTTGCATGTCAGGCCACTGAATTCTTTGTGGTGTTTAAGTCTCTTTATAATGAGTTAGGTCATTTGGGAAATACGTTGTCTTAATGACCTTTATAATCTTAATAACCTTTAGAGATTTATGGGCTATCGACATTAGTATAAAGAAGTTTTTGTGTGATAAGCCATCGGATAGTGTTACAAAGCAAGGATTTTGGAGTCAGAAAACTTAAATTTATGTGTGTCTCTACCACTTGCTAGTTGTGACAACTTGGTAAAATTTGTAACTCATAACTTGTATGTATCCCAGTTTTTTTTTTATGGATAAGATTAGAAGCACAACCACAATTGCCTTTTTAAGGTTATTTGTAAGGACTGCATGAATTAATGGATACAAAGTTCCCAGCACAGGACTTTGCATCTAGGAAACACTCTGCATGTTAGTTCTTGCAACTAGCTGTCCTGTTGGTTGTAGGCAGAAGGCAGTATTGGAACAAGCCCTGTTATCCTGGTTCTGTCAGATTCTTTCAAGTTGTCAATGCAGTGAACTTCTTTGGGTTTAGAGTTCTCATTTGGCATAATGAAGGGATTAGCTGGCTATAGCTTATATGAACAATAATAAGGAAGCATTTAATAAATTGTATTATAATAATAACTAACATTCATTGGTTAGTTTGTTTGTGGGTCACTGTTTTAAGTGCTTCACATGTATCAACTCGTTAAATCTTTACAACAATCCTATGATATAAGGATTATTTTTCAATGCCTTTTTTATAGATAGATAAATTAAGACAGAATGATTAGGTAACTTGACACACAGCCTGTAGTGGCAGAGCTGGGATTAAGTAGGCTAAAAAGTAGCTATATAATATGATCCCATTTCTTTAAAAAGAAAGTATATTTTACATATACATAAATGGCACTTTAGTTATATGTAAATGTATTTTATATATGAACCATATTTAATATATGTGTGTATATCTATGTATGTGTATACATGAACGTACACACACCCTGTGAAAATAAATTCAGAAACCTTTACTTTATATGAATATTTAGAGCAAGAAACAAATCATTGGTGAACAGAGAAACTTCAAACTTGATGTGGAATGTAACTCAGAAGCATGATGTTATAGGATGGTTTATAAGGAGAGAATGAGGCAGTTGTTTAACCTTTATGATAATTGACTATTCCAGTGGGGGTTTCCAGACCGAATGGGATTGGTTAAAAGTGATTAATACATTTAAGACAACTGAGGTTTCTTTTTATGAATGTTAGAGGCATTTATGAAAATGAATTTCAGAGGCATTTACAATGAATAACCTAAGTTAAAATTTACTTACATGCATAGAATAATCTAGATTAATTTTTGCTTATGTAGCTTAATCCATTTTGTCTGCTCAGGAAATCTTCAAGCCTGGTGTCTATTTTATTTTATTTTATTTTACTAATTCTTCCCTTTCGATCATTCTCTCTGCAAGCTGAGAGTGTGACCAAATACTATAGTGTTCCTCTTGGGTAGCATCACTTTCGGGTACCACTGTTGATGTAGTTGCTGTTACCAGGAGATATTCTCTACAATGTTGAAATGTGAAAAGAAAATATATTTAAGATGTGGAATTTAGGGTGATCTTACATTTTTTCTTTTTGCTTCATGGCATTTCTCATAAACATATTACTTGAAATAAAAATATGGGTTGGACAAGATAAAAATATTATTCTGTGCTGCCACATACCGAATAAATACAGTAGCAGCAGTAACAGGAAGTTTTTGCTGTAGGAGGATAGACAGTACCCAGCCACTCCCCATTTGTTTCTGAGAGGTTACAGAAATGCACATATGCAGGGAGTTTCACCATTGTTCTTGCTATTGGCATCAAGAGACTTGCTGATACTAAAGGACTACTACTCTGTTTTGAATTCATTGCAACCTGAGGCTTACTCTCCTCTCCTTTGTGCTGGCTTCCAGAGCAGTACCAGAGTGACAGAAAAGACTAGGGGAAGCAGTTTTCCTGGTGTCTTTGGGAGTGTCATTATTCAGTGGCACACAGTTGCTTTCCATATGGATTGCAAGGTCGGCTTATATTAGGTGATGCCAAAGTGGCGATTAAAATGGTTGCTAATTCAAATATTCAAGAAAATGAGGATAAAGGAAACAGATTAAATGCTAAAATTGGTGGTACTGCAGTGTTAACGTTTGAGATATGGTCACTGGAACACACAAGACGCTGGTAAAGTCTGTGTATAGGGCTCAGCAAACAAGAATGCCAAATGCTTCTTAATAATAGTTTTATATGTAATGTATTTTTTTAAAAGTTGCTATCGGAAAAATCAGAAACTTATTGCAAATTTTAATACTAATTTTATGGTTTAGAACTGGTCATGGTTTCAATGTGTATGGGGCGTGTTCTCTTTATAATATTTAGAGTCTTGAAAGGTCTTAAATTAGCCCTTAGCTTCATCATGCCTCATGATTAAACTGATTCTTTGGAAACAAAGAATACAGAGTAATGATGGAATGAGTAAAATATGGGCTGCTGCAAATATTTCTAGGGTGATGGCTGTGATGTTTATTTAAACATAAATCACTGATTATTTATCACTACATATAGCTCTTTACTAAAGAGAAGTGTCGTCTCTCTATGGGCCTTACTATCCTCAATTGTGGAATGAAAAAGATAAATATGGTAGTATCTAAAAATATGATTTTTATATATATCTAAATAAATCTTAAAGTTTCTCTCCTTCAGAACTGAGTGAAGAGGGAAGACTTTTCTCATCTGGATTAAAGTTATTTGACCATTTAGTTACCATTTTAAGCTGGTTTAAGACCTCACTTCTTTACCATTAGAGGATAATCTAGCCTAGAGGGTAGAGCCAAAGGAGTTTGTCTTAGGTCATTTTAGAGAGAGAGTAACTTTATTAATTATACACTGTAAACACAGAGCATTCCTCTTTATTAAATAAATGCATTAATTTTGACTTTCTCTATGCAAAACCTATTTTTCCCATCTGAAAGATAGTCTGTTACAATATGTATAATCTGCTCCAATTGTTTAACAAAATAAACATGAGTTATCTATTTCTTTCTAAAAGGAAGAAAAAAGCTTGACTAAGATATTTTAAAACAAGAATCTAAAGAAAACAATACTTGGAATAGAATAAAAGAAAGTAGATTTAGTTTTCCTGTTTTCTTCCTCTTCTTTAAATGTAGAAAGTTAACAAAACAAAAACACGTCATAGAGGCCAATAGCCATTTTAAAAGATGAAAGGAGTATGTACTGGGAGAAACAGGTTTGCTTGAGAAGATCTAGACTTTGAACAACTGATAAAATCCTAACACAGACGTTTATGGATTACTAAATACTGATAGAAATAGAATCAATCACCCTTGTTTTAATTTATACTTTGGTGAATGATTTGCACTCATTTTGGGGGAAGAGACTCTGAGCTCAGCACTCCCCTGGGACCCTCGTTGTTTTCAGTCCTTGGAATAACAGCTGAGTCTAAGTGGAGGAGCCTGGTGGTAGTCTGGCTTTCTCTCTCTCCAGAGGGAGACAATGCATTCTTAACTCGCATCCTGAACCCCTCAGAATTTAGAAAGAATACATTTTAAACTACTTAAATCGAGAATTAAAGAGTTGACAGAGTCACTTAATGTAAAATGGACTGAATCTGTCAATGGCTCTGGTGATTGTTTATTTCATAATGGAACTCAGCCTTACTCTGGTTGTTAGCAATTCCTTGGTACAGCCCAAAGGAAAATACAGCTTCTTAAACTTTTGGTCAAGTGTGAGCATATCATTCATTCATTCAATAAATATTTTGGGTACTTCTATATATCAAGTAAAACAGTTTTCTAAAAAGTAATCAGAAAAAAATGGGTGAGATTAATATATTTCCAAATATGGGGCATGCGTTCTTCTGATTCTGAGGAATGTCACTGATTGTACTTTTCTTTATATGCCCAATTATGCTTCTCCAACTAAATAACATAAATAAAGTAATTTTTGTGAATTCTGACTCTAATATAATTTGGGAATCTCTAAGCTTCAGTTTTTTTTTCAAATATCTATCATTGATTGAACATGATTGTGATTTTCTTCTGAGAAACAACAAGAAATTTACTGAATAAGTGAATATCCTAGAAAAGGGATGCTTTTCATTTGGTTCACAAAGTAAGATTAATGACACCATAAAGTTGGTGATGACAAGGTCATGCCGAGCAGTCATGGAGATTAGGTTGTAACCATCTGTTTTCTATGTGATGTCTCAATAAACACCACCACCTACCCTGAGCTGTTATTACGGTCAGCCTCCTGGGCATCTGTCGATCAGGGCACTTGGGTACAAGGAAGGAATTGTTGTTGCATCCTTTTAAGTTACCACATGGCATACGTGTGGCCTACATTCAAAGAGCAGGGCCATTTTAAGATTTTTTGTTTGTTTATTTTTTAATTGCAAAGAACATTGAAGGGAGAGTAGGCATGGAAGGTTAGGATGAAGAGTTTTCTTAGAAAGTAGAGATAAAAATTCAGAAAAAGTAAGACATAAGAAAAAATGTCTCCAATCTTTGACTCAAATGGGGAAAAATCTTAGTTTTGTATTATACTTCATACAAATGCTAAAATAATAGTAGGAATTATTATGTTTATATTCTAGTTAAAACTGCCCACCCATTACAGGCAATATTTATGTATGTGTATATATATACACACACATACACACATATGTATATATATATGTACACATATATGTATATATACATGAAATATTGGCATACGTGCATTTATCCAATAAATATTTGTAGTATTTATGGGAGCCTACTACATGCCAGGTAAACCATTTTCTAATGAGAATTTTGATCTTCCCTAGTAAGAGATTAGGAAAAAATGTTAGATAATGAATGAATATGTAAGATTCTGCTCCTTTTTTTTAGAGAGATAATAATAACTCATGAGTCTGAAAGTAACTTATCTGGTACATTACTTAACTAGGGAACATAGATGAAAAGAAGATTGAATTAAATAAATAATTCTGCATGGGATAAAAGATACATCCTAGGGTTTAAGCTCATGGTCCTTTTTACTTTATTCATAGAGGAACTCCATAGCCCTTCAGTCATAAAATACAGGTCATTTTTATTTTCATTTTTTAAATACAGTCAATATTGTGACATTTTCATTATTGCAGTTTAGAAGAGGAAAACTCAGGGAGAATATGAGTAAAGGGACTGTTAGTATGAGAGCTAATAGATTGACAAGAAGGATAAAAATTGGTAAAACAGTCACAATAAATAAAAATAAATCAATCGACACATTTAGTTTAGGGGTAACAATCTGGCCAATCTCTTTCCAGCACTTTATTATAGTTGCTGTTTTTATTACTGAATTTGAGCCACCCACAAAAGGTTATGTTTATTTGGTTGGTAAGACAGAGAAGATGTAATCATTTTAGAAGTACTTTCTACTAAATTTTTGAAGAAAAATTAAAAGCGTGACTCAAAAACTATTGTGAAATTTGCTTATTTAGAAATTCTTATCTATAACTCTGCAAGATAAGTGAGTTTTTATATGCAGAATTTAATCATTAAAAACAAAAATTTTTTTTTTATAACCTGTCTTATAATTCATTAGTTGAGTTTAAATGACTTTTAGACACCACGAATTCAGACTTGATTTTTCTAGCCCAGTTCTCACATTGAGTGAACATAATTCCTCTTGGAACATAATTCCTCTTGGAATTTTAAGAAAAGTTTATGCTTATGAGGTTCTGAATCTGGAGATGCTGCAATTTTATGCCAAGTGACCCCTGGCCTTGATCTCTTTGTGTTCTAAAGGACTGTTTCAAATAGGGAGTGCAGCATGTGGCCAGGGAGAAGCAGAAATTTTGCTGTATCACTACTTATATTTACAGATATCCTGTATTCCTTCTAAGCCATCTTACTATTAGCAAATTCACACTTACTTATGCACCTTCCTGTCATTTTTCTACTCAATTTAATATTAGAACCTTTGTCATAACTTGATACAGCGCTTGTATAATGCTTTAAGCCCATTATTCTAAAGGACACACTAAAGCGATGCATGTCTTAGTAAGAAAATACTAAATCTTTTGCTGTCCTTTAGAGCCTTGCTTTCCACATTTCTCTACTGGCAAGAAAACAGAGCCTAGAGCATAAAGCTTGTTTAGGAAGAGAATGAGGTCTCCTTCCTGATTAACAGTTGACTAATTATGAGTTACTTTTATGCCTAGAGGGATATAGCACTGTTTTAGGTTTTATAAACTCTCAAGTGTCTATGTGACTTTTTGAATACCTCATCCAAATTCCAGGGAAATCTCCTCCTCTATTAGTCACTGCTCAGACTTTTCAAGTGGGAAAAGGCAAAAGCAAAACCAAACCAATCAACAGGAAAAAAAATTCCTCCCCAGGTGCCTTGAGGCTTTCAGATAAGCTAGAAATAGATCCACACCCTGCTATTCATGGGTATGACATGCAAGGAAAAATTAGAACAATTAAAATTGTTTGAGTCTTTTTCCTTTGAAAGTTTAATTTGTATTCAAAATTTATAAGGCACAACAAATACTGGGGAATTGTGTGTGTGTGTTTTCTCTCTTTTTACATGTAATTTCTTGAAGAGCTCTGGAATAAACTAGCTTCCTTTGCTGTTTGTGTCATGCACAACTGTTTTCTTGAAAAGCTAAGCCACAAGTCCTTTTGAGAAATGGGTAGTAATGGTATCAGCATTTATAGGGAGACTTCTGCAAGGATGCTGGCAACTTGAGCTGAAAATCTGACTTCTGTGCTGAAAGGGGTGCTGATGGTAGAGGCCCAAGGAATTGACTCTCCCCTTTGCTAAGATTTTAGTTCTTTCTATTGATTACTTCCACCCTTTTCTCCTAGAGTACAACTCAAGGTACTTATAGAACACTAGAAATCTAACTCTCTTTAAAAAGTAACTCAGAACTGAGGCTATTCACTAAAATGTATATAACACAATAAATCTTTAAATTTTTTATGATTTTCATCATTATTGGTTTACTTTAGCTTACTTTCTTTTCTTATATAAAGTTCTACCTTAATCTTGTTTTTATAAGATTAAGGGAGAACATTTTAGGGCCAATGATTTTTGAAAGTAAAAAATTTTTCCTAAATAGTTATTTAATGGCCTTTTTTCTACTACTACTACTTGCTATTGAATTATAGGTTGCTACAGAAAGAGGCCTGATTCTATAAAAAAAAATCATTCTCAAATTCAAAATGCCAGAAAAGCTTACTTATCCTTATAAAGTTATTTTAATAAACAAAACTTGTGCTTTCCTATACATAAATCAAAATACGTCATTTATCGTATTTTTAAAAACATGTTCATGGGCATATTATCAGGTGAAGATATCAATGTCTCAGCTCTTAAAATCTAGAATAATTTCATAAAAGAAAAATTGAAAGATTTCTACTGGTTTGATAGTCAATAGAATAAATAGTGATAGCTACAATTTCAATTTTATTTTGAAATTATTGAGAATCATGAAAGATAATTGTGTGTATTGATTACCCCAAAACTATAATATGTCTTGATTATTTTTTGCTGTTAAAATTTGTAATGAAATGCCGCTGGTTTTATTTTTCAATGCACTTTATAGCTTTTAGTTCTAAAGTTTTAGCAAGCTGTAATTCAATAACAAGTAGTAAAAGAAGTCATTTAATCACTATGTAGTAAGTTAATTACTTAATAAAACAATCATAATTGTCATCAAGTATTTAAGTAAATATTATGTGTATGGCTTGCAATAACAGCTATGACTGTATCTATGCCTCTGAGCTCATATTATAACAGAAATAAGAACAAGTTCAAGATCACCATTTATTTCTCCCCCAAATAAATGAACCCAGTCTTGCAGTCTGTTAAAGGTTATAAAAATAAAGTGTTCTATGGTCAAATAAATTTTGGAAGTGCTGTGTAGAATTTAAACTGATTCTTTAATATAAAGCTTCTCAGTTCTGTTTACGTATTAATATGAATTGCAGAATGATCATTTATCAAAGTTTTTTGACAATTGTTAATTAGGGTTCTCCAAAGAAATAGAACTAATAGCATATTTTTATAAAGATTTATTATGAGGGATTTGCTCACACAATTATGGAGGCTGCAAAGTCCCATGATTTGAAATTAGCAAACTGAAGGTCTGGGAAAGCTGATGGTGGAATTCCAGTCCAACCCAACAAACTGAACCAGGGGAGCCAATAGTGGGACCTTAGAAATAATTGTGATGTGTCTCAAGGCCCAAGAACCAGAGGCCTATGGGTTGAGTACCAGACTAAGTCTGAAGATCTGTGATTTAGGAGTGCCAGTATTTGGGGGCAGGAAAAGATGAATGTTCCAGCTCATGCAGAGAGCAAATCTGTCCTTCCTCTGCTTTTTTATTCTATTTAAGCCCTCAATGCTCACCTGTGTTGGTGAAGGAAATCTTATTTATTTGGTCAACAAATTCAAATCAACCTCTTCTAGAAACATCCTCACATATGTACCTAGAAGTAATGTTTTACCCACTTTCTGGGCATCCTTCAGCTCTGTTAAGTTGACACATAAAATTACTCATTACAACAATGGAACTCTCATGTCATTATGTTCTCAAGGAATTCATTGGATGTATGTTCTTTGTAATCTACTGGCATATAATACATGTATTTATGAAAGAGGTAAACTTTGCCACTAAAATGATAGAAGTATTTCAATAATAACATTTTTAGATAACTAAATGAAAATATATAGCTTCTTTATTTTTAATAGAACAATTTTATGATATTTTATGTCATAAAACGTCTTCTTTCAGCAATTGTTTGTTAATCACCTATTTACAGTTAGACTATTTACATTTTACCTAAAGTCAGCATATTTTTTCTGAGTTAAAAATATAACTCTTGTTGACTGTTAATGACTCAAGACCAAAAGAATAATGTATTGATTGAACTAGTAAAGCTGAGTTTATTAGATTTATTACAGTTAAGGTAAATACAAAGTTGATCAAGTCTTAGTGAGAAAGGAGACCCTTTACATGAAAACACAGCTGTTAGCGCTAAGAACTGAGATGAGCCGCACCAACATGCTGTTGTCCCTAGAAATCTTTGCTCTGGAAAGATAAGACAGTAAATCAAGAAATACTTACACTGTTTGCTTTAGAAAATTCATGTAAATCAATTTTCCTGAGATAACAGTCTGCTTATCTGGGAAGAAGCTCACTTTTCAAATAGCAATTTACTGAAGAAGAGTCACTTCAAGACTTTCATCTCACTGCATCTGCCAACTCCGAAGTATTAAAATTTGCCCATTCCCCCGTACATTCCCCTCCTCAGAAAACTTTGAAAGACCAGCCTTAAATAAACCACTTGAACTCAGAAGTCAAAAATTTATAAATTTCTCCCCCTAGATCCTATCTTCTGAGACACTGCTCACATGGTACTCTGCTTTTCTGTAGTTTTAATAAACTTAGCTTTATTAATTTATTGTTTGGTGACATTTGGGAGAATTTTACAGTGGAGTCTCAAAATAGCAAAAATTTAGTAAGAATATTTTTAGGCTTTTAGATCCTGAGCAGGGTGATTTTAGGGTGAAGTTGTAAGCCAGAGAATTGCCTAGGATTGGGCAAAATTTATGTGTAATAACTTTGGTTTGATGAAGACAGCAAAACAAAGGTTTTGAAGCAAATCTTGATAAGTGATTAGTTTTAATATATATACTGTTTTCACTGATGACAGTCTTATCTTCAGGAGCATATATATTTCCCTGAGCAGGCAGAAAAAAAATGTTAAGTTGGTCCCAGTGTTGGTCCCAGGAAAATATGCCTCATCTATGTGTTTAAAAAAAGGAAAGGAAGGAAGTTATGTTGGTTTTAGTTCTCACTGTCATGCAGATATGAAATGAATGTATATTTGTTCTTTGGAATAACTAATTATAAGAGCATTTAAAGACAGTTAAGTTACAAAAAAAATCACTAGATTAGCTATAAAAATTGGCTCATGTCCTACAGGACAGTAACACTAACCTTTATGGTATCTTTCCTACCCGATAGAAATTATGTAACTTCACAATAACTGATATTTTTCATATATAAATAAAAGTTAACCAAAGACAATACAGATAATTAAATAATTCTTGGTTGGGTCTTTAAAAATGATCTAGTATGACATTAAAAGGGCATGCCACCCTTTACTTATTTAAAATTTAAGATATTTTAAAAATATTGATGATGTGTCATTGCCAAAGAAATAAATTTGTGCATTTGATTATCCACTCCACAAATCCAAGAGCCTTGTCTCACTAAAGATTTTAGACTACTGTACATAGTACATGCTCAAGAAATTCCTGCTGAGTTTGTTCTCTTTATTCTCTAAAATTCTAGGGACTTGTATCTGAGGTAGTTACTATATGCTGTCTCATTTCATGCTTTGGTTCAAAGTAGTATATAAGATCTTGTTTCTTGCTTTGCTTTTCCTCTTCCAAGTGACTGCCAATATAGCTATTGCAATCTGAATATTTAAGCATAAACAAGTTAGAGATTTGAACAAAGGCTAATGGTACTTAAATGAGACAATCATCATAATTTCATCTGAATAACTAAAATAGCATTTTAAATAGAGATGACTGTAAGTTAACTAGATGGTGGTCTAAAAATTTTAAATTAGGAAGAAGCCCAGTTTTACCTTTTTCAAGGAATAACTGCCCCTAGGATGGTACAAAGCATGCGGTGTGACTAACAACTGTTATAACATAATGAGGAAGAGAGTGAAGCTATAGAGGTAAAAATAGTTTGAAGGAGAGGCTTATCTCCAATATAATTTTTACATATTATTTTATTCTGAGAATATAGTTATAAAAAACATGGAGACAATATTGAACAAGGAGTGCTTGTGTATGATAGTGGTGGGAGGGGAATTTTAGGCAATAATTGAGAGAAGTGGTGAGAAAAATATAACTGGAGAGAATTTTACATTTCAAAACAATAGAAGTTTGAAGTCAGTACAACCACTTTTTCATAAGCTAAAAGACTAGGATGAGATATTTGATTTTATTTTATAAGTCTGAAAATAGGACTGTTGTGTATTAGACAACTAAACTGAATACAGTGTCCAGGGTGTAGAAGAAAGAGAAACTGAAATTAGATTGGCCAGTTGAGAAGCAATGGAAATAACTTAGGTAAGAAACTATGAGAGTTTGGATTAAAATAAGAAGGACGTATCTTAGACATTTTGATGGATATGTTTACAGAATTTGATGACTGACTAAATATAAGAAATTAAAAGAAAATAAAAATAAAAGATACATTTAAGATTGTTAATGTTTATTTTTGAAATACAGAGTTTGGGGTATGGAGGTGGGATGGGGACAGAAGTGAATCCAATTTAGATGCACTGAGTTCATGGAGCATTCAAATTGTGAGGTGGATGCTGGGGAAAAAGGCTCAAAGTTGACAAAGAAGTCACAGCCTAAGATAAAGATTTGAGAATCAGGTGTCATTCAATCTGTGAAAGTAGGTGATGTTTCTCATGGAAATAGTACAGAAAATAAGAGCAAATGTCAAAGTTCAAGGCTACATCCGCTGTGGAGAATAAAAAATAAATGGCAGTTACTATAAGGAGGAACAGAAGAAAGGTTGCTGGGGGAAAATATTAGATTTTGTGAGGGGAAAAAAAGCCATTCTTCACCTTAGAGATAGAGGTTGTTTAGGAAAAATAGATTGAAAAAAAATTTCAGAAGAATTGGAAAGGTGAGGAAATAAAATTAATAAGTGTAGATATAGACAATGCATTCAAGAAACCTGTCAGGGAAATAGGCCATGGGTGTGCATATGGAAGATGATGCTAAATGCAAGCTTGCTGTCAAAAAAGCAAACAAGGAAAAGATGTTTGAAGAGTGTACTCAATGAGAGAAAGAAGGTGTGAGTTCCCTCTGCAGTTAGGAAAGAACAGGATCTAGATAGAATTAACTTTTAGAGAAGAATTATTTTTTAAACTAGATGGAAAGATAAGATGATTAATACAAATTTATATACTGAAGGTATGTACCATACATATGATAGCAGAGAACAAATCTGTAAATTTCATTTAGGTATGATAGGGTGTACACTTACTTTGGAGTGAAGCAATGTTGGGGAAATGAGAAGAAGTAGGAAAAAAAAAAGAAAATGTCTTATAACAAGAGTGTATCTGGATGTATTAAGTTGATCAGTATGGAAAGGTGGCCCCGTGCCCTCACTTTCTAGTCACTGCTGTGGAACCTGAGAGTTGTTGGTGAAAAGCCACACAGATTTGTTTTATGGGCACAGAGGTCTTTTTGGCAGGAAGGGGTCAAGCCCTGAAGTACTTTTTTGTGAAGTAAAAGTTATTTAAAAATATTGAATAGATCAGGAATCTTTTAACAAGGTTGTGTGGTAAAGAAAGTAACAAGGTTGCTGAAATAAGAGACAGAGGAACAATGGGCTAGCACTTGAACAAAGAGAAAGTTGAAGGTCCTTTAGGTGGTTTCCACTGGAATCTGCTTTGACTTAGCTGTCTGTTGGCAAACTTATGTCCAAAATAGGAACCATGCAAATGAATAAATAAAAATCCAAGTTATAATGACCCATAACTCTGAGACTAAACCAATGGAACACTTGTTGTTGAAGACAGTCCTATTCTCCCTAGCATCTGAGAAAACACTGCAGGACCAACTGCTGTATTGAATAGGCTTTGCACCAAACTGCTAGACTGAGTTAGCTTTAGCCATGACACCAGGCTGTTCTTTACAAGTATTAGAGCTACATTATGAGAAACTGAGGCAGGCCAGAAGGAGTGCTGCCTAAATGTCAGGTCTAATGGATTGGCCACACTGGGCACCTCTGTTTCAGTACAATAGAGAGCCCTAGAAAAATCTGTTCAAATGATTAATATGATATATATGTATGTATGTATGTATGTATGTATAAAATGATATATATGTATGTATATATGTATATATTTTAATGAACCCTTGAAGAGGAAAACTCAGTGAAAGATGTTTTTCCTGCCAGATTGGACTTGTAGAAGCTGAGTTTACATATTGAACAGCAGACTCTTTACTTGATTTTATATTCTATCTTGGAGAAGTGGAACAAAGATACAGAAATTTATCCTGTTATAGCAAAAAGCATATATGTATGGGATATTTAGAACATAGGCTTTGTTTTGACAGATTATGATTTAAATTCTAGTTCTACTATGTAACAACAAGTTGTATGATTTTATGTGAATTATTTAAACTCTATGAGAGATTAAATGAGAAAAATAGTACCTGCTCTGAGATAGTTTATTAAGTAATAAAGGTAGAAGATACAGCGCAATTCCTAACTCAATACATGGTGGTAGTGATTGTCATGATGACTGTCTTTGTTACATGTCTTTCATCTATCATAGTGAGCACATTTCTATTTCAGATAGCTTGCAAATACTTTAATTGAATAGGTCATTCTTGTTTGTAACTTGTCTATATTCATCAGCTAAAATGTGTGTCCAAACAAGGGTTTAGTAAATTTATCAGTGTTGGGTGAGGGAGTGCTTCTTTCCTACTCTCAATAATCTCTTTTCATGTGAAGGGATCTTTAAGAGTAGAGTTCTCCTGGCCTCTCTCCACTTCCTTGCACACTTTGTACCATGGAGGATGATGTACTGACTTTATCCAGTGGGTGAGTTTGGTGGCAAGAATTGTATCATCATATCTTTATCAGTTCTTTTTATTGGGAAATGAGCTGCATGCAAGGATCATGTATTTTTATTTCCTCGCTCGTGTTGCTTGTATATCCCATGGTTGCCCTGCAGATGGGAGGATCTAGTCAGGACCAGTGCCCAGGGACTGTGTGGGGAAGTCTCTATTTTTCTGGTATCTATTTTAAGTAGCCTACTTGCTCATACATTTAAACCACATTCTTCACTTTTTCTTTCTCATAGAAGTTTAATTTCCTTGGATTTATTCACCCTCATATTGGGTACAAATAATAGGTGTTTAGTTTCACATATTTCCTAATTTCACATCTTTTGGAAATTAGGAAAATTTTAAAAAGCTACAAGTGAGAGAGAAACCTAGGACTAGGAAAGCCATTGATATTTCTCCCAAGGGAAAGCACTTTATACCTCCTCATGTGTCTCATGTAATAGCAGATAAAATCTCTAGCCAAGGGCAATCTTCTGCTGTTGTTGCCAGCAGTTTTAGAATTTATAGATTGGTCCATAACAAATAATGTTATTTGAAATTAACCATATTTGTTTTGAATAGACACAAGAAAGCTAAGACAATTGATGTTATTCATCTATTGTTCTATGTGCAATACCTTGAATTTCTATAAATATACTGGAAGTTAAATTGTATGGATCCCATTTTACAGATGTGGAAGCTAAGGTTTGGAAAGTTAAGTAACTTCGTTAAGGTAACAGATTGGTAGGTTTTCAAGTTAGGATATTTTTCAACTCAGAGCAGACTTACGTTATTCCAAAGCTCATGTCTTTTTCTATTCCACCTTTTTTTTTCTCTTCAGAACTAATATATTGTGAATTCAAGTCCTGATACATTTTCATTATATTGCCTAATGTATTGATTTGGTTTTCATATTAATGACATTTATTTGCTTTAATCTTATAGTACCTAAAGAATTATTGTAACTCCATTTCTAATTTTAACATCAAAGACTAGAAACATAGAATGTTTAAATATCTTCATTTCAACAGCTAATAGCTTTGCTTTGCGTGGACCACAATGCTGAGTACGCCAAATTTGAGGATCAAAAGAATTTTAAATTATACATACTTTAAATATGTGCTTCATTTTAACCTGCTAATGTCATTCATGCAGTTAGCAGCATGACTAATGCAAAGGCGTTTTAAGTTGTAATGGCTACAGCTGGTCTTTAATAAGGTAGGATAGATGCACAAGACAGAGGAATTATTTTCAAGAGACCTATCGAAAGAGAAGTAAAGAACAAGTAGTCCACAAATAAAGGTTATGGTGAATCTAGGTCTGAAGTTGCTCACATGCCTGGTGGCAGGTTCTCAAAAGGAGTATATAGACTAAACACAACACTATTCTGAGCCCTAAGCACAAACTGCATGCAAGAACAAATAAAAATAATATTTAACCATTTTCTTTAACTTTCTGAAACCCTGTCTTTTCTACTCTATTTCTTCTATCTTTGAGCAAGTGAATAAAAGCTAACTCTCCAGGTTTAGTAAAATATTTTGAAAAATTTACTAAGGAGAAAAGGAAAAATCTTATAGGTTTATCATCCTTGCACTTAAAAAATGTGCTATCCCCCTGCAAATCACAACTATTGCTATTTAATTCTTTTAGCTGCCCGTGGGTGAGGTAGTCTTGAATAACTGATAAAACAGGCATATATCGTAGGCATGATTTTTCATAACATGGATAGGAATGTTTTCTTTTCTTAAAAAATAGAACTGTATGTTGAACCAGGCAAGCTGTACATGAGCAGAGAGGCAGCAGAGTGTAGCTTCGGAGAGGACAAGCTGTGACTCAGTTCAGATGCCAGCTCTCTCGTCAATAACTGTAACCTCAAAAGAAAGTCTGTCTGTTCTATGAATTTTGATTCTTATTTGTAAAATGAAAACAATGATACCACCTATTTGATATCTATATAGTTATTACTAATAATAAATTAAACAGGGCTTTTAAAACCTCAGACACATTATAATGATTCAAATCATGTTGTATATTATATAGTGGCTCTCAGCCATATTGTTCAAGGTTACGTTTAAAACTGTTATGATTTGGAAACCTTATAAAGACAACTGAAAATAAGTATCTCTCAAAGCAATCATTAACTTTTACCAATTTATCATGACTGCCATTCTTATTGATAATTCTCGATTAGAAGTTACTTTTACTAACAACACTATGTGTCTGTATTTGACTGTTTGCATCTAACAGGGAAAATATTTTCACTTGAATCAACTCAACAGCTTTACCTCTTTTTCTCTCCCAAGTGTATAAGAAGCCTCCTGGTAAAATCCAGTGAGGGTACTAGCAAGACCAAACCCCAGGACTATATTCCCCAACACAGATTACTTGTCTCCTCTCTTTGATGGAAGATCTTTTATGATGTGTTCTCACTTTAGCTTTGTCTTATTTAGTTAGAAATTTGCATACAGTGGGGGGCGGGGAATCACTGGAACTGGCTCAGTTTGTCCAAATCCCCTTAATGTAGGAATTGGAATAAAGGAGTAGAACTCTAAGACGCTTTGCCAAAGCAGCACACAGCCAGGTAGGGGCAGAGCTGAGCGAAGATACAGCTCTCCTGATTCTCAGTCCAGTCCGGTTCCTGCTAGTTACCTGATGCCTCTCAGCTGGCTTCTCAGCTGTCATTCTACTCCTAGGTTTAGCTTAGGTACAAACTTTTATTTTGAAAAGAAAAAAGCTGAAAACATAGACTGATACTTTCTTATTCATAGAAATTATTTTTCACACTCCTCCTTTCTCTCTTTATACCATCGTCTACTGCATGAGGACATGAGTGGAGATGAAGGTCTTAAAGGATGAGCTAATTAATAGCTGCTCTTCCTGAAACTTGTCAATTAGGGATTTGAGAGATGAAAATATAGGTGTAGGTTCTGAGAAAGTCATTGGATGGAATTAGGTTCTCCTCTGGCTCTGAGGTCTCGCAGAGGCTTGGTTCTCTTCCTTACTTTCCTTTGCTGTAAGAAACTTTTTAAATCCTTGATCAGGAAAAGTTCTCACAGAACAGTAAAATTGATTAAGAGAAATCCTCACCTATGTATTTCAAAAGAAGAGAAAGTTTGGTATTCAAAAAATATATCTTTGGACTTTATCAAAATATATTTTTTAAGAGAAAATATTTTATGAAAGGGACTTCTGGTTCAATGGCCTTAACCATTTGTGTATGTGTCTGTGTGTGTGTTTGTGAAATTTTCATTCTTTGCATTGTGTAAAAATGAAGTAGAAAAAAACAGACTGTTTAGAGTTAATGAAAATATTGAACTCGACTTTGAAATATTGGTATGGGTAGTTAAATTTATTAAGCCAACCCTCTGAGTCAGCTGAAGGGCATCATTCCCCAATTCTGGCTTATAAAGTCTCTTCCTCATAATGTCTTCCTTCAAGAAGGAAAGCTACTCAAAATATGAAGAAGGGAGGAGTACCGAGTGGAAATAATGATTCATCACCACAATTCCCAGCAATATAATAATCTATTCACACAGTCATTGGTCATCTGTTTTTCTATGCCATTATGCTAATGAATCACTGATGTTTACTGCTTGGGGAGTAGTACCTTTCAACGCCTGCAAGAAAGAAAAGTTGTTTGAAGCTAGCTTCTTGGTTAGAAGGCCAAAGTGTTTTGTGACATGCTCTAGTTCCAAAAACCTAGTAACAGAAAGGACTACATTCATGTTCTAAACTTAAAGGGACTACTTCTCTCAGGGAGGGACTCTGGTCTTCCTGGAAGTGTCTCACTGGAGTGAGGTCTACATCATTGTAACTGTCGGGCAAAATAGACTTGATCTGATATTTGTCCATGTTGACTCTGGCTTATTCAAGATAGACAAGTACAAATAAGGAGATATAATACCATTTTCCCATGGCAGAGAGAAATTATGTTTTGGATTCACTCTCTCGACTTTGAACTTTCTAAGATATTATGGACTAAGATACTAGTTACCTCTTTTTCTACTTAATTTTGGTCTGCAAATTTAATTCTAAAAGCAATCAATTATAAAAAAAAGTTAGAAATTGAGATGATATGATCTCTGGGAATATCACATTTAACTGTATTACCCTGGAATTGTTTAGCTCATATGTTTTGTTTAATTATTTGTTTCTTATATTGGAATGATATTGAATAACATACTCTATGTTTTGATCCTTTAAAGTTGATGGATGAGGTACTTTGTCTCACTACTTTGAGTGTTTATCTGAGTATGATATTTCATTTTTAGTTTCTCAATGTATATTATTATGATTGCTTCATGGACTTCTTGGTAAGAAATTAGGGTTTTGTCATTTAGATATTTCACAATTTTATGTATATGAAAGTAACTTTGAATGATAGGATCCTCTTTGAGATTATTATGCTCTTTTTGTGAATGAAACAAAGGTGCTTAGAATACAAAAATAGTAGACCAGCACAAATTCTGTATTTCTCTAATACTGCCAGGGTAGCAGAGTAGTCCTAGAATCCTGGCTTTCCAAGTCCCACAGCCAGCAGAAACAATTCCCCAGAGAGAGGGAGTATCTCCAGTTAGATATAAAAAGAGTAAATAATACAATAAAATCATTAGAGATTAAATGGCAACTCGAATAATCTCTTTCCTTTTAGCTTGAGTACATTTGTTTTCTGAGCAAATGGAAAATAGGTCTTAGAAATATTATTTTAGCTAGTGTGGTATTTTTACTTAAAAACCATGTTAAGCCTAGTCATAGTTCCAGATGGCCAGCATAGAAATCACTCAACTCACTGTAGAGGTAAAACTAAATTTATAGCAAGGAATTTACTAGGATTTTGTGGTAGTCTAGAAATTCAGAATGTTTTAGAAACTCTAATATGTATGAATATTGTGTAGAAAGATAGTAAATAGGCATGATATGGCTACACTATGAAGAAAGCAATTTTATACAAATGACATCAGCCACATCAACACTTGGTCACCTATAATTCAAGTGGATTTTCTGGCAATATAATATCTTCATTCATGCTCCCTAGGGTGGTTCATTATTTCAGAGAATATTAGTAACAACAGTAATAAAAGATTGAAATATTGACCATTTCCATGGGAATATTAATTCCTACTCTACTGCTATAAATGTTGTTCCAGGGTCGATAAAAAATATGTATTTTTGTGATTTTGCTAATTGCAGAAAATCGGTGATGACACAATGACACATCTTAAGTTATAATAGTTATCCAAGTCTTTCTTTCTTTTATTCCTTTCTTGAAGATTAATATGTGTCTAAATTTATGATAATCATTTATTCCAAGACATATTAAGGCATTTAATAAATTACCTTTGTGGACATTGAGTCAGAATATGTTACTGCATGGTATGAAGTTTGATTTCATTGAATTTAATAAATATTTATTTAGTGAGAAATATATGGCAGATATATACCAGGTGCTATTGATACAACCTAGATTCCAATAGGCCTTGTACATCTGTCAGACTATAGAAATGAGTGAAGATGAGAGTCTTTTGTGTTTTCTGAATAGATATCTTCATAGGGGTTACAGAGGCTCACAAAGTTTCTGAAATGTATTTGAGCTATGGTATCCTTAGCTTCATAAACTATGAAATATTATTTTTCTTCTCAGAATCTCATGTTTATGTTTAAAATGGAGCTAATACCTCCATTACATGGTGGTTCAGAGGATTAAATATGAACATATATAAAGCACCCAGTGTGGTAACTGACAGAGAGGATGCTCCATGAAAGGCATTTATTCATTATTATGCTAATGTTTGTGGGAAGACCATGTCCATCTAGAACACTAAGAATTTAGAAAAGAATATCACAGCTTTGATTTGTTTGGAAGTCTTTGGGCTTACTGAGCCAAATTATAAAATATTGGTGGGAAAGAAAGTCTCTGGCGCCAGCCCAAATTTCTCGCAAAAAGAAAAGGGGATGAACGTTTACTCAATTCCTTTAGAGATTGAATTACTAAACAGGGAGACCCCTGGTGAGGTAAAGAAGATGTAAAAGAGACTGATTTTCTTGGAGGGTTTAGTGAAGAAACTGCTGATATCAAGTGGAAGAGTCCCACATTCTTCACTTGTCAGCTGGCTCCTGAGAAATATGCATCAATCACTGATTCTACAAATATTTACTCTACGTATTACTATGTACCAGGCACTGTTTTGAGTACTGAAAATAGAGAAGTGAAAAGAAAATGAATAAAAACTTACTGCCATCATGGAACTTACATTGTAGTAGAGCAGGAACAATAAACAAGGTCAATAAATAATGCATGACGTGTGTTAGAAGGTCATACATGTTAGTAAGAAGAATAAATTTGAGAAGAAGCTTAAGGAGTACTAGAGATTGTAGCTTTAAGTGGAGCAGCTAGGGTAGGCTTCGGTGAGAATGGCTCCTCTGAGAAAATATTTGATAGAAACACAGAAATGAGCCAGATCATCAGAGTAGAGTGTTATAAAGAAAGGAGACAGTCTCAGTGCAAAGACTGAGCTGAGACAATGCTCGTGTGTGCTGGGGCCAGGGCTAAAGACAGACAGATTACAGCAAAACAAGCAAAAAGCAAGAATATAGGGAGATGGTAGGAGACCATAGGACTGCGTGGACCTTAATAAAGATTTAGCTTTTACCCCCTATCCTGTGGGGAGCCATTGGAGAGCTTTGGGTACATGAACATCATGCTTTGACTTTGTTATTTGAAGTCTTGCTTTAACTACTGGATGGCAATAGATTTTTGGGTGTAGGTGGAGGAAGAAGGGTGCTCAGTGGTGTTAGGGAGCTCTCTTAGTCAGTCATTGCTTCTCTCTATCAAGGAAATTGTCCACTGTAGTAACCAAGCATGCTTGATGGTCAGTATCTTATAGGTCAGTGAGAAACTTGTTCTGCTTGAGCAAGAGATGCAGCTTGAAGGAAACACGGCAGCCATCCTGTTTGGAGTCCCGGAGGGCCACTTGGAGCAACAATGGTAGCAGCTCCTCCAGTGACAAACAATCATGGTAGCAGCTGGCATTAGGGAGCCGAGCAGTATAGCTGCAAAAGGCAGGAGTACTGATGCAGCGCCCAGGGAACGGGCATCATTCAACAGGCAGGTGGTAGGTGACGGTTGTAGGAAAGCACGGCTAGATGTGTGGCTATGACCTTGGGCTGTCTACTGGGTGGCCCCAATATCAGAGGTGTTTAAATGCATCAGCATGAATGGTTTTAGACTAAATGGGAAAAGACCTGTGGCAGGATGTCTTTTGCACATATTAACAAGTGATTTAGTCAGTTTGCAGTATCAGTTGCCTTAGGGAAGGAATGTTGCAACAGAAGCTCAGTGGAATTTTAAAAGTTCTATCACCAAAGAGAACTTAGGGGAAAGAGAATGTTGGATGAGTCAGAACAAGTCTCGAAACTCCCTGAGGCTTTGGATTTGGGGGTGAGAGGAAGCAAAAGCAAAGTGAGAAGGATCGTCACTGTGGATGTCTGAGAAAGGGGAGGGCTATTTCCATGCAAGCTGAGGTTTAGCAGTGATAACCAAACCCTAGAGAAATTTTGGAGGATGGGATAGCAGAAGGTACTTGTGCCTTTTTTTTCCCCATGTGGACCCAAGGAGTTGACAAGACTCCTGAGAAAAAACACCTGAGTGGTTTGTCTAGGCAGATATGTGTGACGTGGTCACCAGTTGTCTGTATTACAGCATGAGGCAGGAGCAGAATGAACACCAGAGACTCCCAAAGGAACCAGCAGATACAGAATGGAGGGGAGGGGAGAGATGTGAGGGGAGTCCTGCTTTGGGTGAGGATAAGGAAGAATACACTTGTGACCTGTGTGGGACAATCACTGAAGTCCACATAAATGGTGGACATCTCAGAAAGTGGTAACCAATGGTCTAATTTTCCCTGCACCCAGAATATAAAGGTGACTCTGCTAAAAAATAAATTTCATAGACCTGAGGTGAATGTCAGGGATTTGTTGAACCAGACACTGAATTTTTTTGTAGAATTACATTTTTAAATTGAGATTTATATTACTGATTCATTTGTATATTTCTACTTCATTTTAACTCTCAGGGTTAATAAATATGGAAATAGGAAATCTCTTTTTCCCAACTGTTTGCATTCACTGCACAGAAACCAAAAGCGGTCACTGTTAAAAATAAACAAACAATAAACGACAAAATTTGGTAGATGCTTTAGGCAAAGATTTCTTAGATTAGAATTTAGGCTCTTGATATTTTTTTCCCAGAAGTAAAAAAAAGAGAGTGGGAAGATGTGGGAATAAAGCAACTCTATTAAAGGCAGAAAGGAAGGCAAAAAGCACAGGGATAAAGGGAAGGTGGAGATGGTTGTGAGGAGTGAAATGAGGGTACAGAATGGTGTAAGATAGGAAGGAGCTAGTCAAGTAGGAATTAGAGAGAGTGAGGGAATAAGAAGAGCAAATGAAGAAATTTATGCTGGATACACCCCCTCCACCCCACTCTTCGGTGAAGTAGGAGGCAAATCATCTGCTGAGGGTTGGACTGGGGTGGGGAGAGGTGGACTCAGGGGAACAGGATGGGGGCCTGGGGAAAGCAGAAGGGCCGTAACAACTGCTCTGAAGAATGTGCTACGAAATCAATGCGAGATTTGCCAAGAAGCAGTGAAAGCTCAGTTGAAATTAGATAACATGAATTTATAATATGTTGAGGCAGATGTCTGTCTTTTATTTCCTTAATCGGTTTTGCTTTATTTGGATGGTAGTTATTTAACCTGTCTTGCCACATGAGGAAATGATGGGTCATTTTTCTCTTTCTTTTAAAATGTTTTTCTTTTTGGTTCTGTAAGAAATTAAAAATTGAATTAGGTTTAATTCATTGAAAAAGCATAAAATATAGACCTTAGAAACTTTTCATTTGGTTTCACTGTCTTTTGTGTGTGATATACTGATATAGATCACTGCTATTTTAAATATGTATTTGGCCTGTTCTCTACGTTAGTAGTACTTCAAAAGCATGGGATGAGAAGGAGAGGGAGAGGGAGGGGCTTTGGGATGGGAGAGGGAGGATGAAGGGCATGGGGAGAGGGATAGTGAAGAGAGGGTTTGGGGAGAAGGAGAGAAGAGAAAAGGGAAAAGCAAGGGAGAAGAAGAGGAGGGAATGCAAAGAATGGAGAAGTAGCATGTATTGCTCTGTGACTACTCATGACATATCAGGGGCTGGTCCCCCTTACTATAAGAGGAACAACTAGATGCATTAGCTAGAGTTGTGAAAAGAGAAAGGTAGGTAGGTGCTCAGGTCAGTCATGGGCAAAAAAAAAAAAAAAAAGAAGAAAGTAGAACTCATTATTGATGGACTTTTATTACAACAGAACCTCTCTGTAAAAAAACAAAAAGAAAAATATATTTTCATCTTTAACTACACTTCACTTATTTATGCTGTCACCCTACTAAACATATCAAATTTATACACTCTTGTCTTTCAATTCTTCAAATTCTTATTTAATGGCAGCTAATATTTTCATGTTGTAGCAGCATGTTAACAGGGAATACTTGGCCGTAGGTTACACTGTTTTCTTCCTTCACCCTGTCCCAGCATGTCATTTTTGTCTTGTTTCCAGGCCTGATTTAGAAAAGTTTTGCTTATATTCATTCATATTTTTAAAGATGAAGGAGAAGATTAAAACTATTTTACAACCTTCTTCTTTGAATCATATTTATTTTAAACAAATAGAAAGGTCTCCTAGAAGGACGATTCTTAAATTTAGAATATTCCTAAATTTAATAGTCCCTATTTCTTTATATTCATCCCTCCTCTGATCACTTCACAGCCATTCCAATGCCTGTGTCTTTATGCAACTCTCTTTTATTTGAAAGCAAAATAGATCCTGCAGCTCAGCCTTTAGTAACTCATGACTGTACACAGAGGAGGCCTTTGGCCTGAGAAATCTATCACTCTCACTTGGTTTCTAAAACCAGAACCTTGACAGGCAAGACTGTAAGACCCTAGAAGCTTTACAGGAAACAAATCAGTTTCTCAGTAAAGCCTTCTGTTGTGCAAAGAAGTCCGAAAAACACTGCGTGAGCACCTACTAATGTCTAGTATGTAAATAAATCATACGTAATAAGTTCTCAGAGGGCTATTAGTATCTCTTCAATCCAGTAAAAGCTGACTCGTTTTTGCACTGGGAACAAATGATGATGTTTCTTGGAAAATTTCCAGGTAAACTAGTTTGGAATTATGGGAAGGGCTTTCATGACATTAATACCTCCCATTAATTCCAGGAAAGACACATTTCCCAGCCACCTCTCTCAGTTAACCTCAAGCAAAATTGTTTTTTTTTTTTTTTGAAAATGTGTCAAATTTAAGTCATGTCTCTGAATAACAGCACATAAAATGCTTATAATATAGTAAGTGAAAAATTTATCTACTCTAAAGTTATAGATTATTTAAAATTCTGCATAGATAAAGATTAAAAGGACTGGAAGGGAGCATGGCAACTCACCTGGGGTAGAGAAGATTCTCAATAAACATTGATGAGTGAACTATTAATGTACGTGAAAAAAGAAACAATGGTTTATTGGAGTGGTGGGATTATTGACTAAAATTACTCAATTTTTATGAATATTGTATTTATAAAATATGTAAGTTCTTAAAAATCAATTGATTATTAAACCCCCATCTTCTTTATAACTTTAGTCTTTGGTGATACAAAAACCAGATCTAAGTACTGTAAAAATAAGAGTTGCTCAGCTGACGCAAGACAGAATACCAGATACATGTCACTGCATTCTCAAATTCAATATTAACTCATAGGATGGCCTAACTATGGGACCATGTGATGTGTTTTCAAAGATTTTTGGTCCCCCAGATACAAGTAATTTAATATTGATGCTTAAATTTTAACTTTTATAGATGTTTCCCACTGTTTAAGGGTTGGCCCTAAGTGAATGCAAATACCTGGATAAATAATACGGCAAGAATTCTTGGTCATTTTTATGTGACATTAGTGTGAATAGTTTGGGAAGAAAGAGGAAAGGAAGCCCAAGGCTTCTACAGGCTGAAGTTGGTTTGGGAGAGAGCACACTGAAGGGAGAAAGTGGCAAAGAAGGAAGAGAAGACCAAAATGGTACTTCCCAAGTTTTTCCTAGTGCTCTCCCTGCTGTTTAAGAGTGAGTTTTATTACTGAGTGTAAAATTGCTGTTGTCATGTTTAGTTGAGAATGTGGTAGGGAATTTATGGTCTAGTTGCAGCCATGACTGGGACAGGTAGTCCTGTCCATGCCACCTCATGGTCTGTGGAATTCCTGAACAAGTAGTAAGTCTGTTGAAGGCTTGGGACTTTACATGTTCGCATTGGATTTGTAGTCAAGATGCATGACCAGCATTATGGCACACTTAACAACTGTTCAGAGAGTACCAAGAAAATATTCTGATCAAATGTCAGGGCTTTTAATACAGTTTTCTGCTATAGATTATGAACCTATAAATTCCAATCCTTCACTCTCAATAACAAAAGATATCTCTTATAATAATTATGAATTTTTGACTGTGCATTAATACCCAGTCTCTAAACAATCTAAATTGTTTACTTTTAGTGATTGTTAATCTATACTTTCTTTTAAATAATGAACATTGTACCATTTAACAGAAACAGTCAGCTTTACTTGTGAGATACTTATCTGCTTAATTAATTATTTAACTGATGGTTGTTTGAAATAATAAAGAATGAAATATGGACATAACTCACACATTAAGGGGCCTGTAAGAGTTCTGTTCACTGGTTTAAAAAAAGTGTGTATGTGTGTGTGTATGTGCATAAGCGTGTCTATTAGGGTGAGAAAACAAGACAGGTATAATATGTAGCAACATTTTTAAGTGTTTATTATGTGCCAGACATTGTTAGGCAAGTACCATTATCTTTTTCATTTCACAGATTATAAAACTGAATAGGTAAATAACATAAGTATATTTAGAAAACTTGTTTAACTATAGAAAAGGAGAGATAAAACAAAGGAAATTAGAAAATGAATTGCAATTCTATCATTTCCTTTCCTTTCAGATCTGTGTTTAAATGTGATAAAGTGAAAGTAGACTGATTTTCTTGGAGCAGTAACTCTCCCCATGTGACATTGAGCCTTCCTTTCTGGCCATCTGCTAGACATGGATGTTGAGTTACACTTGACTTCTTTATTTTATTTACATCTCACTGAAACAGTTAGATAGTTTTTTACTTTCTTTGTAGTAGATGGTATTGTTTATGACAGGACATTGAAATCCATACTGACTGAGAATGTTACTTTTAATCATAATGCCACTTTTAATGGGAATAGCCCATAAAGGGTCTGAAATGAGTGACACATTGCTTTTATACTCAAAGAGTACCTTGTACCAATATGGAGCTACATCAAAAAAACAAATTACATTCCAAGGATTTGCTCTAGGTCCAGAAATGGGGAATTTGGTAAATAAGTTTGGCTAGTCATTGTCAAACAAGCAAGTATATAATCAGTTTGGTTCTAATTCACATTCACAGCACATAATATTCACACATATCTGGAAAAAAGACTATACCGCCAAAAATACTGAGTGCTTATTGTTAGGTGGCATTTCTTTTTCTATTTTTGATTGACTTAAAAACTGTCCACAAAAATAGTGGTCCTCATTTTGTAATAAGAGAAACTATAGAAGTCAATTAACCAATATTTATTATACTGCTGCCAAAGAAATGGTAGCATACTAGGATCTTTGTAGAAAATACAATAATGTATTAGGGAGGCCTCCTGCACTTTAGAATTGTTTACACCTTGTGGAGATAGGCATGAAGAGCAAAAAGAGGGTGCAAGTGGCACAAGTACTGATTTCTTAATAAGGGGAAGGAGCAATCCCTAAGAGTTGTATTGTTGAAGGGAGATTGCAGAGAGGAAAAGGAATCAGATCAGCTCCAAAAGATAAGTCCAGTCTAAGGGGACATGTGAATAGGAGACAGGGAATTCCTGATAGATATAATGGCTTCCATAAAAATAAGAAACCACTACGTTTATTTGAAGCCAAGAGATAGGATTAGTCATAAAGATAAGATTGGTCCCTACTATGGCAGTCCTTGAATATCACAATAACATCTGCTCAGAGCACGTCTTTCAGCACGCCCTTTGCCAGGGCACAGAAACTGAATAAGGCAATCCCACAGCCTCAGAAGAGGTATTCTACTCTCCATACCCTCTATTTCTTGTGAATTTTGTT
Source organism: Cynopterus sphinx (assembly GCA_030015415.1). Classification (NCBI taxonomy): domain Eukaryota; kingdom Metazoa; phylum Chordata; class Mammalia; order Chiroptera; family Pteropodidae; genus Cynopterus; species Cynopterus sphinx. Next base: position 125,217,535 of record CM057382.1, read on the forward strand.
CTTTGTTCTATCTTATTGCCATGCCTATTTGATAGCAGCATTTAGATTTCAAATTGTCTTCTTTTTTCTCATCTATAACTTCCTCAACATACTATTTCTTGAGACCCCTTCTGGGAATGGCAGGTTAGCAATGCCCTGCTTCCACACTTGCCCCCAGCCAAAACTACGTCTTATCCTAGCATGTATTTGCCAAAAGAAGGAGATAAGAAGTGAAAGAAGCATATTTACTGAGTTTTTTATTTTATTTTATTTTATTTTATTTTATTTTATTTTATTTTATTTTATTTATTTTATTTTATTTATTTTATTGTTTTGTTTTATTTTATTTTATTTATTTTATTTTATTTTATTTTATTTTATTTTATTTTATTTTATTTTATTTTATTTTATTTTATTATTTTATTTTATTTTATTTATTTTTTGCTTTATAACAAATCACTTCAAGGGTTAGCAGCCTGAAACAACAAATATTTATTATGACATCAGTTTCTGTGGGTCAGAAATCTGGGTGTGCCGTAGTTGGTGGTGACATCTCAGGTCTCTCAAGCTGCTGGTGTTGGCTGCTGTATCTGAAGACTTTGGTGAGGGCTGAAGGGTCTGCTTCCAAGCTCACTCAAGTGCTCGGCAAGAGCTTCAGTCCCCTGCCGTGTGAGCCTTTCCATAAGGCTGTTTGCTACCCAACGTCTGCCAGACCAAGCAATCCAAGAGTGAAAAAATGTCAGAGAAAGCCGCTGAGATGGAAGCCACGGTGTCTTTTATAACCTAATCTCAAAATTGATATAGTATCACCTGTGCCTTATTCTATGGGTCACACAGCCCATCCCTGGTACAACACAGAAAGGAACTACACCGGAGTGTGAATGCCAGGCAGTAAGGATCATCGAGGACCATCACGGAGTCTGGCTACCATGGATAGTTAAGTAATTTTTCTGAACCATATTGTGGTATAAATAGATCATCTACAAAGATAAATTTGACAATTATAAATACTCTATTACTGCCTTTTATATGAGAAAATGAAGTCTTTAAAAAGAGTCATGTATCTGGCCTATTTGGCATTACTTAACTACATTGGAGAGACACATACTTCCTTGAAATATCAATTTAGAAGACTGGCACAATGCTGTATGCAGAAACGCCAACTGTAAAACAAAGCCTACCTTGCGATGTGTATCTGAGGGCTCTGCATGGCCCCCTGAGGTATGGCATACTTTCTGGGGAACATGAGGCTGGAGAAATGTAGGTGTACTGAACAGCTCCAGAAAGCATGAGGCACTGCGAAAGAGCACTGGGCTGGGAGTCTATGCTCTCAGTGGTTGTGTGACACTAAGCCGCCTTTACTGGTTATCTGCTAAGTAACTTGAGTGCACTGAGGTAGATAAAACATTTTAATTCTCTAACTTCTTGGGACATCTGCTGTCTATGTTCATCTAATAGCCTTTGTGGCAGAGGATTGGCCCCTACAGAGTTTTGGTGATGCAATGATGTACCCTAGAGGGCTGATGGGGGTGATTAGGCTGCTCTAATTACTTTTTGAGTTGATGAGTTCAATCATGGAAGTGGAAATTGAAAATTGAAGAAGAAATTGAGCCTCAGGATGATTTAAATAGAGTAACTCTCAAATTTCAAAATTTTTAAGCAAAAATCTACTACAAATAGTTTACACTCAAAGAAATAAATCTATTAGATTATAAATAACCAATATTTATTGCTAATGAATTTTGAAAGCTTAGTACCTACTTGCATAAATAATGATTTTAAAATATAATTTCCATAAGAAATAATTTCTACTACAGAAATTATAACCTAGACTTCTATAATCAGATTGGGTCACCATTGTAGTGTAAAACTTCTAAAATTTGTAAAAATATCAGTCATGGTTTCATTCCAGACCTCATTGGAAGGCTGGTATCTATGTCTCTCTTCCAGCACTTATGCTTCGCAGACCAATTCTCAGTTCCCACCTCAATCTGATTAGCATGGACTTCTGTGTGGTTGGGTTGATTTTTCTATCTAAGATCAACATAGACATGAACCATAAGCGCTTTCTGTGATTCCACTAAAGCATCCAGGACACACAGTTGCAGCATATATTTTTCTGGAGGTTATTTAGGGATGCACGGGACAGGTGCCACTAGATGCACCCATTATATAGCAGAAAAAAAATAAAAACTTAGGATGTGAGATTTTTTAAAAAATATTTCTACAGGGATTCCTACTACTAAGGAATCCTCTCATTACAGCCTCCTACCATGTAGCTGGGCTTGTTTTCCTTCCAACTGTCAAACCTTCCACACCTTCCTCACTTCTTCCTTACTTCTTTTTATTGTTCTAATGATTCTTCATACCCTCTCCTCCCCCACCACACACTCATCCTCTTTTTGTTATATGTTCTCCTTCAAGATAATACAAGGAAGACTTCTTTTATACCCAAAGCAGCCACCATGTATTTTTTTTAAACAAAAGCTATTTTTTTTCTCATATAAACTATAGCATTCCCAGTATGCTGGAATCCATGGCAATCCATCCTCGTATTATAGAGTAAATTTTTTTCATTCCCAAATGTAATGCAAAAATATTTAATTATCAGCCCCAAGCTAAGATAAACATATAGTTATTGCTCAATTATTTCTGACAGTGGTATTTAAATATTATTAATAATAACGTACTTAAACTATTCAAGTTCATTGGAGGTATAACACTTTATACATTGTACCTGGTTTGTTTGACAAAAATAAACCTTTCCAACAGTTGACAACTCATGTAATTGCAAGTATCTAACAACTAATTCCATTTTGAACAATCATGCATTATTACTTCAACTCTAGCATGTTAAGTCCTACAAAAGGAGGTAATTGGCAGTGAAATGTTGTAGTACATTTGTTACAATAATTTTTATAAATATACAGTCACCTATTAATATATAGCTTTTATTCAGTACATTTTATCTTCAAAATACTTCACCCATTCGAATTAATTCATTTCCATAAACACTTCAGTGAAACACCCCTTTTCCAGGTAGGAGTGTGAGATGGAGATAAACTGCCTAACGTCATACAAAGAGAGAATTAGGACAAAGATGTGAGCAAGAGTTTTTACTTTATTCCAACCTTCTCTTACTAATCTATGTAGTTTTCTTTTCTTTTTTTTTCTTTTTTTTTTTTAATGAAAGAAAAGTTGAGTCTGGAGATGAATATTTTCCTCAGAGACAGTGATGGTGGCTTCATTCTGCGGTCTTTCCTTTCATCTCTTTTGTGACGTTTCTTATCCCTAACTTTCACTTTCCTTTTATTTTGTTAATGTGGAAGACAGTCACAGTTTTAGATACTTGTGTTGAGATATCTGTGAAGATAAATATAAAGCAAAATCCAAATCAGTTTTGTTTTAAAGCTTTCAAAAGCATCATAGGAAACTTCTGGTGCATCAAAAACCCATCAAATCAGAAGAGCCTTGAAGTTAAATCTCTCATAGCTGGGCTTCTATAGTTTGTTTTGTGTCACTGGAGATCCTCTATTTATTTGAATTTAGTAATTATTCAATGATCACAATTTAATTTTTATTGGGAAGAGCCTAAGAGTCCATCAATGGATGAATGAATAAAGAAAATGTGGTACATATACATAATGGAATACTACACACCCATAAAAAGATAAAATATTGCTATTTGCTATAATATGGTTGGATCTTGTGGATATTATGCTAAGTGAAATAGTCAGATGGAAAAAGACAAAAGCATGATTTCACTCACATGTGGAATATAAAACAAAAAAGAAATGAACAAACAATACAAAACAAAAGCAAACTCATAGATACAGACTATGAATTGATGGTTACTGGAGGGAAAGGCGACAGGGAGGAAGAAGAAATGGGTAAAGAGGCTGAAAGATGTGGTGACATTTGTAAACTAGTCTTTTGGTGGTAAATGCTGTTGAACACATACAGATACAGAATTATAGCGTTGTACACCTGAAACTCATATAATGTTATTAACCAATGTTACCTCAATAAAAAAGTAAAAAGAAAAAATTTTTTATTGTGTCAGTGATAAATGAGAAGAAGGCATATAATCTTTTTTACTCAGGTAGCTAATAACATGATTGTTTTGAACATTTGCTATGCATACATATTTCAAAAAAAATTTTAAGTCAGATTATCTCAATCTTCTCTTCAAAATACTCTGATGATTTCCCATTCCATCCAGAATACAATGTATGCCTTTATCACAGACCCTGAAGCCCTCCTATTGCTCTACCTCTGCCTCTGCCTTCTTTATTCTAGCCAGATAGGTCTTCTCAACATTTCTTAGAGATGGGAACATACCTTCTTTCCCAACCTTTAGGGCTGTACACTTGTTTGAACTTCTGCTGTGATTCTCCAGAGACTGTTTGGCTTTTAGGTGCTCTGAACCCTCTCAGATGAGCCTGCTCTCAATACATGTTGAGCCTTGTTTCTTAACACAACTTCTGATAAATAGTTCTTTGACAATTACGCTCATGTCTGAATGTCTAAATGTAAAGCTATGGGTTCTTAGTGTGAGCATTCATCTAGAAATGGTAACATTCCTATCTAGTTCTGAAAATTATATTCTTTAAGAAAATGCAAAAAATCCCCACTCTAATTCTACATGCAATTTTTTTCTTCAAAGTATTTTTTTTGACATTTTAAGCATAAAAGATACTATAAGGATTTTCTAGTTTGTCTCTAAATTCCATAAAACATTTGCAACTGGATCAGTGAGTCAGTCTCTGCGTACTAGTCAGAATATTTATTGAGCTACTAGCTAACATTCAGAGTGAAGAAATAAAGGTTTGCCTTCAATGTCTATTCTCCTTTCCAGTTACTGTCCATTTAGCAACATAGCATAATAAGAACATAAAGAATCAGAGAGCTTTCTACCCTAACCACCCTGCCCCCTGGTTCCAGCATCAATGATAAATAATGTCCCAGTATTCTTAAAGGTGGACTTTATCTCTGAGCACCTATCAGGGATAAAATTTACCTTTGTTTATCCATCCAAGTGTTTGGGGCTGAAACTGTTTGGAATAGTCTTCATACCTTTAATAAAATTTTATTTAATCTGAATATTTGCTTCCAGATTCAGTGGTTATGTTCTATCGATATGCTTGCATAAATTTATAATGTCCTGAAAATGTGAATTCAACATAGCAAAAACAAGAATATCAATCACACAATGTTCTAACTACATTACACATGGTACGTGGGCAAATGACTAGCACAGATACTTATAAAATTCAAGTTTGCAATAGCTTCTTATTCATTCTTATATATCCCTAGGGATACTGTAGCTGAAAACTATTTCAAGTAAAGTAGTGCTGCTCTGCCCTTTTCTTGAAACGACTGCTATAATAGACCCATTAGCACTACAGGTATTTACATTCCACTTTTAAAAGGATAGGCTCAGGAGATGTGTGCCAAGAGTTCATTGAATGAATTTCTACTGAGCAACATCTTCCAGCATGTCTGAGAATGTCAGTTGCAATGTGACAGATTTAATTGTTCAGCAGAGTGGAAATCTTTGCTTGGTTAATGGTGTCTCTGTAAAGCAAGGTCAGACTACTATATAAAACCCACCCTTGGAAGCAGAAGGAAGATTCTGATGTTATTAATTAGTGGGAGGAGGAGTTATCAACTTTAATATTGTCAGAAATTAATCCATTAGAATTAGATTTCTCAACTTTTGTTTTTCCATTGGGACCTTTAATCGAATCTTATATAGATTAGTAAACTGGGATTTAAAAGATGTATTTAGACAGCCAGGCTCAGTAATAACTCTGTTATGAACTTCCCTGAAGAGTTGAAAAATGGACATATTGGTGTTTATTGGGTCATGCAAATAACAACGTTAAGAATTTCTTCTATAATTCATAGGTTACAACTGAAGTAAAATTACGTCTGAGATAGCATAACAAAGTATTTGCAAAGATGGCAATGATTTCCAAACCTCTGTCCTCTGGGAATATAGAAATCTGGCTTTCATAGACTTCTGTTTTGAACAAAGGTTTTCTCTAAAACCAAATGAATAATTTTTTCCCCTAGTAAATACTTCTAGTTGATTTTAATAGTATGCCAATTTATATAAAGTTGTTTGTTTAATAAATCAAAACCAAGTTCATTTAACAATGAGTTTAGCACTGAAGACTTGTACCTGACAAAACATCTGCTATTTCAAAATACAATAAATAATCTGTGGTTTAATACTGTCCCTGGGGTGAGCAAATACAGACACTTTGGAAATATTATGATTGTGCCATCATGGAGTTTGCTGAAAGGCCATGGAGAAGAGGTGGTGTTTAGGTAATCAGATGATGAATCCAATTGGAGGAAGTCTTTTTTTTCTTTAACTGGAGGGAAGTCTGTAGCATATTTTTACCATCATTTTTAGGCATGAATTGATGCATTTGAATTCTATATCCCAAGGAAACTAATAATATTAAATGTTCCAGTTTTATTTCCTTGAGAGACAAAATGGGCCATAGGGCATGTATTAGGATGCTTTCAGCTGTAAGTGACAGGAAATCCATGTAACAATAAGGAAAATCTGCTATGGCATGGAAGGTCTGTGGTGTGGTATGGTATTGTTAAGGTTGGTTTGCTCAGCAGCTTAGTGACAATATCAAAGAACCAGCTTCCTTCCTGCCTTCCCCCCCATTTTTTTGCTTTGTCATTTTTAGCATATTATCTACATTCTTTATGGTTGCAAGGCAGTTGCACCAGATCGGGTATCACATCCTACCAGCAATATCCACAGGCCAGAAGGAAAACAGTGCATCTTTTTTTCTAAATGTAAGGGAGGTTTCACCAGAAGCCTCTCAGCATTTACTCTCCCATATCTCATTTTGCAGAATTGTACTTTCTTCCAGCCCTAAACTGGATCTAGAGAAAACAAGTAAGTGTAATTGGCTCAGACTAATCATAGGGCTCCAAATCCACTGAAGCTTATCTGATACTTAAGAAAGTGATTGTCCTTTTGGCAGGAAGAAAGGGTTAATGGATGTTATGTAGGGTGACAGGTGGCAAAGCACAAGTTCAATTTCCATGGTGCTCAGCTTAACAAAGAGGAACTAAAAGATCTAGTGCAGAGTTTATCAATCCTAGCACTATTGCCTTTTGGGGACCAGATTTTTTTTTTTTTTATTGTGGGGCTGTCCTATGCATTGTAGGATACTTAGCCTTACCTCTGGCCTCAGCTCAATAGATGCCAGTAGCAACTTCCTTTGTCCCAAATTGTGAAAACCAAGTTGTGTCCTTAGGCAAGTAGGAGGAGGAGGCAAAATCATCTCCCATGGAGATGCACTGGTGTAGTAGACATGGAAGACGAAAACTGCTATTATGGGTTGACAATGAACTTGATCATGGGTCTATAAACCTAATTATATGCTGGAATAGGTTGTGCATGAGTGATCTGAGGCATATATGCCTTGTATATCTCCTGAAGGCTTCTGCCTAATGTACTGGGCTTGCTGGCCACAGATTTGCAGTTTCTTTGGCTCTATACAAGATTATCTATGAGCCTTTCTGCTCAGATTTAGGGAAGGTGGCGCAGGGTTCAGTGGGGAGAAGGCAGAGATTGAAATTATGATTTCAGTAGGAAAAATATACTCTGCATAAGAATGCGAAGTGAGTTATAATGTTATTTCACTTAACCTGCTTAACTTATATGAGTCCCGGTACTTGAACATTCACCTAGTAAATGGCTTGAATGCTATGGAAGGGGTATACCTGGACTAAGGAACTTTCAAAATAGTCCTTCAAATTCAGGGTAGGACCTGAAGCCTTGTGTTTAAGACACACTTAACGGGAAGTGGTAGAGTTCAAAAGTTCAAATTTTTTGAGCTTGAAAGTGAAAACAGTTGCCATATTTGATAAATTGCATAGCTAAAACAAACCAATTATTTAGAGAGTGTTACTGCAAACTAAAGTAATTTTGATTACTTAGAATCATCTTCTTTATTACATTTTATCTCTCATTTTAATTTGAAAGAAATGAATTTAAATGTACAAAATTGTGCGGAATGAATGAGAGACATTTTGGTGATAAAAATAAGCAAAAATATTTCTGGAGAAAAACAGAAGTAAAAAGAAGTGAGGCATAAAAAATTAATAGTTGAAAGGAATAAGAGAGACACATGGACATGCACAGCAAAGTACCAATGGTACCATCCAGTGCATAATTTATTCAGTTAATTCACGGATTTTTAAAATTCTGTTTATAATTTACAAATGAAAATCAGTACGTTTTTTTGCATTGACAATTTAGCCAATTGCTCTGTAATTTTGTTTTAACATTTAATTTTTTATGGCATAGTGGATATGAGTAGGAGTGTGAAGTAATATCATCACTTAACAGTTGTGTGACTTTGGGAAATTGCATAACAACTCTGTGCCTCAGTCTTGTAAAATGAGAGTGCTAATAGAACCATGGGCCTGCTGTGGGCATTTTCCAAGTTATTTCAGAGTAAATGACTTATTGCACTGGCTGGCATCGGGAAAATGTTTAACAATAGTTGTTGCTGTTTTAAATATATTTTATTGATTTCTCTCTATTTACCTGCTCTTGGATTCTCTAAATTTAACCAGCTAAAGGTGTCAGCATTCCCCTTTGATTTAACTCAAGCCCAGTGCTTCTAATCTTAATTTAAAATAGTAGAGAGCTATACTGTAGTAAAAATATCTAGATAGGAAACAATAAAACAGTTTATGAAGAGATAATAGAAGCTCAAGAAGAAAAACAAATTCTGTTAATTATTATGACAATTGACTTTATTACTTTGTTTAGCTATAGTCATTATATATAATATAATGTATAACACACATGTGTAGCATAAAGACTAGTGAAACAAGCACCTCTGTACCCATAATACAATTTAAAAATTAAAACATGCATTGCTGTTTAAGACTGCTGTATGTCTCTCACTGAAATTTGTATTTATCATTCTGTTGCTTTTCTTTATTAATGACACCGAAGCACCATATTGTTTGGTTGTAACTTTATTTGAACTTTTCTCTGTATTTTTCTGAGACTTGCTTTTTGGTAAAAATCAACAGTATTTTTTAACATTCATCCACATGAGTATGGGGAAATATAGTTCATTTATTAGCACTGCTGTATTTTGACTATGTCATTTTCTATTTATCTATTGATTATTTGATGAACTTTTTCTAGTTGTTTGTTTTCACAAAGATGCTGCAATTTACATGTCTTTTGGAGCACATGGACAAGGGTTTTTGGGATAGAATTACTGGATCAAAGAATTTAAATATCTTTGTGGCTGCAAGACAATCAGTTGCTTCGCAAAGTGAATATATTGATTTATACTCCCACAAGTAGCATAAAAGTTCTAATTGCTCTACATTCTTCACCACCCTTGGTATTAGGAGACTTTTTAGATTTTGCAAACATGAGGTTGTGAGGTGCTGTTTTGTTTTGGCTTCTCTATCTGTAATAAATTTAAACTTGTCTTCTTAATTGTAATTTCATGATTTCTTTTCTGTGAAGTGCTTCTTTCCATCTTTTGCCTATTTTACATCATAGTTTTTTTTTTTTTTTTTTATTTGGGAGAATGCTCCATTGTCAGATAGTGATAAATATCTAAACTTTGGCTTGCTTTAGTATGGTTTAAGGTACCTGTGGCAGATAGGAATGTTGATGACAAGTCTTCATTCCTTGTTACAGGATGATTAGTTCACACCCTTTGCCATGTAGCTATAATGACCCACCTCCAGAGTAATAGGAATATGACATCCTATGACCTTAGTGTTGGGCTTGGCCAAAAATCTTGCTTTGGCTAAAAAGATATGGGCAGATGTGTTACAAGCAGAGACATTAAGTGTTGCTTGTGAAGTTCAGCTTCATCTTGTGCTCCTGCCATTCTCAGTAAGAGCATGAGCTGGATAACCACTGGTAAAAGGAGGACACCTAGAGCCTTAACCCAATCCCAAGTCTGGAAACAAACCCAATTGACTTGTAGCTGACCTGCAGACCCAGGAACAAGAAAAATAATGCTTGTGATGATAAGACATTGCATTTTGACATGATTTGTTGTTATACCTCATTGTTACAACAGCTATGAAGTCATAACTAATGGGCATTTTCCTTTAATTAATATGTTTGAAATCATAATTTTTTTACCTTTAGGATTTGCATATTTTATGTGTTTTTTGAATTTAGTTTCCTGCAAACATGTGTATAAAAGTGTTCTTTGAGTGTTGTTCTTTTTGGTCCCAAGGTCATCAGGGCAGTCTATTGCACATGCACTTAAGTCTCGTAACACAAGGAAATTGATTTTGTGTATGTATGAAATAGGGCTCAAATTAACTTTTTTTCCCTACATGAATACCACAGTTGTCTAGGCACAATTTATTTATCCATTTTTTCACTGATATATTATGGAGTGATATGTAATCGGTGACAAGTCACTGACATACAATGAAGGGATATTCCTGCAAAGATGATCTGCTTTAATTTCTGCCAGCCACACTGAATCCCTGCTGTAATTGGGCCAGCCACCTTAATTTATTTTCTTGGTGGTTTTGTGTTTTTTTTTTTTTTTTGCATCCTGGAAGTACTGTAATTTCCGATCTACAATTAGTACATAATGACTGACTTCTACTTATAAATTTTCAGAGACTATTTCAACCATTCTAACCTCACCCCACCCACCACCTCACACACCCAGAGGCAAGGTTATTCCAGCTAGACAAGTTTTCTTCGCTGAGTTTTCAAATGCTTTGTATTTTATCTCCTATGTGATTTTTAAAATTACAATTCCACATTGTTGAAGATTGATAGAAAACCCCACGTAATGCCTCCTTTTCTCTCTAGAATCCTAAAGCTGCTTTATTTTTGTCCTTTGAAAATACATTTTCTTCATTTACTTTCACACTTATCGTTTAGATATGTACTAAAAATAGCTTAAAATATCTTGTACACCAGTTTTAGATATTTTATAGTGATCTTTCAGATCTATAGCTACGTATTTAACTCGACAGAAAAGCTCCTTGACATTTAATTTTGATGTTTTATATTTCTTTTCTCCATCTTCACAGTAAAAATCGAATCATTATGTAGAACAGGTATTTAAACTGATTCACTTTCTCTGTACCAATACTTCTGGGATAATTATTTTTTTATTTGCTTTTCATTAACTATATATTTGTATTTCCTTGCTGCAACATACACACACATTTATTTTGCTTTCTTTTTTGGGTAAGGTACTGTTGCTACCAGAAATGCAAAGAGTCTGATTTTTGATCTGCATCTGTATTGGACGGTAGCACAGCTTTCATATCCTAAAATCTCTCATGCAAACTTAGATACTCATTGGAAAACATTATGTACTAAACTAAAATGTGCTGAACTGCTGAATTAAAAACATTTAGTGTATTGAACACAGTAAAAACAATGAGTTTGGTATACTCCTATGCCTCCAATAATTTAAATAAAATAAACAGGTAGCTTAATATATGGGTATGTGCATTTTATCTTTCTTTTTTTTTGGGTCTTTATTAGCTTGATTAATTTGTAGGATTTAATGTGTGTGGGAGGGGTTCTGTGGATATTTGTTACAGATGCAACAGCACAAAATAACAACATTTAAGAAGGAAACAGATGAGTTAATCATGGTTAATGTAGAAGCAATTAGTATAATTTGCATGGAATTATAATTGTGAAAGAGTAGAAACATTCCCCTCCTTAAAAATTATTAAAATTTCTTTAATATTGATGATCAAGGACTATCAGGGAATCTAAAAAAGTAAACGAAATTATTCTCAATGCAGACACGTTCAGTGACAACCCATTTTTAAAAACCTGCCTTTTGCACATTGTTTAGAAATCCACTGTTTTGACTACTCAGTATTTGTTGGTGTGTGGTAGACATTCACCAATGTCAATTCCTCTTCTATTTCCTGGTTATATAAGACTTCGCTTCCTTACCCTCTTAAATATATGCCAGGTAGGGAGACTTGCTTTGGCCAATGAAATGTGAATAGGAGTGATATCTGTCATTTCCAGGTAGAAGCTCTTAATGGCTAAAGTTCTGGTTTTGAGACTCGCCCCTATCCTGATGCTCATGGAAACATAAAATAATTTGCAGCTACCTTGAGTCTCAGGCAGCCCAGAAATAGGAACCAACACAACACACCTGCCTGGAGGGTTGCCCCAATCTGCAGATTTGCATGTGAAAAAATTAAACTTTTGTTGTATAACAGCACTAAAATTTGGAGTTTTTTTTTTGTTGCAGAGTAACCTAACTTACCCTGACTTACACAGGAGGTAAAATGTGAAATGCTTTAAACAAATACAAAGAGAACACTATACAAACGCAGAGAAAAAGAAAAATTGAGATGAAGTGTTTTATATTGAGAATCATTATCTATGTTTTAAAATCCTCCAGGTTTTTAGGTAAAATTAATTTTTTAAAAGTGCTTATGAAAGTAAGTTGAAATCTAGCTCACCTCATTTTCTGGACTTTTTGAGCTTAAGTTTGCTTTTTCTATGTCATATTATTTTATACTGAGATAAGGTCTATGAATGTGTATTAAATATTCTTGTATGCTAGTATTCTTAGCTAAGCACAATAATTACTTATTAACTTTTATTATTCTTGTCTGTTATTCTATGTTTTATTCTTTCCAGCTTGGGGTTAGCTGGGGAACAAACCTCAGCTGAAATTTTGGAGGGTTGTGATAGGGAGCAATATGATTTCATAATTACAGGTGGACCTTTATTTTTGTTTTGTTTTGTTGTTTTATATTTGATCGTTTGGCAGCTTGGCATGTAAGTTCCTTATCCATGTTGAGAACTTTTCTGCTCTCTATGTCTTCCTGAAGAGAGTTATGTGCATATGTAGTATAGTACTAACTGTTCAATGGCTTGAAGTGGAACAAGGGGTCTTTCCCAGACTATTTCTGTGGTAGGAAGGTGGCTACCATTCTCCACTCTTGCTGCCTAGCCTGTATTTGCAACATATTTTTCAAGCCTGGCACACTTGCCATGCAAATGGTTTGGAAGGCTGTCTTATCAATAAATTTCTCTTCTTATTAGCTAGTCAGTCAGTTTCTGTCTATTTTCATTAAAAACAGTGATAAAAGAATAGTATTCAATTTCTTTCAGTTTCTATATTGACAACATATTGAGATTTTTTTAACTTTGGTGCAGCACAAATCAAGCTTCAGCTTTTACATTATGTATCAATTTTACATGTTATTGCATTTCTGTTATTTAGCCATTTATTTTCTTATACAATATGATACTCTGTTGGGACAGAGATATGGCATATCATAAAATATAATATACAATTGACCCTTGAACAACACAGTTTTGAACTATGTGGGTCTACTTATAGGTAGTTTTTTTCGGTAAATACTATTGTCCTTCTATCAAGGCATTTTGAAAAAAATTTTTTTTTATTTACCAACTGCTGACACAAAATAATATTTTTGCATTCCCAACCCTGGATTCTTAACTGTGGATGAAATCTGTGGATGTAAGTTCTGGTTGTAAAGTCAAAAGTTATATGTAGATTTTTGACTGAACAGGGCAGATGGCTCCCCTAAGCCCTGCATTAATTAAAGCTCAGCTGTCTCTCTCTCTCTCTCCTTCTCTCTCTTTCTCTTTGTGTGTGTGTGTGTGTGTGTATATATACACACACACACACATATACACACACATAAATTTATGTATGTATTTATATTATGTATAATATATGATAGAATAATATATAATGTATAATTATAATAATATAATAATGTATAATAGTATAATATGGATGAAGAAGGCATCTATCATAACTTGGAGAAAAATTTCATGTGTATATGTAGGTGGAGGGGCACATTATATGTAATACTGTCAATGTTAAGATAATATGGTATGTACCCTCTTAAATGAATTTGTGTAAGAAAATAATCTTCGACTTCCTACAACCTCTAAGAACACAGCAACTGTTAGGAAAGGCCCTAACTTCTCGGGAGCAGAAGATTTGGATCAGTTATCAGTCTATAAAAGTTAATGCCACAGATCAGTGGAGAAAATGGCACCCTGAGAGGTAATGTTGAAAGGGTAGAACTGTTAGTGCTTCATATTAATCTGAGTTTTGATACTATGCTGTGAAGAGAGGATAGGAGAAGTAGGAAATTTGTAAGGCACAGTAAAATCTAGTGCTTCAGTCTAATTCATCCAATATTTGTTGAGCTTTCTAAGTGTAAAGTACTGTTCTAAGTGCTTTAGGTAATCAAAAGAGGGTGATCCCTGCCCTCAAGGAGTATATTATTCAATTTAATAAGTGCTTGAGCTCTATGTGTTCTAGGTACTAGTTAATGAAAATACAAAGATAAATTTAAAAAAAAGTATCATCTCCCAAAGACCGTACAGACTAGAAGGTAAAATATGCATCTGAACAAAGATCAATAATATAAAGTGATGATATTATCAGAGACATGTCACATCGAGGGACATCTTTAGTTGCTGGATACCATTACTATGCCATGGCAGTAGGACCAGTAATCACTCATTTTTCAGCTGCCAAAGGAAACGTTGACTATAGAAGCTGCTTCTTTTTTCAGTCACACACTTTCTAGCTCATTCATTTATTCATTCATTCATGTATTCATTAAAAACTATATGTTAAATGTCAGCTACATATATTTTTATTGAGAATAAAATAGCAAACAAGATAGAGATGCAGAAATGTATCAGGTTTTTTTGGATTCTTAAATGTGCTATATTATGTCTAATATCAGACCCTGTTCAGATGCTGCTCCTTATGTTTATTCTGTCTCTGCACACCACTGCTAATCTTATCTCTAGACCTATAATGATGTCTGTATACAGATTTTACTCTTGTATCTGGTGAAGAGAAGGCAGATGGGTTTTCAGTGTCAGTAGCTAAATTCTTTACCTATTGACATAACTTTGGTGTTCTAAAGTTTATTAATGTCTCCAATGTGCAGGTTGAATTTTTTATTTTATTTTTTATCTTTGGAGGCAGTGTTGGGTGGCAGAATGAGTAGTGAGAGGACATGATTTAAAGTTTTACTCATGTGATGACAATGCAGTTGTTGGAGTGTATCTGTTAGGAGCCTCAGATACCTTATCAGCAGAAAGGGACTAAGAATTTTCACCCTCTGAGTGTCATAAGGATTAAATGAGATAGTAATTCAAAACAAGGGTTCTAACACATAGTAAGTGTGCAACTAAGTTGTTGCCTTCTTTGTCTCTTACTAATATATCAATTCACATGTGTAACATATAAATATGGGCATTCATTTTTGTCAAAAATGTTGATAAATTTACCATGAAATAAATTTCCATACTTCCACATTGTGATTATGAAACTCTTAGGGCTCATAAGTAGGAGGCTTATTATTTAAAAATAGACTGTCTCAATTCCTTTGGAATAAAGTTCTGCTTCTTTGGATATTATTTCTTTACCATCCTTTTTTTTTTCTTCTTTTTTCTCTTTTTGCTGTCTTTTCTATGATTTATTTTCATGGCTTTAAAGGAAAAATATTCAAAGACAAAGTCTATACTTTGGTAACACGTTAACCCTTTTTTCCTTGACACCCAATCATGGTTGGCAAATACAGGTGACAGTGAAAAGGTACATTCTCCCTGAGAAAGGACACCTCATTTTAATCAATTATTCTTCTGTAATTAATTGCCAAAGTAAAGGAGATGTGTGTTTTAGTCCTCCTGCACTTCATTTTCTTGCTCTGTGTATTCTGAACTCACAGAATTATTTTAAGCAAAATAATGTATGTCGGAACTTTATAATTTATAGATTATTACGTAGATGTTAGTTTTTGTTGTTATGAAAATAAGAAATTGCCTATGCTGCTAGAATAAAATGAAAGAAAAAGACCTAATTAGTCTTTCGTTTGATCAGGATACTCTTTCCAATCAGAATTGGAAACATAAGCCCATTGAGCAATCTGTTATCCATTTGGGATTTTCTCTATTTTCCATTTTTATTTAGTTTTAACAAAATTTAGATATTGTATTTTCTGAGGACAAGGTCAACTTCAGGAGCTCTGTTAAGATTAATGAAGTTTATGACCAGTGCCTTCAATCTCTTTTTCTTTTTAGCTTGTCTACCCTGTAATACTAGTATTTTTAGGTCTCAGGATTTTCCACTCTGACACTTTAACTCAAATAACATATTTTCTTTACTCCTTAGGACAATCAAAATTAACCTTTCTAATTGGGATTTAAGAACTTGTCCATTCAAGTAGCCTATTGAGTGTCACAATGGTAAAGCAGTCTCAGGCTAGGGACATAAGAGGAATAACAAAGTATAGAAAGTTAAGTCCTATTGTAGGGTTTATGTGGCTATTATCAGTAAAGATAATTATGATTTATGAGGAATGTATAGAGACCTAGCCTTTCTAAAGGTAGAATTGCATTTGAAGATAATTTAACATTCTCAATATTTAATGTTAAACTTACTAGTTATGAGGATATAGAGAAAATATATTTTCTCAGTAGAAAGTATGAGAGAGTGTTGCTAAGATTACAACATTGCTGAGAAGATGCTTTGCTAAGCCCACCACAGGGCAGAAGCTGAACCTGCAGGGTTTTGACATAGACTGAACTCTTTTGCTTGAGATCAAGGGAGTGGTTTACTAACTATATTGGAAGAAAGATGAGCAAAGCTGGAAAAAGGGGAAGGGAGTAAAAGGGCAACCTCTACATGATGGTTGAATCCATTCATACACTATTTCTAATAAGTAAAGAGAGTCTTGCAGATGAAGTGAACTGATCCTTTGTTAACTGGCTCACCAGTTCTGGGACTCTTACAGAGGTACAATTGATCCAGGTGGTTCTCAACTTTCATTCCAACTTAAAACTAATGTTTTTGATAACCCACTGTGACCTTAAACCACTGTATCTCACATCTGTTATCCTTGACACATCTTTTGAATTTGTCACTCTCACTCTAATAGTCCCTTTGAGTTCTACAGTTTCTCCTTCCTGGTTTGACCCCATCTGACTACCTTCTCTCTTCTAAGGTTTGCCATTACCTCTTCCTGAGTTCCCTTTTCATGATAAACTAATGTTTCTATATCCTAAAACACTTCTCCGTTACTTCTTCTAACTCCTGCCTTAATTGGCTTCATGGTGATTCTGTAATTCAGATAATATTGTTATCCTCATCTGAATCATGAGTGTAGGGTTCATAGGGTTAGTGTGAGCTTCACATGTTATGCAATTAGTTTCAGCTCATAATTGCTATTGTTATTATGTTTTTGTTGTTAACATTTTTCTTTTCCTGGAAATGCTCGTTTGTGGTTTATGGAACAAGCTGCTTACTGGACTTTAATTCTCTCCTGGATACTTTCTGTGTCTCACTTGCACCTATTCTTTACCAATTTTTGAAAAATTAGCATTTGGGAGCTCTTCCTGAATAATAGGTCATAAGCAATATATTCTTCACACACCATTTCAACTACAGCTACTTGTTGGTTTTTCTCAGGTCCTTAACTCCAGGCCATAACTCTACTGAGCTTAAAAAAAAAAAACCCGTGAATATAATAACTACTTATTTTATTTTCACCATCTCAGAAATGACAATACCTGTCAGTGGCCCAAACCAAAAATTGGTATCATTAATAACTCTCCTCCATCCTTTGCTGAGTCTTCCAGATCACAGCATGTCAGCCACCACGTCTGAATCTCCATTAACCTGACTAACATTGTTCTCCTGCCTCACCTAACTTGTAGTCTTACCCAAGCCACTTCCAGTGGATTTTCCATACAAATGGCATATCTTGGCACATGTTGTGACTTTCCAAAAATCTTTCAAAGGTTTACAAATCCCAGACAAGTGTCATCCAGCTTCAGTGTGCTCATACTCTTTCTGGGCAGCCCCAAGACTAGAATTGGTGGCAATTGGCCTTGGTTTGAGGCTTGGCCTTACCCAGGGACCTTCAAGCCCAATGCAGGTTGGGCTATTTGTATCCACTTTGTTACTCATGCTAGGTGACCCTGGGCAGGGCACAGTCTGTGGCTAAACTTGACCAGAGACAGAGCCCCTTTCAGAAAACCCTAGGGCCCGCATGCACAGTGACTGGCTTCAGATGGAGCTGGAGCACCACCTGCTGCCTCTGCAGATGACACACCTATAGGGCAGACAGAGCAGTCACCAGAGGCCCATTAAAGTGAATCCTGCTCCACAGGGTCAGCCCCTGCACAATAGCTTCTACACTGTAGTCACCAACCAGTCTTCACAGCCAATTAGCCTAGAGTCAATGCCTCTCATTGATGTTCAAACAACAACCAAGTTTCAACTGCAACAGTACGGTACACACAACCCACACAAAAGACACAAGTCTATCTCCTAGCTCAGGTGACTAGGGATACTGCCACTAGGCCCCACAGGACCTATTACATAAGGGTACTCTACCAAGACCAGGAGACAGATCAACACTACCTAATATATAGAAACAAATACAGGTAGTCAGCCAAAGTGGAGAGACAAAGGACATGTCCCAAACGAAAGAACAGAACAAAGCTCTAGAAAAAGAACTAAACAAAATGGAGACAAGAAAACTACCAGACACAGAATTCACAACACTGGTTATAAGGATGCTGAACAATCTTAGTGAGAACTTGCAACAAAGAGATAGGAAGCATAAAAATGGAGATAGAAAAGAGACAGAAGTTCAGAATATAATAACTGAGATGAAGAATACATTAAAGGGAACCAATAGTAGATTAGATAAAGCAGAGGATTGAATCAGTGATTTGGAAGGTAAGGTACTGAAAAACACCTAATCAGAACATCAACAAGAAAAAAGAATCCAAAAAAATGAGGACAGTTTAAGGCACCTCTGGGATAACATTAAGCATACCAACATTCACATTATAGGGAAACAAGAAGGAAAAGAGAGAGCAAGGAATTGAAAATGTATTTGAAGAAATAGTGACAAAAAACTTCCCTAATCTGACAAAGGAAATAGACATACAACCTTGGGAAGCTTAGAGTCCCAAATAAGATAAATCTAAAGAGACCCACACCAAAGCACATCATAATTAAAATACCAAAGGTTGAAGACAAAGAGAGACTCTCAAAAGCAGCAAGAGAAAAGCAGTTTGTTGTCTAAAAGGGAGCTCCCATTAGACTGTCAGCTGATTTGGCAACAGAAATTTTGCCAGCCAGAGGGATTGGCATGAAATATTCAGTGATGAAAAACAAGGACCTACAACCAAGATTACTCTACCCAGCAAAGCTATCACATAGAATTGAAGGTCAAATAAAGAGCTTCCCAGACAAGAAAAAGCTAAAGGAGTCTATCAACACCCAACCAATGTTACAAGAAATGTTAAAGGGACTTCTTTAAAAAGTAGAAAAAAAAATATGAACAGCAAAATGGCAACAACTATATATCAGCAACACTTAAATGTAAATGGATTAAATGCTTCAATCAAAAGACATAGGGTGGCTGAATGGATAAGAAAACAAAACTCTTACATATGCTGCCTACAAGAGACTCACTTCAGATTGAAAGACACACACAGAGTGAAAGTATAGGGATAGAAAAAAATATTTAATGAAAAGGAAACAGACAAAAAAAGCCTGGAGAAATAATACTTATATCAGACAAAATATACTTTAAAACAAAGGCTATAGGGTATTTATCCAAAGAAACACAAAGTACTATTTCAAAGGGACATGTGAATCCATATGTTCATTGCAGCGTTATTTACAATAGCTGAGATATGGAGGCAACCTTGGTGTCCACCAATGGATGAATAGGTGAAGAAGAGTTGGTACATATGTACAGTGGAATGCTACTTACCATAAAAAAAAACCAGAATGAAATCTTGCCATCTGCAACAATAAAAATAGACCT
Organism: Cynopterus sphinx; assembly: GCA_030015415.1. Classification (NCBI taxonomy): domain Eukaryota; kingdom Metazoa; phylum Chordata; class Mammalia; order Chiroptera; family Pteropodidae; genus Cynopterus; species Cynopterus sphinx. Next base: position 125,237,407 of record CM057382.1, read on the forward strand.
AGAGGGAATTGTACTGAGTGGAATGTCAGACAGAGAAAGACAAGTGCCATATGATTTCACTTACATGTGCAATCTAAAGGACAAAGTAAATGAACAACAAAATGAACTCATAGATAAAATTATAATGGTTGCCTGATGGGAAGGGAGTTTGGAGGGAGGATGAAAAAGTGGAAGAGATTAAGAAGTACAAATTGATTGTTACAAAGAGTCATGGGGATGCACAGCATAAAATATAGTCAATAATATTGTAATAACTGTGTATGTGTCAGGTGGGTGCTAGATTTATCAAGGTGACCACTTCATAAGTTATATAGATAACTAGTCACTATGTTGTACTCCTGAAGTTAATATTATATGTCAACTGTAATTTAAAAATTAAAAAAATATTTTAAAAAATGACTCTCCTTCATGTTCAATGAATAATTGTTCAATTCTGTCCTTTCAATATTTTTGAATTTGTCTGCTGTGCTTCACTCTGTGTCACTGACATTTTAGGATGGCAGTAGTTTCCTGCTTGGTTTTCCTTTCTCTGGTAAAGTGCATTTGATCCATTCTCTTTGTCACAGCAAAATTATCACAATTTGACCCTAGATTCATCTCCCACCACTTTCTGCTTGCACACTACAGTCCAGCCTCATTAAACTACTGGAAGTTCACTCAAGATGTTCCTTTCTTAGTTTAGCTCAGGGCTTTGTATATTTTCTTCTCTCTGCCTGGAAAGCTGCTTCTTTTTCCTATACTCTTCATTTGGTTGATTTCTTCTCATCTATTACATTTTACTCAGATGTTATTTTTACTGGAAATCCATTTGGCTATATTCAAACTCTGAATGAAGTATTCTAGCTGTATGCATTTAAAGTGTCCATTGCACCTCCATCACATTGCCTAGTGATTGCCAAGATACTTTGTCTTTCCCAGTAGCCTGTAAGCTATCTTTAGTACAAAGATTATATGTTGCTTATTATTACCTCTCTAGAAACTAGTGCAGCACCCAGCATATAGTAAGTATTTAAGGAACATTTGTCAAAAGAATATGAATGGGCAGCAAAATCCACTGGAAATTTAAATGTATTTTCTAATAAAGGAGCACATCTTAATTAACATTGTATATTGTGACAAATTACTGTTTCTCAGTTGCCTAATCTGTAACATAAAGAGGTTGTATGAAAAACTATGTATCCGTAAGCCCAATCAACTCTAACATTGTATTATTTTCTTTGTATAGATTTTCATTGTATAGATTTCCCAGTTAGAAACTCCAGATATTACCATAAATCAAACCCATTAAATAAAAATCCAGAAGGATAGCTGCCTTTTGACTGAATAACAAATGCTGCCTTTCTAGATCCTGAATGCTGGAGAATTGTCTAATTCCAGGTATTTTCGAGCACTTGCAATTTAAAGATCAGTAAAAGCCATTCTAGATGAGAATATAGGCCATTCTAGAATAACCATAACAATATGTTCTTTTGAGTCCTGGTCTTATACTATTATTAGTATATTAGTAGCCAGTATTACAAGCTTTGCATCTTTACTTAAAAGTTACAGCATATGTAGAGTAAAACAGCAACTTGAGTCAGACACAAATTACTGCTTATCCAATTACTCACTGTGATTTTGGGCAAATTTCAATTTCCTCATCTATAAATTGAAATAACAAAGTAACTAACAGCTTTTTGTGAACATTAATACATTAATGCATGCAAAGTTATTAAAACAGTGTCTGCTTGTGAGGTATGAAATCAGTGTGTTATCAGTTATTCTAGTATTACTTTATCATTATTTTACTTTTCTGTTTACTTAACTTTCAGTTAAGGGTATTTTTCAAGATAACTGTCTTATGACATCCGTGTCTCTTTCCATACGCCTTTACAGGACGAACCCTTCATCAGACCACCAGATGTCACTGTTTCTGACAGTTTCCAAATTCTTGACCATTTCGACTTCTTGTGCTATTTCAAAGGAGAGATACGTGTAATATTATGAAAGAGAAGATATTTTGATACTATAGAACTTTTCATAAAATTCACCAAAGCTACATATAACCATCTATAAAGCATATTTTTTCATATAGTACTCAAGGGGTTTATATTACACCTGCCACCTCTGCCATAATGTGGATAGTAATGGGGACCTGAGTTTGGCTTCTAATGGATCATTTTGGATTTGTTCATGAATTTAAAAAAATTAAATGTTTTTATGACTGGTTATTTTTAAGATAATTTATAGAAAACTACACTAAATCAGATATAGATACTAACATTAAATAGTGGCTAATCACACCGATAAGAGAGTTACAAATAGCATAAGCCAGGATAAGTGTGATAAGCATCACACCTGAAATTAATATAATGTTGTATGTCAACTATAATTGAAAATAAATTTTAAAAAGAAAAAGAAATAAAAGGCACTCAAGTTTAAAAAGAGTAGTATCATTTAAACAACAAGAAATGTGCTATGAAAAGACATCAACTTCACTATAGAGGATTAGGAACAATTATAGAGAGAAGTACTTGAGTGAGATTTTGAAGAACCATTAGGATTTGACGTACAGAAATGGGTTGGAGATGATTTGTATGTGCAATTATATAAATACTATACAGGGAAGTACAGAAAATATATGTAGAACAGTAAGGTTAATCTCATCTTACATGTAGAACAATATAATACAGAGTGATAAGAAAAAAAGTAATAATATATGTTGGGATTAGATTGTGAAAGGCCTTGCATACCAGGTATTAAGCTTTAGAAGTGCAGCAAAATAAAACAGGGCTCTGGAGATATGTATAGCTGAGTTTGAATCATAGTTTAGGCTCTTACTATTTAAACTTAGACATAGCAAACCTCACTACTGGAAAAAGAGATGCAGACAAGCAGACAGACAGACAGATAGAGACACACACAACGAAAAGAACTTTCCTGAGCTGCAATCAGTTTCCTTATTGGTAAAAGTGGGCAAGTAGCATTATTGAGAAGATTGACAATAATACATTGTAGCTGCTCAAAACATATCACCTATTACTATAAGCTATTTCTGCATTATCAGAAATGGCATTTCTCTATTTAGTGAGAGTGAGAGACAACTGAACTGAAAGGTGCATAAGAACAGATTTTTCCTTCTCTTGAGAGCATATAGGGACCTGCTTTAAGAACTTCTGTGTCTACTGTTGAACCAGGCATTAGTATTAATGGAGACCCTCCCAGAAGAGCAAGTGGCCCTGAAACTCTCGACATATTCACAGAGGTGCTTAAGGGTTTGTTGAAATGCTTCATCTGCAGTGGTAAGCCACCTCTTCCTTGGCTATCTTTCCATATAGGGTGCTAGAGCCCTGTTAGGAAACACTAGCAGGCCCTGGTAAGGAACACTTCTGTTAGAGTAATTAGGCTCCTCACCACTTTTATAAGCTTGGAAAATATGTCCTGTTTTGAGAAACTTTTGAATCCTATTCATTTTACTCTTAAGAATAAAAACCAGATCATTATTATTTGCTTTTTCTTTAGAGAGATCTTATGCAACAGGTTATAGTTATATTTTTCTACTAAAAATAATTATTACAGACCATGTGGACCAACAAGTTATGATAGTGAGAGGCTAGAAGAGAGTACATTTTCATTTTTGGAATAGTGTGGATTGCTCTAATACTATCTTTAACATTTTGTAATGATTCACTTTTCCATTGTCCTGGAGGACAGAGTTTTGCCTGACTTTAGAGACTATTCTGGATACTGTAACTGAACTATTAACTTATTTTTTTCTCTCTTTAGGATATTTCTCCTGACTGACTACATTTTCTTTTCTGAATTTTATATCTATCTCTATTTCCTTGAACCAAGCAAAATAATTTATTTTTTCCCCATTGCAGCTTTTTATAACACATAACCTGTTATTCTACTCCCAGTTTGCTCTGCTTTAACCAAACTGTCCAAATTTAGGGGCTTGAATCTTCCCTTATCTTCCTCATCATTTTACTCTTGATTTTGTTACTTGTGTCACTTGAATATCTAGAGTAAAAAAATGCACAAAGAGTTTTCAAGTTTGAAAATTACTTTTGTAGCTGTCATTGCCAAAGAAAACATTTCCGTTGTATCTCAGTTTTATTTAGCACGTGGAGTTCATTACAGGCTAATTTTTGAAGAACCACTGCTAGATTTCTTTGTCTCCATATATTTTTTTCTGTTGGAAAACTGAGTATCAGTATCAGAAAGAAGTTCAAGAAAACAGTAACTTCCCCAAACATTGACTTTGAATACCCAGAGGTTATGAAACACCCATGGGTAGGCTGAGACACTTGCTGGTGAGATATTTAAACTAAGAGCTGGTGGACTCATAGATGTCACTGAGTTTTTGAGTGAGCCTGTAAGCGTTTAACCTTTGTGATATTATCTAAGTTTTAATTTTTAACGTGGCCTACCTCACCAAATTATTTTTCATAAGGTTACCTCATTCTTTGGCTAGATAGCAAAATATTTTCTCCATATAGTCATGCTTGCTTTTACTGTATTTTAGTAGTGTTATAGAATTACAAAAATGATATGAAATTATGTGTTTGAATATTTATATTTACATACAACACATATTCATTTAAAATTTACCGTGCTTGGTTTTCAGTTAATTCAGTTAGCCAAACTGCTGATAATGTTTCTTCTGTCAAATTCTTCAGAAGACTACTTGAGAAATCTAAGATATATCTAAAAACTGAAAAGAATAGATATTTATCTATTCCAGTGTCTTCTTATGAAACAAATCAGTATTTTCAGTGTTCAGCAGCCCAGATTTTTAATATATCTGCCTCAAATAGCCAGAGGCAGATAAGATTAAAAACAAATGAAATAAGCCTCTTCAGTTGTCACTAAGCATGAGAAGCTGTTCTCCATAGGCAGGTGGCTAGTTGCAAGGTGCAAGTCCCATGCTAGCATCCACATCACACGTTCCATCCTCTATTATTCCTGTTAATTATTCTGCTCACTAGCATCTATTTGTTTTTACACAGATGAATATTTAGAGAAATGGCAGGCCCTTATTTAAACTGCAGAGAAGTTGATATGTGTCCGTTTTATCCCTGCTTTGTCTTGTCTGTGGCACACCCATTCACCCCCTTTAGACCACCTGCTGGCGACTTCTTTCCTCTAATCAAACAGGAACAGTCACACTTTGGTTGTCATACATTCACACCTGCAATACAATCACCCTAGGGTATTTATTTGCCTTAATTTAAACTTTTACTTTTCAATTCTAGAAAAATTCTGTTTTACTTACTGCTTTGTACTTTATTCTGTACTAGATTCTTTCACATCCATTAACATAACAGTGAAATTATGAAAAAAATGGTTTATCTCCTTTTTTAAAAGATACCATTTCTGAAATCTTTTTCAGAGGCTAGCAAACTGTATGCTCCCAAATAAACAGTTTTCTCCCTGACTCCCTCTTCTGATATTTGAGCAACTAAATATTTATGTAATTTGTGAGAAAAGGCAGCTTCTAATTTCTTTAGTTGTAATTTTCTTTGAAGCTGTACAGGAGTGACTGATATACTCTGAGCTCCTTCTCACTCTTGATCCCCAACTACTTTCCAGGGAATGACCAGTTGTGTATGGCCCATTTCCCAGAGCTAAAGATACACAGGAAATATATCTTACCATCTAGAGCATAATGTTTTAATCTAAGTTGCCCTTCTGTTACCTCTTTACCCCCCTAACAGGCAATCACTTCTTCCATCTTTCTCTGCTAGACATCTGGCTGCACGTACTAGGATCTTGCTGCAGGTGCAGTAGGAAGCATTGGCAGGTGTAAAGACAAAAGACACAGTTTGGTCCCATTCCTCTTGAAATAGAAGTGAACAGTATAATAGATGAAAGGAGCATAAACAAGTATTTACAATGTGTTGTATAGCAACAGAGTTAGGGGCAGTGGGCTATAAGGCAAACTTGAAATGAGTCATGGACCATGAGTTAGAGCTGCCAGGGAAACTGGGGGCTTGGTCAGGAGGATCCTAAACAGGAGTGATCTGTCAAGAGGGAATAACACACATGAAGGACCAGAGTTGAGTCACTGGGAGCCAGTGGACAAATTGGTAGGAGCTAGAGGTATTTCACTAAGGCCAGGATTTTACTTTTCACCATGAGCGAATGTGAATATGAGGATGGTAATGATAATTTGTTATTAATGTTGATAGTAATTGGTCATGTTGGAAAAGTAAACATTAAAGAAAAACTTCAGTTATACAAAGGTAATATTAATTATAGCTACTCATAATAGCCCTTTATAAGTTGGGTCTAATTAGCAGAACGTGTACATTGAGAATCACATAGAGCTGAAAGAAACCTTGTGCATCCTTTAAGTTCATTCCTCATTTTACAAATGAAGAAAATGAAGCTCAGTTGTCTTAAATGATGGTTTCAAAGTCAGCCCTTGGAGCAGAGCAAAGATGTCAGATTAATATAAATGTGCTCTATTAACTTAGTTGTAGTGCAATTTTATTACAATTATAAATTCTACTTTTACACTTATTTTCAAGAAGTGGTTATCCTTGGGCACAGTTACTTGTTTACTCTCAACTGTTTTCTTCAATTAAAGTTTTCAGTAGCATGATTATAAAATAAGGATCAACCAATAAGACCTATTTTGTTTAGTGTTGTTCCTTTTTCAGTGTTTTACATTTGAATTTGTATAGCTGAAAGAGCTCCACTAAGTTTGCAGTGAGAATGTGGACGAGTTATCAAACTGAATCTGTACAAGTACAGAATAGTGAGAATCCATAAAGCACAATTTTGAATTTAATCAGTCCATTTGTAATGAAAAAAGCCAGTATTTGTATTATTTAAACACTGTTGTTGTCAGATGGACTACAGTGTGCTTCAGATAGGACTCACCCTGATAGAGAAGATTAACCATTTATTGAAATAGTAGGGACTGCACTAGAGCAGAACAAATGGAAATAAATCTCAAGAGAAACCAAATGGGTATTATATGAGCTAATACCACAAATTAATCCTCCCTTTTACCAGTTCCCAAATGCAAAGAGCAAGTTGTTTTAAGGCAAAGTCTAATCTCTATTGCATCTGTTCTCAAAAGTTAGATATCGCCTGCAAAGCTGGTATCCAAACAGTTTCAGGAAAATGCAAATCCAGCACTAGAATTAAATTAAAAAATTATGAAACCTGATAATCCTTTCGTTCCTTTAAAAAAATTTCTCACTTTTCTTTCCTGAATTGAAGAAACAGGACAGCACATTTTAAAAAGAGACACACATTTTCATTAATAGACAATATTATGTATTCTTGGAACTCCTTGTTCTCAGTAAAAGTATATTGGAAATCTGGAGAAACAGGCACACTCCTAAGATACAGAATACCTGAGCATCAGGTCTCTATCCTTGACTAACCACATACCGCACTGTGCAAACCCACAGTTGAAAGGTATGTGCACAAAATGAAGCCAGATAAGAGTAATATTTAATGTTTTATCACTAAATGGGATATTACTCCAAACTCTAACTCAGTTTCCTGACAACCTAGGCTGAACCATATGGTAACTTCTCATTGCTTTGATAGAGGTTCAGAGGTTTTCTTTCTTTCTTTCTTTCTTTCTTTCCTTCCTTCCTTCCTTCCTTCCTTCCTTCCTTCCTTCCTTCCTCCCTCCCTCCCTCCCTCCCTCCCTCCCTCCCTCCCTCTTTCTTTCTTTCTTTCTTTCTTTCTTTCTTTCTTTCTTTCTTTCTTTCTTTCTTTCTTTCTTTCTTTCTTTTCTTCCTTCCTTCCTTCCTTCCTTCCTTCCTTCCTTCCTTCCTTCCTTCCTTCCTTCCTTCCTTCCTGCCTTCCTTCCTGCCTTTCTTCCTTCCTTCTTCCTTTCTCTCTCTCTCTCTCTCTCTCTCTCTCTCTCTTTCTTTCCTAAAATTAAATTTCTTCTAAGGGATTTCTTGTATCTCTCTTAAGCTTATTCTGTATCTTGGCTCTTCCCATTTTGACAGTGAAGAAGAGCTGGCCTAGAAAGATAAAAGCAATAGCAATAGATAGGCCCTAAGAAGGGCAAAGGAGCTGCGACAGAGGTGCTAAGACTTATCTCAAGTGTTACTTTCTTGTAAGATACTTGGGCTCTACCCTTCTGGAACAAAGAACATTCAAAGAGCCAGAAAGAAGCATTTAGCCCCTCACAGGCTTGCTTCTATCTGTAGTACTTCATCAACAAAGCGTCCTTAGCCTCTGACCATGATCACCCTCAGAGCAAGAGTCAGAATCCTTAATTTCTCTCCTCTCAAAACTATTGGAGGACAAGGTGTGATTAGTAAGATGGGAATTAGTGGTTACCAAAATCTCTGTGACTTAATTTGGCATAAAAACTCGAGCATGGCTCAGCATCTGGCGTGGGGAGCCTGTGGACCAGTCCTTCCTAGTACATGTGGAATTAGAATTATAGGTTCTCAGTATGTCAGTTTTGGAAGGGACCCTAGAAGGTAATCTAATTTATGAAATGCTTGGGCTCCTTTTACTTCATTCTTGCAAGTTGGTTGTCAGTCCTTTTTGAATACTTCTTGAAGAATGAATGAGGACAGGAAAGATGGAAGGAGAAGAACATTTATTAATTGGCATATGTAGCAGGCTCTGTGCTGAATGCTGTACATATTTTACCATTTAAAATGTACATCAATTCTATAAGTTATTATTATATTCAACAAGAATCAACATGTAAGAAAAGCTCCACTTGCCAAGAGGTATACATATAAGTAGTCATGCTAGGATTAGATAGCGGGTATCTCTGGACTCAAATATATCACCCATTTTAAACAGCAGCTTTGCGTTTTAATCCATGAAACTTCAATTACTTGGCATGTTTAAAAGTATTATTGAAAAGAATAATGAAGCAATTTTGGGAAACACTAAGGTGAACAATTTGAATAGATATTTTTTACGACAAGAATTCAGTCTTTAACATGTTGATGTCCTCTGTGTTTCTCCCGAGGGTGATAAAAATATTTAGCATTTATTGACTCTTTAACATTCGTGGCAGCCCTGTCACCAGGTAGTGTGAACTCCATTTCACACGTGCAGAAACAGTGGTTGATTAACTTGCATGGAGTCGCCAGTAAGTAATGGTAAGGCTGTGATTTTGAATCAAAAGCGCATGATTTAGCAATCTGACCTCTCAGCCACTACACTGTACTTGTCCTCCCTATGGCATTCTATGTATTGTTAGCTTATTTACCATGAGCATGATGAGGGGACTACTCTTTCTTATGATAGTGCTATTGCCTGGTGCAGGTCCAGATAAAATCTTGAAAGATAAGAAATACCAGTATATTCAATAATATCACTGTCGGCTAGCAGTGACTGTGTGATAGATACTTATTATTTAATATTTTATCAAGCAGCTGACAATTATGGACATAAATTGTGTTATTATATTTTCAGAAGACAACAAAAGTTATGGTAAACATTAAAAGAAGAAAATGTAACATAATGATTATTTAAGGAAGCAAAAATTTCACTCATGATTAAGAACTTTTAATTTTAATAAAAATAAGGCAAGTACTAATTTAATTGTAACATTTAGAAGATTATTTTTATTTTTTGATAAAAAAGTAATACAAGTTTATTTGTTAAAGTTAAAAATAAACCATTTTTACTTCTATGATCTAAAAAAACTTTCAAATCTACTTTATTTAAAACAATAATTATTACAGCAATAATTTATATACATATAATTATATAGCAATTATTATTAAACTCTTACTAGGCTCAAAGCACAGTGAAAGCTGCTTTCATAAAATATCTATGTAATTGATATTTTATCTCTGTTTTCTGAGGCCAAAGATTTTATTTTTAAGAATATTAAGAGGAACAGCTGGGAATCAAACCCAGATCTCTTTGGGAGAACTTTGTTTACCTAAACCAAGTAATAAGGATATGGAGAGAAGTGTGTGTGTGTGTGTGTGTGTGTGTGTGTGTGATAACAGCACACAAAGTGGGTTTGTGAGTGAAAGGTGCTAAATTTAGTTCTCAGTACAGTGTGTTTGTAGTTTCTATGAAATTTATTGGTAGAGATATTTGGTGGGCATTCAAGATGTGAATCTGGATTTAGAGGAGGTTTGGGGAGAGCTCAGCATATAGATGGTGGTTAGAACCACATGTTCAATAGCACCACGAGAAGCGAGGAAAGTGGAATGATCAGACTCTGAGAAGAAAGAATGCGTTAGATTTTATACTTGCATAAAAAATTGACAGGTAATGGTGAATATAGCTAGTGTGCAAAGAGAAGTTTGTTGCAGTATGCAATTCATGCTACACAAATATGTTCCATAATTCTTTTATTCACAATAAAATATGCTAGGGAAAGAAAACATGACATTTTTATTCTCATATCTAATATTCAATAAAACATAAAAGGATAAAACCTCAATATTTTTAATTCCTTTGCAACTATAAATGTATATAATCAAAGTAAAAACTTAAGTCTAGTTACATCAACCATGAACAGGAAACATGACTTTTTTTTTATTTCCTACTAACACTGGAGTGAGATGAAGCAAAAGAAAGAGGAACCTATCTTACAATATTTTTAGTGTTAAATGCAAATGATAAAATAATAGCAGCACCTTTTACTCGAGTTTACCCTAATCTCAACATTTACAGACAGAGTGACTCTTTAAAACTTAAGTTGGATTTTCTCACTCATCTTAAAGTCATTAGTGGCTCTTCTGGCTTTATCCAGAAAAAAAAAAAAGGTCTTTACATGTACCTCTGAGGCCCGCCTGAACAGACTTCCATTTGTCCACTGCTTTCTTCTCTTCTCTCCCTCTGCTCGGTATGCACAAGCTACCTTGGGGCCAGTGGGCTACCACTGAAAATGCCAGGAGTGTTTCTCCCTGAAGGCCACTCCCTTGGCCCTCTTCTCTGGCTGCAGAGCTCTTTCTCAAGTACTCACTTAACTATCTTCCTCACATTTTCATCTCTTTGCTCAAATGTCACCTTTTTATAAGTTGGGGCAAGGTCCACCAGACCACTCTAAATCTACCATCTCCCTCCCATAGATCTCTATCCCTGATCTCCCTTGCCTCACTCAACCTTCTTTTTCATACTATTTCTATCTTCTTATACATGATATAATTTACATACAGTATTTCAGCAAAACTCAAAATCAGCAATTTTATGATGTATCATTATTTTATGCACAACTAAGAAAGAAGAAAAGCTGCCAAATTATGATAGGGGTACCCAGATTTTATAGATGCTGATATGTGAAAATTTCTAACTCAGACTTAATAAAACACATATTTATTACTTTTAGGTTTTTTTTTTCATTTTCTTGTGCCAAGATGTAAGTTTATAATGGCAAGTTTCTTTATATGTTTTGCTTACTGATATACTCCAGGTGCACAGAATAGTTTTTGGTAAGTAGTAGGTTCTCAATAAATGTTTGTTAAATCGATTTATCATGTAGAGAGAAGTAACCCTTGACTAAGTAAAGATTAAAATAAAGGAAGAATGAATGTCATCTAGAGATTTTAAACTGGGAGCAAAAAGGCTGAAATATATTACCTCTGGATAAAGAAACAGTTCATGACTTTGGATGGTCACCTTACAAAGTTGGGAATGAACATATTTGCAGTTGTAGATGAGATATGTAGATCATGTTATATGCATTAGTTATTGCTGCATACCTAGTTGCCTCAAAACTTATTATCTCAAAACAACATGCATTTTTCATTTTATAACTTCTGTGAATTAGGAATGTGGGTAAGCTTAGTTGTGTCCTCTGTCTCCAGATTTCTGACAGGCTGCAATCAAGGTGTTGCCTGGTTGTTGTCATCTCAAAGTTTGACTTGCAAGCAGATAATCACGTGATTATTGGCAGGATTTAGTTTCTTATGGTTCATTGGACTGAGGGCTTCTGCTGCATGCTGGCTATTGGCCAGAACTTATCCTCGGTTTCTTGTCACGTGGGTCTTTTCAGTATGGCAATTTGCATCGTCAACGTTTGTAAGTCAAGAAGGCAGTAGAGTGAATCTCCTGGCCATACAAAAGTCAAAAGTCAAAATATTTTATAATACAATCACAGAAGTGACATATCATCTTTGCCATATTCTATTGGTTGGAAGCAAGTCACTTGGCTCAGTCTATATTCAAGAAGATGTATATTGGGAGGAGAGACTCACTGTCCTATATACATCATTATATAAAGCCATCTTTACAACTTCATGTATGAGAAGAAGGGTGTGTTTGCCTGTGGAGGAAGATGCTTTAGTAGATACATCCCAGAGTGTATATTAAATAATATTAAGTGGGCCTCCTTTCCTTCACTTCCATCCATAGTGGTGGGTTTTAAATAGTAATCCTTTCTGACTACAACTGATTGGATAAGGGATACATACTTGATTCAAATCAGGCCAGTTAAATTGACCTGATAATTTTTTATTTTTGATTAACAAATTCCATCAGGGTTGTTTTGAGAGATGCTATCATCTTAGGACCTGTGACTTGATTGTCTTCTATCACATGGAATGAGAAGCCAGAAAAAAGATCTGCAGAGAAGAAAGGACAGAGATGTTTAGAGAACTATAGAGACAAAAAGTAGAGTGTCTGATGGACTTTCTATTCACATTTCTAGACATTTCTATAATAATTTTTTCATGAGACTCTTCTGTCTCACTTTCTTTTTAACTAAAGCAAGGTCAAGTTGGATTTGCAAATTGCAACCAGAGTTCTTACTGCTAATTACCTCTTTATGAAGACCTTCCTTGTACCTTTGTTACCATAACAATGAATGTGACACTTTTTGATGGCATTTTCTAACAGACATAGGGAAAACTTGAAGAGAAGAATGGAGCCTTCATTTCAAATGACAGCCCAATTTAAATTTTTGGCAAAGTGGTTGTTATTTCACCATGTCAGTCTTTATAAGATTTTGAAAGAAAGTATGTCAAGTAAGAATAGGTTTATAAGACCCCCTGTGGAACTGAATAAGCAGGAGTCTGAATGGTGAGAATTATCTCAAGGCACATCTAAGGAACAATGGCTTCTGTCTAGTAATCTCTTATTTATGGCAACACATTTGTTTACTCAAACACTGGAAACAAAATCAAAATACCAAACTGTAACACCAGGTTCTTAAACATTGGCTTAAACTAACAAAATAATATGATTATGGTTGAGTGCAAACTTTATTTGTAACCATGCTTTTGTAAAAGCTTTTCAGCTCTATGTAATGAAGAAAACAAAATCACAGAATGTTTTGGGAATCTGGAAATACTTAGACTATAAAAGAAGGAATAATAGATTTAGTGTTTGCATTACCACTTCCTCCATTTGAATTGTTCAGTCAGTCTCTTATCTTATTCCAAAACACTGTAGATACCCACTCACCTCAGAACAATACTAAGCCAAAGACTAAGCCCTTTGTAGTGAAGTGTCAGTTCTGTTTCCTTTCTCTTTTGTTTTGGTTTGAAAAGGATTTATTTGTATAGCTACTGTTTCATGCTCTGCTTCCCTAATGAACAATAAGTACCTCTCTCTGCAAACAGTAATCTTCCAGTTCTTTAGCCAGTGACTTCTTAGTGAATGACATCTGCCCAGAATTGACTTGCTTTTCTATTATTGACTCAAAAGAAACATCCTAAACAGGTGAAATTATATGCCTAGCCAAATTAAACTATTTAAAACAAGGAATTAAAAGTGAAAAATAGAAGACTTTTAAAACTCAGTGAGTTATGTTAGAGAGCATTCCCCTTGTTCATATTCTTATTTAGGATAAAAGTGTTGTTTTTGGTTAGAGAAAGCCTCTACCAAGCTAAGTGCTAGTTTCAATCGATAGATCTTGTACTTTACTATGTGTTCCTGAACAAGTCAATTTAGGACAAAGGTTTCAAGAGAAAAATCTCTGGGCTTACTCCACTGCTGATTGACACAATCACATTTGTGAGGGAAACAGGCCATCTGTAAGTGACATGTGCTGGGATGTGTAGGTGTGAGTGGGTGGAACATGAGCCTCCTGGGCAAGTAAGTGCCGAGCTGTCCTCAGCTAAATAAAGATGAGAAACTGCCATGCAGTACTGAGATGGAACCATTGCAAGACCAGAAAATATTAGCTTCATCATAAATCAGATTGTTATGGAACATGGCAGTATCACTTTGATTCAGTAGTATCTTGAAGCATATAATGACAGTGCAGATTCACAATTTTCTCTCAACTTTTAATGCTTCCATCTTAGTTCAGTTCAGTTTCTGATAATTTCACATGTCCATCACTACAAACATCCTACTGGTTGTGCCTAACTGCAGTTTCTGGTGTTACTAGCTCATAATTGAAAGGGTCTCCCAGGTTATTCTACATTTATGAGAGCCACTTTACAACTCAGGGCCACACTTCCAAAGAATGCTGATTGCATCACAGAAAGGACTCTTCTTTGTGCCAAACCCCCCTTGCCTTCCTCCCCATTCACTCCACTTTCTCTATCTTTACTATTTGTTCCCTCTCCTGTCCTGTCCTGTCCTGTCCTGTCCTGTCCTGTCCTCTCCTCTCCTCTCCTCTCCTCTCCTCTCCTCTTCTCTCCTCTCCTTAGCTTTCCACTAGCATGTTACATTTTTATTCAAATGTCCATCTCGAAAAACGCTTTGTACTTTCTTTTCAAAAATTTTTATCTTTAAAAATTAACAATAGTTGTCCACTCACATAAAGTGTGGAAAACCACCCGTAATTCTACAACCTTTTAACAAATTAGGAAGGGAAAGGTCAAAATTTCTCATCCCTACTATTCCGTGTTATTCACCAGAATAAATACTATAAGGTTTTTAGGTGTAGCATTCTGTTTTTTCTGTATTTGTATAAATATGTCTATGCATTATATATAATTTCCTACATGCACATATTTATGAAAATTTACAACTTTGCTATTTATCTTTTAGGCTTGACCTTCTATTATGATCACTGTCTCAGCTTAGCACCAGTAGGTCTACTGAATTCTTAGTGACTGTACAGTATTCCAATATTGCAGTTGCAGGTAATTTATTTTACTGTTCTCCCCCAGATGAACAAAACACACTGAATAAACACCCTTAAACATTTCTCTTCAACAGATTAGGATAGATTTAAAATGGTAAAACCGCTTAGTCAAATATATGTAAATTTTAAATGTTAATTAAATGTTAATTGAAAATTATATTGCAAAAGATTAAATGAATTTGCATTCTTACAAATAACATATTAGAGGGCCTACCACCTTGCCAGAACTTCATGTTCTGAAACTTTTTATCTCTTGCCAATTCGATAAGTGGAAAAAGATGTCTCGTTCTTATTTGTATTTGCATATTCCATTAGCCCACAGCTGTCACCAGCATCATGACCATTCTCACTGCTTGTCTTGAAAAGTGGAGATGCTCCTGCAACAAGATTGAGGCGAGATTCTTATGGGTTGAGAGCTCTGAACATATCCTGCAAAAGCATCCTGCTCTGGCAGATTATACATTATTTTATGCTCCTACTCTTGTTCCTCTTCTTCCTTCTTCTTGAATTTTTTTTTTCAGGGGGTTCCCTTTTCATTTCTCTTTATTCATTTGTAGAGATATGCTGTAAAGTACAAATATCAACCCTTTTCTATCTTTTGCAAAATAAAATTCCCATAGAATTTTTATTGCCTCTTAACATTATGTTTTACACCAGTATTTTTATGACTGACACAGTCAAATTTTTTTTTTCCCATTTATGGCATGTAGATAGATATTCTGTTTTATTTAGAAAGTCCCCTTTACTCAGAATATATGTTATTATTCTCCTATATTTTATTCAAATACTTTTTATTTTCTAATTTAGATTTTTAATATATCTGGATTTTAATTTTCTTATATAGTACAAGTATTTTGTTTTTAAAACAGCATAATATGTCGACAAATGGTTCTGGAACAATTGGACATCTACATGTGCAAAAATGAATCTAGACGCATACCTTTCACAAAAATTACTTTGAAATGGACCATAGAACTAGTTGTGAAATGCAGAATTAAAATTCCTAGACAGTGACATAGGGAAAACCTAGATGACTTTGGGTAGGGCAACGACTTCTTAAATATGACATGCAGGCATTAAAGGAATAATTGATAAGCTGGATTTCATTAAAATTTAAAACACTTTAGAAAATAGTTTGGTAGTTTCTTAACAAAACAAAACACTCTTACCAGACAATCCAGCAATCATATTCCTTGGTAGTTACCCAAAGGTATTGAAAACTTTATGCCCACACAAAAACCTGCACACGAATGTTTATAAGCAGCTTGAGTCATAGTTATCCAAACTTGGAAGCAACCAAGATGTCCTTCAGTAGGTCAATGGATAAATACACTGTGGTCCATCCAGACAATGGAGGATTATACAGCACTAACAAGAAATGAGCCATTAAATCATGAAAAGACATAGAGGAAACTTAAATGCATATTGCTAAGTGAAAGAAGCCAATCTGAAAAGCCTACATATTATATGATTTCAACTGTAACATTTTGGAAAAGGCAAAACTGTGTGTCAATGTAGGTTCATTGGTGGTAATAAATGTACCACTTTGGTGGAGTATGTTAATAGTGGGAGAGGTTATAAATATATGGTAGCAGGGGAGATACAGGAAATCTCTGCACCTTCCTCTTTTGCTGTGAACCTAAAGCAGGTCTTTAAAAAATCTTTAAAAAATAGCATGCTATGAAAAGGAAAACCTTGGGCATTTATTCATTTAATCAGCAAATAAACTTTACATGAATGCCTACTATTAATCAGATAGAAAATAAAGTGCACAATGACACAATCTTTGCTGTACAACAACTTACTGTCTAACAAGGTTTAGGAAATTAGTGCACAAAAATAAAGCACTGTGATTCTAACACACATACTGAATACTGTTCCCATCAAGAGGAAGTCTGGAGAAATTTTATATTTTTTTCTAAGATGTCACTATTGCTGAAAGCATTTTGAGAACTCTTCTTTTGGACTATTTTTCAGACCTTTGTCATATTGTGAATAGTTTTAGTAGGGTTAATTTATCACTTTAGAATGTATAAATAATATGATTTTTTGGAAATAGTCAAAAGTTGTACGGATATGTTAGGTCAAACACCTCCATCCTCTATTGTTATTCATGGTTTTTTCCTCCTCTTGCTAAGACTACACTTTTTATGTAACAAGTGTTAAATGGTTATACTATAATTGTAGATTTATTCATGCCTTCTGTTTATTTTCCCTTAATGGATCCCTAGACTATGTTATTTGAATCATGTAACTTCACATTTACTAATTTTTGAAGGGTTAAACCATCATATTGCCCACTTTAAACTTACACAATGTTATATGTCAATTCTATCTTAATAAAGTTTGAAAAAAATTCTTGATAGATTATCTTATTGTTATGAAATTTTCCTCTCTTTTAAGGCTATTTACATTGTTTGTATTTATTAATTAGTATTATATATCTATTATATACCTACTACAGAATATAGCTATTATATAATCTATAAAATATCTATGTAATATATAACAACATATATTATTTCTCTATATCTATTTATCTATAACTCCCTATTTTTTGTTAGTCCTTGTTTTATGTTTATCTCTTACAAATAGCCACAGCTACAAAATATTCGATAGTTTTATTTAGACTTAGCATTGCCATCTTTTCATTGAAATTTTAGTCTGTGAATTTCATGTCATTGATATATCAAGGTTTATCTCTGCAATTTTATTTTGTGCTTTATATTTGCTATGTTTTCTTGTATTTTTCTTTATTCTCTTGATTTATCCTCTTCTGGTTGAGAAATTATATATGTTTTTATTCTTTTAATATTTTCCACTAACTTTTACAATATGTATATTCAAATTTATTTTCCCACCCAGATAAAACATTTATAAATATCTTTATCCTTTTCTTGAATGAGACAAAGACGTTAGCAATAAGATTTTGAGATGTGAAATTTGAGACATCTCTGAAAAATTATCTTGGCTCCTGAGCTCTGTATGGCATTGATTGAAACTGCTGTTGCAACTACACCTCAGTCCCACTTCTCCCTATACTCAATCTTACTTCTATTGCTTTCCCATAGCACTTTGAAAAATCACTCTGAACACAGACCTTAGTAACTCAGTATATACTCTTGGAGAAGCCAAATTCAATATTCAGGTTGTCCTCAGTCTGAACACACTTTATATTATGCTCATAATGGTTTACATCTATTTTAGCACAGAGTAGTCTTTAAAATATATAACTTACTGTTCTTCAGTTTAATTTGACATAAATTTTTCCTTTAGCCTTGATGGTCTTATGACATCAACAAAAATTAATGTAATTCAATATAAAATTTTCAGATATTGAAGAGGTTATATAAAAATTAAGTTTATTTTTATGTTTAACATTACACAGATTTACAAGGGCAAATCAGCAAGTATACAAAATGAAATAATTTGGTTTACAATAATAAAAGACAGTGGCCACCTGCTGATTGTGTTTAATATAAATCATGTTCAGTAATGCCTTCAGTTAGGAAACTAGAGATTGTCCATATTTTCCACTTCTAATCAGCAGAATAACTATAAATGAATAAATACATAACAGGTTTGGTAATTAAAAGAGTGGTGAAGTTCAAAATTCACTACCTTAGTGAGTTCACTGAGTTGTTATTTTGTAGCCTAGTGACTGAGGGACAGTCAGTATAGATTAAACATAGACATTTATAGCTCTCATCTTTTTGACATAGGGCTACCTGATGGGATAACACCTGCTTGACTTTATTCAAGGAAATATAAAAAAATATAGAAGAACAGGCATAAAAGTATATTAAAAACTAAAAGGTAAATTAAGTATTATTTTAGTCACATTGCTTGATCAAGCAACAGTGGTGATCATTTTAAGTAAGATGGCAGAGTAATGAATGCTAAATTATCCATAATCTAAAAGATTTTCAAAATACAAGGCAGGAGCTATCTTTCTGACTTCAAATTATACTACAGAGCTATGAAAATCAAAACAGCTTGATTCTGGCCAAAACACACACACAGAGACCTGTGGAACAGAATTGAGGGGCCAGAAGTAAACCCACACATACGTGGGCAAATAATTTTCAACAAGGGAGCCAAAGACATATGATGGAAAAAGAAAAAAAATGAAACGACTGCTATCTGTTCACCATACACCAAAATTAACTCAAAATGTATCAGTACCTAAATATAAGACCTAAAACAACAACTGCATAGAAGAAAACATAGGTCCTAAACTCATGGACCTTGATTTTAGAGAGGATTTTATGGATTTGACCTCAAAGAGAAGCAAAAGCAAAAATAAATGAATGAAACTCTATCAAAATAAAAAGCTTCTGCACAGCAATAGAAACCATCCACAAGCCAAAGAGGCAACCAACAGAATGGGAGAAGACATTTACAAACAACACCTTTGATAAGAGACTAATATCCAAAATTATAAAGAATTCATATAACTCAACAACAAAAAAAGTCAAAATAATCCAATTAAAAAATGGGCCGAGGACCTGACCACACAGTTCTCCAAAGAAGACATACAAATAGTCAACAGATATATGAAAATATGCTCAACTTTACTAGCTATTAGGAAAATGCAAATCAAAAGCACAATGAGATACTACCTCACACCTGCTAGAAAGGCTATATCAGCAAGACAAGTAACAAGTGTTGGAGAGGTTGTGAAAAAAAGGGAATCTTCTTACTCTGCTGGTGGGAATATAAATTTGTACAGCTACTATGAAAAACCATATGGAGATGCCTCAAAAAATTAAGAATAGAATTATCATATGACTCAGCAATCCCTCCTCTGGGTGTCTACCCCCAAAATTTGAAAACATTTATTCATAAAGATACATGTACCCTAGTGTTCACTGCAGCATTATTCATGGTGGCCATGACATGGAAACAACCGAAGTGCCCTTTAACAGATGATTGACTAAAGAAGATGTGGTACATATACACAATGAAATATTACTCAGCCATAGGAAGAGATGGAATACTGCCATTTGTAACAATATAGGTGGATCTTGAGTTAAACAAAGTAAATCAGACAGAAAAAGTTGAAACCCATATGATTTTACCTATATGTTAGATATAAAACTGAAAGCAACAAACAAGACAAAAAAAAAATCTTATAGACACACAACAGTTTAGTGGTTACCAGAGGCAAAGCAGGGAGAGGCAGAGATAGGTAAGGGGAAGGGGGTCAAATATATGGTGACAGAAGGAGATTTAGCTGTGTGGTGAATATACAATGCAATACATCCTGTAATAAGCCTGATTTTATTAATAATTGTAAAATGAATCTGAATTTATTCTAAATGCAACTGTGGATTTAATGACAAGAGCACTGGACTATGAGTTTCTGCTTACCAAAGATCCAAATCTTGTGTAGGCAAATTATTTAACATCTCTGACACTCAATTTCTTCACTTTAAAATACATGATATCTAAGCTACAGCATTATATTAGTGGATAAAATAGGTAGTATATATCATTCTTCCTAGAACAAACTATATGCCCATTAAATATTTGTTGAAATAGCAATATTGTTTAAAATAAGAGAATATTTATCAACTTTATTTCCAAACAAATTATCCTGTACAGAGATGCATAAAATATGACACAAAAAACCATACATTAAACTGCAGTGAAAGTGATTAAAATAATAAACAGAAAGAGGAGAAAATACGCCAAAGCTACAATAAAAGCTCGAAGTGCCTATACGCAATTTAAATATAGGCTTCAAATTTTGTTCTAACTTTCTGGACTTCACATGCAAAAGAAACCTTGTTTCTTATACAACACACTTGTTCAGAGGCAGTACTGAATATCTGTTCTTGGTACTAAGAGCTGACAAAGATTTCTCTTGAGGTTCTTCATAAAGAGGACATAGTTGGAAGTAATAAATAGCATTCTCAGTGGGATTCTTAAAATAGATGCAGTGACAACAACTTTAAAGAACTGTTTCTAAATAGGTTTCTTGCACTATTTCAAGGAGTAGCTCGGTAAACATGCTTCTGTGAATGTTAAGTCTTGCTTATTTGCTAAAAGTTTCTCTGAAATATAGGGGCAAAAGAGGTAGTTGCAGTCTAGGTAACGGGCTTAACATGGGGAGATAGTTTAGAAGGACTTGTGGCCTTCATGTAAGTCATCTTGAACTCTGTTTCTCTCACAAAGAAATTTTAAAACAGATAAAAAGAACAGCAATTCTTGGAAAATACAAAGGAGAAACTATTCTATGTTGCTTGTTCTGCTCACTTATCAAATGTTTGAGCACTGACTAGAGCTAAGTACCATGCTGGGGATATATAGTACAATATTGTAGTTTAAAAACTATATTAAAAATAATAAAAATAAAACTATATGTACATGTGCATCTATCTTTATAGCTACACCTATTCCTATATCTATTTCTATATCTATATATCCCACCTCTACAGATATCTGCAAACATCAGATGCTGATGTCTGTCATCAGAATTTGATACAGACAAGGAAAGAGGTAATGGTAGTTCAGTCACATAAACCTTATGAAATTCTTAATATGAAAGCTGCATCACTATCCTTTTAAGGACATGTGGATAGCTTGACAAGACTCATACTTAAATAAAAGTTTATCATTTATTGTGCAAAGAAGAGAGATGTTTAGTTCATCTTTCCCACATCATATTATCAAAATTAAACCCCATCATTTTAAGTTAAACATACAATAATTTATTTAAGTTAGACATGTAATATTCCATTTAAGTTAAATATGTGATATTCTAAGAAGTGATTTTCTAATAAGTGACACTCCTTCCTTTAAATGACAACTTAAAAAATCCCCTTAGATATAAACCTTTATAAAATTCCATTGACATATAGACAACAGTAAATGTTGTAAAAATCTGTAATGTGATTCAGTAATATCTGCCAAGACTACTGAGATGGGTTGTCCTAAGATGCTGAATTTTTGTGTACGTTTTCTATCATAAGGCTGCTGTCCCACTTTTCACTCCTACTATGAGATTCTGACTGTAGTCTCTATTAGCTGGGAAATCAATACGACCTTTTACAAACAATACAAAATGGGTTAAAAGAGTCTGAGAGAGTGTGGAAGAGGCTTTCCTATGATAATTACATGGGTTTAATGCCTAGATTTAATTACATCAAAATAGGCTGCTCAAAGAAATTCCATATCTTCTCACTTGATGGGCTTCACATGAATAGCTGAACATAGTGGTTAAAGGACATTTGGATAAATTAAGTCTTATCATAATCATAATTGTAAGATTTTCTTATTAACTTTGATCTTTGCTACTTATTTTGCTAAGAATTAAAGAGGTAAACTAATTTCTTTTAGGGAATAAAAATTTCTAAGGGAGATAAATACTCATAATAATAATAATTATAATTATAACTATAATTATAATTATAATGTTATAACTATAATTATAATTATAATGAAGTTGATTATGCTGGCTAGCATGAGCCAGGCACTACAGTAAGCATTTTACCTTTCAAAATTCATTTATTTCTTCCCAAATTCACAGAGTTAATACTATTTTTCTAAAAATGTCTTTATAATGCTCCCATTCTTAAATGAAACAGTTTTACTCAGTATACAATTCTAAGGAAAAGTTATACAAGACAGTTTTGCTGAATGTAAATATATATATCCTTTCAAGATATCTGATGTGTCCTGTTTTCCATATAAAAGAATGTATACAACCTGGCCTCTTTAATTCAATTTAACATTGTAAGATTCATCTACCTTGTTGTATTCATCAATAATTTGTTTTTATCAATGAGTAGTATCTCACAGTGAGAATACAGTACAATTTTTTTGTTCATTCTCATGCTGATAGACATTTGAGTTGGTTTTAGTGTCTGGCTAATATGAATAAAATTTCTATGAACATTCTCATGCAAGACTTTTTATGGATATGTTTTCATTTCTCTTGTGTCATTACCTAGTAGTAGAATTGATGTGTTCTAATACGGATGCATGTTTAACATTGCAAAAACAAGCTGTCAAAATTTTCCCAAAGAGATCGTACCTTTTTGCACTCCTATCAGTATGTGAGTTTCTGTTGCACTATATTCTCACCAATATTTGTAATTGTCAATCTTTAATTTTAAACATTCCAATAAATATATATTAATCTGTCATTGCATTTTTAATTTGCATTTTTTGATGACATAATGTGTATACTTTTTCATGTACTTATTACTGACTTTTTAATATCTTCTTTTGTAAACTCTGTTGACATGTCTTGTTCACATTTAGTTTCATTGTTTCTTTTTATTTTAGAATTGTGGGTGTTTTTTCCGAATAGTGTCTATGGGTTGATAGATATTTTTAATTTTGATTTTAATTTATCATTTTCTTCCCTTATTATTACTACTTTCTGTGTTCCTTTTAAGAATTTTCCTACACTCAGGTCATGAAAATATTTTCTGAAGTCTGTCTTCTAGTAGGTTTATAGTTTCACTTTTATGTTTAGATTTTTTATGCTTAAATCCATAATCCATTTTAAATTATTTTTTGTATAGTGTGAGGTAGACATTGAAATTCACTTTCTTCCTCCCATATGGATATTCATTTTTACCACCAATTTAAAGACTTTTCTTTAAATTGCTTTGTTATCTGTCAAACATTAATTGACCATATTAAGTGAGGGTACTCTCTTTGCTTTCATGAATCACTTTTTCTGTTCTGATGCCAATATCATCATGAAATTTTACTGATTACAAATTTATTAAGTCATAGTCTACTTAGAGTCAATATACCAATTCACATGACATGAAAGACCCTTTGAACAATAATATCTCATCACCTCTGTCCTTTGTGCTATATATGTGTTGTCATATATATTATATCTTTATGTTTTAAGCTCCCAATTCAATGCCATTAATTTTATATTAAAGGGTCATGTTTCTCAGATACCACTTTCTATAAACACAACTTGCTGCTTAAATCATTTTCTTTCAGCCTGAAAAATTTTCCTTGGAGTTTTTTTTCTTTTTAATATACTGACAATAAATTACCTCAATTTTTACCTAAAAATCTTTATTTTGCTATTATTTTTAAAGTATATTTTTCTAGATATATAATTCTGGACCAACAGGTTTTATTTTTCTTTAAGCATGCTAAAACTTCTCATTATTATCACTATTCCCATTTATGTAATATGTTATTTGCTGACTGCTATTAAAATTATCTTTTTGTTTTGTTTTTAATAGTTTTATTGTGATGTACCCATGTATAATTATTTTTGTATTTATTCTTCTTGGAGTTCACTTTGTTTCTTGGGTATTTAAGATTATGTTTATTTTGACTAAATTTGGGGCATTAAGATCATTATTTATTTGATAATTTTTCTTTCTTGTTTTCTCTTAATTTTTTTCTGGGATTCTAGTTGAACATACATTAGACCACAAAATATTACCTATATATCACTAACGAACTGTTTAAAAAGTTGTTAAAATAATTTCAGCTTGATAATATAGAAAGGCGTTATTACAATGCATTTACCTCAGGGGAAAAAACGATTTCTATAAAGCATTTCTAAAACTAGATTTGAATGTTATTATGTCTGAATTGTGCACCAAGATATACTATTTGTGAAAAGACATTATGATATATAAATGAGAAAGCTTAGTTATGACATTTCCCTGACTCTGTCACTAACATTTTGACTTTGGTAATTTAAATACCCTCTCTACCCCAGTTTCTTATTTGAAAAACAGAATAATAGTGCCAGCCCTAGAAACTTGAGAAGAAGATGAGTAAATAAATATATGGAAAATGTATGAAGTGTGCATAGTATACAAAAAGTATTATGTAAGTTATAGATGAGTTATAAATTGAGAAACACCTATAAAAATAATTTTACTTTTAGAATAGTTGATTACTATTATTCATTCTAGGAGTAATAGATGAGCGAGATTATTTGGTGAATATATAGACTCTTATTTAGTAGTAATAGGACATCATTGCTTACTACAATGTATGCTTTTTAATTTTTTTTGGTTTATGGATATATATCTGGCTTATTCTAAAGTGATCATTAAAGAAGAATTTTAAAGTAGAACAGAACAAGCCCTGTTTTATCTTGTAGACATTTTTATTGCTCAGGAGATCTTTTCTATGATATCTAACTACTGAGAAAATATTACTTATCGAAATAACAATATTAATAAATAAGGATATTTGTAATCAATTATGCTTTTGGTCTAGTTAGGCAGGTTCATGTCTAAAAAGTAAGCAGAGGTTAACATATGTCAGCATTTGGCAGGTTTTAATATTTAAAATGATTCTAAATCAATTCTGAGAAGAGAAAGCTTTTCTTGGTTGTTTATTTAAATGATTTTTTCTCTTTTATCAGTTGCATAGTGTGAGAAACTCTAACTGAAAACAGTAGGGAGTTTACAGAGCTTGGAGTGCTAGGCCTATCAACATCAGTGGTCTCTAGACTACCATTTCACTCACCAGATTTATGCTCTGTTTCTATGACTCCAAATCTCCTCTTATTGTCTAATCAATTGGCTGTATTCCTGTTTCCACATGATATAATTGTAGCTGCTTTTACTTTTCTCTTTTGAGTGATAGAGACATTTGTAATAATACAGCTTAAATTTTATGAAGTCTTAAGCAACTACCACTGATGTTTGTTTCAAATGGAATCATACTCGTTTTGATTTGTTTGTGCTTTTATTTTAAATGACACAAAAATCTTGTCAAACCAGGCTCTAGGATAATAAGACTGGTATTTTTAGTGACATTTGGAGTTCAAGTGTGATATTATATTAAATTTTTGAACTGCTGGAGAAACAAAAGAAAACTTTTCTTGAAAGTCAGATTTTAAATAAAGCAGGGAACAGGAGGGTTAATAGCATAAAACCCAGGTTTCTTACAAGCACATGTTAAATTCATTCAAACAGTCCACACTTTGGATCCTTAGTGCTAGAGCCAAATTCATGCCATTTCAGTAGAAAAATCTTAATCATTTTGGAAAATGCTCCAGTAGATGTAAAAATATGTATGCATGGATGGGTATCATGCCATTTTCTAACTCCTGCATTGTACAGAATCAACTCCTTCTTCCTTTAGACCCCATCTTCTTCACAAACAGAATTCCAGTTCATGTATTTCAGGGGAGGCTGGGATAAAGACCAGTTCTCAGAGTATAGGTTGACATTAGGTCTAACAATCACAGCAGTTCCACAGTAATCATTTTCTCTTTTCCAGTGACTGATTTAGGAATAGACAAGGAAGTAGAATGCAATTCTGTCGAGTGAAATGTAAAGAGAGTCTTCTGTAAGTTTTTCTTAACTGCTAATAAAGGACTAAAGAAAAATAATTCTCGCTTTGAAGCATTACTATGCAAGAAACTGATACTTCGAATTGCTTCACTCTTCTTGCATCCACCAAGGAATTATGTTTAATACAGCAGAGCATAGAGGTCAAATGATGAGAATTTGTCATTACGTTAGTGAATCCTTCAACTGCCTTACCTTTGGATTTCTTGTTATGTTTATGTTTTTATGCTTAAGTATTTTCTTGAGTCTTTTGTAATTTGAAACTAACTGCATTTTAAATAATGCAAAAATAACAAAATAACTCTGTCTTATACTTTCCGGAGGGAAAACTGAAATATAAGGCCTGAAAAAAAAAAAAGATATTGGACAGGTTTTGAGAATTAACATAAACTATTCATGAACGTTTTTGAATCTGGCATACTGAAACATTCATGGGTCTGAAAAATCATTGTTAATACATATAAATTCAAGCATTTTATTCAGTAAAGAAAGACAATTTTGAACAAATGAAGATAAGAAAGATTTGATTATCAAAAATTTTTTTGCTTGAATGTTGAAACTCTCTAAGAGATTGTCAATGCATATAGGCTTTTCAGGGGTCATGATGAGTTTTAAAACTTTATGTCTTACTCTAGGTTAAGGGCTACATCAGAAAAGCAGAGTTGCATGTTACATTAGGCAAAATCAGTTACCCCACTGTCCTGTTTCATAATCTTGTCACACTTTAAACACACCTCCCTGCCATGACCCTGCTCCCCTGACATCATTTACACAGATTAAAGTTGTTCTCAATGAAAGATGAACCACTCATTCAACTGTGTTTTTAAAAAATATAAGTTGTATCTGATTTCTGTATGAAAAATTATATAGAGTGTTTAGGGGCACTAGAAACAAGGTTGAGAGAATTGTCATTATTAGGTAGCCAAAGGAGATTCTTTCATAATTATAAGGCAAATTTTATTTATTTAAATCAACTTAAGTTGATTATTAAAATTTTTCTATTTTTGATTATAATTGGGTCTTGAACTTAGCCTCTTCAGAATCATGGTTTCTCTTTCTAAATAAAATGTAAAAGAATTTAATAAAGAAGAAACTTTAGGTGTTCAATAAATTTTTGACCATATATTCACTGAGTATATATTATGTGCCAAGAATGTGCTAAACTTTTATAAAACCATATTTTTTTTCATTTCAGAGCAAGTTAGACTATATTACTTTACTTTATCATATTACTTTAAATATGGTTAAACATATTTAAAATCCAGGTGAGTATAACTAAATATTAGTTATTTTAGAGTAACCCCTCCCTGACACTGCAATTCTTGCTTAGAGTCCCTTCAGAATCTAGAGACAAACAAACAAACAAACACACAAAACCCTTTCACATTTATAGATTAACGGTACTAATGAATACTTTGAATTTTTAAAGTGATAGACATCCATGGAAAAAATTATACCTCCCACTTACACTTAGATGTAAAAGCAAAATATATATAATTTTTCTCAACAAATGAGTTTAATATTGAATTTCAGAAACTTAAAGCCATGTTTTTCTTTAAAGTAGATTGTAAGGACAAATTTAAGAGATAGCCATAGTTAAAAATTAAAAAGATCAAGTCCTTTGAGTACCACTTTAATTTCAGATTAAACAAGGCCTGCTGGTCCAAGAAGGAAAATTGATTTCATTACACATATCAGAGCAGGCTCATGATTATTTTTATTTTTTCTGAAGGAAGATTGTATATATAGCCAGTAAATATTCTCTTTAAAGCTATCTTTACCATGCCCAAATTGAATCAGCATTTCCAAACACTTTCATATTTCTTTTTTGTGTTTTTAAATGTCTTTTGCACACCAGCCCCCTCACAAAGCTAGATTCAACCCATATGATTCTTTTTGGTGTAGTGAAAGAATGCACTCATAGTTGCATAGGAAAATATTTTTCTTCATAATAGTGTTATTTATTAATAAGCTACCTTGTCCTGTGAACATTGTTATGGCAGCCTGGGTTAAGAGTGTACTGCACAGTGTAGATGGGACTGTGGGTGATGTGACACAGCTTGGGTTACAAACATTAGAACGTTTGGGGTGGGAGTGTGCTGAATCGTGGCAGAACAACTGGAATGGATAGTGCATGCCCATCCTTCTACTCCTTTTCTGAAGCTGCAGAGAATAACAATGGAACGATCAAAGTCAATGCACTGTTTACATGTTGGAGGAATGAGCATCCATGCCATGGTGTCAGTAGAACTAAGCTGTCACTTCAGGCGTTGGCTCAAAACCTATAACCTTTCCTTTAGAAAATTAAAGTTTAGCTCTTGATTGTTGTTCAGGAGGAGTGAGTGATTTATTCAAACTCTTGTCAGTAGGGTGTGATGCCAGTACTGTGGGCTTGGTGCTATCTCTGCACAGCACGGTTATGACATAACTATGGAGGGATGCCTATGACAGGGGTAAACCTGTGCAGAGTTGTGAAGTAGAAGTTTATCTTCAGGACAGTCCTGGTGTTCCTAATGCTGCATGTTCCAGTGTTCCTCAGGCTTATTTTCCACCCCATCGAAACTGACCTTTGTCATTTCTCAATTGCCCAAGACCTCTTCTCTACATAAGGCTTGTTAACCTGTTAAGAAAATTATTAATAAGTATTTATATTCATGGTTACGTTAGTGCTATAAATGAACTTGGAGGCTCTTTAGCTCTACAGAAGCCTCATTTCATAGATAAGGTGAAGAGGGATGTATGTGACCACCTAACTACATGGGAGAGCAATGAGTTATTTTTTATTATAATTAATATAATGAGATATATGTAATTAAACAATAACTTGTTGAAATTGAAAGATGGCAGGTAGTGAGAGAGAGTTGTCATCAGGTAATGTCGATGGAATGGCTACCCAGAAACCTCTATTTTCTTTAATTACTTTTTGGTGATAAACAGTCTTCTCAGCTTGCAGAATCTCAGTGCTGTAAGCACATCAGTTGACTAAATTCAGAGCTTCTGCTTTACGCATACCAAAATTACAGAAGACTCACGTAGAAAGCTAAATGTCAATGTATTAATTAAATAAAGAGAAATTTAAGTGTCAAGTAGACTAGAAAGAATCACTGATCATTTACAAAGTATACATGAAAGAAATAATTAATTAAAATTATTAGTAAAACATTATGTGCCAGGCAGTGATTGATGTGCTTTACAAAAGTTGCCATCTAATCTCAACACTCCTGTGAGGTAGGTACTATAATTCTACCTGTTTTAGAAATAAGGAAGCTGGAGCACTGAGAAGTCAAGAGACTTGACCATAACTGTACAGCTTATAAATGGGATATTTTGGTTGTGAGTTTAGAAATCTGGCTTTACCTACTCTCTTATAGTGCCTCAGTAGATGGCTTGGTAAGTACAGATGCAGAACCAATGTTTAGACACCTGATTTAACTCTTTAATGATTGGTACAAGTAACCGACCAAGCCCAGCTGCTTCTCAAGCAAGAGAGGTTTTTGCCCCCAGGGGACATTTGACAACATATGGAGACATTTTAGTTTGTAACAACTGGAACAGGGAGTTGCTACTAGCATCCAGAAGGAAGAGACCTGGAATGTTGTTAAACATCCTACAATGCATCGGAAGTACCCAACAATAAAGAATTATCCAGTTTAAAATGTGAGTAGTCCTGAGGCTGAGAAGCCTGGTATTAGGCAGTGAGAGCTGCATCCACCTCCACAGTGCAGACCTGTGTCCTGTTAGGGCACAGTTGAGGAGCTCTGTGCCAGGGTACTCTGTTACTTGCATGGTGTTTAAATGTGCACTCCAAATTTGTCATTCTGACTTATGTTTTTTTCCATGTTTGGTTAATTCCCAAAATAATCTATTTATTTCATTGCATATGATAAAACAATGGTGTGCCCCTTCATTCCCTCCCGTAGTTATTTGCAACTCTAATATTAAAACTACCAAAATCACCTACAAATATGAATTCATCTACATGTATGATATAATTTAAGCAAGAGTTTTATTTTTTCGTAAGCTGGAATCACATTTTTTTTTTCATCAGGATAGAAAACAAAACAAAGTGCACTAAGGAGCATTTCCGAAACATTCGCCAACCTAGTATATTTCACTGGTGTGACCTATACCTTGCTCCTGCTTGCCCCTCCAGACTACAAGTTCTTGTTGGTTCAGGTTGACACCTAGCCACTTTGCATCATGGTTTGGTACACAAATGTATTTCTCTACTTCTGTTGTTTGATATTGCAGCCATGCTCAATCATGGTTTCCTTGTTTTAAAACACCATTATTTTATCACACAGACAAAAAAGTCTATGTGATAATTAGTCACCAAAATGTATAAAATTTTGCGAATCAAGAAGTTGTGCTAAATGGCTCTTCAAAAAGATTTTAAAATGCGCTTTACTGAGACTAGAAATAGGCTTTATTATGCTAATGCACGTTATCTTTTCAGATTTATTTGACCATAGAACCATTTTGCCATGGAATACCTATTAATGTGCTCAGTAGGACACTACGGTTTCTAGGACACAGCTTGAAAATCATTAAAATTTGGTAAAAAATGAAAAAATCCTGGGACAGTCTCATTACTGTCAATACCTTATACAACAATCTTCCATCTGAAATAGTCTTTAAAAAGTTCAAAACATTTGTAAACTAAGGAAAAGTATAACATGAAGAACTCTAGTTTATTTTTAAAAGATTGAATTATATGTCATCAGAAATTTCTGGAAGTTGCACAAAGAGGTGACTGGTGAATTAAATATTTTGTTAACATCAGTTTTCAAATTCGAGTTCATTGTATAATTTTTTTTATCAAGTGCTGGGTTTTGCAAAAACATATTTAAGCACATAAACTATATACTATTTGTCTTTAAAAGCTGAAGATATTCTTTAATTTTTATTATTGAAGATAAAAGTATTTTAAAATTATTTGAGAAGATAAGGAAGAAAGTAAGCCAACAAAAATCTTTAAATATGGGAGTTAGAACAAAATTTTGCCTTGGAGCTGTACTTTAATCTATATGTTGGCTTGGTTTAACTATAAATTCCTCCCACTACAGAAACACTCCCTCCTGAATAAAACATTCTTCTTAGAGCATTGTTCAGATTACAAAAAGAAAAGGCAATGTCTAGGCCCGCCCCCTAATATTCCTGTGAGCTTAAACCAGAGCTGTGATCTTGACCAGTGAACGAATAGAAGAATCAGGGTTGACCTGAGAGCAAATCCAGGTTTCTGGCTGACCACTAAGCAGAGCAAGGCTAGGAACTCCCCTGACATGCACACTGAGCCAGGATCTGCCATGAGAGGCCAGCAGTGTCCTCCTGCTATCAATAACAGCAAAGTCAAATTGTCTAGAAGAAAATCTCCTCTAATGTCAACTCTAGAGATTTCTGCAGATTAAGAACAAATAACTTTGAGCTCAGAAAAAAAAGGAAGAAAAAAAACACAAGAAAGTTAGACACCACTTTTTCTTTTTCTATTTTTCTAATATTCATTGTAGCAGAGATGCTTTGTAGCACTAATATTCTTTTTTTTTGTTACTCTTCTGCATATACCAAGGCCTAAGTTTCCAGCCTCTTTCACAGTAGTTATGGCCATGTTGACTGAGTTTGGGCCTCTGTAGCATGAGCAAAAGCAATATATAGAACTTCTAGGCCTGGCCAGTAAAAATTTTCCATAGGTCCACCTCCATGTTCTTTCTCCCCTCTGGTAGCCAGTAGGGCTAGCAACCAAGTGCCATTAAAAGCCATCAAAATCCAGATGATAGAGTTTCCATCTCAACTTTCCTGTCAAATAACCATGCAGGTTAGAGTGGGGAATCCTCAATATACTGCTAGCAGGAATGCTGTATTGCAATGAGGATGTAACTGGTATGTGCAATCCACTTTTCCCTCATAATTCTTCATTGAGTTTATCTCCTTCATACTCCACCATTTTCAGACCATAAGGATCCATGTGTGGATGGAGAGCAGTAAAGACTATAAGGAAATCTGAACATTTGGCAAGATGGGACTTTGAATTATCGTCCTTCAAGACAGCATGAATATATTCTAAATGAGAAAAGAAGAGCATGAATGGATTGTGCTGGCTAAAGCTATGGCAAAGATTGCTGGCTATTCAGTAAAATCTTTCACCCATCTTCTTGAGCATATAGCTAGTTGACCCTTCTTTCTATCCTTGGCCATGCGGCCACATGACTATTCCTACAGGATATGAACAGAAGCTATACATACCAC
The DNA here is from genome assembly GCA_030015415.1 of Cynopterus sphinx. NCBI lineage: Eukaryota > Metazoa > Chordata > Mammalia > Chiroptera > Pteropodidae > Cynopterus > Cynopterus sphinx. The sequence continues at coordinate 125,269,945 of CM057382.1, forward strand.
CTGCTGGCCTATCATATAATAATTTCCCACATGGAGTTGTAAATGATCTTTTTCTCTTCTGATTGACTTAAATAGAGACAAATCCCAGGGTATGTTTTAAAACCATTTGTTGAAAATGGCAGAGCCTCCAGCATAAGGCAGAGCCACGATGAATTGGGAACCTCTGCATCTAACACAAAACCGTGACATGAGAAAGAAGTAGAAAGTTTTCCCCACCTTCATTTAGCTGCCAAAGTATGAGTTCTGTTGAGTAAAGCTGCTTAGCTTTCTGAAGTAAATACAAGTATGTTACCCAAACTTATTATGCAGTATGTTCTAGTATAACTTAAGTGTCAAGAATGTTGGGCTTACATACCAGTTTACAGTAGCAGTGACTTACATTTGCATAGTGCTCTTATATTTCACAAATTCTATTTTTTTTTATTTCAGCCATAATCCCCAATGATAGGGGTGAATTATCACCTATGTTTTAATATATGTTCATTATAAAAAATTTTTAAACAATTCAAAAATCTAAGAGGCGAAATCTACCACCAATCAGAGGTATCACATTAGCAACTCATTACATTCTATGCAATATGTTTGACTCTATTGTTGACAAAATGAAACCAAATGCATGTAATTGCAACATAGCTACCACTACTTAGCAATATATTTCTCATATTAATATTGATTTTCTATTCAATTTATTGAATATATGCTTAGTATTTTCATTGAGAGTTACTTGAATTTAGATAACCAATCCCTTAATGAAATACATTTGATCTTTTGTATAACTTTTCTTTCATTTAGAAAAATATAATTATAAACATTTATACATACACTTGTCTATAGTTTCTTTGGTCTATCACTATATCGTTGGGTCATATGATAAGTTTAAAATTGTGATGTCTATTGCCATTATGCCAAAATGTCATGTGGAAAGGCATAGTCTTAAGAGTGTTTGGTATATTATTTGATTTCTAATACTAGGAAGAAAATAAGAAATTAATCATTTTATTATTTGGCAATTGAAAAAAATAGTATTTCTTCCTTTGTACTTTTATTACTAATAATGTTGAGAATCATTTTTTTTTTTTACAGGGAATCTTTGTAAAATTTTAAAAACTTAATTTCCTAATCATTTTTAATTTCTTCAGCTTTTTTTCTTTTCTATTAATTCATTTGTTTTCCTGATTGATTACAGGAGTTATTTATATTTTAGTAATAGTAAAATCTCTGCTTTATACATATTGCTAATGACATCTTTGACTTGTATAAAACAATAAAGTAAAGCTTAAAGGAGTTAATTGATGAATTCTAGGGCCAAGTGGCAAAATCCTACCTAGATGTTAAGTTTTCTGATGCCAGTTTTGGAGTTTTGTTTTAAATTCACCTTCATTGTTTTCTTTTCTTTCTTTTTTTTTTTAAATAAGGTAACTAGAAATTCAATAAAGAAATGCAAGAATAATTGTACTTTGAAGATGCTTTCCTCCTGAAATCTTTTTAAAGTGATAACTAAAACAGACTGTATACTGCCCCATGGAAAATTAATGTTTCTTTCTTTCTCCTAAAGACCATGTGCTGATATAAGTCCTGGCACACAATAGGTTCTCTATAAATATTTGTGAATGAATAAATAAATGTGCTGTAACATATGTTTAAAGAGATAACAAACAAACAAACAAACAAAGAAAAATACAGTCTCAGCATTCAAAGAATTCCTGATCTTGTGGAAATGACAAATGGTAGACAAAATAATATACAATGAAATCAGTGTTATGATGGAAATTAGCAAATAAATAATTAATCTGATATCTAAGTAAATGTTAGAAATAATTGATAGTGACTCCAAAACCTCTTTCCTCAAATATGTGAACTAGGACCACATCATCTTATAATGTGACATTTTTTTTTTAATAAGAAGTAATGATGTAACATGAAGCACGCTGGTTTTGGACTCAGGAAAACCAGGGTTTAGGATCCAGTTTTTCTACTTCCTACCTGAATAATCCTGAATGAGTTAGCTTTCATGAACCTGAACTTCTTTACCTGTAATCTGTATTCTAGGCTATTAGGACTAATTGACAATATATACAACGTGCTTATCTCTTGGAAGGTGTTCTAGAGACAATGGCTCTTTATGCTCCTCAGATGAATTATCTTAAACATTGCTTATATGAAAGATTACCTGCCATAGTATATCCATGACTACATCTTTTGTAATATCTTATTAATAGAGCTTTGGAAGGTCAGCAGCATACCCTTACTAGGAGACTCTATACCTCTGTCTTACACAGAAAAATTTAGAGAAAAAAATTATGCACAAAGAGTTAAATTCTTCAAAAATATACATGGTGCTTGGCTTATAATTACCAAGATCATTGAAAGCACTAAATAATAATATAAAATACTAAAATGCTACTTAATTGAAGTTATGCAAATGCTGACGATGTGGCTTTCAATAATGATTACATGGCATTCCATTGCTTGTTCTTAAATCATAATCTGATTTTCCAAGTGAGTATTAGAGATTTAGGATTACTATGCAGAATATGTAACCACTGGCGATTCTCATGTACTTCCTGCTGTGGGAAGTGATAAAGACAGCCCTTGGAGGCCAATGTTCACATTTCCCAAGATGTAATAATTATCCTAACTTCACAAGGACGTGGTCCGCCCTCCAGCTTCAGTAGTGTATAGTAACTGAGATCTCTTATTTCTGTTACTTTTTCAGGAAATTTTGGACTACCTTGATTTATGTTATCAATTACTTATGATTTATGTTGCCATACTAAAGAAAGAAATTTAAAAAAAACTTTGCTTTTAGAAAGTATATTGAGTGGTCCCAAAATCACTAAATAATTTACTAATTTAGTGGTAGAATAAAAATGACTTTTTAAAAAGTCATAATTCTTTATCTTAAACTGAATTATTTTATTAAATAATCTTTATTCAGTATTTTGTTAAGCTTTAGACACCTTAATTTTCAGATTATTTGCTTCTTTACTATAAAAAAGTTATGAATTTCTTTTCCTAGTATGTTGTGATTACAAGAGTTACAATAGGTTCTAGAGCTTAAGAAATATTTCAACAATTGTACTTAAAATATGAAAACACAACAGGCTATGTTTTTATATCTTTGAAATATTTTTCTTCAGAAAATTTCATTCTTTTATTTAAACTAATTCAATCAACAATAGCCTCAATGCCTCAAATTTGTGAAGAATATGCTGATAATTTTGAAGCTAGATAAGATTATGAAACTTTGCTTCAAAAATAAGTTAGAAATTTCTAATGATTCCTTTATTTGAATATAGCAAAATGTACTCCTCTAATGATATAAAATGGAAAAACTGAATTATTGAAGCAAATTTTTTTATAATTCTGGTAAAGAAAAAGCATCAGAAATAGAAGCAGCATAGACCTTTATTTTTCTTCCACTATTACCAATAAACATAGTACAAAGAAATTAAAATAAGCATTAAATCATAATGCTATCAATCAAAGCAGCACATAGACTATTTATCCATGTTTAAAATTGCCCCCTTATTAGAATAAAGACCCTGTCCAATTTTCTCTGTAATATAAAAATTATCTTTTCCTCACCATCTATTTGTCTTTCATACATCTAACCATAATTCTCTTTTTTATGAATTAAAAGGGGTAGGTCAGTATGGAAAAGAAACAAATCTCAGTACGTAGTAGTTGTCACGTCCTCATACTACCAAGAGGAAGTGGAAAACTGCAACTTCTGAAAACTTTTCAGTAGAAACTATCAAAAATCAAGCAAAGCAGAAATGTAACAAGAATATCGAAAAGAGCATCTCAGTGACCTGTAGGACAATATCAAGTGATCTACCATACAAGTAATTTGAGTCCCAGAAGGAGTGGGAGAAAGGTAGTCAGAAAATGTATTTATAAAAATAATGAATAGCTTAAAATTTTCCAAATTTTATTAAATGTAAAAACCCACAGATCTAAGAAGTATAATAAATACCAAAAAAAATAAACAATAAAAATCACACAAATATACACTGTAATCAAATTTCTGACATTCTTTGTCATTTTACCTTTTAGTGATAAAAATATAATATTAAAAGCATCTAGAAAAACAAGAGTACATTATGTGTAGAAGCACAAAGAAAATGACCATAGGCTTCACATCACACATCAAATATTTCAGGAAATTGTAGTCAGGGTTGTTTTTTTCTTTGTTTTTTTTTTTAATATTCTTGATCCGGTATTTTCTCTAAATTGTCCTTGGCTAAAACTAACTGATATTTCTAAATGAATCCCTATCTCCAAAGGTATATAACCAATTAACTTTATCAAATTACTAAAATACAATGTAGGATTGAATTTCTAATTTGTCATGTGTGCAAATTAAATACATTTCATTTAAGGTCTATTTCAACTGTCTTTGATTTTTCTGGCTTATAATCATCTATTAACCATATTTATATTATATTATAATCCACAAAACAAAGGGTTCAAAAATAAATAGCAATTCATTCTGCTACTGATAAAGATATAATATATTTATATATTTTTGTCCAACTGATAATAAAAAGAAGAATCGCTACTGAGAATAAGTTACTAATAAACCAGAGATTTGTTAACATTCTGTCCAAGTTGAATTTAAAAAATTTTTGCAGTGCTTAACAAATAGATTTTATTAGGATTTATCAAAATCTTGATTGTTGCACTCACACTTGTACATTATTTAATCTGTAAATATTTTACTGTGTTTTTTTTAATTTGAAAGAGGAACAATTTCAATAATATTTTCAGTTTAGATATAATGAAATATTTTATTTAAAAATATTTTATTTAAAAATGGTGTTTTTCCTCATAAAAATTACGTTCCCTCAACTCTTACTATTTCTAATCATTCTTAAAATGAAATTTTGTATTCCTTATGGCTTCACTAAGAATCATCTTTTGAGGTTCATAGTCAGGTAATATTTTCCTATGGCATAGATATCAAATAAGATGCGTGAAAAATTGATAATTAAGTTGTCAGAATTACTAGCCAATGGTATCCATATTATTTTAATCATTTGGGAACTGTTCAATTCCTGGATTCTTAGGAGCCTTAGACTCAAGCTTCTTTTCTCTCTTTTACCAACCTCTGTCCAGTAGGTGATAAATGAGATGAAACTCAAATCTCCTTTCTTTTCTAGGATTTTTTTTTTCTCACCATTTTATGGTCTTTTTCAGTCATGGATAGCCACTTGCCTGTTTTTATCTGTAAACTCTAGATTATGTATCCCGAGAAAATACATTACCTTCATCAAAGTCTTACCACCATGCCTTTTTGCTTGTCTGCCCAGACTGTGTGCTCTTCTTCTGATGCAGTGGCCTCAGCCTGGGTTTACTCTTTCGATTCTTATTTTCTATCAGTTTACAGCTTAACTTCACTCCTTGCTCTCCCCTCTTTTGCTGAGTCCTCATAGTTATTAACTACATGGATGCTTTTGACTCTGTGTTGCTCTGCTCACAGTCTCTGTGCTTGACCAAAAAGTATCTGGATCTTTGCTTCTGTTTTGATCATCAGACCTCCTGGTTATGGACCTGGGTCTTCTCTGCCTATGCTCTTCCCTGGATGCTTTCTTTGCCATTACTCCCTGGGATCACTCGCTGTCTTTTTGTTCTTAAAAATCACATTTTTGGAGAAAGACTAGCAAAAGATTTAATGGGAAAAAATAAGGGCGAAAGTAAAGCTTACCATGGGTAAAGGAAGTCTGGTTTTGGTAAAGGCACTGTTTAAAACTTTGGATGACAAAGATGCTGATTGAAATTTTGTCATTTCTTTCCCAACTTGAAAGGCCAGATTCCTGATAACACTGAATGGTAGCAAAATACATAGTTGAGAAAAATAAAAGTTCATGGGGAAAAATTAACAGTAATGGATTAGGCATCATAAATGAAAAATTTTAGAGTGTTCAAGTGTTATTCATATTTATTAAAATGATAGCATACAATGTCAATTTTGTGTGCAAATGTAATTTTGGTGATATTTTGTACATACCAGATAACAAACACTGCAAATTACTTTCCACTTACCAGTTTTTGCTTTCTACAAAATGTAAGGTTTATTCTCCTGAAGCCTATATGTACTCTTCATAAACTTTATCTCTTATTGTTCCCTTAGATATTGAGAGTTACTATTTTTTTTTTCCTCTATAGCTTTTGTCTAAATATTCAGTGCACATCCTAGATACAATCTTCATCAGTGAGCACTTAAAAGTGCCTTTATCAATAGTCCAGCAATTCACTATTAAGCCAATTTTACTGTTTCTTATATGACTTTATCCTCTAATTCAACAGTAGGGTTCCTACTTTAATTCCATGATTATCCCTTCAAATGCTATCTCAGCTCTGTGGATTGATTTCCTACTTTATTTCCCCTCTGCATGATTCTAGACCTTAACCTGCTTGTAGCCTGTTGTCAAAATTTGCTCCTAAACGGCTTTCTCCAGACACTTCCTGAGCTTTCTTTTTGCTGTCACATGTTCCATTTGTCACTGCTTCCATGACTGCTTAGATAGTCACACATCATCTCTACCTAGACTCTACAAACACCTTCCTTCCTCACTGATATCTTTTGCCCTGCTGCAACTCCCTTCCCAATTATATTGCTAATGCACACACTAGGGCATTCTGGTCACCCTGGATTTAGCCCACAGCCATGTGAGCAAACCAAGCTTCACCCAGGGGGAATATTGAATTCAAACCAGTCACCCTCTCAGTTTTAGAAGATGCTCAGGATTCTCAGACAGGAGCTGAGTCTGGCTTTCACCATATTTCAGTGATATGGTAGCGAGGGTGAAAAAGAGAGGATGAATTTAGCTTCTGTTTAGTATGTTCATTCGACAGAATGTGGTGATTGTTTCTATGAGGGAGAGGGAGAAGTTGGGGATGACTCAGGTTCTGGTTTGGAGAACTGGGTGGATACTGGCTCATCATCTTTCATCTAGACTGTTGCAATGACTTCCTAATTAGTCCCGCCCTGTTCTAGCCTTGTATCCTCTTTTTAAATCACATATTTTACGTCTCACCCCTGCACTGAAACCATTCATAACTTCATATTAACTTATAAAGTTTAATTTTTTGTAGCAAATGATTTTTACCACAATCCAATCATAAACTTAATGTCCCGTTCCACACACATTATCATACTCTGACCAATTATCTGCTGAGTGTACACTTTCATATCTCTGTGCCTTTCAAGGTGGCATTCCCTCTGTCTGAAATGTTCATATTGCTATCACTGCCTAGAAAATCCTGATCATCTTTAAAGATCTTGTTAGAGTATCAACTGTTATGCAAAAGTGGAGTCTCTATTATGTTCTAATATTACTATATGTATAACTTCATTATCGGTCCTCTGAAATTGCATCACAATTATTTACTTACATTTCTCCACCATTAGAATGTGATATAATCAATGTAATTGTTTTCTAATTTCATTCTTAAAAGGAGATTGTAGACAGTTTTTAGGTCCACTAATCAGGTACTGCATTTTACTCATTATTCAACTACATAATTAAATAACTGGTTCTAATGTTTCAAAAATTCATTTATGTTAATGAATTATATATGTTAACTATATTAACATATTTATTGTAACAACAAAATGTACAGTTTTATTTATCGGCCTATTCTGTTGTACTTTGCTGTTTTCATTTTTTATTATATTTGGCATATAATATCATATTAATTTCAGGTGTACAACATAGTAATTAGACATTGATACAGCTTATGATAACCTTGATAAATCTAGTATCCATTTAACACCATTTGTAGTTATTACAATAATATTTACTATATTCTTTATTTAATTTACATCACCATAACTATTTTGTAACTACTAATCTGTACTTCTTAATCCCTGCCCCTTTTCACCCCTTCAGTTGCCCTCCCATCGGCAACCATCAAAATGTTCTTTATTAATTTGTTTCTGTTTTGTTTTATTTGTTTATTTTGTTCTTTAGATTCTACATGTGAGTAAAATCACATGGCATTTGTCTGACTTATACCACTCAGCATAATACCCTCTAGGTTCATCCATGTTGTTGCAATTGGCAGTGTATATATATATATATATATTTTCATGGCTGAGTAATAGTTCACTTTAATATGTACCACTTCTTCTTCATCCATTTATCCATTGATGGACACCCAGGTTGCCTTCTTATCTTGACACTTGTAAATAATGCTACAATGAATATACGAACTCACATGTCTTTTCAAAATAATGTTTTGGGTTTCTTTGGATAAATAGCAATAAGTGGGAATAATGGGTCTTCCTTTGTCTCCTGTTACATAGCTTTTACTTCAAAGGCTATTTTGTCTGGCATGAGTGTTGCTCCCTCAGATTTTTTATTTGTTTCCATTTTAATAAAATCTTTTTCCATTTCTTTACCTTCATTTTCTGTGTATCTTTCTATCTGAAGTGAATCTCTTATAGGCAGCATATGTAACAGTTTTGTTTTCTTATCCATTCAGCCACCCTATGTCTTTTGATTTGGAGCATTTAATCAATTTACATTGAAAGTAGTTAATGTATATGTAGTTATTGCTACTTTATTATTCATGTTTTTGATCTTTTTTCTTTTTCTACTTTTTAAAGAAGTCTCTAACATTTCTTATAACACTGGTTTGGTGTTGACAGACTCCTTTAGCTTTTTCTTGTCTGGGATGCTCTTTAGCTGTCCTTCAATTCTAAATGATAGATTTGTTAGAAGTAATCTTGGTCCCTGCGTTCCATCACTGAATATTTCATGCCAATCCCTTCTGGCCTGCAAAGTTTCTGTTGAAAAATCAGCTGACAGTCTAATGGGAGCTCCCTTGCAGGTAATTAACTGCTTTTCTCTTGTGGTTTTTAAGATTTTTCTCATTGTTTTTAACCTTTGGTATTTGGATTATAATATTGTTTGAGACCCTGAGCTTCCTGGGCTTTTATGCCAGGTTAGAGAAGTTTTTTGTCATTATTTTTTTAAAATACGTTTTCAATTGCTCTCTCTTCTCCTTTTGGTACTCTGAGGATATAATTGTTGGCACTTCTTGTTGCTATTCTGATTGGGTGTTTTCTGCTACCTTATCTTCTAAACCACTGATTCAATTCTCTGTTTTATCTAATCTACTATTGATTTCTTGTAAGGTACTCTTCATTTCAGTTACTACATTTTCTGATTTCTGATTTTTTTTATGTTTTATATCTCCATTTTATGTTTTCTATCTCTTTGTTGAAGTTCTCAATGAGATCATTGGCATTCTTATAACCAGCATTTTGAACTCTGTGCCTGGTAAATTACTTGCTGCTGTTTAGTTCTTTTGCTGGAGCTTGGTTCTATTCTTTTATTTGAGACATGTTTGTCTCCTCATTTGGGCTGACTCTCTGTGTCTGTTTCTTTGTATTAGTAAAGCCACCATGTCTCCCAGTCTTAATAGAGTGGCTTTATATAGTTGGTGTCCTGTGGGGCCCAGGGCACAGTCTCCCTAGTCACCTGAGCAAGGTGCTCCAGGTGTGTCCCTTACATGTGTTGCGTGTGCCCCCCTATTGTAGTTAAATGTTGGTTGCTGTTTGCACATCAATGGGAGGGATTGGCCCACAGGCTAATTGGTTGTAAGGACTGGCCAGTGACTATAGTAGAGGAGCTGTTGTTCAGGGGCTGACCCTGTGGAGCAGAATTTGCTTTAGCAGGGCTCCTCTGCCTGCCCAGTTTGCCCTTAGGTGTGTTGTCCCCAGATGAGGTCCTGGGTGGTGCTCCAGCTTGGTCAGAAGCCTGCCACCAGACATGCTGACCCCGCATTCTCCTAAGAGGGGCCCAGCGTTAGGCCAAGTTTAGTGATAGCCTGTGCCTTGCCTAGGGTCACCTGAAATGAGCTACCAAACAATCTATAGATGGCCACCACCTTTCTGGGCTTGGACATGCCTTGAGAGTCCCAGCCACAAACCAAGACCAGCTACTGCTAGTGCCAGGCTTGGGGCAGCTCAGCAAGAGGTACAAGACACGCCAAGGCCAGATGCTGCTTATTTGTCATTTGTAAACCTTTGACAGATTTTTGGGAAAGTTTGCAGCAAGAGTTAAGATAGCACATTTGTATGGAAAACCACTGGAAGCAATTTGGGTGGGCCTGAAAGTTATTGGGGCAGGGTCTCAGGGAATCGCCAGGATGGAACCATCAGTATTAGCAAAATTGATGGAGACTCATATATGGTGGCCACCTGGATGTGCATGCTGAGAAGAGGGAGGGCTCAACAAAGAAATAATGGATTCTATCATCAATTCTATATGGGAGAAAGCCACCCCTCCAGCCCTCAGCCTGAAGCCAGAAAATTCAGTTCCTCCCTCTGGTGCCTGTCAAACCGCTGCCCTAGTGCTGGAGCTCAGAGAAAGTGCATCAGAGAATAAGTCTGTGGGCAGGCCCTTTAGGAGGAATGCCTGTAACTCCAGCCACTGTCCATCTGACTCAGCCACAGTTCCTGCTGATTTTCCCAGCCAGAAGTTGTGCTAAACCCTCAGGTGAGGAGCTAGTATGAAGCTGGGTCCCCTCTCTTCCTCTAGAAGACTATGCAGCTGAGATATCTCCCCTGATTTTTATCTTCCATATTCATACTTCTGTTCTTCCTACCAGTCTGGTGGCTTCTTCTATATGTCCTTAGTTATAGGACTCCTGTTTTGCTAGACTTCAGGTTATTCTCAATGATGTTTGTACTGTAGTTTATTTTAATCTTGATGTGATCATGAGAAGAAGCAAGCACAGAGTTTGTCTCCTTAGCCATCTTAACCAGAAATCCTGTTTTGTATTTGGATGTTGTTTTGTTTCCTAAAGACATAGGAAGAGAGGTAGTTATTGAGGAGAGGGGGTAAGAATATTCTCTGGATACATCATAGAAAAGCTTCCATGTAGAAGGGGCCCAATCCTTTTCATCTCTAAGAATGATAGGCAGAGTCAAGAAGAGAAATGAAGAGCAGAGTTTGCAATCGAGCTGAGAGATTTGGAGCAAGTGGCTTCAAACATGAATTATGCTAGTAGAGATTTCCTGGAACTTCTGACAGAGGTAGTTATTTATACAGTGTCCATGGCCTTGTTAATAGGTGGAAGAAAATGGGTTGCTAAGAGCAATTTATAGTGGGTTAAAAATGACACTTTTCTGAATCTAAGCTTTCATGTCTAATGGCAAAGTGTGTTGTGACCACTATCTATGATTTTTAGTCAATCCCTGCTTATGTGTGTGTGTGGAAAGAGAGAGAGAGAGAGAGAGAGAGAGAGAGAGAGAGAGAGAGAGAGAGAGAACGGACAGACAGACAGACACAGAGATTGATTTATTGCAACAGGAGCTGGCAAGTTTGGAATCTGTGGGGCAGGCTGGCAGTAGACGCTCTCAGGCAGGAGTTAATGGTGTAGCCTTGAAGCAAATTTCTTCTCTGGGAAAACGCAGTTTTGCCTGTATATCCTGTTGGTTCATTGGAGGAGACCCACCCACACTGTTGAGAGTTAATTTCCTTCAAGTCAACTGATTTCACATGTTAACCCATCTACAAATACTTTCACAGCAGCACCTATATTAGCATTTGATTAGGTAACAGGGGGCTGTGGCCCACCTAAGTCAGTACGTAAAACTATTACAGTTTACTCTTGAACAATACGGCACTCAAACACACACCCTCAAACCCATTAAATCTCCAAATAAAAAGAGTAACAAAAACATACCCCTGCCTAACGTGACACAACTATCCCGCATGCGGTAAAACACACTTTTCTATGGAAGAGAATGTTAAGTCCTTTAGTGATGTTCTTTTTTTAAATATCCCATAATTTAATGCTGTGCTGTAAAGTTAATTACTATCAATACATCTTACGTTATGTAATTAGGGGATAAGGGAGGGAAGAAAACAGCCTAGTATGTATGTGTCAATATTGGGTATGATCTCTGATTCATGTCAGTCTAATTTATTAATCCAGTTCTTTACATGAGCCTAAATATTAATTTTGATCTGCAGCCAAACATGTCATTTTTTAAGTTAATTAATTTTTTAAAAACTTTCAGTTACAGTTGACATACAATATTATATTAGTTTCAACTGTACAACAATGATTAGACATTTATGTAACTTACAAAGTGATCACCCTGGTAAGTCCAGTACCCATTTGACACCATACATAGTTATTACAATATTATTGACTATATTCTCCATGCTATACTTTACGCACATGTGACTATTTGTAATTGCCATTTGTACTTCTTAATCCCTTCAGCTTTTGTGCTCATTCTCCCAAACCCTTCTCATTTAGCAACTATCAATTTCTTCTCTGTCTCTATGAGTTTGTTTTTGTTTTGCCAAATGTGTTATTTCTTTTTCTCATTAATTATGTAAGCAAATAAGACATAAGACAATCATCAAGTTTTTTTTCTAAAGCATTTTGCATACTGTATATCAAACAGGAAATTGAAGTCAATTAAAATGTGCAACAGTAAATAGTAAGTCTGTCTCCAGAATTTAAGCAGAGCCCTGCCTCATGAGATGTGAAAAAGAAATAGACAGTAACAACTGAGGATACAACAGTAAACAAGACAGATTTGGTCTTGTGAAGTTTTTCCAAGCAGTTGGGGATAAAAAGCTTGTCAGCTAATATAGAATAGGAAAAGGCATGTGAGTCTTGGAAGCAAATTAAATCTTTTTGGTATGACAACTAGTGCTTTGTTAAGTCTAATTTCTATTGATTGTGTTTATTTTCCTTTGTTAATTCCTTGGAGCTTGTAGAACTAAGAATATTCCAGAATGTTTCAGAAGTACTGAATATAAGAGTTATTTATGCTTATACTGGAGACGTATAGGGAGCAGGGCACACCAGGAGACTCAGGGTAACAAGGGCAGCAATAATCACAGTGAAAATTATGCTTATGTTCAGAAATGTCATGGAACTAGGTCACTGTATTAATGAGCAAAAAGTAGACAAGTTTGGGTAAGATTTATTCCAGAAATGCTACCAGTAAGAATGAGTTGACTATTACCAGTCTTCAAAGAAGTATGTGCAATACCGAAGAGGAATGGAATATGCAAAGGCCTTGAGCCATCATGAATGTAAAAAAAGGCCAACTTATTGCCCATAAAATTTAATCCCCACTGTTAGACAAATTACAGGCAGGATACCATGATGTATTTTTCAATGTAGATCTGATCTTTATTTTTTAATTAATAATACATGGCAGCAATATCTGAGAGCTGATCTATTATTTATATATCTCTTTCAAAGAGTCATTTATGTGTAATATATTCAGAAAGAAAATTCCTCTTTTTTTATATGAGGTTAGTTTTCAGTAGAAAATATATGAAGATGTTATCTTATATACTGCAAAGGAAAACAGGTACAGTAAAATTCCCAGTTCTCCTAGGTGTATGCATGCTGCACATATTGTTAACAGCAGGTAAATGTTCCAGACTGACTTTTCACAGTGGCTTTTTCTTAACATTAAAGATTTTTATTTAAACGTGAGGCTGACCCATGTGTCAATTTAGAGCTATAAATAAGAATTAAATTAAGGAAGAATAAAACATTTTTAGAAACTTATTTTTCTAATTTATTTGTATGCTTTCACTTTTCAGTGAAAACTAATATTACTACACAAGTACTCTGCAACGTAAAAAATGTTTTAACAAAACATTATATAAAAATTTGATTTCAACTGTGTTCACTAGCACTTAAAATGTAAACTACCTCACTCGGCTTTGTCAATACATAAAGAAAGCATCTGCCAAGCTCTTCAATAACATAACCTTTTAAGCAATAACCATGTAGCATTATTATTAATTTGTTATCACAACTTCTCGATAACATTAAATAAGGTAAATTAAATTTGGAACAAACATAAAACTGAAAATTGTGGTAAAACAGTGGGGAAAATATGCTGAAAAAGAGAAAAGAATTTAGTAGTACTAATCCTTAAATACCTAAAACTATCTCATTTATTCCAAAACATGTATTTAACCCCACTACAGGCATGTTCAGGATACATCCTTGAACCAAACACCAGTCAGCCTGTCTCAGGGCTTTCATTCTACCTCCATACGGCTGGAATTTTTAAGAGCAACAATAAGAACTAAACGAAATTCAAGACATCTTTAGTTCTAATATGGGTAGTAGGAAGCGTCTTTTAAAATCATTGCAATTACTTTTTAAAAGCTTGTTGAACAGAGGCATTAAGAAAGTGTGATAGTAAAAATCTTGCATTTCTCCTGCAAAATTATGAAGCATTATTTTGAGATATTTTCAATGAGTAAGCTTTTTTTTTTAACATTGTCTCTGCAACACCAAGCATCAAATTCAAAATAGAAGCATTCATTCGGTTATTTAGACATTTCTTACACATTTAAATCCAATACAGGAACAACAGTTTTTTTTTAATTACTGTAGATCACAATGAAGTAGTTGGTATATTACTGTTTGGGTTCTTGAAGAAGCCCTAAATGACAATTAACAAAATATAAATTTTTAAAAATGCATTTATTATTTATTTATTTACCCATATAATCAGGCAATGAGTCCTCTGATGTTTCATAATGAAAGAATTCTTTTTTAGAATAAAGAAAAACAACATTGTTTAAAATTTGTACCATTTCTTTCTTTGAGCAAATTTTAACCTGTATCTAAATTATTCAAAGTAACATTTACCTTTTTATTACTGAAGTAATATATGCTCAAATCAGATAATTTGGAAAATATTGAAAAATAGAGAAAAGAAAAAAACTCTTAATGGCCTTCATAAACACTGTTAGGAATTTTGGTGTGTGTCCTTTTTTCTCTCATGCATTTTGTCATATACCATATATAATTTCAAACTCTTTCTAGTTGTGTTTTTTTCCCTTAGTGACCTTAAACATGTTCCTGTGTTGATAAGTATTCATCTATTTATGGCATTTAGATTTTCTCATAACTATAAAAATGCTTTGAAATATATAGAAATACTGTAGGTATTTTCTAAGGATAAATGAATGAAATTAGGAGCTATAGACAAATGGTATACTTGGTTTAAAGGTTATATATATGTGCATGTGCATGTGTATTTTCTCATATTAGTCTCCAAAAAGGGAGCTAGTCTGTTACTCACTCTCTTCCTAGATCTATGGCTTTCCATTGTCTTTCTAAATCTTCCTAACTTACATCAAACTTTTTCCTACTCAATTTATTTAACATTATCCTTCCTTCTCACTCACAGGGTAAACAGAAGACATTAGGAAAACTTCCCCAACTTCATTCTGTCATTTACAGTTATTTATATATTTGCACATTACTCTTGCTTTTTCTCCTTGCTCAGAAGAAATTTCTCTATTCTGTGCATGAACATCCTTTATGTTCTGAATCCTATCACCTTAGTACCATATCTGAGCCCATGTTCCAACATTTATCAAGGAATTTGTTCATTTCATCTACCTAATTATATTTCTTGGCAAAAGTGTTTTTATAATATGTTTTATTGTCATGTAAATATTGATAGAATCTCTAATGATACTCCTTTTTTTAATCCCTGAAATTGGTCATTTCTGTTCTCTAATTTTCATCATCTCTCATGCTAGAAACCTATCAAATTTTCTTTAAAGAACTAATGTTTTGTTTAATGAGTTTTTCTTTTGTAATTTGTTTATGCATTAATTGATTTCTACTTCTATTATTATTTCTAGTTTTATGTGCATTTGTATTTAATTTGTAGTATTTACTTGAAATAAATGCTTGAATTATTGAATTTTAGCCTTGGTTAATTTCTAGTATGTACATTCAAGGGTATAAATTTTCCTCAGTAAAGTTTTAGCTTCATCCCACAAGTTTTGATATATTGTACATTTTCTTTCCTTTTGAAATACTTTCTAATTACTTTTGTAATTCTTCTTTTACCTATGTGGTCCTAGTCCACCCTACTTTTGCAAATAATGTTTTATTGGAATAAGTCATGTCTTTTCCTTTACTCATTAATAATAAATTCATTTATTTATTGTGTCTGATAGTTTTCACACTACAAAAAAAAAAAAGTTGAGTAGTTTGACCAAGATTACATGTTCCACAAAGATTGAAATATTTATTATCAGGCCCATTACAGAAACTGTTTGCTACCCCTGCTCCAGATTTCAACATGATTCCTAAATTGTTATAGTCTTAAATTATTACTATTACTCTATGGAGATGGATGGCAAAGTTATCAGAACATTTAAATCCTCTTTATCTTCTATTGTTTCTTGTACTGTTTTTGTCATGTGTTTTATTTCTCTATTCAAAACTTCAAATGGTTTTAAATTACTATTTTATATAAATACTTCATTAGATTTATAGAAATAATTATACTGTCTGATCATCTTTTTTTACTTTTTTGCATTCCTGTGTTTTCATCTAAGACAACTTTTCTTCTCCCTAAAGAATTTCCTTTAGTATTAATTTTATTATGGGTCTAATGGTGACAAATTTCTTCAGTTTTTTTTTTGGCCTTAAAATGTCTTTATTTGCCTTTTTTTTGAATGATATTTTTGCTGATTATATTGTGAATTGAATAAAGTCTATTATCATTTAAAAGATAATATTTCATTATCTCCATCTTTCATATTTCTTTTGTAGAATTAGCTGTTAACATATAGTCGTTCCTTTAAAAGTCATGTGTTATTCCCCGCCTGGCTGCTTTGTGTTTTGTTTCCAGCAATTTTCATATGATGTGTCTATGAGTGATTTTTTCTTAATTTTTTAGAATTGTCATTATAGAAGTTCTTAAATTCATGATTTGTTTTTTTTTTAATTTATTGTGGACATTTCTCAACCATTATCATTTCATTAAATATTATGTCTTTTCTTTTCTCTCTTTTGTCAGTTCCTGGGACCCCATTGATTTTTAAAAACTTTTATCACAGTGTCCTCTCCCCACAGTTTTTCTGTTTGTGTTTAAAATTCCTATAAACCTATCTTTCCATTGCTGAAAACTTAATCTGTAGTTAAATCAATTTAGTAATTAATTTCAGATATTTTTATCAGTTTTAGAATTTAGTATTTTTCAGCATTAATATTCTTAAAATTTTATTTTATAGAGTCCATTGTTCTGAAGAAATTTTTCATTTTTCTATTTTTTAAACATATTAATTGCAGGTACACTAAAGTTCAAGTCTATAACCCAAGAAGCTATATTAATCATGCCTATTTTCTTATTCTGGAGTGTGTGTATATATGTGTGTGTGAGTGAGTGCGTGTGCTTGTGTGTTTTCATTTGGACATTTGTTTCTATTTCTAGACAAGATAGTTAATAGTTTAATGAATGCTAGACATTGCTATGAAACATTGTGGTGGCTCTGGTTGATATTATCTTCCAATTAATAGAATATAATATTTTCTTAATAGTAGAACTGGGAAAGGTCAGCTTACTTTTGAAATAGATAAAGCTAATCTGTTTCTAATTTGCACTGAGTTAAATAGAATACCTTTTCTGGATTCTCAATGAAAAGCCTGAGGTGCTTCTTATAGCTTCTTCTCTTTGGCAGACTCTGTTTTTTTTTCTCTTTAGCACTTGAAGATTACAAGAAACCATGCTTAAATTTTTGCTACTTAGCAGCACCTGCTGCTTGGTTGCTGAACATAAATCTCTATGCATTCACATCTTATGAATTTGTAAATTATCTAGGAAAATTATCTGTCTGTTGAATTCATTTTTCTGTGAGTGATTTTTTTTCTCTAATTTTAGCCATAAAGCACTTTAGATAATCTTGAATTTTGAATTCTGTTTTCTAAGCCTAGTGAGACTGCTGCAAGCGCTAATCTACTTCTTGCTGTTCTATACCTATTCTTTACGGTTAGAATCAGCAATTCCCTAAGGGGGTCTGTGGCATCTAATATAGAGCTTATTGCTCTCCTGTGTTTCCATTCTCCCGAGGATTTGGTTCCTCATAAGCAGTTGATTTTGTTCTCAAATGTTTTGATAAAATGTTTTAGAGTATTTATTTACATTTGTCATTGTAATCGGTGAGGCTTAGTCTGATACCAGCTACTGAGACACAGCCAGAAGTGGTGTTTCTCCCTCAATAATTTTTACTTTAATTTAAACTTCATCATTTCTGCTTTGTTGAGGTTTATTTTATTTTATTATTTTTTTTCTTACTCATAAACTTGAAAACTCTCTTCATTGACTTGATTTCTTTCTTATGTACTTTTTATGGCTATGCATTTTCTTTTTGGCTTCACTTTACCTGTATTTCACAGGATATGGTTTCCTCTTTTAGTCCCACCCACCCCCACCTTCCTGAATGTTTTGGAATTTCCCTTTAAATTTCTTTTTAAACTAAGCATGTGTAAGAAATAATTGTATTTTTTTAAAATTTCTAGATGCTAGAGATTTTTCTGGTTTTGTTACTAATTACCAGTTTCATGGCATCCTAGGTAATACATAGGTAAAAATGCTAGCTCCTCTAGCTTCTAATTGGGATAACTCCAAATATTTGCTCTGCACCATATCCCAGAGCAGCCCAGTTAGATCAAGCCCCAGGTGCCATTGCCCAATGGCACATTTTTAGTGGTGATTTTCCTACCTGTTTCACTTCCTCATTCTCTACTGGTGCTTACTGGAATCACCTCCTTCTAAAAAATTGCTTGTACTCAAATATTTACCTCAGAGTCTGCTGCTTGGGGAACCCAATTTAATACATACTTTCCACCATTTTTAAACTTCCATTAGTTATATCATCTCTGCATTGTTGGGCATGTTATTCACTTTTGGTGTTAGACCTACAGTAATTATAATTAATGCTTACAGATTTAATAATTCAACTTATTTCATATCTAGCTAAAGTTCAATCTATAAGTAGTTTCTTTAGGAAGTTCTTAAAGGAGCTAAACCCTGAGTGCTTTTATTTGGAAAAATATTTATTTGTTGCATTTATATTAACAACCAATTTGGCTGTGTATGACATTCTTTGGTCAAAATTAAATGCATAGTACCTTTGTCTTTTTGCGTTAATACTGCTAAAATAAAAATGTGAGGCCGGCCTAATATTCCCACCTCCCTTTTACATGTATTAATCTTTAAAGAAATAATTTTTATCCTTGAAGCTTAGAAACTTTATTATAAAAAACCTAATTTTGATTATTCTCAGACATGGTATGTCATTTCAACATGTAGCTCCAATACTTCTTTGATACCTGTAATTTTTCTGAAACTAAATCTTTAAATATTTAGTGTTTATTAGCTTTGATTTTATTTCTTTGAGACTTCGCTTATACCATTTTGAATATTTTTCTTCTTACTTCCCTAGCTAACTATTCCCTTCTATATTTTAACTATTTCTTTTTCTTGTTTCCCTTACATATTTTCAGTAGTTTCTATATTTTCATATTACTTTCCATTTTACTTTTATTTCAATTATGGTTTTATATTTTCCTTTTAATGCTTTCCTTAGTATAGGTAACCTATTTTATCTTTTCCTTATATCTTAATATTTCTTTCCTGAGGTCTTGTATCTTTACTTTCTATTCTTATTATATAGGGAAAGTTGCTGGGTTGTGATTCTGAAATATTAACGACAAGGCATTTGGTTTAAATTTTCTTTTTCCTTGGCAATATTTTTCTGATGAGCTTTTATCATCTGTTTCACATTCTAGTCCTTTCCTGTATTTTTAGTCATAATTTTAGATGATTTTAATTGTATGTACATATTTTAGGTGATTTTTCTTGTTCAGATACTTGAAGAATTTCACTTGGGTAGGTCTGCGATTTCATCCAGATCAATGATGATTTTACATGTGACACAGCAGTAAACTTTATTGCTCCCTACCTTATAGATAGAAGAGATTTGGACAGATCTCTTTACAATGCAAGTCTCATATCTTCCTTATACCATTTACTGTGTGGACAGACTATTTCTTTTTAATGGGACTTCTCTAAGTAATGTTGTGTTTAGGCTTGTGTCCTCTGATTTTCAAACACATTTATGTCTGGGATGTTTTTGTTGCCAACCTCATTCCTACGTACAATTGTTTGAAACAAGTGTAGTTTATATTGAGTACATACTGTGTACCTTAAAAATAATAGCTGGTGGTTTTTTGGTGATCAACTGCCGTAAATACTCTCTCTCCCTATATTTTTCTCCACAACTTCTACCAATTTGTGGTTTAAGTGTTTGCTGACACATAATTTATGTTAAACTGGGTTTTGCCTGTTTCTTGCTTTTCTTGTTGTGTTGGTTGATGTCCAGTGGGAGAGGAGAAAACTGTTAACTTTTCATCATCACTTTTAGATTGGATGTCTGATTTACATTTTAATTTTAGATTTTAAGAGCATAAAAAAAAAAAACCAGAAAACTTCTGGTCTAAGCATCTCATTTTGGAGAAGGTGAAATTCAGGCTAAAGTAAAATGATATTCCCAAGGCCAATACCAAACCTATTATAAATAGCAAAATAAAAATTTATTCCTGATCTCTTGATTCTCAATTCAATGCCATTTAAGCTACACCAACTATTCAGTTTCAGAACTTCTAGTGAGATATGTCTCAAAGGAAGTGACATGTTAGCAGTTATGAGAATATTTGCAAACAGAAATATTGATGAATTTTTCTCAATAATCAAGAGAACTTTTATTCAATATTTCTACTAGAGTTAAAAAATTTTTTTGATGTAGGTCCAAATTAAATACTACTTTAGTTTTTGGGAATATGGTGATCTTGGCTTTTGAAAATGATGCTGGGACTATATTGCTCTTGAACAAACACTGTAGAAGTCAGTAGACCATGAATGTCTGATTTTGTGCTGCCTACTATCACTCACACCCAGGAGTTATGTGAGGGAAACAAAAGTCAAGGACACTTAATTGTTCACTGAGACTTTGCTTGAGATACCCATGAACTTATTAGGGACATCTGGACTATTCTATTGCTTATAATTTCCTCCCTAAATACAAATTTTAATTTATTAATTCAGCAGTTTGCATTTGTGCTAGATGCAGTTTTATACACTGTTTATACATTGTTAAAAAAAAAAAGACAATCTCTGCCTTCATAGATATAACATGTTGGAGAAACATGTTCAGATTCATAGATAAATAGATGATATGTAGATAAATAGATGATAGATAGATAAATATAGAAAAATTGATTATTGCCATAAAAAATAAAATAAAGTCATGAGTGAATGTGGTTCCCTCATGTTTCTTGTTACACTTAGAAGTATCCATTGTTTGAAATGCTCTGGAGGCAGTATGGAAATAGGTCTAAGGTAGAACCTCAGGCTCGCCACCTATATACTATTTCAAGTTGGAAATTGGTAATATTTTAGCACTTAAGGGTTTACCTTATTAGCAAAATATAAACTTCATTTTGTCCCCTGGTTACATATTTTAAATTTTATTTCATAATGTGTCACTGTGTCACTGGATTGATTGAGGTACAAGTGTACTAAGCCTTCCCATGAGCTATCACAGAGAGTGATGGTGGTAAAAACAATAGATATAGTGAAAAAGAATCATCTGTAGTGATGTTTAAGTTGAATCATAATTGATGAAAAGTTGAAGGCTTGCAAAGACCTCAAGGTGTAGAGCATAAGAACAGCAACAAACTTGACATGTTTGAGACATAGAAAGGAAGACAGTGTAGCAGGAATGTTTAAAAGGAGGCAGACTGTTGAAAGATAAGATTTGAGTGATGAGTTGGATTTAAATCATCGAGGGCCTAAAAAGCATGGAAGGACTAATAGGAAGACATTGGTGGTTTTTTGCTTGTTCGTTTGTTTTGTTTTTAAGCAAAAGCGTCACAGGATTGGTTTATTTTTAGCTGTTGTGTAGAGAATAAATTGTAAGAGACAAGGATGGAAGCAGAAGACCAAGGTTTTTGTTGTGATCCAGGCTTATGTTTATGTGATAGCAATACATACAGAGCAATGTCGATATATTAAAAATAAGCATAGATTTCAAAATGTGTAGACACTTGGGAGAAACAATTATTTTATAATACAGTTTTTTTTTTCAGATTAGCTGTTATATCCATGACTTTAAATTAAAAAGTTTTTTTTTTATCTGAAGATTTCCTTAGAAGTTGAAGGAAACAGTTCCCTGATGAGGGAGATTTGGCTCTCTGTTGAACTCTTCCATGAAGCCCCAACCTTAGCTCCTGCCCTAGGTAGGTGTTCTACCACATGGCCTTTTATTGCTGGGGTCTATCATTTTATGGGCTGCTTTCAGAAGGGGTACTGGAACAGTGATTCAGCTCTACCCAGGTCCATGGCGAAAACTCAACTTTTACAAAATTTTATATATGCTTGTATAAAGAACAGGGGGAGTTCAGAATGCTTCCTTGCCACCTCCTCTCAACTCTGTTATCATTCTGATGCCTATTTTTCTATAGCACATCTCAGCAGTATTAGCTAATCTGTAGGCTGAATGGTATGCCAAATTTCAGAGGTGAGATAGACACTTGCCTTGACCTACTAGAGGATGAAAATCATTAGGGTTTTTTCTTAATTTCTCATAGGAGATGAATCCCATGAGAAAATGTATAGGAGGAAAACAGCTATGTTCTCAATCTCAGCTCTTTTTTATTAGCTAGAGTGGGAGTGAGGTGGTACTTAGGATGATTTTTGGTAGCAAGACCAATTCTTTGTCCAAATATATATCAGAAAACCCAACAGGGCCTCTTCTTTAATATTCAATAATTAATTTAGCAATAGTTATTGAGTATTTACTTTCCTTTAGGCACTACACTTCTGCTAAAGCCACAGAAATAAAAACAGCCATAGTCCTTGACCTCATGTCTTAAAACATTGACTGCTTTAGTTTGTAGCATAAACTTTCATTTCTTATTGTTTCCAACTTGAAGTCCAATGTTTTAACTTTTTAATGATTGTGTTTGTTTATGTGAGTTAAATTATTGAATATAAAATAAATTCTTTTTCTATGACTCCACTTTATTGTTATCTATAATCATATTTACCCTGTTTTTTCATTTTCTCTTCTCTATTATTTCAATTATTAGGCCAATATAAATGTTTTTAATAGAGTTTTAACTCAGGACATCAAATAAATGATAGCTGAGGTCTTCTTAAACATAGAACTTTTCCATTTTATATCTCAGTTCCCTGGAAGCCTATGTGGTATTTTAAATTAAACTGTGAACTAGGTACATGCTTAATTAACTCTAGTGTGTTTATAATCAGTTATGTTATTTTCAATGCCTATGATTTCTATGGATCTTTATATAAGTGTTTAACTTATCTATTGCTGCATAAACAAACTACCCCTAATCTTAGTGAGTTATAGTTTGTTATTTCTCACTATTCTCCAATCTGAGCTTGTCTCAGCTGGGTGGTTCTCTTTCATGTGGTGACTACTATGCTTGAGTATAAAAAATGGCTTCATTACTCACATGTCTCACCCCTCAGCTGTGATGGTTGGAGTAACTAGGGACTGACTTGATATCTCTCTTTATCTACATGGTCTGTATATCTTTTTAAAGTGTATCTTTTTAAGTTGTGGGTCAGGGTTTCAAGAGAGAGCATTACAATAAAAATTTCAATGTGCAAGCTTTTATTAAGCCTCTGCTCCCATTTAGCTTTTTAATGTTCCATTGGTTAAAATTAGTTGAGTGGTCAGTCCCTGAGTCTGTATGGAAAGGAACTACATGAAGGCAAGCAAATAGTGCATTAGTGGACTATCAATATAACAGCCATTGCCAACTTTCCTCTGGCCTCTGATGATTCATATCCCCATAGCATGAAAAATAGACTTAGCTCTTCCTTAGACTCATAAGCTCATTTCATTACAGCCTCACACATAAACTTGAAGCTTAGGCATCATGTTCAGAACATCATCACCTAAATCAAGACCAACTATTGCTGAGGCACACAAAGTAAAATTCTTCAGGTGCAGCTTTTTAGGCATATTGTCTTGAGTACCAACCACTGTAAACTAAAAATTGTCTTATATGCTCCCAACACCCCCAACCCCAACTTAAAATAATGAGATAGGAGCATGATAATTTAAAATAATACTTCTGTTCAAGAGGGTGGTGCCACGTGTCTATGGAACATAGTGGTCACTGGTTCACAGCAATTCTGAAATCTAGTTGGGCAAATATTTTCAGTATTCCCTCTTCTAAGACTTCTTGTATCTGTGAAGAAAGTTGAGTTTCTGATGAGCACATGTAGTGTTTAAATCAGGGTTAGTCTGCACTGTACGTGAGTTCAGGAGGACACCCAAAAATTTCTCCAGCATAAAATACCTAAGTAAATGGCTGTAGGACAATTTGGGCAAAGACTAGAGGAATCACTACCATGAAAACTTGATATGGTGATACAGGGTTTTTCCTCCTGTTAATCTTTCATTCATTGGTTTTAAATCTGTGAAATGGCTCACATCTGAAAGTTAATTTTCTTTAATATAATTTGAGCAATCTATAGATCAAAAAATATCTTTGTTGGCTGCCTAGTTATTTTGTCCCTTGGAGCTCTGTGTTCTATTAATCATCTCCACAGATCTCTGTTGATCAAACTCCCCTGTTTGTTATGCCAACCATGCTGCTAGTTACAATTATTGTGTCCATTTTGTTTCTGGTAGTTAAAATACTAGTTTGATTATTTTGGGATTCTATCATTTTTTTCACTCTCAGGGATCCTCCTTATGTAAAAGTCCTGGCCTTCAGATGACAACTGATTCTAAGCTTCTTAATAATTTTGGTTCCCCTCTCAGCAATAATGAGAAACAGTACCTCTGGGTTTCACCACAAAACATAGTCATCTCATGAGTTTTCTTCTGCTATGATATCCTCTCTAGAAAGCCTATCTGAATCTTTAAATCCCCTTACTCTACCATTTGCCATAGCAGTTCTACTTCATGTAGTAAGAGCCATCAAGTTTTTTAAGCTTCAAAGTTCTACATCTCTACATCTTGAGGTTTGCCAAAATGTTAAATACTATATCACAGGAAAGTAAACCCATGTGGAAAAACCCTCCATTATTCAGTTTTATGTATCACTTGACTTGATTCATTTCTGTTAGAATCCAGTCCCAAATCTTGGTGGCATGTATTGGCTAAGTCTTACAGCTCTTTTGACTTATAGACCCTTTCTTTTAAAAAAAAAATTCCTAATTTTTCTGTACCTAGTCATGTTGTGGCTGGGCCCTAATTATTAATCTAGTGGCCAATAGAGGAGGTGGAGATAAATCATAAAGAGAGATGGTGTATTTTATCTTCTAAGGCACAACCTTGTGCACTATTGTCAAGCAAGGAGGAAGTGCTAGGTTTTATCACAGGGAAGTGATGTACTTCTCTGGGCACAGACAGTTCAGAAGAATCTGGAGATTTAAGTGTTTCGACCTATAGACTCAGATATTACCATCACAAGTTTTAGGATTCATTCCTTCCCAATCAGGGCCCTGATCTAGGCATAGCAGACTCATCAGAATTGAGAATTTGAACTTTTCCGGAGTTTTGCAATTTATAAAATCAAGTCTTGGCCCTGATCCTTAGCTTTCTCTGACCTCCAGGTACAGGAGATGATAATTTATTCTCTATATGCTTCCTAGGAGCCCCTCTGTCCTTTACGATTTGTTTTACATTGGTGACTAATCACCCTCAGCCACCTGTTTTCTTCTTTCAATGCACCAAGGGCTCTTGCTATAGTCATTCAGTTTCATAATTCTTATCATTATTGTTTTCCCCAAACCCCTTTTATACGTGAGATATTACACCTGTCAATTTAATCTTTTCCATTGGCATCCCATCAAGTTCATCCCTGAAAATATTCTTAGCAATTACACTGAAGCCACATGCCAGGAGCTATCAGTGCCAGGAATGATATCCTCAGGCCTAGAATGGGATCCAGCTCTAGATTCATTTTAGAGTCTGCTCCCTAGAGCCACTCCTGGTACCAACTGTTACAAATTTTGTGAGAAATGCATTCTGATATTTATATGCAGGAGGTTTGTTGAGAAATATTCTTAGGAACAACACATGTAAGGGGCAAAGGAATTAGGATGGGGCAAAGAAAGAAGTTGAACAAAAAAGCTGTAGCAACAGAGACTTCAGGCCATATTTTGGGAAGTTTTCATGCTGGATGACCCTTCAAGGTTGTCCCATTGGGTGAGGGGTCCAGCACTTGTACTCGCACATTACACTCCCATAGGAGCTGTTGTACTCTTGAGTGTGAGTTGTCTTGTGGAGATAGTGAGTAACCTTGACTGAGACAGCTTCTTTTTGCCAAGGGCAATTCCTCGAGAGAACACAGTCATGAACTTTCCCTAGCAGCTGAGAGGTGAGTGCCAAAGAAGCGAAAAAAAAAAATGGCTGTGCAGTACACCACAGCCCGCACTACTTGAACCAACTGCTAAATTCATGTCTGGGCTTTTTAAACCAATCTCCTATAGCAGACATCTATTTTTTTTAATTTAACCATACCGCTTCTCTTCTCCTTCTGGGAAAAAAACAGCCATCTTCTCCTGCAAAGTGATTTTCTTATAATCTAGTCATGTGCTCTGAATTTCCGTGGTCATCTTTCTGCATATCTTAACTCCTCCTCCGACTATTGTTGATTGTCCCAAAGATGACCACTTGACCTCAGCAAGATGAATTCGTGCGCTTCACAGCTCCTTCCCTAACTGCAAAGATTAGCTCTTTACTTAATCTAGGTTAATTAAACCTTTATGAATTTTTCGTAATAGTTTTAGTGAAGTGTAATTTACATGCCAAAAATCTACCCTTTTAAAATATGTAATTCAGTCATTACTAGTACAGTGTCCCACAATCAACCCCACAATCTAATTTTAGAACATTGTCATCACCTTAAAAGGAAATCCTGAAATCATTAGTAGTCTTTCTCCATCTGCCTCTAGCCCCTGATCCTTGGCAATCACTAATCTTTCTGCCCCTAAGGATTTGCCTATCTTGGACATTTCATATAAGTAGGATAATACAACATGTGGTCTTTTGTGACTGTCTTCTTTAACTTGGCATGATGTTTTAATGTTACAGCTTGTGTCTGTACTTCATTCATTTTATTGCAGGTTAACATTTCATATATGGTTATACCACATTTTTTATCCATTCATCAGTTCATGGGAATTTGGGTTGTTTCTACTTTATGACTGTTATGGATAATACTGCCATGAACATTTGTGCCTCATGATTTTTTCAGCTTGTTACCAGAGAGAGCAACTCTCAGTCCTACTCACTTGCTTCATGTGGGCATGTTTTCAACTTTCTGAGAGAGCTATTCTAGAAGAAAAAAAATAAGTGGAGGTAGAGAGAGAAGGTCCTTTATTTCAGTTTTCCACAAGGCCTCTTCCCATAGTTTAGTGACATGACCCATTAAAATACCCCATTTTACATAAGCTGCTTTGAGCTTAATTTCTATCACATGCAGACAGAAAGTTGTCTGGAATTTAACGATAACTCAGAGCTTTCCTCATCTCTTAGTGGAAATAACCTGCTCATGGAAGTAATAATCCCCAATTTCAAAGCACCAAACTCCAACCCTTTCTTTACTTAGAAGACTCTTGTTGAGATTTAATCACCTCTTCCATTTAGGCTTACCCAGTTTCTTCTGCACCTTTATTTACAGTTTACTTTTATGTGGATTAAATTATCATTAGTTTATGTAATCTGCCTCCTTAGACTGAAAATTCTTTGAGACTTGGGATTTTTCTTTTTCAACTTTGTATTTCTAGTAGTTCTTACAGTAATTAATTCAGCACATTAATTTTTTACATATTAGTCATCTATTCTATGCTAGAAACTATGACAGGCCTGGGAATAGAAAAATAAAGAAGATCCCTGAGGGGCTTATATCTTATTATGAGAAGGCTCTATTGAAATCAATAAGAATAAAATATATGTGTTGTTATGGTGAGAATAAAAATAAGTAAAGGGGACAAGAAGGTCACAAGAAGATTTAGTCAATTCTCCCCAGATCACTGAATCTAAGATTGATAGGCAAATTCACTCCTAAACCCAAGGAGGAAATCCCCTTTAGTTTCTGACAAACATATGCAAGGGTTAAATCCAGGTATGTGATTGCATTGTATGTGAGTTCCCTAACTAGCCCTTTTCAGATTCACAAAGTGGGCACAAATTTCAAACTGATCAATACTGTGATTTATACTTCATTGGAACACATGTCAGATAGTGAATGTCTTCTCCTGTTTGTGTCTGTATAAGAGTTAGATAGCTGGGCCTCCTCGCAAAAATACAAAGGGCCCTAGCAACTCTTGTAAGACCATTTTCACTGGTTATGCCTGTGTGGGAGGGAACTAACTACCCTGACTCTTTTGTAATTTCTACTTTCGCAAAGGTTGAAAAAATGTCGTGCTTCCTTTATGTGTAGCTTCTCTCTTCTTTAAGGTAATATATCTGATTTAAAAAAAAGTAACTGGCAAAGCAGAAACTGAAATCTATCAGTTGGTCACTGAAATCAGAATTC
Source organism: Cynopterus sphinx (assembly GCA_030015415.1). NCBI lineage: Eukaryota > Metazoa > Chordata > Mammalia > Chiroptera > Pteropodidae > Cynopterus > Cynopterus sphinx. The sequence goes on from CM057382.1 coordinate 125,298,358, forward strand.
TTTTCACTAAGTATGAAAGATATAAAAGGGGAAACTATCAGAACTGTTGGTATCTGGCCACCTCTATCAAAGTTTCAATGGAAGAAGACAAAAAAAAATCACTTCTTGCTAAGGGTATTACGATAATGAATAAATTATAGTAAATATTTAGAAAATAAAGTGACATATTTAACTCGACTACAGTAGCTTTCCTGATTGATTATAATGTTTTGTTTGTTTGTTTTAGTGTGTAAGGTTGAACTCACTTGTGAAAATAATTTCAGTTTACCCAGGGGCACTTGCCTTTTCCTAAACTGAGACTATGTTAAAGATTGTATTTTAATTAGTTGAAATTAGTCAGGAGTAGGAATAATTGATCTTCAGGGAGGGTTAACCTCATTCCAAGGGCTAAGAGAAACTTCCTATACTCTGCCCTAAACTGCTAAATATCTCATAAACCTAGTGCCTTCTCTATAATAATATTATCCCTTCTCTATTATAATATTAGAATACTCCATTAGAATTATTTTATTACAACTTCAATTATTTTTTTATGGGAAACACCCTAAGGGTAGGAACCATGACACAAAGTAGGCATTTAACACATAATTGCCAGATGACTAGATAATAATCTAATACGATAGATTTTTGCATATTCGTTTTTTTCACATTTATTAGTACTATTTATAGTAAGTACTTACTGTGTCTATAAGACAAAATTATTTAATTTTTAAGTAGAATTTTTATTAACCCTGTATATTAATTATTATACTTTTAAGGTCTATTTATGAATTGTATATTTAGCATATGAAATGCTCATTCTTTATATGTCATTATTAGAATATTATATACATAGAAGATGGCCAGTAAATAGTTATGGATTAAAAAATAATTGTTTTTTAATCTTACATTTAAAAATTTATTTTCTTTTATTTTGGTTATTTTTCAATATTTTTTTAGTATCTAGCAAAATAAAAGGCAGATTGTTTTTCAGTAGGAAACAAATGTAAGAAAATTTATACAAAATATTTTTAGTGACACTCACAGGATTAAATATATTTCTTGGATCTCTCAGCCAAATTTTTTGAAGTGCTCTCCCACTTCCATCTCCAGCTATTAGACAAATTTACTATCCCCCTTACTTCCTCTGTTTTTATGGCTATTCAAGCTACCTCCTGATAGGTAGATATATCTATGATTTAAACTCATATCTCTTAAAAAATAGTTTTAAACATCCCTCTCCTATGTATATTTGACCTAGACTCACAAAGAACTCACCCTGAAAAATGCCTTCTCTTTCCTTTAGAATCATACATAATGTATTAGATTCCAGGCGATCTTCCTAATGAAATATTTTTCATTGGTCTCCATAAGGATGGCCTGTGCTTTCCCCCAGCATTCCTCAGTCTTATGCTCCATGAACTCTACATAAAGTCTTCAATGGAGTATAGAGCCTGTGCCACCGAGAGGCCTGTAGCCTGAAAACTCACAGATAACTCACGAAGTGATGCCAGATAGCTGGTCTCTCAGAAGGTGGGGCATGCACACTAAACTAGCCATAGGAAAGCAGCAAAATGTACTCTCAGAAGATTGTCAGGAGATACTATTCTCTTGGCCTTGGTTTTATGTTATCAACATTTCAGTTATTTGCTTTTAGAAAATAAAAACTCATATTTTTAGTGAGAATTCTCAACATAAATTGCCATATTCAGTTCTTACTCTTTTGTTTAGCTCTTCTTAGAGTCCATTATGCTAACTCCTTTTTCTTTTCTAAAAGGGTGTTTCCGACATTCACTGCAATGACTTTTGCTTTTCAGGACATAGTACAAGAGGATCTGGACTTTAGAAGGAAACTATACTTACCTAAAATAAATATCTGCATTTTCTTTCCTTTTTAACTATTAACAGACTATTTACCACCCTGTGAAATTGTGTGGTAGGTGCAGAAACTATATTTTATATTCTCTTTCAATTTTTGAACTGTGTCAAGGGGCACAATTCTTAAAACCTGCCCTAAGCACAACAGTAACTAGTTACACCACTGGCTGAAACATTATCTTTGCTTCTCTTCCTGTTGAAAATTTCCCCCCACCACTTCCTGTTGTTGTCTTCTGGTTTCAAATACTCTCAATTTCAAAGTTTCTTTACTATGATTTACTTATAATGAAAACTGCCCTAACAATTACATTACTTAGAAGAATATTCTTGATTTATTCAATGGTCCAAAGGTATTTTTCAATTGTCACAGATCCTGTTAGTATTAATTTATCATATACAATTTTCCACCAAAACTGAAGCAGAGTGTCTAATAGGCAGACTTTTTGGAAACAATGCCCATATCTCTTCATCGTTGTATGTTTAGTGCCCAGCACTGTGTCATACATAGGCACTTACTAAACTTTTTTTGAATGAATTAACAAATGGATAATAAAAACACGAAGAGCAATATTTTCTTTAATCAGTTCTGTAGAGAAGTGAGGCTAACAGATTCAGATATTGAGAGACTTATAGTGAATCAGGTGCTAAGAAAAGCATTATATATCAGATAGGAAGTGGACTGAAATCTTATTCAAATCAATAATTAAAGGGTAGAATTGGAAGTAAACTACCAGAGTTCACAAAGAAAGTCAACAACCAAAAAAAGAAATGGAGAATTTTAGATTTCTTGACATTCAAATATTTTATAGGGTTGGTTGTTAAAACTCAGATTTACTGAGCAAACTCACTTCCAGCAAATTCTCTTTCACTGGTTAGCACAGGCTGGGTGTGGAGAAGGTGGGGTCAACTGCATTATAAGCAGGAAACTTTGTTAGTTTGACAAATCACCTTCAATAAAATAGAAAAGAGAAGACTCAGTACATCTACACAATCACTGGAGAACAGAAGTACATATACAACAAAGACAGCCATGTAGAAAGAAATATCAAAAAGCTACTACAACTACCAGTTAGGAGTAAACTATTGCTCCATAGAGACTTAGAAAATTAATTTTAAAGGGAATTGAATGTTCTCTCATATATACTTATTTAGAGGAATGTAAAAGTATTTATTAATGTATCTCCTCACACAATTTATCAATGTAAGTTGATATATTAGTTTTCTACTGCTGCTGTAACAAATTATCATAAAGTAATATGGTCTAAAACAACATAAATTTATTGCCTTGTAGTTCTGGAGGTCAGAAATTAAAAATCAGTCTTACTTGGCTAAAAGTTGAGATTTCAGCATGCTGGTTCCCCCTGGAAGCTGTGCAGGGAAATCCATTTCCTTGCTTTCCCAGCAACTAGAAGCTTCCTTCATTCCTTAGATTGTGGCCCTTCCTCCATATTCAAAGCAAATCATTCCCATCTCTGCTTCTTCATCATGTCTCTTCTCTGACTTTCCTCTTATTAAGAACTCTTATAATAACATTAACCTACCTGGATAATCTAAAATAACCTTCCCATCTCGAGCTCCTTAACTTAATTTTATCTTCCCTGTAATATGAGGGTGTATAAACACAGGTTCTGGGATTATATTGTGAATATATTGAGAAGGATCATTACTTAGATTAGTATTAAAGAATTCAGTTAAATGTGAAGAAGGCTAAGAAAATTAAGAAAGCCTCCAAGTAACATCAACAAAATGATCATTGCTAGGAAACTCTTTCAAACCTTCCCAGTATATGGTCTAATTTCAAGCTAGTAAATAAAAAGCATGATAATACCTTGTGAGAAGAATATAATTTAATTTCCAAAGATATGGATATTTTCTTCAAGAAGAAAATCTACAATAATACATAGCCTCAGAGAAGTAAAATACAATTTTGCTTTTACAATAGGTTGATGTTTTAGAAAAGAACAATTTTGTTCTTTAAAGAGATCCAAAATCTAAACCTAGAAAGCCAAGACCGTTAGCAAAAGAATCCAGTCAACAAAAGGCCCAAGGAGTTAGCCATGGCAACTGCAGCAGGACAACAGTGAACAGCCTTAGCCATCCATTTATTGGAACATAGACTCAGTTTGAGGCTCTTACAGTCTCCATAGAGACTATAAGAAATAATATTGAGGTCATCCATATGCTGCTGAAATAAAGAATGCAAGGGAAGAAGTCAATGGATCCAAGAGTTTGATATATCGAGAAACAGGAAACCAACTGTGGCTAGCATTTTTTTTTGTCCCTCTGTAACAGAGGTAAAATCAGAAACCTGTGATTACATGCTGCTTGTGGCCTTCTGACTGAAAAGCATCTCAGTGTGAGAATCACTAAGTGCCTCCTCCCTAAGAACAAGAATCAAGAAATAACCCAACATTTCAGCCATTTCTTTAAGGGAGAGAGCAGAGGAATAATAAAGTCAACTGTGACTAAAGATGAAGCTGACACTGAGAAACAAGACAAAAAATGTGTAAAAATATTTCTAAAATATGTTTTCATAAATGCATGGAAGAATTTAGAATACACGAGACAGGTTGCCACATTCAAGTGTGTGTGATTTCCACACATTTCCCTTTCTTTGTGAAAAGTGTCTACATATCCTCAACCAAAAAGTACCAGCATTGTAATGAATTATAAGCGCAGTTCACTCCTATTTTAAAGGCTATAGATGTTCATTTCTATGGCATTAATGTTCTATGAAAAATTGAGTAGGAAAATAAAAGCAATTTCAATGTGTATATAAGCATAACCTTGCCTATAATGTTCATGAAGTCTTTAGCAGTGACTTCATGTGACCTTAAAAGGAAGGGAAAACTGTAATTTAGAGGGGAGACTATAGAGTCAGATTGAGGACTGAATTCTAGACCTGTCATTTAAAATTTTTAAAACCCAGAGTCCTCATTTATAAAATATGGTTAAAGCCACAATGTTTTGAAATCAAATGACATGAACATTGTGAAGCACTTACATAGTGCTTGGCATTTTGAATATTTAAAATGAAACCCAAAACAGAAAAAAACAGTAGTTGTTAACAGAAACAGTAATGAAACAAAAGAATAAATAAGTAAATGGGCTAAAATGTTACTTCATAAGTTATAAACAAGAATTGTGTTTTCATTCAGTACCTGAAACAAATATAAAGCTAGAATAGATTTAGCAGAAAAATTTTAAAGATTTTCTAAAAAATCTTATTAGTTTTATATATAAAAAAAGAGCCCATAAATTTAAACACATTTTTGCTTTCATTTTTCCATTTACCAGGATCACAGTGAAAATTAACATCTATAAATATACTTAATTTTTCTATATATTGTAAATCTTGTTTTTTCTATGTGAAACAGAGTCATGAAATTATATAGCTGGAAAAGACTTGAATACAATTATTTTAATTTCCTTATTTAGCTGAGATTATACAAGGCTCAGAGTACTAATTACCCCAGTTGTCCAGATAGAAAGGTGGAGAGTCAGGAAGGCAACCTCTGCCTTCTGACTCCCAGTTCAGGGCTCTTCACACAGGAAGGCTTCTCCGTATGTGTTTCAGGTACAGTTTGTTATCTGAAGACTATTCTAATTAACAATTTTTGTCTGCATGGATGAAGTGAGCATTGTGTATTTCCATAGAACAAACTATAATGCCTTTGAAAATTTGGATGCTTGATTGGGAATCATAAACTGAAGTGGTTATGTCTCTTCTTTCCTCTTCAAAGTCTTGATCAAAGAATCTTTGTATCTTTTGTGAAGTGTACACACACACACACACACACACACACACACACACACACACACTTCAGAGACAGAGGTGTGTGAGAGAGAGAGAGAGTGAGTGCACAAGTACTTGCCCTGAAGTGTGAGTCAGAAGGCAGAGGTTGCCATCTCTCCACCTTGCTATCTGGACAACTGGGGATAATTAACACTCTGAGTCTGCATAATCTCAGCCAAATAAGCAAATGCATCAATTAAGACATTGCCTCCCCAAGGGGTTAGTTTGAGAAGACATGCATTCCTAAGAATTGAATTTCTACAACTATCGATCAACAGTTTAAACGTACAGTGCAATCCGAACCCTCTGTCTTTACCTTATTATACTGAGGTCTCTTAGTAAACAGAAGACTATAAGCTTGTCCATATATTATTTCTTAAATTAGATAAAATTGCTCCCTTTGTTATTTTGAATACAAAAGATTAACTTTAAAATTAATAATGAGGTTAAAGGAAGTTTTAAAAAGCAGATAAACATATATGATAGTTTTCAAAATTTGCTGAAATTTCACCTATGTCTCCAGGTTTTCTTCATTAACGTTATAAAGTGTAAAAACAAGTCTGGTTATGTAGAAACGTGAACATTTTGATAATTTAATAGTGATGTTACTACTGAAAAAGTCTTTGTGTGAGATAAAATAGTTGTTAAACAATACTTCCTTTCAGTTTTCTTTTCTAAAAAGGGGGAGAGGGACATTGAAACCATGGATTATTACCAAATCTTCAAATTGATCTTCAACATATTTTTTAACTTCATAAGGCAAATTACTAATTTGGAGATCTTTGAAAGAAGTGAGGATATTTATTTTAAGGATCCGGGGCAACTGTATTTCTCAGTCTTTAAAGCAAACAAACCATCAGAGAAAACTCTTGCTTGGAAGACCTATTTAGATCCATATCTAATTTGGTACTGGGCCCGATTCTTACTTGGAGCAGGAGTAAGAAATAAATTTTAGATGGCATTTGAAACCACTTTATAATTTATGAGTCTAGCGTAGAAAATCATCAGAGTAATGTGAAATATTTAAAAATATGCTCTATATCAACACCTACCTCTTTATTTATGTATCCATATCTACATATCTCTGTGTTACCCCCCTTTTCCAATGAATGTCTACTTCTGATAGGAGTTTCTGCCTGGAAGTTGGGGCCTGGTGGAAGATCTTGAATGGGCCAAGAAGAGCCACAGTCACAAGTAGCACAGCTCGAAAGATACTCTGGTTGGAAAGATGCCCACGGACCAGGACCGGAGTGTTAGGAACCAAACCAGCCTAAAAAAGGGATGCAAGATTAGCTCCGGCGTCGTTTCACTTCCTCAGGGCACCCTGCAAAGCGGAGCCCAGCCCTGCGGCCTGAGGCCGGGCGCTGTTTCCGGGGGGAGCCCTGGGCCGCAGCCGGCTGCGGAGGGCAGGGGCCGGCGAAACAGCTTGCGAGGAGGCTCGGGTCGGGAGAGTCGGGCTCAGCGGCGCCTGCCCGCAGGCGCTTTGGCTTCAGGGCCGCGATGCTGCCTGCGGCTCCGGGCAGGGCTGGCGGGAGCCAGGACGGGCCGCCCCGAGGCCCCGCGCCGCCAGGTGGGTGGGCGCGCGTGCGGGGCACCTGAGGGGGAGGCGGCCCGCGCGGCTCCGGGGCTCAAGGGGAGGCTGAGGGCCGTGTGGTCTGCTGAGGCCACTGCATCTCGGGGACCAGAGCATCAGAGCGGCCCGCTTCTTCCCGCCGCGCTCTGCCCCTCTGGCCTCTTTTCTGAGGAATCCGGAGCGACCAGCGGGGAGCGCTCTCTGGGCTCTGGCCGGCGAGCCAGTGTCCTCAACTTCTCAGTAGCTGGAACTTTCCAGAGCACCGGGGACTGGGGACGCGTGTTAAAGTTGTGCAGCTATTTTAAAGTTATGTGTAATCCTACACATCCTGTGCGCACGGTGCAGCAAATCCTCCTGTTTGTGGTATCCCCCATTTACCTGTCCTGCCTTATAGAATCCAACCTGGGGACTTGCCAGGATAGCTTGTGACCCGCTTATCTGATAAGTCACATCACAGAGAACCTCTTCCTCCCGCAGATTTTGCTCTGCTCACTCGTGAAAAGGAAAACTGGTCAGTTTGATTGAATACGTAAACTGTTTAACAGTTCCCATGGACCTTAAGGCATTTGTAGTCAGTTCTTTCTGAGGCATTTCAAATCCATGTGTGAACTTTGTCATGATTATAAAAAGTATCCAGTTTTAAAACTAAAAAGCTTTCGCTTGGGTATGAGAAATACCGGAGATGTTCACAGTGAGAAATGCAACAAGAAAATCGGGGTGAAATTCTATGAAGTTGCTGAAGAGAATTTCTTATAACTTACCAGCATTTTTTTAAAGGGTTTGGCTTCAACTACTTCTCTTGGCTAGTGTATTTCTTAATGTATAAATTTTAAAAGACTGATTTTCAGTTAAAATGGGAAGAACCTTTGTGAAATGAAAAATTATCAGAAAAGAATTAGTGCCCATGATATTAATATGTTAACATTTTAAATATTGCATATTAGCATTCTTGAAAACTGTAGCTCTCATGGATGGCAGCAGAACAGCCTTTGCTAGTGTCTGTAAATAAACCAGCCATGTCTTTTGAGTCTTCACAAGGCTAACTTTTTTGTAATTTCAGTTTAACAATGTAGTTAAATGGAATGAGCTACAATTTGTTTCAAACTTCTATATTAGGCAGTTCAGCTAGAAAATGACTTTTGTTTAATAATAAAGTACTAATTTGAGGTACTTGTTATTATGTATAATGCTAGAGTGATGTCAACCAGCTTTCATCTCATTCTGGTTATTCCTGTTCCTCCCATCTCTTTTGGTCCTTCCCAATATGGTATTTATCACTTGCTTCATTTACTTTCTTTTTGGCCAAAGTAATGCACAGTGAGCCATCTTTTGATATTAAGTGAGGCTCATTCCTACATATGAGTAGTCTTCAAAGAGAACCAGTTCTGATTAATCCTTTTATTAAAGGGAGAACTTTTTTTGTGTGTGTGATCTCTCTTTCTTCTTTGGGCATCTCCATAGCACTGTAGACTTTAGCTTTATATTGAACATTAGGGATCAGCCCAACCACTTCATTTTAGGAAAGAGAAAACTGAGACAGTAGGAGTAATTTGCCCATAGTTTCAAAACTAATGATTATTTGAAGATCATCTATTCATCAGTTCATCAATAATCTTCTGCCCCTCCCATAAGAGTTCTTTAGCAATATGAGTGTAAAACGGTGAACAATCTAAAATGGTAAACACAGTTTTATGCCTATGAAGATATCACATTTCTAGCATTCGGTGTATGGTGTACATGTAGTAACATCTGTATATTCTGCCATCAGAGATATCTATGAGTTTCCAACTTATCTTTTAATAATACCCAGTGCTAAAACAATGTAAAAATTATGTTCAGCGAATAAAAATTTCATTTGGATTGAATTTCTGATTTATGTTGTTCTAGATACTACTCAACAATGTCCCAATGAGATTTTTTTGGCTTTATTTCAAAACTAGTGATTTTAAACTTTAATTTTAACTGCTACCTTCAATAACAATTGTTAAGTGCAAATTATTCTCTACTCTATAGTTTTTGAATTTTTATTAATATTATTTGATGCCTCTTATGAAGAGTTAAACAAATTATTAGCTTAAAGATAGAAAGCATCCCTCCTGTCTTACCAAGTGCTGCATGTTTATACATAGCTTGTGAAGAACATTGTTCAAGTCTCTCTCCTCTGTTGAAGTTCTTGAAGATCTGACTACAATCTTCCAACATAGTCAACCATTTAGATTTTCCTTCCAAGGAAATACTTTAGTTTTACTCTGGTGGCTGGTAAAACTCACTTTCTTCAGATTAGCTGGAAAGATTCTGGAAAAATTACTTTTGCTGAGATATTAATGAGAAGAAGTAGGGCATTTTCACTTCTATATGAAATAAATCTATATTACCTAATTGTTTAGGGTTTCAAGTTTAAACAGCAGCGTATTCGGTATTAGACTTAGGATAGCAGAGGGAAATTTTCTGCCACATCTATTTGAACATATATTGTGGGTGATCATGCCCTCCTTATGATGGACTCTGGACTCAGATTGCCTCACATCCAGTCTAGCTTCATTGCTTATCTGCTGTATGATTCGGATAAATAACTAAATCTGTCATGATGTCAGTTCATCCATTGAAAAAGCAAAAGTGGAGAGAAGTAACATTTATTTGAAAGGGTGGTTCTGAGGTTTAAAAGAGAAAATACATATAAAGTGCTTTTCAGGGTACCATAGCAAATAGTGATTTCTTAATACATGTAAGCTATTATTTGAATTCTTAGATCATTGGTCATTAGTGTCATATTTACATATAAAAGATTGTGTTCTTATTGAGAAACTGATCATGTTGACTTGGGCGGAAGCTTGGATGAAGTCTTCGAGATCCCATATCCAAAAAAATAAAAAATAGGGAGTATGGCTTTCTGTAGAAAGTACACTTGGGGAAGTACTGTGATTAATAGTACTGAGAAGAGGAAAAAAAGAAATCTGCAATGAAAAGAACTAAGGATAGGCTGATTTAAACAGTATTACACTAGGGCAGTTACAGAAAAAAATAAAATAGAAATTTAATAGGACAAAATGAGAACATGTTTTGTTTTCTATATCATATATGTATATAAAAATAAGCATCAAACAGAAGATTGTGGGATACCTCATAAAATTATAAGAAAATAAAAAATCTGTTTTACCAAAATATTATTGCTGGGATAAGAAAAATTTCAATGTGAACTAAAGAATATTCCTACCAAATATAAATTATGTTTTAAGCATTTAAAGGGCTGTTACCTGATTACCTAATTTACAGTTTTACAGTTTCTACTTTATTACTTTCATTATGTATAGTAGATTATCTTATGATAATCTTAAAGACAGCTTTGAGATAAGAATAGGAAGGGCAAACATTCCAGAGTTATTGTTTAAAAATAAGTTATATGACTTTGTATTTTTTTTTGTTTTAAATGTAAAAAGAGTATATAAGTTTTACTTGAAATTGAAATAGTCCAGGTGGTGAAAATATCAAATATTGTACAGAATTATATCCCTCCTGTATTTATTTTTCACTCAGAGAAAAATAATGAGCCTTTTAGACATTTACCACTGGACAGAAATTTCTTTTTTGCTTCCAAGTGCTCTGCATTGAAATAATCCAGAAAGGCTACATCCCCTTGTAATCATGAGAAGTAATTCATCAATGCCTTGTGGTCTTTTATAAGATTCCTTTGTATTCAGTTCATTAAAATAAGTTATGTTTTGTCATACTAATGATGTGTCATATTTTCCTTTCTTTTAAGCTCCTGCACCATTTTTTTCCATCTTACTAACTCTCATTGCTTCATTTTTTATGTGTTTTATTTTATAAAGACATACTGGGAAAAATAAGAATAGCTCCTGACTTGGAATTCCATTTACTATTTGCCTCATTTTTTTGGTCATATTAAGGACTAAGCATTATCCTTTGGTCAGGATCAATACTCTCGTTCCTTTTTTGTTCCAATTTAGCCACTGGATTATGTCATAAATTTCATAAGAATAACATAATGTCAGGACCACTTGAAATTTTGGCCACCATTTAATAGCTACTATTTATTTTGTTTCTGCTTTGAATTTATATGACATGGATATCACATTACGCTGAAAAGTGAGAGCATCAGAAGATTAGCTCCTACTTTGAACATGAGGTTATATTGTTCAGGAAAATCATATGAAAATATTTAATAATTCATTGTAGTTTTTTATTTTCTACAAAGACTTTTCTGAACTGTTGAAAATTTAAGTTCTAAGTCACCATGTCTTTTTTAGGGGGAGTATGTAAGGGGTGAGAAACAGCCATACCAATGAAGTGGAGAAACATTTCGTATTAAAGTGGTATGATTCTATTAAATCATGTCACTGAAATGACAAATTATAAAAAAATTTTGTGACTGTATAAAGACAAAAATCTACTTTGATTTTAATTAATGAGATAATTTCTTTAATTCTCTCATTACTGTTCATTAAAAGTTTAGAACTTTCACTGCTCCAGGCACTTGTCTGTAGACCAAAGACCCTTCCTTTATCATGTCCTGTCCATGGATACCCAAGTAAAATGGGCAGAACTGTGTATCTCCCATATTCCCAGAAGCAATCACTTACGCCAGGTATAGGCACTTGATTCAAAGGCAGCCAGCCCATCTACTGCTTAATGGCCAATAATGGATGTTGTCTGGCTTTTACTGATATGTTGGACTCAACAAAGGCTTTTTTCACCTTCACTCAAGAAATAGTGAAACTTGTCAGTGAGAGGTCAGTATTTGATGATATATAATAGAACATGTCAGCCAGGTTGACTCATGTGCAAAATGGATAATTAGAAAGAAGATGAGATGAGAGAACTGAGGAGGACTGGAAGACAGAGGGAATGATCTTAGTTTCTGATTTTCTACTCCTAGGCCACGTAAGACACAGATGCACTTCTTTTTCTGATCTGTCTACCTATGAAATGCCTGTGGTATTCCTACAATGACCTTCTCTTTACATGAGCTAGTTTGACTTAATTTCTCATTTTTGGACAAAAAAAGTTGGGGCTTGAGTACCTTTATTTCTCAAACACTGCTACTTCCATTCCCATAAGCTTCTTCTCTTTTAGAAAGTTGTTATTGTTAACTTTCATTGAAAGTTAAACAATCTGATCATCAGTTCTATTTCTTTTATTCACTGAGAATATGTTGCCTTATGAGAAAGACTAGTGGTCCTGCAGGTAAGAATATTTGGAGTTTTTTTGGCTTTGTTACTGAAATTTGAAAAAGTTCATATAGTTATTTTTGTCTCTAAGCTTTGAGTTGGTGAGGAAAAAATTCACTCAAAGGTTAATATTATAAAATTTAAGCACTGTTTAGAAGTTTAGAGTTTTAAATTATTTAGTTTTAAAATTATCTTATAAAATTATAATAATAATAGTATTGTTTATGTTTTATTAACAGCATGTTTTTACTTACCTGAAAAATTTATAGCATACCACATCTGACAGATTTTAAGAACATGTTTAAATTGAGGCATATGAAGTGAAAGAATACTTATGATATTTATCTTAATAAAAGAGGAAGAGGAGATATAAATGTAGCATAATTTACTAACTGTTGTCTCAATCTCCCTGGCATATGAAGAAAAATAGCTTCACTGATGGGCAATTATGAAAACTTTATACACAGTATCAGTGAGTTACTATCAGTTTGAAGTTATCAGAACTGTACTTCAGAGACTGGTCCTTGACCAACATATTTCTTAGTAATTGAGTAGAATGCATAAGTATAGCACCTTCATAAAGTTACAGCTGATACATTAATAATGGGATTGATGTTCACCTTGGAAAACAAGATCAAAATTCAGTGTACCCTTACTAAACTGGAGAGATAGGCACAAATTAATGAAGGTGAGGTATAATCAATTAGGTGTAATAATGTAGGTGAAGGAATGAGACTCATAATGGCAAAAACTTTTCAAGATTTGACAGGTGTTGTACACTCATAGTCTTATAATGAGCAAGGGTGATAGAGTGGCAGAAGAAGCTGGAAAAATAACTGAAACTAAATTGCATAAATGTGTGTAAAAAAGTCCCTTAAATATAATGAGTAGCTATTGTAGAGTTTTAAAACAGATGCATGACATGGTTAGATTTTTGTTTTTAGAAGAACACATGAGCTGCTATTGCTACAGAGAATTAGAAGTGGTCAGCAATGGAAGTTATTGAAAAATTAGGAATATACTAACCAATAAAATACAGGGAAAACTGAACACATTTGTTAAGAACTATTACATACCTTTGTGATATAGTAGATATGGATTCTGAAGGAAAATGAGATGTGAAGAATTAATCTTAGGTCCGTGACTTGAAAAACTGTTTGGATCATGATGTTCTCATTTACTAGCATGGAAATGATTGAAGGAAGAGTAGGAAATGGTGACGGCATGAGGGGACACCTACATTTCAACTTTGGTTAGGTTGTATTTGAAATACCTGAGAAAGAATCAAGTAGCAATGTCAAGTAAGCAATTTGATGTTATGATCTGGAGCTCAGAAAGGCAGTTCAGGCTGGAGATATAAAATTGAGGAATATATAGTATGTAAAACTGCATCAATAAATAAAAAAAAACATAGAAAAGAGTTTAGAGTAGAAAGAAAAAATGACCTAGTATAGAGACCTATGGAAAACAAATGTTAAAGTGTTGTTAGAGAAGAAAGAGTTGCCCAGTATGATTGAGGAGAAGCTAAATAGAAAATAAGGAAAACAAAAGAGTATAATGGCAAGAATTCAAAAATAACATTTTTGGAAGACAAGATTGGTGAACTAGCTCAAATCCTTTGAGTAGATCAGGTGATTGAGAACTGAAATTTAACCAGTGTATTTGGCCTTATGAAACTTACAGATGACCTTAGGGAGAGAAATAAGTAGTTTTAGTAGAAGGGATGAGAGCCAAACTGGAATGAGTTCAAGAGTGAAGGTAGACGAGGCTATGGTCTCCATGTAGACAACTTCTGAAAGCATGGCAGCCAGAGCGTAGAAGAATAGCAGAAGCTGGTGAAGATGTGGCATCAATGAAATGACTTTATTTTCATTTGTGTTTTAAAATCAGTGCTTTCACAGCAATTTAATTGTACTCAAAGCTGACTGCATCATACCACCAAAAGGAATTTTTCCTATGAAAACTTTCAGAAACAAATTCTGTAAATTCCATTAGGAATACATTTTAATGCACAGGTTTTCTTGTGTTTATGTATTCTGTCTTGTTTATTTTCTTTCCTTTTCCTTTCTTTTCTTCCATGTTTCAAGAGTGCCTCCTCTTCCTTCTTCCCCTCTTCCACCTCCCCGCTAGCTTTCTTCTCCTCCTTCCTTCCCTCATGCTTGCTCTCATGCTCAGCATATTCAATGTAAAATAACATTTATTTTTATAAAAACTTTGCTTCATTACTAAATAATTTCTCAGCTCTACTTTCTAATGATCATCTCTTTTTTATCTAAATTGGAATCCATGCATCATTATTACAATAACATCTTTGCATATACTTTAATTCCCATTTATATTTTTTTCTGTCATACCACTTGATAAATAAATAAATCTATCTAACAGTATTCTTTCGGTCTTAATTCAAGACACTAAGTGTTGCTAAATAAATACACATTTATTAAGCAGATTGATAACAATATAAATTTTGACAAATTAATCTTGTTACATATTAGTTCTTTCACATAGGATTTTGATAACAATGACAGTGAACTCAAAAGTGTATTCCCAGAAGCTGGTGATTCTTCTGTGATGTCATCGCAGATTCTTCTGTGATGTCAGGTTAATGAAATTTTATATACTTTCTATCTGCTCATAGAAAAAAAAACCCCAAACAGTGTACCATGTTATCTAACACTGTATCTACTAGATATGTGGTTCTTGAGCACTTGAAACGTATCTAGTTCAAATTGAGAAATGCACACACTAGTTTTCAAAGACAGTACAAAAAAATAGACTATAAAATCTCAGTAATTTTATATTGATTACATGTCAAAACACATTGAATTTATTGGAATAAATAAAACATATTTAGTTTTATCTATTTCTTATTTATTATAATGTAGCTGTTAAAAAATTAAAATTAAATATGAGACTTGCATTTGTTATTTGCACTATATATTCTGTTGGATAGCACTGCTCTAAGCTTTCAGAAAAAAATTCCACTGAAATTCATTACAGATTTGATTTCTCCCTCATGAACTATTGTTGAATAAATATTATCAGATAACTCTCATAAATACTGACATAATTCACAATTTCTCCAGCAATTTAGAGAGAAACCATATTTATTCATACCTGCCACAGGAGATATTGTCATAGTGATATTTCACTATGAAATATAAAATATGAATTAAAATTTAATTAGCATGTTGAATATCATTCACTCATATTTCTGTTGTATCTTTTGTCTTAATAATTTGTAAAATCATATTACATATGAAAATTTAAATTCATTCATCATAAATTTTTTTAATTTATTATTTTTAAAATGATTTTGATTATGGTATTTGTTGCCACTGAATATATTTTAATGCTTGTTGAATCAAATATATTTATGTTTTCTTTGATAGTTTCTTGTTTCCTCTCGGCTGAAGGAATCTTGCCAATCCCTACAAGACCAATATAGTTTTCTACATTTTTTTTCTGAGATTTTAAGTTTTTACAGTTGCTTGTAGTATGCCTGGAATTTATTTTTGTGTATAGTATGAGACTGAAATCCAACTGTTCTTTTTCTTTTAATAAGGGAAGACAACTGAGAAATCAGCATTTATTAAATGAATCTTACTTTCCTATTGATTGAAATGCCACCATCGTCATATAGAAAAGTTTACATCTTGGAATTTGTATTCTGAATTCACTTTTCTTTCCACTGATGTATTTAATTCCAGGCCAATATCTGCTAAGTAAAGTTCTTCCAAGAAATCTTCTTTTCCATAATTTTCTTGGCCATTATTAGATACTTATTATTTCATTCTTCTATTTGCATTTTAGATTATTTTATCTACTTCTCCTTCTTCTGGAACAATTGGGATGTTGTTTCAAAGATAGTTTAAGGAGATTTAATAGAAAACAATATAGCAGTTTTAAGCAGAAAGAACTTTAATATAGAGAATTAGGTTTTTACATAACTGACAAAAGAGCCTTGGAAGCAACCTCTAGGCTGGACCATCAGGAACAATTTTCTTAAGTAGCCCCCTGGGCAGGTGTGGGGAGTCCGTTATTACTATAAGGAAGCAAGGAAATCAGGAAGACACTGAACCAGCTGTTGGCACCTAGAATACTTTGGTGTCAGGACTGTAAGGATTTCTGGCTCATGGACTATCTTCTGTTTGCTAGATCTGCACCAACAAAAATACATGTCTTTTATTCCATTGGGATTGCATTATAATTATACACTGATTTGGGGAGAATCGACTCTTAAATGCTATTCAATCTTCCACTGGATTAATTTGGGTAGAAAATTCTGTGTGTAAAAGGTCCTAGGTTTCAGAAGAAATATATAGTAACTCGGTTTATTTAAATCAAATGACAAAGTTGGAAACTTTCCACTTGCTTGTGTAGCAATCACATGAAGGTTGAACTTTCCTGATGTGGTTCTGTGAACAAATATAACAAGATATTGCTTTCTATATTTAAATTGTCTTTCTATGTAACATTTTATCACAAAATTAGTTCCTTGAATTATTAATTAGAAAACATGGCCTATGCACTGAAATTAAGGGAAGGAAAAATATTTCATATTTTATTAGTATTAAACTATAAAATGTTAAAATGAAAAAAAGTAATACCTTTGAAAAAGAAATTTAAGATGGATCTTTGAATATACCTATCAAATTGCAGTTTAAAATATATCAAGATTTTAATTTTTATTGTAGACCAAACTAATCTGCTAATCTCTTGGTTGTTTCCTCTACATTTTTTTCCAATTTAACATTGATAAATGTTATTTTTAAAAGATGCCCGAAGCTCCAAGTTGCATTTGCATTTGTGAGTTGTTTATCTATACTGATATTTCTATCTATATTGACTCAAATATGGGATCTATTACTCCTAGTGTGACTTTGAGCAGAGTACTTATCTAAGATTCAATTTCTTTATATCTGAAATGAGTAACACCTATTTTATAGGAAAATAATAATGATTAAATGTAATTCTGTGTGTAAAGTACCTGGAACATTCATGGCAGGTATTTAGCAAATGGAAAATATTATTACTTTCATCATGAGCTAGTGTTCAGCTTTCATTTCTACTAGAAAAGGTGTGTTTACATGGCTCATTTTCTGCACTTCTGGTGTCACATAAATATAAATCTCAGGATTGAGAGTTGGATGTGAAAGTTCTAGTTTTCCTGTTTAATTTTTCTCATCATTATAGTAAGCAGAATATCGCCAGTGGTATTCATTACAAATTGAACTTGATGAAACCTATGATTTGCTATGAAAGCAAATAACATGGTACTATATGTGAAAATTGTGTATTGTCTTCAGGAATAATAGTGAAAGGGTAAAAAACATTTTCCCTCTTTTGAGAATTTAATTCCACTTAGACATCATATTTGAAAAAATAAATATGTCGTCAATTTTCATTTGTTTATTCTTAAAGGAGACATAGTCCACAACTATATCATATATTCTCCTCCTGTCCCAGCCACAGAAAACAACACACACAAAAACTGGATCATGTGGAGTAGACTCAGAGTCTCTTAACTTTTGTGATAAAGGCATTTCTAATAACATTAGATAGATAAAAATAATAGTTGATATAGTTGTATAGCTAAAGCTTTAGTGATATATTCAGAATTGTTTAAATTACATCTGAGCAATTTATTTCCTGTAGGGAATAAATTTGTGCAGTGCCTCACTTAGATTTTTGAGGGTCAGCACAGTAGCAGAAAGGTCTCCCTAAGCAAATTTCTGGTTCTGAATAACCTATGGGTCATTAGAAAGCATTTGTAACTATGGAAAGAAAAGGACAGCTTCTTTTGTTAGGGTCAGTTTACTAAGAAACTATTAATTAACCCACATTTCATTTTTGCTTCTACCTAGGAAAATGTAGAAAATTCATTAAAATGTGTGTTCATATGTAATATTATATGTATTATATGATTCTTTAGAATAATTCTCTGACCTGCTACATATGACAATTTAGGCTTAGGTACCTCATTCTGAGTCTAAAGCCTAGCTGCTTTACTTAGTAGTTAGTTGTATGACTTTAGGTAATCCTGTTCAAGCTCTCTCTGTTTGTTATCTTATGATGAAAAGATGAAAGATTATTTAGTAATATTTACAGCATAGTAGGTCCTCCATAATTGATAGTTATCATGGCTGTTGCTAGGTGGTAGGTGACTGGCCACATGGGACCTTACAATGGGTGACATACTTCTCTTACCTGATGGCCAATACCTGGAAAACTTGGGAGAAATTGTTATGTGATGAAATAAGTTTTGAATATGCATATTAGTATATTTCAATGATCTGAGAAATTCTGAAACTAAAAATGCATCTTCAATTTTCTTGAATTCGTTGTTTCACAAATACATTTAACCATGAAATGTGCTGCGATCTCAACACTGGTAGAGAAATAATTTCTTTTGCACAAAGTTTTCATTTGAGAAGATCATTTTCTCAGCCAGAGATTGGCAGCACTGCTTCCAGCTGTGTTTTCCTCAGTGCTCTTCATACTATAGTAGAAAGAAAGTTTTGATCCTTTACTGATGACTACTTTGGATAAATGAGAGGGAGGGAGGCTTGTGATCAGAATAGAATAAAGGGACTGTATAGTAGGGAAAATGGCATTGGTAGACTGAGTAGAGTGCACACAATTTGCCTATCTCTTTAATTCTTGTATGATTAATCTAAACATTCCGGTGGGAGATTTGATTATGGGATGTACTAGAGAAAATGGAAGGAAAATGAGATTATCTGTAAGGAAAGTAAAGTGTGAATGAAATGGAGCTAGGAAAGTGTAGAGAATTTTAATATAAGAATATTTTGGAGTGTGCATGTTTATGCAGTTGGTGTTTAAACAGCATGTGTTCATCTCAACCGAGCAAATGATTTTACAGATTATTTTCATGTTAGACTATGTAAATCTACCACTGTGTCAATAGTCATGTAAATGGCCTTGCATTGTTTAAATATTGGGATTTAATTTATAAAAACATTCCAGAGTTAAGAGCAACTTGACTACATGGCCATAAACAGATTGCTTCCATGTTAGAAATGTTCGTCAATGAAACACATTTAAAGCAAAGCATATGGGCTATTAAGAATCACCTAGATAAATTATTGCTGAAATATTTTTCTACTTAGAAGCTTATATAAATGCAAGTAATTTAGCCAGAGAATGAATTTTATGTTTTGGAGACTTAACAAGTTATAATGTTGTAGAAAACAGCATTAATATGACAATAACTTTTATTATTCAGATAGACTGGATGCTCTTTAAAGGAAGTAGTAACCCCTGGCATTTGTAGGCAGAGATAAGCGCATTAATAGGTACTTGCTGATTCGCTAGAACAGAGTGACATTAGAGCACGCAATTAAGTTTATGAAAAAGGATAAATAAGGATGTATCCATTAATGAATATCCTCAAAGTCTTATTTCTGCCCTTAGATAACCACCTGGTTTTGGTATTTGTTTTCCAGTTATTTGGTGTGCAGAATGGCTTCCTTTTATTATGAAATAAACTAAAAAATTCATAGCATCTTTTATATAAAGATAATTTTAAGATATTTTCCAATATTATATTAAATTAACTTCTGATTTGATATCAAGTACTTTTGTTATTTTTGCTAAGATTTCTATAAGCTTTCTATATAACTTAGAATATTTAGCTAATTAAAATATCTCCTGCAGCAAACAGAGAGAAAATATATGATTGAAGTCTAAAAGTACATGAAATTTAATATCCTCCTTAAATGCCTAGAAGATTAAATCATTTTTAGTTAGCAGGGGCAAGTAGCAGCTACGAGTGTTTTTCTCTGAGTACTGGGGGCTACACCTGATGCATAACTACTATTCCAGAAAGTCACTACTCATTTCAGAATGCAATCATGAGTACAGTCCCCTGGGAGAGGGTTTTGCAAATTTCAGTCATTCTCACAAGACCTTCCTCAATTTTTCGGTAAAGTACCTATCCTCTTGTTTAAGAAAAAAATTTTCTTTAGAGTAACTATTTTTTAGCTTAAATATAATATATCTAAAGAAACATATCTCTACCATAAGCAAAAGTTATTATCACTTGCTATAAATAGAAGGTGAGCAGATAAACTGATTGAAAATAAGATAGTGTTGAAAACATTATAGCTCTGGCCACATAGGTTACTCTCTCTTTGATAGTGTTGGAGTTCATGAAGTCGCAAGAGTGCCAAACCAAGATATTGTCCTTGAAGTAATCAAAATCAGAGTTTTCTAAAGGGAATGACTTTCTCTCTCTATGATTCCATGTCACTGTGTCTCCAGGAGTTTGCATCCCACCCACTGGCAAACACTGTGTCAAAGGCACGTTTCACTTTCCAGAAGGTTGAAAGGATTTTTATTTAGTGCTGACATGTGTCAAACACTGGGAAATAGTTTATCTCTTTTCATTCTTACTATAACTGACTTCGTAAGTGCTGTTATCCAAACGTTATGGGTGGGAAATTCAGGCTCAGAAAGGGTACCTATCTGCTTGAAGCCAGCTGAATTTAGACTCTAGGACAGCCTGACTCTGAAGCTTGAGATTATAACCACTATATGACTTTGAAATGATTCATTTCAGTTTTACACAAATACATGTATATATCCATATCAGATGAGCATTCCTCCCAAATGGACATTTCCATTTTTTAATCAATAGTGTAGCCATGTATATAGAAATTCATTTTAATAGAAAAGTCAACAACATTAAAGATGATCTAGTTACCTATTAAAATATCAACTTAGAAACACTCTTTATAAAGATAGAATAAATAACCACAGTTTCCAACTAATAATCATAAAAATTTTAGAAAGTTTTGCTACTTTCAAGTCCTTGGAGGTGAATGAAATAACAAGTAGTGAAATCCACGATAAAATGCTAGAAAAACAGTGTCTTTAATAAAGGCTATTAGAGTATTTAAAATCATCAAAGCTGTTATGTAGATGTGATTAAAATATATTGTAAAATGCCTGCAACAAAGAATACTTAAGAATGCAAGGCTAATAATTTGCATGTGCCTAAAGCTTTGCATCTTCAAAGGAATTTTCAAACTCCTGCTAATTGACTGTTATAAAATTCTTCTATGTATCATTTGCTTTGACTCAATGAGAAATCTAAACAATAATCACTTAAGCTGTTTAGTCAGAGTTATCCTACAAAAATTGTGTGAGGAGAAGCAGAAAGTATATTGCGCATGTATTTGTTTGACTTCAGAAGGCTTTTGGAAAGGAAGAGAAAGAACTAGAGCTGAAAGCAGTGTTCAAATGTGGTAGACACAATAATGGATCCCCAAACTTGTGAATCCTAATTTCAAACTTGTGAATATGCTAGGATACATGGCAAGGTTGCAGATAGAATTAAGACTGCTAATCAGTTTACCTTGAAATGAGGAGAGTATCATGGATTATGCATGTGAGGCCAATGTAATCACAAGGGGCCTTATAAGTGAAAGATAGACGCAGAAGAGAGAGGACCAGAGACATGGCAGCTTGAGGAGATTCAGCCCAATAATGCTGGCTCAAAAATGGAGGAACGCAGCCATGAGCCAAGAACCGTGGATGACTTCTAGAAGTTGGAAAATGCAAGTGAATTTTGGGATTATTCCCAAACCTTTGTGATTATTCCCAAAGGTTTCCAGAAGGAACATATGCCTGCCAATGTCTTGATTTTACCCTAAGGAGACTCATTTCAAACTTCTAATTTTCAGAAATGTATGATAACAATTTTCTGTTGCTTTTAAGCCACCACGTTTGTAGTAATATTTTATAGCAGCAATAGGAAACTAATACAGATTTTGAAACACACGTGGGCTGAACATGAGCAAAGAATATCATGAATGTCACAGATAGAATCCTATCCATCAGTCTAGTTAAAACACTGTATACACCATGAAGAAGTAGCTTTTATAAATTATGAAGAGCATATCAATGTTACCCTTATGTAATTAAAATTACTGTTGTTTTAATTGCAAAATAAAAAAGACAGTCCCATTATTTGAGACTTTCACATTTGGTGTTTTTCCACATTCAGTGGTTTTACTGGTTTTATAATCCTCGTCATTAATATAACTGGCTACTGCTGCTTTTACAGTTCTGACTAGTACGGATATGTGAAGTTTGGCAAAGCATTTGTCCTCTCATTGCCTCAGTGCAAAATGGGGTAAGAAGAGCCCTTGTTTCATGGGGTTGTTATGAATTTAAAAGATGTTAATGCTTGTGAAACACCAGAATAATCACTGGGATATATTAGGCACTCACTACATTTTGGTAGTCTATTATCATTGTCATCATCCCTGCCATAAACGTCAATGACTGCTGAGTGTTGGGCCCTAACCTGGTCGATGGGCTTCAGATTTTATCTCTGAGAATTAGGAATCAGTATCTCCTTTATTTTCAGGTAAAGAAGCTGAAACGACTTAACCAGGTTGAAGAGCTTTTAAATGATGGAGTGAGGACTGTTTTAGAAATATTTGGCTAAACTTCTGCTGAGCTAGTGCTAGACACCATCTGCTTCTATTACATAAAGCCCTATTCTATCCCAGCCCTTTTAGATGTATACTCTGTAAAAGTTTGCTAATGTTTTATGGTACCACTTCGCTTTACTATCTGAAACCATAAACCATTTTAACCCTGGTAGGGAATTGTCTTAAGACCATTTTCTCTTAGCAATAAAAGTTTAGTTGGAGTCAGGATAGTTTGCTGTGAATAGAAACATATGGGACAATTTTTAAGGGAATATATATGTGCATTGTAGAATATTTGAAAAATAGAGAATAATATAATAAAATTATAAAATACCACAGTCCTTCACTCAGAAATAAGTATTGATAATATTTGTCTTGAATTGTGAGTTTGTACATGCATAAATAAAAGAGCTCACATCATGTATATGGTTTTATAATGTTCACTGTGATATGAGCATTCATTATGATAAATTTTCAGATTTCTTTTTATGTCAAACAGGGACATTTTGTAAAATTCATATATTTTTGACTTGTAAATTGTTAATCCTGTGTTTTCTGATACTTATAGATTTATTGATACTATATTTCCAGGATAATGCTTTTATATTAACCCTAGGGTAAATAAGATTAGAAGATTCTTCAACCATAGGCCTCAAGGAGGTGTTAAAATAAATTACTTTTTGTTAAGATAATTTGTAAAAACCTAATTATTTTTTATAATATATAAGTCCCTTTCAGTGTAT
The DNA here is from genome assembly GCA_030015415.1 of Cynopterus sphinx. NCBI lineage: Eukaryota > Metazoa > Chordata > Mammalia > Chiroptera > Pteropodidae > Cynopterus > Cynopterus sphinx. The sequence continues at coordinate 125,321,982 of CM057382.1, forward strand.
GAATTGCACTTCATAATATTTATATCTCTTAAAATGTGTGCAACTGTTCTTTATAGTAATCCTTAAGAGAATATTAAGTAAACATATAAAAAGGGAATTGATAGAGATATTTTTGTCAACATTAAGATACGTATGGATGATTATAGTAATTACCCTGTTAAATTTTAAAATATCTGATCTGAGAACCCAAGTGATGAGTAAGAACTATAAAATGTGGGAGCAGCGAGGATCAGGATCATAGAAGGTTAGAACAATTATCTGTTAAATATGACTCTGTGGACATATTAAGAATTTCCAGTGAATGAATTGTATCATTCATTTCTATGTTTTTAAGTTTTCATTACTTTCAGATTTTCAACTTTGCTTACAATTGTAAATTACATTAAGTTGTAGGAATCCCTCAAATTCCATTGGTAAAATTTTTAAATACTACTAGAATCTTATATTTACAAATTTAGAGAAAAAAATAGGAAAAATTTTAATATTTGGATTGTTATTTCTCTACTTGATGTTTAAATGTAAGTAATTAAGCAATAAAATTCCATAAACAAAATGGATTACTAAAATTATTTAAGAATACATTTAAAACATTTATTTTCATATATTCTTGTCATTGCTTTATCTTGAAAACTTTTATATGGTGTAGAGATTAAGTTTTTGATGGACAGTTTCCTTTTACATTTTAATAGGAGAGAAGAAATATAGAAACAATTGTGATAATTCTTCCTGGTTCTTCATATTCTAATTCATATTTCTTTGTTTGGAAGTTCACATTTTTATAAGAATTCATGCATAGATCTTATTATATTATACACTTCCAAATGTCAAATTATTAATAAAACAACCTCATCAGGAATTCCCAATGCTTCATTATTTCAGTTTAGTAGAGTTTAGTATTCAATCTTGTACAAAACATTAGCCAAAGGTAAAGTGATTGAACATTAAATATTTTTTAACTTTGGCTTTTGTAACCAGGTTAGTGTCTGAGTTCTGAGTTGTTAATTTTTCTAATATAACAGCTGGAGCATGTGAATTAATAATAGTAAAAAATCAATTTTATTAAAATGAGCACAAAATAGAATACCCAAATTGCTTTTACTCAACCACATACTTTATTGTAAAATTCCTTCCCTCTCCCTCAAATCACAATCTATATTGCTTTTTCATCATTTGGCTAACATCATAAATACAGTATTCGTTTTAGAATTTAAATCTAAATTTTAAATACATAATTTCAAACATTGTGTTCTATGTCTGAAAATAAGCAGTTTGGCCCTCACATGACAGACAAGATCATTGTGGTAAAGTAAGGCAGATTTTGAGTAAGTTAATTATTTTAGTGAATTGAATTATTCACATGCATTCATTCCTTAATAGCATTAGAAACCATGTTTCTTTTTTTTTTCTCATTAGGAAAGCCTGAAATCTTTATTTTTTAAATATATCAGCAAAACTTTAAAAATAGAAATTGTAATTGTAATTATTCAATATGTACTAGAAATACTATTAGTACAAAGAAGACTCTACAGTAATTCTGAAACTCAAGTGGACTTACAAATTAGCCAAGTGTTTAGTTAGTTACATGATGGATGATTCTTTCCTGAACCTCAGTGGTTCTGATATAAATAGGCCATGGACCACACTGTGAATAGAAAATGGAGTCACAATAAGGCAATGTAGCTGCTATGAAGTACTTAACGGAGTTAACTTTTCTAGAGACAACCAGTGTTTTGATCACTCAGTATTGTGTGAGCTCTAACCAGAAGTCATGTTTACCAAGAGCTTAGGCCCCAGGAGGCCTAGAGTTGTCTCTGGGAGTGGTAGGAAACACACTTTGCTAGGTCTGCTATTTCCCTTCTGGTCAAGAACGGCTGCAGAAGATGCAGACATCAGGAAGGGGTGTGGGGTTACATGGTAGCTTGTACTGCTTTCAACAAATGAGTTTCAGTATGTACATATTTTTAGTATGTAGCCATTTCTAAGATATTTTACAATCCCTATTGTAGGTTGTGAGATGAACTTCCCACAGAGGGTTTTGCTGAAGGTGTGTCCATACTCAGTTATAGTCTTATAGTGACATAATATTCTGTACATAATACAAATATTGAAAAACATGCATCTAAATAATAATCAAATACTTTCCAATGTAATTAGATTGCAAGATTCCATTAGAGGTTGAAGACGTGGAGTGAATTATTCATATCCTTGGTTTATCTACTTCAATAATAAAGGCTAAAAAGCATTCATTTGCACAGTTAGATCTGCTTAAAGTCCACATAAGGAATTCAGAAAGAAAAACTTAAACTCTCTGGTCATTGCTCCCAAGCCATGATAAGGTGTATTTTTTTTTCTTTCCATTACTGCCACCATCTTGTATTTTGAGAAGAAGAGGTAGAAATGGAAAGCGCGGGAGAACAGAAAAAATAAGGAATGTGAACTCTTTTTTTCTTGCTCAGAACTAGGACAGCAGAATTAGATTTGCCAGTGGAACCGAAGTTAATTCTCTTTTTAATATAATCAACTGATTATACGGTCTTGTCCATCAGGAACTTTAAGGAAGAGACTACAGTTTTATTTCATTTTCTCAATAATATTTTCCGTAGTATGGTCTGATAGCCAACGTAGAGTTGTCAGTAGATGGTGTGAATTTAAGCCCAGCTTCCTGACTCACTACTCATATGATCTTGAGTAATCTCTCAAATTTTCTCACTTGTTTCTTTAGTTTAAATATTTGTTTTCAAGTTAAATTGAATTAAAATACTCTTTTTAAAATTATAGCATACAGCATACAAACACACCATAATGCTCATAAGAATGCATTTTGCATATTATTACTATTGAATGAAATTTCAGTGTATGTTTCTTTGAAATACATTACATTCACAGTCAAGTGTTAAGCCATTTTCAATAAAAGAAAACACAAAGGCTTGTTATTGGAGATGGGGTGGGGATGGAATATTAAATATCCTGCTTCAATGCTTCAGTTGTTAAGCAATTAAGAAATAACACAGAGGGGAAATTGAATGTTGCCTTTATTATTGATAAAGTTTGCATTGGTTAATGTAGTGTATATCTGTTAGAAAGTGGAATTTGCATGTGAGATCTCAGAATTAGATAGAGTTATCCAATCAAACAGATTTTGGACCATAGACCAAGGAAGCTTAACAATAGACAATAGGTAAGAATTGGGATATTGGTTGCAAGCTTATCCTGAATCCTGCCCCCCACTAATAGCTAGTTGGTCTTTTAAAGAAGATACAACTTTTAGTTTAGAGATGTACTAAAATTATTAGTGACTAGTTAATATAGATTTGTATCAAATTCTGACTTCATATATTTTTAGTGTTGGATAATATGGGGTCATAAAAATTAATAGGGTTGAAAAGATATTTTAAATCCATTAGTTACTCAGGGAGTTACCTCTCTGGACATGTATATATTTTTAATGCTTATAATTTTATTAATTTCTCATGCATTAGTTTTATAGTAATAAATATTGAAATATAATCTACATAAGATTAAATTTGTTTTTTTTTTTAAGTACATTTCTATGCATTTGGCAAACCAATATAGCCCGGTAGATTTACTCTAGTGATGTAATTACTCAAGGATTTTTATCTCTGCTCCATTTCTTCAAGATCTCTAATACTCTTAACTTCGTTTAATTATATGTTTTGAAATTAACTTTCTGTTGGTGGAAAGTGCTTTGTTACAGGGGAGGTTATTTCCGAGATGAAATTTCTTACAGTCATGTAGAAAAACAATCAAACCTTGATCCTATTGGGGCCTCAATTGTAATTCTATCAAATATTCAGCAAACATTTGTTGATCATCAGTGCAGCCTTAGGCTTGTTATATAGGTCCAGTTACTCATAAAGAAAACAGGGAAACATTAATTCAAATCTAACTTACCTTTATACAAGCCACAAAAAATATAAGGATATATTGCATAGAAGAAAGTAACTTCTAGGCTCATGTTTCAAAGATATATTTTCTTAATTACTAACCTAGTTTGTATATTTTAATTCTGAAATAAGCATAGCTTTTTCTGCTCTTTCTTCTTTTACTCAAAGTAGAACCATAGTGTAGGCCTTTTCTTCAAAGCAAAGTGGACAATTAGAGATACCGCTCAAAGTTCATTCAACTGGGAAAATTTTCTTTCACCATTCTCTTTCAGGGATAACCACGAATGGGGCTGTAATGCAGCAATCATTCATTTTGGACTCGTGCCAGTATATTTTCACGCCCATTCATATTCAGTAAAAGTATCATGTATACAACAGCAGTTAACATCAACACCTGATAATTGTGAAAATTGACAGCTATTTTATATTAGCAAACTGCTGAATTAAGCAGAGATGTGAAGACATAACCATCATTATATTGTTCACATTTTGTTGGTGGCACTTATCTTTACAACTATCCCAGTATTTGTTTTAATTTACTGTTTTGGTGGTGATGAGGGGATGGGGTTGAACAGTTCCAGAAACTAATATTTTTTCCTTCCTACCATAATATCTTCATTCTCTGTAAGGATTCTGCCATTTCCCATGTGCATGTATTACTGGTATACATTTGAGGCTTTAGAAATACCCACAGGGTATTAATATGGGCTCACTGAAACCGTTATTAGATATACCTAAGGCAAAATATGATTATCATTACACCTTACTTCCATAAGTCCCCACTCTTACCAGTGTGCTATGGTGGTATTTTTAGTTTTCAGGAATTTGTGTCAGTGGAGATCAGTAACTAATAAGCACTGAAAGATATGGCTCATGTTTTCTCAATTTTTTTTTTTTTGACCTAGTACACATAGCTGTAGGTCTCTGGGGGATGGGAGTAAGGGAAGGGAAGGGAGGTGGAGGAGGGAGGGAGAGAGGGAAGGGAGGAAGGGAAGGAAGGAAGGAAGAAAGGAAGGAAGGAAGGAAGGAAGGAAGGAAGGAAGGAAGGAAGGAAGGAAGGAAGGAAGAGAAGGAAGACTGGAAGACAGGAAGAAAGGAAAGGAGAAAGAGAAGTAAGAAAATAGAAGATAACCTATGTGAACCTCAAAATCTAAAATATTTTCTACCTAGCCCTTCACCAAAAAAGTTTGCCTGCTGACCCTTTTTCTCTACCATGGTAGGCAAGTTCTGGTATTGTAATAACATTGACTGTAGGCCAGTACACAGTCGAAATAGGCTGTTAATACCATCCCAGGTACTTGAAATAACAAATAAAATTCTGAATTCTATGTGAATACAACCATATTGATGGATTCAGTCAGATTCGGTCTTCTGTCTGTTTTGTCCTCTTTGGTGTAATTAACTATTAAAATACATGCCACACATACTTTCCAGACTTATGTTGCTACATATTGGCAAAATCTTATAGTAGTTTCTATATATAAAATAGTTTCCCTCGAATATTTCTTTCAGTTATGAAATCTAACTCTAGGTATTGATCTTAGAGGCAGTCATTGAGGGCATGGATTCTGAGAAAAGTTGACATTACTTGTAAGGCAATTGCCTTAAGTGAAATTCTTAAAAAATTTTTATGTTTGAATTTGTTTTGTTTTTGTTTGTTTGTGTGCTTTTAAATGAAATACAGGTTCCCTTGGTAAACAACAACAAAAAAATTGCCAAGACATTTGAAAGTTTAGTTCTCAGCCTCATCTCTGCCCTAATCTTTTGCTCTCAAGTCACGTGATTCCGCACTTTCCTAAATGATGGTTTTACCTTAGTTTGAGAATCTTAGTTTGAGTTGGAGGGGTTTTGCCTGCTACTGGAGTTATAGCTCTTTGTCATATATGTGCTTTCTAGGACAGTCAGAGAACCATTCCGCAACCCTCACCCCCAATCTCTGTAATCCCTGTTTGCCGTCATATTAACTGAATTTCAGATACTTGATCTCCTAAATCTTTACCCTCCATTGACAGTCGGTCCCAAATTATCACTGGTGCAAATCTGAGTCACTATGGTGTTTCCGCATGCCATAAATTGCCAGTGTACTATTTTCCCTTGGCAAGGGGGTTGCTTCTGTTCCCTACGATTACAAGAATGACCTGCTTCCAAAATCCACCTCATAGAGTCTGTTTCCTGTGGCCATTCTAGTACCTGTATTTATCAGGACTCTGGAAGAAAACATGCCAGCATCAAAGGTTATTTATTATTCCAAGGAGGGATAGCAAAGAGTCAAAGACTAATAGCAAGAATCCTTTACTATGCCTTTGAGGGGATGGGAGGGAGGATGGTTGCTAGAGCCACATGGAAACTGGAGTCATGGAAGAGAAGCCATATAAGGGCCACAAAAGAAAGCAGCTACTGCCAAACTAGAAACAGGGTGAGTTGGGTGAATGAGAGGGCCAGTAAACCATCCTATAGTTTCTTTTTCTCACCTTCTGATGCTCTGATGGTGCTTTCTATTGAAGTGAGCATGAGAGTCTGAGTAATGTAATCCACAGAGGGTCAGTCGGTCTGGAGAGATTATGGAAAATATTCAAGTCCTAAGGAGATCATTCTTGAATGTGAACTGGAGAAATGAGGAGCACTTGAGACAGATACTGCTACCATACCTAATTGATTCTTACAATGTTTTTATTTTTATTTTTTATTTTGGGGCTAGTTGAATTCTCTAAAATCAGAATTCATCTTAAAATTTGTGGTATATTATGATTTGTTTGACCCAGTACCTTTTTCTTAGAAGAATATCAGATAATGGGCTATCTTGTGTTCAGTGCTGTCTTAGGTCCACTAATCTATAGAGTAATGGCAATAAAAGGCAGAAAGGAGATGGACATTGCAGAAGTTGAATACAAACTAGAATTAAGCATTTGAAACATGTTAAAACCTCACAGATCTAAAATCTGTATTTGAAAGAAATAGCTAAGTTAATTAACATATATGTATACAGAGATTTCTTTTGATGAAAACTCTGAGAAATAGACATGAATACAGGTAGTTTATTTAGAGCATGAACTTATGAAGCACGAGTGAGAAAATGAGGAATATAAGATAAGGGAGAAAAGCCAATAATGTGTATAATAAGCAGAATAATGTGATGAACAATTATAATTTAATAGCACTTATTACTGTCTAGAACAAACCTCAGGATTGTTTCACTGAAGATGATGACGCTGAGTTATTTACACATTGATTTCCATCCCTCGTTGACCGAAAGTTGCTCCCCCCAACCCCTCCCAGCTCGCCATGCACTAAATTCCCAGCACCTTTGAGCTGTGAGGCAAGCACAGGCAGTGCCCTCGGCTCCTGAGAAAGTCCTCAGGTAGCAAGCAGAGGATGACAATGGTCAGTGTGCCTAACAACTGACCGTCAAGCCATAACTGGTGGCCCAGGAAGATGTAAAATGTGCACAGCCCCAATAAATGGATAAATATAGAAAACACCTAGTACTTTTTGTCACTATGAATAAGTGAAATTAACCACCATTCCTGGAGGAGAAATGTGTGTGTATGATTATATCAAGATTAATGTTCATATTCATCACTACAGAGTTCATTATGGCTACAAATCATTTCTTTATAATTTTCTGTTTTCTTCTGCATTTCTGTTACCGGTTAGAAAAATAGAATATTGAAAAGATGAATCATGTAATATTTCTTCATTATGCAGAATCAACATGGGTAAGAGATAAGAACTTATTCAAAAAGAAAGAAATTTCCATTTGAAGCTGTGAATATGTAACAGGAAGGATTATGATTTATGATCAGTCTCATTCTTTTGGCATTGTGTGTTATAATCTGTTCTTGGTGCAAAAGCAGTTATTGATATCAGTTATTGATACAAATTACCTTTAAGTTTAAGAATTTGTTATAGCATTGTTACAAGATAAATCAGATCATTGTGGAATCTGAAAGAACATATTATGGCAAATTTATTGAAATTAAATGGCTCTATTTTGTTCCTATCATTGTATAATGCTGTCATTTATTTTATGTTACTAGACTGGATATTTACATTGTAAATATACTTTCAGACCTTAATTGCATCTTCAATAGCAATTTCTCTTTATTTTGATGAAGCTTTTTCGGGAATGACAATTTTGTGTTTCTATATTTCAGGTACATCATTTATTGTTTTATTTCACAGCCTATAAAAATTGGCCAAATTTAATAGCAATACCCCTCCTTAAATGTATAGCATAATGATTTACATTTGATATAGTTAAAGTTTATAAAACAAAGTACATGGCAAGGCAAGTAGGTTCCTCTTGAGAATTCATAGAGAACTATTGTTGGGTCTGCAGTTCAGATGTTACTTAAGGATGAACTTATATTTTCTAGGATAAGGAAGCATAAAACCATGGCTATGAAAAGGACTTTTATTAACTTTTATATCTTGACTCAACACAGTTTCATACAAAAATGTTAGAAGGCAGCAGAAATATCAGTTACTATCTTCATGGCCCTGACAAGTTACCTAACCTCACTGAAGCTTAATGTGGTTATCAGTAAAATAAGAACAAGGCCAACTTCATTCAGGTTTATGAATATTAAATAAAGTAATGCATGTTAAATGCTTAGCAACATACCTGGTACCTGGAAAGTCATAGTAAATAATAATTGAGAAAATGAAAGTTTCAAAGACCAAAATGTTTTAATCTATAGAAAAGAAAGGGATGACATTTAATGATAATCTTCAGGTTTTTTAAAACTGTAAAATAGAGAAATTGACTAAGTATAAGTCAAATACATATTTAAAAGGAAAACTAATTGCAACATAAGAAAAAATGGCCATACCATGTTGAGAAAGGCTACCTCATTTAATTTTTTTGGTTAGTTTTGGAAGATAGTTTGTGATTGTCACTAGAATTAATTTCCTATTGTCTTCCTATTGCAGTGTCATATCTAACTATATAATATGAGAGTATTCATTCTGTACTTTAATATACCCTCATGTCTTACTCTATAATCTTATTGATTTAAATTTTAGAGTCAAGAAGGAAGTTTTGTAAATTCATCATAAATAACATTACCCTTGGAGTGTGTCATATATTCTATTTCCTCTTTTTCCTCGAGAGGAAACCAGGTTCCCAGTAAACTGTCACATACTTTGCGTACTTAAGATTAATTTATAAGCTGCTTAATAATATTGATTAATCTAGCTCTTATCACAACAAAGAATATATTTTGATGTTTTAAATAGTATTATTTTGTCCTCTGCTGTTTGAGGTTAAAAGTACAGACTATAGGGTCAGACCGCCTGCATTGGAATTCTAATTCCAAAACCAATTTCATTTTTCCATCTGTAAAATGGGAATAATATTAGTACCTTAATAGGGTATTTTTGAGAAGTAAGTGAATAACATCTGTAAAACACTAGGAGTCCTAGTTTATTTTAAGTATTCAATGATTTAAATTATTATTAGTTTTATGTTTACCACAGTTATTTTGTAACTATACAAGTTACCCTTGCTAGCTATAAGGAAACTCTTCCTCTACTGTTCATCAAACATGCAAATACTCAATTATGACACTAGGTTTGTCTTTGTTCAACAAGTATTTAGCATTCTGTCTGGGTGAGCCACTACATGGAGAATAACAACTATACTAATGATTTATACATCACTGGTATATTATTCCCATATGTTTTCTGCCAGATTTTTGTTTTCTCATTCTGTATGTAAATATATTTTTAAAAAATTTTTAAATGTCTGTTCAAGAGATAACACTAAGAATTGTGTAGGAATCTATGGATTGAAAGAGAAAACTTCTGTCCCCAGAGATAATATTTATATTGTAAAAAACCCTGATAGTTTTGGTGACTCAGATTTTTTCATCAATACTAGTTCTAGAGAGTGGGAGATAAGTTTAGGATTAGTATTGCCCTACCAGAACCTTCTATTTATTTCATCAAAATCAACTTTTTAGTTTATGACATGAAATAATACCTGCTTTATTTTATTTTCAATTGAATTTATTATTTAAAAATGTTTTATTTTGTTGGTTTTCTGGACATGAAAGTTTCTGTAATCTATCTGTATATACCCATCTTTACCTGGAAGGAAAACCTTAAAGTTGTCTAATGTATATTCTCTTGTTTCTCCTCAGATTAGCCCGAATCATTAGGTAGGTCTTATTTTTTAAAAAACCTTCATTTGTTGTAAGAAACAATGGCTCAAAGGAGTTAAATATCATTATCTAGGTAAAATTGTAGTTACTGGGAGAACCATGCCTGGTAGCCCAGTGCTCCTAACCCACAGAATATTCTTTCCGTTCTATCACTAGGCCTCTCATTTCCTAGATTCACTTTTGCACAGTGAGTACTTGCATGAAGCATGAACCATGTTGAATATGAAGAATTTGTTTAATCTCATGTGATGGGGACAATGTGAATTATATTATTAGTCTCTCATTTATGCAAATATATTCTCTAAGGAGTACATTCATCTTTCTGAGAAATGACATAACCTGTGTTAACATTTAAAATTTAAGAAAATTAATATAATATTTTCTCTTTTTCCAGAAAACCCAAAAGACATCATAATGCTATTTGAAGAAGATGCTGAGGAATGGGCTCTGTACTTGAGGAAAGTTCTTTTACATGTTGTGAAAAGGGAAGCAATCCTGTTGTATCACTTGGAGAATTACTCTCTTCGGGATTTGGAGTTGCTGAGTTTAAATTCCTACACATGTAAACTTTTGATATTATCAGATAGCCTGCTTAAAGACCTAACTCCAAAGAAATGTCAATTTCTGGAAAACATACTTCATTCACCAGAAAGTGTGGTTACCCTGCTGTGTGGGGTGGAGAGTTCAGATCAGCTCTATAAACTATTAAATATCTCTGGAAGCACGTGGGAGATCTCAGCCGAGCAGGGGCCTGAAGACTACATCTCTGTGGTTGAGAGCATCATATTCGGAGGTAATATTGCCAAATCTTCTTTATCTGTTCATATGGGTTTTTGTTTATTTTTATAATTAAAAAAATCACAAGTTGTTTTTTGAACCAATAACTAGTTAATATTAGAATGAAAGAAAAATGAAACCCAAATTTATTTAACAGTGTATTACCCTTTTCTCAGAATGCATGAAGGTTTTAATTTTCAGCTGTATTCTAGTGGAGTCTTATCGGTTGTTCTAAAAATGGTTGTATATACATTCTTTAGGGCAGCCTATATGAGATTAAACTTGGTAGAACAAAAATGGCATGCTGTGCTGCCATGTGTCAGTTTTGTTCTGGAAGCTGGTGTCTTACTTAACTGGAGAGGCTTGAGTTAATATTATGTATATAGTGTTGTTACCTCTCAGTAGCAGTCCAAGGTTTGAAGGTCTGAGTTAGAATTATAGAGCTTTTATTGTGTTGATAATTGTGTGATATCTATTACTATAGTATGAAATACTGTTATTTTTACTAATTTTAAATAACAAATTTAGTTGTGATCACACAGCCATTATGTTAAAGAGCAGAGCATAAGTTGTCCTTTATTAATTAATAACAGTTCCATGTAATAGTCAAAACTCTGAAGCTTACTAACAGTAAAGCTCCTCCTTTCCCTAGTTCTCTTCTGCTTCAGGCTTGGTACGAGAAGGGTAATGTGGTCAGCTTTTTCTCTGGTTTTCTCAACCTGCATTTTGACTTTAACTCCCGATGTCCCCACTATGATTTCCCCTCCTACAGGGAAGAAATGGGGTTCTTATTTTCTACTGGTCGTATCAGATATTAAGTACTGGTTCTTCTTCTTGGAGTATATTTCTGGTTCTTTGTTGATCCCCTCATTCACTTGAGTTCTTTAATGACACAAATGCTTCCTCTTCTTTAAGCATCTAGTTGTGGTGGTTCACCCATGTAATTCTTACGGTTGCTCTCTGTGGCTCCCTCATATATCTCTTTTGATTAAAGTCACTCTGAGATGTCTCCTGATTGGCTCTTTCTCTCACCTAGTCTAATCCATCTATAAAACCATTCATTTGTCATTTGTCCTGATAAACTCTACACATACAAGCCATTCCCAGTGTACCGACAGCCATCCTGCCCACAGTAGCAATACAGCTACAGCCTCTTAGCCATTTCCAAACATAGATCTAGCATGAGTTTTGGTGTTCTACAAATGCAGAAAATATATGTCAATCCCAAATGGTTTGTGGAAGCCCTTGTCACTATGCTTGATGGTGATATCCCTTAGACTTCCAAGTGGGGAAATGGTGGGACTCACAATACATCAACAACTTTCTTTAAAAAATCCTTCTCCTCTTTTCCAGCATTCCAGTCTCTTCAAATTCAATACATTTCAAGCCTTGTTTTAGTTGTTTATTGTTGCCTAACAAGATACCCTAAAATGTAGCAACTTAAAACAACAAACAATGGTTCTATTGTAGTTTCCAAGGTTGACTAATCTAGGAGTGCCTTAGCTGGAAGGCTCTGGATCAGGGTTTCTCAGGAGGTTGCAGTCAAACTGTCCAGAGCTACTATTGTTTGCAAGGCTCCGGTGTCCATTGGGGGAGGATTTGCTTCAAGTTGGAGCTTATGCTGTCAGCAAGTTTGTTGTCATTTTTAAATCATCTCTTGGTTGGATAAGTCATCTCAGATAGATTCCTGAGGAAGAGCTCTTGGAAGCAATGTTTCTAAAATCTTGCATGTTCAAAAGTGTTTGTCTCTTGCCTTATGCTTGAAGTAGTTTGGCCGAGGACCATGTTGTTCTTTTTTCTTCTACCATTGGAGAATTTAGGAAATTCTCATTTGCCTGGCTGACTTAAAGATTCTTCACTTATAGTTGAATCCTAGTGACTTTACTAGACTATTTTTCCTTGTGCTGACTGTGCTGGACTATTTTGCCTAGGGACCTGGTTATTTTTTTTGTAATTGTTATTTTACCCCCAAGATGTACAAGTCTTCTTTTATTGCAGGAATAATTTCTTATATATTTAAATATTTGCTCTATCTTATTATTACAGTTTCTTTTTTCAGGGATTCTTTTTATGTGTAGATTGGAATAATTTTATCTGCAACACACTCAACAATTCCTCTCTAATTCTTTTTGATTCTTTATTAATATCATTTACTTAGTTTGTATTTATCACTTCCATCTTTGCCACCTTCTTAGGCTTTCAGTATTCTCTTTTCCCTCGTATTACTTCCAATTTCTTCTTGATTTTTATGGTGTTTTTACTGTTTTCAATTATATCATTTGGTTGAGCATCATAAATTTATCTCTTGTTCTTCTCTTGCTAACTTCTCTTGATATCTTGCATTTCTGTACTATAGAATTGCTTCAAAGAGGTGGTTGATAATCATTACATTTTTAAAAATTCATAATGAAATGTTTAATCACAATTTTTTACTTCTTTGATGGCCACATATTTTTAGTGTATGTTCTAGATATGCCATTGGTTTTCTTTTTTCTCTTTCTCTTATAATATCTTTATATAGATCCTGTGCTGATTCAGTTTTTCTTTTGGACTACTAAACAAAGTAAGTTTTCCTTGGTCTAGCCAATGAAGATATGCAATGTAGTTTTTGTTATTTGTTTTGTTATTTTTTCCCACAATGAGACTTCTCTGTTTCCATAAATATAGATTGCTTTCTACAAATACATCTTTTCTGCATAGTTCCTCATTTAGCCTCACTTTCTCTGCTTTTTGGAACTAAACTGCTTCTGCAGGTGCCTCTACCTGAAACTGTTGCATCATGTCTACAGTATAATAAGGCATGGTGCCTAAACTTAGAGGGAGGTCTGTTTTTAGCTCTTTTTGAAATCTGTAGTATCTCAATTACTTCTTTAAGGTTTCTTTTCTCTGTTTCTTCCTGGATACTCTTTTGCTCAATATTTACTGGTTTTGGAACTATTCCATTGATCTGGAGGTCTAGGATTTCACTATTTTCTATTTTTGATAAATAGGCATTTGCATAATTGTTTATATGCTTTGGGATGATTTCCAGGAATAAAAAGGAGAAATGTTGACTTTACATTACAATTTTCAAACTGGCAGTCCTCCAGTTTCTTATTTTCTCCTTCTCTTTCTCTTTCTTTCTCTCTCTCATATCCTCCAAGTAAATTAAGGTCTTTTTTTGTTGTTGAAAAGGAAAAATGTTACTATTAGAAATAATGAAAAAATATACAGTAAAATACACACAAAGCACAAGTAATTGTTTGATAACTTTCTTCACTGAGACAGAGGAGCAGTTTAAATTGGTGGCAAAATTTTGAGTGGTTCTCCAAACCCAGCATTTCTGTTTCTGTGAAGAACTCAAGTTGTTTTGGCCACTTAAATTTGATGTAACTATTATGTAAAAATATTGAAAAAAAACTTTTTGTCATTTTGATTACTTTGTTTTATAATGAGTATTTTCAGTGGATATGTCAGTGGTTTGCTACTGTATCTTTAAATTATATTCGATAGGAAATAAGATTACACTTTGTGGAAAACATAGGATTATTTTGAAGACATTGTTAGCTCTCGTCTTCCCACATTCAAGTTTTAGACTCTGATTTCTTAGAGTAATTTAGATGTACCAAATAGCAAATACAATAATGTGTGTGGGAAAATATATTCAAAGGTAATAAATTTGTCTGAACTACAAGCATGTAATCAGAATGTTTATCTTTAAGCAATTTGCAAACCATGCATAAACTTTTATGTATGGGTTGTGTTCCCTTAACAAAACCAGTACTAGTTGCTATAGTCAATTAAAAAAAATTTGTTTGAATAAACAGCTTATGTGATATGCTAAATTATTTTGTTTCATATTGCTATTTGTGTTGAATACATAAACACTAGTTTTCAAAAAATAGATGGAATAGAACAAAATATGTGGAATTTAATTTTCAGTCTTTTTGCTACCACCCTTCTATCTCATAGAGAAATTATACAAAGAAGAAAGGAAACATTATTCAGAAACATGAGATATAAAGAGAATAATAAAAATGCCAGGAAAGTCATAGAAATAATTAAACGTTCTAATATATTCACATAAGAAAGAAAAATCAGAAAATTTTATGAAACTTAATGAAAGAGAAAGATGTTTTATAATTAATCAAAGTTCTAGAGAAAAGTTTTTAATATTAAAAATGATAAAAAACAGTACTTCAAATTTAATCTGATATTTTTTAAATTTTTGTTTCGAATATTTTAAAGTCCCTATTAGGGATTTTAAAAAGCTAAAATTTCTGTCTCCTTAATTTCCAAATTAATAGTAATACAAACCTATACATGTTTTCTGACTTTCTGTGTGTGGCATAACCATTTAGGTTATATTTCTTCTTTTTTCTGTCTTCTGTTTCTTTATTTTGGATCTTTAGCTCATTTTCTCCTTCTAGTTTTTTCAAATATATAGTTTCATACAGCATTGTTTACATTTAATAGAAATAATCTGATCTCAAATTTATATAAAAACTAATATTTCTGAGTGTTACCACTGTGTACTTTATTGTTTATAAATTCTCTCCTTAAAAATAAAGTTTACCAGTTTCTGTGATCAGGGCACATCTGCTGGGTCTCCTTCCTCCTTTATTCTCTGTTTTTTATTCTTGTATTCTTTGTCTTTGGACCCTTTCAGACACTCTGGTTTGCTTTCAACAGTTGAGTCAGCCCTCTCCAAGCTTTATTTTCATATTTATGTGAAAGTATAACATTTATATTTTATATTTCAGTTTCATATTTTTCCATTTTCTTCATTTTCAAATTGTTGATGTAATTATGACAAGAAAGCTGCTAATTCTTTCACAAATAACCTTAACATTTTAATTTTGTTTTCGTATTACCAAACCAAGAATTTCAAATGTTTAGCTTCATTAAGCATAAAAGAAGAAACCTAAAATGAAGAATAGCAAGGTAACAGCATAGTTTTGGGGAAAACAAAACATCAGAAACAAATGGTAAAGAAGTATTTGTTTTCCTTTCCTTCCTTCTGAGCTATTTACTGCTGTAAGAGCTCTGGGTCATGATGAGGTCTTATGGTCTTTCAAATGAAGTCCATCCTTTTTTGCGTGGTCTTTCAGCTCCTTAAAGGTATGAGTCCAGCACAGGTGTCATTTCTGTCTTTAGTGTAGGCATATGCTGTACACTAGGGTAACTGCCTCACCGGCCACTGAACATACACAGTCTACCATTTCTGCCTTCATACCATAGTTCTAATGCTGCACTCTTTATTGAGGTACCCACTTGCATATTTCCAAAATCCCAGTTATCCTTCAAGGTCCCCTGAAAAGCTGCTCTATCTATGAATTCATTTCAGATCCTTTATGCTTGAAAAATGTTGTACTCATCTTGAATTCTATTAAATATTTATTATTGTTTACTCATGACTCTCATTACCTTCTTTGTAATTATTTTTGACAATTCTTTTTCTTCTTCCTATTGCTTTTTCTTTTTAAAAAATGTAATGGTGGTAACTTTCTTCATAAACATTTCAGCTTTATAAACATCCAAAAAATAATAGAAGAATACAAAATGTGTTTTTAAGTGCAGGTTTATAGTTGTTTCTTTTTTTTAATTATTACTAATTTGGGCTTTTCACTTTGTTAATGATGAAAGGTTTACTGTGGTATTCTTGTCAAGAATATATAAGCTTAGTCTAATCATGAGGGAATATAAGACAAAACTAAACTAAAGGAGATTCCACAAAATGTTTTTTGTACTCTTTGAAAATATTAAGGTCAAGAAACTAAAAGAAAGGATGTTATTACTCTAGATTAAAAGAATCTAAAGTTGTACAAAAACTATGTACAATATACATACTCCTAAATTGGATACCAGACTAGGAAATACTTCTTATAGGTAATAATGTAATAATTTTAATAAACAGAAGCTCTTGTTGTACACACACACACACACACACACACACACATACACACACACACACACACACCACTGTTTTTCTTTTAGTTTATTGTTTATATATCCTACCTAAGAAATCTTCGTCTTTCCTAGGTCATAAATACATCTTCTAAAATTTAAAACTTTTGACTTTCTCATTAAAGTATGACATCCATCTGGAATTAATTCTGTGTGCAATGTGAGTTTGGATTACAGATTACTTTTTCCATTGTAAATGAACTGTTATTTGAAGGTTTCAGTTGAATATATTTAAGAGTTTTGGAACCATTCAGGTTTCTACTTGAATCATTTTTGTTTTTTCTTCCCTAGGAATTTGCTAATTTCAACTGGTTTCAAATTTATTGATATAAAATTGTTTACATTTCTTTATTATGTCTGCTGACGTAAAATTTTGTGCTTTTTTATTTCTAAGATCATTTATTTGTGTCTCTGTTTTAATACCAATTAATCTTTCCAAAAATTTATCAATTTCATTTGCCCTTTCAAAGTATAAGCTTTTGAATTTTAAAAAATATTATTCTCTATGGTATAATTTTCATTTTTAGTTATTTTTGTATTAAATTTAATACAAATTTAATTTCTTTTACTTTCTTTGCATTTTTAAAAAGCATAGGAATTGAATATGTGTCTTTTATTTTACCTTTTTACAGTAAACATTTAAAGCTATAATTTCTAAGTATTTCATATAAACTCAAGTTCTTACAACTTTTTCATTATTATTCAGTTCCACATATTTTCTAATTTTATTTTTATTTGTTCTTTAGAAATATTATAAATAAACCAAAGTATGACTTTTATTTATCTTTTTGCATTAATTTCTAAATTTTGTTGTATGGTCAATGTGGTCTACCTTATTCAGGCAGTTCTACTTGACTTATTTAAAAAATATTCCATGTGTGCTTGGAAAAAAACAATTATCTCCATATTTGGTATGTGTTATTATTTAGGGCCATTAGATCAAGTTTGTTATGTATATGGTATATCTTTTTACATTCCTTTATTTGGAACTATTATTATGTATTCTCTACCTTTATATATTAGGTGTTTATTTATAAATGGTTCATAGCTAGACTTTCTTTTTTTTTATTTTTTTCTTGCCTCCTTTTACATTGAGTTCATCTCCATTCCAGTTTCTTGCAATTTTATACTTTCAGTGATATCCTAGAAATTTTAAGATGTGTACTTAACTGATATATTAAATTACTATCATCAATAATCTTTAATTATTAATCATATTTAATTATGTTTACTTTCTTCTAAAAAAATACATATAAAGACCTTTTGTAATGCTTTAATCTAGTCATATTTTCCAACTTTACAGGATAATTATTTTATTATCTTAGGTTTTTTCATGTTTTTGATATCTAGAGAATCAGTATTTATTTAGCTTAAATCACAGATTAACAATATTCTTTATATGCCATTTTTTCTTACATCTCAACTCTCTTCCTGAGATAATTTTCCTTTTCCATAAAGTATATCTTTAAAAATTTATTTTAGTGAGCTCTTTTGGTAGTAAACTAGATCAGTTTCTATTTGTGCATTATTTGTCATTGTGTCATTATTTGCATCATTATTTGTAAATAATGACATTAAGTGTCATTATTTGCATCATTACTGAGGATAGGTTCACTGGATATAGAAGTTCAATTATTTTCTCTCAGTCCTTGAAAATATTCCACTGTCTTCTCATGTCCATATTGCTGTTGAGAAGTTGATATCTGACAACCATTCTTCTGTAGGTAATGTATTTTTCTCATTAGTAACTACTAAGATCTTCTTATACTTAGGTTTCTTCAGTTTTATAATAATGTGTTTAGATATTTATTTTTAAATTTATCCCGTATATAATTATTTGAGCTTCTTAGATCTGAGAATCCACGTATTTCCATAATTTGAAAACTGTTCAGCCATTAAACCTTCCAATATCTTCTCTCTTCTCTAGTTTTCAAATTATCTCTTAGAACCCTGATTTAAATACATGTATGGTTTTCTCATTCTCTCTGCATGTCACTTAACCACCCTTTCACATCTGCCCTCCTTTTGTTCCTCTTGCTTCATTCTACTTAATTTCTTCAGATTTCTCTTTTGGATAACAGATTCTTTAGCTGTTTGTCATATGCCTTTGAAAGTCTTTATTGAGTCTGATGTTAGTTATTACATGCCATTACGTTTTTCATTTCTAAGAGTTTTATTTGGGTGTTTATCAAACATTGACCCTTTTAATAGTCTTTGATTTATTCACAGCCTTTTTTCTCTTTGTATTTTTTTTATTATATTAATAGTTATTATATGTTATTTTTCTGAAATAGTAATATGTGGATTGCTGGACTGGTTCTATTAGACTTTTTGTTTATTAGGTTTTTTTAAAAAAACCTAATTAATGCAATGTGGAACTTCTATAAAAATTTGTTGAGACCCAATTTTAATGTATTTTGCTAAAGAAAATATTTAGGATTATTTTTTCTGGGAACTTGAATTCCCACCCAGGACCACTTTAAACTAAATTTTTGTCTTGCAGTTTTTTGGCAGTTTATTTTAGATGGAATTTATCTAGGTCCTAAACCCCTATGAATGATCTTAGTTTAAGAAATCTAAAGAAGCAATCTTTCTACTTTTCTATTCCACCCAAAGCCAGGGCTAGAAAGATAATTTTTTGCAGATTTTGGTGTCCCTGTTTATAAAAAGATTTTTGTTCTGATCTCCCACTTGCTTATACCCAGTATTGTGTCTTCTCCAATGAATATGGGGCTCCTTCAAGCCCAGTATCACTAGGGAAGGGCAGAAAAACTCAGAGCTAATATCAGTTCCAACATATTCTCTTAGCACTACAAATTTGTGCTTATTTATTATTTTCGTCTCTGATAAATTTTCTTACTTCACCTTTAGTTATTCATGAGTGAAAAATTATTATGAAATTATTATATACAGTGTTTTAGGTTTGATATAAAGGGATTAACACTTCTGAATCTGTAAAATATGTGGACATTCCAATTTAAGAGGAAATCCATTTTAAAGTGATTCTAAAATGCTGCAAATAAAAATTCTTTTGTAAAGTCCCAATGAAACATAGTTATATTTATATTTATGTGAGGAAGGGATTCCTTAGAAATAGTTAATATTTAATCACTTTTTAAAAAATAAACCATCTAGTGTTCTTTAACTGAAAAGAGAACAATTTTTTAACAAATAAAACTGTGTTCTATTTTTCCTATCATCTTTAAGTTATCAGAGATATTAAGTAGGCCCATTTCATTGTAGGAAATACATGTTTTAACTAATTTTCATGTTCTGTTAGCATTAGGTAGTTGAATTCAGAGTTGTGTCCAAGAAAAGACTAATTTCTCATAGTAGCCTTTACAGTGTAAGAAAACTTATTGATTTATGTCTATAATAACAGCAGATTAGAAATAAACATAGTAGAGTGCATTAATAAAACTGCAACATTTGTATTATAGTTCCTCTGTAAATTACCACCATGGGAATACCTTTTGGGTGAGCTTATATGTGAAACTGTGGTGTTCTCTATTTCCAGTAATAAACATCCTTGGAAAGGATGTCTGATAACGGTGCTTTTGTGTGCTGGCCTTTAGTCAGATGTCTTTGGGGGAAAACATGGCATAAAATCTACTTTTAAAAGTTAAGGTTACTTTTATTTTTATTGCATGTTCTCCCTTCTAATGCCCTTGCCTCCAATTTATAGTGAGTTGTGAGGGGTTGGGACAGGAGAGGCTATACTATGTTGATAAAATAGCTAAAAAAGAATGTTGCAGATCAATTCATAAATAGATTACATAAATAGTAACAATAAAATTTGTTACTATAACAACTTTCTTTAAACCTTTCCTTAATTGCAATTGCAATGAGCAGAAAGTGTAGACCTTACATAGGGTGATTATTTTCAGCCTTGTAAATATCCTGTCCAGGTAATTTCTGGTCAATTCTATTATTGCATAATTCTACCAGATTAGAAAGAAAATCTTTGCATAACTATTGTCTAGTCACATGTTTATAGTAATGTCTGTTACTCACACATAGAGAGTGAAAAAAATGAGTCTGGGAAGGCTCAATCACTTGTTTTTATTTATTTTAATTCTTCTATTTTGGAGGTATGTGACAAAATAACAACTATTTTGAGAAAAGGGCAAATCTATTTCACTGAGGAAACTACATGTAGCTTTGAATTACAATAATTCATGTATGAACATTCTTGTATAAAGAGGCTAGAGAGCTAGCCTGAGCTAGATGCAATCTGAAGAGTTGTTCTCTCTCATATGGAGTATGAGTTTTAAGTACAAGGAACTGATTTCAAAGCCCTTTCAAATATGGATGAGATATAAACAGGCAAAGTTATGGAGGATTTATATAAGGATTAGTCTGATGGTGTGCTAAACAGATGATGGCTGCAATGACCAAAAGAAAGATATTGAAGTGGTATAGGAGAGAAATGAGGGCCTAAATGAGGAATTAACAGACAGATGTATGCCAGAGGGCAATTTAGAAAGATGCTTAAAGGATAAAATAAATAGGTCTTAAGGACAGATTGAATGCACAGATGTTGAGCAACCAGAGGAAGGGGAGAATATTTATCAGGTTTCTGTCTCGGCTCTTTTATACTGACATGGCTTAACATATTCTCTAAGCTAAAGTTTCAAATCTATAATTCTAAGCTATCAATTTTTAAACATATTATTCTCAGTACAGCTGTATTTTCTTAAAATTTTTCAAGAAACCCAGAGAGCTTTTGTTCATGTTAATTAAATCTGATTATTTTATGATGTCAGAAATTAAAATGTAGAATTTTAAAGAAATTTATGAATTCACTTAAAAATAATAAATCTATCATGTTAACATAAATAACACATTTCTATACAAAGGGTTATATTTTCAAAAACTGAAATCAAGTAGTGAGAAAAGTTAATTGCTTTGCATTTTTACAAAACTTTATAATGTCTGATTTAATAGAAGGCAGATTCTCATACTGGCTTTGGCAACATGTAAGTGAATAAATTTCTGCTGCATCTTGATATGTATTTTGAAATGAGAGGCACATTCTTCTTAGTATTAGACTCAGACTCGATAAGTGAGAGACAGTTTTTAGCATCAACTCAAAAAACTGCACAGGGCTTCTCCTTGAGCAAATATTGAGCTTCAATATGCAGCAGAAGTGCAGTATGCATTTTGCCATGTAGAATATTAAAAAGACATGTACTAGACTTTCCCTTCTTGCCAAAATGTTATAATGAAGATACAGTATAGGTAAAAAAAATGTGGACATTATATGAAACAATAGTTTGCACATGTTTAACAGGAAGCAATTTAGAAACATCATCCCTGAGAAGACACAGGAAGTTCTATTATTGCCCCCAGCTTATTGCTTGGAGAGAATTCCAAGGCTATAATACAGGAAACAGTAACCCAGGTGGAGTCAGCGGTTTCTGAGAGTTCAGAAGATGAAGGTGGGGGTTCAGGGAGGCTAAGGGAGCTAGAGTTTGCAGGCAGAGTGCTGGAGAGGAGAGAGTTGCAAAGAGAGGAAGCTGTGGAGCAGAGGAACAATCTCAGGAGTTCGGTCAGGGCTGGGAGTAGTTTTTGTTCCCACCAAGGGTGGAAAAACCTTATAATTCAAGACATAGTAGATAGAATACTTAGAAAGGTACTACCTGGGTAGTGGGGACAAAGGTAGCCCAAGATTAAATACTGTTCTGGCCTCACCTAACAAAATTTGAAAGCAAGCCTTAACAACATTAAACTGCTTTCAAGTAGTATAACTGCACCCCAGAACAAGGCTACATAAAGAATATCTATAGGAATGTAGCACCCAAGAAGGTAAAGTTCATCTCAAACAGTGAATTAAAATTATCCAGCATATAAAGAAGCAGAAAAATTTTATGCATAATCAGTAGAAAAATCAATCTTAAAGGACTTGTATCCATAATATACAGAGAGCTCGCAAAACACAATAATAAAACAACCCAGTGCAAAACCTGGATAAAATATTTAAATAGATACTTTATCAAAAAGTTATCCAAGTTAGCTCATGAAAAGATGCTCAATGTCATTAGTTGTTGTGGCACAAACTACAAAACTGTTTTCCAAAGAGGTTATACCGTTTTGCATTCCCAACAGCAGTGTTGCGAATTTCAGTTTTCAGCACCCTCACTAACACTTTTTAATTTCAGCCATTCTAAAGGTTGTATAAAGGTATCTTTTTCTTATACAAAATTAATATTCATTTTGACCACAAGTGCATGGTAGCTTATACTACAATTTGGTAGTATTATTAGTAGTACTTACTTGACAGTTGCTTTACTGTCCATAATTTTTGCACCATCACAAGCAAAATACATCTTAGTTTTATTATGAAAATTATTATGATCTCATGGACCTCTTCTCTTAAATCACTGTTATAGTTTGTATTTTTCTCCTGAACATCACAGTGTTGAATTATGTCCCAGTTTCAGATTTAGTAAAATTATTATTTTGTTCCGCCCTCCCTTCATAAAAAAATAGCCCATGTGTTTCCCAAGTTAAAGGCATCACTACTATCCCCCACCCCACACCACCCTAGCACTACCACAGAGTCTCTCCCTCATTTAATTAATTTCCCTGTCTTAGAGATGTGTATTTTCCCATTCTCCATCCTCTTTGACCTGGATCATCATCTTTTCTTTTATAGTTCGCTGCTGGTGGCCTGTCTCTTTCCTTTGTATTTTTCTGAAACATGTGCTCAGTAATGGATTCTACATTTCCTATAGAATAAAGTCAAAGTACCTTGGAGTAGCAAACAAAGTAGCTTGTAATAAAATATTATATAAAATATTTTAGAAAATTAGCACTATGGCTTTAAACACCCATGTTGATTGTTTACTAATTTAGATGATAATTAATCAATTCTTATAATAAATGTGTAATGATAATTTGGAATATTAAGGACAAAGGCCGTAAAGCTGTCTTCATACTTCTAGAAAGTATTAAGGTTTGAAAAATTATTAGCTGACAACTTTTATATTCAAGGGTTGAATATCTTTTTTTTCCTTTCCCTAAGAAACTTATAGTTCATTATAACTTCAGAATTCCAATTAAAATGATGGATTGTTTGAAAATTATATTACTCAAAAAGTTTGAGTTATAAATGTGAGTTCAGATATATGATGCTTTACACAGTATTTTATTTTGTCTCAGAGAGCTTCTCTGGCTTACATGATTTAATGAAGTAGGGATTGGGCTTGTTCAGGGTGACATGGCCATAGACTCCATTATGTGTGTGTGTGTGTGTGTGTGTGTGTGTGTGTGTGTGTGTGTGTGTGTTGACTCCTAATGTTATTTTGGAGTCATTATTATATATGTTGAAGAATGAAACTCAAAAACACCAAAATTGTTAAAAGCTTATTAGTCCTAGACACCAGAGTGTAGTTACAAATTATTTATTACTAATAAAATGAAGGCATTTGGTCAGGATATTTTTAATTATATTAGTAATGGCATTTTGAACACTACTTGAGGTAGTTTTCACCATATTTATATTATAAAAATAATGTGCTTTATTCAAGATTTCTATTGCCTCCCTTTTTGATTCAAAACTTAGGTACACTGTTTCATACTACTCAGGATCAATATGCTATTAACTGCATAATAGTTAGCTTGTCAAATTCCTTGCTTCTCCAAAGATTCTACTCCTTTTGGATGATTTTCTCTTCATTTTTGTTGAAAGCTAATCTTTTTTATCTTTCATTTCCACATGGGAAATGGTCATCTGCTGTTTAACAGTACCGTTCTAAGGCTTCTCTAAAGATCAACTTTAGCGTTAAAGGGAAGAAACTATGTACAGAGCAAAAAAGCAAAATATTACTGTCTCCGATTGAATCAAATTTCTAGCTCTGAAACCTGTCAAGATAGCCCATATCCTGGAGCCTGTAGATCTGTAATCTAAGGTCCATTGAACTCAAGTGATGATTGAGCCATTGGAAGGAAATATTACTCATGAGCTGTGTTTGACTTAAGCATGCCTTACTCTAGCTGGTAAACAATCATTTACTAGTCTGTAATTTTCCTACACAGACACCCTAAACTTTCATTTTCTTAATATCAGTAACATTTTCTCATCCTCCGGTTTATGCTGGAAGATGGAACATAGAATCATATCAGATCAACTAATAGCTTGATACAAAATGATTTGTCTAACATTGATTTACCATATTTTTATATTTTGCAAAGGGAATGAAGTCATCGGTCCTTATATTTTAACTTAATTCTTTACTAAGAAACACAATAGACAATTTAAATTATGTTGATAAATAAAAATTGATTTAAAAAGTCAGATTTTTTATGATACCACCAAATGGGAATTTACTTATACTCATATATTTAGGATATATATTTTTCACCATAAGTTCACATGAAATATTTAAAATTACTTTTATTAGTGTCTTAACATTCCTATATAATTAGAGAGCTGAAATTTTTGTAGATGCCCGTTTACTTATTGCATAATAGAGTTGGAATTTCATGTGTTCCCAGGAACTATATTTTTCCAATTTTTATGATTGGCTCTACTGGGCAATTATGATTTCCTTTTGAATTATGAAGAATGTTGGAGCAGATAGAAATCAACATAAGTCCTCTTCTTAAGTTCATCCTATATTTGTACTTTTTTGGGTTGTTAATGGTATCATAATGCTATGAAATGTATTTGTAGGGATGTAAGTAATGCTCATCAATCTCTTTAATAGCTTCCTATATGAAGCTCAGCTTTTATTCAACACTTTCTTATATTTGAGTACCGCAACTGGAATTCAGTTTGACTAACATTATGGTAATTGAGAACATGCATTTTTCAACCCTACTTGAATGCCACCCAATCTTCTGTCATCCTGTTCTCTAGTCTGGAGCTTCTAAGCAAAGGGGATTTTCTCAATCATTGTTCCATTAGTCATGATCACTAGAACCACATGCAATAATTTTTTTTTTTTAATTCACAACTCAATGACATTCTTTTAAAATAAGAGAAATTGTGGCTTATGTCTAAATCTGTAATTAATCTTTCAAAGTTGTTTAGACATTAGGAAAAAAAGTTATGCAATTAATTTTTTCTACATTCTTTGTTAGGAAAAATAGTATATAATTTCAAATATTTAATTTTATAGTTTAATCTCAACAAATATATGACACCAACTTTGAATTATGGATTAGAATTTTAAAATCTTAAGTAAAATGTTTAAGTTTTTATTTTCTCTAATTATAGGAATAATATATGCTCACTGTAAAAAATCTGAATGTTACAAAAAATACAAGCAGAAAAGAAATATCACTCAGAATGACTGTACCTAGAGGCAATTGATGTTAACATTTTGGCATATTTCATTGCAAAGATAAATTCATATAGTGTAACATGTAGGCTATTTAAAGGTTAAGAGAGTAGTTGCCAAATAAGCACATAAGATTATTTAAAAGCAAAATTATAATATGTTAGAGGAAAAGGTAAAAAGCATAAGAGATAAATTATGACTATACTTCTGAATGAATGTGGGAATGACATTTTTAAAAAATATGAAATGATGTACTATTAAATTGTACATTTGAAACCTATATAATTTTATTAACCAATGTCACTCCAGTAATTTTAATTAAAAGATAAAAAATGAAAAATTAAAAAAAATGCATGAAATGATAAGCCAGGTTGTCAGATTTTTTCCTTTGCCTCAGGGATACTATATTAACAACTATTCCATGAAAATGAAAATCTTACCACAATCAATGTTGCACTGTAATGAACAATTCCAGTTTGGGACAAAAAGATCAAAATAATTAAGCAAAGTATTAATATGTAGATGCACAGATTTAAATGGTAATGATAATAATACAGAATGGTGTAAAATATTAATGGATGGAGAAGCAAAATATAGTCTTTCCAAAATGAGCTATAAACAGATGAGCTATTATGAAAAGTGGAAGAAGATATAAATTTATAATGACAATTTTTCTCGTAGTTCATATGAAAAATTTTTTCAAAAAAACTTTTTATAAATAAATCACAGACCAGTTCTTGAGTTAAAAATAGTCTCAAATAATATCTTCTCCAACATTCTTATTTGACAAATGGTGTAACTGGGACTCTGAGATGTTGCATTATTTGTGCAGGACTCATAGTATCAGAAGTGGGGAGGAATCTAGGAAAAACCAAGCTGAGTCAGAGCACTAGCTCCAGCCTTCCAAAGTCCAGTTCTCAAACGGCATTTGTGCTTAGACGAGAACACATATTACTTCTCTTGCATTATTTGTCCATGATCAATCCATTTCTTTATTCCTAACATTAAAATTTATTTTCTAACATTCATCTATGAATTTCTGTGAGCCAAGTGTTATTATAAGAACATTGTGCACACTTTAAATTTAATCCCCACAAAAGTAGTGAGGTTCAGGTACTAGTACCATTCTGATTTTTAAGTAAAAATACAAAGGAGGGTAGGTGACTGGAAATGGCAGAGCTGAAATGTGGATCAGACACTTCCAGCACCCACATTTCAAATAATATGCTACTGGACAAATTTTGTTTTGATTTGAAAAAATAATTTTTAAGGTGCTTTGGGAGTACCAGATCATTTTTCACTTCTTAGATATATAGGTACTTATATCAAATCAGAGTGTCCTTAATATCAAAAGTGTTAAAATCAAAAGCAAATGGAGACTAGTCTTGAAGTTTCCCAGAGCAGATAAAACCAATTTGGTTATGAATTTAGCTTAATCACCAATCACTATTAAGATACTGCTTTCTTACTGTATAGGCTGCTTTGTAACAGTGTACCCCTGAGCCTCATTTCGTGTTTTGGTTTCAGCTTTCCTGTTTTGCGAACTGTCTTTTTGGTGTATGCGCAATAAATTTTTATCAGTTACTGCATCAGTGATTCATTGGTTTTACCTTGGCTACTTCTGAATCTTTCATCAGAGAATGACGCTTATGCTCAGGGATTAGAAGATTGAAATGGCTACAATGGGAGCAGACCATTGTCACAGATGAAGCAAAGTGCATTATTAGAGCTCTTCTTCATTCTTAATAGAAGCAGATCTGCTTGTGTGTGAGGCAAGACATATGTGGATCAGCCAGGCCTCTTTTACCTTCAGTGAAAAGTATGACTGTAGCCAGGATTGCAGGGCTTGGTGTCAGACACTCCTGGATTTGAGTTCAGCTCTGTGACCTATGACAATTTAAAAAAAAAAAATTTTAAGAATTCATTTCTTCATCAGTAAAATCAGAAAGTAATACTCTGCATCTCAGGATAATTATGAGGATTAAATGTAATTATGTATGTAAACCCAGGCTATTTGAGACTTAATCCAAACTCAATATATATCACCTCTTATTTTTACCCCAACACAAACAGACTTAGGAGCCTACCTAAGAAAAAAATAAGCCTCAAAGAAAACTTTCCTAACTGCCAAAAGCCCTTTCTCATAATAAATCTCACTGAATATATGAGACAAAAAAGCAAAAACTGTTTCTGTCTCAAAAGTGGATCGACTCAGTTTCTGTAATTCGTATTTAAGTTAAGGAAAGGTTATACTTGTAGATAGTATTTTTGAGAAAGTGAAAGAAAATAAGTTCCTTTAAAAGACTGCTTTTATTTGGAAGCAAGCAATTTCAGTCATCATCTAGTCACATGCGAATCTGAAACTAAAAACTATAACAAATCCTAAAATTATTTACATATATACAGCACTGAAGTTTTTTATTTATTTAATCTAGAAGTTAAAATAAGGTCTTCAGGTACAGAGTCCTCATCTTTTATGGAAATATTCTTAGATATATCAATTTAAGATGTTGATTACTGTTTAAATGTATAAAATGCTAGTGGACATTTTTTTAAAAAACATGAAAAATTAAGTCTGCTGTCAAAGTTTAAGTTCTACTCAGATAATTGTAATAATTTGAAGATACTTGAATAAAAAAATACAGAAATGTATCAGTCTCCAATTCCAATTTAGACAAAGCAGAATCGTCATTACCTAATTGATGATAGTAATTCCACATATTTGGCACTATGAGTCATTTTCTCTGGCAGCAAGAGCCCATCTGACAACATACAAACCACCCCTAGGAATTCTATGCAAAATAAAATGTTCTTGTAAAATAATCAGTGAGCAACAAGACTGGTAAACAAGCACACACATGTAAACTGCCATTTCTGTGTAAATTAGCAATCCTAACTGGGATATCAATTTAGCGTCAAATGGAATACAACCTTATGTTATCCTAAGAATTAATGCCTTAGACATTTTCACTGGAGTTTTGGACCATATGTAATTTTTAACAGCTCTGAAGATTTTGTGTCTTTGATTCTATCATTTAATTCCTGTGATAATTGACTGTCGTGTGCATGGATTTAACTGTAGATGGGGAAACTGTATAGTGTAGTGATAGGGGAGGGGTGCCTAGCTAATTTTTCTGACTTCAGCAATAGCCATGTGGCCTTACAAGGGTTAACTTACTATGGGAAGTCTTATTTTCCTCATTTAAAACAACAGCCTCCACCCCATATGTCCTTGAGTTCCTGTAGCCCACCTAGCTTTAATTTTTTTTTTTCCTGAACTTCCCCTCCTCTGTTCTACTTCACATTTGACTGTGTATTGTTTACCTCCATCCCATTAAATTGAAAGTCCTGGGAAGGAAGGCTCACCTCGGCATCCTGCACAGCACTTGGCACATAGCTGGGGCTTCATTAATGTTTGTTCAAGAGTAAAAAATTAGAAAATGAAGGTAATATTATCGCCTACTTCATAGAATTGTAGAGCATTGTATGTTAATATATGCAAAGCAGTAAGAACAGTACTTAGTACATAGTGAATGTTCAGTAGTTGTTAGCCATTATTAATATTCCTTGGGAAGTTGGCTTATAAAATCATGGATACTCATTTTAGAACAGATCTCTATTTAAAATTTTTTCCCTTTTAGACAATGAATTGATTATAGTTTCCCTTTTACTTCCTAAACTGTAAGACATCATCACTAAATATGTTCCAGCTTCCTCACAGCAATTTACAGTTGACCATGTTACATTGGGAGGGGAAAGGTTGAGCTAAAACCACTTGCTAAGATTATGTAGATGCTCACTGAGGATAGAAGAGAAGAAACCCAAGCTCAGGAAGGGGACAGAAATCCAAGTGAAAGTAATATTCTTATATTAATTTCTTTTATGATTTTACAACTTAGTTTAATCATTAATTCATGGGAGCAATAAAAAAAAAGCAATTATAATCTTTCTTAAATTTAGATAATTTAAATGTGCAGCCTCTTTCTTACTCTTTCCAAGGGTGAGGGCCTCTTTGACTTTTAGGCACTATAGAAGTATGTGCCCTCTCTGTATGGCCTGTCTTTCTAGGACCCTGTTGCTGTCCTTCCAATACCTTCCCTTCTTTCTCTTTCCATTAGGTCATTTTCCAAGCCTAACTACTTCATTGGAGTTTGCCCTTCTCTGCTGAGCCACAGTGGAAGTCAGATGAGACACACATGCCTTTTCCTTGCTTCCATGTGTAATCTCCTGAAGCTGGTCACACTAGAATCTGTAGCTTTGTGTAAATACCTGTACTAAAGGCAATACCAAAAACAGAGACATTACAATTGTCATGAATATAGATGGTCCTCTGAGTCTCAAAAAGGAAGACGATTACAGATAAATCTCTTGCAAAGAGAGGTTGGCACATTTTCTCCTCAATCTACTTCCCCAACTTAAACTCTTTCAAGCATTTCAACTGTAATATATCAAATTCTTTATCTTACAGATAATTATTGAGATTCTATCTTGTGTTCAACAATGACAAAGACAGTCAATTCCTCAGTCTCATGGAGAATGAAGAAAAGACTGATGTGAGCAGTTCCAGTCAGAGACTGGAACATTCTCTTTTTCACCATTTTACATTTAAGGCCCTCTTTATCTTAACAACTGACATGTATTAGTGTTATTAATTAGGATATAAAAGATAAATATATACACGCATACACACATACACACATATATACACACATTATATATATGAATATATATTATATATATGTAATATGTGTATGTACGTGTGTGTATGTGTGTATATGTACAGAGAGAGAGAGAGAGAGAAGGAATGTGCATATGCAGAGTAATGTCTCCCGAATCAAACTACTTAAAGCTTTTTATGAGGAAAGTAAGTTCAAATCATTTTCTAAATGATATTTTATTTATCAGAAGATCCTCATCATTTACTTTGCAAAATTTAAGATTCTGCTGTTGAATTTACTGTTAGTTCTATTAACTTATTCCTGGGTTAATTGTATCTATTTTTTATTTCTTAAACCATGTTTGATTCAAAATACTGTTGTCTCATATTTTTAAAACTTATTATAATAGGGAATAAAAGATCCTATTTGATGGAACAATATATGGGGAAGGAACAGTTTCTGACTCAGAACTTAAAAACTATAAATAGTTTCGTTGACAGGAATTCAGTAATCCAGCATTGAATAGGGTTTGTAGTTTTAAGTGTGTGTTCAAAATAAAGTACAATGTATGTGAAAATATTGATTGCATGGAGCCATTGGAGTATAAAATATTATTGTTTGGCCTAATAGTATAAATACATTTAAGGTTGTTCCATTTTAATTTTTCAAAAAGATCCATTTACATTTTTTAAACAAAGAATAGAAAGTTCCATACCAAAAAGTCAGCTACAATTATCTCTAGGAAATAGAATTATAGGTGATTTTATTGTCTTGTTTTCTTTATTTGTGTTCTAAATTATACATAACGAATATTTATTACTTAAGTTAAAAATGCATAAATCTGATTATAAAAAATGGAATTGCTGCTATCTTCTCATTCAATAAAAATAATTTCTTGGTGATCATTTTTGTATTACTTAAAAATATTATTTATGAGTTTTGAAAATGGTGTATATGAAAAGAATGAGCAAAGAAAGTTTTTAAATAAATTTTATTTCCACCTCATAAATAATCACTTTTAAGATGATGATATTTTTCTTGTTTCATATATTCATATATACACTGGATGTGTATACGCGTATGATATGTCCACACACATACATGTACACAGACACTCACATGCTTCTTTATTCAGCCAACATTATAACAAAAATTGTTTCATACTATTATGATCTTATTTGGAACACTATTAAATTGTAACTCAGATCAATCCATGTGTTTTCTTTCTTAATTATAAGAAAAGTATAACCAAAAGAAACTGATAAGTTGCTGAATATGTCTGGGTTGAGTGGGCATTCTCATGCCCTAGGAGTTGCAGCATTTTTTAAGACAACAAGGCTTTGCTCTACTCGTGAACTACATGTTCTGTTTATAATTTAATACTCAAAGTTGGAATGATCACTTTATACATGAATTTTTCTTATAGCCTAGATTTAAAAAATATAACAACTAAAATTAAAAACATTACGATCTCATTCAGTAAAGGGAATAACTAAAAGTCTATATGGTTGGTTCTTGTTTGCAATCTTATTCAATAGACCTTGATTTTATTTCATTCTGGACAATCTGCTGAAGTGGATTAGTATTGATACATGTTGAATTTCTTCATGGAGGATATAATTAGAGTTTGTTTAATTAACTAGCCCTATAATTCTTAAATCTCAGTGCTTTGTATATCCAGTTGCAGGAAATAACTGTTGATGGCATGAGTAATGCTAAAACTGCCTTAGCAACTCTCAGAAAAAAGTACACAATGAAAATGTGTAGGCGAGCAAGAGATAAGCTGAGTACTTGCTATGGTGATTTTCTCTAGTTTTGTTTAGTTCTTTAGGATTATACTGATTGAAGTACAGATATAATTTCTTAGAACAGGCAAAGAATATGTTAGATAGAATAAATTACTGCCCACAGATACTCTCCCCCCAAAAAAGCACAAGCTAGGCATGGATTTATTCAATCATTAAATCAGGCAACAAATAATTATATCTACTATGCATACAAATACATAGCATCTTATTATTATGTCCACTTTTACAAATATTTAGCATTTATTATGTGGAAGATCCTACTGTATACACTGGAAATAAAGAGGTGAAGAAAAAGAACCAATTGCCTGATCTTGAAAGTTTGCATTCTAGATGGATAGGCAAGAAACAAACAGATAAATTCATAATATAATTTCAGTTGCTGGCTTATTCTATGATAATGCTATGGAAAGATATCACACAAAGATATAAATTATTGTTGCACATTGCTTCTCAAATTTCAATGTGCATTTAAATCACTAGGGTTGTTTTAAAATGCACATTCTGATTCAGTAGTCCAGGGTGAAGGCTGAGTTTCGCATTTCTAAGTTGTTGGTCTCAAGACCATGTGTTGCAAGGCATAGTACTAATCTTGTGTAGCAAAATTGACTTAAGAGATGGGTAGGAAAGGGTACCTTAATGGAAGAGTGAGTAGTGGGTGATGAAATAGAATGAGAGAGAAAGGATAGGAAAAATGAGAAAATGTAATGAATAGAATGCAATAGCAATGAAAGTAAAATGAAACTCATAGATCACCAAAGACAGAGTCTCCTTACATATACATTGCCTTGGAATTATCCTGCGTGTTACAAACTAAAGTTAGAAGACTAAAGTACCAAGAGTAAAATGTAAATATACATTCAGGCTAACATATGAGAGAACTTTAGCTGGCAGAGTATGTGCCGATAGAGAGCCAGGAACAAAAATGAACATTTAAAACAAATATTTATCTTTTTACTATTAGAAGCCATCATTTGCTTGGCTGTATTAAGTGCATTCATTTTAATATATATTTGGTAGGTAATATGTTTTATGTTATAATTATTATTTTTTGCTTTGGAAGTAACCTTATATGAAATATTTCTTATTTTGTGTGCATTATAATGCACCACACACAACAAAAATTGTTTAAGAATGCTGAGGACTATACTAAATAGGCTGGTAAAAATTACACTTCTTTGTAAAGTCCATTTGTTTCTTTTATCTCTGGGAGAAATATTCATTTACTTACCTAAGTGATAGGGAGTATTTTAGTCTTTAGCATGACATTAAAACTACAAAGAAATGTACTAGACTCTGTACTACCTTAAGCATAGTTAATAAATTCAGCAGGATTGTCATTATAGAATCACTTACCAAGATTCTAAATTTGACAAAAGCAGTGATGCTCAGTGTTAAAATTCTAGAGGAATGTTGCAGTCCTTTCTAAGTTGTTGGATATACAAACTGAGAAAGATTTAGTCTTTTTTTTTTAAGCATTGCTTTTATTCACTTTGATATCAGAAGTCAGAAAAAAAAGGAAACTGGTATTGATACCTACTTTAGACCTGACACATTATGTGTATTATTAAATGTTATCTAAGCAATCCAACAAGAAAGGTACTATTTATCCTATTATATGATTAAAGAAATTGAAGGTTACAGTACATAATTTTTCCCCAAGTTTATATTAGAAGACTAAAGGGTTTTTTCTTTTTTTTTTCCCTTTTTTCAACCAGTGGGCATATTTCTTCTCATTCAGTATTTCTGTTTTTTGTTTTTTTAGGTGGGAGAGGGGTTCCAAATTATTTGTGGTGCAAACCAAAGCTTTAATTTGTCTGCTGTCAGATTTGCAGTCATTGGACATTGAGGAATAACTTCCTTTTCTATCAAATCAGTATAACTAAAAAAGTTCAAATGTGATAGATATGAGTCCACTTTTTTTCCAGTCTTTACCCAGTTTTGTTAATTATCTGAAAACCTGTCCTCATGAAAAATGAGGATTTAATCAGTTGACAAATAAATGGGGACAAAATATGAAACAATCTACACTAAAAATTATATATTTAAAAAAATACTATTAGAAGGTTTCTTTTTTGGAAAGCATGTGACAAACTTTAAAAATTAATTATATACAGGTTTTGCAACTTAATTCATAAAGGAAAGTATTTTCTAGTATTTACTATTTTATAATGTGTTCCCATTTTACTGGTTACAATGTAATTTTATTGATTTCTAAAAAAATATTAAAAATTGTCTTGCCTTAGAGGATCTGTCATTATTTTCCTTAATATTATATTATTTTTAAAAAGAAGAGTGATCTTTAGTCCACATAATCTCTTTTGGAATTGCTTGTATCACCTTAACATGAAGGTGATTTGTGATGAGCTGATATGTTTCATATACTATCTGCAAAACAGTGTTTCCTACCTATTTTTGTGTCATGACACATAAAGAAAATACTTTTTCTCTTATTTCATTTACATGCTGTAGAGAGGGGGAAAAGATACTTGTGCTTTGTCCGTAATCTTAATTCATGTCTCTATTTGAGGAATGTGTATAGTTAAATCTGAAAAATACATTTTCATAGAACAAACAGAATGTATATTATATTATTAGACATTAATTAACATTTTTAGCAATAAATATAATAAAATTACTCATAACTCCACCAGCCAGAAATAATCACTCGATATTTTTGGTATATATAATTCGCTAATCTATTCTTAGGTATTCAAAGATATATCTTGAATTCTTACCATATAGTTTTGTATAGGTATACTTTTTTTGAACACTTTATTTTTTAAAGAGAAGTTTTAGGTTTACACCAATACAGAGGGAAAGATACGGAGATTTTTCATACTCTTTCTGTCCCTTCCCTGTGGCATGCACAGCCACCCCAATTATCAACATTATTCACCAGAATGGTATATTTTTAACTATTTAAGGATGAACCTACATTGACACATTTTGATCACAGTCCACAATTTACCTTAGGGTACACTTGGTATTGTACAATCTAT
Source organism: Cynopterus sphinx (assembly GCA_030015415.1). Classification (NCBI taxonomy): domain Eukaryota; kingdom Metazoa; phylum Chordata; class Mammalia; order Chiroptera; family Pteropodidae; genus Cynopterus; species Cynopterus sphinx. Next base: position 125,357,526 of record CM057382.1, read on the forward strand.
GAATTTGGACAAATATATAATGACATTTACTCATCATTATGGTATCAAACAGAATATTTTCACTGTCCACCAAATCCTGTGTGCTCTACCTAGGTATTCATCCCCTGTCAACCCAGGTCTCTAATAACCCCTGCTCTTTTTAGTCTCTATATTTTTGCCTTTTCAGATTAGTACATAGCCTTTTCAGATTAGTACATAGCCTTTTCAGATTAGCTTCCTTCACTTAGTATTATGTCTTTAATTTCTTCCATGTCTTTTCATGGCTTGATAGTTTATTTCATTTTAGAAATGAATAATTGCATTGTTTGAATGTACTATTCACCTAGCAAAGGACATGATGGTTGTTCCCAAGATTTGACAATTATGCATGCTGTAAATTATGCATGTTTACAGCTACTGTAAACATTCATGTGCAGGTTTTCTTGTGGGCTTAAGATTTCAACCCATTTTAATAAATACCAGAGAGCATGAATTCTGGATCACATAGTAAGGGTATATTTAGTTTTATCTGAAACCACTAAACTGTCTTCAAAAATGGCTGTACCATTTTGTGTTTCCACCAGCAATGGATCAGAGTTCTTGTTGCTCTACATCCTTCCTAGCATTTGGAGTTGTCAGCGTTTCAGATTTTGGCTGTTCTAATTGGTGTGTAGTAATATCTCATTTTTGTTTTTATTTGGATTTCCTGATGACATATGCTGTGAAGCATCTTTTAATATGCTTATTTGAAATATATATGTCTTCTTTGGTGAGGTGTCTGTTCAGGTTTTTTGCCAATTTTTAAATTGGTTTTATCATTTTCTTATTGTTGAATTTCAGAGCTCTATATATTTTGAGAACAGTTATTTATTAGATGTATCTTTTGAAAATATTCTTTTATAGTCTATGGCTTATCTTGTAATCCTTTAGATATTGTCTTTTGCAGAGCAGTTGTTTTTAATTTTAATGAAGTCATGCATATCTATTATTTCTTTCATGGATCATGTCTATGATATTGTATATAAAATGGCATACTCAAAGTCATCTAGGTTTTCTCCTATGTCATTTTCTTGGAGTTTTTTAGTTTTGCATTATGCATTCAAGTCTGTATCCATTTCGAGTTAAATTTTAGGAAGGGTATAATATCTGTATCTATATTTATTTTTTGCACGTAGTTGTCCCGCTGTTCTAGCACTAATTATTGAAGAGACTATCTTTGCTCCATTTTATTGCTTTGGCTCCATTGTTAAAGACTTTGTTTCTGTGGTTTTATTTCTTGGCTCTTTATTCTGTTCCATTGATCGATTTCCCATTCTTTTGCCAAGACCATGCTGTCTTTATTACTGTTGCTTTATATTAAGACTTGAAGTTTGGTAGTAGTCCTACAACTTTGCTTTTCTCCTTCAATACTGAGTTAGTTATTTTGGATTTGCTTCTCAACATAAACTCTAGACTAAGTTTGTCCTTATCTGTAAAATAATTTGCTGGGATTTTAATTGGAATTGCGCTGAATCTATGAATCTATTTGGGAAGAACTGACATCTTAAAAATACTGAGCCTTCCTATTCATGAATATAGAATCTCTTCCTTTATCTAGTTCTTATTTGACTTTGTTCATCGGAGTTTTGTAGTTTTTGTCATATACATCTTGTACATCATTTGTTAGATTTATACCTAAGTATTTAATTTTGAGGGAAGTGCTAATGTAATTTATATTGCATTTTTAATTTCAAATTCCACTTGTTTATTGGTATATAGGAAAGCAATTACTTTTTGTTTATTGCTCTTATATCTTGCAGCCTTACTCTAATTGCTTATTAGTTCCAGGAATTTCTTTGTTGATGCTTTTGGATTACCTTCGTAGACATTATGTCATCTCCTAAGAAACTCAGTTTTATGTTTTTCTTCCCAATCTTTATAGCTTTTATTTTGTATTTTCGTCTTAATTGCATTAGCAAGGACTTCCAGTACAATGATAAAAAAAAAAACGTGGTAGAGGGGACATCCTTGATTTATACATAGTCTTAATGGAATAGCTTTGAGTCTCTCACCTTAAGAATGATGTTAGCTGTAGGTTTTTATAGATAATCCTTATCAAGTTGAGAAAGTTTGCTTCCATTCCTAATTTACTGAGAGTTTTTATTATGATTCGGTATTATATTTTGTTGAATGCTTTTTCTGAACCTATTGATATGATCATGTGATTTTTTTTTTCTTTTTAGTCTGTTGATGGAATGGATTACAGTAATTGATTTTTTAATGTGTAACAAGCCTTGCATAACTGGAATAAATCCTACTTGGTCATGGTGCATAAGTCTTTTTATTTTTATTTTCTTTGGATTTGATTTGCTAATATCTGGTTGAGAATTTTTACATCTATGTTTACAAGATATATTGTTCTGTAGTTTTCTTTTGCTGTAACATTTTGTCTTTTTTTGGTTTTGGGGTAATGCTGCTCTAAAGAATGAGGTAGGAAGTATTCTCTCTACTTCTATTCTCTGAAAATTGTAATCATTTTTTCCTTAAATGTTTGGTAAAATTTACAAGTGAACCCATCTGGGCATCATGTTTTTTGTTTTAGAAGGTTATTAATTACTGATACAATTTATTTTATAGAGATAGGCCATAGGCCTGTTCATTATTTATTTGTTATTGTGTAAAGTTTTGGCAACTTGTGTCTTTCAAATAATTGATTCATTTTATCTATGTAATCAAATTTATGGGCATTGGTTTAATTGATTATTTCTATTGATTTCCTGTTTTTAATTTCCTTGATTTCTGCTTGAGTTGTTATTATTTCTTTTCTTCTGCTTACTTTAGTTTTAATTTGCTCTTTATTTTTTAGTTTTCTATAGTGGAAACTTAGATTTAATTTTAGATCCTTTTTTTCTAACACATGCATTTAATGCTGTAAATTTCCCTCTAACCATTTTTGTTGCCTTCCACATATTTTGATAAGTTGTGTTTTCATTTTTACTCACTTCACAATGTTTTTGTAATTACTTTTGAGATATCTCCTTTGCCCGTTGTGTTTTTTAGAAATATGTTGCTTAATCTATATGTATTATAGGATTTTCAAACAATCTTTTTGTTATTGATTTCTAATTTAATTCCATTGTGGTCTGACAGCAGGCATTGCATGATTTCTACTTATTTAAATTTGTTAAGGTGTGTTTTATATCCCAGAATGTAACCTATATTGGTTAATGTTCCATATGACCTTGAGAAAAATGGGTAAGCTGCTGTTATTGGATGAAGTCTATAGATATCAATTATATTCAGTTGATGAATGGTATTGTTGAGTTTAATTGTGTTGTTCTTGATTTTCTGCATGCAGAAACTATCCATTTCTGTTGAAGCCTCCTCATGTGATAGCGGATTCATCTATTTCTCTTTGCAGTTCTATCAGTTTTGCCTCACATAGTTTAACTCTGTTATAAAGGCACATGCACATTCACAATTGTTATATCTCCTTAGAGAATTGACCCCTTTTTATTATGTAATTCTCTCCTTAATTTGTGATAACTTTCATTACTTTGAAATAAGCTCTATTTGAAATTAATACAGCTACTATTGCTTTCCTCTGACTATTAGCGTGATATATTTTCCCCTATCTATTTACTTTTAATGATTCCGTCTTTATTTTTAGAGTAGGTTCCTTTTAGAAAACATATAGTTGGATGTTATTTTCTGATTAACTCTGACAATCATTGTCTTAAAATTGATGCATTTAGACCATTAACATTCAAAGGGATTATTGATATAGTTGAATTAATATCTATAATATTCATTAATGTTTTTGTTGCTCTTATTTCTTGTTCTCATTTTTGTCTTCCACTCTTTTTCTTCCATTTTTGGTTTTAATTAAGCATTTTTTATAACTTATTTTCTCTTATTTCTTAGCATATATAATTAGCATAATATATAATTATACCTTTTTTTAGTTTTTAATGATTTTCCTAGCATTTGCAATATATATTTATTACTAATCCAAGCTCACTTTCAACTAACACTATACCACTTCACAGAGAATATTAGTACCTTATAATAACAAAACAATTCTAATTTCTTCCTCCCATCCTCTGTATCATTGCTGTCATTAATTTCATTTTATGTAAACATATATAAAAAAATACATAATATACATAAGCATACATAATTGAATACATTGTTGTTACTCTTATCTGTTAGATCAATTACAGTAATAAAAGAAATGTTTTAATTTTACTTTTACTTATTTCTTCTTTATGTTCTTCCCTTTTTGTGTAAATCTGAGTTGCTGATGTATATTATTTTTCATTTTCACTGAAGAACTTCTGTTAATTTTTCTTGCAGGCAGGTCTATTGACAACAAATTTTGTCAGTATTTGTTTTTCTGAGAAATCCTTATTGTTCCTTCATTTTTGAAGAGTAATTTCACAGGGTACAGAATTCTGGGATGGACATTTATTTCTCTTAACACTTTAGTATTTCACTCCACTCTCTTATTGCTTGCATGGTTTCTGAAAAGTTAGATGTAATTCTTATCTGTATTCCTAAATAGGTAAGTTTTATTTTCTCTAGTTTCTTTCAGGGTTTTTTTTCTTTATATTTGATTTTCTGTCATTTTAAGATGTTATGCCTTACTATACTTCTTTGGGAATTTATCCTAGTTGGTATTGTCTGAGTTTCTTGGAGCTGTGTTTTGGTATCAGACATTAATTTTGGGAAATTCTCAGTCATTATTGTTTGAAATATTTTTTTCTTTCTTTGTTTCTTTCTAGTATTCTTATTACACATGTGTTATATCTTTCATAGTTTTCTCATTGTCCTTGAATATTCCAATATATATATATGTGTGTGTATATATACGTATGTATGTATGTATGTATGTATATATTCAGTCTTTGTTGTATTTGCTTTTCAGTTCTCAAAAATTCTATTTCTATATCCTATTGCTCATGTTCACTCTACAAATAAACCCATCAAAGGCGTTCTTCCTTTCTATCACAGTGTTTTTGCTCTCTAACATTTTTTTTTTATTCTTTCTTAGGATTTCCATCTCTCTGTTTACATTAGTCATCTGTTCTTGAATGTTGTCTACTTTATTCATTAGAACCATTTGCATATTAATGATAGTTTTTTTAAAATTCCTGGTCTAACAATTCCAGCATCCTTGCTATGTCTAATTCTGATGCTTACTCTTTTACTTATTCTTTTTTTTTTAATTGCAGGGGTTTTTGTTTGTTTGTTTGTTTGTTTTGCATTTTGATATGCCTTGTCATCTTCCTCAATGGCCAAATATGATGTACTGGGTAAAAGAAACTTCTATAAGTAGATCTTTAGTAATATGATAGTGAGAGGTTGGGGGAAGGGAAAACTTTCTATAATCTGATGATGAGGTCTCAATTATTTAGTGAGACAATGTCTCTGGACTATGAAGCTTACAAGAGTTTCTCAGTTTTTTTTTTTTCACCTTAGGTGGTACTGGATGGCTATTATGGATGCAGTTGGGTATTTTTATTTCCCAGGTCGCTTAGACTTTGATAAACTCTGGTAGATGAGACTCTCTGGTTAACTAGTTTCATTTGAGGGAAGGTCATACTAAGAAGTATCTGGGGTATTTCAAAATGGTTCTTTTCCCCTTATGCCTGTTGGCCACAACAAGGGTATTTTCTCCAATATTTACTGTGGGGATCTGGTCAAACTCCTAGAGGAGATGAATCTCAAATAATATGTTCTCCAACCCCTCTTATTCCCACTTTGACTGGATTCCCCTGAAGTTTTTAACTCTCACACTTGTACTTGTTAAATATCCAGGAATTCATCAATTACAGTTCAGTTTTCCTTTCCCAGATTCTTGAGTGATTTCCACTCCTGAGTCTCTAGTCTGGTAAGCTGAGACTACCTGTATTTGCCTGCCTATCTCCCCAACTTTGGGGTCAGCAGTTGTGCTATGTGTACCCTTTTCTTAAGGATCAAAAAAGAGTTGTTGGTTTTTCAGACCGGTCAGCTTTCTGTTTGTTAGGATAGCATTGTGACTTCCAAAGCTCCTTATATGTACAACTTGAAAACACAGGACCTGTTGTTATTATTATTTTTTATAAAATGGGAGCCTAGCAAATTAACAGTTTTGTAACCCGGATTTTCTAAGTTATTGAATAAACTTGTTTCTTGTTCAATATTCTTTGAAGGAATTTTTATTGGTGACAAAATCTTTTATCACATTACATTTTTATCAGGTTCCTTATTGCTTAGACTGCTTCTAATTTTCTGCATTATAAACTGTGTTTCTCTGAACACTCATAGAGATAAATCATTTTGTGTATTCATGATTATGTCCTCGGGGTAAATAAAATAGCTCTTCTTAATTTAAGACCACAGAGAAATTAGCAGAAAATATCCTAGATACCTCCAAGGCAGAATAATTTACACCTCATTCTTTTAAGGTGTATCAAATAAAGCAATTTTCTTTGTCCTTTTATCGATTCACAAAATAATTGAGCCAATTATTTTGATTTGTGTGTGTGTGTGCGTGCACACATGTGCAAGAGAGAGAGCATGCAAGACAGAGATAGAGAGAAATAAAGGCTGTTTTTTTTGTTATTATTATTTCATTTCAAGCAAGACTGGTACTAGAAGAAATCTGGAAATCCCTGGTGCTTTTGTTCTTTTATTCAGCAACTTTCATAAGGCAGGAAAAAAGCTACTCTTCTTAGATGTGGCATGGAGACAGCTGCTCTCTAGAGGACACTTCACTTGTTACTCTGCTTTCTGATAGAATTACCTATGAAAGTGGTAACTCCACTTTTTAAAAAAATACAATAAGACCAAAATTGTACTACTTTCATCTATATTGCCTTTAGCAATCCTTTTTATCCTGTCAATGTCCTTTAGCCAAAGACCACTAGGAACACACCTGCATTTGAAATATTTAGATTTTTTTTTATTGGCAGTTGATAGAGGGCACACCATGGAGACTGTAGGGTGTCTCAGAAAAGATTTATTGTAGTTTTTAGGCTTGTGTTAAGTGATTTGAGGGAGGGTTCAGGAAAGCATGGCAATCAAATGCTTATATCAGAAAGCAGGTGTAATTTTATGATTTGGTATATTCATGACTCTCATTAAGAAATAGGGTGGCCAACTATTCCAGCATTCTTGACACTGTGGAGGTTCTGGGACACAGCGTTTTTAGTGCCTAAACCAGAAAATCTCAGGCAAATGGGGAGGAGTCAGTCACCCGATCATTAGAAGGCAAGAGCAATGAAAAGAAGCTAAGGCTGGAATTGGTGAAGAGGCAACATCACTCATAGGAGCCAAGATTTGGGATATTGGTCATTTCTGTGTTTTGGTCAATGTTCATGTTTTTGTTTGGATTATGGTGTAATTACAAAGTGGTCTCACTTGATCCATCATGGTGACAGAGTGGCCTTGTCTGATGTTGATGTTCTGTGAAATAGTTCAGTTCACTGGAAGGACACTGAGGTGGAGTTGTAAGTGCCAGGCAAGCTCTTAGCAATACCAAGGCCTTCACATAGTGTCTGGACAGATTCTGGCTGTCAGAAGCTTCATTTTCACCCCAGTCCCCTTCTTTGGGAATTTGAGGAATACTATTGGGGATTGGCCTAAAAGTTTACAGATGTGTTGTAGTTGTGAGAAACTTGGTTTTAGCCACATTGCTTTTGTGCCCTAATGAAATGCTTTGGGCTTTGAAACATTGAGTAATAAACATATTATCTCTCAATACATTCTTTTTTTTCAATACAAAAAAAGGTTTGAATGATTGATATCACAGCTAAATTATTAAATGTTAAAATTAAAAAAAAATAAATGCTATTTCTCTTTCTTTGAGATTCAAAACTCACATTTCAGTGTTTTTTAGTAACACTGCTCTAAAGAAACCAAATTTATTTGACATATAGTACTTTTTTCATACAGCGCACTAATATTTTGATGAACACAGATAGTCCAATTAAACTAGCATTTTGGAGAAATACTAGTTTATTTAGTGATATCTCCTAATTAAGCTTTTTATTTTTAAAACTAGAAATATATGTAAAGGGTAAGTAGTTGTTCTGATTTAAAGTATTCCAATTTAAATTAAAATAAGTTTTTTTAACTGTCATTGAAATAAGATAGTTACATGTTTTTCAGATTTACTGTTTTAATAATAAGAGAAAATGTTAAATGAGGGTTGCATTTTTAGGGGCAAAAACACTTACCCAATAGATAAACATATTATGTACTTGCTTTAGTTTAGTCATTAAGGTTATGACACTAAATTGTGAAGCATTTTTGTAATTATTTAATATTGTTCAATTATTTCAGCTAACTTAAACTCAGTTCAGTTGCCTTGTATATTAATTAAATCGATTGTTCAGCATTTCGTCTTTATAACAATGGAAACAACAATATGGTTTTAGCATATTGTAATCTACATTCATGATCTTTCTCTAGGTTCTGAGGACTACCTTGAGCTCAATATTTCAACAGACCAAAGAGTGGAACATTCTGGAGAAGTAAGCGAGAGAAACGAAATTAAAGAATCATCAGAAGCTTCAAAAAGCACCATGCCATTAGCAGTGGTGCTACCTGCTGAAATTCCATGTGAGGTCAGTAAAGATGCCTTGTTATTTAAGTAGCCCCATTGTTTTAATGGACATTACATTTCATTTAGCTGTATTATCTATATTCATGAACTTTTACATTCAGGAGAATGTGAACGCCAACATAACTGGCATTTTTTTGTCTACTTTGTTCATGGCTGTGTCCTCCGAATCCAAAACAATGTGTGACAATTTGTAGGTATTTGATACATAATTGTTTAATAATTAGCTATTGAAGAATATACGAAAGCTTGATTTTATCAACTGTTATCTGATGCATTGCAACAGATTTGCAATTGCTATATATATCAAGCTACTTAAAGGAAAGTTTGATTCATATTAATGTGATTAAAGATTTTATTTTCATAAAGGGAAACATATCCTTTAATAGAATTTGAAAATGCTTATTTTCAGGACCACCAACTGGGATGAACAACTGAAATAAACCTCCTGGTAGAGCTTGCCCTGAATCATGGGCTATGTAACCTCCAGACAACAAATGAATGCTGGCTTTCAGTGTCTGTGATGTCTTTTTTTTTTTTTGCCATTGTATTTCATTTTATTATTAGTTTTAAGTATACAGTACATTGGTTAGACAGGTATATAGTTTAGTTTATAAAACAATTTCTTGGTTATTCTATTACCCCTTTGGCTCTAAACATTCCATTATAAACATTCCATTACTGATGACTTCATTCCCTCTGCCATGCTCTAATCCCCATGACTTATCAACTACTAATTTGTACTTCTTTAAACTTTCACTACTTTCACCCAGTCCTTTAACCCCTCTCCCCTCTGGCCATCACCAGATTGTCCTCTATATTTGTGAGTCTGTGATGTCATTGGGTGGGAGGAGCTAAAGATACTGGAGAGGCTTGGGAGTTAGAGTGCAACCGTCCTTCTGGTAAAGCCAGTAGATTTACAAGCCTGGATGACAGGGGCTGCATTGTCTTCTCGTTCTGGGAAGGACTCTCCTGCTGCTGCTGGTACCAGTAGTCCTGGGGGAAGCTGCACATTCTGTGCAATTGAGCAATGTTTAATTCCCTCATCCCCATACTCCATCTAAGCAGAAGAATCACTGTTTTAAACTATTATGCTAACAGTTCCAGGGGAACATAAACTTCTCTGACACTACCTTAGAGACCCCAGGAACCTGAACCACGCAGGCTTGATGAAACTGACACAGATAATCAGGCAAAGAAAACTTGCAACTCACTTAAAGGACTCAAGAACTCAAGGGAGGAAGATCAGGGTAAACAGAATCAGAGGCTTCTATTGAGTCAGAAATAATGGAAGAGACAGATAAATAGAAGAGATTGTAATAAAAGAGAAACGAGAACTGTTCTCAAGTAGGTAAAAGCAAAGCAGAAAAAGAAAAAAAAGTCACTCTGAAACTAAAAATATCTCACCAAGGATTATGCAATGAGTCTAAATAGCTGCTTTTCAAAAATATCTGTAACAATAAAATTTGAACAATATAAATCTTCTCATTATTAAATTTGCAGAAAAATAAAAATCCAAAAATGAAACCACTGCTCTCCAGGTAGAGATTGCTCCCTCAGATGACAGGTTAGGAGAAGGGCTTTTTCAGTGGCAGCATCATGGGCTATCTTTCATTGACATGGACATAATTCTTTCTCTCTGAAGTTAAATGATTTCATTTTTAGATTTTTTTGGGTACCCCACTTTTTAAGTAATTCTAAGAGTTGAAAGGTCATATAAGAATATTTCAGCACCAGCTCCACCCTCAGAAATTTTAAAATAAGCTAATTTGTGGAACAAAAATAGTTATCCTTTCAAAATCTCGTGTTCTCAGAACCTACATCCTAGTACAACTTAAATCCATATGACCGTTGTTAAGTAACACAGAAAAGATCATTTGTATCAAAGTGAGTGAAGATTATGTTCCAGATTTGCCAGGGCAACATTCAGTCTGTGCCAGTTTTCTGAAAGCACAGCTTTTGAATTTACTCATTTCTAAGGAGTCTTCCAATGGAAGAATGCCTTCCAGGTATAATTTTCATCATGGATATAAAATTGTATAAGATTCATTTGAATAATAGATGTTTTTGGCAGACTTGAAACTCATTGACTTCATAGTGGGGGAATAAAGACCCCTTAAGAATACAGCCTCCTCTCCCTGCAGGTGATATTTGACTTCCTTGCCATCTTACAAAATCTGAAAATTTATACTATCACACTACCAGTCTCCAGGTCTTATTTGAAATATGCCTCTTTTACATCCTGTGTCAAAATCTATTAATTCCCCCCTTGGAGTTTTGTGTTTCCAGCATGCTAGCTCTGAGTTGACTATGAGTTCGATCCAGTAGCATAATCTTCATCTGTCTGATGATCAGGGAGTTAGTTTAAATCTGTCCTGCTGCTGCCTCTTGCTGTGGAGTTGCTTGGGTCTGGAGGACCTGCCTCCTGCGAATGTGCTGTCCCTGTTCTCTCATCTATTTTGGAGAATCAGCTTTAGCAGATTTATTTATTTATTTATTTTTAACTAGGCAGCGGGACATGCTCCCGCTGCTTTTGAACCCAGGAGCCTGGAATATTGCTTCCTCTGCCTCATCATCTTTCCCAGCACTGTTCCTTTCCATGGATTTTTTTTTTCTGGGCCTTGAAAATCTTGTTACTTTAAAAACAGAAGAAAATGTTTTATCTTTAACTTTTTTTCCCCATGCACTGGTGAAGGTATGCCTCCAGTACTCTATGTAGGTATATTATTCTGTCTCTTTGAGAAATATCTACAAGAGTTTAAACAGGTTAAATCTGCTATTTAATTTGGCCTCTTCTTTTACCTTTTCTAGGAATAGCATTCTTTGTTCTATTTTAGCATTTTTAAATCTTTTATTATAGGCCAAGGCATTTGTTTTTCCAGTATATTACTCTGGATTCTGTCTTGTCGGGTAATTGATTATGAGGAATATGAGTCAGTGAGTTCTAAATCTGCCAGATGCATCCATTATTCAAATGAATCTTATTCAATTTTATATCCATGAAGAAAATTCCACTTGGAAGGCATATACTCCTAGGAATAAATATCTAAATAGACCAGAACTGGACCTGCTCTGTTATTTACTAGCTTCTCTTCCCTGTGCTGTGTATTACTTCAAAGTCCTAATTTCATTGATTTCTGGGACAAATTCCTTCAGAGAAGTGTTTTTCATCGGGAGTTATTTTTCCCCCTTTGCCAGGGCATATTTGGCAAAGTGTGCGGTCCTGATCGTCATACCTAGGGGGCTGCTACTGGCATCAGTGGGTAAAAGCCAGGGATACTGCAAACATCTTACAATGCTCAAGGTAGTCTCCACAGCAGCTGGTCCAAAAATGTCAAAAGTGCCAAGATTAAATCCTGTCTCAGAGGATAGGAGATACATTCATGCCCTTTGCAGTAATAAATAACCAAATCACCTAATAATAATATCAAAAGTTCAGTGCTCCCTTTTAGAGACTTCTCTGCAGTCCACCCAGTGGTTGTATAATCACTTGCTAGAGGTGTATAATGTGTAAACAGTGATTCTAGTTATTCTTTTATGGATTTTACCTGAAGTTTTAAGAGGGAGCCTCTAAAAGTTTTCCTCAAAACTCCTGGACTCACTCAGAAGTACTGTAGTTTGCTCTCTGTGCCTCCTACCTCTCCTGCTATTTCCGTGAGCTCCTTTCACAGGTTCAGTAATGACTTCTATATTTCTTCTTCAGCAGCACTATCCTAAAAAGCATTTAAGATTGAGCTTTCTTTCTTTATCTTACTTTATCTGTGTAGGCAGACCTTCAATTCATCATTTCCTTTCCCTTTGGTAGAATCTATTCACTATAATCTTGGCTTTTCTTACCCCTAAATCTTTTACTTCCTTTAATATAACAAATATTCCTTTATTTTTATGGTATTCTCCCACTGCCCCTGTTCTGATGATAAGCACATTTTAAAAACCATTCAGGTCACTTGTTGATTTCTTGAGCAAATTTAATTCTTAAAGTATGACATAACCACTAAAGGCCCTGTAAGTGGCTTTATCAGCATTTAGATCTATATTAATTTTATTTAATTGTCTTTTTATCTGAATCCTAGAACATGGCATATTTTCTAATAAAGACCTTCACTTTTTTTGACCTCATGATTAACATATCTCTGTGGCTGCAACCTTCGTCTGAGTCTCCAAATCCATAGTACAGATCACATATTATGTAATTAACAAATCTAGTGAAACTCTGAGACATCCCTTGGCCCTGTATCCAGAGTAAAACAATATACAGAAGCTAACAGCACTGCCCACTTATTTCTGACACCAAATCACACACTATTCTTGGTAATCATCCTTAACCTAGAGTCTGATCCTATGATTTAATTGAAAAATACAGTAAAAGTAGCAAAGAATTATTTTGTATCAATGCCCAAAATGCCTATGTTGTAAAGTGCTGCCCCTTTGGTGGTAAGGTTTTGCAACAATCAACAGATATATTTTCCTTTAACCAAGTGGTTCTCAAACTCAGATGCATATAGGAACTATTAGTGGAGGTTTTAAAAAAATAATAATATTATCTGAATTCTCTACCATAAAAATGGCCTTGACATTGGGAATTTAAAAATCTTACCAGGTGATTCTGAAAGTGAGAATTAGCAGCCAAATTGGGAACCACTGTCATCACCTAATCCTTACTTTGCTGTTATGGGTCAGATCCATGACAGTTATACCAACCTGCACAGTCCTAGGTTAATAAGGCCTATGCATCTTTGCTTGTTTGGCTAGTGGCTATTAAAGTAGCCATGAATATAGGAAAAGAGCCATTGGTCTGGGTACAAAAGTCATTGTGTAAGATAGATAGTAAGCTGATATGATGATCCACTAGGGTCAAAATTTTTTGTCTCCTATGTTTAATAAATTGTTGAAACTCAAAGACACACACCGAGGCAGAACCAGAAAGTTCACTTTCTATGTCATATTGTAGACCAAGTTTTAGCCCTTTTGTTTAGATTGCAAAATTTTTGACTAATGAGGCAAAACATTAGTTCAGAAGTGATATTTATAGTGACTATGTCTCTCTTTGAATGCTACATACTAAATAAGAGATAAACAGAAAAGATTGAGAGCAAAGTAACAGTTTTATAACTGATAAAACTAAATTTATGACCATTTGCACATCCTTCCATTTTTTCCCATGGAACTAAATGTATCCACAGAATTGCATCATTAATTAAGATATCCACAATAATTAAGTACAGGGCTGGACAAGTGCAGTCCTTCTCTCTTAGAGAAGGCCACTTCCTGCATGGAGATGCAGGGAACAGATGAAGCTGTAAGTCATGAGAGAGATAAAGAGAAGAGCTGAACATGCTTAATTTAAAAAAGTCATATTTTTATAGACATTCTATCCTAATTTGAAAATATAGACAAATTTCTCTTATGTGCTAAGTTCTTACAAGATGCCACAATGATATAAAAAAAATAAAAATATTTTCAGCATGTTTAAAATCTAGCTGGGAAGCCAAGACATAGACAAGCAACACCAATTAAGAGCAGGGAGCATGACTTAGGAAGGAATGTAGCTGTGAAATGCTCTGTAATTTTTTAGGAAGTTGTAAAATCCCTCATGGGATAAAATTGTAGGAAGAATTTGTGGAGCAGGTGAAACCTGAGTTGGACCTTGATGGAGAAGATAAGTAAGGGGGGATGGAGGGAGAGGAACTAGATGGCATGCCAACTCTAGGTACAAATAGGACGGCTAACTAATCAACAGGGCCCAGTGTAAAATGAAAATATAGGCAGTCTTGTTCAAATTATTAAGCACTATAGGACAGTGACAGCAGAACATTAAAACAAGTACAGGGCTCTTATAAGCACATGGCCCTGTGCAGTACACAGATTACCTGCCCACGAAGCTGGCCCTGGGTACAAACGAACATGTAAGTGCCTCATTGGGGGTAGTTAGTATACTTGTCTTTTATTTAGAACTTTTCTCTAGAAACAGTTGAAAAGTGGATCTATGCCTTCTAATAAAGAGGGAACTGTTGCATGAGAATCATCCTGGGAGAACATTCATGAGTGAGAATGAGTTGACTGGGTGAATAAAACGTTGGAGAGGATGCTTAGGCTTACTGTTTGGAGGGGGGGAGGTTACAGTTAAACAAGCAGTTATGTTCCCACAGAAGAGAACTCTGAAGAATTTTGAAGCAGAGAATTAGGGATCTGAACCAAAGTAAGACAGGAAGTCATTAGGTTTGAAACAAAGTAACAGATATGAGAAACAAAGGAACTAAAGAACTGTGCTAGGAGTGAGGTTCAGTGAAGAGGAGGTTGCAGCTATGAGGAACTGAAGGAGCTCATGGTCCTGACCTTTCGGTCTCAGATGAAGCAGTGTATTGGGCAAGATACAAGAAAGGAAATAAGAAAGTCTTTATGACAAGTTGAATGTATGGGGCAAGAAAGTGTTTACGACATGTTGGATGTGTGCGGCAAGAGCGAAAAGAGGAATAGTGCCAGTGTCCTTGAGATGGGTTCTTGTCTCAATGTACAATTTAATTGGTGAGGAAAATTTTAGATCAAAATACCCTATGGATATATATATTTGAAAGCTCTGGATTCTGATGGAAAACTCCCAAAAGTGAATGTGTGTCAGATTAAATGATTTTGTAACATTAATATATTTGTAGAAACTCTTTTGTACAGAGCATTAAAGATGTAAGCTTTATAGGTGAGTAATTTTTACTTAGGGAGATAATATTTAAATAAGAGAAATTTGTAATCCATGACTTTTGGGTAATCATGGTTTCATAAGAGGGTATACTGGCGTTCCTGTTTATTTTGTGAGGGTCTGAAATTAGTTTGACTTTGAAGAAAGCCTTTGAAAGGTGATACAATATAATTATAAAAATAGTATTATGTTTTAGTTATTCTGAAAGGTAAGCAACATGATGTGAAAAAGAGTGCAGGTTTTGAATTTAGGTAGTAATGATTCATATTTAGATATAACTGTACATCAGTTACCCTGTTCATAGACGAGAAAATAATAGTCTTTCATTTTGGTTTTGGTATATGTATTTGCATGAGTGTTTGTGTATGTGTATGTGCATATGTGTTAGTTAGGATTAAAGAAACTGTATATATATAAAGTGTTTCGAATAAATTTTAGTATAAAATAGATAAATATTTATTGCTTTCCTATGTATTAATTTCAATCTGGTTATTCTTAATTTTTAAAAGTTTCAAATGGTTTTCAATAACCTTTAAACCTTATGTACATAGATTTAGCTTTCCTACCTTAAAAAAATATTGAAACTTTTAGATTTATAACATTTAGTCAACTCAATAAACTTCAGAGTTACTCATCATAAATAGAGTAGCTATAGAATCTCTATGAAGTAAGATTTAAAGCTATTGGACTTTTAAAAAATGTCATCGTATTTTAATATTAAGAGATCTTAAAGTTAATCCTGTTCAGTCGTTTCATTTATAGATAAATACACCAAGTTCTAAAAAGGTAGAGAAAAAGGAATATAAAAAAAAAAAGGATTTGGTTAGCAATGAATTACAGTTCCCTGGGGGTCTGTGAAGTGATGCTCATTACCATGAATTAAGGAGCCTCACACACAGAGAAAAGGCAAGTGGAAAAGGGAGCAGCTATGTCCTCACCGTTTGTTCAGCTGCAAAATAAGGTATTGGGGAAGAAAACTGAGTACTCAACAGTCACCAAGTTGATAAGCTCAAAATGTAGTGAGAATCACATGTAAGTGTTTCATTTCTAAATACGGTTGAAAATACAGACATGACAGTAGATATATAATAATTGTGTGCAACCTTATCATTAATAAATGTAATGGTGATTTGTTTAATGTAAACTTTTTCAAATATTTAATTGGATTATATTTTTTTTATCTTATAGAATCCTGGTGAAATATTTATTATTTTGAGAGATGAAGTAATTGGTGATACTGTGGAGGTTGAATTTACATCAAATAATAAATGTATTAGAATACAACCAGCCCTTTGGAATAAGACAGTGTGGTGTATGAAAGCTTTGGGTAAGAAATGTTTTATGCTTTAATAAATATAAAACATCTTTCTGAGTTTCTTTCAATACATTTATGCTAAATGGTTTCACTTCCCTACAGAAACTAATATCGTTCTGCAGGTGTTTCCTGTGTTTAGTTCTCACATATCGAGGTTGTTATTATTAATCTGGATTCGCAAAGTGTGATGTGTAAACTATGAGAAATTAGCTTGTGTACTATATGGTGAAACAACAGCCAGTAACATCTCATGTTTTTATATATGTAGCACAGAGCACTTTAATATATGTCAACTATTAAATATGGATCTAAAATGACTAGTTTTATTGTAATAGGATTAGCAGATATTTGTTTTTTTATTAATGAACTTTGAACTCACTGTCTCTCTCTCTCTCTCTCTCTCTCTCTCTCTCTCTCTCTCTCTCTCTCTCTCTCTCTGTTCATGTTCCTAAGTATATTTTTGGTTGTTCTGGAAAGCATAAATATTTCTCACTATTTTATCATCAAAGTGCCATTTCTATATGTAATCTTTCCCTCTTTTCCTTATTTAATTTATAAAGCTAGCCATTTCATTACCCAACTTTGCTTTGCTTGCAGTGTGATAAACTTTATCAGATTAATTCCAGATGGAATATCCACACACTTGCCACAATAATTGTACAAAAATCAAAATTGAATATATTAATTTCTGAATGTTTTGATATAGATGTAGGAATACTTGATTCTTGAATTTATGATATCTTTTTAAAATAGAGAACAAAGTTACCTTATAAAAGTTTATAAATACAAACTTCATAAAATATTTTAAAATAAAAGATGGGCAGTCTTAAATTTGGAAATAGAGTAAAAATATTTAAAATTAAAGAGTATGCCTTTTTCTCCCTTTTAGAATGTAGCTATTATGAAGTAAATCTGTTTACAGAGCATCTATACGCCTTTTTTATTGTGTTATGCAAATCATGTGTCCCCTCTATGGATGTCTTTGCACAGCTAAGGTCAGAGATGGATTATAGGAAGGAAAGACTCCTCATGAAGCACTTATAAATGATTTCATACATCAGTTCCTGTCATGGACTAGCATATACAGATGTGAGATGAGAAAGATCTTTCTCTGTTTCTTTTCTTTCTCTTGCAAAGCCCCTTACTTCCTTATGTTGCATTTTAAAATGATTTCATGAATAACAATTTCTAACTGATTGATTTTGGAGTTTAAACTAAATCTAGTTAAGTAAAATCACTATAGCAAAATCAACTTTGCAGATTAAGAAGTACTTAGGTAACATTTCTCAAATAGCAAAACAAAATGTGAAATACAATTATTCGTATTACAATTTGATGGTCAATTTACCAAGCAGCTCAGGGCAGTGCAAAGAATAAAATATGTCAAAGTTCAAATGTTTTTCAGGAAAGCAGAAAACTAGTATTCCACATTTTCCAATATATACCAGACCATTATACTAAGTGGTTGAACAGCAAATTAGTAGTGAAAAAAAAAGTAAAAAATCACTATTACCAGTTATTCTAATTAAACCTCTCCAAGTTATTCTTTCAACTGGTGTGTTCTGTAAGTTAATGAGAGATTTTCTTACGAAATGTCTGTTATGTGTGAAAATGGGTCTATGACAATACACAGAAATATTGAGGGGATAGGCCTCAGAAGAAATGGCCCCAGAGTCTCTTATTTTCCTTGCCTCATGTCATTGCTTCTTGAAATCTTTTGAGGCCTAGCAAGAACTACATTTTAGGTCATGACCCAGTACATATGCATAACTACATAATTAAAACAAAGTTTTTAAATCAATAGTTAGACTAATAGTTTTAGCCCTGACATGTAAAAAGTAAAAAGCTTGGCTTTTGTCACTCCCATTTTTACAAATAAGAAAAAGATGAACATACTGAAAATCAATGACTTTTCTTCATTTCATCAGAGAACTAAACTTGCAGAGCAAACCACCATCCCAAAAACTGAAATGAAAGGTAAATCATCAGAGTGCCATCCAAGAGCTGCTTATCTGGAGTAGATGTCTCTAGAGCCAGAAACTGCTGGGAGAATTTAAATGACACTTTTTAAAAAAAGTATTTTATTTTTTTATTATTTATTTATTTTTTAATTCTTAATTAAGTTTATAAGGGTGACATTGGTTAATACAATTATATAACTTTCAGGTGTACATTATCATTTTACATCTGTATATTCTACTGTGTGTTTACCACCCAAAGTCCAGTTTCCTTTAGCTACCATATATTTGATCCCCTTTACCCACTTAGCCCTCCCCCTAAACCTTATATCAGACCCCTTTACCCCATCTACCTTCTCCCTCTTCCCCCACCTTACTAGTAAACACTTGTATATAGTCTTCTGGTAACCACTAGCATATAGTCCAAGTCCAAGAGTCTCTGTTTGTCCTGCTCATTTGTTGCTTTTAGGTTTCTTTCCCACATATAAGTAATATCATGTGACTTTCAACTTTTTCTTTCTGGCTTATTGTGCTTAGCATGGTTATCTCAAGGTCCATCCATGTTGTCACAGATGGCAGTATTTCATCTCTTCTTATGCCTGAGTAATATTCCACTGTATATATATATTACATATAGTGGAGAGGGGAATGCTCTACCACAGCAGAAGCATTTGTGAAGTCCACAGCCAAGAGATGCAGGCTCATTAGGACACTGAAACTTAACCACAAGATTAGATGGCTTCTCTTCCCTACAAGCCTGACCACAGGGTTTAGTTTAATGGCAGTACGTTATAGTTGCACGTACTGCAAAATGCAGAATCTTTTTGAGAGAAGTGCTTAGGGAAGCATGAGGTCAAGAGGGAAGACAAAAACAAGGACAAAAGAGGAAATTGAAGCTTCTGGTACCAATAGTTACAGCAAACATTAAACACAACCCCACTCTTAGCTAGATTACTATAAATTCTCACCATGTGCCTACTTCAGTTCTTATATCTGACACGATGTGTCTGGTTTTCAACAAGAAATTACAAGTCATGCCAAAAGCCATGAAAAAAAAATAGTCTAGAGAGATAAAGCAAATATTGGATCAGATTTAAATGTAACACAGATGTTGGAATAATCAGACAAGGAATTTGAAATAACTTTGATTAATATGTTAAGAGCTATGATGGAAAGTAGACAACATGTAAGAACATATGGGTAATCTAAGCAGAGAGAGAGAAAGAAAAACTCTATCTTTTTTTCATTTTTTTAATGCTAGCCAAAACCTACTAAATTCATATCATGATGTACTAGCAAGTCACAAAATACAGCTAGAGAAATTATTCTTTATTGCTGCACTGTCCTTTATTGTAACCGCTGGCTAAATCTGGTTATTAAAACTTTAATTTATTATAATTAAACAAAATTTAAAATTCAGTTCTTCAGTTGCTCTAACCATATTTCAGGTGATTTATTAGAACATATCCATCATCTCAGAAAGTTTAATTCAATAGCACTGACTGTATAATAGACTTCCTTTTTTTCTACACCAATTTTGGAGTAAGTGCCCAGCATGCTCTTAAAGGCTAGTGATCTGTCCAGAATGTGCACATAGCCAAAGGAACACTTAACTAGTGGCCAAGAGGGCTGTTAATTCTGTGTGGATCCATTTGCTGGGGAACTTGAGACAAGTCTTTTGATCATCCCATGCCTCAATTTTCTTGTTGATAAAATAACTTCTTTATTTACATTTCAAGTATTCACTTATAGGATGTTTGGAGACAAGGCATATAAGATACAAGACAACAGTTAAATAGACATCTAACTGAGGAACAAAGTGTAAATCTCTCCAGCAATTCCCTTAAAATAAAGAACAGGTTGTCTGGAATAACCCACCTCCAGCTTCTGGGTGGAGTGTGGTAAACCATTCAAAAACTTCTTTCTCTTTCCTATAGGGAAGAGAATCGAGGGGGATATATTTTAAAATCTCGTACTCCTCATATTGCCCCTCTCTTCTATTAGTCTTCTGTTTATATTTCTTAATGTAAAAGCCAAGAAATTTGTTTCTTTTGCCCCTGGGAAATCATGCTCAGAAGAGCTCCTAATTATATACGTCACCTCATATATAATCCCTGTACCCACTGGTGGCTTCTAGGGCAAGAAGTGGATTCAGTCAGCATCCAACATCATCTAGTAATAGTTCATACAGATTTAAGTTTTTAAAACACTTATCTGTACTCTTCAAATATTGTTAAAATGTGGGAATCAAAAACTAAAGTGGGAGCATACCAGAAACCCTTCCCCATTCTCGGAATTCTTTTTAATAATATTGATGCATCAGGTTTAGGAGATCTCCATGTGTCCAGTCTCTTTTCAGTCTAGAAATATTGCTCACATGACTTGATTTCTGATCATCTGACTAATAAGTTAATCAGTCACATGACTTAACATGTTGTTTGCTTTCTGTAAATGTTCTCTTATGATATATGACCAGAGTTTCTTATACTAAGTCTGGCTGGCATTGAAGACTGGTATGGCAGCTTTGCAATATTGCTTAGGAAACAGGCGTTTTTCTACTCACCTCTCCATAGTCTTTAGTGGCCATATTCATCATGGAGCAAGATAGTTTCTAAGACTTTTGCCATCACATCTATATTCCAAGCAATATGATGAAGCCGTTGTGTACTGCAATAATTTCATACTGGATTGAAAGAGCCAATTCTATGCAACTCTTCCCTACTTCATATTCAGTGATATTATATTAAACTTCTTGGGCTTTCATAACAAAATATAACAGACTGGATGTCTTAAAAAACAGAAATTTATTTTCTCAGTTCTGGAAGCTCAGAGTCTAAGATCAAGGGGTCTGAAGTTGGTTTTTGGCAAAGCCTCTTTCTTTGGTTTACAGACAGCCACCTTCTTTTTGTCATTATATGCCTTTTCTTTATGTGCCTGCACTTGTGTTTTTTCCTCTTCTTATGAGGATGTCAGTCTTATTAGATAAGGGCCCAAGCCTTCTGACCTCGTTTAACCTTAATTACCTCCTTAGAAGCCTCATCCCCAAATACAGTAATTAGGATTAGGGCTTCAATGTATGAATTTTTGGGGGACACAATTTAGTCGATAACACTTTGGTAGCTTGAAATCAGCCATGGTGAGAGTATTTATGCCACAGAAATTTGCAAAACTATAAATAGAGGCTTTTTTTTTTTTCTTTCTAGAGAGGCAGTTTATTGGCACACCACTGGGATAAAGAAATGAAGGCCTCATTAAATAAGGTTTCTGTAAGACACATCTGCTGATGTCTCATTAGTCAGAGCTTAATATGAGATCCTATCTAGCTGAAGGGAAGAATAGAAAATCTAGTGTTTTTAGTTGGATAGAAATGTGCCCAACAAAAACAAGTCAAAGTCTGTTTCTAAAAAAAAGAAGACAAATGACGTTGGGGTAGGCATACTATGTTAGAGAAGGGGACCTGTAAGAGCAGCTACTCTAATTCTTTCCTTTATTTCAATATCTCTTCCTAATCATTTAAGTGTATGCATGTGTGTGTGTGTGTGAGTGTGTGTGTACAGTCTCTTAACATTGACGCATATCAAATTCTCTGAGGTCTCCTTACAGTTCTCATAAAGAACACTCAAATTTCTTTCTAACCAAACAAACTCTGTGCCATATTAATGTTCTTTTAAAACATAAGTTTTTTTCTAACTTAGTAACAATTCAAAGAAAAACAAAATTATATTAAAATACATTTATACTGAACAGAGAAGAAACCCTAAGATATTCTTTTTCTAAATGTTCTTTTTCTTTCCCTTTTGATACACTTCCAAATCTTAATCTGATTTCTTAATTTGAGAAAATATCCTTTAATTTTGCCTTCTCCTTTTCCTTTTTAGCTCAGTAACTTGATACACTTATAATTACTTTGTTTTCTAACAATTATACCTTCCTGATGGCATCCACAGGTTTCTCTACCAGGGACTGTTTTATGCAAAAGGAATTGAAAGTTTCTGTAGTCCCAGTTGATGCCAAAACTTGTAAAATACACATGAAGGCTTTTAACTAGAAAACTTAACTAATTTTTACTAAAAAGGAAGTGAGTATTCCTCTGGTACCTGCAGCTCAGCCAGAAAATTATTTTACACAGCAGGGGGATGACCAATTAAAAGTTGAAAGGAATGTAAAATGAATCTACAAAGATACAGAATCTGTTTATTAATTAGGAAAATGTGTTCAGAACAATATAAATTATAACTATATTTCATTAAAAGAGCATACAAAATACTTTGATGTGCCAAATATTATACTGAACCTGCTTTTAACAATAATAATAAGAAATTTTTCTACATATCGTAATTCAGGAAGATGATTTTAGCATATGCAAAATTGACATTAATTTTAGACATGACCAACATTTCAGAACTACTGGTATTTATTTAATAATAATGACCTAATCAAAAAAGAGTCACGTTAATTTTAGTTCCCATAGAAACAATAGGTGGGATCACTTTAGGTTTACCATGTAGTAAAGAGCAAAAGGGACACAGCTTCTCAGACAATGAAAATACAGAAAATAAAAAGCTCATATTAATGGATTTTTGAAATTTCTTTCTTATGGAATTAGAGAATATAATTCTGACTGTTCAGAAATATCTTTGAATTATATTTTCCACAAATTATTTCAGTCTGTCTCTCATCTGGAAAGAAAGACCTTTAAATCATGGAAACAGGGAAGGTTGACAAAGGAAACTCAAAGAACCTAGAATTTGAGATTTGAAACAAATACAATTCTTTTTTTTTTTCCATTGCTCCTCTGTAAGTGTGTTTTGTTGTGTATCTATGTCTGATGTGGGCAAGGAGTTGCGTTTTTTTTTTTTTCTTGCATTGTAAGTCTTTTTTTCTTCTTTATACCTGACTCTCAATACCCTTGCTTGGTTTGGTGATTTTAACCAATATTTGTGTGTATTTCCAGTGTTAAATGTGACTTGCCTACTTTAGATAATAAATGTCAGAATTCACTTTTCCTCTTCTATTCGAGTCCTTAAAGTAATTTTTTGTTTTTATAGAAGAGCTGTAAAATGTAGACATCGTAGTGACCAAAATTAAAATGCTCAAGCCGCACTGACTATTATTCACGAAAAGGCCAATTCAGTAATACGTTAAGGAGGGATTCCCAACAGATGACTCCATGAGCAGTCCTCCTTGATATACAGGTGGAAACAGTAATTAGGTTTTAATAACTGACATTCAATACATATACACAGCAAAGACAGTGCTCCAAATGACATCACTTTGGAAGATTATTTTGGAGTGTCATTAACAATAGATCTAATGGCAAAGTTTCGAGTCGACTGATGACTCAAGATATCAGAAATAAATTAGCTTATTTTCATGTTAGACTCTAAAGGAATTAGAGCATTTTAAGTTTCTTCTCCATGGAAGAAACAGCAAGTGAATCTCTCCTTTTATCTCTCATGATTCATCACCTGAATTCTTTTGGAAAGTTAACACCCCATTGTAAAACTCCTAATCTCTTTTCTGATAAACAGTATCCTCTTTCAAAATAACCTTTATGAAATCCACTGAAATTGATTTCACTTTACTGTAGTAACTTCAGAACCCCCTTTACTGTGTGTACACAACTGTAGTTGATGAGACATACTTTACAACTTTCATTTTTTTTGTTGTAATTTCTCTTTCATTCTTGGATATTAGCTATTCACTTTGGGAGGAGAGAACTTTTCTACATACATACATACATATATATATATATATATACACATATGTATACATATATACATATATACACACACATATATATTTTATATAGGTTAAGTGTCTAGTCAGTCAATATGGTAAAGGAAATTTCAGCTTCTTGATCCAGTGAAACATAAGATTGCTTTTTTTAGCTTTAAATTTCCCTGAGTAATATTATAAGAGATCCTTTAACCTCTTCAGGAGGTAAAGTAAAATAATGCTTAAACCTTAAAAATGTTTAAATATTCAAAGCTTCATGAGGCAGCCACGGTTAGAACTGGCTTCTCGGTCTTATACTTAAAGGCTTATTCCAAACCCCAGTTGTTTGGGTGACAATCTTCTTTGAGAATTTGGAAAATGTTTCTGTAACAAAGTAAGTTTTTAAAGTGTATTTTGAAAATTAATTTAAAGAGATAAATTTTCTTTACTTTGAGTACAATAAAATACAATGACTTTCCTATTGAAATGACTGAATTTGAAAGAATTGTTTTTCTTTCATGGAGAGCCCAACATTCTTAGGAAACCAATTCTGTTTGAGCAAAATTCACAAGGCAGAATATCAGTCACTTTAAACAGTTTACTCACAAGAAGGCTTTAGATAAATGTATGGTATGACCAGTACTTAAATAGCGTGGTATTGAATCTTGCCTTCCCAAGGGTTTTTCATTATAACCAATTGAATAAAAGTTATAACTTTAGTCAACTCTACTTTTTCTCTTTCCAAACATGATTTTGATAAAATTGCCTATAGTTTATGGAAATTTTCTTCATAAGAATAACAACAAATGCATACCTTTTTTCATAAGCAACTTCACTATTCTAAATTCTAAAATATTATATAAAGATAATTATAGATTATTGTAACAAAACCTCCATTTACAATTTGGAAGGTTAGTAAAAAAGGAAATTAGTGGTTAGGGAGAAAAGGCAACGCTTTGCTTTCATCATATTTTTATTATGTATTCTTATCTTGTAAGTTTTTTTTATCAAGTTTAAAATTGTGCATTCTATTTTGTGTTTTCTAACTTATAAGGATAAAAAGAAAACATTTAAGCAGTAGAAGTTGTTAAAATTGTTATAATTCTTAATGACCTCCTTCAAATTCTCTAAAAGATATAGTAATGTGAGACATGCATTATATACTCAGCTTCTAACTCCTATTTGTGTTTCATAAGATTTTCCTGCTGGCTCTGTCAATGTCGATGTCTACTGTGATGGAATCATTAAGGCCACAACTGAGATTAAATACTATACAACAGAAAAGACTATGGAATGTCTTTTGGGATTGGCAGATCCAGGAGATGGTGTGTGCCAGGTAAGGGGATCTTTCCATGAAGTTGATAATGTGCTAAAGAGCTAATTTGGGATAAAAGAATGCATGCATACCTTGGTATAAAGCCTGTATGTTGGCTGAATAATAATGAATTACTGATCAATAGGAAGGGAAGCAACTGACCTCTGTGGTACAGAGATGCAGATGAATTAGTTTGCTAAAGTCAGGCATTCCAGATAATGTCACTGGGAGACAGGTTACCCATTACAAAATAGTTATTGTACAAGGCTCATTTTAAAGCTGTTACACAGCAGATAAAGACAGAAGAATTAAAGAGAAGTCTTGAGAAATTAATTTCCTCTTTATCCAGCTGTGGACAAACAAAATAAAAGTCAGGTCACTTGATGCATTGAGGTTAAGGAATCAGACAAACCAAGAATACCACCAGAAATCCCTTTCAGGTGTTAACCTCGAAATTGTTATTTTTCATGTGGAAATGTCCAAGCTCAGTGTATATTTTTCTTAGTTTCATTTATCACTGTTATCTGATAGTGAAAATTCTTGCTTTAAATTAATGATGTTTATTAGGAAATCCAGACAGTTAAAATTTTCTGGGATGTATACAGAGGCATTTTTAGAGCCCAGGTTGCTTCTCAAGTGTGACAAACTATTACTCAGCAATGATGATATGGTGAGGAGTTTGTGATCTTGAAGAGCCCTTGTTTGGGACATTTTCCAGTGGATGTACATGCTGTGAATGCCCTGCCCTCATGGATTTAGAATACAACAATTGCATTTTGATTAATATTATGCCATTAGTTTAATTTCTGCATTTTATTTTCTCTGTTACCTGACCCACTTTCACTAGAGAGAAATCTTGCTTGATATGGAACTTTTATTCTTTACGTGCTTATTCCATCAAATTGCCAGAGTGAAATAAATGTCATTTCTTTTTATAGCTACTTGATAATGAGAATTATAACCTTGCTTAATTGCTTATTTTGTGAGGAGGAGGGAGGGAGAGAGTAGGGAGAGTAGAGACAAAAAAAAGAGGTAGTTGAATGAACAATGTCATCTTCAGAAGCACCACAAAAAATTCTATAAGAACTTGTAGCAAAAGCATCAATGATAGTAAAGTTGACAGGTTTTTATGAGCCTTATGTGTTTAAGCTAGTTTGGAATTGGAGGTTTTCTTATTTGTTTTGTGTGACACATTTTTCTATGAGAGTTCTGCTTTAAGAGTGACATATTTTAGAACAATGGAAAAGGTAAAAGTGTCTTAGAGAAGGACAGGGAGTAAAATACCATTTGTCAAACTAGAGAGTCTGTGGACATTTGACAAAGTGTCTATTTTGTAATTGTAAACAAGAACAAAAAAGTAATATACTGAAATACAGATTTATTTTCTTGTGACAAGTCTACCATTTCTTTTGCTTTAAAATATATTCATTACAAAAAGATTAGTAAAAATGATACATTGTATTATTAATATAGAGTCAGCATAGAAGTAAAGTAGTCCCCCAAACACATTTTTTTGTTGGTTTTGCCTTTAGGGAGGAAAAAAATTCTTTGTATATAGTGAACATTAAATATAATTTATGACTCTTGGACAGTTTTTCAGAAAGCTATAATATGTAAGTTATTATTTCTTCTATAGCTTTGAGTGAACAAAAACTTTTTTGCTTGAGTTTTAGATAACTAGAAAATACTGTTTCATTTTCATCTTTTTTGTCAGAAATGAGAGGTAAGGGTTATGAGTGTGTCTTAGGATGTCTTCCCTCCACCAAACCCTGGTCTAGTGAAAGGAAAAATGTTGGATAGTCACAACTTGATTCAGGCTTCTGCTATCAAGAAAGATCCACTCCAAACCTGTGGTGAGGGTAATGAGAGGTAGAATTATTCTAGCATGGTGACAACAGACCACAGTGTAAGAAGAAACACTAAGAGATTAGCTTTCATATACACAACTTAAGAGAGATAGGCTAGAGGTTTTGCTCTTGTCATCGGGGGACCTAGATGTGTTATGAAATTAGATCAAACAAATTTTGAAACAGATCTCAGACCAGACTGAGTTATGCTATCACACACCTAAAAAAGAAAAGGCTGTAATTCAGTCAGACTCCATCAAATGTTAGATCAGGTTTGACATGGGATTTGGACCACATATGTTATCCCCACTATTAATTCATTAAGATAATGAATGGCAGACTCTACCCTTGACAAGAAAGAAGAAACCAATGGGGTACTTCCTTTTGGTGTGTTTTAGGGATGTTTGGCCCTGAAGATGTGTCCCAGCCCACACTGCTTCTCCTTACAGGCATGTGGGTTTTCTCCCACATAGATTATATTTTTGACATGTGGCTTTGCTCCCATAGAGATTATATATTTTTTAAATTGTGTAAAAACCTTGGCTTTTCTTTCCAGTGTAGAGCATTACAGTAATTGTTTCATGTGTGTGCTACACTATCATTCAAAGAACAATGTACATTGTGATTGTATTCATCATGGTTACTATGTGTTTGTTAGAACATATATCAGCAGATTTCAATTTTTTTAATATACAGCTTAGCTGAAATGGCATATTCTAAGGGCTATCCTGAGTCTTCCTATGATTTTAATGGCAGATGTGACTTAAGTAATAACAAAAATTAGTAATAAAATACTCCCTCTAATCATTTAAAAGCTACAGGGTAGATAATAACATGAACATCCTCTGGATTTGAGGAAAGTAATAATAATGATAAATCTGTGTGTTTTACTTTTCAATAATCCTAGAATTTGTAATAAGAGACTTTATATTATTAAAAAGCTGCTGGGCATATAGCAAAATAACCATTCTTGAATTTGAGAAAAGAAATGATAATGGAAAATTTGCTTTTATTTATTTTTAATGATGTCTATTAGGTTTTAGAATACTTTATCAAAACCATTAAGCTTAATTATCTAACTGCTTTCTAAAATCATTTTATCTTTTTTGAATAGATACTAAATCCAAGAACAGAGTGTCATAAAGATTCAAAATCCAGAACATCACCTAACACAGTGAATTCAAGAGAGATTCAATGAGGAAAAAAAAAAACCCCAAAGCTCAATTTGAGAAGATAATTAGAATGCAAATACTAGTGTTAGAAATACTAGTAACTCCTATTTAACTGAGATCATTAAAACCTTTGAGATTTTCATACTATTTACAAAAGTGTCTAGGGGCAAAATTAAAGTTAACTTGTATAGGAAAAACTAGCTACAATGTAAAAACCAAATTAATTTGAAATGCTAAAAGAACATAGAATTATTGATCAAAGCATTAAGGTCCTATTTGTCAAAAGAGTTTTGAAATGGTATGAAATAATTATTCTTAGTTGTATTTCTTCATGTTAAAGTGGTATCTTTGTGTTGCATGTATTTATCATGTTGCATGTTTTACTTTATACTTATTGGAATCTTATTTTCATCTTCATATTAGGCACATTTCAAATTTTTGATAAATTGTATATATTATTCGATCTTTGATTGGCTACTTGGGAATGTTTAATACAACATGAAGCCAGGTGGAGTTGGGGTGAGAGAAGGTACAGGCTTGGAGAAACTCTCCTATCAAGAAGAATCCCCAGTTGTGACTAGTTTTCTTAAGGGTTTGTTTCTCCATTAAATTAAAGATTAGGTGCTAGCAGCCGTCTTCCTTAAAAATGTTCAGGAGATTCTTTCTACTGAGAAATACTGGGAACTCTCAGATCTTTGAGTAAGTATTTTTACTCAAATAATTGGTGGATGCCGTCTCCCTCAAATAATTGGTGGATGCCTTTCTTCTTCTTTTTATCAGCTTCTATTTAGAGGTACAAATGCATCTAATCTCTTCACCATAATGCCAGTGTTATTTAAGACATTCCCTTGCTACAGACTTGCAGTGGCTCCCTAGATAAGGTTCAAACTCCTCTGAATGGCATAGAAGACTTCAGGGTCACAAATCCTTTCCAGCTCAATTCCTACCACAACACGCCCTCCATATTTTCGAAACTCTCTCCATGATTCCTATGTTCGGGCCATCAGGACTCCTCACTCTTTTAGAACACATTATGCTATGCCTACCCCTCATGCCAGTTTATTTCACACAAATTGTTCTCATAGATGGGGCACAAAGCACAAATCAAACACAGTTAACACTATTCCTTCTATAGCTGTTATCCATAAAAAGATAATAAGAGAAAATTAGAGAATCTGCCACTTATAGGGTCAAACCCCAAATTATTAATAACCCTTTGGAAATTAGAAGACTGAAAAAACTATTGTAGCAAAAATGTGTTTGTTCACATTTTTAAGTAATTATGCAATCTTGTGGGTCTCTTTTTAAAGAACAGTTATAGTAACAATAAGATAAAGAAGTGGAGTGGATATAAATTTGGGAACTCTAAATTGTGTTTAGCATTTATGAATTATGCTTCTGCATTACACTGCATCAAGACAAGGGAAATGAAATAAAATGAACTTTGAGAAGTAAAATTCAACTTCTAAGAATCCTGTTTCCTTAACCAGAGGTCAGCCATTTAGTCTCATTGACCTTATTACCTTCAGTAGCAACAAACAAACAAACATATATTAATTATTCTCAAGTCTTTCCCAGTGAATTCAATGGACATTTTTCTTTTTCATTTTGACTTGAATATTCAGCAGCAATTAACACCATTGACCAAACTCACTTTCTTGATACGTTTTCTTTCCTTAGCTCTCATGAAGCCATGTCTTCCTGAGTTTCCTCCTACACCTTTGGCCTTTCCTTCTCAATATCTTTTGTAATCTCTCTTTTCTAGAAAATAAGGTTTTGAATTTACCGAGTTTTAATTCTTAGACTCTCTTTCTTACTTGATAAGAATTCCCTCTGCAGATTATCTCATTAACTAATAAGATATGCTCCAAATGTTTTTTTTTTTTCTTTAAGCTCCAGTCTTTCTAACTCAGGATATGCAATATTATCAATCTAGTTTAAAAGCCAGAAACATAAGAGTCTCCTTAATACCCTCTACTCCCTCACCCTACAAATTCAATCCATCACCTAAGCCATATCTATTTTACTTACTAAATATTACTCACTTCTCTACACATTTCTTCAGTTCCAACACACTGTCATCCACCACGTTTCCTCTTGTATGAGCTACTGTGATAGCCTCCCAGCTTGTCTCCACCATGGGTTTCTTACATAGGACCTACTTAAGTCCATAGTCTGAGAGGTTCTTTTAAAAAGAAAGATTTAGTCATGTGATTCTCCTGCCCAAACACTTCAGTAGATTGCAATTGTTATATAGATTTTAAAGAATCTTTAACATGAACATTATGGTCCTGTGGAGATTGTCCCCTCTCTTTCTCTCCATTTTAATCTCACTCCTGTCCTTCTCTCTCTGAATTCCAATCACACTACCTTACTTTTAGTTCCTGAACGTTTGGTACCTAATTTATATCATGGTGCCTTTATATATGCTCCTCTCTCTAACTGAAACACTTTTCCAGTCTCCACTTCCCCCTCAACATCTTCATCTAGTTCATTATACTTCACCCTCCAAGTTTTAATTTCAGCATCTCTTCCTCAGTGAAGCCTCCCTGACCTAACACATCTCCCTATATATCTCTTTGTAACACTGATCCCATTCTAATTTGACACCAATGTGTGTGACATTTCTCAAAATAATGTCTGCCTCTCATTAGACTCCATAATTAATATTATCTATCTGGTTCCCTGTTTCATCTTCAGAACCGTGTGTACTACCAGAGGTATAGCTGTTCATATATATTTTGTTGGGTGAAATAACAAGTGGCTCACCTATCAGAGCCCCTTGTTCCAACAGCCACTGGATTCTCACTAGCACAGGCACATATCTTCTTGAGAAAGTTATTGGACAGTTTGCTGAAGCAGTGCTGCTTCTGATTGTAGTAGACCGAGCAAGGCAAAGGAAGGACAACAAAGGAAAAAAAATCAAATGAAGAGAAAACATCTTTTTTGTCTAGCTTAGAAAGCAGGGCCTAAAACAACCCAAAAGAATAATTCTAGAAAATTTATAGGAAATCCTGGCATTGGTTAGAGGAACCTTTTTGAAAGTCATTTTTTGTACTATGTTACAGCTATATTTGTTTTAAAACTTCTCTTATTACATATTTAACAGGAAGTTGTTCCAAAATAATTGCTAAAGGGAGGTAAGGATGAGATAGGACGTGGTTCTTATGACTGGTCTATCTAATGCCTAGAAGAAAAACTTTGGCATTTTGTTTGTTTCATCAATATTGTCGTTAAAGATCTCCATTAATGGATCTGTTGAGGTTTGGTCAAATTAAAGTTTTGAGACCTTTTGACATTATGTAAGGGGGGGTCAAGTTGCAAAATTCAGCACAATCCAACTTTATTCAATAATCTGAGTATTTTTAAAACAAAATTTTCTACAGATTGACTTTACATAAATTATAATGTTTATGCATTTTGCATGATTGATGGAGATGTCAGAAACTGCTAGTTGAGCCTCAGTATTTCTTTTTCCTTGCTTACATGATATAGCTTATCTAGCATATGGCTACCCAGGTAGATAGTGGACTTCCTGACTCTCTTGCAGCTAGGCATAACCACATCACTAACAGCCAATGGCACGTCAGTGGGAGTGATATGTGCACACTTCTGATCATGTCATTGAAAGAAGGGTAGAATCATGCTCTCCTCCTCACTGACTTTTTCCTTTGACTGGCTGAAATGCTAACAATGGAATGATGGATAAACCAGGTAGGACCATGAAAATGACATATAGCAGCAGCAGAAAAAAAAAGAGCCCCAATCTCCTAATCAGAAAACTACCACATTGCCCTGGATGCCTAATTCCAGGTTTTTATGCTAAAGTGAAATAGATATCTATCTTGTTTAAGCCACTGGGATTTTGGATCTCTGTATTACAACAGCAAAACCTAGATTCTAAATAATTTAAAAGATATATGTTATTTAATTTAAATATTTAGAAAAAAATGAAGTAATTTTTTTCTGTTGATGCAAAAACAAGTTTAAGGAGAAAACTCTCATTGATCGACTTGTGCATGTTTCTGAATCACAGTTATTATTTTAATCAGTTGTTATATCTGAGAGCTCAATCATAGTATTTAGAGAAAATTGAATTATATATACTCATTTAAACTCCTAAACAATTTTGTCAGTTACATGTTATTAAGATTCATAGCTAATGAGTCTTGGAGAAGACATTTCAATACAGGTTTCTCAATCTCAAAACATATTTTCTTCTTGTTAGAAATTTCACTTTCTAGTTATCTAAAGAGATTCAACAACTATATGACTACCTAACCAATAATAAATGTAAATATAAAGAAAGCTTTAAATTGTATTGTTTTATATTACATTTATTTTTGCATGTGTAATAAGAGACATGTTGAAATTATAAGAACTGACTGAAAATAGAAAAATTAATTTGACAAAAGAAAATATCTTTTTTTGTCTCAGTCCTATTCACTTCTTTTAAATTAGTTACTTGTACTCATAAAGTTAAAAAAAATTTTACATAAACATAGAAAGTATTTGCTTTGCTCTTTTACCTGTCATTTTATTCACAAACTTCAGTAGGAAATTTTGTTTAAGATATGTTATGTAAATTATTTATTGAATTCCCTTTTAAATGGCTATTTTGGCTTATTTTCACAGTACACATTATGAACAATGGAACAAATTAAGTGATTTTTCTTTTTTTTTTACTAGTGAAACTTAAACAAGCATAGCAATTTGTTATAATAAAAAGAACAAGATGTTTTTAGCTCAGCTATTGACTTTCCTTTTAGAAATCTGAAGGCAAAGAGTAAAATGCTACAACTATTTCATAAATTTATCTCCTATTGTGAATATTTCATAACCTTCCTATGGTTATGTCACTGAAATTGTTTCTTTTGGTAATCAGGACTCTATTGCTGTTTTCTCTAACAGATTTTTAAAATTACCTTAATATTCTCTGGCCAATTTAGAGCTTTCTTCACCCAACAATAACCTCTTTTCTTTGATTCTCTCTACTATTGAAGCTGGGAAAACTAAATTCTCACATTTTTAACCACCCACGAAGCTGTTGTCAGACAGTTTTAGCCAATGAGACAAAAGGGAATGTCTTTAGAGCTTTTGGTTTTCTGATTTAAAAAAAAGAAAGGAACATATCTAGTTGGCAATAAGCTACCTTCTCTATTCCCCCTCCATGTATGCCCAGACATGAATATGATGATTTAAACTACAGTGTCCATGGGACCATAATTTATTCTTTTCTCAAATTGTACTTCAGAATTTATTCTTCCTTCTGTGACCAGAATGCAGTATTAAATGTAATTAATATGTTTAGAATGTGAAGGCATAAATTAAAATCCTTATTCTGTTATTTATTAGCTCTGAGATATTTGGGTATTACTGATTTATTTTTAGATTTTAATTATTACATCTATAAAAATGGGCATTTAAGAAATCTATCTTGTAGGAGTTATAAAAATTATAAATCAATTAGATAAAACCTAGCATATTATAAGTGCCTCAAATAGAAGTTGTTATTACTACTTAAACTCTTAGTGTCTGTTTCATTGTGTAGACTTTTCTTACACCTACAACATACGCCCTTTCACACCTTTCCAAATATCTGCAGTATCTCCCAACTGCTTATATTTAATTGGCCTAAAATCTTTTTAAAGGATGGTCTCTCAGTTCCATCATACCCCAAATGTGTTCACACTCATCTAAGAAAGAAGCAAATCAGATGTTGAAGGGTGCTTCTATTTAAATAGCTATCCATCATATTTCAAATGACTATATCTTCTTGGTGGAATGACTTTTATCATCAAATAATTCTATATCTGGTAATTTTCTTTGTTATGATGTCTACTTTATCTAATATTAATATAGCATAACTACTTAAATAAGATTTTTCTAGTTAGGATAACTTCTAGGGAGAAATTTTTTGAGTGTTAACTTAGTAGGTATTTATGTGTTTTTTCCCACATATTTCTTGTGTTCTACATTATTTACATGAAAGCGTAATACTGGTAATATGTTTATGAAATTGAAAATAGAACTGATTCAACTAGTAATGGTGGGCTAGAATATTGAAAGGTATTCTTTCCTAGTTAACTAAATGTCTTCATCTACATTGTGAAGTTTTTCTTCTTTTTAAGAATACTGTTACTTTATTTTGAAAGCCTAATGTAATGAGCTATAGCATTTCTCACATTGAGTGTCATGATGCTTCTGTGTGGGAAATGGTACTTCTCAGATTCTTAGTGGGAACACTTGCTCTTTTGAATTCTCATCTGCATCTCAATCTGGAAGGGATCCCAGAGCTTATCCTATGACTAACATACATGAGTGTAGTAACTATGACACACCCACTAGATCTTATATAGTTTTGGAAAGAAGTAGTAGTTTATCTCTTCATGTAAAGATACCAGTGACTAGATAATAGGCTATACAGAACTGTCATGTCTATTAACACAAATTTTATAAAAATTTTATAAACCAATATTATGATTTTCTTATTTTCTTAATTTCATTGATCAGCTCTTATAGCTGAAACATATTCTTTTGAGCTTTATTATAAAAAAATGCAAGTATGTTGCCAATAATATTTTACTCCATTGCTCCTATCAAAAACTTCCTGAAAGATTAAGAGGGTAACCACAAGGAGATATCACCTCACAACTGTGAGGATGGAAATTACCCAAAAGACAAGAAATAACAAGTGATGGATATGGAGAAAAGGGAATCCTTATGCATTTCCTTATGTTGGTGGAAATGTAAATTGGTGTAACCACTGTGGGAAACAATATGGAGCTTCCTCAAAAAATTAAAAATAGGGATATGACCCAGTATTTCCAGTACTACAATTGATCTAAAGAAAGTGAAAACACTAACTTGAAGAGATACATAGACCCCACATTCATTGAAGCATTATTTACACTAGCCAAGACATGAAAAGAGCCTAAGTGTCCACTGATGGATGAATGTATAAAGAAAATGTAGTATATACAGACAATGTGATATTATTCAGCCATTAAAAAGAATAAAACCTTACCATTTGTGACATTGTTGGAACTTAAAGACATTATGCTAAATAAAATAAGACAGATAGAGAAAGACTAATACTGTATGATTGCACTTATAAGTGGAATCTTAAGCAAAAACAAAATACAAGTTTATAGATATAGAGAACAGATTGATGATTGCCAGAGGTGGGAGATAGGGAGTAGGAGAAATGAGTGAAGGTAATCAAAAGGTTCAGATTTCCAGTTTTAAGATAAATAAGTCATGGGGATATAATGCATAGCATGGAGACCATAGTTCATAATATTTTATTAAGTAATTGAAAGTTGCTAAAAGAGTAAATCTTAATAGTTCTCATCATAAGAAAAAATTTTAATTATGTATGGTAATTGATGTAAATAGACTTATTGTGGTGATCATTTCAATATATCAATATATATATAACCACTAAACCATTACATCGTACATTTAAAACCAATATAATGTTATATATCAATTATATTTTAATTAAAAAACTAATTATTACTATTATAAAATTTTCACATCTTTATTTATAGGTTTTATTCCATATCAGTATCCAACCACATAAGTAATCCTAATCATGCTACAACTTAAATAAACTTAATTTAATACATATAAAAAAATTTTTATGTTAAGCATCATAGACTGTAAGCAACTCCTCAATGCTTACAGGATGAATTATAATTTTTTTATTAGGCCAATAAGGCACTTATTGAAATGCCCCCTTTCTTCTTTTCCCTTATTCTATTATAGTCTTATTGAAATTCCTAAAGTGCTTAACCAGGTAATGTTTCATGATTCCTCCATGTCTGTGAGCAAATTGTTTAGTTAGACCATAATGTTTCTTGTATACATGGAAATCTCAGTTTAAGTCACTTCCTCTGCAAAGCTTTTACTGTCCTAGCCACTTTTCCTCTGTGGAACCGAGTCATCTTGCTTTTGCCCACTTGTGTATTTCTGGAAAGCAGGTCTTATTGTTCCATTTCCCCTCCTTTTATTTTTTCTTTAGTGTTTTTCATCTGAGGACTCCACATAGTCCATGGGATTAAGTAGATTAATGTTGGGTTTTAACCTACATTATAAAGCTATAGGTTGAGAAAATAACTTTCATCCCCTTTCCCAACTTCATTTTTTAAAAAGTCAAGTATACCTAGGAAGACCAGGTGCTATAGACATAAAAAAATAAGGGATTGTAAACTGACAAGGTCTTTGCAATCTGTGAGGTCAACCAAGGGTTGCCTCACCTGAAAAAAAAATAATAATAAAAAAATTTTAATTAAGTATAGTTAGCATGCAATATTATACTAGTTTAATGTGTACAACATAGTGATTCAACATTTGTGCTCACCACTCAAATCCTCTACCAACTTCTCAGCAGGACATAGAAAACCCAGTGAGTCCTGAACCACTTTACAATTGAGGCACTTAAATTAATGAAAAAATGAAGAGAGTGACAAATATTTTTTAAATCCAGCCATTTCATTTCTGTGACTACGTATTGGCAACATTTTAATTTGATTAGGAAATCATTTTAAAAGTCTTAATTAAGAACTTTTGTTCCACAATCCTCTCTCCACCTCATGGCTTTGCTGATTGGCCACCTCCTCAACTACAGCCATCTATGTCTCAGGCAATTTGGTACCAGTCATAAGCTTCACAAGACACAATTTTAAAAGAATGCTGGTCTGTCATAGGTTATGCCATCAGTAGGAGAACACTTGAATTCTGCTTGCCTCTTCCTAAATAGAATAGACATATAGTTACTCTATATCTTCAGGGGGAAAAAAGGCCAAGATGAATATTCTTTCTCACTTTGACATAGAAATAAAATAATCTATTTGATTATCCTATTTCTGACTCTTAAGTTGACTAACCACTCATTATTTTATTATTTCATTAATGAAAATGTAACATATATTTTACCAAAATTTATTAAAACAGATTTCAGTGTTATCACTGACCTGTTCTAATGCTCTTTAATGATTAAGTCTTTAAGTAAGTAGTTACCCATCCAAAAACAAAGACTTTTATTTCTTGCATCTGTTTTTCTATTGTTTTAACAATTGCTTTTTTTAGGCAAATACCTAATGTTTTATTTTAATCTTTTAAAAAATGGCAATAATATTATTAAAAATTACCCAGTATTTATCCCACCAATAATTTTTATTATATTGCACTAAAATGAATTTCTATGTGAATAATTGAACTAATAAAAAGTTTCCTTTGTTTGAAAACAGAATAACATTGAAGAACTTGATGATATTCTCACATCTGTATTCAAACAAGAGATACCATGTTATGAGTTCCGATCTCTCCAAACTGAAATCCACCCTCAAAAAGAACGTGAGTATTTTCCAACTGCATCTGTTATTCTTTATGTCATATTTCACTGTATGTAAATCTTTAATAAATATTATAGCCAGGAATATAGTTGAATTGAAGATTAACTACTTTAGATAATTCCCATTCCTTTGTGAGAGAGCACACTAATACAAACTTCTGAAGTTCAATTTGGTAATTTTTTTTTTAATCATAGGCCTTAAAAATGTGCATAAATTTTTAAATCAGCAAACCTACTTCCTGATTTGGATTTTGCTAGATGACAGATGCTATTAAATCTATAACAGAAGCAAACAACCCTCATAACACTAGGCTCTAATTTCTAGTTGAAGTACAAAATAACATAACACAAATTACATAATTAGAATATGCAAGATAGATATGAATATGACTGAACTCATGTTTTGCTTGCCATCTTGATCCTATAATCTTGGATCCTATAACGTCAGCTTCAGAATATCTGGCCTTTAAGATTTTACTCATTTTCATAATTATCAGGTTGAATTAATGATAAAGTTTGATACATAAAATGAAATTAATTGAGAGAATTCAGGAAATAAATGGTAGGTTGTTGAGGAATTACTACAGAAACACCACTGGAGGTATTCTGAGAGGTAAACTCAGCAATGATCAGGTGTAATTTCAGATGTCCATCCCTGGGGACAGTTATGGAATTATTTGGTTAAATGCTTTATTTATTCATTGTTTATTATTTATTATGCCATATTTTAGCTGAAATAAATTGAAGTTTAGGAGATTATGAGGGGAAGGCAATTAGAAGTGTTGTGCCCAAAGTCGCGAATCCCAGAAGAACACCAAGGAGCCAACACCGATGCAAACACATGAGGGTCTTTATTCAGACTCAGGTCCAGACTCTCGGCTGACACTGATGCAGCAATGTTGGAAGGAGAGCCCCGAACTCTGGGGAAGCG
Source organism: Cynopterus sphinx (assembly GCA_030015415.1). Classification (NCBI taxonomy): domain Eukaryota; kingdom Metazoa; phylum Chordata; class Mammalia; order Chiroptera; family Pteropodidae; genus Cynopterus; species Cynopterus sphinx. The sequence continues at coordinate 125,396,400 of CM057382.1, forward strand.
GGTATTTGTACAGAGCAGGTGCGGAAATTCCAGACTTGTCCCTACCTGATTGGTTGTATCTAGGGTGGTGTGAGGTTAGGTAGGGGTTGATTGGTTTTTTTCCTTTAACTAAGGGTCAGCAAGGGGTCACAGCAACTGAAGGCATTTTTAACTAAAGGAAGGTTTAGAGGAAAGCTAAGTTTTGAAGAAAAACTAAGTCCGTTTCAACAAGGAACTGACAGAGTATATATACCTTGAATATTGACCTACCCTAAGGATGAGCCATGGAATGATTCACAGGTACCAACAGTTCTTTGAAAGTTTGATGTTAAATGTTATATTTTTCAAAACTGTTTATCTTATTGTTCCATCTTCTTTTTCAAATTGTTTTTGGTAAATCCTGAGTTTACTTCCTTGCTATTTCATTTATAATAAGTGAAGTGCTACTCCGTGCCATTAAGTCTTGGTCATTTTCACTTCTGTCTAGCCAGAAAATCTCATTTTACTTTTTCCCTCACCAGGCAGAAAAAGTTGAGGGAAGGGGAGTTGCAGAAATAAGACAGAAAGTGTACAAAAAAGCATATCTGTTTTCATGTTCTTTTCCCTTGTAATGTTTCATTATTGATTTTAAAATAACATCTTCCATTGATAAGAATTTTCTGTAGAAATATGTTCTCCTTGGGAGTAGAATAATAAAAGGTTTTCAAATAAACTTAATATATTAATGTAATGTAGGACTTTTGAATACGATAGTTGTAGAAATAATTCACGAACAACTTTCTAGTGTGTGAATCATCAGGGACTGTGAAATCAATATAAGGGATTGCAACAGATAATTTTTTTAATGATAAATAGGATACTAGAATAAAAATATCTGAATACATTCTTTAAAGTAAAAGTAAGTATTATTTTGAGTAACTCCTATTTTGGTTGCGGATTTACATATAAACGTACATGGTATGGGCCACCATGAAATGAGTTTGAATGTCCCTGACTTAGTATGGTGGTGAGGGAGAACAACTTGGTCAAACACAGTTGCTTTAGTCACTACGTAACTCTCCATTATTCTGAGTTTCAAGCCAGCTTCTGGAGAGTGTTGTTAAGTCTTACTGTAGCAGGTACATGAATCTCTCTGATTTCTCTTCAGAACCCTTCAAAGGCTGGGTAATACAGAGAACCTCCTGTCATGGAGAGGGAAAATAAACAGTTCAGCCTTTTTTCTAAGAGGCTACAGTTTCTGGTAATAGCATGCGATTACCAGTGACATGTGAGAGTATAAACTCAGGATATTATCTCCTAATGTATCTATGAAATATGAAGCATGTAATAGGATACTCAATACATACATAGTACAGCCCTAAGATTTATCTTGAGTTTGTAGTTATCTTTAGGTTCACAGAAAATAGCTTATTGCTATCTGAGCAGAAGAAAAAGAAATATCATTGGGTTCTCTTTTTATACTATCTAATAATTCAACTATGCAAAAAAATATAGAGAACAATATGAAAAACATCCTTTTACCCATAACTTACTTTTGCCAAATCTTAACATTTTGTCATGAGTTGTTTCAGCTCTTTAGAAAAAAAAAGTTACAGATTTAGTCTAATTTCTGTTTTCTTCTGTGATTTCACACACTTGAAAAGTTACTATTACTTTAATTAAATTTCTTGATAATCATTAATTTTTTACTCTGTATTTGTTTCTATAATTCATATATGCTATTGTGCAATTTTGTAAATTTTATGTAAATGATATCACATACAGTTTCGCCTCCATTATAGTTGTTCCCATTGACTAGACCTGAGAAGATATTTTTAAATATGTAAGCCATTACAGAAGAGGGAAACACCTAGAGAAAATGAATAGAATGAAGAGAAAGTCTACTGAGACATACTCTGAATACTTTGCAGTTTGATTTAGCTCTCTGTGTTTAACCTCAATTTTCTTGGCTATCCACTCTTGCTTGATTATTCAAACCAAGCTCTATTTGTTCTTCTTTTTAATACTTTTGCTCTCAAACTTTAGTGGGCATCAGAATCACTTAGATGATTTGCAAAAGTCAGATTGCTGGCCCCCACTCAGAATTTCTGATACAGTAGGTCTGGAATGGACCCAGGAATTTTATATTTCTGACAAATTCATCAGTGATGCAGATGCTACTGGTCTGTGAATCATCACTTCACAGAAAGCCACTGAGTGAACATAGCAGTAATGGGTAGTATCATTGATATGTTACATACATAAAATTGGTGTGAATGAAATTAAACTTAATATAATAAATTTTTTCATCATCCCATGTCCCAGGATTAAATCATGGATGCAGAATAAAGTAGTCTTAGAGTGATCATTTATCTCAAAAGTATTTTTTATATATCATTATTTAAAAAAATGAAACCTTCATGAATTCTTACAAAAAGTCTTAACACACTGTGCTTTGTACTAGATACTTTTCTAAATATTGAGGGAAGGTAAAAGAATGTAAGATCAATAAAACACAACCCATACACTCAGAGAGTAGTGATAACAAAATTACAAAAATAAGTGCCTCTAATACAGCATATGCTCTACTCGTAAGAGCTAACACTTGCATTTTGCATACTCTGTCAAAAAAATTAAGCACTTTTACGACTTTAACTCATTTAATTCCTTGGAACAATCCTGAAGTAGGTACTACTTTAACCTCTACTTTACAGATACTGAGAGTTAACATCACTTGCTCAAATAGTGGCAGAGGTGGGACTTGGATACAGGCAGCCCAGCTAAAGTGGCCATATTACTAGCTGCTTGACAACTGTGGCTCCATACGCAGCATTGAATGGGAACTCCAGGGTATTGGGAGATAGTCAGAGAAAGATAAACAGTCAGGGGACACTTCCCTGAGAGATCTTAATTTAAAGAAAAGGTTTTAAATAATTCCTTTGAAATTATTTAAAATTACCACTTTAATGAATATATAGAGGCAAGCTTAAAATTGTTTCAGATGCTCTTCATGTTATTATCTTTTTTAATTCTAGAAACATAGTGATTTTTGTGCATGATTTTCTTCAAATCACCCTTTGCCTTTATGGGCAAATACTGTCCTATATGAGGAGCCCTGTTTTGTTCATGCATTTATTCCCAGTGCCTAGAAGAGTTTCTATCACTTGATAAATATTTATTAGACTAATTAACTAGTAAATAGCAATAAAGTTAACCATACACTAACACCAATAAGACCCTAGACAGCAATAGGTATAGACTAATAATATTTGAGCTCCCAAAACAAGAGTGCTCATTTATAAGAATATAAGGTAACTATAATGCCACTGTTTTTTCTTTTCTTTTCTGCCTCTTATCCATGTCATCTGCCATTAGGAGAATGAAAAATTGGCATATGTGCCTTCTGAATGTGCTGCACTGAACTGCCTGTGCTCAAATAACCAAGACACATATGTTCATCCTCTCTGATTTGACACAAAAAAACAGGCCTTTTAGGGTCAACAGAAATAAATTTCTATCAGTTTATCATAAAGTTACAATAAATAAATGAATACTGTTTATTAGTAGCTAATAATAAAAAAATGGCTCTCTAGTATTTATTCGTCTCATTAAGGAAAATGCATGCACGGGGTTGCTTCAATTATATACACACGCATACATGCATATATCCCGCCCCCCACAAACACACACATACAAAGGAAATAGACTCTTCTATTAACAAAGTAAATAATTTACTACTTAAGGACTCACCCTTACTTTTGCCATTGTTGTGAAGTAATGATTATTAAACCTAGAATTTATATCTTCTAAAATTCTTAACAGGTTCAGAACCTCCCCTACATACCCTATTACTAACCCACTCCAAATACACCTCCTTCAACATCCTAAAGGGACTCGTTTGCTCTCTAAATGCTGGCATTAACAAATAGTCATAGAAAAATCTTTGTAGTGACACTGCAGATTTAAAGATTCATTGCATTACTCTGTGAAGGATAGAAACTCAAAGGTGTGGAAGATATTGTTTTAATATCTCTTACCTCTATATTATGATTTTCCTTCCCTGAATTAGCTAAGGTTCTCTGGAGAAACAACCAATATGATGGAGAGAGAGAGAGAGAGAGAGTTAGTTTACTTTAAGGAATTGGTTCACATGGTTATGGGCTGACAGTTCTGAAATCTCCAGGGCAGGCCAGCTTGCTGGAAATTCCAGCAGAAGTTGATGTTAGAACCTTCAGTCAAAAGGCAGTCTGGAGACAGAATTTTTTTCCGCTTGGTGAACTTTAGTCTATTCTCCTAGGATCTTCATCTGATAGGACAGGGCTCACCCACATTATGGAGGGTAATCTACTGTACTCAAAGTCTACTGATTTAAATATTCATCACATCTATAAAGTATCTGCATGGTAACATCTGGACTGGTGTTTGACCAAACAACTAGGCACCATAGCCTAGTCAAGTTGATACATATAATTAACCATTGTATTTACCATCATTCCAGCAGAGGTTGGCAGCTGTGAACAACTATAATTTACTAATGCACTTTTTGGGATCCCCAACAATCGGTTTGACAAATGTCAGTTAGTACATGTGTAATCTAGTGGATAGGAAAATCTCCCAAGATATTCACCTCAGTTTACAAACTGAGGATGTGTTGACTGTATAGTAACAAATGTATCTGAGTCATGTACATAATATAAACTCTTGGTCAAGGAAAAGTAGATATTACTTACAGTGTCTTAAGACATAGGGAGTTATAGAGCTATTAGCACCTTTCTACTTAATGTGAGTGCTTTTTGTGTTACCATCCCATGCTTAATGTAGTAAACTAAGTAATTGTTCCTTAAAAATACTCAGATTCCAATCCCCAAATTTGTGAATATGTCACCAAAGGGACTTTGTTTGGGGCCCTATATCAGAATACTTTCTCTTCTACAAAGCAGGTGTTCAGTGGTGATTATCACTGTGTAGTGACACAGGAGCTAAGTTTGTAACCCAAAATGTTCTACTCAAAGACACATATTTCTAATTCGATTTACTCCATATAATTGTATTGCAGCAGCTACCTAATGAACACTCACATCTATACTTCTCCACAGCAATAGTCTTTGTCACTTGTTCTAATACATATTCTTTCTACTTTGTAACTTTGTAGTCATGAACCTAAGTATTATCTTAAATTCAAATCTTTCATTCAGAACCTACACAGTCAATCACAAAGTCCTGTTTTCTTTCAAAATGTCTATTCTTTCTTGTTTATTTTTCCTGCCATTTCCCTAATTCAGACCATCAATTATCTCTCCTTCCTTCTAAAAATTTTTCCTAGCAGGTTCCTCTAACATGTTTCACCTTTCTTTCTAATCCATTCTGCAGGTAAGTGCTTCCCTAATCATTCCCATATTCTGTTTTCATCTTATCCCTTAAGCTCTCTCTAGTCATTTAATTGAACAAAGAACTGCCCAGATTTTCCTCCTTGTCTTAGTCCATTTTTATTATCAAAATTATTTAATATTTCTAAAGATTAAGTCCAATGCTTGAGACTATAAGGAGTCCTAAAAAATGCTGAATACTCCTGACTAATGAAATCAAGCATCCTTGCCTGATCTGTTGATTTACTGCTTGTTGTACACATTCCTTAGATTTCCATGTGAGACCCATACAAAGGCCAGTGGACAGCTCTCTACCCGTAAGGCATGACCTTGCAGTAGAGTGGCCAGCCACCTAATCCTAACCCAGCCCATCTGGTCTTTATACTTTTGTTTTTCCTGGTTTCCTGGCTCTTTCTATGTTCTTTTTTTCTAGGTTTCGGTCCTTTGCTGTCAAGATTTAGTAGAGAGAAAGTTGGTAATTTCCAAAAGGTATTTTTAAATGAACACAGAGGAACAAAATACAGTCACACAGTGACAGACATAAAGTTTCTTGAGACTTTTTATTTTAACTCTAGGTTAACCACAGATTGGTTGGACTGTTGAGCATGGAGCAGCCCTGCTCTTCATTACCTCATCACTGTCTGGGTCTGATATTGGAAAGTGGATAATAAACAAGTGTAACCACATGCTGTGAGATTTAATTTTAATCATTATCAATTCCAGGAAATGCTAATAAGAACTATACATTAAAGGTTGGGCCTGGTTAGTACTTGGATGGGAGACCACCTAGGAAGATTAGGTGCTACATTCATTAAAAGAAAGAAAGAAAGAAAGAGAGAGAGAGAGAGAGAGAGAGAGAGAGAGAGAGAGAGAGAGAGAGAAAGAAAACTATATATTACCCTTTTCTTTCTAGTGTTACCTCCTGACATGTTCATCATGGACTGATGAACTCATGGCCTGCTTCCGTCTGCATAATCCCTTATTACTCCCTGGCCCACAGTCCTGGATAAGGAGTTTCACATTATATCCCCAAATACTCCTCCTCTGGGATCAGACTGTCTTGCACCAAACTGCCACTTACATGTTCTGCTGCTCTATTACTCATTTCGACACTAAGTGCCTAAAATCCATACCTCTTAACCCTGTTTATTAGCCATCACATTTCTTTCCCTTTCTCTTCCTTCTTCCCCTTTTCTTCTTTTTCCTCTTTCTATTACTACTGCTACTAATTTTATGGTGGATTGTATTTATTAGGGTAGTAAGTGAACAATAAACTCTCAGGTTCAACTGAACAGGCTCCATTTATTTCTCATGCTTCTTGTCAATTCATCACTCAGGTATTTGCATATCCAGAGCATCAGTCCTCTAGAAGTCTATTTTTACAGTTTTACAAAATTCTCAAATCTTAAACATACAGTTACCACAAAATACATAATTTTCACCAAAATTAACAAGTTATAAGTCAATAAATGGATTTCATATTATCTAAGAACAATAGAGTAAGGATTCACTTTCATCCTACATTTTTTCTTTTGTTTTGCATAAGCCTGATAAAAGGGAAGATAAACAAGGTAGAAACAAGGCCTCAGAATTGCTGTTTCCATATCCAGTGTGGTCGCCAACATGGCTCTAACCATGCCCAGTTGGGATTTTACCTTGGTGGACCCTAAACACAAAGACTGGCAGGGAGAACATTTCAGAAATTATGGGCTTGGATGTTCACAACTTCATTCTTCAGCCCCACCCCCTTTCTGCCTCACTCTGAGGAGCAATCCTCCACGATTGCACTGAGTTTCCTTAACTGTGTGGAAGAAAGAAAAGAAGTTTCCACACCTTTGAAAATGCTTCACCATGTTACAATAGAAATGAACTCTAAAAGTCCTCTCCAAAAGGGAAATGGGGCTCCAGATTGATTTAAAGTACAGTTGATTGTCAATATTCACAGTAGTTTTATTCTATAAAGGTATCGAATAAGAGAATACTGAACCATTGTTCCTAGGAGAAAAATGAGGTTGGGTTCCTGCAAGCCTCTGGTCTCATGTTCATCAATCAATCACTATCTTATGTGTGTTTCTATTTAAAGACACATTGTTTAGCATATGCTTTTGATTCATTAACATTGAACTCAAGACCAATAACATAATTCATGCCTGTGAAAAGCTTATCTAACATTCTTACTTCTCCATAAAGTACATCGCAGCATTTCTGTGCTTAGGAACACTAGACAGCACTTTAGCACTATGCCAAGGGGCCACTTTAAACAACTTAATTACCGACAAAAACACAAAAAATGTGAAAAATGTAGCACTACCTAGGCCACAAAAAGGACGCTTGTTTACAGTGTAAGTACGAAACAAGAAAGCAGAGCACTGCCTCGTTTGACCTCAGCTGAGAGTGTGCACTTTGCAAGACTCAAATTTTTTATTGCTCTATCTGCAAACGACTGGAAAAGTGCCACCGGTTTTGATTTGAGGGTACAAATCAATTTTTATGAATAGACAAATTTACAAATATGGAATCCCTGAATAATGAAAATCAATTGTACTTATTTATATGGAAAAATACATTGCCCCCTGGTTTAATATCTGATTAAATAAATGTTAGATGTTATCATCCTCATTTGATTAAGAAAATCGAGACAGAAATTTCAAGTAGCTTGTCCAAATTGCACTATTAGTGAATGCTAGAACTGAGATTTCAACCATGCAATCTGATTCCAAAGCTCTATTATTTAAGCACTAACTATGTAATATCACTTCACAAAAGAAATAAATATTAAGTTTAAGAATTTTAGAGTTTGCATAATAAAAGATGTTATTTAAATTTTATTAAGACAAATATAATGCTGATTAAGAATTTAACTACATAACAAACATTTGAAAAAGAATATCTGGTATGAAATTTCTTGAGCTGATTAGCAAACATACAAATGGATTCAAGTTTTAATTTTTTTCTTAAATATTTAAGAAAACATTTTAGTAACAAAAATTCAATTTCAACAATAAATAAGGTAAATATAAAATTGAGGTTAATACTAGTATGTATATCTATGTAGTTCTCATGCTAACATTTTATGTAATCTGAAAGACAACAAAACTGCAGCAAAGGGCTTTGATGGAACATTATTATGTGTATGTAACATATTATCAAGTTTTAAAAATAGGATAACCTTGGAAGTATGTCTTGCTTGAAATTCTAAATAAGATTACTATATATGTCTGCTATTTCTACAGGATGAGAAGGGTGACACCTCTTGTGTTGCATATGTATTTCTCCTGTCACAGAGCAATCAGATTCATAAACCCAAAAATGTTCTGTTTTATAGATCTACAGAAATGCTAACATTAAATCAGACTTCAAATCCTGTGATGAAAGAAATGAAAATCATTACCTTTCTTCAATGTTTGCAAATACCATCCTTATTTCTTTAATTGCCATTTGATTAGAATTCAGGAAAAATTACCTGATGAGGTCAGATGAGTATCAGAAGTCACACAGTTTTGAACCCAGCCCTCTATATTTTCAATGAATAAACTGAGGTCCAGGGAGATGAAGGAATTTTCTTATGTATTACAGATTTAGTGATTGAAACAGATTAGAATGCACATTTCCTGGCTTTTCATCTTCATTGTTTTGTTCTTAAGTGGCCACCTGGTCATTCTATTTTGAGTGAATAAATATTTATGAATCTAGATAGTGATTTATGAGAATAAATGAATTACATGGTTGCGTACTTCATTTTTATACTCATCTTTCTTTAAAAATTTTAAAAGCTGATATTCTAACCTTGTGTATATTCCCATTTTATTATTCTGGTGAGCTAGGTTAAACTTTTGAAAGCTTTAGTTTGATTACTTTGAGCATTGGCCATCTTCTATAGGGATTACCTTGAACTGTAGGAAATAGCTCAGCATAAACAAATATGTGACTCAATTTCTTTATTCCGTGCCAACTCATCTATTTATTTTTATTTTAAAAACTAAGGAAGTTAGATTTTTTCTTGAAAAATTTCTCCCAGACATTTAGTTTTGTTGTCCTGAAATTAACATTTGACATTGGCAGAAACAACTGAAAAGGGAAAATTTATTTTGTCCAGAAAAAAGGTCAAAAGCAAATTGACCAATCCTTAGTGTGAATTATTGCTTCTTTATTTACACCTTGGTAATAAAAACAGATGTAAGGAATTTTTATTAATTAAATGAAAATTGTCATGAATTGAAGGCGATATAAACTGCAGATTAAACACATTCTACAAAGGTTTTTAAAATATTTTCTTGAGGAATCTGTTATTTTAACCAAATAAAAAAGATTATAAACTGTTTGTAAAATAAATGCTGTAAGTTTAAGAAAATAAGTTAATGATGTATGAGCTAATAAATGATGTATGAATACGACTTCTGCTCCTAATTAGGTTGTACAACACTGCAAGAGTCTATTATTCTCATTGTAACAAGAATAAGCAAGATGATCTTCAAAATTACAGTTTCTTTTTTTTTAACCCAGCAGAAATGGATAACAAAAGAAACCTAAATGAACCAAATTACAGAAAGGGACAAGTCCTTCACAAGAAAAAAGTAATTCACGACTGTCTTTATCCCTACAGAATAAGACAAGAACTCACTATAGATGAGGAGTAAAGACAAACCAGCCGAGCATTTAACAAGCTTTGAAGGGCTATATTTAGGCTAGTGTGAAGGATAAAATTCACAAAGAGCCCCAGTTACAAAGTGGTCTGCATCACCCACAAACTCTTTTTTGTAGGCTGCTGTTCAGTGCACAGAACTATCACACTAACAATTGTAGGAGGGCAGGAGATCTGAGGGAGATCCTCAAAAAGCATTCTGAGGCTTCTCTAATGGCCAACCAGTGCCTACTGATAAGTGGGTCTGAGACAGAGTTCCTGAGACAAATCCCTTTAAGACTTTTACCATATGGAAAGCAGTATCAGCCAGGTGCTCAATGTGGAAAGGTATAAAGATGGAATAAATGTCACCAAGCTATTGGATGGCTAATTGAGTGAAATACAGAGGGCCCTTAAAATCTGAGAGAGATATTCTGATATAAGTCTGAAAGCAGGACTAGAGAGAAAAAAGAACTATTCAGTGATCCAAAAGCTGGAATACTGTCTCTAGAGCAACAAAGATCCCTTGAGTCTCACTAGGGCTCAATCCCAAACTGTGCTGAAGAGTTACAATCCTGTTCTCAAAATATGTGAGGCCAGCAGTTAACTGAATCTAAGTAAAGACACTAAAGTGACCAAGCTCAGCTCATCTACAGATTGATTTGACTCAGCTCCTGAATGTAGTTGTCAAGTTAAAGAATCTGCCTTAGACTGGGGGTAAATAGTATTTGCTTCAGTTTTTAATGTAATGTTCAGCATATAATAAAAAGTTACAAGAAACGTGTAGAAGGATTTAAAGGTGGCTAATGGTGAAGAAACGACATAGTAAACAGAAGCAGACACAGAAATGTCCCAGATGTTGAAATGATCAGATAAAAACATTAAAATAATTATGATAAAAATCTTATAGAATTTATTGTAAAAGTTGGACAACATGTGTAAAAAGATGGAAATTTCATCAGAGCAATAATTATAATAAAAACAAAAGAAAATGCTAGAATATGCAATATCAGTTTTTTTTAATTATATGGACTTCATTATAGAAACAACGTAGAAGGCAAAGAATCAGTGAAGCTGAAGACAGTCAAAATAAATTATTTTCAGTCAAACTGAAAAAGATAGGAAAAATTTAGAATCTAAGTAAAGCCAAAAATAAATAAATAACCTCAGTTTATTTACATTTTAATTTGATTCAGTTCTGATGCAAGTTTTATAAAATAATGTTAAATGATCTAATGTATGGGTAATTGAATTTCTTAAGTAAAGGTGAGAGATAATAAGACAGAAAATTATTTGAAGAAATAATAGTAACCCCCAAGCAAAGTAAATACAAAAATATTACACCTATGAGCGTCATAGTTAAACTATTGACAATCAAAAATAAAATATTAAAAGTAGCTGTGGAGGGAGAAGGAAGGTATATTGAAGAAAGCATATTCCATACAAAAAAACTATAAGAATGATATCTGACTATACTCATCAGAAATAGAGGTCAGAAGAAAATGGAATACAAGAATATATACTGTATGAATACATTTACATGAAATCCAAGAGGAAGTACAACTAATGCATTTTTATAAAATTAGGAAGTGGTTGCTTCTGAAGTGAGAATTGACTAGAATGGAGCATGAGGGAATTTGCTGTGGTGATAGAAACTTTCTTTAGCTTGTTTTGGGTGTTGGTTACGTGGAGATATACAATTGTCAAAAGTCATCGAACTCATCATTAGTGTATTTTTAAGTGTAAACTACACTTCTATAAAATGTTTAAAAGCCAACAGGAAGATAAATATATTTAAGTAAAACATAGGGATTGTGTGCTCTAGAGTTAAATTAAACACTAAAGAATAGCAAGGGACAGCATGTAATAATCCCCTGAATCACAGACACATTACTTGATCAACACTTGTTCTCTGACACTGAATCAGTGCTCAAGATAGTGGTTCATCTCCCCAGCAAGCTTTTTTTTTTTTTTAAGCTTTCTTATCTTATGCTGTTTACAAACATACCTTTTCCAAATACAGAAGAATCAATTGCTATCTCAAATCTCATAATAATCAAATCATGGTGAAAATATAAAAGGTATAACTTTATAAAATGTATAATACTTAAAAATCTGAACTAGTTCTTAGCATAATTATACTTTGTTGTGATGAATAACTTTATATATATGAATCTTATATATATACATATTATATGCACATACTGAGTATAAGTATCTTTAATTTGATGTTCTGCAAAAATAATGCTAGAGATCATGATTAATTAACATTAGAATAACTAATATAGCTCCAGTGAATCACTTCAAACTCTTTGAAAGGTTAACTCTGTCATATTTTAATTAAAAAATATTCTTAATTAGAAATCCTCTTGTTATTGACCATGTACATTAAGGGGCTGAGCATTTCTTGTTTAATGAAAATAAGCAGGCAAAGCAACCTCATTCAAGACAATGAAAAGGATTGCTTTAAATGATCATTTGGGCAGATTTAAAACTGATTTATTTTATAAAGGTCCAACCATTATGGGGTCAAGCTCTCAGGATGGTAAGTACTTTAGAAAATTGAAAACAATTAGGAATCATAAGGTTGGGGCAAAGATGATTTAGGATAAGGATGCTTTAAACTATTTGAAGCAGAGAGAGAAAGAGACCAATGCATTTATCATTAAAATAGGACCACAGATTTACTTAAAGCCATTTACTTCTAACACATTTTGAAGGGTAAAATATTTCCATACAGTAAGTTCTTCATGTGTCCTGAAGTTTTTTGTTTGTTTTGTTTTCTATTAAAACATATATACCAACCAACTAAATTTATTCAGTCCTGAAAAAGCCAAATGAATTAAAAACTCCAGGTTTATTTTACTTCTCTAGTTTCCTTTTTATTTTTATTTTTTTGATCTGCAAAATAACGAAGAGGTAAATGAGGCTAGATTCAGTTTGCAAAAACATTATTAGGTGGCTCATTATAAGGTAGCGGTTTTCCCTGCTTTAGAATTTTCCTGGAACAGAAATGACTTTTGATTTGAGGGCTTTGTGTTCTGTTGCTATAAGTCTTTACATTGCTTGCTTCTGGTAATGTCACAGATACTAAAAGAAAATGATGTGTAATTTCTATAACTCATTTTTCCATCTAGGTGTGAAACATAGAATAATAACAAACCATTACTCATCAGTGTGCATGCGTGTGTGTGTGTGTGTGTGTGAGTGTGAGTGTTTTGCCCTTGGGATAACAGTTTACATCTATCACTTTATAGTTAGTTATACATAATTAATACATGTTTTCTAATTGATAGCTAATAAAAATCATGAAATTCAAATTCCAAAACACTGATATAAAAACTGTAAAATCCTAATGAAAATTTATGAACTGGAGTTGTTTATAAAAGTGCTTACCTGTATTTTCTGTTGCATTTACTTTTTGAAAGAAAAATTCCACATAGAAATCTAATATTACCCCTCCAAGAATTTCATGTTGACTTCAACTTCAGAAGGAAGCAACCTGGCATGGTAGTAAAAAACACAAAAAGAAATTTTATTTCATTTTGTTATTCAGTGTTTGGCTAATGTCAGAGTTCATTCAAAAGGAGCTATTACAATATAATGTTTTTTGTTTTGTTTTGTTTTATTTTGTCTTACATGTAAGAGGTTGATGTATCTATCTAAATTAAACTTACCCCACAATTAAGAGTTAGGCATTAATGCTAGTGAGAATACTAATTTATATATATTTTAAGATAAGAAATAGAAAGGGGGAGATTCTACATTCCTGAAACAACTGATGGTTTCTTATATCCAACATCACACTAAAAGTCTGCTTTGCTGTGTGGGAATTACTTTTAGAAGTAGATTGTGCTCAATTCTTTTTTATGGGATTGCAAATATGATAGAAAATATGTTAAGTCCCATTGCTTATGCTTACAGATACTCATTTCAAAGAACTGCCAACTCTTCTCCACTGTGCAGCAAAATTTGGCTTAAAGAACTTGGCTATTCATTTGCTTCAATGTTCAGGAGCAACCTGGGCTTCTAAAATGAAAAATTCGGAGGGTTCAGATCCAGCACATGTTGCTGAAAGGCATGGGCACAAAGAACTCAAGAAAATCTTTGAAGACTTTTCAGTAAGTGTTTTTTTTTTCCATCTCTTCTCTAAAACTATTTTTATAAAACGATCCTGTGTGTGTGCACCCACATTGCTCTTTTTAAAATGATGCTACTGAGCAGCTAGTTGGTGGTGTCTGTTGGTCCTGAGTCATTCATTGTCTTAAAAAGCATTTTGCAAGATTGGTCAATGTGTTTTGGTATTACCATAAACCAGTTCTAGCTCCACACTCCCATCACTAAATAGCCTATTTTGAAACTTATCTGGTCTTTCTAGCCTCTATATAGACTGTTCTATACTGGAGAGGATTTGATGAGAAGGAAATGAAAAGATTTTACCTTTATTCTTTTGTCCAAAGTCTAAGTAAGACACTATTAGGCACATAAAGTGGTATCAATAATAATTAGGTTATAGGAATATATTCTGATAATCATTCATAAAGTCTACTCAATAACAAGTTAATTCATGTTGCTTAATTTTTTTCTCATATGCGACTCCTTTTCTCTCTCTGTTGTCCCAGTTACTTATTATATAAGTTGGAATCCCAAATTTGAGAAGACTCTGAATGATACTAGTTTTGTAAGAATGCAACGAAGGGAAGATTTTGAAGGAGAGAATACTAACTTAGCACACCAAAACACTTTGTGTTTCCATAATTACCTTTAGAAAAGCAATAATTTCCTGTTTATAACAAAGGTATGAACATTATGCTCAAAAAAGTGAATTATATTTCTGATTCTTATGAAAATAGAAATAGAAAAATGATTGTGTTGATGAATATGTCAAAATCTGTCTTTGGCTATTCAGAAGATAAATAGTTTCATTGCCTATGAATAGTTAATATAGAACATTAAAATGCTATAAATAGCTTCTGGTCATTTTAGCATTTATTCTAATTATTAGATTGTCAGTGTAATATTAGATTTCTAAAAAACATTCGTGATTTCCAGAAAGCAAATGTCGATCAATATAACCCCTCCAACTTTTAAAAAATAGAAAAATAGGTATCAGAAAAGCATGGATATCATCCATCTGGAATTGTAATAGATATTTTTTTGCCTTAAAAATAAACACAGAATATAAAGTTTTATAATGAAATTAATAATTTATTAATTTCTATTCTATATCCTTCAGATCAGGTATATACATTTTTATTTCTAGGAAAAATTAGACAGCGATTTTTACATATCTAATGAGTATATTCATTTTCGTAATTAGTCACAGTTTGTCATCACTGATCAGTGCAACATGGCAACCATGAATGATATCTGTCTCAGGTAGGTCAGTGAGTCAATATACCCTTAGCACTTGCCAACAATACTGTTATTCTACACATTCTGGGTGCCTGTCTCCATTCTCTACAACCCTTTTCTTGAATTTTTAACTACTGGTGAATTTATGCTAAAATTTCCCCTAAAAGTCTTCAGCATCTAGGATTACTTTCTAAAATAAATCCTGATTTTCAAAGAGTAATACTTCCACTTCTGGTTCTCTAGTGAGGACTCAGCTTATAATAGATGCAGCCCCATGCAAACTACACATGCTCCATAAATAACACAATAATAGATAATAATGACAGTCAATATGACAGTAAGTACCAATGTAGGATTTGATAGATGTGGGAAATAATTATTTTTTCTCTCACACCCTATGGGTATTTATACTTCTGCTTCTGCAATAATAGCACTGATATAAGTTATTGCTATCATTGCGTTTAGGTGACTATTCATTCTAATTTTGTGGAGTTATGCTTGATAATTAGTCTGAAATTTTTATTTTATATATATTTCACCTCTTTGTGAGCTATTACATTTTGTTGGAATGTGTATGGTAGATATTGCGATTATAGGTAGGATCGATCAATTATTTTGTGAATGTTCTGTTGTCAGCAAGAAAGTGACAATAGCTGTTGCAAGGGACAGCAGCTTCATAAGGGCATTTCATAAAGGATAATTTTAGGTACGATAATTCTGCAAGCTTACCACTGGCTTTTTGCAAATGTGTGGTTAAGGAAATAGAAACATATGTGGGCCAAGCATCCCTGAGTACGTGGAAAATGTGTCCTGCTGGTTTATTCTTCTAATTATCAAATTTATTTAAAATAAATTTAAAAGTCATATCTTCTTAGTGAAAGTTTGCCAGTAATCACATGTTAAAATTTTACATTCTAAATTATGATAGCTATGTCTTTTTAAGAGCATATCTAAAACTAATAGAGAAAAATATAATCTCATGATGCTAAAATCCTTTATCTTTAATAACATTTATACAGTTTTAATATTGTAATCACATTCTGATAAATCTAAGATTATCATAGATGTATTCAAATTTTCCACAAACTATTATTTCAGAATTGTTGAAAGAAGTAGATATTTTTTATGTTTGACATTTATAATCCACCAATGGACCATACTTCTGTACTAAATAAATATATATTTTTAAACTCAAACATATTTTGCCCCCAACTGATTTACAGATTTGCTCAATTCTTCCTAATCTCCTAATCAGTGAGACATTGTTCATTTTAGGATCTCACAGGGAGTTACAGCAGTGAATTTTGTCATTACCGAATAAAGTGAATAGAAGTGAATAGTAATTTTTTAAAAATACATAATCATTTAGCAAGCATTTATAAATAAACAAGTGCCATCTATATCTTAGTGTTAACTACATGAAGAAGGAGAAAAAAAGAGAAGGAGCCTCAAATCACATTTGTTACATTTCTTCACAACATTTTCTCTTCAAGGAATATTAAAATATTAACTTATATACAATCTATGAATAAAGCCTCTTAATTGTGAATGAGTAACTTTCATGCTTTGATAAAATTATCTAATTACCACCAACACTTCTTTCATGTTTTTTTTTGTACTGCTATACATAATAAAACCACATATTTCTACAATCCATAAGATCTTTTAAATAAACTCAATTTTTAGTTTCTAACAATGTCTCCTGGAAGAATTAATATGAAAGGTGGCTGTACAAAGAGCAAAAGGATTGGTATTTAAATCTATCATGGTGAACCACAATTTGCTTGATAGAATTCTTAAAGAAATCTCAGACTATTTCAAATAACAAATAGTAATATTAATAATTACTTTAGTCCTACCTATAAAAACTTTTACCTTTTTAATCAAAAATACCTGGAATATTGAAAAGAAACTGGAACTTGGTTACAGATTTAGAGATATTTTATAATTTAAGGTAAAATGCACAATAAAAATTAGAATGTGTTTTAATAATTTAAGATAAAATGTACAACAAAAATTAGAATGTGTGTTGTATTATCTTGAACATGTCACTCCATCCATCTCCATCAGTTTAGAACATGTAAGAAAATGATCACATCAATGTGTCAGTAGACAGAAAAATACATCGTTTTCTGTTGCACCCCTATGGCATTGCAGAACCAATACACGTTTACCTATCTTAGAAAGTGTCCAGATGGTATTTGTTTTCTTCCACCTCAGTGTTCACTCATGTAGTTTGATGTGTATTTTAATAAGATCTTGGTCATAAATAACCTTCAGTTGAATTTAAGAAGTGGAAAATTAGCTTTCCATGTTTTTTCTCTAGCTGGCTTTTTAGGAGGACTCCTGACTGGGACTAATTCTATTACTTGGTGATGGGAATCCTGTGACATCTTGCTCTCATTGATTTACCCTGATAATCTCTTTGTTCCTGTGGACAGTGGGCTGGTGTGTGTGTGTGTGTGTGTGTGTGTGTGTGTGTGTGTGTGTGTGTGAGAGAGAGAGAGAGAGAGAGAGAGAGAGAGAGAGAGAGAGACAGACAGACAATGGCTGTGATCTCTTTCAAATGGTCAAGGTTTGGAATAAAGGTACAGAGGGGTAGATGTCGATGCACTTAGAGTATCCCTAATATAAAGCAATGATTGACTGGTGTAGAGAACCATTTATTTAAGAGACAGGCTTTATGGTTAGGCCAAGAAACACTCACTCATATTAGCCCTTTATTTCTTATTCTTAGCATTGTTCATTTGGTACTTTATGTATTGCTTTGTTCTCTAGTGGACTGTTCCATTTCATTTAGTATATATTATTATATACTAATTGAATCTAAATAGCATCATGCCCTGCTTTTCCTGTGTAGTTTTTCTTTCTTATAAACTTAGAAGCTGATCATGGATAACGAGTTCCCCACCCTCCCACCATCAGGTACAGATGAGGTGCTCAGAATGTATTTACTCATTGATGAGGCAGAAAGCAAGTGTCAAATTTAAGGACGTGTTTGATCTCACTTACCCAATAATATTCTTAACTAGGTCTCATATTTTAAATAAAATAA
This sequence comes from Cynopterus sphinx, assembly GCA_030015415.1. NCBI lineage: Eukaryota > Metazoa > Chordata > Mammalia > Chiroptera > Pteropodidae > Cynopterus > Cynopterus sphinx. Next base: position 125,414,755 of record CM057382.1, read on the forward strand.
TTGGTCATATTCTCTCTAGAGTTAAGATATTTTTTAATTTAGTTTTAGAGAATTCATACCCAAATAGTCTAACTGCTGTCTATCTTCAGCATATATTTTTAATAGTCCAGCCTACAATGAATTTCAGTTGTTTGGCTTTTGTTCAATATTTATATTCTGCTAGAACTGAAGAAACTGGAACAAATCACATAACTGTACTTGACTGCATGCATTACAAATTCATGTCTCAGTTATGCTTTTGGAGCTACTTAGCAATCTCTTCCTAAAATCCGTTAAATGTACCATAGCTGCAATTATAGAATTTTACCCTTCCCCAAGTTCTCAAACCCAGTTTTGATACCTTAACACTGCAGCTCTAAACATTCTATTAAACACCTTTAACTCCACACTCTTCTTTGTTAAATTTTCCATTTTTCTCTACTCACAGGGCATTGGGATTCAGCCACATCTGGATCTGAATCTTAACTTCATCAAATACCAAATTTGCCTCCTTGGGCATCCTCTTTGTTTTCTCTCAGCTTATTCTCTTTATCTTCAAGTTGGAAAAAAATTGTTTCTTACGGGTTGCTTTTAGGATTTGATAAAAATAAATGTGAAAGTATTAAATATATAGTAGATCCACAATGATATTACATTCACCTTTTTTTCTTTTGATTTATTGTTATTTATATGAACTTTGGAACTCACCATCAGTCGTACCCTCAATTTCTTTTGCATCATTAATCTCTCCCATTAAACAGACTCTTCTCTGAAAAAAACATGTTCAAATACATCACACATGTGTGCGCGCGCACACACACACACACACACACTCCCAACAACCCTACTTTCTGTTCAATCTCTTTTTTAATGCCAAAATTGACTAAAAGAATGATCTACACCAGCTATATCTTCATTTCATTAATTTCTTGCCTCTTAAAAATCAAAACTTTGCCCATCACTGAATTTACTCTGTAAAAGACCATGAATAATCTACTGCATATAAGATCTATTGGATTTCACTCAGATGTCCTTTAGCTCAAGCTTTGGCACTGGTTTTCTCTGACCCCTGTCCTCTTCCTAAATATTCACTGACCCCTTGTGGCTTCCCTCTCCTACCCCATCAGATAAGCTTCTTTCTACACAGTCTTCTCTTTGATAACTGAATCATTGTCTTTACTCTGGTCCTTTCTCCTGACTTAAGACTCCAGGTTCACTTTGCAAGTTGAATGTGTCAACATGGATATATTACCAGTATTTAGATCTCAACATACACAAATGATCCTTTTCTCTCATCCCAGTTAATGGCACAATCATCTGCTTATTAACTTGACTTAAAACTCAAAAGTTTTCAACTCCTGTTAAGATAGTCACAAATGTCTTTTATGGAGACTAACTGTGTGTAACAGAGCAAACCCTGTGGATAACATACTAATTCCATTATTTCCTTTAAGCTTTTCAACATACATATGAATTTACTATTTCCCATTTTTCATATGAGGAAATAGACTTATAGAGATGAAGTAACCTGCCCAAAGTCACTCAGCTGAAAACATGTCTGACTAAACCTTGAACCCATTCCTATAGCCTCTCTGTCCCCTATACGACCCCCATCCAGACCATCAATTCAGTCAACATATTTTAACAGGTCTATTTACACATAATTTAATGCATCTGTTCCCTCCTTTACATTCTCTTTGTGGCTACCTTGGTTTATACCTCATTCTCTCTTTTGATCTGCTGCTCTGAAAGCCTCCTAACCAGTCTTCCTTCCTAGTCATTGTGGCATCAAACCATTTCATATCAGGCTGCCTACAAAGGACCCACCACAGCATAATGTGGCTCACCATTTTAGCCTCATCTTTAACTGCACAGCTAAGCCACCAAAATTTGTTTGTCCTTCCTTCATTACATTATTTCAGATTATTACCTTGATCTAGAATACCCTTCCTCCTAATTAAAATATTGAAATATTCTAATCTCTTCACCATGCCCAAATCACAGTTCAAATTTTATCTACTCCAGGAAACTTTCATAGAAAGAGACTATAGATGTGTATCTCCACTGTACACCTCTAATTTTCATTGCAAATTTTAGTATAAACTAGGAAAACTGTGAGAAAGGGGCTGAGAGCATGTGTTCTGGAGCTACCTGCCTGGATTTAAACATTGGCTCTGCTATTTTCTAGCCATGTATCCTTGAGTAAGTCACTTAATCTCTCTAGGCTTTGGCTTTCTCAACTGTAAAATAAAGATAAATATAACACCTTTATTCACAGTATTGTTATAATTAAATATAAATGCATGCAAAACATGTACAACAACCTGGAAAATAATGAGCACTCAATAAAAATTGTTTTACTATTTATTATTCTTCTACTTTTTGGTCATGGAGGACCCTTGCTTTTTTGGCACTTTTTCTAGTTTAAGTAAGTACTAATGAAGGTTTTAAAATTTTTTTTTAATTTATCTATCATTTTATTTTTCAGAAACGTCTCTCTAATAGGTTATGAACTTCATGAAAGCAAGGTCAGCTTTATCTCATTTAGCATAGTATTCCTAGTACCTAACAGAGTTTTTGGCAAATACTATAGGTTCACTACACATGTGTTGAAATGAAATAGTCAATCAATGTTAATTTTGTCAAATTCTCAGTTTCTGTAAGCAAGTACAAGTTTATTTCTTATTCCATACAGAACCAGCATAATGTCGTCTGGGTTCTAGATGTTTGTTGAATAACAGTAACAAAGCATCTTTAAGAAAAAATTTGTAAAAGCATTATTTGCATAAGTTCAGCCAAGTTCCTATCAATCAAGCACAAAAGTCAGGAGGCTTTGGCTAGAGAAAAAATGGCAAAGACTTATTCAAGAGTCTTAGGATTTGCTAATCAGAACCACAAAGAGTTCCAAAGAAGAAAGAAAAGCTGAGAGTTCTCAGATTTTTATAGTAAAAGTATATTCTTGAGTGGAATCAGTCTTGCATTTTTAGCCTTTAGATTAGACCAAGATGATAATCTTCTAGATGACAAGTGGGCTAGATAATAGAAGTCAAGTAGTTCTTCACAGGGTTATCAATAGGGTATATATACATATATATACATATATGTGTGTGTGTGTGTGTGTGTGTGTGTATACATATATATATAATCTTCAGAATATAAATATATATATATATAATCTTCAGAATATAAATATATGTACACATATTCTGCACAACTGAAAAGTTCAAAAGCCTAAGTTCTCAGGCTAGTTAAAACAAGAATAGAATTGTTTCATTATCCCTCAGCCTACTTGATCTAGTAATTTAGCAGCTTGATTATAGTGATTCCATTTTATTTCCTTACTCTTTCCTCAATCAAGAATGAATACTATTTTTCCTGTAGTTATTTAAGAGTAGTGACTATGAGAACATAAAATTCACATAGAAGAAACATTAAACCAAAAAAAAATATCTAGTAGTTTCCAGGAACTTACCATTAGTGAAAGAAACATTTAAAGCTGTTCATTATCATGGTACAAGTGGTTTTGATCAATTTGGCAAATATTCGTGTTTTAGTGTCAATACACACACTTAATCTTTTTGAGACTCTGTCCAAATCCTCCACAGCTTTTCTCTTATCCTTAAGAACTAGGTTCAGTTCAAGACAATGCATTAAATTTTCTCTAGATCATTTCCCATCATTTATCTAAGTATCTAGAGCTATTTTGGGATTTTATGTTACCATTTTCCTTACTAAAATTTATTTTCTTTTTTATTAAAATTATTGGGGTGATATTGGCTAATAAAATTAAATAGGTTTCAAGTATACAATTCGATAATATGTCATATGTATGTTGCACTGTGTGTTCACCATCTAAAGTTAAATTTCCTTCTGTTATCAAATATTTAACCCCTATTACCCCTATTTCTACCTCCCCACCCTTTCTCTGTGGTAACCACTAATCTACTGTCCAATCTACTGTCCGTGTACATGAATCTCTGTTTGTCACATTTGTTTGTTGCGTTCAGTTTTATATCCCAAATGTAAGTGAAATCATATGCTCCTCATCTTTTTCTGTCTAGCTTACTTCACTTAGCATGATAATCTTCAGACCCATTGTCACAAATAGCAGTATTTCCTCTTTTCTTATGACTGAATAATATTCCATTGTATGTGTGTATTACGTCTTTTTTATCTAATCATCTATCAAAGGGGCTTAATGCCAGGAGAAACATCATTCCTAATGGTCAGTCTATTGATGTACAGACTAAGGATAGTTTTTTCGATTGCTAAATTTATTAGTAGTTGATATCAACTGCAAATTACTAATAAAGAAAACTATCCTTAGTCTGTGAAAAGAATGACCATTAGGAATGACGTTTTTCTTGGCCACAAAGCCCAATGAACTGCTTAAAATAATCTCTCCCTGAAATGATGTTAGTTTGACTTAACAGTCAAGCAAAAACCCCATTTGTAATTCACAGTAAGAACTATTCACAGATGTCACAGCTGCTGTTTTCTCACTGTGTTGGTACATAATAAATGATTCATATTTTCATAAAGTTCCTAGAAGAACTAACAGTATCTGTATATTTTCTCTTTACAGAAATACATGATATAACCCTAAAAAAAGTTTTCCTAGGTGTTTATCCCTTACTCTTTCTCCATAGAAAGAAACAGAAGCAATAAAGTCAGGTAGTCTCCATGGCAATATAATCACTTGGTGTGGAGTTGTCAAAGGTGGGGCAAGTACCACTGAGAAAGGCAAGATGAGTAAAATATCTGAATAGTCCTTGAGTGGTACTATTTTCAGCTTAAGCTCTTAAACAGATTGCTGTATTATCAATTTATAACACCCTAGGTGAAATTAGCTCTAGTTAAACTTCAGCAAAGAAAAGATTTTCTATTACTAATATAGTGCATGTTTTATGTTTCCAATTTTTGGAATAGACACAGTGTATTATCTTTATGATTCAGGGTTTTGACTTCAGAAATGCTGTCTTCTCTTTAAAAAGTTTATACTCACATTTCTTATAATAAAGATGTCTGTCATCTTTCTTACTTTGAGGACTATTTTCTCTCCTTTACTTCATAAGTATAAAGTAAATCTTTTAGCCCAATTGTATAATTGCTATTTTTTAAAAAATACTTCATTGTTAAAACAATTGTTTTAAGAGTTAATGATATCCTAGAGGGTACTTTGTCCTAGCAACAGCCAAATACTGAGAAGTGATGCCTCATCATCACAAGCAGAGGAAAATCTTAGACTTTTGAGATGTCATAATTTTGTTCCTAAATGAGATTTCTCTTGCAATATTTATTTCAAAATCTATTCATCCTCACTTTTTGTAAAATATTTTTATACCCACAGTAAGCCCCTCAGTTTACATTTTAGGCTCATCTCCCACTGTCCTAATCTCAGAGTAAATAGAAAACAGCTGGGGTAGCAAATTCAGTCACAGTAAATATATTTTTCAGAAAAATCTTTATATCTCTGCTCTTATCTTCATTTTTCCAAATGCCATAGCTGCTTAAATACAGCCATAGTATAAGAGAACAAGCAACGATATTATTTGGATTACCTATTGGCTCAGTAGGTAATGATTTTAATGCTTATTAAGTTAAAATTAGTTGAATGCCCACAGGTGACAAGGCAATTCATAAAAGAAATGGAGGGAAACAGTATGTTTGCTTACAGTTTCTGTCCAATAGAGATCATTAATATATCATTATTTTTAAATTGAAACATCTCATTTTAAACAGATAATTCATTATTTTTTACTTATTTTCTTTAGATGCTAACAATGTATAGTTTCCTAACAATAATCATACCTCTGCATATGTTGTCTAAATGGTCTCTAAGTCCTTTTGAATCCTAAATTTTAATAATCCTTAAACTTCTGATTTCTCAGAAACCTTCCAAACTTGAGTTCTTTTGTTTTTCTCTGGCTTCTTTCAAGCCAATTAGCTTGTGTAGAACAGAATACTCTAAAGCTGTCACTTACATGTCTGTTGGTCAAAAGGAAATGCAATTTCGGTGAGTGTAAAATTAATCACAGATGTTAATTAGAGCAATGAATAGTGACACTATAGCTTTAAAAAGTGGACCTCATGAAATAAACACAATGGCATTATGCTTTCAGAATGAAAGTATGCAAAGGCAAATTAATTAAGTTTCAGTGGGAAAATATAAGTCTTAGAACTTCTCTATTAATTGGCTTTGAACTTTAGTCATTCTTTATGATTGCAGATAGAAAAGATGTGTAATATAATCCAACGTAGACTGGGCATATACTTTTCTACTGGTATTGTGGCATGTTTTTTTTTAATTTATGTAAAGGCCTCTCCAAGGTCAGATTAGACTTTGCTATAGAAAAGTATAAAGCTATAGCTCTGAGCCAAGCAATATGATTTTTTTTCATCTCTCCTTTATGTAAGTACATCTTCCTTATGATATAGATGAATATAAGAAATTAAATGTTTTGTCTGATTTTTTGTGCCTCTAAAAACATAATATAAAATAGATGTTACCAGGTGTGGGGTAAATTTTGGATTTATTTTAAATAAATTAATTGACGCTTGAGTCAGAATATCAATAGTTTCTTCCATTTTAGTTTAGCAAATCAATTTATTGATTGTTCCAACAAATATTATTAGGTGCCAGGTATTGTTCTAAACACTGGAATTCAAACAGACTAAAACTCCTGCCATCATGGAACTCAAACGCAAATGCAAAAAAAAGACTATAAACAAATAATAAATAATTAAAAGCATGTAATGTGTCAGATAGACAGTGTTTAAGGACTAGAAGATGTAGGAAAGAGCACCTTGTGCAGGCTGGTGTGTGGGAGGAATTGGGGCAGGTCAATTTCAAATGATTGCTCAAGAAAGTCTTTACTGAGAGGGCAGCCTTTTGTTTCCAACCTAAAGCTGTGAAATCCACATAGATCTCTGGAAAGAAACTGTTCCAATAAGAAAAAAACAGCACAACGAATGCAAAAACCTGAGGGAAATATGCCTGGCATGTCCAAAAAGAGCAAGATGGCCCATGTTACCAAAGCAGAGTGAATGAGAAAGAAAGAAAATAGGCATAAATGGGGTCTGAAAGCTAACCAAAGCCAGAATCTGTAGGCCCTTATAGACAATGGTGGGAATTTTGGAGAAAAACAGCCATTAGAGAATTCTGAAGAGGGACATGTTTAGATTTAACTCTGGATGTCGGTTTAACAACAGACTGTGAAGGGCACGGGCAGGAGGAATGGGGGCAGACTGGAGACTTCAGTCAAAACAAGCATATTTCTCCCTTTATCAGTGTTTAGTTTGCTTTCCTCAGTACTGCAGAGTCCACTTATTCAGATCTGGCTCTCACTAAACCATCAGTAAGCCAATTAATCCATTTCCTTAATGAGAACTCTCTATTACAAGAATGGGTAACTACATAGACTTATATTGAATCTGTCAATCTTGCATTTGGTAGGGGAGAATGCCAATTATACGAGCAATCTGGCTCATTATGTCAGTATTGGACTGCGTGGCTGAACAAGCCTGCAGCTTGATTCCAATAATCCTGTAGGAGTGGGGAGGGCTTGGAGTTGATTGTTGAAGACCTATTATATAATAGGTTAAGCTAGAATCTTATGCACATTCCCTTATTCATGTTCTCCACTAATCTATGAGAAACTACTACTTATTTTACATTTTAGGAAACTGAAGTTTGCATGTGGGTGAGTTAGTGAACTGCAGAGCCTGAATCTTCATCAAATGACCTTCAAAAAAAATGGCTAGCCATAAAAATATTAAGACCCTACCAACTTTAGAATATCACTATATGAATTTTGTAGTGATTTGAATGATTCTTATGTTAGCATAAACTATAAGAGTGGAAGAGAAAGGGAATGGATTTTGCATCAGCACAAAGGGAGCCAGAATGATCTAAATTTAATAATAAACACTCCTCAAGTAAGCCAAGGCCTCACCTCCCATCTTCTTATGTGCTCTTACTTTGACATTCCACTCTCATGTCCACATAAATGCTTCTAAAGAGAATGTCAATCTTATCACTATATTACTTTCATCATAATTATTTCCAAATATTTCTTGAGCACTCATCCTGTATCTAATATTATAAGGTTGTTGGAGAAGGAGAAATAAGAAAACTCTGTACTTTTATTTCTCTCTGAAATCTTTCATTATATCTCAGAATGCTGTAAGGTTCAAATTATGAAAGGACTTTAAATTTATAATGGCCTTTCCTATATATTTTAGCAATGTTTTTAGTGTTACTATCATTTTTAAACTTTCCCACAAACGCATTTTAATATTTCAGTCAATTTGTGTGTGAATTATTTTAACAGACTTTTTAAATTAAATAAATACATATGATAAATGAAAATTCCATATTACAAATTATTTGGTTCCTATTTAGGTTGTGGCTCCTGAAGTAAAAATAGACAATAATAGTCATTCACATGTTTTTCCTTAAACAGGTTATACTGTAACATCTCCTTAGGGAATGAATATGTTTATTATGTTCTTTTTGTGTGTGTCTTCTACTTATTAAGTAAAAGAGGTCTTCAATTCCTAGAAAAATTTAAGTGGCCATAATTTAAGCAGTGGAAATTGGCATTTAGCAACATTTAGCTAGTGTTGGTCGCCCTTCCTCATGCTTACATCCTAGTTGGTTGTGAAAAGATAATCAATGAATAAATAAACAAGGTAATCTCAGAAAGTGATAAATGCTGTAAAATATTTTTAATTAAAAAATAAAATTCAATTGAAATCTAGTTATAAAAAAATGGAAATTTGTCACACCATGATCATTATCACTTATGTTATAATTATAAACCTCCATTTAATATTGGATTTCATGGTTTCTTCATAACAAAAGTACTTATTACTTAATAAATTTAAGCTTAAAATCTATTTCCTTTATCACACTATATTTATAATTATATATCAATATATGTGGATATTTTGTTTAATATCTCTTCCACAGAACTGTAAATTCCACAAAAGAATATGTTTATTCATCATTGTATCTGCCACACCCAGCATAGTGAATGTCCCAGAGTAGATACTCTCTCTCTCACATACATACATATATATATTGTTGTGGCTGCCAGCCCCTGAAAGACACACAGACCACCAGAACTCTCAGTGAGTTATAGGAATCACACTTTTTATTCAGCCAGCTGGGTCTGCCAGGGGTACGCAGACCCCAAATTAAGCAGCCCCGAAATGTAGAAGTACAGGGTTTTTAAGCCCAAAATCCCATTCTTCATTCTGTCTGAACACAACAGTCTATTTTTCTTCTATTCATTACCTGTCAACCCACTGGTCAGGTGTGCAAGCCGGGGTACAGAAGCAGAAAGCTTGTTAGAATATTATGTTTCCATAGTTAATAGCCTATGTTCCTATGGCAATAGCCAAACAGTAATTTCTAGCAAGTAATTAATTTTTAAACAGTAATTCTTCAGCTAACACACACACAAACACACACATGTAGCTTATATGTATTTGTTGCATAAAAGAATGAATTCTTTCTATAAACATTATGAATTAACTCTCCTTTGGGTATTGTTATATTTATAGTAATACAAAGCAGACAAGTCACTCCTCTCATGGACTCACAATAAACAGGGGAACAAGCAGTTAAATAACTTGGAAGAAAGAATAGGTCAGTATAAAAATCAGAAATAATAAAATTAGGAAAAGTTATACAGTACTTGTTGTGTACTGATAGCTATTTTTACTGTGTTATAACAGGTCTGTTTTATTATCCTCATTTTACAAGTAAGGCAATGAAGCCCAGAGTGGTTAAGTGACTACCTAGTCACACAGGCAGTATAACTCTAACCCTGCACTAGACTGAATCTCAACACTTAGGAAAGGCACACTTAACCTTTTTCAGTGTATTTTCTAACAGCTTATCATGTGATAGATCTAATAGAAGATCTTTGTGCATAAAATTATTGTAGTAAATCACATTTAAATTTGATTTGTAGTATTCATTTCAGATGGAAATCTGGGTCCAAATTCAGTTTCACCTTTGTTCCATGCAGCTGGACTAAAGCATCTCCAATACTTTACAGAAAAACACCAAATTCTAGTTTTAGCAGTTCAAATTAAATTAGCTAATGGCTGTTATATGCTTAACTTTCTCCCACTATCCTTTACTCTTTTCTTGAATTATTTTATCACTATAGTTTTATTGACTCTCTAGAGTCATAGTTAATTTTATGTCAAATCAAATTGGTGGTTCTGTGAGAATGTTTTAGGTGAGATTAACATTTGAATGGATAGACTGAGTAAAACATAGTGCCCTCCCTAATGTGGATGGGCCTCATAATTAGTTGAAGGCCTGAATAGAACAAAAAGACTGATTCTACTTTGAACTGGGATATCAGCTTTTTCTAAACTTTGGATTCAGAATGAATCATCAGCTCTCCTGAGTTTTAAGCCTTTGAATTTGGATCAGAACTACAGCATTGGTTCTCCTGAGTTTCCAGCTTGCTAACTCTCTCTGAAGATCTTGGGGCTCGCCAACCTCCAAAGCCATGTGAGCCAATTCCTTATAATAAATATATTTCTCTATATATGCACATCCTATTGGTTCTGTTTCTCTGGAGAACCCTGACTAATACAAGTATTAATTTGATTTTTAAATCTCTTCTTATGGTTTTTCTCCCTGAAAACACTCAGTGGTACAAATCAAGATGAAGAATTCTGTGTGCTAGATTAATCCTATCATGTTACAGGTGTTGAGTCCTTCACATGGGGAGAGATGGCTGAATATGAGAGATAAAGTGAGATATGCAGAGCCTCAGAAGGCAGAGAGAAGCTGACAGATGGGCCAAAGGAGAAGCAATAAAAATCCACAACAGCTCAGGTGTAGGTAACTAAAAATTTAGGTGGGGGAGAGGGAATATTATGAGAAATGATTAGTATTCCCTGAAAAGACAATGTAATTTTAAGATCTTAGCGATTTTCAAGTACCTCCTAGGAGATGTTTCGAAAAATAGGGGAACCTGTGATAATACCTAAAGAGTTTACTGAACGTCAGAAAAATAGCTGAAGAACTTGTCCCTCCAGTGGACCTCTCTTAAATACTAGCAATTTTCAGCGAACCACACTCTAACCTCAGTAAACACATAATTAATTTTTTTCCATATTCTCTCTGATTTCCTTAACACTTTGGCAAGTAGATGTATCAAATAAAATGGAAATAATGGCCATATCATTATTTCTGTGTGTGTCTTGTTCAAAAATAAACTGAAACATAATAAAAAATGTAAGACTTTATTTGAGCAAAAATCTATTCCAATTTGGTGGCATCAAACCAGAAGTGGTTTAAGAGCTCTCCACTGATAGGAGCTGGAGGGAAGACTTTGATAGAGAAAAGTCAGAAGTCAACCAAGAAAATTATTGATTGGCTGTAGTTAAAGCCTAGTTGACTGATTGCAACTGGCTGTTCTTAGATTTTGATTTCATACCCTTGAAACATTTACAGACTTAGTTTTTGGTTTACCTAAAGTAGGCCACCATAGCATCAGAACTACCTCAGTCTAATGGCCTCCTTGTTTAATTAATTTAATATTCTGTATGTGTTCATAAAATTGTTTTCCGTTCCATTGACTATGAATTTAGAATTTAGACTTTTTCTAAGAAGTCACTTTTTATAGTTTCAGGTTAGTTATCCAGTTGTAATTCTGTTTTCTTAAATATTTGTATGTTAAATATTTAAATAAATTGTAGCATGTCAGAAAGTTGAGGGCTGCCATTTTGTGAGACACAACTGTAACTACCATCATTACAATGAGCATAGCTTGAACCATTTCTGATAGTAAAAGATGAAATTAAAGCTTACGTAATACACATCATTCACTAAATGGCTGTTTTCTACTCCAATGTGTTGTCTCTCCTCTGTGTCAGTAATATTTTTTACATTTATGAAAGAAATAAGGAGAGACCTCCCATTCTTCCAGGAGATATATATGTGTGTGTGTGTGTGTGTGTGTGTGTGTGTGTGTGTGTGTGTGTGTGTATGGAGATAAACACAGAGGTTTGTTTTGTTTGTTTGTTTGTTTGTTTGTTTCTAATAGTTAAGCCTATTCCTCAAAGGTAGATAAGATGCAAAGTGATAGGTTTAGTTGGATGGGCTAAACTTATAGAATGACTAAATATGAAGCTATGTGATGGGAATAATTATTAAAATGGATCTGGCAAAGGTTGTTTATAAAGGATTTTTTAGTAATATTGTCCTTTTTTGTGATTTTGAAATAACCTATGATGTGAAGTTCCCATAATATTATTTAGAGAACATAAACTGAAAAAATTTTTGCTTCCACAATTTATGATGTGAGTTAGTTCTCCACAAACCCTGCTACCTTTCAAATGTAAACATGTGTTTTCAACACTCTATTATCATTTGTAATTGTCAAGTGGGCATTGTGAAATTTATCAAAAGCAATCATCCAAGGGGATATAGGTCTATGGAAAGGGAGATTATTTCAAGAAAGTAATGGAAATAAGATTGACAGTTTTCTTTGTTTTGGTATAACAGGTAGCATATTCAAAGAGGAGAATCAAGCAAGCAAAAAAAAACAAGTTAAGCATGAGAGTGCCCACTGGAAGTAATTTCTTTTTCAGAGAAAACAAGTCTGTAAGGAAGAAAGATATTAAAAGGTTCAAAGTTTATAAGGCTATAGCATCACCACCTCAGCCTAATAGGAAAATGTTGTTATATCTGTGCCCTAGTAAGATGGGTGAATGTGTCCCTGGGCAATAGTTCTACTTTGCTCTGTTGCTATCTCTTCACAAGCATACCATCCAATTCTGAGCCACATGTATTTTAAAACATGATTTAGCATATACGTTATAGTAGTGACTGTCAAAGATATTGAGCCAAACAGCACTATGTGATACAGAGACAAGCAAATTATTGCAAAAATAAGAGTAAGGAAGTAACATCAAGTGTGTACCGATGGAAGGGCAAATATGTATTGAACACACTAAAAATTCTGCCTCACAAGTTTAGTGGAAAGCTGGCCACTGTGGACACTTATATAAACTATGTGAAACTGTTATTCAGCAGTTAGGATTCTCCTATAACCATTGCTGGCTTATAGAGAGATTTGAATTTTTCATCTATTCCAGTATGATGCCAAAAAGGCCAATGTCTGTGTCTCATGGCAATCACATATATACTGTGAACCCTGCTTTAGGGCCAGAATGACACCAGAAAGCTATTCAGTGTAAATGTTAAACCGAGAGGCAAAGGCAGAGCCATAGGCATAAGGATGAGACCTCTTATTGCTAGAAGGAAGGCCAAGCATGTATTAATTATGATGAATAATATATACCTTCATTAGCAGCTTTAAGGGTGTGCTGAGTCTTTTGAACAGCTTTGTATTGAAGGAAGGAAACTATGATCCTACAACTTGTTTAAAATGGGTCTTTCAATATTTCTTTACCCAGTAGTCACTAGATGAGTAAACTGAGTTGTGTATGTGATATGCTAAGAGGCTACAATAGCAAACAGGCAGTTGGGAGGAGTAAAGAGGAAGTGATTTGATGGCAGTAATCTTTGAAGGAGAAACTCTTGATCTCTGATGGAAATTAAAGAAAGTTATGAGCAATGAGAGCCTCCTCTGCATGCATCCCAAGATGAGTTCTAGAAACCAGAGTTTCTCCTTCATTTTAGGCTTCTAAAGAGATTTTAAAATGTCAAAACAAGACAATTAAAAGTTAAGAAACCTGCCTGATTGATTTAGTCAGTGGCCTTGTGGCCATAGATTTAAAACAACCAAACAAAAACATAAAACAAAACCACTAAGTCACCTCAAACTATTAGGACAATTCACCAATAGTGTATGTAGCACCATAACAAATACAATTATGACTACACTGATGTCATAATACCATTATAAAATAACTTTGTTATGGGAACTTTTTACAAATTTTATACATTTCCACCAATATCACAATTGTTCATTGTCCACATGTTTTATGGGTGGTGTTAATCTACTTTCTTCACCATCTAGGGCCATGTCTAACTCTCTCAACTTCTTTAGGAACTTGATGAAATGTCATCTCAATCAAGTCTACTCTGATCACTCTACTTAAAATCACCAACCCCAATGCCTCCTTCACCTAACATTTCAATTCTCCCTTATTCTGCTCTACCATCCCTTTTTCTTTTTCATAGCAGCTATCACTATGAAATACTACGTGGCAGTATTTACTACATGCCTCCCTCTCCCTACTCTGGCACTGAGAATATAAGAACTAAGTACTATGAGGACAGTGATCTTTGTTTGTTCTTATTGCATTAAACATCTTTCTAAAGTTGAAGAAGGCAGATTATATAAATTAACATAGTAAAATTGAACACCCACGCTGCCATTCTAAAAGCAAAGCAATGAAAAAGTTATAAAAAAAGTTCTTAAGGAGTCAATCAGGAAAACAGCTGTCTCAGAAAATTGCCTTGTGCATGTAAATTGAAATGTAAATCTTTCTGTGGGCTGTTAATTTTCTGAAAAATACTTTTGGCTCATTAGTGGGGCACTGGGACTATTTGTTATCAGAATATAGAGAAATATACCACACATGCCTGAATCCAAGGCTCCAAATCTACTTTTTTGAGAAGATATTTATTTCAACTTTTTTAGTGCTATTTATCAAGATAAAGTTGGGGAGGGAAACTTCCTTCAGTTCAACATATTTATTCAATTTATCATCAAATGCCACTGAAAATCTCATGTATGGGTAACTTCATAAATGATAGAACCTGTCATATTTCCCTCCAGTAACATTTTGAAGTGTCCTAGAGAATATATGAAACAGAAAACAAAGCCTCTCACTACAGCCATATTATGAAGCTTAATTACCAGAAACAACAACAACAACAAACCTAAAACACATATGTCAGGCATGATTAAGTAAACGGTAAATAGCTTCTGGGGAACCTCAGTCTTCAAAACCCATTCTGTGTATTGACTAATGACTAATGACACTATATTCGAATGCTGGTCTGTGAGACCTTTGCATGCAGAGTATGAATGTGTTTCCTGTTCATAGCCCCGTGTTTTGTAAAACTTACACATGGTATCTTATTGTCAGTCCCCCAAATGCTTTAAACTATATCCAGTCAAAACCTATCTCTCCCTACCTTCAGCAATAATGTGGTCTAAATTTCTTTATCCCACATTTCTGAAAAGTGGTCCAGGCAGTAGGTACTATTCATCCTCTCTACCTGATAGGTATCCCTTTATGAAATATGATGCAATAAAATCTTAATCTTTTGCTGAAATCCCCATGGTTTCAATAGTTTGAATTTATGACATTTTTTCTGGCTTGACAGAGTCACTTTACTTTTCAAATAGGTTCTATAAGGGCCTCTGTTCCTAAATATAATTTTTATACCTGCTGCCTTTTAAAGTTTACAATATTCCTTTTGTGGTATAAGGCATTGTGATTTGGAGTCTGTGGCAAGTAAACCTTATAGTAATCTTAAAAGTTGCCTTTGACTACCTGTAACAAGATAGCCTAAAATATAATACTAACTTCTTAAAATATATGCAATTTTTCTTGTATTAGGGCAATTAACATAATACATTATATAATACATATCACATGTTCAACATATGTTCTTGGAGTTTGGAGAGGGATCTACCCCATGCAATAACTCAGAAACCTAGGCTAATGAATTCTATACCATCTTATAGCAGCACATGAGAACATGGTTTCTGAAGTTGCAACGGCAGGGGAATAGAAAGATGGAGGTTTAGAGAGCTGAGCTCTTGACTACCTCTGCCCAGAAGTGACTGACATAACTTCCTCTCACAAATCATTGGCCGAACCCAGTCCATGGCTCCAAATCAACTACAAGGGATTCTGAGAACTGTTTCTAACATGTTTTGCACATCAGCTATGGACACCGACAGGATAAATTAAGCTTTAGACTAGCAGTTTTAATAAAAATAATTTTAAATGTGTGCAGATATTCAGAAGGGACAATCAAAGATAAAATAAAATACATCAATAAGAAAGTAATTTTCAAACATAGTGATAAAATCACTGAAACCAATCTCCTCCGACAAGTTAGCTTCTCTGGTGTTAACCAAATAAGTGACACAGTTAACTTGAACAAGAGCAAATTCAACTCCTAGCTTCCCTACTGACAGCTGGATGCATCCATAAACCAAACTACATAGAGCTTGTTCATCTTTTGTCTACGCACTCTCATTTATTTCTCTGATAGTTGCCTTTGAAAGATTTGTTCTTTTAGCTTTCTGTCCCTGTGTGTCATTATTTGGCATTTACTTATCTCTCTGGATAAATGAATCTAATTAGAATGATTAATGTTTTGTATATTAAATATTGCAAGGGCAGTGACTTTTTTCTTCACGTTTTCAGGTATAAAAACAAGTGCTTTATAAGGTCATTTTATTGTTTCTTTTTTTACATAAACTTTATATTTTAGATTTAAAGTTATGAAGATAGAGTGCTTTCCATTTTCTACCTACTCAGTTTTATCTATCAACAACCAACATTATTATAATACATTTGTCCCAAATAATAAAACAATATTGATATACTACCATTAACTAAAGTACATACTTTATTCAGAGTTTCACATTTCTTTAGTTTTTATACAATGTCTTTTTTCTGCTCCAAAATCCCACCCATGATAATACACTGAATTTCATTGTCATGTCTCCTCTTGGCTATGACAGTTTCTCAGACTTTCCTTGTTTTTGACTACCTCTCAGTGTTAAAGATTACTGGTCAGGTGTTTTGTAGAATGCCCTCAAGAGAGACTTGCATAATGTTTCTCTCATGATTAGACTTAGGGTGTGGGTTTGGTGGAGGAAGACCACAGATGTGGAATGCCAATCGCATCATATCCCATCCCATCCCATCCCATCCCATCCCATCCCATCCCATCCCATCCCATCCCATCCCATTAGTAATACAGACTGCCCACAGGACTCACCACTGTTATCTTTAATCATTGTTATCTTTAAACACTGTCCCAGGTTTGCCAGGTTTCTCACTGTAAAGTACTTTACACCCCCACTTTATACTGTCCTCTTTGGAAGAAAGTCACTATGCAGAGCCCATACTTAAAGAGTGGAAACTTATGCTCCACAACCTTTCTTTTTCTCCCAAACTCTAATCCTTGCCAAAGCCTCCCACATCAGTCAGTCACAGTACAGTGGCAGTTCACCTGGGGTACATAGCCAGGTTTCTATGCTCCATCTCTTTGGGGGGACATTATTTACATAAAATAAATAGAGATCTGAATAGGAGGATTGCCTATTCTTGCCCATTTATTGATTTATGCAATAATTTGTTTATATCAGTGTGGACTCATGAATGTTTATCTTATACTTTAGATTATAATCCAACACTACTTCATTTTGTTGCTCATACTATTTTATCTTTTGCCATTAGGAGATCCTTCCATTGATTTTTTGTCCCCTTGATATACTTATCATTATGTGTGTGTTTTTTTTAACTTTCTGACACTATATTTTTTATATTACTTGGTATGTTTCCCACCTTTGTCCCAGTATCTACCATTTTTCAAGGAGCTCTGGTACCTTTTATTGGAAATGGCATTAGAAATCAAGACTTGGTTTCAGCCCTTTGCTACTTACTATGTTAGCATTTCTTCTAGGCCCTCTCAGCTGACAAATCAAGAAAGAGATGGGTTTCTCATTCAGTTTTACTGCAATTTCCAACAATCTTAGTCTTGAATAAAAGACTTTTTCTTCTTATTTGAGTTACTTTGACAATAGTGGAAATCTGTAAGAGGGTAAAAAATTGCCAGTTCTGTAAAATGAATGTGGGAGTCTTGTCCTAGAGGATCATATTCATCATTTGTCAGAAGTGTAAGGTGGAGCTATGGGACTATGTATAAAGCCAATAATCAAAGTGATAATTATTTAGATATAGATATAGATGTAAATATAGATATAGATATATGATATATAGTTGATAAAGCTATACATATAGGTTATATATGTATAAAATATATATTTAGTATGCTTAAAGTGATAGTTAGACATTTGCTTTCTAACAAAAGTAGAGAGGTATTCCAAATTTTGACAATTGAATGAGTACTGCTATTATTTCTCCAGTATTTTTGGAGTCGTTTTTCCTCCTCATTTTTAAGATTATTGTTACTGATTCTCTTGATGATCTACTTGTGTAGGGTGATTGAGGCTACTAAGCCAAGATAATGAAATAATAGAAAATGTTTTTTACTGTACTATTTTGAGCACCTTCAGTAATTGGCTTTTATGGGAGTGTGAGAGCAATACTTATTTATATCATGAGGTATGCCCAAGAACCAAAGAGAGATCAGGAAGAACGAGCACTGATGTGCCAGTCAGCAGGGTTAAACATCTGGATGACTACCAGCCTCAGCACTTTCATTTTTCGCTATTACTAAAATTGGCAACCAGAGACTCTATTCAGCCTAATTGATTCTGCAGCTGCATTACCAAAGTCGTTCCATAAAATTTCTCTCACTCACAGCCTCAGAGCCTGCTTTAAATGCACATTGAAAGTTCTGTGCCATCAGGCTGGCCTCTTCCATTACCATAGCGGGAAACACATCTAATACACCACAAAGAGGACACAGAGTCTGTAGGGCATCCTGAGTTTGTTCTTTCTCAGAGAGCTCGAATCCCAAATTTCTCTGTAGACTTTTTTATGCTAGGGGTTGAACAACAAAGCTAGAGTTGAGAAGAAAACATAAATAAGTGAAACAACCATGCATACATCTCTATATTGGTCTCATGGAAAATAAATAAATGTGCAAGCTAAAAGAAATTCTGAAATTGTTTCACATTTTAAAGTTACTATACAGAGAAAAACTGAGCTCATTCTGTAAAAGAGTCCTAGACATTTTGCAATTTTCACTCTAATAATTCTATAATTTAAAGTAAGAGTTAATCTAAAATCAGACTTTGTAGCTAATTCTGAACATAGTAATGGGACATAAAATTTGGGAAATTAAAAAAGGAAAAGGCAGAAAAATAAAGAAGTATCATTTTTTAAGCAATTGAGATGCTGTGTCTATGAAAAATAAATCCTTTCATCCAACAAATATTTAATGAATATCCATTGGGGTACTAGATACTATGGCATATCTAAAGATACAAATATTAATAAAATGGACTCTGTCTTGAATGACAATCTGGTCTGAATGTAAGATGTCATAAGTTTTGTTAATAACGATATCCTTCAAAACTCAGAAGTGCCATTTAGCCTCTAAGTTGATTTTCAGTGAGCCAACAGGAGTGAGTCAAGAGAAGAAGTAAAGAATGGACATTCTAGACATAAAAGGTGGGATAAGCAAAGGGAGAATATGATTTATTTGAAAAGCTTCAAGTATCTTTAACAGCATTAAAATTTGTGGCATGCGACAGGAGAATTTGCAGGAAAAAAATGCTAGAGAGGTGAGCTTGATTTCGATCTTATAAACAAATCAAGATTTAGTCCATTGGATAATGGAATATTTTAAGGGGCTTGGGCAGGAGAGCAATAGCTTAAGATTTAGAAAGAACATTTTGGCCACATAATAGAGAATGGGTGGTAAGGAAATGTCAGATTAAAAGGGATCAATTAGATAAATGATGATTGGGAGCTGAACTGAGATAGAGGGGAAGGAAGAAAGTAGTTCAATTAGGAGGCATCAAGGTGACAGGAAAACAGGTCATGGTGGCTGAATTGATATCGGGATTGGGGAAGCAGAGTTTCTGGCTTAAGAGCCTGGGTAAATGGTGAGGCTCTTTACTGGTACATAAATAAAAGGAAAATATGGGTTCGGTTTGGGACAGGGACAGATTGAGTTGAAATTCTTGTTTTATATTTTACTTTAGATGCTAGTGGGAAGTTTGATACTTAGCCTTAGATTTCAGGACAAGGTCTAGACTGTGGACACTGGTATGGTGGAGGTAAAGGAGACTGTTGGACTGGGAAAGATGGCTATAATGGAGCACACTTTAAAACAATTAATTAAAAAATGGTGATTAAATGCATAGTGATTAAATGCTCAAGTTCTGAAGCTATACTACCTGGTTTTCTAGTTTTGAATTCTTTTTAATAGTTTTAATTTGGAGGCAGTTATTTAATTTCTTTGGGCTTTAGTGTCTTCTGTGAAATGAAGATAATAGTTAAGAGGATTAAGTAAATTAACATGTGCAATTTTTCTTTAAATAGTGTCTGGTATTTGAAGATAACCAATAAATGTGTATGTGGCTTGGTGTATGCACTCCGTGTATGCATAAACACTAACTTATTTGAGACTTCTCAATATACTGGTTTTTCTTATAATCAGTGTATCAATCGATAAATTTTACTGTATGGTATGTTGGAAAAACTACATGAGAAGCATAAGACGTGGTACTTGCTAGGAATTTCACAGTTTATGAGGCTTGCAAAATAGTACAATAGTGGAAAATAATGCATTTTCTCTGTTCTCCCCTCTTTTCCTTTTCCTTAGGGATGGTCCCTAGAACATTTACACCTATTTCCTAAAACATTTGCCACTTGGCTAACCTCCACCATCTAGATCTCAGCATAAGCATCCCCAGTTACATTTCTCATAGACCCTTTTTCTCCTTCAAAGCACTTTAAGCATTTAGTTATTTAAGAACTCCAGAGAAGGAAAAGAAACCTATGTGAATGAGAGAGAGTACAAAGAAGCCAGTTTTGGGGGGAAAATGAAATCATTTCAAAAGTATACTAGTACTCAGGTACCAGATATTTTCTAAAATGATGCTTCAATTTTCTAAAGGATGTGCCAAACTTGTAATATTTTTAATCTATGGTTGGGAAGCCACATGTTCAGAGGGCTGACTTAAGTTATACACAGATTTTAGACTGTGTGTGCCCCTAATCTCAGAATTATTCAAGGATCAGCTTGAATATGGAAAGAACTTTACCTGTTCTCAGACTTCTTTATTATACCTCTCCTCTAGCTTTTAAGGTTGAGGTGCTTTACTCTTGTACTAGGGGCCTTTCTTATTTTGATTAAATCAAAAATACTTTTGGAAAGTTTAAATGAGTATAATACTATGATAGATCATGACTAAGCTTGCTTCATTCCATAATTTATTATGGCCAAGTGGAACTAACTTGAGTTGGCCTCAGTTAGGCCATGTATGTCACTGATAATCATTACTGTTTTTCCTTTATCATTTTGCAAATTATTATTACAAACTTTTATTTGTTTGGGGGACAGTAAGGAGGGGTAAGTGTATCTTGCAACCCTACTATGTCTAAGGTGCTGTGCCATATACTAGTTATACGCCATTTTATTCATTGTTCAAAACAACCTGAGAAGGTATTATTGTCTAGTATTATTGTCTCAATTTTATAGATAAAACTCATATCTTTACTTAAATGATATAGAATTTATACTGGAAAGATTAATTCTTTGAGACAAAAATGATTTGGTGAACCATGAATCAATAGAATTCATGAACCAACAACAAAAAAACAAGTAGAAATATAATACCAGTGCGAGTTGTGTGAGCTAAATGTTCTGACTCAACTCAAAAGAAGACATTTTGTCAATATTTTGTGCTGTTTTTCAGTTTTTGAGGAACCTTTTGTACCTTCCATGCAATAATATTATACTAGCTTTTATGAGAAATATTAAGTGGAAGTAATAAGAGGACAAATATATTATACTTGTATAGTAACTAAACTTTTCTCATATAACTTCTCATTTTGAGGTAATCAGAGCAGCATTGTATTATCTGTATGTAATTCTTTCTTCTAACCAGGAAGCAGAAGTGTTTGGGAGCCCATGTATTATTTCTGTCTCCCTCCCTAGATGAAATTGTGACTTTGAAAAAGAAATAAGACATACATGAGAACTGAACAGGTCAATATAATAAGGCCTTCAAAAAACAGACTTTGGTTTCCTTGGTCCACTGTATGACGACATAATACTCATGAGCTAGGGATGGATGAGGTATCTCATGAATTCTAAGAAAAAAATATTTAGAGCAAATATACTCAGTGTCAATTTAAAACTACTATAATCTGATATTTGTGGAGGGAGGAACAAAGAGGAAGACAAAACAGGAAAACTGAATGAGGTTTTAGAGGCCAGAATATTTTAGATATTTCAGAACAAGAATATTTTGGGCAAGAGCACAGCAATCTAGTCAATTAGTGACTGCTTCCTTGCTTTTGTCTCTTTTACTTTTTCTGTTCTCATGGCTTCTCATCTTTGATGCTTTTGTATTTGGTTACCTCCCACAATCTACCAAACTCTGCTATCCAGGTGTGACATGAAGGACATTGAGTATGATGTTTATTTTTCATTGCAAATATCAGTGGTTAGAAGAAGAGGCCCCCAGATATTTTCAGGAGAAAGTAAGAGTCCTATGGCTATGTTTGTGGAATGCATAGACAGAGTTGTAATAATATAAAATCAAGACTATGTAAAATTCTGCCATGGTGAAGTAAAGATTAACAAATAAGAATTTCAAAAATGAAAAAGATTTTATTGGAAAATATGCATGAATGTAATGGCAGTAGAAGAAAGGTAGGTAATAAGAAGGGTGCAGAAAAAAAATCCTAGACAGAATATTTAAAATTGCATTGCCTTCACCACCACATTTATATTGTTGATATTTCTTACTCTACTGTGCTTGTTTCACTTTAGGACTTGTCACCTATTAACATTACTAGAGAATTTCTTATATATATTGGTTAGTTGATTGTTTCCCTCAACTATTCTATAAAGTCCACAAGTACAGAAATTCTACTCCCTTTTTACTTATTGTTTTAGCCTGAGCATTTAGAAGCATGCCTGGCACAAAGAAGATGATCGGTGTATATTTGTTGAACGAATGAATGAAAATGAAAAAGCTGAGAGTTGCAGCCTATTGAAACATATTTGGGCAAGTATGAAGGAGAGAGATATGATGACATCAGAATATAGGTTCTATACCACTCAGGCAGAAGAATGTGGAACATGGTCTCCTAATGGGTTTTTAAAACTGGCAAAAACACAAGATGTATTAGTGAGAAGGGACTTTATTCATCCAGATATAAAGGAAGTCTGTTCCTTTAAAAATAACCAAATACTTTCTTCCCTTACCTTGCAGAAAAATTCATCTCTCAGAAGGCTGAACTAAAGACAATAATAAGCAAATTTATAAAATTAATTTTGGATTATTAAAAAATGAAAATAGTCACAAGCAAAAAATAAACTAAGCCAAGAATAAATGCAAACCAATAAAATTTTAACTTTTTAATCACAATAAGAAAACATGGAGAGGAAATTTTACAAAGCAAATAGTTTTATAGTAAGTTTTTTGATGCACTCATATTTAAAAAGAACATGTAGAGAAGATCAAAGAAGAGGTGACCAGGTCAATATAGCCAAATATCATATGTCCTCTCTTTTTTTGAAATCTACAAAAACAAAAATCCAAAAGTAAGATCAGACATATGGAGAACAGTCTGGTGGTTGTCAGAGGAGGGAGGAGGATGCAGAAATGGGTGAAGGTGTCAACAGGAAAAATTTTATTTTCAGTAAAAAAAAAAAAAAGAAAAAATCACCTCATGCTGACTCCCAATTTGCTCTATAGATTCAAAATCTGTTGTCAGTCCCTGAATGGTTTGAACTTCTTAGATTCGATGGCTTTTTGACCTTTCTTTAATGTTTATATTGCCAATCCACAAAATTTTTTGTATACATCCCACTCCTAATTAAATTAAATTAAATTTGTAGTGGGATTTTATACTAAACTGACACCTCCTATTTCAAATACTATTTACTGTCATGTCTAAAGAACCTAATGCAAATGATACCTACACAATGAACTCATTTTAAAGTTTTTCTTCCCATGAGGCTATTTCAACTTCTCACCGTATAAACTGAAATTACCCAATGTCTTTATTGGACTGTTTATATACTCTGGGCTATATTTCACATTAAAGGTGATTTTTTGTGAAACAAGAAGCATGTTCTCTTGAACCTTACCAATTAATTAGTCTCAGCTCCTTGGGACTGATGGTCAGACTTTATAGCAGGTAAAAGAATGGCTCTAGGAAATAAAATTAAAAAATATAAAAAGAACCATGTATGTGCCACCTTGTGTCTGGCACCTACTAGATACTCTGAAGGAATTGTTAAGTTGCATTAATTAAGCCCGTGTGTAGGGAAAATATTTGAGCCAAGCAAAGGAAGTTCTTTACCTATGCTTATAATTAAAAGCATAAAGAAAAATCCAGGAACCCAGTATTGGAGTTGTTGCTCTAATATTAGCAGATGAAAATATGCAGAGATCTTTTGTTTCCATCTCCTCTGAAGTGAAGCACTTTCAAACTAGAAAAGTCAAAGTAGTATGTGAAATAAAAACCAAAAGTTGATACCAAAGATTTGAAAACCAGAAGGGATTAGAGACCATCTTACTCTTAAACAAATCCAAGTTTTCAGGCTCAGTCATATCACATGACAGGCCACTAAGGAGGTGACTCTTAGTAATCATAGAGAAACCATGGAAATTTGAGAGGTACCAAGTTTGGCAAATATTTTGATTTTCCAGAAATAGAGAAAAGGCATACTCTTAACCCTACAGAATAATAACATAATAGCAATCTCTAGTGATTTTCTAGATGACAATGTTATTTATGAATACTTAGGAGAGAAAAGGCATTTATTAATAAAGTTATTATTCTCAATAATACCGAAATGCAAAATAATACACATTCTTTTTTTTGATAAGCTTCATAGTTTCATTGAGGTTTTATAGTTTAATCAAGATTTTATTCATGCTTACATCTTGGACAGGATAAAAAAGCAAGCCCTGGAAAATGAAGCAGTCAGGTAGATTCTTCATCTGCTAAATAACATTTTCAAGTATTGATGAATGGATTGATGTCAGATTGGAAATCTTATAGTATGTTATAGATCTTGTTACTTAGATCTGTCCTAGTCAACCTTTTTTTCACCATTGACTTGAAATGAAATTCCTGAATATTAATTTTTCAGCTGCATACAGCTGAGAAAAAAAAATCAACATTTACAAGGAATGCTACTTTGGAGGCAGAGTGTCCCAAAAAGTTTATTTCATGAGATATTATTAGTTTACTATTGTTTAAATTTTTCTGTATGGGGGCATTTGCTTTATTCTTACACTAAAGAAAAAGAAAGAGAGAAAAAAGAAAAAGAAAAGGAAGGGCTAGAGACTTTCATCTCTTCTGTTCCAAATTCCTTCCTAGGGAAATGAAATAAAAATTGGCCCAGTCCTTTATAGGGCAGATATGCAATACCGTACTCCACATGAGGATTGAGCATTCCTCCAACATGCTCTCAGTTTGACAAGTATATGCCATTGGAGAAATGTGTCCTAAACACATTAAGGTTTTACTGTTCAAAGTAGATGTATTCTACCGTGAAACCTGGAAAAACTAAGAGCTGGTTTCAGGGCAGTGAGAGGAAAGTTTGTGGTTGAAGATGCGGCAAATATATATTATGTATCTATTCCTCAACAGAGTCAGGAGTGACACCCTCCGTCTCACAAGACTAATCAATGTGTGAGCCTTTGGGTTCCCATGGGAAAAGAAAATTTAACTGAAGGCTAGATTTAATTGAATTTATTAAAGTATCTGTCAGGTTCAAGAAGAAGCACAGATGCTTGCAGTCTGATTCATGAAAATTCCAGGTGGCAATATTTTACATTATCTTTCCATGTGCATCTTAGATTTAGTGTTTGCAAATTTGTTCCTTGTGATTCATTAATTCAATCCATAAACCATGAAAATGTAAATTGTGAAATTAAATCCATGAAATCATAAGGAAATAAATATAATCATGTTTAAAATCTATTCTAAAACTTTACTCCTAAAAATCATTTTTTTTTATCCCTACCAAATGACATGATATTGCTATCAGAATTCCAGATTTTCCTGTTTGTTTATCATTATCTTATATTACATTTAAAAAATCAATGATATAAAATATTTTTAAAGAATTTATTCCTCCATTTCTATAAGTCATTGAAAGTCTCCTGTCACTGATATAAATTCATAGTCATTGTTCTAGGCAACAGTTCTTTTCTTCTCAGCATTATCCATTCATTTTTAAACATTAATATTAGACACTAGAAATAATCATTACTGTAATTTTGTTATTAATTTCACACTGTAATGCAGTACCTTAAAAAACAATAAATGTGTATTAGTAGTTTAATTAAAGTATACTTGACTTTTAAGCATTCCTTTTAACAGTATTTTGCAAAGAAAAAGGTAGAACATGAACACAGTGCTATAGAAAAGGAAAATTACAAAAATCTTTAAATTGTAGCAATTTGGGGGAATACTACCAGATTGACATCCAAAGCATCTTGAGCCACTGTAATAGATACTTTAGGTGCCCATACACACACCCTTCCCTGGCCTGTTACCACCCTGTGTACTATCCTGTCTACCACCCTCAGCAGAATTGCCCTACAAATGGGAACATCTTCTCTTCTGAGGTTATATGATAACGTAATAGGTTACAAAGTTTCACAACTGACACTCAGAAGTGCAAAAAAACATTTGCTATATAGATTCCATCTTCTTCACAATGTCCTCATCCCAAAGGGTGAGGAGAAAAATGATTTATTATGATCTAGTAAATTCGATACAGTTCAAAAACCACAGCAGTCATTTTCAGAAACAATCTCTATTGGATGACTGCTTTTTCCCCTTCTTTCTTACTTCTGTCTCAAATGACCTCAGTAACTTATGTCAGACTCATCCATCAAGGAACCTTGCACCACCATTGTATTCCAAAGGCCCAGTGGTCATGGTGCCAGAAAGAAGGTTGGGGTTATCCTCAGGGTCTTGATGCTCTTAGGCTTCTCCATGCCAGGCTACTACATCTAACCCTCTAAGGGGTTGTGGCTCCAGACAGGACAGGGAAGGTGGCATCTTACCTATGCACTCTATAGCTCTCTTCCTTTCATTACAATCTACCAAGTCTAGAAAAGCAGGTTTTTCTATTTCTCTTTCAATCTAAATGGGATTTCATTTGTATAACACTCCACAATCAAATTCACTAGGCTCATCATCAGATATAATAATAGGAACCAATGAATTTTAGAAAACATTTTTCTATTCGATGAAATATGCCTTTGAAAATAAAAGCTAACCGATAACCTTATCCTGGCCTCACCTTTACTTTCCCTGTTAGGATAAGTGTCAGAGACGTTTAGACTTGAAAGTGGATGGTATAGGAGCATAATTTAAGTGAGAAATGGAAATACATGCTATTAATATATTCAAAATAAAATAATTAACATTTATTGAGCACTTTCTACATATTAGATTCTAAATCATATTAAACCTTACAATATGAATATTCTCATATAATTCTAATAAAAATTATAGCATATAATTTACAATTTGCATTTATCTATATATATATAGATATAGATATAGATATAGATATATATCTTTTACGCCTACCTCACCTGGTCTTCCTGGGTGATCTCCATTTCAAGTACTAACTAGGCCCAACCCGACTTAGCTTCTGAGATCAGATGGGATTGGACTTGTTCAGGGTGTCATGGCTGTAGACTACTATTTGTATTTTCAAGATGGGAATACTACGTTTGTAACTTTCTAAGATAACATAGCTATTAGGTTAAAATCTTGGATTCATCTGACTTTGGAGTTCATACTATTATCACAATAATACTCATTCATCATCACATCTCTCAAGATCAGAATTTTTCTCTATGAAACTTTTCTGTGAACTACATATCTGGTTAATGAAAGGGTGAGAAAGTCAGCTTAATGGTCAAAATACTTTTATTTGAATATAGGTTCCCCTCTCATACTGATTCTACCCTTGTGACTTGGTTTGGCCCCAGGATAGTGACAAAGGCTTTAAAATGTGCTTTCCTGAATGAGATCTTTGAACAACAACAAAAAGGATGTTGGGTGAAAACTAAGGTAATGTGAATAAAATATAGAGTTTAGTTAATGGTAATGTATCAATATGGGTTTTTCAGTCAAACAAATGTACCATATTATTGTACATTTACTTACAGAGAAAACTAGGTGTGGGAACTCTACTATCTTCACAAATTTTCTTCAAGTCTAATAAAACTATTTAAAAATGATTATTTTAAAAACCTTATTCTAACCTATAATTGGTTAAGAACTCAGATAATTTTTTAACAAAACATAAGAAATATGGTTTTATAAAATGTGAATAATTTTTATTCAATAATAGTGTTAATTTTCTATTTTCCAAGAACTGTTTTCATAAACTTTAGTTCAAACGCCAATTTACAGAGGAAAGTCAGAGATAACTAACAGCAGTTGCTTTAACAGTTAACATCTCAAGTTGAAGTATTTTATAACTGCATTATCATTCTACATTTCCTTGAACATCTAAAATGTTATTATATTTTACCATTTGAAATTCAAAAGATGTTGCTTAGAGTATCCTTTTGTAAGAAAAACAAATCCTTAGATTCATTCACTTGTATAATACAGACATTTATGGACTATAAGAAAGAAACAAAGAGCAAAAATGCTTGTTTTGACATTTTTAAAAATATATATTGTTTTTCCTTTGAAAAACTCAAGTACAAAAGAATACCTTTAATTTTTACTCCAGTCTTTCAATGTAGAAACTAAATATAATTATTAAATTGCATACAAAGCAATAGAAACTAACCTATTATCATTTGCTAGAATTTTCCTTCAGCAATCAAGCCAACATTAAATAACTATCAATACAAATAATTTTTTTGTTTTTAGTTTTATACTCAGAGCCCATTGCATTTATAAAGCAAAATAATCAAGAATGTGTGCTCATAAATAGAAAAATGTGAAACTTTTATGACCATTTCAGTGCTTAGCTTTACCAAGTAAATGACCACGTGCTGTTTTAGTGTATTTCCCTCTAGAACAAAGTGAGTACCTGATGGATGCTTCGTAATAACTGTCATGTTGCTAGGCCAGACACTTGTGGCTTTTATCTGTTACAGAAATAAAAAAAAATGACCCAAAGTACTAGAGTACATTATGTTTATCCTTGCCTTTGTACGTGTACTAGTAGTATTCTAATTACTGTGATTATCTTTGTTTATCTTCAAAGTAGAGTTTCCTGAGGACAAGAATTGTCCCGTGTATTCAGTAAATTCCCAGAAACTGGCCTAAATAGAAGATAAAACTTTAAGAAAAGACATTAATGCTTAGTAATTCTTTAGTAGTTACAATGAAAATGATAGTAAGAACAGAAATAACTATCGTTTAGTGAGTACTTAGTATATGCTTATAATTTGGTAAAACATCCATTAAATTGTAGGTCTGAAGACAGAAATTTGTCTGTTACTGTCATGTCTCCAGCATCTAAAACATTGGCACATAATAAGTACTCGTTAAAATTTGTCAGATAAATAAATGCCAGGTCTTAGTTACAGCAAATCAGTGAGGCAGGTGTTTTGTGTTGGTCATGTTAGCCAAGTGAGACAAGAACTGTTAATGATTTTTTCCATGATTAAAGCAGATATTCAAATCCAGGACTTGATATGGACAAACCTGTGCTCTTCCCGCATGTCCACATTGCCATGTCCCATTCAGGCCAGGTGATTTTTACATATAATTAAAATAAAATCCATAATTTTGATGTTCCTAGCTTTGGGGGGAATGGGGTGGGGGTGTGAACTGACAACCATAAAACAAGAACAAAGTGACCAGTGAAAGAAAGTAGCTAGGCAAAGCCTTTTGCCCACATCTGCACCAATAGAGGGCGCCCCACACCTATTTAAACAGATAAAATAGAGGTAGGAAGTAAGTCAAGGTTCTTACATCAAAGCTTAGATTATGGAAGTGAAATTAAAGAAGACATTTTGTTACCTGAAACTTTATTATATGGAAGAACACTCAGGGTAACAGGATACTGCTCTTTCATCCATAAAGCTGATGCTATTAAGAAGAGAACAAAGGAAGCATAAATAATAAGTGAGTAGGGACTGAAATGTTCCCATCTGTTTTTTCCCATCCCTTGTCATATTTATAGAAAACGCCTTGTTCAGAACACTTAATCTTGACAGAGTGAATGATGAAACCTGCCCACAATCACCACATATCTGTTCATGCCCAGTAAATATCAAGATTACACTATGTCAGGATTGCATGAAGAGAATAGACTGATTAGAATGTATTTGCAGCAGGCTTATGTCCTGCATTATTACTTGTTTTCTGGATCCATTTAGCAAAAAATAAATAAATAAAAAAAAAAGGAATGAAGGAAGGAAGGAGGGAGGGAAGGAAGGGAAAGGAAAGGAAAGGAAAGGAAAGGAAAGGAAGGAAGGAAGGAAGGAAGGAAGGAAGGAAGGAAGGAAGGAAGGAAGAAAGGAAGAAAGAAAAGAAAGAAAGAAAAAAAGAAAAACAAGGGTTCTGAACTAGAGCAGATGAAATATGCTACTGAGTGCCTTTCTCCTGCTACACCTACTTTCTTCCATCTTTAATGGCAGATACTCAATATCCGATAGTTCATTTTCATGTGAATTTGTAAGTTGTGGCCTTTTAAAAATAGAGACTGCTTTCTGCTTTATGGATAAGATGGTACATAAGTTGAGCCTAATATTTTTCTAACTTGTTCATCTTGCCTTCTGTATTTGTTTTCTAAAGCTGTAGTAACAAGTTACCGTAAAATGTGTAGTTTAAAATGACAGAAATCTATTCTCTCATGGTCTTGGAGGTTAGAGGTATGAAATCAGTGTGTCAGTCAGCAAGGTTGACTCCTCATCAAAGCTCTGAGAGAGAACCTTTTCCAT
This sequence comes from Cynopterus sphinx, assembly GCA_030015415.1. Lineage (NCBI taxonomy): Eukaryota > Metazoa > Chordata > Mammalia > Chiroptera > Pteropodidae > Cynopterus > Cynopterus sphinx. The sequence goes on from CM057382.1 coordinate 125,445,537, forward strand.
GGCTCTCTCCGAGCTCTGGAGGTTGCTGGCAATTCTTGGTGTTACTTGTCATCTCATGGTATTCTTGCGTGAATCTCTGTGTGTCTTTGTCTTTACATGGCCTTCTTTAAAGCACTTCAGTCTTTGAACCTGGGACACATCCAAATACAGCATGAACTCATCTAAACTTGATTACATCTGCCATTTCAAAACAAGGTCACAGAGTTAGACTGAAACATGTCTTTTTTGAAGAGGGGGTTGAGGGTGGGGAGAATATCATTCAACTCACAAAATCCTCCTCATGAAACCTCACTTCAAGAAAATAAAGAAGGTGATTTCCACATTTTGGCGGATGTAGGGCTCATCAGTAAGGTCTCACTCTTCCGACTTTTGCACACAGTGAGAATATCAAGTTCAAATGAATCCCTTGGTGAACATCTTTATGCCTGGAAAAGGTGGTGGTGAACTCCAAGATACAAAAACTCTCTTCTGTCAAGCAGCCAAACCAGTGAGGTGACTGGATTAACAATGGGAAGAGACAGAGCAAGAGCTGGGAGGCCTGGCAATTTGACAAAGGAAATATGAAGATGAAAGTAGGGAAAAAGATATACATACCCTTGGACCTAAATCCACTGAGTTTTGTAAATTTTTCTAAGTTGATTGTCACCACAATTCACCAAACATGTGATCAGTTTTCTGAGTAGAATTTTTAGAAACCATATGCGGTTATTTGAAATATAACAGACCCATTTTATTTAATGCCACACTCATTAAAAATCACAAAGGGAGAGAATCTTGCATTTTACCAAAAAGGAATTTCCCACAGCTAGATGAGACAGTAGTTTTGAGCACCAGAAGGAATATTTTCTAAATTTTTGCTTGTTTTTCATAAAGAGCAATGTATGGTTTGTAGAGCCAAACATTAGAAATGTAAAGATTGGTGACAGCTAGGCAGGAGTTGCATTAATTAATGAAAGGAAAAAAAGAAACCTTCTTAATGAGGGATTATGTTAATATGTTAGCTCTGTGGGTATAAAGTGTGTAGTCCTCATTTACAGCTCATAAATGCTACAGTGACAGGTTCTCCAGAAAGGAGGGTGACAGATGAGCTATTACACACACAGGCATCGGTGCAGCAAGAGAGCACATTAGACCAAATGAGCAGCCAGAAACAGCAATAAAGTCATTACTAAGAATGACGCTATAGTTAACACAGGAATACATAGCTTTCTGGCCCAGCCATCGTATTTACTGATGTACCATCAGTAGATTGTTCAAAAGATTCCTTCTAGATTTAGAGAAGCAAAAAAAATAATCAGGTCTCAGACCTGGTCTCTATCTTCCTGTTTCCCAGTGCTACTGACATAAACTTGATTTTCATTTTCTAGTGCAGTTTAGATATCCTCCCTATCTATAATTCTACCATGTAGCTAGAGCCATTGTTTCTTTTCCTTTTATATCATGGACTTTAGCACTTAAGCTGTTATTCCAGCATATAAAACAAGAAAAATTGTGCCCTGTATGCTATTCTACCATAAACCTCTTGAAAGATAACACAGCATAGTTATGTAACAGGAATTTGATACTCAGTTTCTTCCTGAGGAGAAAATTGTCTCTTCCCTGCTCCTTTCATTGTTTGAAGTTTTGTAAGATCATCCACATTTTGAATTACAAAATGTCTCTACTTAGAAGTGATATGTAAGAATCTATATTAAAACAAAATAAGCTAGAAAATCATTTAATAACTTTATGATTAAATCTGTTATTATTCCAGTAATAATAATTTATTCCATAAATTAACCATAGATATTTCCAGAGAGAAAACACTCACATTTCTAAATCCGTAAAATGGACATAATAGTGCCTATATCATATCTTTTTGTGGAGATTAAATGAGATAGTTGATATAAATGTTTACCAGTGTCTGTATAAAGAGTGTTTGGTAACTGTTAAACCAAAGAGAAAACTAAAATGTTTCCAAAATGAGCATTTTCAAAATAATTGCTAGGGGACTTTTAAAATGCTACTTATTTTATTAAAAATAATATTAACTATTTTAAAATATAGTTTTCTATACGACATTTGAGACTACAGCAAAACATAAAACCAGAAATAGGTTTCTTTGCAAGAAACATGTTTCTTGTCACTGAATTGTTTAAGCAAAAGTGGAGTTGCCAGTGCGGGACCCTATTGTAGGCAGATGGCAGGACTGAATGACCTCTGCTTCCTCGTATGACTCTATCCTGTATTCCATGGAAACCAAGCCCATCATTTTGTTTTCAATCTTCATCTTTGCCTTCACGACATTCTAAATATTCAGGTAATTTTAATACCACCTTATTTCCTGTTTTGTTTTCACTCTTCTTTTAAATTACAGTTTGAAAAAACAGAGGTGAGGGCTGAAACAGGTGACCCTCACTCATCTAGAGGCCCTAGACATCATCTATTTCAGGCAGTTTGGGCAGTCCCCTTGGTAATAAACCACTAAAAGTACATCGATTTGATCACAGCTTAGAGTGTATCACTTGAAGATAATGTCCAGACCTGGAGAAGCGCCAGGCTAACTCAAACTTAAGCACTCTGCTTATCTGGAGAGCAAACCAAAGACCTTCCAGCTTTCATTACTCCTGCTCAGTCCCTGCCTTGCTCCGCCTTACTGTCAAGGTAGAACACACAGAATAAAAAAAAAATCTGCCTTTTTGAAATTTACAAAGAAATTGCTCAGTATTTCTTTCCTTTGGGTGAAGAATTACGTATAAAGGAGAAACCAAAGAGCCCTCATAGTACAAATGGAAAATGGACAATTATAGGGGAGGCAGATGAGTTACTCAACATCAAGTAATTTAACAGCAGGGTCCTTGCAAGAACACAGTTCTCCTGACATCTTGATCTTTTCCAGGCTCCACTGCTGCTTCTCTCAGAAAGAGCATTACCCATCCTTGCCTTCCCAAGGTTCCATGGCCATTTCTTTCCCTGTGACGACATGTCTAGCAACTCTATTCTTTTCTATCAGCTATAAGTTTAATTTCACTAGAAACAATATGTACTAATGAGAAGATAAATACAGAATCTTCTTTAGTTTTGTATTGTTTTGCTCAAAGCAAGAAATACCTTGCAGAGAAACACATTTCTGGTTTTAATGGTTTAATTGCTAGAATAGTCTTACTTATTTTGAGCCCCCAAATTATATTTTGATGTAGAAAATTACATTCTAAAATATTAAATATTATTTTAAAATCTGCACTGTTTGAGCTGTATCTTGGCATTTTACCTTTTTTTAGTTAGGTAGTGTGACTAGCTTGGGCTCACCTGCTCATCCTCTCCTGCCTTCAGTGGCACAGCTACTCTTTCAGGATTCCATTGACTGGGAAGATGCCTGCATTGAAATTGGCTATATTCCTCTGGTCTCTGAGTCTAGCTACCTGCTACTGAAATAGCTTAATTCTTCTAATAATAACAAGCAAGCTTCACTGATGTGATTATTCAGGACCTAACATACACTGGATCAATGTTATTCTCCAAGGAAGCCACCATATATGCAATGCACAGCCCTTCATTGAGTTGTGTTCTATGAGTGAAAATGATCCACTGGCTTAGGGGCAGTTTACACATCATGAAGAATATGCTGGCTGAACTCACCCTGGAAACTTAAAAGAAAAACTATTGAGACATTGCCTTTTCCCTTTCTGAACACTTCAAAATTATGTGAAAAATCTGAAAGTATTTCAATTTTGCACTTAAAGTGAGAATCATTTTTTAATTTTATTTTTGGTGTTTTACTTAATTTATTAATCTTTGCATTTGAAGATCCTGATGTAAGAGTAATTGGAAGCACAAGCTTTGAAGCCAAAATTTCTTTCTGCACTTTGTGTACATGAAAACTATCCTAGGTTTTCTATATAGGTAATGATGTTTGTTATTTATTTATTTATTATTTGGTATGTAGTGGACACTAGGCTATGTTTTTGACTTACTGAATCCTCACAATAACTATAAGAAAACACTACCATCTCTATTTTTTAAATAGATTCTTTAAAATTAAGACTCAAAGTTGCTAAGTAGTTTCCTAAAATAGGCTAGTAAGTTAAGTAGCTGGGATTTAAAAACTAGTCTGAGATTAAAACCCATACCTTTTTTAGTAAAGGATATTAAAAACACTTACTGTTGTTTTTTTTCTTTCCTTTGCAGACTGCCCCAAAGCTTTTTGCTTAAAATATTTCTTGCTGTTTCTGACAGTTGTATGCCAGCTTGGACCATCTGGTGTTATTTTCCGAGAATTTCACAGTACTGCCTCTATTCAAAGATATACTTTAACATTTCTTTAAAACAGTACTTACACTCACCTTGCAATGGTCACTCTACCATGATCACCTTGTTGCAAACTGAATTCTGATGAGCTGAGCACATAGGCTTGATCCCAAGCAACTGTATGGATAATGGATACCGACATCCATCCTCTATACATGCACAGCTCGGCAGAGTTCTGAAGCAGCAAGCATGGCTTCACTGCTAGCATGGTGGCTGGATTCCAGGACTCTAGTGGTAGACTGAATGGCAGTACAGGTATTTTGAGAAACTCTTACACCTCAACCAGCTGAGAATATATATTATCTGCAATCCTTGAGAGGATTATGTGATGTATTGATAATTTCACTTTGATGTATAAAAACTCATTCATTGTCTTATAAAATCAGCATTCTCCTATGGATTCATAATTAGGCCACAGAAAGTTGAAGGCACACACTATGTAGCAGAGAAACCTTATGCCAGCTAGAAATGTTTACATTTAATACTAAAAGCTATTATTATTATTCTTGCTAGAGAGTAGATTTCTGATGTTATACAAACAAGGAAAGTTGAGATTGAGCATTTTTTTGGAATTTGAAAATTTAAGAATAGCATGAGAATGCCCACAGTGCTAAGGAAAAGCTAAAATTATAACGAGTAATGGCAACACCTATCAAAAGATTAGAAAAGTATCAGAGGGCACTTATTCTGTATAGTCCCTCATGTTATCTGCAAGTACCTTTGGCATTAACAAAACCTGTCGTCTCGTTGGCTAGTTAATCAAATATAGTCAGTCAGTCCACTAAATGGAAGTGATGCTTGCTCTAGCACAGCTTCTTGGATCAAGGCTGGAGGAGCAGAAATCAATCCATCATGAGCTTGGTTGACAAGAAAAATCTTATGTGGCTAAACTACTGCACAATTTTAAAGTCATTCCCTTTCCAGATCTCATCTTCAAGAGTCAGGATTCTGATATCAACCCATCATCCGTCAGAACAGGAAAGGAACTTAGCAATGGATAAGTGCTCTCGCTCACTTTATAGATGAAAAGACTGAAGTCCAGTTGAATAATTACAGGTTGACCTAGCAATAAATCCTCTAATACTTATTCATCATTCCTTTTATAAAGGAAAGTAGGAGGAAATTTTTATTGGAAATCACCAAATCACCAGTCTAAAAATGCAAATTAAATCTATTAAGGAGCTTGTGGGTTTCTTATTACACTGTACTATACTGACTCGTAAGGAAAATGAATGAAAACAAAAATTGAGTCATCATTGTCTTTCTGCTTAAAGATTTATTTTCTACTCCAGGATGCATTTGGGTCATTCATAATTTCATAAAAAAGCAAGTATAGTAATCTCTTTATCTGCAGTTTTATTTTCCATGGTTTCAGTTGCCCACAGTCAACCATGGTCTAAAAATATTAAATGGAAAATTCCAGAAAAATAATTCATAAGTTTTAAGTTACATGCCATTTTGCATATCATGAAGAAATCTCATGCCATCCCACTCTGCCCTGCCTAAAACGTGAATCATCTCTTTGTTCAATGGATCCATGCCCATACATGCTCCTGCCCTTCAGTCACTTAGTAGCAAGTCTGTCATCAGATTGACTATTGCGGTATCCCAGTGCTTGTGTTCATGTAAACTTTATAAGATATTTTGAGAGAGAGAGAGACCATGTTTACATAACTTTTACTACAGTAATTGTAATTGTTCTATTATTAGTTTTGTTGTTAATCTCTTACTATGCCTAATTTATAAATTAAACTTTACCATAGGTATGTACATATAGAAAAAAACAGATTACCTATAAGGTTGGGTACTACCCGAGGTCTCAGGTATCCACTAGGAGTCTTGAAATGTCTCCTCTGCAATTAACAGGGAACTATGTACTAATCAATATGGTGAGACTGAAGACTAAAAAGAGTAAGAGTCTTTGGTCTCTGAGAGCTTTCTGTCTCTGGTTAAGAGTGATGGCAGTCCCATTGAATTCCATATCTATGCATGTTTACAACCCGCAAGTACATGACTGTGCAGATGATTATTTAGTAAACAATGGAGAAGCAGTAGAGATCTGAGGAGGCTACAGACTGAGACAATATGCAATAGAGAAATTAATAGGGATCAAGCAGGTGAAAGGGAAAGTATTTCCACCTGTGGCGAAGGAAAATGGAGGTGGTTATGGGAGTTTGTCTTCCCCGTTGGATTCTAAGCTTTCTTTTTATTCTGTACAGCTTTGCTCAAACATACTAAACTTTCATGAATAATTAATCAATGAGCAATTTTTAAAGCATAACTATGTGTCATTTACCACCAATAAGCTAACTAACTATTCAATTTATCATACATGTAAACAGCAAGGACTGAGAGTAAAGTGACAGGTTTTTTAGATCTTTTTTACTAACAAGCTACTTGACCCTAGGCAAGTCACTTCTCAGAGACTAAGTTTCTTCATCTATAAGTAGAAAGATTTAACTAGATGAGAAGAAAGAAAGAGGTAATATTGGTCAAATGCTGAAAAAGGGGAAAAAGTGATGGTCCTTCTTAAATCTTTCTCCAGAGTTTTTGATTACTTGTTTAGGATTATAAGAAAAAAATTATTTGCCGGTAAATATAGAAAAGTAATTTTTTTTTTTTTTTTTTTTTGGTGAGACAACCCTTGGTTGACCTTACAGGTTGCAAAGACCGTGTCAGTTTACAATCCCTCCCCCTTTTTTTTAATGTTTTATGCCTATGGCACCTGGTCTTCCTAGGTGGTCTCCCATCCAAGTACTAACCAGGCCCAACCCTGCTTAGCTTCCGAGATCAGGCAGGATCAGGCTTGTTCAGAATAAGATGGCCATAGATTAGAAATGTAAATATTTCTTTTCAAAATACAAAAAAAGTATTGAGTAGAAGAAAATCCAGAGATAAAGTTAAAATCTTTCATTATTAACAGCAGCATATTGGGCAGATTATTATTGTTAATATACAATATTTAATGAGGTTTGATTAGGTGGACAGATATGTTTAATAAAATGGTGACAATGACATTGATCTTGTCAGAACAAAGTTAGCATTACCATGTCCAGACTCTCATGTTGCCAAGTCATCCTGCCATGATCAGGGTCTTCTTATTAGCTTTTTCAGCTACTTAAGAGAAGTCTCCTACACATTAAGGCATTAAACTACCAACTCTAAGAGTATTGATCAGATTCATTTCTGGTGAATTAAATCATATTAGTTTTAGTCACTTTCCTTTTATTCGACTAAGAAAATTTCTTCTCTTCTTAGAATCTTCTTAATCTTCTTCATAGTCACATTCTGCCTGCATTTTTTGTGATCACATTGATTTCACTGTCAAACCATTCTTTGGAAATAGATTATTTTGAGGAAAATCTAAAGCAAATAAATGGTTCTTTAAAAAGTCAGTTTGCTTTAGGTGAAAAAGGAAACTAAAGGTTTCAGATAGATTAAAGAAATGTCTCATTTCATTTATGTTCTTTACTAGATAGAGAAAGTAAATACAGACCGTACAATGCAATTTAAAATATTATCATCCTCTGCCTTACCCTTAGCCTCTCAGCTCCATCCAACAGGGTCCCTTAAGAATGAGAGCAGTTTACCTTGCTAAGTTATAAATTGGAGTGTCTAGTGAACAAATTGGAAAATTTTATAAGTAGGCTTGCAGGTTCCTCTTTATGTAAGTTCAATCACCAGGAATAATTTTACTGTCATTGCTGTTTCACTCCTTTATATCTAATCCATTTCTGCTCCCTCGCTGATGAAATAATTAGAAGGGTAAGAAGGCAAGTGGAGATATGTCAAATATATAATTGGGATGCTAGCACCCACTCCCTTACAATCAGTCTTTTCTTATCACTCATTTCCCTAGGTCGTTCTCTCAAACGTTATCAATAACTCCAATGTCAGTCACTTTTGTTCAGGTTTGCTTTGGTGGACTTCTCTCTTTAGCACTGACATGGCTCATCCTCCTCAGACTCTGTTATCTCAGCCCAACAGCATTCAGCAGACCAAGATTTCCACCATCATCTCTGGTTTTCATACTCTGTGTTCTTTCTTGCCTTGTTTTCTTGCCTAAACATAGGCATTGCCAATGTTTTGCCTTGGGACAATATTTTTTTCTACCTTTTCTACCATTACAGGAAACAGGTCCACTGTGATTCAACTTTCATCCTTACGTAGATGGCTCCAAATATCTGTCTCTTTCAGACTCTTCACTGACATTCTCTTGCAATTGCCTCCTTAATTAATTCACCAATCTGAGCTGTTGACATTTAAAAATTTAGTTCCCCACCTCCACCAAACCAACTCCTCACTCTAATATTACTTTTTTTTAAAGACTCCACCATTTTCCCCTTTATGTGAAGTCAAATGGATACTTTTAAGCTATTTTTGATCCTGCTTTTCTTCATACTGGCCTCAACCAACTAAACACATACTCTAAACAACATTCTGCAATTTGCCTTTTTCTATTTGAATATATGGTCAACATTTCCTTTCCAATATTTTCTTTTTAATGGATGTGTAGTATTCCAGCATATTGGAATACAGTAATTTCTCTAATTTCCTGTTGGTATATGTTTACATTGTTCCCAGTCATTTTTTTTCTTATGTGTAATGCTACAATTAAGTCATCATTGCTATGTCTATATGGAATTGCTACACTACAGGTATAACCAGTTAAATTATGAGAATATTATACATTTTTGGCCTCAAATATACAAATTTGCCCTGTAACAACAGTGTATTTGTTATCCATAGTTTTTCTAGTGATAGTTTAATCTAGTGAAATCCCGTTTTACATTCTAATGTATATATTAGTATTTTTTGTACTTACAATATTTTTCTGTTATTCTTTGCTGAGACTTTTGCCAGTGCCACACAATCCTATCTACTATAGTTTTATAGCATTTTCATATCTGCTTAGGTATGTCCTTCCAAATTAGTCTTTCTTTTCAAAATAACTGAGTATTCTCCAATAAAAGCTTAGCATTTCAAGGAATTTTAAAAGACCTCTTGCATTTATAGTTATTAACTGATAATTTTGACTTACCTACATTAAATTTGGGGTCTTTAAAATGTTGAATCTTTCTCTTCAGAAGTAAGATACACACACACACACACACACACACACACACACACACACACACACATCTCCGGCTATTTGATTTTCCTTAACATCCTTCTTAATGTTTTATAATTTTCTCCATTTTGAAATTTGGACTTTTGTTATGAGACTCATATCCAGCAACATTATGATTCATGCAAATGCAACTTTAATTATTTTTTTTTCTGGTTAACCTATAGGGTAAGTTTTATTATCACTAGTTTAATCTTGGATTTGCCACCCAATCTATCTTGCTTATTCATTAATTCTCTAGGGTCTCCAAATTTTTCATCAAGAGATTCTATGTTATTTTAATTCATTCTACTATGAGCTGCAATACTCCTTAAACCATAGACACAACAACACCAGTGATTTTCATTTTGGAAGAAGTAAATCTTAAATTAAACCATTTATCTGAGGCCTGTCCTCATACTCTGTGCTGAATTGACTCACTTTTAAGCCTCCTATCCACCTTCAGCATTCTTGCCTTCACTTCCACATTTCAACTTGCCAAAAGCAGTCCATCCTTAAAGTTCTTCCTTTCCATAAATTTTTTCCTGATATTCTTAACATCCTTTCAGTTTTTCCTCCTCTGAAACCTCATCTTACAATGATAGCTCCCATAATACTTTTTTGTGCCAGTCATTTAACATTAACTGGAAGACTGTGAATGAGTTGGAGACAGGGTCTCTATGTTGTCATCTCTGTATCTTATGTATCATCTAGTGCTGCTTCCTTGTGTGCTGATAGAAAGCTCAATATACATGTTTTTATTCATCAAATGATCAAGTGTCTTGAACCTGGAATCTCTCCAGGGTGGGAGGGCAGGTTTCATTTTCTATTCATCCTAATGCTGTATCTTAATAATGGGTGGACAGAATTGGTTGGCCGTCCATCACTGATAGGGTAATTAGATGATGAAGTCAACAGAACACAGGCTTCTTATATGCTCATAAAAATCGCTATTTGATTTCTTCCTGGATATAGGCCTTTTACTTTATCTTTAAAATGCACCATCACATAGCCTCACAAAAACAAAACAATTCTTAAAAATATTAACTGATCTCTAGAACTAGAATTGTAATTGCTTTCTCTTCTGACTGTTAAAATGTACTACTTTGGGGGAAAATGTCATTTTACTTTTATTATTTAATTTTATATATTATAGGTACATAATGTTACAAATTTAGCATGTACCTTGGAGTTCAATTATGAAACTTAAAAAATCCATTTATATTAAAAGCTATAACAGAGTATCATTTTTCACAAAGGCTTTGCATTGAATAACTTCTTTACAGAAACAACCTTTTCCTCTTCCTTAGGGATGGAGAAGCACAACTATTTTTTCCATTAGAGATGAAAGTTAACGAAAGTATAAAAGAAATATTCTAATGAAGGAGCAGATAGACAAAATACTGACCTATTTCTATTTATAATATTTGAAAGCCATCTGCCTTTTAACCTGTTTCTTATTACTCAAAAACATAAGGAAAGCATTTTTTGCCTAAAACAGCAGGCTTTTGATATCCAGAAGAAATTAAATAGCTTTTGCCCCTCTCCACTGCAATGTTTCTACATTGCATAACCACCTCAATAAAAAGCAGTGTCACAGAGTGTACAAACAGCTAGGTCTGGACAGAAGCAAATGTAACAAGTAGTGTTACAAGTGCTGGTGATGTAAAGCCTGTTTCTTCTTAATTAAATGCTACAGTGCCACAAGAATAAGGCTTCTTAGAGATCTAAAGATTTCAGACTGGTTTTGCATGTCAACCTATTCTTCATTATAACAGGTTCGCAGGTAAGACACTGACAAACGAAGCACATTTCTCTATGGCGTCATGTAGAATGTGGTCCATGAATGAACCTTATTTATCAGAAAGTGGTTCCTGTAATACCACAGTGTTGTGGGGCCTCTCTGCAAAAGCCCCAGCTCCTTATGTTTGAAACTCATGGAGATAGACCTAGATGGTTGGGCACCCACTGAGTTTTCTGATTATCTACCAGTGTTGTCATGTAAGTTCCGATAATTTTCAGTTGTACCGATATGAACTTTCTTCAGAAATTCCCATTTTATGAATAGTTTAAGCTTGTTGCTTAATGAAACCCAAGTCAAGTAATAAACACAAAATATCAAAAGATTTGTTTTTCCAAAAGGTTTTTTCTAATATAAGTTTATTTTTCTTATTTGTTTCTCTATGGCAATAAGATTAAAATTCATGCTTCCTGAAAATTATGATACCAATCAAGAAGCAATTTTATTTTTAGTCAACACGTCAAGGAAGTAGTTCAGACTTAGTACCTGTAACCAATCACTGAATGTTTTACTCAACTTTTCCATTTTCCAACAATTTTTCTTTTTCTTCCCCCCATCTTCTTCTTCTTCTTCTTCTTTTTTTTTTTTTTTTTTTACAAAACAGAAGTGATAATGTAAGGAAGATTCTGAAATAAATACTTGATTTTGGTTTTAGGAAATGTTTATTAGGCTTTCTTTTAATGCAGGAAGCAAGGCTAGAGTGTTCTGTCTAGAAGAGTTGGATCACAAGTGTGTCATTTAATTCACAATAGCAATCATAAATTATTTTAATCTGTCTGTGATAGACATCATGGAGCATGGTTAACCTAGAATATAGTTAATGCAATTCTATTAGTTTTTCCAAGATTCTAAAATTATGGATAAAAAGAAAAACAAGTTGTTTGACTCTTAAAAATATCAAGGACTTCTTTTTATTCAATGATATTTCATTAGCCTTTGATTTAGAAATAGATTGAAACCTCAAGTGATCTCAGACACCTTTCAAACTGCCAGCCACAGCCCATGCTGTGTCTTGGCTCACAAAGTCAGAATAAATCACATGAAAACATCTTCAAAGAGAAGAAATATTAACCACTGGCTAAGATGTGAGAGTTGGAAAAGATGTGAACTCAAGACCCACAGTCAGCTCCTGAAGCAACATCTCTTAGCCTGACATCGAGGACACCTGGCTTCAGGACACCTAAATTCCAGGGCATGGGCTACCAAATGCACACAGCTTTCCTGTGGTACACTTTCTCCACATCAGGATCACAGTGCTCACTTATCCTGCAGGGAAGTTAATAAAACTGACAGTGAAAATAAACATCTGTCAAGTGCCCTTACATGAACCATCAAGCATGCTTTCACTCCCCTTATTCCAATTCATTAAACATTGACTGAGCACTTATTCTAGACAATATGCTTGCTGCTAGGAAGAAATAAATGATGGGACTGAAATGTTGCCATCAAAAAGGTCACAATTCAATGAGAGTCCTAATGTTTACTAAGTAGTTACTATGTGCCTGGCACTATGTTAAGTTCTTTACATGCATTAAATAATTTATTTCTACAACAGTCATAGGAAGTTGGTGCTACTACGTTCCTCATTGTATAGATGAGAAAACTGAGACACAGAGAGTGCAAGGAAATTACAAACAGTGTTTAACAAATCAGGACCAAGACTCATGCTCAAGATTATGGCTCCCAAAATCATATGTACAACCTCTTCACTGTCTTTGGAGAAACAGTTACAATGATCTCAGTGTGGTTCTAGAACATTTAATAGGTGCAGGACAGCGTAGAAGAGGGAGTGATAGATTTGATCAAATTGGGTAGGGGATGTGGAGTAAGTATTCAGAAAAAAGAACATTAAATTTGATAAACCCGCAAGGTCTTTATAATTGTCCTAATTTTGTTTTACTATGAAGATGTTGCTCTGAAGGTTTTAAGGTTGCACAGCTCGTACATATACAGCAGAATGGAGCTTCATATCTCAGAGTGTCTGAATTCCACTCTTATGTGCTGCTTCTTTTGGCTTAAACCTACACTCAGCTGTTACTCATGAGGAAAGGACTAAGCTAAGGTAGTAAGCATGAAAGGTCACTGGGGAAACAAGACCAAGAGGTTTGTTGGGAGAAGTAAAGTTAACATTAAGCAGCAGTGTAGAAACAAATTTTAGGATGATTCAGAATAAGACAGAAAAAGGGTAAAGCTTAGGTGTTTTCAAGCAACCAACTGCCTAGACATAGTTTAGAGAAAGCAAGAGACGAGACAAAGCTGGTGGTGGCCTGGCATAGAAAGGAGGGGAACACTGGTAACAAGGGAACATATGTGAGTCTCTGAAGGAGAAAAAAACTTTATACAACCTTTGAAACAATTTCATGTCAGGGTAAGATACACAGATGACAATAAGAAATGCTCTCGTAAGAGACAACAATAAGGAGGGGAGGGCATCAATAATGCATTGGGAACTATGTCAAAAAGTATATTTACTGCAATTCAAATTGCCAGCAAGAAATAATTTGATTTAATATTGGGAATGATACATGACAAATGTTAAAATGAGTATATTGGAAAGCCATAAAATTGCTAGGAAGCATTTGTTAAACAGCCGCAGAATGAAAATGAAAATGAGATATTCAATTTAAGCACAAAATGTAAAGAACATTGCAATACGGCTGCAGAAGTGGCACAGTAATGTTACAGACTCTCTCAATGAAGTTTTGGCTAGATTTGGGCCTATATAAAAAAATTGAGGTGTGAGGTAGGTGGAATTTTACAGAAAAGTTTTCTCTCCCCCCTCCCCTCTTATTTTTTTAGTGAACAAAATGTAGTCTTGAAAGTAAATTGCAGAGTCTACCAATAGAAAGAAATGGCTCCCTGCTGCATGCTCTGAGGCAGTTGCAGAGCTAAATGAGACAGGATGTCCCACTGGCTGCAGTGAGAAGTAGTAACAGGTGATGGGTGGGGCCTTTGCTTCTAGAGAAGAAAAAAAGTACAGGGCACCGCTGAAGAAGAAAGAGACCAATTTGAATATGAAATGGAAAGTTTTAAAATTGCAGGTGATTACAGAGAAAAGAAATAAAAATCGGTAAGGATTTTTTTCTCACATAGCTAAAAAATTTCTTATGCAAGAGGAAGAGAGAGGAAAATCCAAACAGATAAAACTCTTAACTCATGAGAAAGAGAAGAATCAACTACAAAATAATGACGGGATATTTTGAAAATGATGTGATGCTAAAATTTTATTAAGAATGAGAATACCCAAAGGTGATGATGGCAGTAGAGAATTAGTAAGCAATCAGGCCCCTCTCCCAGATGTTTGTAATTGTTGAAGATTTCTGAAAACAAAGAAAGCCATTGTGAGATAATGTCTGAGTCCTGAGCTCAGGGAAGGAGAGCAGCCTACACCACAGACTGTTCTCAGTATGCTTAGGTGTGGCTTGGAGCTTCTTGTGTTTGGTAAAGATTGAATGTTCTGCTTTCTTTGGGATTGGATCAAAATTCAGACCCAGGGGTCATTTAAGGGTCCTAAACTATAGGACCCTTCTCTGTACTTGATCTTGAAAAAATAGAAATACAAAGGTCTGAAAAAAAAAGTCAAACTAGAAAGTTGTCCTTTGAAATGTATACGGATTTTGTGTTTGTTAATGTAAGTGAAATGAGAAACAAATTGTCTTTGGCTGATGAAAATGCCTCCTTGACAATTAATTATGAATTAATTTAAAAGTTGGCATAAGGAGAAATATATTGTCAAAAGGGAAGTTTCAGATATTATTTGATTGGTGTAAGTAGCTAAAAGTATTTTGATAGATGTTACATGAACTAAGAAAATTCTAGTAAGTTCTTAAAAGTTAGCAATTTTATAACACACGACCTTTCATTTCAGATACCATAAAATATTTCCAAACTCCTAAAAATTTTCCTCTTAATAACATGTTACTAAGGCAAATAATTATTTAAATAGGAAACAACCCCTCTCACTAAATTTGGTATCTAAATATAGTTGGGCTAAGCATACAAGTATAGGTAGAGTCTAGAGAATTACTCAATAAAATAGACATGCTATTGTTACCATGATGGATGGAAACAAATCTTCCTTGGCAGGTAGAATAAGGAGAGAGTGACAGGGTTTCATCTCCCTCCTTCCACTTCAGCAAAACCATATATAGACACCACTTGAGACTTCCTCCTATCATGCTACTCTTCAGATAAAATAATATATATTTAGAAGTCAGAAAAATCTATCTTTTCTTCAAATAAGCCATCATGTAAAGATTGTGTATTTAGGGCCAGTTATTTGTCTAGAATGGTTTTATGCTAAAAAACAAACAAACAAACAAGCAAACAAACAAAACCTTTAAATAATCTTATTTAAATTAATAATCTTATTCTCTTTTCTTGTGTTTTGCGAGGTCTGAAATAAAAAAAGATAAGGGTGATTGTAAGATTTACTGGAATATATTGTTATATTAGAAAGGAAGAGTAGTGAGTTCAGTCTTTTAAATAGAAAGTCTTGAATTTCAAAGGATTTTACTAGCTGAATGACCTCATATAAATTACTTCATCTGTCTAACCCTCCACTTTCCACTTTCTCCTCCTAGTTCCTACTGTTCCACCCGAGTGAACTATCTATTGAATCCCAGCTTTGGTCAGATGCTATTAATTTTCAGGGCTGTTGGGTGGATAAGAGGAGCTGACACTGGGAATTCAATAAATAGTTACTCTTACCATTGACACTGTTTGTAGTGAAGCAACAGAGACTGCAGTTTCAGGTTACAGAGTTTTATGGTAATGGAGATAGTTTTAGAATAATTTAAAAAAGAAAATTTGGTAATTCTGTAGTAAAATAAGGTTAGAATATTCATAAATTATTTGTAAGAGTCTAGAGTGGGAAAATTACAATAGGTTAGCTGTGGAAACATTTCAGAGATGAACAACTCTGTGTCATTTTGTTGTATCTGTCCTTTTGCCAGTCTCTGAAGTCGGTGGTGGGGCGCGGGGGAGGGGGACAACAGAAACAACCAAACAAACAAACCTAAAATAACTGTTGCTTCATTTTAGATGAATATTCACTTTGAGAAAGTCATCTTGGTTGTGCAGCTTGGCATTTTAATTAATTAGAAAATGAGAAGGGCAAGGGTAGATGTCAGCTCACTTATTATATTAAGTTTCTACCTAACGTGTTCACACGACCTTCCAGCCACTCTCCAAAATCCTCATTTGGGAAATCTCTCTTGACCCTATAGTATTCTCCAGAGAGATAATGTTGGCTTAGAGAAAGCCAAACAGCTGGTAAGGGAAAATCAGTAGTCTGGTTTTTCATTCTTTTGGTTCAACCCAGAGTGAGACATGAGAAGGTAAGTTTTCCTTAAGCCTTTATTTTGTCTATGGTTATTTAAAATTTTCTATGTAGTAGAATTCTGAATATACAGTCTCAAGTAACGGGTTCACAGCTTGTGCCATGTGTGCCCCAGAATGCAAGTGTATAGTGCAGCTGTCAAATAATAAATAACCGTCATTTTGGGGTGAACTATTCGTTCAACCCATAATGTGCTATATTATGGAAAGGAAGTAGCAAGAAATATAACATAACATAAAAGTGCTACCCAAGAAACCTTAAGTTTTTTTAGTATGGAAAACCACTCTCTGAACGATAAATGATGATGAAGGATAACCAAATAAATTAAAACTCCATGGGACCCGGAGTATTTTATAACTTTAAAAAAGATACAAAAGTGCCTCCAAAAAAATGAGAATCACTGATTTATTTGGTAGACATCCTGGTGCAGCAACATAGACATATAAGAAAAGTTATGAACAGCCAAAAATTAATTTAGAGACTTGCTCTAAATTGTATAGTTAATAAATTGTGCAGCTGAAATTTAAACATCATAGGATCCAGACTTGCTTAGCCACCAAAACTACTGCTTTAGTTGCTAAACTTTTCTGCCTAAGATATTTTTCACAGGAATAGGTGATCAGTTTCATGGTGTAGAAATTCCAAGAAATGATAAATTCTTTTCTAGTGATGGAAAACAGTCATTATGTACTACTCTCATAAGATTTTGAGTTCACTTACTCTTTTTCATATTACACAAAAATCTCCAGATCATATATAATCTAGATTATGTTGGGGTGACTGATATTATGAATTATTATTGATATTCACAAATTAGAAACAAAAGCAGTATTATTTTTTGTATCTAAAACACTTTCACACAGTCTGTGGGTTGGAAAAGACAATATTATTATATTAGATCTACTTTCAAAATGGCAAAACTGAGTTACAGTAAAGCTATTTGAGTTCTCTAATTCTAACTAGATATTCAATTTAAGCTCACTGTTCTGTTAAAGAGGTATATTACAATCATTTTAAAATGTTTAACAATGAAGGATTAACAATATAGCTCTTTACCTTTCCTGCATGTTAACAAATATTGCTTTGCTAATTAAAATTGGTACCTGGTGTACAGTAGGTGCTCAATAAATGTTTATTGTCTTAATAGAGGCAAGAATGTATATATTAAATGAATTTAAATAATGAATATTTCTATTTATAAGTATTTAAATGCTCTCTCTGCTTCTCATTCATGTAATAATCCTGGTTTATGTCAAAAGAACTGCCTTAACGGGGAGAATTTAACTAAAACAAATTATTTGTTTACTCTCCTATTTGTCATGGGGGCAGAATTAGCTGTCAGTTCCTTTTATTCTTTTCTACCCTAAACTTTCTTCTCTCAAAAGTATAAATACGTTTTTAAACAGCCTACCCAAACAACAACAAATTTCTAACACATTGGATAAAAACCAGGAGGATGGGTTATAGTATCCAAAATACCTCCTGCTTTTCAATCAGTTTAGTCACTCTCTGGAGTGCACGTTTACCTTATTTCATTACCGGATTCTGAGTTTGACAGTAAGATTGCCAGCAGTGGGCTGGTAAAAGCAAGCTTCCACAGCTTCAAATGACCCTGTGGCCTCAGATACTTTCTTGTATATTATGGACTTTTCCAATAATGTTATCTGACACCGAGTCTAACTTACTTTAAACAGTAGCTCTATGTCATGTCTTACTGACATTCTAGTCAACCTCTAGTAGTACTGACTTTCATTGGGAAGGCTTCATCTAGAGAACACAGCTCTCTAAAAACTGAAATACTTAGGTATGGTATACCCATTGATAGCCTAGAAGCTTGGCTAATAATAAACATGGCTCCCTAAATGTTTAACATAAAAGAAACATACTTACAGGACTACATCCGATTCATTCTAAACCCATTTTCAGGGATGTCAAGGGAAAATTCTTTAAAATATATATAAGGAAATATTATTTCAGTGTGAAATGCCTCACTTCTATAATGATGGGAAAGTCCACCTAAGATTGTTTCCAATAAATTATTAATGATTTGGGAGGTAACGTTTAGATTGTCAGCAAATGTATTTAGCTATTTTTTCCCTCTTATTTAAATTGGAAACAAGTGATATAAAATATTTATCTGGTTAACTCCATCAGATTGCAGATTAATGATGAGTTCTTCATGAAAATCTAGACTAAGTTTTGCCTACCATAAAATCCTACTGATCTGTTTTCTTTGGTGCTATAGTCATTACGGCTCACAACAAATACATTAAAGCATAAGATGTTCAGGCATTCTGGGGTTGTTCAGAACTTTCCTCTGCCTCTTACTAGTTACTTGCCTAAAAGCAGTTCTCTCTGTGGATCAGTTTTCTCATCTGTAAAATGGCAGTGCTAATAATAGAATCTGCTTTATAAAATTATCATGAGGATTAAATGAGTTAATAGATTAAAAGTACTTTTACTAGTGGCTGGCAGTGACACTTGAATGTAGATGTAATTGTTATCATTTGTTTATATCATTTGTTTTATATATACATACATATATATATATACACACACACACACATATATATATGTATGTATGTATAAACTAGCACTGAAGGGCCTTTAAAGAAACATCTCAGGCATTCAGTTTATCTAAAGATCTAATGTATCTGTGGTCATAAACAGTGAATTAGAGATGTTGCTTTTTGTTGCCTCTTTTCAGTATTCTAAGTACAGCTTGGCTGTCTCTGGATCTGTACTTTGATGCTACAAGGAAAATCGATAGTAATAACACAAGATGCTGAGTGTAGGGGCTGTTTCTCTATTTTCTAAACTAATTTTTTAAGTCTGAGACTTTCCTGTGAACTGGGAAGATATTGAACTATCCAGGATTTGGATTGATGCTGAAAAAAATATATATACAAAAATAATATACAAAAGGATGGCTGAAGATGCTTTTTTATCATTTTAATAGAATATTTAATTTTGTTAGGACATGGAGATTTGGCATCCTAACATATTCTTTAAGTTTCTAGCCAAATAGTATTGATTTGACAATTTTCTCTTTTGTGTGTTAATGTTTCCAAAATGGAAAATTTGGGTAAGAAAGTATCCAGGTTTGTTGCCTTCACATTCCAAATAAACATCATCTTTTAATCACCAATAACGAATTGTATTTGATTCTCACTAGAATGCCATATGCTTCATATAAATATCATAAATTTTTCCGAGTTTTATTCAATTTTATAACTCATGCTTTCAAAAAGCTTATTCTTTAGAGTAATGATGTTAATAAAATAAATTACCTGCAAGCTTAGTCAACACACACATTTTTCACAGGTGTGATTTTTAAAGATTTATAGTATCTGAGTTTTTATATGCAACCTGAAACTTATACATTGGATTATTCAGAGTAGGATTGTTTTGCAGAAAACAACAGTCTACTTCAACTATAACAATAAAAATTAACCATATTATAAATTTAAAAATATTATAAATCATAAAGTCAAATTAGCTTTGTGGAAATCAACAAGACTTTGCACATTTAATCAAGACTGATGCATCAAGTTGAGGGTTGGGAGTCCTTGAATTTAAAGAAATGCTGTTTCACACAGGATGAGCTGGCTGCAATAAGAGATGACACCAAATGGCTTAAAACCATGTACATGCACCATACAATTTGAATGCAGTTCAGCCTGAGGCCTCTGCTCATCAAAGTCACTAAGGAATCCAGCCTGGCAGACTCTATCACAACTCATATTTTCATACTTCCAGCCTCAGGAGAAAAAAAATGTGGTGAATCACACACCAGTTCATAAGCTTCCTGACAAAGCAAGGCACATGGCAAAGCCTGACTCAGAGATGACAGAGAAGTATAATCCTACCTTATGTACCCAAGAAGAGTGGCACCAAAATATTTGAATAATCCTTATGACACAAATTAGCCCTAAAAGTATTTTTGTCACTGTGGTCATTGAGTGCTCCTGTTTTCATCATTTTGATCGAGTACTCCATTGTTACTTATAAAATCAAAGTATTTCTGTGATGTGACCCATTCTCCTACCTTATTAGCTATTAGATTCATTTGAGGAGCAGGATGACAGTTCTTAAGTATCCAGTGATTTTCAGCCTGAAGTAGCTGAGTTTCTGTAATTTCTTTTTCATTTATCTTCTGATCTTACATCAATAAGATCACATGAATTCCCATACTGAGTCAGACCCATGGTCATTCTAGCCAAAAATCTTATCCTTGGCAAAAAAGAAAAAAAAAAAAAAGAAAAAAGAATCATTTCTATTATTTCTCCATTGTTCTTAAAGAAAAATGATAGAACTGTTACAAGAATTGCTATTTTAAAAATAGATGATTCTATTTAATGTGCATGAAAATGAATATGCACTTACCAAAAATCAAATATTTTTCTTGAATAAAAAAATGATGAAACATACAATATATTAAAAATTCAGTTTTAAAGAGATATTTCTAAAACAATTTTGAAAGTTATAATAGAAAAAATAAAATAGGTACTATTGAACAGAAGTAAAACAAGGAAGCTCTAGTGATTCCATTTACCTAGTTTTGTAATTCCAGGCTAAAAAATGATGATTTTATTTTTTAGACTCACATCCTTTTAAAGCACAGAATTCCTCCAAGACTGTACAACCCATCCCAATCATTTTAAAAATGATGAAACTGAGACCTAGGAAATATTGCGGTGAACAGGATAGATCAATTCCCTGCCTTCATAATATTAAATTACATGAGGGAGATATCAAACTACAAATTCTACAACCTATTAACTACAATAATATGTGTGATATGCCTGGAATGTAATAAATACTCCATATAATTGTTATTCTTTAGAGGTAGTCCTCTATTCCAACTTCTCTTTCAATCTGTTTATTCCTAGGCATAACTGACATATAGACATTTAGCTCCTGATTAAATACTGCCAGATCTATAGAGCTTTCAAGGCAGTTAAAAAGCATCGTGGTTATATTTTTGAAATATGCCAAAAGAATTTTGATATTAGTGACCATAATTTGCCATATTTATTCTATTTCTTACAGTTAAAAAAATGAAATGTGTAATAACTTGACCACAATAAAAATGTTATTATTTTTGCTTAGTTTTCTTATTTAATAACAGATACGTGTGATATATTGCTTAGAAACACTAAAATCTAATTGACTTCACCAAATTTCATAAATTGAGATATTGTGACAGTTGTTTTTATCAGTGTGATGAATCATTGCTCTTTAAGGTTTAGCTCTTCTACTTAAATGTAAACTTGGTAGGTGTCATTTGGTGAAGAGGCTGGCAGATAATTATGTTTATAAAAACACATGCTTTTTGCATCTAATTATCTTTTCCATGAATTATCAGAGTATAAGATGTGCAAAAACACACAGTAATGCAAATATTGGACACAATCGGTTTTATAAATGAAGACCCAATATACCTGTGAGATATAAGAGAAGAGGAAATAAATTTAAGTAAATATTTGCAAAATAATAGCCAATGTAAAATTCTATTCTTTGAAAAGAATAGTAAGCATTGTTATATTACTCTGCAGCTACGGCTTTTTTTTTTAAGAAAAAAAAAAGACTGCCTCTGGTAGCATTTAAATTGTATAGCACTAGGATTTTGCCATATAAAATTAATTTGTATAAATTATTTCAAAGGAAACCAATAAAGCTATGGATATAGTCCAGAAAGAGAAGAACAGTATACAATCCTGTATTGTTCTGAGTAGGAAAACTACTTGACTCTTAATGAAATGCTCCAAATGACTCACACTGCTATTAAATGTTTCCTTTTTACAAAGTCAATTGTCAGCATTTTTAAGGAATAAGTCGTTTTCAGAGAGACCTATGAGCTGAGAGAAAACCATAAACAAAGGTTTAATAAGTGATGTGAAAGTTGGTATTTCAATTAGGTCATTAAAACAAAATCTGTCTATATGATTTTGCTTGCCTCATTCTCCGAGGCTGCTAATTTATATATTTACATACATATGTATGTATTACCAGCTATATATACGAAGTATATATTTATGTAAATATATCAAGAAATATATGCATTTGATAGGGACTGCCAAATTACCCTCCATAGGTGGTGAACCAATTTACACCTCTCAAGTCAAAGTAGGGGAGTGTCTGATTTCTTTGCTGTGAATTATCAAACTTAAAATTTTGTCATTGTCATAATGGTAATGGGATAGCTCACTTCTCTTATTATAAATAAAATTAAACATCTTTTCATATGGTTTCAAACGATTTGCATGACATATTCCATGAACAGTGTGCTAATCAATATCCTCTACCTCTTTTTGTTGTTGTTACTATTGCTGGATTGTTAGTCTTTTCCTTCTCCATTTTGAAGAGTCATCTAGACTTTTGAGAAACTAGCACTTCCTCCATAATATAAATTGTAAAATTTTTTCTTGGTTTCATCTTTGTCATTTGACTTTACTTACATTAATTTTTCTATAAAGAAGTTTAACATTTTTGTGTTGCCCAGTTCATCAAGTATTTTTTATGGCTTGTAGATTTTTATGTCAATGTTAGACTATTGAGGAGACTTTTAAAGAATTATGTCATGTTTCCTTCATAAATTTGTTTACATTTAAATCACTCATCTATTTGGAATTTATCTTTATTTAATAAGTGAAGCTTGGATCTACTTTTTTTCCTCCAAATGGATATCTAATTGTCCCTACAATTCCTAGTTAATTTTTCTTCTTTGATTTTTTCACTGATTTCTTCAGTGATTTCACCACTTTCACTGTGTATTTGGGTTGATTTCTATACATTCTGTTCTTTTGTTCTGTTGTTCTTTCTATTCAGAAATGAGTCACTAAAATGTGTTTTAATCTGCTAAGGCTGGTCTGCCTTCTTCCATTGCTGTTCTTTTTCAGAAATTTGTTGGTATTCTTATTTGTTTCTATCTTCTAAAATTTAGGAAAACCTTGTCTAGGTCTGAAAAATATGATAATATTGAGATTGCTTTTATACATAAATTACTCTGAGATGATTGACATTCTAATAATGTTAATATTCCTCTCCAAAAACATAGTATACCATTCCATTTATCCTCGTTTTTTTAATGTCAGGATAGTTTCACATTTTACTTTGTTTTGCTCATTCTTGTTACATTTACTCCTCAGCAGTTGTTCTTTGTTGCAATTATAAATGAGATTTTTGTTTTCATTTTTCTATTAAAGTATACATGACATGCAATATTGTATTAGTTTCACGTGTACAGCAGAGCGATTCAACATTTATATACCCTATGATATGTTCACTACAATAAGTCTAGTTACCATTTGTCACCATACAAAGTTATTATAATATTATTAACTATACTCTCTGTGCTTTCTATTATATCCTCATGGCTTCTTTATTTTATAACTGAAAGTTTGTGCCTCTTATCCCCCTTCACCTTTTTTACCCATCCCTTCACCCCTGTCTATATCTTGTAACAAGTTATTGTTCATATATTATAGAGGCTATGATTAATGTTTATTGATACTGGTACCTTACTAAATAATTTTTCCCCTATATTGAGCTGTAATTGACAAACAAAACTATAATCTATTTAAATGAAACAACATGATAATTTGATATACACATACATTGTGAAAGGAATCCCACAATCAAGTTAATTAACACATTCATTACCTCACATATTTTCTTTGTGGTATGTGTGTGTATGTAAGAACACTTATGTTCCACACGCTTAGCAAATTTCAGTTGTACAAAATGTTATCAGCTAAAGTCACCAGATTGTACACTAGATCCTTAGAACTTCATCTTATAACTGAATGTTTGTACCCTTTTCTTAAACTTTTCCTGTTTCCTTCCACCCCACAACCCTGAGCAACCACCATTCTACTATCTTTTTCTATGAATACAACTTAAATTTTTAAAAAATGTTCCAATTACATTTGACATACAATATTATATTAGTTTCAATTGTACAACATAGTGATTAGGCATTGAGTTCTTTAATCCATTTTGAGGTTTTTTTGTATATGGTATAAAAGGTGATCCATTTTCATTCTCTTGCTTGTGTCTGTCCAGCTTTCTCATCACCATTTATTGAAAAGACTGTATTATCTTGCCTCCTTTGTCATAGATTAATTGACCATATTGGCATGGATTCATTTCTGGGTTCTCTATTCTGCTCCATTGATCTATACTTCTGTTCTTTCTTATGTAAGTCATACCATGCAGTATTTGTCTTTATCTTTCTGTCTTATTTCACTTAAAACAAAGGTTTGTCTATATTGTCACAAATGACAGATATCCTTCTTTTTTAGAGCTGAATAACATTATATATATATATATATATATATACACTATATTTCATTGACAACCACTTAGGTTGTTTTAATATTTGGCTATTATAAAGAGTGCTATAATAAATATAGGAAGACAGACATCTCTTCAAGTTAATGAATTTCATTTCCTTTGGATATATCCCCAGAAGTAGGATTGCTGGATCATATGATGGTTCCATTTTTATTTATTGAGGAACTTCCATACTGTTTTCTATAGTAGCTATACCATGATTTATATTCCTTTTTCTCCGCACTTGTTATCTTTTCGATAATAGACATTCTAACTGGTGTGAAATGATATGTTATTGTGGTTTTACCTTGCATTTCTGTGATGATTAGTGAAGTTGAGCACCTTTACTTGTACCTGTTCACCATTTGTATGTCTTCTTTAGAAAAAAAAGTGTATGCAAATTCTATAGCTACTTTTAATTGGGTTATTTGTATTCATTTTTAAATCATATGAGATCTTTGTTTGTTTGTATATTAGCCCCTTATCAGATACAGGCTTACAAATATTTTCGCCCATTCCATATGTTATCTTTTTATTTTAATCATTTCCCTTGCCTTGCATAGCTTTTTAGTTTGGTGTAGTCCCACTTGTTTATTTTTTTGCCTTTCTTTTTTTTTTTTTGCCATGCTTTTGGTGTCATATCTAAAAATCATTGCCAATACTAGTGTCAAGGAGTTTATTCCCTATGTTTTCTTCAAGTTGTTTAATAGTTTCAGGTCTTTCATTCAGGTTTTTCATTCATTTTGAGTTGATTTTTATGTATAGTGTAAGAAGGTGTTTCAGTTTCACTCTTTTGCAGGTGCAGGTGGACATTCAGTTTTATTAACACCATTTATTGAAATGTCTTTCATTTCCCTGTTGTGTGTTTTTCTCACCCTTTCAAAAATTAATTGACCATATGTGTATGAGTTTATTTCTAGGCTCAATATTCTCTTCCATTGATTGACATGTCTGATTTCTTGCTAATACCATACTATTTCAATTACTATAGTTTTGAAATATAGTTTGAAATCAGGAAGTGTTATGCTTCCAGCTTTATTATTTTTCTCCAGATTACTTTGGCTACTTGGGGTCTTTTGTGGTACCATATAAAGTCTAGGATTGTTTTCATCTATTTCTACAAAAAATTCCATAAGAATTGTGACATGGTTTTCATTGAATCTGTGGGTTGTTTAGGGTAGAATGGCCGTTTTGACAATATTGATATTAATTCTTCTAGTCCATGAACATAGAATATTTTTTCTTTTACTTTTGTCATCTTTAATTCCTTTTGTCATTGTTTTAGAATTTTTAATGCACAGACCTTTCACCTCGGTTAAATTTCTTCCTAGGTATTTTATTCTTTTTGATGCTGTTATATATTGAATTGTTTTCTTAAATTCTGCTTTCCAGTAGATCACTGCTGGTATATAGAAACAAAACTGATTATTTTCCATATTGATTTTATATCCTTCGAGTTTACTGAATTTATTAGTTCTAATAAGTTTTTGATGAAGTCTTTAGGGTTTTCTAAATATAATATTATGTTATCTAAAAACAGAGACAATTTTATTTCAACCTTTTCAAGTTGGGTGCCTTTAATTATTTTTCTTGCCTAATTGCTCTGGCTAGTACTATGTTGAATAAAAGTGGCGAGAATGGCCATCCTTGTTTTGTTCCTAACCTTAACAGAAAAGCTTTCACTTTTTACCATTGAATATGTTAGCTGTGAGTTTGTCCTGTGGCCTTTATTATGTGGAGATACATTGCATCTAAAACTAATTTGTTGAATTTTATAAAATACTTTGTTTATATCTATTGCGATGGTCATTTTTTAATATGTAGTTTATATTACTTATATTATAACAGTTATTAAGTTGGATGTGTTGAACTACCCCCCGTGCTGCCCCAGGGAGCGCAGCACAGTCCCCATGACCCAAAGTGTCAATTATCCACTTCGGTTACTTTAAATATCTATCTATGTAAGAAATGGAAGGGTGAACAAGATCCTTTTAGTACCTTAACAGTTCTGAGATCTTATAATCATGAATGTGGCCTAAAGTGACAACTACTAGGAAAGATGACAATCTATACCAATCATTGATCTAATAAAGACCTAATAAAGATCTAATAGAGAGTTGAGCACCAATTTACCCACATATGCAATCTGATATTTTCTTTAGTTTTCAAAATTTTTACCACTTACTATTAACATCAGAAACTCATGTTAAAGAAAGAGTGTTAGATTCTAACTTCTAAGATAGAAATGAGTACTACTTGCTAATGTTAGTGTTTTTGTCACTGCAGTATCAGTTGACTTCGATTTATACTTCAAACATTTTTTAAATTATTGCATTTAAGATATTAGCATTTTGTCATGTGTTTCCATTAATGTTTATTATAATTACAAAATATATTCTAATATAAAAATGAAAGAAAGTAACTTTTTAAAGTAAAAAACTATACTCAACAGATAATAGAAGAATCAGGGGTTCTAATATTAATTATAAATAAAATTTACCTCCAGTAAAATAAGTCTTTGTATATTTTATGTATTCATTGAAGATTTAAATCTTGTCAGATTTCAAAGAACTTAAGACAACTTGCTAAGTGTCAAGAAAACATCAAGTGTCAAAAGTTATATCTAAAAGCATTAATTCATTTATTATTTCATTCACTCATTCATTCAATAAATATTTATTTACTGTCCATCAGTTTCTGTGATGGGAGCTTAGGGATATGCAGGTGAGTAAGGTATGGTTTGTTCCTCCCTTTAAGAAACTTAAAACTCTCTGTCTTAGAGAAAATAAACCCAATTGCTCAGGCAAACCAGATTGCTCACTATTCCCTGATCCTACCCCTTACTCAGTCCCCTCTTTATAGAATAATATAAAGGAAAAAAAATCACTGACTTATGGGGACAGACAAACCAGATTGAAGTTACATGGCTCTCACTTAACCTGTTCCCTTATTTTTAAAATGTGGATAATTAATTCACCTCTCTGATTTTCTTTTTATGACAAGAAACAATAAAAGTGAATGTATTTGGCATTATGCAAGCATTTGATAAATGATAATTACTGGTTATTAATGCATTGCCATGTGATGCTCTCTGTACTGGAATATCTTATTGATATCCACCTGATAAAATTCTTTATGACTCTGAAGTTCTATACTTCATATCAAACTTATTTCTAATTTACTAATTCTTCTAATGAGATTGCTTCTTTGCTACACAGTTAAGTTTTAACATTGTATACACTGTAGGATCCCTAGTAAATGCATTTGAAGTTGAATTAAGATCACCTACCTAGAAAAAAAGAAAAGAAAGAGTAAAGAAAAGAGATGCCAAGGAAATGTTAAATGATCTTCTAAAGATGGCACAACTCATTAGAGCAGAAGGGGAGCTGGAGCCAGGCTTCCCAATACTTAGTTTCAATGACTTTGTTACCTAGGAAGCATGGCAATCTATCTTCACATACCAAGTTTATCCTCAACCCTTCACTTATCCAGCCCTTGTAAGGAATTAGTCTGATGGATAATCAGTCCAATTAATTATAGCAAATGCTTATAGAGTTCACTATTTGCTGAGTACTATGTGTGTATACATACACTTACTTAATCTTCATAAAACCTTGCAGAGAGGGCATTGACATTATTCCCCCACTTATAAGTTAAAAACAAAAACGAAAAACTGAGTCACAGAGAAAATAAGTCACCATGACTCACTAGTCATGCTGCTAGTAAGTGTCACAGCCAGTGTTTACACCAGCCTCCATGTCTTTACTACTTAGTATATACTGACTCTTATTTTTCATATCATCTTATATAGTCATTTAAAAGTATGCAAATACTGAACTATTTCATACTGATAAAGCTTATCTCTTGTGAATTATATCTCTCAAAATAATTAGTGCCTATTATTTTC
This sequence comes from Cynopterus sphinx, assembly GCA_030015415.1. Classification (NCBI taxonomy): domain Eukaryota; kingdom Metazoa; phylum Chordata; class Mammalia; order Chiroptera; family Pteropodidae; genus Cynopterus; species Cynopterus sphinx. The sequence goes on from CM057382.1 coordinate 125,474,317, forward strand.
CAAATAATTTTCAGAACTTCCCAAGTGGAAAGAAGCCTTTCTGTTCACTACAAATATTAAAAACAAACAAACAAACAAACAAACGAACAAAACGGAGCAAGAGTTACGTTCTACCACTATTGTTCTGACTTCAATTTGAATCTGATATGGGTTTGTGATTCATTAGACCACTTTTCCAAAACTTCTGTCCTCCTCCTGGAAATATGGTAGTTATGTAGTGTTGTGTTGTGTTTTATTGTGTTGTTTTTGCTTTTGTTTTGTTTTGTTTTTTACCTACCCTCTTGAAGTCAGTTATGGAAGCTAAGCTTGGTTGGTCAATGAAATGTGAGTAGCTGTGATGTGTATTGCCTCTGGGAGAAAGCAGGAAAAAGCCAGAGCAATACTCTTCACATTCCCTTCCCACTGTGGAGGTGATCACAGACGCAAGAGTTGACATGAAGCCTGAGTCCCAGAAGAACCTTGTAGAACAGTAGTCCCCTGGCAACTCATAACAGACACCTAAATTGAGCAACAAAGAAACATGTCTTGAGTTAAACTTCTGAGATGTTTGTGGTTACTACCCAAACAAATTTATCCTGACTCTTGTGAGGTTTAATTATCATTAGAAACATTTTATATAGTTTATATATTTATCTAAAACAGTTAAAATTTAGAACAGTTAGCAAATTATATGACATGGTTTATCTCAGATTTTATACATTTTGAGTTTTCCCAGCATGTGTTTTCTATAAATTTAAAGCATGAAAATATTTCCTTGGAGTTAAGGCAGCTTTTAAATGCCTAATGAGTACTGAAATAGCCTATTCTTTCACTTCCATCGATGTTTTATGAACTACAATTTTTTTTTATAATTATGCAATTAACAGTGTCATTAATGTTCAATTTTTGAGTTCCTATGAATTTTTTGTTCATTCTTCTCCTTTATTTGCAGACTACTGGACATAGGGTGCTCTGATGAAATGTTTTTCAGAATTTTTTAAATATAACTTGATTAAGCTTATAACAGCATTTCCTTCCCACTGTTACACTAGCCATTGACTATAGATGTGGCACCTGCCATGTGTGTATTCATCACAGCCTCTAAGAACCTTATTTGGACAAATCTTTAGGGAACTCTTCAGGGACTGTGTCAGTTGACACATTCCAGCTTGGATCAGCCTTTAATCTCATTTTTTAATGCTCAAGCCTTTGAAAATTCAAACTCATAGGAGGAAACAGTACTATACATAAGTTCAAAACCAAAATTAATCCAAAAATGTTAATATTGGCTCTGGAGATCATTATGTAACATTTTATGAATTTAAAGTTGCATCTTTAACTCTACAGTTTTGTATTTCCCGGCCTTAACTCATATTTAGTGAGCATGGAGGCAGGACCCAGCAGCCACCCCTGACATTTTCCACCTCATTTTGTCTCCAGGGTTTATATATCTGATTCATTCTCTGCTCAGTGTGCCTCTATTCAGAAGCTGCATCTTCTCAAAAGGTTAGCCTTTTCAATTCTCAAAAACATTTTTTGTGCCAGGTAGTAGCTATTTTAAGTTTAGATTTTCCTATCAGGTTTTATTTTGTTTCCACCAAATTTATCCTAAGTAATATAGCTTATTAAATGTTCGACTCTCCCCCTTTCTTCGAAATGATGGTGCTTTACACCAAATTACACAATAGATGTTCTTTCATCAAATGGGCAGTTGAACAGATTAGTGTTTAATAAATATTATAACTATTATAGTAGAATGATATGTGAGCACCCTAAAATAGTAATTCTGAACTCTGGCTACTCATTTAAATCATGTGAGAAGATTTTAAAGTATAGATCCCTAGGTCCCGTTTCCAGAGATTCTAACTGAATTGGTCTAAGGTGGTCCCTGGGAAATCTGTATTTTTTTAAAGCCCCCTAAATAATTCTTATGTGCAGCCATGGTTTAGAGCCATTGCTTAGTGTCAACTCTTGTAAAGGTTTGCACTTCGTAACACTCATGAAGTGTTTTGGATGTGTTTTGCACTCTCACAGCTTCCAATGTGAGGGATTTGTGTCTTACATAATATAGGTGCTCATTTCCTCTTGTCTTTGTGCTTAACCATGTTCCAAAGGCATTGAAACAGTTCTGAGAAAAATCACTGCTTAAGGTTCTTGAAATTACAAAATAAAATTCTACTAATTAAGATTGCTCTCCAACATAAAGTTTGCCAATGCCCATTAGCCAAACACCTCCAGAAACATATTTGTAGACAACACAGTCAGGTTTATTAGTTGCTGCAGCAAGGATGGCTGCATCTCATGAGTAACAGTGGAGAAGACATCTCAAGAGGGGTAATGTAGGGAAAGGATACTTTTAAAGTTTGGAGGTATAGGTTGAAGTGTGCCAACTAGGAAGTTGCTGTAAAAGTCAGAAACTTATCTTTGGAACAAAGAAGTCTGTGAAGAGTTACTATTAGACCAGTTTGGGAATAGTCTTACCTTGGGAACTAAATGTTTGGTTATACTGATGTGAAAGGAGTTTAAGCTTCAGTGGTTTATGATGGACATCATGGTTCTGATTTGGGATAGTTTATTTCTCTTGAAAAGTGTGAGCTTTCATGCTTAGTTCCTCCCTCACTGTATACCTGGCCTGCAGCAGAACTGTTTTTCACATTATAAGATTCACAAGGAAAAATGGTTTTCCATCTTCAATAAAGTAATTAATGCCTGGCTATCTATAGCAATAAATAATATATGATTTGTTCTAAGTAAAAATAAAAATGAGTCATTCAAAATCTGTTTAATGGAGTTTTTATTCTCTCTCAGTATTATACCAAGCAAAATATCATTTTCATTTGTTCACTCAAAAACATAAAAGCCAGCAGTGTATGTCATCTTACTTGTTATTTCTAACTCTAGTGCTTATATAAATCAGTTTTGGGGCCATCCAGGGTTGGAGGCCATTCCTCATGAAAATCACAGAAAAAGTCATAGAATTGTTCTTCACAGGAAGGGTTTTTTGCTCCTTATTTACCCCACATTGCAAGGTATAAATTTACGAGAAAAAAAATTAGAATAAATAAATATTTTTATTTTTTGGAAATTCAGACTATACTTCTACCCATGAAATTATAGGGCTGAATTAAGGAGTCATTTTGTATAAATGTTTAGTGTAACCATTTCTTACTGATTAATGATGTCTTTTCTATAAAATGATAAACCTGATGTTCAAGCGTAGCAATATAATATAAAAACTTAAATTTAAAACACAGTACAATTGCAATTTCTATATTTTTAGCAGCTTGACTTTGGAATGAAAAAACTTGGAGTAGAACCCTGAATAGGACACCACTTACCACTGTGTGATCTAGGACACATCAAATTACCAGTGGTTTCAAAATCATACATTTTTATTTGTAAAATTTCAGTTTGAAGTCATTTTAGACTCAGAAAATGTTCCAAAAATAGTACAAAAAAATTCTCATAGTTCCTCACCTGTCTTTTCAAAATATTAATATCTTACACAACAACATTATAATTTTCAAAATCAGGAAAGTAATATTGATACAGCACAATACTGTTAATTAATCTAGTGAACTTATTTCATTTTATGTCCATTGCTCTTAATATACTTTTTCTGGGCCAGAATCCAATTCAGAGTCACAAAGTACATTTAGCTGTCATATTCCTTGAGGCTCCCTTAATCTCAGTTTTTCTTTTTCTTTCATGACTAACACTTTTGAAAAGTACAGTTATTGTGTATAAAGTTGTTCCATTTAGGTCTGTCTGATTTTTTTCTTTATGATTAAATTTAGGTTGTTTTCAATAAAAATGCTGGAGTAGTGACATTGTACCTTTTTTCAGTACGTAGTATCAAGAGACATAATGGTGCTTATTCTCATTACTATTGATATTAAGTTTGATTAATTAGACAAAGTGGTGTCAGCTAGAGTTCTCCACTGTAAAGTTGTTATTTTACCAACAAAGAAATATTTTTAAATACTTGTTCTTTCTCTCTATGCTTTCTTCTCCTCTTCCCAAATACGATGTGAATTGGTGATAGTCAAAAAATTTCAGAGCCACTAATTAAGCTGGTTGGATTCCCAGTATTATTTTCTCTGCCTTGTCTATATTTTTTAGAATGGTGAATTATTTGGAATAAAAGACTCAGTTTTACAGAAAGGTATATATTAATGTGGTCTACAGGTTGTCCTGGGTAATTTGACCTAAGGACACATTAGTACTTTCTTAAAAGTTTGGTCCTAACTGTACGCCAACCTTAGCAGCAGCCATATGATAAAGAGTGAAAAAAGAAATAATTGGATTCTGCACTATTCTAGAACTTAAAGCTTTTCAGAATAAAACTGGAATTATATTTATAACTATTTCATTAACGAAGAATAATTAAAGAAAATTGCATGCTGGGCATTATAGAAATACACTATAAATTTCTAGTATTTACTTAAATAACCCTTTTCCCTGGTTTTCTTTTTCTAGTCAAATATCCCTTGCTTGGTCTCAAAACCATTCTATAATTCTTGAATAATTTAAAGAAAGTACCTTGAAAGCAGAATCACTTAGAATCCAGTATACATTTGGCAGTATAGATGAAGGATTTGGCTTCATACTTGGATAAGCTGAATATGACTGAGCTCATTCCAAGGTTCACAGAGGCCAGGGCAGTGATCTCACACCTCTCAGAAAATGTGCAATTAATGGCACTTAGGCTGACAGCAACCAGAATACTGTCTGACAAGAGGTAAAGCCCCGTGCTTTGCAGTTATGAAGAATGATGTCGAAGAATGCCTACAGGGACCAGAATGGGCTTGGAACACTCTTTTGTAGTCAGCATTATGGGCAAAGATCAGGAGTCACGAACTATGTCAGACAGTCAGCATGTGAGATGCTGAACCTGGCGCTCCCTCTGCCTAATTAGCAAGGGGAAAACCAGTCAGTAGATAGTGAGCACGATGACTAAAAGTTGCCTGCTTTCTTACTATAAATAATTCCATTTTAGTAAGTTATGTCTTAATATATTATTTTGAGCTAAAAATGTATTAAAACAAGAGTATTTTTTTTTAATTTTACCTCTCATAGTTAGATTCTTTCTATCACCACATATTTGACCCCTCTTATCCCATCTACTTCCCTCCTCCCCCTTCCCCCCACTCTCTGGTAACCACTAGTCTACTGTCCATGTCCATGAGTCTCTGTGTGTTCTGTTCATTTTAATTTAAATATTTTCAAATAATAATAATAAATTATATTCACTTAATGCTTAATATTTTACACAGAGCTTTCATACTTAGTATCTCAATTAAACCTCCTGGCACCCAGGTATGTTAAGTCTCCCCACCCCCTGCATCTAAAAGATGAAGAAGCTGAATCTTGGAGACAATATAAGTGACTTGCATTAGATGATGTAAGCAAAAAACCTGGTATCAAGCAAAGCAAAAATTATCATAAATTTTGCTCAAATACTTTAACAATGAAGGCTTTTTTAAAAAATTGACATTGGAAATACTAAATTCTGTTGATTACCAAAGTTTGGCATTATACATTTTGGATTATTTTGAAAGCTTAATTACTGATACAAGATAACCCATCTAATAAAGAGAAAAAAATGAACAATTTCATTCACATGAGAAATTATCAGTCTATGGATATCAAAATTTGACTAACTTAATTGTTGAGAAATTGAATTATTTATACAATTTAAAAATAAATTTTACTAAATCATCAAATGTCAATAATTTTAATAAAATTGTCATTAAGAGGAAATATTCAAAATCTATTAATACTTTTGAAATGCATATAACCTGCCATTTTTTAGTGATGACTTTCAATATTTGTTCAGAATAAAAAATGGTAATAGAAAGTAAATAGGGTGAGTGACCAAGACTTGGCGTATTGACTAGGACAGGAAATCAGAGAATAGCAATAGATGCAGATGCAGTAAAAACAGCATTTTCTTTGGATGTGAACAAATCAGAGCCATAACAGAACTAAAGGCAAATGAGCATTAGTTCAACTCTCTCATTTTGGAAACACAGAATCTGAGGTACAAGCAATTTAAATTGTTCTTCCCTAGGGCTATACAACCAATACACAGTCCTCTAATTTCAAGTTCAATGTTATTTACATACTGCCACTCTGCAGCTTTTCCTACGTATGTTAGCCTATGTTAGCTATAGGGAAAGTCTTCTGAACATAGCCTGTGACTCAACTATTTACATATAATTTTATTTCTCAACTGTTTACGAAAAACTCAATTAAAAAAAAGCAATATAGATATAAAGATGCATAATTTTTCAAAAATAGTAAACAGGTGCCATTAACATAGTAAATTCTAATAGAACATTTACCAATTTATTGCACATTTAATTATACTATAGGCACTGGAGTGAGAAAACTCAGCAAGATAAGGTCCTGTCTTGAGAAGTTTAGTTTCTAATAAACATATAAACAAATGATACCAATATAATGTAACAATGAATGCAAATTCAATTTATTAGTGAGCTAAAGTTCATCAGGAAACTGACAGTTGTGGTGGCAGAAGGAGCCGACAAGAGGTGAATTAGTGTTCTGATCTCAGAGCTTCTGCATTTAGAAACCAAAAATACATTATGTGCTTGTCACAAAATAGAATGGTGATGTGATGGGGAGAAAGATACCAGAAGATACAATGAAAACCTTTATATTTGTTTATTAAAAGACTTAAACACAAAATTTACACAAAACCGGGGAGTATAAGGCTGTACTCAATTTCCTACATATTAATAGGGATAAAAAAAACATCTGATAATACCATCTACACAGACTAAGGATCCTACCAGTTAAAGAAACTCATCTTTTCTGTATTTATCATAAAGCTTAAATTATTTCTTGGGCAGTCCTTCATCTACTTGCAATTGACTGCTGGAAAAACTGAACACATTCCTCCTTTTGCACTAGGTACAGTAAAACAATCCCAGCACATGTCTGAGTTTTTATCATGAGACCAGATGACCCAAAGGTCAAATTTCTTGGCAAATTCAGATTTCAGGCCTACCAGAAGTCCATCTCACATACACAGACACAAATTCTCATGATTATGCAATTTTCCTTGGAGTGTTGGGCAATCTGTACAAAGCTATTTTATATCAATTGCATGGGGCAAGATGACTTTAAGCTGTGAATTAAGATGAGAGAAGCCAAAATCATAGGCTGCTTAAGGTTAGCTTCTGAGAACCTATGAGTAGGATGTAAAAATCTAACCTGGAAAACAAAAATAGGGTTAAGAGTATGTAGTAATTAAAGTGTTAGGTTAATCCAGAAGTAGGTGTCAAATCAAATCTGTACAAACATTAGAAGTAGAACAAGGCAAAGAATCCAAGTTATGTGTTGATGGGACAACTTTGGAAACAGGGAAATACCCAACCCATCATGATGACTTCACCAGAACATAACCTTTTTTGGAAAGAGCTTCACCTTTAAACTCATACCTGGAGGTCCACCTCCATGAATAGTAAAGCCACAGTTCTCTAAAGCTGGCCAAGAAAGGCAAATGACCAGAGAGGCACTAAATTGCTTAGTGGTTGAGCAGCCACAGGGAAAGACATAGATCTGGCTCTGAGGATGCTGAGAAAGGCAAGTAGAACTGACTGGCCATGGTGTCTAGATTGTTCGATGATTGAAATTTAGACTATCATAAAACTAATAAAATGGGTGAAGAGAAAAGAGTAATTGAGGGATTAGATGTTTCAATGAGATCAAAATGTTCAAAACTATGAAGACAATAAAAAGATCAGATTGCCAGGGGTTAGAAGGAAGGGAGAGTGTGAATAGGTGGAGCACAGAGGATTTTTAAGACAGTGAAACTACTCTCTGGAATACTATAATGGTAAATACATATCATATATTTGTCCAAATTTATAGAATATACAATACTAAGAATGAACCCTAATGTAAACTATGGACTTTGAGTGATAATGATGTATCAGTGTAGGTTCATCAGTTGTAACAAATGTACTACTAGTCTGGTGGAGGATAATGATTATAGGGCAGACTATGTGAGTATTGGGGCCAGAAAGTACATGGGAAATCTGATACCTTCTGCTCAATATTGCTGTGAATCTAAAACTGCTCTAAAAAATAGCCTTTTTTTTAATAAAAAGAGAGTTAAAAAAGGATGGGAGAATATAGCTCAACAATTGGATTCAGAGTTTAAGATGAATGATAAGGATGGAGAACATAGGCAGAGATGAGCAGTAGAGACATAGGTAAATAATTAATATCAGAATTTTAGTACAATATGGTTACTGATTGAATGATCCATCCCCAATGTGTCCTTTCCAATCTACCTCATCAGCAGAGTGATTGCTTAAAATGGCAAAACTATTAGAACACCCAAAAGCATGACACAAATACCTACCACTTTACTGGGGTTCTATTTATTTGATTTTTTTTTATTACATACCCTTGGGAAAGCTTCCAGAAGCAGATCCATATACTCTTCAGCCCCAGACTGTAATAATTAATAACTGCATTAGCAAAAAAACCAAAACATTTGACTATGACTTGAGAGGATATTGGCAGATAATCAGGGACCATGCTAGGCACTGCTCAGATTTACAAGAGAAAATCAATTGTTTTTATTGTTCAGCTCAAAAACAAACAAACAAACAAACAAAACAATCAAAGCAACAAACAAAAATGGTATTCTTTGGTTCTAACTGCAAATGAGTATGAATGACAATGATTAGAAATTTTTCTCACATAAAGAATTTCTATTTTGATATCGTTAACTGCTTCAAAATATATTGCATTCTGTGGGTGCTCTGCAAAATCTAATAAATCTGTAACCTTTCCCTCATGAGTTCCAAGACACTTCCCTTGATTTTCGCCATGTTTATGTTAAAACAGTGAGTGCTATTGTATTTTCACATAAGAAGAATCATCATTTGCAAATAGTTTTGACATGTAAAGAATGGAATACATATTCCATTTAAATTTTTTTACTCTCAGTAAAGTCATAGAATCTCCAAAAAACAGTATATGTAGTGATTAAGCATAGAACATCCAGATCCAAACACCCCATGTTTGAATCCTGGCCTCACTACTTAAAACAATGTGCAGTTACACTTCTATTAGCTTTTAGAAAGTGACCACAGAATGCAATATATTTTAAAATACAGAAGATATCAAAACACAAATTCTTTATAAAGAAAATTTAAGAAAGCTACTTAATTACCTTTGCCCCCTTTCTCTCATCTATAAAACTGAGGTGATAAGGGTACTTCACTCACACAGTTCTTGTGAGGATAATGGATTCAATTATATAAAGTATTTTGAATAGCACTTGGCATATAGTAGGTATCCCAAAAATTAACTCAAAATGCTTTCTTAATAATGACTTCCATATATTGAACACTTATTCATTACAAGGTAACATGCTAGGAGTTTTCATGTATTATGCTAGTAATCTTTATCACAATCATTAGGTAAACCATATTATCCCCATTTTTTATATGAGCAAGCGAATTCTTAAGATGGTCATGTAACTGGCCAACGCCTTCCAGCTGGTGAGAGTCTGAGCTGGGATTTGAATCCTGCTCCATAGGTTTCAAAGGCCACTTTCCTAGCTCCTTTGCTATTCCATTTTTCTTAAGCTTTTACCTATGAGAATGTTCGCATTTGCCTCTTGAAAGAAAACAAATCTAGGGTGAGTGACTACAACAGTTTTTGCAACTGTGCTCACTTACAGTTGAAAATACAAGACTGCTAGCATGCCGACATACAGTGTTCTAGATGAGCTTGATTTTCCAAGGCAGGTAAATAGTGTTTTTTTTTTTTTTTTTTTATTTACTTACTTACTTACTTACTTACTTACTTACTTACTTACTTACTTACTTACTTTGTACATTTGCAGAGCTCATTGTCTTAGGGTTAAAGAGACAAAGAAAGAAGCTGAAAATTTTTTCTATTATATCTCATAGGAGTGTCATGTTGTTGCCATTCTCTTAAAAAATGAACTCAGGAAACAGCTTTTATTGGCCCAAGGGCAAGTAACATGTGGAACTCTAATTCATACAAGCTTCAATCAGTCTGTAAGGCCCGATGAGACTTTTCAAGCTTCCCACTTGTGCTTCACACAAAACAGTTCTCTGTATATCTGGAAAAAAGAAAAAATACCAAGTAGGACTTTTCAAAGATGAACAGACTATGCTTGCATGTGTGTGTGCATGTGCGTTTTATGTGTCCAGCTGGATCATCTCTTTCTCTTTAGCAGACCCAGTCTTTAAAGGCAATGTAAAGAATAGGGTACCATAACATCCTCACCAACACTTTTGAGTGTATAAAATTCCTTCTGAACCCTGAGAGGAAATGAAGGAGGCCCTTTTTTTACTGCTTCTTGGTTCATGTAGGTGTACAGGATATAAGCAGTACTTTCAACCCACATTGTTGAAATCCTTCAATTTACAGGTAACAGGGATTCTTAGGATCTCAAAATTTGTATCACTAGTAGATTGTCGAACAAGAACTGAATTCAGGTCTTATTTTAATCACATGTTTTTCTTAGTGTATCACGTTGCTGTTTCAACTCAATAGGAAAAACAAACAAACAACAATGACAAAAATAACAGAACAGGAAACTTTTTGCAGTCATTTATTGATGCCCACATGCAATGGATTCTCTCAAAACAAGTCAACTGTAACCGAAAAAGAAGAGCTACAAACTAATATCTGCATTTGTTAGTAAATCTTTCTTTCCACCAAAATCTCAAAATGAAGACAGAGGAAGTATGGGCACAAGTATTTTTTTTCATTCAACCAAGAATATCTTAGATTCCATGATCTTAAATTCAAAATTTTACCATTATCTTATCAGTCTTTTTATAGAGCTTGTCTTCATAGAAATTGTATTAGAATAGAGCAAGGCAGCATTATTCAAGATTTGTTTGTCTTTTTACATATCACTTTTGAGGATGACTCATTATGCACATTTTCCTCCCCACCTGGCTTCTGGTGAAACATTTAAATTGCAGATAAATAAAGAGCAAGATGGTACATTTCCCAAAGTCCATAATATATGCAATATAACTGCTAGACATCAAGAAATAATATATGTAAATGCCTATTACATAAAATTCAACATGTTTTTTATTTTGTGACAAAATAGAATCTTATGATTTCCCCCAAATGCTTTAAATCTAAAAAGTAGTATTTAAGAAAATAATAATACTTTGTATGGTGGGGGACCAGTTGTCCCAGTTTTCCCAGAAATAAGGTACTTCCTGGAATTTGGGACTTTCAATGCTAAAATCTGGACAACCAAATCTGTCTGGAAATGTAACTTCTCAGTCCCCTCTGGAAGTGTTGTTTGTCCCCTTAACAGCTAATCTGAACCACTTGCAAAAGCAGAGTCACTTCTCATAGCGTCTGTTGATTATATTCCGTCGTTCTAGATCACAATTTTTATGGAATCTTATATCCGAGAATCTAGTCATTGATTCCACAAAGGACCTGCCCAAATAAATAGCTGTAAGTATGTATGTCTGCATGCTCTGTGTTTGAAAGAATATGAAAGTGATTCCAAAACAGGACAGACAGGAACTCTTAAACAATTGGAAAAAGTTTTCTATAGTGTTCCAGTACTTTTTGGTTAGACTTTCACCAGCAATAGCAATCATAATTTTTTTCAGGTAATTTTCTTTATTCTCTCTTAAATCACTAGCCTAGTGAGTCCCTATAAAACCCTTCCAGTTTTTCTATTCTAGGATTCCTATTACAGAAAGCAGTGGGAAGAGGGAAGTATGGCTGAGAAAATAAGTGCGGTAAATTGGAGCATGGGGCTATCAAGATTTCAGGGCCTGAGGTTTTTAAATGCATTGCCAAAGCTGATCCAGCATATTGCCTTCCCAGCATTAATAATTACTTGGCACTAAAGAAACACTTGCTGATGAAGCATTTGTGGTATGGTGTTTTATTATCTCTGTCTTGGAAAATGGTAGCCACTGATAATCTAATAGAGAGGAGAAACTTAGTTCATTAAATTATTATGGCCCAGAATCCTAGGCAGGATATTTGATTACAGAGAATATTCTTTATTTTTGTCAAATTAAAAAGCTGGCACAACCCAGTAGGTGATATAAAGCTTTTGGTTAAATGCCTTCCAGATTTCATTTTCTAAAAGAGCCACTAAGAATCTACAGTTTAAGCTTAAGCTTTTTCTATCATTTTTATATTTACTTGGCTTCTCCAAATTTATGTTTACTTTAACTTTAATAGCAAGCTCACACTGGCTATATTAGGTGGTTATATATTTACCAGTATGGTGCCACAGAGTCAGAGACCTGGGCTCTGATGTTGGCAGTGCTGCTAATCACCGTGTGTCACCCTGGGCACAGCCCTCACTCTCCCTAGGCCTTTGATTTCTTTATCTGTGAGTTGGAAAGTCTGGAGTAAGGTCTCCTCCAGCTTTAACATGTTATGGTCCATATTTGGATTAAAAATTGGAGCTAGATAAGTATGAAAGAATATTTCTTTCAAAAATTTCAGAAAAGGAATATATTTAACTGTCATTAAATTCCAGTTAAAGAATGAGCTATATGATTTTAGCTTTGCCATGCAAAGTATGCAGAGCTTCAGGGCTGTTGAGATATTTGCTACAGAAATGCTTATTGCAGTTCATGTACTATTCTTGACACAAGGAAACATCTGGGGGATTTCTGAAGAAGTTGGGATTCATTCACAAAAGACACTTTTGCTTTTGGATGGGGTTGCACATTATTCATTCCACCTATGCTACTTTGTCCTTTATGAGTTTCACCATTTGTTTATAAATAATTTTTTCTTAATTAACTTGCAAAATCTGTGATTTTTAAAAATGATTTACGTCAATAAAAAAAAGCAAAAGCATTCCAGCTACATACTGTTGTGCATGGTGTGTGGCAATGGAATCAGAGAGACAGCACGTCACAGCTGAGAAAGGCCTTAAAGATCAGTGAATCCAGCTTCCTCATTTTGTAGATGAGGGAAAACACCCAGCTCACTGCTGGCAAAGAAAACAAACTGCATCTCCTAATTCCTTTTTTTGTTTGTTTGTTTGACATTTTATCATCAGCAAATGATATCTTTCTCAGTCTTGAGTGTGCATTTTTTTCTGCTATTTTAGATTCCTTTGATTTTGTAATAGAGAAAATACAAGAAACAAAAATTTTAAATTATTCTAGTTTACAAAAATTTCATGTAGACCCAGCTGAAAAGCCAAATAGTTCTACAAGACCTATAACAAAAAATAAGTGTTGTCTAGTCTCCTCTTTCCACTTGTAATTGTGATGCCCCAGAGACACAATATTCTTTTTTTTTTTTTTGAGCTGTTCTTTTCTGCATATATCTGCTTTCACATTTTTAAATAAATATTTTATGCTATTACCTCTTCATATTAGTTTTAGATATCATCTGTTGACTTACTACTATAGAATATGAGAATGTAACTATTTTCATGCATATCTTCATCCAAAACACTTTTCTTCTCACTCCATCATCTTCTCTATCTAGTTACAGCCTTCACTTTAGCTATATTATTTTTAATGTTCACATATTATAATTTTTAAAATAATATTCACAACTGAGCTATTCAGAGAACAATTATTACATTTACTATTTTTTTTCACTCGTTTCTCACTGGAGTTTATATGACCTAGTTTTTTTATTGCTGTTGTTTGCTTGCTGCTTACTATCCTGCATCACTATCGATAATTCACACTCAAACCCTCTGAAACAGTGTAAATCTCAACTCAATACATTCAAAATCATCAGTGATCTCGTAACTTCATCTTATCCTGAGCCATTACGTTCCAATCTATATGAGCCTTCAGGGTCAATAGCATCTACTAGCTTCATTATCATTTGGTCACTCATTAGCTCTCTCATGTTTGAATTCCCTCTTTCCTTGATCCTCTATCTTCCTGTTCTTCATTTACTTCTGTATTTTGAAGTGTACATCTTCCATATCATTCTGAGAAAGGGTACATGGACTACAAAACATTTTGACAATATGGGACTAAAAATATCTATATTCCAAGCTCACCCTTGCTTAATAATTTGGCTGTATATAAAAAATCTAGTCTGGAAATCATTTTCTCCTAGGAATTTTAAGATATTGCCCCATAGTATTCTTGCTTCCAGTATTGTTTCAAATTTCATTATGAAATTCCATTAGTTGGACACTCTCAGTATCAAAACTGTTGACTTCCAGTTAAAAGATATTCTGATAAATTATTTTTTGTAAAGTTATCTGTCTGACCAGAACTTGGTCTCATGGCATTGGCAGACATGTACTTTTTCAAGGCTCTGCATGTGTCAACCTGTTTATATACTAAATTAATTTTCTCTGGAAATTATCACAAACTTGGTGGTTTGAAACAACATAGCTCTAGTATTCAATGGTTTGGAGGACAGAAGTCTGAAATAAGGTTTACCGGGCTAAATCAAGATTTGGACAGAGCTGTTTTTTTTCTGTAGGCTTTGGAGGAGAATTTGTTTTCTTGCTTTTCCCAGCTTCTAAAGATTGGCTTCATACTTGCATTCCGTGGCTCATTATCTCTTTCTCCATCTTCAAGCCCACAGTGTATAGTATCACCTTCCCTCTTATAAGAACTTTTGTGATTATATCAAGTTTACCAAGATAATCCAGGATAATCTCTCCACAGCAAGATTCTTAAATTAATCACCTCTGCAAAGTCCATTTTGCCATAAAAGGTAACGTATTCATAATTTCTGGGGATTAGGGTATGGAGATCATCAGGAAGTTATTAGTCAACCTACTACACACACCACTGGCCACAACAAATTACATCCCTGAACTCGGTATTAACTGATGGTAAAATAGACATCGCCTCTATAGTGAGGAGAACTACAGAATAAAATGGCAAAGGGCATTGATACAGAACAAAGAAATGAGGCCACTGGTATAACTAATAAATGGCATATGTAGATTATTTAGATTTTTTAATAACGTATTTAAATAAAGATTGGTAATTTTTATCACAATTGGTAAGTTTTACTATAATGTTCTTGCATGTGTTCTGGTAGATTTATTCTAAATACTCAATATTTTGATAATATTTAATGGTACAATTAAATTTAAAAATTTTTCTAATTCTTTATCAATAACATATAGAAATGCAATTGATTTTCATATTGACTTTATATTCAGTAATTTCCAAGCATTTGTATTCATCTCAATGGTCTATTTGTCTTTCTTGCTTATTTTGCTGAGATCATCAGAAAAATCTTGAATAGAAGCAGTAATAGCAAAAAGCCTTGTTTTGTGCCATTGTATTTTATCATTAAGTGTGTTGTTTGCTATAGGCTTTTCGTGAGTGTTGATGATGTTTCATCAGGTTGTGACTATCCCTTTCTATTCCAAACTTATTAAGCAGAAGTATTTCCTTTAAAGTAAGATTCCTTTGAGATATAGAATCAAATGCTTATATTTTTATAAGTAAAATCATCCAATGAGAAAAAGCTCTTTTACAAAATACCTAGGCCCTTGACATTTTATTTATACATATATCTTAAAGTTTATATAATTTTGTTTTAAATCAGCCTTCTAATATTTGTATGAATCATTCGATCAATGTTCTCCCTAACTAAAGTGAGGCTCAAATGGATTGGTTAACTGTGTCTAACATTGACAAATAGAAAATAACAACTTTGAATAATATACTTCCTTCGTTTACCAACTAAGAACTAGGTTATAAAAGAATCCTGGAATGAACTGAGAAAATTTAAGCAGTGGTCTGCCAAGACTGAGGTTTCTTAAGCTAATGAAGTCAATGCAAAAGGATTGTGAATCCATTGTATTACAGATTTAGAATGGAACAAAAGCTTATCTAATTCAAGTAAGATCCCTCCTATCCTTTTCAGGGAAGATGGGTGTCAAGATGAATGTCAGTAAACCATGGATACCTCAGCAAACAATTTTAAACTCCTTGGATGTGTATCTACTCTTCTGAAATACTGTTGCAAGACAAGGCAAATCCCCTCCAAGCAGAGATTCAAGTTTTGCACTGAGGGACAAAACTCTTGATGAAGAGCAGGAAAGAATTCAAGCACATGCCAGAATCAGAGTCACATGTAAAGTTTACTAGAGAAGAAAAACTCAATAGACAGAGAATGGTCTCTTCTCAGAGGCAATGAGTGAGAGAACCTGAGAGAGATGCAGAGGGACAGAAAAAGAGAGAGACAGAGACAATGAGAGGAACCCTGAGTATTTAGGGAATTCAGTGTATATATCATTCTTAGGTTCTATGATTTAGAGTTAAATACTTTTTACCTATTTTTCTTTGATGGTATGGGTATACAGTATTAAAGATAAGCATATATAGCATGAAAGATGTTCTAGCCTTCGATCCATTGGTTCTGCATGGTTTTAGCTATAGAGAATGAATGATTATATTTATTTAGTGTATGTGTGTGTGTGGGGGGGTGTGACTTAAAGGCTCTGTTTTCCTATTTTCCCCTTCACAGTATAAGTAAATGGTTTGGCATAATCCCAGCAGGAATCTTCCTCTTCCCTGCAGGTTTCCCTCAGTAAGGCAGGAACAAGTTGCAGGCTCTGAAAATATCTTGAGTTAGCATTTAGTTTTCTTTCCCCCTCCTCACATTAATACTTCTTTACTAGAGTTTAGATTTATTCATTTATTTGCCACTCCATCATTTAAGAAATATTTTTTGAGAAACTACTATGTGTTAGGAATTGTGTAAGCACTGGAATACAATAGTGAGCGTGGCATTATTTTAACTTGAAGCAGTTTACAATTTAGTGGATGAAACAAATAAATATATAAACAATTACATATAGAAAAGTGCTACTATATAGCTGAGTATGGAATGCTATGGGAACCCAAAGGAAACTCAACATCTCTGTCTTGGCAAAGAAGAAAATGTTTGTTTGTTTGTTTGTTTGTTTGTTTGAATTTCCCTGGTATTACCAGTTCAAAGACTGTGTTCCCCAGGCTTCAAAACATCAGAGTTTGGAGGAAGGAAAGGGTTACTGATGGAGAAGGCACTAACCAAGAAGATGGGAAACCTAATCCTCATATCTGTCTTAACCAAGTACAGAGTTCAGTCTTCTTTTCTAGCCAGGGAAGGAGAAGGGCTGCTTTTGTAAAAACTCAAGCCTCAAGCAGAATTCTTCTAGTGACTAGCATGCCTAAAGCAAGAGCTATTAGCCTGAAGATCATGGGAAAAAGCAGGCTTGAACAAGATGAAGTCAGAGAAACAGAGCATAACACTATTATACTGAGACACCTGAAGAATAAGTAGGACTTACCCAGACAAAAAGTGGAAAAAGCAATTTTTTTGAGAATAGAGTGTGCAAAGACCCAGAAGTAAAAGAAGGAATAGTATTTTCAGGGAAATTACTCATATAATCTGAGATTTAGTCAAGTAGAATTAGACATGACCCTGGCGAGGCAACATAATGAAGGACCTCATAAACTGAGTAATCATAGAAAGCATTATCCAAACTTGTACACTTTTGAAAGTGAAAGAGAAGATATTAATAATTATACCATAAAAATATAAATTGGGAATTGCAACAAATTGGGACTTTCCCAGGCAAGCTGGCATATCACCTTTACCTACATAAGGGATGTAAAATTCTCTTCTTTATCCTATGGCTATTGAGGAACCATTGAAGGGTCTTAATTAAGAAGTAGGGAAGTAACGTAGATATTCAAATGATAAAGATTGCACTTGCTGTAGTATGATTACTTATGGGTTAGGGAAGCAGAGGTATACAAAAGAAAGAGAAATGGAGAAGAAACAGATATGTGTGTTGCGATCATTTAAGTAAGCAATGAGGTTGTCTCTAAACTAGGAATGTAGTTATGGAAATGATTAAAAGTTGATAATTTTTATAAATATTTAGGAAATAAAATTAATAAGATTTGCTGACTGGGTATTTGAAGGATTTAAGAGTGAAGGAGGAAGTTGGAAATATCAAGCACAAATTCATTGGACTATAGGCTCCAACACAAAAAGGAGCAGTGGAGAGCATAAAGAAATGTGGACTTTTTGGACTTTACAACCTTCACATAATGGAAATGCCCTTAGGGTGTAGTTGAACCACTCAAAACCTCAGAAATGTCAGCCGTGACTACCCTGAATAGCCCCCCATCGGTTCATCTGCAGGAACTGAAAAGCATAAGGATCCCACCTTGTAAGGTTCACATAAACTGTACATCTTAGACATACAATGCTCATGCCTGACCCTAGAGCATCACAGACAGGTGTGCTAAGAACTGAAAACTCTGACCTTTTGACCTGTCGTAGCCACTGGCTTAGGACCCATGCACAGAGCTCACTTTGGAGACACTAAGGGCTTTTATCCCTTCGCTCTGTTGCATAAGACTCTGTACTTCCCCTCCATGTGTTGTGTGTTAACCTGCGTGGGTATCTGATTGGTTTATCTGAGAAGGTTTCACTCAGTAAAGCTGGCATTGTGGAAAGACACAAATACATGCAAGGGAGTTACTTGGTAGCTGCTTTCCTTGCTCACAATAAGCAGTCACAGAAAATGTTTATAAGGACCTGTACTGTGTTTTGTGAATGGATTTTTTGGACTCAAGTAGTTGTTTTTTTGTTGTTGTTACTCCAAAATGTTAAACTAAGCCCTAAATTATCTTCTGAGCTGCCCCAATGAGGAGCCGAGGTCAATGCTAGAACAGAAGGACAAATATTAAAATCAGTGTGTGGAATACAAAGTCTAGGAAGAACCTGAAAATGAAGGCATGCAGGAGCAAAGGAGTGTGCAATCACAAGCTCACTTCTAGAATGTCAAAGGAAAAACACTGAAGTCTGTATGAATAAAGGCAATTTTGCCATTTCCCAGGTATGGACGAAGGAGAGGTCATATGTGAGTGAGATCTTACACAACATGTAGTGAAGTCCCTTAAGGAAACTGGAGGTTATTTTTCTTATGTTGCCTCTTCCTCTCTTAAAGTCTTCTGATAATATAGAAGCACAGGATGAGAGAACAGCCTTCAAGAAACCATGGCAAAAAGAAAGAATCAAAAGTTAGAATGAGGATGGCAGTCAACCACAGATGATCACTGTAAGCCTCCTACAAGGTTGGGGCAGACTGCAAAGAATTAAAAATTATAAACAGAGGAATTGTGGCCGGAGTGGCTCAGAAGTCAGGACCTGAGAGGATGAAATAGGAGCCAGCAATGATGAAAACTGGGCAGAATTCTTCATGAAATCAGGCCAGGTGAGAGAGTGCCACAGGCTGAGTCCATCCAGCATAAAGCCCTGAAAAGAGAATTTAGAAGCTCCACTCTATTATCTGAATCATGAGTACAGGGCACCAAAACTGTGAGAGGAGCCCCTTAATTCATTCCTTTATGATTGTTTTTCAGCCCCTCTCTCTGAAACCCGACTCTTCAGAGCAGTAGCCTGGCATTTGGGCTGCCTATCTCCCAGTTCCTCCATTTGGGGGGACTTCACACCTTAAAAATGTAGTGTGGTCACTGCCAGCAGCATCCTTCAAGGTTAAATGACTTCTTCCAAGTTATACATCTCTAATTTGCAGAGCTTCAATACACAACTTTTACCTTGGGTTCCAGGCCTCACTGGACAAACCGGAATACAGAACTCAAAGCAATTCCAGGGCAAATGTCCAGCCCTTCTCTCGGGATTCAACCCAACAGAGACATCGAGTATAACCCTACTAAAATGGGCCATGCTGTTGTTTTTAGTAGCTATGGTGGGCAACCCAGTGGTTCTTTTTTCAAACTACTCAGGTTATTTTCAAGCTGTTTTATTTGTCATCTAATATTTAAAATTAGAAGAAACATACTCAGTAGAGCTTTGATCAGTTATGCATATTTATATGCATTGTTCTGGCTCTATTTTATTTGTAACAAACCACCCCAAAATGTTTAAGGCCATGACAATGATTGATTTTGCTTATAAATCTGCAATTTGGGCAAGGCTTGGTAGGGTAAGTTCATCCTCATTCCAAACGACTTCAGTTAGAACAGCTCAAAGAAGGTTGGTGTATTACACTCAAAAGTGGATCGTGACTGGCAATTGGAGCTCTGGGCTGAGAGCTCAGCAGAGGCTATGAGCTGGGAGCCTTTATTCCATTTCTGATCGGTGAGGATCTGCAGGTTTCCTGGATTACCTCATAGCCTGGTCACTGGGTTTTAAGAGTGAACTGAGAGAGAGTCAGGAAAGAATATCATTTTCATGGCCTAGCTTCAGAAATCAGATAAAGGCACTTCTGCCCTACTTTTTAGTCAAGGAAACCACAAAGACCCACTCTTTTTATGGTGAGAGAACATAAACATTTACTTTTACTGAGGGAGTGGCAAGGTTTTGGAAGAGCATGTGGAGTGGGAAGATAGGGGATAAGAATACACTTGAAAACATGTACATATATGTGTATGTTTCATATTCAAATATATATGTGTGTGTGTATATGTGTGTATTTATATAAGTATATGTATATGTGTATATATATGTGTGTGTGTGTGTATATATACATGCATATACATATTCCATGGTCACATATATATTAACTATTTGAGCAATGCAAAGTAACAGCACCACTTTGGCATTACCTATGCCTATATATTTTCCCACTGCAATTATAATCACCTGGTATATTATATATTTATTTGTTTATGACCTGTCTGGCCTCCACTAGAATGAATTTCCAAGAAGACAGGAATCTTGTCACATTTTTTTTACTGCTATATCCTTATTACTCAGAATACTGCTGGGTACATACTATATGCTCAAATAATTTGTTGAATGAATGAATGAATGAATGAATGGACACTGCCTCCAATATATAGGGCCATGAATTCTGATTCTCAAGCTGGACATTGAGACATTAGTTGAGAGAAAGGTTGGTGGTACTCTCTTCCATATATAACAAACCTGACACAAGGTGGAGAAAGGATATTATTCAAGCACCTGACACCTGTGTTTGCAATCCTATGGCAAATATAAGTCTATAACTTTTTCTCTACATTTTATTTCTCTTTCACAAACCAGCCATTGCTAGAAACTTCAGCAGAGGTGTGTGTGTGTGTGTGTGTGCGCGTGCGTGTGTGCGTGTGTGTGTGTGTGTGTGTGTGTGTGTGTGTGTGTTTGGTGGAGGTGGAGATAATGGCAGCTGTGAAGTATTGAGAAAAACACAGTGACAGATATTAGGATTTTATTGCCTTCTCCAAGATGCAATTTGCAAAGCCTCATAAAATCATAGTTAATAAGTTTCTTGCTTTGCCTTGAGGTGTTTTCAGTAGCTCATACTAGAATTTATTTCAGAAAATATATCTTTTGGCACATTAAGGGTCAAGTAAAAATGACATGTAAAGACCTTGTTTGGCTTTACAAAAATTAAAGTTCTCAAAGCATGGAAAGCAATAAAAGATTATGTACCTTTTGTCAGATATAAAATCTGTTATAATGAATCCTTATGACAAATTCCTCCACAGTGTTAGTTATAAACACATGTGGCCTGTGGATAAAATTGTTATGTCCAATAGGATCTTTGACATGACGAGGTGGCATCCTCCACAGGCATTTCAGTTGTGATGAAACACTATCTCATAGGTAAAGTAGGGACACAAATAGTAATTTCATGAATTACATAGTGTTTATATAGCAATTTAAAAATCTTAAGTTTTGATTAAAGTTACAAAAAGAATAATATAAAATGTTAAAACTGTGTTTAACACTATTTGGGAAAAATCAATCATCTCATTACTCAAGGTCTCTAAAGATTTTATTAAGATTATTTTTATCAAAGCCCCCAACATATTTTATACTATAACTGCAACATAGAAACAATTGATGGATTCTCTTAATTTTTTTCCTTAATATTGACATCATTATGTGATCACATATAACCATAAGATATATGAACAAGACATATTTATAAAATAAATGCATATATAAAGAAGATGCTACTTGTTAACTATCAATATATCATGATCTTTCAGAGCATTTTTATGGTTATGAATTTGAATCATTGCTTCCAAATATTCTGTGAACTGGCCAATAAGTAATATAGATGTAAACCTTGTCCTTGAAAACTTTATTCTCCACACTTGGTTCTAGCGGACACAGTGCAGGAGAACAGCTAAGAACAATGGAAAGGTCTGGTTGGCACAGTGTTAGATTTTTCTACTCATGGAAAACAGACACCTTTGGTGGGAACATCAGAAAACGAGTTCACTACTAACATCATCATTATTAGCATTTATCATCATCATGATATAACTTTTGTTGTTTGCTTTACAATGTGCTGGGAACATACTAAGTATTTTATATATGGTATGTGTTAATGCATTTACTCATTACAGCATCCTTCTGAGACAGTACTATCAGTAGCACATTTTATAGATGAGCAAATGGAGTGACAGAGAAGTTAAATATATGGCCAATGTCACAGAGCTAATAGAAATTACAGTCAGGGTATAAACTTAACTGTTGGCTCCTGAGTTCATGTTCTTAACTATACTTCTCTATTGCTTCTAAAAGATACATGCCTATAAAGAAAAAGCTAAAGTTCTAACTTAGGAGGTTATATGATAATGAAAATCTGGAATTATATCAGGTATTGGGATACAGGAACTAAAATGCAGTTTCAGAACTTGGCACATACTGTCACAATTCTCCTGCACATGAAGTGGCTTTTCCCCCATAGAATAATAGTCATAATTCTTAATCTCTGCCAAGAATTACCTCACCTAACCCTTGACACAACCTAAAGTAATAGGTACTTGATTTATAGATGAAAATTAGTTCTGAGAAAGATTAAACACTTTGTTCATAGTTGATAGTCAGGAGTCACTTTGAATTTAGGTCATCTCACTCCATATTTGTGCTTATAATCACTATCGTCATGGTTCTCCCTCTTGGATACATAGTAGAATTCTCAGCAGAGTCATGGATAAATACCATTGTCTGGGTTCCACCTCTAGAGATTCTAATATAGTTTGTCTTGGCTAGGGCCTGGGAATTGGTAGTTTATAAAAACTCTCTATGTGAGTTTCAGGTGTATCCAGAGCCAATATCACTACACTGATACTATTTCTCATTTTAAAGTTATCTTGGTCTCAACCTCCTAAAATGGAATAATCTAGATTATTCTTTTCAGAATAGGATAAGGTATAAACAGGAAACTTAAGTGATTGTAAATCTCCAATGCTTTCTTTTATCATATAAGATGTGGAGATTGGATGTGAAATGGATTTCTTTATCCAGTCACAAATAACTAGGTGGTTTTGAGTAGAATGTCATAATTTTAAATTCATTTTTTCTGATCTTTCTGATAGATAATCTTTCCATAACATTCGATCTACTTAAATTGCCTTCTTACTCTATTTTTACCTTATTTTTTATCTGTAATTTTTAGTTAGTGCAGCTCTGATTCACTAAAGGATAAGATAGGGGTCACCTGAACTATGCTGCATTACATTTGCCTTAAGAAAATACCTCATTAAACTTTGTTGTTGATGACAATAGAGCTTTGTTAACTCATGTTTACAAGTTTATTTTTCAGTGGTTTGTATTTACTTTTTTTAAAAGTGAAGGAAAAAGAAAACATTGGGCAAGTCTGAAAAATAATAATTTAATTTAGGTTGAGGAAATATGATTCCTAAGATATAATACCTAACGTGTATTATCATGTGTTAAGTATTTGATAAAGTGGGAATGTATATCTGGATAATGATTTGACCAGGTAAAACTAATTAGAAGTAACAAGAACAAAACCAACGCCTGTTTTAGCAAATGACCTGTCTCTAGGTTTAGCACTGGAAGAGCTGTGAGGGTTCCAAGGCTGCCAGTCCTCAAAAAGTAGGTATCGTGTTGCAGAGACGACAAGTCAGTGCTAAAAGGCTAAGTGCTTTGGCTTATATTTGGAATGTTGGCTAAAGATTCAGGAAATAAAAAAGAAAACATAGATATAAAATTTCCTGTGGTGACTGGGACCAAGGAAATAAGGTAATCTGAAACCATAATTTAAAATTGATTTTAGTCTTCCTATGAGAAGACTTAAATGAAACAATAATTTATAGAATTTCACTTTTATTTCTCTTTTTATCACATCTATCACAAGAAAGGTAAAGTCTACCTGATAAATATATTTCTCTGCTGAAAAAGGTAACACTTTCTGGAAAATTCAATTTTAGGTAAATAGACAATAAAATACAGGCTTTTCTGTTATTAGGAGTATTCACAGTCGTCCTTTAATGACTTTAAAGTCATAATGATCATCTTTCATCCTGAACTATATCACAGGATTTTAATTGATAACTTTTGTTGGATTGACTCCATAATTTTCACTCTTATTCACATTCTCTAGAAAGTACATTATTGGTCAAAGGTAGAGGAGATGAATTTCATGTGTGTTTCTATCACCAACATAAATTTTTAAACTTTCCTTATTTATAGAATGGAACTTTGATCTATATTCAGATACGATTTCTTCATTGAGTAAAAAGTTTAATTTCCAAATATTTATTATTTTCATTGGGTCTGTTTTAATGTTGTCTGTACACAGTACATATAGTTTTGACAAAAAGCACCATGTTATAAAAGTATACTGGACTTGGATTTGTAAGGTATGGACCCCAAAGCCCTAGGTTTATCCTGGATTTTAATCTCTGCTTTATATACTGTGAGCCATGGACAAGTCACTATCTCTTCATCTATCTACATCTGTAGGACTGCTCCTGCTTGACCCATGGGGTTGAGAAGAGGATGGTGATATACGTGAAACTCCTTTGAAAATCATTAATTGCTTTCTAAGTGTAGGGAACTATAAACAAGATCTTTCTAAATCTTGGAATCTGCATCTCTTGTTATTTTCAGCAAGACAGAGGAAAGTTCTTCCAGCCATATACTATGTATATCTCAGAAAGAAATTGTGGATAAAAACCTAATTAGAAGAAACTTACTTCATCTAGTGACCATGAACACATCATTAAAAAACTCTCTCTCTGTTATCCCATTCATGACATGAATATAGTGACAAGTAATTGTGTATACTGCTTGAGGTAGATTTTGAAGGAGTAAGAGCCAGTTTTACTTCTGTTCTACTAAGGAGACAAAGCCCCTTAAGTCATCAAACGATATTACTGTGAAACTTGTATGTTTTTACTTGTAACATTTTCATCTTACAACAGTTTTTTTCCCTGATTGGGACTAAAGCAAAATTTTCTGATTATAACATATTTCCATTCAACCCATGTTTTCTCAGAACACAGGAAACATTTATAAGATATTTTCTATGTGTTTATTTCCAAGCCAAATGTAGAAAACATAGCTGTCTCCTTTTTCTCAAAAAATACCTAGTCTTTTGCTAGAAGGGGCAGCAGAGGAAAATGAATAGGGAAGCCTGGAGCCATCTTTGCTAAATCTCACCTGTTTTCTCTGGCCCCTGACCTCAGCACCCCCATTAGCCCTCCTCTATCAATATCTATACAACAGTATAAATTTATGATGTCTTGCTTGTACTTTCAAATGCCATTATTGCTGTTTACTCATTTCTTCTTTGGAGACTGAGTGGGCCTTCTGTTTTCTCATAATTCAGACAACAACCAAGAGAGGACTCATCTCAGCATGTGCTCTACAGGCTGTATTGACAGCCAGCCTGGCTCCCAGGCACCTGACATGAAGGCCAGAAGTACTTAGGAGACAGGAAGAACTGTGTGACTAGGGTTCCCGTGCAACAGTAAACAGATATCTGTTACCCCTATATTCTAGTTAAGCTGGACAACCCATTATTTTTCAAACAGGACCTACATTTTCTCACATCCACTTCTGACTATGTTGCTTGACTACTCGATGCCCAGCCTGTTTTTATTTTTTATTTTATTATTCATTTATTTATTCATTTATTCATCCATCCATTCATCCATCCATTTATTTATTTATTTATAGTTTTTTTAAGTTTATTGGCATAATATTGATTAATACAATTATATAATTTTCAGATGTACATTATAATTTGACATCTATATATTCTATTGTGTGATTACCACCGAGTCCAGTTTCTTCAGCTACCATATATTTGATCCCCTTTACCCACTTCATCCTCCTCCTACCCCCCTATATTTGACCCCCTTTACCCTGTCTACCATTTCCCTCTTTTCTCACCCCCCTACCCTCTTTAACCACTAGTCCATTGTCCATGTCCCTGAGTCTCTGTCCTGTTCATTTGTTGCATTTAGGTTTATATCCCACATATAAGTGATATCATGTGATTTTCTACTTTTTCAATCTGGCTTATTTAGCTTAGTATGATTATCTCAAGGTCCACCCACCAACCTTGTTGACATCCAACTCTTAGGATGTCTTACATAGCATAGTCTATGGGAATGTTGTCCTGGAGGAATTTCATTGTACAGCCTACACAACTGTACCCACTTCATAAACAAATGCTGTCAAAATAGTGCTAGAGTTTATTTAAAAGGGTCAGGTGTCCAAGGCTGAAATTCATGACTGTAGGTAGAGCTGCATTATGGGCAAAGGATAAGACCAAAATCTATCAGTCTTCCTGGTCAAAGTATATTTTCATTACTTAATTTTCTATAATAAGATTCTGTCTTAAAAAATAGCATATTTTCTCAGGTTATTCTAAGTTTTGGCCCATACCAAGGAAAATGTCCACTTATTTCTTCCTGAGTTTAACAACTCTACTTCTACTTTATTCTACTTCATGCCTTTCTCGCTCATGGTTAGAGTTCCTATTGAATTTTTACATTCAGGATTCTAATTCCTATAAAAAAAACTTTCATGAGAAACTATATAAATCTGATTTTGAACTATTTTCCTAGGTAGCCAAGGAGAAATAAATTCTCTTTTAAAATGTAATGAGAGCTAAGATATTTACTCCTACGATGTGCCCTCAAAAAGAATTTTTGAGACCCTGTTTGCTGTTATTTAAGGTTTTAGTATAACAGTGTTCATTATTCTTAACCTTTAGTAAAATAGTCTTTATTATTTAAAATGAAATATTATCTCAGATTCTGAAGGTTAGTGCATTCATTTTGAATAATATATAAAATATTACAAGATCAATTTGTTACTCTTCAAACATATATGTATCTTCTTATTCTCACTCCACAAACTGCCATGGACTTTGAAGCTGGCAAAATCATTTGTAATCAACATGGTGCGAAGTTAGGTAGGAGTCGGGCTCATTATAATAGCTTTAGAATCTCATAAAAAGATTTGGAAAACAACTGCCATGTGAAGATTGTTTTTATTCACTCCCCCAAAATCAGAATATTGTGATCAATTTGTTCAGTACTAGATGCCAAAAGCATGTGGAGCTTTCTATACCTCAGTCAACAACAAGTTTTATTTTTAATTTATTTTTGATAATGATTTTAATTTTATTAAATGTTGTGTAATGCAAGGACTATCTATGGGCTCAATTATTACATTGAGCATGTTCAGCTAATAGATTTTATTGCCTACGCTAGATTTTTTATTTAGAGAAGTGGAAATAAGGCAAGTAACAAGATGATTTTTAAAAATTTTTATTATAGTTGGCATACAATATTCTATTAGTTTTAAGTTTACAACATAGTGATTCAGAATGTATATACCTCACCACGTGACCTCTACACTAAGTCTAGTAATCATCTGTCACCATGAAAACTTATCACAATATTATTGACATTTTTTTCACTTCACCTTGCCCCTCCACCCTCAGCTCCTTTGGCAGCCTTGAATTTGTTTTTCGCTATTATGAGTCTGTTTTTGTTTTGTTTTCTTTGTTCATTTGTTTGTGTGGGTTTTTTTTGGATCTCACATAAGTAAAATCATGCAGTATTTGTCTTCCTCTGTCTGACTTATTTAGCATGACACCCTAAGGTAATTTTTAAATCTAATTCCTTCACCCAAAAAGCAAATGAATAAAACTGTGACCTGGTTATCTGACTATTTCTAATTCCCCATTTTATTTGTAAGAACTCAGTTTATTGGAATGAAATAAATAAAATATTTTTTCTAATTATTTTATTATTTTTTCCCTTCCAATAAAAGTGTGATATTTTTGAGAATAAGAATTATCATTTTTATTTTTAGCTTATTTTTCTTAATTGCTAACAGAGTAATTAGCACATAAAATATTTAATAAATAAGCAAATAAAGCCAGACTCCAGCCCTAGGAAAAGGCTTATTAAAGAATAACATATTTTTCCCCTGATTCTTATCTCTATTAGCTTGTAAATTATAGAGTTGTTTTTAATAACAAAATCATACTGCCACACTTTAATCAGATAGAAAATTCATATGGCAACTCTTTTTCTGTTGTGGTAGAACTTCCAAAATTACAGTTGAGAGGACATGTTAAATAATTATTGGTTTATATTGATGATTCCTTCATCAAATTGACATAGTTACCATGCTTGCTTAAATGTAGATCCATATTTTCTAAAATGAAGAAAAAACTGGCATGTGTAGTTTACATTTATTGAGCACTTACTATGTGATATATATTTTGTTTACATTACTCTAATTTAAACCTTTCAGCAAACTGATGGCAGAGATATTACTATCCACATTTTGTAGGATAGAGTATTGAGATTTGAAGTATCTTACTCAATTGCATAAAACTGATGAATAAAGAGAGGTATAATTTGTTTTTAAAGCCATCATTGATTTCATTAGACAGTTATTAATATATCACTAGAGCTAACATTTTTCAAAATAAAAGTGGTTATAAGTAGAAGGAACTCGAGTAAGAAACATTTGTTTTTTTAGTGTAAATATTTCTAAAGATCCTTTCGCTGCTGAGAAAACATGTATTCTCTGCATAGCTTGATTATACAAAATATCAATTTTATATAATATTTATTAAAATGCTCAAATCAGTCAAACTTGGCTATTTTTTAAATTTAAAAGCTAATTCTTTCAAGTAACTTTTGGGCTTGCTTGTTTGTTTGTACAAACATCATATAGGTTAAGTTATGACATAAAAATAATTCCATTAAGCTTCAATCTCAGTCCACACGCCTATACCCATACACACACTTGTCCACAGTCTGTTTATTAATTCACAGTGATCTTGAACTCATAATGTCTAGGCTTATGAATAGTATACAGGAATTTTTTATGTAATTTCTGAAATCTTTGAAAACAATTCCTGTTTTTCAAATAGTAAAACCTTCCTTAATATGATTTTAATAGTCTTATGGATCTTTTTTATTATATTCTTGTTCTACCTTATGGTATGTAGAGGTCAAGCTAATTGGAAATAGTAAATGACTGTATTAAACAATGCTTTTAATACCAAAGCATGCAAATATTAATTAACATGTCAATCTCCCTAGTTAAGTTACACAATTTACATATTATCATTTGGTTGAATTCTGCCAAAGGTAAATATGATTTAAATAGAAAATGAGTTTCTGCATCAAGCTCACTAAACTAAAATATTAAAGAGACTTTTATTTTTATGATTCCACTGGAAATAAAAAACTATGCTGTTTCTCTGGACAGCATTAATTTAAAAATGAAATTAAAAGAGAAGAGAGAAGAGAAAGAAAAGGAAGAGAAAAGGGAAGAGAAAAAGGAAAAGGAAAGGAAAGGAAAGGAGAGGGGAGAGGAGGGGAGGGGAAGGGAAGGGAAGGGAAGGGAGGGGAGGGGAGGGGAATGGAAGAAGAAAAAGAAAAGAAAAAAAAGAAAAGGAAAGAAAAAAGAAAAGAAAAGAAAAAAGAAAAGAAGAGAAGAGAAAAGAAAAGAAAAAAAGAGATGAGGTGAAGAGGGGCAAGGCAGGGTGGGAAGGGGCAGAGCAAGGCTAGAGGAAGCGAGAAGAATTTCCTTTGGGCTTGCATTGGCCAAAATGGGTGATAAACCACATTGATGAAATCAATAGATAGGCCAAATACCCTTGCATACCAAGGCAGCTGTAAATTTAATAATGTTTTACTGTGGATGCTTTTAATTTTTAAAGAAACAGTCTGAATGCAGAGCAAATAACCTAATCATTTCGATTGATTTTATTAAGAACAAAAGCATAAGTCATTTGAATAATCACTTGGAGTTCATGGTAACAAAACATAACCCACATTCATACAGCCAGGCTTCATTCCTTTCTCTACATGATTTTGCACAAAAAGAACTGTCACTGGTATTACTTAGCTTTCTCTATGAGCACAAATACCTTTCATGAATGTAGACCCCATGTCTCTTTCAAAGATTGTAAAAAAAGACTAGCAATTCCAGAAATAACAAGTTTCTGACCTTTCTCAGTATTTCCACCTTCTAAGTGTAGTGAAACTGATTTCAGAAAAGCAAGCATAAATTTCCTTATTTGGTTTTCTTTTTTTTCTAAAAATGGAAAATAACCCACTTTAAAGTTTCACTGTCTTTCACTGTGTTATAATACTTGATGTAATTAAGAATATCTTTTGAACAGGTAAAAAATACAGAACTATTAAAAAGAAGTAAAGCTCATAGTTTTTAGAAGAAATCGTTGTGTTCAATTTTATTCATGAATTATTTATTACACCTAAATTTTATGATTCTTGCTTTAATCTTAAAGTAGTTGCAATAAATTTTATTTTTAAATCAATTTATTGCTTATTTTAGATGTTCTATTGCCCCCGTTATACTTTTAATACTGTGTGTCATGGAGAAATCATAGATTGCACAAATATAAGATAGTTAATATAATCGAAGTATTTAAATAAAGACTCTAAAACTATTTTTTATTTTTATAGGTATCAGCTTTCCACTTGGATTAGGTAAAATGTAGATTATTAAAGTTAATGCATATTATTTAACATTGCATTCATTTTTTTTTTTTCAGATCCAAGAAATTAGCAGAAATAGTGAGGAAGAAAATGACAATAAAAGGACTATTACCTCACTTTCTACATATTTTCCCAGTAAGTGTTCTTATATGTTATGTATATATGTGTGTGTGTGTATAAATAACTGGATAAATAAGAGTGAAGAGAGCATGGAAAAGCAGTTAACTGAATGACAATTTATAATATGGCAGAGATTACTAAATTATCTAATTTTAATACTTCTAAGAAGTTCAGCATTTAATAATCAAACGCCAGTTTTTCCCACCCAGAGAGAATACATGTCAGACTGGTATACTCTATTTGACAACTATATTTTTACAGTTTTTTTTTTTTAAACAAGGTCACATTCTTTTCAGCTAGGAAACTAGAAGTTGAACTTGGACAGATACTCTCTAAGGTCCTCAGTGGCTGCAATAGGATTTAATTCTATATTCTAATGTCTGAGGATTCATTCAGAGTATTTGGACATATATGTCACTATGCCCTTGCAATTTCCTTGGTATAAAACAGCATGCTGAACATCTTCACCATCATGTCTGATACACATCTCCCTAACTTTCCAAATCTGGCAACCCTAATTTGTGCCATTCCCAACCTACTCTATCTACTGACTTCCCCATTTCAGCAAGTAAAGACTGTCCTTGGTCAACTTAGTCCCAAAATCTTGGTCACCGTTTGCTTTTCTACTTTTTCTTCTACCCCATACCCAATCTGTTAGGTAATACTGTTGACTCTACCTTCAAAATAGAGCAGCTTTCAACCATTTCTGCCACTTTGATTGTGATTTATCCCAGTCCACGCTGTCAACAGCTCTCCCTGGATTATTGCTGTAGCACAGTGACTATCAATGGAGAGCTATTTTCTTCCCCCAAAAAAGGATATTTGTCAATAAATGGAGATTCTTTTATTGTTATAACTTGAGAAGGGAGGTTTGAAACTGGCATTTACAGGGTAGAGACAAAAGAAATGCTGCCAAAATGCTACAATGCACAGGACATGCCCCACACAACACAGGAGTACCCAGGCCAAAATGTCAATAGCACTGCTCTTAAGAAACTCTGAAGTAGCGGTTCCCACATTTGCCACCCTGAATACTCTATATTTCATGAAAGAACTAATCACTCTTCTGTTCCAAATCCTCCAGTACCTTCTAATCTTACTTATCATCCTTATCATCGCCTGCAAAGCACTAGATCATCATTCCATCTCTGACCTCTCCTGCTTGTTCACAGCCACAGTGACATCTCACATATCAAGCATGCCCTTAGCATTTGCACTTTTAACAGTTGATGCTCAACTAAACTTTATTGACCACCAGGTTTTCAAACGATAAGCTGACCCGCAAATCAAATTAAATGTAGTGCCTTAACTAGCATACAATGGCAAAATCAATAAACTCCTTCTGACTTTATTGCAGAACACAAAATAATGCTAAATATTAAGGTAAGAAATTAATGCACTAAATTATAGTTATATGTTTTATTATCCTTTGTAGTGATAATAGATTTAATGATAAATGCCATCTTTGATAATTACCATATATTCATTATGACATTTAATCCTCAGAACTGCTTATAGTAAGAAAACATCAATTCAGTTATTTGTACAGAACAACTTCATTTTTACACACAGTTTGGACCTGGAATTGTCTCATAGGTGAAACACAAAGTAACCAGACTCAGGCCTCAGTCTCTTTCATGACAGAGAGGATGAAGCATAGAACACCCTAAGTCAGGTTTCCATTGGTTCCACCATTACAACAAAGCCTGCTAAAACCCACTGACTTACTACTTGAATCTTCAGAGCTGGATTCCAGGTTTAGACACATTTGGTAAGGACTAAAGAGACTCCATTGCTAAGATAGTGAATACATAAAAGATAAACACTGAACATATAAACATAAGGATGACTACCAGTAATTTCCTATAGTGTGAATGTAATTCTAAGTTGATGATCAATTTGCCCAAACAGAAATAGCGAAGTTCTTTGTTAGCCTAAGGAATAGTTTCTTTTAGGTCACTTCATCGTCTATTCCATCAACACTTCTATAGATGACTCTGTTTCAGGCCCAGTGTTTGGTGTCAGAAGTAGAAAGGTGAATAAAATCTGTGTAGAGATCTGTGCAAGAATTAAAGGCTGTCTGCTCTGCTCCCACTGGTAATTAAAGAATCTTGGTTGGCAGTTCTAGGACTGGCAGCTATATCTTTCTTCCTTCTCACATGAAAGAAGAGAAAAATAAAAAAATAAAATTCCATGTAGAAATATGTGGTATTTCCAGATTTCCATAATTTTTCAGCATGACTAATTCTTTTTCCATTGCTCAAAAATTTCTACAATGTAACTTCATTTTAAAAAAATCTTTTTTTCTGTACTCTGCTATTTAGTTTTTTTAGCTATAGTTTACTTTAGCAGCACTTTAAAACATTTATTTGCTTTTTTTTTTGCACTGACACTGTCAGTAATTCCCATATGCTATGAAATAGAGGGATTTGAAAGTTTGTTTTAAAATTTTGTGAATCCTTTACTTAAAGCATGATGTTTACAAAGAAAATATAAATAAAATCTTTAAGATGTGAAGTTATTGAATGATATTAGCTTTTCCCTATTTTATTCTTAAGTGGTTAGAGAATGTTTATTGTATACAGTATAAAACAAATGTTGGAATCATGATTTTTAGAATGTAAAGAATTTGGATCTTTGGTTAAGTTTCAGGATAGAATATATTTTATAAATGAGAGACCTGCGCCTTAAAAAGAATTACCTACTCTTGGTGATTTGGATGCCTTGCCCATCAATCAATCAATCAATCAATCAATAAAAAACATTAACACTTTCTCAAGTAATATTTTCAAGAATTAAAATATCACCTGGTAATAGCACTGATTTATTTCTGTTGCACTTTTTACAAGCAAATTAAAGTTTATTTTTTCCTTGTTTTTGTCTTCTTATTACTTACTTATAACTTATTAGGTCAGTTATATTGTTTTCAATAAAAATACAGTAATGCAGTCATACCTATGAATCTACTTGAACAATAGTCAGAATATTATGTCTATGAGTGTACCACATACTGAGGTAGCAAGATATAACAGAACTTTAATCGTTCATTTGCTAAATATTTTAAAAGCCCAAGAATGACTGTTCACCAAAATTATGCATTTGTCAGCTTTCTACTATATTATATCATAAAAGTTTTATTAGCAGTACTACTACTTCTGTATGAAATTACAAAATATAAAATGCCTCTGGATGGTGTGTTTAAATGAAATCATACAATCTTCATCATCAACAGCCATACAGAACCCAGCATTTCCTCAAGAAAGTGCACAGGCATACAGGCAAAGTGCAGAAGGAGCTGAGGTGAATGAAACAGCAGAGGAAGAAAAAGAGACTGAATCAGGCACAGAGGCCGAGTACGGCCTACCAGAGGTTTACAGTGAGAGTTCCGAGGACCAGTATGATGACTTGTATATGTTCATTCCTGGAGACGATCCAGAAAATAATTCACAAGAGCCACTCACGTGCAGCAGACCTCCTCTCCTCCCACCGCGACCTGCAGCTATTGCCCTCCATCTAGAAAAACCTCATTTAATGTTACAAGGTAAGTTTAAGGTTAAAACAGCAACAACAAAAACAACAAAACCTTTGACGGACTTACATGGCACATATAGTGCAGTGACAAATCTTTACAGAGATCAGCTTGTAACACCAAGAGCAATTTTCCTCCTGTTCTTTAGCTAGGACTTGGGAAACCAGTCAAGAGATACCTGCCATTTTCTCCCTTCCTTCTTGCCTCCCTCCCTCCTGTCTTTCTCCTTTCCTTCCTTCCTTCCTTTCTTCCTTCCTTCCTTCCCTCCTTCCTTCCCTCCTTCCTTCCCTCCATCCTCTCCCCCTTACCCCCCGCCGCCTCCACCTCTCTCCCTCCACCTTTCCTTTCTTTCCTTCAGGAACAAAGCCTCATTACAAAACTTTATATATAAAGAAATAACACTTGGAAGTAATCTGTAAGTTCTTCACATAGAGTGAACCTCAAATAATATGTGGGAAAGTAAATAACTTGGACTTTAAAAAATACTCTTAGTCTCCTGGCAAAAGGAGACTTTCATATTCTTGAAGCACCTGTCTCTGTGAAGGTTCAAGTTGATCAGCATGATCCCGTAGTAAGGTTATGCACTGTCCTGAGATGGGAAGAGCTGCTTAATGAAAAATGTGGAAAGTTTATTGGTACTGCTCTGACTCATTCTCTCATTTAACAAGTAATTATCAATTACCTGCTCTGTGCCAAACTCTTAAAGAACATTGAAATAGATCAGTGAGTAGGTGTATCAATATTGGGTTAAGAGGAGGGACATTGATTAGTAGTACACTGACAACAGAATTCTAGCATATTTTATTATTTTAACAAAATTATGATATGTGAATAATTTCATATAATTATTAAGCAGGCAAAGTTGTATCAGGTTAAATCTCTTAAAGAAGCTAATATCAAATCATATTTTTTCTAATAGAAATTTCCATATATGGTATATTGGTCAGGAGGTCTAAAACTACTCTACAGAGTATTCACCAGATAACTAAGACCAGAAGTATAATGTTGACTAATATATCTTCTCAAAAGTACAAAATGTAAAAAACAAAATAAAATAAAACCCATTTATTTTATTTTAAAACTTTATTTTTACATTTCATATGCAATTACATTTAATCTCATCTTTTCATAAGGCTAGTATTGGCATTAAATAGAAAATGAAATATCATAATTTTTCCTTAAAATTATTTAATTAAGGTCTTTGAAAGTAAGACTTAGCACTCCCACTTATTTTTTTCAGAGACTTTGTATGGGTTCTTTGACTTTAGCTAGTGATACCTTCAAGAATTATTCTTTAAGAGTAGCTTCCATAGGCCTTTAAATTACTGAAAGAAAGAGGTCTCCTCATCAATGCCCTATGCATCAAATTCTCCATGATGGATTTATAGAGATATTCATTGGATGGATATTCATTGGAGAATACTGTAATATATTACAGAACACTTTTCAATTTCTGAAAAACACATGGCCTCTTTTGATCTTTGCAACAAACTTACAAGACAACCATCACTATCATCCTTCTTTGACTCAGACTCAAGACCATAAAGCCTATAATTAAAATGTGTCAAATAGTTCACTGAACAAGTTTTCTTCACTTTTAGGATTGTTCTCTTTGTTACACACTCTTTCCCTAATTATTTCAAAAACTGAAAATAGGAGTGATTCATTTTAATCTTCATTTACTAATGTACAACCCGAATTGAGAAACCTCAAGTCCCATTCTGACATGTAAAATATCATCTAATACACTGGGAAATAAAAAGTAAAATGTATTACTTCTAGTGCAAGCCCAACTTTAGAAAGAGTTGAGAAGGGAGGTGGGTGGAGAAACAAAAAAAGATAATAGCTCAGGAAATAAGTTCATAAAAGTAAGATAGTTGACACATTCCACTAAAAATAAAACTGTAAAACTATTTCCCACATACTTAATCTGGTTTCACCTGTGATGCTGTCAATGAAACAGAAGTCATGAAGTCAAAATCTCAATGCCATATTATTCAGAGGGGAAAAGGTAAGCCATGTTGTTTTTAAAGTTAGTTCTAGGTGTGTAGGCCTGAATACTTTGGGGGTTAAACTAAATGAAACAGTCAAATCTAAGACTGTTGGAAAATGATCTTGGTCTCTCCTTATAAGCCTACGCCAAACAAATGCTGAATCTTCTTATAATAATATGCTTTTATTCTGCTCTATGACTTGTCTTAGATTTTGCTAAGTTTTCTGCTAAAATATCCATAGTTATACTAAAATTTTTTGGTCAGAGTCTCACTTAAGAAAAAGAATAGTTCTCCCTTAGTTTACATGCATGAATCTCTTAAACCAGCATAGAAAAGCAAAGATTTTTTTCAGTCAGTAACTGAAATCCTTTTCATTTTATTGTTTTTATTAATATTTTAAGCAAAACATTTGTCAAAGAGAATTTTTCTTTTAATTTTCCTTGGCCCAGCACAGAGCCATTAAAATTCTTTTCAACTTATTCATTAATCAGAGTACACGATATCTTTGTTTTCTAAATAACTGCTACTAAAATATTTTAATACTTTTTTTATAAAAGTATGTAAAGGTTTTACTAAGTATGAAAACCATAAAAGATTATTTATTATCTTCACATGAGTTAATCTTCAAACCGTTGATTACTCGTGCCATCTTTTATGTCGGGAACCTTACTTGTAGTGTCCTTTAACTAAGAATGAAGTTCATGTTGGCTTGTAATAGAGTGAGACTTCCTGTAAGAAACCAAGTAATAGTGCTTTTAACTATGCCCCCTGCCATTTTCAAAGATTTGAATTTGAGGCAAATTAATGAGTGCAGACCCTATGAAAGGTAAAATGACTTTAAATTAAAAAGAAAATCTAAGAGTTTTATACTTGAAAAACATACGTTTTCAAAGCATTTGGGATTTGAGGCTTCATTTCAGAACTGTTTCCTGATATTAAATCATTCATAAACTATATGAAAAATATTTATATATTTATTTATGTTTTGAAAGACATACATATCTAAAACAAATGTTTTTTCTTAACAAAGTTAACAGTTACCAACTGTAGGAGGGTATACATTAGTAGATTACATGGATTACTTGTCTCTTTTTAGAATTTATGGTATATTACAGAAATTATCTGAGGGAAGTTTAGCAAGGGACAAAGGAATACCAATAATATTGCATATAATAGAAGAGTAACCACCATCTAAATATTTCATAAACAGGAAAAATGTTAGAAGGCCAAACAGAAAGAAGTCAAAATTGGTGTGATCTCAGTGAAAGACAAGAAATAGGAGGTGAACCCAAAGGAGAAGAAGAAAGGACAGAGGATGAAAAAGAGCAGGAAGATGAAGACCCATACACTTTTGCTGAGGTTGATGACGGTGAATATGATATGATCCTGGCCAATATGAGTACAAAGAAAAAAATTGGAGGTCGGTCTTTTATTATAAACAGGCCTCCTGCCCCCACACCTCGACCCACAAATATCCCTCCAAAAGATGAAACCACACCTTACATAGCTCAAGGTAATATTTTTTCTTTTACTGTTGTTGTCTGTCTGTGTGTGTCTGAGGATGGTAACTGTCCTCTTTTTTTGTGGGATCTAAAACCCCAAAGATGAAAAATATACTTTGATGTCCTAAGTGGGTTTTATTGGCCTATTTTAAAATTTAGAAACACAATGAGTAAAGAAAATAAAAGTAAATGATAGGGTTCTGGTTTCTAACTCTTCATTAAGAAGGATAATTTTGACAAACCATCCAAAGAATAGGAAACTGTAGCATGGGGGGAAGAAATTCTTTTTGACACCTCTTCCATAATTCTGCAAGAGAGAAGCTCAACTATAAATAATGTGCAACACGAGAAAAGAAGGTACATACTTTACTTCTTGCCCCTAATTTCACTTTTTGTCACTAATTTCGTTTAAAAATCTGAACAGTTTTAAATATTAGAATCTCAGATATGTAACCCCAATTCTTCTGGAATTGTACTTCACCCCACTGATTAAAATTCACTTCATCTATCACAGAATTTCTTCTTTATTTTAGACTTCAATTCTTCTTTCTAATTCTCTCAGACCTAAACACTAATAATAATAATAACAACAACAACACCACTAACAAATCCCTAGCACTTCTTTATATCTATAGCCTCAGTGGGATATACTGACTCTACTGTTATTTTCTAACACTATTTGGTTTTGTACACTCCATGAGTATATGGTGTCTAGGAGTGCCACTGATGGTCAAAATTACGTCTGTTTAATTACTTCCAAAAATAAAACTTCTGTCTTAGAAACTGAGAATGTGGAATAAAACCATGTCTCCATCCTGGAGGAGTTTCCGGGCAACAGTTGTGGAAATAAATACATAGAGTACAATGTGACCTTTGTTAGAAACTATTGAAAAAAGCATGTTTGGAATCAAGCAAAATATTTGGGTGATAACTGAAGCTCAGAGGCAATTGATTATACAGTTAAACAATCTAAAACAAGTACTGAAACAGAACATTAAAATATATATTCCACAGAACCACTCAAAAGGAACACAGTTACTCATCTGTGCTTACTATGTTTAAAGTAAATCATTCTATTTCTTAAGTAATATGTATTTAGAGATTTGTCCAAGAAAGTTGAGCAAGTATTTGCAGTTATTTACCAGTGTGCAATATACTTAACAGGGATCTGCTGCCGATAATGTTCAAGAAACTATTAAAAGTTAAAAATGATAAATTAATGTTTCAGTGAAAATAAAAATAAAATAAAAGCTAAAATAGAATGTAAACTGGACCAATTATCTTGATTATTAAAGCAAGAGATAAACTGAAATTAGAAATTCTCAGATTGTCTATCATAGTGACTACCAAATTTTTGATGAGGTTCCTTCATACCAATAAATATTTTTTTAAAGAGAGAAGATAAATGTAGCTCAACATAAGAATTTAGTTATATTCTAGAAATTTTTGAAGAGGTACATCATTTTCTGTACCCCCGATCCCTAGGAAGTTCTCAGGACCACAAGCACAGATTTCCATGTTATGTTGTTCTCCACTTTGCACCTTATCTTGACTTATTTTTTTTTTTTTGTACAATTACTTTCTCTTCCTTTGGTGGTAGTGGGGGCAGTATAATTTATCTTGGTAGTTGTTTTTATTTCATTTTGCTTTTATTTGTTTCTAAATTTCTGTGATTTCTATTTTTCTTCAGTTCTCATATTGTCTCCATTATCTTTGTTGTTTGTTTGTGCTATCTGGAATGCTTGATACTTCTGTCAAATATCTGGCTCTTCTTAGCTATGTTTTCAAGTTTAAGGATAAGGCAACAAAAATCTGAATGCAAACTTTACTTGTTAACTTGCTAACTGCACGGTAAAGAAATAAAGAGGTAAACCAGCATTTTCATTGAATTGCCCCAAAAAATGTTAGTTTATGTAGATCTATTCGCCTACGCTCTTTATTTTTTTCTAGAATAAAATCCAATTAATTCTAATCTACATTTATGTATCTTGTTCCCAGCACTCTGAGATCAGAGTGTGGGAAGAAGACTGGGAAATTTCACCATTTAGAATGTACAATTTAACTTGTCCTCCCTGTGTTCAAACCAGTGTATAACTCCTGCTACCCATGTCTGATGGCCAAAAACACTTCTGTTCAATTTCTGCAAAGAATAAAATGTCCTTCATGGATGACTGCCTCGTTTCATTGAAGAAAGAATTCGAGGCTATGACTGCTTAAATGGTTTGCCTCCTCATTCATATATTTATTAATTATATAAAGATTTATTGAAGACCAAATGATAAAGTCTTTCTGTGTATGAATTATTTAAATTCCCTACATGAGAATTTTTATATATACACATAGATAGATGATAGGTAGATGATAGATAGATAGATAGATAGACAGACAGACAGACAGATGATAGAAATACACATACAAACACAGACACATACACACACATAGGAACTCTAAGAAATTTTAAAAGTTATTTAATTTACCTACTCATTGCAAGCCTGATACCATTCAAAATTTATAAGAAATCTTTTAAATTAAAAATGCAACCTAATTTGTTCTCATATCAATTGTTTTATATGCAGATAGGAACCAGTGTTATAATTTTTTCCTGTAAGTATATAAAAGCAGGTGTAGTTATTCGCCTTACATCTCAAATAAGTAGCAAAAAACAAACTGTGAATGAAATTACCAAAGTTTGTTTTCATTATTTCTTCCTTTTCTCTTTCACTGGGTATACTTGCTCGCTTCTTCCTTTATACTGTTGATTGTTGATTATTCTGTTCCCATATTGTAAAAACATTGTTCATCAGCTAAATCTTTCTTGATGTTCATTGCATTTCACAGAGTAACAGCCTTTTGTCACATCTCTTTTTATTTTCTTACTCAGGCAAATCTATTAAACAGAATCACCACCATTTCCCAGAAAGCTATTCATTCAATTGGAAGAACATTAATTTGCCTCAGTTCTTGCCAGAGCACGGAGTTAGTAGCAGAATTTTGGCACATCCAGAGAGTGTTAATGTAGCCAAAAGAGAAGGATGTGGAGTAAGGATTGGAAGAAGACTTCAGGATACAGAATCCCAACTTACTATTTCTAAAACTCAAGAAAGTACTGGCAAAGAGACTAAGCAAATAAACCAGAGAGATGCAGGAAAATCATGTTGTTCTTGTGAGATAATAAGAAAAATATATATTGGTGAATATCCCTGATTCCTGGGACAGAGATGTGGAAACCCTGTAATT
This sequence comes from Cynopterus sphinx, assembly GCA_030015415.1. Taxonomy (NCBI): domain Eukaryota; kingdom Metazoa; phylum Chordata; class Mammalia; order Chiroptera; family Pteropodidae; genus Cynopterus; species Cynopterus sphinx. Next base: position 125,515,442 of record CM057382.1, read on the forward strand.
TCCCAGGTGATAGGAGTGTCTTTTGTTCTAATGAAGTAACTCTGGATAGGTTCCTGAGTGGATCCTAGATGAGGGCAAGTCACCAGAAAGACCAAGCCATGATTAGAAGTCTGTAATTTTCAGCCATACCTTCCATTCTCTTGAAAAGGGGTGAGGGCTGAAAATGGAGTTAATGAACAATTATACCTATGTGAGGAAGCTTTCATAAAATCCCTAAAGTAGGGCATTCTAAGAACTTGCAGGCTGGCAAACAAATCCACCCCGGGATGGTGGCACAGCTCAACTCCTGGGGGACAGAAGCTCCTGCTCTTAGGAACTTCCCATACCTCACCCTATGTATTTTTTCATCTGTTTGTTCATCTGTATCCTTTATCATATCTTTTAATAAATATAAAAATGTGTTTCTCTGAGTTATGTGAGCTGCTCTAGAAAATCAATTGAACCTAAGGAGGAGGTTGTGGGAATCCTGGATCTGTAGCCAAATCAGACAAAAGTTGTGGGTGGTCTGAGAATCTACAAGTTGTGATTGGCATCTAGAGTAGAATGGAAGCAGTCTTGTGGGGCTGAGTTCTTAACCTGTGGGGTCTGCTAGTCTGCTACTGTCTCCAAGTAGATAGTGTCATAATTGAATTAAATTAAGTTAAATTATAGGACACCCAACTGGTATTATAGTATTGCTTGATTGGGGGAAACCACCACACATTTGGTGACCAGAAGTGTCTGAAGTGAAGTATTCCTAGTGTAGTAGTATAGTAACAGTGAAGAAGAAGGAAAAAGAAAGACACAAGAGGAAAACTGAGTATTTTCAAAACAGCTTTGTAGAGAATATTCAGATTCTGCTGATATAACATAAGCAAATGATTTTATATATCTGAGACTCAAATTCCTCATTGTAAGTTGGAGATAAAAATAGTATCTACTTCAAAGATTGTTGTAATCTTTAAGTGAAATAAAATTAACAGCCAACAGCAAAATATGTGGTATACACTGAATAGATAATAATTGAAAGCAATTCTACTTTGTCTTTCCTCAGTTTCCAAGCAGACAATGACTTTGATCAACTAAATTCAAATTATATAAAAAGTGTGTGCTTCTTAGATTCTGGTGGAGTGAGGGGTTGAGGAAGCTATTAGAGATGTAGTGGAGGGATAGTGAGGAGGATTTTTCCCTTTCCTCTAAAGGGGCAAATTGACAGTATATTCTATGTCATTATTATTAAGCAATTTTCATGGTAATTTCTAATCTGTGCAACAATCAAACATGGTTGGCATTACTTTAGAGAGGAGGAAACTAATGCTCAGTGAGTTTCAATGTCTTGCCCATTATGATAAAAAAAGGAAGAGAAAGATGTAGAATTTGGACCAACGTCAATTTGGCTCTTATACCTGTATACATGGAACCACAAATTACCTTTATTAATATATTTATTTCTAAATTACTTTTTAATGTTTATTTCCTCTACTAATCTATAAGATCCATGAAGGAAGAGACCAACTTCAACTACTTTTGCCCATCTTTGTATCTTTGGTGCCAAACTCAGCACTGAATTCATAGTAAAAACTGTGACTATTTGATGAATATTAATTGAATGAATACAGAATAAATAAATGATAAAAGTATCAAGAACCACATCAATGTGGCTAAAATAGGAGACTTGATTAACACTCTGGAGGATAGTCAGAAATATATATCACTCTGCTAATTCCAAATTTCTCCTGTTTTCGAGCATCCTATGTTCAAAGTACTACTAATTTGAAGAGAGTAGCCCACACAGAATAGGACAAAGTTCTAGGATATTCACATACAGCTAAGCGTTCTAACGGCTTTTGTGCAGTATCATATATCAGAAAGAAGCTCTGTTTCCACTTTCACCATCATCCCCTGCCTTCAGAAATGTAACTTATTAATGCAAACTTGAACCTATGATTCATTTTATCAGGAGAAATATTTCTCATTTTTAAAATTTATTTTTGTTATATAAAACCTAATTTTATATTAACAACAAAAAATAACTCACTTTTTAAAAAAAATGTTTTTGCAGTCTACTTGCTTTCTCATATTGTATTCTCTCCACCTTTCTCTCCCAATAATATTGGAAAAGATTAGGTTTATTAAGCTTCAAGAATAAGAGGAATTAACATGAATTTACAGTCCTTCTTAGTGACAGAATTCTTGATTTAAGACAAATCAAAGAAGGAAAATTAATACTTTGCATAGTGTAGATAGACTGGCAGTAAAACTGTATCCATAAGTCATTCCAAGAGATGACTGCCTATTGGGGAAAATTTTTTAACAGCAATGGACAATTTTGCATTTTCCCCTCACACAATTGATAGAACCAAGATCATTCTTCAGAGTCCATGTTTCTGATTTGGGGTAGAATATAATTTCCCTTTCAATTTTCAATTGCAACTGAATTGCCCTTGGCATTTTGCAGTGCAACAAAGTTGTGTATGACATTTTTGAGAGATACTCAACTACTAGGACCCCAAAATGTCAAGTACAACTCAGTGGTTCTCAGAAATTTTTCACTTGCAATTCACTTCTACTTGAAATGATCACATACAATGCAATTGAAATGCAAACATAAAAAAAGACCTTGTAGACTTTCTTAGGAAAATTAATCCATATCATTGTAAATGTGACAGAGTGAAATGGTCTCTGTCCTCATTTGTGAAGAAATATGGTCAAGTGGATTAAAGCAGGCCTTAGACTAAGTGCTTTGGGTCCTACTCTGGCTGGATGACCTTGTCCAAACCATTTAGCTTCAGGACTTAGTATGTATATCACAAGTTCTCTCAGGACAGAGCACCATATTTATCATTCTGTTTGTTAGCCCAGTGTCCCTGTCTGCCTCTGTGATTCTCTCTCTGCCTCTCCTTTTTTGATAGGGTGCTAGTGCAGCTCTAGAAAGGAGCAGTCTTTCAGATCTGTGATCACATGATCCATTAGAGAGAATCAAGCCTGCATGTGTAAATTACATGTTTTGATGTGCTCTTTCTGTTTTTCTCACAATGGAAAATCACAGAAACATTGAATAAAACCTAAGAAGGGCTTTGCAGACCTCTATTGGCATAATAATAATGATGAACTTTTTCAGTCTCATCTTCAAGAAATTCAATTTCTTTATATTAGTGAAGGGGAGGGAAGCCGTAATCAACTATGGTATGAATTGATATTAACAGATTGTATTACACATGAAAATAAATGCAAATATTATCAAGTTCTTAGATTTTCAACAGCAACAGCAGAGTAAGTTCTGATCTTTTTTCTCCTTAGCATATGATACTACTATAGTCTCTGTTAAAAACGTCTTTAGTAAGAAGCTTAATAGTCCTAGAGTAGTCATTCTTAACTGGTGGTGATTAGATGTTTAAAGACATTTTTGATTGTCATAACTGGGACATTCTATTGGCATATAGTGAGTAGAGGCCAGGGATGCTGCTAAGTGTCCTATAATTCACAAGACAGGCCCAACCACAAAGAATTATGCAGTCCAAAACATCAATAGTGCTGAAGGTGAAAAAACATAACATTAAATCTTTCCATTTTAAGACAGAGTAAACATTTGAATACTTTAGGGAAAGGTCATTTGAAGATGAAATCATAGATGTATCAAACAGCTATCTACATAAATTATCTTTTTTCTCACTTTAGATTTCCTGAATTCACAATAGTTTTCACCAGTACTTTTAATATATATACTTTTTTATCCCTAAATATGAACCTGTTAGATTAATATTAGGTGCTCCGTAGGGTTGGCCCACTGAGAAGCACCTCCTCTGGGGCCTGGCAGCATGGTAGAGTGGAATTCATAAAGTTTGTGAAGCCAGATGGAACTGAATTTGAATTACGACTTAACCACTGAAAAAGTTGTATATTAACTATGCAAGTTACATAGCCTTGCTTCATTTGTTTAATTTTTTTTAAGAATAATATTACCTACTTCAGAGAGTTTTCATGAAAACTAAAACTACTTATGTATAGCAGCTGCACAGAGTAGGAGGCAGAAATGGTGGTCACTGTGATAAAAAGTGAGCTGTAGATACAGAGGTGAGGCATGACTTGCCGTATCTCCCCAGGTAGTATGCCTTTGCATCTTCTTTTGTGTATCATCTTGTATGACATTTCCAAATTATTAACTGCCAGTATTGAACACTACATAAAACAAGTGGGCACAGCTCTGGAATTTTTTATCTGCATGTAATTTATCTTCAATCTATATAGACAGAAATTTTCAGTCTTTTATAGTTTGAGTCTTAATAACAGAACTAGTATTTAATGTTTATTTAAAGTGAGCCTGACCACATCCTATTGTTACTACTCAGGATAACAATATTTCCTGATACAGAAAAAATAAATTACTTTTAGTGATTACTAGGCATGAATGAAAAGGTGAACTCATCGTATTTTCTAGAGTGTTGCAGTGACTTTCTAACAACCCAAAGCACTTCTCTTTGAAACAACAGGGAAAATTACTAGTGATGTTACTAGAGCATCCACACTTTTATAATTTCTTTATTGACTACAAAATGGTTAAGAAATAAAATCAGGCAATGAAATTGTAATCAAGTAATGAAATTGAGTGAAATTGTAAGGGAAAAGGCAAACTCCTAGTCCAGTGCTCTGAAAGCAATAGGTGTTCTATATGTATGGCCTTTATAGTAACAAGAGGAAGAACCTGCCTGCCTAGGGGTGAAGTGGAGATTTTTCTAATGAACCCATTACAAAGGTCTCAAGCTCTAATTACACTGAATTTCCCAAACCAACTGCCCTCTGTCTCTGAATGTCCCAGCTTCTTGAGTAAGAAATATTTCTAGAATGGAAATATTCTGCTTTGCATCAAAAAATAAACATGCAAATAAAATAGTTTGTATTCTACTCTAGCAAAAATTATTAGAAGTAGAAAAAATATAGTTAGATTTCCTGATTTGGGAAAAGATTTTTATGGCAACACTTTATTTTAATATTTTTTTATTTTTCAATTAAGTTGGCATACAATATTATATTAGATTCAGGTATACAACGTAGTGATTAGACATATACATAACTTACTAAGTGATCACCCCAATATATCTAGTACCCATATGACACCAGACATAGTTCTTATAATGTCATTGACTATATTCTTTATGCTATACTTTACATCACCTGATTGCTTTGTACTTTTCAATCCTTTCCCCACTTCCACCCACTCCCACCCCAACTCCCCTCCCATCTCAATCATCAAAATGTTGTTTGTATCTATGAGTTTGTTTCTGTTCTGTTTGTTTGTTTTGTTCTTTAGATTCTCATGTAAGTAAAATCACATGGCATTTGTCTTTCTCTATCTGACTTACTCCACTCAGTACAATACCCTCTAGGTCCATCCATGTTGTTGCAGATAACAAGATTTTATTATTTTTTATAGTGGAGTATTAAACTATTGTATAAATGTACCACTTCTTTCATCCATTCATCCATTGATGAAGACCCAGGTTGCCTCCATATCTTGGCTATTGTAAATAATGCTGCAATGAATATATAAATTCACATGTCCCTTCAAAATAGTCTTTTCGGTTTCTTCAGATAAATACCCAGATTACTGGGTTCCTCTTTGTCTCTTGTTATAGCCTTTGTTTTAAAAGCTATTTTGTTTCGTATAAGTATTGTTACTCTACTCTTTTGTTTTGTTTTGTTTTGTTTCTTTTTTCATGAAATATTTTTTCACATCCCTTTACTTTCAGTCTGCATATATCTTTCAACCTGAAGTACGTCTCTTGTAGGCAGCATATATAATGATCTTGTTATCTTTTCCATTCAGCCACCCTAGCTTTTCACTGGAGCATTTTATCTATTTACACTTAAAGTAAGCACTGATAAATCTGTAGTTATTGCCATTTTATTATTTATTTTTTAATTGTTTTCTTCTTCTTTTTCTTCTTAAAAAAGTTTCTCTAACATTTTCTGTAATATTGTTTTGGTGTTGATGAACTCTTTCAGCTTTTTCTTGTCTGAGAATCTCTTTATCTGTCCTTCAATTCTAAATGATAGTTTTGCTGGGTAGAGTAATTTTGGTTATAGGTCCTTGCTTTTCATCACCTTGAATACTTCTCGCCAGTCCCTCTGTCCGGCAAAGTTTCTGTTAGGTAATCAGCTAACAGTCTTATGAAAGCTTCCTGTAGGTAACTAACTGCTTTTCCCTTGTAGCTTTTAAGATTCTCTCTTTGTCTTTAACCTTTGGCATTTTAATTTTAATGTGCTTTGGTTTGGAGTAATTTTGTTTGTGACTCTCTGAGCTCACTGGGCTTCTTTGTCTACTTCCTTCACCAAGTTAGGGAAGTTTTCCATCATTATTTCTTCAAATAGGTTTTCAATTTCTTGCTTTCTCCCTTCTTCTCCTACCGTTTGATGCACATGTTGACACACTTGATGTTGCCCCTTAAACTGTCCTCATTTTTTAGATTCTTTTTTCTTGTTGCTGTTCTGGTTGGGTGTTTTCTACCACCTTATCTCCTAACTCAGTGATTCAGTCCTCTGTTTCATGAAATCTATTGTTGATTCCCTCTAATGTAGTCATCATTTCAACTATTGTATTCTTCATTTCCGACTAGTCCTTTTTCATGTTTTCTGTTTCCATTTTTATGTTTTCTATCTCTTTGTTAAAGTTCTCACAGTATTCATCTACTCTTCCTCTAAATTCATCGAGCATTCTTATAACCAGTGTTCTGAATTCTGCATCTAGTTGATTGCTTGTCTCCATTTTGTTTAGTTCTTTTTCTGGGGCTTTGTTCTTTTTTATTTGGGACATGTTTCTTTGTTTCCCCATTTTTGCTGTCTTCTTGCGGAGCAGCATTTGTTTTAACAGGTGCCTGCCCAGTCTTCCCATTGGATGTGTTGACCTCAGATATGGCCCTGGGTGGTGCTCCAGCTCAGTCTGAAGCCAGCCACCCAGTAAGCCAGTTCTGGGCCACCTGGCATGAGACACCAAGAAATCTACAGGTGGCTACCACTAAGCTAGGCATAGAGTTGATGCAAGAGGCCAAGCCATGAGCTGCAGTCAGTTGCCACTAGTGGCTGACTTGGGGTTGCTTAGCAAGAGAGATGGGACATGCTGAGGCCAGATGTTGTGTATTTGGGATTTGTGAACTTTTGAGAAATTTTAGGAAAGTCCACAGCATGAGCCAAGATAGGCCATTTGTATGGAAAAGCCACTGAAAGAGGCTGGGGTGAACCCACAGGAATCTCAGAGAATCCTTAGGGCAGGGCTCCCAGTGTTAGCCAGGTTGATGTAGACTCAGATATGACAGCACCTGAGCCTGAAAACTGGATTTGTATAGGGCTCAACAATGAAATAGTGGATCATGCCATCACTTCTGTCTAGGAGAAAGCTTTCCCTTTAGCTCTTGCCCCAAACCCAGACAACTGAGCTCCTCCCTGACACCCTCCAAGGTGCTGCCCAGGAATGGAGCTCAGAGTGAGTAAATAAGTCCAAGAACAGGCCCTTTAAGAGGATTGCCTGGTACTCCAGCTGCCCTCTTTCTCACCCAGCCACAGTATTCACTGGTTTTCATAGCCAAAAATTGTGGATACTTCTCTTTCTGGCATCCTGGGCTAAGAAACCTTGTCTGGGGCTGGGACTGCTGGCTCTTCCAGGGGACCCCAATGCTTGATATATCCCTCCTGAATTTTAACCACCACATGTAGGTGTGGGACCAGCCTCTTCTGATCTCTGCAGCTCCTACCAGATTGAGGGTGGCTTCTTCTATATGTCCTTAGTTGTAGGATTTCTCTTCAGTTAGACTTCAGATGATCCACAATGATGGTTGTTCTGTAGTTTAATTATAATTTTAATGTGATCATGAAAGAAGGCAAAGATAGCATTTACCTACTCCACCATCTTGACCAGAAATTGGAAATACTCTTATCAAATTTAAAGTTTTAATTACAAATTGGAAAGAAAGTTTATGTTTTCTCCTTAGAAAACCAAAGCGTTCATTGCTATTGCCTTTGAGTTAGAATTTCTACTCCATTTTCCTTCACGCAGATATGTGCTTTCCAACTTTCCACCTCTACTAATCTCAAGAGCATGCTTTAACTACATCAGTGACCTCATATGTGTTGAATGCTATTTCATATTCTCCCTCAAAAGAAAAAAAAAAGCCATAGTTCATGATTCTATATATCAACTGGGCAGTAAACTATTTTAGGTGAAAGACCTCTGTATTAGTGTGGCTGATGTTACTATCTGCCACTAGAGGCATGCTACCTCTAGTGCGTCTATTTAAATGTGGTGACCCATGTTTGATAAATTTGTTCAAATTAATAACATGTAACTATTGCTAGCAGAATTAAATGATTGTTTTAAGCTGACTGGAGTGTTTGATCTATCTCAGTCAATCTGCAGAGGCTACACCTCTCTGAGCTTTGGTTTGATAAGTCACAGGGTCAGAATAGTTCATTACCTATCTTTACTGGCTAGATGAAAGGGTTGTTTACATTGCTTTTTTTTACCTTATTCTCTTTTTTTTTTACGTAGCTTTCATGGGGTGCTAATTGGGGAAACAAGAAAGGGAGAGTAAGGCTACAAAGACTACATTATTTCCTTTGCCTTTCCTAATTTTTTTCATCTCTATCTTCTCTTATCAGTAGGCACTAATGACACATGTGAATTTTGCTTAAATAAATACATCAAAATGGAGTACAGTATAGAAACTGTGCCTGGGTCTTATTTACCTTTGCATCCTCAGGACCTAAAATAACCCTTGGCTACACAGCCTAACAAACATTTGTTGAATGAAAAACAAACACACTGCTGCCACTCGTACAGTAAGATTTTCTAAAAACCCAGAGCACAGTACAGATCTGTATATTCTCTAGATTCAAGAATGATCATCAGTAATAAGCATATATCTCTAAAAAATGTTTCGTTTTACACTTCTAATGGGTATGGAGCATTAAGGGGTTTATTATTTATAATTCGTGTCTTTATGAGTGCATTTAGCTATTGCACAGACTTTCCATTACTTTAGCTACTTGTAAAATAATTTCAAATAAGCTCTATCAGATTTTTGGAGAAAGACAGCTCTGAAAGAGTCTCTTTGCTTGAAATAGGCCACAAATGAGGTTGACATGAAGAATGTTCTTGCAGAAGCAACTTGGAAAGACAAATAGTGCAAGTGAATTCATTAGATCTCACCTCTTCCTCCTCTGCTCTTCTGATAATTCTGTTTTGCTTAATGTTTTGAATATTTAATACTATGCTAATTTTCTCCATTCAATGTCATTTCTGTTTTAGAGAAAATTTTATAGAAGTCATTTCACCACCATTTAAAATAAATGGAGGTGGTATTTGGGACATTTGCATTGTTTGAGATTATTTTGAACCTCAAAAATTATTTTTCTTTATGGATTTTTTTAATGTTTAAAGGCAGTGACAACTACTAATAATGTATTCATTTTTCTTTCTTTTTAAATTCCAATTTTAAGTAGGAAGAGAAAAATAAGATTTCACTGAGGCAGAGAGTTGTCAAAGCTGACGTATGTCATAATTACCTTAATAGCATTATTTGAACATTGATGTGGTCAAAAACAGTATCTTCCAGGAATTCAAACACATGGGGACAGGATCATCTTTATATATTATAAAAAATTAACATTGGTCTGTGATTTAACTTTCTAATTTTTCTATTAGTCTAAGCCCCCAGCAAAAATAATCTCTTGCTCAAAATAACATTCTATTTAAATTCATACTCACTTAAGTATTTATTCAGGCACAATTTGGCCTGGAATGTCTTTGGATGAAAAGATTGATAGCATCTTAGAATGTCACAGCTGAGTGAGACCGTTAGAGCTCATCTCATCAACGTCCTAACTTTATTGGCAAGAAAATAAAGTCCCAGGAGGACAAAGCCATTTTCCCATGCTACACATGTTAATATTAAAACAAAATGATGTCCCTTCCACTCTACCAAGCTGATTAGCATTCTGGCATATAGATTTTTTTCAATTCTATATGTTCAAAACACTCTCATCTTACCACAAATCTTGTACAAAAATATGGACCTTCATATATAAATCAAAGTAACCCATAACCCAATGTTCAGTTCTCACCATATCATGAATTTTATCTCTTATCAAGGTTGTGTGGGTGAACATGATAAATATAAATTATATAAAACATTTTTAGAACAAAGGTTTTGCTGGTGGAAGCAATTTAAAATGTTTCAGGTAACATTTACTATAAAATGAAAGATTAACACATTCCAGAATTTTGTGTTTATTTTTTTCCTAAGGCTAATAGAGTATGAATCCTTGGTATGCATATTTGCATCAGTGATAATTTTGATGGGCTAGCTCTTTCTTAGGAAACAACTAATGTAGATCTTTTCCAAGGTTATGGCATGTTCAAAAAAATTTAATTTTCACAGCAATGAGAAAATAGTGTGTTTAGCAATATGCTAATTGCTAATTGGACTTTCATAAGGAAATGAGCTGCATCTGTAGATGGGAGGAAGGGAACAGTTATAATTGGTGCAGCTGGAGGTGAGTTAGGAGGAAATTTCATGGGAGATTTTACAGATACAAAGGACGATTGTACTGTGGGGTGTGGCTTAGTTTACTTCCTGCTTTTAAAAATCTGTTATCAGCACTTTCTCCCTACTCAGAGCATCTTACTTTCCCATCCCAATCCTCCACCCCATCCCAGGCCTTTTCAACTATAAGCCCTGGTGAAACTTAACAATAGGTAAATACACTACTAGTAAATTCCTAACCTAGAAACAGAGTGCTCACTTAATATTTACTGTATTTCATGAAAGCTGGGCATTTATTGTCAACAGAACATATGACAATAAAATATTTTTTCTGTAAAGTGTAAAGTAATTTTTAACAATTAATGTCAAAAAGCTAGAAAAAATAATCCATTTCCAAGTTATCTGTAGCTTCAAAATTTAGTGGAATTTCTAAATTGATGTTTGGTAAGTTTTATTTTGAAAATGTATTTTCTGAATTTATCTTTGGATTCAGATTGTTTCCCATATAAATAATGCCAAACTATAGCTTTTTTGTCTAAACAGTCTTAGTTATTACCTTAACAATATTGGGGGTGGGGGGAAGTACAGAGTACATGTTACTAAAATTTCAAAAGTATTTTATTTTTTCAATACTTTTCAAACTGGCCAATGAAAAATTTAAATACCACTTATAAAAATTATTCTAATATCCTAAAATATATTCACAGCCCACATATCAGTATATTTTATTTTAGAAAAAATGTAAGCCAAAACCCAGAATTTGCCAGTAAGTTATATTTAGCATGTTTTCCAAATACTAACTTGAGGCACAAAATGTATTTTCAACTAGAAATATTATTTCATCTGTATAATTTTCCTTAAACACATCATCCTTTGAAAAGAGCTTTCTTCTCCTGTTTGAAAAAGGACAGTAGAGCAGAGTACTTTCTCTCTTGAGAACAGCTAGGAAATTATGTGTGCTTAATAAATAGTTATTGATTTGACTTTATTTAAAGAACTTCTTTAAATTAAAAAAAGTGTCATCTGGAGTAATCATAGATATGACTTTGGTATTAGATTGGTTTAAAGAACATTAAAACCAAAGACAGATCCAAGATAATTTCTGGGATGTGTCTCCCAATGGCGATGGTCAGACACCATCCATCAGGACCATTCTCACTCCCACATGCCTCAGCTTGGTTATCCCAAGAGGTTTTAGGGAGCTGCTAAGACTGAGAGACACAAACATGTTGGAAATGCTCTAAAAAGTTCTTTTTAACCCCTTCCCTCTAGCTCTTTATCTTTAAATGGAAATAGTTAAAGAAAGGATGTAGCAATGTTGTAAAGAACCAAGCAATGAATTGAAGTTCAAAACTTGAGGGTCTAAAGCACAGCTCTCTACTAAGAGTGGTTCTGGGATCATTGCAAAATTACTTGGCCCTTTTACAAGTTAGTTACTTCTACCTCCTTAATCTGTGAGATGGGACTAAACCTCCAAGGCCTTTTCCAGTTTCCAAACCCTGTAATTCAAACTCCTCATAAAAAATAAATGGAACTCGGCAATGTTCAATTTCTAAAGTCAAGTTGTAAAGGGTAGAGACTTTTTCATTAACAAATGCCAGAAGCTATATGAAACTTTGTGGGTGCTCAATAAATATTAAACAATCAATTTTATCTTTTATCTGCAAAGTGGGGTGAGTAATGCTGACTTGTCTTGATTTTGTGTGAGAAATAATAAATGAGTACAAAGCACTTTTCAGATAATGAATAAGCTTCTTTAAAAGTTCTGAGGTCCAGCTAGATGATGCAAGAATAAAGTGTCTTTTTTATTACTACATTTGTGAAATGCAGCAGCCTTTTCATCTGTTTTAGAAGAAACAGTCATTATCCTTGCTTATCACCCAGAAGTCAGCATGAGTAATTTCTGTGCAAATAGAATTTTTCCTGTGATTTTAACATTTAACAAAATGCAACTTTTATCTCTACCTGATATCAAAATGGAATCATATCTTGATTTAAATAGTTTAATGAGGCATTCCATCAGCATTATACTACTCTGCCCAAAGAAAATGCTTTTTGAAATGACTGATAAGCTGCACAAATGAGAAAATTGTATATTTAATAATCTTCCTACTCAAAAATAGTACAATTGAGGAATTGTTATTAAGGAAAATGATGTGTTACATTCTAGTTTCCTGGAGACTTCCACAGTTTGTTCTTTTTTAATGATTTTTTTTATGCTGAATAAATAACATATGCTATATTTTTTACAGTGTTTCAACAAAAGGCAGCCAGAAGACAATCTGATGGTGACAAGTTCTACTGTCCTAGGAAACAAGGTATTCACATAAACTTTAGTTTATTTAATAATCTCCAAGAGTTAAAGAGGTCTTATGAATACAGAATATCTCCAAAGATAGAAGTAAATAATTGTGTACTTGATTAAATTTTCTCTTAATGTCTTACTCAAATATGTTGCCATAATAAGATTAATGCAAGAAAATGCTTTAATGGTAAGAAATGGTCTTGTGAGAATATTTGTGGTGATGAGGGTGTTATCAGAGCACTAGAAATGTCAAGTAAGAAATTCTCTAACATGCATCAGAGACCATGCTTTCACAGAGAGAAGCCTCCAGAACTTACTTCATTCAAGGAGATGATTGATTACACCAAAAATGGGACTAGCATGTCTTTTCTATGCTCTACATTGAATTCAAGTCAAAGATTGTACCCTTTTCTTATTATTTTACCTTCAGCACTTAAACCAACATTTTTGAGCAATTATTTGTCATGCAGAGAAGCGCTGAAAACTGTAGGTAGAGACATCTCATTCAAGACTGTTTTCCTCTTGCTCTGCAAGTAGGCAGCTGCCCTCAGTTTTCCCTGACACACTTGGTTCCTATTGAAAAGAGATTCTAGCAGATTATTTATTATAATTTTTTTTTGATAATAAGATTTTATTTAAAGTTCAAAAATGAAAAATGTAAAAGGTAGCAGAAGTAGATGTAAGTAACCCTGGCTGGCTCTAATAAAAATGAGCACATACAGATGCTTTTAACCTCAATTCACCTTTGAAATAACTTCAGTCCAAAATAATAGTACCAGATAATTATTGAGAGAGATGTTAAAATAAAACCATGAAATTATTTCGCAGTAGCCCCTAAACACTCGCATAGTCAGCCTCCTCTTATGGCACTGTGAAGATGGCTAGGTCCTGACTGCACCAACTTCTAAAACTCACTGGGCTATTAAATAGAAATCCTCAAGGACCTGCTCCTGAGACACCGTGGATCATCCTCCAAAGCTATGTCCCTAAAATGAGTGTTCTTTATCCAGGACTTCAAGTGGAATTTCCCACAGCAGCGAGATTGTACCTCAAACATTCTTCCAGTTTAGTACATGTGCTCAGATGTAGCATACGATGAAGCTGAACTTTCAGTCTCCCACGAATCACTTGAATATCCTGCTTATAGATTTACATATAAAAAATTCTATTGCACAATTTTTTGTTTCTACTGATTTCGTATTTGGAGGAAAAGATGTATCTTTTTAAGTTTGCTATTTTGCTCCCACTGTGCCTTTAGCTCTCTTAAGAAATAAATGAATAATTCCATATGATATCATTGTATAATTAAGGTCAAACAATCCTTGAAGAATTAAACAAAGTTGAGGAGACTTTGTTTCTCTATGTACGCCCCACATACCTCACAGAGCTTTGGAAAGAGTGAGGGTGAAGGATGCTTTGAGTTCTTTGAAAGAATATTTATCTGAAGTAATTTTTTATAAATTCTTTAATTGCCGTGTTTGTAAGTAATTTCTGTTAGAACTAAAGGAAAAATGTGAAGAAGGCCAAAGGGGATAAAGGAAAGTAACAATGCTTGATCTTATTGATTACTCTTCTGGTTATCCCACAGAGAGCAATATAAGGAAAGGTAGCAAATGTCCATTAAGCCTAGACAAGACCAATTATTATTCTACCACGTGTATAGAAAAATAGTCTCTTCTGTACCCAGTAAAGAAGAGGGAAGGGAAAATGATGAAAAGAAACAAGGACCTAATTATATAATATTTTATTGTATTAAAATCTGTCCATATCTTGTTTTGCTTCATCAAGGTCAATGATTACTAGATTTTTTAAATTATTCAAGGGCTAGAAAACTGAAAATTTTAAACAAATTTTGTATAATTTTTTTTCTCTCTCTCTAGATATTTATATCCAACTTTTTGATAATGTTTTCAATTAGTCACCTTAGAGCAGTTTCCATAGATATCTTACCCCTGTAATGTCAGTAATACCACAGAACCTAAAAACAAACAAAAACATTGTTCTATTTGCAAGGACTAGAGGAACGTAAACCTCATGAAATGTTAAAAAAAAATAAACTTTCTTATTACTGCAATCTGAGAAAAAGAAGACAATTGATAATAATTGGGAAGATTTTTAAATTAAAAAATTAAGTACCTCAAAGAGCTTACTCTGTACAACCATTTTTGCCTAAGCCTTTTAAGATTTGTATGACCATCCAGTGTATGTGACATACTAGGCAATCAAATCTGCTTATTTCTGAGTTGGTGGAATA
The DNA here is from genome assembly GCA_030015415.1 of Cynopterus sphinx. NCBI lineage: Eukaryota > Metazoa > Chordata > Mammalia > Chiroptera > Pteropodidae > Cynopterus > Cynopterus sphinx. The sequence continues at coordinate 125,530,515 of CM057382.1, forward strand.
CTCCACATATCTTAGGATCTGATTTTGTCAGAGTCCAGATTTTCTAATGAAACTAGATAGTTTCTCTAAAAAAACTAGATAGTTTCACTATATGCTGGAAGAAAAAGGTTTATGAGCCAACCATTTTCCCACTAAAAGTACAAGTGTTTCAGATGCCTTCCATTCACGACTGCCAAGGGATTGCCAGGAAGTTACACTATTGCTAAATCAAGGAATTTTCCTGAGGAACAGAAAAAAAAGTAATTGGCACCATTTCCATGGAAACTCAACAGATTTCTTCAACTCAATTTTTGCTTCTTGAAAAAAACAATATAAGAAAAATGCTGAGGACTTTGGATCACAAAAGTTTTTATCAAAATAGTTTTTAAATCAGTTTTCCCAAGTTGGTTTAAAAATTAGGAAATGGTATAATGATGTCACAGAATATCCTGCTACCATACCCCTACTCCCTTCCCGCAAGTGAACCCCACAGGCCCATAAAAAGTTTCTTTTTTAACTTGATACCTGAATTTTTCAATAGATTTGGAGCTTATCAGTTTTAAAGTCTGAGTCATGCTGACCAAACTCACAGAGGACTGATTTATAACCTTTAATTTCAGTCTATTAAATCTATACATCTTAGGGACTAAATTTCTTCCCAGTGACTAGACTATTTGCATTCACCAGGCCTCTGCCAAATAATGAAGTTTCTATAAAATATAATTAGTAGTTAGATGACTTGTAGGTGAACATTTGCAAGCTTAAGGATGCTGGAGGAATATAAGGGCTGCTTCTTCAAGGACATGGAAATATATGCTTTATTTTTCCTGCCTCGCAAAATCATATAATAGTCTAGAATCAAGATTGCTCACATCTCCCAGACAGGTTAAATTTTTGTTCTCAGTTATATCTTTTTCTTGGATGATGCCAAGGGGACTTTTCTATCCTCACCAGAATCATCCTCATTTTATTGATATAGTCTTACCTCAGACATGGTAACATGACAACTGATGAGGTTTAACAGTCTTTACATCTAAACTGCCTCCCTGTGAATCATGAGTCATATCCACAAATCTCCTCAGCCACACAGTTCAATACTGAATTGAATCAAGGATGTGTTATTGCTGTCACTTTTAGAAGACAAATCATCTCTTTGAGGGGGGGAGTTAAGTGAGTTGTGGGAAGAGCACATTCACCCTGACCAACTAACTGCCTGTACCAGTGACTCCCAACCCTAGATGAGCATAAGAATTATTTGTAGACACAATAGGACATATAGATATCAAATGGTAATGCACACCTGAAAATTATATAAATTAACCAATGTTACCCCCAATAAACCTAAAAAAGAAAAAAGAATTATTTGTAGAGCTTCTAAAATGTGGTGCCTAAGTCCTACTTTAGACATAGTCTAAAAGTGGAACACATAAGAATAGAAATAAGCAATAATCTTAAAACCAACATACAAAAAATATTTAACCAAAAGAAACTGTTTCAGAAGCATATTATGGTCAAATTTGGCCTCTACATATGTTATATTTCCAAAATAATCTGCACAATATAATTTTAATTTTTGCCATGTTTAAATCATCTTTAAATCCATGTTTCCTGTAAAAATGCAAATCTCCAACCACTTTCTTTTATATAATTGTATCATTTGCTATAAATGACTTTTACTGCTATCATTGGTTAACATGCTTTCCATGTTGTTTTCTTATATTTGAGATGCATTTCTCTAAATTCATAATTCTATCAAAAGTGGAAAAATAAAGAATATGAAAAGAGAATCATGGTATCAATAAAATCATGAAAGAGAACATATTTACTTGTGATAATGAAAACTATTCGAATGTGTTTAATAAGCAAGCATTAAATCTTCTCTGCTCAGTAATTCTAACTGCCCAGGCCCCTGTAGGCTTATGGCTTACAATTCCTGGTATAGTCTCTGCCCATTAATGCTTCACCTCTGGCTGCACAGTTATTATTGGCTTGTCTTCTTGGGGAGAGTAAGATGTGTGTTCATGGGAAAGATATAGTCGAGGAACATACCTTGCATGTGTTCCTTAAGTGTCCACTGTTGCAACAGTCTGATAAATGTTAAATAATAAAACTTTCTGTAAGTAGGAGACCTGGGGAAATGGGGATGATATTACCTTTATTTGGGGAAAAGAGAACACTGGTCTCTGAGGTATTTCAATCAGGCTACTTTTTCCAGTACCAGATATATTAAAAAGAAAAGAAGGAAAATTATCAAAATGTGATCATATATACCTCATAAAAAAATAATGGCCTCAGTTCTCTTTTTCAGTATAACTTACATTTCTATTTGCCATATTGTTTACAAAATCTTTTTTATTAGCATCATACCTTGAAAAACTTCTTAATAACTGAGTTCTTGTCTAAAATGATGTGTCAACAACCCATATTGTGGCCTCTTAGCAATACTTGTAAAGGCAAGGCACCAAAAAAAAATGAAGAAAGAAAGAAATTTTTAGTAACAGTGGAAACAAAGGCTTGAAAAAGTTAATGCGAGAATCTGTAACTAATCCAATTAATTCTAAGGTTTAAAAAGGGGATTGAAATAAGTAAAATCAGTAGTCTACCCACTGACCTATAGATATCACTCACACAAATGCAAATTTCTAAATTAGCTCCCCTCTCCAGCTCTGGTCTTTTGGTATACATGCAGAGAGTAGTCCTCCCAGTAGACAGTGAGGAAGAGGGATTTCATGTTACTTTGCATCCTGAGACCCTCATGTAAAGTTCTGTAATGGAGGGAAGGGATAGTCAGGAAGAATTATGTCAGTAATTTGTACAGGGAGTTAGTATTTGCAAAGCTATCATTACATAATGCCAAAGAATCATGTCCTACCTGTAGGTGACAAAGCTGTGCTAGAACACAAAGAATAGACAGAAAGGATAAATAAACACTAACTGTGTTAACATGATTCTATCAATGTATTCTCTTTTAAGAAGGATTAAAGAACAGAACAAACAAAAATAAGAGAACTTAAAAAAAAATCACTCCAGGGAAAGGAGAATTTTATCATGAAGTCTCAGGATAATTATGCTTCTGTAAACATTTATTTCTTGAGTAAGATTGTCATTTATCATCTACCTTCCCCAAAGTTACCAAACTATCAACATGGAGATAATGGGAAATACACACACACACACACACACACACACACACACACACACACACACAGAATAAGAACATTTTAACTAACAATTTATAATTATCTAAATGCGAAGCTTTTTACAAATATCGTAACTTTTTAGAAAATTTTTTAAGGCAATAACTATAAAAAGTATGGATTCTTTTGAATTTTAATTTATTAAATTTAAGCAAACAATTCAACAGGTTCAGTACTGGAAACAATATGGGGAAGCCAAAATTTTTTTTTAGAAAATTGTGAACTCATAAATGAATTGAAAACATATAGAAGAAACAGCAGCAGAAAGTGAAGGGTCAATGTCAGGCTGAAGTGAAAACAAACAGGTGAGATGCCACGAAGCTTGTTACACACATTTGCTCCTTTAACTCTTGCAATAATCCTGTAAGGAAAGTATTATTTATCTTGATTCTATAGACAAAAAAAAAAAAATGATGTTTATAAAGTTGGGATGAAGCAGAGCTAAAATTAGTACCCTTGCCTGCCAGGTCCAAATGTCATGTTATAAATTTTTTTTTTCTAAAAGACACAGACTCAAATTAGGTTAAAAGATACAGACTTTATTCTGCTTTTAAAAACTATATCACCAAAAATGATAAAAGTTGAAAATTAATGGTGAATAATGGTTGTTTAAGAAAGAGTTTTTTAAATCTTAATAAAAAAATAGGATCCTAGGCAAAATTAAAGAAAATCATTTATTTAAATTTCAAAATCCAAATATAAGTATGTCATTTATCTACTTTTATGTGACAAATATTAAAGCATTAAAATATTTAAATAAAATGTGGTAGAATAAAAGAATCTGACAAAACCACAGTAATGTAATAGGTTATAAATACTTTATCAATCTTTGATAAGGTAATAAAAATACAAAAAATAAAACAAAGGGGATATATAAAAACAGGATGTTTGTATTAAAGGACTATACTTTTCAAGATCTATAATTAATAACATCTTAATATGCTAGCTGATAAAATAAACTATAAATATGACCTATTCAACCCACTTTCTGACCTCAATACAATATTTAAAGTTTTAATAATAGAAATTTAAATAAAAATGACAGAAAATTCTGAGAAACTCTAAAGGCAAAGAAAAAATTAAAGCACAGTTGACTGTTTAGAAAACAGCCCTACTAACTGTCTCTGTAAGTAAAGGCAGCATCATTGTTGAGCAATCAAGTTGTTTCTTTCAATTTTTTAGTAAAAATAATTTCTTCTAGCCAGTCAGTCAGTAAATAGCATTTTAATAAAAAGCCCAATTTGCTTATTTACCTAATCTATAGATTAATATACTCACTGCAATGGGTTGCTTAAATTTTATATGACCAACATTCATCCAAATGGAAAATCTTATAGCAAGAAATAATCCCAACCAACTAATTTTTACAATACAATTTTTACAATACAAGACCACATCTGCAATATGTACAGTTGAAAGCCTGACAAATGCTTTTTGATGAAAATTATGTTAAGCCCAAACTGATTCTTCTGAATATAAACTAATAATAAATATAAGATTGAGGAAGGAAGAAAAAATTCTTCCATCCTTCATAAATAGTAATCTAAATGCAATAATCAATTTTGCACACCCTACCCAAAATTGCAATTTCAGTTCAACTAGTCCGTCCTTAAGAAGACATATAGTAGAATGCCTAAATCATTTTTCTTTGAAACTTATCATGCCTAATGGTAATTTATCAAGCAATTTCCTTTTGTCTTTTTAGTGTGAAAAAAAGTAAAAGCAGAAGTATGGAAAATTAGTTTAATTTTCAGGATTTGATACATAGAACTAACTGCTGCTGCTCTTAAATTTTGTTCTTTTGTTCTCTCTGCACAACCACCCCAAACCAAATCTCTTTTCCTCCCACAAAATAAAAGTCATCTTACTTATAGTGTAGTAGCTAAAATTGAAATATGAAGGGGTAATTGAAATGAATATTATTAAAAAGATTCATTATTTTTCAAATTTAGCTAAACCTGAACACACAGCAAAACCAAAGCTGTTATGATTTTCTGGGAAGACTTGTCTTGCAATAAATTCTATAAAAGCAGAAAATTCAGCTGCATGGTTACTTGAGATAAAAATAGATTCACACATAGGCAAAGAGAATATAAGTGAGGTGCTAGTTAAATGGAATATCTGTTAAATGATGATGCTAACCCTCTACAATGTGGCAGGGACAGCAGGTAGAATTCTACTGCAAATTGCATCTCACAAATTGAACTGAAGTGTGTGGAGGTCAGTAAAAAACAAATGGTACAAGAAGCAAGACCTCAATTGTTATCTATGCTTTTGGCTGCTGAACCAGTGAGCCCTGTGGCTGACTTGTGCTTCTCCAATTTCCCTGAGATTTCACGCTCCATCATCCCTGAAAGAAGAGATTTAGAGTATAGAATCTGTTGACATCTTGCTAGTTCTGGGGGAATAGAACTTCTAAAGAGAAAAAGTAAGCCAAGAAACCTCCATGGGAATCAGGATGATTGGCCATGTCGCAGTTTTATGTGCATATGAATCTTCTAGAAAGGAACCCTTTCTGTGTCCCTATTCCAAGATTCCCTGTTAGAATCCTCCTCAAAACTGTGAGCAACATCAGAAGTCATTCCAAAACAGTCCCTTCACGTACTTAAACCTGCTATCAGGTACTTGAAACTTCTCTTTTCCAGACTAGCCAATCCTAACACTATCTGAAAATCCTTATTACTATAGAATTTGAATACCCTCCACATTTCCCCAGTCCTCATCTTCTCTGGATACAGTCTAGTTGATCTATTTCTTTCATGAAGAAGGGACTCCAGTAAGAAGTGACGTCTCCAGGGACAACTCCTTAGTACACAGTTGAGCAGAACTACCTATTCTCTCCTTCTAGAGTCAGGCATATTTAGACCTGACAGTGCATAAGACATGTGCTGCTGCTGCTGAGTTACCCAGTCCCTCCTGAGATTATACAGTAAGTATGTTAGACTTACTAGAACTATATAAATGAGAAGGTTCAAACTCAAATGAGTTCTGCAGCCAGGAAGGTAGCACAAGTGAGATGTCATCCAGTGACTATCAGGAGTTACAGGGATTGGAGAAGCCAGAAGAGCATGTAGCGTCCCTAGTTTCCTGGGTAGCATTAGCAGCCACACATGAGAAATTGGGCCACCCAATGTTTTTATTCTGCTGAGCAAATAATACATGACATGCTTCAATAATATACTCTTTTGAAAAGGAATCAATTTACTACAAAATGACCGGCAATTATTAACTTTATATATTTCAGGAATAAACTTGCAATAATTCTAAACTTCTCACAATGTGTGGATTTGGGTTGACATCTCTTTCCCCAAAGCTAAAGAGGTTATATTATTCTACAAATATTTATTATTAATAATAATGTTAGCATTTATTTAGCCTACTATGTGGCAGGCACTGTTGCTAAGTATTTTACTCACATTATTAAAAGCAATCCTCACAAAAGAACATGCAATTGGCAGTGCCCACAGCTAGTGCAGTGCAGAACTTTTGTTTCTGTTCTTTTTATTCTTGTCACTTTGTGTTTTTCAGTAATTAGACACATTGTTTTTGCCCATAACACTTGGTACTAGGTACTAGGCATGACCATCCTTAGAAATAAACTCATTAAAAATTTCTACCGATTCATTCTATTACTGCTCATAGACTGGTAAGAACCAGAAACTCAAGCTGCGTATTTATTTCTTAGAGTGCTTTTTTTATTCAGTTGTTATAGATTGACTTCTTGTTAAAACACCCTCCCCTCATATTGCAGACAGAGTTCGGGCGGAGAGTCAAGCCTTTTCCACCAGGAGGAGTTACCTGGCTGATGGGCAGAAAGAACTCATCCTCCTGCAGGAGAAAGTGAAGAATGGGAAACTATCTGTGGACCAAGCCCTGGAGAAGTTTAAACACTGGCAGATGGGAAAGACCGGCCTGGAAATGATTCAGCAGGTAATGCTGATGATGCCAGTCCTTTCTGAAACATTCCCTCACTTGCAGAGCTGCAGAGCTCCTAGCTTCTTTGTAAATGTTTAGTCTACATAAAAATACAGGTAACTCTGTTTTTGTTTTTAAATAGACACACACACACAGACACACACAAATGTTTTTCAAACAAACAATTGAAAGTTTGAAAGTATCCAGGCTTCATTTAACAAAAATTGTTGAACTCAATGCTGGGACCTAGCATTTCAGAGATGATACATAATTTTCTTACAAGGCTGTCCTTAGTGTAGTGAATGTTTTATGAATTTTATTGTTGAAATTAAGGTGACGCATCTTTACACTAACACATGTTCAGCATTCCAGAGAGTATATTATGTAGGCCAATGTAGACCAGACTCTAAGGAAAAAAGAAAATGATTGAAATCTTATCAAACAATAGACCTAAATAAAATGTAATAAGTATTATTTTCTTTTCCCTTTAACATACATATATATGTTCTGTAGAGAAATGATGCCAAGAGCATTAACTTCAGATAAGCTTAGGCTTGTCTTTTATAAATATACTTTATGTCCTGAGAGGTAATTTGAAGTAGGTGGTTCAGAAATGAGAATGAAAAAAAATATGCCATATACACCCTGTGACATTCTTCACTGACGGGTATCAGAGCCTCATTCTACGTATCTCATGAGCCTTTCTACCCTCAGAACATTCCAACAGTTTTTGTCTTTTCATCATGGAAATCCCAAGGGCCTTAGAAACCAGTTGTCAGGCAGCTATTTGATGGAACACATTTAATTACCTAGCTTAGGCCAATGTATTCATAATCATTAATAGCTCACTGTGCTATCTTTCCCAATAAATAATCTTTTGATTTAAAAACAATGCTTTGGAAAATATTTTTAAACAACAGAAGAGTTAGTCCTCATGGTGAAATTTAAACAATGTACATATAGGCAGGAGATAGTTTAAGCAAGAGGACTTTCCCAGTACATCTGAGAGGACTCCTTGTCAGGAACCACCTATATCTAAGGGGAGTTCTGGCTGTGGGTTGGTCACTAGACATGGTTCTGATTTTGCATTGCTAGGCAGGGGCAGTTATTTTGCCAAACAAATGCAAAAGAATGTTAATTGTAGAGTTCTTCAGCTGATCACTATTCATCTTCAGAATTACATTGCTTCTCAATCCATGCCATCACCATCAAACATCCCTCTTATCCTGAAATGGATATAATGTGCTTAAGTGCAGATGTATAAATCACTTTTCTAGCAATGCTAGATTATATAAATTTTGTTGCATTTCATTCTCTTAGACTGTTCAGTAATCATGTATAATTTAGAGAAATACAACCGAAATATTTTCTTGGAAAGATTTTGCTAGCTGTTTTTCTATTTTGTTTGTGTTATTTATTTATATTCAGTATTGTTTTAGAAAGAATTTAAGATGGTCCATACTCATTACTCCAAGATTGATTTTACTTATCTAATATTTAGGGACAATGGGATAATGAATATGGTTAGTGCTGTTATAAAACAAAACAAAATTTTAACCAGTAAATGCAAGAGCAGGCACTAAGACTACTTTCCGTGACAGCCAAAAGTGTCATAACTCTAATACTGTTTGAGGTATCAGTCAGTCCTTTTCCACTTTTTTTTTTACCTTTGTTTAAATATAATTGACATGTAGCATTGTGTAAATTTAAGGAGTTCAAAGTGTTGATTTAGTTATATATTGCAAAATGGTCACCACCATAGTGCTAGCTAACATTTCCATGTGTCACTAAATTACCATTTATTTTTTGTGGTGAGAAAATTTATTATCTACTTTCTTAGCAACTTTCAAGTATATAATAACAGTAGTGTCCACTATAATCACCATGCTGTACATTAGAGCCCCAGAACTTTTTATCTCATAACTGAAAGTTTATACACTTTAACCAACATCTCTTCTTTTCTCCCACTCCCTAGTCCCTGGTAACCACCATTCTGCTCTCTGTTTCTATGAGTTTTAAATTGTTAGATTCCATGTATAGTGATATCATACAGTATTTGTCTTTTTCTGATGTTCTTAATGCCCTCAAGTTCTATCCATATTGTCACAAATGGCAGGATTTCCTTCTTCCTCATGGCTGAACAGTGTTCCATTATGTATGTATCTAGCACATGTTCTTTATCCGTTCACCCACTAATGAACACCTGGGTTGTTTCCATATCTTGGCTAAAGTAAATAATGCTGCAGTGAACATGAGAATGCAGACATATCACCAATATTCTATTTTCTTTTCCTTCGGATATATACTCTGATAAATACTTCGGATATATACTTCGGATAAATCTGCAGTGAGATTGCTGGATCATATGGTATTTCTATTTTCAGTTTTTCAGGGACCTACATACTATTTTCTATAGAAGCTGCACCAATTTACATTCCCAACAGTGCCCAGGGTTCCCTTTTATCTAAACACTTGTTATCTGCTTATCTGTCTTTTCAATAGCTGTTTTAAGGCACATAAGGCGATAGCTCATTGTGCTTCTGGTTTGAATTTCCCTGATAATTAGTGGTGTTCAGGACCTTTTCATGTATCTGTTGGTCATTTGTATGTTTTTTTATTTTTGGAAAAATGTCTATTTAGTGCCTCTGCCCATTTTTTAACCAGATTGTTCTATTTTTCGCTAATGAATTGTATGAGTTCTATATATATTTTTGAAATTAACTTCTTATCAAATATCTAATTTTCAAATATTTTCTTCGATTCTGTAGGTTACCTTTTGTTAATGGTTTCTTTTACTGTGCAGAAACTTTTCAGGTTGATGTACTTGTGTCATGCTTGTTTGCTTTTGCTTTTGTTGCTTTTGCTTTTGAGTATCAGGTCCAAAAATTGTTGCCAAAACCAATGTCAAGGAACTTATTTCCTGTATTTTTTTAGTTCTTAACCCAAAGGCCTGGACAACAGTCAAAACAACAGAAAATTTAATGTTCTCCTTTTTCCTAACATATACAAGACAAAATCCCATATACTTTTTATTATTATTTTTGTAGTTTACAAAAATATTTATTTGTACCATAAGAATGAATCTATCAGAGGTAACTATAAAGTTATCTTATTATTGACAGAGGCATTATCTTAGGAAATTGACCAGAAAAATGGCACAAACATAGAGTTAATAATAAGTTTCTAGAATAATGAAAACCTACGTGGAATCTCTGGAGTTGAAGGCACGATGGTTGAGAAGGTAAAAACTTTGCCTTTCGTGCTCATCTCTCCTGCTCATAATCACTGAGTACCTAAAGGATATTTGCTTCACTCTTAGGAGAGGATCTTTAAGGTGATGAAAACAACTCTCTGTTTAAAAAATGTGGTTTCTAGGTGCCATAAGAAATCCTTAGGAAAAGTGCTGCTCTTAGGCTTTCTCATAAAAGGGATTTTGAATGTTAGCTTGTTGTAAACTATGGTTAAAGATAATAGTGTCCAATGTATAATGTTTGGAAAGCAAAGAAAGATGACAAATGAGCTGAGAAGGGAAATTCAGGCATGTATCCTTTGCTGCCAAGTCTCTAGTCTCCTGCTTTTGGATACCATATTGCCACTGTAGAACCCTCGGGTGTTAGATTTGTAAAACAGCTCTCAAAATAGTCTCTGAGCTTCAATCCTAACTCTATCATCTATAACTGTGTGATTTGGGAAAGTTACTTAACCTCTCTGTATTTCATTTTCCATATGTGTAAAATGAGATGATGATATTTTATATCTACTTTATGAAGTTGTAAGGATTGAGTTACATTGAGTAAATATTAAGGATAGCGCTTGGAACATTGTAAATGCCAAATTAGTACTAAGTAGTCATGGTGGTATTGGTGATAGTAATTGATGTTTCATCTTGATTCATGACAAATTTGTAAATTTTGACTTCTGTTTCCTGGTTGTTTTCTCATTTAGGAAAAACTACGCCAACTACGGGATTGCATTATTGGGAAAAGGCCTGAAGAAGAAAAAGTCTATGGTAAGTAAAATTTGCCTGTTATTCAAAAATGATAGGATGCTGGAGTAGAAAATGTAAGGACTATAGAATCAAGCACACCTGAATTCATATCTACATTTTATCACTTCCCATCTGTGTAACTGGAGAGTGTCATTAATTCTTGTCTGCAAAACAGGAATAATTATACACATATCTAAAAGTAGTTTTATGAGTTAACATATAAAATACTTTAACCTTTTCTGACACATAATGAACGTTCAATAAATGCCAGTAACTTCTTTTTCCTTTGATTTCTATGTAAGTTGCAAACAAGATGATTCTGCTCCAATTTCTTTTATATATATGAGCCATTATGTGGAGTATTAAATTTTTAAAGAGTCATACTTTTTTAATAAGGTTAAATGGTCTCAATATAGTCAGTTCTTACAATTGTCCACATGTGGATTATTTTAAATTATAAATCTTGGGTTGCCTTCCCTTGCAGCTAGCACGCTTTTTGGCAATGCAGATTTCTCTTCCTAATAATTAACAGCTGCTTTAGCAGGAAGGACAGTTATTTTAATGTTAATACAAACCGACCATTATTAAGATGGTAAATTTTCTCCAAAGATAAATAACATATTTCAAAATTGAAAATAAATTATGTTCTCACTGTCTGACCACTCTTTCCACAAGTCCATACTCCTGCACAGATAATTAAAAACTTGAAAGCATTCATCTCTTCCATTTTCAATAATATTTCATAGCTTTTAGCTAGTGCTTCTTGTTGAAATTCACCCTGTTAAAATTCATTTTCTTTTCTTATTATTACATTGTTATCTACTTTCCATGGAGAATTCTTTAAGCTCTTTTAGAAATGTTTTCTAAAACAGAAATACACTTCCTAAAATAATTAAGGTTATAAATGTGGGACTAATTTACAGAAAACTGAGTTCTACAGACCTTCATTCTAATGTGAAATACAATTAAAATTTTGACAATGTATAAAATTATAAAATATATTAATAATTTTACTAAGGAACATTAAGTATAGTAGTAGTAGTAAATAATATTTTTTACCATCTTCTATACACTTAATATATTACCTTATTAATTTCTTACAATACCATTTTGAGGTAGACATTAGTTCCAAATTATAAATAGGGAAACTGAGACTCTGAAGAACTAAGATGCCCAAAGACAAACAGATTAGAAACTGCAACCCATTTCCAAAGTTGGAATCCAAAGTCAATGCTCTTAATTGTTGGTGTCTTAGTTAGGAATCAGCAAGTTCCACTTCTAGCCAAAGTGGAATAAGTAGTACCAGATAAATTCTCCCACTGAATAGAACACTCATACTGGTCACAAACATAATAATTGATTTCAGAGAGTGTATCATAGGTAACCCAATGCTATAATTCCAGAGATGAGCAAAGTTTATGGGGTGGATCTCTTGATTTCCCAGAGACTGATTTCCTGACTACAATCTGCTCAAAGCAGGGCAATCCTGTTGAACTGAGGAGGAAAAGGTCAGAGATCAGGGCAGCTAAAGATGCTGGAATGTGTGTGGTGAGTCACTGAAGGGATGGCTGTGTAGTAAGTAGCCACAAAAGGAGTGAGAGCCTCTACAAATCTGTGGCTGAGAGAAATATACAAGTGCAGAACAAGACCTCTCAAGGCATATAAGATAGCAGTTCCTAGGGCATTGAAAGCAGGATAAAGACGCTAGAATTTGAGCAAAGCCAGGGAAAAGCCACAATGGGATATATGATTCCCTGCCCAGCCAGAGAAGAAATGTCTCCTTTGTTAAATTACCTATAATGTTGCCATGACCCAAGAGGTATAATGAGTAGGGACCATGACTTAGAGTAAGACCTACTCTAGACCTGCCCTAACAACACCTAAAATCAAGCCCCTATAAGAGCCACATGGAAGACAGAAAATAATAATAATAATAATAATAATAATAACAACAACAACAACACCAATAACAACAACAATAATAATAAATAATATTTTACATCTACCTGCTTTGTATAATTTTGATTGTTCTTCATTCTTTAGTGTGGATGTGAGTGTCTGCTTTTCATATCCCTTCACCTTGTAGGACATTTTTAGCATTTATTACATTACAATTTTGCTGCCTATGAATCCTCTGATTTCATTTATCTAAAAATGTCTTAAATTCAACAAAATTTTGAAGAAAATTTTCTCTGGACATACAATTCTAAATGGTCATTTTTCTTTTTAGCATTTTGAAGGTATTATCATGTTGTCTTTAGTCCTCCATTATTTCTGTTAAGAAATTAGTGAATATTTTTCTATATATATATGAAATGTGACATTTTTCTTTGGCTGCTTTCAAGCATATCTCTTTATCTTGGCTTGAAGGAGTTTGATCATAGTTGCCTACATGTATTTCTCTTCAGAGACTAATATTGTAGATGCTTTGTTCTTTTCTTTTCTTTTCTTTTTTGAATTATTTGGAACTGTATGGAGGTGATTTATATTAAATTTGTCACGTTTGGGCCATTATTTCTTTTAAAATGTTTTGCCCCAAATTCTATCTTTTTTCCACTGGGACTCATTGCATTAATGCTAGACTACGTTATATTGTCTTACATGTCTCTGAGGTTCCATTTTCAAAGTCTTTTGACCTCCCTGTTAATCATATTGGATAATTTCTATTGTTCTGTCTTCAAGTTCATTAACTCTTTTGTTATATCCAATTTGCTGATAAACTCATATGATAAATTTTTTATTTCTTTTATTATAATTTTAATTTCTACAATTTCTATTTGGTTTTTTTATAGTTTCAATTTTTCTGCTGAGATTCACTATTATTTTTTGTAAGACCATATCTTTTATTAATTTAATTATATTTATATAAAGAGGGAAAAGATATGAAGTTAACCAGGCAAAGACAAAGGGTCCAGATAAATGGAATTATATATTGTAAAATTTTGATATGGTGAAGTTCAAAGTATGGAATGTGAAGAATCAGGTACAAAGAAAAAGGTAAGGTAGGAGTGTAAAGTGTCAAGTGTAAGTCATGAAAGATCAAGAGGTACACTATTGTTTCTAAATAGACTCTGATAAGTTAAAATCCATAATTTAGTTATAAAGCAATCATAAATAAATTGGCAGTAGATAGATGATGATGATTGATAGATAGACAGATAGATAATAGATGATAGATGATAGATGATAAATAAATGATAGATAAATAGATAGATGATAGGAAACTAATAGAGGAAATAAAATAAAGCATTAAAAAGTTATTTTATTCACCAAAAATAAAGCAGGAAGTTTGCAAAAAAGGAATATAAATAAAATGGATTAGTTAAAAAAACAAAAGCAAGATGGTAGTATTAAATTCAGTCATATCAATAATTATGTTAAATGTAAATGAATTAAATACTTCATTTAAAAGGCAGACATTTTCAGACTGGATAAAAAACTAAAGCTCAATTTTATGCTGTATAAAATACTTAAATTTTAAATAGTTGACACAGATAGTTTGAAAGTAAAGAATAGAAAAAGATTTACCATGCCAGTACTATGCATAAGAAAGCTGGCATGGCTATGGCAATATAAGACAAGATAAACTTTGACACAGAGATTATTACAAGAGATAAAAGATAATATTACAAAATGATAAAAGGGAAGTTCACTAGGAAGATATAAAAATTCTAAATATTTGTGTTCTTTATATTATATATGTATTTATGAGTTTTATAAAAACTTATGAAGCAAAACTCAGTAGTACTCAGAGATATTTTCACCACTTCCTTATTAAATGATAGGACAAATGCACAAAATCCAGTAGCAATAGATCTAAACAACACTATCAATTAACTTGACCTAGTTGACACTTATAGAACAAGACATTTAAAAAGTTCAGAAGACATGTTTGTTTAAGGTTCATGGAAAAAGGTTCACCAAGGTAGGAAACATACTGGACAATCAAAACAGCTTCAATGAATTTCAGAAGACTGAAATCTTCAGAGTATGTTCTCTGAAAGACTTTATTCTTTTGAAATCATATTCTTTTACCACAGCAGAAATACATTACAATTTACTTAAGAAATTAGAAAAATCTCTCAAAATATTTAGGAACTGAATACAACATTTCAAAATAACCATAGATCAAATAAGAAATGACAAGAAAATGTTTCAATCTGAATGATAATGAAAAACATCAAAATCATATAATGTAACTAGAACAGAAGACAAAAAGCTTAAGATCAGTGATCTAAGTCTTCACCTTAGGAAACTGAAAAATGAAAAGCAAACTTAATCCAAAAGGAGGTAAGAGAAAAAATAACAAAGCTAAGATCATAAATTGATGAAAATAAGATATGAACAACAGAAAAAATGAATAAAACCAAATATTAGTTATTTTAAACCAACTAAAATTGCGAGCCCATGGCAAAAATGATCATGGAAAAAAGAGAAGATTCACATATAGCTGGATTTAAAAAGAGGCTATCACAACAGATCTTACAGACATTAAAATTATACTAAGGAAATATAATTAAATCTTTTTCAATATATTTAACAACTTAGACAAAAAAATTAATTAAAAAAATAAATCTGAAAAAAATTACTCAAAATGAAAAAAACTATACTTCTGTAATATATATACTTCTTTGAATAGTCTGATTTTTAGAACTGTGTTAATATTTTGCATAGACAACAAACAAGGATGGAGTTGAGAAGATAAATAGAATATAAGCAGAAGAAAATTAGCCTGATGGTATGACAAATAAATAACATAACCACACTGAAGAGTGCTAGAAAAAAATAAGTAAATAAATTTAGAAAACAACACATTCTGAGGCTAAAATTAAAAGAAAAAGTATATTAAAATCATTTTATACTTCATTTAGTAGGGCTTATTTCTCTATAGGGGTACAGTTTTGCAATTTTAAAACTACTTTATGTATATTGAGAGCCAGGTTTCCTATTGTCACAGAAGGTAGTTACATCTAAAGAAAGAAAGAAGCCTAGAATGAATGTTGTGGTATTGGAATGGAACTCATGGTTGCTAATATATATAAAGAAATAGAGTTGTACATGTATATATTTTTTTCTTTTTTTCTCAGCCCTGTTAGCTGAGAGGACCTAGAAGCCATGACACCTGGCATCAATGAGCACATCTAGCACCTCGATCTTAGTTTACAAAAACAAATGGCCAGTAAAAATTTGAAAAAATGATTAAAATTATTAATCATCAGGAAAAAAACAAATTAAACTATAATGAAATACCAATACACAACAAGTATAATGGCTATATTTTTTAAATATTGTCACAGTTGGGTGATTAGGATGTGGAACAACTGGACATGTATTGCATGCATTGCTGATGGAAGTGTGACATGTTGTGACAACTCTGGAAAAGTTAAACATGGACTTACTATACAGCCTAGTTATTCCCCTACTAGGTATTTTTTTTTTTCAAGAGAAATAAAAACATATCATCATCCAAAGACATGTTCACAAATTTCATAACAGTTTCATTTATAACAGCCAAACTCAAAATAGTAATCAGAATGTCTAATAAGAGAATAGATAATTATATTGTGGTATATTCATACCGTGGATACATATTACTTGGCAATAAAAAGGAATACCTACTATTGCACACAGCAACATGAATGAATCTCCCAAATATTATGCTGAGTGAAAGATACTAGACACAATGGAGTACATGCTATAAGATTTCATTTTTCTGGAATTCTAGATAAAACTAATCCACAGAGATAGAAATCAGGACAGGTGTCATTATGGGTAATAGTGGGGAGAGGATGGATATAGGAGCTCATGCGGGTTTTCTATGGAAATGAAATGCTCTCTATCCTAACTGGCTGTACAGATTTGCAAAAAACATACACTTAAAAATGTTTGAATTATACTGTATGTATTTATTACTGAAAATGTTAATTTTAGGGAAAAAAATAGAATGGAGTAGTCCAAGCTATGAGAATATCAAAACAGAATAGCAAGCTTTTATTAAGTGTCAAACATAACTAAAATCATAATACCTTGGGACAAGCATTAGGAGGAAAAAAGACAAAAGTAAAAAATATGATCTCACACTTAGTGGATAGAGGTTAATATTTTTTAAATCAGATTATGAAATTTCATGCTCACCTTTAAGACAAGTAGTCAAACAGTAGAGTTTAGAATAAATATTGAGAAAAACTCAATAAAATGTGCTTTTTTTTTTTATCTTTTAGATAAACTCACTATTGTGCACCACCCAAATGGTAAGTCCTTGGTAGTTACTGAAGGAGCTGGGAGTAAAACAAAGCACGTATATACCAATTTCAATATAAATTGAACCTAATATGATTAGGCACATCAGTGTAAAAGTTCACATAGATTTTGTGTTTATGTGCAAAATTACTTGACATCCAAAATAAATTGTGAGGTGCTTCTAGAATAGCAATGCTAGAGACATTGTTATATAGTAAAAGAAGCACGTACTTTGAACTCTAATTGACCTGTTTCTTCACGACTTACTAGTTGTGACCTTTGGCAAGACACTTGAAGTCTTTAGGCCTCTTTCCTTTTATGTAAAATGTAGATAAGAATTCTACCATGGGAATTGCTATAAAGACTGATGATGACATATGTAAATAAGAGCTGATGTTTATGAAATGGCATCATTGACAGAGCAAATGTAATTGAATAACGCTTGAGAGAATGATTCACTTTAGTGAATAAGATTCACTTTAGTGATGGAAAGGAATGCATGCAGAATGTTGGGAGGGCAAAGAGGAGCCAGAGGGAACAAAAAGAACAAACTAATCAAAATCAGACTCACAAGTATAGAGGACAATCTGATGATGGCCAAAGGAGAAGGGGTTGGGGAGCTGGGAGAAAGGGATGAAGGGTTAAAGAAGTACAAACTAGTAGTTGATAGATGGTCACAGAAATAAGGAGCATAGCATAGGGAATGCAGTTAGCATTAATGTAATGGCTAGGTGGAGAGCCAGAGGAGAGAAAGAGCAATTAGGGGGATTGTTTTATAAACTATATAAATGCCTAACCAATGTACCATATACTTGAAACCATAAAATTAATTTTTTTTAAAAAAAGCCTACTTTGCAATTGGCTAATCCAGGTGTAATCAAGTGGAGGTCGTTATTCAAAAGTGTTGGATTGTTTCTAAGCTGAAGCAACTCCTCAGTATCCTTTCTAAGTCAATCTTTACGGGTAGGAGAAATTAAGAGCATACTTGTCAAGAGTGCCTTTTCAGTATGACCTGTTATCTCTTTAGCAGTTTTTCTCTTTACCTATATCCTACTCTTTGAATATATAACTTTTTTAAAGTGATGAACAAATGAACTATCAAATGTGGGAATAATTAAAGAAATAGTAACGGTTTGTATTTCTAGGTAATGAAAGTATCCACAATGAAAGTATATTATATAGCATACCCTTTGGCAATAAGGTAGGTTGTATTTACCTTAATTTTTATAAAATGCAAAAAAAAAAGAACTTCATTGAAAGAAACATAAGAGCCTTTTATCCTAACAATGCTTTGAAATATTCTGACATATGAGAATAAAGTAGGTTATATAAGCATTTGTGTGTAAAATACATGATTGGTAAGTTAAAGAAATTAACTATTTGGTGAAAAGCAAAAAAAGAACTCAACATGACTGAATTTTACATTAATGGACCAAATAAATCTTAGAAAAGGTATGAATACATCTTGTTTAGCAATAAGAATATAATGAGTCTATTTGAATCACAATGTATACACTCCTTAAAGTCTAGTTACAGGGAAAAATTTTAACCCCAAAATATTGTTCATGTAAATGTACATTACTTAACATTTTAGAGTTAACTAAAAATAAATTGCTAATGAGAAGGTAAAAATAACACTAAACAAAGACAGCAGCAATTGAAAATCGAGGTCTGTTCAAGACAATGTTGATAATGACCTGACCACAATTTTTCTTCATTAAAATTACATTATTCCAATTACCCATATGTGTGATATAAGAAATTTGCACTGTTATCCACAATCATCTGGCAACTGGATTAACTGCTAAAATCCAGAATTAGCGCCTGTGGTAAATTCTCAATAAACAAATTTTAGTGTACCAAATTTTAATAACCCTGAATCTCACTAATGTTTCAAATATGTCATAAGTAATCATAAAAGTCATTCACCCTAAAAACCTGATTGAAGCACTTGCATTTCTGAACCATTCTGTGGCCCACCAATGAGCTACAGACCTAATGAGTCTGCAATACATAACTCATTGGATTTCATCAACTGTGGCAGTTGTTAGGTAGCACACTGGCCCAAGAATTTATGAAAATATCTTCATCAAACCAAGATCTTCTACAATATTTAAAGGATTATACAACCTTTGTTGTTTTGGTGGCAGGAAGAAAGATTTTGGATATGAGGACAAGAATACAAATTCCCAACACTTGAGCTTTGTTCTCCTTCAAAATGAAAATAAAATTTGAACTCAGGGACTTTGATGTAGTTGAGCTTTACAATGATTCTTTCCTTTTAAAATGGAGAACTATCCTGCCAGTTGCCTTTACGTAAAGAGCTGTTTTTCTGTGACAGTGAAAGGCAACTATGACTTTGTCATGTTTCTTTGCTCAGCCTTAAAATGGTGAAGTGCTAGCACTGTCTCTTTTTTTTCCTTAGCCTCCGGCTCGACTCCAACTTGAAAAGGAATTTGGTTTCTGTTACAGAAAAGATTACTAAGAAAGGTAAAAACAGCTCTGTTTTTTAAAAACCTGAAGCAGGTTTATTAGGAAATTGAAGAAATAATTTGTCTAGCAAACAGAATACTTTAAATATTTCATTTTCTTCTCCTGAAACAATAAACGTGTATTTTTCAAGTTAAAGGTGATTGTTCTTTAGAAAGATTTATGTATAGGGGTGATTTTATGCTAGCTAATCAATTTCATTTGAAGATCCATTATTCACTAATACATTTCCTGTGATCTCATTTTCAGGTTATTATTATGAAACAAGAATCTGCAGACACTGGTTTCTGGGTGAAGCAAGCTTGCATTTGGATTGCCTTCTGTCTTCAGGGCAAATTTATACTATGAAACCAAAAGAAATCCTCTGGATTTCAGATTTTGTTATTGCCACAATTTATTGGCATTGTATGTGCATCAGATGGGTATATCAAGAGTAAAATTAAATGCAATAGAGCAATTGCATTCTTTGAAAATTCTTGCATTTTATAATGTCCTTTGCTATTGAAGCAGCTATTTTCCATTTTAAAAATTAAAGAAAACGAGCAGAGAAGTTAAATGCTCTGTAGCAAAGTTATTGGGCCTGTTCGAGGCATTAACCTTAATAAATTACTCTTCCTGTCCTTGGTATAATCATGAAAATACAAATTTGTTTGGTACATATTTACTTTTTAAGTGGCTGGTCCATTTTCTGAATTTCTCATATTCAAAACTCTATTATTGCCACATCATGTTTGCAGAAACTTTTCCTTATTTAGAGCTTATTTGCTTATAATCCTGAGAATATTATTTTTCTAACTTTATGTCATATTAGCATACATTTCTACAACCTATATTTCTTATTAAAAAGCTTACAATTTCTTCAATTTCTTAGGTGCAATTTACTAGCTTAGAATAGAATGCAGTTTTATCATTCTATTCTCTACATGAAAAATTGCTGCAAATAAAGTGAATGTTTAAAGCTATGCCTGACTTTTTAAAACCAATGTATGAGAATTAACCACTAAGTTCTTCTGCTTACCAATTTACAGAGGGAAATCGACCAAAATTATTTAAAGTAATTAAACTTAATTTCACTGTGTAGGGCCCATAAAGTAGAATAAGCATAAATGATACTTTTCTAGTTTCTAAACAGTGATAGGAATGTCTGTTTAAAGTGATTCTGCAAAACATTAATCATAGCTTTCTCAAGACTGTCGACATTCTTAAATAAACTCAAGTTTTAAAAAATAGTTTAATTAATTCCTATAGAAACTGTTTTTTGTTATGACATTTAGAAATTTAGCCCTTATTTTCACATCCAAACTTTCAAGAAATAGTCTGCTGTTCCACACACTGAGTCCCCACTTCTGTGCACTGTTGCACCCAAATAGTTAGGAAAAACACTAGGAAAACTGACGTCTTTTCTATAATTTTCTCCATCTATACAATGTAAATGTTTGTATCATTTCTAAAATAAGAAAATCTCTGCTGGCCTATGACTGATGCCTATAATTCAGCCATTGGTTTTATTCTTATTAAAAATGTGAGATTCAGTGACAGGTAAAATATTAACTTTCCTATTTATAATGCAATTAGGTGATTCCATATTAACGGTGGAAGCAAGAGAGAAAAGGCCTGAGTGTTACTCATGTCTTTAACATAAATGGAAATCTAAACTCAGGACCTCTAGATATGGCCCTTATGAACTGGGCTAATAAAACCACAGCCAAAGCTCCTTTAGTGACCTCTTTCCCTAGACACTCTAGCCCTTAAAATCGTTGTCACCACAGAGAAACATGGAAAAGAAACCTAAAAATCACTGAGGTCTTTTTTATACTTCCTGTACTGTGGGTCCTCCAGTTCTTGGCTGACTAGGCTTTGCCAGACACTAAATTGGTTAGAAAAGGTTGGAGCTGGGGGATTAGGAATCTGTATCATGCCTGTTGCGTGGAAAGAAGTGATGAAAAGTAGATAAACGCAAAGGCAGAGGAATGGTAACCCCAATTTAGGAATGATCCAAGTGAAAATGCTCTCTAAGGAAGCAATATTTTTGTTTTATTGTTTTTTGGAGTAACATTGGTTAATACAATTTTATAAGTGTCAAGTGTAGATTATAATTTGACATCTGTATATTCTCTTGTGTGTTTACCACCCAAAGACCAGTTTCCTTCAGCTACCATATATTTGATCCCTTAAATCTTCTTTGAATGTTCGGTAGAATTCACTGGTGAAGCCATCTGGTCCTGGATTTTTACTTTTTGGTAGGTTTTTGATGATTGCTTCAATTTCTATACTGCTGATAAATCGATTTAGATTTTCCAGTTCTTCTTGATTCAGTCTAGGAAGGTTGTATTTTTCTAAGTACTGGTCCATTTATTCTAGGTTATTAAATTTGGTGTTATATACTTTTTCATAGTATTCTTGGATGATCCTTTGTGTTTATGCGATATCAGTTGTAATTTCCCTTTTTATACCTGATTTAGTTTATTTGTGTCCTTTCTCTTTTTTTCTTTAGTGAGTCTAGTTAGGGGGTTGTCGATATTATTAACGTTCTCAAAGAACCAGCTCTTTGTTGAATTTATTTTTTCTGTTGTTTTTTTGTTTTCAATTTCCTTTATTTCTGCTCTAATTTTGATAATTTCTTTCTTCCTGATGACTTTAGGCTTCATTTGTTCTCCTTTTTCTAGTTTTTTAAGATAAAGTGTTAGGTTGTTTATTTGACCTCATTCTGTTTTTGGAGATAGGCTTGTAATGATATGAACTTTTCCTTATGAACACTTTTGCCATGTCTCAAAAGTTTTGATATGTTGTATTATCATTATTATTCATTTCTATGTATCTCTTGATTTCTCTTTTTATTTCTTCTGTGACCCAGAGAATATGGTTGGTATGATTTCAACCCTCTTATATTTGTTGAGGCTATTTCTGTGTCCCAGTATGTGGTCAATTCTTGAGAATGTTCCATGTGCACTAGAGAAGGATGTGTAAGCAGCTGTTTGGGAAGGAAGGCTCTATAAATGTGAATTATGTCCAGTTAGTCTAATGTGTTATTTAAGGATGTTACTTACTTACTGATTTTCTGTTTGGATGATCTATCCATGTCTGACAGTGGGGTATTTAGGTCCCTTACATTTAGGGTGATTATTGAAATGTGAGGTCTTCTTATAACCAGTTTATCTTTTGCTTTCTGGTAGCTCCTTGTTTCCATTGCTTCCTTGTCCTTGTTTCTGTTTTCTTTATTTTGGTTGGCTTTTGTGGGTTTTGCCTCTGGTTCCTCTTGTTTTATGTTATATACTTCAGTTCTGAATCTTTGGTGAGTAGTTACCATTACAAATATATAAAGGATAGTTATATATATACAGTCATTCATTTTCTTTTGTGCGTGCCTTATCTCCATTCTCCTTTGCGAATGTGGATCTTTGAATCCTCCCCTTTTCAGTCATCATTATCTCAATTTGTCCCTATGTATGCTGAACATTCAATACTATCTTGTTAAAACAATTCTCTTATTATTATTTAAGTTTATAATGCCCTGCTCTTAGTAAGGGTTGCACATTTCTTCTATTTGCCTGATAGTCACTTTGCTCCTAATTATGTTTTTTGTTTGTTTGTTTGTTTTTTGTCATTTTGTTTTAGGTGAGCTGACATCTTTCAGTATTTCCTGTAGTGCAGGCCTCTTATTTGAGAATTTTCTCAATTTGTATATATCTGGAAAGGTCTTAATTTCTCCTTTATATCTAAAGGAGAGCTTAGCTGGATACATTATTCTAGGCTAGTAGTTCCTTTCATTTAATAGTTTAAATGCTTGATTTCATTCCTTTCTGGCTTGTAAGGTTTGCACTGAGAACTCCAAGGATAATCTAATGGGTTTTCCTTTATATGTTACTGTTTTCCTCTCCCTGACTGCTCTGAGAATTCTGTCTTTGTCATTGATTTTTGATAATTTTAATACAATGTATCTTGGTGAAGGCCTTTTTGGGATCAGATAATTGGGCGTTCTGTTGACTTCTTGAATTCCAAGCTCCAGTTCATTCCTTAGATTTAGGAAATTCTTGTCTGAAAATGCTTTCTAGTCTCTGCTCCTTTTCCTTGCCTTCGAGAATGCCCATTATTCTTATGTTTCCTCTCCCAATGGTATTAGCTAGTTCTTGAATTTCTCTTTCATTATTTTTATCCTTCAGTTTCTCTCTTCTTCCTTCTGTTTCATTTCTAGATTTCTGTCTTTGATATCACTGATTCTTTCCTCCATTTGGTTGACTCTATTTCCCAAGTTTACTATTTCATTTTTCAACTCTTCCCATGTGTTTTTTAATCTCCAGAAGATCTACTCTGTTCTTTGGGGGGAGGGGGTTCAGTCTCCTTGCCCTACTCATCTAGTTTTTCTTTCAATTCCTGAAATTTTTGATATGATTCATTTCAGAACTCACTGAGTTTTTCAGAAGTACCATCTTGAATTCTCTGACATTTAAGTTGTATATTTTTATGTCTGTAAGCTTATTTTCTGGAGATGTATCTCTTTCTTTCTGAAATGCCTTTATTACCTTGGTTGTTAATTGCATTTAATAAACTATTTCTCCACCTGGGCATTAATGGAAGTGTATTCTGCTGTTTTTCCAGAACGAAGCTTTATTATGTAAAGGTCTCTCTTTAGCCTGTTGCAAAGAAGGTCCTTTTCTTTTGGTTTCCAGTAGGTGGCGTCTAAGCTTCTTTGATCCCTGCTTTATATAAAGCCTTAATAATGCTCTTTAAATTTTCTTGTAGATGTTTAATTATGCCCACTACCCTCAGCTTCAGTCCCTGTCAGCAGCGTTTTCTCAGATTACCCTGGGGTTCCACAGTAATCGGTCTCAGAGGCTTTGAGAGGAGGGCTCTCTGCTTTGAGAATCAAGGGCTGTGGCTCACTCAGCCTGGGGTTTTGTAACCTCTTCTCTGCTTTCTGCCCTAATGACAGGCCATGCAGCCGACTGGCCCTGGGGAGCCCACAGCTTTCCCAGGCAGCACTGTTCAGGGAACTCGCCGCTCCTTCTCCCCTCCCCCTCCTCCTGCAGGTAGCTGTGGGGGCTGTGAGAGGCAGCTTCTTTATTTCGCCCAGTTCACTGCCCTGCCCGACACCCAGGGTTCTGACCTGTGGTCACTCCTGTGCGCAAATCCCACACTCAGATGTGCTGGAGTGCAGTTTGGGTGTTTTATGTTGAGTTTTAGATGTTCATCTTATTGTTGTTTCAAGAGAAGAGATCTGAGGACATCTCTCATTTCACCGTGTTTCCAAAGATCTCGGAAGCAATATTTTTTAATCTCTGGGCTTCATGCCTATCAAATATAAAGTACCCAACAGAAGCTTTGCCTTAGTGATGGAAAATCAGAGGTCAAGAGGAAAGGGGCAGGGACGCAGACTAGAAAGACATGAACTTTTTCTTAGAGGTTTGGGGCATTTCTCAAAGAGCCCTCATCACTGCCAGAAATGAAAGACCTCCATGGGAGATCTTTTGAAGATTCTGTGCTGATTCTGAAAGCCTGAATAGCCAGTAGCTAACATATCTTATCTTTTCCTTCATCTTATCTTCAAATTGGATTTGTTCTCAAGCAATTACTCCTAACTTTAGCCAAGAACCAGCTCTATCCTCAGGTTCTTAAGTTTACCAGGACTCTGACTCTTGGAGAAATTTAAAAGGTACTAAACATTGTCAGAAGAGTTTTATATTTAATAATAATTCATTTATTTTTTACTAGTCAGTTTTTCCAGGATAACAAAGAGAAAACATCTAGATCAGTAGTTTTTAAATGAGACAATTTTGTTCTCCTTGCCCCAGATGTTTGGTAATATCTGGGGACATTTTTAATTGTCATAACTGCAGAGAAAGTATTCCTGGCATCTACCGTATAAAGACAAGAGATACTAATAAACATCCTATAATACACAGGACAAAGAATTTTCCAGTATAAAATGTCAAAATGTCTAGATCTTGAGAAACCCTGATCTAGACTATAAAATAAAATGAGATTAACACTTAAAAGTGTTGTTAAAATAAAAACTGTTAACTTTATACAGAATCTTCTCAAAGTAGAAACCCTTATGATAGCATAAATGAATGTCTTTGTTTTGAAATACATATGGCTTAAGTTTAAATGGATCATTAAATACTTGAAAGAATGGATGACTATTTTCATAAATCAAATATTAGATTATTCTACCAATGGAGACTCCAATTTTTAGAAAATGAAACTATTCTTGGTATATTTTTCTAATAAGAATGATCTTGTAACTTGAGTCATTATTATACCATATTTGTGCACTAAGTATTTGCTCATCTGAGTTCCTTCTTGTTTTCTATGATGCTCAGGGGGTCTGATTTTAATAACTTGGATGTATCTGAATTTTACTGCATATTGCTTTTCTAAATGGGTAAATATCTAGGAGAGAGATGTGCATCAGGAGCCTGATCTAGTTAGTCCCTGCAGATCAGCGCAGAGCTGATCTGAGGCCCTAATTGCAGCCCTTTGTGTAGCTGTACCTGCCACCCACATTCGATGGCCTGACTTATTTTGTGGGGCCCACTTTGAAAGGAAACACTACCACCTAAAAGACAGCAAAAGGTAAGAGTCTCGATACAATAGACCTCAAATTCATAAATTGCAGTGTATGATTTCCTCAATATTCTCTTCTTCAAAATGCAGATGATAATGCTTCTTACATAATTTTATGGATATTAAATGGTATCATGTATTCAGTGAGCAGGACAGTACTGCATTCAGGAGCAGAAGCTTTGAGGTTAGACTGACCTAGTTTGAATATTGGCTCAGCTATGTCCCAGCCGTGTAAACTAATCCAGTTTTTTAGTCTCTCTGAACTCTTTTGTTCATTGGTAAAATGGGGACAATAATACCAATGTTAGCATAGGTTGTTTGATAATTAAATGTAAGGAGATAATTTCATTAATTTATCATTCAAAGAGGACCCTTTTTATGGTAAAATGGAGTAGTGTTAATAGTTACGATGGAAAAACAGGCATGAACCAGGACTACCTCAGGCATAAACTGGGGTATATGGTCACTTTGCTAAAATGAAACATAAGCACTTAGAAAATTTTGGCTTGAAGTAAATTGTCAATGAAAATAGTTTTTTAAAAAATAATCCTTTTAGAATTTGTGAATGCTGTGTGATACACTAGGCTGGCTTGTTGTCTGACTGGTTCTTAGCTACAGCCTTAGAGCATATGATTCAAATCTATACCATTATGTAAGCAAAAGCCCAATGGTTACTAAAAATGACCACCTAGATTATCTATAAGATTCAGAAGCCTCAAGTGGAAAAATCCACCAGTGGTAATGTATTACAGCAATGTATCCCAAATTGTGTTACAGAGACTCATGGGTATTTCTTTAAAAAGGGATCCTATAATCAAGTGAGCTAGGAAGGTGCTATGTGTATTTTAGTCCCTTTACAAATAGCATGTTACTATGGCCATGCCACTCTGAACAAGCCCAATCTCTTCTGATCTTGGAAGCTAAGCAGGGTTAGGCCTGGTTAGTACTTGGATGGGAGACTACATAGAAAGACCAGGTGTTATAGGCATAAAAAATAAAAAATAAGGGATTGTAAACTGACAAGGTCCTTGAAATCTATGTGGTCAACCAAGGGTTGCCTTGCCTAAAAAAATTAAAAATTATGAAAAATTTTAAAAATTTAAAAAGTAGAATAGCACATTAGACATCCAATAATTGGAGACTAAGCAATCCTGCATTGAAGGAATCTATACAGTTTTAAAAACACTGGCTTACATTTTATGTATATGTAAGCTGGCCTCATTTTCCACTCGTGGGAAAAGAAAAACTGGCTGAAGGATGCATGTAGTGATGTAATGAGATGGATCCTAAAACCTGGGTTTAATAAAACTATATCAAGATCAGTTAATGGTGTGAGAGGGTGGGAGAGTGGTAGCATACATGATACTTATCTGGCATTCAGGATTTGCACTTGGTTAAATTAAGCAAAAAATTAAGTTCTGAATTTTGCAAATAACGAAAGGTTCAGTCAGAATAAAAATCACTTGTCTCAAACAAATGAACTAGTGAACGCATCGAGTAAAATATTGTAATTTCTGTTATATGATATGTTGTAAGTCTTCAAATCAACATCAGGCTTTATTCCGCTCAGAAATGGTGTAAGACCATTCAGAGATGCTGTGCATTGAAATGTATCAAACACTGAAGCAATTTCTGATTTCATGCAAACCAGGGGGATAGTTTTACTCAGATTGCCTTTTTTACTCTCAGTAGCAATAGACAACCCTGGGAAAGAGAACTTAGCCCCAGCAAATTAATCAACAAATTCTGATGAATTCTTTTTCAGTTCTCAAGATGGGGTCGGACATGTTGCATCAGCTATGATAAAGGTGCTATAGTTTTGCCCCTAGCATTTTCTCTTTTATTCATTTGAGCAAAAAACAGACAAGGGAGTTTGAGGAAATGTGAACTGATGCTGTTTTAGTATTTAGGCCTGGCACTCAGTGAAAGCATTTGCAGTCACACTAAGAAGCCTTAAGCATCTTTGCCAGACATTGACATTTATCATAATGTAAAATGAGGTGTTCTGTAACTCAGATGTGTCCAGTATCTCCCAATTCTGCATCGTCAGTCTTGGGGAGTCTCAGCACATGACCTGTCATTAACAGTGACATTGAAGGGCATAAGAACCTTATTTATGATCACCATTTGTTTTCCTCACTTTGGCTTCCATATACTGTGATACCATGACTGAGATGTTTATTTAATTTAATTTAATTTAATTTAATTTAATTTAATTTAATTTAATTTAATTTAATTTTACTTTACTTTATTTTAGTAAGAACACCTAACATAAGATCTACCCGCTTAAGTGTATGATACACTATTGTTGCTTATAGGTACAATGTTGTACAGTAGCACTCTAGAGCTTATTTTGTTTGGGATGTTTATGGACCTTCCCCATTGGATTTTACTCAAAAGTGATCTTTCAGGGTTTAACCACCTAACCCATCTATGACTATAAAAACTATCTCCTTCCTTACAAGCTTGAAAAGTTTGCAGAGAACTTTTATGCTCTCCTAAAGAATAAGACAGTTCTTCAGCCAGAAAAGCAAATGTCCATGAAGGTTCTGCTCATGTTTCAGCCTCTGAAATGGGAATGGAGTAATGGAATATGGCAGAAATTTTATTTTAAAAAAATAATTGTCTAATACTACAAAAGAATAGCAATAGTTTAGGACTAGAGTAAATAGCAAGTGCAAAGACCCTGTGGCAGAAAGAAACAGAGCACCTGAGAAGATAAATATAGCTGGTATATGACAAGCACAGAGAGCTAAAAGAAACACAGAATACAAAAACAAACCATGTAGGGCAATATTAAGGATTCTATTGCTGTTCCCCCCCCCATACCCCAGAAATCAATGGAAATCATAAGTGAGTTTTAGCAGAGGCGATATTACAGTAGTCTTCTATTATTGGCAGAGAATATGTTCCAAGACCCCAAGAGAATATTTGAATTTTCAGATAGTACTGAACTCTGTATATACTATGTTTTTTTCTATATGTATATTCCTATATATGATAAAATTCAATTTATAAATTAGGCACAGTAAGAGATTAACAATAATAACTAATAGTAAAATAGAACAATTATAACAATATACTATAATAAAAGTTACATGAATGTGGTTTCTCTGATAACCAAGATGGCTACTAACTCCTGGGCAGACTATATAGCATGGATACACTGGACAAAGGAATGGTTCATGTCCTGGGCAGTATGAAGAGGAAGCCACTAGATTTCATTGCACTATTTAGAACAGCTTGTGATTTAAAACTTATGAATTTTTTTCCCTTCTTTAATTGCACCTTTCCCCCCTTTCCCCTGCCACTTCCACTCCTGACCTATGGATGTTGCCTTCTCCCCTTAAGAACTGGATCTCCAAAGGTGGGGCGTTTCCTCCAATGTGCTCGTGGTACACACCCAAGGCCTGGCACCCCTGGGGGGCCTGGTGCACCCAGGGTATGATCTGTGGCTCTACCCAGGGCGTGAACCTAGGACCTTCTGTGTGTAAAGCAGACGTGCTAACTGCTATGCTATGGAGCCACCCCCAAAAAATTATGAATTTTTTATTTCTGTAATTTTCCATTTAATATTTTCAGACAGCAATTGACTGTGGGTAACTGAAAATGCAGGAAAGTGAAACTATGGATAAGGAGGGACTACCGTATTTACATTTTGAAATGAGTATTTCAGCTGCACTAGGAACAACAGACTGTAAAGGTTGCAGCAAATGAGATAAGAACCAATTAATTGTCCAAGTACAAGGTCTCATATTTTTTCTTAATTTTGAAACTACATGTAATCTATGCTATGTACCAAGCTGCCACAAATTAGCAGCTTAGAATCACATATTTATTTTCTCAGAGTTTTTATGGGTCAAATCTTGGCATAATTAGTTGGGTCCTCTGCTCGGGGTCTCACAAGGCTGCAAAGAACTTGTCAATCAGACTGAATTTTCATCTGAAGGCTCAAGTGGGGAACAATCTGCTTCTAGACTCATTCAGGTTGTTAATAGAACTCACTTTCTTGTGGCTGTATGACTGAAGGCACCAGTTTTTCTGGTGGAGGCCACCCTCTGATCCTAGAGGCCTCATGCAATTATTTGCCATGTGGGCATCGTCAAGATGACTGTTCACTGTGTCAAGCCCACAGGAGAGCCTCTCACCTCAGTGGAGGAAAGGGGTATGCAGTCACTTTTTAAGTGCTTTTACCTGACAAAGTCAGTCTCACCCAAGATAATATGACTTTTTATTATCTCAAATCCAAATGATTTGATACCTTAATTATATTTTTAAAAAGCCTTCACTTTGCCATATTCTGTCATCTAGAAGCAAGTCAAAGGTCCCACCTGCACGCACTCCCTAGAGGGAAAGATTAACTCTGAGCATAGATGCACACCATGGGGCCGCAATCGTGTTCCTCCTTAGAATTTTGCCTACCACACCATCAAACACTTAAATTTTATACGCCAACTATTATAAACAACTTTCCAGGTACCAATGGAATCTTCCTCCAGATTTCATCTTTATGCGCTAAGAACACTGCTCAGAGAGCACTCTTCTTGAAATATCCATAGTGCTTTTCCATACTACCAATTTATTTCATTTCTTCTGGTAACCTACCAAGAAATGTAAATGTCTTATATTTCTTTGCTACATTTCAGTAAATTGCAATGCCTTCTCTAGTATTTTCTAGTTCTGTTTCCACCTATATATGCTTTTACATTTGTGTTTAGCCAGGTAGGTTTCTTTAACATCATAACTCCCTTAGTATAGATGCACATTGGGCATTGGGAACAAAGAGATGGGAGCCAAAAATAAGTGATGTGAGTAATAAACTGTATGTATGACTTTTCTGAACTTAGCAATTTAAGGTTTTCAGAATTATGGGATCCAACACTGCTAATAATGATTGATACCCAGAAAACAACCAAAAGTCTCAGAAAACTAAAAGTTCATCTTCTAAATTTTAAATCACTCAGGGTGATCAAAATGGCATTTTAAATTTTATTATATTCTTAAAGCACAATTTTTTAGAGCAGCTCAGTTGTACAAATCTAGGAATCGGATAGACCTAATTTTATATCCTCTATTTTTTCTTCCATCTTTGCTTCCTTCTATTCCTTCCCTCCATTCCCATCCTTCTCTCTCTCCATTTCCCATTCCCTCTCCCTCCCTTCCTCCATCCCCCTTCCCCATTCCCCTACCCATCTCTCTCCAGCCCCCTCTTTTGCTTTCTTTGCTGTTTGTTTGTTTGTTTGTTTGTTTGTTTATTACCAACTTCCAGGCCAGGCACTATCTTAGGTGCTGTATTAAAACATTGAACAAGACAGTCAAGGTCTCTACCCTTACCTTTTAGCAAGGTTAGGGAAAACAGATAAAAAGCAAAAAACATAACAAATATTAGAAAATGTCAGAAAATAATCAGTGCTCTCCAAAAAAAGTAAAATAGAGTGATGATACAGAAAATGATTCAGTGGCTTCTTGAGTTCAGATGATCATGATTGATCTCTTTAAGGAAAGATATTAGAGCTATCAAAAAAAAAAAATACCAACTGGAGGAGTCCAGATGAATAACACTGAAGTTAGAAGATAGATTCAACACAAAGGCCCCAAGGTGAGAATGAGCTGAGCATTTTCTGCAAATGAAAAGATCAGTTTTATGGTCTGAAATGTGTCCTTGAAAAATTCCTGGTAAAGTCCTAATCCTCAGTATGTAAGAATGTATTTGAAGATAGAGTCTTTATAGAGGTATTTTAGTAAAAATGAGGTCACTAGGGTGAGTCCTAGACCAACATGCCTGGTGTTCTTATAAAAAGAGGAAATTTGGACATGACTATATACAGACAGAAGATGATATGAAAATACAGGGAGAAGATAACCATCCAAGAGCAAGGAGAAACACCTGGAACAGGTATTTTCCTTAGGTACCTCAGAAGAAACAAGACAATTTCTAGCCTCTGGAAGTGTGAGAAAATAAATTTCTGTTGTTTAAGCTAACCAGTCTGTATTACTTTGTTACAGCAGCTCTACCAAACTAATACAGTTGGTACAACTGAAGTATAACGAATAAACATAAGAGATATGAGTTTATAGTGGTAATTAGAAGCAACGTCACATAAGAAATTTGGATTTTATTCTAGGTACAGTGAAAGCAATTGGAATGTTTTAGGCAGAAATATTTACTCTCACTGCAGAACAGAATGGACTGTAGAGAGTCAAGAAGAGAGGGAAAATTACCAGTCAGGGAGCTAGTGTGGTATTCACAAGATTGCGGTGGTTTAGACTACAGTGACAATTAAGATAATAGAGAACGGAGACAGATTTTAGACATATTTTGGTGGTAGAGTCAACAGTACTTGCTGATGCGTTTGATTTGAGGTAAGAAAAAGTTGTATAGATAATGCTTCGATTTTCTGATGAGCAATTTGGCAGATGATGGTATATACTAAGATAGAGAAGATGTGAAGATAGGTTTAGTGGGTTGTATGACATTGGCTAAATCAGTTAATCTAATCTCAGTTTCCTCATGGATAAAATGAAGTTAATAGTAGTCATTCCATTGGGTGGTTGTGAAGATTAAATAAGTAATGCTTATAAAACACCTGAAATTTGGTAAATGCTCAATAAGTATTCAATTGTTATCATCATAATTATCATTATGATCTTTAGTCAGTTTTCATCTTGAAATATAACAAATAATTAGGTAAAGCCAGACATTACAAGTTGGATGGTGATAATTTCTTTTTTTCTAAATACAGAAGGTGGAATTTTATTTAAAAATAAATTTTAGATTATATGTCTAAAGTCTTTTAATTTGTGGGAACCTGTATCACAATCTGAGAAAGTTAAATGTTTGCCACTTGTGAAGTTGCTTGTGAATGTAGACTAGTTTGAGAAAAGACTGGTATTTTTGTTCATATTTCTACAAATACTGGAGGCTATCATGTGTCTTCAAAGTATACTAAGTGTGCTGGATGTGGGCTGAGCATTCATTCTCACGAATTAATGAAGATCCCTATATTAGAAGGCTAGGCAGACATTTGTCAGGGTCCTCAATAAAAAGGGGCCTCATGTGGTAGGTGGTCCATCAGTGAGATAGTCTTGTTTGAGATATGGAAGAGACAGAGAACACTTCCCTGCTGCAGTGGTGGCTGGACAGAAGGTAGGACTCATGCTGGTGCCTGTGGCCAGTGGGATCCACTGGAGGGTCTGGTCACTAGTTTCACAAGTTTGAGGTATTTGTGGTGGCATCAGTGGCGGTAATAGACACAGCTTCTTTCTGACCTTTGGATATTGGCTACAGTAGTGTTAACCTCAACCAACTCCCCTAGCTCTTTAAAAGATTTTATAAGCTCTTAACTCCCTGTGTTAAATTCTTTTTTGATTGAAATATCTAGATTCATTTCTGTTTTTTAAATGGAACTCTGATACACTGAGTCACATTGACTCTGCTTTTTGCTATTTTTTTTTATTTAATTACTTTCTTAACTGAAATTTTCAATCAATTTCCTGTTGCTCAATTCTTATTTCAAATTCTTATTTGGTGTTTGTTAAGTGAATAGATGTTATCAAGTCTTCTTCTGGGTTACCTGATTCATAAAATAATAACTTATTCCTCCTGGCATAAGCCCAGCTTTCCAATCAGTCTAATAAAATATTCATCAAACATGAATATTAGATGTGTGTAATCAATATAAAACCCTTTTTAACTTGATATAATCTAAGCATATAATATATAATATCTTACGACATAATTTTAGGACACTTATATGCCAGTATCATTATAGTTGTAGCCAAAGCTTCATTCTTTGACTATCTAGTTCTAGAATTTAGATTCTCTTTAAGTTATTTCTCAAAAATATTTAGTAGATGTCCTTTAGTAATCTCATTTTTCATGAAACTAAAAATATCAAATTACAAATTCAGTAAGAATTCTCCTAACATCTATAATTGAGGCATAAACATTAAATTATTCATTGCTAAGTCCTTTTATTAGCTCTCTTCTTGACAAAGATTTTAAATTGTGTCAAATATAATTATTTCTTCTTAAAATATATTTGGGCCCTTATTATTAATTGCCTCAGAATCTGATGTTAAGCATACATTGAAGGTCCAGATTATAGAAAAACAAATTTTAGAAAACCTGTCATAAAATGAAACGTAAACATATATCAGATTTGTGAGTGAATTATAACTTCCTCAGTATTGAAATATAATAGATACACAAAGGGGAAAAAATGTTTTTTAAAAAGTTGATGAATTGAACACTAATGGGTGACCCCAGTTAGTTTGAGTCATGATATCATTTGCTCATATCTATTTTTCTTCCCATGCTGTGAAGCCGACAGAATAAAGCACTCCTGACACTAGCACTTCAAGCAGAATCCCATCTGCTGTAGTGCAGTGGCCCACACAGAAAATGTGGTAGAGCCTTGAAACTAAATACTGTTTTGTTTTGTTTTGTTTTGTTTTGTTTTGTTTTGTTTTCAAATGGGGTGGTGCATTACAGGTTTGATGAAGAAACAACAAACAACTGGGAATAAGCTCTTCCTGAAATCATGCTCATTACCTGACAGTTGCTAAGCACCACAATTTGATATTCCCAGGGGAAAGGGCATGACCTCAGTGCTACCAGAAAAACAGACACTAATTATTTGTTGCAACATTCCTACATCCTTGTTCCCCACAGAAAGGGGACAGTATTAGATTGAACAGTGTGTTCATCATCCCTTATTGACAGAACATTAAACTTCTACCTTTAAAATGTCTTTTCTTCATTAGCCATCAATCCCCTTACTCATACAGATTTACTAGACAAAGTATCTTTTAATCCTCTAAATTGCCCATCATGGGATATTTTTTGGATTGTTCTCATTTGTACCCATACAAATTTATCCCCCATCTCCTGCCCCAATGCATGCCAGGGCATGGCAATATAGTGGAATCCTAACATTTGACCAATATTGGCATTAGATTTTAAGATAGTTTTAGAAATTTTACTTCAGTAACAAGCCACCAACATAGGGCGTAAATAACACAGCCAGAGTAATAATTTAAAGATGGGCATTCTATCTATTACCTGTTTCACAAACATTCTGCATAGAAAATAATCATAACCCCCCACCTCATTATATAATATGAGCCTTTATTTAACTCACGAGGATGTGGTGACTCAGCTGCTCTTGACTGAGTCTGCTCACATATCTGAGGGTTGGCTGGTTGAAGCTAGGGCTTCACAACATAGCTCGGTACTAAGTGTCTGTCATCTACCTGCAGTATGGCCCGGGCACAGTCTCATGGGAATGGCGGAGAGCAAGAGAGAGAGTGAGCAGTTGCACAAGCTTTCCTGTTGTTTCAAGCTTGTGTTGTTTCCACATTTACTGCATACCACTGCCCGAAATAAGTCACATGGCTGACCCATTGCCCATGTGGAAGAGAACAAAAAGTTATATGGTAAAGGATGTGGATACATGGAGGGAGAGGGAAAATCAGTTCTTTTAATACAATCAATCTATTACAGACCTTAATATCAGTTTATTCCATTAAAATGGAATCAAAACCACAAAAGACAGCTATATAATGGAAAATAGCAACATCAAAATTAAAATATTAATGATATAGAGAAATATTTGCATCTTTAATAGATAAAGATCACATTTAAATACATAAACATCAAGATGCTAATGGTAAATTTCCAAAGGATAAAGACAAAGAGTTCATTTAAGAAGGAATACAAGTAGTGAACAAATACAAGGAGGAAAGATTTATTTCTAATTGTGATCAAAGACATCAATTAAAGCTAACCTGAAATAGAAATTACACTTAGTAAATTAGCTCCTCAAAAAAAGTTTAACCAAGTGAATAAAATTAATGAGACACAACTCCATTGGAATGTAATATAACAATAAATGAAAAGTATTTATTATAGCAGGACTTTTGCACTTACTGTTCTGTCTACTCCATTTATTCAGGTGGCTCAACCTCTTACTTAAGAATTCTCTTAAAACTTACTGTCTCAGAAAGGCTTTCCCTGGCAATCTTACCTAAACAGAATATCTTTTTCTCCCCTTTCTCAATTTTCTCCATAGCACTTTCACTATCTGTTAATTAATTATTCATTTATTTATTGTTTCTCTTTCTCACTAGAATAAAAACTCCATAAAGACAAAAACTTTATATACCTTTTCACAACTTCATCTTCAGATGTAAAACAATGCCCAGGACAGACTCTTAAATATTTGGTAAGTCAGTGAATGAATGATTGAATCAAATGAGTAAACAAAAAATACATTTTTATACATTTTTTTCAGTGTAATCATGAGAAAAATTCGAAAGAAATAAAAACTTATAATAAGATGTTAATTAGAAATTAAAACCTCGTAATTAATTAATAATAAATGTAATTAGCAGAAGAGTGGAATCCATCTAAACAACAGGGTTTTAAATATTCATTAATCCTTTTGATAAATGTTTTTTTGAATGTTCACTACATGCCAAGCAGTTCTCGATTACTTTTTATGTTGAACTTATATTTTATTAGAACTAGCCACTAAAGAAATTGGTAAATGCTGTAATGTCAGACATTTATAAATGCTAGGAAAAAATTAAAAAGCAGGAAGGGATAGGGAATAAGTGAATGGGGACTGCTTCAGTTAGGGTTTTTGGAAAAACTTCTCAGAGGATGTCAATCCAGCTTATTATTATGAGGTCTATGCAGGACAGTGCTCACAATATAGCATGTGAAATATAACACAAAATTATATAGATAATATTAATAACTAGATATATATATTTATGGAAACATGAAATGGAAATAGTTAAAATAATTAGCCTATGTGGCAAAACTGGAAGTTTTTTATTTTCAAAACTTTTAATGTATCATTGCATCATTTCTACATTTTTAAAAAAACTAATATGGAAAGAAAATAGTAATTTAGAAGAAGTAAATCTAATATCTGAAAGTTTTGGAGTACACTGAACTGCCTCTGGAAGAGCCACTACCTGCATTCAGAGTAGCTTGGAGGTTAGCTGAAACTCTGACGTTGGATGTCCTTTCCAGGATATCTTCTGCCTCATCTCTTGTTTCAGTCTAGACTGCTAAGAATCCATGTGTACACAATCTTAAAACAAGGAATTAGAAGATATTTCAGTGAGAAATTTTGGCTTCAATTTTCAAGATTAATGATGAATACAGAATTTTCCCACAGTGCAATTTCTGCAATAGCAATTTCAAAAGCACATATCTCAATTTTCATGGAAATTTACTCACCCTCTTTCTTTTCTTAGTTTATACATAAACAACATAATATAAATACATAAGACATCTTTATACTGAGGACATAGGTTATCGTAATAATCTGTCCAACATTTTTAAGAATGAGCTAATCCTTTTGGCTATTGATTTTGAGAGGAAAAAAATGGTAATAAGGCATCCTTCCGTGTAAAGACACTAGAAGGGAGTGGCAGCTGACTTCCTATGGGACTTGTTTTTTTCCTTCACAGTTGAAGACACTATGTGTATGAAAGTTATGGGGAAGCTTTAAAAAAAGTAGAGAATCTCCAGAGTCCAAGTGACCAGCTACTACATAGAAATGGGAAGAAAGCACCTTCTTTTATTCCCAGGCAGTTTGGGCTGAGAGCCCAGTAGGTGGATGGCTATCATCTTATGAGGAGCATTGTCTTCACAAGGTCACTAGCAGCAGACATAGCAGAAGCACGTGTTAGGATGAGGACTCCACAAAATAACTAAAGAGTCACTGAAGAGTTTTCTAGGGGAGGTGAGAGCTACTGTAAAGTATTCTTTTGTGACGTTATTTGTGCCTACAGTTTAAAATGGCCTAGATCATTCAAATAACATTTGAATTAAACAAGTTTTTACAAACATACTAATTCTCTGAGCCATCTAGATTTCTTGGTGGAAACAAAAACGTTCATTCCAATTCAAAATAAAACATTCTTTAGGAATCATTTACCATTTATGACTGAGGTCATTTATTATGTCTATACTTAATATTTTAAAGCAAAATTCTCTCTTCCATTCATTTTGTAAAGAACAAAGATGTTTCAATTATTATTCAAAAATCTATGCAAATCAAAATTCTCTGTGTGAAAGTAGAATAATCATCAGCTTTAAAATAACTACTAGCTATTACTTGCAGGTTGTCTTCTTTTTGCCGGACATTATGGAAGCAACTTTCTATACATCATCTTTTACCTTCACAATTAACTTAGTTGGTTAGTATTATCATTTTACGGATATGCAAACAGATTCCAAATTAGTAAATGTTTGTTACTGGTATTCCTTCCAATACTGGTAGCCAATGAGTAATTTATAAGGCAAATCCCAATTTTGTTTATTTATGAACTTGAGGATCTTTTAATCCCTGAGAAATTTAGCATTTTGGGGGGTGTCATAAACTTCCCCTCCTGCAACAATCATTTGTCTGAATCCCACTTCCCTCTTCTTACTGGCGTTGGCATCATTCTTTGAGAAAATTCCAAAATGAACGTAGTTTTAACAGGCAACCTATTTTAACTTACTTGTATTGCAGCCTCCCACTTTATAAACTGAAGGTGGCAGAGTCTCCTTTAATCCACACTTGGCACAGTCAGGTTCCTACCTGCAGTTATTCAGACACATCCCTGAGATGCTAAAGCAACAGTTGAGGTCAGATTAATCATGGTACAGAGGCAGAATAGAGGTCAGACTGTTCTTGTGGCATGACCTTGGCTCTAGTTCTGCCTGCTCATCTCCCAGAGGACCTCTGATTTCTGTCCATTCTCCTAGCTCGGCCCTCCAGTGTCCCACCTATTATCTCACTTATCAATACCTTCACAATAAGTTACCATCTGCTCATATAACCAAGGATGTTTCTGTGCTTTAACCGATACCATAGGCTGGAGAAATTAAAACATATAGATTTCAGATTGACTGTGTCCCCAAAAAGATATGAAGTCCTAACCTGGAGACCTGCGAATGTGACCTTATTTTGAAAGGATCTTCATAGCAATTAAGTGAAGATGAGGTCATACTGGAGTAGGGTGGGCCCTTAATTCAATATTATTGGTGCCCTTATAGGCAGAAGAGAAAGAAGCATACAGGGAGAGAAAGCCCTGTAAAGACACAGATACGTGAGGAAAAAACACCACTGAAGTATTGCAGCTGCAAGCCAGGGAAACCAAGGACTGCTGACAAACCACCGAA
Source organism: Cynopterus sphinx (assembly GCA_030015415.1). Taxonomy (NCBI): domain Eukaryota; kingdom Metazoa; phylum Chordata; class Mammalia; order Chiroptera; family Pteropodidae; genus Cynopterus; species Cynopterus sphinx. The sequence goes on from CM057382.1 coordinate 125,570,077, forward strand.
GACAAGAAAGGATTCATCCCTACACGTTCAGAGAGAGCATGGCCCTGGCAATATCTTGCTGTCAGACTTCTGGCCATCAGAACAGTGAGATAATACATTTCTGTTGTTTTAAGTCCCCAGTTTGTAGTGCTTTGTTATAACAGATTTAAGAAATACACAATTTAAATTATTACTGATGACAATTATAAATTATTACTCACATTATTTGCTCATTATATATCTGTAACACAAAAATGGTTCTCCTAGAAAACTGGTCATACTATGTTTTCCACTTGCCCAACCCAAAGTTCTTCATGAAATAAACATATAAATAAGAACCCAATTAATACCCGTAAACATACAAATAAACAGGAAACAGAGGGCAGAGTGGGATTTACCCCGTGAAGTTAACAATTTTATATCTGACTCTCTTTTCTTCAACACTTTACTCATCTTGTTATCTACTAAATAATAATATGTCTCTCATATCATCAACAAGATCATTTTCTGAATACTCTGAAATATTTGCCAAAATAAATTAAATTGAGCCTTTGAAAAAACAAGAGTTAGATAACTACATAATAACACAAGGGTTTTAACAGATCTGGATTTTCACCATGACAACACTATCACCACCCTGAAATGTATATAAATAAGGAAAGTAGGTGTGACATTTTTTTTCAATTCCATTCATATTTAAAGTGCTGTAAATGATTAATACAGGTAAAATGTAAGTATTAAAACAGAAAGAACATAAAGATACTCACTAAAATGAGTAAATCCAGAGAGGCTTAAACACTATATGAAAATGTCTTATCAGTTGACCAGAAAACAATAATGTAATTAAAGTGAACAATGATTGGATTTTTGAACTTGAAGTTTTATTATGTTTTATTTAACAAAGTTTGACTGAAGAATGCTGGGCAAACAAACATGTGTTATAGGTATTATGTTGGCTTTTGTTTTCTACTGGAATTTTCTTTATATATTAGCTCTTAGTCATTTTGAAATTCCTCGAATTTCTTTCGGATCCTGTCATTAGATTTAGCAACTAAATAGAAGCAGCTGAAAGCATTTCTTGTTCTTAAATTAGAGTTGGCCATAACAAATGTTCCTGCAAGAATATAGGATGAGGCCCACACATTTATCATGGCATCTGGGCCATGTTTGTTTCTGTAGAACAGAGGAGAGGGTAGGAAGAATTCTTATGTTGGTAAACTGGAAGTTTAAAAATTACACTTGCCATCTGGGATGGCTTTGACAAGAATACTGGCCTATACTTCCCACTTAATTACCAAAATGAAGTATCATCATGAAAAGACAATAATCTTACTAATCTGGACTTAAGTAAAAAGAGTAGGAATAAATACCTTCATTCAAATGTGGTCGTATTTATTTACCATGACATTCAATAAGCTTCTCAAGTTTTTAGAAAAAAATTCGTGCACTCATTTAGCCTACACAAACAAGAAGTTACATAAACCCAACATAATTAAAGTAATTTATATAGGGCATAAAATTCATGATGTGTTATAGTCAACTTGCAAGTAAAGAAGGCAACTAACGGAAATAACTTCTCCAGCAAAAACACTTATGTGGTTTGCAGAGTTCCAAAATACCAGTCTTTAAATATGTACTATTCCACCAAAGTGCCAAAAGGAGAATAGAAAACTAAATAGAGCAAAATATGGCCTCAATTTAGAGATTTGGTAAGGAAGCAAAATGAAAACCTGCTTTTATTTGTGCTATTGAAAAGAATCAACTTAATTTTTCCAGCATTATAATTTCATTAACTCCATTAGAGGATATAATCTCAAATACAAAGCTTAGGTTCACCTGAAACTATTTAACAATTAACTCAGTAGTAATACTTCTATTATTAAGTCTACTGAGTTCCAGAAATACTCAAACTTTTCCACTGTATAATCTTCCCGTTGTATAACAGGAATGGTGTGTTTTCAAGGCCAGATGGACCACTAAGAAGCATGTTAAGTGGCTGCCTGAAGTCATAATCAGAACAGAGACCCTCAAGCACTAACCCTTAAGGAAATAGCACTAAACCAGGTTTCTTTCTATTGGCTGAGTGTCCGAATAAATGTTACCACAGAGCCCCATATTCATAGTCCTGTACTGAGCAGAAGTCCACCAGTAATTTTAGAGTGAATGCGCTGTTAGGCCCCAAACTTGCTTTCGACAGAATTGTTACCACAGTAAACAATTGTCCTGGGCACCAACCTGATACAAATTTTGATGAGCAGTTTCATTCATGCAGTGAAGAGAACAGATAGGTATGACTCTTCCTTAGTAGACTTAGGGGTAGCCTAATTTAGAAATGGTTTGGATAAAAAGCTGCAGAAGCAGCAACTAATTTTCTGATTCTTCATCCCTGATAAAAGTTACCAACTGCTTTTTGGAATCAGTCTCAAAAATAGTTTTAATGAGCTTTATTCTGCAATACCAATTATAAGGACACTTATCATCTTAACAATTCACAGTGATTTCTTTTAACCCAAGAATGTTTGTATTTGGAAAGCATCCTTACCACTGCAAAAGAGAGTGACTCAGTTATCCAGAGGAAAGCCTTAACAAAACGTCTACACAAATAAGTATATCCAGATTTGATCCTGGGATAAAGGATGAAAATCCTGGCTTAAGTGAACATGGGACTAAATTCTAAAGGAACTGCATTGGGATAAGAGACTTGTTTTAAAAAGCCATCTCAAAGTCAGTTTTTAATCTTTTTTCTTCAAATTACCTATAACATGCATCATTTTTTGTTATTTTTTAATCTAAAAATTAGTCATATCTATGTTAAAAAGCTGCCTTCCTGATGCCTCTTCATAGTTTCTTCTTCTCAGAATGAAAATATTCTGTCCCAGTGAACTCTAAGAGGAAGAAGTGAGCAAAACCCAAGAGTCATATCAGGGCAATTTGTATCTTTGTTGCCCAGGTTTACTGATTCGTTATATTTTAGAGGTAGATGAAATGCTATAGGTGTCTGCAGGGTGAAGGTCCCTTTCAGACATTGCTTAGGTTGCATGCACATAGTGTGCTTTTGTTTAGAGTTGAGTCTGAGCTCTCAGGTGCTCCTTCCTGATGGGATTGTATTCGAGTTGGAGCATTGCTGTTACCACTGGGGGAAGGAGAACTGGGCTTTAGGAAATTAATCTTCTTCCCACCCAGAGCCAACATTGCCTTCCTTTCCCCACCACTGTATCCACCCAAATAGGTTCAAGGTTGGGGGTGCACTTCCTAACAAGTGTCCTTGAGATTAGAGACAAGGATGAATTTATTTGGTAAACAGCATGTGACATACCTTGAGAAAAGATTTAAGAAAAATATTAGCAAAAAAATAACTGAAATAGCACATATTTAGCGCAGGCTCCACTGTGAGATGGAGATCAGCCATGAGTCTCAGATAAATTTTCTTTAAGTCCCATATCTCATAAAAACAGACAGCCCAAATGAGCAGAGTGATTTGGGTGTGGATGAGGCTTCAAGAAATATTTGCTAAAGCTCTTAGGCCTCCATATAGGAACTTAAAGGCTAAGACTAGCAAAAATGGTTGAGAAAGGACATAAAATTTCTAGAATTTAAATAATCGTCAACCATGTAATAATGGTGTGATAATCACAGAGGTGCACTGCTCAGATGGCCCTTCAAGAGAGAACCTGCTCCAAAGAGCCCAGTGAGCTGACGTGTCTAGATCCCCCATTCACTTTAGCACTCATGCTGAGGCCAAACCCTTCCCTGGCTGCTCCCATCCAACCTGTGAACAGCTGGGGTAAGTGGAAACTGGCCATTTCTGCCCGTTATGGGAGTGGCACTGTTTTAGGCTATTCCAGCTGAATCATTCTTCCTTCCTCCTCTCTTTTCAGGGGTATCAGGCATGTGGTGCAGTTTAAAGCCTCTCCTTGCCTACCTGTCTCCTCCCCTTTATCTCTCCCAGGCATTCCTTCCTGTACATCTCTTGCACTTTGAATTTCATCATGGTGTCCGCTTACTGGAGGATCTGATGCCAACAAATCTATAAATCAGTATAGTTCTGGCTTATTTTACTGGAAGACAAAACAAAAGCTGGAAAATTTAAGTGAATGTTAACCACGGAGAGAACCAGCATATGCCATTTTCAAAGTCTGATTTTTTTTTTAACTGTTGTTTCTCCATTACTATTTCAAATAGAAACTTCCTTTTCTTGGCCTTCCTACTGTATTCATTACTCCATATCTCTCTCTAGCTGAAGGTAAAATATGTTCTATTGCTATTGATGAAAAAATTTTACAGATGGGGAGCAAATTGGTTTCTTCATAATAGACTTGGGCATTATCTAAGAATAGGTATTACTTAAGAATAGCTATTCATATGAGATACTTACCATTCAACTGACATGCTTTGTGTTTTTCAGTACATGGAGAAGAGAGAGAGAGAGAGATAAGAGCACATATAGAGTTAATTTAACCTAAATAACTTTGGCTTCAGAAATAGGTAATGCCCCAAACTATCAAATAAATCCTGTATTAAGACTCATCCAGGATTGTAAACATGCTCTTGAAAAGGACTTTTGGAAGTATTTTCATATTTATTTATCAATTATTTTTCAAGCTTCAATTCACTCCAGGTTTAACTACATCATCAACTTCCATTTACTGCATGGTTCATGACACTAAATTATCCATTTTCATCATTTCCCTATACACTCTTATTTTCTTTGTAAACAGAGAGAATGGAACCCATGGGCTAATCAACCTCCCCACAATGCTGTAGGCACTAAAGATGAATTTTTATTAGAGTGTAGAGTGGGAGGATAGAAAAAAAGAAAGTGCCTGCTCCATCCCCTGAGTGCCATCTGCATTCAAGGGCACAGACAGTGCCCACCCAGAGAGCTCTTCTGCCCACAGATTAGCCCACACACCGCACCACTAACAGCTGTGTAAGGAAGGAACACTAAAGCTGAGAAAAACATGGAACTCACTTTAAGACTGCACATATCGGTCATCAGAAGATGCAGAATAAGCCCCAAAGGAACAGAAATATGAGGCTCATTTTAAGTTTTAAAATTGGCTACTATCTCTTCTAGAAAAAAAAGAGAGAGAGAGAATTTTTCTTCTTTAAAGCCTACAGAATCTCTAATTTCCAATCTGTTCAAAGACTTACCTCCTCTTACAAACTAACAAAAATAGGTATGCAACCAACCTCTGATACTCAGCATAAGAAATAGAAATTTCTGCTTTAGAATTTCTTTGCAAAAATCAACATCTTAAATTAGATATGAGGAAGCAAGACACCTTTTTTATCCTTTAAAAAAAGAGAAAAGACAAGATGCTCTTTGGGGTCGATATGAGAAATCCCACTTTCTCTGACTCTAAAGCAAGAAGGATATCACTGGCAAATAACAATATACAGAAGAAGGGAAAGAGGCAGGGTGGGAAAAGAAAGAAAAAAATAAATGAAAATTAGTGTAAGTAAATCCATTCTTATTTTCTATACCTAAAATTACATAAAAACACATTTAGATCCAATCTGATTACCTGTTATTTATAAAATGATTTTGCCATTCTAATAATCTATAACAAATTTATCTGTGACTTTAAATTTTATACTACTTAACCTTATTTGGATCATTATACTACCTAGTTTTTATTTCTTCAGATGATTGCTAAAATATAAACTAGAAAAATATTCTTTTTGTACTGGGGGTGAGTGAAATGTCCAGAAATTTAATTAGTGTCCAACTCTATTCTGAGTTAACAGCAGATCTGTATCTCATACTCAGAACTACCTCTTGTTGGACTCAGACATAGCCATTGAATGACTGAATAGAGAGACAAACATTAGTGACAATTATGAGCTACTTTAATAAGAGAATAATTTTGCCTTATATTTTGTTTCAGTCCTTCATGCAGATTAACTTCTGGTGGACTCCCCTCCTACTTGTGAGATCTATCTGGACCTCAGCAGTGAATGGTCTCCAGCTAAGATCTCTGCAGCCTAAGAAAGTACAGAAATGAATACTGATGCAAAATTAAAGCTCTAAAGAAATTATCATTGTCATTGTTTTTGTTTTAATTGTTTTTTTTAATATTGGCACATCAGAATAAAAATTATCCTGTTCACTAAATTTGATTCTATGCTAAACAATAATAAAATGAATTGCTTTCTGGAGAAATAATGCATGATAAGATAGTGAACAATCATTTTCTGTCTGGGAGAACTAGAGCTATTATTTGATATATATCACATGGTAGTTTCCCACCTGCTTCACAACTCCTAAAACTCTTACTACCTATGGCCTTGCCAAGTTCTCCTTTAAATAAGTTTATGATTACATCCTTAACAAGATCCTTAATAAGATCTGAATTGTTAGTACCACAAGAGTCACTACCAAGCATTAAATAAATAGTTTTGAACTCCAGGAATGGCAAAAAGACAGGCAACCATCAGAAGGCTGAGAGAACCTATATTAACTAGATTACAGACTTCAGAAACTTTCTCCTTAGTACACGAGCCCAGTAGCAATAATTTATCTGAAAATTAGTAGTAGTTGTAATTTATTATTATAAATTATCTAGATTCTAAAAGAAAGAAGTTCCAATAGATAAGTGGCAAGAGAGGTGAAAATGAGAGAGATATATAAGCCATAATCTTTGAGAAAAAAAAGACACTACAAATGGGGCATTGTATATGGAAGAAACCTAAATATACGGAAGACCTTAAAGACAAGCTATATCCACTTCACATTTCTACCTAACTCTTGTTCTGTAGCTAATCTTCTATGCTCATCACCTGTTGTAAAGTCAAGTTTTTCAAGTACATTTTTTAAAGATCTGTTTATATATAGCCACTTTCTGTTCTCTATCTTGTGTTTGAAGGAGACTTTAGATTGAAAATTAAAAAGTCTTTATCCTTGATTTTCAATAGAGTTGAAAGTTTGCATGTGAGAATAGAATATACTTTTTCTTCCTCCTCCTGTGTTTTCATAATTGGCTTCTGAAAACAAAATAGAAATCGTGACACATGCATAGTGCAAGTTGATATATTTAGTTCAGAATTTTTACTCTAATGAAAAGTGACAAGTGACAGAAAATAATATTGGCTAATTTATTAAACAGAAACCTTCAAATTATTCTACTAAGTAACTCAGTTGGAATTCACTATGTCTAATATCCTACATCTGTGAATAAAATATGCCAGTCAAATAACGTCTTAGATTATCTAATACAAATGTAGAGAATGTTTATAATGTTATTTTGTCTATTCATTTATTCAATGTATATTTAATGAGAAGTTACTGTATGTCGGGCATTATTCTGGGACTGGATATACAGTAATGGACCAAACTGACAAATAATCTGTCCTTACAGAGCCTTATAGTCTCCTAGGGGAAGGTAGACAATAAAAAATACATATATAATAACTTTATGCCAGGAGAAGATAAGGGCTATGAAGAAACACAAACCAAAAGAAGGAAATAGAAATGACAGGGCTGACATTTTGTATATTGTGGTTAGGGAAGAAAAGATTATCAAAAACTGAATAGAATGAAGGACCAAGCCCTCGACTGGTGTAGGGGGAGAGGTTTCCAGGTCCAGAAATAGCAAGTACAAAAACCTTGAACTGGTAATAAGCTTGAGATGATTGATGAACATCAAGTGTGCTTGAAGTGGGTGAGTGAGGGGTAAGTGTGGAAATGCTGTCAGGGAAACATTCAAAAGACAAATCACCCAGAGCCTTAATTTCCATGAGGACCTTCAGCTGCTAAAATAACCCATGGTCCTTGTACTTCAGAAGTTGACATTAAGCTTTAGAAAGAAAGACAAGGGAGTAGAAGGGAAAAGTCAGGAGAGGGAACATATCTGTTCTCACAGTAGGATCCACCTTCTCACTGCTGTGAAAACTATAAATGTCTAATCACTGTTTTACACATGAAACTAATATAATATTGTTTGTCAACTGTAACTAAAAAAAAGTTTTTTTAATGTTCAAAAAAATAAACTAGAAATAAAAGTAACATACTTCAATATTAATAAAGATATTCATATAATGAGTATGTTCTACATGCTAAGAACTTGTTCTACTGAGTTCAGGTCCTCCAGGGCATTTTCCACCAAGCCAGCAACCTTGTCCTCTTCCTCAACCAAATTTTATTACAGGTTGAAGTCATCAGCTTTATGTTCCTATTTGACATCCAGTTTCTATACATTACAGACAACTGTGTCATAACGGTACCAGGAATTACACCATCGGTTAAAGCAGAAAGTGCATTGAAATCTCCTTCTTACCTAATGAATTAGGATGGTGTTTTAGGACCAAGTCTTTGAATGAGAGGAAAGAAAATGTGATTCCTTCCTGTACAATACTTCTCAGGCTCCATCATTTCTTCTGCAGGTGACCAAATTTAATCCAAATTACTCAATATTATTACTTGTTTACATATTGTGTAGGGCTTCAATAACAACCTTAAATACATGTGAATGACAACACACTTCACTAGTGACTGAGGAATCTCATTTGCAAATTAGGGCTTTTGCTTATGAAAAATAAGAATTTGTTCAGTACATGATCTACTATGTAGTTTGAAATAGAAAGAGAAGCCTAAGACCACTAGTTAGCCCATCTGATTCAGAAAATCAATACATCAGTTTAAACCAGATTTCATCAGCCAACAATAGTTGTTTGGCAATGACCAATTATAAATATCTAATCACTTTAATAATGTGCTTTCTTTGGATAATGTTCTCCCTAAACTCAATTCTAAATGTACAAACAATTGGAAGAGCTGATAAAAGCTAATAAAACTACTCCATTGTGGGTATGCTAAGTCAGGAGGTGTTAATACCAGGCTGAGTGGACACAAGGCACATTCTCAAGGCAGCAACCTCAGCATTCCACACATTGCAGGAGGTGCCCATCCTGACCACACATTTCTCCTCTGAATGTTGCTCTCCACGCAGGGGTCACTTAAGTTACCCTCATTTGCACTGCAAGACCATGACCTGTCTCTAGCCACAATTTATTGGATTAAGTTATCACCTGACCCATGGGAGACAATTTATTGACTCAACAGAAGCCAGTTGGAAGCTCTTCAGACCTTTGAACTGAGACACAGACAGAACTGGGAGTTGGGCCAAGCACTGGAGTGGAAGCCCAATAGCCTCCTTCTCTAAATACCCTGAATTCTTCTGTGGCCTTGCACTTCAATATCTCCTTGTATTCCATAGCTGCTAGAGGATTTCTGCTTTAATTTAACTTGCGTTTAGTTAAGTTACTCTGAAAAGAACTGTCATTTGAAGCAACAAAGCTTTAACAGATAATTTCACCATGGAAAAGCCGTGAAAATCTTCATCTGACTCTAGCAGTCTCCATCATTGATTCGGCAGTGTAAATCTGGTATCTGATATGTACCAAGCACTAGTCCCTGTGCTGAAGATATAGAGGAAAACCAGACAGAGCAATGACTTGTTTTCACAGAGCTATGTTCCAGAATTCTTGCACAGTATGTCTTTTCCTGACATTTGGTCCAGATGACTATATGAAAAGCTGCTTTCTTTCCTCATAATGTTTATGCCTAAATATCAATAATTTGAGCTGGAAAAACATTATCAAGAAAATATGTTTGGCCTACTTAAAATTGTCCATAGTATCTAGTTGGGTACTCACTAATTTAGAAGTCTGCTTAAGAGCATGTGTTTTGATGTCAAATTAGACCCAACTTTACATCCTAGCTCAATATTTACAATGTGACCTGTTTCTAAGTCTCAATTTCGTCATTACACAAATGGAACTCATGATGGCATCAATTCATTCTGTAAGAGTGAAATAAATCAAACTCTGTAAAGCACGTAACATACACCTGACACAAATTAAGTAATCAGTAATTTGTAGCTAATACAAAAAAAAAATATGTAGTAAATGATTCTTGAAGTTAAGGGAGGCATGCTGGGTAGCCACTTATGTATTTATCTATAGTTTGTGGGGAGGTAGCACAGCTCTTCTTGAGCACATTTTCTCTAGATAGTTGAGTTTTCAAGTGCTCACTTTCTTGGTGGCAGTGCTTCCTTAGCCACCTGCTGCCTTTTGCATTGACTTCGATGTGAACAGCATCTGGCCAGAAGAAATGACCAAATTGTCTGTCATCATTATACAGTATATAATAAAAGGTTTCTCATCCTCAGCACTATTTATATTTTGAGCCAGATAATTCTTTATGGTGGGGACTGTCCTGGGCATTTCAGGATGTTTAACAGCACCTATGGCTGGCTAGATGATCCCCTCATTCTGATAACCAAAAATATTTCTAGATATTGCCAGTTGTCCCATTGGGGGGAAAAATCACCCCTGCATCAGGATAAGTGGGTACATAACAGGATCATCAGGGTATGTGATCACCCTAGCATCCAGTTCATCTGGAATCTAAACATTACGTAGATGTTTCAGAGTTTGGGGAATGCAGCTTCTTTCAGGGCAGAGAGAACGGGCAGAGAGGGTGGTTCATTTACATGTCTGGTTCTAGAAGCAATGGGAGATCAGACCCTAAGGTACCACAATTTTTAATATACCTGTGCCTGCAGACAACTGTCAAGACTAAAGAAAGGGACTCAAAGTAAATGGGTTTCCAAACATGCTTATGAAAATTGCTCAGAACCATCCTAAGGAAACCTCTCAGCTATTGACATAGCCCTGGGGTATTTCATCCAAGTTACAATTTTTTTTTCATTGTTTTTCAAAATAGTTTTACCATTCTATGAAGAATACCAAACTTATCAAGATACCGGAAAATTTTTTTTGGTTATGAAAGAAATGGTTTGCTTTACCTAAAGAGGCTTACAGTGTCTTACAGTGTCTTGCGGGTTGACTGTAGGAAAAGACTTAAAAGTTTAGGGACCTGCGATCTCTGACAGTCGATTTTGTCCCTCAGACCCGGCATCATTGACCTGTTATACTCAGGATTCTTTTCACATGCACCTTGAATATTTTTGCTAAAAAAAAAATGTAGAGACTTAAATATTAGAGAGCATATGGCCATGTAACCCTGAATAAGCCTGATCCCATCTGATCTCAGAAGCTAAGCAGGGTTGGGCCTGGCCAGTAATGGGATGGGACACCACCTAGGAAGACTGGGTGCTGTAGGCGTAAAAATAAAATATAAGGGATTGTAAGCTGACAAAGGGTTGCCTCATCTAAAACAATAAAAAATAAAATAAAATAAAAATAAATAGGTATTAGAGAAAACTAATCGGAAAATGAAATCAAAGAGAGTTCAAAACTGGCTCCTTTGTTTAAAATGAGACATTAGTGCCATTCTGAGTGCGGCAAGGAATACTTCACATCTATCAGGAGAAGTGAATCACCTGCTTCAGAAAGGTATCGATCTGAGTGACTGTGAAGCTTTAAATAGTCACTACCCCCAGGCTTCCACATCTGAGATGGAGTTTAACAAATTCCAGCAGTGTCACAAACACTTTAAGATCCCTTCTGAATAAGAGTTTTCTGGCTAAGATTTGGGGCTGCCTGCCAGAGTCCATCTCAGCTAACATCCTCAGGATACACTTGTATCTCTTAATAACGCAGCCACCCTAGGAAAAGGATGTGTGCTGTGTGCTGCCAGGAAGTTTAGAGAGAAACTGTTCTCTTGCCCATCTCTGACATACCTCATCAGGCAAGCGGCCAAAGCTTTCTTAAATTACATTCAATATTCTAGTATTCTTTTTTAGATTTTTTTTTTTTATAGCTCGGCAGCTTGATGTATTCCTTCCAACTCACATATTAATACCTGTTTTTTCTTAAAACACAGGAAAAATACATCTTTTAATTAAGTATGAGTTCCCAACAATGCTAATTCAGAATATCTCCTACAATAGGTAGCATGCAAGACAAGCCATGTTCCAGCTCTGTATTATTCCTAACTCTCATAGAGCTGAATTTGGTTTAGAGTCTCTTTTTTATAAGACTGTCAGGTGGAGCAAAGTTGCAAAGAGAAATCTTATTTTTTTTTTGTAGCAAAGGAAGAGAAAAAACTTAAAGGAGGCAAAAAAGAACAAAACTGTGCAATAAAAGAGTTATCACTCTTCTAACATATCTAATCATGTGAGTAGCTGCCTACTTCCTTCCCATCAGTTTGGCATTAAACAGCATTCCTACTATATAAAAAGATTTACTTTGTCCAAAAAATCCATAAATCTATAGAGTATTCAGAGAAAAATACAAAGTACTTAGATACTTAGATAAATAAAAAACTATAATAAATTTTTTTAAAAGGGCAGTTGGCTGATTAATTTCCTTGAATTTTCCATCTCTTTTTTTTTATATTTTTTCTGCAATGCTATATTTGGGGAGATAGAATTTAAAGAAACTTGAAGCAATACCTAAGCAATACTTTTTTGGTCTCTATATCTAACTTCAGGATTGCTGGAGACCATACCAAAGCAACACCACTGTGCTCTCATCTCATCCCAAGCCACACTCACATGCAAAGTTCACATCACAAAAGCCTGAGAATATGACTTTCATTACCATTTCCTCTCATGTCTCAGTTGTTGAGTGCATCCAGTTAATGAAATCAAGATAGCATTCAAGTCTAATTCATATTGGGATCAGGTGTCCACATTTTGTACTCTAGCTGTAGGTTGCTAACTCAAAAATGCCTGTCCATGAAAAATGAGGACCAAATGAGAGGATATGATTGGATTCACAAAACCCTCCACTCTCAGTGGAAAAACAGCTTGAAGCATGCCCACAGATGTGAGTCAGCAAATGCAGCTCCAAGCAAAGAGAAAAATGCTGTGACAACTGTGGAGTGATTTAGCCACTGAGAAGAATACAATTTATAGAACAGAAAAGTCACTTACATGGTGAAGTTATTACACGAGCTATTAGTAATTGTTTTTCTGAGTGGCCATATGAAAAATTTCCTGATATAAAATATGTGATAATACATAGACAAAGAAATGTCAGCTAAATCCTAAGTTCAACTACCTTTTACAATGTCAAAAGTAATCTTGTGATTCCATACCCCAGACCTCACTAGCTATGTCCACACACACACACCATATTCTGCTATTGTCACCACAATTGTAGCTCATTCTCTTTACTTACATATAATTTACCTACTAAACATGTGAGATATGAAGACAAAGACATAGCAACACCATGATTCTCTTATTATGGCTTTCTCATAACCCAGAAGATGAAAACTATAAAGGACTTTCCAGTCACATCTCCAATCTTATTCCTGACTTTGCTCTAGAATAGGAAACAAATTAAAATACTTAGAATAAAAAGGTTAATTTTTTTCTTCAGAGTCTCATTCAACTAGAAGAAGCAAAATGTTACTCCATGACTTGACAACCACCCTTTCCAAATCAGAGTCAACTAAACTTGACAATGCTATTAAGCACTGGCTTCTTTTTCCTTTTCTGGTGACAGAGGGATTTAGTCCTTAGAGTCTGAACAACTGCAGTCTTTTCTACATCAGAACACTTTTTGATCAACTATTCTATTTTGAAGGGTGACATAATTCAGTTTTTTTTTTAATGGCTACTTTATTTATACTGCCCAAATAGTTATTCATCCATATTCTTGATTCTTATTCATGCAGCACTGAACAAATATTTACTGAGTTGCTTGGAGTCAGTCATTATGTGTGCCATTTGACAGAGATACTATACACACCAGACTGAATTCCTTCCTCTCAGTAGGTATTTAGGAAGCAGATAAATATTAAGGGAATTACAGTGCAACATGATCCATTTCATTCTATATAACTCAGGTGATACTGAAAAGCATGCTGTGTGAACTAATTATTCTTAAATTTATTTCTGCCTTCTTCATCCTTTAGCACTGTTCAACAGAAATTTCTGCTCTGATGAAAAGGTTTATAGCTTCATTGTCCAATATAGTAGCCACTAGCCACATGTGGCTATTAAGCACTTGAAATACAGTTAGCATGACAGACTGTCATTTCTTAATTTTATTTCATTTTAACGGATTTAAATTTTAATTTACATAGCCTCCTGTACCACACGACTACCATGTTGGACAGTGAATCAATAGACAGACATCCTTGGTTTTATAAATCATATTATCTTATTTAGCTATAAATTAGCCTTTGAACTGTAGAAATTCTAGGGAACTACTTATTACAGGCATTGTGTAATAGCAGAAGAGAAAATACATCAGATGTTTCAGCCGGATAGAAGGCAGCCTCCTAACTGAATTAAATCTATAGTTGTCTTTTGGTAGCAGTTCATCAATGAGTTATATAGTTTTGAAGGCACAATTCTTTTACTAGATTTAGCTATGTCAAGGAAAAAGAACCCAGAACATACAAAAGCAAATAAATAGTTTTTCTTTATGTTCACACACGATTCCTGTTCTCCCACCTCCAAGCCAATAATAAATTGATACAAGTCTAAATTTGCTCAAAGTCATTGAGCAGAGAAACATTTTATTTAGATAATTATTGAATAATAAATGTACTGTAAAAATAAAAATACATGTCTTTGGCCCAAAATTTTACTTAAACTACTAATAACCAAGGCAGTTACTGACATGGTACCAAGAGAAAACAACCAAAGGGAGTTCAATAAAGACAATTAATCAGCACAAGAAAGACAGGCAAAGATGCATTATATTGTGGATGAGGCGGTGAAGAGGTAGTGATGTGAGAGGGACATGGGCATAGAAAGTATACCTTGATTTGAATCCTAGCTCTGACATTTAAGGCTGGATGCCCTTGGGAAATTTCCTTTAATTTGCTCATCTGTAAAGTGAGGATAATAACATCTACTTCACAGATTATTGAGAGGACCATAAACAGCGTTTTCCAAATTCTTAGTACATCTCAATAAATAGTACTTAATATTATGACAGGTTTAACTATAAAAATTATAATCACAGCAGCGGTACCATTTGAATACCATTAAGACACTTTTAGGACACAGGAGTCTTTCTTTTCTTTTCTTTTTTTTTTTTTACAAGTGAACACCTATAAATAAAATGAAATTTATCTCAAGCCAATAGGAGATTCAGAAATGTGGAAGTTAAAAAGAATACAGAAGAAATAGCTCTCTCATCCAGGAGTATTACCTTGTACAGTCAAAAATTTGCCCCCAGCATTGACACTTTCAAATTTAATCCACAATTAGTAAAAAGTTAAAGAGAGAAATGGTAAAAGTGACTGGCTAATCAAAGAACTAAAACAGCACTTGTTTTTATTTGAAACTCAAATCACGTGTATTTCTTGAAGATTACAATTTGTCCTCTGAGAAATTATATACGAAGAAAGTGATCCTATAATCAACATTTAAATTCTTCTCACCACCACTCTAAGCATCTTCACCCACTTGTATCAATTTGATTCTGATATTTCAGGCTGCCTTTTTAGCTTGTTATCAGACCCAGACACTAAGGAACAACACTGGAAAAAATAGTTGAAAGGGCATATGGATGACAAATGTGTACTTCTATTGACAAAGACAGAGAGGGTTAGAACCCTGCCCACAGCTCTTAGCAATCTTTCTTCTTTCAAATGTGGATCTTACATTGTTTTACTAGTAGTGAGATTATTTCAGCAGTAACCAGGAGTTGACAGTTTGCAGAGGAAAGAGGAAAGAGCAATGAGCAAATAGTGCCTCTAAACCATTTCATTTGCATAGCCATTCTCTGCTCTGACATTGCAGTTATCAAGTTATCATCACAATTGTACCAAATTATTAAATTCTTCTCAAAGCAATTTGTATGAAAATTATATCTCTCCCTCCTTCGCCCTTACAAAAGTAATTTACTGGTAGTTGTAGTTAAATAAAATTTCTACTTAAACAAAAAATACTAAATTAAACCACACATATTGAGAGTACTCATCAATTAAGTCAGAAAATTTTATCACAATGTGTATATAACTAGACATACCAAGATAACAAGGTAATTTGAGAAAGATCTTGAGTTAAACAACCTGGGACTAGATCCAGCTTAGCTTTACCATTTCTTAGCTAAGTGATCTTCGATAAGTATGCAAGTGTTTTACATTTCAATTCCTTTTCTCCTAAAAATGGCAAAAACAATAGTATCATTTCATAAAGCTGTTGTAATGGTTAAAAAATAATGTATCAAAACTCTTTGCACGGAGCCTAATAAGAATCAGTAAGTGGATAGATATCATTGTTTCCTGCATGGTAAGTAGGCAAATATAAAAAATCGTTCATGCAGGTTAATATATTTGGTGTTATGTTTATGCGGCCAAACCTTATCTTACTTTTCCAATATCTAAAATAAAAAATGCCAAACAGAATCAAAAATTTATGTATAAACTATCAGAAATTACAAGACATCAAAACCAAAGTGAAAATTCTATAAGCTGTCTCCTAGAGAGGAAGAATAGGCAACCTAAAAAAGGACAATAATAAATTGATACCACATGTCAGGAGCACTGGAAGTAATAAGACAATGAAGTAATATTTTCACACTGTGAAAAAAATGAATATTTGAACTTAGAATATATCCTACTAAAATATTAATTTTTAAATGAGTGAAATAAAGATATGTTCAGATATAGAAGGCCTCAGAAAATTTACTATACAAGGACCCATTTTAAATGATCTTGAAGGAAGCACTCATGAAAAATAAGAAATAAATGTAAACTTTTTCTAAGATGAGAAGTGTGAGAACACAAATTATAGTAGTCCACCCTTATCTATAGTTTTACTTTCCATTGTTTTCGTTACCCATGGTCAACCGTGATCCAAAAATATTAAGTGGAAATTTTTAGAAATAAACAATTCTTGAGTTTTAAACTATATGCCTTTCATAGTAGAATGATAAAATCTTGTGCCATCTCGCTCTGTCTCACTCAAGATGTATATCATCCCTTTTCCAGCATCTCCATGCTGTTTCCATCAGATCAACTATCATGGTGTTACACTGCTTCTGTTCAAGTCATTCTTCCTTTACTTAATAATGGCCCCAAAGCACAAGAGTAGTAATGTTGGCAATTCGAATATGCCAAAAAAGAGCTATAAAATATTTTCTTTAAAAAAAAAAGTGAAAGTTTTTGACATAGTAAGGAAAGAAAAAAAGTTGTATGCTGAGGTTGCTTAGTCTGCAGTAATAAATCTGTCTTTGAAACTGAGAGAAAGGGAAAAAAAAGTTCATGCTAGTTTGCTGACAGATCTCATAACATTTATTGTGATATATTGTCATAATTGTTTTTATTATTAGTTATTATTGTTAATCTCTTACTGTGCCTAACTTATAAATTAAACTTTATCATAGATCTGTATGTATAGAGGGAAACAGAGTATATAAAGAGTTCGATACAATCTGCAGCTTCATTAGACTAAAAAAATAAGAAGCCACAGAATGTTATCTATAAGACACAAATTTAAAAGTAAAATAATATGGAAAGATTTAAAATAAAAAAATGAAGATATTTCAGGCAAATTTGAATTAAAAGACAGCTGTGGTAACAATATTAAAAACAAATAGAAGACATGAAAAGCATATGGCACCAAAAGTACTGCCTACTCAATACTTGAAGAGTAAATTTAAAATATTGTGTATATAATTAAATATATTAATATATTACATAGTATAATATATTTATAATAGTTATAGACATAAATGTGTATACATAAAATAGGAAAAGCAAAAGTGAGAGAATTATGAGAAGAAACAAACTGGTATCACTCATGATAATTTATTCTCTGTCAATGAAATCATTCCATTAGCATGTAAGACTTAATGACACTTCCCTCATTCATTTCATCTCCTCTTTGGCCCTTTTGGCAAAATTCCCCAAAAGGATGGTCTATGCTCCCCGCCTCTTATTTCCTTCTTTTCCTCATTCTTCTTCAATCAGATTTTCACGCACCCTGCACCCAAACTGTCCTTTTCAAGGCCCCAATTACTTCCACAGTGTTGTGTCAGGTGATCCAAATGTAACCCATCTTCATCTTTCTTCCTTAAAGCAATTATGCCACTTGGCTTACAAGACACCACTTTTTCTCCTAGCTTTCCTTTCATATAGCCTTGGTTCTTTCTTTAAGTATACTTGCTGGTGCCTCTTTCTCCCTCTATTATTTAAACACTGGTAGCTTAGTGACCATGTCAGAGCTTCCTTATCCGTTCTTGTTCTCAAGTTGATTTCATCTAGTCTCATGACTTTATGTATATACGACCTATTTGCTAAGAACTTCAAATTTCTATTTCTATCTCAGACCTCTCCCTGGAGCTCCACTCTAATATCTCTGTCTACCTATTGACATCTTGGGTAGGTTAAAGAGACCTCACATCAATTTGCTCAAAATTAAACTCCTTTGTCTACAGCTCCAAAACCCTTTCAAGAACTTTTCAAGAGCCTTTCCCTTCCCAGTAAATAATTATATTCTTCCATCATCTCGGGCCAAAGCTCTTGTTGCTTTCTTTACTCCTCTTTTTCTCTCACAACACACATTCAATATGTCAGCAAAATTTGTCTGTTTTACCTTCAAAATATATCCTGATTCCACTCTCACCTGGGAAACCATTATATTTTCTCTCATTTGAAGTATTACAATGGCATCCTAACTCACTGCCCTGAAATCTACTCTCATCACAAAAGCCCCTGTAATCCTTTTAAAATCTAAGTTAGATCACATTATTCTTCCCCTAGAAAATGTCCAATAGTTTCCTATATCTCTCAGAGTAAACCTCCAAGTCTTTGCAATGTTCTCTATACCTCAGTTTTCCCATTTATGCTCTGATACTATTTCCACACCACCTTTCTGCTACCCCATACACATTCCTCCTAGCTCAGGGCCTTTGTACTTGTTCCCACTGCCTGGAATGATCTTCCACTAGACATCCATATATCTTTATGTTTTTATGGTCTTTGCTCAAATGTTGTCTTCTCAGTGAACCGTTTGCTTCAGGAAATTTCTGCATCAAGTTATTAGAGAAAACACTCCCCTCAAGTGAGTCAATAGGTTACTCATCAAAGAGATTACTTATCAAGACTCATTTCAAGACCCTTGCCTCACTGTGCACACCAAATCTAAACTATATCACAAATTTTGCCCAATCTCAGTTTCCCTCCTTGAAAAACCCATCTTAATCCACTTCAACCTAGATCCCCAAACTCTATAAATATCTTATTTCTGACTTCACCTCTGAAACGAGATTTTGTCACAGTGGCATTCTCCTTTACTGTAATGAGCTCAGATGAACTTAGTTTTTCTTTAATAAAGGCTGTGATGTTTTGGATAATTCAACAAAAGACTAGCTCAGTTTAAACCCATTCAGGTTGTTCCCAGAAGCCAAATAAAGAGGGAAAGCTACCAATTCAACATAAGAGACTAGTTTGACCTTGACTGCAGAACCAAATGAAACTCTATAATGAGAGAGTCTCAGTGAATTAATGGTTATCAGAGGAAAGGGGAGATGGGGGAAGTAGCTAAAGGTAAAGGTGAAATAGTTGGTGACAGAAGAAAATCTAACTCTGGGTGGTGAATACACAATGCAATATATATACCACTTACTGTTGAATAATAAACTTGAAATTTGATTTTGTTAATCAATGTCACCCCAATAATTTTTAGTAAACAATAAGAAAATAAATATACACCAAAATTGCTTATTAATATTGATATAAAATTTATAGATAAAATATTACCTGGACATATCCAAATTAATATTAATAAAAATAAATAACTATGATAAAATAAGAATTATCTAAAACTCAATTTTTATTCAATCATTAAAATATGATTTAATAACAGAAAATCTATCAGTCATCACATCTCCAGAAAGAAAATCACACAATTTACTTAATTGATTAAAAATATTCCATGATTTTAAAAGAAAACAAAGATATAAAACTCAAAATTCATCCTTAAATTAATTAGTCCTTTCTAAAAATCACATAAAATATCTTTTTGAGGTTCATTTCTTTTCAGATAAGAAAATAGTTATGCTCACTGTTACCTCCACTGTTAAACATTGATTTGGAGAAATATTAGCATTGGAAAGGAAGGGACAGAACTGTCATCATTTGCAAATACTAACTACTAGATAAAGCTAAGATTGATAAACAAGTTTGTTAAATACAAGATCAACCTAAAAATCCACGTTTTTATACCAGAAATAACAAAATAAAAAATAAAAGCAAAATAAAAGACAATTTAAATAGCAAAAAAGATTATAAAGTAACTAGAACTTAACCTAACAAAGAATGCACATGGCTTTTTTCAAGAAAAAGCAAAACTTTATGAAGCAATATAAAAGAACATCTGACTAAATAGCCACTCACTCCATTGGTCTTGGATGAAACATCTTATTATTAAGATGTCCTATTTCCTTCAATCAATCTTTAAAGAAATGGCATTGCAAATAAAATATATTTCAGGCAAATTGACAAATTAATTCTAAAATTTATTGACCATGAATAGCTAAACAAGTTTGAAAAGGAAGAGCAAAGAAGAAAGACTCAATGGTTTGGGAGTCAAACCATAGGATTTTGAGACCTGGCTCTGCTTTCCTGATTACATGTCTTTGGACAAATTGTTCAACCTCCTGAAGCCTTAGTTTTCTCATATGTACAATGAGGGTAATAATACCTCCTTTCTCAGAGGACTAATATGAGGATTAAATAAAATAATGTATGCAAAGTGCCTGAAATCCAGTGAGCACTGAATACATTTAAGCTATTATTAATATTATACTACCATATAGCTACTTGAGGATCTTCCATTCCTTGTAATACCAGAATTCTTTAGCATGAGCATTGGGTACTGTGAGTTATTTTTTTAATTTATAAAAGAATAAAAAATAACTTTTTTTAAAATTTAACACAAGAAATATTTTATTCTCTTCCAACCTTTAGAATGTAAACTTCAAAAAGACAAAAACAATAGAAAACAAGGTTTTCAGGTAAAGGGCTTTACTGGGATTGAATAATGTATGACAGAAATGTTAACCCAAAACTCTAAATATACTGACCTCCTTCAAATCTGCTATGCTCATTTAGAAAGAGACAGAACAACTCAGTCAATAGGAAAATTCAATAAGCTTAATAACAAAATGGAAACTTTAAGGCCTAATAACATGCTGAAATATTTAATAAAAGTTTCTTCCATTCTGACTCTCACTTTCCATTTCTGTAAAATGGGAGTAAGTTTTTTCTGTCCCAGCACTACTCATGAAGATGACTGTGCTAGATAAAAGCTTATTTTAAAACAGAGACAAATGTTTATGAAAAAAAAATTCCATCAAAATTCCCAGTGTTCTCTGGGGTCAAATGGGTTATATATTGAAAAGTTATCATCTGTGTTTCAAACAATAACACCACCAGCAATTAACATTGAAAAATCATGAAATTTGTTCTCTCATTGGTCAACTTGATCATTTCTACCTGTAACCATAAACTAATATCTTGAGTAATAACTTTTCTTCCTTGCAGATTCACCTTGGAGAAAATAGAGTATGCCTCTTTAAAATATAAATAATATTGAAACAAGTATATCCCATCTGCTAAAAAGTAAATAGCATAGGGGTGGGGGGAAGGAGTACTTATTTGAATAGCCACCAGGCATTATGGAAATTAAGCAACATAATCCAACTTAATCTTGTTTAGTGACTTCCTTAACAGCTTGTATTTCATGTTTCTTGAGTTTTTGTAAAAAAATAAAATAAAATAAAATGTAATTAGAGAGTGATAGCAGAGGAAGTAGAAGCAGACACTGAAAAGTGTACAGGAGGCCAGTGTCAAAATTTCACATTATTAACATTCACATGGCCATTCAAGAAGCACTACTACTAGGCATTCAGCATTCTCAAGGCCAAGCGTCTTTATTTTTGCTCCCATGAATAAGGTGATAACCAAGAGAAGCACATGGTTACAAAGAGTAGAGCAAGCAAGAGGCAGAATTAAAGAGCAGCAACTGAGAGTGAATGCTTTCGATGAGAGATGGAACTTCAACCCTCTGTTTAGAAAATCTAATCATTGGTGATCCCATAAATTGCAGAGGCCACTTTATAGTCAGAGAAATCTCCCTTGACACCAGGTAGTCCTAGCATATATGGTCCTTCTTAATCCTCTCCAGTCACAGTCAAGCCCCTGCTCTATGGAGCCACCTACCTTCTCTCCCTGTGTCTGTCTCGGTCTCTGTGCCTGCTCTTATTTCTGCTTGGAATTGCCCTCTACTCTGATTCTCAATCCTTCCATCTCTGGCCAACTTCCACCTGTTCTTTTGGTCTCAACTACATACTAGTTGCTGGGCAACCTTTTCTGTTCTTTGCCCATGTCCCATGAGCAGAACATTTCTCTATACTTCAATAGCACACGCTACCTCCACAGAGTATACCCATCACTCTTTATTGCCTATTCCTATGGTTTTCCCCCAGATGACCCACATGCTCTAAGAACTCAGAGATAAAGCTGCTCTTCCCAATATATTCCCAGCATTTTACACATAGTAACTGCTAAATACATACATACACACATACATACATACATACATACATACATACATACATATATACGTAAGTAAGTAACTGTTAAGTGACTGTTGGATAGTAAATGTTAATAAGAGAAGAAGGCTAGCTCAGGTTCTGGAATTGGATAAATCTGTTTTTGAATCCTCCCTATGACACTTAAAAGTTATGTGACCTGGATCAAGACAGTACTCTTTTCTAAAAATAAGACATATTTAAATTTAGTGCACAGGTTGTGTTGAGCATTAGTAGAAGCTAATGTATGGGAAGCATTTAGTTCACAGAGGTTAGCTAACACACGGTATATATAGTAGTTGTTTTGATAGTAATATTATTAGAGAGAGTTAAATTTAGATTTAAATGTATTTATCTGCTTTATAAGCAGTGTTCGTTTAAGTCCTAAAAAATTATAGAAGTTACTATAAATACATGGACTTTCTTCAAATATTCCTTAAGGTAGTTCATTCAGCAGGTCTGTGCTTTTTAATTTTGTAACAGTAATCTAGTCTCTGGTTTTAATCAAAAACAAGCTGCAAGGAGTGTGGTTAAAGCAAAAACATACAAAATGGAAGGTAGAGGGAGGGTGAATGAAAAAATAAAATGTTCCATAGGGAGAGAAATACAAAGAAATCTAGATTTTGAAGTATATATCTCTGCTCAGAGTACCAGAAATCTTTAGACTTCTTTAACAAGGTTTAAAAAAAATTTTTTTTATTATCATGGGATAAAAGTGGCAGCTTCTTAACATAGTTTCAGCTTAAATTTAGAAATGGGAAGAGATACATAACAAAAATAGCAATTTAAAATGACAACCTCAAGGACGGTCAAAGTGGAATTCTCTTGGCATTTTCTTCCCAAGTTAGAGCAGTTACCATCTGACTTAAGATCACTTTATTGATATTCAAGAGAGAGAAATACACTTTCCAAGGACAGATTTACTGATGAGTTGTTTAAAATGTTATGGGTTTGGACTGGAAGTTGAAAACACTTTTGAGGAGAGTGTTGCTTAAATTCACTCTGGTATTTGTTTTACTATTGTGGCTGTTGTATGTTAGTTGTTATTTCTTTTTCTTTTCTTTTTTCTTTCTTTTTCTTTCTTTTCTTTTGGTAAGAAAAAATTATCACTTACAGCTATTCTGTCTTGTCCATGATAAATTATGTTCCATCGGAAAGTCTGTAATTATATCAAGAATAACATGCTGAGCTCAGTGACAGTAACATGAACACGGTATTACTAAAGAAGTGTTTTTTCCATACAATGACTATAAATGGTAGCCTTGAAGAATAGAAATATAAACTATAAACATATACACAGTGATTTGTTGCCACTGCTGAAGGCATTTAGCACACAGAGAAGTCGAACTGTTCTGGCTCCTTAGATCCACAAGACATGCTTGCCTTGTGCTGTGTTGAATTCCTGTCCACGTCTCTATGCCTGGCAGAGTTGATGCTCGGTGAAAACTTATGGAATTGATTAAATGGGTTCAGCTGATTCTAAACCTGATTCTGCAACTTGTTAAGTTGTCTTGTTCAAGTTATTAAATTTCTCTGAGCCTCGATTTTTTCATGGGTAAAGTTAAAATCCCACCCATTCTTCATCATTTTGGTGAGGATTAAAATCAGATAGCATGTAAAGCAGCTAGCGCAGTACCTGATATTTTAGGTGTTTGGTCTCATTTTTAATTTGATTCTTTCAGATATCAAGAATTAATCATGGAACCCTCTGGATCTTGTTTTTAAATTATCATAATAGGCAAATGAAACACATTAACAGTTACAGACATGCAATTATAATAACCTTAATCAGCTGGAATAAATAATCCTGGAATAGAATAAGAAATGTAATGGTCAGCCTGCATTATATTTGATAATGGGAGGACTTCTCTGAGGCTTACATAGAAATGGACCATAACCTAAAGTCCTACTTTGTACACTTCAGCAGTCACCTCAGAGTTTGGATAAACCTGCCTAATACACTAATAACTCTCTTTTTGCAGAATATTATTCTACTGGTCATACCCCTCAGGAAAATGAAAAACATCTTGTGTATATAGAAGAAGACTACAAGCTTTGAAATAACAGACCAGTGCTCAACTTCTAGCTCTACCGCTAAATTGCTGGATATTGCTAAGCAGGTTAGTTTTTCTAAACCTCCAGTTTTTCATCTTTAAGTTGGTAGTAAATGTTACCCTCAGATTATTGAGAGCAGTAAGTGAAGCTTATTAGACACAGCAGTTTGCATGTACATGAGAGAGAATCCCAGCACATTGCTACTGTCTATTTGTTATATTCAAACTTTTTCATTATAAAATATTCACCAAATCAAAATGTTACCACCTCAAAACCAAAATGGTGAAACACATGAAAGAGAAAGCTACCAACAGCAATAAACTGACTCCTTCGTAACCCCACCATCAATTGCCACAAGATGATGTTCCAGCCCCCAGGACTCTTCTTTGCCAGTTCCCCGTGCCCCGGGCTGTCGCCCCCAAATCCTGCTGCTCCCAAGTCTATTCAATCAGTTCTTCATCGTCCTGCCATGCCCATCCACTCTCACTGACAGCCCAGCTTCCCATAAAGTTAGGAATCACATGGTAATAATTTTTTGAGCTTTATCTTGATATTCAAAACAAAAAGAAAGAAAACAGAAGCACAGAGAAAAAATAGTGATGGAAATGGGAGCCCAGAAGCTGACAATGTCATCAGGATACAGAACCTGATCGGGCAAGAATAAAGAATACTAAAGGTCCTTAGACCTTTAGGAATAAATTTTCAACTCCAGAAAGAATTTTGGGTTAATCATTTCTGAAGAATGAAGGCCATATAGTATATAAGGGGCAAATGTTTGAAGTCATATGTTATCAACCGAGAAAGGATATCACAGGGAAACTCTTGGCAGTTCACTTTATACAGTGTTTGGCTGCAAAAGTTCAAAGCCATTTGTTGCTGCCATTGCTGTATTTTTCCAAAGTCATTTCCTATTGATTCAGCACACCAGGAAACCATGGCTGGGTTCACCTTGCCAAATGTGAGTTTCTACTTTGCTGACTGGATAGCATCCAAGAGCCACATTATACTGGAGACAATAAACACCTTGTCTTTGAAAGAAACCGTTTGTATAGACAAGTAGGGAATGTCTCAGATTTCTCATCAGTTCTGGGATTGAGTTATCGCTTCCATCTGGCTTTTAGAGACAGGTTCCCTACTCTGGAATGGGATGATCCAAGCTAGCTAATTCCCCTTCCTCACAGGTTCACCTAAGGGATCACATCATTTTGGCAATTAGGTTTGTCAAAAGATATATGCTTTAGAAATAGACTCTGGATGGGAGAATAACACAGAGGTGGATGCAATATTCAGACATCCCTCTTATACAATAGAAAGTTTGATAGCACAGTATGGCAGGAGATAAATATCATAGAGAAACTGAGTATGTCATTAAAATGATTTCTGAGTTTTGAAACAGTTACCTATAACATGCTAATAATGCCTTATCCTTTCTACTACACAGAGTTGTTGTGAAGGAGAAAGGAAAATCACTGTGCACAGTCCACAAATGCAAATTATTTTGTTAGCCTGAAAAAAATTACAAGGTGCAGATTTGCCAATAGAAAATTTATCCTTTAGAGAAAGAATATTAGAAAGTAAGCAGCTTTTCAAATGTATTTTCCCAGCTTATTGCTTTTGTAGGTAAAAAAAAAAAAAAGGAATAGTATGGCTGTTTTTATTTTATTTCACTTTTTGATAAAACCAATTAGATAGAGCTGAGTGGACACTTAATCATCCCATCGAGAAGTGTAGCATACCCACATCAATCATTTGGAGGCTCCTAGATGACAAGGCCAGACTAATGACTCAACCTATTTGACAGTTGGCAAGTGACAGGCTTGCCAAAACCAAGAACTTGAAACATCAAAAAGCATCCAAAGTAAATCTTTGAGATAGTTCCAAATCCAATTCCATCCATTACCAACCACACCTGCTTGCAGCCAGGGTATCTGCATTACGCCATTGTTGTTGCCAGGAGTGCTATGCTAGGAAAAGGAGGACAAATTACAGACAAGGTATTACTGGAATGAAGCAGAATGGCTGATGTTTTCCAAAGCAACTTTATCAGTAATTACAATACATAACACTATAATAGTCCACCTCACAACTCTACCTCACTCATATCTCTAGAACAGAACTTGCGCTTTCATGCAGAGTTGACAATTAAGTATGGAATCTCCACTCACAAACTTCATTAAGAAAGAACTGAGTACTAAACACTACTTAGTCCTAGGGTTACAAAGCCTACTTGGTATCCTAGTGACAGATGTCTACAACAAAATAGTGGCATTATGTGCAAGATATTATAGAAGTCAAAAGTGTAGAACTTATTTCTCACAGAATATGAAGGACAGTTCTGGAGAGGCTTCTTCAAGGAAGTAGCATGAACTGAGAGTCTTGAAAGACAAACAGAAGTTTGGCAACAAGTAAAGGGGAAAAGAAATTGCACAGAGAGGACATAGAATATGCAAGACACGAGCAAGTATGCTACATTGAGGGATCTGAAGGTGGTGTGTGTAGTGTACAAAGCTGAATTCACCCTTTATTTTCAGTCACGCCTTGCAAGTTTCTCATGTAAAGAATTATTTTTTAAAATGCTGGTTGGGGTGATCTGGGAAAGGGGTGATGAGTGATGAATAGAAGGAGGACAAACCTAAGAATAATTAACTCAGTCTTTCCAGAAGTGAAGCTTCTAGACACTAGAATATCTGTGGTGGTGGTGAGAACATGCAGGGCTGGGTAGCCCCTTGATTGAAGAGTACAGACTCACTTGTGCTGGGAATGAGTTGCTTAACTTTTTGTAAGTTACATAAAATATATCTCTTCTAAATATATCTCCCCATCTCCCAACTGTGGACCAGTACCAGTTTGTGGCCTGTTAGGAACCAGGCCATGCAGCAGGAAGCGAGCATTGAGCAAGCCAGCAAAGCTTCATCTGTATTTGCAGCCGCTCCCTAGCACTAGAATCACCGCCTCAGCTCCACCTCAGATCATCAGGCATTAGATTCTCATAGGAGCACTGGTCCTTGGTGCCAAAAAGGTTGGGGACCACTTTTCTAAGATATCCCTTGTACCTCAGCTTCCAACTGTCTGGTCTTGCATTGGGATTGGGGCCACTCATATTCATGCTCTGGGCAGGATCACCTACGCTGTCTAAAACGAAAGGAAGTAATAAAGGAAGCCGTCCGAGCTGAGGGACCCCTAGAACTATGAAGAGTCGTGTGCATTTGGTAGTAAAAAGAGCCATCTGTCCTTTTATTTTCAGGTTGCTTATGGAACATTGACATAGCAGCAACTTTAAGAAAATTTTTTTTTAGCAAAAAGCTAAAATAAAATAATTTTTAAAAATATAATTCAGTCATTGTGTATGACTTTTGTCCACCATGTTTTGGTAAAAAAAATGAGAGGTGCTATAAAGCAGAAACCATTTCCTTCATAGAGGCCACTAGGACTATTCTACCCAATTTTCTAAACCATAAAATTATCTGAAAACAGTGGTAAAAATTTCTAAATGAATTGTACCAAGATTTTATGGGCTCCACCATATATGATCCTCATTGACTCCACTGAATAAAGGAGTATAGATGAACCCAGTATAACTAATTAAAAGTAGTTACAGCTTAAAATGAGGAATACTTTACTCTCATAAAAATAAGATAATTTAATAGTTTTTTATGTCAAAGGAACATACAGGTAAAATGAGTTAATTGATTAATAGTTACATATTATTTGCCTAAATCATTCCTTTGCATATGCTCAGAACCTTCAAAATTTTCCTAGAGAAAATAAACTTCTAGTCCAAAAAGACTATCTTTGGAATTTCTAAAAGACGACATTTACCCAATCCAGATAAGCAAAAGTGACCATACCATTTTATCACCAGTTAACACATGGCTGACAACTTGGAATGTCAAAACGGTGGCTGCAGATTCAGGGAGAATTGGGCTGAAAAGAATTATAAAGCTGTATCTGAGCCCAGCAATACTTGCCATAGGCTGCAGCTAAGCTAACTCCGAGCTAAGCCATCCCTACACATTTTTCTTAGCCCATTTGTCTTCCAATTAATTTTTTTTTGAAATTTTTTATGAGTTTATTTGAGCCAAACTGATGACGTGTACCAGGGAACCAGATCTCAAATGCTCCCCAATTAATTTGTTTTTTAGTTTCTCTTTCTGAGTTTTGCTCTCATCAAATGCTAAGTCAGTATTGTTCAATCAGGTAACCCTTCAAATAAAGTGAAAGCTCCAGAGGGCAAAGACAGTTAGGATATTTTAAAGTCTGATACAGCATATGTCATTTAGTGAGCACTAAAAATTTCCACCAAAAGTCAGCAACCACACCTGGAATAAAATGGTAAGAAAGTTACCATGCTACAACAATTATTACAGGTAGGGTACAGAGTGTAATGCAAATGCCAAAAGCTTAAAATGTAGAAGCCAGGTTAGCAAGCATCTGTACTAGAAAAAAATATATATTAAATGCAGGAAACAATTTAGTAAAGATTATGGAAATGGAGAAAAGGAACTGATGGTTGTTGAATGCCTTCAGGAATTTCACGTAAAGTATTTCCTTTAACGTTGGCAACAGTCTTATGAGTAATAGCTAACATTTGCTGAGAGCTTACTGTGTGCCAGTGTCTGCTTTAAAGTGCTTTCTTATCATTAAGTCATTCAGTTTTCACAACTCTATGCAGTAGTTCTTTTACTATCCCGTTTTACAGGTGATGAAACTGAGACACAGAAAACCTCAGCTAAGTGACAAAGCTGGGACATGGATGCAGGCCATGGGAGATCAAAGCCCATACTCTGAAGCACCCCACAGAGCTTACTTTTCACTGAGGCTGAGGAGAGTGAAATAATGTAGGCAGCTAGTAAGAAGCATGCTGAGAATTAAAACTCAGATCTGCTTAACTCCAACTCAATGTACCATTCCAGACTGCCAACCACAGAAATAAAATTTTTTAAGTGTTTAAATTCAATTGAATTATATAATATGCTTAAAGAAAATGAAAATATCAATCCTTTATATTAGTTTTTTTTCTTACTAAGCTTAATTGGACAACTAATCAGGTATAAAACAAGTAGAGAAAACTCTCTTCCAGCTCACAAGTTAATAGCCTTTTATCATCTGGAGACTAAACCCTAAGTGGCTTTCTCTATAACCTAACACAATTAAGTGTGCTTAGGACAATAAAAATTTTTTTAAAGTTTCATAAAAAAATAAATGTAATTGTTTTCTTTAAAAAAGGAGAGGGCAAGCTGAGCAGAGGATGAGCGAAGAGAAAAGAGTCACGGTGAAGACCTTCCAAGCTCTCTTATTTCACCTTCCATCCAGGAAATGGAAATGATTAAAAATATTTTCAACTCAGCCTTTGAAACACAAGTAAACACTAGGCAAATAGAATCTAAAATAAATTGTAGCAGCAAACAAACAAACTAGAAGAAAGCAATCAGAAAGGAACAGGATGGTAGAAAGATGGATTATTTAGGTAAATTAAATATGTTCCCATTTACCTAATGGTATTCTGATGTATAACTTTATTATTCAGAAGTGTTTTCACAAATGCTGCAATATAAAGGAAAGTGTATTGTTCTCTAGCAAGTGAGGCCAAGTCTTTACAAGTTAAATTTTTCCTCATTGTGCCTGAATCCTCAAGAATTCCAGCATGAGGACATTTCAACATCCCCAAGCTATCATACCTTTACTGTATAATCAGTAGTTGTTACAAAATTTTATTTTCATAAATATTCAATAAACAGCAACCTAACAACAAGTAGCCAACTCTGAATTTGCTGCATATTGCAACTCTGGATTTTGTAAATATATGCTGTGAGATAGAAATTAAGATTAAGTGTTTCAGGACTCTCCCTTTTAGAGCCAAGCTTGCCATGTTTCAGGACTTAAGAACTATTCATAAGAGAAGAAACACCAACACCGTCGTGGGGGAAGAGGGGAGAGTGGAATGTGTGTAGTAGCTGCCAACATTTCCACTGCATATTAGGATTCAAAAATGACCACACTCAAAAACAGTTACCAAAAAAAATTAAGAAGAATTTCTCCTAATCAATTATCACTGAACATGACCAATCCTTCTTCTCTTGCATTTTAAAATGAAGGTGTGATTGAGTCCAATGCATTGACTCTCATCCAAATACAGCAAGTCCTTGAATAACATGGTTTCATCATGACATAGATGAGATGCTATAGTAACTTTAACACTTGTTTATAGCAATTAACCTATAGGAAAATTGGTTTCATTATATGTCATTTCACCTAGAGTCACAAAACCTATTGACAACATTAAGTGAGGACTTAGTATAGCATTGAGAAGTTATTTTCAGGATGTACTTCTGTTCTAGTTGCTTGCTAGTCGTTAGCTACCTCGGCCCACATAGAAGGTTGACTCCAAGATCATTTCAGCCTGCATGCCTTAGCATGAGTGCACTGTACTTTCTGCTAAAGAAACACCACTAACTGAGTTTCTTTCCTTATCTCTTAGCTCAGATTCCTGAGTGAAAGAAAATAATAAATTAGAAGACCCCACCCCCAACCCTGTATACTGAGCCTATGTCCTACCTCTGGAAATGCTAAACATATAGACTCTTCTTAATTGAATAGTTTTATCTGTTCTTTCTTTACTGCTGACATCATTAAGAACTGAAAAACAAGACATTCTATTCTCGCTTTAGTTTTTATAAATATCAGGGAGAAATTAAAGGCCTAGCTTATAATTATAGGAAAATAATAGCAAATACCTGCATTTGAATTTTTTTTGATACCAAAGTATCCTATGTTTAAAGGTAATAAATGCAGACTGTGATAACTTTGCTAAAATGTCCTGGTATGCTTCTTGGATTTGGCAGTAAAAACATACGTATATTTGAGGACACTGGGAATTGCAGGTTATTTAAAAATGTGCTACTCATTTATTTATTCATTTTTTTATTTACAAATACTTATTTAATCCCTTCTAAATGCCAGACACTGTTCTAGGTGTAGGGTACAATAGTGGACAAAGCAAATTCCTCAGCCTCATAAAGTTTACTTTCTAACTGGGAAAAATAGAGGGCAACAAGATAAATAAGTAAACAATACAGTATACCAGACTATTATAATTTATAAAGAAAAAAAATAAAAGAAACAGATATGGGGTATTGGGAAGGGAGTGATTTTAAACAGGAGTATGTTTTCTTCTAAACATTTACTAATTACATAAATTTATGCACAATATTCATTTAAAAAATCTGCTAACAAACTGACCATCTATTCTTTCTTTCTCTGAGGTATGCTTTGGAAAACTTTGGACCACAGAAATCAAAAGTGCAAAATAGCTCAAAATTTATAACCAAAGTTTATAAGCAAAAAGTCACATGCTCCATACTGCTAAGAAATTATGAGGCTACTGAAAAATTAAAAGTATCTCCTATTCAGTTGATCTCTGGATTCTACTAGAAGATACTATTTTGAAGCCACATAAAGTGTTAGTTTGCAGGGGATAAACCAATTGGATCTATACTTTTGAAGAATTTTCAGACTTTTGGTTAATTTTATCTGCTCATGGAATTTCGCCACTAAATACTCAACTGTTCTTGCTTTTAATAGCTAAAATTGAAATCTGAGTTTCTGTCTAGATGTACTACAGAAATATGAAGAAACTCACCCTAAATGTAGTCCGATTGCTTTAATACAAGATTTGTAGCAGAATATTGACTGGAACTTTCCATTTTGTCCTTGAATTGCATTTAAGTCCTACCACTAAAAATAGGGTGTTATGTACCATATTTTATAAAGAGAACCATCAAAAAGGGGGCCCAGGGAGCTCCCCTCATGATTTTCTAAGAGATAGTAGTATGGCTGAATATAGTCACTCAACCCTTCAACCTTCCATCCCAAGTCTACGAAATCAGAAGGTGGCAAAAGGGAACAATAGCCTGTGGTCCTCAGAGGTGAGCAAGTTTGGTTTTCTAGTGAGAAACAATTCCATTTCTTCCCCATGAGCTTCCTTCTCCTCCCTAGGGCCAACTGTAAAGACTCTTTCCATCAGTGTGAAACTTATTTCATTCCCCTGTTGGCTATCTGCTAAAGAAAAAGAGATTCAGAAAGAGAGGCAGCAGCACAGAAGCCTGCATCTCCACCTGAGCTCTGGAAAGCGTTACTAGACTTAAAAAGTCTTGTTGGGGCTTCACCCAAGAGGTCCAGCTGTGCAGTGAGGTGATCTCAGCAGCAAGAGGCCATGTGGGGACCATATATGTCAAGAGCTAAGAAGTTAGCCAGAACTGGATTCCCCAGGCCAGGAACTGTGCAAAGGGAAAAGCCTAAAGAATCCTTCAGTAGCTCACGTTTGTTACCCATGAGTAAGCCAAGCTTCGAATTCTTGCTTTACCAAAGGCATCCATTCTTAGGTAGCATTAATCATAGGAGTATTGGCGATCAACTAGAAGAGATCAGCAAATAGGGTAGTTGAATAATGAGATGACTGCTTTATTGCTTCTCCCTTCTTCCCACTCTAGCTCAGTAAAGGAAGTCTAGAAGAAGCAGAAGTACAGAAGTTTCCATCAAGGTATGTTTTATAGGATTGGTCAGAACTCTAATAACCAAAAATAACTACAAAATTATAAAATAAGCTCACTATGTCAATAAAAAAGCTTACTATTCAGTGGGAGAAAAGGGATTCAGTGTTTTACAATTGGTGTCTTAGAATAAGTAAAACACATTTATCAATAACAATATGACATATATTACTAGTTGTGAAAATACATGAAGTAAAGACATGCCACTTTTTTCAAAAATCAAAACAATATCAGTGCCTAGCTGGCTCATTGTAGTTGTTTAATAATATTTGTTGTTAAATGAAGCTATGAATGTGTTGCTTTTCACTCAGCAAGAAATCAGTTAATAAATAACTGTAGTTGAATAAATTACAAAAGTCTCTCCATCACATGATCTGATCCTTCTGAGTTTTCTGATCCTTCCATCCACAATTCTGATAAATTGCAAATGCTGGCTGAGATGTCACAGCTTTCTTTTCAACTGATGAATTTTGTATTCAAAGCACACCTCTCTAATTGTGGCTAATAACGACTGGAAGAATATTGGTGAAAAAAGTTTTTCTTTCTAATCAACCTTCAAATCATAGCTCATCATCTTTCTCCTACCATACTAGGTTTCTTTCCAGTAAGGAATAGAGGAATGTCTATTTATTGGTATTGAACCGTGATCATTCTGAGTTTTCTGGAATACTCTTTCATCTCGCTCTTATTTTCAGTGAGACACGTGCATTGGACAACTTCCTCATATGATGCTCTCTATAAAGAAACTTAGATTAGGCATAATCTAAATCTACACATTATTTTACCATTTCAAATTATGAGATATATAAATATAAGTGATTGCCCCAAATCACAGAGCTGGGCAATGATAAAATTGGGAATAGATTAAAACCAGTCTTCTCCCTTCTTCACTACTATTTCCAACTCAGACCAGTCCTCTACTGGAAGTATACTCCTAGAAAATGTAAATGGCTAAATCAAGCAGTTTATTTTAAAGCCGTTAGATAAACTTCTACCTTTTTGGGTTTCTTTAAACAAATTTACATTAAAAATCATTACAGCTTTCTCAAGAGATATTAGTCACAAATCTTTATATAGATTAAATGATATGAATAAGAATGAATCTTCTAGTACCCCTTTTCCGATGTTAATAAAAATAAATTATAGGCATCTTACAGGCAGCCACCCCCACAACTTTCTTTAGCTTTTATTTCATAATCTAATATTCCAGGATGAAAGATGCTCCCCAAAAGATTTAAATTATTACAATTTGTTCTTGCCTGCAGCAAAAAAAAATAATTGAGGTACTGTACCTTCTTTTTAAGTGTTCAATGATGGTTTAAGGAGTGGGGAGTTTTGAAAGCTTCTTATTATGCTCCCAATACTATACTGATTAGTAGAATAAAAAAGCCCAGCAGGAAACTACTCTTCTTGCTTCTCATACACAAAATTATCATGTTGCTTTCAGCTTGTTTTTCTATGGTTTTAAAACCAGAATTCATCAAGTTCTATGTAGTCCCAAATCTTTGGCAGCAGGTACCAATATAAATAAATAAACTCCTACAGATACTCACACTTAAAGAAAAGAAAGCTTTGAATTAGGGCTTTGCCTTAAATCAAAGTCTGCCTTGCTGTAATTATTGCTACAACTGAGATTAGAAAGTGTATCAACAGCTCTGCTAATATAACCTCTGTACTTCCTATGACTGGTAACATCCTGTCTTATTTCTCCTGAAGTAAGGCTGTTCTAAATTTTGCTGCAAAAGATTTGGAGTTCTGATAGTATGCACATACATAATAGTGTAGACTTCATTGTTAGAAAGAGCAATTGAGGAAATTCTAAGCAGGAATACAGAATTGTACTTAATAAATCAGAAATGTAGATTAAAATCTTCCAGAAGGTTTGGCCAAAGATAATAGCTTTATAAAAGAAAAAATATATATTTATAAAACTATGGTTGCTATAACAACTATCCTCAAAAAGTTTACTTTCTAATAAATGATTTAGTAGTTTCATAAGCTCAAAATTTACCCTTAGATCCTAAAGTTAAAAGTTAAGGACAAAAGAGTTTAAAAGTTAATAATGGTACAGGCCTTAATAACAGTTTACTCAGTAACACTTTAAGACTAACTTTGACACTGAAAACAGCAGCCAGTTAAGTAATAAACAATGTCATTAAACAAGAAAAACAGGTGCCAACATAAATAAAATTGGAAATGAAAACAGAAGTGATAACCAATACAACAGAAATACAAAGGACTATAAGAAAATACAACAATTATATGCCAACAATCTGGAAGAAATAAATAAATTATTAGAAACATACAATCTTCCAAGACTAATAAGAAAAAAACAGAAAATCTAAACAACAGACTGATAACTATTTACAAGCTCAAATCAGTAATCAAAAAACTCTCAAAAAACAAAATTCCTGGACCAAATCTGGCCTCACAAGTAAATTTAACAAAACATTAAAAAAATTAATAACTATCTTCCTTAAACTACTCTAAAAAAGTTGAAGGAAGACTCTTAAACTCATTTACAAAGTCAACATTACCCTGATACCAAATCAAACAAAGACATTACAAACAACAACAAAAAGTCATAGGCCAATTTCCACAATGAACATACAGGCAAAATTTTCAACAAAATATTAGCACACCAAATTCAGCAATAAATTAAAAAGATAATATACCAGCTTGCAGGAAAAAATGGCAGAGATGATGCTTTGTTCATCTCTCATGTGATCAAATCAAAGTTGTGACAGAAACACAGAGCAAACAGCAAGCAAAGTCACCTGGGATCTAGATGAACTGAAGCACTCCAACTAGGGGGAGAAATAATTAACCAACCTGCAACAGTAGAAGGTGGGAGGGGGCAAAGAAGAAAGCTGCTGGTCCCCCAGTGGCTGAGTGGGACAGAAGCTATGGCAGCGGCAGCTGCAGACACCTCTTAAAGGGCCTGTGTCCATGACCAAACATTTGCAGTGACAGACCTGCTTGCTCTGAGCACCAGTGCTGGATGGGCTACAGCAGGGGAGTGGGAGGGGGGAGCATTGTACCAAAGACTTGCAAGGGGTGATGGCTGAGCTGAGGCTCTCTCCTGGGCAGAGGTGTTGGTGGTATCCTTTGTTCCTCTGTTGAGCCCTCAGAGCGTGCGAACTCAGAGCCACTATAGCTGAGATATCATCAAACTGGATAACAGAAGTCACTCCACTCAGAGGGTTCCCTGAAACCCCACCTCCCCCAACTCACACTCAAGCCACATCCAGTTGTGTCCTCCATGAGTCCAGTGCTCCTTGCTGAGCAGCGCCAAGACTCACACTGGTCGCAGCTGGTGGCAGCTGGCCTCATTTTCTGATGTGGTTTCTTGAGGCAACTATAAGCACAGCATCTGTGGATTATTTGCTGAACCTTACCAGGTGGCCCCAGAGGGGCACAGGCTGGGCTAAACTTGGTCTGCAGCTGAACTCCTCTCAAGACTGTGCCACTGGACACCTACTACACAAAGCCATGCTAATTACACCAGGAGACTTAAGAGCTCTGTTTAGTATATAGAAACAGACACAGAAAGGCAGCCATAATAGAAAGACAAAGAAACAGAAACCATATGAGAGAACAGAACAGAGGTCCTAGAATAATGGAGTCAAGCAATCTAACAGATGCAGAGTTCAAAACACTGGTTATAAAGATGCTTAAAGAACTTAGGGGAAGTGTAGATGAATTCAGTGAGAACTTTAACAAAGAGATAAAAAAACATAAATAGAAGTGGAAATCATAAAAGGGAATCAGTCAGAAATGAAGAACACATTATAGGAAATGAGTATATTAGGGAGAATAAATAGAGTAGATAAAGAAGGGGATTAAACCACCAATATAGAGGATGAGGAAGCCAAAGACAATCAGAACAGCAAAAGAAAAAAAGAAAAAAACAAAGAAACCAAGATTATAATAATAATTTAAGGAGCCTATGGGACACAATTAAATGTAAAAATATCTATGTCATAAGGGTTACTGGAAGGAATACAAGAAGTTGAATTGCTCTTTGAAAAAATAATGATGGGAAACTTCCCTAACCTGATGAAGGAAATAGGCATACAATCCCAGGAAGTTCAGAGAGTCCTATAGAAGATGAACTTAAAGAAGCCCACACCAAGAAACATTATAATTAAAATGCCAAAGGATAAATACAAAGAGAGAATCTTAAAAGCAGCAAGAGAAAAGCAGTTAGTTACCTACAAGGGAGCACCAATAAGACTGGTAGCTGATTTAATTAAGTGCTCCAACCAAAAGAAAGAGTGGTTGAATGGATAAGAAAACAAGACTCCTACATATGCTGCCTACATAGACTCACTTTAGATTAAAAGACACACAGACTATAAGAAAGGGGTTGGAAAAAGATATTGCCTTATTGGACCTAGAAGGTATTGCACTAAATAAAATAAGTCAGATAGAGAAAGACAAACATCACATAACTTCACATACATGTAGAATCTAAAGAACAAAATAAACAACAACAAAAAATGTAAATAAATTCATAGTACAGAGAATATATTGAGGGCTACTAGATGGGAGGGGAGTTGAGAGAGATGGCGAAAAGGGCAAAAGCATTAAGAAATACAAATGAATAGTTACAAAATAGACATGGAGATATAAAGCATATCATAAAGAAAATATTTAATAATGTTGTAATAAATATGTAAGGGGAAAAGGGGTACTAGGTTTAGTGGGGTGATCACTTTTTGAGTTATATAGACCTCTAATCTCCATGCTGTAAAACTGACTAATGTATTATTATATGCCAACTATAACTGAAAAAACTTATTGAATTATGTAACATAAATACAAGCAACTAATTGTCTATTATATTTCAATAAAGCCAGAAAAAAAATTTAACACATACTGTGCAACTTAGTAAACTACTCAAAGCCCTGGAAGACTGGAGTGTTGTCAAATACACACACACACACACACACACACACACACACACACACACACACACACACACGTCAACAAGCAGCTCCAAATCAGTGGATAAGACTTTTGAAGCATAAAAGAAAAAAAAAAGGTAATATACTACCATCAATAGATGAATAGATAAAGAAGTGGTACATATATACAACAAAATATTTCTCAGCCATTTTATTACTTAGTAATCTTGCAATCTGCAACCACATGGATAAACCTAGAGGATATTGTCCTGCTCAGTGGAATAAGATAGACAAAGACAAATGCCATATGATTTCACTTACATATGGAATCTAAAACACAAAACAAATAACAAAGGAACAAACAAACTGAAACAAATTCAAGATACAGAGAACATTTTGATGGTTGCCAGATGGAAGAAAGGTTGGAGAAGTGTTGAAAAGGGGGAAGGAATTAGGTAGTTACTAAATAGTCATGGAGATATAAAATATAACACAAGGAACAGTCAATAATACTATAATAACTATGTGTGGTGTCAGATGGCTATAAGATTTATTGAGGTGATCACTTCATAAGTTATATAAATGTATAATCACTATATTGTACAACTGAAATTAATATAATATTGCATGCCAACTATAATTTAAAAATTAAAAAAATATTAAAATAAAAATAATGATATCACCTGATGAAGTGAGATTTAGTATTGGGATGCAAGCCTGGTTCAATATTCACAAATCAATTAATGTGACAACCACATAAACAAAATGAAGGATAGCAATCATATGATTATATGAATAGATGTAGAAAAAACATCTATTGACAAAATCCAACATCCATTTATGATAAAAGCTCTCAGCAAAGTAGGGATAGAGAAAACATACCTCAACATATATGACAAACCACAGCTAACATTATATTCAAGAGTGAAAATCAAAAATAAAAGCTTTTTTTTAAAGATCAAGAGCAAGACATGAATTTCTACTGTCACCACTTTTATTAAACTAGTATTAGAAGTCCCAGCCTCCATAATCAGACAGGACAAAGAAGTAAAATGCATCCAAGTAGGAAAGGGAGAGGTAAAACTATCATTATTTGCAGATAACATGATACTATATAGAGAGAACCCTAAAGAATCCACCATAAAAACTATTAGAACTAATCAAGGAATTCAGTAAAATAACAGTATACAAAATTAATATTCAGAGATGGTTTGCATTTTTATATACAAATAATGAACTATCAGAAAAAGAAATTTTTAAAAAATTCCATTTACAGTTACATCAAAAAAATAAAATGCCTAGAAATAAGTTTAGCCAAGAAAAAAAAAAGAGCTATACTCAAAACACTATGACATAAAAGAAATTGAAGAAGATCCAAATAAATGGAAGCATATACCATACTCATGGATAGGAAGAATTAACAGCATTTAAATGTCCATACTACCCAAAGCAATCTACATATTCAATACAATTCCCAATACCAATGACATTTTTCACAGAAGTAGAACAAATAATCTTAAATTTATATGGAACCAAAAAGACCTCAAATAGCCAAAGCAATCATGAGAAAGGAGAACAAAGTTGGAGGTATTATGCTACCTAATATCAAACTACACTACAAGGCTATAATGATCAAAATGGCTTTGTACCATCATAGAAAAAACAGACACATAGATCAATGGAACAGTAAAGAAACCTCAAAATAAACCCACATCTATATGGTCAATTAATCAATGACAAAGAAGCCAAGAATATACAATAAGGTAATGACAGTCTGCCCAATAAATAATGTTGGGAAAACCTGGACAAACACATGAAAAAAAAAAATGAAACTGGATCACTTTCTTACATCATATATAAGAATAAACTCAAAATAAATTAAAGACTTAAATATAAAACCCAAAACCATAAAAATTTCAAAAGAAAATATTAGCAGTAAACTCTTTGACATAGCTCTTAATAAGATTTTTTTTCTGATGTATCTCCTTGGGAGAAACAAAAGAAAATAAACAAATGGGACTACATCAAACTAAAAAGTTTTTGCACAGCAAAGGACATCATCAACAAAATCAAAAGATAACCTACTGAATGGGAGAAGATACTAATCTATGATACATCTAATAATGTATCATAATACATACATCTAATAGTGTATGTCCAAAATACACAAAGAACTCATAAAACTTAACACCAAAAAAAAAAAAAAACTAATCTGATTAAAAAATGGGAAGACGACCTGAGTACATATTTCTCCAGAGAAAACATACAAATAGCCATAGACTTGTAAAAGGATGCTCACTGTCACTAGTCATCAGAGAAATGCAAATTAAAGTCACAATGAGATATCAACTCACACCTGTCAGATGGCTATTATTATCAATAAAACAACAAATAGCAAGCGTTGAAAATGTGGAGAAAAGAAAACCCACATGCACCATTGGTGGGATTGTAAACTGGTGCTGCTACTTTGGAAAACAGCATGAAAATTCATCAAAAAATTAAAAATAGAACTACTATATCACCCAGCAATTCTACTGCTGGGTATTCATCAAAGAAATTTATATCACTAATTCAAAAAGGCATGTGCACCCCTATGTTCATTTGCAGCATCATTTACAAAAGCCAGAATATGGAAGCAGTCTAAGTGTCCATAGATAGATGAATGAATAAAGAAATTGCATACACACACACACACACACACACACACACACACACACACACACACACTGGAATATTACTCTGCCATAAAAAAAAGTCTTACCATTCGCAACAATATGGATGAACCTACAGGGTATTATGCTAAGTGAAATAAGTCAGACAAAAACAAATATCATATGATTTTACTTACATGTGGAATCTAAAAAACAAAATAAATAAACAAAACAGAAACAAACTCATAGATACAGAGAACAAATTTATAGTTGCCAGAGGGGAGGGAGATTGAGGGATGGGTGAACAATGGGAAAAGATTAAGATGTTCAAATTTCCAGTTATAGAAACAGTCACAGGATTATAAAGTACAGCATAGGGAATATATTCAATAATATTGTAAAAACTATGTATGGTGTCAGATGGGTATCAGACTTACCAGGGTAATCATCTCATAGGTTATATAAATGTCTAGTCACTATGTTATACACCTGAAACTAATACAACAATATATGTCAATGATAATTAAAAATTAAATTTTTTAAATTAAAATTTTAATTTAAACAAAGAGAAGTACAATTAGGAAAGCACAACCAAGCAGTCTGGAAGAAGTCTTTCAACTTTCTGCAATCTATTCCAAGTTTGACCTGTTATAAATTATTCAGAAAAGAGAAGACATAAGACAATCAAAATTCTAGAGTCGGAACACCTTTATTCTAATGTAAAAGTGGGGCTATAAAGACAGTCATATTTCACTAATCTGTTTAGAATTCAATAAGCGAAAATATTAAGTGCTTACTAC
Organism: Cynopterus sphinx; assembly: GCA_030015415.1. Taxonomy (NCBI): domain Eukaryota; kingdom Metazoa; phylum Chordata; class Mammalia; order Chiroptera; family Pteropodidae; genus Cynopterus; species Cynopterus sphinx. The sequence continues at coordinate 125,611,497 of CM057382.1, forward strand.
ACTACAACTCCTGAAATATATTTTGGGAAGACACAAAGTAGTAAAAAGTCACTTGCCTAAGAGAAATTTTAATTTATGGGTTGGAAAATAAGGGAAAAATTCATATAAAAATGAATATAAGCACACAAATGGTAGAAACATGTAAATGTTTTTACACTCTAGGTTTATGCCTACTGGAGAAATCACACTGGAGAGAGGTTTTACAATGGAAATTGCCTCTCTTATATTTAGTTTTATATAGCAACATTATTTATATAATGAAGGAGAAATGTGTGTTATAGTGATGTGCTCGAGTAACATATTCTAATTATGAACAGCAAACTAAAATTATAACATGTATTCAAAAATCAGAGATCTCAAAGGTAGGTAGCAAAATGGCATTATCTTATTCCTAAAGATCTATTTTTAAAATAACAAGAACCTATGAAAGCACATTGCAAGACTCAACTTTTTGACCCAAGTGTAGGAACTGAAAATGACTTCATCAACACTACATTTGGACCACCGGTAAAGTCCTGATTTGACATAGTTGGTAATTTTTAAAATTTTTTGAGGTTTAGAGCCCTTAGGTGGAAAATGATCTCTTCAGCTTGCAATAGACTCTACCACTCTCAATTATTTACAACTGGCTTAATTCAAACATTTATTTTTTTACCTACCAGCCCTCTGTAGATATAGGAAATTATGATCCTTGCCTTGGAGTTACTAACTTTCTTGTCTTCCAGTTTTAAAACTGCATATACACATACATATAAACACACACATGAAATATTTAAGAAAATTAGTTGATTAAAAGTTTTATATGATCTAACAGTGTGATATGTTCTAAATCTCCAGTTGCACTAAGAAATGTCTAATTGTCGACTTTCTAAACTGGAATGGGCTACTATTTTATATCCTGAATTCCAGATGTTACAATGGAACATTGATAAATTGGAATGTGACATGGATGTAGAAGGTCTGTAAATCATATTTAAAAATAACATTTGACCAAATTATGGATATGGTGTAGGAAAAACAAACAAAAAAATGTCATGAGGAAGAATACATGAATTTGTTTTACTTTATTATGCAGAAAGTAAAGTATCAGATGTAAGAAGGTTAAAATTTGACTCAACACAACTATGAAATTTTGAACATTATAGCTATTCCAGCAATAAAGTTCGTGATCCTAGAGAGAATGCATTTTCTCCTCTGCAGACATTTGGATGAATCTGGATACACTGAGTGGGAGATTAAGCTAATTCAGTACTCTATACAGTTCTGTGCATCTGAATTATCTGAGAATCCTTTAAAAAAATAAATACTCCTGGCCCCATTTCAAAAATACTAAATTATAATAGTTGGGAATAAAATCTGAGGGTCTCTATTTAAAAAAAAAAAATCTCACCAGGCTATATCTGATAGTGTCAAATCTGTTTTGGTATCTAACATCAGAGCAACAGATCTACACTGCATGACCTCTGCCATTATATTTAAGGAGAAAAATGAAAAATGTTGAATTATAACAAGTCAGTTTTTTTGTTTTTCAAGATTTGCCCTTCAAGAAAGAACAGCTTCTTCTGTATGGTTATCTAGAATGGCCTACAAAGTCACACCACCTCTCTGAAACTTCAGATGTAGAATTTAACTGTTATTTAAATGATATAACATTTGTAAAACACCATCTTTTTGAAGCCTTTCTTCCTCCTACCAAGAGAGATTAGTTTTCCCTAGGATCCAAGCTTCTTTCTCCAGAAAGCAATTTCTTTGTGCCTAAAATAGTCTAAATCAGTGGTTCTCAAAGTGTGATACCCCAGACAAGCAGCATCTATATTACCAGAGAACTTCTCTGGAGTGAGACCCAACAATCTCTGTCATAACAAGATTTCCTAGTGATTCTGATGTATATTCAAGTTTAAGAACAGTGGGCCCAGAGTAACACCAAGGCAGTGAGCACAGGTTGCATCAGCAGGATGTAGAATTTTACCTTTTGAAATTCCAAATCCTGCAAAATATTGGTCCAAGGTGAGTGTGGACCTTCTGCGTATATTTTCCTTCCAGATCTGCCAGTAGCACAAATTGTAGGGATTGCTTATTCTCTTGCTTTATTCTCATGATTATCCATCAAGAAATCTGAACTTAAAATATGCACAAGCACGCACACACACACACACACACTCATAGAAACACACCTCCCAAAGCATTAAATCTGAGAGGAAGAATAAATAAACCCATGAGATAATAGAAATGTTTTTCAAAATGCCTCCTAATGCCCTCTAATTTAAAAAGACACAAATTCTCACAATAGAATTAATACTTTATATTAATATGCATGAGTATTATTCTTTTCCTTTATCTCCTTTCATTTATCAACCCCTCTGAACTAGTTGAAACTAATTTTTAAAAATGTCCATTACTTAATGGGCTTTCTCAAAACTATACAAAAAATGCTCTTTGACTATGAAATTCTAGCTGGTTTAAAATTTGATCCATGATTCATTTTCAATCTCAGTCTCAGGCAGTTGAGAAAAAGGGGAGAGAGCCTTTATTTGTCTGAGAAATACAGCTAATTCAATATTCTTATAAACTTTATTTGGATGGATGAATGGATGGATGGATGGATGGATGGATGGATGGACAGACGGATGGATGAATTAAAAACAACCATACTTCTCTGTGTATATATAAATGCTGAAGAAGACATTGTGTCTCTGTTACATAACTCGGGTATTTTAAATATACAGGTTACATTTTATAAAGAGTGGAACCCTGCCTGCATACAAAAATGAAAGCATCCATATTTAAGGTAATAGTCATGTGTTATGGGAAGGTGTTTCTTCCCTCTATAATTAAATACAAACCAAGTATTCAATCACCTTCTCAATTATCAGACCATACTTAACTCATCATCAAATTTAGATGAGCATGTTGATAAAGTGTCTTCTGAGTTAAAATTTTACGTTCATGGTGCTTTTAATTTATTTTTTCTGCTTACTATTTACTTCTTGTGAATTATACTTTGACAGCTTTAAAAGTTTTCATGCAGTTAACTGTGCCAAACTGACTAGTTATTTCAGAAATGGAAGAGTCTCTGGTTGTAACAAACAGTAAAAGGAGGAAAATAATTAAAACATATGCAATAAGTCTTGTTAACATACCCTCCAGCTCTAAATTCTAAGACTCAATGATATCTAAATCAATATATTGGTTCTTACAATATGGCCTTTAATAACTGGCAAGCAAAGAGGAAAAATAACTATTTTTTAAGACAATACCCTTGGCCACAAAACTGAATGTCTGGCCAGCTGAAAGATTAGAGAGAACAAATGTGAAAATAAAAGAGGTAAAGAGACTCTGAAGCTTCCTTTGTGGGAGACCCTCACTATTCAGTTCTAATCTATGCATTAGATGATTTCTCAGAGTCTTGCACCAAAACATGGTAAGGAAAATAGAAAGGCATTTGGAGTCTACATGCATATTAATTCAACCAAGTGGGTCCCAAAGACATACATAAAATTGCGACAAATAGGCAAATAAGTTACTTGAAGAACTTGATAAATATGATAAAAGATATTTATCTTTTGCTTTACTTTACAGGCAATGGAGAGGAAAATTATTTTACAGTTTCACTTACTTTCGAGGCACATCACTCTAGGTGCATTGAGTTTCAAAACACAAGGGTGGCACATGAGAAAGGATTAAGATATTAAGTAGAAATGGTTTTTCTGTGAATGACAAAAAAAATGCAAAATTATATTAGCATTAAAAACAAACAAAAGCATATCTCTCTCAAGTAAAATTCAATATAATTCTTCTATTTGATGATCCACTTGGCATGGTTTCTATTGTCAAATTCATTTCATTGTTGAAGATGGTTTTTCTGGCTTTAGCCGCTGTACCCCTATTCCAGTAAACAGAGGGGAAAAAAAAGAATAAAGTCATGCTTTCACCCATAAGGACACTTCTCAAAAGTTACACTTACATCTCATTGGCCAAACTTTAGTCAAATGACCACCTGGTTATAAAGGAAGCTTTAAAAATAGTTTTTATTTTGGTTGACCACGTGTCCAGTCCATATTTGGGAATTCTTTTACTGAGGAAAAAGAGAAGAGCTAGGGTGACCATGAAACTTATCTTCCAGACTGAAACCCTATTGAGTTGCAAGAGGGTACCATTTATAACCATGCCAGGACAGGACACTGTCACAAGGACCTCCCTGGGGAGATCAGATACTGGGAAGTTACAAGCCATTTCTGCCACTATCAATAATACTGGCTACCATTTTCAGAGGTTAAAAAAAAAAATGTATCAAGCATGTAATCGTCACTTAGGTTTTTTCTTATTTATTTATGGAATATTTATATGAATAACTCATAACATTATGTAGTCAATATTTTTGCTGTTTTAATGATTAATAGATCAGTGCTCTAAGAAGTTAGTTAACTTGTCCATTGCCACACAGATAGTAAGTGTCATATCTAGGAATTAATTTAAATTTATTGCTTTCTGAGTCTAGAGCTCCTGTTCTTGCATAATTCTAGTCTCAGCTGCTACAAATTTATGTAAAAATAGGTTCTCTGATTTCAAATACATTAGGCTAAGTTAAAGAAGCCCAACATTTAAAAAATGTATACAATATGATTCTATGTACTTAAAATTTTAGAAAAGGCAAAAGTAGAGGTATCAGATGTAGATCAGTAGTTGCAGGGGAGAGGGATGAAGAAGGTGATTATCTGCAAAGTGGTAGGAGGTCAGTTTTGGGAGTGATAAAAATGCTCTGCTGTGACTGTGCTAATAGTTACTTGGTTCAGTTCATTTATTAAAGCTCATTGAACTGTACATCTAACATTAATAAATTTTATTATACATAAATTACACTTTAATAAAATTGACAAGAAATAGAGAAGATAGATTAGGTAAATGATAGATAGATAGATAGATAGATAGATAGATAGATAGATAGATAGAGATAGATAGATGATAGATAGATAGATAGATCCATCAATCCATCTCTGCTATGGCCCCAAAAACTGGTGGTCAAGGATATCGGAGGTATGGAAGGTATGAGTTTGTAGTTCTCTACTCACAACCCAATATTCCCATTTGTATTACCAGAAGTGGAGACTGACTAGGATATCTTCCATTTATCTTGCCCCTCATGTGTGTCTGTGGCCTTTCAAATGAGCTAATTCTTGCCTGGGATGCTTCTTTTAAGAACCCCCAAAGACCTCCTCTCTAATAATATGATTCATCTGGGGCCACACTCATTTCCCCCTAATGTAATCACAAGGTTACATTCTTCATTTTTTTTCTCCTATCAATTTATTTGGTTATCCATGTGTTTATGATTATTGAATGTTCAAAACTATAGATTCTCTGGGAGTAAAGAAAAAAGCCTCATAGTAATTGTGGTGCTTGCAAGAAAAAAATACTGAGACCTCCAGGAGCAGAGTCACTATGATCTTGTAAAGCACCTTACATACTAGAGAGAGGAATTTTTACCCATATCAGTCACCAAATGAGAGCCATTTGAAGAGACTTCAGAAGTTTGTGCAGGAGAGTGATGCAATGAAAACCATGCTTCAGTAAAATGAATCTGGCAAAGTTTTATAGAATAGGTTAGAAGAGGCAGAGATTGTAGGAGGTAAAATCAATTATGAACCCTTCAGATGGTTCAAGTAAGAGCAAATGAGGGTCTAAACAAAGTAGGACAGTGGGGGCAGCTGGGAGCTGTGGAGGAGATGCCTATTGACTATTTTCTCTCCACCCACCACACTCTGGCCCAGGCCCAGAAGAGCAATGAGAAAGAAAAACACTACAGTCTGACAAATAAAGGTGTGGGTGGCCTGGGAACAACCTACTGAGACACTGAAATTATGATTCTCTCCTTATAATTTGTATTTTTTTCCATCCTACTCACAGTATTTAGGCATTTGTTTTGGGGGGAGGGATACATTCATATACATTTCTGTAACAGCAAGGAAGCATTGACATTAAATGCCTTTCAAATTCTTTGTTAATTAGGTTCTAATCTAACTAACATCCATAAGGTTATAATTATCCTGTTGTCCTGAGTCAGTAATTTCATCTTCTCTTTTTGATTTTTCTGGTTAGTTTACATGTACCTTTCCATTGCCTCTACAGTTGACAAAGATGTGTTTTTTTTTTTTCTTTTGGCCATACTTTGTACCAGGTTTATAAAATTTAACTCCCACTATAACTCAGATGTTAAGAAAAAGTGAAAGTTCTTTACATGTAGTTCTCTATTTAATCTGGCCTTCTGTTTTAGCTCCCTCCCTGCTGGTTACCCAAAAAAGAAATTGACTCAATTGAAACTTAATTTCATCCAATAGTGCTGACTTTCCCTAAAGGAATATTCAGTCTTTAAAAACGAAAGAAAGAAAGAAAGAAAGAAAGAAAGAAAGAAAGAAAGAAAGAAAGAAAGAAAGAAAGAAAGAAAGAAAGAAAGAAAGAAAGAAAGAGAGAGAGAAAGAGAGAGAGAAAGAAAGAAAAAAGAGAGAGAGAAAGAAAGAAAGAAAGAAAGAGAGAGAGAAAGAAAGAAAGAAGAGAGAAAGAGAGAAAGAGAGAGAGAGAGAGAAAGAGAGAGAGAGAGAGAAACAGAGAAAGAGAGAAAGAGAGAGAGAGAGAGAGGGAGGGAGGGAGGGAGGGAGGAAGGAAGGAAGGAAGGAAGGAAGGAAGAGAAAAGAATAAGAAAGAAAAGAAAAGAATAAGGAAGAAAAAGAAAAGAAGCATGTTTAGTCCCTGAGTGAGCCCTGCTCCCAAGCACCGCTTCCTATGATGTTTGAGTCAGCCCTGCTTCCCAAACTTTTCTCTATGTTACATATGGCACATGATGGTGGGTATAGGAAATAAGGCTTTGGAGTCTTCCTGAAAAAGTAAAGAGTCAGAGCCTTCAGTGCAATGTACTTTGCTTCTCCATGTACCCTGGCTCCCAGTGCTATGCAGCGGCTTAACTCTGTGTTAGTTAATCTTGGGTTTTGCTCTCTCCTGGCTTTGTCAGCACCTAGTACCATATCCTGATAACCTTGTTTCACTCCTGCTCCCACTGGACACAGTTCAGTTCCCTGCATGACAGCCACAACCTCCTTCCAGTCTATGGGCCTGGTATCCACCAACTCCCACTCCACCTGGAGAGGGGTGGGGATGGCCCACTGGCTTTTAATTTAACTTCTTACTGTAGGCTCCTGAAGGCAGCTCAGGAAGGCCAGACTGTGAGGTCTACTTCTGTCCACACTGTGAAGCTACATTGCTACAGCCATGCCTGAGGTTGGTGCAAGATAAGGCTCAGAAGTAATTTCCTAGTCCTGAATAGGTAGCAGGAAACAGAGCTGCCTGCCCTCTTTACTACCATGTTATCCTCCCAAACCCATCTCCCACACAGCCCAATGCTGCGCTAGTTCATTAGATGGGTGATCTTGGAGGAGTTATTTACTGGCTCTGTGTCCCAGTTTCCACAACTGTAAAATGGGACAAAAATAATAATTTACCTCATATTGTCATTGTGAGGTAAATTATTGAATAAGCTGATACATACTTAGAGAATATCTACTTATAACAGCCTAATGGATAGAAGGTACTCAATATGTTAACACTTTGTCTTTTCCTCCTCACAAATTTCTTGGGATAGAGAAAGTTTTTTATTTCCTTCTCTAGAGATATCCACTTCCAGACTCCAGCCAATATTAATGCAGGCTGTTACATCTTTTCTATGTCTCAGGAAAGCTTGATAAACTGAATCCTCCACACTTGGTTGTGTGTATGTGGAAGGAGATCAAGAAAATTTGAAGAGTCTCTCTCAAGGCAGCAGGCACAATTGTGGCACAATCTGATGATGAAATAATGGAAGCTGAACTTTTCTTGATCTTTTCTTGATATTCCTCCCCTAACAAATTATAATCTCTGCCCACCTTCCCACTCCCATCCTCCGTCCAAGTAGTTAGATGCCCAGGCAAATTAGGTCAAAGGTCTTGGGAAGGAAAAGAGAGTGACACCTTAGAAACTTTAAATGTTATTCTCTTTCATTTACATTCCTAGTCTTGCCCTCTGTACCTCAAGAGCTGACTAAATAGTTAGGATTATATTCAATTTTTTCTGTTCTACCCAGTTTTACATTTGCATAATGTACCCTCCAATTTAAAATTCAATAAATGCAACTTCATCTGTTGCCAATAATAGGTGCCAAAATATGCATATGTTATAAACTCTTACTTTTCCCCCAAGATATTGTCTTTGTATGACTAAATAAGTTTCATTAAAACTTATGTGTTCTGGACAAATTATCAAAGAATAGCAAAAGATCTCAATGGATACTAGATAATTTGACAATTTAATGTTTGCTAAAAGCAATAAGGCTAATTACTTATGATATTAACTACAAAGGAAATAGTAAAAAAGTCCCCCAATCCTTAATACAACTCAAAACTCAAGAATTAATTGTAATGAGCAGTAAACATAATCACATATCGACCACCATTGTTAATTTACAGTACTATGGATTGACCATATGTCACAACTCTCTAAAATGAATTATGCTTACTTAGACCACTGCAGGTTGAAGAGAGTTTGTCAGTGCTAAATATTAAATTATTACAGAATGTGCATCACTGAAGTAAAGCACATTCAGCATCTCTTTCAGAAAAGACACTTTATAAAGTATAATTGGCCTATTTAGGTGCAGCTTATCCACCCAGGAACCCTCAGGGTGTATTAAGCTACATTATGACAGCCTGTGCCAAAGCCTGCATCAGTCCCATGCTTCATTTACTCAAAGTTAGTAGGGCCAATCACAATAGCTTGGCATAATGGTGACAGTAATTGTCACTAAAGAGCAAATTTGGATTTATTTATTTGACACTAGAGTATAGAAATAAGAAGTGACAGGGGGAGTTTGGGGAGAAAAATATCCAATAAAACCTTGAATTTGATGAAAGATTTAGAAAATAAGGATTTTAAAAGGGATGTTATTCAGTCTGGAAAAGAGGAACCTGAGGGGATATTTATCAGCTGTAAATTTTAGGGTAATTTCTAGTAATACAAAGAATACAGAGCAACTGGAATTCTCACACATTGCTGGTGGAAGTAAAATAGATATTGTTTGGGGGCATTTCTTATAGAATTAAACTTACTCTTACTAGATCATGAACAAATTCAGTTTATGGGTATTTACCTAAGATTACTTAAAATATATGTCAACAAATAACCCTTGTGCTAATGTTTACAGCAGCTTTATTCATAATAATCCAGAACTGGAAATTTCCCAAATGCTCGACCAGTGGGGAAAAGATAAAAGCGTTGTGTATCCATACAATGCAATACGACACATCAATAAAAAATAAAATAAATAGCTCTTGATACAGGCAACATTATGGATGAATCTTGAAAGCATCATGGCAAATGAAGGACATGTAGTATATGATTCTGTGTATATGACAGTCAGAAAAATGCAAAGTCATGGGGACAGAAAGCAGGTAAGTAGGCTGCTTTCTGAAGGATTAGAGAAGGGATTGACTGCAGTGGGGCACAAGGCATCTGTTAGGTGTGATGGAAATGTTCTATATCTTAATTGTGGTACTTATGTAAATGTATTCATTTGTCAAAATGCACCAAATTCTACATTTAAACTTGTATAGTTTTGCCATGTGCAACTTGTCTCTATAAATCTGACTTTTTAAAAAAATCTTGTACCAAAAGAAGGCAAGTAAAAGAAGTATGAGAGATGGAAAGAAAATAGTAAGTTGTGGATTTAAACCCAAGTTTTTATCAAAATCCCAGTTATGTAATGTTTATAAAAAACATCTAAAAATAGGATCTTGAAATGTAAAAGAATAAAAATAAAAAGACACCATGCAGTCATTAAAAAGAGTACAAATTTAAAAATTAAATAAAATAAGAAAAAGAAAGATCAGTGTAGCCAAAAATTGATTCTCAGAAAAGAATAACAAAACTTCTCATGAGACCTATTAAGGAAAAATGAAAGGAAGTACAAACTAGTCTTAGAAATGAAATGAAAATGTAGATATTACTGCAGTACCTATAATCAATATCAAAAGAGGATATTATAAATAGCTTTAGGCTAATAAATTTAAACATGTAGATAGAAATGTCGTTTATTTTAAAAATAAAACTGAGTTGCAAAAAAAAATGTAATATTTCTTTAATTATTAAAATAGTTAAATTCAAATCTTCTCACTATTAAAAAAAATTAAATTAAATTCTTGTACCAGATAACTTGATATGCATAGGAAGAAATATCACCAATCTTACACAAAATCTTCCAAAGAATAGAAAAGGATGGTGTGTTAGGATGATTCTGAAATGACTCTCAACAAGCCCTGCCTCCTGGTATCTTTGCCTTACATAATCCCCTCTCTTGGAGTGTGGACTGAACCAAGTGACTTGCTTCTAATGAACAAAATATAGTAAAATAGTGGGATATCACTTTCAAGATTAGGTTACTAAAGATGACTTCAGTCTTGCTAGCAAACTTTCTCTTGCTGGCACTCTCTCTCCCCTTACTTTGATGAAGTCTGCTATCTTTTGGTGAGCTGTCCTATGGAAAAGCTCACATAGCAAGGAACTGAGAGTGGCCTTAGGCCAACAGCTATGAGAAAACAAAGCCTTAGTCCAACAACCAGCAAGGAACTGAATCTTGCAGTTACCTTGTGAGGGAGCCTAAAGTGGACCTCTCCCAGGCAAAGCCTGAGATAGCTGCAGACTTGTGAGAGCCAAAGAGCCAGAAGACCCATCTAAGCCTGTCTTGATCCACAAAACCTGGAAGATAATAGCTGCTGTTGTTTTAAAACACTATGTTTTGGGTTTGCTTGTTACATAGCAATAGATGACTGATGCAGAGAGAAACATCAGCAGTTTTATTCTGGGGCCTAGCAGGTTTTCAATTTCTCCTGCCAAACAACATGGAATGTAGGTTGCCCCTATAGGTGGGGCTAAGGCAAGCTCCAGGGAAACTCAGCTGAACACTGTCAACCTCTAACCCTCCCAGGAGCTAAGGAAGCAAGTGCTCTGCTCCTAGAGAAAGGAGCTGGGTGGTGAACCAGGGCACCCACTGCTGATGATGTGCACATGAATATCACAAGTCTAACAAAACACATGAAAGCTCTCAATGCAGAAAACTATAAAATGTTATTGAAAGAAATCAAAGATCTCAATAAATGGGAAAGTATATCATGAATATAAAGGCTTAATATCATAAAGATGTCAAATCTCCCCGATTTGATCTATAGATTTAATAAAATCCTAATAAAAATTTCAATGTTGTATATGTATATGTGTGGAACTTGACAAGCTGGTACTAAAATGTTTATGGAAATATAAAAATGTAAAGGGCTAAGCTTAGCCAAGACATACTTAAATAAGAAAAAAATGGGTAGGAGAATTTGAATATTAAATATTGAATGCATTATAAAGGCATAGTAATTAAGATAGTAAGGTGCTGGCATAAGAATAGAACCAATAGCTCAAAAGATACAATGGAAATCCTAGAAACAAATCCATGCAAAGAGGAGCATGCGATTACTGCAAATATGGCCCTGCAAAACAGTGGAGGAAGAATACTTCTTGCCAAAAATGGTGCTAGAACAATTGGGTTGCTATATAGATATCTATACAGACAAAAATGAAACTATATCCTTATCTCATGCCAAACACAAAAATCAATTACAGATAGAGAATATAACTAAATGTGAAAGATAAAAGACAGTCAAATTTCTCAAAAGTAATGAGAGAATTTCTCGACGACCTTAAAGGAGGGAAAGACTCCTTAAATAAGACACAAAAAGCTTGCATCACACAGAAAATATTGGTAAACTGACAAATGTCGACGCTAGCAAAGAAAAAAAGAAAAACCACAAACTGGCGAAAAGTATTTACAACACATAGAACCAAAAGAGATTTCCTACCTTTTATATATTTTTATATTTTTATATATTTTTATGTATAAATTAATATATTTTTAAAATTTTCTGGGAAATCTAAAGAGAAAGTCAAACCATCCAGTAGATTGAACTGTCAATCATCAGAGGTTATACAAATAGCCAATAAACTACACAAACTACACAAACTCTATTACTCTGCAATTCTACTTCTAGAAATATACTCAGCAGAAATGCATGCACGTGGGCCTCGAGAACTACAAACAAGAATGTTTATAGTAGCATTATTTATGACAGCCCATAACTGGAAATAAACAATATACCCACTAAAATAGTAGAACAAATGAATTGTGGTATATTTACATATAGAATGCTACATAAAAATTAAAATTAACTGTTCCTGTTAGAAGATGAATAAGGTCTGAGGATCTAATGTAAAATGTGGTGACTATAGTTGATAACACTGAATTATATAATTGAAGTTTGTTAAAAGGGTAGAAATTTAAGGTTCTTGCCACAAAAGAGGAAGTAAGTTTTTAAAAACTACAACACTGCAATATACAAGGATTTTATATACATAATATTCAACAAAATTCATAAATAATTATTTATTCTATTTATATGAAGTTCACAAACAAGTAGGACTATACTAAAATGCAGGCTTAGGTGCTAAACTACAAATAAAAGCAGATATGTGGTGAGCGTAAAAGTATAGTTTTTAAATTTGAAACAGAAAGAGTAGTGAGTAGGAGGGAGCACAACAGGGATTCTGACAATTTTGTATTTCTTGATCTAAGTGGTGGTCTCATGAATCTTGATTTAGGATTCAATCGATCTTGTTCTAAGGTTTGTTTACTTTTATTTCTGTGTGTCATATTTCATAAGAAAAAGCTTAAAGAAGTTTATATGGCTATGAAAATAAATGAAAATTTTGCCAAACCTAAGAAAATGAAAGGTCCTCTCCCTTCATAATGGCCTTGCTAGTTGCAGCTCCTGGGAACTTCTGTTAGGTACTTCTTTCTTATGCATATGCCATATCTCTATGCACAAAACATATGTTTAACTTTTAGAATAAATTTTTATTCATATTCCTATATGACTTAATCTCTTCACTTAATAAAATTAATGTGACACTCTTCACTTAATAACACTGTAAAAATTTCCTGTTCAATATATGTTTATTACCCTTATTTTTTTAAGGCTGAACAACATTTTATTATATGAATATACCACAATTTTTTAGTCATTCACTTGTCAAAGAATATTTAGATTGGTTCTGATTATTTTTGCTCTTCCAGACAAGATTTCATTAAAAATTTGTGGATATATATTTATATCATTGTTTTGGCATTTTATTTTGTTCTTATAAATCATTTTATTATTCTTGCTGAGTCCTTGAAGTTTTTAGCTTCTGGCTCACTGTATCACTCTGCAGCACAACTTGGTCATAATTTTTTGGAGATTCTAGTGTAAATGCATATGAACCTTTCAACACCCTGCTTTGCCTCCTGGTTCCTCTCTCCTTTACTCCAATGAGCTCAGTTCCCTGGCCTGGCTGTTTTCTCTCACTGTCACTGGACCTTGTCATGGCCAGTACTGAGCATCACACTTTCGAACCATTATGACTATCTTCAACACTCCTTGACACCTCCAAGATTTAAAAGTCATGAATCAAACATATTTTATACTGCTCCTCCCCTTCATGCCTCACTTCCATATTGGCCCTTCTTAAATTCCATTGACCATCGTTACAGCTCTTTCTCGCTTACACTTACTTCTCCTTCATGCCTCTCTTACTTTATTATACTCATCTAAAACCTCAAACCTGACTACAGCCATATCTCCACCCATACTATGCTTGTTCCCATGTATTTAACATAAGCTAGAGAAACATATAAAACAATCCTGAGTTTCTTCACTTAAAATTATCTAATAGGAATAGTAAAACAGGTCCTCCACGTGACAGGGTAGGGAAAAGCAAGCAAGCTGTCAGTCCTTAGTGCAGACAATTTATCCTTTTATATTTCTCTAGTCCATTTACTCTTGAAGATTCCTAGGAAACTACATCCCACTTTTTTCTCTCTCTCAAACTCCAATACCTCTTCTCCCATCCTCACTCTCAGCTGAAGAATGTGCTTCCTATTTCATTGAGAAAATTAATCAGAAAAGAATTTCCAGAGGTGCCCATACCACATTTATCTCCATACCAGCATCTGCACCTACATAGTCTGCCTTCCCACTCATTACTTCAGGTGAATTATTCCTGCTCCCACTAAAGGCAATCCCTCTTGTGTACTAAATCCCAGAGCCTCTTGCCTACACAAACTCATCAGTTCAGCAATTCCTTCATTTCACTCTTCCATCATCAATTTTCTACTTTCCATGGTGACATTTCCATCGGTGTACAAACAAAACTGCTTATGTTCTTTTTTTCTGATTCCGTGTCCAATGCATTTGCAAATCTTATTGGATCTATCTTTAAAATATATCCACTTCTCATTACCCTAACAACTACCACTCTTCTCAGAACCATCAGCATCTTTTGTCTGGATTACTGCTATCGCCCCCTAACTGGTCTTCTTCTACCCCTTCAGCAATCTAACCCAGAAACCAGATGTCATCGACATCCCAGCAGACTCTCTGCTCTCATCTATTACCACTTTCTTTCTTCCTCTCATCTAGCCATACTGGCCTCTTTAATATCTACCAAGGAAAACATGAGCTTGTTTCTCCTTTTGCCTAAAAACGTCTTCCAACAGTTACTGCCATGTCTAGCTTCTTCACTTCCTTCAGATATTTACTCAGTTACCTAAATGATAAAAAATTCTAGGACTTCCTGTTTAAAAACATTTTTTTCCCTCCATTTCTTCTGTTATATGTACTTCATAAAACATGTCACTATATGTGTGTGTACAAGTACTTGTCTATGTACATTACATATACATGAAATATATTATATCTAATTATGTACCTCTGTACTCTAGAATGTTAACTACACAAATTCAGAGTTTTTTGTAAATTTTGTTCATGTTCCCAGCATCTACAACAGTGTCTAGCAATAGTTGGGACCAAAAAATTATTAGTTGAAAAAATTAATTTATACATTTATATTTTTAACAGGTACATAGTCTTAATCATTTTTAAAAATTGGGAATTTCAGCAAAACTTCCTCCTTAAACACTTTGATTTTTTACACTTATATTTAAGAAGAAAAAAATCCTATATTATTTTCTAGATTTAGAAGTTTAATAAATGTCCTCCATGTAGTTGATTCATTTTAAAGCCATGTTACTTTCCTGTCTAATCACTGACAAGCACAAAAAGTAGATTAATGGTGATTCTTTCAGAAAGATTCTCCTGAAGCAGTATGGAGTGAGACAATAAAGATTTTTCCTTACTAGAACACATTTTCATGTTCTAGTTTATATTTAGACACCAAATCCCTTTAAAACTAATGGAAGGTCTGTGGGCCAAACACATTTATAGGAAATGAAAGGAAATAGAACAGTCAAAGCAAACTGTGAAAAAAGATCTTTTAGCTTGCTGTTACCTAATCTGTCACATGAAAGACTTATTTTAACATTTTTATTAGATAAAACGAACAGAAAAATACCATCTACGGTATCCTTTCAGTATTCTTGCTTTTATTTTTATGAATGCCTCCTCTTTCAGTTGAGTCATGTATTGGGGTAAGAAAAAAAGTGTGGGATATGATCTTTCACCTAAATCAGAAATGTTATCACTATACTTAATGATTAATTGCAAAAAAAAATTAATTGCAAACACAATTTTGGTAAATCTTGAAACTAAGTAGTAAATAACTAACTAGAACTCACCAAATTATTCAAATTTTTAATGAAAAATAGCATATATTTATATTGGTTGTGGTTTGGTTTGGCTTATTGTTTTCCCTTGTTTTTTTTTTTAAGGAACCTAGAAATTTATTCCTACATTGGGTATTCTTTTAACTTCAAAATATACTCAGTAGTGCATCTACTATTTCATATTGCTGCCATGGCCACACTTTTATTCTTCTCTATTCTTTGATACATTTTTACTTACATAGCAGTTTACCAAAAGGAGTAAAATTCTTTACTTTTTTTCTCCAGCTAACCAGTACTCTATGTTGCAAGCTCCTTCATAGCTCCAAGATAATATGCTAGGCATATCCCATACTTTTGCAGTCTCTTTTAGTGTCAAAATAATTTCATTAAAGTGCCTGTGATTCACTTTTAGGTATTAAAAAACCCCAAATTAGAATCTGACTTTTATTCCAAAGCTTTACCTCTCCACGTAGTTCAAACTTGGTCCTGCAATGACAAAATGATCTTAGTCTGTTTTCTCTCTTGCTTCCTCTATTGACCCTATCCCTGTGTAAAGGTAGTAGATAGGGAAAATTAGGAAAATAGAAATGTCTTATGTAAGAGCTGTATTATAATTTACCACAGCAATGCCCTCATGAGTCACATTTGTATCTTCTTTGGGTACCCCACTCATGGACCTCCAGCCTGTACGTTTCCTTTACATGAGTGATGCACTCCAGTTGAATTATAGATGTGTTTAACATTTCTCTTTAAAATGTGAGCATATTTACCTTGCTTGGGTTTATGACCTCAGTTAAAATTCTAAGACAACAGAAAATGTTCTAGTCAACATTCTATGTCACTTATTTTACCATTGTAGAATCTGTCATACACCTTCACGTAGAAAGCATTCATTGTATAGTAGTAGGTTGACTAATGGCCTTCTAAGTTACCCATATTATAACCCTAGAAATTGTGAATATGTTACCTTAAAAGACAAAGGAACTTTGCAGTTGTAATTAAGTTGAGAATCTTGAGATGAGTAGATTATCCTGTATTACCCAATAAACTCTAAATGTAATTATAAATGTCTTTATAAAAAGAGAGAAAGAGGAAGCTTTGGCTTCAGCAGTAGGAGACGTGATCATTGAAGCAAGAGATTGGAAGGGTCAAGAGCCAAGAAATAGAAGTCTCCAGAATCTAAAAAATACAAGAAAATGGATTTTTTTCCTAATACCTCCAGAACAAACCAGCCTTGACCTTGACTTTAGCCCAGTGAAATTGCTTTTGAACTTTCAGCCTCCAGAACTATAAGAGAATAAATTTTTTCTGTTTTATGTCACCAAGTTGTGTTAACTTGTCACAGCAACCATTGTATATGAATATACATTATCTCACTTAGGATACATTTAGCTAAAAGTAATTAAAATACTGATATCCAATGAACTTCAACAATAAGAAAATATATCACTTCATATGTCAAGAAATCTAGAGTTACAGCATGTGTTAGGTGAGGTAAAATCAAGGCTCTAACTTTTTCTCATTCATCTGTTATACCCATTATGTGTAAAGTTGTATTCCTGAGATTGATTCACAAGGTGGCTGCCAGCAACAATTGGACAATACACTATTTCATTCATCAAGGGGAAAAAATAAAACTATCATTTGGTCAGGGTCTATAAATACTGCCTTTAACCTGATTTGGCCAGATGAGGACATGTGCTCATTCCTGGACCAATAAAAGTCCAGTGATGCCATCCTCCTATTAACCTGAACAAATGTCTTTGAACCAATCACAAGCAAGTAGTATGAGTAGCATAATTGGCATTAACTAATCAGACTCTATGCCTGAACTTGGGGATAAGATGAATACCTAGTAGAATTAAGAAGAGGGCAAAGGCTAGGGAAATCATATAATTTATCATATAACTGGAACACCACAGAGAATGAAAAGGTGCTCTATCAAGAATTTCACCGAGACCACAGATATTGTCAAGAATTTCACTAAGGCAATTGACACTAGCCCACTCACTTTGGGATTTATGGTCAACCAATTGGTAGGAGGCCAATAGGCATATTGATTAAGGTTGATTAAAACCTCTTTTGACTTAAGACAAAGTTTTAAGAATAAAGAATTATAAAAATGAGGAAACACTTGATCTGCAAGGTTAGATGGCTTCCCAAAGTCAAATAATTGGAAAGTAGTGAAACCAAATGCATAAATAACCACATCTTTGTAACCAAAATTCAGTGTTATTTGCACACACCACTTCATCTAATATAGGGTCAAATACAGAGGTCAGCCTCACCCACATTAATTTACTGATGCTTCTGTAACAGAGTTAATGTTCAGTAACAGAATTCTATATTCGCAGAGTTCTGGCATTCCAAAATCAAGGTACTGGCAGGATTGATTCCTTTGGAGGCTTATGAGGGAAAGTTCTGTCCCAGGCCTCTCTTGGCTTATAAATGGCCATCTTCTCCCTGTGTCTCTTCACATTGTCTTCCTTTTCTGTGTGTCTCTATGTCCAAATGTTATCTTTTTGTAAGGACATCAGTCACATTGGATTAGGATCCACACTAATGACTTCATTTTCATTTTATTACCTCTGTAAAAGTCTTCTAAATAAGGTCATATTCTGAAGTACTTGGGGTTAGAACTACAACATATAAATTTGGGAGAACACAATTCAACCTATAAGACAACCCCAAGGGAAACTCACAGTAGGGTAGCCAGATAGAGGAGAGGTTTCTATATCAGGCTATATGAAGAACTGCTGAGAAAATAAGTAAACTTATTAGAGTTAAAATCAACTAATAAAAAATTACGTGAAAGAAGATTTTATTCACTTCTGCAACATCTGTTTTCTTCTCTCACCAGTGCCTTCTATGTATGTATGCATTTGAGCCTTTCAGACATTTGTTATAAGCAGTAGGAAGAGAAATTATGGTAAGGCACAAAAATAGTCAATAAGAGAATACACTCAACATCAAAGACATCACTGTCAGAAGCTTTATGTTAGTTCTAATGACAAAAATTGACATGATCCCAGGGGTCCACAGCCCTCCTGTGATTTAAGAGAGATCCTTCAAAACTCTGCTGACAGTGTCCTTGGTGAAAAATAGGCTTGCTGTCTTCTTTCCTGTTGGTGGATATAGGAACTGCACTAAGCCCTCAGATAACTGTTTTGGCTCCTTTACCCTTTATAGGAAGCACACACATTACTTCCGCCAATTAAATGTATGGACTACAGAGAATAGAGACTACAGAGCTCTTCTATGATGATATTTAGGTCTCCTTTATGAATATTTCTCACAACCTTGGTAAAGCATGTTTCCCATAGACTACCTTAAGACACATGATTAAGGGGGTGGGTAAGTATGTCTTACACAGTAAATCCACCCTAACATTCTAAACTTCTTAAGACTTTGCAAACCTTTCTTATTGATATAACGTGGATATTTAGACATTTTAATTTCAATTTAACACAGAGCATCTCAGGTTTAAGACAACGAATTTAAAAAACTATCAGAGTACTCTCAGCTACTCATGTTAACATACTGAATCCAAAATCTCTTATCAATGCATTCATATCAATGAATTCAGTCTGACCTAATTCCCAAAGATCTATGTTCTTTAACTTTCTATCATTATAAGTTGGCAAGATTGTGTGATTATTTTAGTGTATGTTGTAAGTCCTCATGAGGTTCACACACTGTACCTCATTGTCTCTAATTTTCTTGGGCTTAAGTATTTTTGTAATTCTAGGAGCAGCAACAGATATTAAAAAGAATGGTCCTGAGGAGTATCAGCAATCTCCTCAAGGCAACTACCTCAGGGGAGGCTGTTACAGGTCTTTCAGGGGAGAGGAAACTACTTCAGAGGGAGGAGGCTACATCTACTGACAAGGTGGACTTGGTGAAATATAGATTCAAGGTTGCCAGCTTCATCAGAATCTGTCCACATAATCTCCATTCCAATTCTCAGGATTCCGCTCCTTCCCAAACAATCCCTAAATTTTACATAAGAGAACTTTCAAGGTCAGGAATTCAATTTGCGTTATAATATAGCTACTCCTATAATTAGATTTTGGTCTTAATTAAAAAAAAAATCAGCAATACAGCTACAGGAAGAAAACCTAGATATTAAGGGAGGTAAAGTAGTGACAAACTGGAACCCACAAGAACACACAAAGACAGACAGGATTCTTCATCTGTCACCATCTCTAAACTTGATGGCTTCACTGGTCTGCAGGAGATGTTGGTATCCTCACCCATGTGATATCCAGGAACTTGGCCCTGGACTTGAAGAAACTGAAGGAGGAGCACCTCAAGAGCCAGAGGAGCCACAGGCCCTACTGATGCCCCAAAGTGAGCCAGTAGATGAGCCACAGTTATGTGGAAAAAAACAGTGCCTCTTATCCTGCAACAACCTTTAGAATGTACTGGCCAATGCTTTACTACCAGCTTCCTCATCTCTTTCAAAATGCTCTTGAGGCCAACCTTAACATTGAACTATATAAGAAGGGAATTCTGGTAAACATAGTTCCAACATCTAAACTGACACAGTATGAAGCCATTATCCTTCCAATAGTCTTCTCTCTGTCTCTTTTCTGTGTCCAGTTACCCTTGCATCAACATCCTTTCTCTTCCTTCAGTCGAATAAACAAAAGCCCCTCTGCATTCAATACACTTAAAGAATTGTGGTAGGGGACATTTTACAGGGTCTTGCATGTCTAATCTTCTCTTAAACTATTAGCTCAGCCAGGTCACCCGTGTGTGTGTGTGTGTGTGTGTGTGTATGTTTGATAAATATATATGTATGTTATATGTCTACAAATACATATACAGACATTATGCATGTGTAGATATGTATGTGCATGTAGGTGTTTACTTGTATATGAATAAGTGTGTATAGATACACGCACCTGGTGTGTGTATACAAATATATATACATGGCCTGAATGAGCACACATGTGTGTATGTGTAAAATCATGTCCTTGTTTTTTAATTTGAATATTAGTTTTATATTTTTATGATTAAAGTTTTCATTTAAATAAATTAATAAATTAATACCAGAATTTTTAATAAACATAAAAATAAACGGTTGTTCCATTACAATAATGTAGACACTAAAATCCATTTCTGCCAGTATGACTCAATTAAATTAGAACTGAAATCAAAAGAGCCATCTCTTTTATGTTTCTTTATTTTATGTTTCTTTATGTTATGTTTCTTTATTTTTCTTTCTTTTTCCTTACTGCAGCTTAATTTAATATAAAGTAGAATTCCAAAAGTATGGCTGTCAAGAAAGTTTTATTATCAACCTTGCCTGATGTCTCTTTGTTAAATAGCTTCTAATGTGAAATCCTTATTCGCTATCTAGATTCTATTTTATTAAAGGTTGATTTTTTTTAAAGGTTTTATATTCTTATAACTTTCCATCTTGGTAATTTTACCTGCATTTGACATTTTATTAAAAAGAATCATTTTAGCTTCTTGATGATTCACTGAGTTCCTCATGTCAAACACTTTTTGGTATGAATTTGTTTATTATATGAACTCATGGCCCTGTATCAGCACCCACACCCAAGCACAGGCAAGAAATTAATAAATAAATAAATATGGTCTCCTTGGCCCCCGCTCTCAATGTGCTCTTGCTGAGCCTTATGGGCAAGTATGGCAAAAGGCATAGCCCCCATTTCACTCCTCTGCTGTGCCCTATTTGATTCTCTCCTGTCTCCTCTGCATCATCCAGCCATTCTGACTTCCTACTTGAAAGATACTGTATCTTCCTTCTATACATCTCTGTGCTCGGCTAAATGGAGTACTCAGCATTCCTAAGTTATATGATGCAGACTACTGACATTAGATTTGTGAGCTCTTAAAGAATAAAAATATTTTAAACCCAGAATCTTTAGACCTTTAAACATAGCTCTCAGGCAATGTGACAGAAACATTTTACAGGGCCTTAAAATTACTGATATAGAGCCCTGCCTCGCCTTCTATTCATAAACTGACACTTTCAATTATACCTATAGGAAAGTAGAACACAACAGCATGTCTAATATCTAATTTTCTGAATGAGAAGGTAAAATAGGACTATTATTACCTTGTTCTCTACTCTCTCAAATGCAATGATCCCTGACCACAGTTCTACATGTAGACATCAAGAAGTCTACTTCCATGACCATTTTTAAAGATTCATGATTTTCAGCATCCTTAAAAATATTCATACAATAACAACAATGTACAGCTATAAAGAGCAGTGATAGCTTTCTGCTCTATCTTTTCAACATATAATGGAAAACCATGCCTTGAGGAAAGTACCCATGCCAATAATTTGTGCAAGGTCTGGAAGCTACACGAGCTTTTGCTGAGATTACAAAATTGAATTAAGGAAGATCACAAGGGCTAAGGAAAAATTAAATTTCAAGCCAGTAAGGTCTGATGTGACATCTTTTAATATAAAACTTGCGGGTGTACCTGCCTCAGCAGACCATAACACCAGCTAAGCTTACTGAATAATTAAAGCAAGGTATTCAAGGTGAGTATTGACTACTAGATTTGTTTTCTAATGTAAATAAATCAAGTCTTTTTTGAAAGCAGGGACCTTTCAGGATATTTATATCCTTCATTAGAAATATATATTTAATTCAATTTTCCCTGTTCTTTTCTTGATTCTGCATTTTATAGAAAACTTTGATGTTGGAAGCCAGTCTATTTACCACTGTTGCAGGATTAAGTATAACTACAATTGCTCAAGGAGCACCAAAGTACAAGAAAAATTCTCTAAGAGAGAATCATGAAAGTAAACTCCTTCATTTCAAAAACTGGGCTTTTTTAAAGGCCTGAGAATCAAAATTCCTTAAGCGTTCTTGTAAACTGAATTAAGATGTTTCACATCAATGCACTACTACTATTTTACAAAAGTGTGTAGCAGTTTTATTTCCAAACATCTTGGTCACCACCTGCCCTATGCCATTCTTCAAAGGTTTTACCTCCTGGCTCATATTCTCTTTTTCTATCATTATTTTCTATCCACATCTATTAGTGGTTCTCAACTTTGGCTGCAAACTGTATCTCATTAGGAAATTTTAAAAAACATTAGTGCACAGATCCCACTTTCAGAAATTCTGATTTAATTGTGCTGAAATGGAGCCTGGACTTTTACTTTTTAAAGATCTACAGGTAATTTTAACGCACACCCAGAGTTGAGAATTGCTAAAGTAGACAATCCTCTCTGCATTGGACTCTTTATTCCTAATCCACCCTCCTTCAGACCACACGTCCCCCACCTCAATTCAGCCTCCCGCTCCCATGGTTGTACTATCGAATTTACCAAAGTCTTCAGTCCTCCGTAATGTCAATTTTAAGCATGCCAATCCCTCTACTATTTCTTTTTCAATTATTCTCTGAGTCCACTTTCATTTTTACTCTCATTTTATTTTTACTTTCATTTTTACTTTCATTTTAGTCTTCAGTCCTCCGTAATGTCAATTTTAAGCATGCCAATCCCTCTACTATTTCTTTTTCAATTATTCTCTGAGTCCACTTTCATTTTTACTCTCTTGGTCACCTTTAAACTGAAACTCACCTTCTCACATCCTCACTTTGCTCCATTCCCACCTTGAATTCCATGGCCCCTCATTGTAATCACTCTTCTGCATAAATCATAACTCTCTTGTCTCTCTCACATTCCCTTGTTTATACCTGACTAATTCTTAATACTGGGTAAATCCAATCCCCTGCAGGCCCTATACCTGGCGTGCTAGACAATCTAGCAATCCAGTCGTACATCCCTTTCTAACTCACTCTTCCAATCTCCTAGATGACTATTTTATACTTTCTATTCTTCTTCAGCTTTTAACATCATTTTCATTTTTTCACTCTCAGATACTTTCCTTGCTTCTCGTTTTATTAAAAATTAGAAGCCATCAGAAAAATAACTTTCACAATTTCCATTACAAAATTTTATCTATTCCTGTACCTTTACATTGATAACACAACATCAAAATCATAATAATCCTCAAGATAAGTCTACACAGATTATTGAGGAAAGTTTAGGAAGAAAATAGGGCACTCAAATAAAGGAAAAAACATCCTCTACAAGTAGACAAGGATATATACACCACATTCATTGATTTAACAAATATTTATTGATCAGCTATCATGTACCAGCCAGTCTTCAATGTGCTATAACTACAAAAATAAATTTTTAAAAAAATCCTCTTATTTTAGGGCTTTTGTACTGTCTGCATGAAAATGTCTCCACAAGTATCTGGCAAATTCTTCACCTGTTTCAAATCTTGGTTCAAATATCACTTTCTCAGTAAAACCTACCCTTTTCACACTGCTACAAATTTCGATGTTATTCCCTCCCACACACTTACACACTCTCATATCCCTTATTTTATTCTTTATTTTATCTGTAGCACTTTTGCTTTTTAATATACTCTATATTTGTTATATATGTATTTTTTTTTTTAGTTTACTGTGCTAGAATGTGAACAACATGAGTGTAAGTACCTTTATTTGCTTTGTTTACTGATGTATCTCAAGCACCTAAGCACCTAAAGTAATCTTTTTGTACAGAGGAAATTCTCAATATTTGTCAAATCACTCTCATTTTCTTAATTTTCTCTCTCTGGAGCTCCTTTTAGATACATATTTGGTCTTTCTGTAATATCTGTCAGATCATTCTACTTCTCATACTTTCTTTCTCTTAAATCCTTTATTTTGCCTCTGCATAATTTTCTCAGATTCATTTATCTGTTTACTAATTCACTCCTCAGCTGTGTTCATTTAACCTCTTAATTGTATTATTGATAGCTTTTTTTTTTCATTTCTGGGAGTTTAATTTTGTTCCTTTTCAACCTACTTTTGATTTATAGTACGCTTTTGTTATAATTTTGATTCATTTTTATGTCTCCTTAAACATACATATATCATAGACATACATCATTTATAGCATCTACTAATAACAATTCTTATACATAAAGCTCTTAGGCATCTAATCCTACTGTTCATCTATTCACATTAAACAGAAGTAGATTTTGCTTTGTTTCTTTTGTATTTTGAATGTGAAGTATCTGTGACAATCTTGTACAATCTACATTTAAGCTGGGGCCATCCAAAAGTGTTTGCATTTGTTTCTGCCACCCACTCTCAGACTTGCCAAGAATCTTTTTTGGGTTAAACTCCTCAGCTTGGTAATTTCTATACAATGCCATTAGTATAAATTCAAACCTCACGCATATATGGCAGAAACATGATCATGAATTACTGAGTTCTTTTTCACACAAAGAACTAAATAGAAATATATAAACTTCCTCATTGTCTCTTGCCTTCATAGGCATTTTTTCTTGTTCACACTTTTCCTAGCAACACATCTTTTGGAGATGTCTCAGTTTCCTACACTCAGTGTTGTTAAGGTCCAAGCTCTAATTTCCTGCCTCATGTGGCTATTAAATCCAAGTCTTCTAGTCACTTTGATGCCACAATATTAGTTCTATGTTAGTTCACTCTCGGTTTTGCTTATGTGACAGTCACTAAATTTTCTATAAATTCAATTATGCGTTCAAAAGAATGTTTGTTACTTCTTAACCATAATTTTTAATTGTTTTGTTGTAGGGAGGTTTTCAAGTAGTACCTGAAAATAAAATCAATAATCATACTTGTAATAATAGCAAATTATAAGAATTTTCCTTGAAATCTTCTCCAATATCCTTTCATTTCAAGTTTTTCAAGGTAATATTGTGTGGATTATTTGGTGAAGTAATTTATGTAAGTTTTAGTTAAATGTGTAATTATTTTTAGTTTTCAATTTCATTCAAGAAAAGATAACAAACCACTTTTGAATTCTAAATTAACTTTAAATTAACCAAATAGAATAAATGATGTACATAGGGATGATTTCCTAAAATACATTAACATGTTATTAACACCTTCAATCTTCATAACTCTGAGACGAATACTATTAACTTTCATTCTAAACACAAGAATATTAGCATATGAAAGAGTTATATGACCTGCTCAAGACTGCACAGTTAGTGTTTTTGCTGAGAATTTTACTTAATAATCCTGATTTTTAGATTCTGACCTAACAACAACTCTTCTGTCTTATAAATTAAGTAACTACAAAAATCATAGGTCTTGATGAAGATAAGTAAAGAAAAGATAAAGTTCTTTGGGATTTCAAAGGAGGAAAGGATACTTTTAAGTTGGGATAAAGGGCCAGGGACAATAAATCAATACTACTTATAAAACAACAGAATATCTCACATTTACTAGCATCATTGACCATTAGGTATAGCACATTGTCATAATATCAAAAATGTCATATTATCATATTATACACTATGTAGACTAAGTTTCATGCATATAGTCAGCTCTGAACAAATATTTGTGATGAATGTATTTGCCTCTGTATTGGTCTGTCCTTGATATTTCATCTCAGCCCTTGGTACTAACTTTGCATTTAGTAGGTGCTAAAAATTTTTTGAATTGAATTCAATTGAAACAAACTAAACTACAGTTTCTTTTCTTTGAACAATAAAATGAGAGCAACCTAGAAACTAAGTTTCTAGGAAACACAGGAATTCTGCCAAGAGCTTGAAGTTTTTAAATTTCCATGAGCAATCAAAAGGGCAGATATTTGTGTTGTGTGTATGTTGATCTTTATGGCTGTCAACAACATTACATTTTGTAGCAAGCACACATAGCTATCCATATTACCTATTAGTAATAGGAGCACAAATTCAAAATAACGTCTGCTTTTTTGGTTTGCTCCTGGCAATTAAAAATTCTGCCCTTAGACATCAATATCACATGATAGACTTATACAAAACTAATTTTGGAGTTAGTTTTGAGCCTTGGAACTTACTCTTCCAGGTAAAAATGCTGTGATTACCTACCAAAGTCGCAGGCATCTGTTTCTGACAATGAGGGTCCTTTCTCATAACATGGTTGATTTCAATACTGGTAAAATTTTTCAATCCAGTATTCTTCAGAATTCTGGGGGTTAAAACAGGCCACTTACCTCAAAATGGCTTAGTCTTTTTAGAGTAGATAATCTGGCTTAAACATTTATCTAAATTTTTTATTGCTGAAATTTGATCTACTTATCTCAATGATATTGGCCAACATTATTTAGGGTGCTAATTTAATCCTTTTAACAATCTTAGGAGAGATGTGTTATTACTATTATATTCTTATATTATACATAAAGAAATTGAGAATCAGAGAAGTTATCTAATATGTCCAAGGCTACAATCAGTAATTGGTGAGCCTGCAGATAAACCCAGACAGTTTAGCTTCAAGAATATCATACATAATGTCTGTGTCCACATCAATTGTAGGAGCAATGTGTCCCAGAGACCAATTAGAAACTGCACCATTGGTACTTTAAAACATAGGTTGAGGATAGCTATGGAAAGCCTCTTTTAGAAAGCTATCTGCCACTTTATCAATTATCTAGGAAATTATTGCCACCAATTTTATGAAAACACTAAATCCTAGTTGCTTTATTTTTCATTCCAAGTAGGTCTCCGAAGATGTTCTTGAATTGGAGAATCAGATAAGAAAGAGATATTGCAGCCTGTGCTAAGTAAGCAAGATAGCCATGAAATACATAAGCATAAGAGCAGAAGTCGCAATTCCTACCTTTTCTGTGGGTCCATCAGACCTATATAGCTTAATGTATAAAGTATCATAAATAGAAGAATAGTAATTGATGAACTTAAGAAAATTCGTTTTTCTCTTATTATTCCTTCTAATTGTTCTTTCAAATCCACCTTCCTAAATATTAGGACCATCTATATGAGAAGTTCCACTGTGAGAGATACCAAAGCAATTATTTTTCAATATTTCTGTTAAAAAATAAAAACACACAATGAAGAAAGCTTTGTAAAAGATAGCTAAAGAATAGCAAAGAAAACTGTTTCTAGAATATTTATCTCAAACAAACATCCCCAGAAGGATACAATAAGAAGTAAGAAATTAATCAGAATTGGAACTAGAAATAAAAACCTTTTTAGTAGTAAAGAAACACTTGAGATAGAATTTAATGCAATATCATCACATAAGTTGAAGCAGGAAGTTTGACATCTCTACGTGGGCTGCAAATTTCACTTTTCTACTTTTTCCTCATGGGAGATAAAATTAATAATGAAATCAAAAGAGGACTTCTCTACAATTATTTTAGCATATTAAATTTAGCCCAATATTGTTACTCTGATTGGGAATTATCTAGATATTTAGGAGGTATATAAAAGAGTACATAAAATATGAATTGATATTTTCCTACTTACATAATCAAGTTCTAATACTCTAAGTTTTTATTCAAATGACTAGAGCTAAAGTTTAACATAATTTGATAAAGTTTGAAGTATAATCTAAATCCAAAGATATCAGCATCTTCCTCAACCAAAAATATATCCAAATAAGAAAGAGATATTGCAGCCTGTGCTGAGTAAGCAGGATAGTCATGAGATACATAAACATAAAAGCAGAAGTCACATTTCTAGATTTGATATGTCATGGATCTGTCAAAAGAAATGCTGCAATAATTTTCAAAGTCAAGTAACTTTCTTCACTTAAAGAATGAAACATCTTAGAAAATAAAATTGAAGAAAGTTTGTACTTTGTAGTGCATTTATCCAGGAATCTGTAAGTATATAAAGAATATGGTTGAAAAATATTAAGATTTTGCCTGCATGAAGAATAGCTAATTCTTCAACTTTTGTACGTCATGCTTCTGAGTATGGTGTTCTGCTCATGGCAAAACACTTTCACCAATGATGTCTGGAACTTGAGGTCTTGAAAACAGTTTATAGACCATGTTGGTCATACACTATCACCTTAGTAGATAGCAGTTAGGTGTTGAAAGTGATGAATTCTGGATATATTTAAAGGCAGAGGTTTTTCTGACAAAAGGGATATGGAGTGTGAAGAAAAGGAAAGAATTAAAGGGCATCTACAATATTTTCCTCTTAAGAACCTGGAATGTTGGGTTTGACATAAACTGATGAGATTAATTTGAAAAAAAAAAACTTCACAATTAAAATGCTGTTTCATTAGATTTTATAAATGTGGAAGGCAGAATAATGACATACTCCCCCCCACCCTCCATCCCACCCCAAAGATGTCCATGTTGTAATATCTAGAATCTGTGAATCTGTTATATAATATAGAAAATGGTCATTGAAGTTGTAAATGTAATTAAGATTACTAATCAGCGGACTTTAAAATACAGAGGTTATCACAGACTATCCAAGTGGCCTATGTAATCACAAGGGAAAGGAAACAGAATAACAATTTAGAGAGATGCATTGGGCTTGACTCACCATTAATATCTTTGAAGATGGAAGAAAAGGACCATGAAACAACAAGTGCAGGTAGCCTCTAGAAGGTGGAAAAGGCAAAAAGAAAAAAAATATGAAAGTAAAGGATTGTGAGAAAAGAACAGAGTTCTGCCAACACCTTAATTTTAGCCCAGATAAGAGTCTTATCTAACCTACAGAACTGTAAAATAATGAACTTGTACTGATTCAAGATACTCAATTTGTGGTAATTTGTTACAATAGCAAGAGAATACTGATATAGTGAGAGAGTTGTTAATTTATCTTTTCTTTCCCTTAGTTTCCAGTCTTTATGCCTCATGGCTGTCACAGTTAAACTGTGAAGGTATTTGGGATTCAGTGTGTCTGATGTTAATCTTTCACAGTCAATCTAGAAACAAGTTACAAATTTCCAAGCAACTCATGCATAATGACAATTAAAAACCCAATATGAAGATAGTAATTGTTAGGCATCTCAAAATCTTAAAACAATTAGAAATGTACATTTAAAGTATATATGAGAGAGAGAGAGAGAGAGAGAGAGAGAGAGAGAGAGAGAGAGAGAGAGAGAGAGCGCACACAGTTGGTAATAGGTTTCTCATGTTCCTTTGGCCTCTGAAAACTTATAGAGTTGGGGCTAACAACAAAAGAGTTTTGACCAGTGGTATACTTTAATGGAGTAAAAACAAAATACATTACAACAAGAGAAAGAAAAAAATAGGCAAATAATGGCAAAAATCTTAAAATGAGAAACAAACTGTGGAACACAAAGGAGGAAAAGTGAGAATCCTTGAAACAGGTAGCCTCTAGAAGATGGAGAAAGGGGGAAAAATGATTTCGAGAAAAGAACAGAATCCTGGAACACCTTGATTTTAGTCCAGTTAAGTCTTGTCTGACCTACAGAAATACAAATCAATTCAGGCACAATAGTAAGCATGTAATTCTACATAAAAACCCTCAAGAGATTAGTCAGTCTCCTTTTGATTTTCCCTGTCTCAAAGAATAATATCGTCATCCACCAGTCGCCCAAGTCAAAAATTGACATTGGCTTTAACTTCCTCTTTTTTCCTATGTCTGATCAATCATCAATTTCTATCTCCCCAACTCCCCCATATCTCTCCATTCTCTCAGTTGTTTATCTGGATTGGACCACCTCTACCTCTTACCTGGTTTACTCTGAAGCTTCCTGACTTCCCTCCTAGCCCTTAGTCTTCTCCTTTCCAGGTCATTCTTCGAACATCTTCCAAAATGATCTTAAAGCACAAATCTGACCATATATCATTAGTTAAATCCTCCAGTGGCTTCTGGAGCCTTTGTTATAAAGTTCAAACTCCTTAGCAAGGATTATAGCGTAGTTCTTAATGATCCTATCTCTTTTTTCTCCTTTCTCCAACCCACTACTCTATACCTGAATTGTAATGAATTCCTCATGGTTGCTTGGATACATCACAATTTTCTGGCCACCGAAATTTGCACAGGCAATTTTCTCTGCCTCAATACATTTACATGCCCTCTACCTAGCCCCATGAGCCCTCACCTGGCTAATCTCATACATGCTTCAGATCTCAGCTAACAATAGCACTTCTTTCAGGCAGCCTTCCTTGATCTCTGAAATTGAGTGAAGTGACACTCTTATGGTCTCCCAAACATCCTGTAACCAGGTATCATATTGTAACTGCGTATACCTTTCCCTGTCTCCACACTAAAAGGTTAACTTCTTGAATAAAGAGATTTTATTCTTACCGGAGTTAACTGACGCACCAAGCAAAATGCCTGACATATTGTAGGTTTTTAATAAATATTTTTCAAAAGACAAAAAATACATAACATATACTTGTAAGAAAAGAAGAAACAGAATTTAATCTAATTGTTTCCACCTCAAACTAGATGTTGATATTGTTTACTAGAATGAAGTAACCAAACTTTTGCCTAAGAAGTCAGCCCTGATAGAAATTTTATAGTTATTTATCTTCAGCCAAATGTTAAGAAAGTGAGCAACACTTAAAGCTACCTTTTCCTTTTTCAAATGAGCCCCAGCAATATTAACCAATAACCACTAGATTTCTGCTGTTAGCTTGGTAAACAGAGCTAAAACATTAATAATGTAACAAAGAGAGCTTCATTTCTCCCCTTTCCCTTATTCTTTTTGGGAGTTTGCTCACCAGATCCTCTGCCCTGACCTGCCTCTCTATGCTCTCTCCTCCCTCTTAACTTTTTCCTAGGCTTACTCTAAACTCATTACAGGACACAAGATGTGACTATACAGCTTAATCTAACAGATTTAGCTTCAAAATTCTAAGTAATCACAGATAATAGGCCTTTTCTCTCACCATTTTTATTGTGTTAGTCAATAGGAATAGTCTGATCTGGCTTCTAGTTACATGTCCTTTGTAAAAGCATAAAACTAGTTTTTCCTATTTTTCCAGGTATAAATTTTCGTAACATTGGAGTTTTTAGACAGGATCCTGAAATGGTTTCCATTACAATGTGATTATTTCCTGAGTGGTATGGTATCTCTCTCTCCCATTACCAATACAGGTGCAGCAAAGCAGTAGAAAATTTGCAGTTCTGCAGTGTAAACATTCTTAGATATTACACAGCGTTGTTAAGGACCAAAGTGGTGATCAATCTCAATAAGCACTGTTCAGAATGGCTTCTGTTCCAAGAAACAGAATGTGCCCTCTGTATGACTTTACATTTCATCATGGAGATACATTATTGGAACTGGGTGCTTATTGTTACTGGAAATTAATAATTATTCTCCAATAACATATTGCCCATTGTGTGTTCTCGCTCCTTTTTTTTAAATGTGGCTCTTAATGAAGTTTCCATTTCCTGCTATCTTAAACAAAACTACATCATACTCAATAATTTGCAAGCTAATGACAGAAAGTTGAGTAGAGCAGAATCAAATTTATAGATGAAATCTACCAATACTTTAAGGAAGCAGTCACATAATAAAGGGCTCATTGATTATAATTTCTGTTCATCATTATGAACTAGTAAACTTTTATGCAAAATACATGAGATATGAACGTCTCTGTGACTCTACACACATTTTAGTCTTCCTGTTACCCAAGCTGACAGCTCTTCTCTGACAAATTTGGTTTTGAGCAGGCTTATCAAAATTTCATTTCCCAAATTATGGCATTTAGAATCATATTTTTATCTTTTATTTTTAGGATAGCAGAAATTTTTCCATGTGAAAGACTCTCTTGAATATCATCCTGAGTTTTCTTTATCACTAAGTTGTGTTAAGACTTAGCTAAGCAGAGTCACTGCTGGAACAGATCATTAATTGAAAAGTAAAACCTTAGAATGCCCAGCTCTGACTCCAGGATATTGGATATTGGATTGATTCTGAATAATTAATTTGACACAGAAGAAAAAAAAGCACAGTAATAACTATCACTTGACAACCACCATGAAGTGTCTATGTTTCCGTAGACATACAGTCATTTGATTCTATTGCCTAACAATCACCATTTTAAAATCTAATCTGAGCATCTCTTTTGGATCAATCAGTTTTATGTAATTACTGTTAAATTTAGATTTATTTCTGCCAAACAATTTTACATTTCTCTTCCTAGGCTTTCTTATTTCCCCCCTCTCCTTTCCTATGCTTTCATTGACTGAATAGATTATTCTTCTGTTTGTCTATTGCTAAACTTCTGGTGGTTATTACAAATTTTTTGATAGCACACATCTGTTTACTTTCCCAGATTGTTTTCAAGTCCATCCATAGCGAATTGTTCTCTTTCAGAAAGTCAGCTACTATTTCAAAGGAAAAATTTGTGTAAGTTAGAGAAAGAATAGTCCTTCCTCAAAATTAATTAATTAATTAGTTAATCAATCTCGGTGTTTTTTCCAGAGCTCTGGCAGTCATCAGCCCTTCATAGTTATGCGCCCCACATGCTACCATTTCTGCAGTTTAGGCATCATCTCGTGGTGGCACAAACAGCTTCAGAACTTACCCCCACCCCACACAAAATAAGTAAAGCAATGATGTGAGGGCCAGAACTCAGTATTTAATTATCTCAATAAGATGTATTGATAATGTGAATTATGCCTCCTTCGATATATTGTAATTATTCAGGGAAAACTTGAAGACCCCTAGCCACAATGTTGTCCCTAAAAGCCAGATACTTTGGCAAAACTTTTCTTCTCTCGGCCCTTCCATGACTCTGTGGTCATCAAATAAAATACTTTAGCTCGATATAGTTTTGGATATGTTTTAGCTTGTTTTAGTCCTTTATTCCTTAAATCATAAACCTTACCAAGTTAGTTATTCATTCTAACTTCTCTTATCTCAAAGTACCCTAGATTTATTTCTCTTCTTACCTGAGTATTTTGTTCTAAGATGAAAGTTGGCAAATTTTTTCTATAAAGGATCAGATAGTTAATATTTTAGTCTTGTGAACATTGTAGTCTCTGTCACAACTACTCAACCCTGCCATCATAAAAGAAAAACAAAATAAGCAAAAGAATGGAACTGTGTTCCAATGAAATATTATTTACAAAAACATGTGATGGACCAGTTTCGGCACATAACCTAGTTTTTTGACTTACCCTAGAGTGTTTTCAAATAAATCATTGTCTGATATATCTTCCAAAGCATTTTTTACATGATAATTTTTTTTCATCCATTTTAATGATAATTCAGCTGGCAAAAAATCTTGATTCAAATATACTTTTATTCAAAACTCTAAAAAAAATTTTCATTATTCAATAATGCTATTGCTCAGTCTGATAACAATGAAATTCTTGTTGGATTGAGAAGATTTTATTTTAATCTCTGGAAATTATTGGAATTTTCCTCTTAGATCTTCTTATATTTTACCATAATATGGATAAGTTTAAGTTATCATTTATCTATTCTGTTTTATACTGTATAATATGTCAATTAATTTCTTGAATATCTTTCCTTAGTTTGAGAGAATCTTACTCATCCTTTTTTAAATTACTTCGTTAATCTTTGTCTTTCCATTTGAAATACCTCTGTTTAAATGTTGATGCTACTACTATTTTCCATACCTCTTTATTTTTGTTATGTGATCCACCTCTCAATACCTTCTGACAGTTTCTGAGAATGAACCAGGACCTCATCTTCCAGCTCTCTAATTTATCTTTTATTATATCCATTTAGCTACTTAGCCCTTCTATTGAGTTCTTTATTTAAGCTATCATACTTCATACTAAGTATTTCCAGTCAAATTATGAAAATAACTATTTTCTGTTTCATACGTTTAGTTTCCTATCTGCATTAGTTGGGCATTACTTATACTATGAATAACAGAACATCTGATTAAATAGTGGCTAAATAAAAACAAGAGGTTGCAAAGTAAGTGGTTGCTGGCAGTTTTAAGTATTAGAGTCAAGGTCTCTCCTTCCCATAGTCTGCCTCTCATGGTGGTTAAATGGTGGATCCCCTCCAACCACCCTGCAGCAGGTAACAAGAAGAAGGGAGGGCAATGAAAAAAAAAAGAAGAGAAAAAACAATATCTTTATCAGGTGAACAAAGACTTTTCCAGAAGGCCTAAGCAGACTTCTTGTATCTCATTACCTGCAATTGTGACACAATAGTGTCACATATTTAGCTCAAGCTTTAAGAACATCTTGATGGTAGGTTTTGAGCCTCCCAGATTCTTAGAGTAAATAAATCAAGAATATTAAGTTAACCAATCTGTAGAATTTACCACAATTCTTATTTCTCTGAGATTGTGTTGTTTGTTTTAAATTCTGTTTGGTCAATGTATCTGTTCATCTGCTACGGTTTTTTAATTTGTGATGTTTTTAATAGTGTTTTTAAACTTAAAATGTCCTCTTTTCCCCCAGGAAGGAAGGGGTATTAGAGAGCACAGTTTGTGATGAATTCATCAGAGGAGGGGTGTGAACTCAGGACATTTATTAAATGGAGAGAAGGAAGACATCGCTCAGGGTGGAAAATCTCTGGTGTTAAGAACTGTCCCTCTGTCCTGACCCTGGTCCTTTACAATACAGTCACCCACAATTAAAATTATGTCACCTATGGGAGAAGAATGGGAAAAATGCTCAGAGGGTATCTGAATCCACTGTTCGGACCTCTCTACAAAAGCCTGACTTGGCGTTACCAAATTTCCCCCTGCTAATACTGGCCTAGGAGCTGGTGAGCAAGTGAAAGACAGGTCACATAGTGCCAGTTCCCTGGAATTGCTGAAAACCAACAATCCTGCAACTAGAGAGAGAAGAATAGAGAGAAGGATGGAATAGAACAAATTAAAAATCCACAGAGCTCACTGTTATATCAAGTTTCAGCTGAATAAACGTTTGAAAAATTGCACTTCAAATTGTTGCAAGCCTTTAGTTAATTTTTAGAGTTCAGAAAAAAAACAATTTTGATCATTTTTGCCTGGACTTACTGCTCTTATAGAAAAATGGTTTTTGGAGACCCTGTCTCTATCTTTCTAGAAGTGTTTCTTTCCAGTACATAATTTTTAGAAGTTCTTTATATAAAAATAAATTTATTTGTATAGATGTTGAAATAATATATTATAACCTATTTTTCATGTAAACATTAGTAACTTTACGATTTGAAAATAGTAAGACAAAATAAAATAGTTTACCCATATTCAGTACTAGGAATAAAAAGAAAGCAAAAGAAAACATAAAGAAATATATATTCTAGATTGCAATAGCCATCTTTTGATTTTTTGTTTTATTAGAAATTTTCATTTTTGTTTTACTAGTAAATAAGCGATTTTAGAATTATTCAGATTTTATTCAAAATTATTACACCTTTGGAGCAAAAAGAAATTTTGTATTAGATTCCAAATACTTAGTAAGATACACATAAATCTGTTTTTTAAAAAAAGCACTTTACTTTTCTAAAATATTACCATTACTCTGCAGCCCAAAATGAAGTAATTTATTAGTATTTCTTACACTTGTCTGGGTCAAAGTTTTGATAGTTTAAATATTTTATACACTTAAAAATAAACTAAAATTATAAAAATCAGATGAATTTGCCCTTTTAATATGAAACAGAGCCCCTAAGAAGAAAGTAAAGAACTAATTTCTAACAGTACTTTTTCAAAGTAAGATCGAATGACAAGTTAATCAAAAAGGGAAACTTCTTTATAAGGGAAGTGGGAAGGTACCTAGAAGGAACTGAATAAGTCAGATTAGTAAATTCAGGTGAACCACGCTGACCAATTACAATTTGGAGTGGGAGAGACACAAATGAAGAAAGAATCTGTAGAACTACAAAATGGTTCTTATTCTAGCATGCTTTTAACAGAGAGTGAGAAAAGACAAGAACACAGAAGACATCTGACCAAGTACAGTTAATGGTCTTAGTCAAGAATGCATTGTACAGACTCCATTTCTAATTGTTGAACAATAGAAAACCCCCCAGTTTCTTACAATGGCATTATAATGAGAAAAGCCACAAGCAGATGTAGCAAGCAGTAAATAAATATTAAGCATTAATATTTATGGTCTAGCTAGCTCTTCCTCAGTTACAAATGTGGAGAAGTAGAGGGATTCTATGCCCCAGGCATAACACTACAAAGAGAGAGAATGTGATTCATATGTAAAGTGATCATGTATGCTAGTTTGCCTGGTGTGGTTAATTAAACCTGTCGTCTTATTTACTCATTAATAGTTTCTCCTTCACTCTCAAATATGTCATAGTTTGGCAATAAACCAAATGGGATAAATATGCAATCACTCTAATTACATGTGACAACCTGAGCCTATGTTTGGCCCTCCAGCTTCTCTTGCTGATTGTCATTAGAATCAGTGTGGTTGACAAGTCATATCAAGTCCCATTCTCAATTTGAAAGGGAAGCTACTACAGAAATCCAAAGCTTCCTTGAGGTGAAAAGAAATGGGATGAATAAAGAAAAAACTTAGTGAATAACTGACAATGAACATTAATTGATTCTAGTACAAGGAAATATTTTTTTCTTAACTTTTAGCATTACCAGTATTGTGAAGATCAGTATTTTCATCGTTTGCAACATGTAAAATGTCTGTCTTCCAGTTCGTTGAAATGGTTTTAGATATCTTCTTTCTAAAATGTTTTTAAAGAAGCCATGTGTTAAATGAACTCAATCTCTTCTGCTATACAGCTTTAAGTAACATGATGCAACTCATGCACAGCAGTGCGTGTCTCCTACGTGAGTAAAAGATAAACACTGGAAATTAAGGTTTTAATAAATTTCTCATCTAACTTACTATTAAAGCTAAAAAGAAGGTGACAACACAAGTTTTGGAGCAAACCTGATAAAGTCTGAGAAGATTAAATTATCTAATCAATAGAGTTATTTTCCTGCATGTCATTTAATTTTCAAGTGTTTCCATTCTAGAATTTCTTGAAAAAGATAGGTTTAAAGCAAAACCTAAATTCAGAATAGAATTTTCTTCATTAAAAGCCAAAGCTACAGAAAGATCATATTCAAACTAAAGGAAGTTGTTTGATCTCGTTTCAGCAAAATGTCTATGTGTAAGACTACAAGCATCACGAAGGGTTAAAAGTGCTACAATATACGACACTGCTTTTCAGAAGTCCTTGTGTGAGAAATAAAATCATGTATAAAAACTCCATTGCATATGTAAACGTAGACAAACCTTATAAGAAAGAAAAAAATTATCTTCTGAGGAGATCTAGAAAAGATTCTTGGAATGGTGAATCTTAAAAGCTAAGCCAAATTTCAGCAATCAGTTGTGAACCCTGACATTCAAATAAAAACACAGGTCTGGCACACACAAGTTACAAAAAATATTAAGATTTAGACACGTAGGTGTTTTCAAAAATAGCTTCTAGAGGCAGGATTTTTTTCCAACACCTAATCCAATATTATACACAGATATGAATTTAAGAAGTTACTTTGATATAATCATTTTCAGTCATTTTGATCAAATAACCTCACTTTCTATTTTATGCTTTCAAGTAGTAGGTAGGAAGAAACAAAAAGTAAAAAATGAATCCCAAGAATGAAGTAATCTGATCTAACAATTAAATACATAGGATTTAGAGTAAAATCTGAGTTCAAATCCTTTCTATAATACCAGCTATTTGAACTTAGAAAGATGATTAAATGCTTTTTATGTCCTAATTTTTTCTTCTATTAAAAAAAATGAGATACTGTTTCACCGCCTTGTTGTAAATATAAAAGGAATAATATATACAACAATCTTGTCCCTAATTTACAATTAAAAAGTTGTAACATTTCTCTAAAATATATTTATTTTATTACAATTTTAATCAAATTAACTGTATTTATGTTCTTATACTGATAATATTCACTCTTTTTACCTTTCAGTTTATGGTTTCTTAATATAGGGAAATTATATAGATGACATTCTGCAGAAGTGCATTACTGGGTGACAGGTCATGAAAAGGGAAAACCAATCAAGAGCTACTTTTATAAGCAGTTCATTTGTGGAAGAAATGTAAATTTAAAACCAAATTTTATCCAGTAGCCAAAGAATGCAGTAGTAGTATCCATCCTCACAAAGAGAAGCTGGGAAGTCATAGAGTTTCCTAGCATCAGTGATTTCAAGGAAATCTGAACCCTACAGGGTGATTCATAAAAGCACCACTCAAAACCAGGCCCTGGGCATATTCCTTTCCCTCAGCAGCCCGACAACAGCCCTAGTCCTTCTTCAATCACAGCCTCCTCTGGCCTTCTCCCTGTTGCCCAGTCACTAGAGCTAGTCTTCACAACAAGAGGGATAGTTCAGTGTGTGCGATTTTAACAGGGGAATGAATATTCAAACTTGAGACACAGTGGGCATGCAGTCTGAAAACCTTGAATGTTTCAAATGCTCCTTGCCAACCAGTATCATCCTTGTTCTTTTTTTTTTTTTTTCCCCCTTTAGGCAGAGCTTCTGGGACAGTTAATTTATTCTCTAAGGACATATTACAATCCCTTTAATCTGAACTGAAAAGGGGTTAAAACAGAGTACCAGATCAGTGATTGCTACCTACCTCTAAAGACAAACTTCCATTTGGGAACAAAAGAAGCATTCTTAGATTTGCTTTTCTTTGCTCTTCTTGGTATCTCCAGGTAACACTCTGAGTCTGAGTATTTATTATGTAACGTAGGTTATTGGGGTGATAATGGAGAAGAGAGGCATCATAGATTGTTAGCTACTCTCCAAAATCCATGGTCCCCTCTTCTTCCTGGATGCATGAACTGGATTTCCCATTCCCTCCCAGTTAGGTGAGGCCATTGAATGTGAATGCATGTGATCCAAGTCTGTCCCAGAAAAATCAACCAGGCCTTCCTCCGGCTTCTGGCTCACTGAAACAGAGACACACTCAGGACAAACTGTTTTCTGCACTTACTAAATTAGCACAGAAACTCACTGAGGTCACAGCATTTGAGACGGATTCTGGCACTATTAACTGTTTCTTTGCTTCTGTTAAGACTTTAGGTGAGTCATTAGAAGGATATGATTTCGCGTAATTTAATAATGCATTCTGAACACTCTAAAATCAAGCAAACAATAACAGTAACGACCATAGGTCTAGTACAGAGGGTGTTGCAAGTCACTGCATTATCAACTAATCACTTGTTTTCAATATTGGCAGATATTGGAAAGAAATAAAGGACTCACAAACAAAGTTTATAACTTTTGCCTTCATAGAAGGTATAAGCTGTTTGAAGAGCCAACATGCTCACATATGAAATAGTACAAAAGGTGATTATGCACCATAAGGGTTACTCTGAGAATAAATAGTGTGAAGATTCAAGAAAAATATATATGTGGGCATTGGTTAACTCCAGAAAGTTCCATGAAAAAAAATTGCAGTATATCTCTGGGCCATTTCTTAGCAGAAAGGAAAATTTCCAAAAACAAGTGATCAGAAATCTACACATTTTAATCGCAGTGAACAAATCTCCCTTCACCTCAGTGTTTTCCTCTGTGATACCAGGATAGTAAGGCCAAGGCTGCCTGTATTGCAGGATCAAACAGATGAATGCATATAAAATTCCTTGGAAATGTGAGAAGAACTCTACACATGTAAGTCATTTTTATCACCATCCCCACTGTCTTTCCTGCTATTTGCAAAAAGATAAATAAAAAATAAACCATCTTCAAGATTGTATAGCTATGTGTGCAAGATAGGCTTTCTCCTACACTCACCTAGGTTTTGGATGACTCAGTGAGCACAGAGCACCAGCTGCGGTTAAGCAGTGCACTTATTCAGTCAGATGGCCTTTGGGGGTAATTTGAAGACTTCCTGGATGAACATCTATCTCCTCACTGATTGGTTGTACCTTTTGTTTCCATGGCAACTCTAGATCTCTTTCACACTCATCTACTTTCTGTTCTCATTCACTGTAACATCTCTTTAACAGCAAGAGACAGAAAGTTTAATAATGTAAAAGCACTTTAATAAATGAAGGTGTAATTTTAATAGAAGCTTTTGGCATTTTGGAGTCCCCAGAGTTCTCTATATGTTCCAACAGACTCATGGTTTTTTCCTCTAAGGGTAATGGAGGGAAGCAGACACTTTATAAAATTTCTTATAGGAATATTGAGAAAACATTGCCACACAAATCCTCTGCCACATTTTATGAACAGAGATCTCTAAACAACATTTAACTTACCTTATTCTCCCAGAAGAGAAAATGCATGTTCTGAGTTCTCATTTGCCATATACACATCTTCATGACTATCTAACACTCTTCTGTCTTCTCAGCTTAGCATCATTTAACACCTGGTCATAGCATGGGATAGGCCAGAGATGGGACAAGAATGATAGCCACATCAAGAATAATATGTTTGAATGTTGATCAATAGCTCTAATTCTTAGTTTGGATTGCTTCAGAAATCAGAACTTGAGGGAACGACTCAGTTGCAGACAGTTTACTTAGAAACTGATCTTAGGAAGCAGGAGCAAATTAAGAGAGAAAGACAAGAAAGAGGGGAAAAAAACCACTAAAATTGCCTTTCTGCAGGTCACAGATGGATTCTTCTAGGATAGATTCTAGAGCCTACCAGGACCTCTGAGAAACATACAGAATTCTTTCTAGAATTATCTGGCTGGCAATGGGAGCCTAAGTCCCCCCTCTCACCCTCACTGCTGAGAGTTATCCCTGCACATGTAACTCCCTCTCACTTCCTGGCTGCTCTGGTGCACAGAATAAGGAGCTCCCAGAGCATCAGATAAGATCTGGGGTAAAGCACAGAAAGACCCCTAACTGACCTCCAGGTGGAATTGACTATGTTGAGTTGAAACTAAACTATAGGAGAACCGCCCACCACAGATGCTGCTGAAATTGGCTATGGTGCTGGCACCAGGGGTGTCAGCTGCACCCTAATTCTAGGATATTTTACAACTTGCTAAAATAACTATTAGTTCAGCATGTTACTAGTGCACTCACATCTGACATGAACATCATCGTAGTTGTAGTTGTATAGCAGCACCGTCACAACACACACAAAGGATTCCACAGTAGCTTCTCTGGAGTGGTGATCATAGTCCAAGTGCAGGCTCTGGGTGCCTATTCTACTTAGTTTCGTCATTAGAAGTCTGAATGCCCAAGTAACTTAGACTCAATGTGTTTCAGTTTGTTCACCTGTAAAACAGACACACTAGAATCCACCTCATTGTGGTAGAATTAAATGAAATAATACAGGTAAAGCACTTAGAAGAGGCCTGGATATAGTGAGTACTCAAAGGGCTGGATAGAATTTTATCAAATAATTTGCAATTACCAACATATCAATTTCCTTCTCTCATAGCAGGAGGTGAGTGCATTAAAAGCACTTCATGTCTTCCCACTCCTGATTATAATATGCTAACCGAAAGCTTTAAACAAAATAACTACAAGTCCAGAAACCAAACACCATGGTGACAAGGAAATATCACCACCCAAAACCCAACATGTTCTTGGCACTTTGTCTCAGAATAATAAAAAGTGTTTCATGGCATTCCTCTTTTTCACAAATTAGAGCTAAAGGGAAAGATTTCAAAGGCTCATATTTCTACTTGGTAAAAATCCTGTGATGGAATAGCAGCTGGTTAGAGAGGGGAGAACAATAATCGGCCTGGGAGCTGAGTAGCTTCTGGTCTCCATGGTAACAGTGTGTCATATTCTGACCCTTTCTTTAATCACTTGAGTCCCTTAAGAAAAAGAAAGGAGCAAAGTGATAAAAACCCTAAGATAAAAAAAAAGTATCCATTTGTAGAGTGGATGACGATAAATCAACAAACATAGCTAGGGGAGATTCGAACCACCTACAGTTACATAATATTTTTTTAGAATTATTTTTTCAATAAGAATGATAGGTTAATATTGATCAAGCAAAGTTTAGTCGATAACACTCTTCCCCACGCCCGCTGTAGCTACAGCACATATACAAGATAGCACCCTGGGGAGAGGGGACAGTTCCCAGCCAAGCCAATTGATTAGCAAGATAATTGGTCTCCACAGGAGTAAAATTTATGATACTTTTCTTCTTGCCATAGCTTTTGCTTGATTTCTAGCAAAGATACTGAACATGTTTTGAATGATCAGAGCAATACATCTCAAAGCCAGGTCCCTGGAATTCCTGCATCAGAATGTGTGTGGGGTGGGTGGGGGGAAGGGGCCTTGTTAGAGTGCAGATTCCCAGGGCCCATCATCAGAGATTCCAGTAGAGGAAGCCTGGACCGGGGCCAAGACAAGTGTATTGAACAAGCAGCTCCAGGCGGTTCCTCTACACCCTACGGTTTGAAACCACTCATTCAGAGCCTAACTCTAGTGAACTTTCCTTTACTCTGCTATTTCCGTTGGCATTCAAAAGATTATTTATAAATGTGACAGATTCCACTTTTCTACAGATGACCTGCAGAGATAATCCTTTTATTTATTTATTTATTCATTTTTTTTTAATTTTTTTTTTTTTGAGACAAAAACTTAGAGAAGCCTTCAAAACCACTGACATGAAAGGGAACAAAAATCTATTTTAAAAAAATACCTGTAAATTAACAATGAAAAGTGAAATCTGGGCTTCACTAATTTCATTTAATTTTCTACATTGCTTCAACAGTTATATCCATCTATCTAATCAGCATAAAGAGTATCCTTTACTTTTTATAAGAGAGCAATCTTCTATTAAAAGACAGAAGCTAATATTATAAATCACTAATTTATTTACACCTCTTGAAAAATTACACAAGTTACATTTAGATACCCATCCAATTTTATTTATGCATTCATGTATTCAGTGTTTACCCCTGCCATCATAAAGTTACATTCTAGGAGGGAAGACAGATAGATATCTGGGCTGGGGGTACAAATTTAAGTAAAATAGCTACCATATTAGATGGTGAAAATCGCTACTAAAAATATAAAGCAAGGAATAAGGTGTTTGCAGTTTTTAATAACTGATATGAGAATACATTTAAAAAGAAGATAACATAGGAAGCAAATCTTACAAATATTGGGGGAAAGAATGCTCAAAGCACAGGAAACATCGAAGTGCAAAGCCCTGAGGCAGAAGCATACTTTGCCTGTCAGAGGAACAACCCCAGAGTGTGGCTGGAAGGGAGTGATTGAGGGCAAGAGAAGTAGAAAATGAGATGAGACATAATAATTCTAGCACAGGAGGCACATATCATGCATGACCTTGACTTTTATTCCAAATGAGACTAAAAGAAGCCATAGGAATGTTTTAAACAAAGAAATTATGTGAACTGACATATTTAAAAGGATCATTCTGGCCTCTGGATTGAGAACAGACTATAGAA
Source organism: Cynopterus sphinx (assembly GCA_030015415.1). Classification (NCBI taxonomy): domain Eukaryota; kingdom Metazoa; phylum Chordata; class Mammalia; order Chiroptera; family Pteropodidae; genus Cynopterus; species Cynopterus sphinx. Next base: position 125,655,262 of record CM057382.1, read on the forward strand.
GACACAAGGACAGAAAAGGGGAGACGAGGTAGAAGGTATTCCAGCATTTCAGGGGTGAAATGATGGTAGGTAAGAGAAATGGTAAGATTCTAGAAAAAAAATTGAAGGCATAACCAAAAGGATTTATGAAAGAATCAGATAGATATGCAATCAAGAAAGAGAAGAGTTATGGTTTTTTTATCTGAGGAACTGAAAAATTAGAGCTGCCTTTTCCAGATGTGAAAGATTGGGAGAAGCAGATTTTGGGACATGTTTATATTAAGTCCTCTGTTCAATATCTAGGTAGCAATACCAAGTTGATAGCTGGATCAATGAATCTGAAGTTCAAGACAGATATCTGGACCAGGGGTATAATAAACCTGTAAATCACCAACCTGGGTGGTATTTCCTATGGAAGGAGTGTAAATAGAAAAGACAAATTCAATGTCTAAATAAATACTGGGAGCTTTGACATTTCAAGTTTAGATAAATGAGTAGAAACCATCAAAGGGACTATGAAGAGTGGCCAGAGAGGTAGTGGGAAAAGAGAGAAAAGTGGAAAATCCTTGAAGCCAAGTGATGAATACATTTCAAAGAGTTGGGAGTGATAAAAGATGTCAAATGCTTGGAGGTCAGTAACACAAGGACGGGAAATTGACCATTAGATTTAGCAATGTGAAAGTGAATTATAACCTTACACTAGGGCAGTTAGATGTACTTCTGGAATCAAAATCCTGGTTTTATTGAATTCAGGGGAAAAAAAGAAGAATTAGAGAGGACCCATATTAAAAATTCATTTCAAAACCGTAGCTTTAAAGAGGTGAGAAATGTGGTGATAATGGAGAGAAATGTGAGGTCAAAAGAAGTGACTTTCTTGCTTGCTTGCTTTTTTCCCCTTTTCCTTTAAAAAATATGAATATTTAAAGAATATTTGCTATCTAAGAGAATATTCAAGTAGAAAAGTCCAATTTAATTACAAAGGACAGGAGGAAAGGATTGCTGAGCAAGGTCCTTGAGAAGGGATGCAATCTAATAGGCAAGTGAAGGTATTAGAACTTTTTTCTTTAGTAACAAGTTGTTCATCTGTAATATCAAGAAAGAAAGCAGATGCACATAGGTGTGTAGAAGTGGTTGTGTCAGCTTATGAAAGTCCTCCACTGTTTGCTTTTCTCAGTGAAACCAGAAACAGGCTTGTCTATTAAAAAGGGAAAGGTAATAGAGTTGTGACGTTTGAGGAGAAAAATAAGGGTGAGAAATATATTGTGATCTAGACCAGGAAGGGAATGGACTTGGGAAATGTGATATGACTGTCAGCAGCATAAGGAGTCATCTTGAAGAATGTAAGGCAAAACCAGTCAGCCATTATGACCTAAATATATCTAGAGTCAAGTTTTCAAAAATCTGAATTAACCATCATAAAAAGCTTTCCAATTCATTTACAAATTTCTTTTTTTAATCTTGTCAAATGGCAGTTCAAATATTTCTCATTCTCCCTTAGGAATGCTGAGTCATAATCATTACCCCTGCTGGCTAGATTTGAATTTTTTAGGATTAGTTGCTGAATCTATTGGTCTTTCATTGTATAAGAAGGTGAGGTATATATATTTTTAAATATTCCACTGTTCCAACCCCCCATCTTTTATTCTATGTTTAAAAATCTCTATGGCATGATGTAGACCGACCTGCTTTCTAAGTTTATTCCTACCAATGCTGTGCTAAAAGCTGCTCAAAAGAAATCATCCTCAATCTTGAGCTTTTGAGGTCTCAGGTATTTATAACAAAGAACGATGCAAAATTCCTCAAGGCAGAAATCATTTTAGTTCAAAACTATATGGCATTATACATATAATTTGCTAATGGCAAAGGAGATAATACACAAATTAACAGGGGAAAAAAGGAATTTTACAGCTCAAAAAGTCAGGATATTTTATATGTGGCAGGAATTCCCACAATCAGTCCTGCTTCTAAGTTCTTCACAAACATGAATTTTCATTCATTGCTGCTAATTAACACCCTTCTTCCTATCTTGCAGCAATTCCCATTCATCCATTGGTTTCTGGGCAGTGACTCAAGAAAGCTGTGAGAGAGGTATAGCTGGCATTTAGGAGGAAAAAATGAGACTTATAGCTGCATTGTGATTTCATAGACACCACCTGTTATCACCAGGAATGACTGATTCTCCCACATCCTTTCCACAGTTACACATCAGATGCCTGTTATCACTTTTTTGAAACTACAGAATGTCTTAAATTTGATAAGAGCGGGCGGTCCCATTTTATGAGACTTGAATATGTATTTTTATTTTAATATATTTTACAAGTTTAATTCATGTGACTCTCCCTCTATTTGTGGCATATTTTGGTCTGAGTTATTTGATAATAGGTATTTGTTGTTAGAGCCCTAATTATAGCATGTTCCTGTGGAAAAGTAGAATTCACCTTGCTACTCTAATACGATGCCATTTCAGGGACTGCCTATGTCTCTTTTGTTGATCCTTTCACTAAGTAAGTGATTAAAAGACTGGCCTATGCACTATAATGGTAAATAAATATTGTCAAGCATATGGTAGTTTTGTAAGAAATATTTTATATTTGCTTTTTTTAAATTCCCTTCAAGATCCATTCATCAATTAACATATCATTAAATTAACATTTCTCTTCTACTATGGATGCTCTGTGTCATTTTGACATAATCTTTACAATCATAAATTTTTCCTTGTGGTGACCTATTCAAATAGAAAGTAGTTTACATGATAAATAACAGCATATTTTAGAGTCAGATTATCCACGCTTCAGTACTGAATCCAGCATTTGGTATCTGTGTGATCTTGGGAAACTGACTTAAAGTCTATGAGCCTTATCTATAATATAAAGTAATAAAATAGTACATTCATCATAATGTCATAATTAGGATTAAACACACTAATTTAGGTAACATGCTTGGCACACAATGCCTGATTAATAGGAAGAATTCAGTAATGTTAGTTTTTACTAAATTTCTATTATAAATGTACTTTATCCAGGCTTTATAGTCTATGGGAATTATTTATAGTGAGTTGATTCTCAAGTCTTCCACTTATAAGTTATTTAATTTCTCTGAGACTTGGTTTCTCAGTTGTTAAAAGGACTCCTCATACAGTCCCTAACACTTGGTAGGTATTCATTAAAAGATGGAACTATGGACAGTAATATTGTAAAAACTATGTATGGTGTCAAATGGGTACTAGATTTTTGGGGTGATCACTTCATAAGTTATTTAAATGTCTAATCACTATGCTGTACACCTGAAACTAATATAATATTGTATGTCAACTGTGATTGAAAAAATTTTTTTTAATTTTTTTAAGGTGGAATTAATTACTATCTATATCAGTTTGCTAGGCATCCATAATAAAATACTACAGACTGGGTGGCTTAAGCAGCAGAAATTGATTTTCTCACAGTTCTGGAAGGTAGAAGTCCAAGATCAAAGTGTCAGCGGGTTTGCTTTCTTCTAAGGCCTCTCTCCTCAACTTGCAGATAGGTAGCTGTCTTCTGTGTCCTCACATGGTTTTTCTTCTGTGCATGGGCATTCCTACTATCTCTCTGTGTGTTCTCATCTCTTCCTATAAGGACACAAGTCAGATTGGATTAGGTCCCACTTTAATGGCCTTGTTTTAACTTAACCCTCTAAAGGCTCTGTCTCATAACACAGTCACATTCTGAAGCACTGCGGGTTAGATATTCAGCACATAGAATTTAGGGGGATACAATTCAGCTCATAACACTTTTCTTCAACTTTCTCATTTCTTTGCAACTCAGATAATCCAACTACCTTGATAGACATAAAAAAAGAAATAAGGGTTTCGATGTTCCAGATACCAAGTCTGAAGAATTAGAGAAGTTTGTGTATAATAACTTTATTTTTTCTTTTATTTAACTGTAAATATTTTTAGGTGGTAATTCTAAAAATACATCCACTTTAATAAAATGTATTACAATAAAACGTAATTGAATTGCTTATTTTTTATTTTTTTATATTTGTAAACAATGACTTCAACAAATAAATAATAATATGAAAACACAGAATACTGTTGTGAGAATTTTTAACAACTATAAAAGGAAAAAATTTTTTTAACAGAATTAATAACATTTACTTGCCAAGAACAACTTAAGCAAACACCATGACTTATGTCCCCAATAGTTATTTGTCTACACTTTGCACCAATAAAAGACAAATCGTGTCCATCTTTTTTTCAAGAAGCCACAGCCACAGGGGAAGCAGAACTCTCCAGACTCCAGGGCTGAATCATGATTGGCCCAAAAGCCAGTCACAGTAATTCCATTCCCCTTGGCAGGGATTGGCCTGGGTTAGTCTGCAGAGAGCTCTGGAAAATAGAATAAAAGAAAGGAGTACTTTTTTCCAAACATGAAGGAAAGCTATATGAGGATATGATTTGGGAAGCTTTTGCAGCCTTTTTGTCCTCCAGAATAATTGTCTTTGGTCCCCTCTGAGACTACACACAAAATAAGAGAACAAAATCTTCAAAATCAGAGACTAAGTATTCCTAATATAGAAATTAATTTTTTAAAAAAAGCTAAAAGACAATATCTTGGATCACTTTGACACTTAGCTAGAAAAAGGTCAAGAACAAATTAATGGAGAAAACTTATAATTCCAGACCAAAATTCTTAAAAAAATAGTAATAAAGAAAATGTTCCTATTAGTGGAGAAGGTAACAAAGGTAAAAAACATTCTTAATTCTTAATTTTAGAAACACTGTCTTTAAACAGCATTTTCTGTTTAACATTATTTTTATAATGAAATAAATACACTGAATTGAAAAAAAATTCTGATTAAACAAAGGGATTCAATCAGTAAATCTATGATCCTTAGCAAAACCCACAGAAAAGATAGTCCTGCTCTTGTCAACAGCACCCTGCCATCATTCGGCACTACTTAATGAGAATTAAAACTCCAGTTCAAAATTATTATTAAAAGACAGCAATTATCAAAATGTGTTCTCTCTCTGGGTAGAACCAGTAACATTTGAGTGCTTTTAAAACATGAATCAATCTAAATTTTAGACAGCTGGAAAACTCAACTCTTCCACTGCCCTCTCTCTTTCATTTTCAAGGCCACCAAGATTATGTGTCTGTGTAGGTGGGGGGTGAGAGAGATATATTTTCTCATGATTTATGGAAGATTTTAAGTTATAAGATACTTAGCACCCATCTGGGAAACTCTAGGCCCTATAAGAAGAGATTGAGTTTGTCCTGCTAAGCTCTGTGTCTTCTTCATTGGCTAGAGCTAAATAAATATTTGTTAAATAAATAAATGAGTAAATGTGATCCCAAAAGAAATCAGAACCATCATTATATACTAATTCTCTGTACCCCCTACTGCACCCCCAATTACTATACTTAACTATTTATTATCCTTCAGTGTGCAATTTTATTATTGCCTACTCCAACATGATTCAGAATCAATAATGACCATAAAATTCATAATTCAAGACCTGGATTTATATTTATTATCACTTTTAATTTAAGTGTTTCAAGATTTTTCATGTGCCTCCTATAATAGTTTTACATGACTCTGCCTTTATATCTGTGATCTGGTGTTATTTTACAACTGGCCATTTTAACTGCATTTAATAAATGCAGCTATGGTTTTTCATAACTCCTAGGAAATGAATTTGCCCATCATTCTGTTTTCAAGGAGCTGGGAACAAAAGATGTGACAAAACAGGTCGGGGAAAAAGAAATTGACCGTGTTCACTGTTCTCTGTAACCTGGTAATCATACAAACAAAATGGCAAGATGATCACAGACCTTTGGTAACAAGACTCGTCTTAAAGAACAATTTAACAGAAAAGAAGAGTTTATCTTGTTCAATGAATAGAAAATGTCAGAGTTTAATAGCCACGATTTTTATAGCATTTATAGCCTAATATACAGGGGGGAAAAAATCATGAAGTTTGAATCCAGGTGATAATTTATTTCTGGTACACACATTATTAAGTAAGCACTTAAAATTTTAATATGAATAAGTGAATACTTCCCTCCTGGACTAATAACATCCCTATTCACTTTTGAAGGAATGTGGTGTTGATGAGGGGGAATAATGGAGAAGTGAGAGAAAGTTTCTTGATCACCAATTGACAACCACTCCCACTTCTTGCACTGATTCTAAAAAGTTCTTAGAGTCAGATTGTTTCTTGGAACAAATAAATTTACCTTAAAAAATATGGAAGATTTTTCTTCATCTTGGAGAAGAAAAAATATTTCCTGGCTAGGTTATAGACTTAGAGGCAACTGGAATACCCATTCTTTTCAGCAGCATAGAGTGATGACTTCTGCCCTTCCAAGTCTTCATGGAAGACTCTTGGGTCAGTAGAAAGGATAGGCAGATGGGGAGTCCCTAGGAGCAGTAATAGAACAAGATATGGTTAACTATTCTCCATGGCAATTAAGTATTTAAATGTGATTACATGCAATGATCTCATTTTCAACTTTATTAAAAATACCCATTGATACTTTAGAGCAAGATTAGAAATATAGACTAGCATGAAAAACATAAGAGTAAGTACGTCATGTGAGATAGTAGGACAAATTCTGAAATCAGACACTTCCGAGTATAAATCCCAGGACCCCCACTTCTAGCTATGTCAACTGGGGAAGATAATTGAATTCCTCGAAGCCTCAGTGTCCTTATTGTCTTAGAAGAGATAACTATGCTTATTTCATAGAATTGATTTAAAGATTACTTAAGATTATGTATGTAATGCATTTCCCAGAGTTCCTGTAGTTGCTCAGCACTCAAGAAATTGTACGTTGTATTATGCTGCTATTAATGATAGTCTACACTCTCTCACACAAATAAGTACTGCTAACATTTTAGCATATAGTCTTTTATTTTGTTTTCTAAGTGCAGGCTTCATATTTTTATACAATAATGGGATCATAATTCTGTATGCATAACGTCTATAGCTTGCTTTTTGAAATAAATTTTTCCATGTCAATAAAGTTCCACAATACAATTCACAATGGCTGCATAATAATCACTTTTTATCTCTACAATAATTCATTTCACTAATCCCCTATTGCTAAGCACTTAGGATGGGCCCAAATTTTCACTATGATAAACAATGTCATGTTTATCATGATGAATAACCTTGCACATAGATATTTAGATATAGTAGTCCTCATGGGGTTAAATTCCTAGAAGTGGAATCACTGGGCCAAAGAAAGTTGCATGTGCACTTTTTTAGAGCTTTGACAGATTTTAACAAATTTCTTTCCAGAAAAGGCTCCCACTTAGAATATGTGAAATTCTATTTTTCTGAAATTATCCGTAACACTGGGTCTTGTAATTTCACCATCAAGGAGAAAAAACATTGCCAATAGCAGTGAGAAGGTGTTTTCTTGCTGTCATTATAAAATAAAAACACTTTAATGGCTCATTGAAATCTCCTAATTGCTGCCTCCAGTTAAAATTTATTCTAGAGAAGGAGTTGGCAAACTTTGTCCCACAGACCAACTCTCACCCACTGTCTATTTTTGTACATCCCACAAGCTAAGAATTGTTTTTACAGATGAATGCTTGCAATCAATTTGTTGCTAGGAATTGCAAACTTGAACTCCAATTAAGCAAAATGCTATTTTTTAAAACTTCAATTTTTATTAGTCAACCACTGCTACAAAAATTTATACTCAATAATCACTGATATATTTTGAATTTTGTCAAACAATTTGTAGAAATTTGTTTTCTCTTATTTTATGTAAATAGCTATATAATTTTATTAATTTTGTACCTTGGCCCACATCACCTAAAAGATTTACCATCTGGCTGTTCACAAAAAATATTTACCGACCCCTCTTCTAGAGTGTCCATTAAAAATACTAACATTTAAATATATTTTAAGTACTTTACTTAAATATTAGAGTGACAAATCTAACAAGGATATTTGTTGATTCTACATATCAGTGATTTTCAAACCTAGAGATCTCAGGTTTCCCAGAGATGATCTTGAAATAAAACTGAGAGCATGGGGAAGCTATTGAGTACTCATGCTTTAACTATTTTTATTGCCTATTCTGTGATATCTGGGTTCCAAATAGAGTTTCATGAAAATAATTATTTTCACTATAGGAAAAAAAGTATCCAAAAACCATTTTTAAATATAGAATGGGCCTTCCCTTAAGTAGAAGGCTTCTTTTGTATACCTTCTTCAGGTGACTATTGATGGCAGATCCTTTCCAGCAGGCCCCAGCCCTGGACCTGCTTTCAAACCAAACTGGTCCACTTCTTTAAAAGTTATAATTCTAATTGATGAAAATGGCCAATGCAAATAAATCTGAAATGGTATTGGTAATTTTTTCTTTATCCTAGAGAAAACTAATCTGGATTCATACAAACTATTTCACACTTGAAAGTGTTGAGCCGCTATTCTCACAGTAAGGAAGGCAGGACAGAATTTAAAAGAAAAAAAAATAAGCTTAGAAAAAAACAATGTAGGCCTAGCTTTCCAGCCATTTATTTAGGTTGTGAGAGTCAACTTACACTGAACCTATTCCTTCAATCTATGGCAAAATATAATGAAATGGTTAGGAAAGAAAAAATAAACACAGGAATAAGGTCTGCATTGTTTATCCATTAACTTTGACTTTCTTGATGATTATGCATTTCCAGAATGTTTAACAGTGTTCCTTTTCTCCCTTTCTGAAGTTCATTTAGCCACATCCCAGAACATTCCCACATGCATCACTCCTCTACCCTCAGCTTCGGTTTGGCAGGGAAATACTTTCAAATAAGCAAGAAAGAAAAAAGTCTGTTCTTCATAGGGTATGTGCTATTAAAAATCAACAACAAAATAACATGTTAATTCCACAACATGCACTCTGGGCACTAGGATTAAAATTTCTATAATCAGTTTCTATAATGTTTATACCTCATTCTGGAATCAGGTAAATCGAGACAATGAGAATATAATAAATAGATTTTTAAAAAATAGTAATAGTAATAATAGCAAAGAGAGCTACTGTTAGGGTGCTTTCTCTGTAACAGACCACAAGTAGATCATAAGAACCAGATTCAGCTGACTTTTGACAGTACTAACAAACCCTCACTTAGGATCACCAGACCCTGTACTAATTCCATTCCATTATGTATATTAACTGCTTCAAGGCAATGGCACCAACGAAGCAGGCATCATACTGGCACCATGTTGCAGGTATAGATTAGCCAATTGCCCTGTTCATGAAGCCAGTACACACCGGACCTGGAATTTGAACCTAGGTCTCTTGGTCCCAGCATCACCCACAATGGTGTCATCCATGACATTCTTCTGTCTTTCAAATCTGCCTAGTGATAGAAGGTGAGACAATTGTAGTAAGATAAGCTCTAGTCTCAACTGTCACTGAAATAATGAATAGAACAGCTTTTTTTTCTTTTTTTTAAGAACTGGAAACTGCTGAGAATGAAAAAGAAGACAAGTACTACAAAAGGCGCATTTATTATCTTCAAAAACTTTTAGAATAAAAAAATAGAAAAAGGAACTCCATGTCTATCTCGATACGTTAAACTGTTAGACAAAAGTGGGCAATGGTCCTCTAACCTGGCCTACATGAAAGTGATACCACAGAAGGGGAAACATGCAGGAACCTAGCAGTCCCAGACCTCCCAAATGCTGACACAACCACAACATTGTCAATAGGTAACAGGATAACTAGTAGGTGCCATAAAAATCGCAAAAAGTGAATGAAAGTAGCCACCATGTTCAAAAGCGTATTCTAGATGATGCTAGTGAGAATGATTTAAACATAAAAAAAGTTATGTGGTTTGATAATATGGAGGGAGGTCGGGTCAAAAAAAGTTACAGAGGTTTCTTTACTGCAAGACTTCTGGAATCTTTGATGTACTAAAGCGAATCCCCATAAGACAACTATAACACTCAACATTTTAAACATTTTTGAATAAAGCACATTTTTCTTAGAAAAAAAAACATGTTACCAACATGTTACAAACATGAAATACAGTTTGAATAAGTTAATCAGCCTGTATTCTTTCTCTGTGGGAAAAATTATCAGAGTGTGTTGCGGGGGGAAGGATTTGTGGTATGTGTCTCTGGTGTTCCCATCTGCTCACACTTACGTGTAAATAATATTTAAATCAGCAAAATCAGGCTGCCTTAACAGGTTCATTGCAATGTGATCCATAAGTAGTGTTAAAACTAGAGGTTCACTTAATTAGCTGAGTTGGGGTGGAGAGAGAAACTGAGGACAATCTTATATGTATATTTCTGCTGTATGTAGAGAGAGGCAAACAAGAAAATAACTTTCAGATTCAAAGAAATCCAGGATCTAAAAAAGTTTAAGAACCAACTGTACTTTACACAGTAAAAATCTTTGCAAGAGTAATAACACTAAATTCCAGATTCTGCTTATAAATTCAGACAAATCACAGTTTCTTTGGATTTTAATTTTCTCATCTGAATATTTTTTGTCTATGTATTGTTCAGAGTTAATGTGGCAATAAAATAATAAAGAGAAACTTTGATGAGCATAAAGTACTATATTGTTGTTATTATTATTATAATATTGAATCATATTTTCTTCATCAGAGGCAATGTAAGAAAGGAAAAATTCTGTATCAGTTTGAGTAGTGTGTGTCTGAAAACGACCACAAACTACCGAAGAAGAACTAAAATCAAAGCAAAGTTCTCTGTCAGGCAAAGTCAAGATGACAAGTCATTTGATGAAACCATCTGAATCCAGGCAGGAATTCCACGGATCTTTAGTACCTGTTACAAAACGCCAACATTTCAGGTGAAAACGGCATTTCAGTATTTATCTTCTAAAGTAATATTAGTAATATTCCTGCTATACATACATACTTTCAAAGAAAGCCATCTAAACATGGTAGAACATTAAAAAATACCTTCAATTAAAATATTTTGCAAATAATAAAAGCTCTGTGACCTTATTACCATGAAATAGAAGCCGTTTTTTATCCTTAAGTGCTATTCAGAGAATAAAGGGGCTATAAAATAATGAGTTGAGTATCTAACCCCTTCAGACGTGTTTCATGCATGGTCATATTTAACCCTGCGAGATAAAATTATTATCCCTGTTTTACTGATTTTAACTTACAGTAAAAATTTAATAAGAAAATATTTCTAAAGTTATTCACGAAGCTTATTTTTATAATTACATACATAGGACAAAACTAAAAAGGAAAATAACTTTTAACAGAAGTGCTACTTAGCAAGTGGCTGTGTGAATGGCAAATAAAAAAATAATAATAATTTTTAAATAATAATAATAATTATTAAATAATAATAATTTAAAATAGCAAAAGTGCTTAATCTAATACTATTGATTGACAATAGATCAGCACTAAAAAAATACAAATGGTAATATTTAATAAAATGTTCTCTGCTCAATATTATCTATTTTTATACCAATCTTGAAATAGCGATGGCAAGCTCCGTATTTTTAAATGAGGTTGAAGGATGATGTAGTTTCTTCGTATCCTGAGTCCTGTTTAAGAAAGTTTTTTACCTTCACAATTTCTGTGAGGATAACTCACAGAATATTTATTTCAGCTCTGATAAGCCAAGTATTCAAGGAAGATACTTGTCATTATTAGTTGGCAGAAAAATACCATCTTCAAAAATACCTTTAGCTGAATATCAATCTACCACCATTTCGTCACTGAATGAGTTAATAAGATGAAAGCCCATACCAGCCACTCAGGGTGAAAATTCCAGTTTTGTCAGGAGAATATTCAAGCCTGTGATCCACAATACAAACAAAAGCAGCACAGCCAGTTAGGAATCCCTGGATTCCAGGGGCTAGCTCACTTATGTGAGTATAGAGAATTATTCCCCAAATCCATAACTCATTGTGGAGGTGTGAGTTAGTTAGCAGCTTAAGGACACAGGGAAGGCACCAAAAGATGAGGAAGTCATAGGAACCTTAATCCTGTTGACAAAAAGCAGAAGGTCTGCAGTGTCCCAGCAGGGCGGACCCTGTGTCTGCACAGACAGTGAGCGAGCCCTGACAACTGGCTGTAAGCAACAAGGGGTTCCGCAGGGCCAGCTTTCAGATGCACTGCCCACCTCAAAGCCTAGGAAATCACCTGCTTTGATTTCCCAGGTCTAGTAGCCCTAAGCAGCTTTCTTTTGAAGGTTACATCCAAGTTCCCAACTTCACTGAAGCTCCTCCCCACCAAAGCAGAGGATGGAAATGGCTACTTTCCCTCAGTCCTAGAGATTCCAGGCAGAAAAGCCAACTCCAGAAAGTCAGGAGCCAGAGCTTAGGCTACAAATTGCTTTTCTTTTTCTCCTACCCCTTAACAATCAGCCACTCCCTAAAGCACTGTTAAGTAAAGAATGCATAACAATGAAAAACTAACAGACAGGTGTGTCTGTTTGAGTTTTTCTTATAAGGGCTCATGGCTGGGCTTGACTCCTACTGATGATGAGTTGGGTTGCTCCTTCCTTCTGGTGTTCACAGAAACAGGGAACCTCTTCAAAGAAAAAAACTTATTTCTCTTCTTGGTTTTTTTTTCTTTTGTTGCGGTAAAAGCAATTAACATGAAAACTACCCTCACAACAAAAATGTAAGTGCATAGACAGGATTGTTAACTGCAGACACACATTGTACAGCAGAGCCCTAGAACTCATTCCTCTTGCTAAACTAAAAACATTACCCTTGTTGATTAGCAGCTTTATATGCCTCCAGCAACTGCCACTTTGCTCCTTAATTCTATTATTTTGATGATGTTAGGTACTTCTAGATAAGATAGTTGGAGATACACAGAATTGTGCAGAAACAAAAGACAAGTGTTGATGAGAATAAGGAGAAACTGGGACTCTTGTGCTTTATTGGTGGGAATGCAAAATGCAGCCACTAGGGAAACCGGTATGGAATGTCTTCAAAAAATTAAAAATAAAATCATTATATAATCCAGCAATCCCTCTCATACATATTTAGGCAAAAGAATTGAAATCAGGGTCTTAAAGAGATATTAGCAGTCACATGTACATAGCAGCATTTATTCACAATAGCCAAGAAATGGACACAATTTAAATGTTTATTCATGGGTGAATGGATAAAGAAAACGTGCTACATACATGCAATACAATATCACTCAGAATTTAAAAATAAAGGAAATTCTGTAATATGTGCAATGTGTGACAATATGGATAAACCTGGAAGAAATTATGCTAAGTGAAATAATCCAGTCACAAAAAGAAATACTTGTGATTCCGCTTTAGGTTAGACATAGAGAGATATCTAGAGGACTAGTGGAGGAAAGTGCAAAACAGGACATTGAAGAAGGCTGATTCACTTAATTTACTTTAATTGCTAGTAGTTGAAAGCAACTCACAGGGTTTTCATAACTACTAGGAAAAGTGACTACTGCAAACATCAAGAAGTCCCAAGGAAGTGGGACTCCAAGAAAATGTATTAACTTAACAGCTAAGGATGTCATCTTGGACCATATTTCCACTTTCTACTTTGCATCCTCACACATCACTTCTGTTCTGGTTATTTCTTCTCAAGTTAACTGTGTTAGTTTGCTTGGACTGCCATAAAAAAGCACCACTGACTGGATGGCTTACACAACATAAATTTGTTATCACACAGTTCACAAGCTTAGAAGTCCAAGATCAAGGTGTACAGCAGAGTTAGTTCCTTCTGAGGGCTGTGGGAAAATTGGGGGAGGGGGAAATCTGTTCCATGGCTCTCCCTTAGCTTCTGGTGGTTTGCTGGTGACCTTTGGTCTTCTTTGGCTTATAGAAGCATCATCCCAGTCATTACCTCCATCTTTTCATGGCATTCTTCCTGTGTATATATCTGTGCCCAAATTTCCCCTTTGTATAAGAACACCAGTCATACTGGAATATAAACCCACTCCACTCCAGTATACCTCATTTTAACTAATTATATCTATAATGATCCAGTTTCCAAGTAAGGTCACATTCTAAGGTACTGGGGGTTAGGACTCCAACATATCTTTTGAGGGGACACAATTCACCCCATAGGAGTAGCAAAATAGCTGTTTCATGCCTCACATCTACATAAAATATGCCAAGGAAGTAGAGACTATCTCTTCCTTGGTCTTTTTAAGAAACTTCTTGGCATATGTACTGTCTTGTCTCAGTGGTCAGAGCTGTGCCATATGCCTACCCCTAACCAGTCACTGCTGATGGGGATGGCATTACAGAAATTTGTAGGTGAAATGCCAAAGAGAATGCAATCACTATCTTGAATGTTAGACATGGGGAAGATACATAAAAGATATTATGCATGTCAGTTACTGTGCCCCCCTAAATTTTTCAGTCCTCTTTAAGTTGTGAGCTTTTCACCTTTTTTATCTGATCTCATTTATTAACATTTTTAGAATAAATGTTCACTGAAGAAAATTGAGAAAGTATTAAAAACAATATATTTGAATGATTTAAATCCCACACACTGAGATTTCTTCTTCTAAAATAATATATACATGTTTATTGAAGAAAATTAGGAAAAAAATTCCCATAGAATCAATTTGAAACAATGCATAATCCTACAGATATCCCCCACTAATAAATTAGAACATATATTACCCATCTATATTTATTACGCATACATACATCTATAAACAAAAATTGTAATTATAAAGTACATACTACTGAGTAGACTGCTTTTTACAGTTAACATTAATTTAATTGCATTTCTTTTCTTGTTTTACTATTAGTAGTAATCTTATTATCTGGAATACCTCACTTCAAATATATTTAAAGTCTACATTGTAAGTGATACCAAAAGGTATACATTTGGTATCAGTGGATATGCATCAAACAGAGATAAGGCAAATGATACCAAGTTTAACGATACCCAAGGAATCATTTGTTATTATTAATTGCAAGTGTTCCATCTTGAGTTAAGGCACAGAGGGAAGTTCTTGGTTTCAGCCATGGGAAGGAGCAAAGTTCTGATCAGAAAAGAGTTAAACATAGTTCTCTAAAACCAAAGTCAAATAGTCAGACGCTACCATCTTTATGAAGTATTGCTTGACTGACTCTTATTCCCACCTAAGGAGAATTCTCCCACTTAACGCTTAATTGCTGTTTGTCTGTGTGTCTGTTTGACTGCCTGTATCCTCTGTCATAACATCTGGGATAGTGGTACCATGACTTTGACATGACTATATCTCCTCGATTCTCCTGAAGGCAGACATGAGCTCTGATTCATCTTAGTATCTCCTAGGCCTGGCATTAATAGACATCAAATATGTTTTATTGAACAAATGAATGAATTCACCCATTCACAAAAGAACAAACTTAGATTTTTTTCATACCACACCATAAAAAAAACTGTAAAAGTTTATTTTTTTAAAAAGAGGTTCATTTTTAAAGTATCGTTTGGAAGAACGTGAAATGTAGTTATTCCAATACTAATCTGATTATTATGCCTAAGCATTATTGAGATATGTGCCTAAAAAAGCTGGGTGTCTATAAAAATCAAATAATAACTTGACAACTAGGTGATGGTTGCTAAGAAACTGCATTTTTCCGTGAACACATGGTATATGAAGTGTGGCCTAGATTCATATCTTACATAAAGCATCTTCCTTGGAGTTATCTAAAATGTCTGACTTTTTATGGTTTGTCAAGTCATATAAGTTACTCCCTCTGTTATCCCGCTCCTAATAAAAACCTTCGTTCTACACATAGAATATTATCTCAAGGCCATTATCTTCTCTAAACCCCAGGTTGTTTAGATTACAGACTGAGGCCCCCGTTAGCTCCAAAGCATTTTAGTAGCACCGAATATTATCCTCTTCTTTAGCTATCACTAAGAAACAACCATCACATATGATGCACTAACAGAGCTAACCAAGAAAAAAATTAAATTTCTACATGTTTCTATGTTCCAGAGTGAAATAAAAATGAATTGGAGATTATCTGCAAGTTTTGAAAGACTTTTGTTCACCATTAGTAGAACATAATGGAGATTTTGCTATGTTCTGCCCCAAATAGGAAGTTGATCCCACACCTTGCCAAAGGTGAGATCCAAAAGGTACTTAAGAAGTATGCTAAATTCAAGAGCTATAAATTGTTTCAAATAAATATATCAATATTTAACTGCTATATGAGTTTGAAAGTCTTTATTACAATTAACAGAAACTCAAATTATCTACAGCAAAATAAAAAAGGGCTCGTAGAGACATTAGAATAGCTCAGATAACTCACAAAATTGGAAGGAACTGCAGAAAAATCAGAAATATGCTGAGGATGTCAGGGACTAGAACCAATGACAGCTGAATAAGTCTCTGTCCACTCTGGTCTCCAGCCACATTATGGACTTTTCTCTGGACATCAGTCTCACTTCCTCAGGGTTCTCCTTGTGCTGAGAATGTGACCACCAGCAGCTCTGCAGTCACATCCAAAAGGCGAGAGCTCTGGACCTTTACCTACAATGCGGGAAGTTCTGTGGCAAGATTAAGATCAGCCCAGCCTGGGTGGTTTGTGGAACTTGGGACATAGGGGTGGAGTCTGCGCTGTGCTTGACAGACCCTCGGAACCACTGGAGGTGGGAGCAGCCAGCTTCTAAGTGGAAGAGCGAAGCTGTTATAAAAAGAAGGGCAGTCAAGATGACTAGGAAAAATCAAGAGAAGTCAATTACTCCAACCGTGCTGGCAATTTTAATATCATTTTCATCAGTTTTGTCACTGCAAAGTTATAGGGCCGCCAACCCCTATCGTATACAATAATGTCTCTAATATTTACTACTCTAAAATGTTTTAAACTTTTTTCGCTTTAAAACACCAAGGGACCCCATGACAGTGCAGTTGATTAGCTGATTCTTCTCACATGTGTCCTTCTATAAAATGCTTACACGAAATTCTGAGGTTTAATTTTTGCAAATTAAGAGAAGGCATTATATCAAATGATAAAAAAGCAAAGGTGGAGAAAGGAGAAAGATGCATATGAATTTCCTTCCTGATAGTTTCTAGGATTTCTAAAAATCAATGTTCCCCAGTTATTAATAATCTCTTATTTAATTACAAGAAGAGCACCGTTAAGGCTAACAAATATAGTGAGCCCCTGTGGGAAAACACTGTCTACGCACAGGTGTCTGCTGAGAACAGAAGGCTCTCACTCTGTGGTGACAAGCTGGAGTCAGTCCCTGGTTTTCTCACTTAGAAATGCTTCATGATAACTCATAGTAATTTTATGTAAAGGTATATGATATATCTACATGGGAAAAATTCTCATCAGGCACAAACTGCTATTCAGCAGCATTTATAGAAATACGTTCACTTTCCCCCACCTAGAAATATATGTCTTATTTCAAAAGAAGTGATGTTTAAGGAAGTGTTGCCTCACGGATAGTTAAAATTTTTTATCTATTCAAAAGATACCTGACAGAAGTGTAATAAGTCTACTTCATAGCGAGTCTCTCTAAACATACTAGATATTCTGTTTAAATTGTTACTCATACAAATTAATCTAACTCAATTCCATCCTGTTAACCTAAGAACCTTTTTCATTCATGCCTTCTAATCATCTTTAGCCCTTACAAATTTTCAGTTTGCTTTCAAATTATACTAACTCCACTCCCATTTACCCACTTTACTGTCTTACTCTCTCCTCAAAATTCACGCGTCACCTTCTCTTGCAGGATAAACATGTTCTGCTGATTAGTCACTGTCACAAGCAGAAACAAAAGGCCCACTCAAACTGCTACTGGAGAGTGGGGTCCTTTCCCGGCACGTTGTCCAGGTTCTTTATGTCTGGAACAAAGAATTGAGCAAGACACCGAAATACGGTAGAAAAGAAAAGTTTTATCTGAAGGGAAAGTAGACTTCCAGATGTGGAAGTGGGCCTAGGGTAGAGAAGAATGGCTCACAAGGCCTGGTAACAAAGACTTCAGGGTTTTTATCCCTTTTTGCTGTGGGTGGTTACTTAGACTGGGCTTCCCTGATTGATTAAGATTGACAGGACTCAGTGACTCATCATTTTGCTTTCTGAAGATGTTTGTTCCCAGAATTCATTCTGTTATAATGACATTAATGAACTTCCGGGCATATGCGTCATATTATAATGATGGTTAATGAGATTCAGGTAAATTGAAGGTCATTGGGGTCTTCATTGTGCAGCTGCGAGTGACTGGTTTAAAATGGTACCTAAATCTCCGCCTACTGGTTTCTTTGTGTGAGTTTTAAAAAATGCTTTCTGGCTTGCTTAATCGTAGGCGGATTAGGCTGGACCCCTTCTAAGATAGGACGACCTCAGAGTCTTTTCAGGCAGACCAGAAACCTCCTAACTAACTTTCCTGCCTATCTCTTTTCTAAGAGCCATGAACCCCCTTTTTATTAGTATGGATGTTGAGAAACAGGAGGTCTCTTCTTCCATATCTGCTTCCTGCTGAGAATAGCCTTAGTCCCTGCCTACAGGGGTTTCATGGAGCTCTTTTCCTTTCTGCCTCAGTCAGGGTGGGATCTTGGGTTTCCTCCTGAAGTGCCACCTCAGTCCGTAGACAAGAAAAAGAAAATAAAAACTTGTTATTTAAATCATACATATTCATTTCTATTATTGATTTGCTTATTGCATGAGTGAAGGGAAACAGGCTTGGTTAATATGTTCCTTAAAGAGTAAAAAGAAAGACCTTTGGTTGAAAGTTCCCCTTTATCCCTCAGACTCTAAGGGCCCTGCCTGGTTTAGCACCATTTCTGCTTAACAATGAGCTAATGACCCTTATCAATAGCCAGAGGATCTGAGTCTACAGGGCAATTATCAGGATTTGAGGGAGAGGGCCTTTTTTCCAAAGAAAGGAGGGAAGAAAACTAGGTTTACTAAAATGATTAACTCTGCAACTAAAATAAGATTAACTCTGCAAGTGATGTCCTATTTCATTTCCTGCTAAAAGATTAAAAATTTTACAAGTGATGTCCCATCTCGAAACTAGGATAAAGAGAGGTGGGTTCGCTTATTTCCAAAAGGTCACAATCATGCACTAAATAGCAACGTTTTAGTCCATGACAGACATGTAAGACAGCAGTCCCATGTGATTATAATGGAGCTGAAAAATTTCTGTTGCCTAGTGATGTCACAGCCATAGTAACAGTAACACCACGTTTCTGTTTGGTGCAGGTCTCAGATAACAGATAGGAATACCTGGTTTCAGGTGAGCTTCCCACAAATATCTCCCTCTCCCCTTTCTAAATCAATGTTACTGGGCCTATGCTCCTTGTGGTTCTTGTTATGATTGAAAAGTACCTTCAGCAATAATCATTAGGAAATTTTGAAGGAAATAAAAGAGTGTATAACTTCAAGCCCTGGAGTGTATAAGGAATGTGACAGGAGTGTGGCAGGTACACAGCAAGGTGACAAGTGAATAAAGAGCTAGTGCACAAAGGCCTAGAATTCCGCTTTTATTGGGGTCCAGTGTGGGGTCTTAGAGTTTCAAGAAGTCTCTCTTTATTGGTGAATTTAAAACACAAGAGCAAGAATTTAAAGCATAAAGCACAGGAAGAGAGAAAAACGAACAGCCCAAATGTCAGTTATGGAAATAAACCAAGATCTTGGGGGGCGGTTGACAGGGGGAGCCTCCGTGTGGAGAGGTAGCCTAATTCTGTGGCTGGCAATGGGCTTCTCTGGGATGGCGGCTTTGAAGTGTTTGCCACAGCAATTAAAGCTTAAGTCAGGCACTAGCATTACCAAAGAGAAAAGCTGACTGTTGGCCTGATTACTTGTTCACGTGTTCCTGGTGATGCTGGTGTAAACAGACCTACTGTGCTGCCAGTAAAAGCATAGCACTCGCAATCACAGAAGTGGGCTATGCCATCTCCATTTGTGTAAGTGAACTCTATGATGTTCGCACGACAATGAAGTCACCTACCCATACGTGTCTCGTGCATTTCGGGAAACAGCAGTGTGAACCTGAGGCAAACAGCAGCAGAACTGTCACCACCTCTGGGCAAGAGGGACAGAGAACGGTTGCTGGAAGCAAAGAAGAGGAATCTACAGAGCTGGGCTGATCCAGGAACTGTTAGATGAGCTAGGTACAGAAATGGAGAGTACACATTTACAAAATTCAATAGCAATTTGACAGAATAATTGTATGTCTTGTGTCTAATAATAAAAAATGGTTTGAATTATCTATGTCTTTATTTTAATTTTTATTTCATTTTTCTAATCATTCCTTTGCCTTCTATTTACAAAAGCACCAACTTGTGACAGATTGGAAATAGGAAAACAAACTGCCCTTCAGCATGGGTAGTAGTGTAAGAAACTCTACTCTGCCCAGAAAAGGCTTTCCTGGCGAGAAGCTGCTCTTCAGACTTGCAATACAGACCACCCAAGGGAACCCAGTGGGAAGACAGTCCAGGAAATCGACATCCTAGCCTCACTCTCTTCTCTCTCTCCCATCTCCTGTTGAAGTTCCCCTTTGGTAAAACTCTTTGATATCCATACAAGTCAGTCCT
Organism: Cynopterus sphinx; assembly: GCA_030015415.1. Taxonomy (NCBI): domain Eukaryota; kingdom Metazoa; phylum Chordata; class Mammalia; order Chiroptera; family Pteropodidae; genus Cynopterus; species Cynopterus sphinx. The sequence goes on from CM057382.1 coordinate 125,675,707, forward strand.
CTGGGACAAAGAGCAGGATACAGAAGGGAGGAGAGTGGATTTCCTTTCTGGGCAATTGAAAAGCTCTTGTCCCCAACATAGCAAATGCACGAAGTCCCATCACCACAGAGTCACGTCATTTTGGTCAAACTCCATGTGTCACTTTCAGGTTGACTACCTCTCAGTTCCAGGTTCCCCCTTCAACACATCCTCTACCCAAATGAACAGAATTGCTTTCAGCATCTCTCCTGTACAGTCAGCACCTTGTTGAGCTTTCTCAGTAGAGGGCCTTGGGGCACACTGCAGGAGGAAGGGACTCTCCTGCTATTTGCAGTGGCTGCATGAGTTCAGCAGTTTTGAGAGGAGGACTTCGGTCATGCTCTGCCCCAAACACACAACCAGAGCATGGGGCAGGCTCTGTAAGCTCTCAGCTCCAGTCTGGCCTGGTATTAAAAATAGAACCCATTTCACAGGTTGCTGTGAGTATTGATTTTTAAAGTGCACATGGAATCAGCATATTGATATGCAATTTTCACAGGATGAGCCCAAAACAACTTTGGTTTACTTCCTACCTGCTTGGGGCAGGGGGACTGGGTAGCCCTGCTATCCCTGGATAAAACTTGGGCTGGCACAATGGCTATTCTGACACTCTGGGGGAAGATAAAGTCCTATAATCACTTTAAGAGGCAAACGTAGTTCCAGTTCAATTATTGAAAGTTTCCAGTCCAATATATCAATCTTTACTCAAACGTAAGACTTCTGCGAAGGACTTCTTCTCTTTCGTCTCTCTTACGCCCCCTATTTGCTAACGGTGGCTTTACGCCCTTCCAGGGTTAAGTGCTTGAATAGAGGAGGGAAAAGGAAGCAGAGAAATATTTTTACTTGACAAGTACAGTTAAAATATGGCTTCGTGCTTTCTGAGAGGTAATTAAAACTAACCCTCTCTTCATACGTATATAAATGTCTAATCACTATGTCGTACACCTGAAACCAATACAATATTGAATGTCAACTGTAATTGGAACATAAATTAATTTTTTAAAGTTAACTCTTTCTCTTATTAACACTTTTAAGGTTCTTCAGAAAGTCTCTTCTTCAATGGCGTGTTCTAGTTCTCCAGTTGTCCCACCTGGCTCAGTCCAGGAGTCTCCTCAATACTCACCATCCCTGTCCTCAGGATGGTACCTCTCTTACACGTGATTTTAAAATTGTTCCAAACCAGATCTCTTACCCACATTACTCAGAGTAGGCCAATGAAATATTCTTGTATTTTTTGTCCCATTAAACTCCAGGACCAAAAGTCAAGCCAAACACAGCAGCAACTCTCCTCACTCAACCTCCAAAGCCACTTGCCACAACCTCTCAGCTTCTCTGTTTCCTGGATGGGAATCAGACAGCGGTCCACTGTGCTCATCCTAATGGCCGTGGGCCCTACAGAACGCTCTCAGGGCTCGCTGGTAGAGCTTGCCACAAAATCCAGAATGAGACAGGTTTTGTAAATTTACTCAGCTTTTTGACAAAAGGAAGCATTTTCAATTTGAATTCTAAGAGATTTTTTTCCTATAATTCATAATTTTGCATCTTTATTTTTCTTTCCCATGACCCTTGATCAAACATCACTTTGGTGACTATGAACATGGTAATGAATTGTCCACATGTGGCCTCACTGGGATTTTAGCACGGATAGATCTACATAGTTGTGGGGATAACACACACCATCACTGAAATAGGAATTAAACTATTATACAAATTTAAAACATGCAAGCCCTACACATTATAGCCATTCTTTAGTAATTTTGCTGTGTCAATCCAAAAGAAATGGTATTGAAATTTGATGTCACCAGCATTCACCATTTTATCTATCTCCAGAAACCAGATAACAGTGAAATTTCTCATTTAACTTTACTTAGGCTAAAGCATTGTAATGCTCTATATTGAGAGAAGGGAAGAAAAGAAATTATTTTTAAAGTTTGTTTTTGCTAATTTCTGCTGATAGCATTTAGATTCACAGTTCTAGACATGAGCTGGATAAGCAGAAGAATTTTAAACAGAAAGATCAAAGTCCACAGAAGAGGAGGTGGTTTTTTCAGTTTCTTTAAAATTTAGACTATCCCGTGAAGAACACAGGATGTCTATGATTAAATAGTATTCATAACAGGCTGCGACAGAGAAACTATAGAGACAAGTGCAGACAGGTATGAACAATACTGTTGGTAATATAAAACTGGTCATGTAGGCCAATATAATTAATATAATCAATGTGAAAAGAAATTAAGCAGAACAAGTCATGAGAATTCCTAAATGAAACAGTTCCCTGAACTGGCTGCATCAGAACCATCTAGAATAATTCTCCCAAGTGAACCAGACAGAAACCTGTCTATATCTGAGATGGCCACTAGTCTGCCCAATGTCCATTCCTTGCTTCTTAGCAACAAAACCCTGATTTTATCGGTGTGGTCTATCTAGCTAAAAGCAACATTTCCCAGCTTCTCTTCAAGGTCAATACTGCCAGCCGACTAATTCTGGTCAACAAATCTAAGTGGAGATAGTTGTATATTGCTCCAGAGAAAGCTCCTTTTAAGGGGAAAGAAAAGCTGGATAACTTCTTTGTTTTTCTACCCATTCCTCCTTCCTTGGGCTATACGGCTGGATCCTACAAGCAAACATCTTAGAACGTGAACTAATCCTTAAGTCAGAAGCCATAGATAACAGATCAAAAGACTCTGGGGTCCCAATGACCGTGAAACTGCCATGCCAGCCCTGCACTGCTTCTGCGACACTTCTATTATAGGAAAGAAAGCAAACAGGACATGTTTAAGTGCCTGTTTGTTAGTACACACTATCAAATCCTAAACACAGTGATACTGGCATTTTCTTGGCCTTCCCAGATTCCAACAGGTGATTTTAATTTTCACAAGCTATGGTGACCTCGACAATGTCACCTGGTTGCCAGTGATAGCAGCAAGTTATTTGGAAATGTTAAAATATGGGGGAAATGCCTATCTTAGAATTAATGAAACAGGTATTTGGAGTTTTCAGATTACCCTGCTGCCTTAACTTACCTGAAATTTTACTTGTAAAATCACTGATTCTGCAACATATAGAAGTTGGAACTTCCAATGTAGGAAGGTAAATGGCTATGGGAGAATGCTTCGTGCATATCAGCACAGAAGGGGAGTTAAGAGAAATGCAATCTAACTCAGGCGTTGCTATCCGTAGCTGGGGAATGGCAAAGTGTCAGTGAGACAGTCGCCGTAGCAACATCAATGTGAGGGAATTAATTTGTTATAAGGGTAAGAGCTTCTTGTGCTATACTAGACCTTAAATAAACAAAGCGTCTGGAAATCATGGTAGCTTATTGATAAAAACCAAAGTAACACCCAAAGGAAGACATGGAGGAGGGACTGGCACAGGCCATTAGTATTTAGCTCTGTTAAAACACCTGTGCTAATGATCTGGCAAACTCATGGTGCTGTTTTGATCCTGTCAATTAATTTATTTTTTAAAAATTTAAGCTCCTAGTTAAAGAAGACCCTTTAGATGTGGTAAGCTGGAAACACCCAATTTAATAAGGCTTTACTAAGCATCTAGAGGTCATTATAAAATGCTATTCAAGGACTGTTATGTAAGTGGATATTCATGTTTGCTATGCTCAGCAACTGGTGTAGAAATGAACATGGCGGGGTCAGACTTAGAAGCTGAATAAACACAAATTATCTTGACTTAACCAACGATGAACCAGAGTTATAGCCACACATCCACACATAACTTATACTGGTTAAGGAAAGAAAATAATATTCTCATCATCAGGATAAATATTAGAGTTAGAACAAGGAGGTTCTGAAAGCTTCTAATAAATTGTTATTGGTATTAGATATTTTCTACCAGGTAAAATGAAATACATTACTAGGTAGCCTATAGGAACTATTTAAGGTAGATAGAATCCTTTTGAACTTCCTCACTCTCCCCGAATTAGAATTGCACATCAATGCCTTTGCCACGTGACTTTGCAGCACCTCCTACTACAGTGACCCAGCCTGAAGACACACCCTCCAGCCCCAAGTTGAGCCACCCAGCAGAGTCCAGGCTAGATCAGCAGAAGTCCAGTCAGCAGACCTGTTAGCAGAACGGCCTGGTGTGAGCCTCAAATTCTTTGGTTGCAATAAATGTCTTCTATATCTGAATGTTTGTTAGAATATTGATATTCTAAACCCCCAAAGATGATGATATTAGAAGGTGGGAGCTTTGGGAGGTACTTAGGTCATCAGGGCACAGCCCTCATGAATAGAACTAGTGCTCTTATAAGAGGCCCACAGAGCTCTCTCTCCGCTTAGCTTGTGAGGACACAGGGAGAATGCACTGTCCATGAACCAAGAAGTAGACTCTTACCATACCAGACACTGAATCTGCTGCTGGTGCCCTGATCTTGGACTTTCACCCTCCAGAACTGTAAGAAATAAACTGATGTTGTTTGTAAGCTATCCAGTCTGTGGGATTTTGTTACAGTAAACTGAATGGACTAAGATAGGATATTTTGTTTCTCAAAAATGCCAGCTATACGTAAGCATTTTTGTTTAATGATGTGAAAATAAAAGTTGAAATCATTTTTGGTTTGTCATAGCATCCCTAAAATCTAAAGATTATAGAATGTTCGATATATAATAAATGCCTCAGCAAAAGATAGGTTGACTGATTGATTGGTTCATGCTTTTTCAAATAGTTATCTAGGATAATTTAAATTTAATCATGGCTTTCCATTTCCTACCTTCTACCTAAAGCACAGACTGCAATACGTAGCAATATTCTTTTTGCATTTTAGGTCTTCATGCTCTATTGCCTCTGTTTTCCTCATAGTTGAGAGAGTAACACGAAGTGCTCACAGTCCAATAAATGAGAATTTGTTTTAATATCGTGTCATTAATAGTTACTTAACCCAGACATACAATATGTGCTTGAGAAGGGTAAAGATTGTTTCTTAAAGTAGAATATAAGCAGATGGCATGATAAAAAAGATTCTATGCTTACTGATTTTAATGAACAACGAGTAATCTTTACAGTTTTTATTCCTGAATATCTTTGAAATAAACACATCACCAATTTCTTATTTATCTCTCTCCCCCATACCACCAGGTACATGGAAGTTACTCAATAAAAAATACATATTAAAATGAATTACACAATACATAGTTTCAAAGGTATTTACTATTTAGTCAAACAATAACTTTTTAATTGTCAGTAGTCATAAAGTTAAAATGTACACTCACATAGATGTTAAAAATTCATCAGAATGGCATTATTGTTATGTGACACCATTTTATAGTCTGTGGGAAAATGTAATTCCTGAGATCATTATTGGCCTTTATAAATAATTTTTCTCCCTATCAAATCATCTTTCCTAAAGTGGCCTGGGGTGAGTTGGATTAATATGTTCGATTTTAGACCAGCATTCTATCTCTGCTAAATGAGTAAACAGGCTCTATCTTTTATAAAAGGTAGGAAAATAACCATGGTGTGCAGATATTTTCCCCCAAAGTACACTATATAGGAAAAATGTAGACTGAACACAAAGAAGATTTTTCTGAATGACTCTCGATCCCATAAGGAACACATTTTTCAGTTAATCTGTCCTTGACATACAATAGGGAGTCCAGCTGTTGTTTTGCATTTATTTAAAATACCCTTTGCTAAATAATTGTGTTCATCTTTAAAAAAAAAAAACTACTTAAAATTACATTCAATTTTTAAAAATCAATATTCTTCACCTTCACAAGGCAAACACATTGCACACTGAAAATGAGTTTTACACATCGTTCTGCCATTTGTTTGGTGCACCAACAACATAAGTCATACAAAGCAATTCTGACTTTTTATGGAATCTGGTAGAGTTTACTTAAAGTTAGAGTATCAGATAAAGTCTACACTTAGTAGGGCTAGCAAAATTTTTTTGATTTCATAATGCATATTGGATGATTTTCAAAGCAATCCTATTAATGCCTAACTGAAATTAAAAAAAAAAAAAACAGCAAAAGCTGTGAGATGTCTTTCTTTCCCAGGTTCATTAAGGCATTGGAATCATTTATATCTGTGTCATATACATTTTGATTCTTTTCTGTATCCTGATGTACTTGCTTGTGAAAACATTAGAACAAATCAATTGGGGGGAAAAAAACACTGAAACCACTTGAACTTTTGATCCTACCACAGAGATTTAAAAGCTTATGCAAGCAAGCTTGTATTTTTTTTCTGGGTCTTGGAATCTAAATGATTGTTGAATGCACGTTTCTTATTTTGCAATGATTTTCTAATATGCAGGAAACATTAAAAAGAGGGTATTTACTGAAGATCTCGTATATGAGGCTTTTCAGACTGGAACTGAAAACCTTTTGAAGCTTTTTAACAACAGTCACCTATGTCACAGATCTGAAAGCAATAATCAGTTTTCTTGACCTACAGTTGAAAACAAAATTATCTTTTAACTAAACAGGATCAGCTTGAAATCCCGTTGGAGATGTTTTTATTTATTAAATGTTTTCATTAACAACTCCATCTTTTATTTCCTATTACTCCAATTCAATTTCTCCTGCATACAAAGTAATGAGCAGAATGGCTGTGAATCCAGTTAACATTCCAACATTCTGAATCATGAAGAAGGTGAAATCTGTTTTTCTTCCAGTTACCTTTTCTCTCAGCATATCGTTCATCTCTGGAAACTGGAAGAAAGGTGTATTATTGTTAGATAACTATATGTTGCCATCTTGTGGTAAAATACAAAATAGTCATTTATAGATTTCTGTAAATCTATAACAGGGTGGGGGGATGGTCATTTATTTCGGACGTTTAAATGCTTTAGTATAGATAGCACAAAAGGAATATCTTGCTCTATTAGACATCAACAAGAATAAAAGTACTAAAATAGTGCTCCCCAAGTAAGTTAATCAGTGGGATAGGCTTTATCTCATTTCATGCCCCCCATCCCCTCTCTGCTTCATCCACACCATTCTTTGACCTCAAATGCATCTAGGCTCTTTCCTTCCTCAAATCTTCACACCTACCAAAACTTCTTTTTGAACTCGTCTGCCTCCAATATTTCAATGAGCTAAATCTTCAGGTTTCAGCTTAAACCATACTTTCCTAAAAAGGCTCCCTTTAGCTTCTTCTGCCTTATATTAGATTTCCTCATTATCACCTCTCACCGTATATATTGCTCTTCCTTCTATTTCACAGATGTCTTTTTTTATTTGTAATGACAGTCATGTGTGTGATTTTGTTTGTTCGTTGAACTTCAGGTTCCCCTCCTTATAGATGGAAAGCCTCATGAATACAGGGACTGTACGTACCTCTTTTTCTCACTCTAGTGTCCTCAATCTCTTATCAATTTCCAGGCTTGGTACAGAACTACCAATTCAGAATATCTAAATAATTTTTTTTTTTTAGAAATCACTATACATTTAATTCCAGTTCTTTTCCATTTGTTCCTTTTTGCTTGCTCTACCTCTCATATCATAAGGTTTGTAAATAAATATGCACTGTTCTAGGATTAAAGAATATAACAGTCTCATTACAGTGAAAGCAATTAAAACCCCAAGTTCTGTACTTAAAATCTACCCTGTCTCAGCAGGTAACCTCTACTGAAAAGGCTCCATAAGGAGATCTGTAAATGCCACTTGTAAGAACATATTCCAAAATGTGTGTTATGTATGCAGTAGTACACCATACCAGCATTTAAGAGGCCTCCAGAATCAGAGAATCATGCACCTGACTTAAGAAAGTTGTGACGAAGATAAAATGGGTAAAAGTTATTAAACCATTCTGAAAAAAAGGTAAACTGCTATACATACAAACAGCATCATTATCATTCTTTATGTAAACTGAACACTCTGTTCCTATATCACAGAAAGGAAAAGTGATGACCTAACATAGAGTATGAGACACTCTGTAAAAGAAAATTTAAATGTCACGATGGTGCTAAGAGATGAAATCCTGGTTCTTATAAAGGTCTGCACAGAACAACAAACAGAGCTGGACAGTTATTATTTGGAGCTAAGAATGCAAATGAAGGAAATTAAATTATTAAATTATGTCTATAATACATATTCAGTTCCAAATGTAAATGAACTATTCCTTGATTTGCATAGCCTTAGCACATCGTCATTGTCTAAAACGCTGTCCAAGATTCATTTGAAAATGCACAGGATCATTGATATTCTCTCTCTCTCTCTCTCTCTCTCTCTCTCTCTCACTCTCACTCTCACTCTCACTCTCACACACACACACACAAATAAATACACAGACAGTAGAGACATAAATACGGATACAAATATATACTGATCTACTTGAATACTGTCCAATTTTAATTTACCAGTTTTAGTTGAACCCCAAAGGCTCTCACTGTTTAGAACTTAAAATAACAAAATACTATTCAGTCTAATAAGTGATTCCTCTTCCAATGTGACATCCTCACAAGAGAGAAGAAAAAAGTCCTAAGGGGACACATGGCAATAGAATATATGATTTATCTGCCACAAGGCAAAAAGTGAGAAAATATCTCTACTTCAGCAAAAAACAAATTATTTCTTCTTCTATCAGCAAGATTACAGATTAAAGAATTGATGTGAATCCCTTTGAAACTACTATTACCACAAATTGCTCAAAACCAGTTATCTGTTATACCAGAAAGAATATCCTTTCAGCCTTAGTCAAATCATAATCTAGATGTTTATTTCTAAATTTAAAACAAAATAAAATTTAAAATTTTCTTACCATATCTGCTAGAGAAATATAGAGGAACATGCCTCCAGCAAGTGCAAATATAATATTTGGAGCAAAGTTGTTGCCTACCAAAACACCAAAAGCTAGCCCAACATAGCAGGAACATGCAGAAAGGAAATTGAATAACAAAGCTTGTCGAGTGCTCATTCCTGCATTGAGTAGGATCACAAAGTCCCCTAGAAGAAAAAGAAGAAAATATCAAGTGAAAAGGTTTTTTTCAATTTTTGGATGAAATAAAAGATAATCATCCGCGTCCAACAAGAGCTTCTTTATTTCAATGCATTAGCATGATTTTTGAGAGTGTGTCACCTGAAATGTCTCATTCCACTGAAACAAAGAAGTTACAAACTGACTTTACGGTATGAGCAAAGCCTCTCACCTAGCTCATGAGGAAATTCCTCACACAGGATAGCTATGGAAGTGCTGAGTCCCTGGAGAAGAGACAAGGTGCAGGAAGCCCCAATCGCCAGGCCATCGATAAAATTATGAAGGGCATCACTGAGCGTTATCATCCAGGCAATTGTCCCTATTTCTGACAGTTTGGGCCCCTTCAAACAGGTGCATGAGCTTGACTCCTTTTTTCCATCCTGTAAAATAGCAGAAAATCAATCCACAAGATAAGCAACATTTCTCGAAACTCTAAGAAATACAGAGAAGTAAGAGATATGTTATGTCTTGGAGGAGATGGATGGTTCCAACAGAAAGTCTTTATAGTGGATAGGAGCCCGTAATCATATGTAACAGAGAAAGCATTTATGGCAGGGAGAAAGGAAATTAATAGATTGGCAAGCCTTGAACAAGCCACTTAAAAGACATTTTACTTCGCTTTCTCCTTAAAACAGTCTTTTTGATTTGTATGAACAAATTCCTACTATTGCCTTCCTGAAATATAACGGATATTAAGCTAAGAATTTGATTTATTCATAAACTTTAAAATTTAAAAAGTTTTGCAAAGACTAAATCTAAAGCCTATTCTATGTTACTATTTAAACATGAAACCCATATTTAAAGCATGATGACATCCAAGAACATTTATTCTAGTCCCTCCTATGCCATTATGCAACTGTAAGCATGTTACTTGAGCCTCAGTTTCTTCAGTTGTAAAATGAAGAGGATGTACTAAATGATTTATATATTTTTCAGTGACTTATTAAGTTTCCACAATGTTCCAGGTACTATATGAGGTGTTTAGGCTGTAATAACAAGGTCCCTACCACCTTTAATTCAATGATTCTCTCAACAAAACTCATGAAGTGTGATTGGAATGGGCTTGCATTTACACTAACACTTCTTTCCATTTTGAAATAATAACAAAAATAGAAAATTTTAGAATAGACCCTTTGTAAGAATTTAAATTTTCATAAAATTTACAAAATTGTAAAAAATTGAATGACAAATGCCAACTAAAGCATTTTCCAGAAACTGTAGAAAAAGATAATAAAATGCAAATTCAATTTTTAAGTAGGGAAGCAATCTGCAATTAACTAGAGAACATTTTATTCTTAATTCTCCTCCCCTCAACTCTACCTCGGCAGCTAATCAACATAATTATTGAACACCTACAATTTGTAAAACAGTGTACTAAATGCTATGGAAAATGCATGGAAGTGGAAAATACAGCTTCTGGTTTCAAGAAGTTTATTTACCTCTGAGAAACAAGATGTAATGTACATGACTGACTTTTTAAAAAATGTGCACTATATATCTGGCTAAGAGGGACTTCCTTCAGAGCGATCATCTGAGAGATTTTACATTTGCTCCAACACCACTTGCTTCATTACTGAAAACACTTTTGAGACAGTTCTTTCAGAATTGACTTTAGATATTCCATCGTTTCACTGATTCATTAGTAGCAAATCTTCATTTAGGGGATGCTTTTTGTTTGTAGGCACAGCCAAAGTCATTTGGAGCCAATCAATTCTTAAATTAGTATGGAAGGAAAGGGGATTGTTAGCAGGAGTAGCAGTGACAGCATTAGTAGTCACAATTAGCAGTAGAAAAAGTCATAGCAAAGGCATATAGCATTATTATGTGCCAGACACTGTTCTAAGCACTTAGATATTTAATTCCTTTAGAACAATTCTATGAGTTCAGTACAACTATTATCATCATTCTACAGTTGAGGAAACTAAACACAAAAAGGTTAGTGAACTTATCCAGGGATACAAAGGAAGTAAGTGGGCTTTTTAAAGTAACTACTTTACTACTCCAGACTTATGGGAGCCTGGGGGTTGGGGGACACTTCTTGTTTGTAATAGGATCTGAAAGCAATTCATGAGGAGAACACCTTCTTCTCTCAAAAGACTCTTCTAAACACTTGAAACAAAGTTGGAATAAGCCTTTAATTTTAAAAGGCAAATCTCATCAGCATAAAAATAATTTCATCTGCTCTTACAATGTGGTCTTTTTACTCTATAGTATTAAAAAGATAAACTGAGGCAAATTAAAAATTTTAAGAGTTTATTTCAACAGAAGTTGATCCGAATGTGGCAGTGTCAGACAGGAAGTAATTAAGAGTACTCCAATGACAGGAGCTCAGGGAGAGACCTCTATAGAGAACATGCTAAAGAAAAGCAAGGAAATTAATGATTGGCTCTAGCTTAAAGCCTAGTTGGTTTTTTGGTAACTGATTGCCCTTAGGTTTGGATTTGTGCCCTTGAGGCATTTATAGGCTTAGACTTGGGTTTGCTCACATGATAGCCATGGCATTAGAGCCACCTCAGTCTAATGGCTTCCCTGTTTAATTAAATTAACCATTGATATATCTTAAATGTACAAAATAATAAACAGTAATGATTTAGTGCATGTCAAATGGGTTGCTTGGGTAAGAAATGGACCAGAGCAGGAAGCAATTACTGCCAACGGAAAAACAAGTGTAATTGTTGTAGCTGCCAGCCCCCGATAGATGCAAGACCACCAGAAATCAGTGAATTATAGGAAACACACTCTTTCTTCAGCCAGCTGGGTCTGCCAGGGGTACACAGACCCCAAAATGTAGAGGTACAAGGTTTTTAAGCCCTAAACCCCTATCTTTGTCCTGTTTGAACACACAAGTCTATTTTTCTTCTTGTTACTGTCAACCCACAGGTCGGTTGTGCAAGCAGGGGTACAGAAGCATAAAGCTTATCGTTAGAGCATTATGTTCCCATGGGCAATAGCCAAACAGTAATTTTTCAGCCAGCACATAATCATGAGAAAAATCATAGAGGAAGAGGCCTTGGCTTTACAAAAAGATACTGCCAAGGTACACTTAAAAAGAACGGTTGTTTTCACCTTCCAACATGGTTTCCCTAGTCACATATTTATAATTTCCTTATTTACTTGTGATGGTTTAGGGAAAGGACTATAAACCAAGTGTTGACTACCTGATATTGCATATTGTATACAAACTCTGTATACAAGCTCCTTTAATTCTGAAAAAGAAATTAAATTAATATATCAGGTATGATAATATTATCTCTAAGTACAGATATTATTGACTCTATTTATTATGCTTCCTTTTAGCTCTATAAGCTCAGGTCTCAAATGGCACTGTTGGGTTAGTTAACAGTTATACATTTTTAATAACTTTGGAACAAAAATTATTCACAAGTGTTCTCTTTCACTTCACCTGGAACTAAGTTACTGAGCAGAGAGAACACTAAATTTAAGACCTTCTAGTTAAGTTGGTAAGTATTCTTCTTTCACCCTTTTAAAAAAATTTTGCTGCTGTTGTTGTTTGTGTGCTCACTTCATTTAACTTGTACGCTAAATGTGAGGCTATTTTTAATATCAGCTGTGGTGCAGCAACTTAATTTAGTGAAAAAAAAAAACCCACTGGTCTAAATCCAAGAGAACTGCAGTATTTGGTATAGAAATTGTACACATAGGTTGCTTAATAACTTTGTGAGGATTAAATAAATTTATTATCGAAAATTACAAATAAATAAATAAATATATAAATAAATAAATAAATACTAGAAAAAAATCCAGGAGAACTGAATTTTAGGTTGGCTCTGATAAGAATTACTGTGTAATCATCAAGAAAGCTCTCACCTTAGTTATTCATGGAAATGAAAGTCAAGGCAAAGTGCAAAATAGAATGGGGAGAGAAAGAATATCATAGGCCAAAGTTATTAGAGGGGAGGTCCAATAGTAAGTATGGAGAGAAGAAACAAAAGGTAAAAAAAAGATGCAAAGACATCAAAATGAAGAAAGCAAGTGGGCTCATTGAAGAACAGTTTAAGCTTAAGCAGGGAGGAGGAAGATAAAAAAGAGGAAGAATGGCATGAGGTGGGCGGAGGAAAAGAAATTGGAGAAGGACAATAAAGATGGAAAAAGGAATATAGAAAGAAAGAGGTAGAGAATTAAATGTGGAAGTGAAAGGACTTGGCTGTTCTTTAGTAGGCTGTGAATCATATAAATATGGCTTATATCTGCAATGAAATAGTATGCAGAGTAGTAGAGATAGTAAATATCTATATATTTCCACATGTAAAGAAGTCTTAAACATAGTGTTGAGGTAATAAATAAATAAATAAATAGAACAGCATGTCTAGTGGGCATCTTTTTGTAAAAATAATAATTATTACTGTTGCATGATGATTTAAGTTCAAATATATTTTAAATGATACACACTAAAATGTTCAGCATGGTTCTCCCTGGGAGACAGTACTGTGGATAATCCCTGTTTGTTTGTTTTTTTAATCTTTTATGGTTGTTCTGGATGTTCTCTGCATTTATTATACATTATTTTAATAGTGAGAAAACAATAAAGCCATAAGATTGGAACCAGTGAGACGGAAAGTGAACTTGTGATGACTTCGGAGTTATCATCAGTAAACAAGGTGAAGTTGGAGAAGCAGGCTGCCTGAAGGTTTGGTATATATTGAAAAGAGTGTATTGTCCCACTAAAATGAACTTCTTTGTGGGCTTAATGACTGCAAAGATCAGCATGAGCACAATCAGATCTCATTCTGCATTGGAGAGAGCAAGATGAACCATAATTAATGAAAACGTTTTCATGGTTTATTGTCTATATGTTTTATTGGTTAAGAAGATAAAAACAAAAAAAAAAACATTGCAGGCAAAAATTAAATTCCAAATTTTACATTCTATGATGAAATAATTTTGAAGAGTAAGAGCTCTGAAAACAAGAAAACCAAGTCAACAAGGAAAGTAGCAACCCCCTAAAAAAATGCAATGAAGGTGGCAAAGGAAAGTATAAATGACAACAAGCAAAAGATAAAAATTATATGCAAAAAAATAAAATAAAAATCTATGCCTAGAAAAGATGTTAATGTAACATATATACAATAATAAAATAGCATTTTAAGATTGCAAATAATTTCAAACATTTTAGGCTGCAAATAAAGAGAGGTTAGATTTAAGGAAAGGAGCACCGAATGCAAGCTAGCTTAATGATTAAAGGGTATATATGTGCCTTGGAACCAAATGGGTATGAATATGAGTATCGGTTCTGCTATTTAATAGCCCTGTGTCCTTAGAAAAGTTACTTGAGTCCTAGCTAATACAATAAGACAAGAAAAGGAAACGAAAGGTATATATATATACATTGAGAAGAAAGAAATATAACTACCTTTGTTGGCAGATGACATGACTATATAGAAAATACAAAAGAATTGACAAAAAAGATCCTGGAACTAGTAAGCAATAATAGCAAGATTATAACAACAGTTCTTGAAAAAATGTTACTTGAAATCTGGGCACAAGTTAATACACAAAAGTCAATTGCTTTCCAAACAACAGTAATAAACAAGGGGAATTTGAAAATACCATTTCTATTAGCTCCCCCCAAAGACAAAACACTTAGGTATAAATCTAACAAAATATGTGCAAGGTCTATATAAAGAAAAGCACAAAACTATGATAAAAAAAAATTTTTTTAAACTAAATAGATGCAAAGATACTCCAATCTTATGAAAGGCTCAGTATTGTCAACATGTCAGTTCTTCCCAAGTTGATCCACATATTCTTCACTAGGTGAAGCTATGAAAAGACATGGAGGAATCTTAAATGCATATTACACAGTGAAAGAAGTCAATATAAAAAGGCTACATGCTGTATGATTCCAACCATATAACATTCTGGAAAAAGCAAAACTATGGAAACAGTAAAATGATCAGTGGTTGTCAGGGGTTGGGGGAAGGAAAGGGATGAATAGGTAGAGCACAGAGAATTTTTAAAACAGTGAAAATATTCTACAAGATACTACAATAATGTATACATGTCATTACAAATTCTTTCAAACCCACAGAATGTACAAAACCAAGAGTAAAATGTAACCTCTGGACTTTGGGTGATTATGCTGTGTCACTTTTGGTTTATCAGTTGTAACAAATGTACTGATCTAGTGGGGGATGTTGATAATGGGGAGACTACACACATGTGTGGGCAGAGGATTTATGGAAAATTTCTGTCCTTTCTCTTCAATTTTGCTGTGAACCTAAAACTGCTCTTAAAACATAAAGTTCTTGAAAAAAATGTTACTTGAAATCTGACTTCAGATTCCTTATATTACCACCTTCATAGAATTGTAATGATGATTAAGTGAGATGTTTACAAACCACTAAGCGCTCCATGAATGACAGTTGCTATATCATATAGTTTTATTTAATAAAGTACAGATTAACACAACATTATTACAAGGAAGAAAACAAAGCTGCCTAAGAGAAAAGTGTGCAGGGCAAAAGGTTTCTCTTGTATGAAACTTGAAATTTGGGAGCATACTGATCAAGATGATGGGGGGGGGAATATTAAATCTAAAAGAAAGAGCTTCAGAAAAGTGAGGAGAGTGCAGAGATACTTGTTTAAAAGAGGGGGAAAAAACATTTAACGAGAATGTTTGAGCTTAGACATAAACATACTCCTGAAGAAAACTATTAAGCTTTCAACTACTAAAGTTCAAGGTGTGTGAAAGAGTCAGAGGGTTAATTAGCCAGAAGGTAAAATCCTCTGTGAAAAGTAAAATCTGAGTTAATAAATTTATGTGAATCAGAGACTTGAAAAAAAAATCTTAAAGATGTAAAGTAATATCTCGTATACTCAGTACTTCACAGTTTACAAAGCACTTCCATATGTTAGAACCTTCATTTTCTTTTGACCTTTACAATATCCTCATGACTGAACCAGAACAGATACTAGTATCCTAATTTTAGAGATGAGGAAGATGGCAATTCAAGAATATAAATGACTTGCTCAAAGTCACACAGAAGGTGTCGGAATTAGGCTACTTAATTATTTACTGAGCACCTAATTTACAGTCAGCTAGAACTGTGCTAAGAGTTGAGGACAGAAATATAAATAAAATACACTATCTTGTTGGCATTCATAGTCTAGAAAGAACATCCAGGATTCAAACTTCAGGCCTGTGAGAAATAGCTTTCATTTGCTGTTTCAGCATGACTTTCCACCCTCTCGCCCTGCTCTCTGTCCTGGTGCTGTCCTGACTGGGTCACCACTACAGGCTTCTTGTCCTCTGTGTTCATTTGAGATTGACCATCGGGAAGCCCCAGAGGAGATTCAGAGGGAGAAAGGAGAGAGAAGTCAGGCTATATACTCCTCTGTGTGGTCAAATGAAGGCCATAGTTCTCAAGATAATTTTCCCAAGTTCTAGTAACTTCTACCCTTTGGATTCAAGGGTGGTCACAACTTTGCCATTACTGGTAACTGGTTCATACACTATCTCTGGTTCGTGCACTACCCCCTGGTTCACGCACTACCCCTGGTGCACACACTACCCCTGATTCACCCACTACCTCTGGTGCACACACTACCCCTGATTCACCCACTATCTCTGGTTGCATTGCCAGCCTTTCCTGCCACTTAGTTCTTATTACGCAGCAGACAGAGTAGAAATGGACAGAGATACTGAAAGGAGCCTTCTGGCAAGCTCTGATCAGAGAATCACATTGTAGCCCCTAGGATATTATGGTAAAGCCATGTCCTATTTGCCATTAACTATTCTTTTTCTCAAAAACAGTTCCTTGCTTGTTCATGGGTCCTTGTATAGATTTATGCTGTGCCCATGGGACATTAATTGGCTGTAAGACCATGCTCAGTACAAAATGAATGTTATCTGATCCAGTAAGCCATAAAATCAGCTGTTCAAGTTAGCATTCCATTATTAAACTATACGTACAAGAACAGGCCCACACCAGTCTTGAAGACATAAACAAATTGCAATAGCAGATGATTCAGACTCTCATAGTATCTAATACTTTATAGTAACCAAGACTTCATCATTTTCCCCTCAACAACAATAAAGCTTCATAGGGAGCTCCCTATAGGCAGTTATCTATGGATAGAGCTGTAATGTGCCAGCATTAGCCTGTGCAATCTTACTCCTACTAAACTTAAAATATATTGAAAAGAGAAATTCTCCAAGTGGGAAAAACTTTTGAGAATAGTATTGAACTTTGTGTAGAAGAAATGTATCTATATATACACTAGCTCATGGATGAGTGCTAGAAAGTTGGCCAAGTAATCAGAGACTTTCAACAAAACCCACCTAAAAATTATTGGCAAAGAGATGTGGAAAGAAATATACAGATGTGCCTCTTGTAAAAGGCACAGAGTATGAAGATAATTCTATTCTATTAAATCTCATAATACACTATTACAGGAGATAGTCTCAATAATAAAGTGAACAAGAAGACCTCACTTTAAATGCCACTTGGTATCTTCCATCAACCATGCCAATGTTTGTTCAATGGGCCCATAAACAAAGGGGTCAAAGTAGTGGGTGTGGAGACTATTCACAGGGTCAGTATTCTCTTCCCATACCATGAATATACCAGCACTGAAGAAGGTCCAACCTGATAAAAGCCAAAATCAATGCTGAGCCCCGCAAAAGGCATCATTGCCCAATAGGGCAGAAAGGCTCAGCTGGCTATATAAAGCAGCAGGAGGATTATATCGGGTCCCTCCCTTCATAAGTGGGTACTCTTTGAACTCAGAAAGATAGACATAAACAATATGCCTTTCTTGCTTTCAGTGTTTCTGCTGGCACCATCATTCACGGATTTAAAATAGGCCTAATATATAGACAAGGAAACCTGCATAAATTGCCTCCAAAGTCTTTGCATCAAAAGGAGTGAGACAATGGGCTTAATCCTTAGAATTCGTATCACCTGCCCCTCAAAGAAGCAACCAGCTTGACAGAATTATGGAATACCTTGCTGAAGCCTCAGCCAGAGTGCAAGCCAAGAGATAACACCCTGAGAGATTGGAGTTCTGCCCGTAGGATGTCAATATATGCCTTATCCCAGCAGCCAAATATGTGGAGTTATCACTACTGTGAAGGATGCACAGATACAGAAACCAAAGGGTGGAGGTGAGAGTGGCCCATCTCACGTTTACTCCTAACAATCAACTTGAAGTGTTGCTTCCTGTCCCTAAGACCTTAGACTTGATGGGTTTGAAGTTTCTAATGTCTAAGGGGTATAATTCTTCCACCAGGAAATATGTTCATTTTTCTGATTCATTGGAAATGGAAATTAATCCTTAGAAAGGTAGGGGTCTCTATGTCCCTAAACCAATAGTTAGATGATGAAGTCGTTATACTGGCTAGGATAGCAGCTCCCAGTGGACAGGAGGGTCTGAGTGTCTCTACGGAATGAAGATAAGAGCAATGCTTGGAACTCAGGGAATTTGGTGGGGCATTTGTTAGTCCTCCCTTTCCAACAGCCATGGTCAAGGAAGAACAGCAACAACCCAATGAAGACAAGACAGCAAGACTCAGATTTTCCATGCTCTCAGCTTTTAGTTGGTTCCAAACAAAGTGTTCAAACATAAAATCGAAGAGAAACAGAGAGGGAGACCAGGGCATTTATTCCCCAGGCTCCCTCCTTAAGGGGCAACTGAGGCTGGCTCTGTCCCTTATCAAAGACCACTGCTCCACTTACAGCAACTTTCTGTATAAGACTAGCTCCTTCCAGGTTCTAGTAACTTCTTCCTCCCCCTTTCCCTTTGGACATAAGATTGTTAACTGCTCCACTATCCCAAGCCCCAGTTTTATTGCACACTCCTCTATGGTTCACCTACACCTTGCTCAGAATTTTGTAAAGTGTCCCTTTTGTACTGATTATTTATCCTTATTTGAATGTGCCACCACTTTCTGGAAAGGACATGACTGATTCAAAGTCAATGCTCATTCCACACGCAACATTCACTGACTCTCTATGTACTGTTAAATAGGTTTTTATGGAAAAACTTACCAGAAGAATTTAAAAGACACAGCATTATAAAGAGTTAAAGGTACTATAGAAATATAAAATTTTTGATGGGTTTTGCTCTTTATGAGTATCTCTTCTGGTGATTTCAATGTACTTTACAGCTGGTGGTTCCTCTATCTTTCCTCTGGCCCTGAAAAGTCAGCCTTTAGCACACTGTGACCAAAATGAAACTTGAGAGGAGAAACTAACTTTATCTTTAATGCCTAGGACCAAACATAATTCAAATGCACTTAGTTTCTAGTCATTTGGTTTCAGGAAAATGCCATTACTATTTCCAAAACTCTCTCTGCTAATGAAAATAACCATTAACAGGAAAATAACAATTTCCAGAAACTTTGAACATTCTTTCTTTTTCTCTTTATCCCCTTTGTGGAATGTGAGTAAAGTTGTTTTAGTCTTTAGGAGTTGAAATAATTGTCTTTTATTTTTAGTCTGGGACCATATCATTTTACTGTCTTGAAAAAAATAATTTAAAAGAAATCTGAAGGGCTTTCAAGAACTGTGGTACTATTTCACCAATGGAATGTAAAGTATATAACAATTAAGTATTTACAGCTATCCCAATGAACTATTTGCACCACTCTAAATGGTTGCCTACTATTACCACAGATGGGAATTGCATTAATGCTCCGTCTGGTACATTCAGAAAGCAGGGTATCATTTCTCACCAAAAGCCTCTATAATGTCCTCCCCAGGCCACATAATTCTTGTTTATACAGGGAAGTCTTAAAGGAATCAGGAGGCACCAGGAAATTGATTAAGTTTTAACGTAAGTTATAGAAATGTTTTGCTAGGCTCCTGGAAAATAGTGTTTCCTAGATACAGGAATATCTACATTGCCCAGTATCAAGGCTTGCAGAACAATCTGGGTGAGGAAACAAGGGTACAGTGGGGTGAAGTGGAGGAACCTATCCCGCGCAGCAGCTGCCTGTTGTGTACTTACTATTTGACATAAATTATGTTAAAAGAACTAAAATATAGAAAATTCCAACCAATGCTTTACAAATGATTGATTAACTAGCCCTTCAAGAGATGAGAGAGTGCTCTCTGATTGGCAGAGAAGATCTAGAAAGGCAAGAAGCTAGGGAAAAGTGATAAGAAACAAGGAATGACAGATGACAAGGTGGAGGAGAAAAAGTGCTAACTGCAATCTGGGTGACTGAACTGATAATTAGGTATTAAAATTAGTCAACCTGCCACAAGAGAAGAAAGTGAGCAACAGAGAGTTAGAAATAAATAAAAAAATAAATCTCTTCTCTATATTAAATATAGACCAGGGGGCAACCAACACCAAGGTCTACATTTAATAGTTCAGAAAAAAACAGAAGCCATCTCTCTACCTTGTATGTGGAGTGAGGAATAGGAACTACACAGGGAATAAGGTACCAGGACCTTATGGCCTCTTAAAGATGTCATTGTGACACTCTGGGGATTGAATGACCAGTTAAGGAAGAAAGTTCTATGGTGGAGAGTTGAGTGAGTATGAGAGATACAGGATATACTCGTTGAGCCCAGAGCAGTAATGATGATAATATTAGGAGTATAAATCATCAGTAGTACAAGGCATTTCATCTTTGCAGCAACCCTATGTGATGATTATCCCCATTTTACAGATGAAAGAACTGAGGTAGAAAAAGGTTTCAGTAACTTGCCCAAAGTCATATCTCTAGAAAGGAGCAGAAACAGGCTTTGAATGCCTATGCCAAACAAGCTGTCTGTGATCTCTAGGACACAGGGGATTTTATTCTCTTCCTTGCTCACTCCTGTTTACCCAATACCTAGCACTGCAGGCACTTTGAATATTTGTTGTCTGAAGAAAATGTAACAATAGGAAAAGTACATTTTTCTCTCATGACAGGTTCACAAATCATTGTCACATGAGGCACCTATCCAATCTTTCCAAAGAACAAACATATGAACACCTACACACAACATGGGAAGGGTATGCATAGAAAATGTTTATTAATCAATTCCAAATCAGTTCATCTATATTAAAACCTCTCTGAAAGTGAAAAGCTGGGTTTTTATTTGTTGTTGTTGTTATTGTTATTATTTGTTATTGTTCCTTCTTTGTTTTCTTGACAATTCTTTATGACTGAAAGTTGTGGAGCCAGAGCCAGACCCAAAGATTTTAGAGAACAAGGATTTTTTTTTTCATTTTATCCCCACAGATTAACATTAGTAGGTATTCAATAAATTTTTTTTTAATAAAATAAGTGATAAGGAAATGGGTTTATTTTACTGAACTGAATGGAGAAGTGGAGTGCAAAAATTACATGTTATCCAGCAGGCCTCAGAGTGCCTCCACCTCCACCCCACTGACCACTAAAGGGCAGAGGATTTTTATCAGCAGCCAGCTCGTGTCTCACTTTATGAGACTCACATATTTTTCAGAAGATTGTCAGAGGAGAGAAGCATAAAACTCAGAATAGTAGCAACAAAGGCAACTAGCACTGTTGAGTACTTACAGTTGGCAAAGTATTCTCCTAAATGCCATGATTTGGGTACTTCGAACATCCGAATCACAAACGAAGTAATGAGAATACTAGGGGTAAGGACGCAGCCAAAACCACACTGCTATAAATGAAAAAGCCAGGACAGGAACCCAGACAATTTGACCCCTAAGCCCATGCCACAATAAAAGACAGAAAGACTGCTCAAAAGAACTGAGGTTATTTTTAGATAAGTAAGTCTGAGTTCAGTAGTTAATTGTTATTATTTTATTGCTGCCAGTCTCCATCCTGGAAGACGCCAGTGATTGAAGTATCTCTGTTTTGAATAGAATACACTATGCTGATGTTCTGAGGTTTGCTAACACTTCAGACACATTTAAATTAACTAAGAGGGGGAAATATCATCCTTGGGCTTTCAAATCTACTACATATAATGGCCTTTACAGACCACAGCATGGATTGCAAAATACAGTTGTTTTCTTGAATGCCCCCTCTTGAGTTTGTTACATTTAATAATATATAATTTAGAACCTGAACCTTAAGATTATCAGTATTATTTAAATGTTAGAACACAGTAATCCTTACTTTGAAGAAAAGGTTCTATCTAGAATTTTCTCCAATGTCATTTCATAGCATCTATTGTGCCCTATCTATTCTGTTTTCTCTTTGTGTTCCTAAAACCCACCAAACTCTTTTCCACCCTAGAAACTGGGTCTTTCCCCAGCCATGACCTTCTTCTCCCTGATCTTTGCATAGATAGCTACTGCTTATATGTCAGATTTTAGATTAAACGTGTTCTTGGCCACCCAAACTAAAGTAGCCACCCAGGCATCATCACATCACCACATTTTAATTCCCTGCACAGCATTTGTAACCCTGTGATATTGGACAGTGTGTCCTACTGGAATGAAAAAAATGCCAGAGAGCAGACACATCTGTCTAATTTGCCACAATATCTCCAGGGTATAGAACAGAGCCTGACACTAGGCAGGTAATCGCAGGATATATGACAAGTATGAATGACAGAATGAATAACTGAATACTATCCTTCTGCCCTGTAGTATAGCTTCACTGATTTGACTGATAGACCAGGATGTCATTTGGAATGTGAAATATTACCACAAAAAAAGGCCCAGTTTAAGATTGCCATTATTATTTTACTATAAGGATTGCATGACTCTAAAATTTTGGTCAAAGTCACAAAAACTACAAATTCCAAAGACAATGTGGACTATTTCTGCAAAAATGATGCCTTCCTAGTAAAGGATTTTTAAAAATGATGCCTTCCTAGTAAAGGATTTTTGTGATTTTACTTTCCAAATGTAAAACAACCTCAAGATTTGGGTGTTTGTTTTGTAGGATAGAAAAGAATTGATATGAATTCCTCACTTCAGTTTTTCCAATATGTGTTTTAAAACCTAGTAATAAAAGTAGATGAACTAAAAGCATCAGACCAAAGATTTGCATGGTTTACTGAATCTTCAAAGGTAATCTTTATCGGTATCTCCTCAGCTATTGATTTTTTTATACTTTAATCTGTTTTCACTGAGTTGCCATAAAGGTTTAATAAAGTCATGTTCATTAAGCAACTTGACATTCGTAAATAGAAAATTCAATAAACTAAAATTTGTACTTTTTTAACTTTTAATGCTCTGATACTTGATAACAGAAATAAAAAGTAATAATATCTCAACCACTTTTAATCTTTCTGATAAGAATTCAAAACTTATAATACATCTGAATAAATTGGGCCAATGATTAACATGGTGAACAAGATTAAAGACAGGAGAAAGTCACCACTTAATTAAAATAAATGAAGAGTCGTTAACTTAATTAGATTGAGATCCTCAGAAAAAGATTGAAATCCCCTATCTAAAAAGCAGGCATATGGTAAAATCAAATTTCACCACTCAGTCAGTGATCCAACTCTAACATGATGGTACATTTATTAGGGGTGGGCACCTCATTTGGTCTTCAAACACCTTCGATTATTTTTTTATTCACAAAGCTTACCAATGAAGTATTAATAGTTATAAAAATGATATTTGTGACATGGACATTTACCTCAGACATAAAACTGAATAAAATTCAATAGATATGAATATAGAGACAAATGCATATCTACAGGCGTAGGTATGTGAGAGAGAGAAAAGGAGAAGGAGAGAGAGAATTTGCTAATATTCTACTACATAGTATACTAATGTCAACTCAGAAAGATTTTTGGCAAGACTACATTTCATTTGCAAGATGCTTTAGCTTTGTAATCTTTCTAATTTAAGATTCTTATTTTGAGAAACATAGAATAAATAAAACTTGGAATAATAGAATCAGTATAAATTCTGTTTCTCCAAGGGCTTCTCCCTGGGACATAAATTTCATTTACTACAATAAAACACCTCATGCTTTGGTCAATTTTCCATCATGTGATACACTGAGTAAAAATTACTTACCGGGTCTTGATCCAGTATTTCCAAACTGCAAGATGGAGCATGTAAAGAATATAGCAACACATAAATATTTTCAAATGAGTGAATGGCAGAAATCAAAGGGGGGGGAAAAAAAGCCTGTTTTGGCAAGCCCAATATTTATGACATGATCATCCTTTAAAATGAAACCTTAAAAAACAAACTTTGAAAAAGCTGATGTTAAAGATACACAGACAATAGAATATGTATTTAAATCTTTCCATTGCTTCTGCTGGTTTGCTATTGAGCTTTCTACGGAACAGAATTAAGCAACTCCTTCTGATGCCCAGAATAATTTACTTGAACCTCTTAAACATTTTCCTGTCTGTCACAAAAAAATGTGTTAGCATTTATCTCAAGTTTTTTTTTTTTATCAATCAGCATGCATGACAGAAAAACACAGCAATTCTTCACTATACTAGTGGGGGGCAGGGGATAACCTGACATTAAGTCTAATTGAGTAAAACATCACTAATTCTTCTAAAGAGGATAAGTCTTACTTGATTAGTCAAAGCTATTTAATATAGAACATGTTTAAATAAATACATTTTTATTGCTTTTCAGAACTCATACCAACAAAGGGCTCCTGCAACAAGCACTGGGTATGATATTCATGGATAAGATTAATGTAGCCTATCAGCTATGTAATAGCAACTTGGTGGTTTTATTTTTTTAGATAACTTTAAAACTTTAGGTGCATCTTGCCTACAAATCACTTCTAAAGCAAATGTTATAGATGCTGCCAAGATACTCTAATGCCCAGCCTATAAACGAAATATAACAAATTGTAATTTATCAGCTATGACAGATT
The DNA here is from genome assembly GCA_030015415.1 of Cynopterus sphinx. Taxonomy (NCBI): domain Eukaryota; kingdom Metazoa; phylum Chordata; class Mammalia; order Chiroptera; family Pteropodidae; genus Cynopterus; species Cynopterus sphinx. The sequence continues at coordinate 125,700,419 of CM057382.1, forward strand.
AATAGAGTTCAAATTAACAAGGTTTCACTATGCAGGCAATTCTCAACTCAGTACAAGTTGTATTCCAAAAGTTCATTTGTAAATTCATTATTAGAAATCAGAAATGATTAGGGAGCTATTTCCATTAGGAAGTTACTGTCATATTTATGGAGGGAACACGGGCTTAGGACTCAAGATCCCAGAAGGGGATCTCATCGTAGCTTTGCCATTTATATGCGTGAACTTGAGAAAGTTAATTAACTTAATGAAGTCTTGATATGCTCATCTCTAAATAAATTTAATACTAGGAATTAAGCATAATAATAGCTGTTGGGTACCTACTACATGTTCTCTACCCTTACCCTAGGCATTTATTTTATTTTTAAGTATCTCTTTACGTCAGAGAGCATTAGCTGGGAGGCTGTTGAGGCACTTCAGTGGGTTCATGAACCCCTTTAAGTTGTAAATAATAATGAATAGGTCTGCACATGATGCTGCAAATGTTAATGTATTTCATCACACAGCTCCTGATGAATAACTGCTACTACAGAAGGACATTCTCTAAATTTTCCAAAATTGGGAAAGGCCAGACCTTTCAATATAATACTTGGAATTATCCTCTGCACCTAGGTTACCATTTCATCAAATCTTATTTACCTAGTAATCCTTCCAGATGAGAACAAACATCATCTTCTCAGGAACATCTGTGACTTCACTTGCATCACTTCTCACCCCAGAATGTGCCACATCTTTCCCAACCCAGTAATCTGCATATGCCTCTGCTATAAGTACTCTTCCCATTGTATTTTTACATGTCTATAAGTACCTTTAAAAATATCAAATACATGGTAGATGCTTGTCAAATAGACAAAAAAAATTTTCTCACAAAACTGTATTTATATTTGCAATTCATTAAACGTAGTCACTTTAGTTGATGAGAGGAATGCAAATCAGGAAACAATTTGGCTTTGTTAAGGAAAAAAAAAACAAACTTTGAGTGGACCGACCTAAGTTTAAAGCCTAACCTCTCTGAAACTCACTCTTCTCATCTATGAAATATAGATAACCACACCACCAATCAGAGTTATATGTGAGTAATAGTTATAAAGTACTGAGTATATTTATTCCCTGCATGTGATAGGCACCACCACCATCACACCACCAACTACCACCATCACTATCATTACAATTAGTTACTCAGGAATGACAGGTGATAGAAATCTGACATGTTTATTAATGGGTTGTTATATCTAGCACTGAATATTGTTCAGAGGCAGCCTATGCAGAGGCAGCCTATGCAGAGACAGCCTTGCAGGAGGTAGAATGCAAGATGATGTTTCTGGAACGTTGGACACAGGAGCAGGCTACTTTCATATGAGGTTGTCTGGCTCCCTGAATCCTCCAAAGGCCTCAGGTAGTCCATTCTCCCTCTCTGCAATACAGTGGGACTCTGCTCAGATGGACAGTTCTCTTTGTGCCTCACATCTGTGTAGAGGGGTGCCCAGGTTTGTCTGCTCCAAACTGCAAAGGTCAACATTTCTACCCCTAAAAGTAAGGACACAGGCTCAGAGCTGAGAATTCAGCCTTTCTGCTCAGCAATCTGTTACCATAGCTAATCACCTCTTAAGCACATTAACAGAGGGCCCAATCCAAGCCTCTTCCACTTCCCTGAGCCCCACAATCCTTCACTGTTACTTCCCCCATGCCTGAGATGGAGGACATCTGACACACACTGCCTCCTCTTCACCCACTAACACTTTCTCCATCTTCCACTCCATCATAGAATAAGAACCCTTTTTCTTTTCAAGATCAACAGCTCAGCTTGTGTTCTAATTCCTTTTTTGTTTCTTCTCTAGATAATTGCTCTATCAGATGTCCCTATCATAATTCCCATCTCTTCCGCATCTTCAGCCTCCCTCTCTCCACTCTCTGCCTTTCCTCCCTGTCTGAAATCTCTCTCAGATGAACAGATTCCTGACTCTTGATATTTCAGTGAACTGCTGTCTTCCCTCACTTTTCATCCCTTCAGTGACAGACTTCTTGAAATAATCCACTTTCCTAGTCTTTTCCTGTATATATTAAATCTGGCCTTTCCTCTCCCTACAGCCATTGCAACGTAATACCTCCAAAGGTAGCTATATCTGACTTCAGTAGCATAAAAATTTATATATTCTTTGCCAAAGACTTTCAAAAACACTGAGGAAGGAGTTATTTGACACACATGTGGCATCACTTCTAAATACTCCTCAGACTCTCTCCTTGACTCTCTCCTTCAACTATGAGGGCAGATTCTCCTAATCTCCTCTTTCTTGACAATTGTTCCAAAAGTTTCTCTCCGTACCCCACACAGGTTCTCCAATTTCTGGTAAACTCATTATGATGGAAGCTGATCTGTTTTTCTCATCCATTACCCTGTGCTGGGGCAATGAATGCCAACAAAGATATCTTGTCAAAGAGATATACTGGGGGTTCACAGGATTTCTCCTATTCACTGCTAAAAACATGGCACCACCCCATCCCACCCCAGCCCCTGGCCATTTCTTCTGCTTTTCCTCTAATGCTCCTGATTATGGCGTTGCCTAGTGCATGGGACTTTGTACCCCAAAGTCTCTTCTAATGAACCTTGACACAGGAAATTTGTTTTGAAGAAAAGCAAATCAATATCAAAATTCAATCCAATTGCCTTCATATCCTTCACTCAAACTCGCTGTTTGGTTTTGTTCTCTGCAGACTGCCATGAAAGCTCTGTTCTCCTCGTGTTTTCTGGAAACCTTCCTTAATATAGCTCCTGGCTATAAACTGCTTCTGCACAGAAGCAATTCATCTGTTTTTGAATCTTCAAAATGTTCCGCACCATATCTTCATAGAAAATCCACCACATAAAATGATTTCCTCCTTCAAAGTTCACATGTCCTTATAAACCTGACACATGAACCCACAGCTTTGTAGCAAGTCTCCTATTCTCACGAGACGCTCGATATTCTGCCATTGAAATAGAAGATTTTTTGGCTCTGAGTCCAAACACAGTGTTGGCCACTGTCACTCTCACTTAATGCCCATTTCCTGCACACATCCCTTCTCAGGAACAAGGTGATGTTTGATAGTATGGCAGTGTGGTGTATATTTACTGAATACCTATGCTTATTCATTACTTTGGAAATATTTCATTTAATCCTAGTTAAATAATCCTGACTGGTAGAGATTTTTACCAATTTACAAATAAAGAAAACATGTTTTAGGAAAGTAAAGTAACCTGATTAGTTGTCAGAGTCAGAATTTAATCTCAGATCAACTTGACTCACTTCTGTTGACAAAGCAAAGTTGCTCCAATGTTCATATTACTAATCAATTAACACTAATAAATAATTGTGTAGTTCAAAAATGATACAATTTTGTGAGAAAACATAATTATTTTATATTTTCTTTTATTCATTTAGACTTTCACCCTGCTTTAAGATTTCTCAATTCTAAAAGTAGAAAAATTAATGACTTCATACAGATTATTTATACTTGGTAATAGTATAAAAAAAGTTTAAAAGTTCAATAAAAGACAAAGCTAAGAAAAACACTTAGTAAATTCCAAATATGAAAACACTTTCTTAAGCTAAGAATATGAAACTTAAAAAAAAAGTAAAGCAAGCAATCTCCTGAACTTAGGCATGTTCCCATCAAAGTCATAAATAAGACGAAATGCCAGCTCTTACTACTTCTACTTGGCATTATCCCATGAGTCCTTGCCAACATAATGAAACAAGAAAAATAAAGTCTTTGCTGTCTATGTGGAAAATCTAAAAGAGTAAAATAAAATACAAAAAATAATAGGAGAGTTCAGCATAATACAAGTTACAAAATCAATATACTAAAATCTGTGCACTCCTACATATCAGTAATAACCAATTGAAAAACATAGTAGGGAAAAGGATACCATTTAGTATATCTGCAAAGCTACAAAGTAATTAGGAATAAATTCAACAGAACAGTTTAAAGATATTTATATGGAAAATTATAAAAGAAAACTAAATCTGGAATATTATAAAGATGTTGGCCATCCCTTTATTGACCTCTAAGTTCAATGCAGAGTCAGTGAAAACCCCCAAAATGATATTGATGTGGAAGAATGAAGATAATTTTCAATTGGAAAAAAAAGCAAAGTGAGAAGTCTTGTCTTAGAAATTCAATGTTTACTAAAAACTGTAATAATTAAGGTAGTATGGTTTAGGGCAGGAGTTCTTGTGGTATAGGGCAGGAAAAAGGTAGAGAAACCAGCTAGAGATACACTGATATATAGAAACTTAATATATAGAAAAGACAAAAGGATCCATCCAACATAAGAAGCTAGGATGACTGCTCATCTACACAGAAAAAAAAAAAACTAGATCTTTTTCTAATATCCACATAGGAAATTAAACTTTACATCTTTGAAAGAAGGGAAGAATACCTATTTTACTTCGGCAAAGGGAAGATTTCTTAAACAGAGAGTAGAAAGCCTGAAGAAAGGTAATTGATATATTGACTATATTGAAGTTAAAAATTTTTTAATAAAATATATTATAAACTAAGTGAAAAGAGAAGTCACAGACTTCAAGGATATGTTTCAACCCACTTTATAAGTAAAGATTAGGATATAGAATATATGACAAACTCCCAGAAATGACAAAGAGTCTCCTTAACCAAACTTTAGTCAGAGTCCTCTGAACCTTCTTCTTAATGAGACCTCAGTCTTCTGTGTCTGTTTTTGTGTATCTTTTCAGTTGTAATAAGAATCCTGCTAAATAAATTTAGTATGAATGCCCCATCCTTGATATCTAATCATTCTAGCTGCCTTCAACAATAATCCTGTTAAGTTGATTTAGCAGGAATTCCCCCTATCCTTGATTTTGCCTCTTAGTAATATTCTATCCACTGACCTCCTCACTCTGCTTGTTAGCTATAAATCCTCAGCTGCCATTACAGTATTCTGAGTTGAGTTCAATTTCTGTCCTCAATAGCAGGGGTTCCTAACCCCCAGGGCTACAGACAACCATTATCTGTCCCTGGCCTGTTAAGAACCAGGCTGTACAGCAGGACGTGAGCAGCCAATGAGTGAGCAAAGCTTCATCTGTATTTGCAGCCACTCCCCAGAGCTAGCATCACCACCTCAGCTCCACCTCAGATCATCAGGCATTAGATTGTCATAGGAGCACCAGTCCCTGGTGCCAAAAGGCTGTACCGCTGCTCTATAGAGGCAACCTGTATTGTTATAGTCTAGACTAAAGTCTTCCTTACCATTGAATGAGTGTTAGAATAATTTTGCTTTAATACAAATCAACTAAAAAAAATACAAACAACTTATTGAAAAATATGTGAAATAGATAAACAGGAAACACAAAAGTAAATTTATGACCAATAAGTATATAAAGAGATGCTCAACTCCTCTAGTAATCAGAAATATACAAAGATGAATCACAAAAAGATATCAGTTCAAACTCACTAAATTGGCTATTAATTTTTGAAAATCTGGAATTTCCAAGTATTGCTAAAGACGTGGAGAAAACATGAATTCTCTTTTGCTGCCGATGGGAGTGTGAACAAGAATAATAGGTGGAGACTAATTTGTGGTTATTAAGTAAAATCATACATGTGCAGAATGACTCATTTCTTACAAATTTAGCTTATATACCCAACCTTTCTCACAGAGGTTCTGCAAGATAATTAAGTCTTAATGCCTTAAGGTACCAGTTAAACATAATTAATTTTTCTTCTGTGCATGTGGAATGCACTATGTGTCATGTACCTTAAGAGATAAAATAAAAGAGTCATTTAAAATGTTTCTGTGCTACTTGCTTGTCTCACAAAAATCTAGTCAAGAAAAGATCAATGACTCTGAATCTGAAACTACCTAAATGCCACCAGTGGCATTTAAAAATGTGAGGGTAAAGGGAGCTATTTTTTGGTTGTCATCAATGACAAGTGTTGCTACTGACAAATAGTACCCTAGGAGCCAGAAATGCTCAATATTCTACAACGCATAGGAAATTTTCATGCAAAGAATTGTTCTGCCCCAAAATAACATTAATTTCCACCTCATCATCCTTAGACAAACTCTCATATACAGGCACCATAAGACATGGATAAGAATGTACATTGCAGCATCATTACAACAAAGAGCTAGAAAGAAAAATATATTTCATTTTTTAAAAAATGGATAAAGAACTAGTAGTAAGATCACACATGTTAAAATGAATGAAATAGAAATACGAGTACTAAAATATGGGCCAAAAAAAGCAAGTTTCACAATGAAATGTACAACTTAATATCTTTTTTTACTCAGTTTCAAGAATGTAAAATAGTACAATATGTTGTTTATGGATATATAGATAGATAGTAAATATATAAAAATATGAATAGAAATGGTAAGATTAAACTCTTGATAAGGATGCTGAGATATACACATATAAAGAATATTATAAAGCAATGAAAATGAATAAAGTACTATTAAAAGCAAAACTATAAATGAATATTAAACTATAAATGTAATAGGGAACAAAAGAAGGCAGATCCAAAAGATTACATAGTATATGAAAAACTGTTGTATAATGTTAGAACTCGTAGTAATCAGATCACTGGGCAGGGGCACAAAGGACGCTTAAAGTGCTGTGATACTGTTTCACTGTGAAGGTAGGTGGTGATTCCATAGATAGATTTAATTTATAAAAGTCATAGAGCTCGACAATGATGATCTGTTCACTTTTCTGTAAGGATGTATTGCCTCAATTAAAATTGTTATTTAAAGAAAATTTTATCAGGTTACCTCATCCTTGCCCCTCACCCTACACCTCTTTCCAGGGCCTCTTCCTGGCTGCCTCATTTCTATTAATCACACCATAATTTTTTTATCACCCAGGCTCATGCACTCATTTTTGGTCTTTCAACCCCAGCAGACCAACTATTACCAAGACCAACCAATATTAACTAAAACTTTTATCAAACTTGTCTTTCCTTCTCTTCCACCATCAAACAGATATTCTGTTTTCCATCTTACTCTGCATTTTATAAATCAAGTTGGAAACCAAGAAGTTTTTGGTATCTTAACTTGATAATTCACAAAATGTTTCTGTCCACTATGAGCAGGACTCTTTGAGTGAATTTTTAAAGGTTCTTTGGCAAACAATATGTAGATTAGGAATTAGTCAAGATTTCTCTTCAATTTCTAGGGATATTGAGAGACCTTCTCTTGGAATGTTTTAATCATTGAATGCCTTTTCTTTCTTTTCTTCTTTACTTCAACATCCGTTACTTCAACAGAAATTAAATCGAAGGAAAACAGAAGGAAAAGAAAACCCTAAAAGTCTACAAATTATACACAGAAGTCAAATTTAATAACATTTTAATTATGTTTGCATGAAGCTAAAAGTACATATTAATGGATTAAAATGATAAACTTCACAAAAGTGTTAACTACTTAAATGTTTATCAGACTATTAATTATTAAAATATTCCCTTTCATTTGGATATTATAGTAGTGTCTGACCTACCCTTAGGCAACTGTCTGTCCTTCAAATAAATTAAATAGTACAGATTTGGATAGCTTTCAAAGCATCTTTACATACATGATCATATTTGACTCTTCCAGCTGGCTTACTCGTTGGTAGTACTGACATTCTCTCTTTATGAATTTTCTGCATCAGTGGTGATGCTACCAGCCTCCCTGTGTGAGTCAGGGATGTCTTAGATGGCCAAATGACTAGCTAATTTATGGAGTCACAACAGATAATCCTAAGTCTCTCTCATTTGGAGTATCAACTAAAATGCTTTTGCCAAATTTACATATCTGGGATTCAATTTTATCTAGAAAAGCAAAAATAGGTCTTCTTGGAGGATTTCCCTTTCTGGCAAGTTGCTCTGGCTATTTCAAACCTCTCCATTTTAATTCTGATTTAATTTAGATTGCATGCTTTATATCTAGTAGTGTGACTTTATTCCCTAGTGCTCTATCTTGTCTTTCAAAGTATGATTTTTACATTTGTGTCACTAAATTTTTCATCTTTATAATTAATCTGAATAAAATTTCTAAACCAGATTTAAAAATTAACAGCACTAACTACAACCCTTAATTCAGTTTAGAGATTATTATTTCAATAATACTACAATTAAATATCTTTCATACATAATTAAGGTGTTATTATGTTAATGTCCTTTCAAATGAAATGAATGTGTCAGAGCGTGACAGATACAACTAGATTTATAAGTGCATAGCTGAAGAACTCTGATAGAGAATCTGTGGGGCAAAAACTGACGATATCATTCAAATGGCAAATTAAATTGGACTTTAAAGTTTCATTCCATTAAGTAAGAGTAAACGTTTCAAGTTCTCAGCCTATCTGACAGAAGGTCAATGCACACTTGCAAGCGTTTACTTTCAGAAGCCTGTCTTTATTATCAAATGGCCTTCAAGCTTTAAAAAATCAAACCTAAGAAAAATGCTCAAATTGTGAAAAAAAGATAAATCATAGATAGGAGAAAGCACGGAATTCTATATTTTATCCTCTCGTTATGTTACTATTCCAGTAGAAAACTATGAATAGATTCAAAAGCCTTTAAGATTTAGCACAAGAGGCCCTCTTCTAAATGATCTGTAAATAATTAAGCACATAGATTTAGAAGCTATTCCCAGAGGAATGAAGCTGAAGTGACAGGATTTGATGAGGTGACTATAAATGAAAACTAAGGAAACAGAAGGAAAAAACTGGTGAATGAAAGAGAGAGGGGAATATGTATTTATCATATGCATACAATGTGTCAAACACATTGTTACATAGATCATCCATAATAAATTATTTAATTTTTATAAAATTAATTAATTTAAGAATTTTGGGTTGTTATTTAACACGTGAGCAATGGCTCAGATTAATTAATTTCCCCCAAAATACACTACTAACATTTTATTTGATGAAACATAAATTGCAAAGCTCTCACTTCCTCCTCCACACCCACAGGCCCTACAAGAAAATGAAGATTCAAGGAAAGCACCGGAAAGCTAAAAGGGCAAGTGAAGAAGGACAGTACTACGTCACAGAAACCAACTAATGAGCAATTCCATGAGGAAGAAAATAGCTTCCAGTGAAAAATCTGCTTTTATAGTCCTAGCATTTAGCCAATAATTGATACTCAGTATGTGCTCTTTTACAGGAATGCCTCTGAAACAAAGAGGATGAGTGTTAAGAATACAGCATACTGCCTTAGAAAAATCACTTGTGTCATTCCGAAGAGAAATTTCAGAGGATAGGTAGATTTTTAAAAATCACATACAGTGAAATATTTAAGGCGATGATTGAGAAGAGAAGGAAGCACATAAAGACTAGCCAGCAAGTGGAAATAATAGGCAGTGTGTTGCAGGATAATGGTTAACCACATGGACTTTGGAACCGGAATGTCTGGGTTTAAATCCTAATTCGGTAACTGTGTGACCTATGCTAAGTTACTTAATTTCTCTATACATAGGTTTCTACATCTTTAAGATGGAGATGATAGTTGTACTTACTTCATAGGGTTCTTACTATAAGCAATAAATGGGTTAATATATGTAAAGCACTTAAGACAATTTCTGGCACATAGTCTTATTTCAGGATTAGCTAATCTTTTGAGAAGTTAGACAATGGACAATGTAAGGAAGGAAAAGGTTTGAGAAATCTTGGGGGAGGGGGTAGCAGAGTCAAGAAAAAACAATATTTTAAGGTAGAAAAGAGTAGAGATGGGTAGAAGGAGAGATTGAAGAAAGATCAATGACGGGAAGATGCCCTGGGAAAGATGGGCACAAATGGAGAAGCTAGCCTTAAGAAAGAGGAAGGACAGAAGTTCTGACACTAAAGGGAAAGTAGAAACAGAGGAGGATGCAAAGCGGTTTTCAGATGAGGTGAGAGAGCAAAAAGTTCTGATTCCAAATAGTGGTCTCAGTTTCTTCATTAAAAGAAGAAAAGGTAGAAGTAAGAATTTTGTGAAGGGATGAAAAATTTTTAGAAAGGTTATTTTTGAAAATATGAAAAGGTGGTCCCTAATGATGAATAAAAGTGCAGCTAATATCAGCGAAGCGGGGGCTAATCCAAGTGGATTCAGGTGCCCGTTTTCATTACACAGACTACAGCCAAACAAAATGGCCTGTAGGTGGCAGGGAAGCATAGGTCTTGTGAGAGCAAATTCAACAGTACTCAGAATTCCTCCTCCTGATTGTCTAGGGACACTGTCTTCCTCTAATTAAACCAGCTTTTCAGTTAGCAACAATCAATCAAAAGCGATAAAAACCACTTCTTATATAATTTTATTACTTCAGTAGTTTTCAGTTTTAACTAATTGTTATTATAATCACACATAGAAAAGTCACTAATGTCTGTTTTTAAATCTTGTGATATTCAAATATTATACGATTTAAAATAGCAAATAGGTTTTTGGCAAAATATGGCAGACTGGACATACATATTTTTTTCTAGTTCCTCCTGAAAGTCTCTAAAATAAAAAATTAATAAAGTCATAAAGTCACAGGACAGAAAGAATGGGAAGCTGCAATGCCAGCACTGAGATTTATTCAGTAAGATAAAAAGAGGAGAATGAGTTCTAACTGACTTCACAGAGGAAAAGAGACAACAAGAAGCAAAGCGATGCCAGGCTCAGAACCTCAGAAACTTTTAAGAATCAAAGGCACCAAGTACCTCTGAAAGTGGTGAGCGAAGAGTAGAACTAAAAATAAGAGAATTGGTTTAATTTTATTTATGGAACAACTGGAACCTCAGATCCTTGCTCCCAAACCAGTGCAGCAAGGTGGACACTTCAAACGAAGACTAGAGATGTACCCTTTGAGGAAAGTAACCAGAGAGACCCTTGATTTAAGTATAGGAAGTAGTTTATGGCCATGCTACCCTGAACACACCTGATCTTGGAAGCTAGGCAGGGGCAGGCCTGGTTAGTATTTGGTTGGGAGACCACCTAGGAATACTGGGTGCTGTAGGTGTTTTTTAAAAAAAAAAAAAAAGGAAAAGGATAAAGGGGCTGAAAGTTTGTCTGTTTTGTCTCATTAATGCACTCACAGTACTTAAAATAGTGCCAAGCACATATTAGGTACTTAACAAATATTTCATGAATGAATTAAGTGAATTTAAGATTTCCTGGACTCTCATGGAGACCCAAGCACATCAAAAATGTAATTTTTATAGAGCATCACTTCCTGTCAGTTACTGACAGAGTGCACCTACTTCATATCACCTCTGCAGCTAATTTCTACTTCATTGCACCTCAATTTTAAACATAAAATTCACAACAGCCAAATTCTAAAAATGGCAGTTAATTTTTCTATTAGAAAAAATAGGTGGCTCAAATCTCTCTATATTTATTAGCATTTATTTTTAAATGAAAGCACAAGAAGTTTCATTTAGAAAATGAGCCTTGATGACAGTCCAGGAGAAATGAGCTAGTTGGGCCCTCTGGTGGCCTTGCAGAGCTAACACTTCCCAAAGCACCTAACTCCTGAGGAACCAACACCTGATACAGTCCTTCCAAAGCTTAGATTTAGGCAAATGACCCACTGGAGAAATGAAGTCCTGTGCTTCTTTCTTCCCTCATAACTGCCTTCTTATTATTCCCTCATTACTTTCACCTTTCCCTAAAAATGTGCAAGCTCCTGCGTGCGCGTACACACACACACACACACACACACACACACACACACACACACACCGCGCACCACCTGGAATGTGGTGTCCAACATTCACTGGGTCCTGAGCAAGGGTCCTAAGGAAGTGTCATATGATTTGTCTAAATATTTAAAAGTTATAACAGTTTGTTAGCTGTTAAATAAAATACCTTCTATCCTCCTGTGATAAATGTGTTTCAATGGCAACAATTTTTTTTTTAATTTGTGTAAAGTCATAATTTTTATATGACTGGAAATAGACAAAACACCCAAGGCAACTAAACTTAAATATTATTGCATATCTGAATATTCTACAGTGGATAGAGTTGTTTAGATGAATTTTAATACAGACATCCCTAAGTCATGCATTTTAATTACTCTGTAACAGTTTAGTTCCTCCTACATTCTAGCAAAATCAAGAATCATGCTGATATATTCTAGATTGTCACTCATTTTTTGTTCTATTGATAGCAATGTCAAATTAGACTACTTTTCTTAATTCACTCTTAGATCATTTCTTATCATTTTCAATTTGGAAAATTTTCAGTGTGTTAAAGCAGTAGAAACAAGAATTCTTAAGGCAATACTTGGACTCAGAAAGGAACATGAATTTTACATGTTATGTTTAATCACTGTAATGGAGCCACCTAGGTTAAATTATTTGTATCTTATAAAATATTATAAAATATTTTAATTTTATTATTAAAATCAATATCACTTATAATACCCACTGTTTCTCAAAGCAATAGCTAGACCCTTGTGGTATTTCTTAAGTTCTACTTCTTTCACGTTTTTAATATAATATAGAGATAAAACTGAAAATAACAGTATTTTGCTCAATTTGTTTAAATCTCTCTTCCTTCAAGACTATACCTTTAACCAAAATGGCCAAAAAATAGTCCCCATGAGAAATCAGTGTTAGGCCTGATATATATCATCCTGACATCTATCTTCTCTACTTTCACGTGGACTTCTTATTCCTAGAAGTAGATTTCGAGCAACCAAGCCTTACTCCACCCTCATTAGATTCATAGTTCACCTTGGTGTACAATGCCACAGCTGTTCTTACTCAGAATATTGAAGAAACTGTGCTAGTGGTCTCCGGCATTGACGTCCAGAAGTTCGATGCCCCTTAGCTTCCAGTTCCCTTGTATGTGGCCCATTTGATTGTTCTCAAAGCTTTCTGAACATTTTTTCCCCAGATATTTACATGGCTAGCTCTCGTTTCTCATTATCCAATTCTCTGCTGACCTCTTAAGAAACTTTCTTGATTAGTCAGTCAAAGAAAATACCACATGTCACACATCACCAAGTTTTGTTTTCATCAAAGTATTTATCGCTGCCTGATATTTTCTTATTTATTCTTTTCTGTATTGTCTATTTCTGCTGAATAAACTATAAGCTCCACAAGAATGTGTTTGCTTCTTCTGAATCCCTAGCACCTAGGACAGTGAGCACATATCAATAAATGTTCACGGAATAAATAAATGAAAGCCTGTATACTAGCACTGCTACCAGAAGGAGAGTAAGGATGACCTTTTGATCGATATTTCTAAATTATGTAAGTCAGGATCATGTCTAAAGCTCCAACTTTGTCCTAGTGCTTGTATTTACTGTAAATATATCTTCTGGCCATAGTGAATCATAAACCAGGAGCCCTAAAACTTCAAAACTAAAGTCAAACTTTTGAGCAATTCAATTTATTTGTCCTCAGAAAGCAATGCCCTTGGGCCAGATTATCTTCTTTTCCCTACAAAAATTAATATGTTATCATCTTGATTTTAGTAGAGCAGTGACATGAAGAATATAATTCAGCAAGGTAGATGAGCACAGCTTCCAGCATCAGACAGCCTCGGTTTTAATCCAAGCTTCTCCTTTTAGGAGCTATATGTCTTTGGGTTTGTTACTTAAACTCTCTAAGCCATTGTTTCCTAATTATAACAGTGCTTATCTCCTAGGTTAGTATGAAGATCAAACAAGATCACTCATCTAAAGTTTAGGTGGAATCCTTGAGTATTTAATAAATGTTAGCTGTGATTATCATAAGGAATTGCCTATTTGAACATTTCCATACCCTTTGGTTGATAGTGTCATTCCTTACATTGCATGAAATAATTTTTTCTCTCAGCTTAGTGCTAACACAAACACTGCCTCTTCAAACACACTTGAGATTTTCCTTAATCAGTTGAAGAGAAGTACATGACCAATTAAGTTTTCCTTCCAGAAGGACACTCAGGTCATTTTCTATAATAATCTCTCCCAGATACCTTTTTTATGTCTTTTTATTTCTTAGCTGGCTTTCCTTTTGATTTTATTTTGAATTGTTCTCTTTTATACTGTATTTAACTTTGTAGCTTATGTATCCATCATTTACAAGCCGAGTGACCCTGGAAAGGTTAAACATCTAGAGTTCCCCTTCCCTAATCTGTCAAATGAGAATTGTTGTGGACACCAATGATACTATCATCCCAGCATCCCTTTTTAATAATCACTCCTCTACTGTCTCCATATTCCGTTAGGGCCATACAAGAGGCCCAACCCTTGTGCTAAAAGTGGACCTCTAATTCAAGCTGAACCAAGGAGACCTTTGTCAGGAATTTTGGATTTAAGAATAAAAGAGTCAAGTCAATTTCCCTTTATAGCTGAAATTCTAAAACATAAATCTCAGAATTGCTAGTGAGCTCATCCACAGTGAAAGAAAAGAATAACGCTAGGATGTATGGAGAAGAAGAGGAAGTCTTAATAGTTATAATGGTTCGTAGATTCTTGCTCTTGCTGTAGTTTGACTGTTCCATTAGACAGACCACTATCTTTCAGATGAATTCTTTTTGCATACATAATTTGGATTTGATTTCCATCACTATATTAAAATAGCTCTAATATGAATAAAATTAATACTACTTTGAATAGTTGTTGTAAAAAGTTAATAAGATAAAATATTTAAATGCCTAGCATATCACTTGGAATATAATACATGTTCAAAAAATGATACCTATTAATGATATCTACTATTTAGAAGACAGGAAAATAAACTTTAAATCAATAGTAAACATAATTTTAATAGCTTACAAATCTTTCTTTTTGCAGTTTCAAAATCATTCAAAGGGATTATTTGGTTTTGGATGGTGAAAGAATTGCAAAATAAGAGAAATGCTCTGATTAATTTTGGTACATATTATTGTATAACTCTAAATGACCATTATATAGTTGAACAATCCTAGAGAATAATTAAGTCGCAGACACAATAACTCATAATTTACTGCTTAACTCACTTGTTTAGAGTAAACATATAGAAGGAAGGTAGAAAAAGAAGGCAGACTTACATTTTACTTACCCCACATATACAGAATAAGTCTGGCCCATTTAAATGTACAGAAAACTGACTTGGCTGTTAGTAAAAAGAAAATGGAATTACTATACCTGAAGAGATACCACGCTGACATTATCAAAATGAATGTGTCCGTTAGGCTCTGTGACAGCTGGATTTGCATAGCACGTCACACCGTTGATGGCAGGCAATGTTTTAGGTTGATGAGTTTTTTCTTGAGAAGGACCAAAGTCATTATTTCCAAAGTGGGTATGATCATTCTACATGGAAAAATAAAATTTTAAAAAAGGAAAAAGTGGTTATAAGAAGAAAAAATATATACAGACAAAAGAATAGACCAGTGCTTTTTATTTATGAGAAAAAATTTATGTCTATTCCACGTGTACTCTGATCTTTTTAGATATATAAAATTTCTCTCCTTTTAAAGGTATCTTCATCACTAGGTTCTGATGATTTTACTATACTCTGTTAGAATACACGTACCTTCTTACGTTGTTGAATGGAATAAAATACAAGTTATGCACGGTTCACATAATTATAAGAATAAAATTCCTGCCTTTATTTGCCTACAAAAAGTAGCTTGGCAGGTAAAATATCTAAGATTTTTTTAAAAAGTCCACTCACTTGACCATACGTCTTCAATAATATCTTAAGCATTCTTTCAAAAAAGAAAAGGATGTAAAATCCGCCAAATACAGCAACTGCCTTCTCAACATAGTTGTCAATTTTGGGATTGAATCCAAATGCCTGAGGAGAAAAAAAGGCAAATCAGGTAAAACCAAGTAATTTAACTTGATTTCTAGAAAATTTGGTATTATTTCTAGAAAATAATATCAAATTTTCAGTATTAATTTTCACCAAAATTTTGTCCATCTTCAAATCCAGGTAATATTGGGAACTTACCTTCCAAAATCACAAAACAAAAACTCTGAATTTTAAGTAAGTAAACTGTAAGAGATGGCTTAAAAATCTTATAACCAGAGGAAGTTCTAGTAAACAAAGCCCCAAGTACCTTATCGTTTTCTACCTGTAACACCTGCAGCAATATTTGTCCTGAAAGAGGAAACTTTTAGTAGTCAAGAGGCAGCACTGAATCCTATATTTGTAAAATAACATTTGATCTAAGTAATGAAAATAAATGAGACATTGATTATTTACTCTAAAAGTAATACACCCAGAGTTAAATTTTTAAGGCAAATATGGCAGATAATTGGATTATTGTTTTCTCAAGACAGATCATTATGAACCTAGACAATTCTGATAAACTTAAAGAGATTAAATAAATCAAGGACTGGGCCCAATAGTAAAGAAAAAAAGATTTAAGATACCAGGTATTTAAGATAACACACACACACACACACACACACACACACACACACACACACACACTGATGAGAATGAGAATTTATTGTAAAGGACAGAGGGCAAGAGCTGAAGTTTGGAAGAGTCAAGATATTCATAACAGACAAGAAACACAAACAAAATAAAATAGGAGGAGAAAGTAATATGTGAGAAAGTACAGGGACATACCATTCCAGACACTGTAAATCTCTCTGAACAGCAGTATAGAATAAAGGGTGCCCAGGTTCTTACTCTGTCTACCTGTGGAGAGACCTCTTAGCCACATCTTCATTTGACTGACTTCTCTGTGCCTATTTATACAGTGATAAAATGGCACAAAAATACCTATGTTATATACGTAACACAGAGGTTACGAAAATAAAATGAAGAAACAAAAGGGATGAAATTTTGCAAAAAAAAAAATAATAATAATAATCATTTGTGGAAATTTGATGTATTATTAAAAAGCCAGATTTTCTAATGCTTATATAATTGTCTGATCACATCTGTAAGTCCTTAATTATCACAAAAAAGGAGAAAGAGCATCCATCATAGAAGTTTCTTATTTTCCTAATAGATATTCCTTAAGTATTACTATATTTTCTTTTTTTATAAGCAAAATATATTTTTTAATTTACTGAGATGACATTGGTTAATAAAATTATACAGGTTTTTAAGTGTATGATTTCAATAATACATCATATGTACATTGCATTGTGTATTCACCACTCAAAGTTAAATTTCCTTCTGTCACCGTATATTTGACCCCCTTTACCTTATCTACCACCCCCACTCTTTCCTTCTGGCATTCACTAAATTGTTGTCTGTCTCTATGAGTTTTTGCTTCTTTGTTTCTTTCAGTTTTATATCTCACGTATAAGTGAAATCATACAGCTCTAAACTGCTTCTGTTATGCTTAGCATAACAATCTCAAGATCCATACATGTTGTCACTAATGGCAATATTTCATCTTTTCTTATGGCTGGTTAATATTCCATTATATATATATACACACCACATTCTCTTTATCTAATCATCCATCAAAGGGCACTTCAGTTGTTTCCATGTCTTGGCCACCGTGAATAACGCTGCAATGTACATTGGGTGCATATATCTTTACGAATAAATGATTCAGATTTGGGGGGTAGATATCTAGGAGGGGTATTGCTGGGTCATATGTTAATTCTATTCTTAATTTTTGAGAAACCTCCACCCTATTTTCAATAGTGGCTGTACCAGTTTACATCCCTGCCAGCAGTGTATGAGGGTTCTTTTTCTCTGCATCCTCTCCAACATTGTCTTGTTGATGATAGCCATTCTAACAAGTGTGAAGTGGTTTCTCATTATGACTTTGATTTGCATTTCCCTAATAGCTAGTGAATTTGAGCATCTTTTCATATGTCTGACAATTTGTATGTCTTCTTGGGAGAAGTGTTTGTTCAGGTCCTCTGGCCATTTTTTAATTGGAATGTTTGGGGTTTTTTTGTTAAGTTGTATCAGTTCTTTATATATTTTTGATATTAGGCCCTTATTGGAGGTGTTTTTTGCAAATGCCTTCTCCTATTCAGTTGGTTGCTTCTTTGTTTTATTGATGATTTCTTTTGCTGTGCAGGAGCTTTTTAGTTTGATATCATCCCATTCATTCATTTTTGCTTTTTCTTCCACTGCCTTTGAGATCAAATTCATAAAATCTCTAAATCTAAGGCCCACAAGTTTACTACCTATGTTTTCTTCTATGCAATTTTTTTGGGTGGAACTTATATTTGCCTGTGATCCTTTTTGAGTTAATTTTGGTGCATGGTAACAGATAGCAGTCTAGTTTCATTCTTTTGCATGTGCCTTTCCAATTTTCTCAGCACCATTTATTGAAGAGGCTTTTTTTTCTCCATAATATATTTTTGGCTTTTTAGTCAAAAATTATTTGTACATATATATGTACATTTATTTCTGGGCTCTCAATTCTGTTCCATTGGTTTGTGTATCTATTTTTCTGCCAATATCATGCTGTTTTTGTTATTGTCACTTTGTAGTATAATTTAAAGTCAGGCAGTATGATACCTCTGGTCTTGTGCTTTTATCTCAGGGTTGCTTTGGCTATTCAGGGTCTTTTGTGATTCCATACAAGTTTGATTTTTTGTTCTGTTTCTTTCAGAAATGTCATTGGGATTTTGCTGGGAATTGCATTAAATCTGTATATTGCTTTGGTAATAAAAAACCTCAAAATCATATATGTGAAAGCTCCAATTCACATACAATATCAATTTTTAAACTTAAATTGACCCACGAAGGGATTAAGAAGTACAAATTGGCATTTATAAGGTCGTCATGGGGATATAAAGTTAGCTTAGGGAATAGAGTTAATAATAGCATAATAACTATGCATGATGTCATGTAAGTTCAGGACTAATTGGGGTGGGGGGCACCACTTCAGTAGTTATATGGATGTTTAACCACTATGCTGTAGACTTGAAACTAATATAATATTGAATGTCAACTGTAATTAAAAGTATTTTAATTAAAAAGGTAAAATAAATTTAATTTGATTCACAAATCAGATGAGTTAATATATACATGTAATATTATATTAAATATATTACAGGTATAATATTACATATAACGTTTTTCAACCAGAAAATCTGTATCATCATCCTAGTTTCATTACTAGCTGATTGTATGGCTATAATCCAGTCATTTAATCCCCCCGGACTTTAATTTTTTTCATCTCTGCACTTGAGAGTTGGAAGTAGATGTTCTCTTAGGTCCTTTCTAGATACAATAATAATAATAACAATAATAATAATAAATCTATGACTAAGAAGTTACATCCCTGATTTCACATATAGCTGTGGAAACTAACAGAAGCTTTAGTTACAATTTTCTAAAAATTATGAGATGAGGGTGATACTCTGAACTACTATTGTCTTTTTGCTTGAGATTTGCCTCTTCTTATTTGTGTGTGCATGGGGTAAGAGACAGTCCATGTGTATATGAATTTCTCTAGTTCCCCTCTGTGGCTTTCTCCTAATGTCTCTTTCTCTTTCCCTCTCTTTTCCTCTCATTTATTCTTCTTCCTCTTTCTCTCTTTCTTTTGTGGCCACAATATAGATTTGAAGTAAAACAAATATATTATTTTTTGATTAACTAAATAATGCACAAGAATCAATGTCAGATCAGTAATACATTTTTATCAAAGGGGAAAAAATAAGCTGCTATTTATTTATTAAACTTCATTTGATTTTTTTCACATTCAAAAAAAATGAAGATTTGTCAAACACATTCTTATTTACCTCTAGTCTTCTATAGCTACAATAAATAGATGAGGGAATTTTGTAATGTATCTTCAGTAAATTTGACATTATATGCCCTTTAAACAAACAAACAAATAAATAAATAATAAAAATGTGTAGAAAGATTAAATTTGCCAAATGCAAGACAGAATAAAGTTTTAAGTCCCCCGGAGGTATCCAATAGCTGTCTGAGCACATCCCAGTGCCTGGCCTCTTAGAATATTAATTTTATCTCTGACAGTGACAGTCCCTGCAGCTTGAGAAAAGTTTTTTCATTTGCTATGTTTTAACTCTTTTTTATCTAAAACACTATACACCAGACCGTAAAATTTTGTGAAAATTATGGAGGCTTAAATGTACAGAGTGATAAAACATTTAAAAGAAACAATTATTCACAGAAACAGCCGACATTCTTACCTCTGGAATAAGTTGGAAAATGGCATTTGAAAATAGAGTCCCAATAGCCAGCCCCACAAAAAAGGTCAAAATCTTGGGGAAATAAGATTTCTTTATCAACGGAGTCAAAATTAATCCAAGGAGAGATGCTAGATTAATAATTGTCACTGACAGGAATCCATACCCCCAAACTGTGAATCAAAGAAAAAGAGTAGAGATTAATCAGAGCAAAAGAGCCAAATGAAGCCTTACTTTACACTAAACTGGTAACAAATATCTTCTTTCAAAGCTTGAAACAGATATCTTCTTTAAAACAGTAAAATCATCTCAATGAAAATTATATGAAAAACTGAGAACAGAAATATAGTATGTTAAATATTAATAGAAACACTACCATGCATATGTTCTCATCAGCCCTAAGTCATCATTACAGGATCAACAAATTGTATAACTCGCAGAGAATTTGGAGAACATCTAGAATAGTGCCAATCTCCAGCCCACAGGCTCCATACCACATAGTTTTATCTATTGGTTCTAGGACTAGTCAAAATTCAGCTTTTTAGAGGAATATAGAGGCCGTGTGAGTTTCAGGGAAAAAGTATGGAAGATGGGTAGGGGTGGATTAGCTTCAAGGAGACCATAGTTGCTGACACTGAGCTTGTCATAATCACTTGTCTGCAGGCACCTGCGAAAAGCACCTTCTTAAGGAAGGCAGCCCTCCAACTGGGGCATCGTGGAACCTGGACTCAGCCAGTGTAGGATGCACCCAGGAAAGGAGCAGCTGTATTATACAACTGACCCTGCCAGGCCCAGTTTAAGGGGAAAATTCCTATACAGTAGAGGTCCTGGTGACAGAGGAAATTATGCGTTATTCATCTCCCTATCCTCAGGCCCCAGCACCCAGCAGATGCTTAATAAATATTGCTTTGAGTGAAATGAATGAATATCACCCTAAGCTTTACAACTAATGGCTTGTATGACTCATTGCCTTTGAACACCAATTTCCTCCTGGGTATTCTACAGCGGTTGATTTAAAGATGCAATGGGAATGCAAGTAAAACAGACTGTGTGAGCCCAAGGCAGTTGTGGCTGGCAGTGAAGCTGACATACAAATGGGCCCCCGAACTGTTCAACATGTGGCTTTGCCTATGGCCCTACACACTGTGCACAAAGGACAATGTGAAAGATTATAAAGCTGACTCTACATTAATGCTTCTTTAAAATACCCAGAAAACATTTTCAAACGTTGGGCCACTTTTCAACT
The DNA here is from genome assembly GCA_030015415.1 of Cynopterus sphinx. Lineage (NCBI taxonomy): Eukaryota > Metazoa > Chordata > Mammalia > Chiroptera > Pteropodidae > Cynopterus > Cynopterus sphinx. The sequence continues at coordinate 125,721,673 of CM057382.1, forward strand.
GGACACTATCAGTGGAGTACCATAGTAATACTTAATGCTTAGTGAGGATAACCACGTGCCAGGCACTGTGCTGAGAGGCTAACATGTATTAGTTGATTTGATCACCACACAACCCTATGAGGTAAGTACTACTATTACCAACTTCACACACTTGAGAAAAAGAAACATGTGCAATTCAAATGAGCTGCCCAAATCCAGCAGATAGAAAGTCATGCAAATCTTGAACCCAGACAGTCGGTCTCCAAGGCCCACATTATTTTAGTAATATGCTTTATTACTCCTGTAAAGGTGATTTAATTTTTAAAAAGCCCAAAGGGCTCAACAAAACTAAACATTTTATATTGAGCTTCATGAATACAAGATTGTTCACTATTATTCTAGTTCAAGTGATTCTGTCTACAAATAAACAATCTTAGCAAAAGTTTATGGAGCCAAGGGTGTGAACCAAATTGATTCCTGCCAACAAACAGCTTAGATCTTTTGCTTGAGAAGCTGAGAAATATGTGGACACGCCCATACGCAAAACAATATAGGTAGCCTGTACTGAGGACCAAATGAAAAGAACAGATAATAAATGTTACTATGTTACCACAAAACTCATCACAGTGCTGACCATGACTTTATCTTCTCCAGACACTTTCTTATCAGTTTCAGACTCGACCATGCCTGTCAAAGTCATCTCGTTGGACCTACAAAGGTTCACTTCACTCCCATTTATTACCTTATCTCCCAAAACAACACTACCTACTCCCCTCAGAGTTTCCACATGAAGTTCTCAATCTCACATCTTCCTCCATGATACATCTATGTGTAGTTTCCCTTAATGAAAATAGCCTCTATCCCATCACTAGCCTACTTACATTCATTCATTCAACAAATAGTCATAACCTCATTGGGTAGACAAGGAACATACATGTTGAAACTAAAATAAAAATACAAAAACGTTTTTGAGTACCAAACAGAGGCAAAGTCACATACGCATATTAAACTCCTCACCTTCCCCTGAAAATTCTTGTTCCCTTACTCTTGTGCACTCTTTCCATAAATAGCAGAAATGTTATGATCAATTTAATATCTCACTCTCCACCAGTTAATTCCATAGATGATTGGTGACCAAACTCGACAATTCTGTTTAAAATCTCTCTCACTCCAACTTCTCCATCCTCATTGCCTAAGCCTTGAGTTCAGGTTCTCAGGATCTCTCACTGCCTCACCTGATGCATTATGACAGCTTTTTGTCTGCCTTCCTCCCATACTTGACATGGCCACCAGATTTATTACTCTAAAACACAACTCTGATCATCTCATGCCCCTATTTGAAACTACCCTTCATCCACTGACTCCCACACAACCACACCAGTGTCATTTACCCCTTTCTCAACATGGCCTTTATGCAGACACACTGTTTTTCAAAATAGAATTTTTAATGATTCTTTGTCTGGAAACACCTATGTTTATTGCCTGATTAACTCACACATGACTCTCCAAGCCAACTCAAAGACTTCCCCTACGAAGCTTTCCTAGTTCCTCCAGGCAGCTGTCTCTTGCTTGTCAAGTTTCCCATAGCTTTTTTATTGAAGGTAATTGGGCCACTCACCATTTCTTGTGTGCTACAGTAATGTGATCACATATATTTGTCTACATTATATAAATTATTAGATTTTCAAGGAGAGGGATTATGTTTTAGTCATCCTCAGTGCCTACAATGCTGCTTAGGCAAATAGCACACATTCCTTGGTGGATGAATGAATGAAGGCCATATTTCAAGATGCAGCCCAGAACCTTGTCAGAAAAAATACCAATTCATTTGCTTATCTAATCTTTTATGCACACTTATCAGAACCACTTGGTGAACTTTGGGAGTGTGAATCATCACTTCTAGGCAAACTGCAGAGCTTCCCTTGTTGTATTGTTAGAACACCATTCAGGGGGAAACAAATTCATTCATCTATTCAACTGGGGCACCAAAGAATGAATCAGTATAAGCATATTCCTTGGACCTCGCCATATACACATAGGACTCCTTTCTCTCTGCTCCTTGGTGATATCTGAAATATTTTAATAAATTTCCAAGAAATATTTATTAACAACAAAAGTTAACATTTACTGAATGCCTGCTATGGGGTAAGAGTCTTCTAAAAGCCTCACCTATGTTAAGTCATTTAATTATCTTATTACATAGTTTTTTATAGGAATAAAATAAAACCAATTATTGCAGCTCCTGGAATATAGTAAGTTTTCAACAAATGTTATCATAATTTTCACTGAAAAATAAGTAGACTATAATATAAATTTTAGTTTATTTAGCCTATTATTATACAGTGAAAGAACAACAAACTAAGAGTTCAGAGCCCTCTCTTTCTACCTCAGATATTGTATCTAAGGAAGCCACATAACCTCTCTGGAGCTTAAGATTTATGTCATCATTTAATTTATTGAAGCTGAACAATGTGATCTCTAGTGATGTTACAAGTAAAATTCTATTATTCTTATCTATTATTTGAACTAACCAGCATTTTTCGACCTCATCAATAAAAATGAGGTAATTTCGAACCATTAAATTATTGTTAAAACTTAATTTATCACCTAGAGAATTTAATTTATTATTTGTTTGTTGCACTCACCAATATGAGTTTATAAAGCACCTGAAAGGCAATTACAAAATCACTGATTGTGAGCTCTAATAAATGAGACTGATATACGCCCACTGAAACATCAGTGTAAATGCATTCATAAAATCTTTGTATCATAACTCCTTTGGATTACTTTTATTTGGATTTTTCATTCCATTGAATAAACTCAAAATTGAATGTATTTAACAGTTATATCAAGTTATATCAAGTGCATTTCATCATTTAAAAATACTTAGTTCTCTATGGGAAAAGAATGGGCTTACACAGGGCCCAAAGATTGGAATGAATCTTTGAACACCTGTATAAGAAGAGTAAAGATACTCTACTCAGAGCCAGCCACCCTTGTAGGAACTTGCAAATATTAACTTGTTTAATACCCTCAGCAATTCTATAAGGAATGTAATATTATTATCTATATTTTATAGATGAGGTAACTGAGTCAGAGGGACATTAAATAAGTTGCTCAGTTCATATGTCAGTTGCTGCCCTAAAATAAAACAATTAAGATATTAAACACTAAATAAAGGTAATATATTGTCAAATTAAACATCCTAGATGGGTGATAACAAGTGCTCTACTAGTTTCCCTGATACTCCAGAAACAGTTCTACATCTCTCACCCATTCCTCCTATTCTAACTCCATTTCAATGCCTAAGATAATGTGTACCCTAAGAGGTATTTCTCTCTTTTGGGGGTCCTTTGACCCCAAATATTTGGTGTCTTTCTAATCTTTTAAGTTAGAATTGTTGATTTTTCCATTTCAGAATTTTCTCACATCCTGTTTCCACTTCCCTGTTCCTATCTCCTGGTTCTTGAGATAGAGCAAACATGAGAATTGGGGTTAAAAACACTTTTGAATATCAGCAATTAATCTGCAGAGAGGATTTGCCTTTTCTGAAGCCTCATCTCAGAATTATGTGCATGTTATATATATTTTATTTAATAGACATATACATAGTACTTAATCATATGCCAGGTGATTCTAATGTTTTGCTAGTATTACTTAATTTTTAGAGCAACCCTAGGAGAAAAGTACGATTTTAGATGAGAAAACTGAGGCAGAAAGACATAAATAAAGTCATGTATCCAACATAGCTGAAAAATTACAGAGTTGAGCTTTGACCCCAGGTGAGCTGATTTCAGAATCTATGCTTTTACTGTTTTCTACTCACCGTAAATGTTAATATATAAGACATTTACTGAATTTACTTTCGAATGTAAAGTGCAAACTATATTGAAGTTAAACAGACTTGTGGAAATATAAGTATATTCCTATTTAGTACATATTCTAGTAAAAATATTTGTTGAACAATTAGTTCTGAAATTATTATTTACAAAATTGATAATTATATTGATAAAATATACAGGGTAATTTCTATTCTTTGTATATGTAAATACAGAATATAATAGAGAACATGGGTTCTGAAGCCGAGACAGCCTAGATTTGAACTTGGCTCTGCCACGTACAAGTTGTACACTCTTAAGAAATGACTATAAACTCTTTGTACTTCAGTTTTCTTGGTCATAAAATGGGAATAGTAGTTCTTACATCATATAGTTGTATTAAGATTAGTTAACATGCATAAAGTACTTTAAACAGTACCTGCAACGTAGTAAGTGCTACATAAGAGTTAGCTATTATCTTTATTGTCATTGTTATTGTTATTTCTGTTATTCAAGTGGACAGATTGAAGTATTCATATGCACACAAAATAATCCAAAAGTAAATTAAATAGGCACTTCTTTTGTCGATACTTCCCTTTCTTCTCTATCTTTACCTCTCTATAGTCTCTATTATTTTCATGTTAAATGTGCTCACTCAGACCAATGGCTTTAAATGCCACCTTTAAGAAGACCTATCTCCAGCCTACACCTACTCTCTGAGCTCCAAACGTGTGCATGCCACTGCCTACCGAACACCTTTCCTCACTAGTCTACAGCAATGTCTCATGCTGACTATGTCAAAAATCATATTCTTTATCCTTACTACTTGCTTCCTCCACAACAAACTGCTTCTCCCCAGTCTTCTCCATCCCAGGAAATGGTGCAACCATCCAACCCAGTTTCAATGACTCAAACTTTGATTCATCTTTTCCTCCCCAACGTCCAACGCAGAGGCAAACCATTCTGGCACAGTCTCCGAAATCCTTCCTGAATCTGATCACTTCTCACTTATACTTCCTCTAGCTTAGCCCAAGTCCCCATCATCCAGAGCACCAACCCCTGGCAACAGCCTCCTTGGCTTCTACTTTTACCCCATTACTATCTATCCTTCAAACTGCAGGTAGGATCATCTTTTACAAATTCAAATATAATCACATCATTCCCCTTTTTAGAACCCTACAATGTCTTCAAACCACATTCAGAATAAAATCTAATCAATTTATGGCACCTTACAAGCCCCTGGCTTCCTCACATCATTACCTTCTTCTGTCTTCCCACCTGCTCACTCTGCTCCAGACACACAGGCTTTCTTGCTGTTCCTTACACACACCAAGCACATGCCCAAACTTATGCTGACGGTTCCCTTGACCTAGAATGCTCTTGACTCAGAGATCTTGTCACAGCCCTCTCCATACCCCCTCACTCAGGTGCCTGTTCAAATGTGACCTCATCAGAAAGTCCTCCTTGACTTTAAAATCACACCCGCCATCTCCTTCTACCTATTACCTACTTTATTTTCTTCATAACATTTATCACTCTGAAATTACATTATTTATTGGCTTGTTTGTATAAATATTTATTATTTCTCTTCTCCACTACATCATAAGCCCTAAGAGGCAGGGAATTTTCCTTCTTGCTCATGACTGAATCCTTAATACACAGAAAAGTGTTTGGCATGTCATTCAATAAACATTTATTGAATGCATAAATGAACAAAGCAATAAGAATTAAAATACCCATATCGGAGAGTGTAACAATTTGGGAATACGAAGAAATTGCACACAGCTAGCAAACAGACCTCCTGAACAATTCGTTTATCTCATTTATGAAAAAACTCTTCTTCATGTTTTAGTATGTGAAACAAGTTCAGTAAGCATGAACTTGTTTTCTTATATTTTAAAATTTCTTTACAGATCATATTTTTTTAAAATGCAATATCTATGGAATACCATTAGAGACACTTAAAATAGTTTCTGGCATTTTCTTTCATTATGAAAAGTACAACAGTAATAACTCAATACTTTAAAATTTAATCCAGAGCCTCACTAGCTCTCTTATCCTTCTACTGACAATCACAGATAAACTGATGTTTGTAAATAATATTATAAGCACAAGGTAATAGAAATTAACTGATCAGTCTTGAGCTAAATAGTTAATATACAATCCAATATGCACAGCATAAAATACATATTGTTTAAAATCAAGAGTTGAGTTTCATAAAGTTTTCAAGTAACACCACATATAAATTTGACTCCACAAATAGAACAGCATAACTTAAACGTTGGATGAATTCTAATTATTCTTATTCTAAACATTTCCAGAATATAAGTACTTTACCAGAGAATTCCACATAGAGTAATAAAAGCAGTAAAGCAGAAAAAGAAGCACGTTGACTTCATTTGGGGCTAGCCCACAAAATTTTCGAACAAATGGGAGAAACAGCTTCTAACACACCTTCAGACAGACTTGGTTTAGTGTTTTGTTTGGGCCGCTCATCACAAGGGTGAAAGTTCAGCTGCTGTATGACTGCTGGACAGATGACCGAGAAGTTCGAGCTGGTTATCTGGGTAGTATTTGAAAAACCGTGAAGGGAAAAGATCTCTTCAGCTGACAAGCACTGAAATAGCAGAAATAAAGTAAACATATGTGTGTTAATATAGTAAAAGCACCCAAGCAAAGATACTGTAAAGAGACACAGGATATTTCTTCTAGACACTCAGTACCAATTTTTTACACAAAAACCCATTACAAAAATGTATAGACCCCTAAAATTGGAAAACAGCCCACACCTCTTTTAACCTAAAAAACATAAAAATAACAAAAAACCTTCTTAATCAACAGTCTACCTATAGCAGCCAAAAAAATAAGAACTGATTTGCGGGTTTCCAAGAATTTTAAAGCAAAGGGCTTTAAAATGATTCAATATTCTCCACCTTCCCTCTGTTTTCCTGCAGTTTGAATGGATATGTTGTGTGGGCTATTGAAGTGGCTCTCTATAACATTTCTTGGAGACAAACATCAGGCTCCCTTACAGTTTCATGGCTAAGAAATTCATCCACCCTCCTAGAGAGTAATAATAATCCCAATATATAAAAGTTATTTTAAAATATGCCTTGCACAAATGATTGTTTGCTAAAACATGTATTATTCTCAATGATGTTGGGTAGCTGTTCTATGTTACATAAAGTTTTAAAATAGTGGTGTTCTATTTAGAAATTTATTAGCTATTAATGAGAAATAGAATCTTCATTAGAACAGAATTCTCTGCAGGAAAAAAATAACTTTTGCAAAGTATTATTTTACTCAGGCAAACTTTAACTATAAACTATCTTCTACATATTTATATTCCTAAGAAGACTAAAAGAAATTAAATGTGTTTCTATTCCTAATGAATATTATAAGAATTATAGAGTGTGAAAAACATCCATTCATTCAAACAAGAGTCTAAGAGTCTGTCTTTAATAAGTGCAATTGAAAGCATTTCTTTGCACACTTCAGTCACTATTTAAACTCCACTAAGATCTTAGCTTTGTACAATGGACGGGATTGTATCCTCCTAAAATTCACATATTGAATCCCTAAACCCTAATGTGATAATATTTGGAGATGACGCCTTTGGAGGTAATTAGCACACATGAAGTTAAAAGGGTGGGGCCCCATTCTGATCAGATTAGTGGCCTTATATGAAGAGACACCAAGAGTTTCCTTGCTCTCTCCCTTTCTTCACCACATGAGGACAAAGCAAGAAAGCAGATGTCTAAAATCCAAGGAGAAAGCTCTCACCAGACACCAACCCTTCTGTCACCTCTAACAGCCTCCAGAACTGTGAGAAAATAAATTTCTCTTGGTTAAGCCACTTATTCTATTGTATTTTGTTATAGCAGCCCATGCTGACTAACATACTGTGACTGAGAATGAGAATTCAAAATGTTTTGTTAATTGCTTGACCCTACGGGCTGTAATTCCCTTCACAACAGAAACAACAAAACCAAAAATGTAAACTTCGGTAAAAGAAAAATCATTACTGATTTTGAAGGAATGGTGAAAAAACATCAACTATACCAAGATATATGGAGCTATCAAGATGTAAGACTGCAATTGCCTTAAAGAAAATATACATTTAGACCTCTTTATGTTTTTCATGTCTAACTATGTGCCTGTACCTGCTTCTTATTCAATCTATGCTCTCCGAGAGTTCATGACAATGACAGCAGTGTGCCATCCCTAGAAGAGGAGATAGTACACTCAGTGCTTTGTTAACAGTCTTCTCTTTGGCAAGAATAGGGGATAATAAATTAACGGAGAGAGAAAATAGCTTGATAGCCAGCTGGTGGAAGGAAGTGGGTACAGTGTATCCACTACCATAAAACCACCCAAGAGTAAAATTGCTAGGCTCAAAAATTATAGGGTCCCTGTAGTCCAAATGGCTACTGCATGATTCCTGAAACAAATGGGTGTAATGGTACAAACACAAAGCAGCTCTGTGTCCTTGCAAGGAAGGCTTAACCTACTTCGATTTCAAGTTCTTTCCAATATAAAATAAGAGGGAAAGGGGAAGTTTTCCATAGGTAATTTCCAAAGTCTTCTTGGAATTAACATTCTAAGATATCCTAAAATCTGATGACTGGTAAGCAGTACTTTGCAGACCATAATTGTGACCCACTTATAGTCAGCATTTTGTAAGGAAATAATATAATATTTTAACAATATAATAGAAACTACAGAGTGTATCGCACATAACCAGGATAAATAATGCAAACTTTTACTGTAGCTACACATTATATATACCATGCACATGTACATTGGATCACAATGAAAAATTCATTTCTTATGGGCTGGGTGGAAAAGGTGAAGGATTAAGAAGTACAAATTGGCAGCTACAAAGTATTCATGGGGACACAAATTACAGCAAAGGGAATGTAGTCAATAATGTTATAAGGATTATGTATGGTGTCAGACAGGTACTAGATTTATCGGGGGAATCACTTGGTAAGTTATATAAATGTCTAACCACTACGCTATACACCTAAAATTAATATGTTATTGAATGTCAACTCTAAGTGAAAAAAGAAATTTTTTTCTTTTATAATTTATCTTTTACTATAAATGGCAGTCAAATGTTTGAAAGTCACTACACTTAAGGATGCTCCAATTATCCATTGTACATCATTAAAGACAATCTCCTACATATAATTAGGAAAAACAGTACAATCAGAGGAATAAATAATCATTACTCTATAATAATCAAGACTCTAAGCTAGCTGTAAGATCTTATATGATTTGTGAAGTGACTGTGTGGAAATGTTGTCTGGGCAAGTAATCATGGACAATAACAGTTTGAGAGCAGCAACTGTTCAATCTCAAGAAACAATAAGCAGATGGAGAGATGACAAAGCTCTAGACCTTGCCTTATGAAGCGAGAATTGGGATAGAATACGTATAGAATAATAACAGTGTGCCAAAACAAAATTATTGGCAGGCCTGACTTACTTATACTAGCTACATGCCAACAAGTAGAAGACAAATAGTTTTATACAGCAGCTTAATTTGCCTTTAAACAACCTTGATTTCTTTTTCATTTAATTTTACGTTTTTTCTTGTTACATTTTGACTCTCTTCACCTATTTCTACCACTCCCAACCCCCTCCATCTCTGGCAACACCAATCTGTTCACTGTATTTATAAGCTTGGTTTTATTTTGTTTGTTTTATTTTATATTCAACATTTAAAAGGGATTGTATAATATTTGTCTTTCTCTGTATTATTTCCTTTAGCGTAATGCCCTTGAGGTCCATCCATGTTATGACAAATGGTAAAATTTCAGTCCTCTTTATAGCTGAGTAATATTTAATTGTATATATGTACCACATCTTCTTTATCTATTTATCCATTAATGAACATTTAGGTTGTTTGCTTATCTTGGTTATTGTAAATATGCTGCAATGAACATGGGAGTACATATATCTTTTTGTGTTAGTGTTTTCATTTTCTTCAGATAAATACCCAGAAGTGAAATTGCTGGATCAGACAGCAATTCAATTTTTAATTTTTTGAGAAATCTCCGTACTGTTTCCCATAGTGGCTGCGTCAATGTACATTTCCACCAATTGGGCACAAGGGTTCCCTTTTCTCCACATCCTTGCCACCTGGTCTATTGTATGTTGTTATAGCAGCCCGTGCTAACACGCTGTGACTGAGATTGAGAACTCAAAATGTTTTGTTAATTGCTTGACCCTAAGTGCTGTAATTCCCTTCGCAACAAAAACAACGAAACCAAAAATGTAAACTTCAGTAAAAGGAAATCATTACTGATTTTGAAGGAATGGTGAAAAAACATCAACTATACCAAGATATATAGAGCTACCAAGATGTGAGACTGCAATTGCCTCAAAGAAAATATACATTTAGACCTCTTTATGTTTTTAATGTCTAACTATGTGCCTACACCTGCTTCTTATTCAACCCATGCTCTCAAAGAGTTCATGACAGTGAACTTGCCAATATGTTTTATTTCTTATCTTTCTGATAATAGCCACTCTGTATGGGGATACCTCATTGTGGTTTTATCTAACGATTAATGATTTGAGCACCTTTTCATGCACCAGTGGGTCATCGGTATGTCTTCTTTGAAAAATATTATTCAGATCTTCTGCCTATTTTCAAGCAAATGTTTGGTTCTTTTTGCTGTTGAGTTATATAAGTTCTTTATATATTTTGGACCTTACTGCCTTGTCAGATATATGATTTGTAAATACTTTCTGCCATTCAATAGGCTGACTTTTCATTTTGTTGATAGTTTCCTTTGCTGTGCAGAAGCTCTTTTGGTTTGATGTGGTCCTATTTGTTTATTTTTGCTGTTGTTACTTTTGCTTTTGGTATTAAATTCAAAAAAATTATTTCCAAGACCTATGTCAAGGAGCTTACTGCCTATACTTCCTTTTAGGAGTTTTACTATTTCAGGTCTTCATGTTCAAATCTTTAATCCATTCGAGTTAATTTTTATGTATGATGTAAAATAGTGGTCAAGTTTCATTATTTCCATGTAGTAGTCCAGTTTTCCCAGCCCCATTTATTGAAGACAGTGTCCTTTCCCCATTGTATATTCTTGGCTCATTTGTCATAAATTAATTGACCACATATTATTTCTGGGGTCTTTATTCTTTCCATTGATTTATGTGTCAGTTTTTATGCCAATATCATACTGTTCTAATTACTATAGCTTTATAATATAGTTTGAAACCAAAGAGCATAATGCCTCCAGCTTTGTTCTTCTTTCCCAAGATTGCTTTGGTATTCAGAATCTTTTGTGGTTCTATACAAATTTTAGGATTATTTTTCCTTTCCCTGTGAAAAATGTCATTGCAATTTCAATAGAAAGTGCATTGAATCTGTGGATTGCTTTAGATATTATAAATATTTTAACAGTGATTCTTACAATCCATGAGCATAGAATATCTTTGCATTTATTTGTGTCTTTGATTTCTTTCATCAATGTCTTGTAGTTTTTATATATAGGTCTTTCACCTCCTTGGTTAAATCTATTCCTAAGTATTCTTTTTGATGCAATTATAAGTAGAATTGTTCTCTTAATTTCTTGTTCTGATAGTTTATTAGTGTATAGAAATGCAACAGACTTTTGTCTACTGATTTTTATTATGCTTTGATTTAACAAAGTTGAACCTAAAACAAAGAAAGCAGTTGTTTTAAAAAGGGCAGTGTTTCTCAGAGCAAGGACAAACAGGATGAGAGCTTGAATTGTAAGGACAATAACAAAACCAGCAGAACCACTGAGGAAGTTCAAACATTCTCTCAAACACATCCCTTCATCTCCAAAACAAACAATGAATAAATTTTAAAACTAGTAGGAGACACAGGATGCCTCAGTAAACAACTCAGGGTAATTAGCCAGAGCAGCATTCATCTTAATAAAACTTCATGAGCTTTCACTGTCTGCTTCACATTTATTTATTGAGCTTTTCTTCTTTTTGTTTTTACGAGGGTTCTGTTCTCAAAAATGCCCCTCCCTGCCACTCTCTCATGTTTGCTGTGGCCTCTTGAGCCTTGCGTTATTGAAAGCAAACTCCAACAAGCAGGTGCCGCAATGTTCAGTGGTTGACTTTTTCCTAAAGACATTTTCTCAGTTTTAAGTTTAACTACTATTCGTGAGTCTCATACCACATTGAAGTGATCTCAAATGAGCCTTATGTACACAGTGAACAAGTAAGGTAGTAGAAGAGGTAAAGGGGTTTAAATGCATATCATAAATGAGACTTCAGATTACACTCAAAATGTAGTTCCCTACATTTCTTCTTCTGTTTCTCCCTACTTCTTCCTTGCCAGTCTTGACTAGTAAAGTTATTTGTTGTTGTTACTTGTTTGTTTTTTAATATTTTTTTGTTTGTTTGTTCTTGTTTTTTTGTTGTTAGGGTTTTTTTGTTTGTTTTGGTTTTTCTTCTTTCTCATATCTTTGGAATGCTAAGGGCTGGAGCGCGGTGGGGGATGGGCGGGGGAAAGAGATTGAATGACTAGGGCAAGTCCCTCACTCAACACTTCACAGAGTTGAAATCTGTTTATAACAAATACCAGTGAGTTAAGCAAGATTTAAAATTACATAGTTTAGAAATGAAACAGACTCTCTACTTGACTAAACTTAAGTCAGGCTCCTTCTAAGCTCTCTAAGCCTCAGCCTTGCATTTGTCCTTGTGGGTCCTGCACTGCCCAGTTTTAGCAAGAATCCTGCTAAGTCAGTTTAGAGAAAATACCCCACCTTTGATCTCATAGCCCTGACCCTCTTTTAGCAAGAATACTGTTAGGTCTATTTAATCAAATCCCCCAGACCACCACCACCACCACCACCAGTTTCCTCCTGGTAATTTTCCATCCACTGCCCACTATCCTGCTTCTTGGCTAAAAATCTCTCCTTGTCCTTGTTTTCAAAACTAAGCTCAGTTCTATACCGAGGCCCCTTTTCCCTTATTGCAATGGTTTTTGAACAACATTTTTTTTTATTACTGCTTTAACTTCCGTCAGGCTTTGTTTTCCTTTAGCAACCTTAACACTCGAATTTTTTCTTCCCTTTACAGCTTTTTTTTATCTTTTTCCTTTTTTTTGGGAGGAGGGAAACATATCCAAATTGCCAGCATCGCTACCCTTATGTTTTGGGGCCATTATTAAGTAAAATAGAGGTTACTTGAGCACAGGCATTTTGATACCATTATAGCTGATCTGATAACTTAGATGGTTACTAAGTGACTAACTGGCAAAGAGTATATTCAGCATGGAGCATATTCAAGTTTTACCACCTCCAGAACTGTGCCTTTATGGATATTGATTTTAAACTGGTCATTAAGAAACAAAAGACTAAGAAAGAACCTTTGGCCCTCACCCTTTCTTGCCAAAGACATTAAGACAGAAAGGCTTACACCACAAAGAAAATCTTAAGGATGCTTCCTTTAGCCTAATTTGAATTGAGTATGGTGGATGGGAGGACCCCAGGCAGGGGCCTGGCGGCAGGTTCAACCCTGCCTCCCTTTGTTTTCTTGGTTGCCTGGCAGAAATTTGCCCGCCATGTGTGTTCCACTCTTTTTCAATTACCTTTAAACCTCCCATTTTCACTTTTCCATTCCCCTCGTTTCTTCATCCAAAATGACATTTATATCTAATTTTTCTACACTATCTTTGGACTTTTCATGCTTATGTGAATTATTCATGTGCATATATTAAAACTTTGGTTTTCTTCTGTTAATCTTTTGTGTGTCATTTGAATTATTAACTCAGCTAGAAGGACGTAGAAGGTGGAAGGGAAACAAAAACTTTCTTTAGGCCCCCACTAAAGAGATAATTCACATTCCAGGCAGGACAGAGAGGAACTGCAGGAGATTTCATCACACTACTCAGAATGGTGCACAATCTAAAACTTATGAATTCTTTATTTCTGGAATTTTCCATTTAATATTTTTGGACCACAGGTGACCACAGGTAACTGACACCACGGATAAGTGGAGGACTACTGTAGTACAAAGATAAGTCATAATATATTCCATCAAGAGATCTAAATAATTGTGGCGGAATTAAATCAGATAAACCAATATCTGATGTATAAATTTAAGAAAAACAATAAATTTACAAAAGGCATGATGACAAAGATCTATGAGAGTTCATAGAAGAGAGAAATGATATGCAGAGGAAATAGTCAAAAACGACTCTGAAGTTAGAACTCTGGAACCTGGGAAGAGAATGTTGCTACTGATGTGATTAAGGGACCTAGAAAGAGAAACACATGAAAGACAATGGCAGTTTGGTTTTAGACATTCTAAGTTGCAATGCCTGTGGGACCCCCGTCAGAAATGAGAGTGAGCTTTCTTTGACAAAGGCAGAGGCCAGACATAAGGATGTGGCTCTGTTATGTAAGGAGATAATAGCTGAGTGGGAGTGGAGGGGACCATCAGGAGAGAGGATACAGAAACGAGAGAAGTTTGGAGAACACTTATGTAATTTGTGCAAGAGGAAAGGGAGCCAGAGAATAAGATAGAGTGAAATAAGCCCAAAACATGAGAAATAACATAGACCTGTAAAATGTAGTAAATGCTATTGTTTTTGCCCATCTAAGGCCACACCGCATCACCCAGTAGTAGACCACCTTACTACCTCCTACGTGATTTAAGTGGGGCTGCCCATGGAACACATGATTCAGACCTGTCCCCTCAATGGTAGAGCTGTGGGGGAAGTCCTTCTCCAATAAGATTGCTATGAGTCTGGGGGATTCTTAGTCCATTTTCCTCCATGTGAAAAAAGGTGAACTATAAGTAGAGAAAAGACAGTTTTCCTATACCATCACCAATCCTCTGGATGCAGTTGTGTCTAAAGTTGGTTCTGCCCCTGACTCTTCAGTTACCTGAACCAGTGAATTCCCTTTCTGACCTAAGCTAATTAATATTAAGTTTCTTTCACTTTCAAATTAAAGAGTCCTGATTGACACGTAAAGTAATTATTTAATAGACGTCTTTTAAAGCTAACAAATGAACACTACATCTAGTACTATGGGAAAACAAAAAGATAAGTTTTCCCACTGTTTAAACCTTCATTTTTCTTCTTTTTCTCAATACATGGGCTGTTTTCCCTACTTGGTTGTGTTGTCAAATGGCATCCATTAAATAACACAAACAATAGGGCCATTCGATCCTGTGCCCACTGTGCCAAGACCTTCACATTACACCAGAAATGAAATGATCATCCTAGTCAAAAGTCACCCAGAGGTGGTTTCAGGTTCTGTTTTGCCATGGACTACCTTCTGCAGAAGCTGGGTCATTCACATTCCCAATAAGAACACTGTTAGGTGTGGATGTTCTTTCTCTTTTGTGGAGGTAAAGGTAGGGAGAGGGAAGGGAGAGGGCACCTCATAATGCATTTAGACTCAGTGACAATCAAAATTACAATGAAACACCAAGTCCAGTCAGTTTTCTAGGTTGTCAAGTAACTTCTAGCATAGTTTATACCTTCTTATCGAGACCCAAACTTTTAAGTGACTGCTATTTCTCTACTCTTCAAAGTTCACTCATTATTAATTTACTATTATAAAACACCGTTTTCTAAGATCTGAGCAAAGAACAGTCCAGAAAGACGATCTCTAAGTTTAAGAGGTGGCTAATCAAGTAATCTCAACTCCATTTCTTCAAGATGCATTTTTTCCATTTTTTTCCCTCAGGTTTTCTTACACTGTTTACTGAAGCCACCATGGTGCTGGTACATTCCTACCCACAACACAAGCCCATGCATGCCCACATTTCACTCACAAAACTCTTCCTTAAAAGGACACAAAAGCACCTTTCATAATTGTATTATTTAAAGGAGAAAGATGCCTTGTTTAATCATACATCGTTAAGGGGAAAAAGGATTATTATGAAACAGTATGCATAGAATGACATCACTACTATAAACGAGGTTATATAAAATCGAGAGATATATGCTTCAAAATATTAACAGTTTTTATCTCTGGGTGGTGATTTTTATTTTTTTTCTTTCATCTCCCTATATTTGCCAAAGTTTTAGGCAATATACATGTATTCCTGTTTTAATTAGAAAAATAAAGTTAAATCATGGTTGGGAGTGGGTTAAATCTCTCATCTAGGTTCCTCCAAACACAATTAAGACAAACTAGATTTTTTTTTCTAATTTCACTAAAGAAAAAAAAATTTTAAAGCTGTGGTACACTTTTTAAAAGAGGTTTACAACATTTTCTGATTTTACCATCACTATTAACAAGTTTCTCAGCCTTATCCCATTCTAAATTCAGTTTCTCAAATCCTCCTCACCCTAGTAAACCTGGTGACAGAGTACAAGTAGTCTGGATTCTTGCTTCTCATCCCTGACCCTCTCACAGATGGCAGGGCCACCCTACTTTCTATCACCTGTGATATAGCCCCATAGGCCTTCTCCTGTTTACTGCCAAAACCAAAAGGCCTTTCAGCCTTGCTGCTCGCCAAGGTCCTCCCACTCAGTACTTCCAGGGATAAAGTGTAGAAGGCACACCTCTTCAACTCAGGGCTGGGGCAGATACCACAAGGAGAGAACTTATTCTTCAGAGCCATCTCACCTCTGCATGCAAGGAATAGCCTTGTCCATCACAGGCCCAATTGTATGACAATCTTTTAGCACAGCGCTTCTCAAAGTGTCGTCTAGAAACTCTTGAGATTACCAAGACCCTACTACAGTATATGCATGATCAAAATTGTTTTCATAATAATATTAAGACTGTATTTTCCTTTTCACTCTCATTCTTTTATGAAACAACTGATTTTTCACAAAGGTAAAAGACAATCTTGTGACGTCAAGAAGGGAGGGTTATTAGGGGCTGGGAGAAAGCGGTGAAGGGTTTAATAAGTACAGATTAATAGTTGATGGATGGTCATGGGGATGGGGAGCGAGCACGGCATAGGGAATACAGGCAGCGTTAATGTAATGGCTACATGGAGAGCCAGAGGAGAGAAAGTGTAATTCAGGGAATTATTTTATAAACTATATAAATGTCTAACCAATGTACTATATACTTAAAACTAATAATAAAATGAAAATTTTTAATGACTTTTTCTAGAGGCTACATGACATATATCACAACACATTGAATGCAGAAGCATATGTCTCCAACTGTCTTCTACTAAACCAGATATTAACAACATTTGCAAAGATGTAAAATAATGCCATTCTTCTCACTAATTATTTTGTCATGGAAAACAGTTTTTTTTAATTTAAAAAACATTAACATGGTATGGGCTTATTAATATTATTTTTAATAAATATTTTTAAATTTTCTCAACATTAATTTCTATAATGGTAAATATTAATAGATATAAACACATACACTAAAGCTGTTAGTATCTGCAATAATTTTTAAGAGTATATTCAAAGGGATCCTAAATCCCAAAGGTTTGGTCTAACACAGGGGTCCCCAATCTCTAGGCTGCATAGCAGGAGGTGAGTGAAGAAGGTAGGTACAGCTTCATATATATTTGCAGGCCCTCCCCAGTGCTAGCATCACTGCCTCAGCTCCACCTCAGATCATCAGGCATTGTATTCTTATAAGAGCACCCATTTTTGATGCTAAAAGGTTGGAGACCACTGGTCTAACACATAAGAATGACACACAGGCTCTTATACACCACCTAACTGACAATTTGGGAGCCTCCAATCAATCTACCTAATATACCTGTCATCCTGTTTAGCCCATAGATCCCCACACAAGATTGTTTCTATTGAGACATTGCCATTGTCACTCTTCCATTCAAACTGACACACACACACACACACACACACACACACACACACACACACACACCCTATTGCCAAGAGTCTAAAATCCTAACATTAAAGAATCTCAGTTATCTCTCTCCAATGTTCCATTCTTCCTTTACTATCCCCTAAAAGCACACTTGAACTCCCTACCCAAATCAAACAGTTCCAATAAATCTTGTATTTTACCTTCATTCTGACTTTTTATGGCCCCACCTAAAATTCTGATATGCCTTCTCCCTAAGTATCCAGCTCCTAAGTGTCCCACATGGGCCCAACCCTCTCCTCTTCATGTTGTTGTGCTCACCCCTTCTGGTCCAGATTTCTACACTCATAGTATTTATTTGTTTAGCACTTATTGTGTTCTTTCTTGTATTATCATCTGTTCATGAGAATGGATACCTCTTTAGTAAGATCATGAACATCTAGAGGGGGTGAACGAATTTGCTTTTTATATCTTCCTATATCCTTAACAAAGCATCATATGTATAAGACACTCAATTTACAACAATCACTAATTTAACAGATTAAAGAAAGGATGAGAGGTAATTAGTAATGAGTACATAAGTATCTTAATGTAGCTCTGAGAAATACAAATTGATATCTTGGGAGTCATTCTCCGAGATCTCTGAAGACCTAGACTTCCCAGTCACAAGTTTCTATGTTCATTCTATGAAACTTTAGCAGAAGCAGCTCGGTATGACCCTGATACTATGAAAAAACTAATAAAACACCAATATTTCCAAGTACCCTAAAAATGATAGCTATGGGCTATGAATAAAATCCATGTCTAAACAAAGAGAAAATAACTGTAAAATTTAGAAATTAGATGGAGTAAAAACTTTACTATTTCCTTCTACTTAGATGATACATGGGTTCGATTATAACATACTACTTCTTTTATACTATTTTTTATTAATTTGCCTTCATCAAATATAGGAACTGCTGGTTATCTTGAATTAAATTATACATCTCAGTTGATTGGAATAATTTGGAAAGTTATAATGGTATCAAATTTATTTTCAAAAGATTGAGGTTAAGCAGCATTCATTCATTCATTCAACAAATATTTCCTGAATATCTACTATTTGCTACTCATTATGCTAGTTACAGAAATCAAGAAGCGGATTGAGATAAAACCAGTTCCTAAACTCACAGATCTTACAGGTTATTGTAGGGTTCAGATAAAAAAAGATAATTACTGTATGACCTGGTAAGTGCTAGGGTAGGATCCATGAATGTGAAGAAGGGAGGATAATTAACCCACCTTGAAGTAATGGGATTGTCAAATTCTTCCTGGGGGAAGCAACATCTATGATGAAATATAAAGAAAAAAAGGAGAATAAAGTAGGAGAAATATGGGGGCAGGGGTAGATAGTGCAGGGCTTAAATATCTGTCAAGGAGTTTACGTTTTAATCTAACAGTAATGAGAAACCATTTGAGGATAGGGAAATGATTATATTTGCATATTATAGAGATATAAGTCTGGCGATGATGTGGATGACAGAGAGAGACATGAAACACGACTGGATACAGGGGGTGGCAACAGCAACACAGCAGACAGTTATTAAGCACTTACAGCATGCCAAGCACAAGACAGATAGTTAGATAAAATACGTAATTTAATATCCTCAACAATTCCATAAAGTAGGTAAAAATATCCCCATTACATAAAACACTGGAGTTTAGAAAGATTAAGTAATAAATATTTAAAAGTTATTGTGACAGGACTTCTATGAATTCGATGTGAGAAGTAGGGAGAGAGAGGAGTCAAAAATAACACCCAGTTTTTCAGTTTAGTTAACTGAACAGTGGTGAAGTCCATCCCTCAGACTGGCAAAACAGGATTACCAGAAGGTTTTGATGAAGAAAGGATAGAGTTGATGAGTTCCATTTGAGACAGATTTAGAACTGCTGAGTTTGGGGAGAGAGTTAGATGCCAATGGGCAATATCTTGTACAAAGCTGTACCTCACAAGAGAAATCTGAACCAAGCCGATCTGTTTAGAAATCATCTACAGAGAGATCATAGCTGCAGTCATAGGAGTGACTAAGGACATGTGTAAAATTAAAAGAAAGAGGGCTTGAGATAGAATCCCAAGAAACACCGATATTTAAAGGATGAGCAAAGGACATTGAAACTGAGAGGAAGCAGTCAGAGAGGTAAGAAAAATGAATTAGATGCAGTCACAGGCAAGAAAAGTGTGTGTTTCAAGTAGGATGTGTTCAGCACCATCAAAATTAACAAAGAAGTAAAGCCTGAGAAATCCTCACTGTATTTAGCAATAAGAAGGTTTGAGGTGATTTCTTATAAAGCAATTTCAAGAAAGTGTCAGGGACAGAGCCAACCACAATATGTTCAGGAGTGACTGGAAGGTAAGGAAATGCAATAGGAATTTACACATTTCTACCATCCAATTAAATTGAAAAGCCTGTTCTCCCAGATAAATTTGGACACTTGGTGACTTTTGCCAAAGGACTTAATTGTGCCTCAGTTTGGGGGGAAACTGATAGGTCCTAATTTTCTCACAATACTGTTTTGAGAATCAAATTTCATTAATCAGGAAATGGCATTGCTTCAAACGATGATACAGTTCCCAGTGGCTTCGAGAAACTGGCATCAGTTCTACCTTGACAACTTGGCACTTGGACAACATAAGAGGCAATTGACTCTCTAGAAAATGAACCAGCTTCTCCAAGCGATGATAGTCTTCAGTCTTCAACAACGTAGAGAGCATGGGTTTTGAAGTGCAGTCACCCTGAAGTGGAATCCTCACTCCACTGCTACTGTGTCATGAATTTGCATGAGTGTTTAATGTAGCCGAGACTGGTGATACATAGACTACTGACCCTGTGAGGTCAGGAGGGTTAATGGGATGGTGTATAAGAAAGCACTGAGCACAATGCCTGGCACGTGATCAGTATGTCATGAACAATAGCTGTCATTCTTGTCAGGATGAGACCTGCTTCCTTTGCAGCGTGAAGCCTCACCCAGGATATGTACTTAAATGGCATTCGTCCAGAGATTAGGGACAAAGCCAGTGTCTACTTTTTCTCATTAATATGTGTAGGTGTAGAATATACCTAGATTCTGAGATGCCTGATCCTAGAGAAAACTGTAGTGCATCATGATTTTGTATGCAAACTCAATTACCTGGTATCATCAATAGCGTGCATCCATTACCAAGGGGGTTTGTGTGTTTTCTAGCATATGTGTTCAATACATATATAAAGCAGAATCTGTTACCAAACTCCAAATTGGCCTACTTATTTGACCATTACCACTCATCTGAAATTTGGGCTCTCTCTCTCACTGTCCCTGAAGAGAAGAGACACATTTCTCACTTTTCCTGATGATACCCAAGTGGGTCCTGTTCTCCTACCTGCTTTATCAACTAACAAGTTCAGGTTGACAGGGAGGGCCCTGGGTTCTTTCAGCTACTGAATCACATACTAAAGTCCTGAATTAAATCTAACTTTAAACCCAGAGTTATATGTATTTCTAGAGGTATCATATAAACTCCTAACCATTCACATTTCAGTAGCGATGTAAATTTTGGACAAAAACAGGGCCAATTGCTAAATACAGCCTCAGAAGTCCTATAGAGGAGAGGGAATGTTCATAATTTCCATACATATTGTAATAACCAAATTATTTCATTAGTCTCCACACTTAAAGTTTACATTTTCAAAAATCTATTACTAGTGTTTGATGAAAGGAAAGTGGAGGCAAATGGTAAAGCCTTTCTCAAGGTCAGAATCACCTTGGAAACTAACAGTGACACTAAAGTCACTGGGCTGACATATTTTTCACTGAACTTTTTATTTCGTTAACCCTAGCTGTCATTTTTATAGCAGTGCTTTCCTCACAAATTGCCTGATCCCTAAGTGCTCAAACCTTAGACAATTCTGCTAAGAATGGTAAAGCTGTATCAAGTAACACAGTAACATAATAACAATAACTAAGCACTGGACATATAATTTGAGCCAGGCATGATACTAAATATTTTACAAACCTTGCACCATGTTATTTATTATTTATTATTTGGAGTAATACAGGTAATGAAAAAAATATTTATTTGAATTACTACATGCAATTCACTAAATATATGTGTCTAAAATATAGTAAATGCTCAGTAAATGTTATTATTGTTCTTATTTTTTAGTTCAAATAACTATCTTATGAGTAAGGTTCATTTTTTCAATTCACAGATGTAGAACTTAAGGATTAAGGTGATTAAGTCTCTTGCTGTGATTCGCCAGCTAATAAGTGACAGAATTAGAATTTCACCCCAGGTCTGTTTGATTCCAGAAGCCAAACTGTTAACCATTATGTTGTATTCTCTACGATAGTTAGAGATCTAAAGAGTTCACCGAATAAATCAATGATAACTCTGGGTTATTTTTAAATTAGGTTCATAAAACTAAACCCTTAGGGGCCTTAGCAATGCTCACTTGGGTTTTTTTTTTCCCCCTCTCTAAGTATTCAGTTAGCTATGAAGAAGTCTAGATATTAAATATTTGAATTCGGAAGGCATAAAACTACTAAAGTATTAAATGAAAAATTCCAGAAATAAACAATTCATAAGTTTTAGATTGTGTACCATTCTGGGTAGCAGGATGAAATCTCCTGCAGTCTCTCTCTGTCCTGCCTGGGATGTGAATCATCTCTTTAGTGGGGGCCAAAAGAAAGTTTTTGCTTCCCTCCCACCTTCTACGTTCTTCTAGCTGAGTTAATAATTCAAATGACATACAGAATATTAAAAACACTTTTGATCTGGATTCACAGATTTTTGTTTTCATTCTCCTTAAACTTCAGGCCAAGAAAGATGACAGAGGATTTTTGGAAACCAAATTTTAAAAAAAAGGCTCCATTCTGAAGATTTTCTACACTCCCAAATCCTATCATCACAAAAGTAATTCAATGACAGTTTCATTTTTTTATAAAATAAATCTCAAGACGTAATGAACCCATTTGACTACAGAAACAGACAACTAGGAGTAGGTTGAGAATAAATCAGTTTAAGTTACAAAGAGGAATCTACTGTTATCTGGAGTTGGAAATGGTACAAATCTCTGAAAACTACATAGTTTCTTAGGTTGTCTAGAGTTTAGCAACATTCTTATTTTTAATAAACTGCATTGCAAATGATCCTAATATTAGCTGTTTGCATTTAGTAATATGGAAGTCCCTTGAGAAAATGCCACTCTGAGTACAAGTAAGTTGCAAACTCCTGTAACTGACCACATTAAGTTGTTTTCATTAAGGGGCTGCATTTTTCTTTCCCTGGAGAATGTCAGTCCTTCTCAAATTCAGGCCTTATTTTTTAATCCTATTTATATCCTTATTTCTCTCTCCCAACCCCTACTGATAATTGATGACATTGATAATATAAGGGATTCAATGTACATTAAATTTAAAGAAAAATCCCTTGAACTACAATCATAGTTGAAAAACAATTGGTTTTACGATGGAGAAATGAAGTCTCTGCCTCTCACCATCTCCCAAGGCAGGCGTCATGAGGAAACAGTAACATGGCGTGAACCACAGACAGCATAAAAACGGCCCAACTCCCACCCAGCTACTCTACTTGGAGCATCCCTAGATAGGAATGAAGACCTAACTCAATTAAGGGAAAAGTTTACCTCTGCCTTCATAGTAACTGTGTTGAGAGTTCAAATTCCCACCTAGCAGAGCTGACTTGCCTACAGTTCATAGTTCTGTTACTCTGCACACCTACTCATCCTTTATCATTGCAACTCATTCCCTGTCGCCCATGCACAGACCACTGTCCAGCGATGTGCAGTCAGCAATGAGGTTGCTTTATAAGGGTGAAAAGGAGAATTTACACTCTTAACTGCCAGGAGAGAGAGTGAATTCATTGGTGGAATATTTCTAAGATAAAAGGGAGAACAGGACTGAATGTTTTAACACTGCATATAGGTGTTTTCTCTCATATCCAAAGTCTATCCATAGAATAACAAATTGATTAATGTGCTTTTCTCTGGAAAAACTTTAGAAACTCAGAATTACGAAAACTATTGTTGCCAAAATAGTTTCACTGAAAGAAAATCATTATATAAGAAAGAATAAAAGACAATTTTATTCTAAAGTATAGAATTCATGTAACTCACAAGGAAATCCATCTTATCATTAATAGTAGAGATACATTTGGTACAGGCAGATGTTTAATCAATAAACATTTTATTGATTAAACCAAACCAGATAAGCAAATTTCTCCAAAAGGAGCACTTATTTGGAACTCCTCTGGAGCTTTCCCAAAGGGACTCCTTCCCATTCTGAACTATCAGAGCACCTGCTATCAACCGTATTCATTAAATTCATTGAACAATTAATCACATACAACCTTGTGATACACCTTATAATATTTGTTTCAGTGATTCCTTAACTACAGTATTTTTGCCTTGTGTTGCATACCTTTCACAGGTTTCCATCTTATTTCTTAAACTATAAGCTCTCTGAAGACAGGGGCTTATCATCATCATAGTTTCTGCAGTCTTACCATTGTTCCCTTAACATGACTAAGCAATGAATCTAGATAAATGACTGGTAATTAATAACTTCTACCCATAGTTCAAAATCTATGGTAAGCGTTACTCTGGTTAGAAAGAGTATAATTTTCCAGGCTATAATTCAAAAAAGCCCATTTCTCATAAGATAAAGTTTATGGAAAAAACAAAAACAAAAAACACCAGGTGCTCTTTCTCTCCTCTGTCCCTGGTCAGTGCTTCCCAGAACCTCCCTCAACCGATCCACCATTACCCCTAATGCAGGAAAAAGTCCAATAGAATACAAGTTGTTCACACAATGTGCATGCAATGACCACACTCCTGTTTAGGATTGCCTGAGGTTCTACCATTTATTGTGTGACTCTGGCCAAGTTACTTACCCTCTCTGACCCACATTTTTCTCATGTATAAACTGAAAATAACAATGGTACCTTTATCATAAGATTGTTGTGGATGTAAAATGTGATAATATAAATAAGTTGGTTAAAAGTTATGTCACATAGTAAAAGACCAGTGATTCCTAACTATAATTATTTACATTATATACAAAGAGCCCATGTGGCTCTTTGGGTAGTGGGTAAGAGTGCAACTTTGGAGTTTAGATACAGGAGGAAAGAAGGGCATTTTCCCACATAGATCCCAATCATACCTGACGTCAGACAAACTGAGTTCTTGACATCTGTACAGAGGTAGATGTGAACAAAACCAATGCTATCTCTGTATTCTGGATTTCATTTCATTTTTAAGTTTCATTCTGTGGCCTTTGACCAACCTCACTGTCATTAGCAAGCATATCAGAGCTTTCTAGTTGATGGGTATCCGTGTTCCTTAAAATAAAGCCATTACTATTTTTGTTAGTAACAGTTGGAATAGTAAGTATGAGAACCGAGATAACTATCAAACTGATAAGAGTATTGATTATAAGCAATCATTTCTTATAAGATCACCAGGAGGTATGGCCCTGGCACTACTACCTTTTTTGTCCCATTGTCTTAATAATCATTAGTACCAAAGTTATAGTATTAAAAAGTATTATATTGAGTGTCTGTTAGCAGAGAATAATCTACTCAGACTACTAGGTCATTTTTTTTCCCTTCTGACCCAGTCTTCCCATAAATAAATTACCCTATAATAAATTCTGTTATATTCTATAGAGTTGACTGCTTTGCCTGGCAACTTTGGTCTGAAGGTACCTTCTCGCTGTGGTTGCAATTACATCTTTGATCCACCATCGAACAACATCACGGTCAAATGAATTATGGGTATCCCTTATTTTCCCTGAAACCCTTGGAAACAATGATCGCACTGTACACAGTCAACTTAAATGAGCGTGATAATAACAGATCAGAATACGTCCATTGTCTTGGAGAAAAAATGACCAGAGACCTAAGGACAACCTTGTTCTTCTGTCCTGCCTTTCTGTCTACCTTTCCAGTTTCTCATCTAAACAAGGCTGAAAGGCATTCATAGAAGACAAACCCTCACCATTTCTCAGAACATAAAGGTTAAAAAAACAAAAACAACCAGGAGCTCTTTCTCTCTTCCGTCAGAGCTTCCCAGAACCTCTGTCATCTAATCTACCATTATCCTCACCCCAGGAAAAAGTATAGTAGATGAAAACAAGCTATGGATACAGTGTGTATGTATTGACCACACACACACACACACACACACACACACACACACACACACACACTTCTGTTTTCTACACACCATTACCCTGGCCACCCATTAAAGCAAACCAAGAGGTACCTCTCTGCCTCTCTCTCTGGCATCATTGGGTCAGAAGCCAATAAGTAACTACAACAGGCAAAAGATTAAAGCAAATAATGTTTATCTTTGGAGCTTTTTTGCCTACTCTTCAGCAATGCTTACTCTTCTAAAAAGAGGCAGAGCCTATGCTACCTCCAGACTGTCTCCAGGTTCAAGCAATCATTACATTTTATGCAAACCACTTCATTTTCCAATTTAACTCGTGTCCTGACCCACTCCAACACTTTCCACAGTCTCATGCAGATGAATTTTTTAAAAACACAAATCCGATTTCATTCTACTTTCGTTTATAATTCTTCAATTAGAAATATAATTCTAGCATGCGTTATAGTTACAGATGCATATGTCATATCTCTCCCAATGAACTGTAAAGTCATGTGAGGGCCCAAATTATCTTTCTCATATCTTTCACTCACTCATTCAAAAAAAAATACGTAATGAATACATGTTACATACAAGGCACTACACTAGCCCATAGAAAGATAAGTCAAGTAAATCCCTTCAGTCCATTTAAAATTGGGAGGAGGTTGCTAAGGAAGGGAGGAGGTTGCAGGCATACAAACAGAAAATTATATTACATATTATATTACATATTATAATATAATTGCAATGTATAATGTTAGGATTGTACAGGCATCAGATAATATAGGATAACCTAGAAGGGGATCCTAATAAATCATCGAGCACATCATGAAAGGCTCCTCAGAAAAAGTAGTGACTAAACCAATACCTGAAGCATAAACAGGTGTATGTGGAAAACCAGAAACTATAGGCAGTCCATTGAGACTGGACTAGTGGCAAAGGATAATGCTTGAGAAATACAGGAACCAGATTATGAAAGGGCTTAAGCCACACTAAAGTGTTTGAAGTTTATCTTGAAGAAATGCAATTGTTTTTATGAGACGAGTGATATGATCTGATTTGTCTTTAAAATGACCACTCTAATTAAGAGCACAGTAGTCATTCAAAATATTTGTTGAATGCATAAATAATTAAGTGTCATTAGCATAATAAAAAATATTTCAGGAATTCAAAAAAGAAAGAAAACAGCATATCAGTGCTGGCTGTGATGCCCTAAAGAGGTTTTTTGAAGGAATTTAACTGGGCATTTTAAAATATAGAATTTTGACAGGGCAATCAAGGAAAAGAAGGTCATTCCAGTTGAAAAAAGGCAAGGTGTAGTAAGCCAAGAAGTGGTTGAACAAAAGTATAAAGTGAATTCACAGAAGAGTAAATAATTTAGTTTCAAGAGTGCTAGGTCTGGAAAAATAGGTTCACTTCTCAGGGTCAACCTTGAGATGCAAGTACTGCCTTGAATGCCAGGCTGGAGGTTTAGATTTCACCAACCAAGAGACTGCTCCTGGAGGAGTTTGAAAGAAGATAGGCATACTCCAAGTATTACTTTAGAAAGATTGAATATGAATTACAAGAAGAGGTTTACAAACAAGGTTCAGGCAAGCAGGTGCTAGAAACATGAAAGGAAAAATAAAAAGGTGCAGGAAATATGCTACAATATACACATCAAAAGAATAAAGAAAGTTAAGAGGAAGAAGCAAGGTGTAAGGTTGAGTGATGATGTGAAACAAAGGTTGACTCACAGGCCAGCCTACCGTACCCACCCCGACACCTCCAACACCCCCACTAACCTACCCTGGAGATTAATTTTTTGAATCAGCTTAGTGTGTTAATTGGCAGAATGAGGATTTTTTTTTTATCAACCTATTTATTTAATCAGTGTCTGTAATAAGAATTTGGAGGTGAGGTGTTTTAAAGAGGATGCAAAGAGAAAAGAACATTTGGAGAATGAGAAATAAACATCTAAATAAACAAAAAGTAGCACTGAAGCCATTTTTAAATTTCCTAAGTTAATCACTCAATGTTTGCATTCAGTTGGGATTTCCTTATGTACTCTAGGAACTCCTTGCCATATATTAGATTTACACCAAATCATGTGCAAGACCCACTGAACTAAAGAGCTCACCCCTCTCACTGAGTCATCTCTTCTACCTGCTCTTTGTACCATCAGTAACCATAAGAAACAAAATAATAAAATCAATTGTTCTATTGTCACCAGTTTGAACTCAGATCACTTTGGTCTCTCAAAACAAGTTAATTTAATAGCACTCAGGGATAATGAAAAAAATATATTAGAAAACCTTCCAAAATGTCTAACAAACCTCCAGAGGATAGTAGTCTATGACCTGAGAAAAGCTGACCTAGGAAATATCACAGACCTCATCCAAGGGAACAAAGTCATTTGTAAATAGATCTCATAGAAGATTCAATAAATCCCTGGTCCACAAAAATAAATTCTATTTTCTCAACCTTTTCAAATCCAGAAAATCAAGCTTCTCACAGTAGGCCCATATGTTATTCATTCTACTTTTTTACAGGTGAGGAAATTCAAGTTGTATTCTTTAAAGTATGGAGATATTAATGGTCCTAAATTTTCCTTCAAATGGGATGGTTTTCTGCTGGAGTAGATATGAATACTAGCAAATTAATAGATACTTTTGGACTGGTAGTTCCTTTGTCATCATTTTGTTTGATGATTGTTTTCAACAGGACTTTTTAGAACATCAAATAGTTGTTTGTTAGGACTGATTAAGTGATAAATTTTCCTTGGTTTCCCTTTGTTTCCAAAGTAATCATGGGCTTCTTGTCTTTTTGATGCCCACAGAGGCCATAATGAAGGTAGTTAAACACACAAACAAGAGAATCAGAAACAAGGTGGCAACATACATATAATTTATCTATTGAGGCATCCCACTTAATCATAAACTGGGAATCAAATTGCTAATAAACTTAACCAATTATTCTAAATTATTTAGGCATCTTTTCCAGGGCCTTTGCCAAGGGGTGGCTCAGGGGTCTTTTGTTCCTTTATGATTTTTAAACACCTCTAGACACTGCAAGATAAGGAGATAATTTAAGTCAAAAACAATGTGTGGGCTACAGATATGCAGCTGCAAGTCAAGTCTTCAAATATGTCTTTCCAAGCTTGACCACTCCTACTCTTACCTAGAAATACTTTAGTCAGCTCAACTGTTTCTCCCACTTGAAGAGACTGAAACTTGACAGGAAATACTTAGAAATTTGTTTTATTTTCCAAAATACTGATATAATATGTGGGAATTTTGTTTTTTACAATGGATCATTTCTTAGACATTAAACTAAATGTTTAATTAAACCATGCCAGAGCTGGAACTATAGTTTACTAAAGAACATGAATATGTGACTGCAAAACATTTCAAAGGGAGGTCACCCTCTGATACCCCATGGCATCAGGAAGTTCCACTTCTTGAGCATCATGTGTTTCAATTGAGGTGAGATATATCTAACAAAAAGTATGCCAACCTATCTATAATGTTCTTAGCGAGAAGCTCATCTGATTAAAATTTCCTTGTCATGTAAGGTCAGATATATCGGGAAATGCTAAATTTCCAAAAGTGGAGAACAGTATGGAGCATTTCTCACAAGCATCTTGGACGACAAAAACTTTTTGTAACATAAATTAACATCGCAAAGAAGTGGCGAACAATATGGGAAATACTGCATACTGCTATTCATCATCAGTGGTCGCTGGAACAAGACCATAAGGGGGAAAAAATCAAGGCACTGAGCGAACAGAGTTTTCAAAAGCGGGGAGGGAGCTTTGGGGAGGATGTGGAAAGCACTTTGCCCACTTCACAGTTTTAAGAAATAATCATAGAATATGTACTAACTAGGAATAACTAGGAGTCTGTATCATCCTTTTTTTTTTTTTTTTTAAGTTTACTGACCTTAATTGCTCTCTATACAATAGGTCTCTTCAGGTGGCAATGCCCCATGTGACGTGCCCAGGAAAGACAGAACTTCATTATATCTCGGCGGCAGCTGTAACCACCGAAGAACTGGTCACAGGTGCGGCGTGTGAGCCACAGACCTTGCTGGGAAGATTTCAGGATGCCATCCTACCTAAAAAAGCATCTCTTAAGGGGCTCCCCGCCCTCAAACACTTGACAAACTTTTCTGTCACATCGCAGAACCGCTGGCGTCTGACCGCTCAGCCCATCAGGCAACTTTGGCCTCCCCCCAACACCGTCCGCTCTTGAACCGCAGCGAGGGAGCCCGATCTAGCGAAAGTCAAGTGCCGCCGATCGGTTACCGCCTGGGACTTGAAAACACACAAACGTGGACGAAATCCGTTCCCCCGCGCCTTTCCCGCCCGCGGAGCGTTCGCGCCCGCGTGGGAGCGCACGGACGGCCACGGCCCCCGAGGGCCGCCAGGCCGGCGCCCTACCTGGTTGAAGTGCAGGCGCCCGGGCTGCGGGGCGCCCGGCGCGGGGGCGGCCCCCAGCTGCTGCAGCAGGCGCCCCAGCTGCGCCACCGACAGGCTCCGGTTCGCGCCGAACACGCTCAGCACATCCTCGCTGAAGGCGAGCCCGGGCCCCGCCGCCGCCGCCCCTCCGAGGCTGGCGGCCACCAGCAGCAGCAGGAGCGCGGCCACCGCGCGGCCGCGGGCCATCCCGGCCGGGGGGGCTGGCCCTCGCGGGCCCGGGCCCGGCGGGAGCGCACGCAGCATCCGTGCCCAAGGGCGCGCGGCTCAGGCGTGGGCGCCGGTCCCGGCGAGCGCTGGCGCGGGGTGCCCCTGGTCCTCCGCCGCCTTCGGGAGAGCCGCAGCCCGCGACCTGCAGGGCATCGAAGTGGCCGAGCCGCCGGGGCTGGAGGGCGATATGCAGAGCGGGCCCCCCGGGCCTCCTGTAGAGCCTGAGATAAAGAGGACAGAGATAAAGGCCACCAGGGCCACCCGCGGGTCGGCCCCGGGAGCACCGCGTGGCCGCAGCCCTCGAACGCCCGCTCGGGCATTGAGCCAACTGCCCCGGAGGCGAGTTTGCAGACGTCCCGGGATTTTGCGTGCAGTGTGGTGACACATGCTCCTCCCGGACACACAGCCCCGAAACCACTGCCAGGTCTGAAGAAGAATTACAAGCGCACTAGCCGTGGACCCCACCTCCTCTTCCTGTCTGTGCTCAAGTCCCTCAGAGCAAACCTTAAAGGACTGAGACGTGCGGTCCCCAAGGGGCTGCAGGAAATGACCCTTCGGGGTCCTGGGGTTTGAGCGTCTGAGTGGTACCCTCCCTCTCCCCGAGCTCTGCTCCTGGCAAGCTGGTAGGAAGGACTCGGTGGCCTGCTGACCTCTCACTTCGCCTGTTTGTTTCTGTCTGTCGGTGGCCCTCTCTGTGTGTCCACTTGAAAGTTAGAGTCTCAGTCTCTCTCTCTCTCTCTCTCTCTCTCTCTCTCTCTCTCTCTCTCTCTCTCTCTCTGTCAAGTCCGTTGTGAAACTCCGAGATCCTGCCCTGCACCCTTTACAGATAACAGGAGGACCCTGTCCCCGCCTTCGCAGCACGTGGTGGCACACTCCCCCGGCCGGAACTCCCGGGCGGGCGCAGAGCTGCTGGCTTTTGCTCTTGGCTGGTTTTGCGCGCTCCCAACCTCTGTCCAGCCGGCTCTCCACCCTCACCCCTGGCTATTTTTATCTTAATACCACCTCCGTGTCCTTGTCCCTAGTCTTTTTTCTGCCCCCGGTGGTCTCCTTGTCACCTTGATGACAGTGGCTTCCGTCTGGAGCCCCTTGCATTGTCTAAGAGATTAGCAGGAATTGCTTTTTTTTTTTTTTAATTTTTATTTTTGGTCTTAGTTCTTAAACTCGAGGTGAAAGGGGAAATGAAACCTGTAGCGTGGTGGCAGGCTCCCTTAGCCAGCACTGCCCAATCCGGCCCTTCCTGACGCCACACGGGATATCCTCAGATCAAAACGAATGTTTGCTTGTTCAGGTGAGGGTTCAAGAAAAGTCGATTTATGTGTGAGGTCATCAAGTTTGTGCAAAGCGAATGCGGTGTTTGGGGACAAAGGTTGTTTCTGGTGGATATAAATCGTCCAGAAATAAAGTGAAACCATGATTCGCTGTTACATGGCTAAGGACAATAAGAAGAATTCAAAGTGTCCTTGCCTTTCATGGAGTAGGTACACAGCACTGTAAATGGCACATTTTAAAGGATACACTAAGTCCAGACGAGGGCAAGGAAATGGGGAAGAGGAAAGAATCTCATCACCCATGAAAAACCTAGATAGATATAAGGGGTGAAAGAAAAAGACAGAAAAATTTCTGAACCATGACGATCTAGGTGAACATAACTGAAAGTCTCTTAAATGGAGAGGGTGTCACTGCAACCTAACTGCAGAGAACAGAAGGCAGCAGTATCAGGACAAAGTTACCCAGAGGAAGTTTTCTGCAGATATAAGGCAAAACTGCTTTGGGAGGTAGTAATTCTCCCATGATTGACAGTGATTCCAACCCATGAATATGTGCTAGAAGGATTCCTGCCTTGAAGGGAGATCAGCAAAATGATCTTGATGATGTGTCTCTTCTAATTATAAAATCTGTGTATTCGTTAATATTAATTTACAGAATTACATTGGTGCAAAGTGGCAATTATTTCACCAAAGGGCCAAAAGTGAGTTCATGTCACCATTAATTAAGCTGATGGGATTCCAAGATTTGTATTAGATTCTTAAACAGTTTGCTGCCTATTTTTCCTTTTGACTCAGTGACTCAAGGTGAAGTCTTAGAAATTAATGAAAGCTCTATATGGTTCATCTACATCCAAGTTTTTCGTTCCCAGCTTGAACTGAAACCTTGATAAGATGTTGGGTTTTCCACAAATGTAAATGAGTTTTAATAATACAAATTTTATATTGTAGATTTTTGAAAATAAAATTTTATTTATCAGCCATTCTTATTTATGTACTGTCTATGGAGGCACATTTTGCCAACCCGTCAACCCCACAGGAAAATAAACAGAAAAACAGTAAAATAAACAATAATTAACCTGCTTGGCAACTTTACCAAATGTAGTTAACATAATGTAAGCATGAAATTCAAAGAGAGTATTCAAAACTCTTAACTGTTAATGTCGCTTGCTGTGAGAAACGTCCAAACCTGTAAAGAATTTTTATTAGAGTTTATTTGATCCACAACTGAAGATAATTGCAGGGAGGCAAGATCTAAAATGCTCCAGAGAGTAACAGTTGTGCTGTTTCTTTTGTGCATTTGAAAATAAGGAAGGAAATAAGGAAGATTATGTGGCAGTGGGAGAAAGCAAGGCGGGAGAATTAAGATTCTGTGAACTCCTAAGGGTGGTCATGTTTTAGAAGAAGGTCTAAAAGAAGGGTATTTTAAAAGTATGTTAATTTAGATACACAGAA
Source organism: Cynopterus sphinx (assembly GCA_030015415.1). NCBI lineage: Eukaryota > Metazoa > Chordata > Mammalia > Chiroptera > Pteropodidae > Cynopterus > Cynopterus sphinx. Next base: position 125,754,807 of record CM057382.1, read on the forward strand.
ACAATGGACAGGGCTTGCTTAAGGCAAATAAGCTTTGTACTAAAGAAGTTATAAGCCTGTGGACCTACTCACTTAGTAATTTAGGATCAGACCACTCTGTGAGGTTACTTTCCATAGAACCCTTTTTTAAAATTTTCATTAACTACCAAATTACTGTTGTTAAACTACCAAGTCAATAAGGCTAATTCCCAGATCTCCCACTCTAATGTACTACTACTCAGTAAAGTATTGCTCACATAATGTTTAGGGCCAAAAATGGCATTTTATCAGTAATATCATTACTGAAAAAAAAAGGACTACAATTTAAAATATAAGATGTAATGTTCCACATAAACTATACTTATTTCAGAAATTCATCTTAAAAGTCCAATAATTTTAATGATGATAATAAAGTGAACATGCCAAGAATACTGGCTAGGATGCTGAAAGACGTTCTTTCTCTTTCTGGCTACATCACCTGAGAAACCTAGAAAAGTCTGGGAAACCTAGAAAAGTCATTTGACCTAACTAGAATTCAATTCCCTCATCTATGAAAGAAAAAAATTGGAAGAGAAGAACAAATCTCCATCCCAGCCTTTTTATTTCTAAATGTCTAATTTAGAAGTCATCTATCAGAACAAAACATGAAACACCTAAAGAGAAATAAAAGTTTAATTCTCCAATAGAAAGGACATTTAATGTCAAATGTTACTTTTTCTAATACTTCAAATTTTTCTGTCTAAATCTTTTGTCACTATTGCACATAAGGAGCAAATTGGTCTCTTTAAACTTTCTCATGCATTCATTCCCTTGTGGAAGGATTAATAAGCAAATCTAAGAGGTGGCATATCCCATTCCTTCTTCCTTCCTCTTACTTCTCTTCGTCTCCCTTCCAGTCCTAAAACCATTAGGTGAAGCATAGTACAATAAACAGTATCTGTGCAGAGGGCAGTTGTTGTAGCCAAAAAAAGGGATATTAAAGCCTGAACAAGGGAAGAAGGATATCCAAGTATGAGAGAAACTTAGTATGGGCAGGTAGAGCCCCAGCAGAGTGACAAAAGTGTCTAGTTTGCAGGAAGGAACATGAAAAATCATCAGGTTGTATCCCTAATGAATTCAGAGTGTGTGCACACACCCCAGCACAAAATGTCAGTGCCCAAGTTTGACAAGGCCAGCATCCTTTCCCACAGGGTCTGTCAGAGCCTAAATCAGAGGAGGAGGGAGTCCATGCAAAGCAGTAGCCTGATGTAGAGCAAAGACTGGAGGGCATCCATGGGTCAGGGACGAAAAAGAGAGGCAGCTGAGTGTGAAGAGTCAGAGCCCGGGTGGGTGAAGAGTGTGTCCCTGATTGGTAGTGATCCTGCTCAGATTGTCAGAGATGGACAAGGGTGAGGAGAAAGGCACTGCTGAACAGTAGCAAGAAATAGCTGGGCCTTTGCAGTGAAGAGAGCAGCCTCACATGGAATGTGTGCTAGTGCGATTTAAATAAGAAATACAGCTATTGTAATCAAAACAGCATGGTACCGGCATAAAAAGATACACAGATCGATGGAATAGAATTGAGATCCCAGAAATAAATTCATGTCTAATATGATTATTTAGTCTATGACAAAGTAGGCAAGAATATACAATGGGGTAAAGACAGTCTATTCAATAAATGGTGTTGGGAAAACTAGAACAGATACATGCAAAAAAAATGAAACTGGGCCACCTTCTTACATGTTATACAAGAATAAACTCAAAATGGATTAAAGACTTGAATGTAAGACCTGAAACCATAAAACACCCAGAAGAAAACAAAAGAAAAAATAAACAAGTAGGACTACATCAAACGAAAAAGGTTTTGCAGAGCAAAGGAAACCATCAACAAAAAGAAAAGATGATCTACTGAATGGGAGAAGATATTTGCCAATGATACACCTGGTAAGGGGTTAATATTTAAAATTTATAGAGAGCTCATACAACGCAACACCAAAGAAACAAACAATCCCATTAAAAAATGAGCAAGGAAACTGAATAGGCATTTCTCCAAAGAGGACATACAGATGGCCAATACACATATGTAAAGATGCCTAACATCACTAATCATCAGAGAATTGGAAATTAAAACCACAATAAGATATCACCTCACACCTGTGAGAATGACCATCATCAATAAATCAAAAAATAAGTATTGGCAAGAATGTGAAGAAAAGGGAACTCTAATAAACTGCTGGTGAGATTGAAAATTGGGACAGCCACTAACAAAAATAGTTTTGAGGTTCCTCAGAAAAAAAAAGAACTAACTTATGACCCAGCAATTCCACTTCTGGGTATTTATTTAAAGAAAACCAAAACAATAATTTGAAAAGGTATATGCACTCCTATGTTCACTGCAGCGCTGTTTGCAATAGCCAAGATATGGAAACCTGTGTCCATCAATAGATGATTGGATAAAGAAGAGGTGAGATATATATATATATATACAATGTAATATTACTCAGCCATGAAAATGAAATCTTACCATTACAATAACATGGATGGACCTAGAGAGTATTACGCTAAGTGAATTAAATCAGACAGAGAATAACAAATACCATATGATATCACTTATATATGGAACAAAATAAACGAACAAACAAAACAAAAACAGACTTCTAGATACAGAGAATAAACTGGTGATTGATTGATAGATTGGGGAGTGCGGGGCAGAGTTGAGGAGGTGAAATGGTGAAGGGATTAAGAAGTACAAATTGGTAGTTACAAAACAGTCATGGGGATGGAGAGGATAGGGAATATAGTCAATAATATTGTAATAACTATATACAGTGCCAGGTGGGTACTAGACTAATGGGGGAGGGGATCACTTCATAAATTATATAAATGTCTGACCACTATGCTGTATACCTGACTAATATAAAACAATATTGAATGTCAACTCTAATTGAAAAATAAAATTTTTTTAATTAAATAAATAAATAAGTTAAAAGATAAATAAATAAGAAATATATATATTTGGTCTTCATTCTCTTTCTGGCATACAAACTAAAACTTTGGTATTTCCTAATTAATAAGAAGGTTAAAGGTGTCTCTTGTTATGTTAATGATGTGACTTTTAGATCCACCTGAGGATGGGAGTTGTTTGCCAGCAAAACCAACCACAATGATTACAGAGTTGGAAATTTCAATCCCATTCCCCACCACCCACTCCTTTACCCCGACCTCTGAGAAAGAAGGCCTGGAGGTTGAATCATTCAACAATGGCAAATGATTTAGTCAACCATGCCAATGTAACCAAGTCTCCATAAAAAAATTAAAAAAAAATAAATTAAAAACAGTAAAAAGTAGATAGAGTTGTAAATAATCTCCAGCATTGTCTATTGGGAGGGCTTGGAAACAGCAACACCCTAACAGCAATGAGCAAGCTCAGGTTGCTGAGCCTGACTTCTAAAAACTATTCTCCACTAATAAGAAACCAAGGCTTAGAAAAATGGTGATTCCCAAGGCTGGGCAGACAAAGAACAAGATGAACCCAGAAACTCTTGTGCCCGAAAGCAAGGCAGTGAACAAAGAATTCAGGAAATACATATTAAAGTACTCCGAGGTAATGGAGCATCAGAGCAGCAACTCACTCTCAAATGGTTTAGGGGGAAAGGTCTTTGCACTGTGCTTGCACTTTTTCTGTAAGTTTGTAATTGCTTAATATTTTAAAAAATAAAATGAGTATAAGGAAAGGAGAAAGATTCTGCAACAAATTACATAGAAATTAAAACTAAAACTTTGCTGAAATCCCAACTTAATAATATTCAGTGACATTAATTTACTCACTCAACATTTATTTTTAACATCTGGATCACGGTCCATGCTGTCTGGGAATACTAGTGTGAAAAGAGAGATTTTAAGGTTAGATAGAAGTGAGACAGTTGTTATAATGGAGATTTTAAAGGTTGCAGTGGAGATAGGAGCATTTATGTCTGCAGCAGATGCTGAGCAAATAATCACAGAGCAGGTAATGCTTGAAGGATAAGTAGAAGGTTAATAGAAAGAGAGTGAGAACACGTTCTAGGACAAAGAAATACAAAATAAAAAGGCTCTTGGAGACCTGAAAAGCAAGAAAAACTACAAGAAGTTCTTTGGAACTAGAAAGTCTAGAGCAAAAGGTAGGATTAACAGAATCTGGAATAATCTCAAAGTTCCACTGAGTCAAAGATGTCTTCATCTAGTGATGCTTCGAAGGAGTCTTTATGATCATCTGCGGTAAAAATCTCCTTGATGTATTTGTATTACAAATATCAAATAATTTTTATTCCTTATTATTGCAAATATGCTACACATAAAATTCTCAAATAAGAGCAAGATGCTGACTCTATCCAAATCACATATAGCCATCTCTGCTACACACAACATAAGTAGGAATCAGATTTCGGCAAGTCTACTCTGAATTTAATTCCTAATCTCTAAAATGGGAATTAAAGTAATATCTGCTCAATCTAGGTCACTGAATAACTGAAACGCAGATGTGATAAAGGTGTGTGAAAACTCTTTATAAACTGTAAAACTGAATGTCGGTAGGGTAATGTGACCTGTGTAATCAGCCTTCTGAACTGCCACTGAGAAATGGACAAGAATAACCAAGAATACCCTGGAACAAAGACTACTTTATACCTAACAACATTCTTGAGTTTTTGCTTCAGGAAATTAAAACACTAATCAGAAATGGAAAGAACCATAGACATCGTTGAGTCTAATCGGGTCTTTTTTGTGTAAGGAAAGGAAAGCTCAGAGGAGTTAAGTGACATGGTAAAATACACATTTAGACTGCAACATAGGCTCAAATCTACCTTATTCCATTTTACTTCCAAAACTAATAATTAGTCAATGTTTTGAGAGTAGGAGCACGTGGCTTTAATTGGATTGAGGAAGGGAAACTATTAGCCCATGTTCTTCTTAGGTCTTCTTCCTCCTTTCTCATTAGTTCTTTCCTAAGAAAACCATATCCCCACAAGCGTTTTGCTCCCATTCAGCTCAGCTAACCTCACCCAGCACAACCTCACCATGGTTTCTGTGTTTTATAATTCCACACACATTGTTATAATTGTTTGAAATTTTGCATGTATTTACATGGAAAGAGGTTGAAAATTTAATGACAAAAGGAATGGCAAATATATTGTAAAACTATGTAAACAACGTGTGTTTGTGTGTGTTCCTGCGCATGCACACTTACATCAACAAGGATATGGGAGGACAGTCACCAAGCTGTTCATATTGTTTTACTCCTAAGAAGAAGGTTTGAGGAATGGGATTCAAAAGAAAGAATAACAATATCTTTCTCTGGCAAGAATGATAAAAATGTACCTTTTTCTTTATACACTTCCTTGGTGTTTGAAGTCTTCAAAAGATGTGTCTTACTTTTAGAATTAAAAAAATTAAAACTTTTAAAATGTAGATAATGCTAGAAGTCTGAGTGGCTCTGAAATGGGGAGATGGAATCACTAGATGTGTCTCCATGCACTCAGTTATGAGAATCCTAAACAGCAGACGAGAAGCTCCCGAGCTGTGTGGCTGGCATGATTCTGTATCATGTAAAGCTAACAAAAATGGCATAAATTTACAAAAATATCCCTGAAAGGCATCCCTGTCCTGGGAATCCTGAATGTTACTGAATCTTTGAGGGAAATGAGGTAAGTGGAAGAGCAGACATGAACAATTCCCCTTAAAAGGGTACTTTCCATATCCCAATACTCTGTCAACTTGAAGGTCAGAGTCCCAAAGCTTGAGTAAAATTGAGCTGCTGGAAAATATAATTATGTGAGGACAATTAAAAAATTTGTTTTCAGATTACAAGCCTAGTACAAAGCCTAGTCTTAGGCAGAGTTAGGGAATAAAACTACAATGAGGAACTCTGCTCCCAGGGTTCTCGGTGCCTTAGTACCCAACACCCACACCGCACACCTCTTGTCTTGCCTTCCCTTTCTTCAAGCATTCTGATCCAGGTAACTCCATTTGACGCAGGACAGGGCAAATTCCCCAGAGTGGGGGAAGGAGAACTCAAGCCCTGCACTAAGAGAGAGTTCGTGGCTGAGTGCAAGAAAGAATTCAAATGCATGCCAAAGTTAGAGTCAAAAGGAAAGTTTACTAGGGAAGGGGTAACGCGCCATTGACAGAGGTGATCTCCGCTCAGAGGCAGAGAGTGAGAGGAACAGTGAAAGATTCAGAGGGACACAGAGAGACAGAGACAGTGACAGGGAGAGGAACAGAGTGTAGACACTAAGAGGGACAGAGAGAAAGACACTGAAGTGTGTTTTGTTTGTTTTGTTTTGTTTTGTTTTGTTTTGTTTTGTTTTGTTTTGTTTTGTACCACTGGCTTATCTAGTTTGCAAAGTGTTTTTAACTTAAGAATTTAAATGAGACTGTTGGAAGTTAAAAAGCAAACAGGGCAAGTATTCTCTTTTTAGGATATATATGTTAGGAGCCTAAATATAGGAAAGAATCCTCTTGACCAGAGGATGTTTGCAGAGACTCATTTACATCACATTCTTGCTGTTACGAAGCATTCCTGCATGACTCCTGATGAAGTAATGAAGCTCTGAAAGAACTGTTTGACCTCTAAGGAATGTATGATGGACTATTCCAGTACAAGGTCTCCTGGCAGCATAGTATTGAAGAAAGAACAATGACATCAGAAAACATGGGTTCTTATTCTAACTGAACCATGTAAACAGCTTCATCACCTTTATAGTTTGAGTCTCTTTGCTCGTCCACGTATCTCATGGGGTTGTTATGAGAGTTCGATGAGATAATATAAATTAAAGCATTTTATAAACTACAAAGCAAAGGAAAACTAAAATTTCAAACGAGCCAAACCAGATCAAGTTGTCATTCTGAGGATGGTACACGATATTGTGACACTACTTGTCTGTCGGACACACACATCATCAAACAGGTGAAGGAGCCAGTTGTCTCTAGACCAGAAAATCACTTCTGTTGGATGGAGCATGGCCCAGTGAGCCTACTTTAGAAAACACTACTTTCTTAGTTTTTTAAAACTGGGATGGAATTTGTCATTTTAATGCAGAAATTTTACCATTTTTCAATTCTATTTCTAGTTTGATGCCTTTGCTTGGTGCATTTCAAAAGAAGAAAAGTTATTCTTGGCACACACACATGAATAACCAAGCTTTGTGCTTTTACACTTAAATATAATGCATTCTAATGTAAAAGTCTTAATGTAGATGGGTATACTTGGATATAGATATCTTAATGTAGATAAGTGTAAAGTACAACTTACACACAAAAAAAAATGTAAAAGCAGGACAGATATTACACGGAAAGATAATAGCTTGAATACACAGGAAACATACCGCTCCAAAATAACATATCCTAATATCCTAAGAACTATAGAGAAGTGTTCAACTTGAATTTGTGATAGAAGAAACATTCCTCAGAAATAATGATGACACTGAGAAAATAATGGATTTACAAATGTCCAGGGTTCTTAACGCTACAGGTATAATCTCTAGAAATGCCTTATCTGGTAGATGTGTATTTCTTAAAGTTGTGGACAACTAATGGCTACTGGGTGTCTTCCAGGAAGACACCTAGTTCTTAATGCAAGTTACCTGAAAGATATTTGTTCTTTTTTTTTGCAAGTGAAAAGTATTTTTCCACTGCAATTTTATAAACTACAATGGGAAAAAATTCGTGTTAAAAGAAGCTCAAATATTTATTCAGACAAAAGCACCATGAGTCTTTTTAAGGTTAATAAAAGCAGGAAAAAGTAGGTGCTTTATTCCAAAGTCTTATAAATATCATCTAGGTTTCTCTTAGCTAAAAGAAGAAATTAACTCCAGCAAATATTTAATACAGATGGATTCTTTTCCAATCTTTTTTTATCTATCATTTGTGAATTTGAGGGAAGGCGAAAGAGAGTAGGAGATATTCTATAATGGTATGAGTTTGATAATATGAGTTTTATATATTAAATTAAGTTCTTATTTCCTTTGACATTTTCCAATTAGTTTTATTATTAAAAATGGAATTAAATCTCCAAACTCTATGTTCTAAAATATTTTATTTTTAAACTAATTTGAAGGTTTATTATATATTTAAGCTCTCACCCTACAACTGTAGTTGTTCTTTAAATACAGTTGTCATTATTTTAAATGTCGTGGGAAAATGTTGCTGATATAGTCTTAGTTTTAATAAGCTTGAATTCATTTTTGTAAAAAAATAAAATAATAAAATAATAAATAGAGAAAATGAATGCACAAAATCATCAGCTCTGATCATATCTAAACAGTTGAATATAAAATTTTTTCTTTGATTTTTTTATGCTTTCTAAATCTTCTGAAAAATGATTTCACAATAAAGTTTTTAATATTAATTTTACAACAACAACAAAAAAAAACTTTAGATAATTAAGTAAAATGAGACTATAAACATCTTTTCATTGAAAAGCCAGTGTTAAGAGTGTAGTAAAACTTTTTCATTCAGGATTTCATACCTCTGTGATTTCTTTAATTTAAAGAAAGAATTCTGCTTTCTACTTGTCTAAAGGGTTAATTATAGTTGTACATTAATAACAAGAACTGAGTCTACAAAGCCAATATTTAGCAGGGGAAAAATCCCCCAAGGCCAGAATTTCTATGCTCCATAAAACTTTCCAACTGCAGTTGTAACCTCCCACATGTAAAGGAAAAGCAAACTAGAACCTTAAAATCCAAATTTTTAAGATATAATAAATGGTTTACTAAATTCTAGATAGCCACCACTTTGCAAGTTTTCAATCTAAAATATCACATGAGAAATAAGAAGTCCTTTAGGGAGTTTTAATGTAAAATATTACTAATTATCTAAATACTAAACAAAACATCTAAATAAAACCAAAAATTTAATCTAAAGCAAAATCACCTAAAATATTTTATCTAAATTAAGAATATCTTCTCCAAGTTGTTTCTTCCCACTTAATCCACTGCAAATCAACACAAAGCAAGTTTTCACCAATTTCATGTTCAAGTTATCAATCTTTATAATGCAAATCTATTTCTTTTAGATCATTGCCCATTTTATTCCTCATCATTTTGTAATTCTAGGATTTGAAGTTTTAAAGAAGACTTAGAATAATCTTGCAATAAACTTGGAGTCAAAAAAAATTTGTCGTATAGAGAGTTCAGGCAGGAAATTGAAACTGATAAGGGTTATTGTCCTTTCTATTCTTTTATCTTGATAAAAGTTTGTAATACTCCACCCTGGCCAAGGCTGGAGACTAAGATTAGCTAAATGATTGGGAATGGAAAAGGAAGAGGTATGCATATCATTAGCATCTGCATGCACTGTGCCTGGGCTCTGCTGTAGATACAGAACCAAAGAGTGGGGTTGTGTGCCATCACAGACCAGCTCATGTCAAAACCCTTTCTAAAGTAGATTCAGCGATGCCTGACTTTTAAGATAATTAGAACACATTTATATCACTGTCAATTTTTACTCATCTATGTTCCTGTTGACACAATTGAATTCAATGTTTATGATTGCAGCTCTAATTCCATCAACAAAAATAATACCTGTAATTACTCTCTAATCCACAGTCAGTATGAAGACAATCACTTGGTCTATGGGGCAGGTCTGGTTGAGGCTTAGGATCAAGGTAACAGCATTTTCACTATATAATTCAGATTAAGGTGCAGTTGACTAAATGCCATCATTTCCGTACAGATATTATTTTCTTCGTATAACCTTTGCTTGAATTTAGTATCTGACATTTCAATTCTAGTGTATGAACATTTGGAAAATTCACTTGTTGCCTTAATCAGACTAGAACATTTCACATATTATTTATATTCTTAAATATTAGGAGTAAATTTAAATCGAAGATAGCCTAAATACAGAGAAGTAAGTTAGTTTTTAAGTATCGATTCATTTAAAACAAAGGCCAACATTAAAGAGTAGTATACATTTTAAACTCATAATCTTCTTTTAATATAAATATTGATGAGGATGGTAAAGACCTCTACCTGTTAACAAGCTTATTTAAATACAAGAAACAAAAACAAAAAGAGACAATGCTTTCTGACCGACCGGGCTGCTGGCTAAGAACCCCAGTTAAAGTACACAGAGCAGCTGTGTTTGATCAGTCTGTGAAGTTGGTCACAGCAAACCCAAGAATACTGTTAGGGTGCATTTATACTTGCAACTCTTTTACAGCTGTTGAAATGGGTTTGGGTTCATTTGTCTTTTTTTTTTTTTTTTGTCTTTTTTTTTTTTTTAACAGGTGTCTTTTTCTGGCCTGTAAAAATTCTTCTAACAGCTAATTATTCTCCAAAATATATGATTAAAAAAATAATAAGGGGGTTCCTAAACATTTTAAAAGACAAAAAACAGACGATTTGTTTTATTTTAGGCATTGATAGGCATTTAGGCATCTAGGTTCTGTCATTTATAGCACATGACTGATATTGATAAACAGTGATATATTAATAAGATGCTTTACTTATTGGTAAATAGTTACTAATTGATCTTTAATCTATTTCCTACATATTTTTTATAAAAAATTTTTAACTCAATTCTTCTCAGATTTTGCTGATTACATTACAAGCTTCAAAGGACCTACTGACATGAAAATGTGCTATTAGTTAACCTCCGGACTACTATGTGAAAATACTTAATACTTAAACCAAACTTTATGGTATGTAGAAAAATAGGTCCTTTCACCAGAAAGAAAATACCTTTGTCAAATATAGTGAGGATTAAAGTAGATAGTATTTTATAAGTATTTGGTGTAAAGGGGTGTGTGTGTGTCTCAAGGACCATACTGTACTTTCATATATTTCTTTCTTTTTCCAGTATGTACCACAATTCCCTAAAGCAAAGCTAATTGCAATTATGACATTGATCTGAATTTCAAGCAGAAACATTTGTTTCTTTTTCATCTAGAAAATATAAACACTCAGAAGGGAAATTTCTCTTTCTGCCACCAAATCTACAGACTTATCTGAACTTAAACTCTGCCTTTTCTCTTGTTATTGGAAACAAACTTTCCAAGCTTTTCTCCAACACCAGCTCTCCACTGGTACAATGGCTCTCTCTTGATCATTCAAGGTCTTTACTCCCATGATTATACCTGCTCTCTCCTCCTCTATCATCAGTTTTTCCTTCTGCACTAGAGCATCCTCATGAGCAGGGAACAACTGTTATGGGTTAAATTGTGTCCCTCAAAAGAAAATATGTTGAAGTCCTAACCCTCAGAATGTAACCTTGTTTAGAAATAAGATCATTGCAGATAGAATTAGTTAAGATGAGGTTACAGGGTGGGCCCCAGATCCAATGTGACTGGCGTCCTTACAAAAAGATAGACATGTCAAGGCAGAGACACACAAGGAGAATGCTATGGGACAACAAAGAGATTAGAGTTATGCAGGTGCAAGCCAAGGAATGCCAGAGATTACTGGCAAACCACCAGAAACTGGGAAGACGCAAGGAAGGATTCCCCTAAAGATTTCAGAGGGGCATTTCCCAGCCAACCACTCAATTTTTAGACTTCTAGCCTCTAGAACTGTGTGTGAGATGATAAATTTCTGTTGTTCTAAGCTGCCCAGTTAATGGCACTTTGTTATGTCAGCCCTAGGAAACTGATACCAGATATTCCCATGAGCAGAAAACATTCTCTCTTAAATTTTTTTGAACTTAAATCTCCCTTAAGATACTCTCCTTGTTCTTTGATTCCTTTTTATAGCAAATATCTTATGAGTTAACCAATGATCACCGTCGTCACTTACTGCCCTGCCAATCTCTGCTGCACATGTTCTGGCCAAGATCCCCACTCCACTTCCCACTCTCCAGGAAATATCTTTGTCAAGGTGATTTATTGTACTTAGTTTTTCCTCAAAACAAATAATATTGTTTTTTTTTTTTGTCTGTCTCCCTCACTAGAATCTAAGTTCCAAAGAGACAGGGAATTTACGTGTTTTTCACTACCACGCTCCCCAAGTCCACACGCTCAGTGGGCCTTTGTGAAATTTTGTCAATGATGCAATGCAGTTGCTTTTACATTATTAATTACATGTGGTATATAAAATTTCCATTTGGATTTAAGTACTCTTTATTTACAAATGCATTTTGCATCCACAAAAAATTTTGCAAAGATTTTGTTATGATTTTCCAAGAAATCAATGGTTACTAAGAAAAAGGTTTTTATGCTTTGCAAGTGTACATTATCACTAATATTTTATCCTAAAGTAAACTGTGGTGTCTTTATTTTATATTATACCTTCCAACGCTATTAGCAGATATTAATCTTCAAATTCATCTGATGTATTGGGGAAAGGAGGTTTTTAACTTTTATCCTAAAGTTTTGGAAACCAAGTGACTTAAGAAGCAAAGGGCCTTCCTGTGACATCTAAGCACATAAATGATAAAATGCAAATTGGGATCAAAGTTTTGACTATCAAATCAGTTTAATTTCCACTAACATCTTCCATCATCAACCCCACCTTATAATTTCACTGACATTTCAGATTATTATCTTAATTATATTAAGTGAGAAAAATAACTTCCTCCTGGATATGTAGGTGATTTGCAGATGAGAAATATAAGATCAGAGACATTATGCAAATAAATGCAATAAATGAAGATTTTTGCTCAATTCAGTGCTCTAAAGACCAGCAGAAATTTAGCACAATGACCTGAGTAAAAAGAGAAAATTAAGGAAAACTGTTAAACATATTCATAAAATATATTATCTAAAATGTGAATGGGACTACAATCACAGTCTATGATATGATAGCTCACAGCAATCAACCATCTGTATCCACATAAACTTGTCTTTCTATTTTCTCATTGCTCTCTTTATTAGTAGTGAACAGTAGCCCAACATCAAGGGAGCATAATAAAGATACCAGAACTATGCTAACTGAAGATATCAGGGATACATTGCACTTCCAATCAAGACCCCCATTAGTAAAAAAGCACTGTGTGTTTTATTCAGGCTATTTTCCGGAAATGGAATAATAGAAAAATTTCATTTTAACCATCTATGTATATATACAATAACTAATCTTACGAATACTGTATCATATGTCCACTAAACTCAGCTTTTCAGATTTGTCAATGTGCTGATTTTGTGAAGAATATAGATTGAAGAAGTCTCAAGGACAAAAGTGATATTGGATTTAACAACATAATAATTATTTATAAAAATAAATTTTCATGCTATTTTATGAAATCTTACTTTAACCCTTAGTTTAATTCAAAAATATCTTCTCTCTCCCTCAAACTCTGCCTTCATAATCACTCCTCCTTTATTTCTAATCATTTTCCCGTCATTCCCTCCTTCCAGACTAGTCAAATGGAAGAAGCGTCTCTACACTTATCAAAAGCAGTCTCGTACCTGAACTATAAAACCTTTCCCTTCCTCCACCTCAGGCACTCTCACTGGCTGTGTCCCCTTACTTTCATGTGAAGCCCTTTGCTTGCCTGTGGCTTCTTCCCAGCAACACTCACACCCATCCACCTACTCCATGCTCACCTGAAGCCACCATATTATTTCATTCTCCTGCTCTCAAGTTTGCACCTTCTTTTCAATGATCAGCCCTCATGGTTGCCCACTTCTGCTAGGTCTCTCAGCAGCATTTGGCATCAGCTTACCACTCTCTCCTTGAAACAACCCTGCCCATGTCTTCCATGAAGCCACAATCTGTTTTTTTCTTACATTTTTCTATACTCCTTTTTTATATATTCTATTAATGTTAAATGTTAGTCCTGATAAATGTTGATGTGCCTCCAAACCTTGTTCTAAACTCTCTTTTCCTCATTCTACATATATTTCTTTAACAAGCTTATCTATTTCTTTTGTCAATTACTACTTGCTATCAGCTGACTTGTGTCCTCTCAAAATTCATATGTTCAATTCCCAACCCCCAATACCTCAGAACATGACTGTCTTAGGAGACAGGGTCTTTAAAGAGGCAATAAGTTAAAACAAGGTCACATGGGTGGGCCTAATTAAACATAACTGATGAGGAGGAGATTTGGCCACAGATAGACACAGAGGATAAACTATGTGAAGACACAGGAACAGAATTGACAAGCAGAGGGACCTTAGAAGAAATCGCCTCTGTCAACACCTTGGTCTTTGACTTCTGGCCACCAGAACTGTGAGAAATAAATTTCTGTTGTTTCAGCTATCAATCTGTGGAACTTTGTTATAGGAGACCTCCCAAACTAATACACAACCTTTGACTAGGCTATGGATCCTGAACTCAATTACCATAGTGTCAGCTCTACCCACCAGATCATATTTTACCACCAATTAAGTCTCACCACATGATTGTCTCAAAAATATTTCAAGAATTCAACATATGCTGGCACATCTAGTTGTCTGAGCCAGAAACATGGTCCCCCCAGTAGCAGACCCTCCTTGTGTCATATCCTCTCAGCCCACCTCTAACTCCAGCTGCTCTCTCAGGTTTTCTGCCTCAGGGTTTTCTCCAAAGTTCTCAGCAGCTCTCAAGAGCAAATGAATTGATATCCCTGGAAGGAAGCCACCACAAACCAAAGAAAAAGGAGTCAGGGAATAAAGGCCCAGTCTCCAGTCTTCCAAAGGAACAATTTTAAAGAGGTTCGACGTGGTTCCTCAGAGGATCCTGCACGAGATTGTGCCTCAGTTTTTCACGGCAGTTAATAGTTCAGCGACGTACACTGATTGGCTTTTCTTCTTCCTTAAACGGGCTTTCCTCCTTTCCTGACTCACTCCTTCCACTCCTTCACTCTTACTTCCTGGGATTACTTCTAAAATAAACCTCCTGAACCCCAGTTCTTATCTCACACTTGCTTTTAGGAGGAACCCACACTAAAATAGTTGATATCTTTATCTTTTATTCATTTTATTTGTCCATCATTGTCAAGTGCTGGTGATTCTACCATGGCTTTCAAATTAGTCTACTTTCTCCAAGCCCACTGCCTTTATCTTGGATTTAGACCACAGTCAACTCTTTCTTGGACAATGCTACAATCTTCTAATTGATCTTGCCTTGTGAATTTTCCCTCACTAAATTGTTCTCCACAGGGAAGTCAGTGTGTGCTTTCTAAATGGACTATCTGACCCTACTTACTCACTCATAAAAATCTTCAAATATTCCCCAACATTTTAGACATAATGCCCTTAACATGATTTGCAAAGTCTTTTTAGGGCTGATTTTTCTCCCCAGCTTTATATCTCACTTCTCACTTGATAGACTGATTATATTAAGCCACTTTCAGGTCTCTGACCAGCCATGCAATTTCTCACCTCAGGGCCTTTGCACATGTTGCTCCCTCCTCTTGAAATGCTCATCTCCGCTTCTCATTACCACTTTCATTCATCTTACTGTACCTAGTTGTATTAGAACTTCTCCTTAAAACCTCTGATATTAATTATTTGAATAGGTGCCCCTTCTATGTGTTCTTAAAACATTTTATGCTATATTTTAATTGCCTATTTATTGGTTTATGTGACAAACTGATTATGATTTTTGAGGGTTACTATTTCCCATGGTGTCTCAAATATTTCACATATTTTAGGTGGTCAATAAATAAAATAAATCAATGAATAAAATAAAAAATTTTAATAAGGTTACTAAAAAATTAACAACAAAAGAACTGGTAAATGAGTTTCAAATCATGTAAAAAGGGTTGAAGCAAAACAGAAGATTAATAAATAGAAACTATAATAATTGAGGACAAAAATTCTACCTTCAGAAATATTTGATATCATGTGGTAACCATGGATACATGGCAACTCAGATTTTTAAAAATCCATTACTTATCTATTGCCATGCCACCCTGAACAAGCCTGATCCTGTCTGATCTTGGAAGCTAAGCAGGGTTGGGCCTGGTTAATACTGGGATGGGAGACCACCTAGGAAGACCAGGTGCTGTAAGGGATTATAAACTGACAAGGTCCTTGTAATCTGTGAGGTCAACCAATAATAATAATAATAGTAATAATAAATATAATAATAATAAATTAAAATAAAATCCATTACTTAAAAAGCAAATTTTAAAGATTGTAATACAAAGAAGGCATTTTTAAATGGAAAATTAAGTCAATTTCATAAATTAGTAAATTTTAAACAACTTTTTAATGAAATAGTTCTAAATTTTTACCTCACCCAATGAAACAAGGTGCTAACAGGACTAGCCTTTCAATAAGGCTAAGAAGTAAGTACAATCTATTGCAGGCCTTTTCTCATTCTGACTATGCTCTTTCTCCTCTCTTTTGCCTCCTGTGTCTGCCCACTGCCCTAGCCCTCAGCAAACCTGAGTCTTGCCAGGATGTCCTGGTAAACTGCCCTTCCCAGCTATCACCCATCTAAACACTGTGTAGTCACTGCCACTCCCCACCCATCCACTTCATTGGACTGCAACCAATACCAGCACTTGAATAAATGAACAGGAATTTGGGTCAGCTAAGGTGGAGAGGTTAGTTTCCTGAGCCGTCTATGGGAAATATGTAGAGGCATAGCCTTGAAGAACCTCGCCAATCATTTTGATTATGTGGTTTTCATCCAGGATGCCTCGAGAAGCCCTTTCTAGCAGAGAACCTATCATCAGATGTCACTGCCACCAAGTAAGAGTTATTTCCAGCATAATTCAGACAGTGTTCTGCTCAAGACGAAGCTTTGAGCAGCAGTATGCCATTCTTCTCAAGAGAAGGGACAGGTCAGAAAGCATGCCACCCCACCACTAAAAACCCCTTGAACTGTAGGAATACTGTCATCACTAAGTCTTTGAGAAAGCCACCGCGATAATCAGTTCCTTAAAAACTCTGCATTTAAGACTACACAATTACTTGGTGCTCATTTTAGCAGGTAAGAACTTTCACCAGAATTACTGGGTTTATTCTAAGGAGTAGCTAATGAAATCATACAAATTTCAAAAATACAATTTTGTCATTTTTTTCAACAAATGTTTTTGGAGTGCTTCTCATGTACTTACCAGGGATCTTCTATGTTCTGAGGGATCATCAATGAACAAAAAAGACTACATCCTTATCTTCTTAGACTTCATATTTTATTAAAATGAAATGAAAAAAACATGTAGGTCATTTTTAAAAACACTAATCATACAATGAGTCACTGGAAAATTATTAAATCTCATCTTCCCAAAGAATTAAACTTAAAGATTTGAAAATATGTACACATAAAGTTAAGTGGGGTGAAAAACTAGAACACAAAATTATATATATCATATATGATATATAATATAACTATATATGTATAATTTCTAAGTTTATAAAAGATAATTGAGGCATATATAAACATAGATAACTTTCAGATATAACTAGATATTAGATTTAGGGAAAAAAGAGAGTATATACGGCATATACTTACTAACAGTTTCTAGTGTTATCTTTGGAGCAAGATTACCAATAATATTTACTTTCTTTTTTTATTTCTTTCTAAATTGTCATAATGAATATTTTTTCAGTAATAGCAAAAGAAACTACATTATGTAGTTTAAAATGCAAAAAAGGGCTAAGATGAAACTTTATTTATTATTGCCAGAAGTTGGAAGCAAACAAGATATCCTTTAAGAGATGAATGGGTAAACAAGCTATGGTCCATCCAGACAACGATATATTATCTAATGATAAAAAAATACTATCAAACCCCAAATACTTGAAGAACCTTAAATACATATTGATAAATAAAAGAAGCCAATCTGAAAAGACTGCATACTATATGACTCCAACATATGACATTTTGGAAAGGAGAAAACTGTAGAAATATTCAAAAGATCCATGGTTGCCAGGGATTCAGGTAGATGAAAGGATGGATAGGCAGAGCAGGGAGAATTTGGGGGCAATGAAGCCATACTGGATGATACTGTGATGGTGGATAAATGTCATTACATACATTGTCGAAACCCATAGAATGTGTAACACAAAGAGTGAACCTTAGTGTAAACTGCAGACTTTAGTTAATAATAATGTACCAATATTGGTTCATTGATTGTAGCAAGTATACCACACACTAAGATAAAATGTTGTAATAGGGGAAACTGGGGCACTGTGAAAGATTTTATGGAAATTTCATACTTTCCACTCATTTTTCTGTAAATCTAAAATTGCTCTAAAATAAATTTATTCATTTTTATAAGAAATAGGTTAAGATGAACTTATCTTTTTGACCTTCCAGTGGCTTAGAATTCAAAACACTGTACAAAACAGTGTCTCTCAGATTTTGGAAATTCAGAAGCCAGTAAAATTTCCCTAAGGATCAGAAAGAGACAGAGTTTTTCACTTTTTCTCTATGGAGTAAGTACATTAGAGATGTACATGTGTGTGCACATACACATACCTATATACCCACTTACTCTCTCCACAATATTCTTTTAAAAGGACATTTTTATCACTTAAAACATAAAAGCGTCATCTTAAAATAAGAACAATTCTTTTAAATTCAATAAGCTTGACCTTATGAAAAACCTACTTCATTTTGTGACTTTTCTCATTTCGCTATGCCTTTGTGAACATCTGTATTTCATGGGACAGGGGTGGGGGTGGAAATCACTGGTAACAGCCCAGTGGTTTTCCCAGCTACAATCCAGGAGTGAAGAAGAATGTGTCATAAAAGCCAGGACTCCTCAGCCTGGTCTTCCAGAGACTGGGGAGTCAGTCTCCTGAAGTCAGCCATTCCTTAGCAATTGGCTGGTTGCATGTTCCTTGTTATCCTTTATTTATTTATTTATTTTTTTCATTTAATTTTATTTCAAAATCATTTATCATGATTTTGAAATCATATGCGCAAATGCATATGTGTAGACAGTGAATTAGTCACCAAGGTGGTCATTTTATTCGTTTATGTCCTAGAAGTTCTCACACCTGTTCCTGTGTAGCAGCACTGGGAGTGTATGTTCACAGCTCAGATCCCCCAGTGAAACCTTTAGAGTATGGTTCACTGCCGAATCAATGAGGCGCTGAAGAAGTACTGCTAGAGGAGACAGGTGTTGTTACTCACGAAAGATTTCAAATAGGTACTCCCTGAACCTCAGGGAGAAGAAACTCAGAACTTCCAGATCCAGGACTGTGGTCCACTGCTTACTCTGCAGGATCTTGTCTCTGCCCCAGGCCAATTGCTTCGCTAGGTATGGTTTAGGTAACATTCGTCTCTGTCTCTGAAAGAGGATAGAGAGTGAGAAGCATTTGTGTGGAGGGGCAAAGGTCACAATCATCTGTTAGGGTTGTTTTACATGATTATTAGAAATGGCAAAGTTTTCCTCAGGGGACAACATTCAGGGGGATTCCTAATCTTATCATCCAGCTAAATTCTCATTTTTCCAGAGCAAGACAAGTGAAGACTCTTGGACTTAATGCAAGGCTTTAAAGGCAAAGTCATGGGAAGTGGGAGGGAGTTGCACAAACACTTTTCTTCTTCAGTCTCAGGCAGGTAAGGTCAGGTCCACAATCTTCATTTCATACTCTTCGCAGCAGGAACTAGAAATAAAGACTTTGAACTTTGCACTGAGCTTTTCCTTAGGCACTTGAGTGGTTGTTACTCTAGGAAGAAAGCAGAATGGCCATCTTATGATCTAACTTCTTTTCTGTAAATTGATAAAAAGAATATGGTTGAACTCCTTGGGTTATTCCAGTTCCATAGAATTTACTCCAAATTACGTGGAAAGTTTTAGGTCCAAATTTTGAGGATCAAGTTACAAATAACATGTAATGCCTCTATTCATTAAATAAGAAAGAACTGATTTTCTTCTAAGAGTATTCATCTTCCAAAAAAAAAAAAAGTAGTCTTTTGCAACTAATAAGAGAGGTCAGAGACATGACAAAATGTAATGCATACATTGTGCTTCATTTAAATTATTTTACTTCACTCACTGAGTGCTATTTGTGTTAAATCAACACCTCTGGTTTGAGGATGAAATTGTCATATTTTACTTACTGACCAAGCGGCCTTGTTGCAAATAACCCTGAGGTGTTGGTGAGTGACACCTCAGCCCAGACAAAATTACAGAGGCGCAGAATTTATCAGTGTAGTAAAATTCAAGCTGGCTGCCTGAGACTGTCACAACAAGCCAGAAAGTCTTTCTCCACATGCACAAACTTGGGCAGATGACATTTTTCCCATATGATTTTTTTTTTCAATCTATAGACCAAGTAGGAGAACACCAACTACCTAACTTTTCTGTCCTCCTAAAAATACTGCCTTTGAACCCGTTTTCCTAATACTCTGTATACTGATTTGTTTGGACAAATGACTCTAGTGGGGTAGAAGACCCAGAGCATGCTACTTAACCTAAAACCAGTCACTTTTTTTTATGGCCCATTGATACATCTTGCTTTCAAAAGGTAACACCACACTCTCTCTCCTTTCCTAATGATTCCAGAACACACCCTTTCCTGTCATCCACCTTCCAGCAGTACTGGTTAACACCTTATCAACATAGTTAACAAATGATTCATTGCTGCCCTGATTGTCAACCTTGGCTTAACCCTTTTCCTGGATTCTTTCCTCCTCATTCAGAGAAAAAAAAAATGCTAACTTCTTGTCTTAGCAGTAAATATTAATTTTCTTTTGTACTCATTGTAGCAACTTCTAGGTAAAATGGTAAAGGTAATGTTTCCCTCTCAGTACCTCTCTCATCATTGGTTCTTTTTAGGCACCCATATTTTCCCTATTCTCCCCTCTACCACAATTTGCTTCCAGAAAAATTAATCATCATTCACTCTAAGGTATAAGATTGGTAAAGTTGAACCCCTTCCCAAAGATGTTTGCTTTAACAAAAAACCAAAATCTCAATATTCGTGCTACAATTGCAACATCAATAAAAGATCATAGGGAAAGATACCTTTCTGGTATTCTTGAAATCGTATCCCTTAGGACACAGTTTTCAAATAGAAGGTAACAACCCACTTAGAGGGTTAACATCAGGTTATCTTGTAATAAGATAGAAGAGAAGAAAATAGAAATACCAAAACAACAATCACTTGGAGTAAAAGTAAATATTGTTTCCTAGAATTTTCATTTTTGTTATATATGTGTGTGTAACATACATATGTATATGTATTTATACATGAAATATATAAATGCATTTTTTATAGTAATCATCAGAAGTTTGAGAATTACCCTCCCTTGCCTCTAAGTCAAGTCACTAAATTCTTTTGATTCTTCTTGTGTAATTTTTCTAACATCCATTTCTACTTTGTGATTCCCATCACTATCAACACAGGTCAGACCTTTCATTTCAATTCTGAAGTTCTGCAATATCTACAAAGTCTTTATAACTGCAGTTTCTTTCATTCTACTGGGTGTTGAGAGTTTCTGAAACACAGTCTCTTCTTCTTCAAACTCATCCTTTAACTCTCAAAACTTAGAGGACATAAATCTTCATTTTTTAGCCTGGCCTGCTGCCATCTCACCGGTTTTTACCTTGTCGACCCTGTCCCCTGCAGTTACCAGACTTGCTTCCAGATACTCCAGAGCTTGTCAAATTTTACCAGAAGGATGCAATCAAAAAATCCAAGCTGCAAGACATCTTATGCTAAATGGCCCAGGTTGTTTAACAAATAAAAGGTAAGACAACAAATGAAAGGAAGGATAAGTCTATAGGATAAAAGAGACAAAAAAAAGTCATATCAAATTTTTAAATAGAAAAAAGCAACTATAATATCTAATAAAGCATACTAAAGTGATAAAATTATAAGATTAAGACAGGTCACCTGGACGGGCTTCTGGGATGGCAGGAAAAACTTTATATTTTAGCCTGGTTGGTAATTAAAAGAGTGTCCAACTTATAATTCAAAGTCATACAATCCTTTCGTGTGCTTTTTCTGAATATGTATTTTATTTTACAATAAAAACAAAAAAAAAGTATAAGAGGTGATGAAAAAAAAAACTAACATACCTTTGCTTGACACCTTATCACTCATAGGGAAAACACCAAAGAGGCTCATAGGGGTATTTTTCCTGCCTGATTTACAGGTATTACCATCTCTAAAATGTAGAGCTCTTTTCCATAAGAAGTACTTGAGTTTTAAATTTCTTCCATATCTCTGGAGTACACAGCTACAACTGCCCCTGTGGTTAGTCATTGCATGCTGAGTGAGATATCAGCTTTACTAGCAATTTAAAATCCTTACAAATGTTTTACAGAGATTATAGGTACGACATACACATAGAGTCTGGCTGTAGGCTATGACCGTATTCTGGCTTCCTGGCTTTTATTTCTGGCCCCTTAACAATCTTCTCCACATAGCAACCAAAACAATCATTTTTAAAAACTGGATGAGAACGGTATGAGCACCTCAGGAAAAGGTCAGCTAACTTCCTATAAACAAACATACTTACTTTATAACCTATCAATTCCACTCCCATGGATTTGCACAAGAGGAATAAAAAGTATATGTTTACAAAAAATTTGTACAAAAATTCTTGTCACAGCTTTAATCATAATTGCCACATGCTGCAAATGGGTTCAAATGTTCATTGATAAAATGGATAAACTGTCATCTATTTCTATAATGAAATAGTATGCCACAATAAAAAGGAACAAGTCACTGATACATGCAACATATGGGTGAATTTCATAAAGAATATCTTGAGTGAAAGATACCTTACATAAAAGAGCAATACTGTATGAATATGTTTATAGGCAGTTCTACAAATGACTTCATTAGACTATGATGAGAGTAAGTGGGTATAGTAGTTGCCTTTGGGGCAATTGATATGAACATTAAATAGGAAAGAACACAAGATTTCTGGTGACATGGTAATGGCCTATATTTTAGTAGGGTATGAGTTACAAAGGTAAAAATATTTGTAGAATGTCAGTAATTTATGCATTTCATGTTATATAAATTTTTATCAAAATAAAAAGAACCATCAAAAACTTTAGGTAATGATATACATACTGAATTAATTAGAAGTAAATTTACTGCGTTCTGTACATTATGAAATACATTAAAAT
The DNA here is from genome assembly GCA_030015415.1 of Cynopterus sphinx. NCBI lineage: Eukaryota > Metazoa > Chordata > Mammalia > Chiroptera > Pteropodidae > Cynopterus > Cynopterus sphinx. The sequence goes on from CM057382.1 coordinate 125,777,715, forward strand.
CTGATAGATCAGTGGATGGACATGTGAATAGGTATGTGATAAAACAAGTCTGGCAAAATGTTAATTGTAGAATCTATTTGTGGACATACAAGTGTTCACTGTAAAATTTTTCCAACTTTGTTGTATGTTTAAAATTATAATAAAATATTGAGCAGGGGAATTAAGTGAGACAATCAGATTCCTTATTTAGAAAACTAAGAAAAAATCCCATGTCATTCAGAATAATATACTAACTCCTAATGCATAGCATACAAGGCGCTGCATAATCTGGACCCTATTTATACTGTTATTCTCATCCTGTATCACCTCAGCACTCTGTCTATCTGTCCCAATGGCCTGTGGCTTTCTTTCTGTTCTTCAAGTATACACCAAGCATATTTGTCCCCATCTCCCAGATCTGCTCGTTGCTGCACTTAGTTCAATCTCAGCTCAGCCATAACCTCAGAAAGACCTTCCTTTACCAGTCAATACCAACATACCAAACGTTTCTGCATTCACACTCTCACATCAGCTTGATTTATTTTCTGCGTACCATTTACCCTCATTGAAATTATTTATTCATTTGGAACTGCTTAAGGTCTAGAATCCTTCCCCCAAAATGTTTCCAGATAGCTGATATCCCCAGAAAAATACTAGCTAACTGCCTACAAAACCACATAAGGAATATAACCATTATAAAAGAAAAAAAAATCAAAAGGAAAAGACTCTACTATATAAAGAAACAATTAAAGTAAGCATACTAAAGTTCCTCAGTGACACACAGGATGATATAAATAATGTGAATGAGGGAAAAGAGGTAGTAGAAGTTGAAGAAATATTATAATGGGACTAACACATAATAAATTGGATAAATAGAATGAATACTACTAACGAATACATCAATAAGCTGAAAGATAAATTTAAAAAAACTTCTTCTAGAAAGTATCACAAAAGGGTAAAGGGAATAAAAACAAAATAAAAACTAAGAGATATGGAGAAGTAGAAATGCAAACATTTGAAAATAGAATATCAGAAATAAAAAAAATAAGAATTGCAGGTGAGAAATTATTTCCCCTATGGAGAAATTTTCTAGAATCTGTGAGAAGACATTTTACAAGATCTGAATAAATGAAGTAATATTTCCTGCTATTGGGTCAGTCAAATTAATTTTATAAAGTTGTCAGTTCTCATCAAATTGATCTATAATTTCAAAGTTATAGCAATAAAAATGCTAACTAGATTTTATTAGAAACTCCAGGAAGTAATTCTGAAATTGATATGGAAGAATACCCTTTAGTAACTAAAGCAACTTTGTAGAAAAAGAACAAAGGGGAGGATCTTATTGCCAGATATTAAAATGTATTATTATGAAAGAAAATACAATATTGTGCAATAATAGGACATGTAACTATGATGAGCATATACAACTGAGTAATAGATCATTATATACATGGGAATTTAACATATATTGAAGAAAATACCATAAATCAATGGAGATAAGAACTATTGTAGTGGTTATCAATGGAAAAGTGAGTCACTGTGTGAACTGAAGATCTAATACCACATGCACCATGGGATTATAGATGGATTAAGAGCCCAAAAGTGAATGAAAAAGTGAAATGCTTTAAAGAGGCTGATGAAGGAGAGTATCTTTATGATCAGGAAAAGGGACTTATTAAATAAAATTTCAATACTACAAACCATGAAGTAAAATTTTATTAATCTGATTAGATCAAAAATAAACATTTTTTCTCAATGAATGACAATGTTGATAAAGTAAGCAAAAGAGAGGCAGACTGAGAGAAACATATAAAATTTATAAGTCTCTAACACCTAGAATAGATAAGGATTTTGTCAAAAACAAAAAAGAAGACAAGGCTTAAGTTATAAACAGGCAATCAAACTCAATAGAGAAATTCAAATTAAAACAATGATTGTCAATTTATATGCATTATATTATCAAAAATTAATAAGCAGGATAATGCCAAGTTTTGGCAAGGATGTAGTGGTATAGGAACCCCTGTGCAAGAGTGTAAATTGGTCATCTTTTTAGAGAGAAGTCAGACAGCCATACAGTCTGTAGGTAACATGTTCAAGGATGCTTATCACAGTACTGTTTGTCATTAAAGGAAATTAAAGTCTTCCTCCAGAAGAACTAATAAGTACAATGTGATAGTAAAGACTATTGCACAATATTTAAAAAGACCAGGCTATTTATAGTTACATGGGTAGAGATTACATCAAGAAGACAAGTTTTTTTTTTTAAAGGAAGAATGATAAGAAGTCTATAAGACAATAGCATTTCTATACTTTTTAAAAAATGCACATAAAACAACCATACCTATTTAGCAATACAAACAAATAAATGTATCAGATCTACAAATTACATTTGCAGGGCCAAGGAAAGAATGCAGATCTGTATGTATAAAGATTTTCAAGTTATAAATCAGGCCAATAAATTGTTAAATAAAATGCTTTATCCTTTCACTTTGACAAATATTTTCCATGATAACATTTAAAAACATAAATACATACAACAAAAGATGACAAAAATCAATGATGAAACTGAACTTAGTTGTTGCACATAACTGGGTGTTGGGTTATAGGACAACAATGTTTGGCTGAATAATTACTGAATTACAGACTACCCCTTGGCTGCCATGTGCAGCTGTTGCAAATAACATGCTAATTCACAAATCCTTCTTTAACCACACTGCTTGAACACAAAAAGAAGAAACAGACACACACAAAAAAATCAAGAAAATATTTGTCACTTAAAATAGTACTTCAATTTGCCGGAATCTATGACATTCAGACTATATGAGCAAGAATGTAACAGGGTAATTTATCTTTTCTCATACTGAAGTGTTTGCACTACTCAGACCCTTCCTGCAATGCAAATATTGTCTGCTCTGATGTTGTCAACAGCACAATTACACAAACCTTTAGTGCATTTGGATACAAAAGATACAGGCAAAAGACTGAGAATTTCTGCCCTGGGGTCTAAATGGTGTTGAGGGTTACAAGTTGTGCTATGCCAATACTGAGCAAGAGATTCTGAGTGACAGAGGCACCCAAGTGTCTTTTTGTGACATTCAGGTCACTCAAGAATCAATGGTCAAAGTATAGCATTAACTGGATACAAAACAAATATATTATCAGAGCTCCTCTGAGAGAAAGCTGAATAAAATTAGGAAATGAAGTTAAAACAGAATAGATAGATGAGAGATGAATAGATTGATGATGATGATGATGATGATGATATGATAGGCAGATGATACATGATAGATAGATGATAGATAGATGATAGATAGATAGATAGATGATAAATAGATAACAGATAAAAAAGAACAAAAGAGGGACACAACAGAATAATAATGATGGTATCCCATGAGCCAAAAAGTATATTAACTTAACCTTTTCTACTTGTGGTCCACAAAAAAGGAGGAAAATGAATAAAGAATGAACCATGTGCTGTTTGAATTTTGGCTGTGTTTTGGTAGCACTTTTCTGACAAAATTTCAAGAGATCTCTCTATCACACCTTTCTCATTTTTTCATGCAACATGATCTAAGTATTTTCATTTGTGTATAAATATTTGAATACTTTATCAGTTTTCCTGAGTACAGTTTCTTCTTACTTTGATATTCAAATCAATCTCTTTTGAAACACCGATTACCCTATCATCTGAGTAAATTTTCATTGTCTTCAGCTGCCAACTGGTTTAATTGTTCCTTATGTTCTTTTTACAATGAAGGACTGAGCAGTTCTTCAACATTGTGTTCAATACTGCACGTAATCCTACTTTTTTTGTAAGATCTGGAATTTCACTTTCCAATTTGCATTTCATCGTGGCATTCAAATATCAGTAAGGGACAGATAGAGAAAGTACACTATATGCATCATAATCTCTACAGGTGTTAAAGGGAAGGGAAGCAGAAATGAAGATTAATTTCATAAGGACTTTTGCTTCCCTATGCAAACCTGTAACTTACTTTGGGGACTGTCTTAATGAAGAGTTGTATAGCAAGTAAGGACTCCCAACATGCTTAATCTCAATTCCTTTAATTGATCCAAATGGCAGAATGTTGAATTATGACTCTATTTGAGCAATAAAAGTATTAACCTCCTTTAATACATGTATATTTTATCAAATAATTGCAGCTCTCCTCCAATATTTTTACATCTGACAGTGAGAAGAATTGTGGTGTTTTAAATAAAATTGCCATAAGAAACACTGAAGGAAGAATCTCTAAGAACAACACAGTCTAGAAATGCAGTCACATGTAGAAAAAAGGCTCTCAGGGAAAGAAGTCATGTTGACTGTATGTTCAAAAGGAAGACTGTTACTTAACCGGCTCCAGTGTGTGTTCAAGCACAATGGAACCAGGTGTTTAGCAGCATATTCAAATAAACTACAAATAAATTACATTATCAAGTAAACACAAGAGCTTCTAATTAGTACAGTTCTAGATATTTTTAAAATCTTTCAAGTTTTATAAAAATGTGTCAACATAGCTGCCTTCTCTTAGCCTAATTCAACTCCTTCTACTGTACCATTTCATTTTGCTCAAGTGTTTAAAAATTTACTCCTACTAAAGTCTCAATTATTTAGCTGACTATTTACACAGTTGGATTGCTTGAGCTCCTCTGACCCTTCTCTTTGTCTATATATTGGGCAAGTCTTTTCTGAGGTTCAGGAGGACACAAACAGAAACATCACTTAATTTTAAAAATTCTAGTAAAGGTCTTATGAAAAGAAAAGTGTATTCTATTACATGAGTCTGGATTTTCCAGAGAAAAAGAATCAGAAGGAGATTAGACCGATAGATGGATATATCTAGATAGCTACATAGATGATAGATAGATGATAGATGATGGATAGATGATAGATAGATAGATAGATAGATAGATAGATAGATAGATAGATACATACATACATACATACATACATACATACATACATAGATGATAGATAGATAGATAAAAATATATGTATGTGTGTGTGTGTGTGTGTGTGTGTATGAGAGAGAGAGAGAGACTGATTTTAAGTAATTGCCTCACACATTGTGGATGCTGACAAGTCCAAAATGGGCAGAGAAGGCTGTCAAGCTGAAGACCCAGTGCAGAGGTGAAGTCCATGTCTGAAGGTGGTCTACTGGCAGAATTTCATCTTCTTCGGGAGAAGTCAGTTTCTTTTATTATTATTTTTAAGGCCTTCACATGATTGGATGAGGCCCACTCATATTATGAAAAGCAATATTCATAGTTTACTGATATACATGTTCATCTCAGCTAAAAACAACAAGAACAAACAAACAAACAAACAAAAAATGAGCGTCTTCACAGAAACATTTAGAAAAATGTTTGACCAAATATCTGGGTAGAGTGCTGTAGCTAAGTCAATACACTAAATTAACTATCATGGCTATCATGTGAGATTTAATGAAATTAGTACCATTTGGAGGAGCAAAGAAATTGACCTTGAGAATTAAACTTTAATAGGAATCCATCTCCTATAACTGTATAATCTTGTATACCAAACTTCTAATTTCTTAATCATTAAAAATGGAAATAAAATTTTCTTTGCTTACTGGAATTATTTTAAGTATTAAACAAGTTAATTAATACTGCTTAACACATAATAGATGCTCAATAAATATTACCAGATCATTAATTTAATTGATATTTTAAGCAATAATTATAAGGTAAATACATTTTTTATATCTTCTAGATATTAGCAATTGAGCATGCATTTTAAAAAATATTTTACTAGATCAAATATTATAACAAAAAATTCTCAAAAGTTGGCTGCCTAATTTCTTTAAGATCCTTATTCATCAATTAATAAGCAAAATTAGAGTGTAACTGGTTTTTTCATGGGGCCATTCCACCATGAACATCCTACCCATGTTTCTTTGAAGCAGCTACCCAGTTTGGAACAACTTTAAATAAGCTGTATATCCTGGAAATTGAACAGTCTGCCAACAATTTCTATTTTTTAAACTGAGGTGAATGAGCCACCATTGCTTCACAGTAAATATCATCTGCATAAAGAGGCTAACTATTAAAAGTAAAGGTAAAGTCCTATGTTTGCTGAAAAATTATGTGGTTCACCCTAAATACTCTACCAAAAAAATATTAAAAACAATAAACAAATACAGTAAAGATGCTGGATATAAAATCAATATACAAAAGCCTATTGCATTCTTATATATAACAATGAAATATAATAAAGAGAAATGAAGAAAATGATCCTGTTTACAACAACAACAAAAAGAATAAAACACCTAAGAATAAACTTAACAAAGGAATTGAATGTCCTATACACTGAAAATGTTGAAAGAAATAAAAGAGGACACAAAGAATTGGAAAGACATTCCATGTTCATGGATTGGAAGAATTAGCATTGTTAAAATGCCATAGTACCTAAAGTAATCCACATATTTAATGCAATCTTTATTAAATTCCAATGGTATTTTTCATAGTAATAGAACAACAAAAAAAAAATCCTCAAATTTGTTTGGAACCATAAGAGATTCTGAATAACAAAAAACAATTCCGAGAAAAATGAACTATGCTGGAGGTATCATACTCCCTAACTTCAAATGGCACTACAAAGCTACAGTAATCAAAATTCTATTGACAGAAAAACAGACACACAAACCAATGGAAGAAATGAGAGTTCAGAAATAAACACACACATTTATGGGCAACTAATTTTCAACAAAGGAGTCAAGAATATACCATGGAGATAGGAAAGTCTAATAAATAGTGTTGGGAAAATTGGACAGCCACAAGCAAAAGAATGAAACTAGACTACTATCTTATGTCATATACAAAAATTAACTCAAAATGGAATAAAGAGTTGAATGTAAGACCTGAAACAATAAAATACAGAGAAGAAAGCAGAGCCACTAAGCTTATGAACCTTGGTCTCAGAGAGATTTTTTGAACTTGAACCCAAAGGCAATGGAAGAAAAGCAAAAATAAATGAATAAGACAATATTAAACTTAAAAGCTTCTGTTCAGCAAAAGAAACCATCAATAAAACAAAAAGTCAACCAACTGGATGGGAGAGATATTTGCAAACAATACCTCCAATAATGGGCTAGTCAAAATATATAAAGAAAACAACTCAACAAAAAATCTGATTATAAAAATAAGCAGAAAATATGAATAGACACTTTTGCGAGGAAGACATGCAGATGGCCAATGGAGATATGAAAAAATGTTCAACATCACTAGTTATTAGGGAAATACAAATTAAAATCACAATGAGATACCACCTCACACCTATTAAATTGGCTATAATCAATAAGACAAGAAATAACAAGTGTTAGAGGCAATGTGGAGAAAAGGGAACCCTTGTGTACTATTATCAATGTAAATTGGTGCATCACTATGAAAAACAGTATGGAGGTCTTTTTAAAAATTAAAAATGGACCTAGCATATAATCCAGCAATACCTCTTCTGGGTATTTACCCTATGTTCAATGCAGCATTATTTACAATAGCCAAGACATGAAAACAACCCAAGAGTCCATCAATGGATAATTGGATAAATAACAGGTTATACACACATGCACATGCATGCGTGAGCGCGCACACACAAACACACACACTGGAATACTACTCAACCACAAAAAAATGATGAAATAGTATCACTTACAACAATATGAGTGAGTCTTAAGAGTACCATTTGAAAAAGTCAAATGGAAAAGAAAAAAATTCTATGATTTCATTCATATGTGAAATATAGAACAAAAGTAACAAACTAACAAAGCAAGCAACGACAAAAAAAAAAACCCCATACATACAGACAACAGATTGGTCATTACCAAAGGGGAAAGAGGGTAGGGGGAGAGTGAAGTGAGTAAAGAGGGTCAAATATATGGAAACTAGGCTTCATTCAGGTGGGCAGCATGCAATATAGTACACATATGTCAAATTGTAATCTTGAATCTTAAAAATTATATAATGCTATTAACCAAAGCTACCTTAATAAATTTAATTCTTTTAAAATGATGTGGTTTACTACTGCAGATATATTTTATTAAACAATAATCTTTACCACTTAGAAACTTTGCATAGGTGAAACTGGAGTTGTTTAATTAGCGAAAGGGCTTAGTTTTCTTTCTCAAAGACCAGGCATTCAACACATACTTCTCATTCCTTTTCCTGTATCAAAATATTAAGGAAGAACTTCTTGACATTAAATTAAGAGAAGATAAGTTTAATTCTGCTTTTACTGCTTCACAGCTTTATAAAGATTTTAACTGAGAAGATATTACTTTTTTGGTTTCAAGAAGCAGAAGCTCAACTCAAATTGCTAAGCAAACAAAAGAATTTACTGCGTCATACAATAGTGAAGTTCAGGAATAGAACATGGTTTCAAGCACAAATTGATCCAGGGTTTAAGGGTGTCATCAAGCATCTCTCTTAGTCTCTTAAATACATTAACAGGCAGCCTTTTTCTAAAATGTAATCAAGTTCATCTTTGGGCTGTATTTGCCCACAGAAGTACCAGGTTTACCTCCCACTAGTGTAACAGTCCCAGCAGAGAGAATCTCCTATTGATAGCTCCACAAATGCCCTCATGACTTTTCATGAGCCAGGCCTGAGTCCATGCTCACCCTTGTAGCCAGAAAGTAGAGTTACCCCCTACATTTGGGAATAGCTGAGGGTGAACTAACAGTGGCAATGGGACGTCTCCCAAAAGGAAAAAATAACATACTTAGGAAGCCAAAACAACAAATATCCACTATAATGTGGAAATTACATTCAGTACTGTGGAAAAAACATTTTTAATGCATCAGAGCGATCCAGTGAAGACAAATCTTCCAGGGGCTCAGTTATCTTAACTTCTTGTTTAGGCCACGGCTTCTCATTAGCTCTGTGACCTTTCCGAGTAACATCCTTTCAGGATATCTATTTCATCTATTGCATATGTATCAAATAAGAGAATTTGATTAGAAACCCTTTAACTTTTCCTTCAGGCTTCAATGCAATAATTCCATAATAATAGCTATAACAATATGGTCTATATATGAATTTCCAAAAAGATAATGACTATATAAATGGCTTTTTAAGATATTATTAATACTGAAAGTTTTTCTTCGAATTTCTTTCTTTTCTTCTTTATTTCTTTCATTCTTTGATGGCATCCAGAGGTGGCCAGGACACACATGAGGGTCCCACAGGACAAGAAAGCAGCCAAGCAGGGGTCTGAGTCCATATAAGAAGGGTGTCTGGGTAGGTCAAGCCCATGCAAGGAGGGTGTCCAAATGGGGTGACAGCCAAGTGAGGTAAAAAGATTAATGATATTTAGAGAGATTGAAAAAATGAGTAAATATGAAGAAGATAATGGTAACAGTATTTCTCAATGTTAGAGAAGAAAAGTACAAACACAGAAAGGAGAGAAGCTAAAATATATCTCATGGTGCTGAACTGGAATGGGAGGCATGAATGTGATGTTTTTCAATATATATAGATAGACAGAAATAAATATAGATATAAAAATGTGTATACATTTATACACATTTTTAATACTGTCCCCTAAAAAGATGTGGAAGCAACAACATCTCAGCAGCAGTAAGTAAACCAAACATGCAGATGCTTGGTTTTTAAATATTACTCTCTACAAAATGGAATCAAGGTGCCTGGAAAAAGTGTTTAATTCCAAGATTTCAATGGGAAAAGAATAAGATGAGCCTAGAATATGTCCAACAGATGATAAGGACATGTCAAACAGACTCAAGAAACCAGTTTGAACATTTGAGCATCAAGATAAGTAATAATATTAAGGAATCATAATCTCTTTATTAAAATAAGAATCCAAAGGACCATGGGTATAAATAAATACATGACTAAATAAATGGGAGAAAAGAAAATTCTTCCTCTGGGTGGAGTTCCAACTAGTCAATGTAGAATGAATGATGAAATTAGAAAATCACAATCTGGCAATCATAATAGTAGTTAACTGTACAATTACTATCAATACATACTGAAACTGCTGGGTGAAGAACTTTTACTTGATTTCAAGGTGTCTCTCCACAAATATTTATTAATTAGATGAAAAAGCAACTTTACAACAGAAAAAGCAGGCAGACACATCTTGATAAAGTGATCGATACTAATCATGAGACACATGCCATAGCGATAAAATACAAGGATTACTTCTGTGACATCCTGCAAAAATGCAAAACCTGACTCTAATCATGAAGATACAGTGAACAAATCCAGATTGAGAGACATTCTACAAAATTATGTGCAAAAATTTAAGGTCTTGAAAGTGAAAGAAATGTTGAGGAACTGTTCTAGATTGAAGTAGACTGGAGACACTTGATGACTGGGTACAACATGTGACTCCAAATAGGATTCTTTTGCTATGAAAGACATAACTATGAGAACAGGAAACTTAAACAGAGTGTCCAGACAAATGACATACGGGAGTTCTTTGTAATGTTCTTGTAACTTTTCTGTCAGTTTTAAATTATTTCAAAATTAAAATAGGTAGATAGCTAAATAGCTAGGTATAGATAGATAGATATTTCTTCAGACTGTTTAACCTTCTTTATGCGGCAATTTTTCTGTATATCATTGATATCAATTACACTTTTTGTCTATATCAAGGATGTTAGAGCTAAAAAGATAAATTAATGAGTGACACTTTTATGAATTTTTCTTATTATAAAGGTAATATGGTTTCAAGGAAAATACAGATAAGCATAAAGAAGAAAATAATAATCACCAAACCTCTCTCTCTTCCTTCCTCTCTCTATCCCACTCCCCTCCCCCTCCTCCTCTTCTTTCTCTTTCCCTCATCCTCTTCCCTCCCACCCAAAGCACACTCACCATAATGTTTAATTGGAAGTTGCTACTAAAAGCCCAAGGTGCAAAAAGTATTAGATATAAAGTTGAGCTATGAGACAGACTACCAAGAAGCAAAGTTCAAAGGAAGTATTCAAGAATTACATAAGCAGCTTTTGGCCCCCTTTGTGGAACAAAAAGCATAGTATTTGAGAAAAGTCTGTGAAAAAGACTTTTTCAGAGTGAGCTTCTTACACAAGAGCCTTTCAAGTGCAAGGGCAGGTGCTGGGAGCCCTGACCTGCATCAGTCACTCTAGCTTCAGGTCTGTTGAAGGCCCATGGGTCATTTCGATCTTTAATTATATTCCCAATACCAAATCCCTGGATTTAGTACCTTCTTTAACTGATGAGCTTATCTCAGCCAGACTGAAAAACAGTAACAACCCTACAGTGACAGCTACTCAGACACTCACTGAGATCAATGTCTATAATGATTCATCCCCATGGAGGTAAATCACTAGCTGTCTGGTGAGGGGATTTTACTTTTGTTTGTTGTGTTTTATTTGTTTTTGTTTTTGTAGTGTTACAATTCAGGGAAGAGAGAGAGGCACTAAACCAAAGTTCTCTTTCTGTGATTTAGCGGTGCTGCTAGACCACTGGCAAAACTCAGAGCTGTGTCCCATGTTAATGAGCTTGGTAGATGTTTGTGACAGTTGTACTTCATAAAACTGAACTGTCACTCTGACTGTCTTTCTCTGCTTATGCACTATTTTTTTCCATTTGGGAAGAGACATAGTCTTCTGCAAGAAGCAAAGAAAGAAGCAAGAGTCTTTATTGAAGGCTTCTCCAGAAAGGTTCAGATTCCAATTCACTCCCTGGTGTAAATTCCTGGCATATATTTGCAATGTATTTAACTACTCTACAGCCTAAAATTAGGGCTCACTATCTACTTTGCTTTTCTTTGACTATTGATTTTTTTTTCTAGTTTGAAACTGTAGTTCAAAGTTCTCTTCAAAGAGAATACCTGTCAACACATGACCTCAGAATTATCAGAGCTATACTATTAGATGAATATGACCAAAGGCCCTACAGAGATTAGGTCCAGATCACCCGTATTGGATTTCTAAGTCACCCACTGACCCTGAGGAATCTTATCTCGTTACCAGTTTCCTAGAAAGTATGTCCTTTCTTCAATTCTAAAGTCTTGCTACACCATAAGACTCTGTCTTACGAGTTCACAGTACTCAAGATGAAAATGTTATTTCACACCAGCCTGTTAGCCCTTGTCCTGTAACACTCACCTTATTCCGAACTCCTCTATGAAAAGACTTCACATCAGCCACTTTCTGCTTCCTTCTGAACCCTCAATAAAGATGCCCCGAGCCTGCTTCCTCAGACACTGGCCATGGTGCAATTTTGCATTTTAAGTTTGTATCTTCCCTTAACCCCTCAATTTTTTGACCTCCTCTTATATCTATGCCTAAGTATAGTAAAAATTAGAACCTTATTGTCTCTTAAATAAATGATCCAGAGCTGAACATCTTTTTCATGATTAATCATTTTGGTGCTGTACCAACATGTACTTACACACACACACACACACACACACACACTCACACACACAGACACAGACACACACACACACACACACACAATATCTTGGAGAAGGAAGTAATTTTAATTTGGGTAGAGTTTTGGCACTTGAAGTAAAGGGTAAGGAAATTATCATTTAAAAATGCCTACTATGTGTCAACTTTACAAATAGCATACTCACTCTTACCAAAGCAATGTGACAGCATCATGTGACAGAGCAGCAACAGTGAGGCCTGTACCATAATCAAACAAGAACAGGCTGTTGAGTCGAACAGGTCTGGCTTAGCCACTTACTCATTAGGATTTCAGGTGTATTATTCAACCCGTTGGCAATCCTTTTCTCCTTTATTGAGAAAATAATTCTTAATTTGTAAGGTTGTTTTAAAAACAGAACATAATGAAAGTGAAACATCTGGTACACGCCCAGTAAGACATAGTTATTGTTATCTTCTTTATTTTTCAGAGAAGAAAACTGGGGCTTAAAAAATGCAAACCTTTAGAAGAATGTAAAATAAACATAGTGTTTCTTAATTTAAAATACAGTAATTCAATGGTCAGTCACCTTTTGATTTATACACCTGTGCTTGATTTTGCTTCTTTGAACAAGGCATCCCAAGTAAGGTGTTTGAAGGACAAGACAGACCATAAGACAGGAAAAATACTGTCTGGATTAGAAAACACTTGTCTTTACTGCCTCCCACTTCTCAACACTTTTGTTCATTCTTCCCTGTCCTGGAACCAAAATACCCTTCACAGATGCAAATTTTATAGCCCAATCATCACTACAGTACTTTGCTCTTTGTTCCCTGTCATTTCGTGTCCCTGAAATCTCTGGAGCCATCTACATTGCCTATTTTAAATTCATCTTTGGATAGAGATAAGGATAAGCATTGTCCATTGAACAAAACATCACTCTAATAAAAGAAGGAATTTGTACCTAACAGCAGAATAGGTCAGGGAGATCGAGCCTCTAAGTCACTACTATGAATTTCAGATTATCTTTGAATAAAACAGCATTAATGAAAGTCTTATGATAAAAGCCTTTTCTGTCCTTTCATAAATTAGTTCTTACTTCTTGATAGGTGTTTCCATTGTTCTTCTTCTCAGTTTTGAGAAATGTAGTGATGTTTACTGAAAAAGTCTGGATAATACTCAGATTAGAACTTGTGCAAGTTTCAGAATATTTGGTTTATCCAGGACGTGGAGCTTCCACTATTGCTTAATTTCCACACCTTACTCAAATTCCTTAGAGACTTATAAATCTAAAACCAATCAGAGATAGCTAATTTATTTTTTTCAGTACCAAGTGCAAAAAAAAATTGTTTGGTTAACACAAAACTAACATCCCTACACACATATTTTAGGGGCATCCATGGCCTTCCCTCCTGCTTTAATATATGTGACTCTGCTTCTTCCTCCAGCTTTAGGAAATCTGTGCATATGCTATGACATCTTCCCCAAAACACTGCTTGAAAAAGATAATGGAAGCCTGATTTTACTTAGTGAGAAATTAACATAAAAGATCCATAGATTTACCAGATAGATCCCAATTTGGGAGCAAATGTGGCAAAAGAAGAAGAAGAAGAAGAAGAAGAAGAAGAAGAAGAAGAAGAAGAAGAAGAAGAAGAAGAAGAAAGAGGAGGAGGAGGAGGAGGAGGAGGAAGGAGGAGGAGGAGGAGGAAGAAGGAGGAGGAGGAGGAGGAGGAGGAGGAAGAAGGAGGAGGAGGAGGAGGAAGAGGAGGAGGAAGGAAGGAAGGAAGGAAGGAAGGAAGGAAGGAAGGAAGGAAGAGAAAGAAAAAAAGAAAAAAGAAAAAGAAAAGAAAAAAGAAAAAGAAAAGAAAAAAGAAAAAGAAAAAAAGAAGAAAAAACCACACACACACACACAAAGACTGTCACAAATGCCCGTTGTCCCCACAGTTCTCAATACTTATCCCTCTCCTGCTCTACCACCCCTCCCCTTCCTCTTCTGCACCCATACATAGCACCCTGTACTCTATACCCACATAGAGGTAAGAACCAAATCATAAAAGCAATTCTAGCTGAAGTAACAGACAGATTCAAAGAACATGAGACTCGTGAAATAAAGTCAGTTGCCCAAGGTCAAGGAAATAGATAGTTGAAGAATCAAGATTTAAAACCTGATCTGTCTAACTTAAAATCTTACAATTTTTCCATAAGACACTGGTGAGAAGTGGGGTAAGAAGAAAGGAACAGAAAGTGCCTGGACATGCTCAGGACTGTGCAGTTGCAACATTAGAGAAGCAAGTACTGGTTACTTATAAGACTTCAGGAAAGTAGCTATGCTCTTTTTATACCGACTTGTATTAGATCTGGACCCTGGGGGTGTAAAAACACCTACCCACCAGTCAACAATTATGATAAGTAAAAATAATGGCTCCACAATGGAGATGAGTCTTAAAAATGAGCCAGGCAGTTGGGAAGAGAATATTTCAAACAGCACCTTCAGCTGGTAAAGCACTTTCTAAATATTATTGCATTTAATTCAAGAAAGAAAAAAAGAAAGAAAGAAAGAAAGAAAGAAAGAAAGAAAGAAAGAAAGAAAGAAAGAAAGAAAGAAAGAAAGAAGGAAAGAAACAACTTGTGAGATAGATGAAACTTATCATTATGCCCATTTTTAACATTAGGAAACTGAGGATCAGGCAGGCTGAGTTAGCATACTTTAGATCCTCACAACACATTCAGGCAGTAATATACATGAAACATTGGAAAAGAAAACTATTTTTTGTAGTGTTAAAATAGTTGAAGAAGACAATTTGAGTGATACAAATAAACTTTATTTAACCCTTCATGAAGCAGGTGATCTCCATTCTCCAGGATCCAGAGAGCTGCAAAATAGGGTGGAATGCAGGAAGCTTCTCTAGGATGAAGAATAAGGAAAAGGGACGAGAAAAATAAAGAATGAACAAGGAAGTAAGTGTAGAGCCCAGAGCTGGCCTGACATTTGAGGATTGGTTGGCTGATGGACATACTGTGTTTCTGGTCAAGCAAAGCATTTAAGAGAGACATGAAAGTTTTCTAAGTTTCAGTGAGTTGACTTGGAACCCTGGGTGGGACCGGCTCTACCTTAGGCCTAGAAATTTATTTCAACGATGAAGTTATAAAAGTGGTTTATCCTAATCTGATGAGACTGGTATCCTTATAAGAGGAGAGAGAAGAGACTCCAGGGATGGGTGGCACAGAGAAAATGCCATATGAAGATATGAGAATTCAGCCATCTACGAGCCAACAAGAGAGCTCTCACCAAAACCAACCCTGACAGCACCTTGATCTTGGACTCCACAGCTCCAGAACTGTGAGGAAATACATTTCTGTTGTTGAAGCCCCCTAGTTTGTGGTATTTTGTTGCCCTAATAGACTAAGACACTAACAATAACCAAAGCTAGACTAAGATACGAAGTGTCAGAACAGTTATGGTTACACAATCCAAAGAAAAACCAGAGTATGCTGTTGGCCTTGCATTTAAGGTGTGGTACTATTTCTAGAGTTTATGCCATAACTTTGGAAGGAAACTGGTAAGGAAAATTGAGCTCAAATATTTAACCTGTGTCTATTGCGTTCCCACAATGAGGAAGATGTGAGGTATGGTGGGTGTAATTTGACAGAATGTGATGCCAGATGAGAGCTACTGCAATGAAGGTAGAGATGATAAAACATGGCATTGGAATCAAGTTAATTTTTCTTTGAATTCCACCTCTACTATTTACTCCAACATGATGAACTAGGGCAAATTACCTAGCCTCTCTCCAAGTCTAGATTTTCTCATCTATAAAATGAGTTTGATACATATACCCCATAAAACTATTTTGAGAATAAATGAGATTTTTAAGTAAAGTAAATTTAAGTGTACAACACATCGAAGATAGTCGATAAAGTGTGTATATTGTCATTACTGTAATTATGTACAAGATCTATTAAGGGCAATCAAAAAAGGACTATCACCTCAACATGGAAATTTCATAGACTTCTCAGAGAGAGTAATATTTAATCTGAATCTTGAAAAGTGTGTAGGAGTTTAGCCGGCTAATGGAGAAAATGTGTTTGAAAATGCAGCTCAGGTACAGGTAACAGAATGGGTAAAGTTAAGAAGACATTTATAAAACCACTTTGCAAGTTCAAGGAACTGTACTTAATTTAATATAGTTGACCTGGAGGTTGAGGGGACAGTGAATTAAGACATGGTACAGACTGTGTATGACAAAGACGCAAAGTAGCAGTGGTTTAAATGTGCTGGTTTATTACTCTCTCATGTAAAAGTCTGTGGTACCTCTGCTCTGAGGAATCATCAGGGTTCCTGGTTCCTTTTATTTTTGTCTATATCCACATGGTCCAAGGTAACTCACCACCACATCCATGTCCAGTCAGTGGGAAGAAAGACTGAAGGAGGAGGAAGGAACCTCCATTTCTTTCAAGAATAGAAGCACACACATCTTCCACTCGCATCCTCTTAATTAAAAGTTGGTCACATGGACACACCAAGCTGTAGCAGAGCCAAGAAAACACAGTGTCGAGATGCCATTTCCCTATGCCAATATCCTACTTGCAGATTTTTAAAGTTTTGCTCTAAAACTGCTCAAAGTTCACTGTAAGAACTATGTATCTCTGAGGAGGTTGGCAACTTTCAATGCACCACAAAGTGCCTGCCACTAATTACTGACTTCTCCAAAACTGCCTGGAGATGAACTCTCTGATCTGTAAACTCAGCAGTATCCCCTGTCTGCTCTCCAATCTCATGCTTACTGTCAGGAGAGGGGGATTGTATCTCACTTGAACTTGAGTGAGATGAGAAATTTCCAGATTGGGTGTCTAAGCAGAAATAGATTCTCCTTTAAAGAGAAACACAATACCATGATATTGCCCAAGTGACCTTGTTCTCCCTAGATCAGGAGATTATTCTGTGACAGTTTCATTTCCACTTTATGGGAGTTGCAATTATAATTTTAAACCTATGAAGTACATTAAAATAGATCATTTATATGTGTCATAATTAATTTGTAAAACTATCTGACTAAACTAGGAGAAGCTAATAAGAAAAAAAATCAGGATTTTCAAAGTCAAAAAAAGTTTTCTCATAAAAAAGATGAATTAGATTTCATGAAATAGAAGTAAGAATCCAAAAGGTATCAAGCTAAATATAGTAACAACTAAATTCATTATTCCTCAAAAAAGACCCCCAAACTCTCTTTAATTTGGGATGTAAATTCAATTAATAAATAAAAGAATTGTCATAATTTAATTATAATACAGAATATCACCTAATGATATTGAAGTAGGTGATTGAGACCAATGGTAATGCATTTATTAATTAAAGAAGTATTTAATCTAGTATATTCAAGACCCTGTGCTTGAAGAGCAAAGAAAAAAAAGTATATGACTATTTTTATTCTTCTGTGTGCCAAGAAAATTCTGTTTTTTTCTTTATTATAGAACTTAACATAATGTAGGCCTATGTGTCTAACTCAGTGGTTCTCAATTTGTTTGTCCTCTGGAATCACCTTGAAAGCTCTAAAACTATATATTCCAATACCCAAGTCACACTCTAGTACAATGAGAACAGACTTCTGGAAAGTGGAGCCAGAACCCAAGTGATTCTTACATGCAGCCATGACTGGGAACCACTGCCCTACCTGCATCATGAGCTCCTTGAAGGAAAAGGCAATGTCTTGCTTATCCCTTAAGGTCATCACCGTGCCTGACTCATAGGTACTCAAAAGTTCAATAAATGGGTAGATGGACAGACAGGCAGATGGACAGAGGGATGAAAAGCTATTGTTTTCTTCCCCTGAGTACTTATTACAAGGTAGGAAAAGTACAGTGGAGTAGATATAAGCTGGTATAAGTTGCATGATTGCTACTGTATTTCACAACAGAGATTCTGATCTGATAGAAAGCCTCTTTAAATGCACACACTGGAGCACTTTCATTTATAAGCCAAACAGGAAGGGCTTCACTAACACTGCTGATTAACACCTAATTTAAATAAGAAGGAGTTGTCACACAGATTGTATCGCCTAAAAAGAAATAAACATGAAAATGCTATTAACAATGAGAGTGTGAAGACTAAATCTCAGAAGTGAATTTCAGGGCTCCCTTAAGCCCTGTCCTAATATAACCTTTTCTAGGACAGATTAAGTGTTTGGTTTGACTTGGTGTGGTTTGGTTTAATGGTGACTTTCTTCCCTGTTATGATTAGTTCTAGGTCACCTGGCTACCATACTCTCTTCTATCTGACAAACAGTGCTTTCATCCAGCTCAATAATCCAGTACTTGGATATGAACCCAGGGCACTCAGCCAGCATCATTCTGACCTAACTCCACCACACCCCAGTAAGTGTCACTTAGCATCTAAGCAGAACCCAGATCCTTTGATACCAAACACTACTCATAAGGGACTGTGCAAATTAAATGACTCATCTTAAACAATGGGAGCATTTATAATTAATATACTTCCCAATGTAAGTTAAATGAATAAAATAATGACATTTAGACAAAAGTCTTCTCTTCAGGTCAGCTCGTATATTTATATTTCATGAGAAAAGGAAATTCTGATTATTTTGGGGGGGAGGAAGTTATTAGAAAAATGGGAAATATTTTCTACCATAAAATTGTATAACATGTCTACTCGAAAACTCCTTTAATACAATGGAAAACAAAAAGTAATATTCAACCCAATGCATCAGACAAATAAATCCAGGCACAGCAATGGAAAAACCGGTTTAAAGTTAAAACAAAAGTGCTATTATCTCCCAAGATGCAAAGACAATGTCTGTTATGTTTTTCAACTCTAGGAAAGTGGTGTCTCAAGTTTCTAGAGTCCTCTCTTTCTTGGAAGTGAGACCAGTCTGGGAAGTGTTTTAACTCCATTTTGACTCCTGTCTGGCAAGAACCGAGAGGGAGGGCCAGAAACCACATGGACCTGGGACATCACCTTGTTGCAACCATCAATGGCAGCAGGGCTGAAAACTGACCTTTATTATATCTTTGTCATCACATGTGTCAACACTTGCCCCAGGCACTCACAGAACTTTGGTCCAAAACAAAGTAACACTCCTCATCTATTTGACCTTTCCTCCCTTCCAGGAGGCTAATCTTTGCTGGTCCTCCTTGTTGTTCACAAATTCCTTGTCTTTGTTGATGGTTTTCTCCTTGTTTCTCAGATATTTGTTTAATTTTCTGTCCATTCACCTCTTTCATGGCCTCCAAAAATAGGTCTCCAGCCCATTTTCTCTTCCTTTTTAGATTCATATCAGTCTCCAACTGCCTCCTATTCATTTTCTCTTGAATATCCAAGTATCCAGAGCAAAACGGTATCCTCTCACTCACAAAATATGCTCATTTTCCCTTTTGTTCCATATTGAATTCATGATTTACCATTAGTCCAACGTTCCATACTAATGAGGTGGCAAGCAATCTTGATTCTACCTTAAACTCTACTACAGAGCTGAATTCTCCTCTCTGCCCCTCTTTCCATCTCTTCACTCATTATTTCTAATCCGGGCTAATGTAATAGTCTCCTATCTGATCTTCCTGCTATTTGTCTTTTCCCCACTTTTGTGACCATCTTCCTGGGTTATTTTCTGAGAGAACAACAAATCTGATTTTGTCCTAACCATGCTTAATAATTTTTGATGACTCTCCCCTGCATACAGGATTAAATTGAAACAATCAGAAGGGCCATACAAGCCCTTGCCAATATGACTCCAACTTACTTCTCTGGGTTCACTAGCTGGCATGCCTTGTTACACAATAAAACTAATTACTCTTCATTTCTCAAACCGACCATTCCCTTCCTGTTCTTTGCATGTGTTGTTCCCTCTGTATAAAATGTCTGATGTTCTCCACTCTACCTCTACTCCAACCTGGAAAACTACCTCCACCTCCAGCCTGGAAAACTTCTTTACCTCTACCCCAACCTGGAAAATTAAAAAAAAAAAAAAAAAAAAAAAAAAAAAGATCAAATGTCTCCTGGCTAGAAAGGTTTTTCTAATTTTCTCAGGATCTAAACCACCCCTCATTTTACTGGGCCAGGAACATAATTTCAAAAGTGCAGTAAGAGATACCCTACTAGAATAAGCTCCTTGCAACAGATCAACAATGTACTGAAATGGCTCACCATTGTATATCTAACATTTTGCCCAGCATAGAGTCACTGTTCAGATAACATATACATATATTTTTTAATAAATCAATCTCTTACCCTCAGGCTTTAGAGCACAGAGACAAAAAACAGGGTTGAGACAGAATATTGTGGGGAGGGGAATATTAGAGAAAGAGACAAAAAACCAAGTCAATCATTAAAGCAAAAGACTTAGGCAGAGGGAAAAATTTTGAAGTTTATCAAAGAGACATCCTAGAAGGCCGAAAAAGAGAAGTTTCAAAAGCTCAGGTGCAGACAGAGAGTAGTTACAAGTTCTAATCAAGAGTAAACCCCCCAGCCAGGTAGGTGTTTCCCCTCTGATGTCAAATGGTTTATTTACAAGTAATGCCTCATGTTGCAATTTATTTGTTCAGATGCTTGAAACGCCCACAAGACTGTATGTTCTTCAAAAGCAGCCACTTCACCTCATTCATCTTTATATCTGAACACCTGGTACCATGCTTACCACTTACCCAGGGTTTTACAATAAACTTCTTGCTGCATCATAAAACCTTAGTGTAATAAATAAGTGTGTTCAGGGCCTGAGCTTCACTCTTGGAACCGTTCTTGAACGCAGACCTGGGGACAGAGTATCACTGTGATGGTAAGATCATGGAAGCCTCAGTCACACGTGACACCTGAGAAATGCTTTTCTGAGCTTTATTTTTAGGGCAATCACACTGAATTTTGCGACCAGACCTATGTCTACCTCAGTACCAGCAAATTTTTTACCTTTAAAAGACCTGATTAACAACTCAAGCTAAATAAGGTATACAACAAAGATTTCTTGCTATGATTTAGTCAGTGTTTTCTCTGACAAACTCCCCAGTCATTTTAGTCATTCTGAGTGAGATTCCAGAGCCATCTCCGCTATACTCCTTCCAAATTTCTTACCACACTCCATTTCAGAGCCCAGAATATTACAGCGACTGCCCGAGGTCCATGAGGAAAAAAGAAAGTCCAAGTCCAGGTCCATTGAGGGAATGGAGAAGTAGAATCCAAGACCCATGGGACTTCATATATCCGTGTGAATGAATGAGAAAGTAGAAATGTGTAAAAGGATGTGCATCAGGTTGTCAACATTTGTCACTCAACAGGAAATAGGGAGTAAGGAGTAAGGGAGTAGGGAAAATTATTAATTGCTTGCTTTTTTCTTTATACTAGTTTATTCATTGCTCTAAACTCACATTACCTTTTCAATTTTTGGAGAGAAATTAAAGGAGAAAGTTGTTATTTTTTGAGCTTTAGACCATGCCAACTTTCTGCTCTTAGAATTCTGTATCCACAGCACATGAGTTAGAATTTGAAATGTTAAAAAAAGAAGGTGTAAGGTCATTGGTAGAGGAGAATAATCATTTTAAGTGATTGAATTATGATTCATTATACACAGGTTGAGTCACTGAGAGCTCCTCTAACACATAAAGTTTTGATTCATTACTAGTAAGTAGAAATTTAGAAGGCCTCTGAGTACTTATTTTAATTACCCCCCTTTCTTGGACAATTGTTTATAAAATTCTAACATTTAACAGATTGTTAATAACTTGTAGATAGACAAATACCCAGTTAACAGTGATCTCATTAAGACTACCAGAAGCTGAAAGAAACCACTTCATAACTCGAGTCTAATTCTCCTCACAAGAAAATAAAAAAGACAACTATTCTGCTGTAGTGCTGGGATCAATATTATGTAACAGTCAGAAAGAGTTCACATAAGGTCAATTATCAACAATGCCAAATTCATATTTGAGGCAGATGTTCTCCAAGGTTTAATTGATTTATATCTAACAACTCTAAACAGCATGCCAATCATTTTTATCAGTATGAAGTATATTTCAAAAGTAATTTCCCCAGAAAGTTCATTAGGAAGCTGTCAAAATCAGACAGTTCACAACTGGATTTCTAAAATTTTTTTATGGATATTCTGCTTCAAAAATTCTCCAGCCTAAAATTACCAAAGCTGTGGTCTGCAGAGTGGAACTTTGGAACCTTGCTTATTGATTTGCCCTATCCTGGAGCAGACACAGAATTGTTTTCTGAGAAAAATCTTTATATTGTCAATGTCTATAGTGCTCCCCAGGGCTCCTCTATACAAAAATAGGCCAATGTCTATTCAAGACAAAGTCTAAGTTAGGTACCTTAATTTTCATAAAGGGACATTCACTATTTTTCTTTTTGCTCAGTTGATTTTTTAAATGCATTCTTTTGTAAGCATTGAGTTCTAAAAATACATGCAACATCAATTAACCCAAGCCATTAGTCAGATAATAAAATACCTGTCACTGGACAGTTTTTATCAAAAGTCAAAGTACAAGAAGCAATATTCATGAAGGATTAATTAAAAGGCATAGAGTCCACTCAACCTAATAAATAGTTTAGATTTTTATTCCTAGATCAATCCAGATAGTAAGAAAACTTATCTCATTGTTTTGGGGTTTCTTTGTAAAACCCACTTATAGAGAATTGCATTACATTGTAGTTTGGTCTTATGCCCTCAGCTTACACTGAAGGATATTGTAAGAAATAGCTACACAAAACTAGCTATTTTGATTTTAAAGATGTTATAATATTGTCCATTTCATGATTCTGTGTCCTACTCTTAAGCATCCAAAATATTAAATTTGAGAAAAAATTTTTTCTGAAATTTTATAAACAGGAAAATATTAGCTCCCATAGTTTTATCTAAATATATTATTTTTAATTATTTATTAAGAGTTTATTATTTATTTATTAGTTTTATCTGCATTATTGTTATTATATAGACAGCATCACTCTTTATTGACGTTATCCTTTAACTTTGGCTAATCAGAAGTATGAAATGAAATGTAAATATGTAATTCTCTTTTAACAGTTGTGGGTACGCCTTGTGACATATATATCTGTGAATCATTAACTTTTACTTCAGTTATATGTCACCATTCTAAATTTATTTTCCCTGTAAGTAAATTTCCTTAATTTCTATGATATAATGTGCATGATTTAATAAAATATTTCAAATATTTTTAAAGGGAAGCAGGTGATAACTTGATAAATGTTTACAATCCTGTGACAACAAAGCTTTTTAGGCATATGTACAATAGATAGGATTTGGTAAAAAGTAGAATAGAGAATGTTGGTAAAAGCTACTACTGGGTCGATCATAATAGAAATCTCTGAAGGTATCATGTATTTCTAAATAAATGGAAAAATACTAAAAGTTATAATCTGATTTATATAAAAATGATAATATATAATATCTTAATCTTAAAAGGGAGCCAAATTACAGTTTTAGGAAAATGTGTCTATTGAAACCTTTCTTCTGGACAGCAATTGTTTAGGAAAAAAAACACCTGGGATTGTCTTGCTCAGAATTGTCGAATTTCATTAGCAGAAATGTGATAAAGAAACATTAATCCTATATGGAGCTCTAGGCTGTAAAAATTAAAAATGGAGATAGATGATCAAATTGCAAATTTTATTCACACTGAAAGTCAGATATTCAGAGAAAATGTATTTCGATTATTTTGCCTCGGTTTAAAAAATGGTCTTTTTGTCTAGTGCCAGCCCTTAATTAAGAGGGGGTGGGGGACAAACTGTTATCTTTATTTAGTTTAAAATGTAAGGTTTCAGTTTATGTCCAGACAGAAAAACAGAAAACTCACCAGGTATTTCAAATATGGAGATTTAATATAAGAAATTTGTTATACTGTTGTTGGAAAACTGAAAGCATAAACAGGCAATGCTAACATGGTCAGGACATTAGAAATGGAAAATAATAACTGTGGGTGGTTTCAGTCAATTAAGGATATATGTATGACGTTTTTGAGAGAAAAGCACACTAATATTTTCCAAGCTGTTAACACAGTTGCCCTTGATTTTTTAAAGTCTCTTTATGCTGTCTTCTTTTATCACTCTATCAACATCTCCTTGTTAGCAAATTATTTTTTTTAATTTAAAAAGGTAAAACTTTTACTGGTATATGTAAATTTATATCACAGGATACTAGAAATATTAAAAGAAGAATAAAGTTTTCTGACCTCTGGTATTACTATAGAAGACAAAAAACTCACTAAATTTATTCATAAAGAGAATTGATGAACATTTGGTGGTTTATGTTTAAAAACCTGATATACTTTTCTCCATTGTGAAAAGAGAAAAAAAAGGCCATTTCTCTAATTTTTGTCAAAATCTCACAAAATTTCCACATATACATTAAATAGATTATTCTTCATGAACATGCCAAAGTATTTTCTAGTTTGGACTAAAAGTGAAAAAATCTCCTAGTTCCCTATAAATACAAACCTTCCAGTTGAACAAGGGGCAGAACCACCTCTTTGAGAGCAAGAAATGGGAGGACTCTTCGAGTCATTGGATCAAGATCATTGTGTAGCCTTAAAATAGTCCCAACCCTGGGTAGAGGAAAGAGGTGCCACTTAAGATTTGTTCTGCCTTGGATCTTATTACAAAAATAAAACCTGCAAAAAAAAAAAAAATCAAACCAAAAACCCGCCAAACTTTCTGTATCTGTACATAATTTCAGTTGTGTAAAACTGATATCTAAGCAATCTTTTCTTAAATTATAGAAGAAAACAATGGAAAGGAAAATGAGAGACAACAAGAAAAATACAACACTACCAAAGAATACTAAATAATACAGAGATAGAGAACACTGTCGGTTTTTTTTTTCACCACATTGATTTTAAAAGCCAATTGACTTTTTATTAATAGCAAAATGCCACATAATGATACACCGTATAAACTGGAACTTCAGAAAAACCTATGATCATGTAGGAGTGAAAGTATTTTATTATACATATCAAGTTGCTGATATATAATTTTAAGAATGAAGTCAGCCTCAGGCAATAAATAATACTTAGAATAACTAGTAAAGCTTTAAGACATGCATTTTGTGTTACATCTCCTTAAACTAGACATAATAAATTTTTAATGCTAAGAACACCAGTTGATTCCACCATTTTAATTACTTTATGGGCAATTATAGTGACCATTCGATCTATACATTCAAGCCAAAAACCAATTTGTGATCAGGTACTGATTAATTAAATGTGGTTCATTTGTCAAATCATTATAGAGATGTGCAGATTTTGTTTGAGTATAAAACCCGTTTATCCTTGCTAATATTTTCCCACTATCACTTTCACAACATAAATTCATAACCAAGATAAAATAATTCTACCATTAGATGAAAAGACGATCAAAGAATCCATATCAAGTATTTTTCCACAAGGTTGAAGGTATGATGGGAAAATAAGAAGCCATTAAAATTATACTTTTGAAGGATATTTAATAACAAAATACTTAAAAATAAGTACTTCCATTTTTTGACATATATGTACTTGTATATTCATACATACACATATACACATGTGTGTATATCTGTAATAAAACATACCAAGATATGTATGGTGTACATTTCTGGTTACTGAAATTAATAGTAATTTTTATTTTCTTCTTTTTAGTTTCTGCATTTTTTGAATATTCTATAAGGAACATGTAACACTTTTTAAATGTGGGGTAGGGATGTGTTTAAAAATAACTCAGCAAAACCCCCCAACAATGTCAATAAATGATATAGACCAGACTTCTTTACAGAGAGAAGCCACCTTAGAGTCTAGCCAATGATATTTTCTCAATGGGTTGCCGAAAAAAGAAACAAAACTGTATTGTAAAATTTTACTTTCATGCTGTGTACTCTAACAGATTTTAGTTGAATTAATTGTGCAATATTTTCCAGCTGTATAGTACCCCTTATCTCAGTTTTTTCCTTTCAAAATGACACGGTTGTGCTGCCTAATTTCTAAAGTACTTAAGTGATGTCATATCTTATGCACTGAAAGAAATATTTAATATTTTTTTCATTCAAAAGATGCTCCATATTACAATATTCTGTATATTTCTTTATTCCAAAGTTTAGCAAGAATTTAAAATTGGAAGAAAAAACAATTAAGTAGTTGGGAAAAGATCCCATTATATGATATCAAACTGGCTAAAATCATTAATCTTAACTAGCTGTTTATGCCTAATTCTGGATTAATCACTCTGGAGTGATGTGATAGCAACACATCAAAGCTGCATTCTATCTAAGCCTTTCAAATCACTTAAACATAGGTTATTTTATTTGATTTTCATAATAACCCTTTTGAATAATTAAAGCAAAGACTATTATCACCATTTTTCAGATAAAAAAATCTGATAGATATAGTAATTAAATCTCTGGAATCCAAATTAAAGAAGTGACTTAAGCAATCAAGTTAAAGCAGAAAAATATATAACACTATTTACTGAGCAGCTTCCATGGTTACAGTTCTGCATTTCTAATGAAGCTAAAAGGCAGCCTAAATCATAGCCAAATGGTTAGAGTAATTTGCTGTCTGTAAAGGTTAGCTTCTTATCTAGTAATAGATTATAGAGAGGCTTGCTTTTCTTCATCTATAAAATGATGTTGAACTACTTGATCAGAGGTCATGACCTAGCAGATAATAAAGAGATTCGGGGCAAATTTCACAGAAAACTTTACATTAAAAAGTCAGAGATTTCCAGTTTCTCTGGAAATCAGAAATATTGGCTACCTTTAACCCACACACTGTGCATGGTAGCAATCATGTAGGGTTGAGTAGTGGCTTCCCCTTTATGCCAGGGAATGTACTTCTCAATTTCCCGTGGTCATTAGTATCACTCACTAAACTGCTTCATTTACTGGCAGGACTGCTTGAGTTCTGTAGATACTTCACTTAGTGAATTCCATTTAGTACCTCCCATTTCAGCTAATCCATCCATTCACTCATTCACTTTATTCAACAAGCATTTATTAACCAAAGTGTATGCATACATTATACAAAGTACTTGAAAGAAAAGAGTGACTAAAACATAGCAAAGGAGCCCAACAATTTCATATTTTGGTAGGGACACAGATACGTAAACAAATTATTACTATATAGGTGCCTCAAGGCATAGTCTTTGGACCTAATTCTCCTCTTTCATCATTCATTTCATTGATACATTCACTCAGTATCATGTCTTTAAATATTATATATATTCTGATATGTATCTCTGGTCTGGGCCATTCTTATGAACTCTGGCTTCACCTGGTCAATTCCTAATTAATAATTTCACTTGAAAATTAATAATCATTCAAACTTTTTGTGTCCCAAACTAGATCATCATCTTAGCCCATGAAGCCTCAATCTTTCTCATCTCAAAGAATAACAATCCCTTTCTTCTAGTTGCTGAGGCCAAAACCTTGAATGCCATCTTCATTTCTCTTTCTTATCCATTCCATCAGCACATCATGCCAGCACAGGGAAGGAGGCCTACAAGTACTCATGAAGTGACAACTAAAAATAACAGGACGTAGCTGGACAAAAAAGGAAGTGAAGTGCATCCAGACAGGAGATCATAGGAGCTCAGGCATGAAAGTGAGAAACAACAAGATATCTAGGAGGAACACCAAGTAATTCAGTGAAATTGAAGGGTAACTTAATGGGAAGGGAGAGGCTGGAAATGATTGTAGAGAGGTAGGTAACATTTGGATCATGGAAGGCCTATCCTACCATACAGTGCTATGTCATCAAAGGATTTTAGGCAGATAGGACATTGTTGCATAAAGCCAAGTGACAGTTGACTAGGACCTACACTGAAGTAACAATAATTAGGATTTAAATTCAATAAATTGAAGATTGGTCACCAACAGGAGAGGAAAGGAAACAATAAAGATGACTCTCATGGCATGGTTCCTGCATGGAGAATACAGGAGAAATGCTTTGGGGAAAGAAGATAATTAGTGTCCAAATGTTAAGCTTGAGAGCCCATGAAACACCCATGGAAATAGCTTATTGAGTTATCTATGAATTTGAAGCTTGAGAGATACAGACTGAAGATCTGAGTTTGAGAATCATCGGTAAATAAATGGGAGCTAAAATTATGACCACTACCTACTCATTGTGACTCTTCAGCCAAGTCGTTTCATCTCTCTATGCTTCAGTTCCCTAATCTGTAAAGCAGGGATTATCATGTGTACTTCACCCAGTTGTTTTGAAGATTAATTAATAAAATAATTATACTTTCACTTAGCATATGTTATGTGTGAGTTCTTTAAAAACTAAATTAATTGTTAAGATCATCTTGGAAGGCCTTACAGAACAGTGATTATTAACTTTCTGAGAGACATGAATGCCTTTGAGAATCTGCTGTAAACTCTGGACTTTCTCACTATAAAATTACACATAACTAAACACTTAAATTCTGCACACAATTTCAGGAGATCTATAGATCCCTAAAAAATCTGTGTTTCAGAAATTTTGATGCAAAATAAGAAGGAATCTTAGAGAATCCAACAAGGGGAAATCAACATTTAAGGAATGATCAGAGTAAGAGAAGATCAAGATGAGATTACCAGAAAACTATAAAGAAGGAGATTGTAATATGTTTCTCAATTTGGCAAATAGGTCCAATAAAATAGTTAAAGTGGTCTTTGGCAACTTTTGCAAATTGCATCAGCCTAGAAGTGAGAGACGAAACTAGAGTTTAGTAAATTGAAGAATGAGGAGCAGGTGAAAAGGTGGAGACAACTCATGGACAAGAAAAGAAGTAAAAAGAAGAAATTCAAGTCAATGGTGAATTCCAGATTAGAAAAAAAAAAAGGTTAATTTTTTTATTTATTGTGTCTATTTGGCTCTTTGGTCATGAGAATTTATTTTTATTGTTTTGGGGAGTATTTTGTTTGTCTTTTAAGGATGACAAAGACTTTGGGTTTGTGGACTCAGGATCAGAGTCAATAAAAAGATTAAAGTGGAAAATCCAGAACAGAGTGGGAATGATTAATAAAGCCACATTTCAGCAATGGAGATGGAGAGGGAGAGGGAGAGGGAGAAATGGAACCCTGAACTCTAGGAGAGGGTTTGGCTTTGAGCAGGAAGAGGAGTCCATCATCCTCTGAGTATGAGAAATGGAGGTAGAGAAAACCTAACATGAAGTAAGTGTGAAGAAGGGCTGACAATTTGACAGATGACCACATTCTCAATTAAGTAAAAGACAAGGTTTTCTACTGAGAACACTGAGAGTTAAATGTTAAGAAGAATGATGGCAATTTGGAACAGAAGCCAAAGAAGATGATAACAAAATCTAATCAAACAAATAAAATTCTATTGTTCAGTGATAGCTATGAAAACTCACTCTCATAAGTCTTTAAGATCTTGATAATCATTACCAGAACTTATCAAAGAAGTATTTTGACAATTAGTCAATAGAGAACTGATAGATGGATGGATGGATAGATAGATAGATAGATGATAGATAGATAGATGATAGATAGATAGATAGATAGATAGATAGATAGATAGATAGATAGATGATATGTGATACTAAGAACTAAAATTTTATTTGATGTTTTGATGTGCTTAGGCTACAATGTTTATTTTAACCAGTTGTTATATTTTTAAAAATTAATTTGTTTTATCCTTCTCTTGTATAATTGTAAAGAAAGTCAGCTTATTAGAGCAACTTCTTCAAAAATCTGCCTATTAGAAGAAATAGAATGAATTTCATTTCCCATTGATACTACTACCCAATTTAATGGTATCAGAAACTTAGTTAAACCTAAAATATGTTTGCATATAAATCACAAAAATTTCTGTAGTAGCATTCTTGATTTCTCTGGACCCAAGCTGTGAGTCACTTTATAATGAATCATTATCTAGACAGAGGTACACTTTTCCTGCTAGATTTAATAACGTAAAACAGAAGTTACCCCTCCACCATCACACCTTCTAAATATAAGGAACCCCTGTTATACTTTCATTTGAGTTTTTTTCTTTCATCTTTTGGATTATATGGAAAATGTGTTGCATATTTTCACTTAGTGATTACAGTTATATGTATACAGAAGGGAAGGAATGAAAAGACAATCGAGTGTGAACTCTTTAAAGCCTTAAAACTTGAAAAATCAGGAATTAAATCTGAAGGTGTTCAGGTTTCTCAGGGCTTATGATGGTTTAAACAGCAGTTTCAACAATATGTCAGTTCGTCTTAGAAAATATTACACTGAAAAGGAAAACAATGTATTTGTCACATTTAACAAAATCTTATGAACAGAGATCAAACAAATAGTATGGAAATTGGAAGTTGTGCCTTTAATGTACTTGTTCATAGTGCCACCAAGCGGTACTATCGGTTTTACAAATTTTTCTGAACAAAGTAATTCTGCTATTCTAAGATTTAGACACTAGGTGACAGTAGATTTCCTTTTGAAGGGGCCGCGAGAACACTGATAAGTTGAAACTATTCGCATTTAAAGGCAAATTTTCATCTTTTTTAAAAGAAAAATAGAATAACTATAACCTAGTTCAAGAGTAAAGAAAATAAATTACAGGTTTTTTGTTACACTATTCTTTGCAACATAAGTTGGTCACATTTTTATATGACCTATTTATTATATTTTTAATTATCATTTAGTTCTCAATTAGAAGTAAAATATTAAAATAACTACTTGTTTCTCTTATAAATATGCCCAGCCTAAGCAACAGAATCTCACCAATTTTCTTTCTGCTTTCATCAGTCCCATGACTAGCACACATACATACAAAAAAAAATCTAACTGTATTGACTCTTTATACAGTTACTAATTAACAGAACTTTGCTAAGTCAAGAAGGAGGCAGAAAACCCAATAAAAAAATTATACAACTAGTTAGCTTAGATTAATTCATAAATTGTTTTGAAAATAATTTTTAAAAATTGTGGGGCAAGTAGGATCCTGTGACTATCATTCTATTTCCCTTTTATTCTGTTTATGATACTAGGGATTCTTCATAATTTCTCCTGCCACATTGAAACACAAATCCAAGATGCATGGTTTAGAAGGTTTCCCTGGGTGCACACAGGAAGTGCCACAGAATGCATAGGAATCCAACAGAGCTATGGTTTTTCTGTAAAAATTTGTCTCCTCCTTCATTTACTAAAACCCACACCTTCCCCGATTGTCAAAGAATTCTCCTGCAAAAGACAATAGCAGGGGCATGAGGCCCAAACCTTAGTTAATAGATTCCTCCTTAGGTGAGTCTCACTTCTGATGCCTGCCACTACTAGGTTAGGTTAAGATCTTGGCCCTTTAAGATCTTGGCCCATTTTTGGATACTTTCTTTGATACCAACAAATAAAATTTGAACAGGGCTAGCATATTTAAGCAAGATTTGACTAAATAAACAGGAATAAACTATAGGAAGCTTGATGGAAACAGAGAATTATATTAGTTCCATCTGGGTGAATATGTAAAAAGGTTGAACAAATCCCTTGGTTTTTGAATAGTCACCGAAAGAAAATTAAACTGTGTCCCTTCTCCACCCTTATTCTAACACTGTATAAGAAAAGATTAGATCTTGGTAATCTCAGGTCCTGATGGAGTACTAATAGATTCTTTTGGAGATAGTATTGTGGAGTGGAGGATGGCAAGAAACTGACCTTTTTGTGTTTTGAAACTAAAAGAAGTAGACATGATCTTCACTAATAATCCCTCCCCCCCCCACCCCCCCAAAAATCAGGCCTTTTGGGGAAGGTATATGAGATGATTAGGCTAAATTACCCTAAAAGGGGGCTGCCACATTGGATGGGGAGGAGGTGGTAAATGGCTGAGCCCAGGTAAATGAGTCTGCAGAGAGTGAGAGGGAGGATCAGGCTGCATGTTCCCACAGGCCCTCACACAGATGGAGCCCAAGACCCCACCCAAACCCAGTCTCCCAGATGTGGCAGAGCCTCACATACAGAACACACCATGCGAGCCTGAGTCCTGCACTAGGCCATAGAAGCCCTAAACAGAGGTCTCTGTCACTGAGTTTAGCACAAGAGAGTAAATCACAAAGTCCCTCCACTTCGAGTGCACAGCAGAGCCAACCTGGGAAATGAAAAAGGGTAGTAACATCACAGACCGAAATGCGACCTTCCCCAGATTTCCTAGGCTGAAAAAGACCCAGGTTTCTTACGCAATGCAAAGCACGTCCTGAACATCTTGTCCACACTAGGGAATGGAGGGATGAACCAGACAGAAAGCAGTGAAAAACATTTTTAAATATGACGTGCAAGTAAAGCCAAGTCGTTTTTTACATAGATGATATGGCTTGCAAACTATGATATGCCCTCTTTGGAGCCTGGCTGGATCAGGTTCCAGCATCCAAGTGATGGGCACCGTCTCAAAACCCATCACCTACACATGTAGGCCAGTGTCTCCCGAAGTATTTAGAGTATAATAGTAGGAGGGGCATCCCTTCCTCCAACCAGTGTCAGTCAAGTTCCAGTCTGAAAACCTATTCCCAGAGTGACTGGCATGGGGATTCCCACCATATGACAGATCACCTCCACCCACAGAGGTATGGCCTTCCAGTCTCCACAAAGCCTCCAATAGACTGACTAACCACCTTTATTCGCACAGAAGATGTACAAAAACAGTGTACAAGAGTGTGTTTTGTTATATTGAGAAATCACACTGCTACTGTGTGATACGGCATAATGACTATAAAATGTTTTCCTTTTCAGATGAATACTTTCTGTTCTAATCTTTAGTTCATCTTACAGTGATGTTGGGGAACAGCTGTGGAAGGAGGAAACAAAGCTTCCGTTCTCCATGCCAGCATTATTAAAAAAAAATAAACACTTCATATTCAGATTTGTGGATTTCTGGATGTGTGTTCTCAATACGATTTCACAAATTGGCTCTTTTTCAGATCTCGGTATCAGTATTTCTTAAATTTAACATACAGACATATGCAAGTACCTTGGAAATAAAACAGATGCCAGATGACTGACTAAACTTTGAAAGCTTTATGACAAAGGACTTTAGCTCCTTGGACATGCCAGGGCCTTCCCAGAAAGTGCCCTTCCCACACTCGTAGAGTTTGGTTAATGTTTTCTTGGGGTAATTTGAACCCGCACTCTAATGATTGTCCTGCTCTCCTTGAGATGTGCACTCAGGGAATGGTTTACTTCTTCTGTGAATTCTGGCTTATTAATTAGAACATTTATTTTGTTCACCTATACAATAGGTCAAATTTCATCTATCTGCTTAATCAGCATTTCAGGAAATAAAAAGTCATTGCCTGTGTATGAAACACTGGCTTAGTGAACTATCTTGTAGGCATTTCTCAGTACTAATTAAAATAATAGACATTGTCACATGGTAAAATTATTTTCCAGGAAACAGCTGACGTGTACTCACTATGCTTGGCAAAAATCCTGGCTAGTTTCGCAAGAATGTTTATTCCAGACTGAGATCATCTTTTAAAAAGAGAAAAAAAAATGACAGACAGAGAGATTAGGTAAGGAGAAGTAGAGGGGAGAGAGGGTAAGAAGGATGAAAAGAGCAAAGGAGAGAGGAGAAAAGATTTCTTAATATGTCAAGAAAGGATTTTAGATTTTAAAGTTGCCTTTCTCCATTATAATCAAATACTTACCAATCCTATAATAAAATTTGTTGATTATTAGAAAAGACATTTTAGTACAAATAAATGTTTTTTTTATCAGTTTATAAAATCTAGAAAGTAGTTCAGTTATCAATATATTTATTTTAAATTCAAAATATAATGTTCTACTATTTACATTTAAACAAAATATTTTAAAGCTTTAACAATTTCAAGCAAAATAATATGAAACCATAAAAATTATTACATGTATAACAAATGGTCGGAGAGGTGAAATATTACATTTTTATCTTAGTCATTAATTTAAAATATTCCAACCTCAAAATCATATTGAAAATTCATAACATTAAATTTTCTTTCAGATTTTAATATTTCTCCAGTTAACTTAAATGACTTTTGGGAGTGTTAATTAAGATGAAACTATGTTCAAAAGGAACGTGGAAGGGAAAATATAGAATGAACATGACAAGTAAAGACAAGCATTACAGAAATGCAGTCATGATCTGCTCATCTAATTTTGTCGATGTCTAGAAAACATCTGTGAATCATCTGCTCTGCCTTCAGAATAGACTGTACACATACACGAACACGGCTGCTCACATACCCAGGGAGAGCTGGGCTTTGTCAAGCTTGAAGGAAGCCAGTGCTGACATGTTGGCCCCTTATCTGGGAAGAAGGAATCCTTAAGTGCTCTTTGTATCAGACTTAATTTGCTCCTGATTTCTGAATCTTACTAAAAGGCAAGAAGGATAATTTTTTTTTCTTCTCTTTTGATTCAATCTGGAATTTTGACTAAAAAAATAAAAATAAATAAATTCTTGCCATTAGTCTAAGGGATGAGGTTCATTTAGGAATTAAAATTTATTAGCTGCTAATGTTTAATGAAAATATTGGAATTGGGGGTTCTGAAGGGAAATAGAGTTTGTAGTTTGCTTCAAATTCATTGTGTTCCCTGCTTTTATTTTCCATGGTTTCAGTTACCCTCGGTCAACTATAGTCTGAAAATATTAAATGAAAAATTCCAGAAATAAACAATTTATAACTTTTATTGCTCGCACTTCTAAGTAGTTGACAAAATCTCCCATTGTCCTGTTCTGTCCCACCTGGACCTGAATCATCCCTTTTCCCAGCGTCTCCTTGTAGATGATCCCCACCCATTAACCACTTAGTAGTCAACTTAGTTATCAGATCAGCTGCAACGCTTGTATTTATGTAACCCTTATATTACTTAGTAATGGTTCCAAAGCCATTCACACAACATTTACTACAGTATATTGCTGTAATTGTTTTATTTTATTATTCATTATTATTGTTAAACTCTTGCTATATTTAATTAATAAAGGAAATTTCATTACAGGTAGATGTGTACTAGAAAAAACATAGTATACATTGGGTTTGGTACTATCTGCAGTTTCAGGCATCCACTGAGGGTTTTGGAATGAACTCCCTGTGGATAGGGAGAGACTACTATATATTGGTTCCAGTTTAAATCAGTAGATTTTAACTATACCTTTATCAGCCTTTTAGCTCAAAAAGAAAAACAATGGTCTAAGGAGAGGTACTCTTGATGGGGTAGCTTTAAATAATAACTTTTATCTAACCATCTTTTTTCCCTGAGTGAATGCATTTTATCAAATTTTCTGGTAAATTTTCATCTGTTTTATTTCTCTGCATGAAGAAAGGTTGACCCACTTATATTCTTTAAGAAAGCATTGATTAGACTAGAAAGGATCAACATTCGAGATGCCAAATTAATATTACAGATGTATTCTTTCAACCTAATGTGTACTAAATTTCTACTACATGTCAGGTGCTCTGTTAGGTGCTAGGGATATGAGTTGAATAAAATACATAGGCCCTGACCTCAAGGAAAAGACTCTAACAAACAGCTAGAATGCATCATCTTTGTTATTGCCAAAGAGAATAATAAGACAAAGAATGCAAGACGGAGAGTACTGTTGCTCTAGGTTCCTGGTGATATGAGTTCCCTTTGGAGGCCCAGGAGATAAAGCACTTAGCACAATATCAATAATGGTGCTCTGTGAATGTTGGCCACTATTTATTTATTAATGCCAGTATGCTATTTCAAAGATTTTATTTTTAATTTATTAAATATTTAATCTGTTTATAGTTCTTTATTCTAGCAAAGATAGTGGTTGGTAGGTAGTTAGGTAGGTAGGTAGGTAGCTTGGTGATGACAGATGTAGATAGATGATAGATAGATAGATAGATAGATAGATAGATAGATAGATAGATTTGATACAGTTAAAGAAAAATTATTCTGACACTTGTTAAAACAGTAAGGAAGAATATATTCAAGACTTATTACCATAGGGGTATTGCAAAAGGAGAGAGAG
Organism: Cynopterus sphinx; assembly: GCA_030015415.1. Lineage (NCBI taxonomy): Eukaryota > Metazoa > Chordata > Mammalia > Chiroptera > Pteropodidae > Cynopterus > Cynopterus sphinx. The sequence goes on from CM057382.1 coordinate 125,814,009, forward strand.
AGATCAGATCAAATGTAACATAGACAACTGGAGATTTATAGCCAAAGAGGAGGGTGAGGTGGTCAACAGATAAAAAATTACTAAGAGGAGACATCAAGGGTAGGAGGATTCTTGCTAAACTGAACTAACAGGAACTAACAGGAATCTTGCTAAATGCAAGCCAAGGATTTAGACATCAGAAGTCGGAGATGAAGAACTTGATCAGATATCAAGGGTGATCAGATATCAAGGGTGAGGGGATTCTTGCTAAAGTACGTTATGAAGGCCCAGTGAGGACAGGACAGACATAAGGCCAAGGTCAATGCCTAGTGAAGAAGAGGCTCAAAAGAGCCCAACAAAAGTTTAGTCAAAAAGAGAGTCTTTGTCAAAAGAGAGAAAGAGAATTAATTCATTAAGACAAATTCCCAATAATAGACTTCAGTCAAAATGCATGAAATCTTTTATGATTATAGTTACACAGTATCAATGACTCTGTGAGAGCTGAAACTACTTATAATACAAATTCATGAGTGTAGAAGTTTCTCTGATTCCTAAACAGCATTTTCTTTTGACTAATTCATTACATATGTAATATCTAGAATTCTTCAGTCATCCTGAAAAAGAAAAATATCTGAGCACAGTCATCTAATTTTGTTTTATTAACAAAGTTAAATGTTTTACTCATTAAATTGGTAGTGCTTTTAAAGTTTTTTGGAGTTGTAACCAGCATCAGCATCTCAATAACAGAGGTTTCACATTCATGTTTTTAAAGTACCTGCTAGAATTGGTTTCAAAGGAGATCACTACTTTATAATCACTTGTGCCATTAAAATCTAGACCAATGACACAGAAGAATTAATTTCTTAGTATTAATATTTTGCATGACTTTTTTTCTGACTCAGTCAGAAACCAGGTAACTTCTCAGCCACAGTCCATTGTTGCAGGGAATTTTCTGCCTAGTCACTGAACCATTCTCTAGGTATTGACCCAGTTATGTTCTTTATGCAGCTCCCTTCCCCTGTGCTTTGTTTATAGTCAAGCTGAAACAGCACAGAGGATGCTGGTTTGATAAGAGAGTTTTTAGTATCTTTGTCAGACACAATGTCTTCATATCTCTGTTAGAAAATGCAAACAGTCGGGAACAGTTATAACAATGCACGTTACCCTACAAATCTAGCATATCACTGGAGGGTTCCACAGTGAAGTTCTGAGGTATGGGGGAACAATGTACCCTGTTCTTTTACTGAAATACCTCTGCATTATCTTCCTAAAACTGAGAACTACCAATGGGACAGAAGGCCATCCTGTGTATTCATACTAGCTAATGACATTAAGCTAACATGTGCTTAAATTCAATTACTTTAATTCCATTCAAAAGAATTCAATATGTCTAAAGTTATGAAATGAGGATCATTAGTATCTCAGTGTACAGATGATGAAACTGAGGAACGAAGAGGTCAAGAATTTTATCTAAGTCATATAACAAGAGGCAAAACTAAGATTCAAACCCATACTTGTCTGATTCCAGACACTAGCCTGTTGAATGTCTATCACAAGGATAAGAGATCAACAATAAAGCCAAATTTTCCATTAGGATATGTGTTCATTGACTTATTTAAACTTTCAAAAACACATTTATATATTTATCCCAATTAGTCTAGTTACCTCCATTACTTTAGAATACAAGGTCTAAAATGTTTTAGTCATATATTTTGTCATTTTGAGACATCAGGCAAATTCACTGTCAATTTTGTCTTTCTAGATTGAAGTGCCTTATTTGCTATGTGTCTTTACACAATAGCTCCACCATTTTTTTCCATGTAATTCTTGGACTTTCCCTAACATCTTTACATATTTGTCTTAAGATGCGTTGACTAAAACCATAAAAGCTATTACAAGTTTATATCTTAAGGGGGTTTGTTGAAGTGCAGGGGAACTTTATGTATTTTGTTTTTACTCTGGCTCTGATGATAAATCTTCTTGACCTTTTTGGCAATGGAGACAAATATTGGCTCTTCTCAGAAATCTCTGTCTCCAGGGTCATAATAAAATGTCTAGAATTGTGGTATAATGGAAAGAACCTTAGCCTATAGGTGAGCAACTCATGTCTAATATTCTGCTTTGGCAATTTACAGAAGTGTGATTATGAAGAAACCAATTAAATCTCAACTTCCTTACTCACTAAATGGGAAAATTGATAAGCAACTTTATTACAGTGGTTAAGAGGGCAATAATGAAGCCAAACTGCGTGATTCAAAACCTAGCTTGATTCTCTGAGTGTTACTTGGGCAACTTAGTTCATCCTACTGTGCCTTAGTTTCCTCATCTGTAAATAAAAATTGTAACAGTAAAACTGACATTCAAGAATCAAATGGTTGTTATAAGCATTAAATGAATTAGTAAATGTAAAGGACTTAGAGTCGAGAACATTTTCAGGGACAATCTGTTAGTTATTGCTATATCACAAGAGTACTGTGAAATTCAGTGAGAAAACATAAATTTGTAATGCCCGAACTGTCAGCTAGCACCTGGACACTGTTGCTTCATGCACTTACCTACAGTGGGCACTTACCACAGGCAAGGCAACATGCCAAGCCCGAGCATGCAGACCAGTGCAAAGATCAAGAAGTCACCTGTCCTCACTAAGCACATTTTCAAGAGAAAACAAAATTAAAAACTGATAAATAAAAATACTACGATATAGTAGCAAGATTTATTGGCTACCTGCTGCATACTGGCCATCTTCCAGGCCAGGGAAATAAATTCTTAAAGACAAGTCTCTGCCTCCAAGGAGCTCTCGGTCTAGGAGAGCAAGGACTGGGCTCTTCCCCTTAAACCACATCTCAAACCTATCACAGTTAATTTATAAAAAGCCCTTTGGAGTGCTGAGGAGACCCATGAGGTCCCAGGACTCAGGTCTGTCTGACCCCAAAGTCCCAGGCTCTTTCCAGGACCCTTTAAAACCTGCTAGCAAAACAGATCATTTCTACAGAGTGCTAAGTACCAGGATGAGACCTGCATGCACACGGGCAGTTAAACTTTTCTGAATGTGTTTTATTTCTCTTGCCATGGGCTTGCATAGAGAGCTCTCCTCAGGCCAGGGATGGCCTGGTCCCACGCATGTCCACAGCTGGTACCAGCACAAGCTGCTCTTCATACTGAAGCTGACTTTACTATGATAATATATGCTTAAGATAAGCATTGCATTAAATTGAAAAGTAAAATAACTAACAACCATTGAAAGTGGTTGTCTATATCAAAAACTTTAATAACGTTAGGCAAATTAAAAACAACCAGTTGTCTTTCTAATAAAAAAATTTAAAAACAAATAAAAATTAATTCGACAATACCTCATCCGACTCTCTTCATAAGTTTACACATGGGCAATCTCAAGGGGAAAAGAAACGTTGAAAAAAAGATCTAACTGATTTATGAGAATTAATTTCTTTTTCAAGAGGAATTACAAATATTGCAAATATTTTCTGGCAGGAAGTCTTCCTTTAAATACAGTACCGTACCATGTCAAACATTTTTTAAAGAAGAAAACTATAAAAAGCAATGTCTTAATAGCCAACCATTGGTTCTATCATTTAAAATTTTCAATCAGATGGCCCCAGAAGGGATTTTCCTTTATAGAAAGCCCCCTGATTCATACCTCAGGAGTAGAAATTCAGTTTCTAAGCTTGAACAACCTTTAGAAAAGGAAGAGGGAAACAAAAATGTGAAAACTTGTTTTGCATAGACTCAGCTAGAAAGCCATGCCAAGTCTAGTCATAGAATCATTTTATTTAGGAAAAAGAAAATCTATAAGAGAATGGATTCTATAGCTGGAAATGATAATGGCAGCTAAGGGTAAGGTGCTTTAAAATAATGCTTCTCAGATGCTAATGTGTGTAGAAATCATCTGGGGATCTTGTTAAAATGCAGATTCTGATGCCATAGGTCTGGAATGGAGTCTGAGACGCAACATTTCTCTCAGGCTATTGCTTCCAGAAGAATACCACAACCAGGAACACGTAAAGAATATGTAGCTGCTTACCATGATGGCCATATCCACAATTAAGTTTAAACATAATTTTGTGAATTGCTCTGAGAATTCAGGCATTTTTGCAAATAAAAGAACTAGAAATTAATCTTTCATTTGATTAATATTGTTGAACTTATCCTATGCTAAGCTTTATTGTAGGTATTAGGCTTTTATCAATTAATAAGTCTAAAAGGGCCTTCGATAAATTTACTTTTGACTGTTCTTCCCAAAGAGCAAAAAGCATATACATTAAAAGACATCTAATCAAAAAATAAAATAACTAAATAGCCTCTCTTAATTCACAAATTGAGATTAATCAATCAACTTCTTCATGTTAATTTTTTCTTGACACCCTATTTTTAAGAATTTCACCACCTGGACTGTTTACATTTAAAAATAATTGGCAGTTTAATCCAATGACCTAGTGTTGCTCTATTTTGTATAAACTAAAAATAAAATGTTTAAGGTTTTTGTACGTGTCACATAGCTTACTAACAACCATATTATTACAGGTATTGGTGGAACATAACAATTAAAATTAAAGCAAATATGTGTAGTAGTGTGGCAAGAAAGTTTTCACTTACTTTTGGCTGAGTATAGCCAAGTGCTCTAGATTAAAGTAATGGCTTCTGCCTCAAGCTTCTATGAATAGTATAAACAGTAGGACGGAAGCATCAACTACTATTCCTGCTGCATATCAAGTGGCAAAGTAGAATCAGCAAGTAGGTTTTCAAATTCCATCAAGTTAGACAAATTTGGAAACAGATGAACTGCCCAAGGTTTTCTTTTGTTTTCCCACAAGCCCAGACTGGATAACTCTAAGCAAGAAAATAAATACAGGAATGGCCATGTCTGAGGAGCGTGGTGGCAAAGAGCATGGGAACCAAGGGTGGACCTTACTACCAGCCTTTATCTCTTCTAGAGATGCCAGCAGGTGGCAGCACTTACTACATTCAAGGTAGCTTGTGCGGCTGTAAGAGCTGGCACATGGGTTCACAGAGGGAAGGGTCTGGGTGCTCAGATTTGGAGCGGGAGAGTGGTGACAAGGATAAGGTGGCAGCAGTCCGTTTAGATTGAGAAGGCATACAGACAATATTATAACATAATTTTGTACTTGGAAATAGAGCAAACCTGCTCTCATGGGGTATCCTTTTAACAAAAATCTTGGCTAGTGGTAAGAAAAAGAAGTTCCTGCAATTTTCAAATGACAGGAAAAGGGACACAAGGGGAGCACAGATTTTCAATGAGAGACATGACTGAAGTGTAGTTTTGGAACTGTCTCCATGAACAATTTGCCTCGTACATCATATTTATTTGTGGAGCATTGGCCAGGTGCCAAACAGAGTAAGCAAACTCAGTAAATATTCATTTCTTTTTAATGATCCATTCCCATTACTGTGGGAGTTACCCCAGGGCTACTGTTACTTCATCACTTCCTAGGAGTTCTATTTTTGCTCTTCATACTTTTCCCATCAGAAAATCTTTAAAAATATAATAGCCATGAATGTCTGGTAAACAGACCACAAACCAGGCAGGCAGATAATCAGGAATGAAGTGTGGTTTTCTGAGCAAGGTTTCAGACCAACAAATCTACAGAATAATCACAATGAGTTTGACTTTTCTAGTTACCACAACCCTAGATCAATGGTCAGTTTTAAAGCTTTTCCTTCTTATCATGCATTGGTTTCTATCCATGCTCTTATACAGAGAGACATTCACATGTATTATTATTTTAAACTATGAATAAACTTAGAAAAAAGGCATTTTCTTAACTTAAAAGAGTGACCTGTATTTATCCTGTTGAGATACTCTTAATTAACACTTGAAAATGTATAGATTAAAAGCCCTACTGTTCTTCTTTCCCTATACAATTCTACCTCATTATCATGTGTAATATATTAATCATTAAAAACAGACATAAAAACTTAAAAAATTAAAATTTATTCTGGGGTGATGTCTTCCCCTTTTTGCACCTTGTGAATTCTCCATTAGAGTGAACTAAAAATGAACAGTGAATCATGCGTGGTTTGGAATGACTCAAAATTCTAAAGAATAGACGTGTTAATTGTTATATATTATTTCCCAGAAAAAAAAAATGTGGCCCATACTGCTCTTTAAAAATCTACCAAATTGTACTTATACTAAGGTTCAAAGGGGAAATTTAAAGCCAGAAAGGGTACAAAAGATATAATATGATCCAACATTTTTATATGACAAATGAGAAAATTTTAAAAATTTAATCAATAGTATTTCTATTTATAAATTTTAAGAGTGTTATTTTGAAATATTAATGGCTATATTCACATATTTGAATATATATATATACATATATACATGTATATATGTATATATATGTATGTATGTGTGTATATATATATGTGAAATTTAAGGTATTTGATTTTAAAGTATTCTTTCTTTTAAGGAAAAAAAAAGGACCATATTGCTAATTATGTAAACTATGAATTGCATGCAGCAATATGTTTTATTCCTTAAAATGGCTGTTTCATGAGATTCTATCTGACTCAGCCTGTCATATGCTTCATTATATCAAACTTAAAAAGAGACAATAACAATATCTACATAACTGTGTAGTTTGTAAAAGGAGAAAATGCTTAGAGTGGCACAAGTATTTAGAAAAGCAAGAGAAAAATAAATGAAAATAGAATAATATATTTTTGTGGCAACATGAAGTACAAGCAAAACCCTTCTATGTCCCTTATTAGAAATTAGAGGTAAAAAAATACTTGTACATTTTGTGAGTATACACAAGGAAATTAAAGAGGATTTTTCATGACTTAAGGAAGCAGGTTTGATCTTCCTGATATGCTTTTTCCCAACTTTCCATTAACATACTGATGAATATAGTTGGTTTGATTTTTAAACTTGAAATAGTTCTGTAAACTCAGATGACCTTATGCCAAATTTGGGGTGGAATTTTCACCAAAAAGGATGATGAATGGAGCAGATTCTCCCATCCTCTGAATCCAAACCAGAAAACTATCCATAAGGAGGTGGGGACATACTTCAACTCACCTTCTATTTCATGCTTTAACGAACTTCATTTACCTGTCTACACAATGTAGTGCCAAACACATGCACTTTCACCGAATCCATGGAAACAATGTTGTCTAATGCCCTCCATCACAGTTTAGAGCACAAGTGAGGGAGCGGGTCCAAAAGTGGGATACAAAAAGACATATATTTAAGATAAAATATATTTGTACATTTCATTGTATAATATCTACAAGAGTATAATTAGCTTTTCAAATTATCAACATGCTTTTCTATTTCTCTTGAGGCACATGACTTTCTCTTTAGTTTTCCCTAAGTAACTGTTTTCCTGGGTTACAAAAGAAATGCAAAAAAAAAAAAAAAGACAAGTACTATTAACAGTTTCATCCACAGAATTTTGAGGCAAGATATTAAACAGCCTTGTAAGCCAGTTTAGATCATAAGGTTTTACATTAGAAAAAGGAAAGTCTTTCTGGGCTATGGGAAAAAGGAGAAAGGCAAGATTATATTATACATATTACAATATGGCTACTAAATTGAATGCAAATTCCAAAAATATTAAAATTGGCATATTTCTAAAAATAAAAATAAATATTAAACTAGCTTAATGAGGCCCGATTATATGAACCAAGACTGCATTGGGACTAGGTGATCAGAACTGAAGAAGTGAAGTGCTACTTTCCCAAGCTCCTTCGATCACATCCCACAAGTGTTCATAGAAAATTTAGTGAGTTTAAATTCAGTCATACACTCAAATGCATCAGAAATACAACCTAGTTTATTTTCCCGAAAGTGCATTAATATAATGTCTATTTCAAGTCCCCATTCCATCAGAAGTCAGTCAGTGTAGGGCTCCCTTCTCCCCTTTAACTAGGTTGTTTATGTAGCCCCAATGTGACAGGCAGGACATCTGCTTTTCAGTGTTCACTATCCACACAGGCACCAGCTAAGACACCCTTCGCGCAGTCTGGTCTTAGGGCTCGAATGTCATCCACTCAAAAAAGGTGATGTGGAGAGAACACACTACCCCAAAGCACTCTGTATACTTTCTGTCCTCCCTGTCCACCTAGACTCACAATTTGTTCTTTCCTTTTCTAAGCAGATGTCATTTCCCAGAGCTCTGCTTATAAGGCAGGATCCATTGGCTCTATTCAGAGCCCCAGTGATGATGTTCCCTCTGTTTGTCTATATTCTTTCAACTTGAGAAATATTTTTCTCTTCTGAGTGGAGAAAATATCTTACCACCAATGCTGAAACATTTTCTCTATCCCTCAGTATTTTCCTAAAGACCCTAAGCTTTTCAAAGACAGATTCCATAACTTTAAAAAGCTGTTATTTATTTCTACCCTGCTACACTCCTTTCCTTAGTCAATGAACACATATTGGCTTAGATATTTGAATGATGAAATAGCTAAAGGGAATGAAAGGAAATATGAGTCAGATGGAAGAACAGCCTCTAATATGATATCCCCCTACAACTAACATTTTCATTTTTGTTAACCATATATTCTCTTTTTACCCTATAGTTAGTTGTTGGGAAAAGATTTGTAATTTCCATATTGATCTTCTCTTTCTTTACCTTTTAAAATTAACTTATAAGATGGTTACATTTTAGAGAATGTGTTTTTTAAAAGTTATGTCTTGAGGAATAAAATTTGTTTTAGTAGCTAGTATACTATCTATTTTTAAAAGAACCACAGTCCATCTCATAACAAAAGATTATCCACTATTAATCCACTATTAATTACATTATTAGAAATCCCCATAATCTTATTATTCTTTTTCTGTTTGGATTGCTATTTTAGTAGGATTTTTCTTATACAAAAAATATAAACCCAATTCATTAAAAGAACTAGTGAGCTGACAGAACTAGGATTTCCAAAATATAAACTTCAGAACAGGCTAGATCTAGGAATTCAAATGATGGAATTGGCACTCTCTTCTACCATCTCTTAGCTTTGCTTGCTTGTCTGCATTTCTCAAGCAGGTTCTGTCTCTGTACCAATAAGCTTCCAGGAAATCCAGGCTTATTGTATAACATCTATAAAAGTATAATTAGCTTTTCAAATTATCTACATGCTTGCATATTTTAACCACAGGAGTAGAGAGACAATCTTTGACCCAAGAAAGGATGTGGGCAGAAAAGCTAAGTGACCACTATATCTTCAAGAGCCTGAGATAAGGATATTAAATTTGCTTGTAACTATAGTATTTCTGTACATTTCTCCTAAAAATTTTTTATTATATGTGTTGATGCTACTTTAGTCAGTGCATAAAAGTTCATGATTATTATAAGTTGATCATGCAGTGTAATGTGCATGATAAACATGATCTTTTTAACCTTTTAATATTTTGAAACTTGATATCCATGTTATCTGAAATCATTAATTCTTTCTTTTTTCAGTTTGCTTTATAACTCTTTGTCTATCCTCTTATATTTAAAATTTGTATTTTGTTTGAGAAGTGCTCCCTTGAAAGCAGAATAGAGATAGGATTTTTAACCTCCTTATCTGACAAAAGCTTATTTTAATTGAGGTCCACAACCAATTTAAATTTATTATCAAACTGATATGTTTCATCTCATTTTACTATCTCCGGTTATGCTTTTTTTAAAGCTTTTATGCCACTTCCTCTGTTTTCTGTCAATTGCTGTTTGGGCTGATTTTATCCTTTGTAGTTTAGGAATATTTTTATCTTGTTAAAAATTCTATTGATACTCTGCTTACAAATCTTTTTTATTCTTTACTAAATTTCACATAATATTTTTTTAAATTAGCTAATTTTTTACATTTATATATTACATCCCAGTTTATGTTCTTCTTTCTGATTTGTTGTCTTTATGCATATTACCTGGACATTTAAACCCACACTATTGAAATTTAGTTTCATATGTAATTTTTACATTATTCTCTTTTAAGATCAGTTTCTGAGATTTGCATTCATTTTGTACGACCAAACACACAATTATTTAAACCTCGTATAATGGTTAACTTTATGTGTCAATTTGACTGAATCAATGGGTGCCCCCATGTTTGGTTAAACATCATTTGGGGTGGGTCTGTGAGAGTGTTTCTGGATGAAATTAATATTTGACCAAATAAAGTGGATTGTCCTCACCAATGTGGGTGAGCTTCATTCAATCTATTGAAGGCCTAAATAGAAGAAGAATATTGAATAGGAAAGAATTCACTCTCTTTGCCTATCTTCAAGCTGGGGCATCAATCTCCTGTCTCAGGACTTGAACTGGTACTGGAACTTATGCAGGTCAGATCTCCTGTTTCTCAGGTTTTCAGACTCAGACTGAAACTATGCCATTGGCTATCCTGGGTCTCCAGCTTATGAGCTGAAGATCATGGTACCTGTCAGCTTTCTTAATCACATGAGCTAGTTCCATACATACATATACATATATGTATGTAGACACAGATATATAAATTTGATGTATGTATGTGTATCTGTTTCTCTAGAGAACCCAGACTAATACACCCTATTACCCTAGTTTTATTCTGAATCACTTCGATGCACATTATAAGTTCTTTTATGACATAACTTACACGCTTAAAAATTTTAATTAACTTCACAGTCATCTGAATATGTCTTTAAGTACTATACACTTAACAAAAAGCATTTGGATGGTTTGTTTTCTGAGCCATTATATATGTATTTTTAAAACCTTCACGTTGTCCTTGCAGGTAAACACAAACTTGAGTAGATATGAACTACTTGGGGCACTGCTTTAGCCTTTTAAAATTCTATAGAAAAGATACCAGCATGAGCTGATATTTAATACTGTGAAAGAAAATTCTCAAGTCAGCTGACTTGTTTCATAGGCAAGATGTTTTATTTCAAAACTATTATTTAAAAAAAATTTTTTTTTAATCCTTAAAATGGAAATTTTTGCCAAGATATGCTTCTCTCTGTGTTAATTTTCTTTACAACATGATAAATCTTCTAAAGCAATAAATGTTTTAGGCTTCATTTTCCTAGTCAGAAAAGCATTTGTTGCTTGCTTGGTTTTTTGTTTATTTGTTTTAATCTTTAATTTTTACTTCTGATTTCTTATTCTAAAAACTGATAAATTTTAACATGGATCATTGTCCCTTCTATACTTACCATCTTTCTCTTTTATATTTTTTATCCTGCCCTTATATTGTGGAAAAATTTTTTCAGGTAATTTTACTACATCGTTGATTAAATTTTCTGTTAAATCAAGTCTGCCTTTACTGACTGCATTGTTGATTTTAATTTTTTTGGATCCTTCATTTTCCTGACAATTTCCTCATCTCAGACAACTGATTTTGTCTCAGGCACTTTTTTCTAGCACATTTCACACTGCTATCTTTTTAAGCTAATTTGTATTCTCTTTTTTGGTTCTATGTTGCAGTTTCATAAAGATTACCTTTCCTGGCATTTTAATGACTATACCAAGAAATTTTCCAAATCATTCCTCTGGTTCTAGAAGTAAATCATTTTCAAAATATGCAATTTCTCTGAATCATCAGGGGGAAAATTATATATATATATATACTTCTTGTCTTCATTTTATTTTTAAAAGCACATATTAGAATATTTTCCTTCTGTAATTCCATTGAATAGAAGGGGTTTTTTTCAGGGCTTATAAATTCTAAAAGTCATGATTCTATTTCAGTCTTCTTGGGGGTGAGGGATAATGAAATGTCCATCTTTATTACTTCTGGGAGACAACTTGATATGGAAATGTACTGGTTTATTCTTCTTATCTACTTGAGTTGGGGTCTTCTCACACCCAAACTGCCAATTTCTTTGTCTCTCTTCTTCCACAGAGTATACAAAATTCACAGTCCAAATCTCTCTCAGCATCTACCCTAATTCATTTTCTTTTGGGACTATATTTCTCTGTATACAATGAGCCCTATTGTTTTTACTCCCTCTTTGCCTAACACGATCAACAAATTTTCATATATCTTTGTTTCTAAGTGATTTTTTAAAGGTCATGATTTCAAAATGGATATATAAAGACTGAATGGAACAAGAAAGAGGGTGGAATCAGAATAAGAACAATCCTCTGAATGTCTAATAAATAGAAGGACAGTCCTCCCACTTTTTATCCATTGGTACAGAACTTAAATTTTTTTGAGAGGAAAGCAAAGAGTAGGTTTCTCAACCTACTTTCAAGGTAGTAAGGTCATTCCATTCCAAAAAGAAAAAGAACAAAAAACAAAACAAACCACCCGCATTGAACATGAATTGTGATCATGGCTGTCAGTTGTGAATATTCTTTTGAATAACCTTAAAAAAAAGTTGTCCGACTTAGCTGTAATTGTTATTAGTTTCCATCCTTTTCTGTGTTCTCATAAATATTTTTGTGAGAATTCAGAGCATTACTGAAACAGTACCTGCTAGCCAGACGCTATTTAAATTTAGGACTTTAGTTCAATATACTTTAACTGAAAAATTAATGTATTTTCTTTTTTGCTCTTTTTATCATTGCTGTTGTTGTTAAACAGTAATAATAACTACCACTTTGTTAAATGTTTATTACTCTTGCAGACACTGAGGTAGGCACTTTACATAAAGTTTTTCTAATTCTCATGACAGTTACTACTAAAAGATCATTACTGCTAATTTTATTTTTCATAGTAAAATCTATGTTCAATGAGTTTAAATAACTTGCCCAGATCATACTGTTAATAAGTTGTAATGCAAGGTTCATAATCAGGTGACTTGATTCCAAGTTCCACTTCTCCTACATGATTATACATCACCTAGCAGAGGACCCTGTGGTTATATGAACACAATCACCACACTACAACTGAACTTTTTCTTTCATATACATTTTAGTACGACAAGCATTTTTATGGTAGGCCAGCACAAATTGCGAACAAATCTCACCAATAATATATAGAAGGGAAAACAAGAAAGGAATTGATAGTACAACTATTTCAGGTAAATCAACACAAAATTTTTGACCCAGTGTGGATGGCTGCATAGAGATATGTTTGATCTAGGTCTGTGATGTCGGTTCTGATGGAAGAGATAGTATTTTTTCAGTGCATCACGTCATTAAATGAGTTATTTCCTGTATTCAACTTCCTTCCTTCAGCAAGATTTAAGCTTGTTGATAAAAAGATACTGTTAGAGGGAGTACGGTTTACTATTCACATTCTTTCAGTTACAGCTCAGATTTAGAAATATTGGGATCACATAATTGAGTCATCTTTATAAAATTATAAAAGAAATTATTTTGTAAATAATGGATTTTAAAAGAACAGCTCTTTAACTCTTTACTGTTTCATTGTTATTAGTTTTTAAAAATATACATTCCAAACAATCTCTACAATATTGTTGTAAGAGCTTGAATTACAACCTCAAATATATCATTAGCCCTTGACAAGAGGGAGAATGGAAATAAATATTCCACTTAAAATGACTACAAGCATATGTTGTTTTGAATCACAGTTGCTTGCAGTATAGTAGGTCTTTAGAAATAGAAGGGATCTTACTATTTAAAGCCTTGAATTTCACCCATGACAAAATTACAATCCAAAGGAGTCAAATACATATATCAGGAATAATATAGGGATATTACTACAGACCATGAAGACATCAAAAGGTTATAAGGAAACAGCTCTATACACATAAATTTGAAAACTTAGGTGAAATAAATTAATTCCTTGAAAAATGCAAATTACCACAACTCATTCAATACAAAATAATTGAATAGCCATATAACTACTAATGAAATTGAATTCATAATTTAAAACTTTTCAAAAAAGAAATTTCCAAGGTCAGAGTATTTCTTTAGAGAATTTTACAAGAAATTGAAAGAATTAATACCAATTCTACACATTTTTTTTATAAAATAGAAGAGAAAGGGGTACTTACTTCTCAATCCATTTTATAAAGCTAGTAATTTCCTGATACCAAAACCAGGCAAATAACTTACAAAAAAGAAACTATAGATGCATTCTTTAATGAATACAGACATGAAATTTAAGTAAATAGATTCCTGAGCATAGAGTATGGTATATAGCCAATATTATTGTAATGGCTATGTGTAGTGCCAGATGGGTGCCAGAGTAATTGGGCAGGGGGAGGGAATCACTTCATGGATTGCATAAATGTCTAACTTTTTGAAATTTAAAAGTAAATAAACTCCATATTTTCATATTATAGAAAAAATAGTTTATTCCTCAGTTCCAAGTCTACTTCAATATTTAAAAATCAATCAATGTAATATACCATATAAAAGACTAAAGAAAGATCACATGATCATATCAATTGATGCAGCAAAATCTATTTGACAATATTCAATACTCATTTGCGATTTAAAAAAAAAAACAATTAAACCTCTCAGAGAAATAGGAATGGAAAAAAACTTCCTTAACTTGATAAAGAGTATCTATAAAAAAATCTACAACTACCATTATACTTAATGGTGAAAGAGTAAATGCTTTTCTCTTAAAATCCCAGCAAGGCAAGGATTTCAAACTTTAACCACTTTTATTCAACATGGTGCTATAAATTCTAGCTGGCATAATGAAGCTAGAAAACAAATTAAAAGCATATTAATTAAAACTGTCCTTTTTTGCAGATAACAAATAAAAAAAATCCCAAGAAATCTATAATAAAACTTCTACAGCTAATAGGTCAGTTCATTAAGGTCACAGAATAAAAGATATACTTTTAAAAAATCAATTGTAGTTCTGTTTACTAGGAATGAAGACGGGAACACTCAAATTAAAAATATAAAACCATTTATAATCATTCAAAATATAAAATACATGTATGTGTTTTATTAGATTTACATGTATTTTAATTTTTGTGTATGCTTTTAAAAAATGTTTGTGTAAATACATGAATGCGTAAAGCTACAAAATTCTGATGAAAGAAGTCAAAGAAGAGATTATAAATAGACATACAATATTCATGATTAGAAGATTCAACATAGTTAACATGTCAATTCTCTTCAAATTAATACACAAGATTAGTGCAATTCCTATCAAAATCTTAGAAAAAAACTTTTAGTAAATATAGACAAAATTATCCTAAAATGGAATTAAAAAACAAAAGAACTCAAATAGCAAAATGGAATGACAATTATTCTAAAAATATGTAGAGAAGGGTAAGGAAATTAGGATAGTTAAAACAATTTTGAAAAAAAGAATAAAGTGGAAGGAACTAGCCTACTCAATTTCAAGACACTTTATGGCTATACTAATCAAGACTGTGAGTTAGACACATAGATCAATGAACAGAATAGAGAATCCAGAAATAAACTAGCAGAACTATCTCCAACTGATTTTTGACAAAGGTGAACAAGCAACCTCAATAGAAAAAAGATAGCTTTTTCCATAAATAGTGCTGGAAGAATTAAACATCCATAGGCAGAAAAAAATAAATCTTTTCCTAAGGTAATAATTAATTCAAAATAGGTCATGAACTTAAATTTAAAATGTAAATTAAACTTTTTTAAAAACATGGTAGAAAACCTTTAGGATCTAAGACAAGGCAAAGAAGTCTTAGACTTGATCTGAAAGCAAGGTCTATGAAACGACAAAAATGTTAAACTTTTGCTCTGCAAAAGACTTGATTAAGATGATTTAAAAAAAATCAAGCTACTGCTTAGAAGAATATATTTGTAAAACCACAAATGCAATAAAGGAAGAATGTCTAGAACATATAAAGATTTCTCAAAACTAAACAAACAGTTCAATGAGAAAATGGACAAAACGCATGAACAGAAACAACTGAAGAGGATAAACGGCAAGTAAGCACACAAAAATATGTTGAACTTTACTTGAAAATGTATAAACTAAAACCACAATGAAATATTACAATATAGGTATGAGAATGGCTAAAGTAAAATAGAGTGACAACACCAAATGCTGACAAAGGTGTGAAGAAGCTGGATCACTCAGATACTTGGAATACAAATGGTACGGCCACTCTGGAAAGCATTTTGTCACCTTCTTAAAAAATTAAACATGCAACTGCCATATGACATAGTAATTACACCCCTGGTCATTTATCCCAAAGAAATGAAAATTTATGTTCAAACACCTGTACAAGACTTTTTATAGAAGCTTTATTTGCAACAACCAAAGAACAGGGAAAAAAAAGATACCTTTTAATGGGTAAACAAACTGGAGCAGCCATGCAATCGATTCAATATAAAAGAATGAACTATTGATACAGACAACTAACTGCCTTTATGAATTTCCAAAAAACAAGGTTCAGTGCAAAAACAAAATTCCAAAAGGTTACATATTGTAGGTTTCTAATTATGAAACATTTCTAATGTGAGAAAATTCCAGAAATAGAGAACAGATTAGTAGTTGCCAGAGGCTAAGAAAAGATAGAGGAAGGAGAAAAGTGTGTGTTTATTAAAGATCACTATGAAGTATCATTTTGATGATAGAAATATTCTGTACCTTGACCATATTGATGTCAATGTGCTAGCAGTAATGTTGTACAATAGTTGGCAAGATATTACTATTAGGAAAAAATAGGTTAAAATGTACACAGGACCTCTGTGTGTTCTTTTTCACAGCTGCATATGAATCTATAGTTAACTCAAAATAAAAAGTATAATTATTAGGAATGAAATATGGAAATATTATGAACAACTTTATTATTACAAATTGAACAACTTAGATGAAACGATAAATTTTTTGCAAGGCACCAACTACCAAATAGAAATAGATAACCTAAAGAGTCCTATGTCTATTTAAAAAATTGAATTGCAGTTCAAACCTTCTTAGAAAAAAAACTCTAGGTCCAGAAGTCTTCACTGGTAAAGTTTATTCAGCATTTATATAAAAAAAAATTAATTCTTCACAAACACACAAAATAAAATCAAAGAGGAGGGAAAACTTTTCAACTCATTCTAAAATTTTAACATTACCCAGAAGACAAAACCAGATAAAGACATAACAAGAAAATAAAACTACAGAAAACCACTATTAATATGGCTCATGAAAATAAATGCAAATAAACATTCTATACAAAATATTCTATAGAAGTCAAATTCAACAATATATGAAAAGTGTAATATATAAAATCAAGTAGGACTTATCCCAAGATGTGAGGTTCATTTAACAGTTAAAAGTGTAAATGTTATTTCAATATGTTAATAAACCAAAAAGGAAAAACCATATGACCATCTCAATTGATGTAGAAAAAGAATTTGATAAAATCCAACACCCATTCATAATATTAAAAAAAAAGGCAAATTGGGAATAGAAGGGATCATCCTTAACCTGATGTAGGACATCTACAAAACCTACAGCAAACATCATACTTAAAAGTGAAAGATTAAATGCTTTTCTCTTAAAATCGAGAAGACAATGAATGATGTATGTTCTCACTACTTCTATTCAACATTTTACTGGTAATTCTAGCCAGTACAATCAGGTAAGAAAAGTAAATAAAAGACACTCAGAACTTTAAAAAGAAGTAAAATTATCTTTATTCACAGAGGACACTGTCATCTATGTAGAAAATCCAAAGAAATCTTCCAGAATTAAAATATGAGTTTATCAAACTGGCAACAAGATCAATAAACAAACATCAATTGTAGTTCATATACTAGTAACTAAAAATTAAAATTAAACATTAAATATTATTGATTAGCATTAAAATATTAACAACATAAACACTAGGGATAAATCTAACCAAGAGAATGCAAAAGTCTTAAATACTGACAGCTATAAAACACTGCAGAAAGAAATTAAAAATTGTCTAAATAAATGAGACATATACTTTATTTATGGGACAGAAGACTCATTAAAATTAAGATGCTGATATTCCTCAAATTGACTGTAGATTTAATGCAATTCAAAACCATAGTATACTAATTGCAAAGGCCCTAGGATAACCAAAATAACTTTGAAAAAGTAGAAGAAATTTAGAGAGTTAACACTACCTGATTTCAAGATGTATTATAAAACTATAATAACCTCAAAAAATGTAGTATATCATAGAAATAGAAAAAAGATCAATTGAGCATAACAGAGAGTCCAGAAATAGACCCATACCCATACAGACTGATTTTGACAGATTGTAAAAGCAATTCAGTGGAGGGGGTGATAAAAGGTCTTTACAACAATTGATGCTGGAACAGTTGGATATCCATATTTTTTAAGAAAAAACTTCAATCTATATCTTGCACTACTTATGCAACACTTAATTCAAGTGTATCTTAGATCAAAATTTAAGGCTTCAAATTACAAAAATTTTAGAAGGAATCATAGGAGAAAATCTTTGTGGATTTAAATTAGCAACACTAAAAATATAATGCAGTAAAAAAAATTGATAAAGTAGCCTTCGTCAAAATTAGAACCTTCTGCTCTTCAAGAGATGATGAAAAGACAAGCTTTACAGACTAGAAAATATTTGTGAATCATATATCTGATAAAAGATTTTTATCCAGAATGTAAAACAAACTCCAAAAGAAATTTTAAAGAAATTATCCAGAATGGAATCCAAAGAGATAAAGAGATGTTGAGATATAAAAGTTACAGTCATAACTTTTATAATATTAATTACAGTATTATTATTATCATTATTATTATTAATAACTAGTACATACCTAATTAAGATTTCAGAAATAAAGACTAGAGAAAATGAAGGAGAAGCAGAACTGGAAAAGATAATGAACTAGAATTTTTCTGGAACTGCTGAAAAATATTAAATCCTGAGATCCAGGAAGCCCTAATTTAAAAAAATAAATAAATTCCAAGTACGGTATATAAAAGTAGATCAAATCTACATTCATCACACACACACAAAAATCAGAATAAAACAAAGAAATCAGAAAAGTAGTAATTAGACTGATTCAGGCTGACTTCTTAAAAGCAACAATGAAAATTAAAGATAGTAGATGAAATCTTCAGTATGTAAAGAGAAACTTTTAACCTAAAATTACATAATCAATGAAACAATTTCTCAAGAACAACAATAAAATATAGATTCATATAACCAAATGACACTAAAAAAGTTCTAAAGTGTAAGATTTGTTACTTGAATACATAGCCAGAGTGCACTATGAAAAAAAAATGACTCATGTTGACTGTGTTACTAGCTTAGGTATAACTGTCCCTTTATTTTAAAAGTTGAAGGACTGGTGGTATTATTTTATAAAGTGACAGTAGAGCAGAGGCTTGAAGGAAGTAAGGAAACCCACCATGCTGACATTCCCTGGGTGTTCCAAACATGGAAAACAGCATTACGTAAGCTTCAAGGGGCAAGTGAGGCAGTGTGCTTGGTGTGTTCAAGGAGAAGCAAGGAGTCCTTCCCTGAAACAAAGAGAAAAATGAGCAGAGTGAGAGGAGACAAAATCGGATTAAACAGAGGCAGAGTATGAGAGGACTTTTTAGATCATTTACTTGTGCTTAGTGATCAAGAAAGCCACTGGCGGATTTTGAACTGAGAAGTGACTTGATTTGAACAGGTGGATGAAATGCCTTAGAAATAATTTAGGCTTAAATCGCCAAAAACTATTTTTCCATGGACTGATGTAATCTGGTACTTTGGAGGTTTTCTGCTTGTCCGGTTTGATATAAGAAGAGAATTTAAGTGGGAATAGATATCACACATGTCCTTTGGCATAGACTCCCTTTCCTGTTTGTAATTTCCATCTGACAACCTTTTCAAGGGAACTGGCTTGCTGAGTATTTAAAGTCACACTCTGTGATAAGGAATGCACGCAATATGTTCTCTATAACACTTCCATCATATAATGATGTGTCCAGGCATTATACCTTTCCATTTCCCACAACCTCTCTTTGTCCCTGTGAGGACGAATTAGCTACAGAATGAGCCTACATGTACTACACAACTGACCAGTTAAATTCTTTTTTAAAAATTAATTGTTATATTAGATTTGCCTTCTGTTTTGAATACTCTGCATTTGCTCCTCCAGATCCACTCCCCACTTGTTTCCATCCTGTTATGCGTCTCTCTTGCTACCACTTGGGGCCTCTTACTGGGCAACACTGGAGATGTGAATGGTACAGGGAGAGGCTGGATCGTATAGTCTGTTGGCTCCCTCTCTGCCATGTGGTGAGTTGTCTATGACTAGTTGTTTAGTGAAGTGCCCAGCTCTTAAAAACTCTTCTCTAAAACATTTCTCTTATAGCTATGAGGTCTTTTTTGGTTTCAAGCACCATTTTTCCTCCTTGCTGCTTCAAGCCTGGAGTAAAGGCTCTCTGCTTTTCTCATTCCTAGGGTGCTTTGCTGTCTCTTGCTGGAGTCTAACTCTGCCTCTACTCCTGTAAATAATTCCTTTACCAACATCTCACTAATGACTGTTGAGGGTACTATCTGCTTTCAGATCACACTCAGACTGGTACATAGAATAAGTTCAACCAGTTATATTTATCAACTCGCTTTTTTTATATGCTTTACTGTTTAACTGTATGATATTATATTTTAAAATTTTCACATTTTTCATATTCAAAATTAAAACACCAACTCAACAACCGTTTACTCAGTCTAATAACATACAATGAGCCAAATGCAATGGCCCAGGTACTAGAGAAGCAAAAAAGAGGAGGATCTTTGGCAACTCTGAGGAAAGACTCCACTAAGGTTTTGCATGACCACCTAGAGCCTAGGTCAGGTCCTTTCTACTCAAGAATTATGATTCTTGCTGCACTAATGCTTCAGGACCACCAGAGTTAGCTAGCTGCTTACACAGACTCACTCCAAACTTTCTTCAGGGCTCCCCTACTTCAGCAGATCTAATGACATCTGCCTGCAACTATGCAGACACACACACATACACACTCAGAAAAAGTTATCTATTAAGACAAACCATCTCTTTACATGAAATTAGTGTAATTTTAAAGCATACCGAATCTGAAGTTTTAAAAAATTGTTGAAACAGTGAAATAGTCAACAAATAAGCAGCATTGTTTGCACTTCAGCAAGTCCTGAAAATCTTTTTCTTAAGTCTTGCTGCTAATATGATGAATGGGAATCGTTTAATGGTTATTATTATTACGATGAGTTCTTTCAGATATCTATAAAAACTTACCAGGAGATATATATATATATACATATACATATACATATACATATATAAGCAAAGGCATATTTATCCTACTAACAAGATATGTGTACATGTCAGATCATTACTTATGACTAGCTTTGACAGCCAAATATAGAACCTTTCAGAGACAGAAGTCCCTTCCATAAAAATTATTAATTGGCAGCTGTTTGAATGGTATGCCCACTAGCCAGTCTGATTTCACTCAAACCAATTATGTTGGCTTCATGTAGCCTGACCAATCACCCTGGTTTATTGGGGAGTGAGGGGCTTTTGGACAAAGTATTTCTGTGCTAAAACCAGGATAGCCCAGGGGTTGGGAGGGTTGGTTCTCTAGTTTTGTGTTTTCATGCAAATCAGAAGAAACCATTGAGCACTCTCTGACCCTTGAAACTCTCTCCTCTCTGACTTTCCAAGCCTTCCTCCTGCTTCTGATGGCACCTCAGGAGCCTTTAAGCATCTCTCCACATAACCCCCACGCACACACACACACACACACACACACACACACACACACACACACACACACCAATCCCAGAAATAAAGTTATTAGTCAAATTTCTGTCCTTTGTCTTCTTCTCTTCCAACTCTCTTTGGTCGCTAATGTTTTAGAAACACCCTCATGACAACTGTCACATCTTTGCAGTTATCTCTCAACACAGACTTCCAACTTTATGTCTCTGAGCATCAGGCTTGAATTTCCAATTGAACATTAGTCATTTCACATAACTATCTCATTGAGCCTATCATACTTAACATGTCGAAGAATAAATGCATCATATTTCAACAGATTTTTTTTTACCAGTTATGTTACCATTCTGAGCACCCAAACTAGAAAACTCAGAACTATCTCCTACTCCTCCTCTCACTCAAACTACATATATAAACTGTAAACGTGTCCTGTTGACTCTATCTTCTTGCCTGAGTAGTTGGTTTATTTAGGGTATATTTCACTATAAAACCCTTGGTTTTGTCCAGCTATATTGTTGGTAAATTCCAGGATGATTATTGTCTAGAGACAGCAAAAGAATATTGTTTTGTGATTCTCAAAAAGAAAACAATAGCTATTCCATTCCTTCTTTACTACTTCAAAGAAGAAGATAAATACCAGGACCTCTACACCTTCCACAAGCAGCAACTTCTCTCCTACCATCTGCATCTTAGCCTCCTGATGTCAAGTTTAAATACTGGCTATCTCATACCCGCTCCTTCCTGAGTCTCTCCAGATACAGGATTTGCTTTTTTTGGCCAATTCTTTGGTGAAAGGAGATGAGATTCTCCTCTTTCTAGCAGGCCCTTAGTTTACTTTTTTTTTTTTTTTGTAAAAGAATTAGTCTTTTTGAACATTTCTTTATTATTTATGGACCATATTTTAGGTATTATGAATTTGTTTTAGAGATGTGATATTCGACAAAATTATTTGACTGGTGGGGTATCTGGAAAAATATTTATAGATTTTTTATATTAAGTTTTGTTGTCAAAATTCCACTTGTTACAAAGTCTTTTTATTACGAAGTGTGTTTTAAACTCAGACCTCATGTCATTAAGTCTCACTCTTCCTCATTTGTTTTCTTTCTTCTGATCATTTTGCCATCATATTTTATTCACCATTCCAACATCCACTATGCGCTATCCTCTTCATCAAGTTTTTCTGCAAAGAGACAATGGTATTATTAATAATAGCCAACATAAATGATAGTTTCCTGAGTACCTGGCACCTTGGTCGGTACTTGATGCACATGATCTCATTTGACACTTAAATACCACTATAAGTGGGCATAATTATCACCCTATCTTACCGATGAGAAAAAGGAGGCTGAAACAGTTAGATTCACACCTTGTCCAGGGCTACACAATACTCAGGGCAGAACAGGAGTGAATTATTTTCTGTGAGGGGTGCAGTCAGGCACTGGCTTCAAATCTGAAGGTAGCATCTGATTCCACAGTCTGAGAGCTTAACCACCGGGCAAAATACAAGCACTGTGGTCTCTATCTCTACCTATACCTAAACATTTGATTAAACCTCCATGAAGGCATTTATTGAATTCTACCTGCCATTATAATTACACGTACTCTTTTGTGGTTTGTAAACTCTTTGAAGGCAGTGATGGTAGTGCATAAATATTCATTATAACTGATAGAAAAACGCTAGTATCTATAAGACCACTGACATTCTTCCTTTAAATGTACTGATGTCTCTTTGCAGTGTGTCTTCATTGCCAAAGGAATAAAATTCTGGATTTTCTATGTAACCTTAAGAGAAAGATGATTTCTTTGCCCTCTCCTGTCGGTTTTACTCTTTGCAATGTAATCCATTGTGAAATAACTATTGTCTTGGCTATTATATAAGAGGTCATTTTTCCTAGTTTTATCTTATGAGTAGAGTTTGCATCTTCTTTTTCTTTTGTAACCACCCATATAGGCCAACTGTGTGCTCACTCAATAAACCTGTTAACTGCAAGCATGACAGAATATGGCAAGTGTTTTATTGGAAGAGTAATGAACTACTCCACTATCATCAAGGAGAGATGCCCCAAGGATGAGTGTTTGCCTCAGGGTCAACAGTGCAAGTATTTATGTCCCTTATGCCAGTGAGGAAATTAATTCCAAGTCTTTTTTCTTATAGTAACTGTTATTTGTATAAACCTTCTGCCATCTTTATCTCCCATTTGTCTCTGGACCTTTGTAAGGTAGCATTGTTATAATGTAACACATATATACAATACAATATACATGTTGTTACATATGTATGTATATACACGTGCCTTAATCTGCTGATTTGGGCTGCTATGACAAAATAGCAGACCCAGTAGCTTATAAACAACATAAATTTATTTCTAATAGTTCTGGAGTCTCAAAGTCTAAGATCAGGGTGCCATCATGGTTGGATGAGGGCCCTCTTCCAGGTCATATTGTATTGTGTCCTCATCTGGCTCTTTTGTGTCTCTTTTACAAAGGTACTAATTCAAATAATGAAGGCTCAGGCCTCATGAACTAATCACCTCCCAAATGCCCCATATCCTAATACCATCATCTTAGGGGCTAGGAATTCAACATGTGAATTTTGGGGGAGATGCAAACATTCAGATATTATTAATACAATATATATAAGGTAAAACATTATATAAATCTATTATACAGCTTATAATATGGCCTGTAGTGTTATGATTATTGTACAGGCAAAGAAACTTAAACTCATACAAAGGATTACCTGGCAAAAGTTACTCAGATAATTCAAGGCAAAGCCACCTTCTGACACCTTAGATTTTGAAGAAACATTCCTGGAAGCAGATGTAGAGCCAATGTAGGGAAACAAAACAGAAATACAGGAAAGATAATCGATGAGTCAAAAAGAGAAAACTGGGGGCTTTTATAGTTTTTTCTGCCATAGGACATCATGTCCCTGAGAAAGTTATGTTCAAAGCCTTACTCCAGGTAAATGTGAACATGAATTTAATTGGAAATAGGGTCTTTGAAGATATAATCAACTTAAAATGAAATTATACAGTATTGGTATGGACTCTAAGTCCAATTACTGGTGTCTTAATAAGAGAAATGAAAGAGAGATTGGGATATAGGGATGTAGAAAAGATTCAGGGAAGAAGGCCAGGTGAAGACAGAGAGAGGCATTGGCATATACAGCTAAAAGATAAGAAATACCAAGGATTGCTGGGAGCCACTGGAAGCTAGGAAAAGTCAAGGAATGACTCCTCCCTAGAGCCTTCAAGGGGAGCATGAATCTGCTGACACCCTAATTTCCAATTTCTGGCCTCCAGAACCATGAGAGAAAAAATCCCTATTGTTTTAAGCTATATATTTAGTTTGTAAACTAAATATACCTGCAACACCCAATCCTCAATTTAAGTCCATTCTACAGGATAATTTTGAGTTTGAAATTTAATTTAATCCTTTTCACTAATACACATTGGCTCAACTCTTCCAATAATACAACCCTATCTATCCATTTTTTTGGCAATGAGTTACTCACCACCACCCTCAAGTCCCCAAACCCCACCTTCACCCCAGCATGAAGAGTGTGACTGCTCACATCTACTCCATAAAAAATAATAATAATAACAATTAGCCTAATACTTTGCTGTTTGCACTATTTATACTCGTGCCAGTGACCCCCCCAAAAAAACTTTTATATATAAACTGTATATTAATCTAATAAAATATAGTATTGGCACAGTTTCTAATAATGTCCCATATACAATAACACAGGGTCCTTAAAAAATCATTGTCTTCATTCTTTATAAATCTCCTGAAACCAAGCTGTTCCAATGGCCTCTGGGAGCTAAATGAAATCCCTTGAAAGTAGATTGTTGGTTTGTCCCAAAGTCACTGCAAAGACTCACCGCAGACACAATCAAATGGATCTCTACTCCTCTGCCAAACACTCCACCAAGAACATGCTTATAACCTTGGGGAAGGATAGGGGAGAGTACAGAGAGGACATAAGGGGAGTATGGTGAATCTGCTAGGGCCAATCCAGTGGCATAGTGACACTGTCTGGTGACTGTTTGATTACTAATGTTTTAAAGTATGCAGTTGTCTTTGAACTCAATCGTGGGATAATGAGCTCTAAAATATCCGCTCAAGATTTCTCTTTTGGGGAGCTAATCTACCCCCAAGGTATATCCCCAGCCGGTGCCTAGCACAATGCCTGGCTCGCAAAGAAGCTCAAATCTAGCGAATAGTGGTCACCGGGGGGCCTGTCTGCCGGTTCTAATAGCGGTCTCTCTGGGGGGAAGAAAATATAAAGGTGAAAAATTCCCTTCTGCCGGATCAGTTTCTTTATGAACTGTGGACCAAAACCATCGCTACCGCCATCACTATAATTCCAGCCACCGTAGTTACAATGCCCTGTAGATACGAGTTCGGAATAAGTCCTGAGCAGGAGACTGAAGCCCTCACCCAAACCCAGCCCCAGCAGACCTCGCTGGGCAGAAATCAATCACGACACAGAAATTCCAGTTTAATCTGTAAAGAGATCTGGGGTGTAAGCGAGACCGTGTAGAAGGGACATGCAGATGACATTTATTTTTATCCAAGGCATGTTGGGTCCACGCCGACCCATCATCCCCTCCGGACGCCTGGGCCTGTCCTCCGGGGCTCCAGCCCGCCGG
Source organism: Cynopterus sphinx (assembly GCA_030015415.1). Lineage (NCBI taxonomy): Eukaryota > Metazoa > Chordata > Mammalia > Chiroptera > Pteropodidae > Cynopterus > Cynopterus sphinx. The sequence continues at coordinate 125,840,188 of CM057382.1, forward strand.
TCCCCACCGCCACCGCCGCCCGCTCCCCAGGACGACTCGGGGGCCGGCCCCGTCCGCCGCGGGCCCCGGGACTTGGGGCGCACGCGCCGCCTGGGAGCGGGCGCCGCGCGGGGGAACCGGGCGCCGCATCCTGCGCCCCTCGGGGTGCCTCGGAGCCGGCGCCGCGCGGGGCGGCGGGGGCCCGAGCCGGGGCGCAGGGCGCCCCCCAGCAGTGCGGGCTTCCCCCACCCCCGGCGGCGACCCCACCTCCCGCCCCCGCGGCGTGAGCGCGTGTGTCCGTCCGTCTGTCTTGCCCTCTCGACGTCAGTGGGAATTTCCAGCCAGGAAGTGAGAGAGTGAGCAAGAGAGCGAGAGAGAGAAGTGCACCCGCCGCCGGGGCAGGAAGAGGAGGTTTCGCCACCGGCGCGGCCCGGCGACGCGCTGACAGCTTCCCCTGCGCGTCCCGGCCCGGGCCTCGCGCCGCCGCCGCCGCCGCCTCGGCCCCCGCGGCCCCCGCGCCCCGCTCCCAGCGCCCCGCGCACCCCAGGGCGCCGCCGCCGCTGCGGCCGGGAAGGCGGCGCCGCCGCGGCCCGGCGCCCGCGCCCCCCGCGCTTCGCCCCGCGGTCCTGCGCCATGGCCCGGCGCTGACCCGCCCGGCCCGGCCCGGCCCGCTGAGCCCGCGCGCCCGGACCCGCGCCCGGACCTACCGCGGCGGCCCCAGGCCCGCGCAGGGAGCCGCGGCGCACGGACCCCGGACGCGCCCGCCGCCGCCGCCGCCGCCGCCGCCAGGGTAAGCCGGGCTCTCGGGGACGCGCGGCCGGACCCCGCTGCCCCCCGCCCCGCGCCCCCTTCGGCCCCGCGCGCGGCCGCATGCCCGCCCTGCCCGCTGCGGGGGCTTGACGGGCGCGGACGGCCTCTGGGGACTGGCGAGACGGAGCGGGAGCAAGACACATCCGGACCCCGCGGGGTCCGGTCGGCCCGAGGCCCGCGGCCGCCCGGGCTGCCCTTGCTCTTGATGGGGGAACCAGAGGGGAACTCGAGCGAACTTTTAAAAACCCCACCCCCGTCCCCTGCTGCGGGGTGGCCGGAGGGCTGAGGTGCTCTGGGGCGCGGAGGAGAGGGGGAAAGGTGGTTGGTGCAGTGCTGCACCAGATTTCACCAAAGGCGATCCGTGAAATGAAAGCAGAAGTGCATGGCAGCCCGCTCGGCTGGGAAAGCCGTCCCCAGCTCCCGCAAGTGCAATAGGACAGCCTTGGTCCTCGGCTCCTACTCCAAAAGGAAGCCCCCGCTCCTTCTCCCACCCCCTCCACGCACACACACACACCGGGACCTATTATATTCACCCACTATAAGATCTGTACATTAGTTTTCAAAAAAAAATAAGGAGGGCCTGATACTGACCTCACAGGGCCTGGCCTTTGAGTGGGAAAAGAAATTACCTATTTCTTTTAGGCACTGAGTGTGTAAAACACCTGGACAATGGTATCATATTGCGCATAACCTCTAAAACAAAATTATGATACAGAAAAAGCCGAGCCTAAGTACGTGTTTTCTTATGGTCTTCAAAAATAAGTACGATGGAGATGTTTGCCCTGATTTATTGGTCTATCCTGAAACTTAAATAGGACTTAATGATACAGTATCTGGTTATCCAGATTTCAGACGTTTCCATGGACTTGTTAAGTAGGGTTCAGCATTACAGCTCATTAAATAACTATATTTAACTCAAAGATTTTTGTCTTAAAGCCCATAATCTGAGAAAATGACTATGGTATTAAAATACTTAATAGCTCTGTTCTACAAACTGGTGATCTTTGGTAAACACTAAGGGTTGGGATCAAGATGTTCAGTGCTTATTTTTCTAGCAAAAACCTCAATTGAATATTCTTGAGTTGTTTAAATTACATTGGTGTTTGTTAAAACTTTAAAAGGGAACCTTGATTAAAAATAAAGCCCTTGATTGACGTATGTTGTTTTCCTAATTTTAACATTGTGCTTTCTAGAGATGAATTCTTTTAGTGTTTGATGCACTACAGAAATTATGTAAATGATTTAAAGCAAAGTTGTTGTTTTTTTTTTTGAGCTCATGAACTTCGGAAGTCAGGAAATAAAAAATGATTTATTTCTTGTAGCCTTTTACATTGATCGTGTAATTAAATTGCTAATGTGAGAAGAACATATACGTTAAATGCAAACATGCAATCTGAAATTATTCATCCATACTGATAGACCTACATCTCCTCAATGTTCTCTGGAGCTTGTTTAGATAAAATGTCTTCCTGGGCCACAGCCTGCTGGACAAACATTAATATAGAGGAAGACTCATTATATGTAGATTTAATGCTGGCACTGAAATGCTTTTGATGTGAGGAGTAAATCACTTCTAACCTGTTTGAAAGGCATTGAAAAGGGAATACTGTAATTCAACTGGGATTGGTGGTGAAAAGCTATTATTTTTGTTTTGAAATTTTGATTTCACCTTAGATTCTGCAGTTGACATTCACATGAGCTGAAAAAATGCCCCTATTTTTCAAACCCAGTTAGTAAATACTGGAGTACACATACAAAAATAGTCGTTCCCCTTCATAAGCTCTGCTTTGATCTTTGCACTTCCTTCTTCTGCCTCTTAAGATCATCTGAGTTGCAGTTATTAAAAGCTCAATTAGTCTGAAATAGGCAGAATTTTGGATTTAGTGATCATATACCTCATATTTCTCTTGTCATATTCCTTAGAATAACTTAAAGCTAGTCTGAGAAACATATACATGCAGGTTGTTTTTACTACTGCTTTCGTACTTCCAGATAATTGATGAAGTAAGAGTACTATCTTGACTTTCAGGTACTGCTCATTGTGGTAGATAGAAGGTCTAGATAAGGAATCAGAGGCTACAAGAATCTGGGACTCTCATTCAATCAGCAAGACCTTATTATTTATTATTATTATTATTATTTTTTACCTAATTTAGGAGAGGTATTCCCCTGTTCAGAAGAGGTGAAAGTTCTGGCTTCTGGGGGGAAGTGGTTACTTCGTAACCTTCAATTAGTTTGAACTTTGGAGAAAAAAGAACAGTAGGTGACATTTTAAAACAATAAATTTTTTAAAATGATGTTTGAGCTTCTATATGAATTTTCGATAGTCAAAATATCATCTTTTTCTTCTTCAGAACTTGTTGGTAGATGTTCTGTTCTGAGCATAGAAATGACTGCAATAGAATGTCTGGAAATGCAGAGTAGTTTATCCAATAGAGCAAATATTCAGGTTATGCTCTTGGAGTCTACAGATTGAACATGAATCACATTAGCAGGAATGGATATATAAGAATCAATGGCTATGCAAAGTTTCTCATTAATTTACCTTAGTAGGAAGTTGTTTTGTTTGCTTGATGGGTTTTCTGTTTGTAGTAAGAACCATATGAGGTGGCGTGATAGCTATATGTTAGACGAAGAAGAGCAGAAGAAGGAAGGATAGAATTTTAGTGCCGGAGGGCATTTTTAAATGTTCTGTTTCTACATTATGAGTTGATTGACAGCTGCTTTCTTGGTGATCAGTAAACCACATTGAAGCAGTTTATCCTGTTTTCTGGGAATTAATTCTCAATTGCATACTTGCACCTCCTGTAAATATTGACCTCACTATATTGTTCTTAGAGGCAAACAGGTAAATCATCAGAAACATATATACCCCTTCAAGGTGACCCTGTCACTCCTTAAGAGTCCTTGAGAGTGTGAAGAAATAGTCATCCAGCCTCAGAAAGGAATGTTTGGACTTGTGATATAGTCCTGCAAGTTAGTTTGGCTTCTTGACTGTGTGTATGTCAGTGTGTTTTTTAATCAAAAGATTAATAATTGAAACTGAGTACTTTGGTAGAGTTAATAGTTAGGGTAGCATAACCAAGACATTTATCTTTGTGATAGTTCATTACTGAATATCCAGTACCTCACTGTAAGGTTAAAAAAAAAAAAAAACGTATCTTTTTTTTATGATGATGAAATTGTTCTATACCCTTGGTTTCTGCTGGATTAGAGAAGATGTTCCTGAGTACTAAATTACTAAACTATCTTTTATATTTTCAGATGAGGTTGATAGACTTACCCTTGAAGATCAGCTAATAGTTTAGAAAATAAAGTGTGAAATAAAATTTTATTGCTTTACTACAAATAATTTAATACCAAGAGTTTTACACAAAGTATGTAATATAAGTTTGCCTTGTTAAAGATTATAGAATCCTCAAGAGTATAGTTATGGATGACAATACTTGTTTAACTTAGAGTATTAATCATAAAAATATCATTTTAAAGAAAATTTAAAAGAAATCAAATTATTACCTTTCTTATATTTTTTGTAGTAACTAATAGATTTAATTATCAGTAATAGAAGTTTTATCTGCTTTAATTTGTTGCCTGTTTTTGAACTTAGAATAATGAAATAGGTGATTTAATTCCTATTACAAATTGGTTTATTTTTATTTACATTTCAGCATGAAGCCAAAAATCTTATAACTTTTATTATGATCTGTATTTTCAACAGATATTAATAAATTTAAACTACCTATAGGCTCAACTTCTGTGAAAAAACTCTGATGGAGCTTTAGAGAAGAATGTAAGATTCTATATGGCTTGTTCTTTAAGAGCTTAAACATAAAAGAAGTAATGAAAAGGAGAGGAAAGGAGCTATCTGAGAGAATCAAAATTCTGTAGTTCTACTTTAAAAGAAATAGTACCTAATCTATATTGACAAACATCTGACACTGAAAGTTGTGCTTGTTTGTACATACTGAGCAATCAGTAACAGTAATTTGTTGAGTAAAGAAATGACATAACTTTTGTTTGGTTTTGTTTTTAAAAAGACAGTCATTTTCTGCAAGGAACAAAAATTACGCTATTTTGCCTTGCCTTTTGGGAAGAAAGAACCCAAAACTAGTTCTCACTTTTTAGATATTATTTTTATCTAAAGAGCACATGAAGTTTACTAGAACAAGTAATTTATTAAAAACTATCCAGTGTCTTCCAAAAGGGAAGCATTTCATTTTGAAAGTAGAATTTATGAACTGGAAAAAAAGGCTTTTAGTTTCAAAGTTTTAAAGGCATTATCAAACAAGGTAATAAAGTAATTGAAATGATAAAAAGTGCTCGTACAAATAAAAACTGTAACTTTTTGGCTATGCTAGAATTTCTCTGAACTCCATTGAAACTGTAATTTTAGTACTAGTATCTCTGAAAATGGAAACAATGCTACACACACTGCTTTGAAATCCAGAAATTGTTAAAGCATCTAAATTAATCAAGAAGTCAAATATGTTATGACATCCAGAATTAAATACTTATCACCTATAAAATAATGGGAGCGGGGAAATTACTAGCTGGAAAACCTCAGGAACAAGCAGGCAATTAGCAAGTTTACTGTACTCTCCACTTTCACACTTTAATGATTTTGCAGCACTATAAAATCTGGGCCTCATCATGGCAGGGTTTTGTTGATTATTTCTCAGTTGTTGCATTTTCAGAAAATGTTCCTTGAAACTCTGACTCTAACCACTTATTTTGTGTAGATACAGTATTCGAAATGAAATATACCATCCAAATTAGGAAAGAGCACAGTACCAACACTCTGGGTCCTGATGTCATTGTGCTCCCAGGGAGAGTCAGAAAGTCAGAATTACTTTATTGAAAACTGCCAACTTCAGTCCACTCCGATTTGCTGCCCACCTAACTTTGGTTCTGACCCTGACCTCTCTTCGAACCCCTTATGAAGATAGCATTCACATTTAAAAGGTTAATTTTTAAAATTGTTTACGAATACATAGATGTGGAATCATTTTTGTTGTTGCCAACAAACTGAAGAAACTAAATATTTACTCACATAACAACTGCATTGTAAAGATGTCATTGTTGGAAAGTACTCTGGAAATGGATAGCAGCAGTGCTTGTTAGTTAAAAGAATAAAATAGTCCATACTCTCTGCCTATAGCTTCCCTGTGAGAAGACACCCAGGGAACAATAGATTTCGCTGTTCCATTACATAGCAGGCCAGTCTTTAGCTTCTGGGCATGGAGAGAAGCATAAACAAAATCACAAAGTTATAACATCCTCACAATCTTTACTATACACGTCAAAAATATTGGCACAAGTCATATATTTCATAGCGGGAAATAAAGTGGTTGGATTTTTCTTAGATTTTAGCCTTTTGATATATGTGGCTCACTAACATTTATTGGCAAGATTTACTTTTCACTAATTTGAACTAAAACAATACAAAACCTACATAAAGTTAAATACACCTCTGTAGAAAGAGTTTAACATTTTAAAAGTAATTTGATTGCTATAATGAATTCTGTTTGCCAAAATAGCAATTATTTTTAAAAATTATTTTTATTATTTATTATTACTTATGTCATTTGGACTAAACATATACTGTATTTCAGTGTCAGGGCATATCTATCCTTCATCTCTAAAAATGAATTCTAACATATGTCACGCATGAATGTAGAAAACGTAAAAGTGATGGCAGACTCCGTAACCAACCTATCTATTGGTTCTGTGCCCAAGCCTGCAATTCATTTAAATAGTGAAAATAAATTACTTACCTACTTGTCTTAGAAAATTTGGCTTCCAAGATAAAAATTTTGGGAATGGTGAGAATGACTATTTTTTGAATGTCCTAAAATGAAATCCTGACTCCTGTTTTATTGATATTTGAGGAACTTTGTCTGCCAGTTCTTAGGTGTATAGGTTTATTCTCTAGGATTTAACTATTTATTGGTGTTTGATCATTAAGTTTGATGTATAGACTCTAGTGCCTTCTTTTAAATGGGGCTAGGTGTGGATTATCCTATTTTTGATAAACTGAAAACAATAATCATTTCCCCCACATTCTGAAAACACTTTAAGTCAGTTGTGATTAAGCAAATCTCAGTACACCTGTGAAATTAAAACAAAAGCTTTGTTTGTGACAATTGAGTGTACTTCCTTGCTCTCGTGCCATATCATAGCATTCATTCGTTATGATGTCTTTGTGGTTTCTCTCCATGTGTTTACCCAATTTCCTACTTTACATATTTAACTGAATTTAAGCACACCTTAGAACATTTTAATATTTCCTATGTTAAAACATTACCTTATCATTTATCTGAAATTCTTTTTTTTATGATGGACAGGGAAAGAATTCTAGTTCTCTTAGAAAGTCTACCACAATTGCCAAATAGGTATTATCCAAGTTGCTTAAAGAGGTAGTTCAATCCTGTGTTGAAATAGATGCATGATTTGGAGGGCAGTTGTGCTATGTTCACTATCTGTTAAACTGAAGGAGTCCAGTCATTCAAGGTAAGCCACAGAAAACAATAGTTGTATTGCTGAAGCACTTAAGTGTCTTCATATAGATGTCCCCATCAGTATGCCAATATCAAATATGTTATCATCCCCACCCACCACATTGCTACCCAGCACCCTAGGAAATGCGGTTGGTAGCCCACTGTGGTACATTTGGTAGGTTTCCCGTGCTGGAAATTGAGGAACCCATTCTTCATGCATACCACTTATCTCCTCCTATCAGTCACCAAGTTCTATTAGCTCAGCTGCCTCCTCACCTCCAAAATCCATTCCTTCCTCACTGAATGTCTAGTTTCATTTTTGCATTGTCTCCTGATACATTATCTCCTGCTTCTATCCCATCCTTCATTCCAGCACAAAGGTCATCTTTCTAAAGTGCGAGTCTGATCATGTCACAATCTTTATATTTCTGAAATGAATCTCCATTGTCTTCACAGACTGATTCCAGCACACCTCACCTCCACCCTTGCTCCTGACCCATCCCCTATTTCTCATGCCATCTGCAGCAATGTCTATTTTCTTATCCATGTTTTCTCACTTTGAATGCCTCTGTATATGCGTGCCCTGCCTTAGGAGGAGTGCCCTTTCTTTCCTAGCCATTGAGCTCCCTAGTCAACCTTCAGGTTTGGTTCAGACATCACCATTTCTCTCTCCCTCTTCTATTCATTCTTCCTGACCTACCTGTAAAGAGTTATGTGCCCCCAAGCCATGTTCTCTTGACTTCTTATGCTTTCTAGACAGAAAATATCTTGGGGGAAAAGGTTTTATCTTACTTTTTCATTTGCACAGCACCTGGTAATTTTGCTGAATAAATAAGTAAATGTCTGGATAGAATGTTAGTCTACTGTGCTATTGATTAAGCTGTGTGGCTCTGGGAAAATTAATTAACTTCTCTGGGTCTCATGTCCTCTCAGTAAAATGAGCGTCTACCTCTAAAATTATTTGTTTTTTTGATGTAATAGTATTATTTAGAGGACTTCAGATTTTCTTGCCATATCAAGATGTGTCAATTTAAGGAAAATACATGTGAGAAGGTGCAAAAACAATTCATGATTATCGATGTGATAAATATAAGCAACTATCCATTTCTGGATTGAGTTATCATTTTGTCTCAGTCTAGCTTCTTCCTGACATCTAGGTGTTTCTGGGGTTGCATCTCTTCATTATTAATTAGTCACTACTGTGAACTCTCATTATTTCTCCAAAGGAATTGAAGGCAAACTTGATACAGAAATTGAACATAAAATTCAATATTTTAATTCTATTTAATTCAGGGTCTCGCTATAACTATATTTAGAGGAAGAAGAAAGGAAAGTGGTAGTAGTTTGAGCTGAATCCTCATCTGTCATAGCAAGAATAGTTTCTAAAACTAATAAGTTAAGGAAACAGATATAAATATAGTATTTGGAGATACGAAAAGAATTCCCAGGAAAACCAAAAAGAGAAAGTTACTAATGTTACAAATTCAGTCACTCTGAAAAACAAGATTGGAGGTGAAGCGCGGTGGGCTAAGGGACCTTTAATTTTTCATATAAGCTCTCTGCTTTTACATAGTAGGATTTTTGTTTATTGCCAAGCTGAACATGACAGAAATCTCTAATTTCATGGAGCTTATGTCATGTAATGATTTCAGTTTACATTTTTTCTTTTTCACATTAGCCTTTTTAAAATTGAAGAATCACCTTCCAAAAAGTGCACAAATCACAAGTACCGCTTTAATAATTTATTTCATAGTGAATACATTTAACCTAGGTGGTGTTCTAGAAGCAGAATACCCCAAAACACCCTTTCTGCCCTTCTCAGTCAGGACTCCTACCCTTCACTCTCCTTTAAAAGATTTTACTAATGACTTTTGGATTACACGAATGTTGTTTCCATGACTCATATTCATCCACATACAATCGAAAGTTTACTGAATGAGTTCGTTACTTCAAGGTGCTCATAATGAGCTTCATCTCAGTAAGAATTCTGCTGTGGTTAAAAGCCCTAAGGTCAGTTCACTTCACATTTTCCTCAGTAAACAAGATATGTTAGTAAAAATATCAAACAAATCACATTTTCACATTAATTTGTCATTTATGAGTACTTTGTTTTTGTTCATTGCCAAGCAGTCAAGGTCACCAACAGGGAATCATAGGACGAAGAAGTGTTTGCATCAGACCTTATCAGACATAGAAGAGAGTGTAGTTCACCTCTTTATTTCCTGCTTACTTTATAACTTGACATCTGCATATATTGAAGGGTTTTTCTATATGAGTGGTCAGTGTGGAAAGCCTTAGTAACTAGATTCAGTGATTGAAAAGTCTCTGTATAAGGCCTGATTTTGATTTTGATGTTTTCAAGTTATTATTATTTGTGCATATGATTGGAAAGTCATTGTTGTGATTATTTCTCCTTCCAGGACAATTGTCACCATATCATAGAACCAAGTATTGCTGCTTCACATGATGATTCTTTTCTTTTAATACATAAAGGACATATTTTTATTGATCTTTGAGGATTAATAAAAATGAAAATCCAGATTAAAGTCATCATATTCAGATTTAAGAAAACTTGATTAGTTTCACTTTATTTGATCAAAAGAACATTAATCACTAAATCATAATCTTCAAGGATTACTTCCTCTTCAATCTGAACATACAAATATTCCAAAATGGTAATCAAGACAAAAGCCAGACATGAAATTAAAATTTGGTCAAAGTCTGTTTTTTAAAAAGATTTTAGTTTTTTAGAGCAGTTTAAAGTTTACAGAAATAGTGAAGGGAAGGCACAGAGATTTCCCATGTATCTCCTGCCCCTACACATACATAGCCTCCACCAATATTAACATTTGTTAAAACTGATGAGCCTATGTTTATAAATCATACTGATCCAAAGTTCATAGTTTACATTATGGTTCATTCTTGTTGTCTATTCCATGGGATTGGACAAATGTTTAATAACATGTCTCTATCATTATGATATTATACAGGAGTATTTTCGCTGCCCTAAAAATCCTCTGTGCTCTGAATATTCGTCTACCCCTGCCCACCCTTATACTCTATTTTTAGGGAAGAAGAAATCTGTAGAATTGAAAATATGGAAGCAGAAGGTTCAGAACAAGGGCCAGTAGATCAAACACCTTTCTGTGCCACCTGAATGAAAGACCTCACACTTTGAGTAGATGTTTTTAATTGGATTTTATGTGGAAATGGAAGGCAATACCCTCGAGTGACTTCAGTTTAACGTGTACAGTTTTATCTAACTTACTACAACATTTTGAGAATTTCTCTAGCTCTACACATTTGTACTCACTACATTTTATTCTACTGTGGTGTTAAAAAAGATTAGAAAAGAGTATTTCATTTGATATACATGACAACTATGATTAGAAAATGTCGAAGAATGTCCAAAAATTTTTGATCCTAAAAATTTCAGTCATCTATGGTAAAGAAAAGAGCCATAGGCAAATATTTATTTCCTATGGAACATGTTGGATTCTGATCACTTCTCTAAGAGAATTCCTGTCTCCGATGGTTACAGTAGACGTGATACAGCAAGAATTGAGATGCTTTCACACTGGAGAATAAGGTTATGTTTACCCGGTATTTTTGATTCAAAGAGGCACTTTTGCCCTCCTCCCACTCCCACAATTTAACATTTGGCTTAGTTATATATGAGGATTTTTAAATACCTTTCTGTTATTGGTTTTTAATTTAATTTCATTTTGTTTATATAACATATCTATATGCTTTCACTTCTTTCAAGTTTACTGAAACTTGTTTTCTAGTCTAACATATGATCTGTCTTGGAGAATGTTCCATGTGCACTCGAGAAGAATGTGTATTCTCCAATTATTGGTGGAGTACTGTATACATACTTAGGTTATTTTTATTGATAGTGTTGTTCTTACATTTTCTATATTCTTCCTGATGTTCTGTTGATTTATTTTTAACAATTACTGAAAGAAAAGTGCTAAAAATCTTAACTATAATTGTAGATATTTCTGTTCCTTCCTTTAGTTCTGCCACTTTTTGTTTCATGTACTTTGAAGCTCTTACATTCACATTCAGATTATTATTTCTCCCTGATGAACTGACCCTTTTATTCTTATGAAATGTCCCCCTTTGTCTCAGGAAATATTTTTTCTTTTGAAGTCTACCTTATCTTGTATTTTAATATAATCCCCTTATTCATATTTAGTATTTCCATGGTATAAGTGGCATACCTTTCCATCCTTATACTTTTAAACTATCTGAATCTTTAATATCACAGTATAATTCTTATGAAAAGCACACTCTTGGGTCTTGCTTTTTTTGTCCAGTCTAACCATCTCTACTTTTTAATAGGTTTAGTCCATTTTCATATAATGTAATTATTGATCTGGTTGGGTTGAAGCCTACTATTTTGGTCATTGTTATCTATTTATGCATGTTCTTTATCCATTTTTTTCTTCTTTCCTGCCATGTTTTGAACCAATTGTTTATTTTTTAATTCCATTATATCTCCTTCATTTAGCAATTTTTTAAAGTGGTTACTTTAGGGATTACAATATGCGTTCTTGAGTCTACCATGAATTAATAGTATAATATTTTATATATAACATAAGAACTTGATTGACAGTACTATACTTCCATTTGTCCTTTTCCTATATGCTGTTTATATTATAAATTTTACTTATGCATATGTTATATATCCCCAAATATGTTGTATTTTTTGAACAGCAAGTGAAGAATTTTTATATTTACCTACACGTTTATCATCTTTGACATTTTCATTCTTTCATGTAGGTCCAAGTTTCTATCTGGTGTATTTCCCTTCAGCATGAAGAGCTTTCTTTAACCTGTGTTTTAGCTCTTGTTTGTTTGAAATGTCAATTTCACCCTTATTTTTAAGGGAAAGCTTTGCTGAATATAGACTTATACACTGAACTTTTTTTTTCTTTCTTTCTTTTTCTTTTTTTTCTCTCAGCACTTCTATTACTGCCTCTGATGAGAAATCAGCCATCATATTTATCTTTGTTCCCCCTTGGCTCTGGATGCTTTTAGGACTTTTATTTTAGCATTAGCATTTAATTGTTTGGCTGTCATATGACTAAGCATCATTTTATATGTCTTTATCTAACATGGGGATCTTTGAGATTCTTGGATATATGGGTTGACCTTTTTTAAATCAAATTTGGAAAATTATTGATTATTTCTTCAAATATATTTCCTCTAAATTACACATATGTGAGATTACTTGATATTGTCTCATAGGGCCCTTAATTCTTTCTGCCTCTTTTCTCTTCATGTCAGTTTGGATAGTTCTTATTTATCATTCTTCAGATTTATTGATCCTTTTCTTTACGTTGTTCAATATGCTAATGTCTACTTAGTGAAATGGATTTAGAGTAGCCTTAATTGTAGGATATGTCCATTACTCCTATTGCATGGTCCTTCTGGAGTCACAGCTAAATGCTCAGATTGTTCAGTGAAGTCTCTTCACTCTGCATGATTGGGACTTCAGTGTCTCTCAGAAGTTCCAGGAACTTCTGGAATCTTTATTCAGCTCTTAGATCCTGCACTAATACTGCTTAATATTTGGCCAATGACCAGAAGTGACCTTTATGCAGATTTATGAGCTTCCTTTTCTGTGTAAATCCCTCCTTTTTTATGCCCTGCAGTGTGATTGCTTCTCTCTGTTTGGACTCTACTTCCTTATGTCATGGTTTGGAGCATGCTGTCAGTCAGAAAGTGAATTTGGCTCTCACTTCAAGTGTATCCATTCTCTTATGATATACAGCCTAATGCTATCTCTTGTCTAGTGTCTTAAATTATTGTTTCAATTATTTTGTGTAGTTTTATAGTTAACCATGGCAAGGGGCAAGTTCAAGAATTGTTACGCCATCATGACCAAAACCAGAAGGCCACATTTTGACAAATCTGCAGTTGCAGTGTTTCTTGCCATTAATGCAATATTAATTAAAATGTACTTCGTGTTTACTAATTTGGAAGTATAAAAAAGCAAAATACATGTCTGCTTCTTAGGCATTTATATCCACTTAAGAAGATGGTCAATATATAGGGAGATAAAATTAAATTTCAGTGGAACGGTATATTGTCAAGTGTAAAATCATCAATACACATAAGTAGTTGAGTCCTTATATGGACTACAGAGCTATAGGTTACAAGGGAATTGCAGATTTCTTGGCAGAGGTTGTATTTGAGTAGAGGCTTGAGGAGCGGGTAGTATTTAAGTAGGACAGATGGCATTTCAGAGGGCAAGGCATACGGCGAACAAACATACAAGACAGAAATGAGCAAGGCATTTTTAAATGATTAGTCTGCTTATAATAGAGGGTTTTAGTTAGAATTTAATAATAGGCGATACTTATAATTTAGAGGGATAATATGCTATGCTTAATGGTTGAAGGCTTTTGACTTTATCTTGTATGTAATATGGCAATAATGTGAAATATGCTTAAGGAAGAAGAAATGTCACACTAAGGGAGAACAGTAGGGAGGTTATTACTGTCATTCAGAGCTGAGGCAATTAAGGTTTAACTAGTATGATACAGTGGAGATGGAACAGAGGGGCAGATATAAGAAATAATACACCACCACCACCCAAATCAGCAGAAATTGGTAACTGACTGGATAAGTGTGAGATAGAGGAGAGAGGAAACGTGAAAAAGGCAATTGAACTTTTGACTCTGAATACCTGACAGCATGATATATTAGCAGAAATTGGGAAGTCAAGAATGGGGCCTGTTGCTGCAGGAGTGATGAATTTGGTTTTTAGTATTGGAGAACTGAAGGGCTTGAAAACATTATTGACTTGTTTTATAATGGTATCACTGCTTAAAGCTAGCAGCAATTCATTACTATTTATGTTTTGAAGGATTTAACAGTACTAATTTTATTTCTGTTTATAACACAGTGTTTTTGGCTAATGTACTTGTTTCTTTTGTTCATTTGGGAATTAGCCAACAGAGTAAAAATGACAGTAAAACTTTTATTGCCTCAGTTTCTCTTCCCACATTATCATGAACATATTGTTTATTATGCCATCCAAATAGGACCCTAACAAAGAAAGTGTAATTATTAAATTACCAAAATAACTAACCCACACCCCACATACCCTCCAATTCCTATGACATTTATGTTGCATTGCTTTTGTCTATTTGTCTTCCTGCTCACTAAAAGTGTTGCATTAGTCAGTTTCTGCTACATGTAAAAATCACTATAAAGCTAATTAAAATATAAACATTTGTTATTGTTCTCCATTTGGTGGGCCGTCTAGGTCATCTGGTCTTGGCTGGCTCTCCTAATCTCTAAATCTTTTGGCTGCGCAGCTGGTGCTGTTTGGTCTAAGGAAGCCACAGCTAGGGTTTTCCTTCTCGGCTCTGTATAGTCTCTCATCCTCCAGTGGGAGCCCAGGCTTGGTCCCATGGCAGCAGTGTTCCAAGAGAGCAAGACTATTGTTGCAAGTCCCCTTGAAACATGCCTTTAAAACTCATACTTCTTTCTCATTCTTTTGGTCAGAGAAAGTTACAGGCCTACCAAGAGTCAAGAGTTGGAGAAATAAATTTTTCCTTTTGTTATATGGAGTTGCAAAGAATTTTGTCTACTGCTTTCAGTCTCCCACAACTGTAAGCTCTGTGCATGCAGGGATTGCATCAGTCTGTGTACTTCGGTGTCTTTACTGACACATACCAGGCCTAGTATTTTTTAACGAATGACTAAGTTAATGAAAGGAGGAAAGTATTCAAAGAGCATTTCAGTATACCTTAGTTTTAAATATGTAAATACTTTTATCATACCATTAGTGAATATGGTGTTTTCTGTGGGCATGTTTCAGAGAGAATCCTTCTTCTTCTTCTATTCTTTGAAACTGAATAAAAGAGATACTTAAAACAATATAGAAAGCAGCTACCACTGAGTTGTCATTGTTTGGTATTTTTACCTTCAAATTTAATCATCTGGGGAAGAACTCAGTTCAGGTCCATGCATTGTCACCATGCTGTTGCACTTTTTAGGCTATGTGATGGATAGACTAGCTCCAACAAGAACGTTCAGGAGATCTAGAGCAAAGATGCTGTATTATAATAAATAAATTTATAGGTCAAAGAGGAAAATCATGTCTCCCTCTTAGACAGGTGAACAAAACCATAGTCCGTGGAGTCAGGTTCGCCAGCATTACTCTATCAACCCAAACAAATGTTCTAAACCTTGGTTTTCTAATCTGGGATATTTCTGAGGATTATTGTGAGAATTAAGTGACATATGTGAAGCACTTGCCATAAGTCCTGATTCATGGGAGGTGGTCAATCAAGTTTAGTTCTTTCTCTGTATAAACCAAAGCACTGATGTAAAGCTATGACATTCATGAGGGTTTCTCATCCCTGACAACTGGCATTTGGGTCAGATATTTCTTTATTGTGAGGGACTGTTCTGTGCATTATAGAATGTTTAGCAGTATTTCTAACCTCTACAAATAGAGGTGTGATACAAATATTGGTTCTTTTTTCAAAACTTTCAAAAATCAGCTATTCTGAGAAAAGTAACTAAACTCACCCATGACTTTTCTTTCATCACTAAGACAATATATCATCAGAAAGATGTAAATAAACAGCTCCTTTAAAGTTAAAATTTTTCTATATGTATTATGAAGAGGATTTCAGTAGTGCTTAGAAATGCTTGGCTTATTCCATACTTCATGTTTTGTTGATGACACTTCATGTGTCATTAATCATTAAAGATGTCAAAGTTATACTTTAAATTCAAGATAGGGTTTGATTTTCTTTCTTTTTTTTTTCCTATTAAAATGTATATTTCCAATTACATAATTGAGTTAGAAAATTAAAACATAAGTGTATAACTTAAGGAGTAAGTCATATTACTGTATTGTTATTTTTAACAGTTGCATACAAAACTGTATGAATGCAGAATAATTAGAAACAGCCTATCAAAAGACATATTGTTACTTGTTTTTGCTGCAGTAAATGTTCTTGTACTTTTTTTGTACACTTGCTCATATAACTTAGTACAACTTCTTGGAAGTAGAATTGTAGTCAAAAGATACCCTCATTTGAGTATTTCACATTATACATAGTATACATGTCATATACATAAGAACAGATCCCCTCAAAAAAAATTCCTCTATGGAAAGAGAATCCCACAGAACTTTTCTCTTTTATCAATTTATTACCCGACAGAGAAATGGTGAAAAGTCACTCTTTTTCTTGGAATGTCATCCTCCTTGCCATCAAAGATGAGTTATTAAAATTACACCTAAGTGGTACCTGTTGTGGCTGAATATAATCTTGAGAATAGAGACATTTTATCTCTGATTCCTATCAATACCCTCTGGATGGCACCTAAAATTCTGTTTTTAAACTGCAGATTGTGACCTATTAGTAAGTCATGAAATCATTTTAATCGGTTTAAAAAGTTTTATATATGTATATGTGTGTGTGTGTGTGTGTGTATAACTTGGTAGAATAAAAATAATATGTTCTCTTATAGTGGGCCATGGCCAAAAAGTGTGAATACATCCGATCCTACAAAATATCCCCAGTTATACGGAGGAGAGTGCCCCCAACTCCATCCTTAATGGATCAACCCTGTGGCCTTGGTCTTGAACTCCTTTTTCTGGTCTTTGATGTCAGATTACCACATATATCCAGAAAATAATCCATTAGGCATTTCACATAGAACTCATCACATATTCAGAACTTAGCTAGTTACAACATTATGCCTCTCATGTGAGAAATACAAACAATTCACTTGAGAAGATATTTTATCTATTGCTAGCTAGCTACATTTTCTATTTTTCTTTCCATAGCACAAAAATTTTTCTCAAAACCTCACCATCGGGGGAGAGAGATGCAGTCTCTCACCAGTCAACCCAAGATCTCCTTTTCTGTTTCAAAGTCATCCCTCAAAGGCACAGATCTGTGCAAAAAGAAAGTGAGAGTGAGGGCTGCCGGGGGAGGGGGAAAGGGGCTTTCCCTGGTCTTTCCTAATCCTTTAGTTCCAAAGCCTTAGTTGGTATTTCAAAATTTTGAAATAAAACCTGATTTTACAATTAATGCAAATATTACTCAGTGATTCATCCTTTCCAAATAATTCTTGGTTTCTTTTGACATTTTATTTTTAAAGTATGAATTAACATTGACATCACTCTAAAGTTATTGTTACCTCAGCTCTTCACAGTGAACTTAAACTGTTTTACAACAGGTAAAAAAAAGTTTAGATTTAACAATTACCCAAGTATCTTTTGGGCTTCTGTTAGGTTTTTAAAACTATGACCTTTGGGCACACATTTCTGTATTGGGAGGTTATTGGAGAGGGGATTGTGTTTAATTGGATAGTTTATTCATTACCAACCATTAGGTTCATTAACTAGGTTCATTTTAATTTCAATAGTGGTCATGATAGTAAGCCTGCATCAGTTATCATAAAGTAGATTTAGCTGAGCTTTTAAATTAGGGTGAAGGCTGCTTCATATTAAGTTCATGAACTCAAAGGTCAGAAAACCATCTTGACCCTTTATATACAGTTTATTTATATATAACTACATATAACTATATATAGTGTATGTATATATGTATAGTGTTATATATCTATAGTGCGTGTCTTCTGTCAGTTTAACAACTCAAAAGACTAACCTCTGCTTTGAAGACAGGGCTAAGATTATTTGAGAGGAATCTAATGATCAGCCCAGATTAATAAAAAGCCTAAAAGCAAAAAACAAAACAAAACAAACAAACAAACAAACAAAACAATGGTTTTAATATTTTTCTTGAAAGCTGGACTTCTGTCGTGTTTTAAGAATAAGGATTTTTCACATGAACTGTTATAACTGCTGTCAATGCTATATTTCAGTGTAACGTTATTTTACTAGT
Organism: Cynopterus sphinx; assembly: GCA_030015415.1. NCBI lineage: Eukaryota > Metazoa > Chordata > Mammalia > Chiroptera > Pteropodidae > Cynopterus > Cynopterus sphinx. The sequence goes on from CM057382.1 coordinate 125,858,363, forward strand.
ATTCTTCATATAACTTCAAATTACGCTAATGATTTTTTAATAAAAATATATACCCGAGTACATGTAAAGATTCAAGTTTACAAAGAGTCATAGTAAAGGTGATTTATTCTTTGAATAAGCATTTATTAGCTAACATTCTGAACTCAACAAAATTCTACTCTTCAAATGTCCATCCCATCAAAATCTCTCATTTTACAGTTGAAGGACCAGACCACAGTGAGTTTAGTTATATATCCAAAGTCACACACCCAGCAGTGGCCAAACACTTGAATTTCAAATAACATGATTCCTCTTTATTGTACCAGGTCAATTTTTCCTTTTATAACTGCTTGTCTTAATTGATTACAGCTATTTGTAAACCTTTAATTATTAATTTCTTGTTTTAGACAAATATCTCATTACCAGTCTGCATAGACTTCTTGTTCTGTAGGACTCAGAGCTGCCCTTGTCCCTTTTGTTGAACTCGGACACCACCTTGTATCACACTAGGAATCCTCACTCCTCACCACTCACACAGAGCTGCAGCAGAAGAGCATTTCATTGGAATCAGGGCCTCTTTGCATGATTTTGTCCCATTGAAGTGTTAAGTGAAGTGTTCATTGGAGTGAGGGCTAACCTGTTTTAACAGATCCAACAACACACTGGGTTAACGAACAAAAGCTTCTTTCTCTCTCATATCACCACCAGTATTAGCTGCCTGCCATTTAGCATCATCTATATGGTAGAAGCTTTGTCTTCTCCATGTCTCGGTTTTATCCAGTGGGATAGAGAAAAAACAAAAACATAGAAGAAAAATGTCAAGGTCTTAAGCCCAGACCTGGAGGTGGCACACAGTAGTTCTGACTTTCCACTGATGAGTATTTCAGCCTATGGCTGTCCCTAACTCCAAGGAAGTGTGGGATATACTGAGTAGCCATGTCTCCAGCTACAACTCCATGACTGTGGGAATGGAAAGAACAGATTTTGATGGACAGCTAATATTTCAGCCCCAGTCCCAAGTACCTTTGAGAGCTTTATAGACTTCATGAAAAAAAAAGGAAAACTTTGCCTCAGGAATTTATATGTGTTTTCAGTCTTGTTTTTTTTTTTTATCTTCTAATTTTTCACATAATATAGCTAAAATTCGATCTAAGTAAATTTAAATAAATCTAACTTACATTTAAAATGATGATAAGGATATTTTTTAAATAAATAAATCCAAAATGATATGTGATTTTAGATACTATTTTTATCTGATGGTGTGGTTCTTTACTTTTTTCAGGCCTCTTGACAATAGAAGATTGCTAGGGCAGGCAATATATTAATGGCCGGCTGGGGTTGATTAAATCTGAGGCTGTAGGCCTGGTAATAGGGCTCTTATTTTTGTGTCTTTTGATTGCACTTTTAATATTACAGTGTTTCTATACAGTAGTCCTCCCTCATCCATGGGAGATATGTTCCAAGTCCCCTGAATTAAGTTTTTCCTATACATACATACCTGTTATAAAGTTTAGTTTATAAATTAGGCACAGTAAGAAAATAACAACAGTAACTAATAATATAATAGGACAGTTATAACAATATATTGTAATAAAATTATGTGAAGGTGAGTATCTTACTGTACTGTACTCACCTTTTCACTTAAAGAAAGCACAATGGCTTCTCTTTGGCACATCCAAATTGACAGCATCACTACTCTTTCACTTTGGGCCATTATTAAGTAAAATAAGAGTTACTTGAACACAAGCACAATGATACTGTGACAGTCAATCTGATAACCAAAATGGCTACTAAGTGGCTAATAGTTTGGTGTGGAATACAGCATGGGGACACTGGACAAAGAAAAGATTCACATCCCAGGTAGGATAGAGTAGGATGGCAGGAGAGTTCATCATGACACTCGGAAAGGCCCACAATTTAAAATTTATAAATTGTTTCTGGAATTTTCCATTTAATAATTTCTGACTCTGGGTAACTGAAACCATAGAAAGTGAAACCATGGATAAGGGGGAACTACTGTACCATTTTGACAATGTGGAACACATCGGAGGCCAGACCACAGCACCCTGTAGCCGTCATCCCCTCATGCCATGACATACTGACCAGGCCCATCTGACAACCAAATGGCCCCCCATTTGCTTCTCAACTCAAGCAGCATATAGAAAGCTTGGAGACCATTTTAGGAGCATCACAGAATTCATGAAGGGGTAGAAAATAATCTACATGAAGAGCTAAAACTGTACATCCTTGACCTCTTGAAATCCAAATATGCATGAATTTTATACAGAAGATGAAGACTAGTTGTACCAAACTCCAGGACACTGTTGTGAGCTTGACATAAAGGCTTTGGATTTCATGTAAATGGTAATTCCTTGATTATGCAATCTTTCTGCTGTTAGATTTAGATTGCAAAGAAGAACTAGACTATGTCCTCCTCATAAGGTCTTTTAAAAAAGGATTATATTTGGTTTTACTGGAATAATACAGATTACTCATGCATAATTGCATTTTTAAGGTTTATTTCAGTCTTACAGTTTGCTTATGTTTTGTTTCATATACAGCTCCAGAATGGCAGAAGACGATTCATATTTGGGAGGACATGATCAAGTGAGTATTATAATCATCTCACTGATAATTTTTTTGTAAATGTATTTATGTTTTCAAATAACAGAGGTAACAATAGTAAGTATCAGACAAACTCTAAAATTGGTTAAAATTTTTTTAAATTGTTTATGCAGTTTCCCCATTTCTCCATGTAAGGTCAGAGAGAAGATGTCTTATAAAATGAGTAACTTAAACCCTACTATAACACATTGTCACATAAAAATTATATATGCTACAGGTTAAATGATTATTACTCTATTAGTGTCCTAGGGCTACTGTAACACATCACCACAAACCGGATGGCTTAAAACAACAGAAATATGTTCTCTCACAGTTCTGGAGGCTAGAAGTCCAAAGTCAAGATGACAACAGGGTTGAAGTAACCAGAAATTCTGAAGGAGAACCTGTTCTATGCTTCTCCCCTAGCTTCTGGTGCTTGCTAACAATCCTTGGAATTCCTTGACTTGTAGTTGCATCACTCAAGCACAAGGCCTTCCTTTCTGTGTACCTCTCCTGTTTCTCTATATTCAAATTTCCCTCTTTTTCTTATAAAGGTAACAGTCATTGGATTTAGGGCCCACCCTTTGGTATGACTTCATCTTAACTTGGTCTCATCTGTAAGACCCTATTTCTAAATAAAGTCACATTCACAAGTACTGCGAGTTAGGACTTGAACATATCTTTTGGCAGGGGTGGGGACACAAAATATTTATTTAAAACTCAGCTAATGAGGAGGCAGATGAGTGTAGTTAAAAGACCTTTTGGACTTAGAATTTGAAGATCTTTTGTAAGTGCTGACTGCTATTAATAAGCTCTTAAAACTTGAAGAATCACTTAGCCCACCCTGGTCTTCACTTTTCTTCTTTATAAAATAGGATGCTAGCCCCACACTAAGAGGGCTGTTGAAAAGACTTAATGGGCAGCGAATGTGCTTTGGGAGCATAAACCTGTTCATTATAATCTTATTAGCGTCCTTTTTTTCTTTCACCTAGTATTTTAGATGGGAAAATTTCAAGCTTACAGAAATGTTGACTAGTCCAACAAATCTTATATTAATGGTTATTAATATTTTTCTTTATATATGTTTTTATATTTATATATATTATGTATGTTAAAGGAACCATTTAAAGCAATTTTCAGACTCTAAGGTAACTACAATGGCAATATTAAAATTTTAATATAATGACTTTTAAGAAGTATCTAAACTGCTCATCACCTATTTTTTGAGGCATTACTATCTAGCAGAACATTGACTAAGGCTGGGTACAAAAGTAAGTGATACAAAGACCTTAATTTCAGAAGCTGCTATTCTAATATGGGGGGATAACAACATAGTTTCATACGATGATAAATACTGTAGGCGTAGTCTGCACAGACTGGGACAGAAATGCTGACGGGGTCACTCTGCGCTGCTCTATGGGGAGAACAGGGTAAGGGAGGACTTTCCAAAGGAAGTCTGTGTAAGCTGAGATTTGGAACAGTAGCTTGCTAGGCTAGACAAGAGAGGGAACACGAGATATTAGGACACCCTGGGCCAAGATTTGCAGTCATTTCACATTTAATCTTTAGTGGCAACCACCTAAAAAAATGAATTTCCCAAATTTACACGTGCAAAGAATCAGTCAAAAAATAAAACCAAAAGTGAAATACTTGTTAAGGGGTCTATTATTGCTTCTTTAAATAAAAAAGACTTACCTAGCATTAATTACTCTTGATAATAATGTTCTGATTGATTTAGAGTTGACTGCATAACTTTTTACATTCAGATGCTCTTTTTGAACTTTATTTTTAAAATGGTGACATAGTATAAGTCTAGGAAGATCTTTGATTATAGCATGAAAGACATTTGGCTACTCATATTATCAAAAACCTATGTCCTACCTTTCGCTTTTAATATGCTGTCTCTAACAATTAAAGGCAAAATCTAACCAGCATTCGAATTTTTTTTTTTTTCTTTTTAGTTTCAGACCATGCTTTCCTGTTTATATGCAGGAAATCTTATCAACAAGAGATAGTCCTTTGTGCCACACAAGAGAAAAATCTGCTTAAAACATTCATTTCGAAAGTTTTTTTTTATGCGGGCATTTTTCTGATCATCAGCAATAAGTGGGGCATATTCTGATATTTCCATTTTTGAGAGGAAAGGTCATTGAACTTTATTTTTTTTTCCTTTTCTGAAGCTGAGTGGTATATATTTTCTGAAGTTTACATGTCCTCAGTGAGATAGCTTCAGCATGTAACATACTGTGGAATTTACTCTCCACCCTTGACCTTATTATACACAATGCAAGCCATGTAAGTGGCAGCATAACTCAGCTTTTCCCTTCTTTGTCTGAAGTGAAGTGTCCCTTTCCTAAGATCAGTGCTTTTGCCCTCTAACCAGTCGTTGAGGCCATTTACAGAATCATAGGAAAGATTTTTTTTTTTCCTACTAGGTCATCTTTTCTTCTCTGACACTCTCTGCTCTGTGAATACGCTGTAAGGTGGGGCCTGTTTTTACAATAACATGTCTTTTCATTCCTATATTTCCTTCTCAGCAAACAATGAAAAGCATAGTTGAGCTTTAAGCAGTGAAGCATGTTTACTATTCCTCAATTGAAAATTTGCATATCTCACAACTGAATAAGAAAGGTTCTTTATTTAAACAACATGTTTCTTACTCTTGATGTAATGAAGCATTAGGTACCCAAGAACGTGCAATAATATACTAATAAAGAAAAGGAGTAAATTGTCATACTGGTGTTTTTTTACAGCACACTTACCAACTATCAAATCATAAAAAGTGAAAAATTGTTGATTTCTATGCTGTCCACAGACGTTTAAAATTGATGACTGACTAGGTTGAAACAATTAGCTCAGAAATATGAATTTAAAATCACGAATGAAACTAAATGGAAAGAAATTTTTTCTCTTGAAATAAGCTATTATTAGTAACTTATCAAGATAGAACATAATTCCATCAAAATATATTGCATATTTGTTGGTGCCAAAACAAATTACCTCAATTTAGTGGTTTAAAGCAACACAAGTTTTTTTTTTTCTTATAATCTGGAGGTCAGAAGTCTAAAATCGAAGTGCTAGCAGAGCTGCTTTCCTTGAGGAAACTTTTATTTTTTTGCCTTTCAGGGCTTCTGCAGGCTGCCTGTGTTTCTTGCCTTATGGTCTCCTCAGTTCCAGCCTCTTACTTCCATTGTCACATCTCCCATTATTCACATTGATATCCTGCATCCTTCTTATTGGGCCTATCTGGATAATCCAGAATAATCTCCCTATCTCTGTATTCTTACTTTAATAACATCTGCGAAGTCCCTTCTGGTATATTAGACAGTGTTCACAGGTTCCAGGGATTAGGATATGGATGCCTTTTCTGGAACTGTTTTTCAACCTGCCACACCCACTAAATTCCAGGCATTTTTTGCATTGTGCTAGGTAAATAAAGGTAAAAAGAAAAAAAAAAAAAGGTGAGGGAGTTCTATGTTCACGTCTCTGCTCCTTGGACTGTAAATCATGTTTTCAGTTTTTCTATAAATTTTTCCAGGGCTGCTGGCTAATTCTTTCAGGCCTTAAAACTGGGGTTTATTTACCATCATAAAAAAAAATACTGATTTCTAGGATTATTTTCTTGTGCTTATATTTCTAAGAGAGTACAACCTTCAAATCATTCATTCAACAAATATTTAAGTGTCCACTGTGTGATAAAAATATATCCCTGAGGATATACTGGTTAAGTCAGCTACCTTTGTGGACTTTATAGCTAGGTCATTCTTCTCAAATCTCGTTGTCAGTTAAACACAACTCAATCCTATGTAAAGTTCCATACACATGAAGGTATTTTTAAAGTCCTGATCTGAAATATTTTCAGATTTTCGTTTTTAGTTTAATTTTTGTTCTTGTAATTAATATGTAATATTACATATTTAATACAATGTTGGAAAAACAATGATTGAAAATTTAAATGTTCTTTGTTACAGATGTTTCATTTGGATCCTTTGAATCATACAATATTTAATCCAGAATTATTTCAGCCGCAGATGCCACTGCAGACAGGTAAGAAAAATCCAAACTCCTGTTGCCTATTGTTTTGCTTTCATTTTTTTTTTATTCAACATTTGCTAATAGTCTCTTTTAGAAAGTCGGTGATACACCTGGGAAGGAAATGACAATTTATGTTCTAAGACCAATTTTTAATGTACTTTTTTGAAATATGTTTGTACAAAAATGTTTCACCCCAATTACATATTATATGATTTGCAGTCATTGCTGAGATCTGCTGAGACAGCTCAGAAGGAATTTCTTCACCCAATATGAGGATTTTCCTTGTCACCCAATCACATCATCTCTGGGTTCTTTTTACTTTCTTCTTGCTTTGCAGATGCAGGCATCTCTACGCCTTAGATCTATTCCAAAAACACTTGAGTGTGATTGTATATGCTAGACACTGGGAAAACAAAGTGTACAAAAATCATAAAAATCATCCTAGTAGAAAAATCATCTTTTTAAAAAACTCTTAGTGTTACATTCCAACCAGTTGGATAAAACTCATGATAATCACCCTTCCTTCTAATATGACCATATTGTCCCCACCACAGATTGTTTAATCTCATTTGAGTGATTTAAAAAATCAACACAGTCTCTTCTTTTATATATTGATTTCTGTGTAAGATCAATGTGATGGTTCTTTTGTGTGCTCCTTACATCACCAGTGAGACTTAAAAGATGTTCAAAAGCAGTGTGAGTAAATGATGGAAGTTGTATGTAAAATGGGAGTTTTATAATTGAAGGGCATCAGCTCTTGCTTGTCCTCATTGGGAGACTTTATCTAATTTGTATCATTCTCATTTAAAACTATTATGGTTATTCTGTCACTTACTTTTCGTTTTGTAGATCAGAATGTTTATCTGCATTTTTATCTATATTATTTCTAGAAGTTCAGGGGAGGGAAAAAATAAATCTTCTATGCCTTCACCTTCACTAGCAAAAGTTGTGTTCCTGAGGCCTTTTTTTCTACACCACAAAGCATATTTTGTAGGCTCCCATATCTGAGATCTCGTGAACTGCTGTCCAATTTGAGCTCTAGGTCAGCTTCCTGTGAAGAACAAGTAAATATCTTAGTAGCTTCTGTGTTTCCTGTGAACTTTTAATTCTGAGGATTAAAGTATTTTTCTTAGTATTAATGCTTTATTGAAAACAGAACTTGGTTCTGCCCTCAGGAAACAATACTTTTTCATTTAATGCCTTGTAGATGCCAAACGCTATCCTGTGGCAGACACTTTTATAATGAATTTATTTCATCAAGTTTATGAAGCTAGAAATAAGATTTTCAAAAGAACCATCTCAGTAAATATTCTGTGGTCAGAGCTTCACACTGTAGAAATCATTTTTGCCATAATATTAGAAAAACTTCTAAAATTATACCTTAAATTTTTATTTTCCAGTTATTACCTAACCGTTCCTACTGTTACATTTTCCCCCCTCTCTTACAGTGGCAGAGTGCAGTTTTTATAATCCAAGATGTATGCTGTTTTATTCACATTTTAAAGGGACAGGAAGAGTATAAAAACCAATATTATCTTGTAATTTCAACCTGAAACATTTTATCTTCTATATTTCTTAAAATCTAAAACCATAGTTTCACTACTTGTTGAAAACTCTATGGGATATAGTACAACTGTTAAGTCTATAACATTATGCCAAAATTTCTCTATATAATGAGATGTCACTTCATGGAATAGAAATGTGACCAAAAGAAAATTGGCATTGAAACAATTATATGCATATCAAATCTGTTTTCTAGTTGATTTAACTTTTGAGTATGTTCCCCAAAAGAGAAAAATGGCCCCATTTCACAAATAAAATTTCCAAACCTTAGAATTTCACATATTTAAAGGAAAGCTAATCATACAGCAAATATAATAGCAAGATTTCAAGTACTTTTAGAAGCCAGTTATAGGTGAGAGACTTGAAGTTTAATGTTAATGTGTTCCAACTCCCCTGTATTTTCCATGACATCCAAATGCTGCTTTCTTAAATGCCTCTCTTCTTGATATGTTCACTGAGAATTCTAGTGGAAATGTTTTTATAACTATATTTGTTACATTGTCATACAGGCTATATGGTAATAGTATGAAAATACTCCTATTTCTAATTGGTTTTATTTCCTCATCAAAAATTAAATTCTAGCCACGTTTTAGAATTTTTGAATTGCGATTTATTTTCTGAAACTAGCTGAAAATGTCCAGGGATGAATTTCATACAGACAAGAGAGATGATTTACCTAAATTATATTATATTGGCCACTCGCTCCCCATATTTCCTTTCGTGTGTAAGTTTCGCTGCAAATTTAGTCAACTTTCAACTGACTTTCTTGTAAATTTCTTCAATAATAACAGGAAATAATTATACCTTTGTTTCCTGTTCTCTAGCTTTATCCTGATTCATCATAATACTGAGAAGATAAAAATAATTCCTTTCTTAAGTTAGTAGTTTATTTTTAATTTCAACCTGAAGGTGTTTAGTTCTTCTTTATAAATGTATTTATCTAAAATCGTAGGTCTTAAACTTCTGGCTAAGAGACAGTAAAGATTGAAATGGACACAGAAGCATTCTCCCAGAATTTTTCTAGTACCAAGCTTTTACATTTACATTCAGACCAGTAAGAAACACCATATGCTTTTATTTATTGCAGAGCTATTGGTTATTATGCTATTGATCTAAAACCAGCTGGGGAGCTTAGGGACTTTCTCATATTGAACAAATTTGTATTTATACTGTCAGAAGATCTAATTTTCTTTTGAATTTCCAAAGTCAGATATAATCAAGGTATGGATTAAGTTTCTAGTTTCCTTTATCCTTTTATAATAATTAATTGGCATGTACCTATCTTCAATTAAATTATTTTCAGGATTTTATAAAATGCTGTGCTTTTTTAGAATAGAGTTTATATCAGAGCATAGTATTCAAAAATTGTATGCCAACATCAAAAGCTATGTGTTAATAAGAAAATTCCATCATGTCAGATAGACCAAATTAAATTTAGGAGGAGGGGGGAACAAGCTAGCCGGTTAAGGAATGAAGGCAGTACTTATGGACTCAAGTAAGAGAAAGTAACCAAAAATTAGCGTAAGGAAAAACAGACCATTATCTGTGTATTTCACACACGTAGGTGCCAGCTCAGTCTCTTGTAATTTCACATTAAGCACATTCTCTCTGAGGAATAGAAGTCAGTATCTAATGATAGAAAGGCAAAAGAAAATTGCTTTCTCGGTACACAAGATTGTGAAGGCTATATCTTAATTCTTATCAAATATCAGGCCTTTTATTGAGTTGTACAATGTACCATCACCGTTCAAGAATGTTTACTTATTGTGGTTCCTAAAGGTGTAAGACTGTTAAAAAAAAAAAAAGATAAATTCAATATTCAAATGAAGAAAGTAAATTATATACTTGTGGGATTTTAGCTAAAGATTTAATTGAAACCTCTAATTTCAGTTTTTTACTTGCTTTATATTTTATACCAAATTTGAGAAGCCTCACATTTTTTTGGTTTCTGTTGTTTTTGTTTTTAGCAGATGGCCCATACCTTCAAATATTAGAGCAACCTAAACAGGTAAGAAGATTATAGAGGGGTGTGACTTTAAATGTTAGATCCATAAGTCTAATATTAATATCTCAAGCACTGAATAATAATACATGAGTTTTATGAAGGAAGTATCTTTATCTAGAAGATGAACAACCTGCCAAATATATAACAACTTCATTTGTCCATTTTACATTCCTCTTAGTCATTCTTCAGACTGTCTTGAGCCTCAGTACGTAGTTCTGTAAAACTTCCATTAATTATAAATCCTTGATATCTTACTATCTCTACCAACTTTACTTATTTACCAGCCTCTCCTAGAAAAGGCACAGGTTATCTCCGCTCATCGTCATTTATACAGAAATGTGCATACCTGCAGCTCACATACTCAGAATTATATCCATCAACTGTGTCATGCACGTGCAGTACTTCTTAGCCTTCCTCCTGCCTTGAGTAGCTCTAGCCTTTTCTGTCCTGTCTTGGAATATGTACCCAAAGATACTAAAAGTACCATTGGGAGGTAGATAATATTAGAATGAACAGTCGAGGTCTTTTCCTTCTGGTGTTAGCTTTGTTTATTTATTTTTCAATTAGAATTGACTTTATGGTGTTACCTTTAGACTTAGCCTCTTTGGAGTCAGGAGAAGAGCATTTTATTTTCTCAGGCTTTTCCTTGTACCACTGGATTCCGTAGAGGATTCCATGGAATTGAAGTGGCCTCCTCACCATGCCTGAACTCTGGATAATATTTATTGCAAGTTAGTTGGGACCAGTGATATGAAAGAGGAGGAAAGAGAATCTTTAGTATTTGCCTATAGATTTCAATTATTAGAGGGTACAAATAATGGGATAGTTCTCTACAGAATTCAAAGTCAGTAAATCTCTAAATGAATGTGCTTATCAAATTTGTGTGAGACCAAGGGTGTGTATACCTGCTCTCTTGCAGTTGTATTACCCACTACTTTTTCTAAGTATTTTAGTAGCTCAGTCTTGTGAGAGTAGCCATTTCACATTGTGTAACATTTAACAAATGCTGAGAACTTAAATATAACATTTATTGTGGTTACTATAATCATGGCATTATATATGTATTTGGGTTTGGTCAGCATTTAAAGGATACAATTATCTTGTCTATGACCAAATAGACTATTCTTATATGATTGAACTTAAATAAACATTTTTGGTGTGGGGACATGAGACTTCAGGGTATTGTTCTAGTTGCTCATAGGTGGCAGAGCCTGACTCCACAGGCTGCCAACATGTATTTCTTTGCTGATGTCCAATTCCACAGTAGTGACTTCTCACAGGAAGTCATCAATTCTCTCAAAGACCCTCCCAGTGGAACTTTATCCCTGAAATCTATGCAGTGTTCTGGCCTGCTGGGATATTTTCTAGATTATAAAATCTGGGTAATCCATGAAACTAAAAAAATCAACTAAAAATTATTTTCCTGCATACCAGACAGTACGTTTTCCAAATATCCATTTTCATAAGCCTAGCACTACAATGAGAAGTTTAAATGCAATTTCTTATTATGGGTCAAACAGTTATAAGAAAATTGACATTTATAATTTACCTGAAGGGTTACGCGGTTCCACAGTTCAAAATTTAATTTTCTATATGTGGAGGTATAAAAGTTCATCTGAGTAAAATAATGTGTCTATTTGCCAAACTGATGTTATTTTGATGTCTAACTCCAGTGAAAGTAAGAATGTAGTATTTAAGTAAGACTTTCTGACCAGGTGCATGTAGCCTTGCCTTTGAGGTTGATGACTCATTTTAAGCAAATGGAGTTACTGAGATGAATGGCTGTGGATTGACAAACCTTTTCTCTCAAAAATTTAGTATCAGAAATGCATCCCGACAACACATTTGAAGACATCCTATCTTCCTAAAAATAAAGAGTAACAAATTTCAATCCTCAGCTTAAAATTCCTTTAGAACTTTAGATACTCTTATGAAACCATGAAAAATATCTCTTGTTTTTCAAACTTAAGCAAGCTATTAAGACTTGTCTCTTTTCTCATATCTTATTTGATACTACTCCCAGTAATATATAATAGTAATGTATATATGTTTTCCAACTTTGCTAAAGGAATTTTTGTGATTAAAGAAAATGAATTGCTTTATTACATTTAAAAAAAAATAAGTTAAAAAATGTTCTTTTTTTCTTCGGGATCAGGGGAGGCGTTACTCTGCCACAATTCTCCCCAGCTCTGACAGAGATGAGTCATAGCATAGAGACTACTAATCTCTAAAATATCTAGTTCTATTGCATATTATTCAGTGCTAATTATATAATACAGTTTAAAAACTGAAACTGTATTTACATTGAATAGCAGTCGAGTAAATTTCTACCTTTATTGTTAGCCAGTTCTGGAGGCTAACTGTTGCACATGCCGATGCTTTTTCATGCTTTTGGAATTAAATTTCATTTAATTATTAAAAATAAGCTGACAGTCTTTATCTAAAAAAGGTATGGTGCTAAATTTGTAACTTATTTTTTATTGTGAATTTTGTTAAGAGGCAAAACAAAAGAATTGCCCCTAACTGGATAACCTCACCTCAAAAGACTTCCTTAGGATTTAGGTTTGGAATCCCCTGATGAGCTGTATACAAGAGTTGTTCTAGGTCCTACTTCAACGAGCTGATCATGTACTCTAGAGCCATGTGTAACTTGAGGAACTTTCCTACACTAGGGACTTTACTTCAGGCCTTACTCATTCCCATGAATCATCCTTTAGTACCCATGCTGTTTGCAAATCAGAAAGATCACAGAGGGTGTATAGGGGCAGTTCCAGATGCCAAAGATATGAATTCATTCAAGGACCCTGGACCACTCAGAGACTGTTTCCCAAGACTGTACATGGGGAATAATGAAATAGAATGCAGCCTAAAAAGGGCAAAAATTTTATATTTGTCGATGAGCTCAGAGCTATTAAAGCCTTTGTGTTTGCCAGGTTCACAGTTGCTATGAGTGTGCAGGGTTGAAACTCCACCAGCAATTGGGTGTGTAGAGCTCCTGGCGGCTTAGTAACCTAGCACTGTTTGTATGAAGTCAATCTCACAGTAAAAATAAGTGAAAGGTTAGGATGCTACCTAAAGTATATTAACATATTCTTTTCACCCAGAGGTGAATTTGAAAGAAGAAAAACCATCTTGTTAGTGACTGTATGATTATGAACCACTAACACTGCCACAGATTGACTGACATCTTTATGAAGTTGAGTCCTTTAGGAAAAACACTGAAAGTTCACTTAGTGTGATGATGAAATCCATTCTTATACTCGTCCTTGTTTTATTCTTTGTATACAAATATGTATATAAATTATAATTGTTAGCTTTGTAAATCTTAAAATGTTAAAACTGGGATAGACCTTAAAGATAGTCTAGTCTACTCTCATTTATATAGATAAAAAACATGAGTTTATCAGTCCACAGTAGTTCACATTGTAAAAACTTAAGCTAACTATTCATTGATCGACTACATCTGTAAAACTCTTGAATTAATAATATTTAAAGGGACTGTCTGGTTTGGGATTCATTCAAGTCAGTTAATAGAGCTTGAGCTTGATAATGTCAATAATCACAAAGTCAAAGATTTTCTCTTTTGGAACTATTGAGAGAAGCTGGACAAATGTGGGGTCTAGCTTAGGATGTGTTCTACAATATGGATGTGCTATATTTAACAAGACATTGCTGTATTACCTTCTGAACCAGCTGTAATCAGAGTAGATAAAAGAATTCTTTTAAGTAAGAGTCAAAGAAGCATAACTTTAAGGAATATGGCCAGGTTCAGAGCTTGGCTACAGCAATTTGAGATGAGGAAGCTCTCATTCCAACAAGCTGTAGCACATCAAGGCCAAGACTTAAACCAGCTCTTCAGCAATTCATTCCCTGTGTAGGCACAGCTGGAGAGTTTCTGCAGGATTAGCGACCTGGCTTTTAAGCCACAGCTTGGTACACAAATATCCATTAACCTCAACGTTCGTAGTAAGATTATGAGAAAAGTGGTTCTCATTTACAAAGTCCTCTTTTACATATTTCTTGTTTTTCCTCTCTCATCTCATACACACAAGAATTAAAAGTTTGTGTATAACTTTACCCCAATACTTTTTAATAAGTTTTCTCAAACTTGTTGGCTCCATGTTCATCTTCACAGAGAGGATTTCGTTTCCGCTACGTCTGTGAAGGCCCATCCCATGGTGGACTCCCTGGTGCATCTAGTGAGAAGAACAAGAAATCCTACCCTCAAGTCAAAGTAAGTTAGTGACATCTTTATGAATTTTGGAAGATTTGATTTCCTAGTTGTGAAGGTGAAGGACTGCTTTAAATGAATACCATCTGCCTTTGCCCCTAAGCTGAAATATTCACAAGATTGCTATACGTCTTAAATAGAAAATTGTCTCAGCAATAGAAGTGGCAGATTTAAAAACTCTATTAATATTTTCACTTATGAGAAATTACTTCAACATTAGCTGACAAACTTTTATGATTTCTTGATCCTCTTCAAGGGTTTTTTAATTATATGCTTCTTCAAACGTTAATGTCTTAGAAAGAAGTGCTTAATTTCAACCCTTTAGAGATTTAGTGAAAATGAAACACAGGACTGAGTGTATAGATTAAAGAGCATAGAATTTAAGATCATGAATTCAGATCCAGACGTTCTGTGTGGCTTTGACTAGGTTATCCAACACTTGTAAACCTCAGTACCCTAATGCATAAAATGCAGAAACTTTGATGGTATATACTTCAAGGAGTCTCTTCGAGACTGAATGAGCATACGTGTTCCACAGAGAACCTGGAAGTACCATGGGGCCTCGGCCTGAGCATACATGCATCTGCATGTGGTGGTCTTTAGAAAGCTCTGCATCACAACAGGCCTGTGATGAGCTTGGTCAGTGGTTCACACGTCTTCAGGTTTTTTACTGCTTCTTAATTTAAGGAGGGTATCTTCCTCTAAGTTAATTTCAGTTAATTTTCGTGAATGGTGTCATGTTTCACTGAATAATTGATAATAGTTTTATAGATAAACCAGTTCACAAATGCAGTTTTGTCACGTATAAAAATTTGTATTTGTTCAGTAATTCAAGGCTTCGGCAAAACGTTATCAACTTAGTTTCCACTAAGGTGTGTATGTCCCTTAGGCTATGACATATTTTTGGATCCGTCATTTTTGTGTGTGTGACTAGGTGAAGGACAACAGGGCAGGCCCTTAATAGAATTATGATGTCAAAGATGTCTATGGTTTTGCCAGGCTTCCATTTCGTTTCCTCCCTCTCATCATACCCCACGTATGGCCCAGGTCTTTCTAATTTCTTACACCTGTTCCAAAACAGAAGACAAATTCTATGATGATATTTCTTACCTTTTGAATGAGACCCACCCATATTATACAGTATTGGTCCTACACACCATATTTGCATTTTAAGTCTCCTCACTCTCATATGGAATGAAAGATGTTTTTCTTATTTAGAGTTATTAGGTGAGGTAAATATGATGTGTTTAGCCCATAGAAGGAGTTGACAGATGGTCTTATGGTCTCAGTTCCTCAGAATCTGCATGAGGAAAGAGGAGCAGCAAATAAACAAGGGAATTAGCATGTATCTAGCACCAAAGATTTGGCCAGCACTTTATGTACATTACCTCTTCTAGTCCTCATAACAACCTTGGTTCTAGGTAAAAAGTGTAATTCCTGTGAGGAAACTGAGGCTAAGAGGAAAGAACTTGCCTTTCTCACACGACTGGTGGCTCTTTATCCTACAGCACACTATTGTTCATTGAACTCTCACATGGAATGTATACGTTTGGGATGCTGGGGGCAAAGGACCTAGGGAACAGGACATGGGAAGACAATGGTGAAATAAGGGCCAGAGAATTATGACTGAAAACAGGAAGGGAAAGGCTCAGTGGGTAAAGGGTATTCAGATGTTCGGGAGTCAGATCCAGCACTTACCTTTTTAACACATGTGTTTGTGTGTCAATAGATAAATATTGTATGTGTTCATGTGTGTGGACTTGTGATAAGGATAACTGAAAGATGCATGTTATCAGTATTGGTGCTGATTATACTTACTGAAAAATTAACATTAAGAGAAAAATTAGGAGTTTTTTATGGATTGGCTCTACACAAAAAACATAAATTATGATATTTTCATGAACTATTTACTTGTATTGCTCCGATCTTTTGTGGATAAATAAGTTATCGATACTAACAAATACGTGGCATTAACTTTGTTATAGATTATTACTTAATAAAAAACTTTATATATCCCATTATGCTCAGTCTTCATACATCCTTCTCATTTAGTAGTTGGTGCCTCACATTTATAAAATAATTAAAAAATGGAACAACCTAATGGACATTAGATGTTCTTGTCAAATGATAATTTCTTTCTCAAGGAGTTTACTACTTAGTGGGAAATACAGATATATAAACAATTAATAGCAAAGGAAATCAAAATATAAATGTGTAAATTGATCATTATTAAACTTAGCTAAGCTTTATTATTGCACCCAATCATTATTTTTATTCACTAGTTCAACCTATATTTATTAGGCTTTAAGCAGTTAATGTTGTGATAAGGAAAGGAAGAACAGTTTAGAGAATTTAATACAAACTGTCATTGTTCTTCTAGCCTGTCAGCATTCACTGAGAGTTTAAATGGCTCTGCTGCTTGCAACAGTTAACGGAAGTAAGGTTATTCATTTTACAAGCAAAATGCTCTTAATCAGAGGGATGAGCACAGGAGGAAGAGAAAGAGACAACCATGAGATATTTTTTCCAGAGCTCTTCTCCCAGTATCACTTTTAACAGTGTTTTCATAATGGATAGCTGAGGGTGACCTTTCAGTTTACAGTGGGTTTTTAAATCCCCTTTCCTTGTAAATTTTAGTCAGAGAAAGGAATTGCTCTTAGTGTATATCTTTTATCAGGAGGATCTTTACAAATGTACATGTGTTCTGCTGTAGTTAACTAAACACCGACTCTTTGTGAGGCTGAAAGGAAGCAGTGGAACAGATACAACCAGATCACGGCTCCTCAAACAGCACTGGTGATATTTTGGGCCAGAAAACTCTTTGTTGTGGGGGACATTCCTGTGGGTTGTAGGATATTCAGCAGCATCCCTGGCTTCTACCCACCACATGCCGATAACATTCCAACAGTTGTGACAACCAAAAATGTCTCCAGACATTGTCACATGTCCCCTGAGGGGCAAAATCACCCTGCTTAAGGACCGCTGATCTAGATGCAGTGTCAAAGCAACTTTAACCTTTCTCCTTTGCATACTT
Source organism: Cynopterus sphinx (assembly GCA_030015415.1). Classification (NCBI taxonomy): domain Eukaryota; kingdom Metazoa; phylum Chordata; class Mammalia; order Chiroptera; family Pteropodidae; genus Cynopterus; species Cynopterus sphinx. The sequence goes on from CM057382.1 coordinate 125,875,814, forward strand.
TTCTGCTATAAAGCTGTAACACATAGGTTGTGTGGAATTGCCTACGTATATTCTTTTGCAAACATATACTTTTCTTGATTATTAGTAGATACTTATTGTCAAGATGATGATCATGGCGACTGATGAATTTTTTCTAGAATCTCTGAGCCAGTAGAGCTGGAGAAAGAAAAGGGAAGAAAAAAAAAAACAGATCTTAAATGTTCCATATTCTATGATAACTGCATACCTAAAAGTTAGCATAGGCTTTCTGTTGGCCCTCGGCATAAACTGTTCCAGAAGAGAAAGTGAAAGTTGAGACACGTTCAGTCAGGCTGTGAACCTGCAGAGCAGCTGTGTGAGCAGTGGGAGCACCAGTGGAATGGTCCTCACCCTTCCTCCCGTGGGGGGAGGTGCAGTGGAGAATGCCTTCCACTTACCCCCCCGAGTCCACTCTGCAGAAACTTCAGACAGAGGGCATTTACATTTACTGAGAAAAAATAATAGTATTTCTGAGATTTGCATGCACTGCATATTTAATGAAGTACGTGTATTCAGGCTTAACAGTAAAATGTTCTGAGTTCTGCCTTTTCCTCATCTATAGCCTCTTACTCTTCTCTCCCTCCCAGGCCTCCCCCCCAAAAAAAACCTCCCTCCCTTTTTCCCATCATGCCTCTGTGAGAGCACACCACTCCCTTGAGAGGCTCTGAGGGGCTGGTGGTTCAGCGTGCACTCAGTCACTACATGCAGGCAGAAGCAAAAGTTCGGGGCCAACCTCAAAGTTGTCGAGGCTGGCTGTGGTTTGGGGAACAGACACCTAACTTTGCAGACCATGTAAACATATAACCTGCTTAGATTACTTTCTTATTGATCACCAAATATGATACCTCAAGTTAAATCTTTTTAAAACCAACTCTAGGGGGCTATCCCAATCCTCTTTTCTCTACTGAAATTTTGTCCCATGTTTCAAACCCAATTTCAGATAGGTTCGGTGTAGACCAGGCATGGACACTCTCTTATCATGTTGAGATTATTTCTAGATTTCAGGTTACTGAACCATCTGGTGCTCTGTATGTTTCTTTCATGTCAGAGACCTCCCAGTTAGCTTTCTGGAATCTTGCTGTGTAAGTCTTCATATTCTTCTTCTTATTTTTTTTTTATATATATTTTTATTGTAAAATACTTCTAGCATACAGATCACTTAAAAACTGATGTAACAGACACCATGTACGACTATCTCAACTTAATACATATCATTGTTTTCCCATATTCGCTCTGATCTCTCCCTTTTTCTAAAATAAACTGTAGTTACAGCTAAAGCTTCACCCAGCCATCATTTTTTCCTTCATAATAGGTAAAATCACTATTTGGAGCTATCATTCTCTGATATGTTTTCACTGGCTTCAACTCAAATTTTCTGTTACACATGATGACTCCTTTTCAGGGCAAATAAGAGTTAAAACTGGGTTCCATTGAAGATTAATATTCACTTCAATCCTGTTGATTCCTATTTATCATCTAGATAAAATATATTCATTCACAATGTAGAGTTTATTCTGACTCTTACAGCAAATAATAATAACAACAACAACGACCAAAGAAAAATCTGAGGAAAGTAAATATGCAGACTATCTTGCTTTTTTAAAACAAAAGCTTTCCTGTTGTTGTTAAACATTTAATAACCTATCATACTGTCCCTTAAAGTTTCCCTTTAAAGTTTCCTCAGTTCTAATTTCATCATGGAGCTCCTCATGGCAGAAGCTGGCAGAAAAGTACTAGTACCTTCCTCGAGGCCAAGCTTGTCCCTGCCTGTTTTTGACTTAGCAAGGAGTGCCAAGGAAGGCTCATTTACCTCTTTTTCCCGAAAGTTATACGTGAGATTTTTTATTAATCAAACTGCCTTCCTTCTCACCAAAGAGGAAAGGTGCCAAAAGGAGCAGGAACCCTCCTTGATTCTCTCCCAAACTACAAAGCACCTATTCCTCAGCTGATGTGACATCCTGCAGTGTGGCCCACCCCATGCCAAACAGAAATCAGCATCAGTGACCTTGATCTTAAAATACAGATAGTCGGCCAGTGGTATTCTTATTTTCTCTTTAGTTATTAACATCAAATGCAGTGGACTACAACTTGAAACATAACTGATGTAAGTGTAACTATTTTTAATCAAATGTTTCCTGAAAGCTGGTTCTCACATATGTTTTCTTTCCTGAGTGTTTTATGTTGAACAGAAGGCATGTGGTGAAATGTTTACTAGCTGAACAGTAGCTTTTTTGTTTGCCTTTCTCCCTCCCTTCACCCCAATTGATTTTTTTTTTAATTCTCCATTCTTGGTACCTCTCACTTAAAAATATTAGTTACATTTCTGTCAAGGTCAAATAAAGACTGGCTCATCTGCTGTGATATTTAAGGATATTACATACCCTTGCATAACCTCCCTTTTTCTTTGTGTAGACTTGTCTGCTTTGGAAGGTTTGTCATTTTAAGGATCTAATTATAATACCAATTTTGAATAATTTAATCTCATTCAGTTACCAAAAACAACAGGGAAGATCACCAATAATCAGTGAAGCATGCTTATAGAACCCCATTCACAGCATTTATTAAAATTTCCATGAACACACTTGAGCTGTTCATTATTTGCATGTGTCGGTAAGGGAGAATAACCCTATCCCCTATATCCAGAGACTTGTGCTATATAATTGAAGAGAAGGGCTTTGTAACCTGGATCCATTTAGGTGGTTTTAGAGAGATTTTGGACTTCTGAATTAATATGCAGATTTTTATGTAACGTCTATACATTTTTCTCAGGAGATAAGTATAACTTTTTATCAGATTTTCAAAGGGAGTGATTAAAACATGGTTAAGAACCAGTGCTGTAGAGTACGTGTCTCTTTAGCTTTTTAACAGCAGCCAATTAAATAACTGATGTGTATGTGTGTATGTGAGTATTGTCTTTTAATTTTTTTTATTTTTAATTTGATATATTTATATTTTTACATTTTTTTTATTCATTTTAATCAAGTTGAAATACTTAAGTTGCTCAACACAAAGCCCAGGAAAGACTCCCCTCACTTTGGGTTTAGGCTGGAAAAAAGGAGAAACTTGGTATCAACAGCTAAAAAAGGTAAATAGGTTTCACTGCTTTTTCTCTCTTGCTCTTTCATAGAGATGCTGATTAAGCATGAAGTTAACCAATAATGGTTGAAGCCAAAAGACAAAAATTTAACAAATATTCACTGATCACTACGTGTCAGGTCCTGCCCTAGGCAAGCATACAAAACTCCCATGTGTAACCATACTCTAGACTTCTAGATAATTTTCCTTTCAAGTAGTGCAGAAGTTTTGCATTTGGCCCCTAGAACAAAATATTACCTTGTATAATGTTTTTTAAAATAGTCCTCTAAATGTACTGTATATATTCATAGACTCCATTATAAATTAAAGGAGACCTCTAGCATAGATTGTAACTGTGAAAACTTAACCCTTAGAAATTATTAGACTTCTTGAATTTACAAATTGTCTGAATTTTAGTCTTGCTTTTGTCGGAAGGCTTGATGACCTTCCTCTGTTGGCCGTCCCCATTTTTCTCTCCTCTCCTCTCCCTTAAATGCATGATTGTTCCCGGGACCATGGTTCATTCTGAAGCAAATCTCTGATGGCTTTTTCTAATCCCAGTGGTCTCAGCCTGAAGATTATGTAACATCTCCCCATTCCATTCAGGAATTCAGTTCTCATTAAGTCACATACTGATTATTCTTTTTGATAAGGTAAGAATATACTGACATACTACGGCCCCAAATGGATAACACCTCCCTTCCACAGACAAACTGTTTTTCTTCCTGTTAGCAGGTCTAGAGGTGAGGCTGTAAACTGCCCTGCACTCTCAGTCTCCTCTCCCCACACTCCAGGTAGATTACAGATCAGAATCCTCTAATCTACATTCTCTGAGGTATCATTAAGGTGGACTGGAAGGTACATGCACACTTTCACAGACAGTGCATCTCACCTTTAGGTCCCCATCTGCACAACAGAATGATTATAAGAATGATCTGCTGTATGTACTCACATCATCTCATTTAATCATAATGACAATCCACTGAGGTCGGTTCTACGTTCCTCCTAGAGAAGTGAAGACACTTACCTTGGTTCTTACAGCTTTTCAGGGGTGAAGTCCAGGATTTCAGTTCAGACAATACGATATAAGAATCTATACTCAAAACTAGTATGTGACACTATTAATTATAATATTAAGGACCTATCTCTACTCGTGAGAGTCATTTAAATCTGTGTTTCTCAATCATGGGTGTATATCAGAATCACCAAGAACATTCTAACCACAGAGATACCTGGGACCTACTTCAGACATGCTAAGTCTTAGTGGGTCATTTAGCTAATCTGGGGTTCTATGATAATTCTATGGTAATTTCTAAGGACTTATGTCATATAATGACAAGCTATAACAACAGATGAATGACTAGGTAAATAGTGGTGTGCCATGTAATAGAATATTGTGCCACTGTTTTAAAAAATAATATGAAGACTCTATAACATAGGAAATTGAGAAATTTTTCTCAAAATGTTGAGAAAAAGCAAGATTCCATATAAATCATAATCACTCAAATGATTTAACTCAGTGAATGAGTTAAAATCAAGATTAGAAACAGTAGAAGAAAGAATTATCAAATTGAAAAATAGATCTGATGTAATTGCCTGAAAGATAGCACAGAAAGATTGGAAAACTTGAAAGAAAGGGTGAGATAGAGGGCACAGGATAAAGTGTAACAGGCATCTAATTGAAGTCCTAAAAGATGGTAATAAAGCTGCACATTTCTGGTTCTACACTTAGAAGTTCTAGGTCTAGGGTGAGGTTCAGGTGGCTTGTGGACCATAATTGTAGGTATGAAAGCATTAGCTCTGAAGTCAGTTATTTCAGGGATGGGCATGATGTTGATTCTTAGTTTGCCCCTTACTAGCAGTGTTACTTAACCTGGCCACACCTCAGTGTCTGCATGGATAAAGTTGACATAAATACTACCTGCTTCATAGGACATGTGTATAAATTGAGTTGTCCAATGCATGGCACATAATAAGCACTTATAAATGATAGTTGCTTCTAGTTTTATATATCCACATACACTAATTTGAGTATTGAATGGCAACTTTGTTGATTGGTTTATGGAATTATGGAGCTACATAAAAGCTTCACAAGTCCATGCATTTATTTTCAGTACAACCTCACTAATTAGTATTGCTTCCATTCTATTTACACTACATCCTTACTTCTCTCTGGGGTTATTTAGGTAGAAGATTGAATACAGATGCTATGCCAAAAGCCTACATTTTAGATAATTTCTTACAAAAATCTTTTAGGTAGCAGGAGACCAGAAAGGAATTTATTAAATTATTATTTGGCACCTTAACCATGTTCTCTTAGACACTATGCATATGCAAATTTGCACCAATATTAGTTTCCTAGGGCTGTCATAGCTGATTATCACAAACTTAAGTAGTTTAAAGCAACAGAAATTTATTCTCTCACAGTCCTGTAATCTAGAAGTCCAAAATCAAGTTGTCAGCAGGGCCATGCTCCCTCTGAAGTCTCTCAAGAAGGATTCTTCCTAACTCTCTCTCTAGCCTCCCATGGTTGCTGGCAATCCCTTGACATTGCTGTGCCTATAACTGTATCACTCCTATTTCTGCTTGTCTTCTCGCAGCTGTCTTCCCTCTTTCTCTGTGTCTGAATCTCTCTCTCCTTTATTTTATAAACATATCCCACCATAATCCAGTTGACATCATTTTAATTACATCTGTAAAGACCCCATTTCCAAATGAGATCACATTCTGAGGCGCACATGAATTTTGGGAGGACACTACTCAACCCAGTACAAGTATATTATGACATTACGCTTTTGGGAGGACACTACTCAACCCAGTACAAGTATATTATGACATTTCTCCTGAAAGTATGGAATAATGACCATTTTAGCCCCATGATGCACTAGGAAAGAAATTCACATGTATCCATGGCATTTTCTTATATGTCATTATTATATATTTAAGGAGCAGTAGAAAATCTTTCAAGTTGGAGATGTTTGCCAGTTATTGGAATAATTTAAGAAAATAATTCCTATGAGAGTTCTTCGATGAGTAGGTGATGGGCCTTAAATTCAGTGGTGTGTTAGTAAATATTTAATAACTGGCTCTCTAGGAAAGCAACAACAGCAAAAAAGCACTGATTTGTAGTATTTGTCAATTTCCTAAATGTAAATACTCCAGCTATGGTCAATTCCAAGCTATCAGCAAGAAGTCAACTGACTTACAAAATTTCTGAAAATTGAAATCAACTCTTGTGAGCAGGCCAAGCCAACTCAAACACAACACTACAAAATTTCGTAAAGAAAACAGATATGAGATCACATCCTAGATATTAACCTAATGAGCAATAATAGATCAAGAGAAGATAATAAATTGCTTCATATAAGGTCCTTCATTCATGTGTTACATAATACAAGGGACTTTGCAGGATCTGTGTAAACCCATTAAGTTGCTAAAGTGGAGATATGTGTCATATAGTCCTTAAAGAGAGCTGTGGTTTAGTGAGCAAAATACCATACTTGAAAGAAAAAGCTAGATCTTACTCGAGATTGTGTCACTTACAGATGGTGTCATCTTCAACAAGTTGCTTAATCTCTTCCAACTTTATTTCCCTCATTTATAAGATTTAAATAAAAATTCCTGCCTCACAGAAATAATATTAGGATTAACTGAAGTAATTGACATTAAAAACACCTAGAACAATCTTTGGCACGTCTATAACAGTAAATGTTAATTCTGGACGTGTTTACTGCCATATCTCCAGTACCTGGAATAATATCTAGATAATGCATATATAATAATGTCTATAGTAGGTGGCTAATAACTATTTATATAATGAATGAATAATCAACATGCAGAAAATGCTAGAATCATCTTCTCAAAAGATGCATTAGTACTATCGTAATCTATCTAAAGAAGAGACGGATAATGTGACACAATAATGATAGTTGTTATTGGAAACAGCAAGTCTTCAACCAGCCTTTGAGGTTCTTCTCCAACTCCTGTACCCTCTTGTTCTTCCCATCTCATCAGCTTTCCTTCCTTCTCCTTCCCTGTCTCCTCTGACCCATGTCCTAGTCTCAATGAGCTGGGACACTAAAACCTAAACCTTAGGGATGTTACAGAACTTTTCCACATTGAAATGGGCTTTTTCTGCCTCAGTTTTTTTACCCATTGGAATCTTGCCATGGCAAATAAGAGAAAACCAACTAAAACTAAGCAAACATGGAAGTTTGTTCTAAAAGCTGAAAAGTCCAAAAGCTAGTCACCTTCAAACTCCACTGGATTCAAGGTTGACACTGTACCTTTTGGCTTCTGTCTCTCAGCTCTGACTTCTCTTGTGTAGGCTTCTATCTTCATTTCTAAAAGGTGACTCCAGCAGTTCCAGACTCTCTGTCCTGCTGCAGAGTCAGCTGTCCTAAAAGTTGAAACAGGTTTGAGAGGACCCAGACTGGAGGTTCTAGACCCTCATTGCTCAGCGTTGTTCCGTGGCCTACAGCTGGAGGTGACGCTGAGGACAGGGAGTGTGGGAGAGGGTGCTTGTGCAAACAGCCATTCCCCAGCTCTGCCCCAGGCTCTGGCAGTGGGACTAGCTGCCACCAAGATGTGTACTGAATAGGGGTGGTTGTATCCCCAACCAAAAAACATGAGTCCTGGCAAATTCAAGAATTTAAAATAATGAACATCAATTAATTTCTCTGCCAGTGAACAGACTAAGACTCCTGAATCCCCCTCATTACTGAAATTATGTGACCCCGTGTACTCCCTCTTTAGACCGCACTGGAGCATGTCTAGTCTGTGTGACATCTCCACTGTCTTATTTCTTTTTAAAGTAAGAACTATTTTTTTTTTATTTAAAGTATCATAAACATTTTATGAACATTCATGTAACACAAAGACATATGTAGTGAAAAGTAAGCTTCCCTTCTATTCAAGATTCCTGTCCTCCCCAGAGAAGCACTGTTACGAATTTCTTGTGTAACCATCCAAAAATATTTCATGCACAGACAAGCCTACATGTGTATGTTTATTTGGATAAGCACATGTATATTTATACACCTAAGTACATATAAAACACAAACTATAAAGCATATGCATTCATACACACACATATTCTGTTAATCTATAAGATACTTTCCATTGCTTTTTTCACTTCATGAGTTTTGTAGGATATTCCTCAGCAGCTTGCAGACCTCTAGGTAAGTAATATAGCAAAATAAATAATAGCAGACTCGAGGGTACACTACCCTGGCTTCAAATCCATCTCTGCCCTTTATTAGCTGTGTAACCTTGGACAAGTTGGTTAACCTCTCTCTGCCTCTTTAAAAGGGGAATGAAAACAGTACCTACCTCAAAGAGATTTAGGAAGATTAAAATGAATTAGTATTTGCAAAGAGCAGTGGCTGGTACCTGCTAAGTGCTCTGTGAGTGTCTGGGTTGTGTGTCTACCTTATTCTTTGTAAGGAGTGCGTGGCATTCCATTGCTCATCTGCAGCCTCTCATTGCTTCTTTTGTATATACCCCCTTTCGTAGGCTCGGAATCTCTCTCTGTTCCTTTCTTCTGTCAAAGACAAGCTCAAAAAGCCTACCTTGAAAATCCTACTTGATCCTGATTTCTGAGGTCTTACACTGAGGCCTTCATATTTTTAAAATTTATTTTGTCAAGTCACCATTTAATAGCCATGAGGTTTTCCTCTTATAAGTGTCCTTCATTCCTTATGAATTATAGGGAGTTTTTATCATAACTTTATTTTTGGTTCTTTGAAATATCGTTTCAGCTCCTTGTCATATAATTTATTTCCCATGTAGTTTTCTGCCATATTTTTCAGTATAAGGACTTCTTCAGAAAGTCTGCCCTGATTCACCCTCATTTCTCCAACTCGAGTTAGGTGACCCCTTAGTGTCCTTCCTTGCCAGGCCCATGACACATCTCTATGACTGTTTCTCAGATTGTTTCATGGTTACTTATATGCCTGTGACTTTTTAAACTATTTAAGAAGGTTTAACTAGCTAAAACTTGACTAAGAACAGTTTCTCTTCCCCCATTTCCTCCTCCTTACAGCTTGAAGTACCATATATGTGCTGATGACTCCAAATTTTTTTCTCCAGCTCAGACTTCTACTCTGAAATCCAAGCTTCAGCCTTAGCTGCTTGACTGGGATTATCATTTGGATGTTTGGATGTTTAGTGTGTGGCCAAAACTAAATTCCAAATCCGCCCACCAATCTGCTCCTTTTACTATCTTTCCTTTCAGAAAATGGCAGCTCATGCTTCCAGTTAGGTGCCCAGGCCACAGCTCTTGGAGTTAACCTGAACTCCTCTTTCTTCTCGCTCCCCACATCTAATCCCTCAGCTGATCCTCTTGGGGGTGACTTCGAAATTTATCCAGAACCTAATCACTCATCACCACCTTCACTGCTGCCACCTGGTACAAGCCACCATCCTCAGCATTTTTTGCACGATGGTTTTAGCATATGTGGATGATTCTTTTCTGAATCGATTATTGTTAGTAATTGATGATTATAAATTTGTAATTTTATGTTTATATCATTCCTTTTACTTTTTGTTAGTTGGATTTCTTATGTTCAAAAGGAACTTTCTCATCTTCATATTCTTTTAAAAACTCTAGTAACAGTATGTACTCATGGATTATTTTATTATTCAGTGTATTATAAGCCATTCCCGCCATTATTTATTTTGATGTTTAAGTTGTCCCAGTCTTCGCCAGTGAGAGTCTATTGTGCTAGCTCCAGTTTCTTTTTAACATTTCACCATTTGATTTTGCATACTTCCTTGTTTCTGAAATAATACTCTAGGTTCATCCTATACTTTCCCCGTCTCAATCTTGAAACATCCATTTCTTCAAGAAGCCCTGCTTTTTTTCTTTTTTAATTGATTAACTTATTTATTTAATTGAAGAAATGACTTAAATTTTTTTTTCCTGTATACCTCCTATTTCCCCTCTACCCTCTAATAATCACTAGTCCATTGTCCATGTCCATGAGTCTCTGTTCATCCTATTCATTTGTTACGTTTAGGTTTATATCCCACATATAAGTGATATCATGTGATTTTTGACTTTTTCTGTCTAGCTTATTTCGCTTAGTATGATTATTTCAAGGTCCATCCATGTTGTTGCAAATGGCAGTATTTCATCTTTGGCCCTACTTTTTTTTGTATCAGAAAAAATTTCTTCTTGAACTCATACTAAAACCTCTAACTCCAATCCAACACCACATGCTTTTTCCTTTCCTTACCTCATTCCATATTTGTATCACCTTTCCCCTAAAATGAAAACTTATTCATTTTGCTCAGCCCTATGGTACATAAGAATAGTTTCAGAATTGCTATATCAATATCAGTAATAGCTACAAACTTACTAAATACAGTTCAAAATTTCTTTGTAGTTCTTTTGATCTTCAAATATAGTCAAGAGAGGATATTCAGAGTAATGTGTTCAGAAGTTTCTTAGATAAAATATTTTTCTTTCTATGTCACTACAGTACCATTGGGATATTAATCAGTTATTTTATTTGCAGTCAGCTTTAAGGATTTTCCATCTTTATAAATTTTATTTTATTTTTTGAATATCAATATTTATCAATTTCATAATCTCTCATTTAAATGAAATAAACTAGGCCCTTTAGAAGTCATTATAAAGTCAAGTGGATCTATTACTTTTTTAAATAGGAATATAGACACAAAAGGGATAAGTCAGGGCCTTCATTTAAATTGTATTCTAGATTGTTAGTTTAGAAACCTGAATCTATCTAAACTTAGAACTTTCACGTGTACATTTCAGAGCCTTCTTGGCTTTCCTTCCTTCCTCCCATTCGCACCACATGCCAGGCACAATGCTGAGTTCCATGGTGATATACCTGAATATTATCAACTCTGCCCCCAGGGTCACATGGAACTTTCAGGAAACAGATACATGTGGATGATATAGGGTGTTACCCCAAGATTTAGTAGAGAAGGTCAAAAGATGCTCTGTAGTGTGTTGAGGATGAGGGAAGAGGAGGGCTGGGGAAAAAACACCCTTACTTGAGATCACCTCCTGGCTAGTTAGCCCCAACCTCCTCTATTTGTGGCAAAATCCTCATGGCATTTGATAGGTATCTTTCCAAACGAAGACAGCAGAGCTGGGTGTCCGTCTCAGGCACCTGACTTAGTACGAATAAATCACACCAAACGTACCCGTCTACTTTGACAGGATTACAAGAATGGTGAAATTGAGAGATGCTGGAAACCTCTGGTTTGGCACTTCAGGAGTTAACAGTCTTCCTCAGCTGGTGATGTCAGCCTGGACTGTTTCCAGCCCCAGGAAGCTTTCCTAGGCACTTCCATATATTTTATCAGTGCTTTCTATGGGAGCCTTATCAAATTTGCAATGATATGAAGTGATAGGTAACAAATAATTTGAATTCAAATTAATTTTGAAAAGCTGGGGCAAAGGGCTTAATTCTTAAGCAGTGATATTCAAAACAGATAAATGCATCTGGAAAACAAATTACCTCAAGTACCGGGTGGAAGAGAGATCCCTGCCAATTGATCTAGAAGTTTTCGTTAATAATAAACTTAACATGAGTCAGCACTGTGATGAGACTGCCAAATAAGTAATTCGACGTTAGACTGCATTAATAAAAGTATGGTGTCTCAGACTAAGGAGGCAGTGGTCTCACTCCTGCAGTGAAAGGTCACACCAACATACAGTGCTGGGCACCTCATTTGTAGAGAAATAGAAGCCAACATGAGTGTGTTCAGAGCAGAATGGTGACAGAATTTAAACCTTCCTCAAAAGGGAAGTAGTCATTGACCCTGAGAATATTTATAGCCTAGAGAATTCAATTGTCTTCAAATATTTGAATGGCTGTTGTGGGAAAGAAGGATGAGATGTATTCGGTCTGGCACACAAGGCTGGGCTGAAATGAGAACATTGTGTAGAAGCCCAGGAGAGAGAGGTGTCCGTAATCACCAAAAGTGAGAGCTGCCAACGGGTGGGCTGTGTAGTCTCGAGACGAAGTTCATTGTCGCTGGACTAGTTCAGAAATAAACTGGAAAACTGCAGGGTGGGGAAGCTAACTTGTGTTAAGATCCTTTACAATCTGTAAATTCCTTTTGTCGACCTCTTTCAAAGGATTTTCTACTTAATAAATTATAACTTTATAATAAGGGAAACTCAAGATTTGGGTATAGGGCAGTTGTAATTTTCTGACAAGTGTCTCAAAATAATAGAAATTAATAGCTTGTGGAACATTTCATCCAAACATCAAAGTGTATGATTTATTTTATATACTTTGAGTTTTAGTCTACTTATGCAAACCGAACAATATAATGTTATCGCGTTGAACATTTCTCTGGCAGGTTTAAAGTACTGTAATTTTTCCAAATTACTGGCTGATGTTATCCCAGACCTTATTAGAAATTTGGTGTTTCCCCCTTCCTCCTTTGGCGTACATCATAGTGTATAGATGCTACAATGTGTTGGTTAACCTCAGTCTGACACTTAGATTGCATTTTTTTCTTTTGTCCTATCAGTGTCTGGGATGTAAATTAACCAGCAAATGGCAACAAGAAATCAGACAAAGAAAATTTCCCAGTTCGGCTCACTTGTAATTCTCCTAATTTAGAAGGGGTTTTCCACAGGAAATCACAGAATAGTTGAAATGCTTTATCTTATGTACTTTTCTTCTGAAGAAAGGAACAGTTAATTGTTTTCTTCCCAAGTGGTCCAAACTCTTGTACAGGCAGCTGTATTTACTATAATATAAATTAAATTCTATATAAAATGATGTCTCTAAATACTTTCAGTCATTAAGAGCCAAATTATTTATGTCTCTAACCAGTGGATTTCAGTGCAGGGTTAGAATAGGTTTTCTAAGTGAGAAAAAATATATCATGAGGATGACTGTATGCCTTTAAGAAGAAAGAAATCAGCTATTTTTTTAATTTTTAAAATTATTTATTAAATTTATTGAGGTGACTTTGATAAAATTATTATGTAGAGGTATATAACTCTAATACAACCAAAGTCTAGCCTCCTCCCACGACTGCATATTTGACCCCATTGACCTTCTGTGTTCTTCCCTCCCCCTTCTCCCCCTCCAGTAACCACCATTCTGTTGTCTGTATCTGTACGTTTGTGTTTATGCTTGTCTGTATGTTTATTTTGTTTGTTCATTTGTTGCTTTTGCTTTATATTTCACATATGAGTGAAATGATATGGTTCTTACCCTTTTCCATCTGACTTATTTCACTTAACATAATACTCTCAAGATCCATCCATGTTTTTGCAGATGGAAATATTTCAGTTTTTTACAGATGGCTGAGTAGTGTTCCATTATATATGTACCTTTTCTTATTTATTCAGTCATCCATTGAAGGATGCTTAGATTGTTCCACATCTTGGCTATTGTGAATTATGCTGTAATGAACATAGGGGTACATATATCTTTACAAATAAGTGTGTTCCAATTTTTCAGGTAGACACCCAAAAGAGTGTGATATGGTATCTCTGTTTTTAATTTTTTTAGGAAGAGCCATACTGTTTTCCATAGTGGATGTACCATTTTGCCTTTCTACCAGCAGTGTTCGAGGCTTCCCTTTCCTCCACATCCTCTCCAGCATTTGTTATTTCTTTTCTAATTGATAATAACCATTCCAACAGGTGTGAGGTGGTATTCATTATGGTTTCAATTTGCATTTCCCTTATAACTAGTGATATTGAACAGCTTTTATATATCCGTTGGCCATCTCTGTGTCTTCCTTTGAAAGGTGTCTATTCAGGTCCTCTGCCCATTTTTTTAAATCAGGTTGGGGTTTTTTTGTTGTTGTTGAGTTGTATGAGTTCTTTATATATTTTGAACATTTGCCCCTGATCAGAAGAATCATTTGCAAATATCTTCTACCATGTGGTTGGTTACTCTTTTGTTCTGTTGATGGTTTCTTTTGTTGTGCAGAAGCATTTTAGTTTGATGTAATCCCATTTAGTTATTTTTGCTTTTACTTTCCTCACCTTTGAGGTCAAGTTCACAAAAGTCCCTCTGAGACCAAGGTTGATAAGTTTAGTGCCTATGCTTTCTTCTATGTATTTTATTGTTTCTGATCTTCCATTCAGGTCTTTATTCCATTTTGAGTTAATTTTTGTGTATGATGTTCAATAGCAGTCTAGTTTCATTCTTTCATCTGTTGCATGGCTTTCCAGTTTTCCCAACACCACTATGGAAAAGACTTTTCTTTCTCCTTTGTATGTTTCTGGCTCATTTGTCAAAAATTAGTTGGTCATATATGTGTGGGTTCATTTCTGGGCTCTCAGTTTTGATCCATTGGTCTGTGTGTCTGATTTTCTGCCAAAACCATACTGTTTTGATTATTGTAGCTTTATAGTTTATAGTGTATTGCTACTTTATCATAGCAATATAGTTTGAAATCAGGGAGTGTGATACTTCTGGCTTTGTTCTTTTTTTTCTCAGGACTTCTTTGGCTATTCAGGGTCTTTTGTGGTTCCATACAGCTTTGAGAATTTTTTTGTTCTATTTCTGTGAAAAATGCCATTGGCATTTTGATAGGCTGTGGGTATCTTTAGGTAATATGGCCATTTAAACAGTGTTCGTCTCCCAACCCATAAACATGGAATATCTCTTCAAGAAATTAGTATATTTAATACCAAGTAAATTTGAGTATTAGAGAAGCAGAAGATATCCTTAATTATCTTGAATTAAGTTTGGGCCAAAAGCAATGTGTCGATAGATTTTAAAAATATTTTGAAAAAATGTTAGGAACTTACATTAATAATTTCTGTTTATAAAGAATAAAAAATCAGAAACTCAACCTTTTTATTTTGGATATACTTCAATCATACCTTACATGTGGTCTGATACTTCTGATTATTTTTATGTAGTTTGTAGGGATTTTTTAAAAAAAAACTTTATAAATTAAATTTTCTCATTTTGTCTTAGCTCTTGTATAATGGAAGTATTTCTGACATGTCTTCAGAAAGGACAGTTCTTTGTTATTAGGACTTAACTACCTAGGGCAGGGCCCTCCTTGAATTTACTGAAAATAAACACTTTGGGTACTCAATATTAGTTTTAATGACAAAAATTGAAATCTTTGCCTAACATAAAGGTTTTTCTTTGTCTCTAAATTTTGATTTCCATGCTATCAGAGGCCTCATTGCAACAGGTAACTTGAGTGTTGATTGTATGTTTTCTCAGTTTGTAATTGTGGTGAAATGTAAAATGTTCACAATTTCAAAATTACCTATTAGGTTTCTTCCAACTCAGAAATTCTTTGATTTTAAATTTTTTTAATTTTTACTTTGAAAATGTGATCTTTGGGTGTTGTCCTGTGTGTCTTATACTTATGACTAGGAATCATAGAATTTTAGAGCTGGAAGACACATTAGATGCTATCTAGTGATTCTGCAAATGAAGAATTGAGAGGCCCGAAGAGATTAGATAACAAACGTAAGATTATGGCAGTAACTGATGACTACTAGAACTCTGGGTACTTGCTGGAGCACCAAAAATCAGCACTAAAAATTAACCCAATTTTTCTCATATGAAAATTTACAGATTTCAAAAGAACATTCTTTCACAAATTTAAGAATTTTGAGGCATTTGTATTAAACACAGCTTATTCAAACTCTATAAACTGTGCTGTCATCCCTGTTATTTTCTCCAAACCTGGAATAATTCCATGAAAATAAATTATAACTTTGGGTAGGTTGAAGCTTCCTGATGATTTCCCACTCCTGGGATATTTTTCAGTGAGTTGGACTTATAAACTGACACTGTGAAGTTGGACTGTTTACCAGTGGGAGGGTGAGGTATGTCTCTGGGGTGCTGCTGAGGAAGGCCTACCTGTGCAGCTGCCCTGGCAGAGTCTGATTGGGATGGTGAATGTTAGATCGACCGTCCAGATTACACAGTACCTGAGGCCAAGACAGTGTGTTGCCTCCTCCCAGTCTCACTGCTGTTTTGCCTGGAATCTACCCTTCGTAGTCCTTTTCCACCCACCCCACCACCTTGGCCAAGCCCAGCACAATGGAAAATTGTATGTCAGGGTTAAATTCTCTGAGAATTTAATTTATAAAAATTAAAAATGTTTTAGCATTTCTACAGCCAGTTTGTCTATAAATGAAAGTTATTTTTCTCATTGGAAAAGCCTAAGGGAGTACAAGTGCTTCAAAAAAATAAATAAAAATATAAATAAAAATAGTGCCAGGGTTAAGTGTTCCCAACTGTGATTTCAAGCCAAGGAAAGTTAGTAGAATTCTCAAATTAGTTGCCTTCAAATACTCACCTTTTTCTAGGACTTTTCAGAAACTCCTCAAGTAATCCCTTATAGTTATTTAATGTGGCAAACCCTGTCACATGACAGTAACTCCTCAACAGACTTTAAGGCAAGGTAGCCTGGTGGGCCCTGCTGTCAGCATCCTTTCTGAATGCTACCTGGAAGCTTTTCACCACTCTGCTACTCCTTCCTTCTTCTGTGTGCTACAGAGCCAATGATTTACTCAGTCTCCAGTTTTTTTCGTAAATATTGCTTAAATAGGTGCTGGTTCTATGCTGGGTATTGCAGAAATGGAAAGAAGAATTAGATAGTGCCTTTGTCTTCCAGGATCAATGAATTTAATAGAGGAACTATGATATGTCCTTAAATATCTGGAATATGATAATATTGTTTGTTTGTTTGTTTGTTTTTTCACCGCCGTGTAACCAGCACCTGTAGTTGTCATGTAGGAATTGCTGAATACAGTATTTTTTAGAATGAAAAAATGAGTGGCCTAATGGCTCTAAGGTAAAGATAAATTTATATAAGCTAGATAGTTGAGGAGCTCATAACAGACTCTGAGGCAGAAATTGCATTTTGGGATGAATCTTGAGAGAAAGGCAGACATTTTAAAGCATAAACCTAACTAAAGAAAACAGTACAAGCAGAAAAATCAGCAAAGGTGCAAAAGAAATCCCTGAGGTTAAATGGGCATAATGAATAATTCTGTTGGAATGAAAGTATGAGAAAGGGAAAGGTGGAAATAAGGCTAGACAGGTGCAATGGGGCCAAATCATACAAGGCTCAAGAATTTAGACTGGATTTTTAGAAAATGGCTCTGTTATTAAAGTTTTAATGTAGAAATGATATGTTATAATCAGCATTGTGCTTTAGTACTATAATCTGGTAGTAATCTGCTAGGAGATATTGGAAGGGAAAAGCTCAGGGACAGCAGTTGAAAGACTTAAGGTATTCTTCATGAGTTAAGCTCAGAGTTTGGGCTGAGATAAATAAACTAAGGCAATAAAAATAGAGGAAAGGAACAAATGGCAGAGATTTAGGGGATTCCACCTATGTGAAATTTGGTAACTGATTAAATGTAGAAGACAACAGAGGAATCCAAGATGATAGGAGGATTTGGGTACAATTGCTTAGAAGGTGATGTTCTATTTAACCAGGGCAGAACAGGTTTTAGAAGGAAGGCGATTAGTTCAGTCATGGGCAACTTGAATTGTAAAGATGTTATTATGGACAAGAAGATGTCCTGCAAGTAGCAAGATATGTTGCAGATGCTTAAAAGAAAGGTAAGCACATGAGATTTAAACTGAGTCATCTGAATGGAGTAGATAGTTAAATCTGAGAAACTAGATAAGAGTGATCATGGTAAAGATTAGAAATGAATCAAGGACAGGTCTCTGGTGATACTTTCTTTTGGGGGAAGAAAAGTGCCTTCACAGAAGTGGCCAGTGAAGTGGGAGGGGAGAGTATTGAGGAGGGAATGATAGCACAACCCAGGCTTCAGAGAAGTTAAGTGAGATGAAGAATAAGAAATGGCTAGTGGGTTTGGAAACATGGAGTCAGTCATGACCTTTAAGCACTTTTTCATTTGAGGGACAGTTAATTTGCAATGGACTACAGATTAAATAGGAGTTTCTGCATTGGTGGTTTCTTGGTAAGGAATAAAAGAATGGCACTCAAGCAGGCACAAGGATCTTTTAAGAACCCATCTCGTTGGATTACAGAGAAAACCAAATGAAATAATAGTTCTGTTTTCTGTATTTCTTGGTCTAGCGCATGGCCCACTGGTTTCAATAAGTGGTAATTATTACAGTTCTCATTATTATTATCAGGAAAGGGATTTTTTAGACTGAGGGAGCAGAGTGTACGTGTTTTGTGGACTAAGGGGAAGGTGCTTTGGAGAAGAGGGAGGAGGGTAATTCAAGAAGGTCTGGAATAAGTACAGCATTAAAGGCAAAACCAGAGTGGTTAGCCTTGGAAAAGGGAACAAATCTACATTTCTCTGAATTAGGAGAGGATATGTGAAGTAATAGTATGACGTTTTGAGCCTGGTAACAGTAAAGAGAAGAGGGGTTGAAGAAACTCACATGCGATGGTTTCCACCTTTTCGTTAAAGTCTAGAGAAATTCAACTGCAGATATCTGCTTAAGGCATGAAGAAACAAAAATCATTTTGTGGCCACTGTATCAAGAACTGTACTAGACACTTTAAATGATCTTCTTTAATCCTTGTGGAAAATTTAGAGATTGTGTATTTGTATTCGTATTTTATATATGGGAAAACCTGTGAAATTAGGGTGGCCCAGAAATGCGGATTCTTAAACTGAGGGTGATAATAAGGCAAGGAATAGAGGAAGTATTTGATTCAGGTACTGAGACTTCGGTGCAACAGTTAGGGTGGGAACAGGGAAGGACAAGGGAAGGTGTCTTGGACTTTAAGAGGAGAACTGCTGCCTTGTTTTTCCAAGGGAGATAATTCCAGTCACCTTCCCTTTACTTACTCACAGGCTCCAGAATTCCTACCTCTCAGCAGTTAGATTCCCCTCACCACACTGGAGGTCCAGAGCCCACACCCAGACACCCTCTGCCAACTTAGGCTAAAGTCTGCTCTGTTATATAAAAATCACATCCTAGTTTAAATAGCCTTGAGAGGGTACACTAGGATCTAGCCATGTTTTTTTAAAAAAGACAAAATAACAAAAAAAGAATATTATTTCCTTATTTCTGCCTCCAACCTAACACAATTCTTTATATATTGATAAATTGCCTTCCATAAATAACATTTTAATAATGTCTTAATTATTTGGTCATCCATTTACTAAATAATTAATAATGGAATGTCCATAATATGACAAACATTATTGTAAGCAGGGAGAAAATCAGTGTCCCCACTCATATCTCATGGTGAAGATAAGAAACAATCAAATAAGTAAAATGTTTAGCATATTAAATAGTAATTAATACAAAGAGGGAAAAAATAAAGCAGGGGGAAGGAGCGAGGAATGTAGGGGTAGGAGTGTGGAAGTGGTAAAAGTTTAGATAGGGGTTAGGTAATCAGAGAAAGCCTCCCTGCCAAGCCAGAAGGAAGGTAAGAGAACAAGCAGCTATCCAGGGCAAGAAAGTTCAGAGCAGAGAACGCAGCAAATACAGAAGCTCTCAGGTGGGCATGGAACTGGCAAAGCCAAGAACAGCAAGGAGACTGATGTGGCTGCATGGGATGAGTGAGAAATAAAATCAAAGAACAGACGATCACATCCCCCAGCTGTTGTAAAGACTTTGGCTTTTAAGATGGAAAGGCATTGCAGCGTTTGGGGTTGTTTTTTTGTTTTTGTTTTTTTTTCTAAGTTATCATAGAAAACGTTAATCATGTATACTCAGGAGAATGTAATGAGTCCCCTTGTGGCACTAGTCATTCAGCTTCAACAGCTTTCGCTTTTGGAGGACTTTGAACAGAGGACTAGGAAGGCTGGTGGCGACCTGCCTTGAAGAGGATCACTGAGGCCCTGGGAAAGTGAGGCGGGCACAGGAAATGTAGTTACGAGCAAACACCTCAGCAGACAGGTCATAGGGGCTTGAAACTAGTGAGAAGTGGTCAAATTTGGCATATCTTTTGAAGGTCTGACTAGCTAGATATTATACATTTTACTCTTTGTTTAGAAAAAGAACTTGAGAATGCACATAGCGCTTAAAAGAACTAAAAAAGAAATGATACCAGAATATCACTATTTTAGACTCTATTTTCTGTTATGAATAAACCCTATTTCCGGAAAAAAATGGCTTGTGAATGAACATTTGTAGCACAATTCATCCATAAATTACAAATTGTCTACTCACATTTTCTTTTGCAACCACAGGTCATTGAGCTATGTAAAGTGTAAGTTTATTTATAATTTACTAATGAGGGAATGACACCTGTTGAGATATGTCTCCAATAATTCTTGGAGTCATCAAGTGTGTAACTTAATTTTCTGAAAGAAGCACGATTTATAAGAAGCTCTGTTTGATGTAGTGAAACTGAAAATTAAGATAGAATAATAACAACAACAACAAGGTTAAAATATGACAGAAAACTCAAACTTTCAAAGCAGAGTTATATGTAAACAGAGATTTCATCTTCTCTGCATAATAGGTGATACCCTCGGAGCCTGTTTTGTTATATGTAATGGCACAGTTTGCCCTTCTAATCTCAGCCTAATATCTGAGCCGTATATGCTGTCGGTCAAACAAGCAGGACATTAAAGCAGGTGAAAGACCACGGATAAATCGGTGTAGATCCAGGAACACTACTGGAAAAACAACCATGTTCTCAGCACTGAATGGTCAGAGGATATTTCCATGCCATTTCACCTTACTAAGAACACCACACCTAAATTCAGAAGACTCAGGATAAATTCCAAGGTCCTTTTGTCTCGGCTCTCTGACCTTGTGTTATGTCACTTGTTAATGTCTCCACTTCTATTGTCTTATATGAAAAATGGAGATGATAGTGCCAATCCCGTCTACCAGGGCCATTGAGAGGCCCCGGGGTGAAACAGGCTCTTTGTACATAAAAGAGAAGAAAAGAAACTGATGCTTCCATGGTACCTGTCATGTGCCAGGTACTGTGCAGTCCTCACAACAACCCTCTAAGGTCACGTTATTGGCCCATGTTGTGGATGTGGGGCATGAGGCTCGAAGAGGTTTTCTAGCTTGTGTAAAGCTACTGAGCTAGGATTTGATCTCAGATTGGATCAACCTGAAATCTCCTG
Organism: Cynopterus sphinx; assembly: GCA_030015415.1. Taxonomy (NCBI): domain Eukaryota; kingdom Metazoa; phylum Chordata; class Mammalia; order Chiroptera; family Pteropodidae; genus Cynopterus; species Cynopterus sphinx. The sequence continues at coordinate 125,896,929 of CM057382.1, forward strand.
CCTTAAAAAGAAATAAATTTACCAAGCCTCATTCTGCTCTTCGCCAGAAACTGTGTTAGACATGGTTCTGTAGTATCTTGTTTAATAAAGATTATTCTGTACTTACTAGGTGCTCAATAAATAATAAAGAACAATAAAATCTGCTTTCCATCAGTGAAAGAAGATATATTATGAAAACAATGTTCTTTTTTTTTTTTCCTTTTTCTCTTTCTTTTACTTGCAGAAATAATTTAAATTTTTCTCCCAAGTCTACCTCCTCTATCCCCCCTCCTCCCTACCCTCTGGTAACCACTAATCCATTGTCTTTTTTTCTTTTCCTTTTTTCTTCCTCCCTCTCCTCCTTCTCGCTCTTTCTTTCCTCTCTTTCCATCTCTTTATTCATATTATAATCTGACCTCCAGCATAACAGAAGAATCAGTGCATAGTTTATGTCTGTGGCAGAATGTTTTTTATGAAGGAGACTTGCAAGAGTGTACTTCTGCCACTTCACATCTCTGAGACCTCTTTCTCACAACACACACCAACAAAACCAAACAAACAGGTTTTTCAGGAATAACGATCATGTACTAACCCTGTGCTAGACAAAGGAGAGCTACAAAATGCTGAGTAGACTGGATATATCAAAAATAAAAAATAAAAAAGGTGATTGAGCCAAGGCGGTAGCTAGTGTAATGGAAAATGTGAACAGGCTTTGGAGATGGACAGACCCAAGTTCAAAGGGCTGCCCACTGGCTCTGGTCATAGCAGTCAGTTTGCTTCATCTTAATGCATCCTCAGCAGTAGAATGGGGCGCCACAGCTGACCCCACAGGGGTGATGTGGAGTTTGGCCAAGTTAATGTTTTCCCTTCCCTTCCATAACAACAATAAGTTAGGATGTGTAGATGTATGTGCTCTGGGAATTTAACAAGCAGGAGAGGTAAGACAATAACCCTATAGTTGCCAGTTGATTTACCACCTTCTCGTTGCAATGAATTGCATAGAGTTTTCCTGCACACTCCAATCACATTTCCATAAAAAGGAGCAGCAGGAGTTTTATGGGCTAAAGCGGCAAATAGTGTCATGAAAAATTCAGAGTTAGTTCTCACCTTTAAAGAAGGGTGGTTCTAAGTAGAGAAGAGAAGGAAGGGACCTCTGCCCCCATCCCCAAGACCAGTGGTAGGAACCACTTAAAGGAAATTCTGAGACATGGTAATGAGCATGACTGAGGAGATAATGAGCAGGACTCTCACTGCAAAGCCTTGGCATAGGCCATTCTCCTTGCCAGGAATACTCTTCTCAACCTCCTCATCTCCTACCCACCCCTTCTCTTGTTACACACCTATTCTCTTCACAGAGCTCAGGTTCTTTTGGTCCTATTCTTTAATTCCAGTAAGAACAGGAGTTGTCTTATCTGTTTTGTACTCACTGTGAACTCCTTCACTCCCTGACTTAGAGCAGAGCGTGGAACATAGGAGGGGCTTAATAAATACTCACTGGTTAGCAGTGAGATAATAGCCTGGATAGAAAAAAGGGTTGACATTTGAGATTGTTCATCAAAATAGATGCCAAGCACTGTATCAACTCCTTTAATCCCTAAAAACAATCCTGTGAAATCAAGTATGTTATTATTTTCATGTTAAAGATGGAGAAACTGCTATCCAGAGATGTTAACTGTCTTTCCTTGTTGACCCAGCTAATCAGTGGCAACAGAGGGATTTAAGCCCAGCAGCCTGGTTTCAGAGCACCTGGCTTTAACCACATTGCTCTGTTTAGCAGCAGAGGACCAAGTCGGGTACATAAGTAAAGTCAGGATAGATTTCTCTTTGAAAACTGTGGATTTTTTCTCCTCCTCCTCCTCCTCCTCCTCCTCCTCCACCACCACCACCACCTCTTCTTCAGTTATCATAATCATTATCATCATTTCATGGGAATAACTAAGCAGAAAAGAACTACTTTGCATGTCACATCTTACATTCGTGTTGACTCTACCTTCTGCCAAAGTGACTTGGCTACATTTACTCAGCACGTAAACTGGATGTTTCAAATTCTGATTCCCAGAAAATTCTAGACTACTTCTCTTACCCACCTTTAAGGAAGCAGTATGTGCTTTGCCAGAATCATTTTCAATAGAAGGGGGTGATGTGACTAAGTTTGGTATTATCTGAGACCTTGGTTTCTATTTCTTACTCAAAAAGCAGATCTAGCCTGAGGTCATCAATAGGTATTGAGTCATAAAGCTCCCAGAAAAAAGATTGAATTTCATCAAGGAAGCCACAAAATCCTCAGTACCCCTAAGAATGATAGTCGTTACTAAAATAACATGATTATTACTAGAAAATTAACAAATCCTTTTTAAAATGTGGCACTCTGGGAAAAAAAAAGACTTACCGTAGGAATATAGGTGGCCTTAATTAGTCATTTATTTTAACCTCCTGACTTTAGACAAGATTTTAAAAAATTGTCCCAGAGCAGTTGTATTATTTGAAGACCTCTAAGTAGAGGAGTACCTTATAATAATAAATAAGGTAACGATTAACACTTGTGTACTACTGTTAGTTACTGGACAGTGTTCTTACTATGTGCATTAACATACTTAATCCTCATAACAAACCTGTGAGATCCTCTTATTCTTCCCATTTCACAAATGGCGAACTGGACACCACCCAAGGCCACACACCTAGTAAACGATGGAACTGTCTTCAGACATAGCTAGTCTGCTCCTCAAGTATATGCTCTTACACTATCTGTTGTTAGTTGATTACTCGTTGCCACCTTTGCCTCCTTTGCTCTAACTGAAAGCTTAAGTTGTGTTTAAGCTTTAGCATTTAATTAAGAGTCTACTGTGTTCATGCTCTTTCAAAAGTAACCCATCCTTTCTGGCAGATACAGTTGGTTTGTATAAACTTAATTTTCCAGGCAACCACTATTCGAAGAAGTAAAAGGGAGACCGAATAAAAATCATCAAATTCTTCATAGAACAAATGAACTTCTGAATCACCTGTAAATAGCACTCAGTCATTGTGACATTTGATGAATTATGTCCTCCCCTAAGTTAGAATTTTATTGTCCTCACTTATCATATAACCTGAAAATAGTACCATTTTTTTTTCTGTCCCCACACTTCAGCTCTCTTCTTTCAGTCCGTATTTTGGAAAGTCCACAAAACCCAGGGGCCTCCCTGTCCTTGCGTTGTGGTCTGTGTAAAAACCAGATGATGGCATGCTGACTTGAACTCTCTCAGATGGCTCAAGCAGTACATTAGTCATTGGCAAATTTTTCAGGTCCTTTACCTCAGAGACTACCCAGTTCCTCATTCGTGCCACCCTTCACTCATGAAGTAATAGCAAGAAAAAGATGTGAGTACTTTTTGGGGACACCTCCCACCTCTTTCTTTCAGTGCCAGTGACAGATTCCTTCATAGTGGTGACATTGAAGGGCCCAGATAGCCAAAGTGATTGGGCTTTAATCACTGGCTTACTTCTGATGTCCTGCTTAAGTGGAAAGCATTTCACCCAAGTGAAGCATTTCGTCATGCCTTACACTGGTGCATTTCTGTGCTTAGTGCACTTAAAGGTGAAATTCATGATCTATTTAGTACTTTTTTCACTGTTCATTTACTGCTGAAGAAGTCCCTGTGGAGTATGTCATGATAACAGAGACTGATTTCAGATGTCAACACCAAATGCATAAAACTGGCATCAGCAATCCAGGGAGAATGTAGAGATGACAGCCAAGTTAGGAGAAAACTCAGAACTTTTCATTTCCTTCCCTGCCCTGAAGGGCAAAAGCTTTCCGCCTATTATAAAAGGGAAAGTAATAACATCATAATTAGTTTTATGCCCACAGGGTTTTCTTTAGTGCTCTACCTATTTAAGGAATTATTTATTTGTGCTTTGAGGTGGTCAGAACCTAATTTAATCCTAAACCTTCTTCATGATTAGCTTGCTCTGCAAGGACTGGAGGCCACTCCTACAGGTGGCCCTGCTCCTTGGGAAGGGCTGTTAGAGCATTCAAAAGCTTTGCAGCAGCTCCGAGCCAAGCAAGGTTCAGACAGGGAAGACCTAACATTTCCAGTAGAGCCGCCTCATTGATTACAGAGACAAATCCGTCCTTTGCTCAGGGTGGGAACTTCTCTCCCTCAAAACTCTGCTGAATAACCCCAACTCATTAACTGCTCAACTCTTGGAATGGGAGATTGGATTAGGAAAAGATTCATACTGAAAAAATCCTAACAAAACCCTGCATCAATGGAATATGAATCCACTGAATAATATTTATGGTAAAAGAAGATTGGTTGAAAAGGGTTCTGTTTCCAAGAAATTTTATTGACAAGTAGATTCTTCCTCAAGTTTAGATCAAAAAGGCTTTCATCACAAATCCATTGCTAGATAAGATTCCTATCTACTTTCTTTCCTTTCCGAGCTAAGGGCTGCTTATGCAGATCAAAGTATTTCTAATGATTATGTAGTTGGGAGATCCTGGATTTAGGCCTAGAAAGAAAAGAAAGAAAGAAAAAGGAAAGGAAAGGAAAGGGAGGGAAGGGGAGAGTAGGGGAGGAGAGAGAGAGAGAGAGAGAGAGAGAGAGAGAGAGGGAGGGAGGGAGGGAGGGAGGGAGGGAGGGAGGGAGAGAGAGAGAGAGAGAGAGAGAGAGAGAGAGAGAGAGAGAAGAAAGAAAGAAAGAAAGAAAGAAAGAAAGAAAGAAAGAAAGAAAGAAAGAAAGAAAGAAAGAAAGAAAGAAAGAAAGAAAAAGAAGGGAGGTAAGGAGAGAAGGAGAGAGAAGGAGGGAGAGAGGGAGGGAGGGAGGGAGAGGGAGAAAGAAAGAGAGAGAGAGAGAGAGAGAGAGAGAGAGAGAGAGAGAGCAATATGGGTTTAAGAGACAGCATAACTAACTCTTAGCTCTAAAAGTCCTATGAGCCAGGAAATTTTTCCAGTCCTAGGCAAACTAAGATAGCTGGTCATTCTTTGAGGAGATATAGTACATTTCCAATGGTTTGACTGAATTTGCAACAGGATTCTGACTTATAGGATCCAAAGACAAAAATAAAGCCATTAGTCTTTTCTGTTAGTAGAATTTTAGTGTCAGGGATTTCTCAAAGAAGGAATCTATGGCCTATTATAGCGGTCTGAAGACCAACTAGAGGAGAAAGTGTATTCAACCTCTTTTTTTCTTAAAATGTCATTATCCCCATGCTATTTCCTTTTTATTGCTTTTGTTATCATTTTAAAGGTATAACAATAAAAAGATAAATTGCCTTAAATGGAAAAAAATCTGAGTTTATAAAAGAAGAGCTAAATAGTTGTCAAACCTAAGGATTTACACTTAGGAAGTACACTTATTTTAATAGGAGAAACTTACTATGTCCTGAGCCTATGCAAGTCAATTATCAGAGCCCTTAGCAGAGAGTGCTGCCAAAGGCCAAAGCATCCTGGTCTCCACAGGCCCATTCTGTGGGCTTGGGTGTCCATTGCCAACTTTGAGAGCCAGGTCGCTGGCAAGACTCTCCTGCCTGATCTCATGGCCGAGATGTAAGATGCACTGTTTCTGCTCACCTCTCTCCTTCCCTTGATTTCCATCATCCATCAATCCCATTTCTCTTCTGAAAGATCTTCTGTCCAATTTCTTGACTAAAAATTATGATGAGGATGCAGATGAAAATGTGTCCTTGGTTAGTAGGGAGGGGATGAATCACAACATCCTCTAAACTGAGCCGTTTCAACTTTAACAATACAGACTGTGTTATAAATGATCTGCTTCCTGGAATAGATCCTCCACACACAAAACAACCACTATTAGCATTTTAATTTATTTCCATCCCATTATTTCTTCACATATTTTTAAGAACAGAGCTATGGTCACATACATACAGGTATGCCTAATTTTGTGTCATACTTTTTATACTTACTCGCTTGTCCTAAGCATTTTTCCATATTGCAATATAGTCACGTGTACTAACTTTTAATATGTGCTTCTTACATAGATCTGCAACTATGTGGGACCTGCAAAGGTTATTGTTCAGTTGGTCACAAATGGAAAAAACATCCACCTGCATGCACACAGCCTGGTGGGGAAACATTGTGAGGATGGGATCTGCACTGTGACTGCTGGACCCAAGGACATGGTGGTCGGGTAAGTGAGGTTATAGGATGATGCTGTAGAAGGCAGGAGCAGGTAGAATATGGCACCCAGGGACTTTGACTGAAAAGGCCCTTTTCATTAGGGGCCTTTCCAAGACACTCAGAGGGGACCTAAAAATGAAATGTGTGCCCTCACTTAGACTCTGAGGAGTAAGGTACCCACATATCTGGGATTCCCTGAGACAGCCCAGTTTGCACCTATGGGCCTGACCTAATTACTTATAGCACCCCCTTCCAGTGTCCCAGTTTGGATGATAAATTATATGGTCATAACCAATGATGCATTTGTGCCATTTTTAGCAATATTTTTCTTCTGGAAATAAAGACAAGGAAATATTAGAAAAAAACCAGACTATAGCAAAAATCAACACTTTATGAATGGTTTTATATTCTTGAGGATTCTTTTAATGAAGTGTTAATTCTGGATTTGTAGTTTGAATTATTTGAACATGAAGTGGATAGATAAATATTGTTTTAGCTCTGAGCTGCTCAGAAAGTGTGCACAAATAAGAAGCCAAGAAATGCAAATTTGTTTTGGCATTCATTAGACTTGAAATGTAACATATTCATTTAAGGGTTGTCCAGACAGATCAAAAATTAATTTTAAATGAATGAAGTATTATAAAAATAAATTCAGTCCAAAAGAAGCTAAGAAATTTTTTTATTAATTTTGTTTAATTTTTAAGAATATCTTTCAGGGTTTCCTAATACTGGTTTACATAGTTTATGATAAAATCTCAGTTAACATGGACTATTCACACAAAACAAAGGAATTATTTGAATCAACTGTAATTAAGCTGATGGTAGCATTTCAAACTTTGAATTCCGACCAAGTTTCAAGTTGCTTGTTATTGGAGAGGTTGAGCTTTCATGTTCCTAGGCATTTCTTTGTTTGACTGTGAAAATATTCAAGTGTGAAAAACCTAGAGAGAGAGCTTTCTTTTAAGTCACAAAAATCTGATTCTTTTGATGTTAGGTTAAAAAAAAAAACTCTAGATTGGAGGAAGAAGCTTAAATTGATTTGAAAATTTCAACTGTGCTTTATATGAACTTATTTCAACATCCTCTTGAAAGACTGGTCTGTTTCCTGTTGTATGTCACCGTGGGTTCATCGTCTGTTTTGGAATACCCGTATGGTTTCTGACTGACCTATGAGAGCTTTGAAATGCTGGGTAATTGTCAGAGTTTCAGACTAATCGATCATTTAGTTTTTCTGCAGATTTTCTCCAGTGCTGTCAGTTTGAAATGTTTATTCTGCTTGGTGCTGTTTAATCTGTGTGATAATCATATCCTTTAGAGGAAATTATAGATCAAGTTTCTTACTAATGATATTTGTTATTATAAAATTTCAAAAAAGAAAAAAAAAAAACCTTCCAGTATGTTGTCTATAATTTGGTGTTTCTGTGGTTTGGCTTGATAATCTTTTGGGATTTGAGAAGGAACTAATGGTTATTTAATTTGGGACCTACAGCAGGAGTCGAAGTAAATTCCCTGTTTTCAAGGAAAGTGAGGAAATCCTTTACTCTCTTGGAATGCTGGAGTGTGGAGTTCAGTAGTTCAGAGAACTCATTCATTCATTTATGCAACAAACATTTTGAGCATCTAAACTAAATTTAAATATCAAGATGTCTGGTCATGGTGCTGTGGGATTTCTTAACTGTGTACAATTTCACTCAGAAATTTAATAAAGAGGGCTGCAATAGACTTGAGTGTTACAATAGACTCAGTAGACTTTCTTGTTCAGAGCGTTCTATGAAACATTGGGATTCCCTCTATAATTTGAGTTTTAACTGAGAAATTTTTGCTTACAGTGTTTTCCAAAATGCAGTATATCATTTATGATTCATTTGTCCCTTTCTCACACATGCTCTTTCTCTCTCTCTCTCAAGTTTTCAATGTCAAACAGTAGAAAAATATCACTCTAGTCGTCTGGAAACCAGAATGCTATTTCCAGTTCTGTTACTTTCAACAGTGGTACTGGGGACAATTTGCAAGACATCTTGGGGACTTTAATTTCTTCCCTTATTAAATGTGTTGAACTACAAAATTTATCTCCAGGCCCTTTATATCTCCATAATTCATAGACTGAACTAACATTAGCTACTATTATGAAATAACATGAGCAGACTTGCTACATATGTATTTATGATATGCCATCGATTATTATTACTTAGTTCTAACTTGTAGATAAGAATAGCACAGAAAGAAATTTAGAAGGATAGCCAGCGTTATTCCTTAGACTTGTCAATACTAGAAATAGAACCAAGATAACCTGTTTTCAATAATACAGCTTCGGCTAAGAGTATAGTAAAGATTTACAAGCAGGGCACCAATCCAACACATCAAAAAAGCTGCATAAAAAATGACACTGAGAAGATAAATAACCATTAAATTATTAAAACTAAAAGGATTACTTTTCTTTGGGGGCTTGCAATAAAATTTAGTTTCTATTTTCAAAGATGTTTTGTTATCTATATTAAAATATTCATGTTTTGGATAACTAAGTCTTGATTGTAGGTCTGATTGCTTTAACTTTGGGAATTTGCCTTTTTAATTATTTTTTTGGTTAGCTTTAATTTTGTCTTTTTATTTTTTATTCATTTATTTGGTTAGCCTTTAGTGCCAGTCCTCATAAAAATAATCTTAGTTTTGTATTATATCACTGACCCTGAATATCAGCCATTTGTTTCAACAGCATTTTAGTTCTCTGAAATTGTCATGCAATGGAAACTGTTACTTGACTTTGCTTAAGCCACCTTCCTCACCAATAATCACCACACCCTCTGTTTGCTTCCTGGCAACCCTGATTTAGAAAGATGTGAAGTCTTTTTTTTTTTTTTTTTTAACTAAAATTTACAGCACATACCAATTGGTTAGCACTGGAAGTAGATATTTAATTACAAAAATACAAAAGGAAAACATGGCCTCCCTCAAAGAACTAGTGCAGCCCATATTAAATTGCTGTTGTGAGAGTCCAGAAACAATTAATTATTGGCAGTTTCACATGATTCAACCTTAATACGCACAAAAGGAGCTGTTTGGAGAAAACAAACAAAGTATGTCCTGAAATTGGAAGTATCCAGCTTCCAAATAAGGGTGTGAGTCACAGGCTGCTTTTAAATTTCATGCTGGCTGTGAAGTCCGTGTCTGAGTCCTGAGGAGAAGAAAGGCCTGAGGGAGGGGCCACTTTAGAATCTCAACGCAGTGACACGCAGTGACACGGATATTCGGACGTTCGAACCTACCTAGAGCGCAGCTGCAGTTCCCAGGTGATGATGATGACAGTGATGGAAACATGTGGCCCAGTGCAGAGGATTTCAAACCTGGTTACTAATTAAAGTCACCTTTGGTCAACTGATAAAAATACTGATGCCAGGCCCCACTCCCAGAGATGCTGACCTCATCGGTCTCACATAGGGTAGAGCAGCTGTTCTCTCAACCTTCAGGGTGCATGGGGGTTCCTGGGGGAGTTGTTAAAACTCAGATTGCTGAGCCCCACTCTCAGAGTTTCTGATTTAGTAGGTTTGGAAAGAGCCCAAGAATTTACATTTTAGTAAGTTCTGAGGTAATGCTGATGCTGTTGATGTAGAGACTAGACTTTGACAACCACCAGTGTGGAAGATTGTGGCATTTTGAATAAGAAACAGGATTTTAGTCCCAGTCCAATGACCTTTCTTATTTTATTTTTTACCATATTCTATTGAAGTACAATTTAAATGCTATGACATTCACCCTTTAAAGTATACAGTTTTCCAGACAGAAAAAGTTAGAAATCACATGTTATCACCCATATGTAGGATATAAACCTAAAAGCAACAAAGGAACAGGACAAACAGAAACTCATGGACATGGACATGGATTAGTGGTCACCAGAGGGTAAGGGGTGGGGGCGGGGGGAGGTAGACAGGGTAAAGGGGATCAGATATGTGGTGACAGAAAAAAATCTAACTATGCAAGGTGAACTCAGTGTAAATATATATATATATATATATATATATATATATATACACATATATATATGTACATATGTGTATATGTACTTATGTGTATATATATATATATGCTTTACTGTTACAGTATTCAGGTGAAACTTACTGGATTTTGTCAAAATTCATTTTCATCCCTCAAATTTATTTTTTATTAAATTGTCCCACAGCTCATTGATGATCTGTTTTTTTTTTTTTCAAACTTTTTTCTGTTTCATTTGGATAGTTATATTACTGTGTCCTCAGGTTCACTGATCTTTTGTCTGCGATGTCTAATATGTTCTTAATCCTATTTTCTTCTCTGACATTGTAGCTTTCATCTCCACAGGGTTGTTTGAAGTCTTTTTTATATCTTCCACATCTATCCTTAACATACTAATGCCTTCTACCTTCTTAACCATATGGACCACATATATAATAGCTGTTTCAATATACTTGCCTATAAATTCTGTGTTCCATCTTATTTCTGTTTTTTTTTTCTATTAACTGATTTTTATCCTCATTATGAACTGTATTTTTCTGTCTTTGAATGCTTAGTAATTTTTTATTGGATGGCAAACATTTTGGATTTTGCTCATGCTGAGTTTTTTATTTGTTTGTTTTTGTATGCCTTTAAATGTTTTTGAGCATTGGGATGAAGTTAAATTTGGGAACACTTTGATCTTTTCTAGATTTACTTTTAGGTCTTGCAAAGGAGACCAAAGCAGCCTTAATATAGGGTTAATTTAATACCATTAGTAAGGCATTTCTGAATATTCACCCTGATGACCCATGTATTACAAAATTTCCTGAACTATTCCAGCCCTGTGTGTCCTCCAAGAATTGTTTTGCCTGCTCCTTTATGGAGGTTCTTTTCCCAGCCTTAGGTCATTTCTTCATACATATGCTCTTATAGTATTCAGCTGAAGACTCCAGGTGGAGCTCCTGTACATCTATCTCTGAGCCCTATATGTAGTTCTTTCCTCTCTGGTGATCTGCCTGTGAATTCTAGCCTCCTCAGCCCCCTCTGTCTTTAACTCTGTCTCCTCAACTTAGGGAGATCTCCATGTCATGTTTGGAGTCCCCCTTCCTGGGCTGCAGCCTGGAAACTCTAAGTATTAAGCCAGCCCAATTGTCAGATTTGCTTTATTTGTTCACATTTCTTAAGGATCACTGTCCTGTGCTGCCTGTTGTCCAGTGCCTGAAAAGGATTTTTTTCATGTGTTTTTTTGTTGTTGAAGGCGAGATGTTCAATCAGTCTCTGTTACTCCATCATAACCTGAAGCAGAATGCTAACTTCTATATTTATTACCAGAGTAATAAATTTTTGTGGTAACGTTGTTTCATTTATTACCAGAGTAAATTCACAATCCACATAATGAATAATAAAAATATGCAGTATATCATTGCATATTTTTCTGTGCTGTGTTAATTCATGCATTCATTGATTCAACAGACATTTATTAGACACCCATGTGTCAAGCATTGTTCTTGGCACTGGAGATCTCTGCCCTCAGAGAGTTTAAATTCCCTCAGTGTGTTTTCTTCTCTGTGTTTGTCTCAGCTGTCCCAGTCCTTGTCTGGACGTATGTCTTGCTCTGTCTATGGGCCTCTCCATGAGGGTTCATCCCATTCTCCCTTCAGCTCATATTTCCTTTCCCTAGTTTATGTGGTCTTCTCACATTATCATATTCTTTGTTTCATTTAATCCAGGTGTCATAATATTTTTACCTTTCCTCTACTAATCTTTTTTTTTCTTTCTAGGTAAAAGCTAGAAAAAAAGAAAAGTACATACAAAAGCTTATAAAACTAACCATCTGTGCCCCCCACTTACCTCTTTGAACTCCTCACTTTCTACTGACCTCTTTTTCATTTTCCTCCAGCCACCTTGGCCTTCTTGCCATTGTCATCTTTGGAAAACACTAGGCATGGCCCTATCTCAGGGTCTTTCCACTTGCTATTCCTTTTGCCTTGAATGTTTTTCCACATATCCATGTTTTGCCCCTCACTTTCATCAAGTTCTTGCTCAATTGTCATCTTTTCAATGGAATCATTTCTGGCCTCTACCTATTTTAAAGTGCCATGCCTTCTACTGTCTCTTTTAATTCCTATTCCTACCTTATTTTTGTGGTAACATTATTATTTTCTAAATTATAATGTAAAATTTGCTTCTTTGACTTTTCTCTGTTGTTCACTAACCTATAAATTTTATGAAACTAGGGATTCCTTTACTACTGACAGGATCACCAGGACATAGCCAGCCATTAAAAAGGAATTAAATAAATATTTGTAGAATGAATGATTCTTCTTGGTAGAGTACTTTTTTGTTTGTTCTATTACATTTAATGACCATATGTCTTTGTTTTGCGTACTTTATTTTAAAAAATAAATAGCTGGAGCATTTTATATATATATATATTTTAAATCCTTTAAATTGCTTTATTTAGCTTATTAACATATTTTGTTCTATAGGTATGTAGCCTTCATGAGATAAAAGATTCTCCATTCCTAATTACAGGTATACTTTCAGGCCTGAGTTCATGTAGAAGTAGATGACATTCTATTAGTACTAAATCTTTATATCCTTATAGATAACCCAAGAGGAGACAGAATTCCAGGAAAGGGACCTCAAACAGGACCTAGACTTTAAATCCTATCCAGAAACCTAAGGATGATCCAAAAGAAAAAAAAAAACTCCAAAATATAATATTCCTTTCATTCTAGAAAAAAAAAAGAATTAGAAAAGTTAGTACTATATTTGAAATTTTAAAAAATTCAACTCTCCTAGAAAACACTTTAAAATTAGTCCAGGTAAAATTGCCTGTTCAGTTATATGTACATATCTACTCCACTGCCTTAATTATAATTTGAAAGTCTAATAAGCTTTGAAAACCAAAAGATTTTGCTAAGTTTACCACAGACTCATTTGGTGGCAAAACCCAATCTGCCCTGATGTGCAGCTGGTTATAGACTTTATTTTCCCATTTGGTGAGTCTATGCTTCACTGCAGACATAGTAATACATGTAATTATAGTGTGGGTCCCAGCAATTGAGGGGTTTTTTTTAAATCCACTTTACTCAAGTGAAACCATACTCTCTAGTCATTGGCTGTTGCTTTTATTATTTTTTCTCCAGCTTTGCAAACCTGGGTATACTTCATGTGACAAAGAAAAAAGTCTTTGAAACACTGGAAGCACGGATGACAGAGGCATGTATAAGGGGCTACAATCCTGGACTTCTGGTACATCCTGATCTTGCCTACTTGCAAGCAGAAGGTGGAGGAGACCGGCAGCTCACTGGTGAGTGTCACTCTCCCAGCCTTGCTCCTCTGAGATCTCATGTTCTCATTTTCTCTTGTGTAGACTGTGTGCTCGTCTACAGGTCAGAGGTTTCTCTTTCTCCCAATCTATACCCCAAGCTGCTCCCTCCCTTTTTCTACTCAGAAACCTTTGTTGATATCCTGCTACCTCTAGAATAAAACCTCTACCTCTGTACCTGGTATACAAAGCCCTCAAAGTCTGCCCCCTGACACTTTTCTAGCTTCATCTCCAATCTCACCCTGTAGCCACTTCTCCCTGTCACTGCCCCCTGAACACCTGATGCATCTTTTATACCTTTGTATGTGTATTTCTCTACCTGAAACAGCCTACGCTTCTCCCTTTAACCTGTCAAAAACAATTCATATTCAAGACATTTCAAAAACACCTCCTCTGTTATACCTCCCTAGCTCACCTTCTTATAAGGAATCTTTCCTTGGGCTTTTCAGGCACATTATAAACTATTCATTTTACCATAAAAATGATTTTATATTTTCCTGCTTTTACTCATGTTTTTTTCTTTCAACCCTAATTCTTGTCTTACCACATATACCATTTCTGCTTTTATATGTTGTCCTTTAGTCTGGCCACCCTGTCTTCAGCTCATATTCTGATGATCCAAAATCAGTCATCATTGTTCCATTAAACATGTTTAATCTTCTGACACCCATACTCTAAACCGTCTCATCATCTTTGCCTCCTCCTTCTCTCTAGGCTGCATCTCTAGTTAGCAGTCCAGCTATGCTGCGCTCTCTCTGGTACTCCACTCCCTACTCCATTTTCATTGCTCTGTCTCTGTCCCTCCCGACTTCTAATCCAGTTTCCACCCTATGGCCAGATCGATCTTACTGAGGCCTACATGTAACCCTGTTGTGTACAAAATCCAAATTCTGGAAGCTGGCACTTTAGAGCTCCTAGGAGCTGGCCCTGTTCTGCATTTCCAACTCTGTTTCCCACCATACCCCTCATGCCAAACCGAACTACTCCATAGAAGCACCATGATTTCTCACTTCCTCGCATTGGCACATTCTTTCTGTTCTTGTTGTTCCCTGCTCCTGAAATGTCCTTATTTGCATGCTCCATAAGTTCAAGTTCTTCCATCTTTTCAAGAGTTAGAGCAAATGTCTACAAAGCCTCCAGATTCTCCCCTCCTTTAAAATTTCATATCATTTCATCTATAGCTCTTTGATAGTACTTATCACTTACTTGAATGACGTTATAAGGTAATTACAAGTATATTCATTAGTATAAAAGCTCCTTCAAGAGGGAAGGAAGGAGACAAATGCAACTGAGTCATTCAGTTCCTTCAGAAGTACTTTTTGAGTATGCTCTATGTGCCAGGTCTGGTGCTAGGCATTGTGGAAAGAATATAGTCTCTGTGCTCAAAGAGGTTTTTGAATACTGAATTTTCACATTTCTCAATTCCGATATACAGTTGGCTTACTGCATTCCATTGGATCACATCCTTTGTGCCTTCAACTCATATTGTAGGGAGGAAAGGGAGAGTTCAGGGGAAAATAGGAAAGGAGAGAGGGCAATTGGAGAATAATTTTTACTGTAATCCAAAGGAAATGCAGATCTTTTAAAGAATTTAATTTTGAGACAAACTTTAAAATGTTATTAGCAACATGAAGAATTTCAAAGGAAAAAAATGATTTTTATTTTAAATTTATGTTATTTGGGTTTTATCAAAGCATCAGATCTAAAATGTTCATGCTTTCCTCTTTCCTGGGCATGAATGCCCTGTGCTGTATGGTCCTAGATCGGGAAAAGGAGATTATCCGCCAGGCAGCTCTTCTGCAGACGAAGGAGATGGACCTCAGCGTGGTGCGGCTCATGTTTACAGCTTTTCTTCCAGACAGCACCGGCAGCTTCACAAGGCGCCTGGAACCCGTAGTGTCAGATGCCATCTACGACAGCAGTGAGTACTTGTCTTCCAGTGGGAGAGGCAGCTCCGTATACTGAAGGCCTGAACAGACTTGCAGCCTGCCCCGGCAGTTTACATACTAGCTCTGATTCCTGGGGCAAGTAACTTTATCACTTGAAGCTTCATGTTTATCTGTTTATCATTTACGAAATGGGAGTACCAAAATCTAACATAAAAAGTGTTGCCTAGATTAAAAGTGAAATGTTTTGAGGTGCTGCATAAATGTAGTTCTCCATCCTCTGATGTGCGTTTTAGTCTTTTGCATCTCTTGTTGCTATGAGGACATATTGATGGTGCTCTTAGAAGGGAAAGGTATCTCATTTTTTTTTCTGTTGGGACTCTGAAGAGAAGTTAATAAAAGACAACTATTGTTTTCATCTACCTTCATTGTCACATGTCACAACTTTATCAAGGAACTTCAAGTTAACTGAATAAGCACTACATATAGTATGTGGCTTCGAAATTCTATTTCAGTCTATAGTTCCTAGAATTTTTTAAGAGTTTTACAGTGATCTTCAGCATTACGCAAATTTCCTGGTGTATATCAAATTTATTCAATGGATATTTCCAAAAAGCCTACAAGTACAAGACTTAGGCTTATTAAAAGTATAGAGGTTTGTCTAAGTAGAAAACTATGCTCCAAGTACAACAACTAACTGATTTCTCTAATTTAAACAAGTTTGAAAGGAAGTGAAAGAGTTATAAAATTATGAAAACTCCCAATACTAAAGATCACCTTAAAATGCAGCTGTTGGGGGGAAAAAAAGGAAGCTTCGTACTATTACCACACAAAACTTTTGCCCCCTAACCACACAGAATTCTAATTTAGTTTGGGGAAAAGAAATATAACATCTCCATTTCTCTTTTCTGTAGAATGAAAATTAATAAACAGTTTAAGAAAACTGTGCTTCTAAATTTCTAGGATTCTTGTAATGGTATCTCAGTATTATGGAAATAACTTTGGGGTGAGAGTCTTGACCCAAATGAAATTCCACAGATCCATTGGTTTTATACTTCCTGGAACTTCAGAAGAGATCTTTCTCTTTCCATATTAATTTCTCTGTCTGCATTAGTGGAATTCAAAGATTGCTCCTTTCTGTCTCATGACCCATGCTCAGGAAGTGCTCTGAGGACTTCAGAAAACATAATGGTCTTATTTGTGTCCTTGTCAAAACACTATGAGTGCAAGTATCTATTTAAACTTTGGTTAGTGTGTGCTAAAGGCAGGGTCCCTCATAAGACATTGACTTGTGAAGCTCAGGATAAACTATGAAGTCTGTTTTTTTTTTTTTCTCTCCTGAGAACAGAAGCCCCCAACGCATCCAACTTGAAAATTGTAAGAATGGACAGGACAGCTGGATGTGTAACTGGAGGGGAAGAGATTTATCTTCTCTGTGACAAGGTTCAGAAAGGTAAATATATGATCTGATTTTAAGATGTGAAATATTCTGAGTGTATCTGTGAGTCACTTCTTGGCAATGGACCCAGTAATATCTCTTGTGCCATAGAACTTGTAAAATTTATACATCTCACCTCTTCCAAATTTAAGTCATCGTATTATTTTTTTTAAACCCAACTAATTCATTTAAAATTTTTCAACAGAAGGAAAGAGAATTTTTAAATGGTGGTAATCAGTGATAATTCAGTGTTTTTATACTGTAAGCTTTGGTATCTGTGCTTAGTTAAATTAAAATGAAAAAGTAATAGCCCATGCTTCATATACACACACACTCACACTAAATGATGTTTTGTTTGTACTATGTTCCATTGAGTCAGCTCAGACTCCTGATGACCCTGTGAATGAGCAAGACACACGATGTCCTGTCCTCAACAGCTCTCCTCAGCTTCTGTAGACTCATGCCTATGGCTTTTTTTATGGAGTCAATCCATCTCATATTTGATCTTCCCCTTTTCCCACTGCCTTTCATTTTCCCCAGAATTATTGTCTTTTCCGTAGAATCCTGCTTTCTCATGATGTGCCCAAAATAGGACAGCTGCAGTTTTGTCATTTTTGTCAAATTAAGCTTCAGGCTTAATTTGCTCTATGGCTCACTTGTTCCAGAATCCAATGTTTTACATAGTATAAAATTGTTTATTTTGTTTATCTTATAATGCTTTGTTGCAACACTGAGAGAGCATCTCAGATACTTTCACGTGATGAGAGCTAAGATTATAAGGAAATTCTCAGAGCATATTTTTCTCATAATTTTCACTTTCAGAAAAGATTCTTGGCATTTATCTCTCATTAGATATAACAAAAGATTAGTCAATTAGCCAAAGCCTAAGGAGATTGTATTATTTTCTCAAACTTCACTCATTTTTAAAATAAAATGATAGGAAGCATAGTATAATAAAGATCTACTCACTATAAAACGATGAGCATTTTCAAAGTAAGCAGATGCATACCTGAAAATATAGTCCCTAAATAAAATAATTATGACTTTAAAAAAGAGAAAATTCTCATCTGAGGCTAAATGCTCTAAGGTAAAAAGTCAGAAAAAAATGGGATTGTATATCAGATTTTAAGGTAAAGGTATATATCTTTATCCAAAGAAAAGTTTACACTTTTTTTCTGCTCATCCTGGTATAAACCTTCTTTTAACCTATTCTGTCCAAGTAATATGCAATTCCAGATTCCTGGGTATGCATCCTATGAGTAAACTCAATCTGATTAACTTCAGTTGCAAATGTGATTCTTAATCATTGTCATTACATAGGAATGGCTTATTAAGAGAAGTCCGTGTCTAGCTTAAAGAATCTAATAACCAAGTTCATGGTAGTCCACCTGAAGGCAAAGAATAGTGCATTTCTTCCTTAAAATGGGAATTGAAGCCAGGAAGATACCGACCTGATTTATATCATCACATTTCTGCACAAGAAGAATCCATGACTGAAGTGTGAAATTTAGGCATTCTACATTAATTCGAAGGAACTTGACCAACATATTTTTAACAGTTTCTCAATAAAGATAAATAAAGTACTAGAGGGAGGCAGCAGAGTAGAATATTTAAGTCAGAAACTATATTATCTGTGTTCAAATCCTGGCTTCTTTGTTTATTACTGTTCAACCTTCTGCAAAACGAGGATATTGATATTACACCTGCATCACAAAGTTATTGTGAGGATTTAATAATTTAATATATACATGTAAAGCACTTAAAACTGTCTTCCATATAGTAAAATTTATGTAAGTTAAATATTATATAAATCGAAATCAAGTGGAACCACCTTTTGGAATTCTGATATTCCTCACTATCCTTCATATTTCTCAAGAGTGAATTGGTTTAAGGATGGAGAAGTGGGGACAGTCAAAGACTGATTAAGAGAAAACTGTGATTGAATAGGTAAATCTAGTATTCTGTCATTGTAAATGAAACTTGGACCCCATTACTGCCATAACTAATAAGATTTAGTGATTTGTGAAAATTTTAAATTATTCAAAAGTTTATTTCATATTTATTACCATCAAAAGAATTTAAGTATATAGTAGGTATAATCTAGAACCAACTTTCTTTTTCAGCATGTTTATAAATATTATTACACTGTGTGAAATTATGTGCCTGAATGTGACTGTTTACAGATGACATCCAGATTCGATTTTATGAAGAGGAGGAAAATGGTGGAATCTGGGAAGGATTTGGAGATTTTTCCCCCACAGACGTTCATAGACAAGTAAGTGGATGATGATTTTATGTTTTCTGCCTTGTTGAAATTCAGTACTTAGCTTCCATATATGAAAATAGAAGAATCATAAATATTTATTTAATTTTCATAAAAGAACATTATTTTAAATACTCTCTTTCAGAAAAGTTACCTACCATAAAATTATGGGCAAGCCTCTATAAAAACCATTGGCTCTGAGACCTTGGCAAGATTTTTCATTTGGGTATCTGATCGTCTTAGCCGTAAGGCAGTGAGTGGCCCTCACATCCCTTAGTGAAAATGTTTAAGTGCTTGTATTTAGTATGTTCAGGCTGCCATAACAAAACAGCACAGACTGAGTGGATTAAATTTATTTTCTCACAGTTCCAGAGACTAGACATCCCAGATCAGCGTCTTTCAGGGTAGATTTCTAGTGAGAGCTCTCTTTCTTGCTTCCAGACAACTGCCTTCTCACTGTGTCCTTCACAATAGAGAGAGAATATGCTCTCTGGTGTCTCTTCTTATAAAAACACTAATCCTGTCCAATCAGGGCCCTATCCTCTGACCTTCTTTAACCTTAATTATATATGTAAAGGCCTTATCTCCAGATACAGCTACACTAGGAGTTACAGCTTCAACAAACAAATTTTGGGGAGACACAATCAGTCCATAGCAGTGTTCCACTGGATAAAGGTGGTAAAACCTATTACAATAGAATTCTAATGAAAAGTGTGGAAGGAAGAATTTTCTAGTTGCGGCTGGTGTTGTCATGATAAATCAGGATTTCCCAGTGACAATTGAGTATATGACTGAGAGAAGAAAATGCTAAATCCTCATCTTAATAATTACTCTAAGTGACTGAGGAATACTATTTTCATAGAAAATTGGAAACAATCCAAATATCCATCAATAAGTAGCCAATTAAATAATGTTGTGTCTATGTGATGGAATATTATATAGTTATTAGAAAGAATGAGTACTCTCTAAACCAATATGGAAAGATCTGAAAGATACAACATTAAAAAAGTTTTTTTTAAATAAGTGTAAACAAAGTGTATAGTTAAAAGATTCAGTGTTCATGTTTGGATAAGCATAAAGAAATTCTGGAAGAATATAAAAGAAATTAATAACTTCTCTGTGTTTACCTCTGGGGAAGGGTCAGGCACACAGTAAGAATGGCTTGGTGGGAGACACGCATGGCAAGAAATTTCAACATATGCCATTATATACTTCATTATATTTTACAAATTCTTGATTATTCTGAATATATTACATCATCAAAAAATCAAACTAAAAATGTAAAAGTGCCTAACTATTCTAGTACTACCAGATATTAACAAGGAGGCAATCTTACAGAATGCCATGTAATGTGTCTTGAGTCCTGGCCATTCTCACCTCAAAATACACTGACCTTGTGATGATGTCTTCCTTGCAGAATTTAGTTTCTTCTCCTCATTGGCTGGCCTACAGGCTAATTGTAGTATCATCTTCCTCATCTTTTTCTTGCCACATCCAGTCTTTCTAACATTGCTATAAATAATCATCTTGGAGGCTTTTAAGGCTAATTCGAAAGAGGAAAAGGTATATGCAATGTATTTTAGTCACATTATTATTTACAACTGGAAGACATTTTAAATATTAGACAAATGAAGTAATAAATATTTTCGATATATTGGCATAGTGTTGCTTCATTTTCACAGTGGTAATTTAGTAAAAATGTATGGGTATAGAATTCTGAGTTTGTAACTTTCTTAGGGTGCTGTACTTTTTGTACAGTGTCTAAACGTTGGGCATAAAGATTGTGTTTAATGAGTAACATTGTTGGAAAAAAAAATGTAGTCCTTCCCCAACATTTGGATCTTTTTATCCTGCAGTTTGCCATCGTCTTCAAAACTCCAAAGTATAAAGATATCAATATTACAAAACCAGCTTCTGTGTTCGTCCAACTTAGGAGGAAATCTGATTTGGAAACCAGTGAACCAAAACCTTTTCTCTACTACCCTGAAATCAAAGGTAATTCAATTGTTTAAACTCTTGCTTATTTCAGTAATTGGACAAGCCTATTAGAACAATCAGTTAGTCACCTCCTTTGAACAACTTCCTAGTAACTGGCCCCTGGGTCCCATGAACTTATTTTTAGGCAAGAGAGAAATAATACAATACTTGGGGATCATGGAGTTAAGCCCAGCCATTTTAAAATAATGTTGTTTCCACCAAGATCTAGACATTTGAGAATTTGTCTTTGAATTTGAAACACTATTATTTATGGAGTAAATAAAAAGACAAAGCTCACTGTGTAGGAGAGTCAGCCACTTCATTAATGGGCCTCAGGCAGGTGAACAGGAGACTCGGTAGTGCAAAACTAT
Source organism: Cynopterus sphinx (assembly GCA_030015415.1). Lineage (NCBI taxonomy): Eukaryota > Metazoa > Chordata > Mammalia > Chiroptera > Pteropodidae > Cynopterus > Cynopterus sphinx. Next base: position 125,918,261 of record CM057382.1, read on the forward strand.
AAAAACGAATAAAGCACCATTCTTTTTCTCACAAAAGACACACCAAGAAAGGGAGATAATCATCTCCTTAAACAGTCGTAATGCTAATGAATGATTCTGGTACATTCCAAAACTGAGGTGTCCACAAATATGTATAAGAATGCTGAGGAGAGAGCCCTTGCTTCTAAAGCCTCTGAGAAGAAGGCTTCTTTGAGGCCCTTAAAATTGGGGAATATATTTCAGTAGTTGGGTGCAAAAGGAAAAATGACAGGGTAACCTAGCCCTCAAGAGACTTGAGCTAAGGCATTTTGTGTTTGTTCAGAAAAGTGAGCATTATGAGCGCTGAGATGGACTACTGAGGCTAAGGCAGGAAAGGAAATCCAGCGCTAGGCTCTGAAGTGCTATGATTGGCAGCTAAAGATTTTTTCATTGATTCTGGAGAGGAGAATGACCAGGCCTATTTGAATTTGGGGTGATGACCCTGAGACACTGAAGAGGCTATCTGGGCAGCAGACAATGAGTCAGAAAAGTAGTGCAAGAATCCAAGTGAGAAACAACGAGGTTATTAAAGGTATCAGTCAGTGTAAGGAATAAAAGGAGAAGATGGATTCAAAAGGCAGTTCAGTGATGGTATCAAGAGGACCTAGATGCTGGTTGAGGTAGTTGTTAAAGGAGAAATTCAGGTGTCATAGATGGTTCTAGGAATCTCAGCCAAGGAAGGTTATGATTGGTTGAGGTGAAAGAATCAGAGGAACAAAATAAGTGTGGGTAGGCCAAGAAGGAGCTCAGTTTAAAACATGTTACACTTTAGGTTCCTGGGGCAAATTCCGAATAGGCCAATCAAAAGGCAAAACTGGACCTCAAAAGAGGACAGGGTGGGAAATTCAGCATTGAGAATCCTCTCAGAATGGTTGTAACAGGCCCCCAAACTGGATAATTTTTCAAAAGTATTTTTTTTTTAAACTGGTGTCCACGGACCCCCCTCAGGGGTTTATGGACAAGAATGTACTTTAATATAATTAGCTTTTCTGTAATCTTATTTTGTATTTTACGTACTGAAAACTGTGATTCTGAGAAGTGATCCAAAGACTTCACCAGACTGCAAAATAGACCATGGCACAAACAAAATTAAAAACCCTTGGACTAGAAGGAAGTGAGACTTGGAAAAGGAGGTCAGGAAATCATTGTCACAGGCACGCAGGTCCTGGCTGAGGTTGAAAACCACTAAGGTGCCACAGCAGTGACACACACGTGTGTTGGATCCTGTGATAGCAACATGTGATGGGTGATTTTGAAGAGGACTTTCTTTTCCTAGAATTCATGTTGTGGCAGGAGCATTTAGAAGATTCTTCTGAGGGTATTTGTTTCTTTCCTGAGGTTGTGACCTTTCTACTTATGAGTCAGATTTATAATGCATTCCCTGACTGGTCATTTGAAAACATTGTCAGGAGAGGGGTCTTTCTTTTCCCTCCGTGTGAAATTTCATGCGAAGTCTCAGGATAAAAAACTGATAGGTTCTGGTTAAAATAGAGCTGGAGAGCTCTGCCCTCTTAGCCTTCCCCGGAAATTCTCTCATCTCTCTTCATTTTCCCACCAAGGAGCTGCCTAAGTCTTCTGAATGCTTAGGTCTGCATAAAATTTGAAAATTGCTGTCTTAGATTAAATATACTTCTTTAAAAGTAGACACAGGAGGGAAAAACGGCACATTTTTTTTAACTTTATGAAGAAATAAAAGATTTTTTAATGGCCTGTTTTATGAAAAAAAAAATTTTTAAGATTTCTTGTCCTAGAATATGTTGATTTTTCCAACAGAAAATCGTGTTTTTTTGTTTTTTGGGTTTTTGGGGGTTTTTTTTGTTTGTTTGTTTGTTTGTTTGTTTTGTTTTTGATCTGTAGGAGCTGAGAAACTGAGCTCGGTTTCTAGGCTGCATGTCTGCCTTTCCCAGTGGTGTCTGCGCTTTACAAGAGTATGATACAGGAGGGGCATGTTCTGACTATTACTTTCATTGCTACCCTATCATGGTAGGAGTTGTCCGATGCTGGAATTAGAGAATAGGGTCTCCTGAAAGTTCAAAATCCCACCTAAATGCTTCAAGTACTTACCTTCCAGGCTATCATTGACTAAAAGCTCGATGCAATACAAAGAATAAAAGAAGAACCCTCTGGAAAAGTAAGGGTTAGCTTTTGAGCTCCACAGAAAGAATAACCAACATGTATTGTGACTGAGTCATTGTGAGATTAGAACTGTTTTATTGAAAGTAATAAATTACCTTAGTCTATAAAACCTTCTGGATTATAAAATCCAAAACTGAAATAATCACAAGGAGAAACAATCACACCAGGCGTGTGACTAGTCAAAAAGTAGCAGTTCATTTAACATAAGAATAAGGAAAATGATCCAAACTATACAATCCAAATGAATCATTATATGTATCTCTCAGAAGTCATTGAACACATCTTTCACTGCCCCAAGCCCTGCAGTCATTCCCTATCTTATTGCCTAATTTTATATTCTTTATCATTTTTATCAGTATGTAAAATTATCTTATCTACTAATTTATATGTCTGTCGTCTTCTTCCTACCTCCAGTAGGAATATTCTTTAGGTCAAAGATTTGGTCTTTTATGTTCATTGCTACATCTGCAACATCTAGAACAGTTTATGTCACATAGCAAATGCTCATTAAATATCTGAGAACTAACTCATTGATTGTCCAACCAGGTTGCCATCCTCATCCAAAAGGCTAGTAATTTAAGAGCCATCAAGTAGGTCATTAGATAAAGATAACGTATTCTTCTTGTACAGAATTATCTAGCCCTGAACTCTGCATCCTTTATGATCATTGGCATTGAACCTCATAAAAACTTTATGGAGATGAAGGGTCCAGGGCAGACAGTTAAAATAATTGAGAGGGATGATTGGCAAGAGAAAAAGGTAGTTGAGGAACGGCCTAAGCAATGAAAGACCATATGACTTTGCAGTCTGAAAAGATGGAGATTAGGAAGGAACAATCATAACCTGTAAATTATGAAAAGTATGGTCAGGATAAATGTAGACATCTTGGCTGGCAAAGTAGAACTTGAAAAGTGAGAATGCAGTACTTTTAAAGCACAAGCACAGAAAAAGGTGGTAGAGGCTAAAAGTTTATGTTTGTGAACTAACCTATTATTTTTAAATCATGGATTATTAAAGGAAGCACAGATATTTTGGAGTGTTTCCCAAAGAATGGCACCCTAATATAATGGAAAGCTCACTAGAATCTGGATCTGATCTTCACTCTACCCTGACCTCAGACAAGTCTCTTAATCATCCTAGCTTCAGTTCCTCCTCTATAAAAAGAAAGCTTATAGTGAGTGGCGACTTAGCTCCCTTCTAGAATAAGTTGTGGTATAGTACATCCGATGGGACCACTATCAGAAGCAGACCACAAGGATAAATGAACCCAGTATGAAAATCTCTACATAATATTCAATTTTATGGAAATGTAGACTGCTGGAGTTTTTGTTAAAAAGCTTCTCATGTGAAATTTTTTATATCAGTTTATCGTCATTGAAATTTTAATGACTGTAGGATTTTTAATGTTTTTAATTGGCTCTTAAAAATTTCAGTTTTTCAGTGAAATAACCAGCGAATGTCTCTGTTTTGTAAATCAAAACAAGTACATAGAAAACACGAAATAATCTCTTTGCTAGAAAGCATGTCAATAGATAACATTTTTTTCTGAAGATGAATAATTTGTCTACTTCCCTCTTATGTTTCATATTCCTAATGAATTAATATTCTATGTGAGATCAACAGTTTAAGAGTGAGTAATAAATGACTATTAGTTATTATACAACTGATGGAAAAATTTTATAAATTTGTCCAAAACCTTTAATAAGGAAGTTGTTTAAGTTTCTACACTTTGAGGTCATCTCTTTCTACTAGAAGCACAGTTTCTTCAAAGGTGACCCAGGTTGACTGTTTTCTTCCTGACAAGTCTCGACATGAGCAGTTTTTAAAACATTATTTTCTAAGTGCACTTGACTACCCTACTTTCCCCTACTGCATCTTTCAACTGCACTCAGATGATCGCAAGATAATCAGTAAACAATAGCATTCTCTCTAGCCCTGAGATGATAGAAACAACCACAGAATTAGAAATAAAGATATTTCTGAACACAAGTAGCAGCCAAAAGTGACATTGAAGAATCAGAAATAGGATAGTCATTAAATATTAGGCTGCTGATTGATAAAAGGATATCACTTGACTGTTTATTCAATTTAAACAAAAAAAATTTTTTTTTTACTGCATTAGCCCAAAAGGGAGAAGGGAGAAAAAATATATAGTAGGAAAATCAAAGAAAAGAAAGGACAACAGAAAGAAGAAACAAGAATGCAGCAATAGACCACAAAGACAGTGCCAGAACTCAGAAAGGCAACATAGCTGGTGAGAGGCACGGATAGTGAGAAGCTAAAGAAACACAGAGCAACCACATGAGAGAAGAAAGTCTAAAGAGCATCTAGACCTAGACAACGAAATCTCTCAGCACCACTGAGAGTAGTGATCTTAGACCTTTAGCTTTCCACATCCCATCAGTCACCCCAACAGATACAGATCCCTCATTTTATGTATTTCTGGGGCCCACCATTTTTATTGTCATGGGACCAGGAAGGAACAACCTCTCTACCTCTTACTTTGACTCTGTTTTGTCCTGTGTCCCAGTAACAGAGGAATCTTCCTAAAAATTTCCCTATCACACATCATTCTCCAGTTCAAAAACATTCGTTAGTTTTCCTGCCTTAAGTTAAATTCCTTCAGTTTACAATTCAGGTGATCCACAGCGTGGTCCCACTCAGCTCTGCTTCTCAAGAATTCCTCATACTGAACTGTCACTTCAGCTAAACTGTTCCACTATTGTCCTCACAGCACACATTCTTTCCTCCATTGCTTTTCATATATACCCCCCTCCCAGACATCCTTCATTTGCTCCCTCCTGATATGAAGATGATTTGGGGAAGCTTTCTCTGAATTTTCCAGCCCACAAGGACTTCCTAGAAGTCCTCCCGTGACCTCCTGGAACACTGGTTTGCACCATACAATTAACATATACAGAGTTATCGTGCTATCTCTCTAATTAAGTCTTCCCCAAAAACCTTAAAATAGGGTTCTTGAGAGAAAACGTTATGTCATACTTCTCTATTCCCCAGCATTTAGCTCATGGGACGTATATAATAAATGTCAGCTGGTTAGCAATAGCTGTTGTGTACGGCCAAGCGAAAATGCTCAGTAACATTTCACTCATCCGATATCTTACTTTTAACGGGACATCTAATCTCTCCCTAATTTGACTTGCCCTGGGGACTTAAGAAACCATCGCAGAGAAGATTTGGGCGTGTGCTGCTCTGTGGTCTCTCCGAGGCTGGTTCTCAGTCTTCATATCACTGAGATAAATACGATGCTTCTTGAAATGTGGCATCTCTTCCTCCTTGGCTGCTTTCTGTTTCCCTTTACGATGCTAAACAAAATACCATTAGAATCAATATTCTTTCTGCGGCTAGTAGTGGAACTGAATCAATCTTTCTCCCCTGGTTTCTCTTCCTTTAACGACAGATAAAGAGGAAGTGCAGAGGAAGCGGCAGAAGCTCATGCCCAATTTCTCAGATAGTTTCGGCGGTGGTGGTGGCGCCGGGGCCGGAGGCGGAGGCATGTATGGAGGTGGCGGTGGAGGAGGGGGTGCTGGAAGCACGGGTCCAGGTACAAAACTTGTCTCTTCTTTCTAAAGCTCTTTCACATAGGGGAGTGGCGAGTTTTCTTTTCCTAGATTTTCCATCTTGTCTGTGGGTAGAATTAACATTTTGATATATTCCCTCTTTTTTTTCTTTTCTTTCTTCTTTTCTTTTTGGTACACTTATATTGGTATTCTTTTGAAATATTGAAAATTACAGAAAATTTGAAAAGACATAAAATCCTGCCATAGGTTAACTACTTCTAATTTTTTTTTTCTGTACATGCATTATAGTATATATTTATGCATTTTCCCCAAGTACAGTTGTTCATATCCTCATTATGAGCAGTATTTTAATTCATTTACTTGTTTTGGCTATTTATTATCATCACATTTCTATTGTGTATAGAGAGGTTTTATGCTGCTTTTCCCTAACAGGATGCCATAAGCATTTCCCCATGGTAATTTAAGCTTTACATAAGCATAATTTTTAAACATCATCTTAATGACTCATAATATTTCAAGTGAACAAACCATAATATAACTTACTTGACTATTTTTTCCTGTAATTTTTTATATAAAATACTATAGTGAACTCTTCTATCCACATGGCTTTTCTTTTTCTCCAGACTGTTTTTTAATTAGTTTATTTGAAGTAAAATTACTATGCTAGTATAACATCTGATACCAGCTGCTTTCCCAAAGAGTTTTACCAGTTTATGCTTCTACCAAAAATATATAAGAAAGAATGAAGGTAGCCATGTTTCCTTTGAGGAGTCAGTATATTTTTCTGGATTTCATTTGGTTCAGTTTTTCTTCCAGAGATTGTTTTCCTGTCTTCTGTGTGGGCAAGTCTAAGTTTGGGTGGTGGCCTCTCCCCACTATGGATGTGGGAGATTTATTTTCTCCAGAATGGTCTCCTTTGGGCTCCCTTAGGCTGCCCCAAGCCTGGGAGCTGTCTGAGATGCCCAGGTGTAAACTTGGCCTGAGTGGAGTTTTGATCATCCATGATGCATCTTACTAACTGTTAACAGAAGCACCACATTGGGCACACTGCCCTCCCACACCACAGCCTGTGCTCACCTAAGATTCTTGCCGAGTCTTTGTAAAAAGAAACCATAGCGAGGGTTCCTTTGTTTTACTTGTCATTTCAGGGTATGGCTTCCCCCACTATGGCTTTCCTACATATGGAGGAATTACCTTCCATTCTGGAACCACTAAATCCAATGCTGGAATGAAGCATGGTAAGTAATAATGTTTTGTTTTAATACTGAGGAGCAAAAAGGTTTTCATTCATTATCACAACAACATTATCATCTTGAAAAAGAATTGATGAATGCAAATAAACTAAGATACTTTTTGAAAAAATTATTATTTCCTGGGGAAAGTATAAATTCTACTCTTGATGCTACATTTATGCTTATATATTCACTTTGTAAATGGCATGAACAGGAAAAAGAAAAGAACATTAAAAAGGAACATGCAGAGACTTGGCTATTCAAACAAAAAAAAGTCACTAAATTTGCCTATTCTCTCTCTTATTTTCTCAAATATTATACTTTTGAAGACATTTTGAATTTTATAGGCATGGCCTTTTCCCATCAAATACACCAGGTGTTCTTAGTTTATATTACGTGGCCATTCTAGTGTGTGCATTGAAGAAGTAATACAATGAAATCTTCCCTTGTATTGAACGCTTGTTTTTGCCTCACTGCTTTAGCATATTTTAACTGTAATCTTCCTGATTGCTCTATAAGGAAAATACTCATATCTCTATTTGACAGAGAACGCCAAGGTTCAGAAATGCTCATTCACTTGCTGAAGGTACATATCTGTTAGTGGCTGGGCCAGGATTTGGACCAGGCCTGCCCATGATACCTAAGTGCTCTCATCGTACCTGTCAGAAAACAGTCACACCTGAAAGGGAATGATCAAAAATGGTACACTGGATCGCTCCCACACTAAAAAATATGAATTGAAATAATGTCTAACTTGATTAATTAGCATTAGAGGAAAAAAAATAACTACTCTGCTTTCAAGAACTTTAAAAAAATTCTACCTCCCTGTAATTCACAGAAGAGCTTTATTTCATTTTGTCCTTTATAAATAAACAGAATGAGATGTAAGTTTTTTAAAATGTAAAAAAATGTAGCATCTTAAAAGTTCTCATCACAAGAAGAAAGTTTTGTAACTGCATGCTGACAGATGTTAACTAGACTTACTGTAGTGATCATTTCACAGTACAAACAAATATTGAATCATTATATTATACATTTGAAATCTGTCATATGTCAGTTATACCTCAATTTAAAAAAATGTGTTTTAGAAGTGACAATTTAAAATCACTCCAAAACATGTTACTTATGACCATTTTAAAAGGAATTTTAAATTATTGGTTTTCTTTCCCCTTTGTAGTAAATTTGCCTCCTACCTTTATTTGACCTACACTGAAACAGTGAATTATGACTTAGTTAATAGATTTTACTGAAAGCAAAAATTAAAAGCTGATGTTTTTGCTTTTCTCTTAGGAACCATAGACACCTCATCTAAAAATGACCCTGAATACTGTGACGAGAGTGATGACAGAGTGGCTGTAAATCTCTCTGGGAAAGTAACTGAAACCACAGAGCAAGATAAGGAGTCCAGCAATGGGGGTGATGAGGCTGCTCTGACGTATACAGTGGGAGTAAAGGAAGAGAACGCTAGGTTTCAGGGTAAGTGAACACACAGATGATCACGTTGTATCTGTTGGTGATTTGAAGGGATGGGTTGGCTGTAGGTATACAAGTTATTTCTAGAAGACTGGTTTATTTTTTTGTTAAACTAAAGATGATATATCAATATCTAGTTCGGTGTGCTCTTCAGACTCCTGTATGCCCTCTGAAAAGCAGGTGTCAGGTCACTTTATTCACACTGGGATTTCCAGCTTCCTAGTGTCATCTTTTAATATAAAGTACAGAAATTTACATATGCATTCTCCAAATGTAATCATGCAGGATATTGTGAAAGATAACCTAATTCATTTCTACCACAGATAATAGAGAACAATTTCTATAATTTCAGTAGTCTTCCTTTTCTAGACTTTAGCTTGAAAGTCATACTAAAGTGGAACTATGCCACAAAATAAGAACTTATCTTTTTATCTCAATGCCTTTTTAAAGGATTAGGATCAGGATTAGGAAGGACAGTGTACCTTTTGGGGTATTTTGAACCAGTACCCATTAGAGTGTGTGTCAGAAACCTAGTCATCCTAGATTATACTCAAAAGACTTTCTGTAAAGGGAAATCTAGTAAATATTTAGATTTGGCTGCCACATATGGTCTCTACAGCAAATATTTTATATCCCTTTAAAAATGTACAAACCCTGCTTAGCTACAGGGCCATGTAAAAACAGGCCACGCACAGGAGCCCACAGGCTCCAATTTGCCTTCCCCCGACCTTCAGGAAGCAAACTTTACAAGCACACCAATGGCTCATGGAAAGTCTGCCTATCTACGGCAGAAACTGGTTTTTGACACTTGGCCTAAAAAGAGAGTTGTTCAAGACACCAATGAAGGATTATTTTACCAAGAGATCAATGATTTATAATTATGGTAAAATCCAATCACCATTATTTAGAGATTTATTGTTCCCCTTAAATTAAAATAACAGACATTCCTGAATTTATTTTCCCCTAACAAACCTTAGACAGTTTTTTCAGATCAGCCTCTATACTTGTCAGCGAGCTAGTGTCCAATTGTGCTTTTTCTAGTGAACACAATCCAGAAGCATCGAAAGGAGCATTTTCAACTAAAACTATGTGTATCAAGTTATCAGAATACTGATGCTGATTGTTTTGGCCTCAAGCATGCCATACATGTAGAGCAAATATAGGAAGCTCAACTGTGATTATGGTCATTGCCTTGCAGATAACCTCTTTCTAGAGAAGGCTATGCAGCTTGCCAAGCGGCATGCCAATGCCCTATTTGACTACGCAGTGACAGGAGATGTGAAGATGCTGCTGGCTGTTCAGCGCCATCTCACTACAGTGCAGGATGAGAATGGAGACAGGTAAGTCAGGGCTTCTGCAAACAAGGGTTGTTTTAGGATAAGGAAGAGATAATCATTGTGTGCATACTGGCTAGAGAAAAGAATTGATTAAATTATCGGGTCCTGTAACTAGAACACTCTCTCAAAGAAAATAAAGTGTCAGTAAGGTTGAGTAGCATAATTTTCTCCTCCTGTCCTGTGGCTCTTACCTGTTGGACTCTCTACAAAAGCTGGAATACTCATCTAAGAGTACAACATTCTGGGCAAGAAAATTGAGATATGTGTGGGGAATAATATTTTTTGAAAAGCCTTGCTTTATTGGAATAAAATTTGGAATTATATTTAATAAATAACTGTTTATTTGAATAATAATATTTTCTTTATTTACTGGAATAATATAATAATGAAGTTTGGTCCTACCAAATCTTGAAAGCAGTTGTTATCCCAACTGTACATTTGTAATGATATTGTACTCAAGAAAAAGCCCACTAAAGACAACAGAGTCTATGGCCAAACCACCCTGAACTTGTCTGTAAACTTAAAAAAAGAAAGAAAAACACAACAACAAAATAATTAAGAGGCAGTTGTCATTCTTTCCCAGTTAACTGGTTCCTTCTCTCCTGCCTCTGTGAATGGTCACCAGTCTGTGAGTGGATCAGACTCATGACCGCCCTAACCCACATTGTGTGAGAGTCTAACATTCCCGACACCATACCTCCCATTCTTGCTGGGGCTGAGCTTATAATTGCAAAGCCACCTGACTTCTTTCTATAACAGTTCTCTGAGTCCTTTCATTGAGCCCTCTAAAATGATCTCAAAAGCCGATAAAAATAGGAGACAGCAGCCCTCAGATTCAAGTAAAGTGTCTCATCTAAAACCTTCCTAAAATAGTACTGACAATGAGAAATCCTTTTCATGAAAGAGCTTGAGCGCTAGGCTTTAAACCTCAGTTTAAAAACTGAACCAAATGCTTTAGGAAAGTGCCAACCTCAGGGTTTCAAACAGAGACCTTTGTTCTCATTCCTTGCACCGTAACCAAGGATGTGGTATAACCACTGGCCTTGTTATACAGTATGAGAGGAACCGGTACAGCCGGCTTTGTCTAATGTCCTGAACAACAGAATGTTCTTTAACAGGGTTAAATTATCCAATTAGTGTTTAATAGCATATAACCAACCACAAGAGAAAGCAGTTGACCAAGACGGGACTGGAGCATTTCAAGTGACATTTTTAGGGACCTGCTGAATTGACGAGTCTAAGAAACATGAGCACATACAAGTTAGCAAGGGACTGCTGGTGTGTGAAGGGAGAATTGTGGAAAGGGGCACAAGGTGCATGCATTCAAGTGAGTGCACTGGGGAGGAGGTATAAACATGTATAAGGACCCTGGACATACCTGGAGGGGCCAAGGAGGTGGCCTTTCCTACTCAAGCAGGATGTCACATGTTTAGAGTTCCCTCCTGGACCCCAGACGTGCCAATGCAAGCAGGCTCTCAGGGCTTGCCTCAGCTAGAGACCGGGACACTGAGACCCGGGGAGACAACAAAGGATCCTCATAAGAATGTAGACAAGAGGTACCTTTTGGCCTTCACAGCTCAGGCCTCTTGTTTTCATTGAGCTTGTCATATTTGGCTAATAATCTGAATCCTTTGGCTATTAGTCACCACAGAAAATACAATAAAGAAAAAAATAATAAAAACTCCTGGTATTGGGGAAATTCCCATGAAGGTGTGAGGGTTTTATGGGGGAGGGGAGATGTGCTTCTGCTGTGAAACGCTGAGCTGCACATGGAAATTTTTAGGCAGTGTTTACTGTGCTGCTTTTTTCTTGGTATGTGTGCATTATGTCTGTGTCACATTTCAGGCTTTTTTCAGAAGCCTTCTTCCAGCTTCATATTTCAAGAGACAGTAGTGAAACTTTGAAATCATTCATTTAAAAAATATTCCTTAACCAATGGAGTCACAATTTAGTATTTTAGGCCCTCCTATGCCAATGTTAATCCCATGAAAGATAAACTGGTTATTTCTAAGAAAGAGGCCTGATAAAATGATACCTAATATCTTTAAATTAGAAAAAATCCAGCCTGTGCCTCAAATCCCAGATGTACTGCCACCATGTGCTACTTCAAGTGTGCCCTGCATCACAGTCTGCCCATACTTGAGGGTGTTTGTCCTCTTAGATGTTCATCTACAACTCCGCAGAGCAGAGCCCATGTACTTCTGAAGCAGTACAGCCTCAGGGATTCAGAGATGGCTTTGGCACAAGACAGACCTGGGCTCAAATCCCAGCTTCACCGACTCACTAGCTCTGTGACCTGTGCTGAGTTCTGTTAAGTCTTAATTTCATCACCTGAAAAATGAAGAAAACATCACCTACCTCATAGGATTGTTGTTAAGATAACTGAGATAATGTATGTCAAGTACTTAGAATCATCTGGTAAACAGAAGTTCTAAACAAACAGTAGCCACTTTTATTGTTGTTGTTCAGTCATTTCAAATTAATTTTAATAATAAGATTTTTCAACAGTTAGAAGAAGTATGTTGCTCCTTGGAGTGATACTTGGCACCTGCCAAAATTTTCAGCCTCATTAGTATAAGCCCTGAGTTTTTTTCTGTCATCCTCATTTTAATGCCTAAGCTGTGTGCCAGGGCTGTAAGGCTGATCCAGAGAGAACTAGCCTCCAAGTAGATCAGAGGCCAGAGAGGGAGAAAGATGTTTAGAAAACGGCACTAAACTTGAGGGGAGAGAACTTGCTCTGCCTAGGAAGTTGGGCACATCTTCTCCAAAGATATAAGGTTTGAACTAAAATATGAAGGCTGGAGAGGCACTGTCCAGGTAGAGGAAAAGAGCAAAACCATTCTAGTCAGAGGGAATATTTGTGGAAGAGAAACACAATCACATTGTTCTTTCAAAAGTCTGATTCAAGAGTTTTTTCCCGGTAGTTCAAAGCCTGACTCCATTCTCCCCTCTTGGGATCTCAGATCTGAAAAAGCTACCACACTGTATTCTGCTGGAGGATGGCAGGGCTAGGGGAGGTAACTACATTTTCCTGAATAGGTCCTAGTTCAGGCATTTTACATACGTCAGCTGTGTGTCAGAGAAAGTCAGGGAAAAGTTAGAGGAGAAAATGCCCTGAAATCACAGCCCAGAGGCAGAGGTGGGATTTAGACTTAGTTCCCTCTGCCTTGAAGCTCAGGTGCCTTTCTTTCTGACCCAAAGTGTCAAACATGAATGCTCCCAGTGACTAGGCAGGTACCATAAATGCATGTAGCAGCCTTGGGTAGGCAGAAGAGCATCCCCACCTCAAACTCAGAGATTTTATAGATTCAAAACATTTGGGGACCAAAGGAAACTAGGTGTAAGAGAATGCAGTCTGCAAGTCTAATCATATCTTGGGAACTTTTTTTTCATTAGCACTTTAGTTGATTATTGCCTTATATTTTTGCTCCAGTGTCTTACACTTAGCAATCATCCACCTTCATGCTCAACTTGTGAGGGATCTGCTAGAAGTCACATCCGGTTTGATTTCTGATGACATTATCAACATGAGAAATGACCTCTACCAGGTAAGCAGAGATATCAAGGAGACAACTGAAGAAAAATCTATCATTTGTACATTCATTTGTGTGTACGTGTTTTACTTCTAATAATGTTAACAGTAGCAAAAAAAAAAAATACAACAAAACATCTTTGCAGGTAATATCCTAAAAGCCCATTATTTGGGAATGTTCTTTTATGAATTGGGATGCTTTGATCTGTGGGTATAATAGCAATCACCCCACATTGAAATTCATCATCCTGTTGGGGAAAAGCAAGCTTTAAATTTTAGAAATCCTCCAAAGAGTCCATCCATTTAGAGGGAGAACCTAGCATAAATGCATCACATCTGTCAAGAAAAATAAAATAGAAAAAGATTAGGTTTGAAAAGCCAGTAATTTATAAGGGTTTTGAAGTCTGCTAAAACAAATGTTGACAACACGTAGATTAAATATATATATCAAAAAAGAGGGTGCTGAAATCAGAATACAAAAAGAAATAAAGGCTGTTGAAGAAAAAGTACCCTTCAAAACAGAAAGACACCTCAGAATGAAGAAAACAGGAAACACCAAAGAGTTTTGCCCAGATCAGTTTTAAACAGAAATTAGAAGAGCTCAGAAGCAACTTGAGGAACTCCATCACAAATCCTTCAGATTTGCAGAGTTAGGTGGACATTCATGAAGCTGCTTGATGGGCACAAACAGATGGCAGGTGGAGAAAGGAGACTGAAACTGCTTAGGCAGAACCAAAGCCCAGATGCTGGGTTTGGGATCCTGGGAGACCAGGGCCAGCCCCTCTGGCTGAGGGACCAATGGGGCAGCATTAGCATCAGGTAAGGAGGGTTCTACTCTCCAGGGCTGCTTCTGCTTCCCTCCCTTGGGTGCTGCCCTCCTCCTGCTGTCTTTCCTGGCCCCACCCGTCTTCTGTAGCAGTCTCCTGGTGTCGCCCTCTTCTCAGCTTTCTCATTTTCTCCTTCCCTTCACTCAACCCAAAGTGGCTTCCAAGTCCTCCTTGGCCTAGATGGTATGCTTGGATGCCTGGTTAAAGCATCTGTCTCTAAAAATATGGACAACAATCATGTTTAAAGCAGGTGTTGTGAATCGTTTTTATTTCTGCAGAACAAAAGTATTAAATCTATTACATGTAGCTGTCAATAGGTTTTTATCCATGAATAGATCTTCTCTGACAAGGGGAAGTAATTTCTCATTGGATGTAAGGCTTCTCTGGCTGTCATGCTTAATATCAAAAGAAAAATGAAGGTAGGGATTCCTCGCTGACTCGTAGTATAAAACAAATAGGATGAGGTCTAATGTTGGTACTTGGAAAGTCACTTGGCCCGTAAAGCTTGACACTCTCTGACTTTTGAACTGACCATTCCCTTTCACCATCACAAGTGTACAAATCAGACTAGGAATGGAACGTTGTCACTTTTCTGTTCTCCTTTCAAAAACTGCTTAATTTCACTGCCTGTTGATCAGTTTCAAGGAATTACTTGTATTTCTGTTTATAAATAGGACCTGCAAAGGACACAGCACAACAGGATTAGTGGTTGTGATTTATCATGTGTTGAGCTCCTTACTGTATCATTCGGTTACATATATTGAAACTCTCTAGTTTGCTAGAGAGAAAAACCCGTAAACCACCACCTTTGACACTTCTGCATCTTCTGATTTGGGGAATGCAGCATTTTTTCTCTCCCTTACCACTACTCTCATTAGGGTACAAGGATTCTACATCCTCTACTATGCTTTCTAGGTCTCAAACATACATCCAATGGCAGCTTTGATTTGAGAAACCATTAAGACTTGGGCTCTTAGTTATCTGCAGTAAATGTTCTCCATTAACTATTCTTGATGGGCAATTATACAGTTCTCTAAGTAATTTGGACTATTTGGCAATTGTCTTAAACATCCTCCCCAAAATACCTTTCTCTAATCTTAGTACATTTTTTATGACCATCTGTCGCAGTCAGATCTCTCCCCACCCATCCTCTAAAGACACATTCAAAATAATCCAAGTCCATAGAGTTAGGATTTTTCTGAAAATATTTCTGAAATTTATCCCCTTTAAACCAAACCCCATTTTCCTCTCTCATTTTTCCTTCCCCACAAAGTAGACAATCACTCCAATGCATTTGATATGGGATGTTTTATTTGCATATGTTCCTATAAAACATTAGTGGGAGATTTTTGTGCATGTATTTTTATCATACTTTTAATTACTATAAATATATATTCATAGTTTTAAAAATGGTACATAAGAACATACATTCCTTGAAGAATCCAAGTTGCCCCCCTGGCAGCATGCAAGTCTCCTAGTCCCATTCCCAAATATAACTATGGCATTTGTAAGTAATTTCCCAAGTATTAGCTTCAAAAACATAAAAACTTTAAATAAATAGGTGTTTTATTATATTTTCATACAAAATCTACATTGTATTATACATACTTGTTCTGCATTAACCTTTTTCTTTAATTTTTAATTTGATGTAATTATAGATCATAGGCGGCTGCAAAAAAATGTACTGGGAGGCCCCATGTACTCTTCACCCAATTTCCCCCAGTGGTCACATCTTTCATAACTATAATTCAGTATCAAAACCAGAAAATCAACAATACAATTCACAAATCCTACTGGGGTTTCCCCAGTCTTATATGCACTCATCTGTGTGTGTCTGTATAGTTCTTCATGCATGTATTTTTAAAATGCATAAATGGCTTTGTGCTACATGTCACTATATATCTGTCCTCTATATTTATG
Source organism: Cynopterus sphinx (assembly GCA_030015415.1). Classification (NCBI taxonomy): domain Eukaryota; kingdom Metazoa; phylum Chordata; class Mammalia; order Chiroptera; family Pteropodidae; genus Cynopterus; species Cynopterus sphinx. Next base: position 125,934,275 of record CM057382.1, read on the forward strand.
GGATTTACCCATGCATCTGTGTGTACAGCTAGTTCATTGTTTCTATTCCTGAAGAGAATAGAATCCCTCACTGTACATCTTCCACCTGCAGTGTACCTGTTTGCCAGCAATGGACATTTAGCCTCACCCACACCCCTTAAGGATTTGCGTTACTCCAATATATATGCAGGAGGTAGGCTGCTGGAACATTTGTCTACTTGCCTCTGCAAAATGTCTGCATACATCCACATGCCAACAGGCATAACATAAGGGTTCCTGAATCCCCACATTGTATAACTATGTAAAATATAATCTTGAGGTTTAATATCTAAAGCCTAAAATATCATAGAAAACCTTTACTAGGACCATGGGAGAAGTTTTAAAAAGGCAAAAGCAAAACAAAAACACTCTATTACTCATGGTAGAAAGTTTGTATGATATGAATGGTATAAGATCTTATAATTTCTGATATCTTTTCTCATTCTCCTTTCCCATCTCCACAAGTAGCATTTCAGATTAATAAACACAACTTTTATTTACTTAGTAGTTTATTTTTCAAGAGGAAGGTTCTTGGCTTCAATATCTAAAAGCTTTGAGGACATCATTCTATTTCAAACTGGGTTATAGTTCTAAAAGATTAATAATAATAATAGTAATTATAATAATAATTATTTTTATTATTATTATGGGGAGAGTGGAAATTTGGCAAAAAAAAAAAATCCTGTCTTGTTTCTGCTATATTCAGTAATCTTTGTAATTGAGACTTAGATGACTGAACATCTTTCATCCAGTTCTCATGTGCTCTGATTGCTTTACACAAGCCAGGATGTCAAGGCTGTCACTAGACAGGCTGGATTTCACAGGCTCCTGTGAAATAAACTGATTTGTAAAAAAAAATATATTGCTATTCTGTCAGTGACCTCGATTCTTTGAAAGATATTTTCATGTTTGTGTTCTTCTTACTCATTTTGAAAACATGCAGTTTTCAGAACATCTCGTTTTCATTCACTGAGGTACTACTTCATGGGTAGGGGAATCAAACGGACTATTTACTTACCTGTTCAGTGTCAGCAAGTCAGTTTGCTTGTTCATCTGAACTCTCTTAGCAAAATGATTCTGTTGTCCTAGTTGTGGCATTTAGAATCCTTTGACAGCTTTTATAAAATGGGGGAGGGAAAGTTCTGTTGATCAGTCCCAAGGAGCCAGCCATGGAACAATATTTTTCAAGTTAACAGATTTCTTTCCCATCAACATAGAATTACAGCACCTTTGCCAATGGATTTCTGTTGAGTGATTCATTTAAACTTCTCCAGTGAAACCATAGCCTTGATTTGATTTAATATAAGGAATTATCAGCTGAAGATAGAGTCCTACTAGGATTGTGAGAAACAAGAAAGCTAGTAAGAATTGTTTATAGAAAAATCTTAATAATTGAATGGCCAAATATACATATACTTCATTAGCATATGATATGGAACAATGAATAAGTCATTTGCAAAGGTGAGAAGTTAACCTGGGAAGGGAAAATGGCTCACAGTATGACTCTACCTACCATAGTGGCAGCTGCCACACATCCGTGGGTGACAAGTGTTTGCCACTGACCAGTGTATCTCCTGCCCTTTTCCACTTCCCAGACGCCCTTGCACTTAGCAGTGATCACCAAACAGGAAGCTGTGGTGGAAAACTTACTGCAGGCCGGGGCTGACCTGAGCCTTCTGGACCGCTTGGGTAACTCCGTTTTGCACCTAGCTGCCAAAGAAGGACATGATAAAATTCTCGGTATTTTGCTCAGACATAAAAGGACAGCACTACTTATTGACCATCCCAATGGAGAAGGTAAGAGACAGGCACGCATCGTGGTATAACCTCTGTATCTGCTTTCTAACAATTAGAAGGTATTTGATAAATGTATGTTATTTGATTTTCACCCAAAGTGCTTTTGTTAGTCGCCTGGGAATTTCTTTTGCTCACCATTGCTGGGTCCTTTAAAGATGACTGGAAGCAGTTAATCAATAGGAAGAAAAAATAGAGGTCTGAGCAAACACTGGGCTTGAAGTGTAGAAAGCATCATTTATTCGGAGGGTGTTTACTTGCTCTCATGTCTTCTGAGAACATAAAAGGAGACAGCGGTTTTACGTGCAGAACAACTGACTGACAGCACCTGTAAAGACTGTCTGGTGTAGAAACGCTGTCAGCTCTGGACATACCCAGACCCACTGGCATTCCCTTTCAGTTGTCCAGTTTTGTCATCTCCTTCCGCTTCACCAAGGGCCATCCTGTGAGCAGCCCTCCCACACTGACTGTCCCTGTGTTTGGGCCGCAGGTCTGAACGCCATTCACATAGCCGTGATGAGCAACAGCATGCAGTGTCTGCTGCTGCTGCTGGCCGCAGGGGCAGACGTCAACGCCCAGGAGCGGAAGGCAGGGCGAACGGCGCTGCACCTGGCTGTGGAGCGTGACAACATCTCCTTGGCCGGCTGCCTGCTTCTGGAGGTGAAGGAAGCACTTGTCTACATTTACATTAAATTCTAAGGGGAATTTAGGAAAATCTTTACTAAGAACAGTGCTGGTAACAGCCTTTCTCCCTACATTCAGCTCTGTTTAATATCTGTACAAGGTTTCAGGGCAGCCACTTCAGGCACTCCCATCACCCCGGTCCAGCATCTCTTAACTGGGGATTGCTTCAATGGCAGAGCCCGCCTGAAATAGCAACATGACCCATAAAGTCATAAAGACAGGGGGACGTGAGGGCAAAAACAGAGAACCTTCAACTAACCCTTTTCTGTGTGGGCCGGATTGTAGGGTGATGCCCATGTAGACAGTACCACCTATGATGGAACTACACCCCTTCACATAGCGGCCGGAAGAGGGTCCACCAGGCTGGCAGCTCTTCTCAAAGCAGCAGGTAAGGAAGCTAGGCAGTCAGCAGTGGAAAATGTCATCAGGTGTGCAAACCCAACTTCAGTAGAGCAACCTGATGCCTTCTTTGAGCCACAGATCTGCTGCCCAAAGGCATGAGTAAATAAAAGTTTTATAGCAAATCACACCCCCACTGCCATCAAGGCACTGTTTGGACTAGGAATCCTGGGCTTTATCCTGAGAGTTGTGTTAGTTTTTACTCTCTAATTCACCTGTGTGTTTTAGGTTTTGATTGTTCAGGTTGACTCCCTTGGTAAGAGATTTTAAAGTTGAATTTAATTCCTTATAGAATTCTAAGCAGTACCTGTCTTATCATGTCAGAAGTCCACAGAAGGAAAATGTGTTGGTGTGAGAAATATTGTAAAGACCTATTTTGCATGGAAGATCTCTTAGAAATTGAATAGGAAAAAACAAATGGGGAGTGTATTGAGTACTGTCACTAAAACTTGCCAGCATTTATTCTCTCTGTACCAGGCATTGTGCTAGGCACTTCACATGCCCTGTCTCATTTAACCTTATTAATCCACAATAACCTTTCGATGTAAATACCATTATTATTATTCCCATCTTATAGCCGAGGAACAGACTAGAGAGACTTCTACAACCCAGTGCTAGGGTCCCAATAAATGGCAGAGCTATGGATCACACTTTGTCAGTCTGAACTTACAGACTCTATTTTCTCTGCTTCAGTGGTCCCCAAACTTTTTGGCATCAGGTACTGGTGTTCCTATGAGAATCTAATGCCTGATGATCTAAGGTGGAGCTGAGGCAGTGGTGCAGCTGTAAATACAGATGAAGCTGCACTTGCTCACCTGCCACTCACCACCTGTTGTGTGGCCCTGTTCCTAACAGGCCCTGGACTAGTACCGGTCTGAGGCCCAGGGGTTGGGGATCCTGCTCTACTGTGTTTCTCTCCCTTACTTCACGCAAAGATTTGCAGGTGTTATTCCATTTAATCCTCTAGTTCTGTGAAGTATAGAAAAATTACTCCTCATCCTTGAATCTGTATTGCCTTGTATATTGAGAACCTCGGAAACTGACGAAATTGGTTTCTCAAACCTACCCTGACATGTCAGATTTACTTTAAAGGTTATTAAATATTTTTAGAAAGCAAATGCTTCATAAACTCAAGAAAACAAAAATTTGAGTCATGAAATATGTAAGAACTTTTTCTTCAGGGCACCACATTTTTCCGACAAGTAAAATCACATCCCAAATAAACAGCAGCCTTTTCTTTTCTCCTTTTCTCCTTTGTCAAGCTGAATATTGTCTTGAATAAGAGACTCTGTATTGTGTACGAATAGTTTTGGAAGTCAGGGGTTATAATTAAGATATGCCTTGGGACAAGAAGCTATTAACACTTTCAAAAATGTTTTCTCTTGAATACTCGGTATTCCATAAAAGGAGTAGCAAGTAGCAGTTTCTCCAGTAGATAAATGAAGAATTCAGGTGAAAAACCTACTCCTGAGCTCTAAGTCGTGAAGAAGGTCACTTAAGAAGTGGACAGCTCAGTTCTTTCCGTGTTTGGTCCTATAAATTGTTCCTCTAACTTTCTCCACTGTTTTCATGGTCAGGTGACACTACGGCCTCATAGATCCGGCTAGCACTGGTAGAACGAAATAAGAAATAGCATGAAGATTCCTCTTCAACTCTCATTAGGCACTCCCTATTATGGAAGTTGGCACAAGCCAGATGTTCTTTCAGCAAGATAAAAACCAGTCCCTCTTCTCAAAAGAGTGTGCTGAACTTACTGTTCACTAGGCGTCACATTAAACACTCATAAAAATAGTCTCTAAGAAGTCTCTAAGAAGCAGCTCTAGCTCTGATCTTTAATCCGTGAGTGACTTTTGGTGTTTCTTGCTGCAGGCTAAGAAACAGACTAGATTTTTCAAGATTAGTCCTAAATTCTTCAGTAACTACATGTCCTAATAGAAGGTGGTTTTTGTTTGCTTGTTTGTTTGTTTGTTTGTTTGTTTGTTTTGGTGGTTTTTGCTTAAGGGTCAGAACCCTGGCAGTGCTGTCCTCAGGAATAAACTTGAACATGTTGTCACTAAGGAGCAAGCACCTTTGCTCTTTTGACCAAACAGGAAAAAAAATTGAGAAATGTGCATGAATCTGAACATTTAAGACCTTCATCCTGAGCGAGCACCGCAGAGCCTATAAACTGCTGTCATTAGTCTTCAGATTAAAGATGCTTCCTTCAGTTTAAAACCATCCTATATAGTTCAATGTGAGAGAGTATTCCAAGTCTTTTGTTTTAAAAATGTCCTTGGCATAAATAGGGTATCTTCAAACACAGTCAAAATAAATTGTAATTTAAAAGGCCTCTGGATACTTCAGTAGGAATATGTTTTATATATTTAGAAGTAAATGTGTTTTATATATTTATATAATCTGACCCCTGCAGACAGCTGGATATTGAGAAAATCTGGGTGTTCCTAATGCTGTGTGCCTTGACTTTGCAGGAGCAGATCCCCTGGTGGAGAACTTTGAGCCTCTCTATGACCTGGATGACTCTTGGGGAAAAGATGGAGAGGATGAAGGAGTCATGCCTGGAACCACACCTCTAGACATGGCCACCAACTGGCAGGTGAATGTGGCTCCAGTGTGTTTGATAGCTGCTTCTGGGCGGGCTAAAGGTTCAAGGATGTAAGAACAGATGGCCTTCCTGGGTCTTTATTCCCCAAAGCACATGCCTTTTATCTTTTAAGAAAGTGTTTGTCAAGAGCTGTATTTATCTTGAAAAGCTATCCATGAAAGATCTAGGTCAGCAGAGTTCTGAGTGTAAAAGTGTATACCTAATCAGATCAAAGTTTCGTTGTGAGAGAGGGGTAGACCAGAGAGAACACAAAATGTCAAGAGTTATTCATTCTGAACTCGCACCAGAATTGTCCCCATCTCAGTTTTTGAAATGACGACGAATGTCACATTTGCTTGAACTTTGCTAAGTGGTTTCTAAGCAGAAAAAGAAACAAGATTCTTCTGAGGATTTCAATAATATAAACAGAGTAAACAGCTTTCCTCAAAACTCCACTGAACTGAGATCTGAAAATAAAAGGCAGCTATTGAGTCTTTTCAGTCCAGGATGGAGAGCCCGAGGGAGGTGGGCAGCACACAGATCTCCAACAAAGCGAAACCGGCTTTCTTGAGGCAAGCGCTGCTCCACGTCCAAACACGGCTCGTTGCTCCTGGCAGCCCTTGTGGGCTGAGCTGAGTGACCCCGACAGAGAGAACACATGGTTATCTTGTCACACCGAGCAGCTGGCTTTCCCAGAAGCCTCACCACAGAACGCAGGAAGATAACCCACTTCAGTGACCCATGTCATCCTTACCCGGGTCAGCCAGCAGCAAGGTGACTGCAGAGAAACCAGAATGTGGAACTTGGCTCTCTTTTGTTGTAACTTAAGACTTTTCTGGCCCTTCTGTTAGAATGTAGGTGGTGCTAGAAGGTGAACATCAAGCCGTGTGAGCATTTCTATCCCTCAGTTTGAACGAGTTTATAAAACTCATTCCCGTAAGCCTTTGACGAGGGAGGCGGGAGCCGCGAGGGGCACAGCGTCACAGCTCTGAGCAGGGTCAGCCCTCGGCCGGCTCTCAGGGAGACATCACTGACCAGTGACTCCAGCCAAGTCCTGGCTGACCTTGCAGCCTTTGCTCCTCAGCAGGGCCATGGCCCTGGCTCTCGGTGAGGCTGCGTTAGGTCCTCCAGCCCACCTCCTGTGGAGCACAGCCCCCGGGCCTCAAAGCCCCAGAGGGCCACCGCCCCGGGCAACGGCACTGACTCCTCTCTCCACTGCTTCGTCTTTGGGGCACTAGAACCTTCCAAGAAGGACATCTATTCTAAAGAAACATTTCCCTCATGGTCCTTTAATGTACAGTTCTTCCCCCTGTGTTTCTCTCAACAGGTATTCGACATATTAAATGGGAAACCATATGAGCCAGAGTTTACATCTGATGATTTACTGGCACAAGGTGAGTTGTGGTAGAACCAAGTCCTCTTAACCAGCGTTTTCTCCACACCATCACTAAGAGAGGTCAGGGCGAGGGGCAGCTCCATAGTGTAGTGGTCAGCACGTCTGCTTTACACACAGAAGGCGCTGGATTCGCACCCAGGTGGAGCCACAGACCATACCCGGGGAGCGCCAGGCCCCGGGTGCGCGCCGCAAGCACATGGAAGGAGACAGCCCTCTTCCAGAGATCCAGTTCTTAAGGGGACCCATCCATAGGTGGTGGTGGGGGGGTGAGAATTAAAGAGGGGGAAAAAAGAAAGGGCTTGGGGGAGAGCCAGAATTTCCCAGGGTGTTCTGTGAATGGCACAGTGGTTATTTCAGAATCAGAAGGTTCTAGAGCTACGAAAGGGGGTGTCCAGTGTGACCTACGACAATGCATGCTGGTTCTCAGCCGGGCTTCTGCAGACTCGGCTAGAGGAGTTCAGCTCCCCCCGGAGGCGCTGGAGGCTGCGCAGCGCAGCAGGCCTCGGCCCTCCGCAGAGGGCCTCCGCCCAGCGAGGGGAGTCACGTTCCTTCTTCATTTCCTTCAGGAGACATGAAACAGCTGACCGAGGATGCCAAGTTGCAGCTCTACAAGTTGCTAGAATTTCCTGATCCGGACAAGAACTGGGCTACTCTGGCACAGAAGTTAGGCCTGGGAATACTCAACAATGCCTTCCGGCTGAGCCCCGCTCCCTCGAAAACGCTCATGGACAACTACGAGGTAACACGCCACATGGCGTCACTACTGTGTTTATTGGACTCTGCTCTGTTGGTGTCACTGCTGGCTCTGTTAAGGTCACTGCCCGGCACAGCCTCCTTCCTCCTCTTTTAGCTCTGAGAGGGAAGATGAATCATTGCCTGAGTCCCAGGCCAGGACGGAAACCCACCTTCTTCAGAAGGCTGTTCCCTACTTTCAGATACCTTGAGATTTTCTGGGGGGAAAAAGAAATGCTATTGAGAGGGTTAGGATGGAAACAGAACTTCGATCTTCCTGGACGAACAAAAGAGACGATACTCAACGGTCGTCTCTTCCTCCTTCCAAGAACACACCTTGGTCACATGTCAGAACATGGAGCCAACTTTCTGTGAGGGGATTCCTAGTGGACCCATTGCCCAGTGATGCTTTAATCTCTAAAACTAAAAGAGAAACATGAGGTGAAATTATTTTCTCATGGACATTTTATTGCTAGCTCGTATTTTTCAGTGGCTTTCAGAGCTTCCCCTTATGCAAGGATACCGCATAAACTTCACTCTAGGTAGAGTTTCACTGCCTGGGCATATCTCTCTCTCACTCACTCATTCTGTGTTTACTGGAAACTGCTCCTCTGTGATTTCATGAGTCTTTGAGGTGAAACACAAAACTTGACTCAAAGACATTGTATTTTTTTAAGATGCTCTTTGCTCTGACCTTTCCAGGCCACTTGACTCTCACGATGCAGAAAGCACCTTCTGCATGTGCTGGAGCATTTATAGCCTGCCTGGTTGTTCCTCGCACTAGTTTTCACCCAAGAACATACTTTCTTCACTTTTTTTTCTTGCAGGTCTCTGGGGGCACAATAAGAGAGCTGGTAGAGGCCCTCAGACAGATGGGCTACACTGAAGCCATTGAAGTGATCCAGGCGGCCTTTAGCACCTCAGGAACTGCGGCCCCCTGCCCAGTGAAGACCTCCCAGGTCCACCTGATGCCTCTCTCACCTGCCTCCACAAGACAGCAAATAGGTAAAGAAAAAAAGGCAGAGAAAGCAGTTGAGGTCTTTTCCTGTTTCCCAGGCCTGTGTGTTCAGTCTCGGGATATGGCGTGTCCTCCCCGCCATTATCTTCTGACCATACTGTCCTGTGTTTCTGTCTCCTCCACATTGGGATTCACAAATTCTACCTTCTGCCCCTCCTGACACCTCCATTCAGGTAAGGGGCTGTCTCCAGGAACAATCACAATGACACATGAGTTACTTAGATTTATAATAAATACTAAAAAAACAACATGATGTGGGTGGTTAAGGTAAATATTATTTCTCTCATCTTTTAAATTGGAGAGAGATAGAGATAGAGATAGAGATAGAGATAGAGAGAGAGAGAGAGAGAGAGAGAGAGAGAGAAAACACTGGAACCAGCACTGGCACCCAGACTCTAGACAGACACTGTGGGTTTCCCACCACAGACCCCCAAACCCTCAGCCTCCTACCCACATGTGTAGCACTGACCTTGTCTCCCACCATTATTGATTCCATCTGTCTTCCACCTAAAACATGTAACATGCTGGACTCCACACAGCCCAACAACCCTGTACTTCCCTTTAAATTATTCTCCCACCCTCTAAGCAACCATTTCATGCTTTCGCTTTCCAAACCCCTGACATCTCTTCCCCTGCTCTAGTGGTTTCTCCCTCCTACTGGATCACCTAGCAAGCATGCTGTGGTTTCCTTCATCTTTTCAAAGTAAAAAGCAAAACAAAGCAAAAAAAACACTCCCTCTATCCCACTTCCCCTTTACCTATAGCCCAGTTCCTCTGTTCCCCACACAGCGAAGCAGCTCAAGAGGATATTTTACAATTGCTCTTTACTCTCTCCCCGCTCCTTGACCCCTCCAGCCGGGGCCCATCCCCACCACTCTACCAGCCCTGCACTTGTCGTGATGCCCAGATCTGGCCAGATCTGCTCACCATCCTTCTTGTCTTCTCCACCACTGCCAACATGTACCCCAGCTGACCAGTCGCTCCTGCTTCATACAGTCTCCCCTCTTGGCTTTTCCACAGCACACTCACCTCGCTGCCTCCTTCACACTCCGCCTTTAAAGACACAGCCCTCCAGAGCCCAGTCCTAGGCTCTTCTTGCTTGTCCTTTTACATGGAACTATCAGTACCCACCTGGACTGAGTATTGGCCACATTAATTAGAAGTACCACCATCCTCCAGGAAGTTAAGACAAAAACTTAAGATTTTCCCGCAAGTACTTCCTAGTCCTAACCAGCCATCAGGTTTCTTCCTCTCCACGACCACCACCCTCATCAGTCTCCCTGTTTCCTTCAGTCTATTCTCCACACAACAGGCAGTGTGATGCTTTTTAAAAACTAGTGACATTATGGTACTCCTGCTGTACACTCTCTAGGCCACTTGTCCATTCAGCAAATCTTTACTGGCTGTGTCCTGTATGTTGACTGCGGTGTGAGGCTTTGAAGGTGGGGCTGTGAGCAACAAAGGCAATGTCCTTCCTTTACCTGTTGTCCCTGTTAAAAATGGCTTTCATCCACCCCACTGATCCAATCCAGTTTTGGGGCCTTAGAACCTTCTCTTCCTCTTCCCTGAAATATCCTCACCTGGCTGGCTCCTTCTTGCCATTCAGTTTTGGCACCAGTGTCAGCTTGTAGGGGGTACCCTTCCTAGGGCAGTCAGGACCCGTGTAGTGTCCACTTAAGAAAGGAATACTGCATCCACCAGGAAAACAACCCACATTTCCTGTCTCATAACCGAATGATCCTTCCACACAAATGAGTACTTATATCTTAAAAAGCATTAAGCTCTTCATTTGTAGTTATTTTTAAAATACCTCACACCTCCTACACATAATAGGAACCCAATAAAGATTGGTCGGTTAAATAAGTCAGCCAGTAACAATAAGACAAGAGCCATGTCAGTGCCATTACAGTCTTAATTATATAAGGTAATTTAATATATAAAAAGATAGCATTTTGATTCGTGTATATTAGACTTCCCTTGATAATTCTCTGTCTCTCCCAGAAATAATTCACATTTTTCAGATCCCTGAAGATACTTCTCAACAAGATTTTGACCTAATCGTCCAATATAGACTCATTTTCATCCAAATCACCTTATTTTTTGCTACCAAAATGTTTTTGAGGCATGTATAGTACTTAATAGCATATAAGGCCCAAAAAAACACCTTATTTTTAGTTCCTACTTCTGTCATCAATTTATTTTGCATAATTTATTTGCAATTTATTTTGACATAATTTATCTGTAATTTATTTGACAGGTTCAACAATGTCCCCAATGATAAAATAGGTAATACGGTAGTCAGAAAAATACACCAGATTTCTAAGAAAGAAAGGGGCACCTCAGGCCAAGAGAATTCAGGAAGAATTCTGATAAACATGAGGCTAGATTTTTGGAGTCTTCACAGTTTTTATAGAACTGGGAGCTTTCTGCCCCTCACCCCACTGTGAACAGCACTGACAAGTGATGGGGTTGATGGGGTGTGGTGAGTTTTAAAAGTTGATGGAAAAAAGTAGCTCATGTGCCTTTTAGATCCAAACTTTGAGCCCGGCTAAAATGAAAGGTCTACACGAGCACAACCTTTGCCTTGTTCCCAGCTGCCCCCTAGTGAATCGTGTTTTCTCCCTTCAGATGAGCTCCAAGACGACAGCATCTGTGACAGCGGCGTGGAGACATCCTTCCGCAAACTCAGCTTCACGGAGTCTCTGACCAGCGGCAGCTCATTGCTAACTCTTAACAAAATGCCCCACAACTATGGGCAGGATGGACCTATAGAAGGCAAAATCTAGCCTTCTGGCAATTCCCAACCTGTAAACCAAAGTTCTGAAAACCCATGGTATTGTCCAAAAGAAGGTAAAGTGCATCCGTCCAGTGGTGCTTGGAGGAAAACCTGCTGGCCTGAATCGCTCTTGATTTAACTCAAAGCCTTTGAAACGTGGCTTCCTTTCTTGGTTCTTAAATGAATTTCAGTTCAGCTCACTCACAGATAGTATCTAGCTGTCACAGCTTTCAGCAAGGCTGGTGCTTCATTGGGGGTGAGATGACTTGTTGAGCTTTACTAGCTGCTTTCTGTTGTCATTGCTGCCATCCCTCTGCTGCTGTCATTAAAAAGTCTCACGGTCCCCGCCTGGTGGTCTCCCTGGCCGTCCACAGCACAGTCGTGCATTCAGATTAAGAATTGAGAAAATTCTTAATATTTTATTAAGAATATTTTAAATGAGGTATTTTGATATTTTGAAATGGAAGCGAGTTGGTGTATGATAAAAAAAAAGGCTTACTACTTTTTCTAATGTGCTTACCTCTGTGATTTGAAAAAAAGAACATGTATGTGTTAATATTTAAACATGGTTACAATCAGTACTGAAAATGGTATTTTCCCCTTTTTCTGCATTTCGCTATTGTAAATATGTTTTTTAGATCAAATACTTTAAAGGAAAAAAATGGATTTATAAATGCTATTTTTTATTTTACTTTTATAATAAAAGGAAAAGCAAATTGATGACCGTGTCTTGTTTGATCTCCACAAACACTTTACTAAGATGAGTCCCTGTCATCACAGGGTTATTCCACAGTCACATTCTCCTTTAGAATCAATTTTTTTGATTCAGAAATAAAATTACCAGAAGAAAATCATTTTAATCTGGGATGAAACTTTGGGTTAGTCAAATGCTTGCTTGGCTCATTCCATTTAGGCTGTATCACTTCACCTTCCTCCATCTCATGCAAAACTCTCCCTCTACAACCCTCAGTGTGTTGTCAGAGGCTCTGTTGATGCATTAAGTGTTGAAATTTCAGCGTACCAGAGGGACTCGAACAAGAAGCCTTCCAGAATGAAGCTCTGCTGAACTGCTCTTCACTCAGAGTTGGAATAAGGGAGCAGAGAAATGTGTTTGAATGAGGTCCCATGCTGGACATTGTGATGTCAGCCAGGATCCCTCTTTCACAAAGGACTTGCAGCCCCACTGCTGGGAGCACACTCGGCAAAAGGCCTCCAGCTGCAGAGAGCTGCTTCGCCTAGCTCCCACCCATTTCCATGATGGCCCCATGCAACACTGATTGACAGGTGTGGTCTGTAAAAGTCTCCCAACTCAGGGCAACGTGGAAGGGCCATTTGACCTCCAGAGCTCTCTCTAGCTTGCCTGAGGTGTGGTTTGGTCTGCATCACAGCTTAACTCTTCCTTTCATCTGCCCAGCACTCTTTTTTCCCTTCCCTGTCACAGGTGTGGATCCCAGGGCACTCCCAATAAACATCCTGCACAGGAGTCCCCATCTCAGAGCCGGCTTCCCAAAGAACCCAATCTGCACAACTGCTAGGAACTAATGCTAACCAATTTTGCACAACATATGAAGTCATTTAATCTTGAAAATAACCCAGTGAGGTTTGTGGAATTATCCCCAATTTACAGAGAAATTGAGGCTTCAAGAGTTCAAGTAGTCAATGGCTCAGCTGCTTCTGAGTTTACACCCAGGTCTGTCTAGCTCCAGAACTCATGGGTTGGAAAATTATCTTCAAAGAAGATAGATTTTTAAAATTGAGCTCAAATGTAGACTCCTAAATATATAAGAATTTAGAGTAAGATAAAGTAAATTTTCAAATCAAGGAGGAAAGATGATTAATCAGTAGATGTTTCAACTTGTTAATCAATTGGGGAAAAAATCAATTTGAACTCCTCCATCCCTCCTTTCATCAAATGTATCAAAAGTTAAACCATAAAAATGCTAGAAATACTAGAAATTATGGATGAGTAAACTTGAAATACAGAAGGCCTTTCTAAGCAAGACTTTATTATATGGTGAAAATAGTTTGGATTCTTCATTTTACAGTATGTCTCAAATTTTTTTTAAAGTCTACTTCTGTTTTCTATTACACTGCCATTTCTCCACACAACTAGTTTTTGAAAGCTATCTCTTTAAAGTATAACAAATGGCTCTGACTTTCCTAATTCTCCTCTAGTGCATGCCCCCAATTCCTCCTCCAGCTTCTCTCTGTAGCAGATAGTTATTTTCCATCTGGCCATGACAAGGCCTTCCATCATGCAGTGCACTGCTGGCCTCCCTCCAACTGGAGGCACGGGCATACCTTTCTTCCCTGGGAATCTAGGCGGACCTGTGACAAGAGCAGAAGAGCTGCTAAGTGGCTCCCAAAGTCAGGGAATGCAATACAACTTCTGCCCGGTCCCCCGAGTCACTCTCTCTTAGAATCAAGTCGCCTGAGAGAGCCACATGTAGGTGTTTAGTTAACATGGTGTTTAGTCAACAGCCTGCACTGAGGTCACATCCAGTACCAGCAGATATGTGAGTGAGATGATCCCAGCCACCAGCCACTGAGTCGCATTCGATTAGCCTTCAGACTACCCCAGCTGATGCTGCCCAGGCTGCTCTGTTGAGCCAATTTGGATTAAATGGCAGATCATGGGTCAATTAAATAATGGGTGATGTTTTAAGGCCTAAGTGTGGAGTGGGTTAACCATTCTCCAGGTCTGTAACCTGACTGTTCCCATAGCAGAAGGTCACTGTAAAGAGAAGCTGACTGCAGAAGGAACAACCAAGCAACTCACACTGGGACTAAAAATAACATTTCTTTAATAAGAAGCCTCATTTCTCCTCCGTTCCAGAAACTATCTCCTCCCAGATCTCAGTGCTGGCCTGAGCCTCTGCATGGTGCTTTAACAAAAAGGCCACCAAAGCCAGCTGTGCCTCCGAGGAAAAAGTGTCTTTCATATTGTACCAGCAGATGGGGATAAATACCAGGAGGAATGCAGAAGTTCAGGTGGAAAGCTCCAAGGGGCCTGAAGTAAACCTGCCCAGAAAGCTTGTCTCTCAGCAGGAAGCCATTTAAAAATAGCTGCCTCAGAACCATTGTGTCCTTTTGATGTTCCTCCACTCTGCAGGCCTTACCTAGACTTTTTCGGGATTAACGGTCTTTCTTTTTTGGCAGAAGGAAGCCCTGCTGCTGCTCATTCACCCACCTGAGTTTCCCCGCAGTCGTCATGTGGCATGGACAGTCCTGGCCACCTCCATGGAATTGGGCCCCATTAACCAGACCTTCTGTATCTCAGCAGGAGAAAGGGAGGGAAGGAGCCGGGCAGATCTGAGCATTTATCACATGCCAGCCCTTTTGCATTCATGATTTCTAATAATACTCTCAAGACATCCCTTATCAGGTACATATTTAACCCCAATTTTACAATAAAGAAACATAATCTGAATACCAGCTAACCTCCTCCCCCCAGATTCGAATTCAGATCTGTCTCATCTCACAGTTTTATTCTTTAATGATGTCCAAAATCCTTTGAAGGAAAGATGCAATATTTAAAAGAGAAAAGAATGCATAATGTACTCCAACCAAAATACAAAATGAATCCACAGTATCGCTAAAAGAACACGTTGCTTAAATATTAACATGACTTGATTTTTTTCCACTAATAACAGACTAAGAAGCTTAAGTACAAATTTTTCATGGGCTGGAGGTCACTGGTTTGTGCTTCTTGTTTTATGCTTCTCTCTCTGATTTGTGCTTCCTTCCCTAGGTAATGGACTTGTGGAAGCACAGGAATCAAGAGAAGATGAAAATTCTGTTTATTTTTTAAGGATTACAGAACTTGGAGCTGGACAGTATCTTATCACCTAAGTAAATCGTCCAAGTACCACCTTTTTTTAAGTTCCCATGATGTAGAAGCATAGTCTCCTTAACTCCTCCCTCTAGTCCTGCTGCTTTCTTGTCCACTGGTTTTCCCGATTCATTTGGGGAGATACTGAGGAGGGGCGTAAAATTAAATGGATGTCGTTCTCCGTTATTATGGCTTTCATTATATCTGCAGCAGCCTGCTTCCACTACTCAGGACAAGTGACTAGTTAGTTCCAAAAATTGTTCAAACTTCTTAGAATGAGAGAGAGAAAAGGGCTGAGATAGCATCTTTTCACTTCCATCAATTAGATTTTCCCTGTTGATATCTCATTTCAAAATGATCATTTCACTGAAATACCACAGCAACCCTCAGCAAACGAAGATGTGTATTTAACCGAGATTTCTTGAGTGTCTATCACAGACACTTTAATGAGCAGTCATCATTCATTATTTTATTTTACTTGTTCAAAGACCCTGTAAAGTGAGACTTTTATCCCTATTTTACAGATGAGGAAACTGAGATACACTTTTAACCTGCAGGATCTCCTGACTCCAGTAACGTTTCGATAAACCCCCTTACAGCAGGGGACAGGGTGGGTAGGGTGTCTCTCTTCTACTTTGTCATGAAGGAATCCAGGCTGACAATCACTATTCCTTCAACCTTTGGCTCCCAAGGTCTTGCTGGGCTGCTGGTCTCAGCTGGAAAGACAGAAGAACATAGAGGAGAGTACACGTGTGAGTTGTGAATGGGTCACTTCCTCTCACACTGCACTGGAGAAAAACTTCAGTCCCATGGCAACACTAAAAGCAGGGAGGCTATAGGGGTGGTCCACTTTTGTTCTCACTATTAGGAAGGGAGTTAATTTTGGTGAACAGGTTTCAATCTCTGGCACCAATCAAAATTTCTTCCCTGGCCATTGGAAGCTGAACCTGAAGGTTCTTTCTTGTCCCGACTTGTACACAAACACTCACTTCCCATGAAAGTCACCTGAAATCATGGAAATGGTCTTCGCCCAAAGCAAAATTATTTCCCAGGATTAAGAATGCAAGATGCATTGTAAGGATAAAGTCGCAGCTTGTCTTAAGAAAATCTTCAGAGCAGGTATTAGGTCAGGTAAGATGGGGGAGACTTAGAGCAGCAAAGCCTTGTTGCCCTTGTGCTAACTCAAGGAGAACTCTGGCTCTCCAGTCTCCAGGAGACCTCGGGTTTGTCAGTGTCAAGGTTAAGGTCTGCAAGGGGCTTTGGCCCTTGGGATCCTGCCCAAAGGACAAGAGCAGGCAAGTTCATCTTCCTGGTGAGCTGCAGAAAACTGATAGGACCATGAGTCTCAATTCTCAGGTGAATGGGAAAGAGGAAGACGTTGATTCTGGGAGAAATAATATTCTTTCCAGACTAGAAGAATAGCAGATGAAACAGAATTCTAGAAACCCTTTCTCCCAGTATTCCTTCTTGAAACCCAGAGTTGGTGCTGAAGATGATGAGATGAAACCTGGAGGCAAATAATGGATAGGAGTGTGTCAGCTCAGGGACTGTTATGAATTGGTGCTGGATACGGAAGACCAGGTTGCTAAGTCTATTCTCTGGCAAAAAGAGATTTTTTTTTTTTTCATTTTAAAACTGTTTCTCCCTCCCTTGAAATTTTTAAATAAGAAACTTCATGCCATGATTTTTCTTTTGCAGAACACCTATTTATCACTTGGTTCAGATATAAAGGTTCCTTTCTGCTTTTGAAATAAATTTCTTTTGTAATTTTGAAAATAAAAACTATTTTGGAAAAGTGAAAAAAAAAACAAAACTTTTAAAGATGAACGCTTCCATTTACAAAATTTTTTCAAATATCTATTCTCATAACAATCTGAGAAGGAAACAGGGAGGAGAGTTAACTGCTGCCGTTTCCCACAAAATGACAATGATGCTGAAGCCCCGAGGTCCTTGGTCTAGTGTAAAGTGTGAGGCTGGGACTCAGCCTTCAGTGCTCATCCTGCACCCCTGGGCTTTGCTCTGCAGCGGTCACAGAGTGCATCGCTGCTCGGGAGAGGACAGTCACACAGATGTGCCCAGGACATGGACAGCACAGCTGGCCCAGTGCAGGCTCTGAGGCTGGCCTGCAGCGGGAAGCCGGCATCCCATCAACAAACGGACTCAGCGGCTGCACCAGCCCGAACGCCCTGGGTTGCTTTTCCTCTTCCCACCCTCCTGCTTCCAACTCCACTGTCCTCCTTTTGCTTTGGGACCGTCACAGCTTTTTCTCCACACTCTGCCCAGTTCTGCCCTTTCCTTCTGTCCTCCCAGCAATTGGAACCAGGGCCTCTCACTGGCTCCCCCAGTGACAGCACAGAGTCCTGCTCCCAGCGGAGCAGGATCAGAAATCGCCACCCTGGGAAGAGTCCTGCAGATCCAGGGCCAGGTCCCAGCACAGTAGCAGCCAACCCAGAGAACTCCTCCTGTCTCATTCCTCATGTCCCACCCCTGCCCGCTCCCATCACTGCCCAGGACCATAGCACTGGGATAGCTTGACCTCCCCCAGGAGGGGACAGACATGCTCAGGAAGTACTTGTGTGCTTGGGGAGGAGTGGACACTTCAGTCTGATGCCAAAGCAGTCCTTGCCGGCTTCTCCCTCCCAGGGCTGATCTGGGAAGGTCACAGCCATCATTTGGCACTGACTACCTTTGTGCCTCGCCAAAATCACATCTTGAATGATGATCAACATATGCTCACAGCGTATGGGCCAGGGATCACTTTGGTTCTGAAAGGCAGAGTCTCCAAGTTTAAAGCTTCAGGAAAGGATGTGTGGGCAGCAAGTCATCTACATGCCCCCATGGGTATCAGAGAGAAGAGGCCCTGCTAGGCCAAGGAAGACGCCTCCATTATTCCCTCTTCATCACCAGAATGGCAGCCCTTTCTTCAAATTACACCTTGACTGTCTCAGCCTGTTCCTTTATTGTTTCCTGTTAAGCTTGCCTCAGGAGAGCTCATCTGACTTCTCCTCCATCAATAATCTGTTCTGGAGGCTTTGTGCCAAGTTTTCACAGATGCATACCAATTAAATTAGGACTGAAAATCATGCAGTTGCCACCCTTTGCCAAGGAAGCAACAGTGGAAGGAAATTAAATAAACAAAAGGCAGAGAACAAAAACTGTTGCTGTGCAGATCTGACAACTAACTGCAAGCAGCAGCCCTGGTGCCTCTGTGAGCCCTGCAGCCTGAGGGAAACCGGAGTTTGTCCTCCCTTCCTGCTTTCGCTTTCTCTCTCTCTCTCTCTCTCTCTCTCTCTCTCTCTCTCTCTCGCTCTCTTGCTCTCTTGTGCTCTCGCTCTTACTCTCTCTCTCTCTCTGTCTTTCCACCCTTCTGTTTTTCCTCTCCCTTTCTCTTTCCCTTTATCTCTTCCTTTCTCTTTCTTCTTTTCTCTTTCTCACATCCTTTCTCTTTCTTTGTCTTCCTTTCACTTTCTCTTCCTTTCTCTTTCTCTCTCTCCCCATTTCTCCCTCCACCCTTCCCTTTCTCTATCCTTCAAGAGAGACTCCTGCATTCCAGGTCGCTGGCACCCAGCTCTCTGAAACCCAGAGAGTGGGTGGAGGCCCTGCAAGCTCTTCCTTAGCCCGCCCTCCCCGCATTATTCTGGGGAAGCTCCTGGAACTAGTGTCCTGTCACAGCATAGTCCCTTTCTCCCACCAGCAGCCTCATTTCTTGTGCACAAGAGGCCTCTGCTGGAAGAAGCAGAAATTTGCACAATCACCCAACAGCTGGCAGGCCTCTTGCTATGCAACTTTTCTGCTTCAATAAAATTTGAAAGATGCTTACCAAAAGAAAAGGGGGGCGGGGTGGAAACTTCAGCTGTCGGCCTGACTTTTTCTCCTTCACCTCAAGTTGCAAGGAAAATGTAAGACTCTCCTAAGCCTGATCATTCCAGCCACAGCCAACTTTATCCTTTGAAAAATAATAATCATAAGCTGGTGTTTATTACTCATTACCCACCCTACATGTTGTATATCCTTTATCTTATTTAATCCTCACAATCCTAAGAGATAGTAATTACTATTAATCCCATCTTAAAGATAAGGAAACTGAGGCTTAGGAGTTAAGTGATTTGTCCAATTTCAATATATGTTGGAGCCAAACTTACATGCTAGAGGTTCAATATCAGAGCATAAGCCTGTGGCCACTGTACCACACATGGCTTTCATGTGCATATGTATCCAAGTGTGTACACACACACACACACACACACACACACACACACACACATGCGTGCACACATGCATTTTAGATTTTTTACAAAATCCAGTTCATTGTATTTGCAAGGCTGACTAGTTAATCTTATAGTTCAGGCACCAAAAACGTGGATAGGGAAGCATGCCAATCACCCAACGTTAGCTGGGTTCTGATGACAAATGAACAGCATTCTTCCTTCCGATGACAAGTGAACCTGGGAAAGTCAGGACTCCAGAGCCTTCCTTACTGGAGACACCACTTCACCATCCAAACACGGGGAAGTAGATGACCGGGCACCACACTGCCATCTCCAAGGCCCAGCCATGTCTGACCTCCATGCCCATGTCTTTATCCACTCAAATCTTTCCAATAATAAAATTAGAATACCTGACTATGAATGGATTAAGGATATGGATTAAGGATATGGATAAGGATAATGTCATTACAAGAAGATCAGAGATAGATATAGGAAAGATACATGGGATCTTTCCTTTTCGAAAGGTAGGCACATAATTCAACTTCTTAAAACACTGCTTGGGCCATCAGGCCATCTACTGGCCAAATATGACCCGTGTATGACTTGATTCACCCTTTCTATAATTGTACCTTGAGGATGAACAGGCAGGGTGATGAGCTTACAGTTCTGGGAAGGAATCAAGTTCCTCACCTCACCCCTTCCAGGTGCTGCTGCTGCTCCTTCACTCCACCAGCTCCCCTAGCTGATACTGTTTCCAACTATCACCCAATGCCTCAGCAGGCTCTAGTTCTGCCCACCTCCCTAGGCTTTCTTTGATGACTTAACAGAAAGGCAGTGATAATTATTGTTGAATAATAATGTGCTATCAGTATCTATGCATCATCTCATTGGGTCCTCATAATTAACTTATCAAGTATTATTTTTTAATTATTAATATTACCACCATGTTTAAAGATAAAGGAGCTAAGGCACAGAAAGACTTGATAACTTATACACAAATGGCCTACTAGTGGTAGATCTGGAACTCCAACATAAGTATGTCTGAGTTCAAAGCCCATACCTTTAACTGCTGTATCAATTAAAAGGCTTTGGGTTGTAAACTCAGAATACCTGACTACGACTGTATTAAACAAAGGGGGCCTCATTTTTTATAAGGAGACCAAAGTTAGATGATTACAGAGTTAGTTCAGCAATTCAACATCTCTGACATCCCCCCCGTGTCAAGTGTTTCCTCGAGATTACAAAAAGGCTGCAGCAGCTCCACGCATCAGGTCCTCACACAGCAGCTTCTCAACTTCACCCAACAGCAAAGGGTTCCTCTTCACGTCTCTTTCTTACCAAGCAGGAAAACCTGCCTCCAAAACCCCAGGTTAACTGTCAACCTATGCTTCATTTGCCAGAATTGGGTCACATGCTAACCCTAAACCCATCTCTGGCAACAGAGAAGAGAATTAGTATAACCAATCATGATTCAGTCCTTGAGGCAGGACACACAGCCACATAATTGTTAACACATCGTTAACAGAGAAGAAGGGGGTCCTGCTGTAGGGCAGCCAGCCAATAATGTCTGCTCCAACTACTGGGAATATATGAATTGTCTCCCACAATCCAGTAAATTATCCAAAAACCATAACAAGTAACAATAACAAAACAAGATGTTGTTACCACATAGGTTATGAGGCAGGAATAAGTACTGGTTCTTGACTAGAAATTCCCATGATCCAGACATCCCATTTCCTAGGAATTCTAGGTCACTCAATGTGACTATCATCCTCTGTCCTTGCACACTGCAGAACACAATATGGCAGAAGTTGGTGCTCAACAAATCCTGGTAAAGGCTGAGAACTGACCTAAGTGGTAAAGCTGCATTGTTGTTCCTTTCATGTCAGGATTCAGAAACCCGTATAATGATAATGAGAGGTAGTTATAAAACGTGACCCAGTGAAGCAAGGCCCTTACTTCTGCCAAGTCCTTTCACTGTCTGGCCCCTAATCAAGGGCTCCAAATGTCTTGGCAGCTCAGCCCACCCTCATCTTACCAATTAGGTCTTTCACGACTCCTTTCTCAACTGAAAAACTTTTTTTCATTTATTTTTTTATCATAAACTTCCAAAACAACTTTCCGAAATGTTGAACAAGGTGGCCTTATCTAACATTGCCCCATCAGTCACACTAACCTTACAAGACTTGTCATCTGCTGAAATGGCCTTGGTTACTTGCTTATTGTCCATCTGCCCTTACAATGGACAGTCCCTGAAAGCAGAGACTTATCCGTCAATTTTTTCATGCAATGTTCCCAGTGACCAGGGCAGAGCCTGCTCACAGTGGCCCTCAGTAACTGCTTGGCAAATGAATGAATTCTTAAACAGTCTTCAGAATCAAAATGTAAGTGTCTGGACACTATAGTTTGTCCGGGATTTTTAGGGTTTTGAACAGCATCACTCTGGTTCACACCCTCTGATAAGTCAATTAGAAAAAAAAAAAAATAGAATTAACTTACTGACTTGAAAATACTACTAAATAAATACCTTTTCTGTATAACTCTTTTCAGTTCATGTGCTTGTAGAATTGATAAGATTGCATCTACAGTCAAGGGAGACTCAAAATTCTTTGAAATGCTTTGAACTTCCTGCACAAACAATGCCCATTTGTTTTCCTCCCTAAATCTTACCAAGTTGGGGGATAAGTTCCATATCTAAGAATATTCTTTCTGTCGCCTTCAGAACACTTTATTTCTCTTGCAGTCTAGTTCACTTTCATTCCTAAAGAAGACAAAAACCTTCTTATTTATCTTCCAAGATACTTCCCATGGCTTGAAAACCTCTCACAATAAAAAGTCAAGTAAGAGAAAAAAATAAGAAGAGTTATAGTGACTGTGAATGAGAAAATTTCCATTTTACTGTTCTCTGTGTTCTAACTTGGGAAGATGTAATCCTGTGGACTGAACGCTCCATCTGGAATGTGCTTCGCAACCACCACAGCAGAGGGATCTGATCCTGGTCTTTCCAGTCTATTAACAGTTTGCACAACGACCAACAGAAAAGCCTTCTCAGAAATCCAAAGCCACAAGTCAGTACATCAGACTCTATTCCAGTAAATGGAGCAAAATAAGTTTATTAAAATAGTACAAATGACTAACTGCGGTGCTACACATGAACTGTGGGTGAATGTTCTGGATGTTCCTATTCTCTTACAGAAATAACGTGCATGTAGCACCTCTCTCTCCTTTTATGAGTTGTTGTCAGCATATATTTATGTCCATTAATTTTTCTTTTAACAAATCCACTTGTCTCTGATACATTTTTCCCTTCTTTAAAAAATGTTTAAAAGACATTTGCCTTTACTTACCTCTTTTTTACTATTGCTTCGTGCACTAATTGTGTGATGATGATTATATTAAAAAAGTAAAACCACCATGTACTTAGCATTTATTTCATTCCAAACCCCATTCGTTTAGTTCTCACAACTATGAAGTTTAGAGATTATTATCTTCATTTTACAGATAAGAAAACTAAACTTCAGAAGGTAAAATGATTGCTGAAGGGACACACAGCCAATAAGCCTCAAAACCTGGATTTCCATCCGAGTTAAGTGTGTCTGGAAGCCCTGCCATCTCTAGGTCAAAATCACACCCCAGGATGATGCTTCCACTTCCAGAGCCCTCACTGCCAGCACTGGGCTGAGCCCTTCAGTGACATTTTTTACTTATTCTACAAAGTAAATTTATAAAGTCCCTATAATTATTCCTGTTTTACCCAAGAAAACTGAACATAGAAGTTAGATAACTTGATCAAGGTTAGAGCTCCTAAGGGCAGAATTGTGATGCAAATTCTGTCCCAACAACCTCAAAGCCTACCCCACAGGGCACCTGGCATAGAACATTCTTCAGTTTAATGAAGAATATCCTCCTGTCCCCCATTAAAAGTTTGATAAAACAGGATTTTCAACACGACAAGAAAATGATATAATATTTATCAAGAATGTTCTGAGTTACACCACAAAGTATCAGACCCTAATAAGGCTATTATATACATATTGAAATATATAAAATGAGGAAACTCTTACTGAAGAAGAGATCTGGATTGTCTACATTTAGTTTCTTTTTAGTCATTGAACCATACCTAAAACTTATGTTTTACAACCAGGACTACTACCTAATTAGTCTTGATTTTAAAGCCAAACTCTCATCGCTGGTCCATTCTATAACCAAATGCATGATTCTTCCCAGAGGAGACCCCTCAAATACCTTAAGCTAGGTTCTTCAAACTCTCCTAAATTATCAAGTAGAGTAAAAACTTGGCCAGAACTAAATGGAAATTAATGCCCAGCAAAGTATTGGACATAACTGTATGTTTATGGGATGATTAAATATGCCACAGATGAAATATCAAGTTGTCAATGCAATTTGTGTAAATTTTAATTAATTTCAAACTTCTAAAAAGTTGCAAAACTGTACAAAAAAATTCCTACACATTTCTACCCAAATTGGTACTTAACATTTTGCCCTATTCACTTTATCATCAATGTAATTTTATAAACATGATAATGCATAATAAAACAATTTTATAGCTTCTTATAGTTAATCAATATAAATTTAAAATGATTTAAACCCAAGCTACAGTGAACACCACTTTGCTGCCAGGGTCAAGAAGTCTCGATCTTACTCTCTTACATTGGAAAACTTATTTTGAGCCAAATCTGAAGCCCATGGTCATGTTCCTATGGTTCCCCAAGAGGGTTACCTGCATGGATTTTGGGTAGGAAAAGGCAGTTGGTGATGACTAGTGCATGTGGTGCCAAAGCTGTGAAGGGAAGAGCTAAAACACAGTCCTGGCCCAGAGTGCAGCACACCTAGGCACAGCCTCGTTGGAGGAGACCTGAGTAAATGCCCTTCCCTGAAAGAATGCTGCACATGCTCTTCACGCCGATGAATCAGAGGCATGGCAGCAAGCAGCCACGTTTCTAGTTCCTTCAGCTTGTCTCTGGTTGCCTTCAGCTCCAGCCAGTGCCTTAGAAATGCTTTATGCAGAACAGTCACGGAGACATGGAGTACAGCATAGGGAATATAGGTGACAATATTGTAATGGCTATCTATAGAGTAACCAGGTGATCACCTCATCAATTATATAAATGCCTAATCTTTGTGCTATATACTTGAAACTAATTTTTTTAAAAATATATTGTCAATACTTTTGTTTTCTGTCAATACAAATGTCTGGTGAAATGTGAACTAAATTTTACATATGTGAGAAACGCTCACATTAACATTGTCCATTTACTGGATTCCCACAGTAAATATCAGTCAGGGAAGTTACATGAAGAGATTGTTCCAATTCATTCTTGCTAGTGAGCTTCCAAGGATAAAATAATATAGTCCGCTTCTTCTCAGTCATGAGGAAACCATTGTCACTGAACCTCCCTGGGATGCTCCCTACATCCAACCAAACAAAGGGAGCGACAGCTGAGGTTTCCAGATCAAACACAAATGCATCCTCTTGCTGAGAGATGATGGCCTAAAAGAAAAAGAGAAAAGAAGTGGAGGATAAGGGAAGAGCTTTCTGTTTTATATACAATGCCAGTCAGAACGTTTCCATGGGCCTAACAAGGAGTGCATTTCCTACAACTGTGGTTCTGCACTGTGTCAAATACTAAAAAAAATATGGTAATTTTTTTAAGGCCGTGGGAAATTATGAAATTGTAATCTAAAACCGAATATAGAAATATAGGCTCCTATTATTACGGAGAATATTTCACAAGAAGCTCAAAGCTTAGTATCTTTTATAGTTTTTCTCAGGGTATCAAAAGACAACCATTTTTGTATAACTGCTGGGCCATTTAATGACTTTCTTAGGATCCATCTGGAACCAGCCACAGAGCACAACCATGGTGCCCACCTCTGAAACAATCCTGCAAGATAGGCAGCAGCCTACCAGGCATTTGCAAAAGCTCTAGCATTAGAGTTTTCTCTCTTTTATTGCCTACTACTGTAAAGTCACATTACCAGCACTTTTAACATGTGTGAACCCCACCCGGTATCAGCAAAGGAGAGAGTAGTTTAAATCTAGTCATTAATTAACCGATCAGCTCATATCCTGAGGCTGAGCTGCGCCCTAGAGGGTGTGGGTTTGCGAGCCTCTTTTAGTGTCAGTACAGACTGAGCGTGACCTGGTCGTTAAAGCTTTGTGTTTGTCATGAAACATGACTCCTCAACATGGCACACTGTAGTTCTAACATTATATGATCGACGTGACATAAAGAATTCCAGAGGGAAATTTTCACTATATATAATTTTAGCCTTATATACTTGTATGATCACCACTCCGAATGCTGAGTTATAAACAAGAAGAACATTTCTGGTAGAAGCAAAAAAGAAAATTAAGTGTGTTATTAGGTAGCTCTCGGGGGTCAGAGGTTCAGACTTGAAGCTAAATGTCAAATTCCCAAATCGGCCACCCAGCTAGAGACCCTAAAGCAGTTGCAGGCATGCACTTCGCACAGCTGGCCCCAGCCTATCCATAAGGCTGCCAGGGAGGCCTCAGCTACTGATGCGCCAAGGCAAAGGCTGAAAGAGACTGCTCCTGCTCATTCTTGTTGAATTCTGATTGGAACTCTCATCTCCATATATCCGACTTCAGAGCCCAGGACTCACACTTGAACCCTGGCTTCAGGGAGGCAGGGAAAGCAAGTTTCCAGCCTAGTCTGGTAAGCTTGCCATAAATGTTAACTATTATTATTATTACTATTACTATTATTTTCCTCTAAAAGGGTAAGTCTCATTGAAGTTCAAATGAGATAAGACAAAGAAGGAGTCCAATTCTCTCCCACTCCCAATTACTCCAAGGTAATAAAGATCTAGTTAAGGAAAGAAAAAAATTGTCTTCAAAATCCTAAGTCTGGAGACCACAAATTTGTCTACTAGTTGGTTTTTGTTTTCTTTTCTGGAAAGAAGCTATGTAAATGTATGCTATATCCTTCATATTTGTTTCTTATCAGTTATTATAGACACCTTAGATTTCATTAAGTGAATATTTCATTATTAATTGGAAAAGAAGATATGTTTTCAATTCAAAGATTAAGAATTTTTATAAAGTAAATGTAAAAAATTCCTCCCACTTAAACCTTCTCCATGAAGTAAAGTGTAAAACAAATTTAAAATTCACTAAAAATAGAGAATGAAACTTCCTAAAAATATATTTTCGTTCATAATGTGCAGGAGAAAAAAGGAAAGGTTGTCAATTGACTATCAATTCCAAATTCTCTGCAGCTGGACAATTTTTATAACAAATCTTGATCATGTCATTTTTTCCTGGCAATTATAAAGAGCTCTGTTGATTAAGCTACTTTGAAGCAATAAATTAGAGTATAAACTAAAATTTTAAAAATTAATAATCTCTACTTAAAATCTCAAAATTGGAATGCTTCTATTGAGCTCTGACACTTCCTAGCTACAGGACCTTGAGCATGTTACTCAGCCTCTCCAGATTCATTTTCTCACTTGTAAATGATGATAGTACATCAGGGTTGGTACACTAAAAGCACCCAGGACAGAGCCTGGAACTTAGCTGGGGGACCAATGGTGATGACCCTGCTGCCTCTCCCTCTATTGCACCAGCCCCACTACGGTAAAGTAAGGGGACAGCAGGAAGAGCACAAACCAAAAACTTTTGACAAATAATGAATTAGAAATAAAACTATTTGGTCTTAGCTTCCAGTGCCAAGGGGAAAAAGTTCTCTAGGCCTTGGGTAAACTCAGTTCCAAGGAGAAAATCTTCAAAAAACAAGATGCAATGTGCCTGCTTAAATGCATAACAGCTTCACAACTCCACAGTGGCCCCAGCCGACTGGTACTTACAGTGATATTTGCCTTGTGAAGCCCAACAGCCTCCTTCAGTGAGGACAGGAAATGATAGTTGGTTGAGCTCAAAAGTTTGCTGTCAGTTGACAGGTAAAAGGAAACCACACAGCTTTGCCGACTACAATTCCCACATCTCAGTAGTTGAGACACTGTCTGCTGATAGAGGAGAACAGCCTCCCCTGCTTTTATCACATTTTTGGTCACATGAGAACACAAAGGCTTTAGGGAACTCCATGAGTGGACTCTCACCTACAGAGAAATGAGACAGAACAACAACAAAAAATTCTTGGTTACTATTTTTTTTTTTTTAGAGAATAATAATAGTAATAATTGATGAAAGTCACAATAGCAGGAGTGGCTAAGAGACTATAAAACCTGAGTTTAACCTCAGCCCCACCAAGTACTAGTTATGTAACTAAGCAAGTTACTCAACTTCTCAAAGTCATCGCCATTTCTTCATATGTTACATGAGAATAATAAAAGCACTAACTTCACAGGCTGTTGTGAGAACTACATAAAATAATCTATGGGAAGCACAGTTCCCAGGGCATTGTAATTATTCCATAAACATGGCTTTTTCTTAACGTCCTCCAAATTGTAACTAACCAAGACTACTTTGAGTATTTACCCTCTCTTTTTACCTAGCATTGTTTAAAATACAAGTTTATTTTTCTACATATGCATTCTGAACAATCTTACTGATTTACACTTTAACATGCCATTTAAAATTTTTTTAAAATAAATTGTAGGCTGTTTCCAGCTTCTGATGTTTATAAATCAACTTTCATTTAAGTGGCACTTTACAGTTTATAATTCACTTCAATCTAATTCTTTTATTCACTACCCACAGAAATCCTTTAAGAAGATTGGCTGGTATCATTTTACAGATGAGGAAGCTGAATCACCAAGTCATCAGGCTTAAGATTACAGACTAAACAGCAGAGTTTTACCCTGAATACAGGTATTCTGACTTCAAGGACAGCCCATTTTCTGCTATAGACACAAAAACATTTGATACAAATTAATTTCTCTTTTCTTTTTCCCAAAAGAAATAGACCCACATAACTAATAATCTAAAATTCTCTCTATTATAAAAAAGAAAAAAAAATCCAAGCGACTTACAGTGAGTATCACATTACAATCCGAGTGAAGGTCTGATACCCCATAGATGAAAAACACACCTTGATTCTCAAAACCCACGGGCAACAATGGAGCGAAGAAATGCTGAGCAAAGTAATGCAACATTTTCCACTTTCCTCCATACTCTAAAAATAGTTAAGAAAGTTAGGAGATGGGCAGGGTCAACAGTCAGTCACCATCCACATGGCCCCTGTGTATGACTTGTCATGATTCTAGGAGCTGAGTCGGGGGGTGGGGGGAAGAGAAAACATGGGCGGGAAACCACGTTTGTTGAGAGCTCTGAACATTTTGGACATTACCTCATGTCATCCTCACATCCGATGGAGACAGGCATTAACATTGCTTTTCAAGTGAGGAAGCAGAGACTCAGGCAGTTAAGTCAGTCATGCCACAGGTAGTATTTTGAACCCAGACCTGACTCTCAGCTACCACTTTCTCACATGCTATTCTGCTTCCATAAGCTCAATGCACCAACACTCCTTCCGGTTGTGTATGCATGAAGAAGGAAATCAGCAGCACTGGCAGTGAATGCCTGTTACAAACATTCACTTGTAAGAGTGATTAGGACTCAAAGTCTTCTTTTCCCCTAAGCATACATCCTCTGAGTGGAGCAAAACGACCACTATCACCAGTATGGCTGGCAAGTTGAGACTGGAGGAGAACATCCACACTGAGGACAATTAATGACAGTTCCTCAAATACAACTAGAAGCTGTAGAAAACCTGTCAAATTCTGTGCCCTGTTGCATTGGCATTGTATGCTAAACCCACACGCCAAAAATATTTCCATGTGCCTCTAATTCAAACAGAAGATGCTACCCCACAAAGCACTGTGTCACCAAACAACTTCTGAGAGACAGAGACTACAGATAGCACAATGTAAAGTTGAGATAGAACTATTTCTTAAGGTTTTGCAAAATTTCAAGTTTCAGCATTTCAACCCCAACTCTTGGTATTTCCCCTTAAAAACAACAATGGGGGAGGGGTAGAGAGGCCTTTCCTATTAGATCTATAAAGCGAATTAGAACTTTTGTTTGGAAAGTTTTCTCATAAATAGAAGGTGGCTCGAAACTGAAGTAACTTACATACTCTCATGTGTGATATCCATTACAGGAAGAAAATTTCAAATGTGTGGTTCCAGTGGTCAAGGCCACACATAGACTACACTCAAGACAAAGTAATGAAGCAGAATATCTCACTGGTGAACACCCTCGTTACTAATCAGTGACAAAGCATGGATACCAGCATAATCCTCTGCATAACCAACTAAAATACTACGCGATTTCTGGCTTTGCCATTAGCTCTGTAACTGTTTAGGTTTATGAGCCAAGTAAACTGCCTAGTGGATTTTTGTATTTGCAAAATTATAACTCCAAACGAGACTAGTGTTTTTTTTTTTTTAAGAAATATATAAGAACCCATAGGATCCAAGTAGCTACTGATCCCTTTAAAATATCACCATTTCAGATGGTGAGAAGTAACATACACCTCTTCTACTTGCATATACTATAAGCACTAGATTTAATGAGCCAATTAAGAGAATTAAACAGAGGCTAAGAGGCTGTCCAAAGTAGGAGAAAATGTAGCATAACTTGTCACAGCTTCTCCCTGGGACCTAATTTGCCTAACAGGTATAAGGAGATGGTGACTCTGTCCACGAGGCCCCACAAGAGTTTAGAAGACAGACCAAGTTTTACTCTGCCATCAGACTCCTATACTTGGGTTTACCCACCCTCTCTGAAGAATTCTTTCAAACAATCTGCATGCAGTCATTTAAGGGAAGTTTTAAAATTTGGGCTCTCCCATTTCTTGAACCAAAGTCAGCCTCAGAAGTCCACAACCTTGTCCACAGGCAGAGACCAGGGTCAGCATCCAAGTGTCTTTGAACAATACCTCTTTGTCCGGTGTTGTGTGTTCCAGAAGGCTACTTCCCCACAGCCTACCCCTGATTTTCATCCAATACCCTTCTATCTAGTTAGTGTTGATAAAGAGTTTGGCCAGAGAAACTTGACCAAACACCCAGCTCCCTTCAGGAGGGGACCTGGCACTAGTCAAAGGCTGCGGTGAATGGCCTTTGGGTCTGCATCCAGTTTAAGAGCCTCACCCAGAAACATGACCTTTTTACTTTTAAAAGTTTGCCTCATTTTTGACCCCCAATTTTTCTGTATATTATTAACCGAACTTTGCTTCAAACCACCTCTGGTAAAGGTCGAAGATTTATTATTACTCCTTAATTTTTTAAATGTACCAAAATAGAATAATTGAAACTGTAAATGCCATGCCAGTCAGCTCTCCTGTTGCTAGTTGATTTTGTTCAATTTAGAATTTTCCTACTTGGATTTCTGACTCTACTACCTGTCCCCCAAGAGATAAATAGAGCAAAATAAAGATGACTTCATGGATGTAAAGGGCACTCAGGGAAAGTGACATTTTAACACTTAGAAGGGCCAACCTTCCATGTGGCTAAATTCTCCTAAACAGAAAAGAATCTTAATGCTCCTTTTGCACTGTAAATTCCTCTTAAATAAATTCAAATCGAAGCAATAATCATAAGACACGTGGCTGAGGTCCCATTTCTTGGCCTGCTCTGTGACTGCACAGCACAGAACTCATAATGAGGCTGCCTCTAAGGGCCCTGCAAGGGCTGGTGGTAGGTTGTGGGAGCGAGGGGGCTCCTAGACCGGCTACTGGTGAACCTCCTCTCCTCTGCCTCTGTTCTTTCTCAGTGCCTCTCCTAACAGGTATTGCTTTCTCTCTATCACAGGAAAAATGCTGAAACACTTACCTAGAGAGGCCCAGGAAGGAGCCTGCCAGATGTCATTCAACTGCCAGTACAGCGCCCCCATGGTGTGCCCTTGTCTGTTCACTATCTCGCTGCGGCTGCGGCGGTAGAATTCAGTTTCTGTTTTGACACACTGGGCCTGCATCACCTGATTCATGGGGAACCATTAAAACACAGGTGTTATTGTCTGATGTAGGCTGTCCAGATCTGAGAAAATGACAGGGCTTGAAGGGTATTTTTTTCAAGCAAGTCCGATAAATTTGGGAATTTGATTAGCATTATATATACCATTATTATACTAGATCTGGAACTAGCACCTTACCTTGAGAGAAGCTGTTGTCTATAAGAGCTGGTTTGCTTTGGAGGCTTGCTGCTTGATTTATTATAACAATGGGTGATCAGGAAAACAAGATGGTGTAAAAGGTTCTTTGCTGACAACAGTATAAGCAATGACAGAAAATGACTTGTTCTGGAGCAAATGCTACATGTAGTCAAACACTAAGTTTTTTGCAATCATGAACCTTTTTATTGTTTTATTAGAAAAAATTCTATGGGAAAAGTTACTTTACTACGAGTCTGATATTGTCGAATCCCTAACTCCTTTTTTCTAGGCAAGCAATTGTTTTTATATCATAATTGTTGATACTGTAAAATTTCTTATGACTGCAATTCCTTCATTATAGCAGAATAGATAGCAAATTGCAGCAATGAGACAAGTAAACTTAGCTCTTATTTAAGAGGCACTAAAGAACATTATACAAGGCCCTTAACTACCATCATCATCACTGAAAAATCAGTCTTTTATTGCTATTGTTATTGAAGCTGTGTGTCACATGTCTTTAGCTTGGAGTTGTAGTTAGGAGAGGCTTATGGATGAGAGATCATTAGGAGAGGTCACCAAGAAGAACCTGGAGAAATGGTGAGAGCTGTAAGGATTCCTCAGAGAAAAAGACGGCCTTGGAGCAGGGCCTGGATTTTCCCAGAAAAAGAAAAAAAAATGCATGTATGGCCACTAGAAGACTAAGCCCAGATGCTTACCTATAAAGCTGGAAAAGTTCTGATAAAGGTAGAATCTTCAGATAGAGGTAGGCTGGCTAGTGAAAAAGTCATAGATGAAATTTTGACTTACATGAGGCAGAGCCATAAAATTCCAGAAGGGTAACACAAGGAGAAATCATGGTTGTTCAATAAAGGTTAATAAGCACCTACAGTATGTGTTACATCCTGGCAATGGTAAGCTCCTCTCCCAGCAAAGAAAGATACAGCCCAAGCTCATGGGACTTATTGGTTTATGTAGAAGATAGGCCTAATCGAAGATTCGCACAAATAAATGTTAACTTTAAACAGGAAAAGTGCTGAGAAGGAGAGGTGTGCAATGTTAGGAGCTTGGACAGTGGAGACAATGGACCTAGCTGGGGGGTGAGGATTGTCCTCAAAGAAGAGGAGAGAGGGCAGGACCCTGCAGCCAGAGAGAACAACGTGTGGTAAGAGGAGAATGCACAGGTGAAGAACGACAAGGTCAAGGTGGGGGAGCACAGAGAGCTGGGAGTGATGGGAGAGAGGCTGGCGAGGTGGAAAGGGTAGACCTGGGAAGGTTTTAGTGCACAGCCTAAAGGCAACTGGAATCACAGGAAGCTTTCATGCTAAAGGATGAAGTGACCAGATTTATATTTCCATAAGACAACTCTGACTATTAAAGGCAGAATGGCCAGAGTGGAGATAAGGAGACCATTTAGACAGCTATTACAATCTTCCAAGCAAGAGAGAACGTTAGCTCTGAGCAGATAAAGAAATTCCCTTCTCATTCAGGAACCAAACCACTGGGACTACAGCAACGACTACAGGCAAATACGCTATAAAGAAAATAAGAATCTCACCAACAGAGCAGCACTGGTGTCACCTCGAAATGACCACAGGATATAGTCTGAATGTTTTTGTCTATCACTGAGTCAGAGGGAATGAAATAGAAAACGAGACCTAAGAATTTTGATTGTCAGTCAGGCTAATCTGCAATTAGACTCAGCATCTGTGGCCAAATTCCTTATAAAAATACCAGTCCTGCCTAACTAAAACTGAAGAAGAAAGATATTTACCTACTTCTAGGCCTGGATTGCTAGGCACAGAGTAATTAAGTCCTTTGAGTGAGCATTCACAGGCTTGTTGAGTAATTGTGCAAAATCAGTGTTGTGGAGCAACTCCTAGAAAGTTCAGTGAAGATGAAGCAGTGAAGAAATGAAATTTCAATAGAAACAGATCCAAGGGCAGCACTGATTATCAATATATGCCCACTAGAATCTTAGCTCACATCAACACAAAAAGTAATCTTTGCATTTGTTTAAAAGGGTTGATAATCTGAACTCATTTAAATCACCCTGAGCTTCCAAATAAATACTCCCACTAACCACGCTTAAATTGGCCTTTGGGCACAAAACTCAAGCCAGCCACAGTCCTTGCCCCTGCAGCAC
Organism: Cynopterus sphinx; assembly: GCA_030015415.1. Lineage (NCBI taxonomy): Eukaryota > Metazoa > Chordata > Mammalia > Chiroptera > Pteropodidae > Cynopterus > Cynopterus sphinx. The sequence continues at coordinate 125,967,953 of CM057382.1, forward strand.
ACATACCTGAGGCCAGACAACCAGAAATCTCTGTTCTTGTCCTGAGATTCCGGAAAAACCAGCCATTGCTTTCTGGGCTGTGTGAAAAGTGATCAACAAGAGGAGACCTGAGGAGGTCCTCGTCACACCAATGCTCAACAACAGGGATTCCAGTCACCCCAGACAGCCCAGGAGCTACTGCAAGCCCAGCACAGGCCAACCTCAGGCACCGAATGGCAACCACCACAGACACCCCACTCTGGGTGCTGGCCTGCATTCTGGAACTCCCAGGACCCGAAGTATTCTCAAAGTCAGGCCCTTTCCTCATGTGCCCAAGAAGCCAAAAAACCCACAACACTTCAACATTACCCCCAGGAACGTGGCTCAGCATCCACTCACAAGTGTACGGGAGGAGGGGTATCCCAAACTCAAGCAGTTTGGAACGGGAAATGCTCTCCCTGGGTCCAGATTTATAAAGTAGGGTGAATAGGGAAAAAGTAAAAACTAGAATTCTGAGGTAGGAACAAAATACTAACATACAACAGAGCAGTCACACTTGTGCTTCTTTAGATGCAATCCAGAGGACAACTCAGCTCATTACTAATGTTCTCGGTAGAGGTGACCTGCATTTTCTTTTTCTCCATGGTGAAGTTAAGCTTCTTTTCAGGAAAAAAAAAAAATCCGATGAGCGTTTATTTACATCACCTTAAATTCTTTTCCAGCCTTTGTTAGCATATACTACAGCATATATATTTATAATTTTGTGTTCTACTCTCACCGAATTTTCACATATGCACATTTCCATGAGCTTGCACTTTCTATGTAACTCTGGGCTTTGAGTGGTTATATAGTTACATCACTTTCGATTAATCCTTCTCCAATTATTAGGCATTTCAATGGTTTCGGGTTTTTTTTTAATACGAGAGTTAAGAACAGTTCCAATTAATTTCTTACTTCCTGCATTGCTTCTTTTGGTGATAACATATGATAAATTTCAAAGTTTTGGTTGCATATGACTACATTATAAACCAGTCATGAGTTTGCCATAAACTGGTGGCCTCTATGCTGAACTCAGCCCCACGCAGGTTTCAACTGGGCCATATAACAGGTGTTTTTGGTTTTTTGTTTATGTTGTCATTGTTTAATGTTTTAAGGGCCTCCACGTTCCATTTTTCCACGACTCCCAGTAATCATACTCTCACCTATTTAAATCACCTGCCTGTTCCCTATAAACATTTGAGTTTTTAGTCCCCAAACTATTCCAATTTTCAGAACTACCTGCAAGATATATTTATTTCGGTATATCTATTCCAACAAGTTCCTCATTGTAATTTACCTTTTCTGGCTTAATAGGTAAATATTAATAATCTTTTAAATTTTTTAACTTTAAAACTTTTTTAAATGCAAGCAGAACTCCTAACACTTGCTAGCAATGAAAGGAAAAGAGCACAAGACAAGCTCTAACTAGCAGCCTATCACAACTATGTGAACTTAGTGTGATGGGGGTAACTGAGACTCCTGTGCTCCCAGCTCTGCATGATGCAGTACATGCCATAGACAGATGGCACCAAGCCAACAACATGGATCTGCATTTACCCAAACCAGTGGGTGCCCATCATAGCTAATGAATGACACATTTGTTCAAAAAAATGCAGAAGGCCATTGCCCACTATCCTTCTCAAAAAAATGTTGTACAATCCTAGTCCTCTGGAATACCTCTAGAATTGCCTCTTTCAACCTTTAAAAATTGTACCTATATTTATACTCTCATACCCACTTTCCTAAAGAGGGCAATCTTTACATATTAGAAGGATTAATGCTTCGTCATTTCCAAGGTTACTCAGTCCCATTGTTAGCAGACAAATCTTATTTTAGTTTCAAAAATATGCCTATTTTCAGCAGCTTGCCTGATTACACTTATGAAATCAGTCTCCTTAGAGAAACAGATGGTATGGTAAAAAGAAATTGGACCAGAACGCCAAGACCTAAGGTTCTAATTCCAGCTTTGCCTCTGTGATGGAGGTTGCTAGCTGTCTACAAAATCCTATCATCCCCTTCCTCCACAGTGACAGTCGTAGCTGGGCTCTATTCTTGGAACTAGGAGTAGCACGTGGCTAAGTTCTCCTGAAAGATGTGACTTATATTCTTTATTTATTTAAAGTTATCCTGACAATAAGAATCTTCCAATAAAGCCATTTTTCAAACTAAGATATAACTCACACCATATAATTCACTCTTTTAGAGTTTTACAATTCATTGGTATAGATATAGGTTGTATACGACCTAATTCCAGAATATTTTCATCACCACGCAAAAAATAAAATACTGCACTGGTTAATAGTTACTCCTAATTCCTCCCTTTCCTCTGCTTCTGAAAACAACTAAACTGTTTTCTGTCTCTATGGATTTGCCTATTCTGGATATTTCATAAAAGTGAAATATGCAATATGTGGCCTTTTGTGACTGGCTTTTCTCCACTTATATTTTCAAGGTTCATCCATAGTGCAGCATGTACCAGTAATTCATTCCTTTTTATTTCTGGATAATATTTCATTGTATGGATATACCACATTTTGTTTATCCATTCATTAGGTGATAAACCTTTGGACTATTTTAACATTTTGGCTATTATGGAAAATGTGACTATGAACATTTGTGCACAAGTTTTCATGTCAACATACGTTTTCTATTTTCTCGGATATGTATCTAAGAGTAGAATTTCTGGATCCTCTGGTGACTCTATGTTTAGCTCTGAAAACTGAAAAACTTTTCCACAGCAGTTGTACAATTTTACATTCCTACCGGCAACATATGAGGGTTACAATGCCTCTGCATCCTTGCTATGATAGTTAACTTCATGTGTGAACTTGGCTGGGTCAAGGGATGCCCGGATAGCTGGTAAAACATTATCTTTAGGTATGTCTATGAGGATGTTTCTGATGATTTGGTGGACTGAGTAAAAATCCGTCCTCACCAATGTGGATGGGTATCATCCAAATGGCTGAGGGTCTGAATAGAAAAGGCAGAAGAAGGGTGAATTCTTTCTCTCTTTTTTGAATTGGGACATACATCTTCTCCTGCACTTAGATATTTTAACTCCTGGTTCTCAGGCCTTCAGTACTTAAAACCAGTGGCCCCCTTAGTTTTCAGGCCTTTACACTCAAACTGAATCACACATGCAGCTTTCCTTGTTTTCTGTCTTGCAAATGGAAGACTGTAGAACTTTCTGGCTTCCACAACTATGTGAGCAAATTCCTATAAGTCGTCTCTCTCCCTCTATTTCTTTAATTTCCTTCAGCAGTGTTTTGTAGTTTTCAGTGTGCAGGTCATTCATTTCTTTGGTTAAATAGTTTTCAAAGTATTTTACTCTTTTTGATACTATTGTAAATTGTACCGTTCAATTTCGTTTTCAAGTTGTCGTGCTTAAAATCCAATTGATACCTGTATATTGATGTTATATCTTGCAAAGTTGCTGAATTAATTTATTAGCTCTAACAGATTTTTAGGTGGATTTTTTTATGGTTTTCTATATAAAAGATTATGTCATCTGAACATAGAGATAGTTTTCCTTCTTTATTTCCAATTAGGATTTCTTTTATTTCATTTTCTTGCCTAATTGTCCTGGCTAGAATTTCCAGTACAACGTTGAATAGAATTGGCAAGAGCATGCATCCTTGTCTTGTTCCTGATCTTAGGAAAAAGTTTTGTGTCAATCACTATTAAATATGATATTAGCTATGAGTTCTCAAAAGGTGTTCTTTAACAGAAGAATCTCCCTTCTACATTTAGGTTGTTGAATGTTTTTTTATCACAAAAGGGTCTTGGATTTTGTCTAATGCTTTTTCTTCATCTCTTGAGATGATTATATAGCTATTTGTCCTTTATTCTATTAATATGGTGGGTTACATTGATGGACTTTTATATGATGAACCAATGTTGCATTCCCGGGATAAATACCAGTTGATTATGGTGAACAAAATTTTTTACATGGTACTGGATTTGGATTGCTAGTATTTTGTTGAAAATTTTTTTCTATCTATAGTCATAAGGGATGTCGATCTAGTTTGCTTTTCTTGATGTCTTTGGTTTTGGTATCAGGATAATAATGGCTTAAAAAAGAGTTGGTTTCCCCTCTTCTATATTTTGAAGGGTTTGTGAAAAATTGGTGTTTATTCTTCTTCAAATGTTTTTTAGATTTCACCAATGAAGCCATGTTAATAGAGAAGTTTTTTGATTATTACCTCAATCTCTTTAGTTGTAGTAGGTTTACTCAGATCTTCTATTTCTTCTTGTGCTTTTCTAGGAATGTGTGCATTTCACCTAGGTTATATGACTTACTGTCATACAATGGTTTGTAGTATTCTCTTATCACCCTGTTTATTTCTACAAGGTCCATTGTAACATTCCCTTTTTCATTCCTGATTTAGTAATTTGTGTCTTTTCTCTGTTTTCTTGGCCAGGCTAACTACAGGTTTTTCAATTTTACTGATCTTTTCAGAGAACTAACTTTTGATTTCATTGATTTTCTCTATTGTTCCAATAAAGTCTTTTTTAAAATGCCGAATTTCTGATGTCTGCTTTACTTAACTGTTGAAAATGTATGTTATAACTTACCAAACACTTCAGTAGCTACAGAATTCTCCTTACCAAAATCATGAACGAAAAAGCAACTGTAAAGGGATACAATATTATAGTTCAAAAAGAAGAAGCCTGCTCCATTCATTGCCCTGGCAATTTAGGCAAAATTATTAGTTTTTCTGAGCCTTTGTTTCTTCACATAAAAAATGGAAATAATAACACAGATGTCTGTCGATGTTGTTAGAATTATATGAGAAGGTACAGAAAGCACCTCATTGTCCAGGGCCAGGCAATTAGTAGACAACCAAAGAATGCTGACTGTTAAGTTACACACACACATAAATCTCCCCTCCTTCATCCATCCTATCCCCACCTTAACAGCTCAGTATGGCCTGGATTGTCTATCACATCTCAATGCTGCCTACCCAACAAACCATGTTCCAGGGTAGCAAGTGTCATCAAACACTCAGAGAGGTTTCCATTCATGTTTTCTCCTAAGAGTTTTACACTTCTAACTTTTACATGTGCCTGAGGCACAGCCTGCCTTTTTTCTCAATTCTTGTGATCAAGTTACTTTCAAAATGGGAAAACAAAATGAACCCCTAAAGAATATGAATTTCTCAAGGATATCCCTAAGCATCTAGCCCTCGCTACATGCTCAATCTGGATGTGAAGAATACATGATAGCACTAGAAGGGGCTATGAGCTAAGGGGTTAGTTAAGACTGTCACTAGCCCAGTTTCCCCTCTAAGTGACTAATAAGAGGCCATGCTGGCAGAGTAAGTCACTTAACAGTTAGTTTATATATTTCAGCGTAGATAGTCCTCAACTAAGCATTGATGTATGTATGACATGGCTTAAGAGGGTGTGCCTGGGAATGTAGGCTATGTGGAATACAATACAACAGGATAAAGTAAGAGAATAAAAGGCAAGGCAAGATTATTTTGGAATACTAGAAGAATTAAAGGGTAAGAGCCTACATGGATACTTTTGCAGTTATGAGATAAAGAGAAGGTAGGGAAGGATCTAAATGTGAAGAAATTTAATGTACAGCTTTCTCAGCCAAGATTTTTCTGAAAGCTTAAAAAAGAACCACTTAATAGGATATCCTGGAAAGTGACACACAGACAAGTACCCTGTTCTTCAAAATAGTTCGATAGACTATGAGAAAAAGAATAGTGGGTGGGAATGATAACAGAGAAAATGGACCAAAGAAATCTTTTATATAGATTAAAGATGACTGTTCTATAATCAAAGTATCAAGGGAGAAAAAAAAACTTTTTACCCTAATATTTCCTACTTGTAATTCAGAAAAGCCAACCCTTAAACCAAAATAAAAACCTAATTCTGATTTCCTTCATCTCCAATCCCTTCTAGTATATCAGAAAATCCCGAGGTAGAACCAACAAGGTCAAGTCCAATTGTGAGCCAACACCTGATAGGACACTAGCACTAAATTATCAGACAAAAAGAAACATCACCAACGAAAACCAGAAACAAATACTTCTACTTGTCCACCCACACTTTTTCACTATGTACCTCTAATGCTAATGAGTTCAGAAAGAACAATTATATCTGTCAGTTCTCTGAACATGGTTTTGAGGAAATAGAAAAAAGTAACAGTCATAAAATGAACAGCTGGGAGGAGGAAAGCCAGCCTGAAAAACAACAGCTGAAAAGTTTCACACAAATGCACACACACCACATACAAATAAGGATCATCCAGTTTCACAAACCAAATGGAGACAGTTTTATATAATATTGGTTATGGAAAGCTAATAAGGATGAACTGCAACACTTTAAAAGGGACAGATATCAATATTATCTTTAAACTTGGGTTCTATGAGGTAAGTTCATAAATTACATATTATGCTGGCAAAACGTCCCTAACTGGTAAGATTATGGCTGAAACACTGAAATTCTCTTAACCAGTTTAGCACCTTCTAAAAAATAGTATTCTTTGGCTTACAGTTTTGTGTTTCAGCTTCCATCTGGGTTCTTGTGTTTTATATAGGAGAAAACTGATGAGAGTGAGCATGAGCTTGGATAAAAATTGGTACATTTTTAGGTGTGAAGATGCAAAAATTTAGATGGGATCATGTTTAACAAAAACTTGTAATCTGTCTCAGATCAGCTCTGTGATTAGGCTCTTACCATCTCTCTCAGAACTTGAAACAAGTATGGCAAAAACATCAGATAATTTACCAGGGACGTTAATATAGTTTTACATAATTCACAGGTTCATGAATTAAAATAGACAAATAAAAAAAGTAAAATGGGAAATTATGATGAAAATATTACCTAAAATTTAATTCCCTAGTTTCTTTAAAAGTTAAACCTAAAGTTCTCACATAACTATCAGTAATTTTACTCATATATTTCTACCTACGAGAAATGAAAATACATGCACAAAGCTTTGTAAGCAAGTATTCAAAGCAGTATTATTCATAAGTCAAAAATTAGTAATAATCCAAATGTCCATCAACTGATGAATAGATAAATAAAAAATGGTATATTCATACAAGGAATAGTATTTAGTAAGAGAAATAAGATATAGATATATACTATAACATGAAAGAACTTCAAAACATTATGCTCAGTGAAAGAAGCCAAATGCAAAAAATCACATATTATCTGATTACAACTATATGAAATGTTGAGAGAAGTAAAATCTATAGAGACAGACAGCAGATTAATGTTTGCCAGGGGCCAAAGGTGAGAAAGGAGAATAAGTGCAAATGGGCACAAGGAATCTTTCTGGGGTTTCAAAAATGTTCTAAAATTGGATAATGGTGATAGTACAAGACCTGATAAATATAGTAAAAATCACTTAACTGTACACTGAAAATGACTGAATTGTATGGTATGTAAGTTATATGTCAATAGAGATGTTTTAAAAATAGTCTGGGAAGGTGATCATGTAACATTCACAGATCTTCAGTGTGTAACTCAGTGACTTTGAACATATTTATAGACCCGTGTAATCAGCATCCAGATCAAGGTATAAAAACTTTTTAGTGCTTCAAAATAGTGTCTTTGTACCCTTTCCTAATCATAATTCACTATCCTCCTCCACAAGAGTGGTTACCACTAATTTGCTATCATCTTGTTTGGTTTTGTCTATATTGGAATTTCAGTGTTTCTTCTGCTCAACATAATATCTGTGAGTTCGTCCAACTTGATGCTGATATCAGTAGTTCATTCTTCTTTATTACTGTGAAGTATTCACTGTTTAAATATACCACAATTTGTTTATAAAGTTTTCTATTAAAGAACATTTAGGTTGTTTCCAGCAGGGGCCTATTATTACACTTGATCTTAGCCAAAAGGTCAAGAAGAGATCGGGGCTATTATTAATAAAGCTGCTAAGAACATTATTTTAGATGTCTGCTGAAAGATATATCCACTCATTTTTCTTGGTACATAGCTAGGAGTAGAAATGCTGATTTGAAGAGTAAGCAAACGTTTTACTTGGGTGGAAACGGCTATAAAAATTTCCAAAGTGGTTAATCACTTTGGAAATTTTTACTCCTGCTAACAATGTATAAAGATTGACATTACCTCTTCACCAACAGTTGGTAATGTCAATCTTTTTAATTTTAGCCATTGTGCTAAAATTACACTGTGTGTAGAAGTATCCAGGCCTGACTTAAAGTGGCATTTTCTTGATTAAGAATGGAATTGAGCTTACTCTCATTTACTTAACAGGCCACTTGAAGATCTTTGGTGGAGTGACTATTCAAGGTTTTCGTCCCTTTTTTAATAGGTTACATCTGCCTTTTTCTTATTGTATGTAGAAATTTTTATTTTGTGTAAATCTTTTTTCAGATATATGTACTACAAATATTATTCCCCAATCTGTGGCTTGCCTTTTCTCTGTCTAAATGGTGCCATTGATATACAAAAGCCTATGACTTAATTAAGTCCAATTTACCATTATTTTCTTTCATGTCCTGTTTAAGAAATGTTTGCCTATGCCAAGGTAATAAAGATATTCTCCTATAAGACTTCTCCTAGAAGATTTATAGCACTACCTTTCATGACTGAATCTAGTCACTGATCAAGTTAATTTCTGTATCTGGAGTTAGAGTCATAGTTCATTTATTATCCCATGAAGATACCCACTTGATACAGCACTGCTCAGTGATAAGACTATCCTTTCCCACAGGATTACAGTGGCATCATGGCCATAAGTCAGGTGACTATATTATATATACATGAATCTGTTTCTGGACTCTATTGTGTTCCATTGTTCCATTTTATCCTTAGGAAATGTTACTGTTTTCATTACTGGACCATTATAATCATCTTGAGTGAGGGAAAATTTTAATGCACAATTTGTTGTAGAACTTTATGAGCTGTTCTTATAAGAGAGACAAACACCAAAAATTAACTGTTTCAAGTCTTATATGTTACCATACATTTATTTTGAAGAAGATAAATTCCTTAATCAGTAAAATGAAAACCAAATTGTTTTCACCACATAAAGTTTACAAAATCTACATGATCTTTTATATTAACTGCACAAGACGGTTAACTCCAGAAGGAGAATGCCTTACCTGAGTAAGGTAAATGGTATCTTTGAATGCTCGTAATGGATCTGTGCTTTGCGGTAGTTTGAAATGAAGTTCAGCCTGAAGAAGCATTTCATTGTTACCATTTTCATGATGTTGTCGATGAAGTGAAAACTTGCTTTTGTAAGACCAGTCCTCCTCAGTTGAAACCTTTTCAGTAAAGAATAAGAGGTACAAATTGGAAAGTTAGAAGTAAAGCTACTTTTTTACACATTTCTGACAAACTTGAAAAGTATTCTACACACTGGAAAAAAAGCTCAAGGTTTGCTCAGCAACTCCAGTTTCACCAATGTTCTTGCCATCACATTTGTTACTGGTGAAAGACCAGCCTTGCGCCAAGTTGAATCACAAAACCAGGATTCGACACCTATACCTTCCCTTATCCAAACCTAGAAAGTTACATTTTGATAATTTCATGAAAAGTCTTATCTTACCAAAATATTATTCCTTTTTAAAAAACATTATATATATATACATATATATATATTTAACATTATATATATATGTTTAATATATATATGTGTATATATATATATATTTAAATGTCATTTTATTTGCTTAAGTAGATTAGTGGTCAAAACTGAATAATGGACTGAAATCAAAATTTTGTTAAAACTGTCAATTCTTTAACAGTAACAAAATATCACTATTAAGATGGTACATGCTTTAGCATTTGCTCATTTGTTTCTCAGTGTTTACTAAATATATTCAATATATACATGTCTAATTTTGATTTTGTTGAAGACATAAAGCAAACAATGATACTCCTTTCCCCTAATAATAAATCTTTCTTTTTTAAACTAGGCACAATTTACAAGATCCTTCTTTTATCCTTTGACAAACTATCATCAAGTAAAAAACAAAGTAAAAAAAAAAAACCACATACGTGTTAGTATTATACCTTTTATAGAAAAAAAAAAAGCAATAATTCTGGCCTCTAGGCCTATGACTTAACATAGTGTTAGCATTTGAGAAAGATATAAAACAACTGCTAGTTACATCTGAAAACATCAGAGTTTTAATCCAAGTTATACATATTCTACCCACCCTCAAAAAAACCTAAAAATTCAAAAGCTTAATCCCTGTCCATAAAATATGATATAACTCTCAGTAATCAATCAATACTAAACAAATCACCTTAAAAAGAAAAAGTTATTCTTTAGGAATTTATTTATACTTAATATAGGTAATATATATTTAACGTGCAAGTTTTTCAAAATTATATCTATTTTTTGAAACTGTTACCACCAGACAATTTAGAGGATACTAATTACTCTTATTATTTATTTAAATGAAGTATTACTATTTACAGTCATCTTTACAGATTTGAGATACACATGCCTTTACCAACAGTCTTCCTTTCTTTTCTACGCATCTTCCTTTTTAAAGTCTGAAACACATCTGTGAGCCTCTCAGCCCTCTCTTTGATCAGTAAACCCGATCTTCTGTTATGTGGGAAGCTTTCTACCTTCTGATAGTAAGTCGTAAATTTGTAATTCGTAAATTTCAGTTGTAATGATGTTACCAAAAGGAATTAGAAAGCACCAGGTAAGATTCTATTTGTCTTAAGAATATTAATTCATTAAATTCTCATAATAACCATATGAATAGGCACTATTATCACCCCATTTTACAGATGAAAAAATCAGGCACAGAGAAGTTAAGTAACTTGCCCAAGATCCAAAACTTACAGGTGCATTCTAGCTCCAGCCTCTAGTTCTTTAAATCTAGAAGCAGCTGAAGAAAATAAAACGATCATACGAATATTACAAGAATGGCCCTTATGAATAGCAACAATAGCTTACATTTTATGGGCTCTCGATATGTGTCAAGAACTGTGCTAAGTGCTTCAATGTATTAATTAACTTAATCTTTACACACAATCACATTCACACATGCACACCTGCATGTGTGTACACACACCACACACACACACACACACACATACACATTCACACACATTCCTAAAAGGTATTTACTTCTATTCATCCCAATTTACACATAAGGACATTGAAATTTTTAAAGATTAATTTGTATAAGGCTTTATAGCTACCGTGGAGCAGTTTTAAGATTCAAATCCAGATGTTTTATTCCAAAGCCCAAACTTTTAATCACTGTGCAATATTAATAATTGCCTATTGAAAATATGATTAGTTTACAAAAAAGTAATGTATCCCAAACTAGAAAGAAATATTTTAATGTTTTTGTGAATATAAGAGAAAAGCCAAATTTTTATGTAAAGTTATTCTTTTGGTTCCATTTATTTTCCCAATTACCTATTTCAAATCCTCAACTAAGCAATGTAACTTGAAAGAGGCAATGACTAAATAAAGCGTTCGTAATGAACATAACTTCTCTTCATCTTTCCCTATTCTAAAATCTGGTGTTTGGTTTCTTTGAACATCATCAGGCATTTCACAAAAACATGGCAATTCCATTATTTTCAGGAGGTGAATAGAAATGCTTACAGATTTCTACATATCATATAGCAACTTCTAAAACTCACCTTTGTAAAATATAGTGAAAAGAAAATGCTCTGGAGTCTCATAATAAGTTTGAATCCAGATACGTTACTTACTATCTAGAGACATAAACAGAACTCTCACTCTCCAGTGCCTTGATTTCCTTGGTTTCCCACAATATGAGAATAATAATTTTAAAAAAGGGGTAAAACTAAGTTTATGAAATTACTTATTAAAGTTAAAAATACAAAAGAACTTTGATGTGTACAAGTAAACAACCTTGTGTTTAGGTGGTGAAATTGAGGAAGATTTTGAAACTGTCTTAAAACTTTTTTTGTGGTTATTTTGCACAAGTGGTGGGGGCGGGGGACAAGAACTACGTGATCATTTCAATAGATGAAGAAAAAACATTTGACAAAATCCAATACCCTTTCATGATACAATCACTGAGCAAACTAGGATTAAAAGGGAACTCCCTCAACCTGATATGGGGTATCTATGAAAAACCTAAGTAAACATCATACAAAACAGTAAGACTGAAAGCTTACTTCCTAAGAAAAGGAATGGAACAAGGATGTCTGTTCTCACCACTTCTATTCCACATTGTACTGGAGGTTCTAGCCAGAGCAATTAGGGAAGAAGAGTAAATAAAAGGCATTCAGATTGGAAAGGAAGAAATACAACTACCTCTATCGGCAAATTATATGCTCTTATGTATTAGAGCTAATAAGTGAGTTCTGCAAGGTGGCAGAAGATAAAGTCAACATACAAAAATCAACTGTATCTTTATACACTAGTAATGAACAATATGAAAATAAAATTAAGGAAATAATTTCATTTACAATAGCAAAAGAATAAAGTATTTAGGAATAAACAACCAAAGAAGTAAAAGACTTGTACACTAAAAACTACGAAATGGTGTTGAAAAAAATTAAAGAAGACATTACATGTGCCTGGATTAGAATACTCAATACTGTTAAGATGGCAATACTTTGTAAACTGACGCTTTTTTGCGGAAATGAGCATGGTGATTCTAAATTCATATGGAAATGCAAAGTACCCAGAACAGTCAAAAGAATCTTAAAAAGAAGAACAAAGTTGGTGGACTCACACTTCCTGCTTTCAAAACTTATACAAAGCTACAGTAATCATGACAGTGCATTCGGCATAAAATAAACATGACATGCAGACCAATAAAACAGAACTGAGAATCTCGAAATAAATCTTAACATTTATAGTCAATTGATTTTTGACAGTGGGGGAAAAAATAATATTTTCAGTAAATGATGTTAGGACATCCACATGCAAAAGAATGAACCTGGATACCCTCCTCACACCATATAGAATAACTAATTCAAAATAGATCATAGACCTAAATTTAAGAGCTAGAACTAGAAGACGAAACTGTTGTAAACCTTTGTGACTAGGTTAGGTAACGCTTTCTTAGATACCACACCAAAAGCACAGACTTAAAAGAGAAGATTGATAAGTAGGGCTTCATAAAAACTAAAAATATTTGTGTTTTTGATGCCATCAAGTTAGTAAAAAGACAACCCAAAAATTGCAATATTTGCAAATTACATAATTCATAAACAACGTATCCAGAATATATGTGGACATATCCGGATATGTTCTTTATCAGATATATGATATATATAATATATTAATATTACATATTAGATATTATACGTAGTATATATGTAATGATATATATCATATATATATGTAATCTTACCACTTAATAATAAAAAGACAAATAACTTAATTACAAATGGGCAAAATGTTTGAACAGACATTTCTCCAAGGATGATATACAAATGGCCAACACATAAAAACACACTCAACATGATTAGCCTCAAGGAAATGCAAATTTCCTAAATGTAAATTTCCAAGGAAATATAAAAAGAAAAAAAAAACAGAAAATAACAAGTGCTGGCAAAAATATAGACAAATTGAAACCCTCATACATTGCTGGTGGAAGTGTAAAATGGTGCAGCCACTATGGAAAACAGTTTGATGGTTCCTTGAAATGTTAAACAAAGTTACCATATGACTCAGCAATTCCACTCCTAGGTATAAACTTAATAGAATTGAAAATATATGTTCACACAAAAACAGGTACACAAATGTTTACAGTAGCATTTTTCAGTAATAGCCCAAAAGTCAGAATAACACAAATGTACATAAAATGATGAACAAGCAAAATATTCCATACAATGGAATATTATTCATTGGTAAAAAAAAGATTGACATGCTAATAGATGATACAGCATGGATTAATCTTGAAAAATTTATGCTGTGTAAAAGAAGCCAGTCTCCAACGTTCACATAGTTTATGATTCCAATTATATGAAATATGAAGAACAGGCAATATATAGACATGCAAAGCAGATTAGTAGTATCTAGAGCTGGTGTAAGAGAGACAGAGAGAATGGGGCGTGACTAGTAATGCGTATAGAGTTTCTTTGGTGTGATGAAATGTTCTATAATTATAATGTGTTAATGGCTCACAATTCTGGGAATATACTGAAAACCATTAAACTGTACACATTAAATGGGTATGTTGAATGGTCAATGAATTATGTCTCACTAAATTTGTTTAAAAAAAAAAACAGAAACTCCGAAACTGAATCCATCTATGAAACTGAATCCAGCTATGAAACTGAATCTTCAGGAAAGAGAAAGTGAAATGCCATACTGAAAATCAAATACACCAAAATAAAGAAAAAGGAGGAAGAAGAGGAAGAGGAAATGGAAGAGGAGAAAAAAGAAATGATACGATGTGATAACATTAGACAAAGATTTATTTTCACATTCATTTCTCTCACTGTAGCAAACTATCCAGGGCTGAATATCTGTAAATGATTTTAAAAAAAAAATAGTTGTAGGATGTACAGAAAATAGCCAGTGAGAGTTACTTTCACATGTGATAACAAGTCAGGATTAAGCAACCACTGGTTCCCATTTAATTTTTAAATGCTCCTTAAGGAACATAATTAAAAGCAATATAAAAAAAAGTTATAATCTCCAAAATGATGACTGCAAACGTTTAGCTCCACAAAGGTTAAAAAAAAAAAAGTTGTCTTCTATCATCTTCTTCCTACACTTTCATTGAAATGAGAAGCAGACTTTCTGAACCATGGCTGAGGAAGTGACATATGCCCAGAGCCCACCATTCTCAATCACTGGGAAATTAAAGATGGCTCACCTTTTCTAAAGTACTGAAGGAAGGCCAGGACTGATATCCATATTCAGAAACGAATCGAGCTTTTGGAAAAGTCTTCCAATCCCAACAATCACTGATATAGTCATAAAAATGTACATCACCAAAATTCTTGTCATTTGGGTTGGAAGAAAGCCAGCCTTCTCTCATGGATTTGACCCCATTGGTAGGACTGGATGTAATAAAAGGACGAGTCTTGTCCACCTGAGTTCAGAAATAAGATGGTTTAAAGGTTAATGTTTTCACCCAGTAAAGTACAGATCATTACTTTTTCAAAAATACTATCAAGTCCCAGAAATACCAAATAGCTGATAGAAAAATAATAGAACCATTTACCTTCTTCCACATTCAGCAACCACCAGCACCTTTCTGCTTTTCAACAATCCTTTACATAATTAACATTTAGCTTATTCCTCACAGCACCTGTTCCTAATCTTTTTCAATCATATCTGGCCTCGACCTTACCTTCTACCATCATAGGTAGTGTACAGTCTAGTGCAGAATATCTCAACCTTGGCACTACTGACAATTTGGATCTGATAATTTTTTGTTGTTTGTGTATATATTGGGCATTGGGGTGTCCTATGCATTCTAAGATGGTGAGCAGCATTCCTGGCTTCTACCCACTACATACCGATAGTGCCTGCCAAAAATTAAAATATATCGACAGACATTGCCAAATGTCCCCTTGTCCCTTGGGGATAAAATTGCCTCCACTTGAGAAACACTGGTCTAGTGATTAACAATAAAGGCTATTGAGTCAGATGAACCTAAGTTTAAATCCCAAATCAGAACTTTATTGTTTTTAGACAAGTCTGAGCCTCACTAGTCTTATCTGTAAAATGGAGATAAAAGTATTTCTTTATTAGGGCTATTGTAAATGGTAAGGAACTCATATGCAGAAGAGGTGGATAAATGTCCACCAAAATTCATATCTTCATTTCTATAAAACAGAGCTCTCCCTAGGAGGTGGCTTTCAAGTCTCTCAGCACCTCTGTGGGACGAGGTGCCCCATTCTCAAGCTTTTCTCCCATTTGAAGGTAAGGGCCTAGGAGATGATGAAACTGGGAGATGGAAGGGACTTAGGTCTCTGACAGGAGGAGAGCTGCCCTTCCATCAGGAACGACCATTTTGTAGGGTTAACAAGTAAGAAAGAAACTTTTATAATGGAAACCACCACAACACCGTGATTTATTTGTTATAGCAGCTGACATATAAGTGCTTATTAGAGTGCCTCACACATGGGTAGGACTTAAAATGTTTTAGTTATCATCTTAATAAATGAACTCACTTCCTATTTCACTGAGAAGAATCGTTCATTTAGAAAACATTTGTCAAGTGTTTATTTTGTCAGGCATTTTGCAGCACTGCAAAAAAATACATAAAGAGAAAATTGATGATGTTGTCAACTACTGACACATCAAATCTCTTTGGAGCACTGACTACATGCCAGGCACGCAGCAATTTCTATGTACTGGAGGTTCAGCAGGGAACAGACGTCCTGACCGACCTCTTTAAAGAGTAGAGCAAAATCTACTGATGAAACCAGATGCTGAACCAGTGTGACAAGTATGATGAATGTTTTAAAGGAAAAATACAGGGCTCTCTGAAAACATAAAACATATTAGAGAAGGCCAGTAAGGAAGGCATCTCTCAGAAATAGGTTATCAGAAAATACTTTTCACAACTTTTCTCCATTAGGTCTCACTTTTTTTGATATATCCAACCATTTTTTTCTTGTTTCTCTTCTGTCAAAAGAAAAAAAAAATCCTTACTCCTAGCCTTTGCCAGCCTCTCTGTCTGTCTTCTGGTCATTGTTTTATTTTACTCTGGAACTATAGGTAATAACTTGTCTCCACTCTTTAAAAAACAATAATCTCTCTCTACTGCCCTATTTCCTCAGCCTAAGAACTCCCCTCATCCTAACAAAAAATTCCCTTGGTCCCTTGCAGTCCACCAGATTTCTTTACCACCCACTCACTCCTCAGCCCCTGACATTCAGTTCCTGATCATCCCACTCAACTGAAATTGTTTTTGCTGCTTTTCAAAAACTACCCACAGACGTCAACTTACCAAATAAACAAAAAGTCTCCACACTTCCCTCTCTGGTGTGCAGTAAATGACCTATTTACCATCCACTATTTCTGATGTTCTCTCCACTCCTGGGGGCTGGTCCACTACTCCTTCATATTCTGGTTTCCCCAGACCTTTCTGATTCTTCCTTCTCCAGCTCCCCTCTCCTTCTCAGATGGATGCTGCTCTCTCCTCAGCCTCTCCTCACTGCTACCCTCTCCCAAGGCTTCCGCTTTCACTGGTGTTTGGGTTACTACCAGACTGCTTCACCTCCACACTTCTATTCTCAGTAACCAGCTCCGCATTTCCACCTAGCTTATCCTGCCAACATCTCAAATCCAACTCTTCAAAGCAGAATTCTTTATTTATTAACCCCAAACTTATTCATGCTTCCTACCTCCATTAAGGCTATCCAAGTAAGAGTCATCTTCAATTTCTCCTTCTCTCTCTTTCACCATCCACATTCAGTCACTCTGAATTCAAATATTTTTTTCCACCTCACATCCAGCCTCACTACATTGAACTCCACTACCTATGATCAATTTATTGAGCAATTTATCATTCTAACCCTTCAATGTCTTCATCTCTAAAATAAGGTTATATTATTATATTCCTGAGTAGTTGGAGAAATTAAATTCTATAAAGCACTTATATCATTAATAGATTATAACATTAATTAATAACAATCATAATTAATATATCCATGATTGGCCTCTAATATTCTCAATAACTTGGAATTCCAAGTTTTCATAACTGGTTTCCTTGCCTAAACTCTCTCATCTCCCTCCTTCTTTGCTAGCAAAGGTACCTTCCAGAACAAGTTCTTCCCCTCACCCAAAATATTCACCATTTCCCACTGTTTCTGAATGAAGCCCAACTCCATAACAGGATTTAAAATCCTTTTAAGATTTGTTTTTAGACAACCTTTTCTATATTTGACTTTCCAGTACCAATCCAGGAGTCCTTTGCTTCAAGCACTAGGCTATGCTTGCTGCTTCCTATACATACAAATACTTCCCATCTTTTTATCTTTATTCACATTGTTTTCATGGCCTAAAATACCTACTGAACAATCCTTTGCCTCAAATTCTACTCCACTTTTAAGGCTTGGTTTGAATGTCACCTTTTACATGGAAGCTTTCTCAGATCCTTCTTTGTAAAAGTAATGGTTCCACATAATTCCCACCATTTGAGAATTACATTTTTCGTAGCACTTCTTTCACTCTGCCCAGCAGAACTAGTAACTCTTCCCATGCTTTTCCCTGAGAGCAGACTATAAGCCCCATGAAGGTAATAATTTCCCCACAGCTTTGGGAATGAAGCTTTGTTCCTGGTAATAGGTACTCAGCAGATGTTGGTTGCATTTTAAAACACTAAAAATCATGGTAAGATTGTGGGTACTCTTAAATTTTAAACAATATTCTGTTATAATGGCTTTGAAGTAAAAATGGAGAAGGCCATTCAATTGGCTTTAATCAACCATGCTTGGTTGATTTCCTTCCATTCCTCTAGATTCTTGAACAATTTGATAAGTTGAGCCAGTAAGTAAAATTACTGATGAGTCTCTGCCTAAAATTAACCACCCCAGATAATGTACCATGATTTCTCTCCATTTCTGTATCATTTCTTCTTGAGGCTTGATTTTTAGTCTCAAATCAAAAGATGACCTCCTTCTAGGTCAAAACCTTAGAAGCTTATTCAGACCAAGAGACACCATAAGATAGACCAAGAGAATGACTACTTTTTAAAAGCAAGGTGTCACACTTGAAATAATAATATTGAATGTTAACTATAATTGAAAATTTTAAATAATTTTTTAAAGTATGATGTGCAATAGGACATTAATTATTACAATTAGTGTACGAATGGATTCATTTATAGTCCTTTTCCTTAAATGCTTTATGCTTTTATACAAATAACAATGGCATGATTATATAGTACTTAATCCTGTCCATCTTTAAAAAAATTGGCAAACATCAATTATTGCTCAGAAAATTATTTTAAAATACATAGGTCCCTTATGAGAAAGGCATCATATTTCCATTAAAAGGAGAAGAAGTGGCACATAGGACATAATTTTTTTTAACTTCACCAATGTAGTGTTTAAATCAGAGATTAAACTTTGTAAGACTCTGAAGACCTATCTTGTTGAGTGAAACCAATAAATGATGATAATGATGTTAACATTAATTAAAAGTCTACTATGTGCCAAAGTCTGTGTAATACACCTTGCATCCATTATCTCCCTTGATCCACATAACAACTCTTAAGAGTCAGTCACTATCATTGAGCCAACTTTATAAATGGTAAAACAGAGATTAAATAACCTACCTAAGATTACACAGACATGTAGTGGATTTGGAGTCATTAGCTCCTAATAACTAAGCTATGAAATGGCAGTCCATTTCTTAAGAACCATTTCTTAAACCCATCAAATATGAAAAATATAATACTAATACCATGAGTAAAAAGATTATAAAAGAAATGTTCTATAAATTAAAGCTTAAATCATTGCATTTTGTGGATAGAAAAATTCTTCATTCTTGACACATGACTTTAGCATATTAGATAAGCTAAAAATTTAAACCTGTGTTTTTCAAGACTTCTCACTGAACTTCCTTCACATAAATAAAATAGTGCCATCAACTTGGCATATTTGGGTACCAAAATTACATAATGCTCCTTTAAATGTCTTGTTTCAAACTGTTTCAAGATATTGCCAAATATTTAAAACATCTAATACAAATAAAAACTGTAAATACAATCAGATTATTATATGACACGTTAAACATAAGTTTTTAAAAAGGTAAAATTTTGAAGGCAATATTTTTAAAACAAACAAAAAAATGAGGCCTTCTTTCTCTACAAAAAAGGACAATTTGTATTAAGACATATTATGAATGCATGTAGTAAATACAAGTATAGTATGCCTATTAGACAAGGAGTAGTGCAAGAGAACTGACTAAAATGGATTTGGGAACCAGCTTCTTCCTCTCCATTTCCCCTTATATCACATACCAACATATTCACCTATGATACATATCAAATTCTACTTTAGTATTTACTTAAAAAATTTTAGAAGTGGCATACCACACAAACTGAAAATGAAGGGATAGAAAAAGATATCCCATGCAAATGGAATCCAAAATAAAGCAGGTATATTTATACTTGTATCAGACAAAACAGACTTTAAAACCAAGACTATAATAAGAGATAACAGGGGCATTACGTAATAACAAAAGGGTCAATCCAACAAGAGAATGTGACATTTATAAATATTTATGCATCTAAAATAGAAGCAACTAAAAATAGAAAGTAAATATCAACAGACTATTGTTGTATTGTGTTGCAAAACAATAATAATAAGCGATTTTAATGACTATTTACATCGATAGATGATCCAGACAGAAAACCAAGAAGAAAACATTGGCCTTAAACAACATATTAAAGAAGATGAACTTAACAAATATATAGAGAGTATTCCATCCAAAAGCAACAGAATGCACATTATTCTCAAGTGCACATGGAACGTTCTCCAGGACAGATCATATGCTAAGACAAGTCTTAACAAATTTAAGAAGATTTAAATCATATGAAGCATCTTTTATGATCTCACTGGTATAAAATTAGAAATTAATCACAAGAAAAAAAAACTGGATAAATGTGTAGAAATTAAACAATAGGCTATTGAATAGCCAATGAGTGACGAGAGAGAGAGAGAGAGAGAGAGAGAGAGAGAGAGATCAAAAAATAGCTTGAGATAATGAAAATGGAAATACAACATACCAAAACTTATGGAATACAGCAGAACAGTTCTAAGAAATATCATAGTGATAAATACTTACCTCAAGAAACAAAAAAAATCTCAAATGAAATCATCAGTAAAATGTTAGCAAACCAAATTAACAATACACATTAAAAGGATTATACACCATGATCAACAGGGATGCAAGGGTCTTTCCATATCCACAAATGAATTAACATGCTACATCATGTCAACAAAATGAAGAATTAAAGTCATATGCTTATCTCAAAAGATGATCAAAAATTCAACATCTGTTTATGATAAAAACTCAACAAAGTAGGTGTAGAAGGAATGTACTTCAACATAATAAAGGCCATATATGACAAGCCCATAGCTAACATCATACTCAGCAATGCACAACTCAAAGCTTTTCCTTTGACATCAGAAACAAGACAAGGATGCCAACTCTCACCACTTTATTCAACATAGTATTGGAAGTCCTAGCCAGAGCAAATAGGCAAGAAAAAGACATAAAAGACATCCACATTGGAAAAGAAGAAGTAAATAACATGAAATTGAATAGAGAAAATCCTAGGACTTCACAAAAAACTGTTATAACTAATAAACAAATTCAGTAAAGCTGCAAGATACAAAATCAATATATAGGAACCTGTTGCATTTCTATACACTAATAATGAACTATCAGAAAGAGAGACTAAGAAAACAATTCTATTTATACTTGCATCAAAAAAATAAATAAATAAAGTATCTAGGAATAAATTTAACCAAGGAGATGAAAGCCTGTATACTAAAAAGCTAAAAGACATTGATACAGACACTAAAGAAGACATGAATAAATGAAAAGATATTCCGTACTCATGAACTGAAAAAATTAATCTCATTAAAAAGATCACACTACCCAAAGCAATCTACTGATTCACTTCAATCCCTCTCAAAATTCCAATAATATTTTTCAGGAAGATAGAAAGAACAATCCAAAAATTTGTATGGAACCACAAAAAACTCTGAATAACCAAAGAAATTTTGAGAAAGAATAAAACTGAAGGCATCATACTCCCTGACTTCAAACTATATTACAAAGCTATAATAATTAACACAGTATGGTATTGACATAAAAATAGACACATAGATTAATGAAACTGGATAGAGAACCCAGGAATAAATCTTGCCATTTGTAACATGGATAGACCTTGGGGGCATTTCAGAAATAAGTCAGGCAGAAAAAGATAAATACCATAGAATTTCCACTTATATATAGAATCAAAAAAAAAAAAATGCGTATAGATACAGAGAACAGTTTGATACTCACCAGAGGTGAGGGGTGGGGGCCGGGGGGTAAATGGAATGAGTAAAGGGAGTAAAAGAAACAAAAGTCTTTAATGTGCTCTTATGAAAAAAAAAGAAGAAGAAGAAATACCTATAGCATGGCTGAGTCAGCTGCGTCCCTTCTTCTCTCTGTCTATGGAAATCTTCTGGCTTATTTGCTTCCAGGAGTAACTGCAGACATCCACAATAGACACACACACAAACAAAAATACACACACACACACACATGCACAGGAAAGGAAGTGACTTCCACACCCAAACATTCCTTGCACTGACAATCCTGGCATCTCTCAAGCTGCATAGCTGCTCTCAGCTAACATAATCTAGTCTAAATAAAAACATCTACCTACACTGAAACTTAAATTCTAAATGAAATACATGTTCCCAGAAAATATAAATACCCATAGTTCCAAAGAAGGTGTAAACCCAAATTGGATAAAAATTATAGGAGAAATTAAATATGGGTGGGGGTGAAATGTATGCTCCTCCAAACAAGGCACTGGACCCAGACTGTTTCATGAGTGAATTTGTCTCAATAAAACAGATAACATCTATTTTATTTAAATTATTCCTAGACATTTTTTAATTCATTCTGTGAGGTAAGCACAAACACATACACACCTGCCTAATGCTGCAAGCTGGGTTCTATAGGCCAATCTGTCTTGCCAATAATTATGTTCAGATAGTATTTTTACATGTTTAATATAAATGCTATGGAACCTAATATCTATTCTCCTATTACTGTATTTCCCTCTTCTCTCCTTGTGAGCTTCATTTACTCTACCCATTTTTTAAAACAAATTTGGTGTTCTTACCACAGACCAATTTCACTTGTGAATATGAATTTTTAATTCTAACTAAAATATTAGCAAATCAAATCTAGCATAGAGTAAAAAAAGAAAGCATTCTTAACTATGTAAAGCTTATACTAGGACCAGGTTGTCATTAGCAAATTATTTCACAAAATTCACTATGTCAATATATTTTTTAAAAAGAAGAAAAAAGGAAAAGAAGTGGCATATCAATAAATCATCTAATGTAAAGATTCTCAGCCTTTCGGGATCCATGGATGGGCTCCAAATAATTTGTGACAACCTACAATTGTAAGCACAATATCGATGTATGTGTGGTGAGTTCCACAGATAATGTTAATTCTTAAAGAAATCCACAACCCATGAATGCTTTCACATGCTGCAGTTTTACAATGGATTTCTCTGCATTAAAATGATATTGTTGAAGGTCACCCTAAAAAAGGGCATAAAAACATACTATACTAACATTCAAACTGACTCATTTTTAAAACAGATTCTTAAATTCTACTGCATTAAAAACCATTACTTACTGCCAAAACAATCTTTCGGATGTTTTCCACATACAGTCTCACATAATCGTTGATGTAGGTATCCAGGTGTCGGACGTCTATGTGAAACAAATTCAGCATCAGCGCTGCTTCATTTTCATTATTGCCACTCCATATGATAATGGAGGGATGAGATTTCAGTCTCCTGACCTAAAATTTAAGAAAACATACAATAATTTTCAAATGCTCAATATAAAAACACTCAGAGCTATTATTATTTATAAAAATTATAGCTACTGCATTTCTGCATATAAATTCTTATTTGCCAGAAAACCCATTAGATGGCTAGTAACTTTACCTGTGGGAATACATTTTAAGAAATCTCTTTATCTAGATTGTATAAACACTGATATGATAGGGTTCCTCTACTCTGCTGTATAAAAATTGAAAATATAATCCCTCTTAATAAACAAGAAAAATAAACCTCATCATTATCTGACTGGCCATAACAAGGTTCTAAGAAACACAGAAAGCAGGGGGCATTACATTATATTATAGGGTTTAGTTTCAAAGAGCAAGTTGAAGCTTTGTGTGAGGAAACAAATGAGGCAGAACAAACACTGCGGCTGAAAGAGGTATGAAGATTCCCACGCAGTCCCCACCAAGGTCAGAAACCATAAGCACAGCTGCACAGGGCTTTATAAAGCAAGTGAGTACCAGGGATACCCTGAAAGTTAAAGACAAATGTAGGGAATATTCTAAAGGATAAAAGATGGGCATCAAGATGATGTCTCCTGAAAAAATTTTCAGTATCACGTCCTGAGAAATCAACTAAGGCTACGTTACTGAAAACATCTGAACACAGAATAAGAAATTAGAGAATCTATCGAGAACCCTGCCAGCCTTAAGAACTGAGGTCTGCATGAATCGGTCTCACAGTGGGCCAGCCCCATATAAAGGTGAAAGGATCCAATTCTTCTCACACACTGAGAGATGTACCTAGTAGAGAGGGCAGTTAAATATTTTTTGTGCACAACAGAATGAATCAATGGTCAAGAGAAACTCTCTTGGAACTTATTTTAGCAATATAACCACATTGGTATTTATGGCTTCTCTTTCACTGTAATTGATGATTATAGTGATGGATCCCAGCTGATATTCTCACTTTAGTCTCCATTCTAAATGGTAAATAACTCATACGTGATATTGAGATGCATTAAGAATATATTTTATATATACATATATATATATATATATAATTTTTTAAAAATTAACATCTTGCGTTTTTCTAAACCAGAGATTATAAACAGTATTTCTTTTATTTGCCTCTATATATGCCCAAATTAGTAAGGTTTGCTACCAAGGGTGACTGGCATGTTTATGGTACTGTTGAAAACACAAGTACAAATACTGAAAGAACAAAAAGCTTCAGTGACTCTGTGACACCCCTCAAACTAACCTAGAACTTTATGGTAAGCTTTACTTTAAAATGTTAATAAATTCCACATAAAAAGTTTGCCTCTTTAATAATACATAAAAGAATTGAAGGTACATAGAAATCATATTTTAATTATTTGTATGAAAGAAAAATTTAAATAAAACTGAAATGTTTGCAACTTACAGAACTAAAATTAATACTTTAAAAGTTATTCATCCATCGGACCATCTATCTACCTGATGAATAATCCAGCCAGAGAATGGAGATACAAAGGAAACAAGCCCTGGCCTCAGGGAGATTACAATCTTGCATGGGTGACAAAACCTAAACAAGGAACTAAAAGTGTGATATGTGTCACAAAGAGCAAATGACCTCATCTAGAGGTAGAGATTTACAAAGGTTTTTCCCAGAGAAAGTTAGGTTCAAGGTAAGAGAGGCCAGAAGAAAATGAGCAAGGTGGCCCACGAGGGAGTGTAACAGGGATGGAGTTCCAGGGCATACACCCCGGGGGAGATGACCATCTCCTCTGATGAAGAGGTGGGCAGAGACAGGTGCGTGCAGGGCAAAGATCTTTATCTGTAGGGCTTTAAGCAAAAAATCAATTCAATTTGTACCTTCTGAGCTTTAAAAAAAAAAGATAAGGAAAATAAATAATGGCACAATAAATTATTAAAAGGCAATAATCACTCTGTAATCAAAAAGAAAATTTTATCAACCATCCTAGAAGCTCTCAGTGCCCCTTCCCAATAGAAGTTCCTTCCACCTTTCAAAATAACCACTATCTTGAGTGTTATATGTAATCACTTCCTTGCATTTCTTTTAGTTTTTCATACAAATAAACACTATAATTATGAACTCATGTATTTTAACACACTTGATGGATTTCAATCCACTGACATTCTTATCCTTATTGAACCTAAAACTATCCCACTTTTGAATGGTCAGAGCTTCATCAAAGTTCTTTTGACATATCTTTGATAGCTTTTCTTTTTATCTGTGTGTCAAAATACTCCAGGATCATCTAGAATATTTCCTGTCCCAGATCTGGAATCAACCGTTTCTCTACGGAGCACTTCTCTTAATGGGAAAGATTATTTCAATATAAGGATGCTCAATATTACTAGGTTGTTCATTGTTTCTGGCCCTTTTCAGTGGACAGAGCTAGGATATAACTTCCTTACATTTATAGATTTATACCTATAAACAAAAGTGTGCATATTTAGAATGCAAAAGAAATCAATGAGTCAAGAATCTCTTTAAATTTCTGACCTGAGAAATTTAAAGACTGGCATTGCCATTTGTTGAAAATGAGAGGAAAACAAGTTTGGAGAAGGTCATATAAGTTTGGTTTAGGCATGTTACATTTGGGATTCCTATTAAGCCTCTAAGTGGAGGCACCAAGTTGGAAACAAGATATAAGAACCAGGAATCCAGCAGAGAAGTCAAGACTGGAGATAAATTTGAGAGTTGACAGGTAGTGTTAAAAGCCATGAGATTGGGTGGAATCACCTAGGAAGTCAATTACCTGACTATAATTTTTCATAGAGTTTAGTAAAGAGAAGGAAAAAAAAGCAAGGAATAATTTAACAAAAAACAAAACTAAAATATATGCATTTTCCTTCTTGAAATGATAATAACGTACCTGGTAAGCAACTTCTGCACTCACTGAATCCATGAAGCTCTCATCGGTTGGATAAAGGGCACAGGCAAACATAAAATCCTGCCATACCTAGCAAATCAAATAAAAGGCAATAAAGTACTTTCGTAGATTCTATTACACAGAAAGAAAAGCTTCATTCTGAACTGTGGGGATTATCTTTCACGCAAATGAAAAATAAGTTAGTCTGATGAGTATGATCATTTGAGCATTACTGTGCACAAAGCACTGGGAAAGGCACTCATGGAACCCATAACTTACCAGAACTGCACAAAACTGTAGGGAAACCTGAGAAGAGAAATGTTAGGTAAGCAGAAAAGAAAGAAGAAAGGAGAGTTCAAATAAGGAAATAGGGAGCGTGTTGAATGGGATATGGAATTCAAAAAGCTTTCCTCAGCCTCGAATCACTTCTAATTCACTCTAACTTTCACCGAGAATTTAGTATTGAGAGATGGACCAGAGTCTTACGAAACAAATGTTATTTATAAAGGAATTTACTTTTCATGGCCAAAAATATGTGCTACATGGACTTGTTAGCACTGAAATCACACAAGCTCATTCCTAGGGAGGCCGTCAAGTTAAGAGCACTGACCCCGACTCAGCTGGCCTGAGTCAGAACTTGATTCCACCGCAGCCCCACCGTGGGGTGTGGGCAAGTTATTTAATCTCTGCACGTGTCAGTTTCCTTACCCATAAAATGGGGATATAGAACAACAGGAACCACCTCATAGAATGGGTGTGAAGATGAAATAAAACAACAGATGCAGAGCACTAAGAACAATGTCTGGCACTCGATGAATATTACAGACTATTGTCACATCACCATGACCATCAGCATTATCAATATTATTATAATCACTACCCTCCTATGGATCACTTTATATGTTAGAACTGTGTTTTCTTAACCCTCACCAACACAAAACCTGTTGGGAGTGCTTAATAATATTAAGGCTATTTTTTCTTTATTTAATTTTATTATTTTTCTTCTCTCTAGGTCTTGTTACCTCTCCTTAAAGTTAAACAATTTAAATATTTTATTTTCTTTTTTATCCATACTCTCATATCACAAAGAAAATTAGAAAGAAAATGTAGATATATACTTAAATATAACTAATTTAGAGAATGTCTATCACTTAAAAATAATTGTTAGGATATGTGCTATAAACGATAGCTCTGGGTTTGCAAGAGGCCATTTATTTCTTTGCAAAAAAATAAAAATAAAGCATCATTACTGGCTCTGAAAAAAAGAAGAAATGAGTAATCACCCAATCAGAACACTGGAGGTCGAACTGATGATATAGTAACATATCAAGAAATAAAATACTGTCAACTACTCACCATTATTCCTAGTTCATCGCAGAGTTCGTAGAATTCATCCCGCTCGTAAATTCCTCCTCCCCACACCCGGAGAGTATTCATGTTAGCATCCACAACAGATTGCAAAAGGAGCCGTAACCTATAGAGAAGTTTTTAAAACAAATGCTAATTTGAAAATTTGGCAATATTAAAAAAAGAAAAGATTTAAAAAGCACACTGATAAACACATGTCAAATCTCTGTTAGAAAAACATATTTTAAAATTATGATGATTTGGCAACAATGCTAAGTGAAGAAAGTAAGACAAAATTATATACACATTAACTTTAACACATAAAATAAACAAACCTGGAAAAATTACAGAAGATATATTTTTCTCTGCTTTCTAAATTTTCAGTGTTATTATACTGTTCTTAAAATTAAACTTTTGTCTTAAAGTTATTTCTATAGAATAATAGTTGTAAATCTTGAAAAGCATGCTGTTATATAACCATTTTGAGCTATAAGACAAAAATCAAAGTTTGAATATTAATACCTAGCTTATTCTTATTCCCTTTTTTACAATTACTCCAGTCCGGAAGTTCTTTCTCTGGGAAATTTCCTTCTTGCTTTTCCAATTCCTATTCCCATTACCCTCAGGAAAGTCTAAAAATTTACAGCCACTTTGAGAGCACGTATCCTTCATCTCTAGAGCAGTGCACAGAAAGGAACAGAAAAGACCAGTAACAGGCTGGCCAGGGACCCAGAGCATCATGCTCTCAGCAAAGCCACCCACAGGCAGGTTCACTAATTGGCCCAGCCATGCTGAACAGCCACCTCCAAACCAGCCTGGAGAGGAGAACAGCATTTAAAAGGAAGAGAGAGAGACAACAAATTATCCGTGTCTATGTCTGGAGGATAATTTCACTTTCATAAGACATTTAAAACAATATATACATTTTGAATCAAAAGGAAATTACTACTACAAGTTTTGGCAAAATTAGAGTTTAGTTACCAACCACAGCTACATTTTAAACATCAAATAACATATACAATGCATATTTATACTTTCGTAAGTAAGCTAGATGTGTCTATACTTCACAAAGTTTATCTTCACTATCACCAAGGTAGTAATTTACGAACCCAATCAGAAATACTACCTTTTTTTAAAGGGTTATTCTCAAATCTTCAAAATGACAGTTGAAATTTTTTTCTAGATCTAGAATTTTAAAGTTTTGTTAGTTCTTTTTATTAAGGTAAAAGTAAAGGACTATGCAAATATCTTAGCATGAAGAGGTAAATAGCGGTTTCCATTTTTTTTAAAAGCATGCACAAAAATATCTAAGGTATACTTAGAAACACCAAGGGAAAAAACAACTTTAGTCATCTTTTATTCCTCAGTGACTAATGATCCAAAATGTGCATTAGTCATTTTCTTGTTCTTCCAGAGAAAATATATAATCGTCTTCTAAAATCTGGAGTTTCAGCAGACTCAAATAGTTAAGCTGTAAGACTATCTATAGCTCATGAGAATGGAATATATGATTTAAAAATCCTTTCCATTCTAAAATTTCCATCATCCTGGAATTCCATATTACACTTTGGTTCCTTCCACTGGAACTGAAGAAAGTAAAAATGAGTAACTCCTAAGCTTTGTGGGACTGTTAATGAAGAAGAAAGATGGTAACTTACACGTCAGAGGTTACTCGATCCTGGAATGAATCTGCTGGGATCCAGTTTGATCCTTTCAGAAATATGGGAAATCCATTAATTTTGAAGTAGAAACTCAGACCAGGAGACCCTTGTATAGGCTCTTCTATTAGTTCCACTGTCCTAAAATAAACCTGTTAGGAACAGAATTAAATACTGGAAATCAAAATGAAAAAACATAAGCAAGAGATTTAAAAAAAAAAAAAGAAAAGAAAATTAAACAATTTACATAAACACAATTTATTAATTTTCTATTTGCCATGAAGCACTGAGAATGAAAGTGCACATTTCAGAAAAAAATACATATAATAATTTTTGCCAAATATTTTCATTCTTTTAAAAAAAACAGAAGCCATTAAAGATTAAAATATATTGTAGTCTTACTCATGAAACAAGTATTTGTAATTACAACCAAAAAAATATATTTGAAGATAACATTTCAAAATTAAAACTGATACTATTTCACAAAAATGGCAGTGGCAAGGGGGACCGCTGCCAGTTAAACTGATGTTTTTTTGATTGAAAAACACTTTTTCATATCCGTATTGGTAACTATAGCAAAATGGGCACCTTAGAATCAAAGAAACATAGCACAAGGTATTTCATAATTTAACAACTTTCCAATTTTATTAGCACATTACTGCAAAATCACTTTGTTTAATATGCAATTTAATCCTAATTACCGTACACATTAAACTCAGTGTTTGAGAGAGCTCTGGTATGCAACTAGGGAGGTAAACTGGAGACATAAGACATAAGATGGGATAGGAGACACACTTCAATGTCATCACTGCTCAGACCTTTGTCCCTGTGACAGTCTAGCCTGGTTTTCCCATAATTAAGTATGAACAGCAAGACCCTAGACAGAGCAGATTGATGTTTTTATCCCAATCTTCATTCTTTCCAGACACAAACTGGACCAAGGAATGAGGAACATGGTTCTACACCAGAAAAGCCTAACCTTGAACTAAGATTATGTATTCCTTCTATAATTAAAATAATTAATCAACTTATATATAAAAAAGTTCCCGCCATTCTTCCACTTTCTTACCCCTGCCCTCATTATGACCCTTCAAACACATCAGACTTAACTTTATGAGAAGACACAGTAAGACCTGGATGAGGAGGGTCTTACCAGTGACCACAATTGCTTTAAAGTTGTAATATGTAAAAAAAAAAAAAAAAAAGCACAGCAGTTTTCAGAGGTAACTTTCAAAACACTTTGATGGTAGATTCAAACATCTAGAACAGTAATTCTTTAGGTGTAGCCAGGGAACCAAAGGGGATCCCTGGGAACCTTTCAAGGGTTCTTGCGTTCAAAATTATTTTCTTAGTAAAGCTGAAATATCTGCCTTCTCTACCCTCACTCTCTTTTGAGTGTACAGTGGAATTCTGCAGACGCTACATGGTGTATGATGACAGCTAACAGAAAGTATGCTTGTGTATTTTGGGTTGTTCCAGTTTCTACAGTAGAGGTTAGGGTGTGAAGAGGTCTATTTTCAGATATTAACTCAGTTTGTTCTCAATACTTCTACTGGGCTCTTAAGAGCTATCTCTAGTTGTCTCTGTAACTTCATTATTGTTCAATAAATTCTTATTTTAAATCTCAAAGTTTCCCTTGCAACCTACACAGAAACACAAAAAGACTTGGTACTTTTTGTTTACTTGTCTCACAATAATATTTTTAAATTTCCAATAAAACAACTTTTAATATTAATTGAAACTCATTTTAGAGTTTAATAATATTTTCTCTCATTCTAAAAGAAAAATTTATTACATATTTTTTCCTAATTTAAGAATACATGGTGGTCTTAATATGGAGTCAGAAGACAAAATTCTCAACCTATAGCCACACTGTCTACATCTAAAAAAGCTGAAAAAAATGAACGGACATGTCAAAGTCTTCTGAATGTGGTATTATACAATGAAATGTTTCAACATCTGGAACTCTCAGGACACCAACGTTTTTCAAATAACCAATACACTATATGACAGTATCACACATGGAATCTCAATTAAGGGTGTAAGATATACCACTAAATTTTAATGTAACAGAGTTCACTGCAATGGCTTAGATTCTACGCGCAGCTAACCTTTAAGCACCTACCAGTTAAGTTTTCTTGTACTAGAAAAAAAAATCCACAATTATCTGAAGAAGCTATCAAAGCACTCTTCTCTTTTCCAACTACTGATCTGTATGAGGTCAGATTTTCCTCATATGTTTCAATGAAAACAGTATATTTCAAATCAACTGAAGGCAGAAATTGATGAGAATCCAGCTGTCTCCTATGAAGCAAGACACTAGCGAGATTTGCAAACATAAAATAATGTCATTATTCTCGCTAAGTGTCTTACTTTGTAAATATATTTATTTTTTAAATAAAACATATAGTAACATTGTGGGTTTATTATTATGGTTTAAAATAATTAATTTTCAGTTTTAAAATTTACCCACATAAATGAAATCACTTTGGCGTTCACATTTTTTACGAATATAAAACCATTCTGATTTCAAAAGTTTTGAGAACCACTAATTTCTTTATCTATTAATACTACAAATGGTATTAATGATAAAACACATCTTCCAACATGTTTTTTCTTTTCTGTGCAAACTTTCCCTACTTCCAAACTCCTGCAGGAACAATTTTATGATCCAGGTCAAAGTAAACCCTAAACTGCCCGAGAGTGTCTCAGAAGAGTATCAGTAATTACCAGCCACCTTTCCCTCTGGGCATTCTTTGACAGGTTAAAGGCTGATGGGTCTGTGATTCGTGTGAGTAATTCTCCATGTCCTCTGGCAGTCTTGGTAGACAATATAGAAGCCTTCTATAACAGGTATTTTACTTCACAGAAAATAATGGGCTCTGATAGAGGTTTTTGAAAAGACCCTTGAGTAACACATACTTACATGCATAGTGAATATATTGTCTTCTTACAAGACAAAAACCATTTCAAACAGTCCAGCAAAGTAAATTACTGTCTAAAAGTGAAATAAAGGTATAAATATAGAAGAACCTACATGTTGTGTAAGTCGAGCAGTTTGAATTTTAACTTTTTTAATTTCCAAATGTTTTTAGAGTTGAAGGTTTTATTAGCAATCAATTCATTAGTTGAGTTTGTAGCTTCATGATTTCATTTCTAAAATTGCAGGATTAAATTAAAAAGTGAAGGATAGCTGGATGAATTTTTTAGACAAGAGTTAGAAATATCTTAGCTGAAGCACTTAAGAGGTGTGTGACTGGTAAGTAAATAGTGTACTTCTCAAATTTCTTTCTCTGAGCAAACCAAACAGATGATAATGTAATCAATCACTGGTTCATAAACTGAGCATTACTTCTCAACTTTCTGTAATCAAATACTCAAAACGGTGTCGTAAAATCACTAGATTTCCAAAGAGTAATTTTCTTAAACACATACACACACACTTATTTCTAAACGCTGGCAAATATTACCTGAAATATTTTTTAAAACACAAGCTGCTAAAACCATTTCACAGCTACTATCATGCATTTTTAGAGACAAAGACATTTCTGTGTGCTCTGAAAGTGCTCTAATAGGCAGAAGTATTTGGAAAACAAATGCTGGAAACCCCACAAAGAGCTCTCCTCAAACAGGCCTTTGCAAGATGAGACAAGAAAGGCTAGCTCTCTGTCCTGCCCTAGAAGTCTGTAGATAACGGCAACCAGAGTTGACAGGTTAGAGTTTACATCAGCATCGTTACCTGATGTCTTTGTAGCCAAATGTATGTTTAGCATATGGACAATAGATAGGATCATTTTTAACATCTCTTCTTCTATATGACAAAACTAATATCAGTATTAGTAGTGAAATTAAATGAATAATGATAATGGCTAGAAAAAAAGATGCAGACACTAGAAGTTTTCTTTTGTTTAATTTTGAATAATCATGCCATTTTAGTAAAATATAAAAAAGAAAAAAGTAATGGATTCATCTATATCATTTTATTAATGTGTCTTTTAAAAAAAGGAAATAACATCTACATATTATGTCATAATAATGAAAAATAATATTTGCCATTTTTAACCTTAACTTCTAAAAATGTCCAGAACTTTGTCAAAATTGATCTGCTTTATCTATGATCTGCATATTTATGTTCTATAAATATAGCCAGATTTGTCAATCCTTGTATCGTCGATGAAAAACATCTTTAATTAATTTTAATTTAGGAATGTTTTTTAAAATATAGCAAAAGATATACAAATATTTTGGGAAAGTATTAGAAGGAAAGATAAGTTTGGCAGAGATTCATAAAAATTACACTTCACATTACATTCCAAAAAATGCAGTACCATCCATGCGTTTGTTTCTCTGGGATCCATTCGACCTGGTGCCTCTGGGGTTGAAAAATTTCCACTTCTCAAGTACTTTTTTGGAAATATCAGGGGGAAAAATGGCTAAATGATAGTGAACATTTGATCCATTGTTGAGAACAAGTGTCCAGTTCTTGGGGAAGATGACTGGAATATTGAGCATTGCTATTTTGATTTCTCCAGGCAATGTGAGATCAGCATCTTTCATCATTTTTCCTGGCACTCTTCTTCAAAATTTGATTCTTTTTTTCTGTGTAAATGGCTATTTCCTAACATTCTGTTATTGCACAGCAAATAGCCTGCACCAAAATTTCTGCACTTATCTTCAAAGAGTTTTAAAGCTTGATATTTCATTGTACATTGTTCAAGGCAGACTCCAGCAATTTGCAGCAAATATATTTGTATCTGATTAACCTCATCTAAAATTAAACACCAGGAAAAGAATGTAATTTAGAAGGAAAAAATTGCACTAGCAGAGGACAAAATCTGGGCTGATTCGCGTGTCCACATTTCCTTTGGATCAAGTAGTACTTCAGAGTTGAGGTTAACTTTTCAAAATTTAGCTTTACTGTGCCCGAGCTTCATAATGAGCATTCCATCTTGTCTAGGAAAGACTTTCTGTGCTTTTTCCAATGATGAGGTGAGATTTAAAAGAATGAATAAAATTTTTCCAAAGGGCCTGAAAACATCACACATCAAGAACTGTTTCCAAAAGAGCAAATTCCGCAAAGTTCAAAGAACAATTTCCAGGAGGCACAAATAAAATCTGGGATCGATCTATCGGATTTTTGTATGGACTCCACTGTAAATCGGCCACATAGTCAGCACTGATACTGCTGACCACAACAGAGATTGATGAAACAACAATCCACTTGTTTCAAGATACCTTCTTTACATTCAGCAGCAGTCCTTCCAGAAATGTAAGAACATTTTCTTTACTTCAACTTTACCACCTTCGATATGAATATGTCTGACTAACTCGCACACTTGCTCTGTGCACAAAGCATCTGGAGGGCTAGTCAAAAGAATTCTAAGGTATTTTGGTTTTTTTATCTGCCACTTCACTTCTAAAACATACCACTGATGTCATATTTTACTTTGATTCCTTCTTTGGTTTTCAAACAATTAACAAATTTTAAAAGAATAAATTTCAATTATAAAAGTATTAAAATTAGTAATATATTTCATGTATGAACTCAAATATGCATGAACCAAGCAAAATATTACATTATTACACATCCTAGTTCACACTTTTCTCTATTTTATATATTTTTTTAAACACAGACTTTATCTTTTTTTAGAGCAGGATAAGGTTCACAGCAAAACTGAGGGGAGGGCACAGAAATGTCTCATATATGTCCTCCCCCCACAATGCATAGCTTCCCCCATTATCAGTATTGCTAACTACAGTGGGACTCTGATTACAACTGATGAACCTGTATTGACAAATAATAATCACCCATAGTTTACATTATGATTCACTCATGGTGTTATACATTCGATAGGTTTAGACAAATGTTTAATGACATGTATCCATTATTATTGTATTATAAAGAGTAGTTTCATTGCCCTAGAAATCCTCTGTGTACCACCTATTCATTCCTTCCTCCTCCCCCAGCCTCTGGCAGCCACTGATTTTTATTGTTTTGTCTTTTCTAGAATGTCATACTTGAAATTACACCGTATGTAGCCTTTTCAGATTGGCTTCTTTCACTTAGTAATATGCATTTAAGATTCCTCCATCTCTTTCCATGGCTTGATACTTCGTGTCTTTTTAGCACTGAATAGTATCCGCTGACTGAATGCAGTTTGTCGGTTCGCCTGGGTGGCCTCCAAGGTTTGGCAATTAGAAATAAAGTTGCTATAAACATCTATGTGCAGGTTTTTGTGCAAACATAAGTTTATAACTCCTGTGGGTAAATGACAAGCCGTGTGACTGCTGGAACCTATGATTAGTGTATGTTTCATTTTTTAGAAGCTGTCAAACTGTCTTCAAAAGTTGCTGTGCCATTTTGCATTCCCACCAGCACGGGATGAGAGTTCCTATTGCTCCACATCCGCACCAGCATTTGATACTGTCAGTGCTGAGTGCCATTCTAACAAAGTGCCATCTTATTGTTGTTTTTGTTATGCATTTCCCTGATGACATATGATATGGAGCATCTTTTCTCATGCTTATTTGACATCTGCATGTCTTCTTTGGTGAGGTTTCTGTTAAGGTCTTCGGCCCATTTTTTTTTAACTAGGTTGCTTGTTTTCTGACTATTGATTCTTAAGAGTCCTTTGTGTATTTTGTTTAACAGATGTGTCCTTTGCAAACATTTTCTCCCATCTGTGACTTCTCATTCTCTTGACATTGTCTTTGGCAGAGCAGAGTTTTTAATTTTAATGAAGTCCAGTTTATCAATTATATCTTTCTACTTTAAATTTTAAATATAAAAATAAAAACTCCAAGAGTTCACACTGAAGTAACTCATGTTGAATTTCTTCTTTTTTTATAATCACTGTATTATCATTATTTCTAATCTACTTTTAAATGCAAAAATAGGTAATAAGACAGGGACTAGGGACATAAACTATAGCCAAAATAAGTTTAAATGACTTCATACTATTACGAGCTTACTTTCATAATGACTGAAAGAAGCTGAGTCTCCCTGAGCCTGGGGACAACTATATAACTAAGAGTTCTCCAAGTTTACTTCCATGTAGAATATAACATTTATTAAAGAATTAACAATAAAAATGTGCTAAATTAAAGCCTACATATGTCATTAAAACTCAAGAATAACTGTACACATGGGTAAAACTTAGACAAACAAAAGATTTGAGGAGTGGGGAGTATTTTATCACCGATATTGTACAGAATTACCAGATCATACTAATAATAAAAAATAGGCCAGCCTGTAGATACTACAAAGATGAAAATGAGAACTCAGGAAACAAAGAAAAAGTAAAATTTTAAAGAAAAAGAAATTAAGAAAATCTCCCATTATTTTTCCAATTGTAATAGCTAGGAGCAATCTTTTACCTCTTCCAGCTTGGAAACTGTGTAATACCATTTCTAATTGTAGAATACATATTATTACATTATTTTTCTATTTCCCTGCAATAATTTAATTAGGGAATCTTGATGCCAAGTCACATATAAACAGCAAATACCTTCTTTTACTTTTAGCAAAAATATTGACCTAATATAGGAAATACTTGAGAGAATCTTACAAAATAAGTTATGCTAAAGGGAATATTTATTCAAATATTTATTATGCCTTTAATATAATTACCTAGAAAATTCAATATAACCAATTAGTAGGATAAAAATATTCAATTAACCTGGGCAGAAAATGGCAAAAACAGTGATTGAGAAGTTGGGGGCGGGGGGTTTGCCCATTTACCCAGAACAGCCTTTCCATTACCACTTATACACAAAACTTTCTCTTTTGTTACCAAAAAAAAAAAAAAAATCAAGTTGGTTTCCCAAACTAATAAAGCTATATCCCAAACTGGGCAGGAGCTAGTAATTTCTTTAGACTGAATTCAAAATTTCCCACTGTCCTCCAGCTAAGGTTACCATAAGGCTTATTCATCAATGTAGAGGCAAAACAGATAGTTATGTTTTCAGGAGGACCTATTTTTACTGCATTTTTTTTTTAATATCAGGCCCCGAGAGATGGGGTGGAGAGGGAAGACTGGTGCTTCTCTAGAGGTTCTTTGAGAGCATTACTTTAAAAGACAGGGGCTATTTTCCCCCACTGTCCCCTCTAGACAGCTTCAGTTCCAATCACAGCTCAATTTTACAATTTTTAAAGTGGAGAGGCAGTTTTTTATGTACAGCGACCTATAAGATGTTTTAATTCTAAAGCAGAACTCAAGTACATTGTTGTGGAGAAGGAATTCTGTAGCTCACCTACCATTTTGCCTTTCAGAATCAGAGAGGCTTAAGGATATGAAGCCCACTGCAAGAGGGAATAAATGAAACTCTGGGCTCAATGGTCAGAAGTTCAATCCCCTGCAGCCACTAGACTCCCTAAATGGTAACAACCAGTCTCATATTTCCCAGGCAAGAGACTGGAAAATGTCCTCACTGGCAAAACTAAACACACTCTCTCTCTCTCTCTCACACACACACACACACACACACACACACACACACACACACACTGTATATCTACTGACATGTGGGCATCACCACATGATAAAGCTGGATTTGAACCTAAATACTGAACTCTGAAGCACATGTAAGGCTTCTCATCTGCATTTTTGTGCCTTAATTTTCAGGATGAATAGATACCAAGGACAATCGGATATTCAAGGAAAGTCTCTAATGGGAAAAACAGAGAACAAAACAAATAGAAGAAATAAAAGAACGTAGAAAACAAAAACAATGCAGAGAAAAACTCCAAAAAATACTTATAATAATAATTAACATTCTAAGATATGAGAATATATTATAACTATGAAATACAAGTAAGATAGAATTTTTAAAAGAAAATAACAAAAAAATCTTTAGAAAAAATTTTAAGTGATGAAAATAAAATATCTAATTTTAAAAACTGAATATAAAATCAAGTAAATATCCTAGAGGATAGAATTTTAAAAACAAGATGGAATATATAAGGGGAAGTTGAAGAAAATTGCTCAGTCCAAGAGGTCCAACATCTGATTAATAGTTGTATCAGAAAAATAAAACAAAATAATGAATGTAAAATTATAAAAGATACAACAAA
This sequence comes from Cynopterus sphinx, assembly GCA_030015415.1. Taxonomy (NCBI): domain Eukaryota; kingdom Metazoa; phylum Chordata; class Mammalia; order Chiroptera; family Pteropodidae; genus Cynopterus; species Cynopterus sphinx. The sequence goes on from CM057382.1 coordinate 126,006,389, forward strand.
ATTTTCAAATTAAGGTTCTCCATCTGAAGAGCTCACAAGATAAGTAGTATAACAAAAATCTACTCATTTCAAAGTTTCAAATTTTCAATTGTCGGAGATAAAGAAATTCTAAAAGCTTCTAGAAGCAAACGAAAACAGTTCTAGACAAGAAAGCAGAAATTAGAATATAAGTATGTTTCAAAACAAAAACACTGAAAACTAAAATATAATGAAGTGATAGCTTCAAAATGTTGAAGGAAAATGATTTCCAATCTAGACTTCTAAATACAGCCAACTATCAAGTAACTGTGAGGATAGACAATATATATTCATCTTTACAAGTACTCCAAATGTTATCTCCCACACATCCAACTTCAGGAATCTAAAAAAGTGGTTCAGGGACTAATATTCAAAATATATAAAGAACTCATAAACCTTGACAAGAAAAGAAGAAACAAACCTATTAAAAAATAGGCGGAGGACCTGAACAGACACTTCTCCCAAGAAGACATACAAACAGCCAACAGACACATGAAAAGATGTTAACTTCACTAGCTACTAGAGAAATGGCAATCAAAACCACAGGATCCCACCTCACACGTTTTAGAAAGGCTATTATCAACAGGACAAGTAATAACAAGTGTTGGAGATGTTGTGAGAAAAAAGGAACCCTATACACTGCTGGTAAAAATGCAAATTGGTAAGTTCACTATGGAAAACAGTACGGAGGTTTCTCAAACAATTAAGAATAGAATTACCATATAGTCCATCAATCCCTCTTCTGGGGATCTACCTAAAAAATTTTGAAAATATTTATCTATAAATATACATATATACTTCTATGTTCACTGAATCATTGGTGGCCAAGACATGAAAACAACCAAAAGGTCCTTCAATAGATGATTTGATAAAGAATATTTTGTGCATAGCTACAATAGAATATTACTCAGTCATAAAAAAAAAATGAAATACTGCCAATTGCAATAACATGGGTGGATGGATCCTGATAATATCATGCTAAGCAAAATAAGGAGAAAGTTGAGAACCTTATGATTTCACTCATATGTGGGATATAAAACTGAAAGCAACAAACTAACAAGAAAAACAAAGAAAAACTCATAGACACAGATAAAATCATGGTGGCTACCGGAGAGAAAGGAGGGAGGGAGCAGATGTGATTTGACTTTGGGTGGTAAACACACAATGGATGTATTATAAAATTGTACACTTGAAACCCATATAATTTTATTACCAATGTCACCCTAATAAATTTAATATTTTTAAAAAGTGTTTCACCAAAATTGGAAAGTCAAAAAAGAAAAGAGAAGCATAGATCTAAAGAAACAGGGTTCCATGTTCAACCCAGAGAAAGATGAAGGAAAAAACTAAAATTCCTAGAAGATAGCTGAAGGTAAGTCCTATAATGATAATAAAAGGAAGTTCCAGGACAACAGTTAAGTGGAAGGTCCAGGGAGTAATCAAGCAAGATCAGGGAGATGAGAAAACGGCTCTAAGAAAAAGTTTAACAAAGTAACACAAATTAAAAGAGTAAAAGTAGTCATAATAAACAATGGATAGATAACCTAGTGAGTGCGGTATTTCAAATATGTCATAGAGTTTGTATGATTTAGCGGAAAGTAAAGAGGAAACAGCAACCAGAAATGTGAGGCAATTATTAACTCTAAGGAAAACAGAAAGTTGCACAAAAAAGGAAATATAATTTTAGTACATCATGTGCTTCAGCTTTGAATAGCATTTTCATAATGCAATAATGTAAACACTGAATACTGAGTTAACAAAAATGGCCTTCGACTATGTTGGGAGGGCAGAGGAAGTCAAAATGTGTACATTGGGGGCCAAGAAGGGATCATCAGAGAATCATGTAAGAGAGCTATGTCTTTCTCTAGGTCAGAAATTAATAGATAATAATAATGTACAAAACAAACATTATAAAGCACCAGTAGAAGCATGTTATTTGGGGGAAATGAAGATAAACAAAAGAAATAAGTAAAAATTTTAAAATATTGATTCTAAGGAGTAGAAATTAGAAAGGGTTAGGCAAGGGATCCTCTTTTTCATATAAACCTTCTGGTAATCTTGAGCTTTGAAATTTTATATATATATGGATTACTCTGATATAAGGTACAGTTTAAAAACAGTAAAAAAAACATAAATAAAATAATAATATTAGACTTATTAGGGCAATTACTTCATAAGTTATATAAATGTCTAATCACTATGTTGTATACCTGAAACTAACAACATTATATGTCAACCATAATTTTTAAAAATATTTAATTAAATGACATCAACTTACAATTAAATAAATTATTTTCAAAAACTTACAATTAGGAATACTTGTTTCATCTCTCAGCCTTGGCCAGATGGCATAATGTGGAAGGTGTCCTGTGTGGCCCAGTGGTGCACTCTCCCTTATCACCTGTGCCAGAGGCTCTGGACATGATCTTTGCGTGGGTTGTGTGTAATCTTCTGTTGTAGCTAAGCCTTTATTGGTGTTAGTACATCAGTGGATGGGATTAACGCCCAGGCTGACAAACTGGGAACTGGCTGCACCCACTGAGTGGGATTCACCCCAGCAGGCTTGTGTACTTGTTGAGACCACCCTTTGTGTGTACCACCTTGGGACTAGTCAGGAGTTGCTCTGTTGTGGTCTAGTGCCAACCTCCAGATATGTGGGTCCCTTAGGAACACAATAAACTTACACTTAAATAAATTATACTGAAAACTAAAACCAAAGAAAGGTATGTAAAGTCTCATCCATTTTAAAATATAAATACAGCAAGTCCTCAAATAATGACATTTTGTTCAAGGTTGTTTCATTATAACATTGATGAGATGCCATAGGAACTTAACTCTTATTCATATCAATTGGTCTATATTAAAATTGATTTCATTATACATCATTTTGCTTCAGTTGCATAACTTATGAATAACATTAAGTGAGGCCTTACTGTACACACCTAGAGACACACAGACACACGCACGCACACATATACAAGCTTTTAAATGCCTATAACTGTTACTAGTGATTATATCTGAGTGGTGGGGTTACAGGAGTTTTGTTGATTTCTTCTTTTCCTACAAAAATCTTTTAATAAGAAACAAATTTTTTTCACAAAATATTTTAAAGTATTTTCTTACCTTAGCTGATTTCTGAAACTTTAAGCCTTTATCCAGGTTAAAATGAATTGTCATGTTATACCCAGTCTGGTTTCCATGTCCATGAGGCCACCAAGTTTCTACAGTAATATTCTTTTAAGAAATAACACAAATCATTCCAAGTAATCTGTGGCATATATTCAGCAAAATAATATACTAATTCAGAGCATTATATCAATTTCTCAAAAATATAAATCTCCCTCCCTATATTAATACCAAATTATACCACCCATAGATATTTAAAAATCAACTTGCCAGGAGTTTAGCACAGATTGATACACCAAAAAGAAAGAAAAGAATAACACACGAGTGTTCAAAAAACCACTCTTCCCATTTCTATAGCTCAAGTTTACATTTATTCCACATTCTTAACATTTAAAATTGAACTTTGAGGTTGACTCTTCTTTTAAGTCCAGAACTAGAAACTGTATTAAGTTCTTACTTTATCTGAACAGTTATTGAATGTTGATTTGCTCCATTCTTTTCCATTCAAAATTGTGAATCTGAAAAGGTAAAATCTAGCCCACTTCTACCCATGAAAGATCATGAGTTTAGAATTAGAATTCTGCATGTAGAATAGGCACCAATATTCATAATAATTTACAAGTGCAAAAAATAATCAGTGTTTAAATATGATGCTTAGAATGTAATTTTGGATTAGAATACTGCAAATACTGCAAACAAATTAATATATAACACGCTTGGTTTCCTGAGAGGAAAGGATGCCAAATTTAACACATATTTTCCATTTTCTATCTTAAAAGCTTGAAAAATCATTCCTTAGCTCCTACACTATATATATATATGAGAGGTTAAAAGTGAAGGAAAAAATGGAAAAAGTACATTTTTTTATACTCAGACCCTTTTTTCTAACCATTTCTTTTGAACAGTATTGTTTTTCATCTAATGCTTCTCATGAAGTACCATCACTCACCTTGTTAATTTTCACAAGCAGATCAACAATCCTTTTCCCAGGCGGAAGTTCAATGCTATATGTCTGCTGTGTTTGCAATTTAGGGATTTCTACAATCACTTGACCAGAGACTGGCTTTGAGCTGACAACATCAAAAAAGGACTCTATTTCAAGATTCCACTCCTGGGTATGGTTATCTAAGACATAAAGAGAAAAAGAAAAGAAAAGAAAAGTATTTATATATATTTATATAAAGCATTATCACTGCACTTAGGATTCATTGAAGAAAAGACCAAAGCAGCTTCTAAAGTAATAAACGCATTATAAATGCTGTCACGATAGAAAGTTCGGTGGAAACTCTCTTTTAATCTTTAGAGTTTAATCTTTCATCCTGAAGAACAACTAGAATTATATATTTTACATATATTTCTACTCTAAAAATATAATCATAAGTCACAGAAACTTTATAAAGAGGGCATAAATAGAAAATTACAAATGAAAAGATAATATACATTTTCCAAGATTGATACACATTTGTTTCTTTTTATAAAGGAAAAATACTAGAGATATTTAAGCCATACAATAAGGTATAAACTTAGATGTGAAAAAATAAAGATATATTTTAAATGTAGATTATCTAAGAAATATTTACTGAGAACCTTCTATGTGCCATGTACTTAGCTAAGTGATGGGAATGAAATGGTGACCATGATAAACTTGGCCCTGACCTCATGAGTTAAGTCTAATGGGATATAGACAAGTACGAAAGTGTGATAATACTAGGATGGGATAAGTAAAAGGTTATTCTGAGAAAATATTCAGAGGAAACAACAACACCTAACTTACAGAGGGTGAAGAAAGGTCTTCATGTAAAAGCAGTATCTAGCTGAGCCCAGAAGGATGCCTTAAGTAAGTTTGGAGGAAAACAACTATTCTGATCACAGCCAAAGTGAAGCATCACAAGCAAGAATACTACCATAACAAGGACTTGAGCAATGATAAAATTGGTGAAGGAGACCAGCGTGGCTGAGGAGGTAAGCAGGGTCCAGCGCATGCTGGATCCTCTGAGGAGTCTGGCAACTTCACACTAGATCAATGGGAAACCATTGAAGATTTTGCATTAAAAAGAATAACATGATCATATTTGCATTAAAAAAAATCACTAAGGGTCCCAGCACAATAATATACAGGAAGCAAATGGAAGAAGCAGAGACACGAAATTTCTATCTGTACAAAAAGACATCGAAAGTGCACAGAAAGAAATTCTAGGAATGGAGAGGAAGAAAAGAAAAGGAAGAGGGAGCAAGGCTGAGAAGGAAGGTTATGGGGAGAAAAGGAAGATGAGACAGCTGCCTAAGGAATGGGACTTTGGAAGTGGAATTTGGGGATGGGGCAGAATATTTCAATAGTGTTTTGAATTAGCATTTTAAATTATGCATGTGACATATAACCCTTTCCTCCACTATCCTTTTATTGTACATTGTTTGTTTAATATCTCCAGAATTGGACTTGTGATTCGGTTTGGGTTTTTAAGTAATACAGTATGCCAAAGCAGGCTTTGGGCAAGAGCAGAGTGGAAAAGTAGATCCATGTTTTTTAGGTCACACAGGAAAAAAACAGCGACAAATTACCCGAAAAAGCTGGATGGGAAGGGTGTCAGAGACACTAATGAAAGTTCTCATTCTTTACTGCCACTGAAAGAAAGTGCTGAGGAGCTTAAATTTATGGCAAGATTCAAGATAAGAAACTGGGGGAGTGTCCACTAGTGGCTTCTGTTTTCCTCTCTGAAGAAATGGGAAGTTATCAGCTGAGAAAGATCTTAGGGACCCTTCTCCTACAAATAAGGAGGGAATTGATAACTCTCAAGTTTCATCATCACAAAAGTTGGTGTGCTGATCATTGACCAAAGACTTTATAACTGACATTTCTTACAAATGTAGAACTACACCAGATCTGTTCTAAGGATGATAACACCACATCTCATCATTTGCATCTCACATCAGCCAAAAGTATAGATGGATTTGATGCGCACTGAAGCAAACCTAGTCCCAGACTTAAGAACTATTTTATTTAATAAATGATTCCTTCTTAGAAACACTAGTCAATGACCCCTTAATTAGCTTTGTTCTGATCCAGCCAATTTTGCAGTTTACCCAACTACAGCTTCCTCCAAGTTTTTCTAAGATAACAGCAAGATATATCAAGACAATCATACTTTTTCTTTGTTCAAGATGCTTTTCTACTACCAAGTATATACTAAGATTCTCAGTTTTTCTTTTATGGCATTTTTATTGTTTTTAAACAGAAACACACACTCCAATTTGATCCAACACTGTTTATTTTCTAAAATATCCCTAAATCTTTGAAAGCTATATTACCTTCAGCTCCCTGTCATATTCCCTCTGGCTTCTTATTTTAAGAAATAATAATACATTTACTAAGAACTTACTATGAGCTAGGTATTAGTTTATGTTCTCAAAATGTACTACCTTATTTAAGCATCACAACATTACTGTAAGGTAAATTCTATTATTATCATCACTTTATAGATGAGAAAACTGAGACAGAAAGTTATTTTCCTAAGGTCACACAGCTAGTAAGTGGCTGAACTTGGAAATTAAACACGACAGTCTGAAACTAGAGACCGTGCACATAATCTCTAAATTATGCCAATCTCACCCAAATAATTTTCCCAAAACCATGTCTCAGTGCTGCTCAGGGTTTTTACAGGGAGGGACTTATGGGGACAGGGGGCATTTGGTTTAATGATATCAAGCTATGCTAGGCATCAAATATGTCTTTTGTCTGAGTCTAAATCATGACAGCCCAGATCCATAAAACTCTTGAACTAGATGTATGCTAACAGAAGACATAGTCTGCTTTCTGATGAGTATTTGGTTCTCTTTAGACCACAGGCTGGCAAACTACGGTTCTTGGGCCAAATCTCATCTACTTTTTGTTTTTATAAGTAAAATTTTATTGGAACACCACTGATATTGACTGAATTGAATCCCCCCCAAAAAAAAAATCATATGTTGAAGCCTTAACCCCCCATGCGATTATGCAATTGTATCTGAAAATGGGGTCTTTAGGAGGTAATTAATAAGGTTTAAGGGGTGGAGGCCAAACGTGATAGGACTGTGGGCTTATAAGAAAAGAAAGAGATCTAGCTTTCTCTCCGCACCCACCGTGAGGACACAGACAGAACAGTGGTCATCTGCGAACCTGGAAGGCAGCCCTCCGCACAAACTGAATTAGCCAGCATCTTAACCTTCAACTTCTCAGCTTCTAGAACTGTGAGAAATCAGTTTCTATTGTTGAAGCCTTTTGGTCCACAGTATTTTGTTATGGCCACCCAAGCAAGCTACGACAACACCTTGCTCATTTGTTTACATGTTATCTTTGGTGGCCTTTGCACTCCAGCACAGAGTAGCTGAAACAAAGGCCGTGTGACCCAAAAAGCCTACAATGTTCACGATCTGACCCTTTACAGAACAAGTTTGCTGATCCCTAACCTAGAATATTTCCCCGAAAGATCATCCTAATCTTTAGTATCTATAATGACAAAAACCTCTGTATCACCAAACATCCTTCCCTTTTTGCTAGCCTTGACTACTGTTAAGTCATTCTTTATACTGTTTTCAAATCCACTTTTCTTTAATTTCTACCTAATGATTTTTGTTCAGCCCTCTAGGCACCTCCTACCAATGAAGAACCACCAAGTTCAAGCAGGTTTCTTTGCTGCTTCCTATCACTTCCTCTGCAGTGAGGAATTAGCTGCTTGTAAGGGCCTCTGGCAGGTAGACAAATAATGCAATTCCCAAAGGTTACTGGCAAAATTCCCCAGTTTTCATTACTTCTACCATAAAAAGTTCTAAAGTAAATTGGAACTCTTCTAGAGCTCATTCTGTTAATGTCCTTGGGTGACACTAAATGAAAGAATTAAGGCTATGGAATTAGAAACTCACTATGAAGATTCACAAGCCTATTGTGTCATCATCAGATACACTATACCAACATATCTGCCCTCTCCTCTTCTTCCTAATGGAGTTCAACCCTTCCTTCTGGAAACCATGGAGAATTTAAGTGGTTTAGGTTCACAAAGCACATTTAGAGTCTTAATAATTTTCCTGGTATTGACTGGTCACATCTTTTCACGTGGTAATTTTTAAATATAAAAGCCTATTTTTAGTTAAGGAGAGCTCTGTCTTCTAGATTCCATTTCTAGAATACAGCTTCATCTCCTGTTTCTCCTACCATTAACAAGTTCCCTTTTACTAAAAAATGACTATCACTGCCAGGTCTCTGGAAATGAGTGAGTTTGTGCTCTGGCCCTTTAAGAGAATGTATGGATTTCCAGCAGCCCTCTGTCTCCCCCAGACAGAATCCCTGCTGACTTTCAGAGAGGCATTGTGGGGACTCCTCTTCCCAGCACTGGGGCTCTGGGCTGGGGAGCCTGGTGTGGGGCTAGACCCCTCCCTCCTCAGGGAAGGACGTCTGCAGCCAAGATAGCCCTTCTAATTCTTAACTGCCATCCATTTCGCATCTCAGCCCCTCCTACCAGGCTTCATGTGGCTTCTTCTTTATATCCTTAGTTATAGCAGTTCTGTTCAACTAGTCTTCAGGTGATTCTCAAGTTTAGTTATTCTACAATTTAGGTGTAAACTTGATGTAGTCCTGGGAGGAAGTGAACCTACTCTGCCACCTTGCCCAGAAGTCTCAAGTTTCTTAAATGGTTCAAAATCCCTTCCCAGATCTCCCTCTTAATCATAGCCAGTTTTGCATCCTCTCCTCACCCTGACTAAATGAACTCTGGGCTCAAACAAAACAAACGTTTTATCTGAACAGGTAGACAGGCAAGGCCAACCTGCTCTCTCTACACCTTGGGGTATTCGCTGGCCTGAGGACTCGTGGTGTCCTAGCTGATGTCTTGCTCCCTGCAAAAGAGACTCCTATCTATAGTTTGTTCCATATAACCTCAACGAGGAAACTAGGTGATGGAAGACAATGTGGCTCTGGCCACTGACTCATTTTTAGGTTTTTCCAAAGCTGATTCAGTGAGGTGTCTTTAAAAATAAAAACAAACAAAGAAACCGCCATGAGTCTGACTTACATGGAAATCTGTAGAAACGGTAAGCAACTACACAGTCTGCATTAATGTATGCTGATTCTTCATGAAAACAAATTTCAAGACAACTCCAATTTGTGTAGATATGACCATTAACCTTATAATCCTCTAAACGATGCTACTTTTACATTCTTATACAGTTGACCTCTTTATCAAGATGTGGTCAAAAAAAAAGAAAAAAAAAGAAAACAGCTTTATTCAGTTGTCTAAGAGAGGAAAAAAAAGTGCAAGACATGAAAGTAGAAAAATAAGATGGCTGAGTTACATTAATTCAAGTGTGTCCATAAGTACCAGCAACTGCAGAACTGATTGCAATTAAGCCTCAAGTACCAATATCTTCATTTAGTCATATGTCTAGTTTCAAGAAAAAGTGGGTTCTCCCACACTTATACCCTCATTAGTTTGTAATAACCTATAATTTACAAACACAGAGAAAGACCCATTTGAATGTTAGGCAATGTTAGAGGCAGAAGAAACTTGGCAATCTCCTAGTTACTTCGTAGATGAGGTTTCTGAGGCCAGATCACAGAATCAAGCTCAAAAGCTCCGAAGCCAGAGGATAAAAGGGCCCAGGTTTCCTGACTTCAGTGTTCCCTATCTTCCACACACCTTTCTCAGAGGTGCCTACCACAAAATAAAGACACTAGCAGGCACACATTGATTGAAATTTGTATATGAACAATAAGGAAAACTCAAAGCAATGGTTCTTTTTCCCTTTCAGAGTAGTAAGTCCAAGTATCAAATATGTCCCATGTGAAATGAAGCATTTGAGGGGACTGAAACAGTAAAATGTTATCCTCTTAATAAGATGTTCTTTGTAAAAAAAGAACATGGACATCTACAAAGAGAGAATGTGCCTGACCCTGCACTAAATGCATAATTACGTGGCGCCACAGTTCCTCCGTTTGTCAAAATACCATCTTTGTAACCAAAGCTACCTATGAGAGCATGACAACGGTTTTGTGAGCATTTCTGTCTAACAGTGGAAATATACTTCTTGAAAATTACCATCTGTAAACCTTGACAAGCCCTATAAATTACACCCCAACCCAACAAAGCAAAGAAGTTGAATTTACTTAAAGAAACAAAATATACCCAAAGGTCACAGATAAGAATCCAAGATGGTATCTGAGGGGTTAAGAACCAGCAAGGAAATAGACAAGCATTCAGGTCAGCCGAGGATGGCTCTGCAAATGTTGGTAGATTGCTTATGTAAGATAAAAAAGATGCTTCATCTCATTGGGGGTAAAAGCTATTCAGAGACAGCTGCCTTGATTAGCTTCGCCCTGCTGAGCTGTTCACAGCTCCTCCTCTTGCCTGCTTGCTTCTTCTTGCATCTTTAATAAACGAAGAAAAGCTGCAGTGAAAAGGTAGTCCTGCTTATTTGAAGTAACAGCAACAACAAGCTGAAATGACCAAGCCACAGATCATTTAAATTCAAACGTAGGACATTTTCCAGTGCTCCTGCTAGAATTATAAGACAGACTTCAGCAGCTGCCTTTCAAAGTGCTAACAGCTTGCATTAGATGAAAAAGCAGGCTCACAGTTAGTTACAACAGCTGTTTTTCCCCTTCTTTACCAAGCCGCAAGATCTCCTTGCCTACTCAGCAGGACAAAATCCTCAAAGACAAAATCCAGGCAAAGTAGGCGCAAAGCAAAATCTCCCCACAGAAACAAAGGTAAATCGGTAAATTCCAGAGGGAAAAAAATATTTCTTTATGCAACAATGCAGCTAATCAGTGGAGAAATTATTAAAACAAACTACCTACCCATAAAGTTATTTTCAGGGGTAAATACTGTCATTTTATGGGAAAGTAATCCAATGATGAATGAAAAAGTGATTCGAAATGAATGCAAAGAAAAAAACGCATGCTAGCATGCAAAAATAAATGCATTAAAGAAGGTACTAAGCAAGACTGACAGAGCTTTGCTCTATTATAATATTATGTTCTCTGCAGTAAGCTATAAGCAAAGGGAAGCACTGACCTTCAATACAAGCCTCTGTGGGGCAGGCCAGGGTTGAGATGAGAGCTAGACTCACTCCTTCAACTCAAGATTAGGACTTCAAGAATGGAAGAGGGGTGCTTTAGGTTGAGGCAGCAAGTCGGTGTGAAAAGGGTGGGGAAAGGCAGCATCCCTGAGGATCTAAAGGTGGCCAAGCACAACTCAAAGATCCATAGCTCACATATTAAAAAACATCTCTATAACTAATTTTTTCTAACTGTAGTGACAAAAGATTAAACAATGTAGCATTTCATCAAAAACACTTATTAAATATTTGGACTTAATATGTTTATGTAACCTTATGTAAAGGTCATAAAACTAGACAATCATCCCTCCCTAATAATTGTACAGCTTAATGTGAACAACTCACATCAGACTGCGAATATCAAAGACCTAGCATAGAAAAGATGATCAGCAAATGAATCTCTCTCTCCTTCTCTCTCTCTCTCACACACACACACCCACCACCACCACCACCACCACCACCCAGTGCCTGCATTTTTGGCCAGATTATTTGCTTCTAACTGTCCTAATCTCTGGAACTGGGGCATCTCCCCTCAACCAGTTGTCTTCTTTCCACCACTTCTTGGAAAACCAAGTCCAGCCCAGACTTTCCCCTTTCCTCCCCCAGCAGATGGGGTCAGTCTCCCACCCCCTGCCCACGGGAAAAGAACAGCAGAAACTTGCTGAGTTTCCACACCCCATAAAAAGCATCTGAGCTTCTCTTTTCAATAGCAGGGTCAGTCTTTCACCATTTAAAATACGGAAAATCTGGGTGCTCTAAAACAGCTACTGTTACTTAAAACCTGATTAGAATATTTCAGGGCTAAGGATGAATCATTCAAATAAATAGGTTCTAATGAGCTTTTATAGAAAGTCATATCAATGAATTGTTACTTCTTAATATCTAGATAAGTCATAAGGACCTGAGAGATAATGGGAGTGATTCTTGTTTTCCTTTGACCTCAGTATTTTTTTCAAATATAAATGTGTGTTTTTATTATCTTAAACATTAAGAATATGTGAAAAATCACGTAGGAAGCTGAGGTTAAGGCAAAATCAAACAAATGACCACAGGATGCTGAAAACTGCAAAAGTCTGACAACCACTATTATAAGGACTGAGAATGCAGAAAAGAAAACACATGTGCACGCGTGCACACACACACACACACACACACACACGGTAAATTAATTAACAGGAATTTCAAGTTAATTTTTAAAAGTCTAACAGCCTTTTTCTGTCATACTATACATAAATAAATTGCAGAATTATAGTCAGTCATTTGATCTTCAGGGGTAAACTTACTAATTTTAAATTGAGAAATAAATTGAACATTTGGAAAAGCAAAATGTTATCTCTTTCTAGCTTCAATAAGAGGAAAGCATAATGAGCTGGCTGAAATTACTAGGTAGATTAGTTTGATTTAGCTACTTTTTCTCTTTACTATGGAAACACTATGAGCTCAATATTGAAATTCAGAAAAGACATTTGAGCAGAATAAAATTCAAACTATCTACAATATTAATACACAGAGATACACTGTGTAGTAATACACTGTTTACATAAGTTTTTACCAACCTCATTTCACACTTAAATTTAAAAAATTAATATATTTTATTTTAAATAAAAATTACATATATTTTTTTGACTATGAATTAATTTTTTTAGTAGCTCTCATAATGACTGCCTCATAGTATGTACCAAATAAATGCATAAAGTATCTAGAATATATTAGTTTATTCTCTTTATTATTTTTCAACTTTTAAAAATTTTCATTGATTTCAGTGATGAAAAAAATTCTGAAAAAACTAAGAAAGTTCATTTCCTAATGCTTTCATAAGTTTCTGCTTCAATTTTCTTTATTACATCAAATAACCAAATTAAAATCTATAAAATTAATTACAAATATAAGAATTACTGCTTAATATGCACAGGGTACATCTTCTGAACAAGAAACATTTTTTTCTATGTTAGTATAAAATACACTGCAGTCATAAAACACTAAAAATGTAGTTGATACGGTGAACTGATTACACAGATTTTAATTAAATTTTAAACATCATTTAAATTAATTTAATTCAAATAAAATTCACCCAGTCACTAGTGACTAATAAACTGAACTCTAATGATTCATATTCAGGAAGAAATGTTTAGTTTCATATTTAAAATTTTTAGTGAAAATAGATTAGTGTTATTCAACTTTTTTCAGGTAGCAGCGTCTCTGGAACTCAGTATTTTTTGCTAACCACCTAAAACACTTACTAAGCTTCAAAATTATTCAATAAATCATTTTCCAAAAAATTAGATCCCTTCTTAAACAAGACTTTATTATATATATATACTTAAAAAAATTATGGGTTAGGGATGAGGAAGAATGAATGATTATTAGATTTGAGGGGCACAACTCAGTTCAGGTTATACCTTTGAAGAATAGTGTCAAAAACACTACACTAAAGAGCTAAAACATCCACATTTAGAGGCGCAGATGAAATTAGATTTTTTAATGCCTTTTTAACATCTAAAAATTCCACCATGACCTCCTCAATTACCAGCCATCTCTGGTTTGCCTTTGTCTTCTGCCTTTAGAAAACGGAGATTTGATTCCACTAAATAGCAATCTAGGGTCGCTAGGCCGCTAAAGAAAAGAGAACTCTTATACTGACACCACATTCTTGATTACTGATTTTATCAAGTTAGGCCTGCACATAATTAGACTGAGCATCATAACCTATCTTTGAAGATCCACCTTCATTCTGATTTAACTCTTCAAATCCTCACTGTACTTTGATTTTCTGAACTACTGGGGCTCCCATCCCAGAAGACCATTACACAATCTGTTTGGGTTGGTAAACACTTATATCTCCCTTCCCCCACCCAATCAACATACAGAAATGAGAATGCATACTGTATTTATTTTCCATGCCAAACAAACACGGTGTTGGGCAAAAAACTCAGCAAATATTTGGCCAGTTTTTAACTGAGCCATTTACATCTGTGAGATTTCTGAGCTTACATTCAATGCTCCTTTCTTGTGAATAGTTCCTTCAACTGAAAAAAGTATTCTTTATCATAACAAAACTTTCTTTATGCCTTGTTTGCCTTCCAGTTTATTTTTAACTCTTAAAAATGTTGGTATATCATGGCCTTCAGAGGCAACAACGTGCAGTGATAGAAAGTAAGCCTGATAATTTGAGCATATCAAGAACTCAGCACAGTGGAGTTCTGAAAGTGACTACAGAGGCAACAAAAAGCAGTTTAAACCAGTGGACCCAGTTCTCTAAGAAAGGATACTTAGCTTACGAAAACTTAGAGCTTCTTTCTTTCTTTCTTTTCTTTTTTCCTTTCTTTCTTTTTTCCTTCCTCCTTTCTTTCTTTTTCAAAATATCTTATAAGGTATCTATCCACCTACTTACCTGCTTTATATCGTAAACTTTCATGACAAATCACAATTTGTACATATTTTTTTACTTTTTTAAATTTAATGTGCCACAAATTTTTAAAAATAAGTCTCTGAAAAGCAAATTGACATATTCAAATAATAAACTCAATTTTTATGACACAGAAGAGACTTAAAACAGTAAAATAAGAAATCACATCTCTGAGCTTACCATATATAGGGGAAAACGTGAAGTCATTCAGATGGCAAATATTATAGGCTTCAATTCTAACATCTTTCCAGATGCCCTGGGTGGGAAAGGAAGGCCCCCAGTCCCAACTAAACGAACATTGCTCCTGTAATTTCAAGGGGGAAAAAACGTAGATTCTGATTACCATGAAATTTAAACATTATAAAATACCTTTTATTTTAAAAATATTATAAAAGTGTATGTTACTTTGCTAGGACTGCCATAACAAAACCACTAATTTGGTAGCTTAAATAACAGACATTTATTTTCCCACAGTTCTGGAGGCTGAGAAGTCCCAGGTCATAGTGTTGTCAAGGATGGTTTCCTCAGAAGCCTCTTTCCTGGGCTTGTAGTTGGTGCCTGCTCACTGTGCCCTCACAGTCTTTTTTCTGTGCACACACACCCATCGCTAGGCTCTCTCTCTCTGCTGTCCAACTTTCCTCTTCTTCTGAGGTCATCATATTGGATTAGGACCCACCCCAACAATCTCATTCAACTTAGTTACCTCTTTACAGACCTTATCTCCATATAGGGTTATATTTTGAGCCACTGATGATTGGGACTCTAACATACAAATAGGAGAGGGTAGGGAAGGACACAGACTAAAGTCATAACCGTGTGTGTGTGTGTGTGTGTGTGTGTGTGTGTGTGTGTGTGTGTGTGTCCCATATACAGCATCTAAAATGACTCACAGTGAGCTACTCCCGATATTCATGGCCTCGTGGAATCTTCTCCCCTTGAGTATGAATTAGACCTAGCGAACTGCTGCTAACCAGCAGAATGCCACAGAGGTGATAACTTCTTAAATTGTCATGAAAGACTGAAACTTCTGTTTTGGGTGCTCTTTCCCACTCTCTCCTGGCCAAGGGGGAAAACAGCTGCCATGTTGTGAGGCAGCTTTGTAGAGAGGCTCATAGGAGTGAGCTTGGAAGCCAATCTGAAGCCTGCCAACAACCACACGAGAGAGCTTAAGCACAAACATTTCAGGCCTGGTCAGCCTTGAGATGCCTGCAGCCTTGGTCCACAGCTCACCTGTAACCTCATGAATGACCTTGAGCCAGAGGTACCCAGCTAAGCCACACATTCCTGACTAACAGAAACTGTGATGATAAATGTTGTTTTAAGCTGATAATTGACATAATATATTGCATAGCAATAGATAACTAATATACCAATTTATGCAACATAAACTTGGCAGAAATGTTCTAGGAACACAAAATTTAATGATGCACATTTATTCTGCAAAAACATATTACAGTGAAGCAACACAGAAGTTACTTTTTAGACTTCTCCAAAATATCCCTTAACTTACCATTGTATTTAAAGGTAATAACTATAAATAATGAAGAAATACCTTGGAAGATACAGACATTTATAAATAGGTTTAAGGAACCTTGACTATACTTGCCAAGCCTATTTCCTCCATTATGAATTCAGAAGTCCTTGTTTCTGAACTTAGTGCCCAAGAGCAATCAGTTCGGGAGGCCAGGGCAGACATCTTATCCAGTCTAATTCAGCCTTGGTACCTCTTTCACCCTTGAGACACATTTCAATTTCCATATTGATTTACAATGGTTCAAATTCAAAAGCAAGAGATAGTTCCCTTCAAATAAATCCCTTTCAAGTAGAATTTTTCGAATTTCTACTTCTTAAAAGAAAAAAAAGTTTTTCAAAACACTATGAGACCATGAGTTCAGCTTTTAATAAGAAATAAGCACCAAAGGAAGTATTAAAATCTTTCTGAATGGAGCATTTGTAGAATAGAGCTGGATAATTTGGCCAAATTGCTCTCATTTAAATATTATTTATCTAACACAGGGATAAATTTATTTCCATTACAGAGAAAAACAAAGAATAAAAACCAATTCATCATGTATCAGATTCTAATGTTCAGAATGAAGACCAACTTGGGATACTTATTGGAGAGTTTTTAAGTCCTGATGCATAATTCTTTTATTAGGGATGGGGAGAAGGAAGCAGGCAGAAATATTCAACATCTTCTAAGGCAGATTATTTTCCCCACCGAGGCTGCAAATCACTTTTCTTCACACAACCTCACCAAATAAAAGTTTTCACTTATTCGAAAAATATTTATGAAGTACTTTCTATGTGTCTGGCTGGGAGTACATTGACATACAAATCAGACACAGTTCCTCTTCTTCGAGTGTTTACAGTGTACAGCAAGAAATTCAGGCACTGAATAAATAATCACAAACACAAAGGAAACAGGGAACAAATAATGAAGGGAGAAGGTGTCAAGACAAGTTTCCCTGAATAACAGTAACATTTATATAGGAACCTGAAGAGTGAGTCTCACTCATCCAAGTGCGTTTAGAGGACAGGGAAGCAAAGCATCCCTTTCAGAAGGAACAGCATGTACAACGGCCTCAAAGTGCAAGAGTATGATACATTCCAGAAAATGAAGAGAAAACAGTTGAAGAGGTGGGAGAAGACTAGAGAAGTGGTCATGGGCAGACGGAGCTTAGAATTCTGTCCTTTAACCTGCAGCCTAAAATGTTGAAGAGTTTTTAAAAAGAGAATGTTGTGATGAATAGTCTGAAAAGAACACTCTAGCTGCTCTGTGGAAGATTAACTGGAGGAAAGCAAATGAGGAACACCAGGTGGGCAACAAGAGTAATATTTCCTGCAAGCAATACCCTGTAGTAGATAGAGGTGGTAGAGCACTACTGAACAGGTAATATCCACATCTTCAAAAGGACTTAGTAATGAATTAGAGAAGAGAAAATGAGGGAGGTATCAAAACTAACTCTTAGGTTTCTGGCTTGAGCGACTATGGTGGATGGTACTCCATCCAGCAAGGCAGGGCGCCTTGGGAGAAGGGTTGGACCCCAAGTGCATTGTTGGACATACTGAGCTTTAGGTCCACATGAATCAGCTCAGTGAAGCTGCCAAACAGGCAATCGAGTAGGAAGTATGGGGTTGAAGAGAGGTCTGGACCAACAAAACAACAGTAGGAGTCGCTGGAAATTCAATTGGTTAAGAAAGAGGGAAAAAAATGAATGAGATAGAATAGAAAGGGCATAAAAATGAAAGGAGAAAAAGTATCTAGAACAAAGAGAAGGTTGAATAATAAGACTTTTAAGAGGAGGAGGTTAATCTGGATAAAAAGACTTAGAAAACATGGCAGAGATATCAGTAAAAAGCAAGGATGGTAGGGAATATTGCAAAAATGGCAGCTGAGGTGGTGGGTCCCAGGCCAGACGGACAGGGAAGCAGAGACAAGGGAGGACTTATGTTAACATGGAGAAAGCAGAGGAGTCAAAGAATACATGGAGAGTCACATTTCCTCATCACACCTACTCCCCATCTCTAGCCCGCTAACTCACACAAGCAAGCCTGACGCTTTTTGTCAGTTATACAGGAGTCTGTAATTACAAATAAGTCTCCAAAATAAATAATATCACCTTCCTACATTTTGAATAGCTGTATAGCACTTTATGGTATGGAAAGTGCATTTTCACTGTATCCTAATATCAAAATCAGAAAAGAAAGGAAGGGATTATTGGCTCCATACACAAATGATGAACTTGCCTAAGATTCTTCTGGGTTTGTAAAACCAGAATTTAGATCCAAGATTTCCGACTTGATCTCCAATTCAGGCCTCTTCTCATTGGATCAGGTCAGCCGAGCCAGAAACCAAGACAGAGCTCATTTGCTGGCAAGTCTGCCCCACAGTTAGTGTTCTACACAGTGTGAGAACAGAAACTTGAGCCTGATTCCTGATTTGAGTGTAAAAGACTTTATTCTATCTAGATAACCTGAAAGTATGTTTTAAATGCCAGAACTGAATAGGGAGTAAAGGGAAAATATTACATGGGTGTATGTATAGCAAACCTATATTTTTACTGATGACCTGAAAAGTATACTTTCAGATTAGGACCAGAAAGTCCTCATTTTGATAGAAAGTTAAAGATGGAAGAGAAGAAGGGAAAAGTGCAACCCCTAGTATTAAAACTACTGTGCCATTTGAAGCCGAAGACACAAGCAGAAGTTTAAAAGAGCTGT
The DNA here is from genome assembly GCA_030015415.1 of Cynopterus sphinx. Taxonomy (NCBI): domain Eukaryota; kingdom Metazoa; phylum Chordata; class Mammalia; order Chiroptera; family Pteropodidae; genus Cynopterus; species Cynopterus sphinx. Next base: position 126,025,248 of record CM057382.1, read on the forward strand.
AAGTGCACCAATGTTCCGTGGAATGCCTGACTGCTCTGTTATATATACACTGTTCACTTACAGCCACATGAACACATGGTTATTCAGACACTGACTTAATCTGTATACGTTGTATTAAACAAGTGGAGGTATAATGTTGACCTTAATGCTTATATTAAGAAAACATAATTCAATGGTAAATCCATCTAATCTAAAGAGAGTTGCTTAACTTAAATAATCAGAATTTTTCAACTGAGGCTATGGCTAACAAGGGCTGAAAAAATACACTTAGTAATTTTACATGAAACCAATGATTATATTTATTGTTAAAGTTAAATGCTAATTCCTCAAAAAAACTTGGAATAGAATTACCATGTACTCCAGTAATCCCACTTCTGGGTATATATCCAAAAAAAATTGAAAACAGGGTCTCAAAGGATATTCATACATCCATACATAGCAACATTATTCAAAATCGCCAAAAGGTACAAGCAACTCAAATGGCCACTGACAGTTGAGTGCATAAACAAAATGTGGTATCTGCATGCAACGGAGTATTATTCAGCCTTAAAAAAGGAAAGAAATTCTGACATATGCTACAGAATGGAGGAACCTTGGGAACATTACGCCATTTGAAATAAGCCAGTCACAGTAAGACAAAAACTGTATGATTCCATTTATCTGAGGAGCCACACTCATAGAAACAGAAAAATGGTGGTTGTCAGCAGTTGAGAGAAAGGGGGAAACAGAAAGTTATTTTTTGATGGGTACAGAGTTTCAGTTTTGCAAGATGAAAAGTTCTGGAGATTGGTTTCACAACAGTGTGAATATACTTAATACTACTGAACTGTACACTTAAAATGGTTAAGATGGAAAATTTTGTGGTGTGTATATTTTAACACATTTTAATTTTTTAAATAAAAAATTAAATTAAAAACTAAATATCACATAGAACACTAATTCAACCTTGAATTAAAATAAATTCAAGTCATCTAGACTGAGATCAGACTCAAAGAAAAATATCATCTTATGGATTTTATTATCTATTTTTAGATTCATTAGAACCTGACAGTAAAATGTAAGAACGTGTCAGCAAATAAATTAATATTTGAAGAAGGCTTTCTAGTAATAAGAATCACTAAAAAATATGAACCTTACTGTCTGATGAAAAGTTTGATAAACTTAAATGTTAAAAAATAATTTTTTAAGTTACACTACCAGTCACTTATTTGTCTTCTTTATCTGATGTTACCTAAGTTCTGAAGCATGCTTCAGGAAGAAAAAAAAACTAAAAAGACAAAAAATTCCCACCAAAATTCATATAATCTTTTGGTTCTTATTTTAAAATTTTTCAAATCCCAATAAGGGGCTGGAAAGAGATGCCCAACTTCTGAAATACCATTGGAGTCTTCAGACAAGCACTGCACATGCCAGCACATTCCACCTTCAAGGTTAAAGTCCCATCCATTTGTGAAACCATTACCTTTCGAATAAAGTTGACATGGCATTCTCCCTTCTGCACACTTGGAGGGCAGTTTGGGGGCACCTGGTAGCTACTGTGAGCTCTGCTCTGCTGGGCCGCGTACAACACTGCTGACTGGAAACGCAGCTCAATGATGTTTACGGCTTGGACCACGCTGGTGATATCGAAGCTCTGAATTAAAGGGAAAGAATAGATGTGAAAGTAGCCTCGTGTGTAAAATTTTAGATGTAGGCAGATATAAGATGGAAGAGGAGATGTATAAAATAGTTGAAATCTTTAGGTTTAGCCTTTTTTTTTTTTTTTTCAGAAAGCACTTTTCTGAAATGTATAACTAAGTTGCCAACTTTTACTTATAACTGAGTACATTCACCTACCCAAAGATAAATTTCTAGGTTTCTCCTTCTGTTTTTATTGACAGATAGATGATGGTCCTAGGCAGAGTAAGCAGAAAATACACCTACCCCTGGAATGGCTGCTCTGGCTGTTTATAAACACAGGGCCTTGAACACTGCCAAGGATTTCCTCGACACTTCTTGACAACCTGACTCTTTGGTATGAATAGCATGCCTTTCTAAGTCATAGGTTATTTTTGTTTTGAAAACTCTACCCTTGAAAGAGAAGGCAGATCAGGATACGATCTTTTAATGTAATTATTCCAGAAAGGAAGAAACATTTTCTTTTTAAATGGTGTGTCAACTGTCATTTCTCATAAAACTATGGATCACTGAATAATAGAGAAGGGAACAGCATTTGTTGAATACTTCCCACGTGTCAATAACTGTGCCAATCACCTTATATAATTAGCTCATTAACTCACAATAACTTTATAGGGTTTGTAAGAGTTTGATCATTCCACAAATGTAGCAACAGAGAAATAAAGTAACTTATTCAATGCTTCAGAGAGCATGTACCTGCCTGCATGAACAAATATGCACTTACCTTTCTCTACTCACAATAATAATTAACATAGACACATGTAATTTTAACTTGATTTCATTATGTACTTACATATCTTTTGAACATGTTGTTTGTATTCCCAATGGAAACATTATTGAGCAGGACTTCCGTAACTGTATCGACACCCTCAAAAATCAAATTTACTTTTTGCCATTTGCTAAAAAAGGAAAAGGGTTTTAAAACAAGATGTATAAACATGAACTTACCTAAGTCTTTTTTATTAGTTAAGAACTAAAGGAGTAAATATTTCACAGAAAATATAAATCCTTAAAGAGCAGTTTCCAATTAAGTTTTCAGAAGCATTAGTTTAATACATTTTTAGATCAAATGATCTGGCTTATCTTTCTTCATAATATTTCATCACCTTAAAATCATGAGCACAACTTACAATTTCCAGAGTCACTGACTTTCTCTCTAGAACTTCACAAAGCTCTCATGAGAACCAAGTTAAATAACAGACATAAAATGTTTCACACACTATTAAATGTACTGACAATATCTAAGAGAACACATTAACCAGCTAATAAGTATCTATCTGTGAATATTATGTGCCCAGCACTCTGCTAAGCCTCCCAGGAAACTTAAACAGTTTCTACATTGAAGGAGTCTGCCACCTGGTTGGCCTTCAAGCCTAAAACACAGGAAACAAAGAGAAAACTTTCAATCTCTTCTACTTTGTAGTGCAGTCTTGCTGGACAGACGACAACTGCTGTCAGAGTGTAGGTCGTGGGAAAGACTTCAAGAAGGAAACAAGAACGTAAAGAAGAACAGAATAAATAAAATGTGAAATATCCACATGATAAAATATTATTTGGCAATAAAAGAAATGAAGTATAGCAGGTCCTCAAATAACATTTCAGTCAATGTCATTTCATTATAACATTGAGGCTAAAAAAAAAAAAAAGAATCGATCCCCAGTGGAGGCCACTCTCTGTGGATTTCACATGTCCTCCCTATGTCCATGTGGGGTTTCTTCCAGGACTCATTTCCTCCCACATTCCAAAGATGTGTACATGTGGTGAACTGCTGTGTCTACATTGTCCCTGTCTGAGTGGGTATGAGTGTGGCTGTAACCGTGCAATGGAAGGGCGTCCTGTCCAGGGCAGGTCCTGCCTTGTGCCCTGCACTGTCTGGAGAGGCTCCAGCCATCCATGACCCTGAATGGAAATATCAGGTTGGAAAATAATTATCTATTTATTTTTATTCATCTTTCTTAAATGTATGTTTAGCTTATATTTATTCCAATGTTTAATATTAGAAGTGTTTGGGTGTTTCTATAGAAGTTTAGTGATGTTTTTGTGACCAGAAATATGCCTTAGGAACTTAACTCTTGTTTATATCAATTTTTCTATGGCAAAATTGGTTTCCTTATACTTTGTTTCATTTCCAAGAACCTATCAACAATTCTAAATGAAGACTTACTGTACTTGTAAATATATTACAACATGTATGAATCTGAATGCATTCTTGTGCTAAATGAAAGAAGTCAGTCATGAAGAAATGTATATTGTATGATTCCATTTATAAAAGACTTCCAGAAGAGACAAATCCATAGAGAGAAAAAAAAATCAGTCGTTGCCGAGGGATGGGGGGGAGAGAGATGTGGAGAATGGGGAATGGCTGGTAATGGATATGACTTTCTTTTGGGGGATGAGAAAAATGTTCTAAAATTGATTATAGTGATGGTTTCTAGAATGTACTAGAAACCACTGAATTGTACACTTTAAATGGGTGAGTTGTATGGTATGTGGATCATATCTCAATAAAGTTGCTATTTTCTTTTAAATGAGTAGAAATGCCTAAGTAGAGGGTAGACCCTAGGAGGAAGAGCAAAACCAAAACATGGAAGTGCTAACAGCATCAATAACATTAAGATAGCAGGCTTGATTGAGATGCAGGGAGCTAGACAAGTCAGGAGGGCAGGAGGAGAGGCAGGAATGGCAACCTTAAAGCAGTATTTTCACAGACAAGCAGAGAAGATTAAACTTGATTTGCCAATCCAAAGGAAGACACTGTTGTTACTGAGGAACGTCACGGTAAAATCAATATTTGGGGAAGATAAGTCTAATATTTCTACATATGAAAGACTGGAGAATAAAAAGACAAAGCAAAAAATTTAGTTAGGCAGCTCTGTCCTAATCCTAGGCACTCACTAATAAGCTGTAGGCAAAGGTGGAAACTTGGGAATGAAGAAAAAGGTGCGGGATCAAGAGAAATGATAGACAAAAATTAACAAGACTCAGAAACAGATTGAATACAGAGAGATGAAGAAAAGATATGATGACCCAAAAATCTGTTAGGCACAGAAGATTGAAAAAAAAATGGCGTTAAATTAAGAGAAACAATGAGGCAGTTAGAATGTAAAGTAAGCTTTAAGTTGGAAAGTCAATTGGTTAAATTTTGGATATGTTGAGTTCAGATGAAAGGAGACCCCTAATAGAGGTATGTTAGGTAGCATCTGGAAAGAAGAGCCTGTAACTCTGTGACTGAGCACCGTATTCTGGCTCTATTTCTCTTTTAAGAGGCAAGTAAATAATTAGTCATAAAAAGTCTTATAAAAAGAACAGAAGGAGTTATTATTTTTATTTAGCAATAATGGTGGTAGATATAATCAGGTTACACTCTGCTACATAGGACATTACTGAAACTATACCATGCTTTTCCTCATGGCCTCATGACATAACATTAAGGCCAATACCATAGTCTCAATGACTGGTTAACACCACACTGAACAAACAATGTATCTCTGATCCTACTTGACACCTTTATAAACATATATTCTCTATTGATTACTGGGAACAGGGAGATGGAAATGCAGATAAGAGAACTGACTAGGTCTACAGGACTCCATTGTAACCACTGGAAAAATGACAAGGACATAATTTCATGGCTAATGATCAGGGGTACCATCCTCATAATACAAACCAAAACATGAATCATATATTCACTTTTATAGTACAAGGAAGGCTTTAATCGGACAACTCTCTGATATGCAATTTTAAAAAAAAAGAGATGACTGTAGAGATAAAAAAGGAAGAAAAGTTTAAATAACAATAATAGATAGATGGATAGATAGATGGATGGATGTATATATACATATATATATATATAGAGAGAGAGAGAGAGATGTACACATACGTACCTAACATCAAAAGGAACTTTAAATTCCTTGCTATATGTCCAATTATCCAAGGAGATCCATCTGTAGTTAAGATCATTAAACCTGTAGTAAGGATCCTGTTGATAAAAATTATAATAGATGCTTAAATATGCAAAAGGAATGAATTAAATAAACACAAAATAAATTATTAACAATAGCTATTTATCACTTAAAAATGAATGAATTCTTGGCCTAGGAGTACAAGCATTTCATATGCCAGCACATCCCATCCTCAAGGCAAAAGCTCCAAGAATTTAAGTGACCATTACCTTTCAGAGAAAGTTGACATGACATTTACATACTAAAAATAATAAAATAGTTTTTAAAAATTCCAACAAAATACCTAAAATGAAAGAGCTCTGAGATAAATAATATAGTTTCATTATCAAAGAACATGTGCAGAAATTAAGATTGACTTCCCTTGTTAAAATCAAACTCAGAATCTCCAAAGCATTGGCAGAGGATGAAAGACAGAACTAGGGTGTAGCCATCACCCCAGTTCTCACTGCCCTGTCATTCTCACTTTGCTTACTGCTGCTACTATCTCATCGAACCTTCAGGGAAAATGCTTCTTCTCTACTGCCCAAAGGTCAGCAAAACTTCCATTCTTTGGATTCACTTCGCATTTCCAAAGTTATTTTTCACTCAGCTTTACTAAGTGAGCACAAAAAGGATGTCTGCAGAGAATACACAGGCAGCATAAATGTCATCAAACTTGAAAACTTCAGGTTTCCTGTATTATCCTAGACCAGGTCAACAGACTACAAGCCACAAGCCAAGCTCACTGCCTGTTTTTGTGTGGCCAGCAAGCTAAGAATGGACATGTGTCAATAAATAAAGTTTTACTGGAGCACAGCCATGCTCACTCCTTTACAAACTTATGGCAGCTTTCATGCCGCAATAGCAGAGTTGACCAGACATGACAGAGACCACATGACTCATTAAGCCTAAAATAGTCTCTAGCCCTTCACTGAAAATGGTCGCTGGCCTCTGCCCCAAATGACTACCCTGCTGGGTGTTCACAGATGTTGGTCCATCTGAGTGTCCAGCCCCAAGTTCTCCTTTGCATAATCCTTAGGTCTATCTGATCCTACCCATTTTCCACCCTTTACCTTCCAGATAAGGGCTCCCAGAACAGAAAGTGGTTAACAGAGCTTTTCAGTTCATCTCCTATGAACATCATCACAGCTATACAAATCGCGCAGTTTCAGAGAGCTTCTCCTCACAACTGGGATAGGGCCAAGGGGGATTTCTCCAGGGACTACAACTCCAAATGGAGAAGGAAAAGCCAACTTTGTCTAAGTTCCACGACCAAGTTAGATTGGCACTTGCCCAGAGCAGAAATCTGTAAGAGACACTACATCATTGCATGTGTATGGAGACGGAAAGAAGGGTATCTGCCAGAAACTGCTTATGACTGGAAGATATATTTTGATAAGCTACTAGAAGAGGGTCTGGTTTGTGGGATTTCATAAAAACTGATAATTACCAAACTGACTTTTAGGATCTGGTTAACTACGAGGTTTTGTTCTGCTAAACAGGGGTGTGCAAGTCCCCACCAACCTGCTTTCTTTTCTGTCCTTCCCCCACCCTCGTGCCAAGTAGGATTCAGCCTCTCCAATGAATAAACATGGAATAAATATTTAATGACACAGGTTTGAAGAAGCACCTAATTATTAGCTGACCATGTGTCTCCACCCAGCCCTATTTATAACTCTACACTGTGGACTCTGTCCAGTACAGATAAAAATATAGTGAGAAGGAAGGCGTGAAGGTTAATGCAGTTGCAACATGTCCACTTGCTAAGCCTCGGAGCTGCTGATGATCTAGTTTATGGGGCATGAATCCCCTACTTGTCTCCTACCTCCTTGAAGGAAGCTACATGTTGAGTTCAAGAGGGCAAACTTCTCAGATAGATTTTTTCTACACAAACAGAATTGAGAGGTTAAATTTTTTTTCTTACTTTAAAGAAGCCAACCTGAAAAGACTACAAACTGTTTGATTGCAACTACACAATGTTCTGGAAAAGGCAAAACTATGGAGACAGTAAAAGGATCAGCAGTTTCCAAGGATTAAGGGGAAGAAAGGGATGAATAAGCAGAGAACAGATTTTTAGGGCAGTGAAACTCCTCTGAATAATACTATAAAGGTGGATATATATTATACATTTGTCAAAACTCACAGAACGTATACCAAGTGTGAATATTAATGTAGACTAAGGTAACAAATGTACCTTTGGCGAGGGGTGTTGATAATGGGGAGGCTGTGCATGTGTGGGAGTACATGGGAACTGTCTGTATTTTCCATTCAATCTTGCTGTGAACCTTAAACTGCTCCAAAAACCAAAGCCTTTCAAAAAATTCTCTTACTAAGGGAAAATACCTTACTCTGTCTAAAATAAGAGGTGCAAAGGCTTAGATACATTTAAAATAACTATTCCAAATACTAAACCACCAACTTAATTTGGTTCCAAATTGGTCTGCCCCCACCCCTCTGCTCATATTAAAATTCTGAGTCCTATTTAAAACAAACAGCAGTTCAGCATTACATCTGGTGACTAAGGACCATGCTAAGTCACTGAGTTGTTAAGCAAACCCATAAACCCTAAAAACAAAACAGTATAATTTGTTGACCATTTACTATATATCAGCTTCCAAAATAGGCTTTCACACACTCATTTTCATAACAAACATGTGTAGTAAATACCATTTTACAGAGGAAGAAACTAAAATTCCGAAAGGTGGAAAGACTTTCCTGAGGTCCCATGACTAAGCAGAAATATATCCAGGAACGAAACTAACTCTGCCTGACACCAAGGTCTGCATTCTTTCACCTATACTCTGGTACAGATGAAAGAATGTGTACCTCACACCAAGTATACTTACACTTTTACACCAGATGATCACTGCAACAGTAACAACAGCTGAGACTTACAGCCTGCAACCCTATGGGACAGATATTATCATCATTCCTTTTACTCACAAGGAGTCCAATGGCTATTAAGTGGTGGAGCCCTGATTCAGATCCAGAAAATCTGGCTCCAAAATCCATGTTTCATTATTACCTAACATTGCCATTAACATCACAAATACTGTCAATAATTACATCAGGGCTACCTACCAAGTGGGAACCAGGAGATAAACATGCTATGTGGGGCATGGACTAGTTATTTATAATTGATATTTACCTTACTTACTGTACATCAACAACTGTGTGTCATTAGACTGTGTAAATGACAGTAATAGTCTCATTTTCTCTGGAAGCTTCTCAACTTCCTCTATTATATCTGCTTATAGTCACATAGACTCCTTATTTGTATATGCTTAGAAAAATCGGAGAAAATATACATGAAAAATTTACAGTGATTACCTCTGCTTAACAGTATGCTTTTTATGGGTTTTTTCTCTTCTTTTTATTTTATATTTTTCTGCATCAATTTCTGTACAATAAACATTAAACATTTATAATTATTTTAAAGATTTTAAAAAGAGGGAATAAGAAAATTATATCATTATATGTAAATATTGTTCATGAGAAAAGTAATGTTTTATATTGGTGGACAAAACTGAAATTATTCAAATCATAGGATATAAAAAACTGACTAGTCATTTGAAAACACTCAAATGGATCAAAATTTTAAACATCAAAAAAGAACTATAAAGATATTAAAGTGAGGAAACATATGTAAATATTTATTTAATTAGGGGAGAGGGGATTACTTTCAAATCATAATACCAAAACAGAAACAACCATCAAAGGAAAAAAACAAGATTTCAAAATATTTAAAACTTTAAAACATCAATATGACAATATAATTATTAAAAAATGGGAAATTTTTGAAAATATATAACAATCTACATTTTTAAAGATAAATAAGCAATAGAAAAACCAATGAAACACATGAAAAAGTAACCCCAAATCACCAATAAACATATAAAAATCATATAAAAGGTGTTTAACATCATTAGAAAGTAAATTATTTTTGTTTTAAAATAATACTCAGATCTGCACCTAAAATAAGCACTCATAAAACGATGATAGGAGTGTAAAACTGGTACAATTTTTATGAAGAACAAGGTAGAAATACATATTAAAAGACTAAAAAGTGCATAGCTTTGATTCAGAAATTCCACTCCTAAAAATTTGTCTAAGAAAATAGCAATGTACACTAACTATAATTTAGCTCAAAATACCTTCATCAAAGAATAGAAAAAAAGATAGAGTCAGATAACTATCCAACAATAACTGATTGATTATAAATGATGACAAATGTACACAATGGAATAAGAGCCATTATACATGGCTTGTAGAAATATGTTTATTGCACTTCACAAAATATTTAGTAATAAAAGGTTGTCAAACTGTATATTTAAATACTTACCATAAATGTGTATAACTAGAAAAATTCCAAATGGATATAGCATATTTTTAAATTTTAATAGTTGTAGTTATCTCTGGAAGCCAGATTTCCAAGTTTTCTTCTTACTTATCTATGTTTTCTAATTTTGGCATACTGAGAATATGTTTTATTTAAGAAGGCTTTCAAACTTAAACCACTGAGGACCTTACACTAAGCACAAGAAAGGTGAGGACATTTCTAACAAGAGTTCTCTTATTTAAGCATCCATCATATTACAAGGTTATTAAAATTAGGTTTTCTGTTTCACTACAAAATAGGGACTGGGACTTATTCATATTTCTTTTTTATTTCCAATGCTTATTTTAGTGTATGGCATAATAGGCTGAATGAATGAATGAATGAATGAATGATAACCTTTAGGAGAGACACCTAAGGTTTAGATTGTGTATAGGAAACACAGTCACCTATAAAACACCAAAGGCTGACCACAGATTCTCTCATTAAATATAAATTCCACTTAACCAACTGCTGAAACCGAAAAATCCTTAGGTTTTCCTTGATTCCTCTTTCACACCTCCCATCCAATCCGTCAACCAATTTAAATCGGGGTCAGGGGAAACCTGTTGGTTTTACATTTAAAATGTGTCCTCACAACCACTGCCACCATTTTTCACTGCTACCGCCTTGGTCCAAGCCAGAAATCATCTTTTGCCCATACAACTGTAATAGTCCCCTACCTGGTCTCTGCTTCCATTCTGATGCATTATAGTCCTAACACAACAGCCAAAGTGACTGACCTTCTAAAACGCAAATCTAATCATGCAACTCCAAGTTCAAAGTCCCCAATAGCTTCCCATCATCTGCTGAATAAAATCCAAAGTGTTTCCCACTGCTTACAAACCCTGCATGACCTGCCCTCCATGCCTTCTTTGAACGCATCCCCCTCCCCACTGGGCTCCTGTCACACTAATCTGCTTACTATTCCCAGAACTTGTCAAATATGTCTTCACCCTAAGGCTTCTCCCATCTTTTTTTTTTCCTCTTTGCTGGGAATGCATATCTCCTTAAAACACATCAAAAAGATCTCTGCTTAAAAGTCGCTTTTTCAAAATGGCTATCTTTAACCACTTTTTTAAAAAGTAGCAATCCTTCCCAACCAGCCTTAATTCTTTTCTTTTAACCTGTTTTATTTTTCTTTGGCACACCACCTGTCATTAAATCATCTACTAATTTGTTTATGGTTGTCTTTTCCAGTAAAGTGTCTACTGGGCAAAAACTTTGTTTTCTTCACCACTAGATTTCAAGCACCTAGAACAGTGCCTGCCACATGAGAGGTAGTGAATAAATACTTATGAGATAATTAGGTGAATGAATAAGTAAATAAATGACTTTAGCTGCATATGCTATGCTTCAAGTTGTCATGTAAATACAGTATTTGGGCCAGGGTCTGCTCTAAACTATAGAATATTTCCTGAGATCAACACCAAAACAAATGTTGTAACAAAGCAGGTGTTATAACAACATCACATTATTCAATAACAATACTGATATTGACAATTACTTTCAATAGGACTGGAGTACCCCAAAAAGCCTCTCCCATCTCTCATCCCACTACCATTTAAGGCCCACATCCACTGTAAACTTAAAGTTTTTCTAAGAAGTTATTTACAGATTTAACCAGATTTAAGAGACACCATAAATTATTCCCATGAGGAATAATTCCTCATTCTCATTAACTAGTAACCAAACACTCTTTCCTGATATGTGGACCTGTAACACAGAACAATCTGATTTGCTAAGTCACTAATGATTTCCCATTGGCTTAATTCTATCAGTGAAATGAGGCAAGGAGAGACCCTGCAAAATGAATTCAGGCATTCTCAAGGCATATGTAAGTGAGGCCTCAGGGCATCAAGGTCTATATTGCATGTTAACTAAAAATAATTAAAGTGCTTAAGATTGAGAACTATTTTAAAAATAAACTGGACTGTAGTCAGTGTCAATTCTACTCCCTTCCTGACATAAATTCTTGGAAAAAAGATAATGCCTACCAGACCAAAAATTGTGCATAACCCTAGTTGATCATACTGTGATTTAAGTAAACTTGGAATGATGCTCTCGACAGTCAACCACAGTGATTCAAAAACACATGGTTTTTCAAAATTCCAGGGGAAGTGTAACATAGTACAGAACCCAGGCTATGGAGTTCCAGCATGCGTTCCAGCATGCGTTAGAACTCCATTTCTGCCACTTAGTTGCTGTGTGATCTTGGGTAAGTTCTCTAACTTCTCTGGGCTCCATTACCCCCATATCATCCGCAAAATGCAGATAAGAAGATGTACTCTATAAAGCTCTTATGAGGATTAGGATAATGCATGCAAATCACTTATCAAGTACATCCTGTCCCAGGCAAAGAAGATCAAAGAATGAGGAAATACAGCAGGTCGAATTACAGAAATAGTTGGAATTTTAAGTCAGTTTGCAAACCTCTGCACACAGACAGCCAAACAGGCAAACATCCTCCACAAAGAGTTTAAACATTGGAGCATCCCCTGGGAGACAAAGGCGCGCGCACACACAAACAAACACACACCCACACACCCACACCCCACATGCCGTGAGAGGAGCTCCTTCCTTCATATCCCAATTAGCCTCGAAAGTTATTCCGCCTTTACAACTGCATGGACAAACCTCACCTTACCCTCGCCGATCTCTCTCCCCGACCTCCGCGCTGCAAAATCCCAAATCCGACTCCCGAGGCCTCACGACGAGCCTGAAACCCGGAGACCTTGCTTGAATACAGTTACCGCTGACTTTAGCAAACGACTCCGGTCCCCTGCAGCCTCCAGACAGTCGGAAACAGGCACCTCCTTCCTTAGGCTCTGTCAAGTGACATCACGTCCTTTCTCCCCACGCGAAAATGAACCATGGCAAGAAGCGAACCGCCAATAGCAAGACAGTCCGCCCTCTCGGCTCTTCCGCTTTCCCGGTGCCGCGGTCCCCGCGCGGGTCGCGCCGTCTCCCTCCAGCCCGGACCCCAGCGATGCTCTCCGCCGACCGCACACAAACTGCTTCGGCGGGTCCCCCCCACCCCACCGCACTGGCGGAGTCAATGCCAAACCGAGGCCTGCGGGGTCGGGGGGGGGGCGAGGCTGCCAGACGGTTCCCGGGCCCCTCACGGCGAGGGGACGCGGTGCGGGCGCGCGGGGAGCGGGCGCGCGCGGTACCTGGATGAGGTTCCGCTGGAACAAGGCCGTGTGCACGCAGCCGGGGACCTCGCCGGGCAGCTCCAGCGAGCCGTTCCCGCTGCGGATCCTCCAGGGGCCCCGCAGGCGGAGGCCGCGCGCCGCGGCCGTGGGGCCCGCCCCGCACAGCGCTGGCAGCAGCAGCAGCAGCAGGTGCAGGCGAATGCCGGGGCGCGGGGCGCTGGGGGGCAGGCGGAGGCACATGCCGGGGCGGGGGGCTGCGGGGCGCCGTGGACGCCAGCGCCCGCCGCAGGAAACAGCAGGAGCCCGCTCTCCCCGCCCCGGCCCGGCCCGGCCCCCGCGCCACCAGCCCCGCCCCCCGGGTCAGAGGAGCATCCGACGCCTGCTCGGCTCCCCACGCTCCGCGACCGGCCTCGCGCCCCTGCCCTCTGCTCGGGTGTCTGAACCCGGGACGGAGCTGTGCACAGAGATCCCTGGGGGCCAAGGGGCGCAAAGCCTGGGGTGAGGGTGGGGGGGGGCTCTCAGACAGTGAGACCCCGAGACCACGGCTGGAGTGTGGCTCCTCGCCGCTTCAGAGAAGCGACACACACCGAGACACCCGCCCACCAAATTGCCCCCGGCTCCGTCCACGCTGCAGGATCTGCCTATCGGGGGTGACTCCCTCCCTCCTCCTGCAGCTGCAAGGTGGTCTCAGAGGGGGCCCCGCCCTTAGAGAGTAAACCATTTACTAGACGGGCCTCATTCGTTCGGGTTGTTTTGAGGGCTGAGAAAACAAGCCTGGCCGAGGGGAATCCCAGCATGGTAGCTCATCGTGTTAGTGGACGATGACTTTCTGTTGTCCAAAGCCCCGCAGAGGAGACATCCCCTTTCTAATTGTCAAGGCTGGTCTGCGTAATTTAGTTACACCTATGATTATGTCGCACATTCCGTAAGACACTAACGTTAACACTAATACGGTTAAGCCTAATTTTACAATTCTTAGGACAGATTTTATTCCCAATAGTGAACAAGAAGTAAAAAACAATTTCACATGCTTTGGAATAAGAGAGTAGGCATACAAAGGTGGAAGGGTAAGGGCAGAAAAGGCCTGCTTGAATCAGAGAAAGAAGCTATATTGAAAAGCCTGTGTGTAGTTGGTGTGGGTTACAATTCCTCCCCCTCTCTGGATCATTCCTCCATCTTGAGGGAACCAGGGCAAAGACCACTCTGGCTGCTTCCTGCTGAAAAGGGGTGGAGTTCGAGGATTAGAGGAATGAAACTGTCCTACATTCCGTTGAAAATATTCTTTAGTTTCCTTTACCATGAATACTCTAGGTTCCCATAATGTTGCTTTTTTTTCTATGAGCTCTGCCTTCAGTCCTGGAGATGAGATAGTTAATCAAAAACATACAGTCTTGAACAGAAAACGTAATTTGATAAGGATTGTCAATATACTGCATCCCTGTAATACGAAGACCTCCCATTTCAGAGAAAAAGATTGTCCTCTAGTGAGTCTTTCTCACAGCTTGTAGCTAAGTAGCCTTCTGCATGATTCTACTTACTCTAGTCTGGACTTCCCCAGAGGTGTTAATGTAGGTTTAGCGTGTTGCATTAGCCATTGCATAGACTCCTCCTTGTTTGGCCGGCAAGTAACTTAAGGCAGTCCTATTGTCTAGGACCTGAGCTGAGGACTCTAAGGTGGTCTGTTGGAGTCTTAAGAGCTTGAGCAGTAGAACAGACCGAATGGCTGATTGTATAGGTTAAATTCCATAACATCAGGTATTTAATAAAGAGATATGTCTATGAAAACGAAAGAAAAACAAAGGTTAATAATCAGAGCAAATTATAAACCGGCTTCTGAGATTGTAAGGCTGTCATAAAGATTCCTAGATATAAGGCTGGAAGCATCTTCTGTAGTTTGAAATGTGCCTGATGATGTCACCAGGTGCTAAGGTAAACTCTCCTCTCCGTGTGGCTTATGCAGCATTGGTCACTGAGACTGTTTAAACATGAGCTGTTGTGGCAGTTTTTTGAACTTTATATCAAGCTGACAAAGCCATTGTTAACTTGCACGGCTTTAGGAAAAAAAAAAAAAGGCAGTTTAGCTCCTGGTGATTTCTAATCAAAGGATGGGAGAAAAATAAAAATTGGAAACATGTTTGGAGAGTTCCAGACAGAGAAAACTAGAATTTGGGATCTAGTCCAATTTACAAGTAGAAAACAACATAAAACTCAAAAGATAATAAACAGTATAAGATATATATCTACAAAGGCATAATTTCTACGGAAACATTTTTTTCTCTCTCTAATCTTTAATTTTTGCCAAAGATAGCCATATTAAGACTAACTTATTTGTAAATAAGTTGTTTCAGTATATTTAGTCTGATCATTTAAGTTCCGCAAGAATATCTGTTAACCATATAAGTATTTAAAAAAAAAAAAGCCTACAGCACCTGGTACTAACCCAAGTACTAACCAGGTTCGACCCTGCTTAGCTTCAAGATCAGATGAGATCTGCAGTTTAGGGTGGCATGGCAGTAGACTATATATAGGTGCTTTTAATTCTGCTTGGCTGGAATCTTTTACAAAGAATCTTCAGATTGAATTTAAAAGGCCTCGCAAAGCTAGAAAAGCCAAGGTTAGGACTTGCCATCAGAGGATGCCTGCAATACCTTATGGGGGATTTGATTTGATATTTGAGTATTCATTTGTTTGGATTTTCTCTTTGTTTTGAACTTCATTTTTAGTTTCAAGATGGGCAGCTTAGTTTCAATGTCACCAGAGAGTCCACTGGATTGTAGTTTTGGTGATCAGTCAACTTATCAGCCAATAACTACACAAAAATGGTTTTCTATTTTAATACTACATGGACTATGCATATGTGATAAATCCTGAAGAGCAGTGGCCCCTTAATTGATCCTTAAATTATTATACCATCTTGCAGTTAGAATTATTCTGTTTAAGGTCTAGTCAATGAAATGACATCTACTACAAGGTGTTCATGCTACATATCAGAATAAACCTCTTCAGAGAATATGTATGAATGTGAGTAAATGAGATATATTAATGTTAATTGCATACTTTTAGTTGTCACCAGAAGCCGAGGTTCTAAGGCTTGTAAATTATGTAAGAAGATACAAGGTACAGAAATACGTTTTTGAAGGAGGTGGGGAAAAAACAATGGTTTGTCCTAAAATAAACTTGGCTATTTTTAAATGAGCAAGAAGAAACAAACTAAGAAGGACTGGGAAAGTTGTAGAAGGCTTTTGGAAAAAGAATCCTGAGAAAGGAATTTTTATGTGGTCAAGGTAAATGATATTAAAATAAATTTAATAGAGTAAGTTAATTAAAATATCAAAAGTAAATTGATGAAAAATTAAAGTCGAGTTTTCTCCCTCTGTTAAATAGAACCGAGTTTCTAGAATTATTCGTCTGCTACTGACATTATGAAAAAAAATTTTCTGCCTAGGAAACAATAATTCTGTGTTTTATCAAAATATTTTTCTATGTTTTATGTTATCTTAATCAGCTCCTTCTGTACTTAAGGAAATTGAATCTCTACAATAGTAAGAACTAATTTTTGCTAATATTTTATAATGTTCTGTATATTTAAAGTTTTCTACTGTCACTTTGAGTCGATGAGTAATTTAATATTGTTTCAAAATAATATGATCTTCTGGTCAAGCGTGTTTGACAAATTTCCCAAGGTACAAAATGTAAACAGACTTTTCTTAACCTGGAAATGGCTTGGGTTAGTCCAGTGGACCCCTGCAATGCCTCAAAGACTTGTTCTCTTTCTTTATAAAAGAGAAAATTTAAATTAAGTCTGCCTGTTTGAAATACTAAAGTTACCTGAGAAGCTTTTTAAATGAAGAAATAATAATTACATTGTATTTGCATTTATCATTCTTATTATTAAAGTGAATTTTCAGATTATGATCTCTAGTAAACTGTAACATCCTGATATAGTTTCTATTTGTAATTCTAGTCTGTTTCTTAAAATGTAATTTTTAGAGAAAAACATTTCTTTGTCAATTACATTATAATCAGACCTATAATCATGTCATTTTAAGTTTGTCATTTATAGACAGTCATTATTTTT
Source organism: Cynopterus sphinx (assembly GCA_030015415.1). Lineage (NCBI taxonomy): Eukaryota > Metazoa > Chordata > Mammalia > Chiroptera > Pteropodidae > Cynopterus > Cynopterus sphinx. The sequence continues at coordinate 126,042,474 of CM057382.1, forward strand.
ACTGATACTTTAAGAAATACTTTAGAAAGATAGAGAAGGCTCTGACCCATCCCAAAATACAAGCCTCTGTTCGAGGCTGGATGTTTTTGATTAAATATCTCATCTCCAGGACTAAAAGCAGAGCTTCCAAGAAAAAAGCAAACATTATGAGAATACAGAGTATTCATGGTAAATACAATAATTACATATATATATATATATACACATATATATTATGTATATATATGTATACACACACACACACACACACACACATACATATGCCTTGGTGTTGAATTGTACACTTGAAACTTACTGGTTTTTGTTAAGCAATGTCAGCAAAATATAAAAATATATATAATTAAATCTTTAAAAGAAATGTAAACTGGAAACTAAAGAATATTTTCAATGGAATGCAGGACAGTTTCATTCCTCTAATCCTCGAACTCCACCCTTTTTCAGCAGGAAGCAGCCAGAGTGGTCTTTGACCTGGTTCCCTCAAGATGGAGGAATGATCCAGAGAGGGGGAGGAATTGTAACCCACACTAAGTATACACAGGCTCAGTCAGCTTCTTCGATATAGCTTCTTTCTCTGATTCGAGCAGGCTTCGTCTGATATAATAGCTTGTCTTTTCTGTCTTTACCCTTCCACCTTTGTATGCCAACTCTCTTGTTCCAAGACATGTGAGATTGGTTTTCCAATTTATGTTCTTGTTTACTATTGGGAATAAAATCTGTCCTAAGAGGAATCGTAAAGTTATGCTCAACTGTATTAATGTCTTATAGAATGTGCAAAATAATCATAAGTATAACTAAATTACGCAGACCAGCCTTGACGATTAGAAAGGGAATGCACCTCAAGATTCTTCCTCACACTAGAGGAACTGAACACCATGTCTGATTGCAAGTTCGAGCATCTCATGATAAATTACTGCCCAACCAGTCCATTGCAGGTAGATCAACAAAACTTCCATAGAAATGGAAATAAGAAAATGACAGTGGAGAGTGTAACTGGGATTACTGTAGCTTTATGATTGTAACCTCATAATGTAACTCTATAACCCTGTTTTTGTCCTTACAATCTCATTCTCATTATTATGCACGTAGAAGTGCCTTGTTGACTAATGCTCAACTTGTAGGTAAACAGTTTGCTTGCTGAGAACCCTAGGAACAGACTTTGAAGGAATCTGGCTTGATTTCAGTGCTGTAATTCTGGACACAAAATCCTCCCCGGACCTTCATTTGACCAGCTTCAGGATGTTTATCAGAGCATACAGGGAGGGACAGACAGTTCTTGGAGTTGATTCGCACCTCACCAGAAGGGAGGAGCTCCTCACCCCCTCCTTGTTAATTCTGTTGTTCCACTTACTCTCCCTCCAGGTAGCCTGAGAAACAAGCCAAAGCGAAGAGACAGAATAGATGGCCTTGGGCCACTCCAGGTGGCATGGGAAACAGAGCCAAGGCTGAGAGACAAGATAGTTGGCCTAGAAACATTCTCCCTCCCATCTAGGATGAGGCTCTGGATCCTCTCCCTTATCCTTTACCCAGCCATCTCCCTATAATAACCCCTGCCAGAACCAAAGTGTCAAGATGGTCTTTGTGACAACAGTCTGCCATGGTCTCAGGGCGAACAACTCTTAAATAAACCTGCTTTCCTCCCAGCAAGTTTTGTCTCTGGATTATTGGATCCCAAGTGGCAAGCAGCTGAAACTGAATTCAGTAACGTGATGAAATTTTCATTTTGTTATAGAACTATTTTTTGTCCACTATTTCCAGTAAGAATAAATTTTATTTTGAGACAGTCATAAAACTTCTTAGCTTACATAATTTAAAGGCACAGAATCAAATATAATTTTAAAAACAGTCACCCATTTTTGTAACCTTACACTGTTTAAACGAATTTCATTTTGATCATCTCTCTTGATGCTTCCCAGAATTCAGATCATTTAGATCAAGTGATAGTTTCCTGGTTTAAAAAGGCAAATAAAGCCTACATATTTTAAATGTCATGCAGAGTCAATATTCTGCTGCAGGTGGCCAATGAGGGCTTTTGACTCACGTGACCAGGCTTCCTTCATCTCTAAATATGTGAAGCTGGGAAACTCACTAGAATACCATGGTATACCCAAGTCATAGATGTTCCAATTCTATAATTCCATAAATTACAATAAGGGGAAGAAAAATGACTCAGAGTGTCTGCTCAATCCCCTATACTTGTGACTATGGGCCATAAGTATCCCCCATTAAGCTGATACAAGCAATTCTTAAATCCAAAGATAAAAACACAAAGAATTCAACTATAAAGTGAGCCAAAGAAGATATACAGATGGCAAATAAGTACATGAAAAGATGCTCCACGTCACAGATCATCAATTATAAGAATACTGAGGTATCAGTACACACCTATTAGAATAGTCAAAATTTAAAACACTGACAACACCAAATGTTGGCAAAGATGTGAAACAACAGGAACCCTCATTCATAGCTCATGGGAATGCAAAAAGGTACAGCCACATAAGACACTTTGGTAGTTTCTTAGAAAAATTAAACATACACTTACTGTATAATCCAACTATCACACAGCTTGGTATTTAACCAAAGAAGTTGAAAGCTTATGTCTACACAAAACCATGTGCATGGATGTTTATAGAAATTGTATTCATAATTGTAAAAACCTGGAAGAAACCAAGATGTCCTTCTGTAGTAAAAGGGTAAAAATACTGTTGCCCATCCAGACAATGGACTATTATTCAGTGCTAAAAAGAAAAGAGCTATTAAACCATAAAAAGACAGAAAGAAAACTTAAATTCACATTACAAAGTGAAAGAAGTTCATCTGAAAAGGATACATACAATATAGTTCTAACTATATGAAATTCTGGAAAAGACAAAATTATGGAGATGGTAGAAAGTTCAGTAGCTGCCAGTGGCTAGGAAAGGATGAACAGGCAGAGAACAGAGAGTTTTTAGGGTGGTGAAATTACTCTGTATAATACTGTAAAGGTGGATACATATTATACATTTGTCAATACCCATAGAATGTGCCACATTGTGAGTGAACTGTAATGTGAACTATAGGCTTTGGGTGATAATGATGTGTTTAGTGATCGTAACAAATGTTCCACTCTAGTGGAGGATGTTAATAATAGGTGAGGCTGTGCAGTATTTCGGAGCTGGAGGTATATAGGAACACTATGTATTTTTCACCCAATTTTGCTGTTAACCTAAATTTACTCTAAAATTTATTCTAAAATTATTCTAAAAAATTACATGGGTCAAGGAAATAAAAGACTTAAGCTAATATCTCATCACACTAGGAGACTGGAAGTTGTCGCTCCATCCTAAAAGCAAGTAAAAAATTGAACAAACAAAATTAACAGCTCTTCTTAGGTTCATCAGAGAATTGACATGACGGGGAAAACTGCTGCCCCCAGAATAAGAAAGACAGACAAGTGGATACAGAGAATCGCCACTTACCAATCAAAAACGCATGAGCAGAAAGCTCCACAGGAACCAGGACTATGGTAGGAAAGCCAAAAACTGTAATTAACAGATTGCTGGAGGCTCAGTGTGAACAAGTCTGTCAAGTAAAACCTTCACAGGAGCCCAGTCTCAAGGGGTCACCCACACTTTGTGAGTTTTACCTCCGAGAGCTCTACCAAGCTCTCACGTTGAAGACTGGAGAATAGTTCTCTCATAGTGTCAGCAAGAGGAGGGAGAAAGGAAGCCTTTTGAAATGTATCAGAGCATTCTATCCTTCTTAACAAGGCCTGCTGCCCTCAAGAGAAAGTATTGATCAGAGCCTTAGCTGCTGGGGCTTTATCAGAGCCTAAAGAACCTAGAAGAAAAATACCAAACTCCAGACTCCTCTAGCCATCCTGCCCCACCTAAGAGGGGGAAAAAAATGAGAAGCACTTGTGAAGTTCACAGTCCAGAACACAAGCTCAATAGAAGACTAAGACCTAATTATAGGACCATAGAAAGTTTCCTCTCTCTCCAAACCCTCCCATCACATCACTAAAAGCCTATTTGCCACGGTTCCTTTTTGTACATCATATATGGCTTTCAAAAAATTTACAAAAAATAATAAATAAATTAAATAAATAAATTAAAACATTTAAAGGGACAGGGCAAGAACCAGACTCAGGGATGTTTGATTATCAGATCAGGAATTTAAAATAACTATAATTACATTAAGGACTTTAATGAATAAAGCAGACAGCATGCTAGAATAAATGGGTGATATAAGCACACAGATGGAAATTCTAAGAAAAAATCAAAAGAAATATCAGACCTCAAAAACACTAACAGAACTAAAGAATGCCTTTGATGTGCTCACTAATAGACTTGACACAGCAGAGGAGAAAATCTCTGAGCTCAAGGATATGCCAACAGAAACTTCTACAATTGAAAAGCTAAGAAATGAATCAAAATATCCAAGGACTATGGGACAACTAAAAAGGTAGAACAAATGCTTACTGGGTATACCAGGAGGAGAAGAAAAAGAGAAAGAAATAATACCAATATTTAAAGCAACAACAGAGAATTCATCCCAAATTAATGTCAGAGCACAAACCACACATCTAAGAAGCTGAGAGAACACCAAGTAGAATAAATGCCAAAAACATTTATTTTAGAAGGTTACAGTTAAACTTTAGAAAACCAAAGGTAAAGAAAATATTTTGAAAGGAGCAAGAAGAAAAAACACATTGCTCATAGGAATAAAAACAAGAATTATATCCAGTTTCTCCTCAGAAATCATGCAAGCAAAAGGACAGTAGAATGAAATATTTGAGGTGCTGAGGAGGAAAAAAAAATCACCAAACTAGAATTCTGTACACTGTAAAATTATCCTTCAAAAGTGAAGGGGAAATAAAGACAGTCTCAGACAAAGAGAGAGAATATGTTGCCAATACATCTGTCTCTTAGGAATGTTAAAAGAAGTTCATCAGAGTGAAAGAAAATGATATAGGTCAAAAACTGGGATCTACATTAAAAAAAAGAAATAGTGTTATTTTTTTTCATTTTTAATTGCTTTAACAGCAGTTTGTTCAAAATAATAACAGCAACATTTTTAATGATTATAGTTTATGTATAAGTAAAATAACAAAGTAATGACACAAGAGATTGCAAGTGAGGAATTAGGAAAACTTTATTATTATAAGGTACTTGCACTGTCTATGAAATAGTACAATACTATTTGAAAGCTGACCTTGACAGTGAAGTTGTAAAGGTTTATTATAAACTCTAGGGCAACCACTGAAGAAGTTTAAAAATCATTGATATTTATTAATTTGTCCTGAAGACAAATGCAGGAACAAAGAATAGGGCAATGAGTAGAAAACAGAAATAGAAAACAGGAAATGTAGTAGATATTAAGCCAGCTATATCAATAATCAGTTTAAATGCCAGCTATCTACATATACCAGTTAAAAGACAGAGATTTTAATAGTACATTGAAAAACAAAACCAAGTACATGCTGTTTACAAGAAATCTATTTTAAATATAAAGACAGATATGGATTAAAACACAGAAATAGAGAAAGATCTACTTTACTAATGCTAATCAAAAATAAAATGCTGGGCTAACTACATTAATTTCATAACAAGTAGGTTTCAGAGCAAAGAAAATTATCAGGATAAAGAGGGGCATTAAATAGCATTAAAGGGGTCAGTTCTCTAAGAAGACATAGAATCCTTAATGTGTAAGTGCCTAACAACAGAGCATCAAAATATGAATCAGAAACTTAAAGAACTGTAGGAGAAAAAGGTGAATCCACTGATACAGCTGGAGACTTTAACATCCATATATCAGTAATGGACAGAGCTAGCAAGCAGAAAACCAGCTCAGACACAGTGGAACTAACTCAACAGCACCGTCATTCAACTGGGTATAACTGACATGTACAGACTACTTCCTGCAACAATAGCAGATACACATTCTCTCAAATTTACAGCACATCTTAACATATTTAAAATAATAAAATCATACAATGTATACTCTCAGACCACAATAGAATTAATCTAGAAATCTATAATGGAAAGATAGCTGAAAAACCTCAAAATAGTGAAAAATTAAACAACACATTTCTAAATAATATGTAGCTCAAAGATGAATACTCAAGCAAAAGTTTAAAATATTTTCAACTGAATAAAAATGAAAATACAACATATCAAAATTTGTGAGATGTAGTGAAAGCAGTGCTTAGAGGAAAATTATATTCTTGAATGCATATATTAGAAAAGAAGAAAGATCTAAATTGAATTATCTAAGCTTTCACCTTAGAAAACTAAAAAAAAAGAGCAAATTAAGTCTAAAGTAAGTTGAAGAAAGGAATAATAAAAATTAAAAGAGAAACTAGTAAAGTTGAAAATAGCAAAGCAATAGAGAAAATCAACAAAACCAAAATCTGGTTCTCTGAAAATATCAATAAATCAATAAGCATCTAAGCAAGCTAAATAAGGAGAGAAAAAGAGAAAAGACAGGAATAACTCATATCAGAAATGAAAGAAATGGCATCTCTACAGATCTCATGGACATTAAGATGATAATAAAGGAATAAATACTATGAAGAATAAATACTACGAACAACTCTATGTCCATAAGTCTGATAGCCTAGATGAATTGGATAAATTCCTTGAAAAACACAATATGACAAAATTCACACAAGGAGAAAGGGTCAATCTGAATAGGCCATTATGTATTTAAGAAATTAAAACAATAATTAATAACCTTCAATAACACAAAGCATCAGCCTCAGCCTTCTGGTGAATTATACCAAACATGTAAGGAAGAAATTATACCAAATTATTCTCTACAGTCTCTTTCAGAAGATAAAAAGAGGGAATATTCCCTAACTCATTCTCTGGGGCCAGCATTGCCCTAAATCAACAAAGACATTACAAAAAAGAAAGAGAGAAAATTATATTCATGAGGCATATTGAATATGCCTCATGAACATAAATGGAAAAATCCCTAATGAAATACTAGCAAATCAAATCCAATAACGTATAAAAAGAATTATACACCATGACCAAGTAGGATTTATTCTGGGTATTCAAGGCTGGTTCAATGCTCAAAACTCATCTAATGTATATAATTCATCACATCAACAGGCTAAAAACTGAAAATTATGTGACCAGAATATTAGATTTAGAAAAAAGCATTCCATAAAATTCAACACTCATTTATGAATTTAAAAAAAAACTCTGCAAACTAGAAATAAAAAGGAATATCCTCAATTTTATAAAATACATCTACAAAAACAACACCTAACATTATACTTAATGGTGAGAAACTAGAAGTTTTTCTGCTACTATTAGGTGTACAGCAAGAATATCCCCTGTCACAACTCCATTTCAACATCATACTGAAAGTTCTAGCTTATACAGTAAGGCAAGAAAAGAAAAAAAATAGTATACAGATTGGGAAGATGTAAAACTATCTTTGTTTGCAGATACCATGACTGTGTATGTAGAAAACCTAAAAGAATCAACAACAACAGCAAAAAGCCGCCTGGAACTAAGCAATTTATAACAAGGCTGTGGTATACAAGGTTAATATACAAAAGTCTATTGTTTTCCTATATGCCAGTAATGAACAATTTGAATCTGAAATTAAAAACACAACATTATTCACTTTAGTACTCCCCAAAATGAAGCACTTTAGTATAAACATATAAGATCTACATGAGGAGAACTGATGAAAGTAATCAAAGAACTAAATGGAGTGATATTGCATGTTCACAGATAGGAAGACTCGATACTGTCAAGCTGTCTGTTATTCCCAATTTGATCTATAGATTCAATGCAATCCCAATCAAAACTCCACCCAGTTATTTTGTGGACTTTGACAGACTGCTTCTAATGATCTAAAGATCCAGAATAACTACCACAAGAGGAAGGACAAAACTGGAGAATCAATACCACCCTATCCGGAGCTAATTTAGTTGGGAGAGAGAACTGAGCTATCAGGTGTTAAGTAAGGCAACCTGTTAAAGCAACAAGGAGTTAAAGTGAAAATAATAGTGAAGCCTTTAATCACCTACTGCGATAGTATAAGCAAGAGGCTAAAAACTGGAGAAGATACCAACTTCTCCCGGTTTAATTTGCCCCATCAAATTTCCCACTCCAGTTGAGGGTAAGTGGATCCACACAAAGGTGAGGGTTGTTTCACTGTTGAGGAAGCCCTGAACAAAAGGCTCTGGCTATTTTACAGCCCCTGGGGGTGGCGGGGAGTGAGGGTAGAGAATGAGGATGAAGGGCCAGGAATGGAAAATTACTGCGTACTGAGTAGGGATAAATGTATTCAAGCTTTCCCACTTCTCATCCCCAATAAAAAATATCTCAGCAGAGTCACCTGAAAAAGACCACTGCTGAAGGCCTCAGTTAGATACCTAGTAATGAAGGCACTGGGGCTAGGCATGTAAAAGTGTGAAGAGCATGAACAGCCAGAGGAGCACCAGTCCCTCGCTGCAGCTCCCTTGCAATACCTTGGCTGTGTAGCAAGTATGGTGTGGGGTGGACAGTTTTACCCCATGAAGTCTGTCAGGTAAAGCCTTTGTAGTGGCCTGTGATCAGGCCTGAAAAATCACACGTGTGTCAGAAGTCCTGAGAGTGCTGGAAATATCCATGAGGATATATGGAATTTGGTGCAAGCTCCAATAGAAGGGTCACAGTGTAGACCCTTATATTCTAGAGCAAGGCTATCCACCTCACCACAGAGAACTATTGTTTGAAAAATAGGTCCTAGGGTGCTACTGGATCTTAGTAAAGACCAAACATCTAACCACAGTACACTAAGTGACTATGCAGCCTGAACTGAGGATTGTCTAGTCAAGCAAATACTAAAGATGAACACGGGCAACAATGTTTTCTACTGTATGTAGAAAGTGATGCATTCAGACTCAAGTAAATTTTGGAACACCCAAGTAAATTACATGGATAGGCGGTCTACCATTCTGTTACTGATCTCTGTTGCACTGATCATCACACTGATGACCTCATGGGGAGTTCCTTATGACCAGCTGAAAGAGGCCTGGTTCACACATGGGCCTGTGCAATATATCCTGGTACCAGCCATAAGTGGACTGCTGCCACATAGGATTGGCCCTGAATGACAATGGTGAAGGGAAATCTTCCCAGTGCACAGTCATGAGACATATATTTAATTTTTTAATTGATATGAAAGGAGAAGTAGCCTGAGATATGGTTATATATTGACACCCTGGCAGAGCCAAAAGTCTTTGTTTGATCAGGACCTTAAAAAAAGATAACACTAGCAGACAAATGACATGGGCAGGTATTATGTGAATGGACACTGTAGAAGTGGCCATAACACATGCAATTTGAGTCTCACGTTAATACTCACTAGCAAATATGTGCCACAGAGGAAGAAGCTCTTGACCTCTTGACAATCAAGCACACAGAAAGATGGTCCTGTGGGTTTTAGTCAGTCTCTCTATGTACCACTCCAGCACTTGACACTGAGCACATGAAGAAGGTGGCCATCACAGCAGGGATGAAGGCTATACATGGACCCAACAACATGGCCTTTCTCTCACCAACAGCAATCTTATTGACTGCTGATTGCCCAAATAGCCTGCAGCAGAGACTGATACTAAGCCCTAGATAATGGTACCTCTCCTCAGGAGGACCAGCCAGCCACCTTTGGGCAGAGACTGATTACACTGGACCCCTTACTCCTTGGTAGAAGCATCACATTGATTTACAGGAATTAATACATACTCTGAATACGTTCTGCCTTCCCTGGTGGCAGCATCTTCACTAGCCCAATCTGAGAGTTTATAGAATTATCTCTTGAAATGATATCCCTACAACATTGCCTTAGAAAACAGACTCAGACAAAGGAGCTGTGAAGGTTGGTTCATAACCTTGAGACTAATTATTTTTCTTTTTTTTTTTTTCATTAGTTTCAACTATACAGTACATTGGTTAAGCATTTACATAGTTTATGAAACAATTCCCTTGATTACTCTATTTTCCCTTTGGCTCTACACCTAGCCATTACCTTAACTGCTGTCTGCATTTCCTATGCTGTGCTCCCATTACCACAAACCTCTTTCATCTACTAATTTTTACTTCTTTAACCCTTTCCTGCTTTCTTCCAGCCCCCCACGTCCCTCCCCTCAGGCCATCACCTAATTGTCTTCTATACTTGTGCATCTGTTTTCAATTTGTTGGTTCTTTTTGTTCCTTAGATTTCATGTATCAGTGAAATTATATGGTGTTTATCTTTCTCTGACTTATTTCGCTCAGCATAATCACCTCTAGATCCATCCATGTCATCAGAAATGATAGAATTTCATTTTTTATGGCTGAGTAATATTCCATTGTATATACAAACCATAACTTCTTTATCCAGTCATCTACTGATGGGCATTTAGGTTGCTTCCACATCTTGGCTATTATAAATAGTGCTGCCATGAACATAGAGGTGCATAGATCTTTATGAATTATTGTTTTGGTTTTCTTTGGGTCAAAAGGTAGTTTCTTCAGGTAAATACCCCAAAGTGGGATTGCTGGGTTATATGGTAATTTAGTTTTTAATTTTTTGAAGAACCTCCGTACTGTTTTCTACAGAAACTGCAGCACTTTGTCATCTCACCAACAGTGCAAGAGAGTTCTCTTTGCCCTACATCCTTGCTAACACTTGTTTGTTCATTTATTGATGAAAGCCATTCTGACAGGTGTAAGGTGATATCTCACTGTGTTTTAATTTGCATTTCTCTGATGATTAGTTATGTTGAATATCACTAATGTCTTTTGACCATTAGCACGTCCTCTTTGGAGAAATGTCTGTTCAGATCCTATGCCCATTTTCTAATCTGATTGTTAGTCTTTTGGTTATTAATTTGTATTAATTCCTTGTATATTTTGGATATTAACCCCTTATCAGATATATAACTGGCAAATACCTTCTGCCATTCAGTGAGTTGTCTTTCTGGTTTATTGATGGTTTCTTCTGACATGCAAAAAATTTTATTTTGATATAGTCCCATTTGTTTATATTTTCTTTTGTTTCCCTCGTCTAAAGAGATGTGTCCAAAAAATATAACTAGGAACAATGTCAAAGAGTTTACTGCTTATATTTTCTTCTAGGAATTTGATGGGTTTGGGTCTTACATTTAAGTCTTTAATCCATTTTGAGCTTATTTTTGTAGATGGTATAAGAAGAGTGTGATCTAGTTTTACTTTTTTTGCACATATCTGTTCAGTTTTCCCATAACTATTTATTGAAGAAACTGTCTTTACCCCATTGTATATTCTTTGTGATAAATTAACTGACCACATATAAGTGTGGGTTTATTTCTGGGCTCTCTATTCTGTTCCATTTATTTATGTGTCTGTTTTTATGCCAGTACTATGCTGTTTTGATTACTATAGCCTTGTAAGTAGTGGATATCATGATCTTTTTAATGTATTGCTGAATTTGGTTGGCTAATATTTGTTAAAGATTATTGCATCTATGTTCATCAGAAATACTGATCAACAGTTGTCTTCTTTTGAAATGTCTTTTCCTAATTTTGAAATCGGGAAAAGCTGGCCTCACAAAATGAGGTTGAGAGCCTTTCCTCTTCAACTTTTTGGAATAGTTTGAGAAGGGTAGGTGTTAATTCTTCTTCGAATGCTTGGTAAAACTCACTTGTAATGCTATCTGGTCTAAGACTTTTGTTTTTTGCAATTTTTTTTATTACTATTTTGATTTTGTTAGTAGTTGTCAGTCTATTCAGGTTTTCTATTTCTTCTTAACTCTGTCTTAGAAGACTGTATATTTCTAGGAGTTCATCAATTTCTTCCAGGTTTTCCAATTTTTTGGCATATTATTGTTCACAGTATTTTCTTATAATCCTTCAGTGGTGTGAGTCATCACTTTTCCTCTTTTATTTCTGATTTTATTTATTTGGGTATTATCTGTTTTTTTTCTTGATGAGTTTGAGTAAAAGTTTATCGATTTTGTTTATCTTTTCAAAAGGGTGACTTGGTTTTGCTGATCTTTTACATTTTTTTTTACTCTAGTTTATTTATTTTTACTCTGATCTTTACTATTTCCTTCCTTCCACTTACTTTGGGCTTTGATTGTTCTTTTTCTAGTTCTTTTAAAGAGGTGTAAGATTAGATTGTTTATTTGAGATTTTTCTTGTTTCTCGAGATAGGCTTGTATTGCTAAGAATTTCCCCTTTAGATTGCTTGGACTGTTTCCCATAGATTTTATAGGTTATGTTTTCACTATCACTTGTCTCGATGCATGTTTGGATTTCTTCCTTTACCTCATTGGTAACCCATTTATTGTTTAGTAGCATGTTATTTAGCTTCTGTGTGTTTGTGTGTGTTTTTTAGTTTTTTTCATGTAATTGATTTCTAGTTTCATGCCACTGTAATTAAAGAAGAGGCTTGATATGATTTCTCAAATTTCTCATATCTTCTCAAATTTCTTAACACTTATTTGTGGTTTAACATGTGGTTTATTCTGGAAGATGTTCCACGTGCACTTGAAAAGAAAGTATATTTTGCTGCTTTGGGGTAAAATGTTCTAAAATATCAATTAAATACATCTGGTATAATGTGTCATTTCAGGCCACTGTTTCTTTGTTTATTTTCTGTTTGGATGATTTATCCATTGATGTCAATGGGGTGTTAAAGTATCCTACTGTGTTACAGTCCATCTCTCCTTTTGTGTTCATCAATATGTGCTTTATATATTTAGGTGCTCCTATGTTGAGTGTGCAAATGTTTACAAGAGATATATCCTCTTGTTGGATTGGTCCCTTTATCATTATGTAACATCCTTCTTTGTTTTAGCCTTTGTTTTAAAGTCTATTTTATCTAAGTATTGCTACCCCAACTTTTTTTGTTTGTTTCTATTTGTATGATATACCTTTTCCCATACCTTTACTTTCAGTATGTCTGTGTATTTTTATATGAAATGGGTCTCTTGTAGGCAGCCTATGTGTGGGTCTTCATTTCTTATCCATTCAGCCACTTTATGTCTTTAGATTAGAATATATGATCTATTTACATTTAAAGTAATTATTCATAGATATGTAGCTAATGCCATTTTATTATTTGTACTTTTTAATCTCCTCTCTCTTTTTTCTTCTTATTAAAGAAGTCTCTTTAACATTTCTTGTAGTACTGGTTTGGTGGTAATAAACTCCTTTAGCTTTTCTTGTCTGGGAAAATTTTTTTTCTCCTTCAATTCTAAACAATAGCTTTGCTGGGTAATCTTGGTTTTAGGTCTGCTTTTCATCTGTTTGAATATTTTCTGCCAATTCCTTCTGCCCTGCAAAGTTTCTGTTGAGGAATCAGCTGAGAGTCTTATAGGAGCTTCCTTGTAGGTGACTAACTGCTTTTTCTTGATACTTTTAAGATATTCTCTTTGTCTTTAACCTTTGATATTTTAATTATGATGTTTCTTGGTATGGGCCCCTTTGAGTTCATAATGTTTAGGACTTTGCACTTTCTGGGCTTGTACATTTATTTCCTTTGCCAGATTAGGGGAGTGTTCAGTCATTATTTTTTCAAATAGCTTTTCAAATGCTTGCTCAATCTTCTTCTGATACCCTTATGTTGCAAATGTTGTTATGCTTGATGTTGTCTCAGAGGTCCCTTAAACTATCTTTATTCAAAATTTTTTTCTTCATGCTGTTCTCATTTGATGCTTTCCACTACCCGTTCTCCCAAATCACTAACTCAGTTCTCTGCTTCATTTAATCTGCTGTTGATTCTATTAACATACTCTTCTTTTCAGATATTATATTATTCATTTCTTTCTGGTTCTTTTTTATGTTTTCTATGTCCTTTTTTTTATGTTTCCTATTTCTTTGTTAACATTCTTACTGAGTTCATCTATTCTTTTAAGTACCTTGAGCATCCTTATAACCAGTGTTTTGAACTCTGTACCTGGTAGATTGCTTGCATCCATTTCATTTAGTTCTTTTTCTGTAGTTTTGTTCTTTTCTTTAATTTGGGACATGTTTTCTTTTCTCATTTTGGCTGCCTCGTTGTGTTTGTTTCTATGTATTAGGTAGATCTGTTATATCTCACAGTCTTGGCAGGCGACCTCATGTAGTAGGTGTCCTGTGGGGCCCAGTGGTGCATTCTTTCTGGTTACATGAGCCAGGAGCTCCAGGGGTATCTTTTGTGTGGGTAGTGTGTTCCCTCCTGTTGTAACTGAGCCTTGATTACCATTGGCACATGAGTGGGTGATATAGACTCTCAAACTGATTGGCCATGAGGACTAGCTGTGACTACCACAGACAAGCTGTTGTGCAGAGACTTACACCATGAAGTGGGATTCACTTTAACTGGGTTCTGGTGCCTGCTGAGTCCACCCTTTGGGTGCGTCATTTGTATGCTAATTGGGTGGTGCTCTGGTGCGATCTGAAGCAGGCCAGTTGGGTGTGTTGGTTCTGGGGCCTCTTGGAAGAGTCTCCAGTGCAGGCCCAGGTCAGCTGTTGACTATGCCCATGGCACCACCTGGAAGAAGCTACAAAATGATTTGCAGTTGTTAGCTGCTTATGCTGGGCTTGGAGGGACTTGGAAGAGGCTATGCTGGGAACTGAAACTGGCTGTCTCTAGTGCTGAACTGGGGGATGCTTAACAAGAGGTACAGGTCATGTTGAGGTCAGCTATTGCTTGTTAGGAGTTTGGGTACCTTTCGAAAATTTTAGGGAATTCATAGTTCTGGACAAGGGAAGCAACTTTATGAGTAACAGCTGTTGAAAGAGGTTCTAGCCTTGGTTGAGTGGAGTAAGTTCTCAAGGAATCACCAAGGTGGGACTGATTTGATGGAGACTCAGATTTGCCCCCCACCTGCACCTGCAGGTTGGATGGGGGGAGGGTCAGTACAGGGATGATGGTGACTGCCAGCACTTTATTTCTGAAAAACCTAGCCTCTGGGCCTTGTCCTGAGACCAGACAATTTAGTTCCTCCCCCTATGTCCCTGGAGCTTTTAGAGCTGCTTCCTCAGCATTGGAGCTAAGAGTGAATGAGTTTAAATGAATCTGTCAGTGAGTGAGTCTGTGTGCAGGCCCTTTAAGAGGAATGTCTGGGATTCCAGCAGCCCTCCATCTCATCTGGTTGGAATCTCTGCTGATTTTCATGGCAGATGTTATAGGACTCCTCATCTCAGCACTGGTGGTCCAGGCTGGCAGGCTGATGTGGAACTGAAACCCCTGATTCCTCAGGGGAGACCTCTGCAGGCAAGATAGCCTTTCAGATTTTTAACCACCACACCTGAGTGTGGGACAAGCCTGTTTTGAGTTTCCACTCCTCCTACCAGTCTCCACATGGCTTCTTCTTAATATCCTTAGTTATAGGAGTTCTGTTCAGCTAGTCTTCAGGTGTTTCTCAAGGGTGGCGGTTATATAATTTCGTTGTAGTTTTGATGTGGTCAGAGGAGGTGAGTACAGTATTTACCTCCTCCAGATAAATATATATATAAAATACAAATATATATTCTGTATCAGATATGTGATTTGTGCATTATCTCCTACCATTACTGTTGGTTGTTTTTCACTTTGATAGTGTCTTCTGACACACATAAGTTTATAATTTTGATGAAGTCCAATTATTTTTTCTTTCATTGCTTGTGCTTTGATATCAGACCTTTGAATTTATTGCCAAATTCAAAGTCATGAAAATTTAGTCCTGTTTTCTTCTGTGAATTTCATGATTTTAGATCTTAGATTTAGGGTTTGATCCATTTTAAGTTAATTGTTGAATATGATGTGAAGTGGGGCTCCAAATCATTCTTTTGCATGTGAATATCCAATTGTTTCAGCAAAATTTGTTGAGACTCTTTCACCATTGAAAGGTCTTGAGACCTTTGTTGAAAATCAACTGGCCACAGATGTATTTGGGTTTATTTCTGTACTCAATTCTATTTCATTTGTCTATATGTATATCTTTATGTTGGTACAGTAGCAAACTGTAGCTTTCAGTAAATTTTAAAATCAGAAAGTATGAGTCCACAAACTTTTTTCCCCAAGATTGTTTGGCTCTTTGCTAATTCCACATGAATTTTTAAACCTTCTATTTTTGCAAAAACAATTATTAAAATTTTTGACAGAGATCATGTTAAATCTGTAGATTGCTTTGAGGATCACTGACATCTAACACTAATAAATTTTCTAATCCATGAACACAGGATGTCTTTCCACTTATTTACAACTACTTTCTTTCAGAAATGTTTTGTAGTTTTCAGTGTACAAGTTTTGCACTTCCTTGGTTAAATTTATTCCTAAATATTTTATTCTTTCTGATGTTATTGTAAATGGAATTTTTAATTTCATTTTCAGATTGTTCATTGCTAGTTATAGAAATACAACTTTTTTTGTGTTTTTTGTGTCCTGCAACTTTACTGAATTCAATTAGCTCTAATAATTGTATTATTATTATGAGTTTTCTGTATCATGTTATCTGTGAATATGGTTCTACGTCTTCCTTTCCAATTTGAATGACCTATTTGTAAAATCAAGAATATTTGCAAGTTGGATTGCTTCCACTCATTGTGTTATGTGCCCTTTGCTGTTTTTTTTTTTTTTTTTTTTTTATTTACCCCAATTTTTAACTGTGAGGTATTAGAATTCCTTCAGAGTATTTGCTCCTGCCAGCACCTGGTTGCTGACTTGAAACTACTCTGAAAATTAAATCTTCTACTTGAGTTTTCTGGGACCACCTGTGTAGTAAGATTCAGGACTGCAGATTTCCACAAAGGACTAAACTGTAATTATAAACTCTGAGGTGAATATTCTGCCACAGAGCACCAAAATTCAATGCATGCAGACTCATTGTTTTAGGGATGAGTTTTTCCTATTTGACACCACTTTTTGGATGCATTCTGGACTTTGTCAGGGTTACAAAAATTAAAGTTCAGTTCACTTGGTTTTTTTCAAGCATTCTCAAGATGAGAACTGGTTTCTGGTTATATTTTGCTTCCTCTTTGCGTTCCTGGTTTCAATTTGTTTTTGGCTTGAAACTACTCCTTTCTGTCTTGACAGATTGTTGACACATTTTTTTTTTTTAAAGTTTTTCCCAGGATATTTAGTTGCTTTTTCACAGGAGAGTTAGGGTAATCATCCATGATAAAAATGTAAATGTCCATCTACCTGCTGTGGTGGTATTTTACTTGTAAGAGAGTAAATGTTCCCTTTATTATTTTTCTATAGTATATTGCGGTTTTTGTTTTTTGTATTTTTGGAGTCAAAAATCAAGCAAAAAATACCTTTGGCAAAGTCTACCATTTAGCTTATAGTCATTAATAAACATTTGACTACTTAACAGTGTGCCAGGCAGTTGTCTAGTCATTGAGGAATATAGCAGAGCACAAGAAAAAAAAAAACAAAAACAAAAAACGTTCTTATAGAGCATACATTCTGTCATGGGGTTGAGGAGGAAACAAATATTACATGTCAGGTGGCTAACATTGAATATGCCATGGTGCATGCTATAATAGTGATGCTGTTGGTATTTTATATATAAAATAGTTGAGAAAAAGCACTCTGACAAGTTGAACAGAGACCTAACAATTAGGCAAGAGGGAGCCATGATATCTGAGTTAAGGTAATTCTAGACAAAGGTAGAACAAGGTCAAATGTCTTAAGGTGGTAGAAAGCCTGCTGTGTTCATCTCAGCAGGAACTGTGTGACTGAGCTGAGGAAGTTGGGGAGACAGTGGAGGCAAAGAAGAGTAGAGATGAAGAGGTGGTGGGCAGTCAATACAGCCTATAAACTGCTTTTAGAATTTTGGCTTTTACTTGAATGAGATGGGAAACCATTAGATTTGGAAAAAAGTGAAAACATGATCTGATATAGTTTGAAAAGATTGTGCTGGGTATTGTGTGCAGCATAGTGCTGCAAAGTAAAAAGCAGGGAGATCACTCAGTAGGCTATTGCCATAATCCAAGTGATAATGGAGCTTTAGACCACTGTGGCAGCACTATATATGCAGATTGAGTAAAATTTAAAGGTAGAACTATTAAGACTGCTGTTTAATTTGAAAGTCGACTGAAAAACCAAGGTTGATGTCTAGGTTTTGGGCCAGTGCAACTGGATGTTTACATTCACTGAGGCCCCAAACAGGAAGGGTGTGCACGTGACTGTGTGTAGAAATCAAGTCAGTTTTAGATATCTTAAAATTATCTTTTAGGCAGATAAGCAGCAGCTATATAGTTCAGGAGACAGCTGAGAAGTCAGCAAATAACAGTGGTTAACTGTTAAGCAACTAGGAATGAAAGTACTCCCATTGTTTGGCCTTGACACTATTCAAATTAATTTGATATAAATAAGAAACCAGTTATATAAAGGTTTAGACAATAGGATATAGAAATAAAAACTATTTTATACAATACAGAAAAAAATTAAGAGGGCTCTTAAAAACTCTTCCAGAAAGTGTACAACTGGGAGATAATTATCAGAAACACTGTACCAGACTTAATTATAAAAATTTCTAGAAAATGAGGCAAGAACTAGTTACAAGGTAGCACACAACAGTGGTAGTTACTAGGGACCTAAAGAAAGCAAATGTTTAATTTAAATCTTCCTAGCCTTTTTAGAAAACGTTTTGATCTTTAACATAGTTCCTCCTTTTGGGAATGCAGTGTCAGGGGACTACCATGTTTTTAAATCCCATTTCTAAATACCTACTTTTCTCATTACACTGGGAAAAAGTGCTTAATGTAATGTCACAGGATGGGACCAGGGTTCAAATCCTTGTTCAGCTACCAACATTTAGCAGACTTTCATATCTGGTTACTTTTTAAATATACTCCGTCATTGGTTGAATGATGTAACGCCTCCTCCCCCAAAAACTAAATATTGTAATTTGAATGTCAGTGTTAAGACTACTAAAATTATAGAATGTTAATATGGGTAAATAAACCTACAGTATAATTTTAAGTATTAAGAATTTGTCAGATTAGAAACGTAGTACTTGGTCAGTGTCTCACTAACTGCATTGGAACACTAAGACTTGTAAAATCATAGGGTCAAAGGATTATTGCTATGGTCTGCTAAAGGGAGAGCCAGAAACAGACTTGAGAATTACCTAGATGGCTTTTAACAGGCGACTGGGTGCCACTCCATAGTTTCCAGTATCAGTAGGTCTGGAGAGGGGTCTGTTAATTTCCCTCGTAAATAACTTCTCAAATGATACTGATATTGCTGGTCTTGAGACAGTACTTTGAAAACCACTGTCCTAAGTTCTTACGAGTTTTAGCTCGTTTTAAAAAGTTCAAAATAGAACTTACCCACAGTATTAGGTTAAAGTGTGGATTTCACATTAGCTGGAATTACTGAGTAAGACAAAAGTGTCTTTAAACACAGACTTTAATGGTAACAATTCCTTTAAGCTCAAGATAACCTTAGCTATTACAAGTGTTATGCAGATAGACAATATTTAGTGACTTGCACTGGGTTCCTCATAAAAGACAAATTCACTTAAAAGTGTAATCAACAATCATTGAACAGTTTTGTTATGCCAACACAAAACATGGCTAATTTGAGTCACCCCAAAATCACTAACACAGCATAATCAGTAGCTGAAGCATATTTCAACTAAGCCATTAAAAAAAAAAGTGAGTGTTCACTACCCCTGAGACCACTAGTTAACTGTGGTTCATACTTTAAAAAATTGTGAGTACACCCACACAAGAAAGCAAATCTTTTTAAAAAAATGATTATCACATTGCAAACTTGCCCAGAGTCACTTAAAATGTAATTTACCATTAACAAGTCAACTGGACTGTATTCTCATAGGTTAAAAGAAACTATTTAAAATGTTTATGCATTAAAAGATATAGGAAATATACAGAACCAAAATCAAATTTTAATCTAATATTTACTAGCATCCTATACATGGCACTAGTAATATATGGGGGAAATAGAGCAAATTCTTGGATTCTTTTGAAGGTTTCATTGGATATGATCTCAAGTTGTGTCCATACATTCATATATGTTGGTTTTCCAGGTACTTTACTGTTCTCTTAAACCTGGAGAAGCCTTTATGGCTTATTCCCTTGTAAGTGGCATCAAAAATGTTGTAGAAAGCATTAAGTCAAAGATATAGAGAAGTGGACACATGCACTAATCATTTAGTCAATAGTTTAAGGAAGTCATCTCTATAAACATTTAAGGGTTGTCTATTGCTAAACATATCTGAAAGCCAATTATGGATCCAGAAGCTCTGACAAGTTTTATTTATGGTTGGCTTTCAAGAGATGTCTACTAAAGCTGTTAAGAGTGTAAAATTCTCAAGTAATTACTTTGAAAACAGCCAAAGAACAAATTTTCTTACCTTGTAGAGTGGTATATTACTAACTTCTCATTTGTAATTTCAATCCAAAAGTTTTTAACAGTATGACATCCTTGAGTCATTTTTAAAGCAAAAAATAAAAGTTCACTCTGAAAAAATGTATAGCTTGGATTGATATTTCTCAATAAAATGCTTCTTACAGAATTAATAAAGCCAGAACATCTTTGGAAGGCATGCATTTCACTTCCAATTTAGAGAAGAACCTTAAGTCAATAAATCATGTCCAAACTACATATTAAAATGTTTATAAAAATCAAGCTTTAACATTTATTTTATATCTAGCTTTCCACATCTGTGTGCAGACAAGGATTAAGATTGCACATAAGTGTAAGCAGTGCAAAATGTGGAAGTGGAGAAAGTCACAGATGTGCTAGAAATTGAATAATACAGGATTGTAAGAAAGCAATGGACAAATCAAAATAACTAGGGAAAAAAGTTAAACTATACAGTCAGAACTAGGAAGGGTGAAGAATGATAATGCCCTTGTTACTACAGAAGTTAAATTAGTGGCACACATAGCACTTTTCAAACAAAAAATAATCCAATAACATTGACTTTTATTCATTCATGTTAAGTCACCTGAAATGATATCTGTTGCATTTATATGCTCATTAATGTAAATGGCTAAACAAATCCATTTCAATGGATACTCAATATCCCACCATAGTTAAGTCACTTCAACACAGCCTCATGACAACTCCCACACCAAAACAGTACTTTATTTTGTAAATTTTAACCCATCATTACTCCCATATGTTATGGTTTTTTCATCTGTCAAGTGTACAAGGTGAAGAGAAAATTTAGTTAGATGGGGGTTGCACCTGGAAAATAAATTTCTTAAACTTCATATACATGTTCAAAACTGCTGGGTCCCAAGTCCATCTATGAACTCCAGGGCTGCCAGTATCAGGTGCAGCAGACTAAAGCTACACTATCCGAATAGCTTATTAATTCTGCATAAATCAGGTCAATCAATGTGTCAACCTGTAACAGACTGTGCACTTTTAACTGAACATGGCAAAATATTCACTCTTTAACTTTACATCATCATTTGATGTCAAACAATGAAGCAAATCCCAACAGTATTTACAAAAACAGCTTTGCATTTACAAAAGATTGTTTCCCATACTGATTAATCCAGGCAGCTAACTCATTGGTTTATGCAACTTTATTGAAGAAAAATAAATCAATTACTAGCAGAGCTATTAGTTGATCACTCATCCATTGACAACTTGCATCATTTATTCAGTGCTATATTAAACAGTGTATTGGAAGATAGATTAACTAATAGCTCCAATGCTCCTAACAATTTAAATGAAAATTACAAAATGTTTGAGACCCTATTTTGGAATACAAAGGGTGTTTCACTTCCAATTTCCATTCTCTGTAGAACAAGAACAGGTCATTCCTTTATTGACATGCATAAAATACATCACATTTTCTGTTCTGCTGATGCTATTAATTCGATACCAATTCTCCAGCCACATCAGTTATGAGCATAAAGTATATCATGTAACCTCAAATCTCTAACAGTGGAAGGCTTAAACAAGAATGGATGCAATTAGAATAATGCTGCTTCTTTTGATGTGACAATTGAGCATCCATCTCCCTCCCCCTCAGATGACTTCTTCAGCATGTTAGAGCAGTGAGGAATGGTTTTAGTCTCATAACCAAGTTAGAGTGAAGACATTGGCCACATTATACACATGCTCCATTTTTAAAAAAATTCTGAATCTTGGGCAACTGTTCTCTTGTAACTACTTTACAGTTTCTAAAAGCAGTTATTGTCCAAAGCTGGAAGAACTTAAGTCTTCTCAGATGAGCATGTGAATGAATGGAGGGAGGTAAACAAAAAAATAAAATTAAAAAAGATGAGGTCTGATAGGGGAGCAGCCGGATAAGAAAATCAAAAAAGGAACAGTAATTTAAAGTTTATTCCAGCTATAATGCAGGTTATTCTGACTTTAAGGTAGCATCACATGGCATACTTCTGAGTCCATTCCCGAGATATTCTGTTGTACCTGTAAATAAAGAATATGTTAGTAAAAAGATTAAAATGAAGAATTCTTACTACTTAAAAGGAAATGAAAAACTTCTATTTTACCTTGACTTATCAGTCATTTAATGGCTATAGTTAGAATAAAAGCCGACAGGAAGAAAGAGCATTGGTGCTCAAAGCAATGTGGGAAATGAAAACCTTATGCTTCCCAAACACTGGAAGTATTTTAACAAACAATAAAGTGACACTGAGTTTGGGGAGGCTAGCAAAAATCACAGAAAATCCTTTTCTCTCCCCTACCACTGAGCTAATGTTCTATTACAAATCTATAATTAGCATCCATTCCAACAAATTTTAACATTTAAAAAATTATTTTACAGTTCACCATGGACTTCTGTCAGAAGAGTATACACATTCTGTACACCTATAGACATAACACCAGTTAACTAACAATTTTATCTAACTCCTAGACTTTGAGAAGTTACTTGACCTTAGGTAATATCAGAAGAGAAAATGTCTTTGAAACTTAGGCACTGTCATAAGATTAAGACATTAAAACTTCTGACAAAAGAGCAGTAGTTTTCAAGAGGAGGTGGGTGTCAATGGACTGTATTAATGGACTGTATTAGAACCACATGTTAATTTTTAAACTCCATTTGAGACCAATGAATGGGAATCTCTAGGAATACAACTGGGGTCAACAGACACAAAAACAAGGTTATTTATCATTGGAGAATATCACTAATATTGATAAATGATATCAATTTTTCCGTTACACCCATGCCTTGGTCTACTTACCAACAAAAAATACAGTCTAACCTTAAGAAATGAATATATATCAAAGGGCACAGAACTTTTAGATATTTATTTCCAGTTTAAAGTTACTAAGATTTTAAACTAGCTTCATTTCAAACCAAGGACTAAACATGATTCAAGCACTTTTCTAAACTTTAACATAGAGAAGTTCTATCTACTAATTCATGGTTACCTCATTCAAGGACACCTTCTCAAAAAGCCAGCACTTTAGAACAAAGGTTTTGTTTAGCATACAGGGAGCCACAAAGTAGAGCTAACACTAATGCATGCATGTCAGTAATAAACATTTAGTTTAGATGCTTAGGCTTAATTGAAAGTTTTCCCTTTATACATCACCCTTTGGCAAAATTTAAACTAAACCACCACATTCCATATAGCATTGGTATAAAGCTTAAAATACACCAATTTTAACATTAAACACCATGGTGGTTTGATAGATACTACTTAAATTTCCATTTCTTACTAATGCTATATAACTGCTTTATCATGCAAAAATACTCTCAAGCAATAATGACTACTGGGTATACTTTCAGGCTAAACAGAGATCAAGCAGTTAAACAGTTTTCAGAAAACTGCCGACATGGGTTACCTTTTGTTAGTTAATATAGTGCCTTAAAGCATGCAGCACTCAAGTGCTGGCAGTACCATGAATAAGCGCACCATAGAGTGCAGATCCTCTTACCCTACAACATAGCGTATTTCTCTGTCCACTCTCTTGCTAACCTATTGTACCTAATTGAACAAGTATACTTAGCATTAATTATAACAATATGAAAGTTATAATGGTGAAGTTGTATATAAAGACAATTCAAATACCTGAGAAATTTAGACCAATTTTTTACAACAGTACCAATATTTTTTTTCAAAAATTTAACTGGGGTGAATAATTTGCTTTCCTCCCCAAAATTTAATAATAAAGTAACAAAGTGTTGAACATGTTAGAAACAGAAAACATTTTAGAGGGGCTATTCACTGTCACAAAACTAAAACCTAGTAATTTTCAAAAAATAGTTCCATTTCAGTAACTAGCTTCTGCATTACTTAAACTATTATCTTACCAAAAGTAAGCATCAAGTCTTCTTGGCATTGCCATAACTTACAGCAAAGTATAAGCCTAACTCATTAAGAAAAACAACTTTTTATATTATTTCCATAAAACTACTACATACTTATCTCTGTCTGTTTTATAGATCCGTGCAATCTCTGGCACTAGGGGGTCATCTGGGTTTGGATCACATAGCAGTGAACAAATGGATAAAAGAACTGCAAGAAAACAAATGTCTGTTACCCACAGCATCAAGAATTTGGACAAAGATAAGTATACTTAAAAACACAAATTATACCCACTTATATCAACGGACAGATCACACACATAGAAAAATCAATAAGAAAACAATGGACTGAAATGTCATATTAGTCAGGTGAACTTAATGACTATTTACAGAAAGTTTAATCCAAAAACCACAGAATACATTCTTTTTAAATGCACATGGCTCATTCTCTAGGACAGATTACATGTCAGGCCACAAGACCAGTCGCAAATTCAAGACCGAAATTTTTTCAAGCATCTTTTCCAAACATGATGGTATGAAACTAGAAATCAATTAAAAACCACATATTATAACCTCAATCTTCAAAAGTTTTTTCTTAGTTTATCTATCTTAATTTCAACGAGAAAGCTTTTCAGAGATTTTGCTTCACAGGAGACAAGTTCCTAGTAAATAAGAAATGCTACAAATTGAGCTTTGTTGGGGGGGGTCTAGTACTGACTAGTTATAAAAATACTGCCAAACTCAAGAGTTCTGAGATCACCAAATAATCTCACAGTTTATTGTTGTTGTTGTTTTTTAAAAACAAGTGGCATTAGAATTTAACCACTAAAGTTTCTTGGTACTCTGGGAGAAAAAAAAACTTTAATTAAAAGAACATTTGGGGGAATATCTGTACCAATATATTCTTAGCTGTGAATAATACTGCCCTCAATTTTCACAAAAACCCCCAACTGCTCCACTGACTGACTCTGTTGTTTCCTTGAATTGATAAGATAGAGGCAATATCCCCAACAGTATTGACAAAATGAAAAAATGCCAACATCTATTACCAAGTGAACCTTCAACTCTAGCTCTTACCCTAACCTATTCAACAAAGATGACAAGCTTCATAGAACATGTATCTAATTTATTTTGAATGCCTTTTATGTGCCAGACAATGTGTAAGGTGTTATAGTATTTTAAGAGGTAAAAGCCTCAACTGGGTACGACTATTCAGATGAAGATAAAACATGCCATAAAATAAGACAACATTAATATATTATTACAGCAAATATAATTTTAAACCTGAGTGCAGGGGTGGGGGCATATAAAAAACAACCTGCACTTACAGAAACAGTGTTTAGTATTATAGTGCATTCCCAGTAGCAAAAAAACCCCCAAAACAAACACACAAAACCCAAAGTCTAGTATTAAGTTATACTTAATCCTAGATATGTGGTGTTAAGTCTTATTTGAAAGGAAACTGAAATGTATCCAAGAGAGTGAAAAACAGGTCTAAAATTATGTTACACTTAGGACAATTATGGAAGCATTACTCTACCGTTTCTCTTCCCCAAAAGTGGTTCTAGTGAAGTAAAAGTTTGGGAAATGCTACCCTGCGCCCCGCCCCTTAAGGAGGTTCAACTGTATTATAGAGCTTATGGAAGAATTTATGATGTCCTGGCCTTAGAACCCTATTTCATTTAGAACTTACCATACTCATAGAAATCTTATATAAAAGCTTTTTTTGTAAAATATCATTAACTATTCCAAGAAACAATGTGAAGATGCTAGAGTTAGCTGCTATCCTCAAATGTCTGAACCTATCATAATCAATAACATTAAAAGCCTAATTTTGTGTACCTAAGGGAAGCTAGGCATACCAAAAAATACTTAAAGGCAGACTTCTTTCCCATTAAGTAGTTCTGTGGTGGTAATTTTAAATGGATCCCTATTAAAAGTAGAAGAGCAGTATTGCTCTAAAGACATTTCCAAGACTAACTTTAGACTTATTAAGTAAAAACATACCATGTTCACACTACACCTAACTGAAGGTTTTTTTTTCAAATGGATTTTTATCTAAAAAATATAAACACAGAAAAGCAAAACCAAAATTTCTTGCAATGGAAATCTTAAGATTTAAAAATTTAACTTTAGGTATATTGTTTTAGTTAAATGACAAAAAGCAAGCACGCAAGATGTGCAGGTGGCTTAGGATTAAAAACTACTACAGAAATCAATTAAAACTCTGCTTTTATTTGATCTTATTTGCAAATAATACCAATACCCTAGTTTTAACTGCTGCCCACAAAATCTTTCTAATCAATACTGCTAAAATAGCAAAAATGGTATAACTTCTATTCCTTCCCCGAAAGTTAACATAATACTCAAAGTAGGCCCCCCACAAATGAAAAGTCCTTTAACTATTAGAAAATCAGAGCAGCTCAAGATTTTCTTTAAAATTATTTTACCTTTAGAAATAGTTAAAGCAGGAGACCACTGTGATCTTAGAATATCGAGACAAATGCTGCCATTACTGTTAATATTTGGATGATAAATTCTTGTTGTAAATGCAACCTAAAATTAATAAAACAAAAACAAAAACAACCCTTTAGGCATTTTTCCCAAATGAAAACAAGCATTCTAAACTTAAAGTAGAAGACTTCTAGCAAGGTTTAAAATAAGTGCCACAATAAAAAAGTCAAATAGATAAAACCTAATTCATATACATCAAAGAACCAAAATTTATAGACCAATTCATTTAAGGTTATCAAGTTACAAAGGCATGTATTTGAGTACACATTTCCACTGTACGTGGTAAAGATGGTTATAGTGAAGTGCCAATGTATATACTACCTTCTAGTTATTCATATAAGTTAAATTTGTGTAAATTGCTCTGAAAAGTCAAGGACCATATACATGTTTTTAATACTTGTAAACCAGTCCACCTCAGTGCATTAAGGAACTCTAAGTTTTGACAGATTTGTTCAATTATGTATGCAAGCTCAACCTTCAATATGGTTAGTCTAAGCCTCAACACAAATTTAAATTGCAGTAATATGTGCAGATGCATACTGAAATCAAACATTTGAAGCCTACTATTATAAGACACTAGAGTTAACAATCAAATTCTGTATAAACACAGTAATAAAGCGGGGGAGAGAATCCTGAGTATACTTGAGCCTTGCAACATTAAGGATAAGGCAATTCTTATCTCCATTTACAAAGGTCAAATCCAGGTCTAGTTGCTCTTTTAACTAAAGGATGAGTCAGCATTCCACATCAGTGACTCAATTCAATATATGTAACCAGCTTCAATTATTCTTATTCATTATACATACATACATACATACATACATACATACCAACTTAATCTTAACTGTGCAGAAACCTAATTTCTCAGAATGCTCTATTCCTCTGATATAAAGAAGTCTATAGTAACAGATTTTGGAAGGAAATACTTGCCTTAGGTGGTTTGAAGGGGTAGTCTGTAGGAAAATGAATTGTCAAAAAGAATACACCGCCTTGATATGGGCTGTCATTCTGTGAAAAGAAAAATATGCTTAACCAATACTTGAAATATTATTGCTGAATAATCCATTACATTTCTATTTTCTAAGTATTTCCCCATTATGAACCAAAATTACCTACTATTTACACTGTAATAAGTCTAAATTACTCTAAAATTCAATTCATATTAGTAAAAAGAAAATCAAAATTTACTGTAGAACACAAACTAATTTACTTAGATCCCATTTTATATATAAATCACCGAAAAATTTTTAAAATTATCCAGAAACAGTGTTCTAGCTCTTCATTCTCACAAAGGAAAAGTATACTAAGCAATAAAATTTATACAGTATTGTGTATCAAACTATAATTTGAAAATAAGTTCTTACATTTGTAGAATGATAACCATATAATATATACAACTGGCAATGTACCTCTCAATTGGCCATTCTGGCCACTTAGCAAACCAACAGGAGAAAAAGAACAAAAACCAAATAGGTTTTTAAAGACAGTTTAATTCCCAAATTGGCTCCTCAAAAATCTCATTCAAAACCATGAAAGTTTTTTCTTCAAAAGCATACTGAATTCAGATTACTAGATATGGAAAACAATGTGGAATGTTTTTCCATTTCAATAGAAAACTAGCAATACTCTTTTTCTCTTTTACCATTTTGCTCATTATAATTTGAGTACAAAGAACTCCCTTAGCAAATAAATATTATATAATTTAGCATGAAGCAACATTTGGGACTTAGCAAAAGTCATTTAGGTGTACAAATGACATATGACAGAACCAGGATTCAAACCTAGGTCTTATGAAAACCACTAACCAACACCAAATGATGATAAAAGTTAGTGACCTAGTAAAGGAAAATACGAAATTACTTAGCTGGCTATCCACCCCACGCCATTAGAGACTACGTATAAAGTGCTAAAAAATAACCTTTCAATATGCCCATTCTGGTTATCAGGCCAACAAAAACTTTTACAGGTATGACACTTTAATATAGCTCATTTAATCCCCAGCCCTCTATAAAATTAAACACTACTAAATGAATAAATCTAACTCCCTTTTATATACTAGGTATATATATAAAGAACACAGAATAATTTATCTTGATGGGCTTACAGTCTGGTAGAGATAAGCAATGAAATGTTACAGATATGAAAAACAGAGTGTACCTGTGTTTAAAAGAGAAAGGTCAATTTACAGATGAATTAAATTCAAAGAAACATACAACTAGGAAATGGAAGAGCTAGAATTTAAATTGAGTCCTTTCTACTCCAAACTCCCGTTCACTTTGTCTATAAAACTTGAATTAAAAAAAAAAAAAAAAAAAAAACTAAGACTGAAAAACAGCATCTGAGAAGTATAGAAAAAATAAAGCAAAGCACAGAATGTGAAACAGATTTATCAAGCTAACATATCTGTTGTTAATACAGCTACATTAACTAGGAATAGATGCTTCCAACAGCATAGTTTTATAAAATAAGCTAATACTGAAGATCAGCATTAAATGGAAAATTCAAGAAACAACCAATTCTATAGGTTTAGAATCGCATGCCATTCTGAGTAGCATGCTCTCCCCCGTGGGATGTGAAACGTCCCTTTGTACAGCTGCCTGTTAGTCACTTAGCAGCCATTCTGTTTATCAGGTATTGTCACAGTATTTCAGTGCTTGTGTTCAAGTAACCCTTACTCAATAACGATCCCAAAGGGCAAAAGTAGTGATGCTGGCAATTAGGATATGCCAAAGAGAAGCCATTAAGCACTTCATTTTAAGCAAAAAGGTATCTACAGTACAATATTTTGAGAAAGCCCACATTCACATAACTTTCATTACAGTATGCTGTTATTACAGTTCTATTTTATTATTACTAATCTCTTACTGTGCCTAATCTATAAATCAAACTTTATCATAGATATGCATGTATATGAAAAAACAGCATGTATAGGGTTCGGTACTAGCCATTGCTTCAGGCATCTACTGGGGGTCTTGGAATGTATCCCCCTCCCATGGATAAGAGTTGAGACACCTCTGTATTTTTTTACCTACTGTTATGGCAATGGTTTACTACTGGTATTCCTGCTTACACTCTTTCTTCTTCCAATTTATTCCTCACCCTATTGTTAGAGTGGTCTTTTAAAGATACAAATTTACTCCCCTGCTTGAACTCTAGCACAGCATTCAAGATAAAAGGGCAAACTCCTAAACACACAAGGTGTGCTTTTAGTCTCAATCTAGTCTCATCTTTCACCAGAATATGCTCTCTTCACTACAAATAAAGGAAGTATGTGTCACACGTTTCTTTTTCCCTACTGTATTTTTTCCCCTACTTGAAACACTCTTCCTTATCTGTGTCCTCATCTTCACCTTCAGGATGGTACCTAAATACAGCCTTCCCTTTAGTCCATAATCTGCTGGATGTCCTTTTATAACTTCTCTTCTGTATAGTTATTATTACCTAACATACTTATTATTTATATCTCATTCTTCTACTAGACCATAATACTTCTTAAAGAGTACGGTACAGGAGGTGAGAGTTTTTTCTATCACTAGACTTTGCAGGAAATGACAACACACTTAAACATAAATTGAAAAATATAACACTTAAGGGACCAATAAAACAATACCAATGAACCAATTATTTCATTTCAGATGGTTTTAGTATCTGATTTGCCTAGGCTGCTAAAGGTTACATTATTCAGTTATGGCACAGGCATACTTCCTTTCACAGTACTTCACAATGTTGCCTTTTTTTTTTTTTAAACAAATCAAAGCTAAGACCCTTTATCAGCAAAAAGATTACAGCTCACTTTATTGCAATACCCCCTTTTTGCTATCGTCTGGAACTAAACTCGCAATACCGCCAAGGTATGCTTGTACTTTCTTCTATGGCTATATCATAGATTAGGTATAATCTATGTTAATGTGGTTCTCCAAATAATTTCAAAGTATCTTTCTACCAGCTCCCATTTCCAATTATAGAAAAATCAAGCAGGTAAATATCAGAAACTATGTAAGGAATTTCTCCTCAATGTCTCAATTCTCAATGGGAATTGCCCTTAATATAGTATAGGAAAGCAAATAAAGTTTAAAAACAACATAACTAGCAATGCTGTCAATTCTTTCAAAGGTTTAGTTTTTATGAGTATTTGTGCTTCAAAGTATCTTAAATTAAAAAATGCCAGCATATACGATTATTAGAACCAAGAATTTTTGCCTCCTAACTTTAATGATCAAGAGCCATTTCTTGATTACAATCCACTAAAATTCAAGTTACTCTGAACTAAAACTTAGATGCTCCATTCCTCAGAAAGACAGGATTCTTTAGTTCTGTGGCACTGCCATCACTTTGACCTAAGAAACACTCCAAAGCAAAAGTAATTTTGTTACCACTTTTCTTTCAGCAAATCTGCAATTATGCGTTGTTATGTCACCAGTGGCCCTGTTTTGGGTCACACATGCATTCCACACAGGACAGGCACTACCAAAATAAGGTAATATTTTATCTAATCAAATGGTGCTGTTTTGACACAAAGATGCAATCAAAAGCCCAAAGAACATTAGTTATTTCATGAATAATTCCATAAGTAAAGATAATTATTAACTATTTACGAGCTGGCATCTAAATTTAAGTGCTTCTTTATAAAGAGCATAATAAAATCTGTATTTTGGGTAAGTTTTTATAACCTTTGACTCCTTCCTAAAATTATCCAAACAGTGAGAATTAACTTTCCTAGAAAACAAATACATTTCAGGGAACAATGCTAACCAAAACAACACTCTGCAGTTGTGGTATAAATATATTTTTTGCATTTGTTAATCAGAGAATATTTAAATAGCTCTGAAATCAAATATTTGTTTTTAAAAGTAGAAACTGCTAGTCATTAATGTGCATTAAAAGGCTGCTGGAAAAAACTTAGCAAGGGATAGCCATAATCTGAAATATAAATAAAACAAAAAATATTTTCTTAAAAACAGATTAAGTAAACAGCAAAAAAATTTGTCAGGTATAAGCAATCTTCTATTGCCTGAAAAATTACTAGTATAAACTACTCACTTTGAATTTTACTATAGGTATTTATTTCCTTACCCTCGGAAAGGAACAGTTCAATTTAAGTCTCGAAAAGTCAAGCATGAAAATACCACTGATTATGTTAGTTTATTATGTACACCATCCAATTAGAAATCTTGATTATCAGCTCTTTCATATTTTATTACTATTGATAACTAATTTTTTTTATGAGACTATCTTAAAACACTCTTCTGAATCAAAGACGAACTTTATGTGGTACAGACACTGTGAAGCTTTTTATTGAATTCTTTGCTTTGAAAATTTGTGATCCATATAATAGAAAAAATCTAAAAGTTCCAAGCAATTTCAAGTGCCTACAAATCTAAGTATGCAAAATGAAGTATACCTGGTAGGAATTGTGGCAGATAACAAACTCCACCTAATAAAGGGGAATCAGCTGCTACTCCATCCCAAGCCATTACTGCTTGTGAGAATGAGAGCCTACTCAGAGGGTTTTTATGCAAAGATTGTCAACTTTTAAAATACCTCGTGGATCAAACTGTGTAAGCCACTAGTAGTTAACTATTAAAAGTCACAATTTTGTTAGCAAAATAAAATTGAAAACACTAAAAATAGTTCTTGAGATAAGTGGAAACAATCCAGATTTCATTTTTATTTGGAATAAACCAGACATAATTTAAATTATTAAACTATGTATATCACGCCCCCACCCCCCAGTGACTTAATTTGATTCACAATCTTCCTACCTCTAGGTCATTTACTCTAACTCAATCATCCCTACTATAATTTCCCCAAAATTTCTCCTACTAAGCACTTTGTTAACATATCACTTATTGCCCACCTCATCACACTTGTTTTAATTTCCTGTCCCTCATATTAGGTTTTAAGCTCCCTAAAGTTGGGAGAGGATTCAGGCCTATTATGCTCATTTTTACCCATTATAGCTAGCATATAGCAAGAGCTCACATTGGTTACGACAGAAAAAAAAAGATCAAAGTTACCAAAATCTGAACTGTTGAACAAACACTTGTAGATACAACCCATCTGTTGACTGACTTTTCCAAAGGCTTTTCTTCTTTCAGACTTATAAACATCTACTTATTGATCATTATCTCAGCTAGCACTCTATCACCATCTATGCTGAGATTAAACCATCAAAAAAGAAAACAGAAAAATCAGTAAGATACACATATAACTTAGAATAGAAATCCCAAAGTGCCTTGCAAGTCAAAAAACGTTAAGTATTGTGCAAGATACAGTCTTACCCCAGGATGTTTTACTGCGTTCTAATTCTGTGAAATTCTTAGATGGTATCCATAATTCTGAATATTCAATTATCCAGCATATACAGTTTCTTATCTACCCAGGATAGAAAGGAATTTTGCTGTATTCAAAATATCACTTTCTACCTAAAAATATTCAAATTTTGCATAAAACTAAAGTTCTATAAAGAATCAAATAACAAAATAATATAATTAAAGCTAGATTTTGGGCAACCACCCAAATGGAATAAGATCTTTGGATAACATTATAGTAGAGCCAGGAAATTAATTGGCTCTACAAATAACAGGAAGCTCAGTGATAATGCTTTATACTGTTATTAAGGAAAACTAAATTGAGGTGAGAAGATATCTGGTAGGTCAGAGATACTATACTCTAGAACCTGAACACAATAACAGATACATATGGTATCTGAATACAGTAACAGATACATAACAAATGACTAATTCATTCAATAATTTTCTTTCAAAAGAGTACAACTAGCATATCCAAAACAGACTTACAATGTAATAAAAGAAACCTAAATATTAAGGTATAAATTACAACTAGATCAATGTCGAATTTTTCAATTAAAAGCAAAAAATTTTTAATTCTTAATACTTACAGGTCCCATAATTGTGGCTTGCCAATGAAACACTAGGAAAAACAAAAAACTCTTATTATTATGTGAAACTGTATAAGCCTTTTTTTGAAATTAGTCATAAAAATCAACTTGAGTTACTTACTATCATCCCCAACTGGACCTGCAGAACATTGTGCTGGAGGGTCACGGGCCAAATCACTAAGTTCCTACACCAAAACAGAAAATGATGGGTCATTAAAACCGTAAGAGAAAACAAAACTAAGCAGAGAGAGTTAACTGCCTCTAGTTTTTTCCACTCTATTCTTTAAGGACCACGATTATCATCACGATTCATATTTTGACAATACATTCTATTAGAAAACACAACTAGCACAGTCTCTGGGGTATAGTAGGTATAGTTATTTAATATACACACTCAAGACAATCATCTTGGCTAGGGTTCACAAAAATATATACAGACATCAATATGAAAATTATATTAACAGCTGTGTCATCTTAACATACCAAAAAAGTGGTAATCAGATACTTTCATAGCTTAAGAACCTAGACAATGCAGTTCTCAACATTCATGTTATTTGCTGAACTTTCAGACCATCTCAGAGGCCCTCTTTTTTACCGTCTTAAATCCTGTTCTTTCTGAACTAATTATCCACTGACCTCATTTTTCACTTAAAAAATATTTCATGGTACTAGCTAGGTAGGTACCACCCCCATTTTGATTTCCTTAGTCCCTCAACTCAACCTAGCTTTATTCAATGTAAAACTGCAACACTGGAAGAACCTCTCTAACAGAACTCTGCTCTTAGCAAAACAGGCTGTTTTCACAACTCTACCTGACCTTGCTATTTACAAATATATACTCAGTCCTTCCACGACTTGTGCATAATAAATCCAGTAAGAAATTTCACTAGTTTCTTAAAAAATTTAAGATAAAAAACTAAATCTATATATACATGTAAATGCCTATAAAAATATATAGACCTATGAGATAACGAGCTTCTAAGAAAATGCAGCGAATGCAAAACACTGTAGGAAGACAATTAGAGCAAATATTTGCCTCTATCAAATGGTCAAAATGTACTTCAGAAAATGACCAATTGTTCAAGAATGTCAGTCTAGATAGACACACTCCATTAAAAAAAATCAATAAAGAATTGTTCTTGTGGCAATCATTTTGCAATACGCATATTTAAAATCGTCACTTATATACTGCAATCCAGTATGTCAATTATCTCAATAAAAATGGAAAAAACTGTCCTGATACACTGCCAATTTGCTTCTGAAATTCATACCACAACTGCTTATAGGTTATCAAAACAGCTAGAGGCCATGATTCACAATGTTAAGATGATCAGAGCAGACCTGTATGCTTGCCTATGTAAATACATCCTTTTATGTTCAATATATTTAATAGGAAAAAATTAATTCCAAACATTTTTGATTCTACTCAGTAGGAATTACAGAAACTCATCTTACAGTTAAACAACTGGTTAAAAGAAACTATGGATGGTTTTAGTAAAAAAACAAAAACAAAAAACTTATGAAAATATCAACTGATTCTGAAACAATCAAGTATTTGAAAAACGTTTCTTGAGTTAAAAAAAAAAAAAAGTACTGACAACACAAATTAAACAACAATCCTTACTGAGCAAATGATTTTTTTCATAGGTTAGATCAAATCTCACCCAGAATTACGTGTATTCTATGATCAGCCAGTTTTGTTATAATGGCAATTTACTTTACCACCACCTCAAGGTATAGATACTTTAGATAAGAAACAAAGTCTTGATAGGAACAGAATTTTCCCACATTCCAAAACCCATATAACAAGTTCTATTGTGTAACTGGCCCACCAAAAAGAAAATCCAGAAGCTAACTTATGCAGCAGTCTAGCTCTCTTTCCTTAAGGAACTTGGATTTAAAAAAATCTATTTTAAGGTTAAAAACATACCAGTTCTAAACCACCCCTGCCTCCTTTCCCACAAAAGATTTGAATTTTCAAAAATGCTATTAAAACCCAAAAATAAAGTTACATATGCAATTCAAATGCTCAAACATAGCATGATGAAATCAAGGAACTGAGTATATATCTCACTCAATATTATTTCAATTTGGAGTCTCACTTTTAATCTAACTTAGACCCACTATTTCCTATGCTTACTTCCTCATCTCTAAAATAGCAATGTCTATTTGTACAGAATTTTTGAAAAGATGAATGACAGTTAAAGCACTTTGGCATACAACTTGGCACAGAATAGTATACTAACTACTCAACAAACATCATGTAGACCACCCCGTCTGGAAGGCAAGATTTCCTGGGTAGGCAAATCATTTATGAAACAAACAAAAAAACCTGCTTCACAAATAAACTATTATAGCCTTAGTCCATTTAAGCCTTTTGCCTATGTGAAGAATATTTATGCTTATCTGTCTGTCATCTAGCAACTATACTACCATGTTATACAATAGCAACACAAGATCAGCAATTCAAGGAATGTTTGTGGATGCGATTTTAAAGAAACCATGTTATTAGCCTGAGTCATATGAAACTACTAATATTTGACTATTTTTGTACAGAAACTGCAATTTTATGTGGTCCTACCTAAAAATGTCTGGTATCTGAATTCAAATATTACCAAAATGAGTTTCCTACCTTTATCGACCCCAAATTATGTACTGAATACTTATATTGTTTTTGATATAACGGACTTGTTAAAATTCCTAAAGAAAAACATCAGTTATTTTTTTAAATTAAGTTTATTGGGGCAACATTGGTTAATACAATTATATAATTTTCAGGTGTACATTATAATTTGGCATCTGTATATTCTAGTGTTTACTCCCCAAAGTCCAGTTTTCTTCAGCTAACATGTATTTGATCCCCTTTACCCACTTCACCCTTTCCCTACCCCTATATTTGACCCCCTTCAACCACTCCTCCTCCCCTACCCCCACTACCCTCTGGTAACCAGTAGTCTATAGTCCATGTCTATGAGTCTTTGTTCTGTTCCTCTGCTGCTTTTAGGTTTATATCCCACATATAAGTGATATGTGATTTTCAACATTTTGTCTGGCTCATTTCTCTTAGTATGATCATCTCCAGGTCCATCCATGTTGTGGCAAATGACAGTATTTCATCTCTTCTTATGGATGAGTAATATACCATTGTATATATGTATAGCAGTTATCTTTAAATAAAAACAAATTTGATGATGGTTGGTCTAACAAAATACCCAACTGATGTTGAAACAATGTCGTTATAAACAAAAGTTCAGGAATCTAAAGTTGACCTACTGAAATTTACACATTTTAATTATGAAGAATGCAAAATAATTCTTATAAAAGAAATGAGTTTTCCTACACATTGATATTTATAAATCACTAAGGCTTTTATATTGGCAGATCACTCTTTTAGAGTGAAGGTATAATTTTCACTAGTTAGCACTGAATTTCAGCTCTTTACTCTAACTGCAGGTTCTTTTATCTCTCAGATAATTTCTAAATACCTTATTTTCCAAGTTCTCCATGACCAAGACACCTCTGAAGTAATAAACAAAGATTAAAATCCAACCAATTAACTTATGTACTAAAATCTACTTTAAATTCAACATTGAAAAATGACCTAAGTAATTTTAAGAATCAAAACAGGTCTTTTAAATCAGGTACCAGCACTTTCTTCTAAGATACCAAATAACTGCCATGACATTATTACACTCATAGCATAAGCAAATAAGATACAACTTATTTATATCTTAGCAGGGGAAAAAAACATGAGAAAAAGCATAGTAATGAGTTATCTTAGATGCTTTTCTATGTAGCAGACATTTTGCCTACTCAATAAACCACCTTTTAACCTACTTTCATGGAAATACTTTTCCCTTACTCCAAATATGTGACTGTAGTACTGGGTGATTGTCAGCTACCAAAATTAGTCCAATTACTCAGGACTAATCATGTAATTTTGCTCCTTCAGCCTCAATGATTAGCCCTGAGTTGGAAAGTAACATGAGCTGGAAGGGACTTGATCAGTCTTCCATCAATCCCTGCCCAAGATTTTTTAAAATGAAGCTGAAAAGGACACTTCTTCCTTCTCTAATTAATTAGGAGCTGTAAAGATGTGACCAAGAGTTGTTAGCAGGCATGTGTCCTGAATTTACATGGTGAATCCAAACAAAGAGAGATCACACTGGGTGGCAGAGATAGCAAAGAGCTGACTTGGCATATATAGGAAATTTCAGTCCCTAAGGTTGTTGCCAGGTATGGTACCTATGGCTATTCCCTTAATTGTTAACAACTCCAGTTTCCTTCCAATAAATCCAAGAAAAAAAAAAAAGAAAAACAAAGAAAAACAAAAACAAAAACATGAGGAGAGACCCACTGTGAGTGCTATTGGGACCCATATTTTATCCTACTAACACACAATGTAATGTGCAAGTTTGGCTAAATAAACATGTAAGAAATCTAAATGAAGTCTCAAAATTCAACGAGAGGGAGCAGGGAGATGTCACGTGTCTGAGAAGGACTTAACTTTCAATCTTATCACAGAAAGTACAGGTTAATTTAAATCCACTTCTAAAATGTAAAGTTATTAGCTAAAGTTTTATCATCAAAACGTTTATTTATTATATAAAGACTGTCTTTTTGGTGTCAGGCATGTTGGTTTGAAAATACCAAGCTAAAACATCAATGCCTCCTGCGCAGACCGAGCTAACAGAAAGTAGGCACAATAGAAAAAAAAAAATATTTCAACTACCTAAAATACTTAAAACAAAGGTATTCAATGCTTTGTGAATTCTAAAAAGGGAACCACTAACTTTGCCTGGGTTTAAAACAGTGACATCAGACCTAGGTCTTGATGGTGGGATAAGCATTCTAAGTAGATAAACTCATTTAAAGTTAGGGGTGTAAAAACACAGTTGTAAAAATTTGTTTGTAGTGCGGTAGATACCAGAAACACAATAGGGTACAGGTAAGAGAGTAGCAGATATAACCAGGAAAGTTAATCAGGGCTGGATCTTTTGAGAACCTTGACTATTAAGCCAAAGGCTATCTCTAAGGCAATGAGAAATCACTGACACTTTTTAAGCAGGAATAAGACAAATCAGATTTTTTTTTTAAAAAAACATACTAGCAGTACTACACCATAAATGGTTCTTTTTATTTTTTTTAATTAAGTCATATCCCGGAAGCACTCATATATCTGTGTATTCCGCTTGATAAGTAAAGTTTAATATTTTCACGATACTTCCTTCAGATTTAAGAAAAGCTACAGATATCACTGAATAGCTCTCATGTACTTCCTAAGCTCCCTCCCCTTTCCCCAAGAGGTAAAAGATTATCTCAAATTTGGTTTCTGCCATTTCTCCATGTTCATATACTACTATATAACTCTTTAAGAACATATAGCATTATTTTACAGGTTTTCAAATTTTAATATAAAACTATACACATCATTCAGAACACTGGCTCTTAACACTAGCTGTAACAAGGACTTCGAAGAATCTGATGAACTGCCAAACCTCTATCTCCTAAAATACAGAATATACCCCACAAAACTCTACTTAATTTGTGGGGTATCAGACCGTCCTCACACCCACGTTGTAGGAATCCTTACACAAGATTAAATAACTATGGTAATTTAGTTGAGATAGAAACATGAACTAAGTCACCAGAAATAAAAAATAATTTTAAATACCAAGCATTTTACCCTTAAACTACCTTATGGAAAGAGGTCTTATTTCCACTTTACATGAGAGCCCCTTACTAGAAGAAAGGAAAACCTGAGTTTGTGTAGGACATGCTAAGCTCCAGGATGGGTAGTAGAAAAGCAAAGCAGGGTATCTACCAGACAACTTGAAAAATAGGTCTAGGGGACAGTTTGCATAAAGACTACTTTCTCAAGAGTGTTTCTCAAGAATCAAAGATGCATTCAAGTTAAAGAATCTGATAGGATAGCATTTGGCAAACCAGAGAAAAAAATTCAACTGCATCAACCCAACTCTATTCTACTTTAGAAATAAATGCCCCAGATTGTACAAAATATGGAAAACCGATATTTTCTTAGGATTAGTTCCTCTCTAACTATTCACTGTTAATTCGCACCTCACCACACTTATTGTGAGTCTAGTGTTACCATTTCAAGTTGCATGGCCTTTAAATGAAAGCCAAATGAAAAACAATTATCTCTTCCACTGCAAAATAAAATTATTTACTGGACTTGAGATCAATTTCCAATGAGGTACCTCTCAAAGAATTTTCAAAAGTAATTTTCAGTTTTCACCTTATGAGATAACTTTAGAGCCTAAAAGTTTCACAGCTTTGGGGGAAAAAAAACAACTTACAAAATTATATAAAGAACTGAAATTAATTTTTCGCTTCTCAGTAGAGAAGAACAGTGGCAAACACCTGAAAGAATAGCATGCTTGTGAGAGATCTTTAGTCTTCATACTGTTGACCACTCCTCCCCCAAAGTGAGCAGCCATTACCCAGGTGGGGTCATGGCCAACGATGAAGATCACAGAAATAGTAAAACAGTTGGCAGGGGAGACTGGCACACACCGGGAATTGCTATAGGGCCACTCACCCTGACATGACTGAAACTTAGATGGATCAAAGACATATAATTTGGGAACGATGTTAAAAACTATACTATCCATGGAGAGAGAGAGAGAGAGAGAGAGAGAGAGAGAGAGAGAGAGAGAGAGAGAGAGAGAAATCACTAGACATTTCTTTGCCATGGTGTGCTTTTTTTGGGAGAAATTTTCTCCTTTAGGGATCATCTTCTTGTGCTACATTTCCTTAAATCTCCTGCACATCTGACTAGTGTGAGAATCCTCCACTGGGAAACATGCTTCTTTCCCTTTAAAAGCCTACACAGACATACAGGAAAAGGAGTCAAGCAAATCTCTCTAAAAGGCAGCCAACAGATATAGCTCAAGCCAGTGAGTGTTCTCATCTGGAGGTACATGATTAAAGAGTAATGAGTCTGATCCTTCCTTTTGGAATGGGGACTCAGAAAAGAAAACCTACAGCTTATCTTGAGGAAGACATTTGCTTTGACCATTACGGTACACAGGGTCTCTTTGACAGCTGATTGTTAAAGGTAAAACAAGAAAAGGTTGAGACACTGGTCTAGAAGTCTAAACACACTGCTAAATAAACACTTGTGTTTTTTTCCTTCTCTAGTCTCTCTACTCTTCCTCATTCAATGAGGCAAAGTGACTAATCACAAACTACAAAGAGCAGGAAGCCAAGGTACTGACTACACTAAAGGCCTGAAGGGATAGAGAAGTATATGTAAGCAATAGTTTCTGCCTCAAAAGAGCATATATATTAGAATATAACAACTATTTATAAATAAAGCTACAGAGCAGCCACATTATATTAGCCTCTTGTAAAATTTAATATCTTCAATATTTAAGAATTCTCAACTTTCAATAACTTCTTATAATCAAAGCCAGCGTTTTGAAAACAAAGATTCTAGCATCAGTCCTGCTATTAAAGTGTAACTCCCTAAATAAATTATTCCAGTTTGTACAAATTCATTCTCCCAAAGGCCAAATTTATGGATCTCATCCTTAAGTACAATAATTATCACAATGTTCCAAAATCATTTGTCAGCCCACTCTCTGTCACTCATTTTGCACATCACATAAAGGTCATAATGATAACAGTAGTATAGATTATTTCCTATCATTGCTTTTGGGAAAATTTAAAGCTCATGCCATTATTGAAAGGTAATTTCTTCTATTTTGTTTAATAGTACACTTCTTTCTTTCCAAAATTCTACTTGAATTAAATAAAGGCAAGGAATGTATGACTATATGTCAGTCAATAACTATAAAACAACCTTGACTCTTAAACTTATACTGAGCAATACGAAATATTACCTTGGGTACTGGATGAGATGAGGGTATGAGGTGGCAAATGAGAATAAGTGTCTTTTAAGAAATTTGAGATCAGTCACCCTCAAGGACCCTTAACCAAGAAATATAAAGGTATGTATTTAAACCAATGATAGAGGTCAAAGTACAGTGCAATTAATTGCCCAATCAGGCAATTACTGCTTTAATTCTTGAATCATCAAGTTTACCATGAAGTAAACAAAAAATTTCATTTAACATTGCAAAATTTCTATATATCTTACGTAGACACAAATGGCAAAAAAGGCAACATCTCAGAAACGTATGATTACCAGACATTATTTCAAAAGAAAGCTGGCAAAAAGATTTGAGATCTGAACAATTTCATAAAACTGTACACTTAAGAACAGGAAATAATAATTCCTTTAAAATAATTTTAGTTTGGAATTTGTAATTTCTGGTGAGAAATCCTGAAATTTATCTTAGTGATTAAGAGGTAGGTGCAGCACACCATGTCTCATTACGTTGCTAACAAGATATTAACTTCCTGTTTAGTTGTTAATTATAGGTGTGACAAACATGCTTGTTCATTAGACAAGATACAAACAATGACTTGAATGAATAATGCTACCATTTTCTTTCTTCAGATCACCATTAAAAATAAGCCATTTAAGATTATTCAAAGCAGTTCTTTTGTAAGCATTATCTAAAAGGGCAAAGACAAAAATCCAAATGCTGGTTCTAAGTTTTGATCCATAAATGCAAATAAGGCATTTTATATATAAGAAAAACAAAAATTAAGAGCAGTCTAAGGATTGAAAACATCCAATTATATATTATCTGTGAAATTATAACTGGTCTAAGATTAATGTGAACAAGTATTCCACCCTGAAAATGAACAAGTGACCAGGAAGTGTTAATCACAACAGACCTAAAAGGTCAAATGCAACAAATTCAACTATGAAAAGTTGGTTGGAGGTCTCTGAATGATAATGTTCAAAGGTGAAAATAATCGAATGAGCAAAGTGTAAAACACTACTGAAATTTTTCCTAAGTAACAGAGTTGAGGGTACTGTTTTGAGAAATAATCTCATTTAATAAGGTAAACTAGCTACTAAGATACTAAGTGTATCCGTTCTTAATTACTGTTCAACTTTAAAATAAGATCATCACTCAGGTAGCAAATCAAAGTCAAGAACCCACAAAATTTCCAGTAAAAAAGACACACAAAAATTCATTTAATTTTGCTAATGTCAAAATGCTGATTTGTTCTGGCAAACAAATATAGTTATAAAGGAAAAACTACACCATAAATATGACAAAATGTAGTACAGGAAAGCCATTCAGATACTGTGGGTACCTCTGATAAAGAGTCCCCTCAATTTTTCAAATAATCATTTCCCCTACTTGGTTTATAAAATAAGATGCACCTATTCATGTGTTTATATGCTTGCTTCCTCCATTCAAAACAGAGATTCTCATGGGTGATTGACTGGTTTTTTTTTTTTTTTAAATCCCCAGGGACTATACTACTGTGCCAAAAAGAAAAAAATCTCATAAGTACTGATTAAATGATTATCCCCTATGTCTACGGTCCTTAACCTGAAGGAAGCTTCAGAAATATTCAAAATTAAGCCTGTTCCCCGATAAAATAATTCAGCAAGTCTGATAAGAGCTCATGTACCCATATTCTTCAAAAATTCGGCTAAACATTCCTGTGTATAAAAATAATTCATCTCAAAATCCATATACACAATAACTATAAAACAGAATCCAAAGCCAATCTGGAATTTGAGAATTTAATCTGAACTATTTTTATCTCAGTACTAGGAACTTACTGTTTTCTTTAATAGAAAGACATTATAGCGAAATGCTCTGAGAAATTCTTAAGAACTGACTGTATCTTGAATAACCAGTGGCACTAGAACTCAAGTTAACATATAATCTAGTGAAAGGTATATCTAAGTAGTTCCCCCCTCCAGTGCTAGCAAGTGTTCAACTTTTTGTCTAAGAAAAACTAGAATTAACATTGTAGAGGAGCATGATGAAACCAAAGCACATGGTGTCCAAGTTGTCACCCTTATTGAAATTAAATATCGAGGTCATTATACGATCAGCATCTCTATCACTCAACTGTCCTACAAATTAACTAGGTTCTTGTGGATCTTAAAAGAAACACATTCAATAGTGTATTTAGCTTATAGGTTCATTGGGGGACAAGTTTAAGATACCCCTAGTAATCAGCTGGAGTCACATGGTAGTTCCCAAAGTCCTTGAAGAGATAAGCCAAAAAGAAACTCACTCCTACTTTCAAAACCTGTTACCTAAAATCTTAATTCACAAATTAACTATAACGCTAAGAGCAAAATTAAATCCCATTTAAACACAAAGTGGGAGAGCAGAGCCTACTTCAGGTAGCCAGGAGTACTATTTGACATTCCCTTACACGTGACTAGAAATCAAGAACTGGAATGGTTCAAAAATCAGTATAGAATAGAGGTTAAGAGGCTGAGTTCTTGAGGTAGACTATCTGATTTGAATCTCAGTCACTCGCTAGCTGTGTGACTATAGGCAAATACCTAACCTCTCTGTGCCTGTTTCCACATGTATAAAATGGAATGGTATGAATATCTCACAGGATTGTTGTGAAGATTGAGAGGCAGTCATAAAGAGTTTACAATGTTTAGGAAATAGATGCTAACATCTAGCTATTAGAAGCAGAATGATACATGCCAAACAAACAAAAAACACCCTTTTTGAATACCCAAAACGTGACATGACAGTGTAGTGGTTAAGAACACTGTGGAGCCTGACTGCCTAGATTCCAATCCTGATTCTGTCATGATATGACCCTGGGTGCTTTTTTTTTTTTAACCTCTCTGCATCTCAAAGTTTCTTA
This sequence comes from Cynopterus sphinx, assembly GCA_030015415.1. Classification (NCBI taxonomy): domain Eukaryota; kingdom Metazoa; phylum Chordata; class Mammalia; order Chiroptera; family Pteropodidae; genus Cynopterus; species Cynopterus sphinx. Next base: position 126,086,809 of record CM057382.1, read on the forward strand.
TCTCCAAATTGGGGCAATAATTGTACCTATTTCCCTGGACTGCTGTGAGGTAAATGAATCAATACAAGTGTTTCAAACAGTTCTGACACACTGCAAACACTCAGCATGAACTATTATTTTAGGCTTGGTTCACATATTTTGTGTAAAGTTCTCTTTAATCGTCCCCCAAAACACACACGCTGTAGTTATTTTAATGGTAGTAAAATTTTCTGACTCCCAAACATCACCAATCAACTTGGGAGTATTTTTAATTATTGTTGTTTAATAAATAGCTTGTAACACCAAACTACAGCTTGTACAAATGAAAAATACAACTAAATAAATAAATAAATAAATAAGATTATTTGATAAGCCTGCTTGGTCTAAGAATTATTCAAACAAAAAAAGTTGTAAAAACATAATATATAGAAAGAGATATCAAAGCCTTGATCAAATGAACAACCAATAGCGAGATATTCCAATGAAAAGTATTTCATTAAAATAAGTGAGAAATAGACATGTCAATATTTGAAAATTGAGGGCTGCAGACAATAATTCAAAATAAAGAACATCAATGCCTACTTGACCTCATATTTCTATAACAGAGGTGCCTAAAATAAAAAGCTTCTCCCATCAGTTGTTCACGTGCTAAAATTGTTTGGACATGGAAATTTTGTTTTAACAGTGTGATTCTAACTGCTGAAAACCAAACAGCATGTGCCAAAACTTTTCTATAGATTAAATCAATTAAATCCGAAATAAACACATCTTTCCAATTTGCAAAGTGTCATAATGTCAAGTTTCTGTATTATAAAAATCTAGTATTAACAAAGAGTACTGGACTAGAAAAGTTCTTTAATAAAAGTTTTTGAAGATCAAAAAGTGATATTAGAATACTAGTTATAATAATCTGAGTGTTGTGTGAGGTGGGGGGTCCAAAGCCACACATTAACCTATTTAATCCTAAAAACAACCCAAAACTAAAATTGGTTTTGCTCACTAGGCATCCCTAGTGTCTAGAATAGTGTCTGGTATCACTAGGTACTCAACTGTTTACTGTTCATATAACACAAATATTCACTTTATAGAAGAACACAAATAACTTGCCCAGTCCTAGAAATCTAACTGCAGCATTTCTGCTCCAAAGTTCACACTCTTAAGCATTATACTGTCTGCCTCTCTAGAGCTTTTAAATCATTAAAGTGGTGTCACAGCAGCTTGGTTATCACCTGTAAAAGAAAAAACATCAATGAGACCTTCCTTTAAAGTATTCTGTTCCACATGGATGAAAAGGTATGGATTTAAATTATTCCACATCTTAGTGGCCTGAATTAATTCCAATAGATAAAAAAAGGTTTTGATTTGTACTAAATGTTATATTTTCTATTAACTATGACATAAAATGTAACTATACTTCTGTGTGTTGCTCGCCTACAAAGTGGTCACAGAAAGGAGTGTTTAAGTAATCTTTAAGTCTTAACTCCTAAAATGTTTTTCTTTCATTTTCCATCTTTCTCAAACACAAAGATTTAAGTTTATATTTAGCACAATGACAATGCAATGAAAGCCTAAAACAAAATCCCAGATTTCAGCATCAATACACTGAGTGAAAATCTAAACCTTCATCTTTCATAAAACACCAATAAACATCAAAGTTACACGTATTAAATGGAAAATTAAGCACCAGGTCTATTTTGGTAAATAAAGCCAAGTCCTTCCCATTCCTTTCACGTATAAACTCTTTTAAAAAGTAACTTATCAAAACCAAAAATTCTAATTTACAATCTTCTGTCTCCTAGTTTTAGTAAGGCTGAATTTATTCCATGACATTTTTTTCAAGTTAGCTGTAAATACTCCACCCTCCTCGATTGTGCAAGAACCAAACACACCACACATACACAAGTTACAAAAAAGGGAAATATGGTCTGAGAGTTTTAATATAGATAAGTCTGGAGCAGGAGGTTTCAAATCTAGTGTACGACCTGATATAAAAGTTAACATTTAACAAAGAATATTCTTTCATATTATTACGAAAGGATATGCCGGAAAGAGCCTGAACCAGTTAAAGCAGCCGCCATCTTAAAATGCGGGATAGAAGTTAGAGCAAGAAAATGAGACTAAACCACCGGAGGTGGAGGTTCCGCTCACCCTGAGACTTGAAATATTTTTTTCAGCTTATGTTGATAGTTTAGTATCATGTTTTAAGTAGCCAAACAACCTTCTCCGAGGGTATTATTATATGGGCTGAGACATAAATAGGTACACCTAACCTTAGCTGACTGCCATCGCACCCCATCCCACCCCGCCCCAGTTCGCCCCCGGCCCCCGCCACCCCCCGCGCCAAAAGAGAAGCGAGCTTCCAGAAAGCTTTAACATCAGTTCCCAGTGTGCTTCTCTGATAGCTTCGGGTGAAAAACCCGAACCAAAGTAAGTTGCAACATTGTGTCAGCCCATCTCCTCCCAACCCCACGTACTCGCCCAGTGATGAAGTTTCTGACTTGATTCATTCACTACTGTTCGGCTGGCAAAAGACTTCTATCGCAACCCCTAGTAAAGTTCGGAACACGCCGGATTTGTTAACCTCTGCCCGCTTCCTTTCTTCCCCTTAGACGGCCTAGAACCTAGATCTTACAACTAAAATAAGTTTTCAAGCACTGAATAGGAAGCGCCATGACATCTGCTGGAGTCTCTCCCCGCAATTCTGACCCTCTCCCTTTGGAAGCCGAGGCGCCTGAAATCACTCTCCCTCACCCCGAATTTGCATCGTTTCCACGGAAATACTCAAGATAACACTCGACTTGCCACAAGTTCTGTTCCCTAGCTTTAAACGTCATTTCTTCACAAAATATATCCGGGTCCCCCATCCCCCAATGGAAGAAACGACGCAAGGAAAAATACTTCCATAGTTACACTTCCCCCACCCGATGCTTCCTCCGGGCCTGAGTCTTCCCTCCTATGACCCCATCCCCTTCAGCCCCACAAGTTACCTTATTAATCCGTTTCAGCGCCATAGTCTGTGCTTTGCGTCTGGTTCACTATCTCGGTGTGTGCTCAAAGGTCCGGACAAAACTCTTGATTATCCTGGCGGCAGGGAAGGGATTGTCTCTTCGTCTCTCACCGGCTCTGCCAGACACAGGCGCCTTTTGCAAAAACGGAGCAGATCAGCACTCGCACAGGCCCCGGAGAGCCCCCGATGAATCCAGGTCCCTTAAAACGGTCGCGATCCGCGGTGGGTGGGGTGGCGTGGCAAGGCCACCAACAACAGCCTCTATGCCGTCCTTCGGCCCGAAGAGGGGGCGAGAGTGACGGGAAGAGCGGAGGGGTGGCTACAAGTTTGACTTCCCGGCCTCTCGAAAGGAAGAGACCCGGGTGGGAGAGGAAGAGGCGTAGGAGAAAGGGGTGGGTGCGGGGCAGGGTCCGGAGCCCAGCAGAGGAGGAGCCGGGGCCTAGTCAGCGTCTGCCGGCGTCACTAGGGCAAAGAAAGGCTGGGGGGAGGGGGAAACAGGAGGCTCCGGGCTCACGCCGGGCTTCTTTCGGTTTCTAACTCAGAGGTGCGGCAGGGGAGGGGAAGGAAATGAAGACAAGAGGCTTGATGTACGTCGCTGTCCCCGCAGCTAGAGCTATTCTGTGCCGTCCCTGACGCCACCGTACACTCCGCCTTCCAGCGCGCTCCCGCGCGCGCCCGCCCAGCCGCCGCCGCCACCACGCGCCCGTGCCGCCCCAGAGGCTCCGGCTTAGGCGCGAGGACGCGCCCATTCCCCCTCCCCCTCCAGCAAGAGAGGCTCCGGCTTCTCCAGCCTTCCCACCCCACCCCACCCCACCGGCTGGTCCCCCAGCCACCCAGGGCCTGTGTCTCCTCTCTTACCCGGCCGGCCAGGGGGCCGGCCACCCTCCCCTCCTTCCCCTAGCCGTCCACACCCACGCGTACTGAGGGGCCGGGGCCTCCCTCACGCTGCGGCCTCGGCCTCCTCCCCGCGCGGCAGCTGGTGCCTCCCCGGCCCTACGGGGCTCACGCGCACGACACAGCCACAAGATGTCCGCTCTGACGGAACTACTGCCAGAGGCCACGCTCCGCCCCGCCCCCCTCCTCCTGCCTCTTCACCGCCGCGTATCAGTCCGCCAACGCCGCCGCCGCGAGCACGGGACGAATCTCAGGATGCTGGAGATCGGCTTACTTCTCACTCCCAGGACAGACGTCTGTGCTTCCCCCTTTCCCCTTTTTTCGGAACAGCCACTGTCTTACTAAATAGCTCGGAAATTAGGCTGGGAGGGCGGGGGCCGGAGGCGGGTCATGGGCTGTGGGGGGGGAGGGTAGACGAGCGGCGGAAACTCTTCGACTCAGAGAAGCATCGAGAACCGGAAGGAGACCATGGGAGGAAGGTAATGGAAACGGCAGCTGCGCGATCGAACCCCACGCCCCTCCCAGCAGAGTCCCCCCAGTTTCCTCACTTGGTATCGAGGAGGCGGGTCTCGCGAGAACTTCGTGGCTGCTTGACGGGAGCTGTGGGTCTGCAATGACTTAAGGGCAGTTCTGTGCGCTCTTCCGGATGGGGGCCCGCCCCCAGATCCTCAAGTTCTCGCGAGAGGTGATGAGTGGGGGCGGGTCTCGCCGGGGACGCACCGCCCCCGAGTGCTGACGCTGCTGGAAGGAGGCGCGGAAATGGAATTCCCCGGCTTGGTGAGAGCGCGCGCCGGCACCTCTTTTTCTCACGCACCCAATCAGGAATGTGCGGTGGGAGGGGCCCTGGGCTAATCACTGGATGCCGGTCGTCCTGGTTGACCGGGCTTTTGAAATTTCCGGTGGAGCAGGTGAGCGGCATTTACTCGCCTGCGGATCTGAGCCGGTTAACCGGCAGGAGGAAGCGCTCCTCGAATGGGAACAGTCGTTTCAAGTAGAACCTGGCGAACCGCTAATCAGCGCGCCCACCTGCCGAAACGTAGTGTATTACTAATCCTGCAGGATCCGAGAAGAGCGGACTTGAGAACCTGTTCCCAGGATTGGAGCATTTTAGGAATCAAGCTCAACTGAGAATACATGGTGATGCAGAATAGGGAGAGAGGTGCGGGCTGTTGTCTGTAATCAACCTCTACCATCCGCCAAGGTTTAAGTATAGGAATAGGGTTAATACTTTTTCCCCTCCTGTTGCTTTGTTTCCACCCTAGAGCCACAACATTGCGGATCAATACTTAAACATCCAGGGGAAGAAATACAAGGATAGGATTGGCCTGTTTTAATCTGCCGAGTGTGAAGTATAGAGAGGGTGATTTTGCTCTATAGTGTTTCCTCCAGGCAAAGGTTAGTAAGACATTAATTTTTAAAAGGAATTTAAAAGTACTGACCTCCTTAAAGTTTTGTAATTCTTTTAAATGACCTTACTTAACGAAATGAAGATCTTTAATAATTAAATGGTTTAAAAAATATACTTAACTTTCAAAAAGGAAAGTAGCAAGTTATTTCCTGTTACAAGAAAGCATTACCTAATTAAAACTTCATAGGTCTGTGATAAATGAGCTAATGTATACTGTTCAAGTGACCGTAATGGTGTCACTAGAGCAATCAGTGAAATAGTGCTTCTTAAATTAGTATCTGTGCAAATCACCTAGACAATTATTCAAAATGCAGATTTTGATTTAATAATCTAGGGTGGAGCCTGAGATTTTACCTTTCTTAAAAACTCCCAGGTGATACACATTATTCTACTCAGAAGACCTCTCTGAGTAGCAAAGCACTCAAGAGCTCATCTCATGGCCTATAGGATACCTCTGTCCCTCCTTCCATCTTTCTTTTGTTATTTCTTTTAACCAATTTAATATAGTAAAAAACAGGATTAGGCAGTTGGAGTGGATGGAGAAATTCAGGTTTGATTTCTGGCTCCATTCCTATATGTGTGATATAGTGCCTTACTTTTCTTAGTTTCTTCAGTGCTAAACCAGGCATAATAATAGATGTTCTTTCTCACAGGGTTATTGTGCCGTTCAGGTGTCATAATGTATGTGGAAGGGCACTGTAGGCTACAGTGCTGTATAAATGTAATAAATTAACCAGACATTAACAGGTCACAGTGTGAAACAAATCTGTAAGAATAATAGCATAGGTAGTATTTATGGAACACGTATTATGTACCAGGTACTGTGCCTGTTAACCTCCTTTACAAATAAACTGATACACAGGGAGAGATTAGGTTACTATCCCAAGAACACAAACCTAACAAATGGCAGAAATAGAATTTGAACCCATGCAGTTAACTTCAGAGTATGTGTTGAATGGAGCTGTATATTGCCTCAATTTAGAAAGTAGGAGAGTAGGATGTTTTATATTTCTACTTTCAATGCCATTTGAATCTAATTTTGACTCATTTCTTCCTCTATTTGTTTTGTTCTTTCAGAAGCCAAGATTCAAGGGTGGTAGGAAACATTCCTACCTACCCAGAGGGAACTCATAATATTCAAGAGAAAAGTGCTGGAGAACCCCATTTGTAGTACCCAAATTTAAGCAAACTTCATTATGAAAGTATAATAGAACATGTTAATTCTCTGAATTCATAGAGCACAGCAGGCTGGGATAGACTTGTGGTCAGAGTTCTTAATATTTTTGGTGCCACAAACTACTTTTTTCAGTCTAGTGAAACCATGGACTCATCTTAGAATGTTTTAAAATGTATAAAATAAAATTCATAGCATCATAAAAGAAAACATTTTGAAATAGAGCCTCAGATGTTAAAGAAAAACATTTTTGGCATTGGAATATATGTGTTTTATTAATAGTAAGATCAAATGATGGGTCTAGTAAAGACCAAAATTTTGAAATAATGATGAACATAAATATTTTCAGGCATTGCAACATTTGTGATAAAAGTATTTGTGATGCCTATTGCTGACATAGGCATAGGTACAGCTAATTGTTGCTTAGATTCAACATTACATTCCAATTTTCAGTTAGAGATTAGTAAAAACGAAGATGTAATTTATGTTTTCACATCCAAGTTCACACACACCCTGATTTCTATTCATGAACTATGTGTTAAAAAAAACCATAGGTAGAATCAAGTAGGCTTATTCCTTTTGGAATGCCTTAAAGGGATTGTGAAATTAAAAATAGAATTAATTGATATAGCAATAGTGATTCGTCAAGAAAACATTTAATTACCACCTGTATATTTTCTTTAAGAAGGCATGGAAGTGTGTAATAGGTTTAGGAAATCGTTTCATCCAATATATTGATTTTTTTTTTTGAGACCTATAAAGCTACACTATGAAAAATTAACCTAACTAGAATGATTCATTTTCCAAGTATTCTGAGTAACTTAGGTTTTACCATATCACTTTTATTTATTACACAACATTACAATAAGATGTGGTAGAAGAATTAAAAAATGAAAGTAACAACCAAGGGTGAAATTTAAATATTGCATATTTGAAATTATTAAAAATAAGTTAATAATTATTATTTGAAGTACTATATGCTGGATCTTTTAATTCATTATCAAATTTCTATTATATAGATTAAACACTCAAGGTCATAATTATTAAGTAAGAAAGCCAGAATTTAAACCTACTCATCCTGACCTCAAAACTCACCACTAAGCTGTTTATTTTTTTAGCCCTTTGGCTATTAGCCAACGTTGATTTGCCCACTAGTACAACAAATACATATTCTCTGCCTCAAATATTTATGCATTCCTTAACCATTCCAAGTAAAATTCCAACCAGTGACTAAAAGGAATTTTCTAAATTCTCTTGGCAGCAGAATTCCTTATATTCAACCCCACTTTTAAATATGTGGACTGCCAGTTGGTGCTGGAAAATATTTTGTTTTACAGAAAATTTCGTTGTAATGGAGTTTGGCTAAGAAGATGAAGAAATCTGCTCACGCCTCTTTCTGCCCTACAAATATGTATCTAAAATTAAACCTTTGTTTTATAATGGTGCCACTATATTCTTTATACTGACTGCTATCAAGATAGTATACAAGCAGTGATGACATATAAATAAATCCTAGTATGTGAAGTTCTAGATCATCCATGTTTAGTGGAGACAAGTCATGGTGTAACCCTAAATTCATTTCTATTTGGCACTGAAGTGAACTTTTTGGTTGATTATGCTTTGTTTATTTGTATTTACACCAGCAAACTTAACATTTTTGCTCAGTTTTGCTAAGGTTAAAATTAAAAACAACATGGCCTGGAAGCACTTTGAAATTTAAGGAGGTAGCCCAGGATTAACTCAGACTTTAAAATAATACCCACAATCTAGTGTTATACAGAGCCCAATTTATAATTACAAGTAAAGTTGACTTTATTCACTTGACATATTTAATTTACCATCTGAAAAAAAAGAAAAATAATAGTTTTTATATTGCATTTTCAATATACTAAAAAGATTATGATTTTATGTATTGAAAGAAACGTTAAAAAATGCAGGTGCAAAAATTGAAAAGATCAAGAAAATTAGTATAAAAGTGGCAGTGATATAACTAATCCAAATAATGAAGGTGTGCCAAAGTCTTAATATTATGTGACTGTATCAGTGAAGCCACATATAATAGCTTGAGTACAGGAGTTAATTAAAATATGCTTGTGAATAAATATAGTTAACACAGATTAGTACATATCTTAGTATTTACTATTGCGTGTATGTTTTCAGACCTTTAACTTTCTCATAGAATTTTATAACTTGCTGAAGACATTGGCTTTAACACAGTGAATGTCATTTTATTAGTTTAATTAAATTGTAAATGCCATAGTTTAGATTTTATATCCAGAATGCATCTTTATGTATTTCGCTTGGAGTAGGTAATTTAGAACTTATGTCAACCAAATGTTATTTGATATTATTTGCATAAAAATCAAATGAGTTTTTGTATATTATCAGTTCAGAAGCTCTTTATGATGAAAACATGGTAATGTGTTTAGAAAACTACTCTTTCATGCTAAGAATATCATTTTGACCTTAAATTAAGATGTTTTTTAGTACATCATGACTCATGCACAAATGTTTGAGCAAAAAATAAATTTAAATATTTTCCATGTAAAAACTTGTACACATGAATGTTCAGAGTAGCATTATTCATAATAGCCCAAAGTGGAAACGACCCAAATGTCCATTAGCTGAGTGGATAAATAAAATGTGCTATATCTATATGATGGAATAGTATTAGTTAATAAGAATGTACACAGTACTTCTACATGCTACACCATGTATCTTGAAGCTTGAAAATATTATTCTAAAAAAAAAGCCCGACACAAAAGGCCACATATTATATGACTACATTTATATGAAATAACTGCAATAGGCAAATCCATAGAGACAGGAAGTAGATTACTGATTGCTCAAGGACTAGGGGCTCAGTGAATGAGGAATGAATTCTGAGTTATAGGGTCTTTTTGGTGGAGGTGATGAAATGTTCTAAAACCAGATAATTGTAATGGTTATACAACTCTGTTAATATACTAAACCCCACTGAATTCTACACTTTAAAAGTGAATGTTATGGTATATGAATTATCTCAATATACATTAAAACAATGAGACTCAATGTGAAATCAGTCTGGAAACACTACTGAATATTTTCAACATTTCGTAATACTCCAGGTTACCAATGATAAATGAGATATAGCGTCTTTGTAAAATGTGAAAAATTTCTAGCCAGGAAGAGGTTTTTCCTTCAGTTCAAACAATGCAGTTTAATTTGATTTTGCTATAATAATAAGCATTTGTTGTCTGTTCTTAAATTTGGAGGTATTTTCATCAATATTATTTGCTTAATAAAACAGTGATTAAAAATTTTAAACAACATATTTCATTGAAAATAAAAGTTGATTATTACAGCTAGAAATAGGAGAATACACTGATTTTGGCATTCTCTAAATATAAAAAAAATTTTAATTTCAAATGAAATCAAATAGGTTGAAAATCAGGGGTACTTATCCAGATAAGGATTAGGGTGAGGTACTTGTTACTAAAACACTTTAGTAACAAGTTTGACGTCCCTCATTCAAGGGAACCAATTCATGGACTAGGGGAATCCGGTGCCTCTCTGTGAGTGGAGCACTGTTCCCGAGGGGTTTGGGGCAGGAGTCAGTTTCTTGGAGCATTAGAAGCAGTGATACAAAAGGCATGATTGGCTAGGAGGTCGGAGATTTCCTTGTAAGGCCAGCAGGTCCTGTTTCCTAAGGTAAGGTGAGCTATCTATATACCTGAGTTGGAGCATTGTGATTGGTGCAGGTTAGGTTTCCTTGACAGGTGTTTCCTGTGAGTGCAGGCTGACCTAGGTTTAGATCTGTGACATGGGCCAGGCCATTGGGGTGGCCTCCTTTTGTGGGTCCCAATTTATGAATTAACTTCATCAGTACTTAACTGAAAATAAGGAGTTCAAATTAAAGTTACTTCCAAACAATAATTACAATCTTTCTTGCTTCAGTAACAATACAAAAGATCTAAAGTAAATGGTATAATTTAGACCAGAAATTATTATTTTACCAATACTGAATTTGATTGTTTAAATATGTGAGAATTTGTTAGTAAAGTAGTGATGATAAATTTAAAATTCTTTTGCTAAAGAATTTTTTTGCATTTTGTTTATTTTTTAATGAAGTTTATTGGGGTAACATTGCTTAATACAATTATACAATTTGCAGGTGTACATTATCATTTGACATCTGTATATTGTGTTGCTTACCACCCAAAGTCCAGTTGCTAAAGAATTTTAAGTTAGGAGTAATTATGGAATGTTATACATAGTGATTCTAAAGGATCAGGTCTACATAGTATCAAAGTGATTTAATGGAGCCACTATGTGAGGCTTTTAGTTTTAATACATGCTATGCAGTACCTGTTGGGTTTTTTTTTATTGTACATAAAATATGAGACTAAAAGAATGACCCTTACTAAGAAACATTCCATTACATCTAAAAAAAAAAATACTTAAAGAACTTTGCTCATTCGATGTTGATGAAGTATGACAATTTCAGATCCATCCCATCATCAAAGCATAGTAAATCTCAAAAGTTAATAAGTAGTAATGAGATTGAGCTTTACCATATGTATCTGTTAAGAGAACAGTATGACAGATTCCCATTCATACTAAACAAAAAACAAAAACTCCTCACAAAATAGCCTGAAATTCAATTTTCCAAGACGCTTTTTTTTTACAAAAAAATAAAAATCCACAAGTATTAATATATTCACAGATTTATGTGAATTTAGCTTTCCTTGTTTTCCTTCTTTCTGTTCTTGCTAAGGGAGAGAAGGGGAAAATTACTCTGGAGCATTTTTGGGTAGGGCTAAATGCCTACCACTGCTAATTAGGGACAGAAAGCAAGGTAAGAGGGACATTGCATACTCGATGGGGAGGTGTGCAGAAGTGAGAAGGAAAATGTCAATGGTAAACTTAAACTGTTTCTTCAGGGAACTGGGAATGAGGAGGAAACCCTTTTTTCTTCCTCCTCTGTGCTGAAGCACTTCAAGGTTTCCTACCCTAGAAAACAGAATCGGGCTACCACCTTTGTTGCTCAGTTTTATGTAACTTAATTGCCTTTTTTATATTTGCCAGCCTGAAATCTAGTCACTGTAACATTGTTCACATATAACAGCACGTTCTGCCTTACAGAAAGCCTCCTTATTTACAAACAGTTTTAAAAAACATTCATTTATAATGTGGGACTGCTTTTGATGCAGGTTGAGACAAGACCAAGAGACTCATGCAGTGTGTCAATCAGCGATATATAGGTCTAAGCTAAGAAGAGCTCTTTCAGCTCTAGGCTGAAAAAATTAGTGTAATAGAAATCTGTTGATAGAATCACTCCCATTCTCCTAAATGTTCATTAAAAATTTATTTTCGAATACCAATTATGTGCCAGCCACTGAGCTAGATGCTGAAGATATCTAAAGACCCAAATGTCACCTTTAAGAAAGACTTTTAATTGGGGAGACCATTAAGGATCAGACAATTACACGGTGTGTTTGATGGCATAAATGCACGCACAGAGTAATACTAATGTACCTAATTCAGCTGGGAGTGATAAGGAAAGGTGTCACTGTAGAAGAGAGTTGTCTTTAAACAAATGAAGGGAAAAAGAGACTTAGGTGGAAAAAGAAAAGGGAGGAAGGCTTTAAGACAGAGGGAACAACATAAAGTTTCAAAGAAGTTGACCTGGTATGTTTTCAAAGTACTTTGGCTGCAGGTGTGTGTATGTGTGAGAGAGAGAGAGAGAGAAGGGGGGGCAGGGTGGGGGTGGAGTGGGGGGTGTTACTGGTGGGAGAAGAGAAAGAATTTGAGGGGCTTACCATGCCATGTTAGTTCAGATTTTATTATGAAGGGTATAGGGATGGGGGCATTGAATTTTTAGCACAAAAACGTTTTAATCAGATTTTAATTACATAAAGATAACATTGATAGCAATGTGGAAGATGTAAGGAAAGTGTTGTTGGGTGGAGACTAGAGGCAGAGTCTGCGTGGGATGCTACTGAAATAATCTAGATGGGGTATGATTCTGAGAAAGACTTAAAATAGTTGCAGTAATTGCCCTAAGGACCCATCGTACAGGAGGTAAATTTAAAAGTAAAGTTTATGTGGTAAATGTAGAAAAATGTAAACGAATAAAAATATCTGCTACTTGATTTTTATTTTATTTTTTACAAATTGGTTCTGGAAACATCAAACTAACGACTACAGTTTAGGTTTTTTAAATTTGGCACGTGTATGCTATGCTGTGGTCCGTATGTAATGATGTTTTCTCTACTAGAACCTTTAGGAAACCTTTGTCATTCTCCCATTGATATAATTTGGCTTTCACATTTCCAGAAAGAAGCATTTATTATTTATTTCTGTTCTCATTTGCCTAAGACAAAGTGCGCTATCACATGGTGCCAACAAGATCATGCAACTAAAAACACACAGGTTGTGAAAAAACACGGCAGTATTTAGTTGAAGTGGGAATCAAGGTGATCTGGACTATGCTTATATTAATTATAGATTAAAGAAATAAATCACAAAATGGAAAAAAATCTGGTAAAGGATTAAAAGATTCTCATTTGGGAAACACTGATATAGAGGTTTTAAAAATCCTTTGTCACGTATCTAAGTCTAATCTGTTGTTTGATGTTGTGACTCTTGAGTAGAGTTAAATGCTAGGCAGATAGGACAGACAAATAAACAGGATTATAAAGGGAAAGTAAAAAAAGGAAAGGCTTAGATACATTTTAAGATTCATTCCTCTTCTGGAATATAGAACATAATTTCTAATAGAAAAGTAGTCATGTCTTTAGGTCATCTCGCAAAAGGCTATTCTCTAAATCCAACTTCTCCGTATTTGTGTTAGGTTCCTATGTGACAATGCTTAACAAGAGTTTCAAATTGACATAGCAGGAATGCTTTACCCCTCTGTCCATCAGAGTGAGGCATCCGACCTTTCTGTTTTGTTAGCAGGAACTTCTAGTTTCAAGCAACAGTACTTACTTCCTTTGCCTCAGGGCAAATATACTCAAGCAAACCAGGAAGAATTGGATTTAGGGTAAAGTGATATTGAGTTGTTGGAGGAAAGCTTTAGAAAGTTGGAGGTTGGTGGCCAGGGAATCTGTGCATTTAAGCTTCAGTGTCATTGTATGATTAAATTGGCTCTTAGACCCCATTTTCTTCTTCAGGGACAGATTGGTTCACCCACATTCCTCTCACCTGCCACTATCAATTGCTTCCAAATAGGAACCAGCAAATTTTCTATCCTGCTCACTATGGAAAAGTATAGTCGCACAGGATTTTTTTACTTATACTTTTGTTCCTAAAGCAAGTATGCTCTCTAAATTTTCAAAGGACTTTTTTATTTCTGCTAATAGGACTTTGGTGTTTATATATGATTTTCAACAGGCAGCTGAGTGTGACGGTCACAGGAGAGTAGCTAAAGTGATAAAGAATTGAAGAACTCCATTTGATCTTGGTTTCCTTTCTATCACCACCCTCAAACCCCAACTAAACAGAGTTAGACTTAATAGAAAATATCACAAGATTCAACTTTAAAGGAAAATTAGAAATGGTTACTTTAATAGTTTCCTTGATGTAACAAATTAGTACAAAATTTAGTGGCTTAGGACAACAGTTAATCTCATAGATTTGGAGCTCAAAAGTCTGAAATGGGTCTCACTAGTCTAAAATCAAGGTATAAACAGGATTGGTTCCTTTCTGAAGATTGTAGGGCAGAATCTGTCTTTTTGCCATTTCCATCTACTAGAGGCCACCAGCATTCCTTGGGTCATGACCCTTTTCCATCTTCAAAGCCAGTCGAGTCTTCTTCATGTCATAGCACTCTGACATACTTTTCTGCCTCCTCCTCTCACTTGTAAGGACCTTTATATTAGGGCCTACAAGAATATTCCAGGTCAATCTCCCCAGTTGAAGGCCAGATGATTAGCAACCTTAATTCCATTTACAACCTCAATTCCCCTTTGCTATGTAGCAACATATTCACAAGCCCCAGGGACTGGAATGTGAACATCTTTAGTAGGGGCAGGGAAAGGGGTTACATTATTCAGGGTATTTGTAATCCATTGAATACTTGAGTTTAAGAGTAACTTCTTCCCTCCATTGATTCCCACTTTATTCCTCCAAAAATAATTTAACCCCCTACTCTGAATATCAAGTACCAAATGGTATAGAAAATGCAAATATACGATGATTAGAAATTTGTCAGATTTTGGCACTGAAGACTCATAATTTCAACAAGGTGGTGCTGACATAATTTCAATTTAAGTACATTGAGAAGTGAACGAAAGCGAAAAAATGGAAAGCTTGGTCATGATAGAAAACTAGGAACTCATGGTCAAAGGAAGATATATTTTTAGAATGGGATTTAAGTATGTTTATAGTCTAGAGGAAATCAGAGAAGAGGTACAGAACAGAGGGATTAATGGAGTAGGTTTCTTCACAAGATGTGATTATAGGTAAAAAATAGAGTACAGGTGACCCTTGAACAATACAGATATTAGAGGCCCCCTGCCCCATGATGTTGAAAATTCACATAAAACTTTTACCTCTCCCAAAACTTATTTGTTTCTCAATATCTGGGGGGATGGGTTCTAGAACCCCGCAGATACCAAAATCTACAGATACTCAAGTCCCCGTATAAAATGACTTAGATCAATGCATACATTTGGCTCATGGACTCCCAACTGCAGATACAAAGTACAAGTATTTATTGGAAAAAATATGCACATAAATGGGCCTGTGCTTTTCAAACTTGTGTTGTTGAAGGGTCATCTGTATTTGACTCTGAACAAGATAACCCTATCTAACACTAGGGAAGGTTAGAATGGGTAAAATGAAGATAAATTTTAGGTGGGAGGAGGCAGGAATTTGACCATTATTACTCAATGTTCTCAACTTTCTTAGTAAAATAGGAAGGAGGGCTATGTGATGACAATGAGCTGGGCATGAGAAAAGTAAGTAAAGTTTGGAATCGCTCAGATTCAGATTCTTTGATCACTTTCCTTCCATCTCTAGTCTCCATGCCCACTCAGGATGCCTCAGGTGGTTCTGTGGGTATCCCTAGTGTTCACAAAATACAGTCTAAAAAAAGCCAGTGGTCCACTGAATATTAATACTGAAACCTCATTATGAGTAATAGTCATGTGTAAAACAAATAATATGAAATGTATTAGGGAAACGTAAGGAGAGGCACTCAGAGAATCTGACCTAACAGACGTGTGATAAAGACATGAGAATTTCAGTTGCCTGACATCTCTGTATATGCCAGCAATGTGCTTAGGGCTGTCCAGAGAACTACTATACACATTTACTCTCCCTGAAAGATGGAAATGTGCTGTCCAAAACCTAGCAGTCGCCTTTTTCTTAGCTCAGTGGTCAGGCCACAGATTATTTTTTAACAGCTTTATTGAAATATAATTGACATATAATATATTGCACATACTTAAAGTATACATTTTCACAATTTGACATGCATATATACCCATGAAACTATCACCAAAATCAAGATAATGAATGTATGCCTAACCACAAATGTCCTTATACTCTTTTATAAACCTGTTTTTCTTGTTCCTCTCACCCCTTGCTCCCCTCAAATACTGGAAATCACTGATCTGTTTTCTGTCACTATAGATTAGTTTGCATTTTCAAAAATATTGTTTACATAGAATCATACAGTATGCTCTCATTTGCCTTTTTTCAGTCAGCATAATTTTGATATTTATCAATACGGTGTCTCAATAGTTGTTTTGTTTTGTTTTTTGCTGAGTAGTATTCCTTATATGGATATGTCATTATTTACTTACCAGGACATTTGGGTTGTTTTTATATTTTGTCTATAACAAATACAGCTCTGTAAATATTCTTGTACAAGTGCCTGTATGGACATATGCTTTCATTTCTCTTGGGTAAATGGCTAAGAGGGGAATGTCTGGATCATATGGTAGATATTTTTTTTTTTTTTAAGAAAATGACAAACTGTTTTCCCAAGTGGTTGTACCATTTTACATTCCTACAAGCTGTATAAGAGAGTTCCAGTTCCTCCTGACTTGTTGTGATCTGTCTTTTCAATCTTAGCCATTTAATAGGTATGTAGTGGTATCTCATTGTCATTTTTAATTTGCATTTCCTCAGTGACTAATGATCAGCATCTTTTCATGTATTGCTTTGCCACCTGTGTATCTTCTTTGAAGAAATCTCTCTTATGTATTTTTGCCCATTGTTTATTTGGTTCCTTTGTCAGTATTTATTTATAGGTAAAACAGGTTAAATATATACAGCAGCCTTAAAATTTTTTTTAAGTAATAAAGTCATAACAAGGTAACATACAGAGAGGAATATGAAAAACACATGAAGGACTTTAGTTTGTGAGGTGGTGGAATTTAAGGATTGGTTATACAAATGTAAGTATTAAAATTTTTGAAAAAGTAATTAACTAGCAGAACCACCTCAACTCATATTGACTAGTCACTAAGTCTCTTCCAAAACTAAGAGTGCAGGCAGTAGTATGGCTTATGCTGCCTTACGAGTGCCAATTTTAAATTTTTTAGGAAGTTTGCAGGCTGTTAAACACAGCCATTATTAAATATTAATTATATAATCTTACAAGTATATTAAAATCCAATATGTAAGACGATAATACTCAAAATTCACTTCTTGATCATTTTACTACATTTTACTATTAGCTGTGTTTTTGTGGTTATTTCTATGATTTCCACGTGGTGGGAGTATTATAGTTTTATAGTATATACCTCTTCAATCCTTCCTTGAGTGACATCTTGCAGCTTGATATGGGACATAGTGGAAGTATTTACCTCAGAGAAATTTGCAAACACCACAGTCAGAACGTTTTTTTTTTTCCATTGATGAGCTAGTTGTCAAACATTTACCAGTATACCAGTAATGACAAGGCCCTTCAGATTGCACTGTCCATGGTGAATAATTGGAAGTTTCAGTTAAATAGAGAATTCTCCTTTGTGAAACACTTAATACCTCAAAAACAGATCAATATTTTTTCTACAGGATAAAGCTCACAACAATTTTCCTTGCTGCTCAGTTCTTTTTCTTACTTCCAGGTTCCCTAAGGTCAAGAATGCCAAAGTATAATGGGTAAGGGAGGATGCTGATACATTATTTCTGTGGTCCCAAGTAAAAAATACATAAAGTATTTTATTTATACTAGAACTAGAAGGGCTGTTAAATACAAAAAAAAGTATAACCAAAATTCTATTCATTTAAGAATAGGGGAAGGGAAACTAGATTAAAATGAGAGAGGACTTCAATAGAATGCTGAAATGTTAATAAATTTTGCTAATTCAGAGTGGTTATCAAATATAATGATATCATTTTAAATGTACATTATAAAATTTAAGGTGTAATGTATATTTGACTGCTCAAAGAAGTAAAAATAGTGAAAGAAAAAGATTGCTTCAATACATTTCTGGTGACCAGAAAATATATTCACCTAAAGAGGTCAGTCAGAAGAGGAAGCTGATTTTGGAAATTAAGACAAGGGCCGGGAAGAAAATAGTGATTTATTTGTTTTTAAGTGTGGAGTTGTTCAGCATGCAGTTCTCTATTACATTTATTAGTTTCACTTCTTTGGGCCTTCAGATACACATAACACCTTAAATTTTATAATGTAGACTATAGTAGATATTCAGCGTTCTAGGTGTATAGGGTGACTGGCATGTAAATAGGAAGTGGAATCAGACACATGAAGTGTATTATCCAGGTTGACAGGACCAGTAATTACAAGTCCTGTGATTCTAATGTCATCATTCTTTTCATTACACTATGATGTCTCTTATCAGCTCATATTTGGTCCATTACTGTAGATTCCTAGTGGGTTTTTTTGCTTGTACTCTTCTCTAGTCTACCTTGCATATCACTATCAGACAAAATACAGTTTTTATTAAAAGGTACCATAATAAAGAAGTTTTGAGTAGTTTCCTATTATATAGAGAATAAAAACCAGAACTTTATCTCTGCTTTTATACATTAACTCTCTAATGAAACTGGGCTCCCTGTGCCCTTTGAAAATTCTTTTAACTTTCCTGAGATTATAAGTTTTCATTTAGCAGAATTTCAATTTCCTGAGTAAGAGTTATTGCAGGGGACCTGGACATTTATATTATATATAAATAATATAACATATATTGTCATATTTATTTATAGTTTATATATAGACTAAACATATGTACAACTACTACCTTGTGTGTTTTGTTGGAGAGGATAATGGGAGCATTCAGTACAATTTTTGACATTAAAAATGAGTCCTCTGCTGTTCCACTTCTGGTAATGAAGAGAACTAGGTGATTTTGATCACGCTTCTGCTAAGAACAAGTAGAAAAGCTGAGCCAAAGCCAAAATATATATATATTGGCAAAATATATATATAAAGGCATTGGAGAGCTACCAGATCTATGAGGGTTATAGGGCCGATGTTAGAGGAGAGAGAGAGACGGGTTGGTGAGAACCTGGTCCTGGCATTTGGGTTTCCCATTTGCTGCAGGCATCTAACTCTTCTAAAAGCAACTGAGGTGAACAACCTTCTGCAAGCTCACAGGTCTGATGTAGAGGGTGGGAGAGAAACTGAGTTTAGGATGCACCAAGAAAGATAAACACCTCAGTCTTTCAGTTGAGATCCTGAAGGGCTATACCCTAGGTAGGAGTCAGAGTGTACTGAAAATCAGAACTGGCAGGGACTGAATCATCTCAGGCCTTAACTGCATTGTAGGGATGTGAATCTGCTAATGGCCCTAGTTTAGCTGTCTACTAAAAGGGAAAAAAAATTACTCTCTACACAGGAAAATAAGGATATCTAGAGCCTCAAAATACCTCTACAATATTTTATATACAATATCCAGCACACATAAAAAGCAATCAGGTATGTGAGAAGATATGACAAAACCAGAGAAGACTGTAGAAACAGAACCCACAGGGATTATTAGATGAAGACTTTAAAACACTATGATTAATATGCTCAGGAATTTAAAATATAGGAGTAAGAATGTTTGTAGTGAATGGAAACACAAAGAACCAAATGGAAATTATATTATTGAAAGACATAAGTTAAAAACCCAATTGATGGTCTTAAATAGCCAATTATACAGAGCTGAAGACAAAATCAGATATTGGAAGCAGTTCAGAAGACAGATTTATAGAAAGACAAAAGAATGAAAAAGTGTAAAAGTGGAAGAAATATATGGTATAGGGTAAAAAATAAAAGAGTCTGATATAGGTATAATTTGGACTCAGGAGAGGAGAATGTAAAAGTGGTACTTGAAAAGATGTCTAAAATAAGCAAAAGGCTTTATGCTTCACACTTAAGAAGGACTGTAAACCTTAAGCAAGAAAATGGCAAATAAAATCACAGTAAAACTACTGAAAACCAAAGAAGAAAAATTTTAAGTGCACAGAAGAAAAAGATATTACCAAATGAACGACAGTAAGACAACTGTTTTGCAACGAAAATAATGCTATCTTCAGAGTACTATAAGAAAATATTGCCAACTTAGACTTTATATTCAAGTTATATAACTTTCCAAAGTTAAGGCAAAATAAAGATATTTTCAAGCACACAAACAGACTTCGTCATCAACATTTTTGCATTAGAAGAAAGAGTGGCCTTTAAGCAGAGAAAAACAAGCTGTCAGATTCTGGAAGGAATGAAGAGCAATGAAAAGGAATATATGGGTAAATCTCAAAATTAACTTTACAAAACAATGCTAGTATACTGTAGTGTAAAAAACATAGTTTTAAAACAATAACAACAAATTAAGACAAGAGTAAATAAAGTTGAAGTAGTCTAAGGTATTAAATTCACACTGTCCCACAAAATGGATAAACTACTAACGAATACTGGGCTTTTAGAAGTAAAGGAAGCACATTCTGATTTCTAGAGTAATAAAAGAATATTAAAAGAACATATAATTAAAAAGCTAATCAAAAGGATGGAATAAAAAAAAAGATCAATTCCAAAGAAGTAGAGAAAAATAACAGTTGAGACAAAAGAGCATGGCAGCTTTAAAGCCCATATCAGTAATTATATTAAATAGAAATTGATTGTCCCAATTGAAAGACAAAGACTGTCACCTTGGATTTATAAAGATATACCTTTAACCTAATTTCAAGAGAAATATAAAAATTAGAAAGCAAAGGTTGAATAGGCTTATACAAAACCTAACAAAAGAGGGTGTGGCTATGCTAATGTCCAAGTAGATTTTAGGCAAGAAGCAAGGCGAGTTTGTAACAGTCCTAACAGGAAGCAAATAAGACACTCAGGATCCTTTAGTAAGTAACGTTTATTTACAAAGGTTCTAAGTACAAATGTGTGTGTAGGGTTGAGAATTAGATAGTTCTGTAACTGAGGACTAAGCAGGGGAGCTGTAGCACTCTTAAGCCCAGGGGACTGAAGAGGAAGTTAACCAGGTTCTGGAGGGAGAGAGAATTGGAGTTCACTTTAAGAGAGGAAATGATCTTTGGTCAAGGTACAGGAGGCTCAAGTTAACCTCTCAAGAAGGGAGCCGGGGGAGTATCTATTTTCACTTCACTCTTTTCCACCATGCAGTCTCCTCCCATCAGCTATGAAGTCATCATGGGGTGGTGTCAATTCAGTCGTACTTTTACCTGAAACCAAAATCATTAGCCACCCCAGAATTCTTCATATATGGTCAGGGAGGAATCAAACAAGTAACAAAACATAATCATAATTTCATAAAATCTGCTTTTTATTTGTAGTTGGTCATGAAGCCTAGATTCATAAACATAGCTGCTTGCTTTCAGCACTCATTCTAGGTTTTTACTTTTTGCTTGCATCTAAACTGAATGGGATTCTTTTTAAGGTGCCCAAACATTCATTTTTGTAAGATAAGTCCTAGTGGAGGTCCTTTTTGGGTTACCCTAGGTTTTTATTAACTATTGACCAAGAGAACACTAAGAAGCATCTCACTGAATTTCCTACATTCCATACCTAGTTCTATTTACTCGATTGTAGAGCAGCAATCCAATTTCCTGTTAAAAGGGATGCCTCTTAAAAAAAAAGAAAAAAGAGGATCCCTCACTCACGCCAGTAGAGTGATCTGCTTCCCTCTTAGGTAGTGACAGAAAAGACAAAACTTTTCAGTAATCAGTATCCACTTATAATTTATTGAAATCATATTTCCTAGGAAGCATTCCTTCATTGAGTACTTATTATCACTAAGTTCAAAGTTCCAAGGAACAAAAAAATTCTTCAAATGGATAATTAGGTATAATAGAGAATCCAACAAAAATGCATACATATGTAGACCAAAAGACATTCACGAGACACAAGAATGTTCATAGTGGCACTCCTCAAAAAAGCCCCAAAATGGAAACATCTCCAATGTCTATTAACAATAGAATGGATAAATTGTAGTATACTCTTCAAGAATATTGTATAGCAATGAAAATGAACTACTCCAGATAATGTCGTGGATGAATCTTGCAATGTTAAAGGAAGGAAGGCAGACACAAAAGAACACATATATATTCAATTTATATAAAGGTTAACTACTGGCAGACCTTTGGTGTTACAATTCAGATAAGTGATTACTTTTGGTAAGGTAAATTTCTAAGAGCTCTTTGTATATCACGGATGTTTAATTAAACCTTGTGAATACTTTTCTAAATTTACTGTATACCTATTAACTGTTTATCTTTTTACATACAAGTTTTTTTAAACATGTATCTTTTTTGAGAAGAATGGGTATTCTTTTGTTGGGTGACGTATTCTATAAATGACAAGTAGATCTAGTTGATTGATGGTCAGCTACTTTAATGATCTGTTGTTAGATGTACACACATTAAAGGTTTGTTATCTTTTAGCAGAATTTACTACTTTATCATTATGTAATGCCCCTTTCCCTGATAATTTTTCTTGTTCTGAAGTCTGTTTTGTCTGAATATAGCAACTATAACTTTTTTTTTCTCTTTAATGCCTACAGCACCTGGTATTTCTAGGTGATCTCCCATCCAAGTTCTAACCAGGCCCGACAACCCAGGTTAGCTTCTGAGATCAGATGGGATCAGGCACTGTTCAGGGTGGCATGGCTGTAGACAACAACAGCTTTCTTTTGATTAGCATTAACTTGAGGTATCTTTCTCCATTCTTTTAACTTATCTATGTCTTTAAAGCAGCTTTCTTACGTATACTAGTAAGGGCTGTTAGCTTCTGCCCGCCAAACCAACCTTGGGTAACTACAGAAACAAGGGCTTGAGGGGTAAGATCAAAAACTGTGAGGAAACCTGCTAAGTTTAGGAATACATTTTAGATATTATTCCTGCCACTTCCTCACATTGCTTTGGAACAGTCAGTGCCAGACAACTGATTGCTACAGATATCATAAGCAACAGATAAGGCCTTGTAGCATAATATAAAGGGTCTGTTGAAGTAACTTGCTGATGTGTGGACTGACCAGGAGCTCTGGAGCAATGGGACATTCATTCTCCCACTCCTTCCCCAAACCTCCAGGGTTTTGGTGGGTTACAACAGCCTTCTGCTGGATTATGAGTGTCAAGACAATTCCTTATTAGAGGAGTTAACCAGGGAAATACCAGCAAACACAGAGCATTACATCTCATCTGTGGTGCCTGGAGCTCTCTACTCTATAATTCTTAAACTTGTGGAAAGGGATAAAATCCAAGGTCTGCCCTTCTGCTCTTCCTCCATATCCATTATCAGAAAGGGCAGTAGAGAACATGAGGTTTTGAATGAAAATATTTAAACACCCGAGGAAAATGTTCACCATATAATACAACAAATTAAACATTGTTCATCAACTGAAACAATTAAAGGAACATAAATCAGTATTTAAGAAATTCAAAGTTTAATAATTTTAAAACAATTCAATTATTTATTCAACCATTTTTATTTAGCAACTACAAGAGTCAGGCACTGAGGAATTCAGTGAACAGTACAGACAAAAAGCTTTATTTTTGTGTAACTTAGTTTCTAGTGATAGGAAACAGCATGGGGGACAGAGATAAAAACACACAAACAACTAAATATCTAATGAACAAACCATTTAAAAGGTAATACTTGCTATAAAAATAAAGCAGGGGAGGGTGGATTGGTATTGCTGAAAAGGGTAACAATTTTAAAATGAAACTAAGCCTAAAATAAAATAGGAGTCAAGAAGATGCGAAGTGGGAGGTTAGTAATGTGTAAAGGAACAAGAAATCATTAAAAAGTCATGTGAAAATATCAGGCATGATAATATGAGTTTAAAGAACATCACAGGTGGATAAATAGCAAGGGGGATCAGATTTTATGATGTGTTTGAGGTATAGAATTTTTATTATTTTTATGTAGTTAAAATGTCTAAATCTTTTCCTTTGTGGATCTCAGTGCCTTCGTATTTGAAAAAAAATCTTTATCCAAAGACTTTCAAAGACTATGTATAATCAAATATGTGTGTACACATGGTTTTAAATTTTTATAAATAGGATTTTATATGTATATTCTACAGCCTGCTGTTTTCCCCTCACACATGTGGATCTACTTTAGAGATTGAGCTTTTAAATGACAGTCAAAAATCTCAATTTGAAGGGAAAATTACAGAGATAATAAGATCAGTGATTGCCAGGGATTTGCGGCTGGGGCAGAGGGCAGTGAAATTACGTATACTGTAATGCTGGATACATGATGTTATGCATTTGCCAAAACTTACAGAACCTTACAACACAAATAGTGAATCCTAATATAAACTATGGACTTTAGTTAATAATATATCAATATTGGTTTATTAACTGCAACTGTAACAAATGTACCACACTAATGCAAGATGTTAATAGGAAAACTTGAGTGTATGTGTATGTTGTATAGGAACTCTGTATTTTCTGCCCAGTTTTTCTGTAAACTTAGAACTGCTCCTAAATAAATAAAGTCTATTAAAAAAAATTTAGAAAAACTACTTTTAAAGCTTTGTAGAGGATATATTAGAGTTGAAGGCTAGGGGTCAAATATCAGGCAGGTTATTGCTATGGTCCATGCATAAAATGATTAGTATTAAGATAGCAAATGAAGTTAGTTTGAACAGATTTGCTAAACCCTAAGAAAACTGCACATTAGAAAGTCTTAAGTATGGAACTTAAAATTTCTGATTGAAAGAAGTAATCTGTCAAAACTAGCATGTTAATCAGGAGTAGCAAAAAAATAACAGGCTTAAGAATTATGAGAAAAGGGAAATGAGGCTGAAAAGGTGTGAATAGCTATGGCTGATATGTTTTTTTAAAGTTAACATGATTGGAGAAAGTAGAAAATTATCCATCCATTATACTTGGTGCTGTTTGTTCTTCAGTTTATTTCTAGATTTTTATAACCTATGTTTTCTAAACAAATTAGCCATTAACAAGATATTATTGGATGCCTTTAACTTGAATAGCATTATTCCATAAAAATGCAGCTTTCTCTGAATGTACAAGCTCAAGGCAAAATATAAACAAAACAGATAAATGTAAAGCAACATATTATTAAATCTCAAATTTATTCCATGCACAACAGTGGTATCACAAAGTGTTAGTTACGTTCCTGTTTTCTTTAATGCCTAGTTCATCAGCACCTGGAGTAGGCTAATTCCATAAACTTCTGAGGTTAAGAACTTGCTCTAGTATTTTAATTATTATACATGAAAATTACAGTAAGCAAGGAATTTCTAAGGCAAAAAAGCTGGCTTCTAAAAAAATAAAAACTTCAAGCGTCTATAGAATTAAGCTTATTATGTATGTAAACATATATCTATGTATAAATTTACCTCTTAACTGCAGTCTTTCTTTAGTTAATAACTGCAAAAACGGCCTTATGATATACATTCACAGAATTATAGGGTAAGGTTTTTTCAAAGCTCGCTCTATTCTACACGTCTCTAGGAATTTTCTAATAGGCAATTCTATATATTGTTTGTTTTTAGTACCATGAAGTATTCTGAAATATTATTTAAAAATTTTACCATGTTATTTACAGATACCAGTTTTAGTTCTAATTTTGCTTTTATTTCCAGTTTGCTGCATTTCCTCTTGGAACTACGGGTAAGGCAAAGCAGTTAAAATATGGTTCCTCAAACAAAGGGGAAGTATAAGAACACCAAACACCAAAGTCAAAATACTTTTTAATAAATATTATTTATCTCTTTAAAAATGTTTGAATAAAAATCCTTTTTTAAACTTGGCTTAGTTTTTCATGTAATAATTACTAATTTAACCCCACACTATATAGTCCAGGAGAGTTTCTTCTCAATTTGTTCAAACATATCAGATGTCCATTAATTTCAGCTTTCTGTCCCAATCCATCAGCAATACCTTTTACCACTCTCTTACTTTGGGTTTCATATTTCCTTGATCACATGTTCTACTTTTATTTGGTCTAATCTTCATTTATATGGTATGTATCCTCTTTTAGCTTCTTGAGAAAGAATGCATAGAATGTATATTTTTTTGAGAACTTGTAGGTTTGAAAATAACTTTATTCTAGTCTCACAATTGATCATTAGCTTAGTCTGTATAGAATTCTAAGTTATAATTTTTCCTTCAGAATTTTGAAGCATTTGAAACCTGTTTTTTTCTCTTTATAAACTTGTACAATCTTTTGTCTTTCTAATCATTGTTTTTGTAAAGGGGAGATGGGATATACACAGATAAATCCAGAAATCTGCATGGGGTCCCCATAAGCATTTTATTCTTACAGAAATCTTAATTAGATCCCCAAGACCCACTTGTGATTAGCACTGAAACACTGGCTATCATACTGACTGCATAGCCCTAGAGCAACAATTGTAAAAAACAAGGGGCAGCTTAAAAAAGATATGTTGATAGAAATGTGAAAAATAATGATCATGATGATGATAAAAGATAGCACTACTGTGCATGTTTATGTTCCAGGTACTGTGTTAAATGCTTTATATTGACTGGATTAGTATATACAATATAACCTTAAAGAGATAGGAATTTTCTGCATTTTTATAGGTTATGTAATTTACCCTGGCAGAGACAGTTTAGCTCCAAAGCCTGTGGTCTTAACTAGTAGACAGTAGTTATATTGCTTTTATTTTTTTATTGAATTATAGTTGACATATATTGCTTTTAAATATCTTTTCTTCATAAAATTGGTAAACTTATGTTGATTTTCTCAATTAAAAAATGTATTGGTTAGTGAAATCTAAAAGATAACTGATGGAGCAGTCTTGGAAGATGAATACAGAAGCGGTTAGACTTGAAGAATAGCCAGATTAGAGATGATGGTAAGAAAAGCTTCTCTGGCAACTAAAAAAAAGGTCACTGGAGCTCAAAATAAGTCTGGTAGCAGCAATTAGATTTAATTAGTAAATAATGCAGAACAGTGAAGATTAGGAACAACTTTTGTGAAGAATAGGAAAAATAAATCCAGGAATGGACTGACAGACTACAAAAATAGATATGGTTTCAACATTAAATAGCTTCATGATGTCAAAGACTAAGTTTAGTGGGAGTAAAGGTGTAGGAGAGATATAAAAAATATTATGTAGTGTGGTCAGAAGGTGGAGTTTTTGAATTTAAGATTTTGAAATCAGAGTAAATGCTCATTCATTGATGATGATACTGATGATAATAACCATTAAGCACACTAAAAAATTCTATCTAGTCATAACAACCATTAATACCAGCACATACAGAGGAGAAACTGAGTCTCTAATGAATTTTCAATAAAACTCAAGTGTTTTTCATGGATCTTAACAAGATGACTCTGAAATTCATCTAGAGTAGTAAAATTAACTTTGAAGAAAATAGGTGACTATTAACTTTTATTAATATCTATCTTGCTGGGTGTTTATACTTACTATAAAGCAGTTGTAATAGTGTGGTAATGTCACATGGTTTATACAAACTGACCAATGGAAAATAAAGAATCCATGAATGTGTGGAAATTTGATTTGAGATCAATGAAATTACAAACCATTAAAGAAGAGTTAAATTATTCAATAAATGCTGCTAGAACAATTAACTGTTCATATAGAAAATAAATAAAATTATTTCTCTACCTCATGCATAAAAATAGGTTGATTAAAAACTTAAACATAAAGAATAAAAGTTTAAAACTTTTAGCAAAAAGATAAATATCTTTGTGATTTTATGGTAGGAAAGAATTTCTTAAACAAGACCCCAAGGCACAAAATATAAAGGAAAAGGTGAATAAATCTGACTATATTCAAACTAAACTTCAGTATATGAAGAGACACCATAAACAAAGGTCAAAGAAAAGGCATAGACTGGAGGAAGGTATATGGAGGTCATGCAAATGTAACCAACCAGGTATTACTATTCAGAAAACATAAAGCAATGACAAAGATTAGCAAAGCAATCAAAAAATGGGCAAAGATGCCCAGAGATGTGCAGGAGGCATTGGGGGTTAGTATTATTAGAGATCTGGACTGGAAATAGAGATTTGTGCTACATCAACTTATTAGTCATATTTGAATTCATGGGACTAGACGAATTTATAGAAGGAATGCAAGCAAAGAAATTAGAGACTAGGCCTAGCTAGGATACAAAGCAGATGGATTACTGATCTTCACTAAATAACACCACCTTTAACTTTATTCACACATTGACCATTTTGTCTGGCCTTCTCTGATCGCAAAGTATGTTTTTTTTTAAAAAATGAATTCTAAATATAAGAATTAATGCTAATAAAACCGGCTTTTGGTGGATGCTATGTCACAAGGTGGTTGGATTAGCCTGTTACTTCTATTTAGTACAATATATCTTCAGCCCTTGTTTCAGGTACTGCCAAGAAGGCAGGGTTGTGGAAATGAAATGCAAATTAGAAAATATGACTAAAACAGGACACAAATTTAAAGTAAAGGGAATCTGAGAAACTAGTCCCTATATGCACAGTAAGAATTTTTTTTTATTATTATTGGTGGTGTTAGAAACTCTCCTTTAGCTCGTGTAATGAATCACCAATAGCTAATGTATATATTCATATCTTCTCTAAATTAACAATAAAAAATGTTTAATCCATTATCCATATAGTCTTCCACTCACTACATTTCTTCTACTTGGAAATAGCACACCAGCTATGCATATCCTCATGAACTCCTCAGGGAGAGCCAGTCACAAAAATCTACATACTGTATAATTCCTTTTATATGACATTCAAGAACATGCAAAGCAAGACAGAATAGTGGTGGTGGTGGTGGTTGGGGGACGTGGTTACAAGGGGCACAAAGAAGCTTTCTGGGTGTTGGATATATTCTATTTATAATCTGAATGGTGGTGACATCAAATTTTATATTTGGCACTTGAGCACATGAGGTATATATTTTTTAATTCCTTTAAATACTTAGAGGACTTAATACTCTCACTCAGCACAGCTTGTTTTGCCCTTGTCAAGACTGCAAAGCCTTTAATCAAGAAATATATTTTGTGGCCTTCCCCAAGCTTTTCTTCCATTAATGTGCTAGACTCACAACCCATTCCTACCTCAACAATCTCTATAATCTGATTGCCAGAGATTAAAGATAACCAAGAGAATAGTTCAGAGGACAAGGATATCTGAGATCATAATATTTAGGAAAAACAAACTTGCAGGGTCCTTTTCCGTCAAACCAAAAGCTCTCAAAAGGAAACTAAAGGGAAATCCTAATGTAAACACCGACCTTTTAATCATCACTTTGTATATCACTTAATATTGCTCGAGCTCATGAACACAAACCCGTATCTAAACATCATCATATCCCACTGTAATGGTACTCTGACAATTTTGAACAGGGTAAATGACAGATAACCACTTTCTCTAGACTTCAATTAACTCTTACTGATAGTTATTTTTTTAGTGAATGACAATCACAAATATTAAATAGTCCAGGGAATGAAAAGTTGCTTTAAAAAAATTCTTTCCCTCTCTCACTTTAAAGTGAAAATGCCAAGGGAAAAATAATAAATAAAACATTTATTACAATTGGCTGTTACACTAAGTGATACAAAATGAAAACCAGACAACGTGCAATTCATTGGTGCTATATGTTGTTGGCAAGTGAATTTCAGAACTGTAATGAGGCACCAAATTAAGATATCACACCACATACACAATATGTAATAAGCAAGTGCATTACTTAAGATGTTTTACTTCAGCAAAAATATGTCATGTTCATGCAGGACAGGTCAAATTTCCCCAAGTGACAAGGAGACCAAGCCATGCACTGAGAGAAGAGGGTCCTTCAGTGGGGAGTGTAGAAAGAATTCATCACATATGCCAAAAGTAGAGTCAACAGGAAAGCTCATTAGAAAAGAGAATACTCCAGAGTGTGGTCTCCTCATAGAGGCAGAAAGTGAGAGGGACCAGTGCAAGGCAGACAAGGTAAAGGCACTGAGGACTATGAGTGTTTAAGGAATTCAGTTTATATATCAGTCTGTGGTTCCAATTTCCTTTGCTGTGGACATACAGTGAGGAAGGACGAGTATGTATCTTGAAAGGGTAATATGTAGAGTGAAAGGCCTGCTGGCAGTTCCTGACCTTTAATCCATAGGTTCCCCATGGTTTTAGCCATACCGAATGACTGTTTCCCTTCACAGGTGTGGAGAAGGGGTTCGTAATCCAGCAGAACTCTCCCTTTGTTCTGAAGGTGTCCTGGCCTGGCCTGGCTACAGGGCTGATCAGCATATTGCAGTCTCTAATTTGTGGCTTGATTAACATTTTTAATTCTCTTGCCTCTTTCTACTTTAACATCAGGAAGGTGTAAAGCTGTCTCCTTACAGTCTTCTATTTTTTTTTAAAGATGTTAATAAAAATAACTAAAATGGAAAGATCTTCACGGATACCTTAGACTGTAGCAGAAGCCCTGCAACAAAATATAAAGGAAACCCTAAGGCTTTATATTCTTTAACACTTTCCCAGTTTTGGTTAACCACAAAAAGAACTGATGTGCAGAAGAAATTTAAAATATCTAAGGAAGGCTATTACCTGTCCAGGCCAAATGGCAAAAGCCTCAGGGCCTCGGTGCAGTAGTGCACTAAATTACCAAGGGGCAGAGCTGAAAGCAGCCCCTAGTTTAGAGAGTATTCTAAATTCTTTAAAAACTTAGCTTGTAGGGACCAGGGAGCTTAATGAGGCACCGCGGGGGTAGAAGTGGAGGTCGTCTTAGGTAAGGATGCAAACGAAGGACGCGGCGCCCAACCTTTCCAAAGGGAGAGGAGCGGAAGTAAAAAGGGACAGCAGGAGAAACCCGCTTCTGAAGGGCGCTTTCCGGTGACAAAGCACTCGCGCGCGCGTTATCACATCCGACACAGTATCCTTTCTGCGGGCCTCCGGCCTCCACGGACGTGAAAGGCCGGACGCCAAGGCCCCCCCTCAACATCCAGACCGAAGGAGGCCCCGCCACCCACCCGCTCTCGCGGCCCCGAGCCCGCGGCGGCCCGCGCCCTCTCGGCGTCCGCCCCGCGCACGTCACTCGCCCGCTGCCAATCGGCGCCGGGCGGGTCAGCTTCGCTCGGCGGGCCGCAGCCCCGCCCGCCGCGCGGCCCCGGCCCTCGAGCGCCCGCCGGCCGCCTCGGCTCTCGGCGCAGGCGCGGCGCGGCGGGACCGGCCGGACAGCGGCGCGGGCTCGGGAGACGCGCGGACGCCGCGGGCCAGGATGGTGCTGGAGAGCGTGGCCCGCATCGTGAAGGTGCAGCTCCCCGCGTACCTTAAGCGGCTCCCAGTCCCTGAGAGCATTGCCGGCTTCGCCCGGCTCACAGGTAATCCCCGCCACCGGCCGGTTCCCGTCCCCCCCCTTCTCCCCAGGGCGGGGGCGGGGTGGGGGGCTTCTAAAAGGCCTCGGGCCGAGGGGCGGGGCGGAGCCGGGCGCGTGGCGCGTGACCCCGTGACCCCGCGCGCGCTGGGCGCTGGGAGCGCGCCGGCGCCGCGGCCTGAGGGCGCGGGACCTGTCGCCTCTCCTTGCCCGGTGGCCCCGGGCGCTTGTCTTCGCGGATGTCCCCGGGTCCTTCCGTGGTGAGAGAGCAGATCTTTTTCCAGAGAAGGTACTGAGTTAAGAGTGGGCTCGTCTTATCTCCATTGCTCGCTGCAGTGCGCTTGTTTATTTTAAAGCGGGATAAGTCATTATCCATGGCGCTGTCAGGCAGTTCCAGCTCGGTGTGCTGTGTGGGAGTGAGTGGGAAACACAGAAATACATGTGTATATGTGTGTATGCGTGTGTGTGTATACTTAAGTGTATATATACATGCACATGTATAAATGTATGTATATATATATAGTAGTTTTACTTAGTAACAAAATTAGAAAACATTCTTCATTCCCAGCGGGTGACGTGCCCTATCATGGGGGCACTGGAGGTCACCTCCATTACCATGGAAGTGGAGGCTGTTGAGCTAACTTGCATCGGAGGAAAGGTACATCAGCCATAAAGTGTTTCCAGATTATAATGATGAGCCAAAATTTAGCAAATTAAATTTAACGAATATAGGTAACATCCTTACTTAAGCTTCCCGCTTTACAAAGAAAGAGCCCCCGTTTTAGGATTTCATATCTAAAGGATGAAATTCTCCAGAATGCAGTCAATACCGGGAAGATTTTGTCGAGTTCTGAGCATTACAGTGCACGTGGGGTGTGTGTAAATCAGACTCAGATTGATTAGGATGGTGAGGGGGGAGAAACCGTATTGATTCAGCAAACATCGAACTCATATGCCCTGGGTATCAGAGAACATAATCATGACAAGATAATTTTAAGGTAAATAGGTTGCTTAGCTTGGAGCCTTCGGGAGATCTATGGTAGCTGACTTAAAATGCAGCTACCATGTAAATCTGGGAGTTAGATTTACATGGGGAAAGTGGATGACTGTTCCAAGTCTAGAGAGTCTTTGAATTAGGGATAGAGATAGTTGCTCTGCTGACAAATGCATTGTGAAATTTTAACATTTTAAACCTAAAGCGTTTGATAGAGTGTAACTCAATAGAAAGTATGGTAACTGAATAATAAATATTAAAAAGAAACATTTAAGCCACATAAAAGTAACAAAATGAAAATACTATTTCAAATCAAGTGTTTATAAACATCAAAGCCTTCTTTTGATACTATCAGTTTATTCTAATAGAATTGCAGCAGTTATGTAGAAATCAACTTTTCCTCTTTATTACTTTCTATTTGAGTACTTCACATATTTTAATGTATTCCTCATCTTGTTTTAACAACTATATAATCTTATTTTAGCTTAACATCACAATAGGACTACACATTCCCCTGCAGCTGGAAATTTAGAATGTTTATCTAAATGTGTTTTTTGTTCATAATGTTCAGTGATAAGTAGCCCTATACCAATATCAATTATTTTTTTCTCTTTTGAATTATACCCTTAGATGTATTCACTAAAATGATAATACCAGGTTCAAATTGTGATATTTGTTCCCAGGGCCAATTTACCTTTTTAATAATTTACATAAAGTAACTGCTGAATTTTTAACAGGAAAGAGAAATGTCCTCTTCCACCCAATCCATTGTTATATTAGTTTCAATTTTTGGTAAATACAGTGTAGTTGAAGCAGATTAGAAAGTGTGATATTTGATTTAGTGGCTAGAAGATTTAAGGTTTTTTTTTCTTTCCTTGATGATTCCCTACTGTCAACAAATTTTTAATTCCTATTAAAGACATTAAGGAAACAACTCAAACCGTTCCCCCATTAAATCAATAGTATGTATTAACTTCCTCCTTAAAGCTGTTATTTTTTTTTTCTTTTAACACCTACAGCACCTGGTCTTCCTAGGTGGTCTCCCATCCAAGTACTAACCAGTCCCAACCCTGCTTAGCTTCTGAGATCAGATGAGATCAGGCCTGTTCAGAGTGACATAGCTGAAAACAAAGCTGTTAAATTTTTAATATGAGGACTGATTCTCAGAAATAATGACAATTCTGGTACATATCTCAATAACACATATTTAACTTAAGTTTCATTAAAATACATCTACAATTTAGTTTTCATTATATTGCTTATTTGTTTAGGAAACATTAATATGTTTATAATAACTGCTTTATGACAAAAAAGATAATCTGTTTCACACTGGACAATGATAATGTAGCAGTTGAAGAATCTGTATTGAAGCAGAAGAAAAACAACCAATTTCCACTCTGAGTCTCTCCTTCAAGATAGATTGTAATAGCTAATGACATTTGGCTCTCTTGAATGATCTACTTAAGAAACCATACTTAGACTTTGTTGAAAGAAAAACCTGGAAGATAACTTTGTAGCAATTGTTTAAAAAGTCTAGGAGACCAAAAATATTTTCATTTTTTATCATGACAATTAGAGGTAAAAAAGTTATAGTTCACATTACTATAACCAGTTTTTCCTTCCCTGTTTAGAGCCAGCAAATTTTTTTTAAAAGCAGTTGATTCTCATGATGACTCTGCATTTTTAGTAAACACTCAGAGATCCTTAATTACTGTAGAATATTTATAGATAGTACAATATTTATCTGTTAGAAAGAACTTAACTATCTTGGTTTTGGTAACGTTTTCAAGAGTAAGGCTTTTGAGATAGGTTAGTACCATTCTGCCCTTTGGAAGTATAGTGTATTCTAATACTTTGACCTTTAAAAAAGTTTTCCTTGTCATATGAACTTTTAAAATAGAACAACAGAAAATCTTCCTAAAGTCACAAAATCATTTCTTCTAGATTTAAAAGCCAGCTATGAAACTCTGAATATAGTAGTTCTTCCCCACTTGAACTAGTTTGCGTTTTTGAAATGTAATGGTTTTCCTTCTAAAGACAAATAATATTTTCCCCAGAGAAACACAGATATGCCAGAGTTGACAGCTTTAAGGGCATTAGCTCTATTTATCCAGAAAGGGCCAATTTTGAACAGAGAATTTAGAAGTGGAACAGAATTGAAAATATATTCAGAAAAAATGTACAAGTTTGTTATAGCAGACTTATTTACAATAGCCCTAACTGAAAGGAACCCAAGTATCTACCAATAAGAAAATGGATAAACAAATTATGATATATTTATAGAGTGGAGTACTAGTTAGCAATAAAAAGGGATGAATTACTGATCCACTAGATGGATCTCAAAAACTTTATGTTGAGTGAAAAAAGCTTTGGGTATAGAAATTAGTGGTGGGGGATAGACTACAAAGGGTCAGGAGAATACTCTCTGGGGTGGTAGAAATATTTTACATATTTTTATACATTTTCAGTGGAGGCTGCAGGGTTGTATTTAATTGTCACAA
This sequence comes from Cynopterus sphinx, assembly GCA_030015415.1. Classification (NCBI taxonomy): domain Eukaryota; kingdom Metazoa; phylum Chordata; class Mammalia; order Chiroptera; family Pteropodidae; genus Cynopterus; species Cynopterus sphinx. Next base: position 126,121,479 of record CM057382.1, read on the forward strand.
TCCAGAGCTAAACACCTAAGATCTGTTTATCATATTGTATTTAAATTGTACCTTACTTATTTTTAAAGAAAAGGAACCAAAGGTGAGTTTTCTCAACAGGAAAGTAAAATAAATCATTAAGTTCAAACTACAGAGTTACATTTATTAACATGTAAATAATAAAGGTTATTTCTGAAAGATTGAAGAATTTTATAAAACTTTTTTTTGAGAATTTGGGAAAATATTTACATCTTACTATAAGTTGTAAAAGTTTTCCCCTCTTCCTGTTTAGACCAACTATATGTAAAAGTCAAATATTTAAAGATTATACTAGCCTTTGTAGAAAACAATTTTGATCTTATTAAAACATTTTTTTTCCATATAACTACTTGGCAGTTTAAAATTGCTCAAGTCATCAAGTATTTATTGAGCCCTTCTTATGGGCCAGGCAATGTTCTAGATACTGTGACACTGTTATGTTCATAATAGTGAATGGAAAAAAGATTTAAAAATTAATGATTAATTTCATTTAATTGGCCCTTTGGTCTTGAATAGTCTGTATAGGTTTGAAGTGATAACGGTAAAGCCATCCATTGAAATTATTTTACTTTCATCTTTCTATAGGTTGGAAATAAATTGTGTCTTGTCTATAAATGACACCTAAGAAAATGTTATAAAATGATCAGCAACCAATTACCAATATTATTTTTATGGTATTATATACAACCTTTTGAAAAAGAAGAAAGACTGTCCTAGTTCCTTAGAAAATAATTTCTCATTGAGATCCATGTGTGTTAATATTCACTTTCACAAATGTTTTTTATCATTGTAATTATTTATATATAATCTTGGTCAAGAATGGTGTGATAGATGGCCTATTTATGTAAAAGGTTGAATCAGCCCCTTAATTCTGTTTCTTCTAAGAAGATTCTTTTAACAGTGTCTACTTTCAAAAAATCAAAAAATTGCTTGCTACCCAAGTTGTTTTGAAACGTTCTTTTCTGTTTAGATTTTGTTTTTCTGATGGTGTCAGTTCTTTCACTCTGTCATCTTAGTCTTATTATTTATCTTAATAGTGGGAAATAAAATATTATAAAATGAATATTAGAACCCTGCTCTGTATTAGTGTGGTCTGATTTTTTTTTTTAATTAGAGGTGATAAAAAAAATTTGGAAACAGGAAAACTTCACTGATAGAGGAAGAAGGTCTATCCAGAAGTGAAAATATTGAACTAAGGGAAAAATTTTAAGGAAATTTAATCCTTTTATATTCAAATGAGTAAATAAAATGTTACCTTACTGGGCACCTTTTTAATGGATTGAATGTTGAGTTCAGCCAGTTCCATCGTTGACTTAACTGCAGTCAAAGTGCATCTTTTTCTTCCTCCCAACCCTGATTTTCATTCACATTTTTAAGTTCAAATCGTGGCTTATATTCAAAAACCCTTGCTACTTGAGGCACCTTCTTGCCCTAAGTGAAACAAAGCTCTCCCTAAGGGAAGCACTTCCCTTATGTCTCTCTCAGTGGTGTCTTCCCCACCCCCACACACACCTACCTCCAGCCCCTTGTCTTTATTGGATGAGGGAGCAGATACAGTTTGCATCTTTCAGGCTCTGCAGAGCTACTTCCACCCTGGAATTGTTGCACTGTCTTTCAAGAAAACTGCCATCCATCAGTATCCCTTTTTGTTGAACTTTAGTCTCTTCCTTACATTTTTTAAGAATGCTAAAACCTCATTTCCCCCTTTTTCATACAATACTGCACTGCACTTTCTTTTTCTGGTTAATGCTGACCTTATATTCTGTTTTGTTTGTTTGTTTTGTTTATTTCATTTGTTTTTAAATTAGAGGCCAGTACCGCCATACATCCAGATAATGAAACTAGAATTCTGGGAATCATGAAGGATCTCCACTGCCACCATTTACCTTATGCTTCATACTTAGTCACCAAATCCTAATAATTTGACTGAGTTAGTGGTTCTTAAGTTTAAAAGTAAGGGAGGGTTGATCACAGACCCACTCTGAGATCCCAGTGAAAGCTATACAGACTGTTTCCTCAGAAAAAGCACTCTCACAGGAACATACACTATTCCGGGCAGTGTTCAGGGGTCCATTTATCCTCTCTTTGCTTTAATGGCTGTAGTTTTAGCTCACATTATTTTTTCTGGGTTATTTTAGTGGATTTCCAACAGATATTTCAGTGGTCCCCTATTGTATCAGAGCTTTTCATAATCTGGTACCTGCTCACTTCTGCAGTCACCCTCCTCTTTCATTATATCCCAGCAATACCATAGCACTTAGTTTTCCAAACTTTTCATCTACGTCATATCTCCGTGCCTTTGCCTATACTATGTCTCCTGTGTGGAATGTAGCTCCTCCTCCCATCCACCTGTGGACTCCTGTACTCTTACTCATCTTTCAGAAATCTGTTTAGGTGTCAAATCCTTCCTGTAAAATCTTTGCTCATTCTTGTAAAGAGTTAATCACTTCTTCCTCTATATCACTTATTTATGATTGCACATATTACATAGTACTGTAATCCTTTAGAGATCTATATTCCATACTAGTGGAAAGCTCCTTTTGGGTAAGGACTGTGTCTTGTAATCTCTTCTTGTAAAGTGTATATCCTATAAGAACAGGGACCTTATCTCACTATCAACCTTGTCCCCAGCACCTAGTGCATAATTTGGAATGTGGTAGGTACTTGTATTGTTGAACAAATGAATGAATTATTGTTATTTCTATTTTACAAGCCAAAGAAACCTGACTCTAAGTATATAAAAATCTGGATTTATACAACAGATAAACTGAATTAGTTATTTATCTGAAATCCTGCTCTGTGCTAGGCACTGTACTAAGCACTGGGTACATAGAGACAAATAAGACAGTATCATAATAGGTACTTAATAATTATATAGTTAAAAAGTTAACAACAAATTGTTTAACAATAGCAAATTGATTGTATTTCTTCATTCAGAAATATTTATTAAGCACTTAAATTGATGAAAGAACCCCGAAAGGGGATTGTACAAGAGCAAACTTCCTAAAATAATGGAAATACCCTATATTTTGTTTTAAGTGGTGTTTTTCAGGTCTATATAGTTTCAAAATTCATCAAATTGAACGTAACTCAAAGCTCAACAAGCTGAGGTATAAATTATACCTCAGTGTAAAATAAACTGAATTGAGCCAAGCATTATTTAGGTACTGAAGATACAGTAGTGACCCAGACAAGTAAGGTTCCTGCTCTTGTAGCTCTTCTTTTGTGTGGGGTACATGATAGGTAGGTGCAGCCATTAAAATTCATGCTTCCAAAGAATATTAAGGAATTGAGAATGTTTCTGATATAATATTAAGTGAAAAAAGTGGGATATAGTCTATATACAATATGGTCTCAGATTGCTTTTTGTTTTTTAAGTATTTAAAGCATATAACCCCCCCCCCCCAAAAAAAAGGCACCATAAATATAACAAAATGTTACCAATTCTTGACTGGTGGGATTGATTTTTTATTTAAACAACAAAAATAAAATATACTGTACAAAATACATTATATCTAACAATTAGGTAGCCGTTTTTCTTTACAGTATCTAAAATGTCTAATAGCTCAACATATGTCAAACAGGTGCATAGGAAATAGCTGGTCTTAAAAATTGTTTTTAAGTTTCTCGTTTGATTTTTCTGTATTTTATATTTCTTCACCAAAAATCAGCCTTAATAAATAAATGATTTCTAATTTAAGTTTTATGGCTGAATTATTTTTCTTTATAAAGCTTTTCTGTAGTTAGATGGAAGTTTATCATCAAAAGCTGATTGTTCTAAAACTGTTGTATAAGTTATTATTTTCTTATGGGAGGTAATATTACTTTTCATTAGTTTTTGTATATAGAGATTAGTGTTTTACCAAGGAACTGTGTCAAAATTTTTTCTGAAGTAGATTTTAAAACAGTATTAATACCATTTGTTTTCTGAGATTTGTGAGTTATGATAGGAAATGCTAAACTTTAAGAATCTAAATTAAGGTTTTCATCTTTATATTCTCATTCATTTACTTTTTGACTTTGAGTTATTTAATCTCTTGTGACTTTTTGTAATATACAATATAATAATGTTATTCTACATTTAAAAAACATTTATTGATATTATATTTCAACACACTATACTGGCTATTGAGGCTAATAGCAATCTAAGGTATTAATTGCCTGATCTAGAAGACAAATGTAAATAAATAGTTACTATGTGATGAGAAAGGGACTCACATTTATGCTTTACATTATTCATTCAGTAAGTCACTCATTAAACATTTCTGAGGTGTCTACTTTGTTCCAGAAGAGTAGTACACAGCTTCGCTTCTTGTACACTTATGGAATACTCAACTTTATGAATAGATAAGAGTAGTGTGATAAGAGAAATATGAGGAAGAGGGGCTTGGAAGCACAGGAGGAAGTGATTAATTTTACTTTGTGAAATCTGGAAAGGCTTCTGGTGGAGGCAATATTTGACCCTAGTCTTGAAAGGTTTGCACAAATTGGTAAAAAGGCATGGCAGACACCAGAAATTCCTTGTGCAAGGAACACAGGAAGGTTGCTACTAGGTAATAGCTTTGGGTGGCTTCATGTACACAAGAAGTGGAATGTTTTGTGGGAACTGAAGCTGTTAAAGTTCCATGCTATAGAGTTAGTACTTTATAGGAACAATGGTCTATAGAAGCACCATCCAAAAAACTCTGTGATGATGGAAATGTTCTCTGTGCTGTCAAATACAGTAGTATCTAGTAGCCACAAGCCACATGTGGCTGTTGAACTGCCAAAACATGACTAGTGTGTCTTAGAAACAGAATTTTGAGTTTTATTTAATTTTAATTTCTTTAAATATGCACATTTGTGCTTTAATCACGTTTTTTACTTTCTGTATTTTATGACTCTGACATCTTGGGGGGTCTTGCTAGCCATGGAGAACCTCTCCCTTGCTGGACTACCTAATTCCCTGAGATCATCAAAAACTTGCCTGAAGAGCAGATTTTATATGCAAATCAACCAATCCTAAGCCTATACCTCAACTACCTTCCTTATTTAGCTCTCATTCACCAACCAGGATTTCCCTAGCTGTAAAGTACTCCAGGCCAGGTATGAAACAACTAGAGACCACCTCTGTAGCCTAGAGCACACTGAAATTTTTTAAGCTATCCAGTTCTAAACTCTTCATCCTGCCTTACCTTGCCATTTTCTGTAAAACAGGCTTGTGCCCACATTTTCTTCTCACCTTCCTCCTGACCAACGCTGGTATTTCCCCATGTGGTCCTGTGTGGCATGGTATGTCCCCTTCTCTTAGAAACTGTAATACACTTTTCTTTTAAGGCAGTTGTCTCTGCATCTCTCATCTTACTCTTTTTGATTAAAACTTGGGTACAATCAAAATAGTGTGGCTAGTGGCTACTATATTGGGTAGCACAGAACTAACTATACTCTCCCTCATCTGAAATAGTTGTCATTTCCAGAACTGTAGTTCATTCAGAAGATCTATTTGGAGTGTCTTCACTTTGGTTATGAGACTAGAATAGTCAACATAACAAGTAAAATTTTTATTCTTACAGAGCTTCATTCTGATGAATAAAAGATTATATCCCACCAAATGTCTATCATATTAGCATTGTTGAGTTGTCCAAATATTTTTTCAAAGGAGTTGCTACTAATCTCTGTAATTTTATATCAAAAGCTAACATTTATATATTTTTCTGTGCCAGGCACTTACTTTTATAGGTACCACACATATATAAATGGGTTGTTTCATCTCAAGCTCACCTTTGGCATGGTGTTGTATCACAAATTGTTTCATTTTGGAAGAGTTGGTAGTAAGCCAATCTTTCAATAGTTTAACAGTAAGAACAATTATGTCAGGAGAGCAGTTACTAAGAAAAGAACATAAAATTTTGAGTCTCTTGCATTTGATCCATGGTGATTGAAAATAAGCTTTGAACTTGGCTATCCTGGACTATACCTGATTAAGCTACAGTTTACACACATGAAAAATGCAAATAATAATGGAACTTACCAAATACAGTTGTTTAAGTTAACACTGTTAAATGAGATAATACAGTTGCACTCTTAGCATAGTCTATTCATTATTATTAACATTTATTAATGTATCCTACCATTTAATATTCAGGTTTTCTCCTTTTCTCAACTAAGCTGTTTGTACATAGTGCTTAGCAAAGTATCAAGGAAGCCCTCAGTGAAGAATGTCAAATGGTCACTCTTTAAGGACAGAAATGATTCTCTATAGAGCCCAGCAGAGGCAGGACACTAGTTAACATTTGCTAAGTACATGCAGAAATGTTTATCTTGGTTTCCTGGTGTGTTTGTCTCCACAGGCAAAGGGACCATTTCATTTATATCAGTTATGTTTCCTATCCCCCTTGACAGTGATGAATACTAAAGAAGGCATTTAATGAACACATACGGAATCAGATCTGATAATGAGAACATTTAGTATATGAAAATTTCAATTCTTTAAAATAATAGCTTTTATACAATATTTAGGTGTTTCTTTAGGAATTAGTATGTTTCACAAATGTAAATTAAATCACTGAAGTTGGGTTCTGTCTCTAATTCAGTGGTAAAATATACAAATATTTTGTATGATTTTAGACATGGAAATATTTTCTAAACCTATAAAAGATGTCACGTATTGAATTTCATTTATAATTATGCTTATCGTAATTCTTGCAATAAAAATAAGGATAAACAAATGTATTTAGGATAATGGGAGAGGATATTTGATAAAGGACTTATTTCTGAAAATTTTGTTGTCCATTTCAGGAGTCTTGTTAGCCCACAAATGAAACCAGATGGTTTAATTGTGTTACTTATTTATGGTTTTACAGATGAATAGTTAAGAAGTTAAAATGAGAAGAATAGATAAAGAAATGGGACATGCTATTTGAGTTCTATTACAAGAGCACTACAGACTAATAAATCTACATGTTTAGTTTCAGAATGGCTTCGGTTATTGCCGTTCCTTGGTGTACTTGCACTACTTGGCTACCTTGCAATTCGTCCATTTCTCCCAAAGAAAAAACAACAGAAGGATAGCTTGATTAACCTTAAAATACAAAAGGAAAATCCCAAAGTGGTGAATGAAATAAACATTGAAGATTTGTGTCTTACTAAAGCAGCTTATTGTAGGTGTTGGCGTTCTAAGACGGTAAGATGTCCATTTATGTGTATTCTAAAATTCTGTGCAGTTAAAATGGTTTACTTCTTAAATTCTCAGTTTCACGTTTCTGAGAGATGAAAGATTTTTCAGTAGTATTCAGTCCTAAATATCTATATTCCTAAGTTTCCATTTTATGATCAGTACTACCTAAGTGAGAAAAGTTAGAACAGCAAGGAAGGATAAATATCTGATGTTTCACCATGTTCAACAGTCAGCTAGAGTAACATGTAGTTTAAACTATGCCTCTGTTATGAGAGAGGACATAAGGTTTAGTGAGAAGGAGTTTAAGCTTTGGAGTCTGAATAAATTGTGTTTAAAGTTGATGTCTGCCACTTATAGTATGACTTTGGACAATTACTCTTTAATCTCTGATCTTCAGGGTTTTTTTTTAATCTGAATATATCAACATACAGACATTTTCAAAGATTTAGTGAGATGTATGTATGAGCTATAATTATGATTTTTAATGTAGAAATTAAAGTTTGGAGTGATGCCTATTATAAGTAGTTGATGAGATCTGTTTTCTTCTACTACTTTGATCATAGATATTTGAGATTTTAAGTACAATAATGTTCATTACAGCAAAATTTTAGAAATAATCTGGAATCTAATAATAGCAGAATGATTAAAGTGTGATGTAAAGCAAATGATGGGATATAAGGAAGCCACTACAAGTTATATTTTTAAAGATTAATGACATGAAAATAAGGTGTAATGCAAGTAAGACAAGCATATTACAATATGACCCCATTTTGTTTAAAAATGAACACAATAAATGCAGAGGAAAAATATACTAAAATGTTAATTGTTATCTGAGGGAATTTCTAAAACTATATTTTTAAATTTTTTTTCCAAAATACAGTGTTCATGAGTTATGTAGTAAGACAACATGAAATGATATATTTTTAATTTAAATTATATTCTTTAAAAATTTAAATAAGTTAATAGGTGACCTCAAATTTAGAGCTTCACACAGAATAAGAGCTTATTTTGATCCTTTTACACCTATTTTATTGATTCATGGTACCATCCAAACCTTTTAATTTAAAATCAATGCTAAATAATGAATTCACTACTTAAAATTGTTAGATTTGCTATGGTATCGGAATGTAGTTTGGTTAGATGTGGAATATATCTATTACTCAGGAAAGCTGTCTGATAGGTTTTCAAAATAATGTGCTTTGTAAGAGCATTTCATAAATATTTCTACTTACTGAATCATTTAAAAAATAACACTTGTAATTCTTTTTCCTTTCTAGTTTCCTGCCTGTGATGGTTCACATAATAAACACAATGAATTGACAGGAGATAATGTTGGTCCACTAATACTGAAGAAGAAAGAAGTATAATAGTAATGAATTAGGATTGAACTCAGTTGTGTGCTATAAAAGCTTATAACTATTTTTTCATTCTTTGTGTATAGATCTTTCAAATGGTAGTCTTAATTATTACTGGTTGAATAATTATTTCTGCCAATTTTCTTGCTACACTACTGTTTATATTTGATACTTCGTATATCCAGTCATTTATATAGAAATTACATTGTGTGATTCTTTTTTTCTGATTTCAAATAATTAATGTCTCTACAACAAAACCAATTGATTTTAATTGAAAAAAATTATAAGGTTTTGGCAATGGGTCCAAAACAAAGGAAGTCAATATTTTCAATAGAATCTATACTTTAAAATTTCTCCCTATACTTGTAAATATATTATTTTTCAGTTCTCTTCTGTTTTGATCATTTGAAGTGATTTTTTTCTTTTGGCCTTCCACACTTCTTTCCTTTTAGATCATTAAGAAAAATATTGTCCTCAAGAATTACTTGAGTTTTCGGAGATAAACCTTTTGCTTTTTATAGGTTGTTGTCTAATGATTATAAGTATCTCAGTTTCAGAGAAGATGTGAACTGGATATTAACGTTCCAACAAGGAACACTTATTTACCTTATAAAAGTTTCCTTTACTTTAAAAAAGACTTGTTTGTGTCTGTTTACGGATGTTGTGTATATGTTTATTGAGCTATTTGACTCAGTGACAGGGTGGGGTGGGATGGCAAGAACACTTAAAGCTAAACACATGAGCTACAGCAATTTGAAGGTCAATTAGAAATAAAGTATATCTGAATTCATATTAAAATAAATAGTTCAATGGTCAAAATGATGTTTATATGAACATTTTCTCTTTATAACAGTGTAAATCAAAACAAAATACAAAAACTTTGCAAAATAAACTTACTGGAGAATCTTTAAAACCTGTAATTTTCTAGCCTACTGTCTATTTAGTTTTCATCTTATATTACAGTTTTTATATTAAGCTACTCTTTTGTCTGTCTATTAAAGGTAGAATCCAGTTCACAATGCCTTCATTATATATGAAGAATGTACAGGAGGCAGACACATGTAATTATTCTTCTAGTCATAATTAAAACTAATAGTTATTGTCCACTTATATGTACCAGACCCTGCACTAAGCATGGTGCCTGGATTTTTAATTTATTAGATGTAATGTCAACAGGTTCTGTTGTGTGATCTTGACTTTCTCATGACCAACAGCAGGAATTTTAAAGTTAGTTAGAAATGTAGTGTATTTTGAGAAATTTTACAAGGTGTATGTCCGAAACGGCTGCTCTTTCCTCTCAACTGTGAGGAGGGAGACAAGTATAACATTGCTCTCACTTTGGCTCTGAGTATTTTTTTCTGAGACTGTTTCTTCAACATCCATTAGGGGCTTCACTGTCCAATTAACCAGTTACTTTTCCATGGTTGATTACAAGGCTGGGAAAAATCTGAATAGCCTGGTCCATGGTCACAATGTGCTTTAAAAACAAAATCAATTCACTGCAACTCACAACATGTTTATACACATACTGATGGTTCCCATACTTAGATTTCACAGAAGGAAAAATTTCCTAAAAATGTGTAGTCTAAAATGAAATTATTAGCTTTAAATTTTGTCAAAAGAAGGTATACTCTCGGAATAAATTTTTTCCCTCCAGATTTTCAGTTGTTTAAATATGTTAAAGAGTTGTATCCAAATATTTTTCCCACCTGTGTAAATTTTTCAGAAGCGTAGGCTCATAGCAAGATGTTGTTTTAATTGCATTAAGCATGATCAGTTGTCATTTCCTCGTGGAAATACACAGAATTCCATGTCTTTAAAAAATAGACATCTCATAACCAACTGCATCTGAATTAGTACAATGGAAGATAGCTCTTGAAATACATATCCTGGGTTTCTAAAACCTTCAAGAAGCGGCCCTGTCATTACTGTGTCACATGATTGTTTTGAGAACTGCATTTTACCCAGGGAGCTACTCATTGCCTTATGAAGCAAATGAGCGCCATCATTACATGAATTGGTATCCAAAACTCTTGATCAGGCTTTCGGTATTAATGATTCATTCATATGGATAATTAAGTAAGTTGTATTATGAAAAGCATGTTATAATTCAGCTTTGAATTCAATGCCTCATATGATGATTCATTAAATTGCTCTGTATTTTGTAACCTAATTTGTTAAGTTTACATAAAGCTAATTAAGCCAGCTGCTGATCTATATAGTTCTACTTCACATAGTCTTCCATTAGAAACATGCTATTAGACTCTCTGCAAAGAAAGTTTTACTCTCTCAAAACTACTGTTCAAACAGAGTTCTTAAATTATGGTGTATATTTAATTATTATGTACCAGAAAGACCTAATTGAACTTTATTCATTTAGAATTCAGTTGTGGCAGCATCACCAATCTGGAAAAGACCAGAAGAGATGTTAAGAATACACATGTACCTTATTTCAGAGTTGAGCCTCAGGTCTGCATCTTCAGAATCTGCTTATTCTTACTTCACACCTGATTGTGAAAACTTTGGTTATCATATTTCTACTCCTGAACAAATAAGTATAGGGTCTTGCTAGAGGCAGGGGAGGGAACAATAATATTGATGTGAATATTAAAAGCAGCAGCTTGAGACCATTTAATGTAAGATCCTGCACATCACAGTTTCTAAGCACATTAATATAATCAAATTATATAGGTGGTGTTTGATGATGAATCTAAATCAAGTACTATGTGGCAGGGGTCCCCAACCCCTGGGCCACATTATTTTAATATAAAAAGATAGTCCATATTATTGGCAATTATGCAATTTTATGAGATGCTCTTGAAGGACACTGAATCTGTTCAGAGAGCCATAGTTATGCCTTTCAGTCAGAGATGACATCATTAACTTTCCTTTGGTTTAAATGCTTGATTCTTCATTTACGAAAAGTATATCTGTGATTTTTCTCATAGAGCACTGTTGTCAAATATATCACCACAATGTTAACAAATTCCTGATCTCTATTAGACTAATTTTCCAAAATAATATAGAAAGGGGGAAGGGTAATAAATTGCATGTTTACAGAGATGAACCCTGTGCTAGTGAGAAAAAAATGTCAAAAAACAATTCACTAAATTTTCAAATTTCTTGGAATTTTCTATTAGTATTCATCATGCAGTTCTCTGCATTATCACACAACACCCATTGAACAAATTTAAGAAACTCAAAACGTGGAAGCACAGAGTTCTCAACTACATTAAATGCCAAGTAGTGAAAAAAAGATAGAAAAAAGGTCACTTTAAAATGCTTCATGCAACTGTATAACAAACCACTGGAAAATCTAGAGGAAATGCATAATTTCCTAGGAAAACAAATGACTGGAAGTAATCCTAAGTGAAATTTAAAATGCTAATAGAACAATTATTAAATAATAGTAAAGCAATATTTTTAAATCCATAATGTAAAAAGTACTAGGGTTGCAAGAAATATTCCAATGTTATTTAAATTATCTGAAATTTTAAAAAGGGAAAATCTCACCAATTTATTTTATATGACTAGTATAAATTAGTAGAAAAACCTGATAATGATCCAGCAATCTCTCTACTGGGTATTTACCCCAAAGACTTGAAAACTCATATCCGAAAAGACATTTGCACACCGATGTTCATAGCAACATGATTCACAGTGGCCAGGACATGGAAGCAACTGAAGTGTCCTATGATAGATGATTGGCTAAAGAAGCCGTGGTACATATACACAATGGAATATTACTCAGCCGTAAAAATAAATGAAATACTGCCATTTGCAACAACATAGATGGACCTTGAAATAATCATACTAAGCGAAATAAGCCAGACAGAAAAGGTTGAAAATCACATGATTTCACTTATATGTCGGATATAAACTTAAAAGCAACAAATGAACAGGACAAACAGACTCATGGAAACGGACAATGGGCTAGGGGTTACTAGAGGGAAGGGCAGAGGAGGGAGGGGAAAATAAATGTTAAAACCAAAACTGATAAACACAAGAAGAATAAACCATAGACCAATCTCACACACATGTATGAAAATACTAAAAATTGCACACTGTAAAAAAAAAAAAAAAACAAGGCTAATACACTATGGAAAAGAAGATTGTCTTCCAGAAATTCAAGAGTCTTAATTTCAATAAGTTAACACAATTACAGAAATTAATAAAAAAGAAAATATCAATAAATGCTAAAAGAGCTATTGCTAAGATTCAACAGTCATTTGTAATGAAGATTCTTGAGTAAAACAAATTGAAGGAAACCAAACACAATGAAGGTTAGTTATAAAAAGTATAAAAGTGTTGAAAATCAAACTTTTTCAATTAAAATCAGGCTGTCATTACTTAATATTAAAGATTATCTTGGAGGATCCAGTAACTGATGATAATCAAATAGTACAAAAATAGGAAAATAGAAAACCTTTTGTTGATATGGTTATATACCTAGGAAACCACAGAGTTCAGGAAAAACAGGGATTTTAGTAAGATTTTTGGAAACAAGATGAATATACAAGTTTTAATAGCAATAAGCACTTTGAAATGGGAAAAATATTGCATTCACAATAATAAAAGAAATAATAATAATAGTAAAATAAATTTATTATGAGAGGTACAAGACCCATAAGAAAAAAACTACAAATGTTACTGAAAGCAATTGAACAGGATTTAAACACATGAAAAAAATACTATTGTAAAAATATAAATCTCAAAATTAATATATAAATTAATAAGATTCACATTAGAATCAAGAGCATTTTAAAATTGTATTAAATTACCTTAAGATTCATATAGAATAGTCAGAAAATTTTACAAAAAAGACTATTGAGAACTTTCCTCACCAGATATCACATACTACAAAGCCTTTGGAATCACATCAACATGAAAAAAAGCTGCATTAAATAAGAATAAGCAAGATTGATAGAAAAAGAATTGAGACTCTAGATATAGATGAAACTTTAATATATGACAAGTATGTTTAATTCGAAGAGAAAGTAAAATTGGATTTCCAGTTTGCACTAACGGATTTGATATGACAATTATTTTTAAAATTAAAAAAATTTTTTAATTTAAAATAAAAAAATATTTTAGAGAGTGAGGGGGTGGCATAGAGGAAGAAAAAATGGGGGACTAAAGTCAGAAAATTTATGTGGAAAAAATTAACATGTGAGAAGAGATTGACGAAGTTAAATATCAATAATATGTAATAAATAGGGGGAAAATTGCAGTGTGGGTTACAGACGAAGAGTTAGCATCTATAACATGCTAATGTGTATTATGTAATATAATGATAATACATATTGTATATACACATAAGAATGGACAGTGTTGACACAAGAAACCTGTAGAGAATTTTTTGTGAGCATTTATTTGAGCCAAACTGATGAAAATGCCGGGAAGCAAGATCTTAAATGCTCTGGAGAATGACAATTTAGCAGTTTCTTTTATACTTTTGAAATTAAGGAGAGAGTGTAATAAAGATGATCTGAATGTGGGAGAAAGAAAGGTGGGGATTAGATTACAAAATAGTTAACAAGGTTATGTACTCTCTTAAAGGTGGTTAAACTTCCAAGGGGTCTGATAAAGAGGCATTGCAAAGGTATGTTACCGTAGATACACAAAAACAATGGACAGGGTGGACATAAACCCTTTATAGGCCTGGGGTGTGACTATCCATCAGGGCCTGAACAGTTAGGAATTTGAGATCAGGTCACGCTGTGAGCTTACTTTCTCTTAGGTGTATTATAGAGCCCTGTTTTCCTCCACAGTGCTGAGAAATAGGGATTGTTACAAATTGGGAACAATTTGGTAACATTTGCAAAAAAACATATTGTCATAGAAATCCTATAGAAATAAAGTCAGTAGGTATGAATTATAGATATTTTTAAGCATTTTATTTTATTATTAGTTTCAAGTATACAGTACATTGGTTAAGAATTTATATATTTTATGAAACTATCCCCTCTGCCTTAGTATTCCATCATCCCTCTGGCTCTGCACATGAATATATGCATTTTTTTAAATGGCAACATTGATCTTAGTGGAAAATACAAATTACAGCCATATTTACTATGCAGTAGTGATAAAAGCAAGATGCACTATGGTATGTTAAATACCATCTCCGTGTGTATGTATGTGTACATACACTCTTATTTCGGGTAGTGTGTGTACATCTGTGTGTATGTACATGTTTGCATATAGTTTTATGAGCATGGAGAAAAATAGGAATGATATGTTCTAATGAAGATGATATCATATGTCTATAGAGGGTAGGTGGAATAAAGATGAGAATTTGGATGGAAGAGAGGAGACAAGAAAGAGATGAGTGTAAGCAAACCAAAAGGAAATCAAAATACCAAATTCTTTGGATGAACTCTCATTTGGAAATTAGATAAATTAAACATGTGTACACAATAAGAAAGTTTGTAACATTAATTGGATTTAATATCATGAAGGTCATTGATGACCTTACTGAGAACAGTTTTAATTCAGTGGGAGTAAAGAATGAAGTAAAACCTCTATTGGAGCAGTTTGAATAATAAGTAGCAGACTACAATAAAGTGAAACTTTGTCAAAAACCAATAAAAATATGTTTAAAAACGAGTATAACATAATAAACAATGGTGAGTGAAAAAAGGGATAGTTATTATATATTATGTATATGAGGAAAAGATAGCCTCTATATGTTAGCCCCCAGGGTTGCTTATTTCTTCACAGGAGGTTGAGATGCATTAGCTCAAAATACCACTGGCACCAAACCAAAATGTTACATATCCAGTTGTTTTAATTATAGCCCGAACAAGCAGACTTTTAGCCATATAAAGCTTGCTTGCTTTCCATACTCAGTGAAACTGTCCAAAATCTGTTTGCCACAGATAAAACAAGCCTTGGGCTATAAAGATTCTAAGCTGCTGCTTAGACTCTGGAATTGTCTGACCCAAAGATTCCCTGCCAAGCTGCAGTGTGACATCATACATAAACCCCCTAGACACAAAAACTCCTTGTCTCCCCCGGGAGTTCACTGGCCCTCCTCCTCCTCCTCAGGATGATGGCCCCCATGCCTTAGGCCTCTGGATGGTCTCATGTTGTTAGAACCTTCTCCAACATATAAACTTGTCAAAGCATCATCCAAATAGAG
This sequence comes from Cynopterus sphinx, assembly GCA_030015415.1. NCBI lineage: Eukaryota > Metazoa > Chordata > Mammalia > Chiroptera > Pteropodidae > Cynopterus > Cynopterus sphinx. The sequence goes on from CM057382.1 coordinate 126,137,149, forward strand.
CTTATGTGATAGTGCCACCTCATGGCCATATCGTTTTCCTTGATTAGTCACAAAATGCTCAAACTTAAACCTCTTAGATGACATAAAAACAATAAAAGTAAAAATTCACCAAGGAGATACACCAATTCTAAAATTATAGATACCTAATAATATATTCCCCAAAGACATAAAACCAAGTTAAATGATAGTAAAAATTTTATTTAGACAGCAAACTTACGGAGATAAAAAGATGAGTGGTTGCAATTCCATGCTGTTACAAAATGGAAGCAGAGAAGAATGTGTTTGGCATCCAAGTGATCTACTGGGAGATCTCAAGGTAACCTCTTGTTCAATTGTGATGGCTCTATTTAAGTAGACAAGTGTAGTAGTCACGATTTGAGCATGGCAGCTTACATTCAGTGGAGGAAGAATGGTTCAAGACATCTCAGGGATGATGATCTGGGGCACTCCACCTGGTAAGTGACCAAGACCAGCAGAGGGGCTAGCTGAGGGTGAGAGGAATGTAGAACAGACAGCACGTGGGCAGTAGAGGAGGGAGATGATCATTTGAGGGTGGAAGACCAGCTACAGAGCTAAAGGGCTGCAATTCATTCTACTAGAGTTTTTTCATAAATTTCCCCAGCATGAGAAACCAATCAAAATCCTGGAGGAGCTTTTCCTAGATGCAGGGAAATTATGTGGAGGAACAGATCCAAATGGCACCAGGGTGGACAGTAGTACATTCTGTGGTGTGTTGCCCAGATCCCTCTTCCAGAACTGAGACACTCATTCCCCTGCCAGCTTGTTGTCTGTTGAAGGCTCCCAACTAAGTCCCTCTGTAGGAATTGCCCTTAGATAAAAGGAACTGTGTACCCCAAATTACACTCCCTCCGTGAGGGCAGTGTACAACCAATGACTACTTGATTGGAATTTAAATAATTGTTGCCAACAGAATGTTAGGTAATATGTTGTCAGTGAAAGAAAAAGAAAACTTGAGATGAGCTGATGCTATACAGTGGAGCTGTTGGAGAACTTTTGGTGGGAGGACAGGAAATGATGATGATGCAGTCAGTGAAGCCACTGAAGTTCAAAGGGTTATTTGAGCAGAAAGCAACTGTGAGAGGTGCCTAGTTCGCACTAGGGCAGCAATTTCAGCCTGGTGGATGACTTTAACTTTCTTAGGGTATTTACAGATTTACTTTGTTCTTGAAATATGTAAATAGTAGGTAGGACATTATATTGTTTTTATTAAATTAACTCTGCAATAAAAAATCGTAGGCAAGCTCTGTAGTCAAATCACATATTTATTAAATCCTTGGTTCTATGTAGTCTTCACATATTTGTACCTTTTAACTTTTCTTTCATGGAAGATAATTCATTAAAAGAAGCAGGCAGGTGATGGCCAATGAACTTTTTAATGAAGGTTTATTCCTGTCATATCCACTTTTATTTTGCTTGGATCATGGCGTGTAAGTATTTTGGGCCCCAGTATGCCAATAATTAGAGCTCCATTTGGAGCTGTGATCAAGATGGCTAAAAATGCTAAGGTCATCACATCCTTCGAATATGGCTCCAAGTGGGGTGCTGTGAGTCTTGCTGTTTCTAGAGCCAGAGGACCTAATACAGCCTGTATTTGGGTGGGGTGGTGGGGGAAGATGAGGCATAATGAAAAATGTTGAAGAGTTAAAATATAATAAAAGTAAATGGCTCTGTTAAAACAAACAAACAAATCTAGTACTAGACAACTAGAAAACAGGCAAGACTTAAAAGTGCTGAGGAATTTTCATGAGTTACTCATCAATTCTATGTTCTCCCTAGCAAATATATCTGTAGGAAGAGTGAAATGATGACAAATCAGTGTGCAGACATTTTGGGGCTGATTTTGTATTCTGGCATTTCAGCTTTCCCCTGTTTCAGTATATATGTTTTTTGAGTGTTCACATTACTCTCAGAATCTCGAGTTCTAACTGAACCAGGGTTTTGCTTATTTGCCTTTACTACATACCACTAGGTTCTTGGCTGCAACAGACAACAAAAAATACTAAGGTTTCTTACAGTTCACTAGGACTTTGTTGATCATCTTCTCTTTGTTCATCCTACTTGGGAGGCAGTGTGATATAGTAAAACTGACAAGAGGCTTGGAATCTACAAACTGGGCGCTGAGAGATGATCAAGTCACTTGCCTAAGGTTATAGGCAAGTAACAGGGTATTCAAAACAGGCACTCTACCCCCACAGACCTGCTTTCTAGCCATGACGTATAGAGAATTCCGTTGTACGGAAGTTCACTTGCTTTTGTTTGGGAATAACAAAGGAGAAAAGAATCTCAGGGAATCAAGACATTGCGCTGCCAGGTTAAATAGTTGAACAGTATGCAGCAATACCTTTTTTAGTTGACTAAGAACACCATTGAATTGAGGGCCAAAACTACAAGGTCTCCCATTCATTCACTTATTCATTTGTCATTCATTCTTGTAGGCATGCAGTGCTTATTTATTGTGTAGCTCCTGCCTGCCAGTCACTGTGTTAAGTACCAGGGAAAAAATAATGAAAAAAAGAAAGCCGAAACAGACATGGTTCCTATCTTCCTGTGTGATCTAGTGGAGGAGATTAAGTCATTAATCAAATAGTCATACAAATTAAATGTATAATTAAAAATATGTGCATTCATGTGTGGTAGAGTGGGTGGCACAGGTAGAAAAGAGATATTTTAAAAAGAATTAATGTTTCTCTACTTTAAAATATAACATTTAGCTCTACAATATTCAGCAAAATGCCCAAATTCCAATTTTCAGATATACTTCCTTTTTATATTTAGGAAAACAGAAAAAATGTTTTCTTAAGTTTAAGAAGTATTTGTCATTAAAAGTACACTTTTTAATTTCAGAAAAATTACTTTTAAGACAAATTTTAAGATTTCTTAAAAAGATTACATTAATTTTAATGAGTACTTATGATCAATCAAGCATTTTAAAAGTCAGGCTAAGAGTCCATGTTTTGTGATTGAGCATTTTTCATTTAGAAAGTTTAAAAAATCAATATTAAAATTATTAATGTGACTTAATATGTTCTTACCTGGACTGTAGCTTTGGGCATCCATGCTAGAGCAATAAATATTTTCTCCTTAAAACTAAAACCGGCAAAACACATCAATAAAAATGTGAAAGAAATTCGAGTCAATAATGCCAAACTCAAGGTAGCAACAGAAATGCCTAGAACAGATAAAAACAAACAACATATTTGGGAAGAAGTGGTTCTTTATGCCTAGAGATATGATTTGTAAAAGTGTTAAAAACATTTTTAAGGTATTACCTCTTTCTGTCTTTAATTTTTTAAGTAAAAATGATAATCATAAAAATAGAAATACGGTTGAGGCCTCTACGTAAAGAGCAAGAGTTATCTGATGGTAGGGGTACCATGAAAAATAAGCTAGATTACATTTATTTAATTCTGAGCTAATAAACTCTGAACTTTTACTATAAATGAAAGTATTCAAAAGGTGCTGATGGTATCTAATATTTCCCCTCAGAAAATAATTCTAATCTCCATTTCCTCAGGCCACGCAGGGAAGATATAGGACTGCCTTTGGTAACAAAGAGCACACAGGGTAAGGAAGAGTTAATGTATGGTACTGTGTCGACACAAGTTTCTAAAGGAGGTCCTTGTAGCATTCAAAGATATATTGCAAATAAAAATAATTCATAGTTTTCTTAAATATTTTCAAATCATGTATATATGTATGTGTATATAACCTCTAACCATTCTTACCAATAGCATTTGATCTAAGAGCTGCAACAGATACTTCTAATCCAACCAAACCAAAAAGAAGAGGTTGAAAAATATTCCACGCAGTTGTAATAATTTTTTGGACTCTAACCTGTAGAAGAGAGTAATACATTTTTAGTTACTGTGGCACATAAAAATAATTGCATTTCAGAAATTTAAAATCTCTCTTAATAGATAAGTGTAAGATATTTTAATTGAAGGAGAAATGTAAAAACAATAAAAATTAATTGAATTGGTTAATTCTAACACTTACATAGAATTTGATTAAATCTACAAAGCTATAAAGTAAAAATATTTGGTCATTTCGTCATGGAACAAGTAAGTCTTTGGAGCTGCAGACATGTTCTGACGGTTCAGCTAGAGGTGTAGCTTTTGTTTGTAAGGAAATGGAACAGAGACAGAGGTATATCATGCTGGATGAGAACAAACTCAAGATCAGGCAAACATTTCGACTCTCAGAGGGGTGTTGGGAAGACAGTCTCTACTAATAATTATTGTGGAACCCAATCCCATGAAAGGAAATCCTGACATATCCTATATTAATAGGAAGAAATTTCTGATAATCTTGTTAGGACTGTTTTGAAAGTACTCATTCATGTTTAAAATGTCAAAGTTATTTTTTCCTTAACAATAAACCAAAAACATATAATAGATTCTTGTTTGGTTGCCAGCAGGCTTCTCTTTCTAGGAACAAAACTCTCCCAAGACTACTTCCCCAGTGATGTGCTTACAGCAAAGACCACTGTGGACATAGCAGTGAACTGGTTCTTTCCCAGAAACTTGGGTGAAGTGATTTTAGCCTCAGTTTGAGCTTATTATATTTATAAACCTTTGATATCCTTTATTTGGGGGGCATAAACTATCTTCATAACTATTCCCCTTATGTCTGGGTTTGCCATTTATAAAAGTAAAGTTTTAAAAAGGAAAAATCAAAGAAAAAACAATGTTATCCTTCCTTGTTTATATAGCACATTATCCTCTGTTACTTTTAATCTTTAAAGTCTATTTTTTTACTGTTTGATTTCTTTTATCATATAAAAAAAATTCTAGTAGTTTTCACTTCGTTTAACTAATTGTAATTTATTATTAACCCTGTACAGTCTTTCATAATTATGATTTTATTGGAATACTAAATAAAATGCCAAAATGATTTCTGGGTACACAACTTCTCAAGCTGATTCTAAAATTTGTCTAAGAAAGCATATGGGCAGGAACAGCCAATAAATACTTTTAAAATAAGTACAATGAGATGAAATATTCTATGTTAGTTTTGAGACTTAAAACTATGACTTTTGATTTAAATATATTTAAAATACAGTGGTTTTGGCATAGGAATAGATAAGCAGAATTAAACAGATTCCAGAAATGAATTTAGATATATGTGAGAATTTATTTCATGTTAAAAGCAGCATTTAAAGATCTCTGAATAATTAATGGTTAGTCAATAAATAATTTGGTAAAGGTTAATTATCTAATTTATATCCACATATATATCTACTATATGTATGTATATATGTATGTCTATGAAAACATATATATAAACATACATACATATACATCTCTACCTCAGAGCATTCATAAAAAATTCTAGATGGATTATAGAACTAAACATAAAAACAAAGCAAAGAAAAAAACACCAAAGTATTAGATGATAATACAGAGGATATTGTAATGTTTATAATCTTACAATCTTGAGTGAAGAAATCCTTCTGAAACAGGATACTGAATCAAAACCAAAAAGAAAAAACTTACAGGTTTGACTACAGGAAATTTTACTTCCATGCAAAAGACATCATGAACAAAATTACTATAATATAATTGACTATGTTTCCTGTGCTGAATATTACAACACTGTGACTTATTTTATAACTGGAAGTTTGTACTTCTTATTCCCCTACACTTTTTTCATCCATCCCCCTATTCCATTCTCCTCTGACAACCATCAGTTTGTTCTCTATATCTATGAATTTATTCTTATTTTATTTTGTTTGTTTGGTTTTTTAGATTACACATATAAGTGAAATTGAATAATATCTGCCCTTCTCTGTCTCATTTATTTAAGTTAGCATAGTACCTTCTACATTCATTCATTTTGTCAGAACGGCAAGATTTTATTCTTTTTTTATGGCTGAGTAATATTCCATAAATAATGTTATATAGTTTCTTACCCATGATATTATAAAAAAAGACCTAGTGATAATATCTAGAGTTGTTGATGGTTTGAGATATTAGGGACTGTTCTACATTGTTGTTAGTAAATAGTGTAAATAAAATCTTTTAAAAAGAATAATTTGGCAGTACTCATCAAATAGATATGTATCATTTCTAAATTCAGCAATTCCATTTCTGGGAATCTATTCCTACTTATGCATTTACAAAAAGACACATGACCAAGACTGTTCATGGCAGCATGGTTTGTAATAACAAAAAATGAAAATGATCTAAATGTCTACAAATAGAGGACTGATTTGAGAAAAAGATTAATTCTGGGAAGGATTTGATATTTGGGAGTGGTGGGGAAAAGGAGTCTTTTACATTTTATTCTATATGTGGACTTATTGTATTGTTTTAATCTTTTATGAGCGTGTTTTAATGTATTAACTGTATAACCAAAAATTTAATGAAAAATAATTAAATAAATAAAAGTTATATAATTATATTACAGAAATTTTTTTGTCGGGGGAAAGAGGACTGATTTGCTAGCCCAAGTCCTGATTGTATTTTAGTATGTGTCCAGGTCCTTTTACTAAATACTTTCTTTCTTTTATTGATTTGTATACTTCTGCAAAGACACAAAATTCTGGAACATCTTCCAACAAGAATGAGGATGTTTCCAAAATGTTCATTATAGATGTAAAAAGAAAAAAAAGCTGCAATTTTATCTTTAAAACATGGTGTATTAAAAATATTCACCTTTTCTTTGGACCACTTCTTTCCTCCAATGAAAGATGTCACTAGTGTGCATAACCCTCCAGCTCCGTGCATACCAATACGCTGGCTGCCTAAGACAGCAGAAACACACAAACTCAAAACAAGTAATGCTCTCTTCAATGGAAGATTTCTCTAGAATTAGATAAGTATTTAGAAATTAATTTACATCAAATATATAATACAACATGTACATTAGTTATGATTAATTATTGACCTTTGATAACATTTGCCTATATATGCTATATTAAATAATGTCTAAAAGTTTGACTTTCTTCTTCACCAAATATTTTAGAAGACTTGGTTATATTAAATAATGTCTAAAATTTTTACTTTTTTCCTCACCAAATATTTTAGCAGACTGGTACCAAGTGACAAAATTTTTAATTATTAAGTTTCATCTTCTTCCACATCTCTGATACTAATGTCAGTAAAATGGTTATACTATTTTAACTCTAAGTGAAAGAAAGGAGACCCATATAACTTGTAGTTCTGTATAATATACCCAATGAATTCTTGAAAATAAATTTCTAAATATTTCTTTAGCTAAAATAATTGTCACAGGCAAATTAAGATGGAAGTTACAAAAATACAAGATTAATAGCATATCCTTTAGGGCAGGAAAGGATTGAGTTTAATAGCGTTGCCTTAGTCAAAGGAAGTGGGAGTGAATTTAACTCAGAAAACATACAGTGATAGATAGGAATCTATCTTTCTCAAAATGTTCAAGGGAAAGTGTGAGGTAAAGAAGATTAGGAAAAACTGTCAATAGACAACTTAGTGAGAAAGGGTTGGGTTGAAATGGAGAGGGTATTCTGAATTAAGTACATTTCTCTGATATCCCTTATTTGCCAAATCAGGAAGCAGAGACTTCACATAGGTCATTGACCTGTATTAATCACAACTGTGTTAGTTTTAAGCAGAGAATAGATATAGAGGCTACTTTGGGGGAAAGAGAATTAAGTAGCAAATTTATTATTTCATGGACCTTCTAAAAGTTCAAATTTAAAAGAAATGTCTAATACTATACTTCTAAAAGTTGATTAATTTTTTTATTTACCTGATCTTTACTTGGAAAATACCGAACAAAAATTCCCAAAATAATTCCTACTAGCACACCAATAAATACATCCCGAAGAGAGGTTAGGACATTGTTAAGCATACTTCCTGTAAGGGTACACAATAAGGAAAAAAGTTCATAGAGAAATATTTTAAAATATCCAACACATCAGAAAACAAACCTAGGTGATTCATGAAGAAAAGTATGTATTTGATAGAACAAATAGACAAAAATGAATCTTTATTATTAACAAATGTGAAAACATGCAGATCTATTTGATAAATTAAGTAGGTATTCTTAAGTTAATATATTAATTCACTTATTGAATAAATAGACCAGAAAATGAAGAAATAATAAGTTACAATGTATTCCTCTTACACACTCAACCTAAAAGACCAGGTGAGATAAAAGAATGAACAGAGATTGATAAAGGAGCACCTCTGGCACCTAGAACATGGCTGGTAATGTTGCTTCTCTGATGTTCTATTATGACAAAGAAATGAACAAGTTCAACATAAAAAAGAATAATTTAACAACAAAAATATAAAGAAAACATTTATTCCAGGGTCAGTTCTAGGTCTATTCAAGGGTCAATTGAGCTTCTAATGTATTTTTATGTATCCACATCTGTAATTCATTATAAAAAATTAAAAACTTAGTTTGAGTCACAAAAAAGTTTAGTTATGCTTTATGTGTTTAGTTCAATAAAGTGTGTGTGTATGTGTGTGTATGTGTGTGTGTGTGTTTGTGTGTGTATATTTAGAAATTTTTTTCCATGAAAAATAATAGAAATAGAGGGTGACCATATCAAGATGGTGAAATAGAAAGTACCCAAATCTCAACCCAACTTAACAATAGTATATAGTCCAAAAGCCTTTATGAAACTCCACAACCAACTAAGAAGTTGAAGCAAGAGAAAAGCAACTCATCCTGTATAAGGGAGATCCCATAAGATTATTAGGATTTCACAATACAAACCTGTACAGGTGAGATGATGTATTCAAAGTGTTGAAAGAAAAACCTGCCAACCAAGTATACTATTTCATAAAATTGCCTTCAAAATGAAAGATAAATTAAGACTTCCTCAGATAAACAAAAGCTAAGGGAGTTCACTACCACTAGACCTGCCTTACAAAAGAAATGTTAAAGGGAATTGTTCAAGTGGAAATAAAAGGACACTAGACAGCAACACAAAAACATACAAATATAAATCTTCAGTAAAGGTAAATATATAGATGAATTGAGAATCCTGTAATACTCTAATGGTAGTAAGACACTTTTCATTTTGTTGTAGATAAAAGCATAAAAATAACTATAAACTATGTTACTAGATGGATGAAAATTGAGACATTAACTTAAAGTGGGGAGGGTGAGATATAAAGAAGTGGAGTTTTTGTATGCAATTGAAGTTGTTATCACTTTAAAATAGATTGTTATAACTATAAGATGGAAAAAGATATTCCATGAAAATGGTAACCAAAAGAGAGCAAGGGGTGGTCATACTTAGACAAAATCTGTCAAAAGAGATACAGAAGTACATTTTATAATGATAAAAGGGCCAACTGACTTGGAAGATAAGATTAAATCTTGACATCTACCATATTCTAAAATATATGTATATTAAAGATACAATGTATCAAATAAACCTTAAGAAAGTTCTTAAAATTTTAAGTGACAGTTTACATAGTCATGTGATCAAAGAGAATTTTTCTAAGCATGTGCCTGCTTGATTTTTCACTTTTTCTATCTTCCTCAAATTAGGTTTGGCCTCTTGTACCATGTTTCCATAGAACCCTATACTATGTAATATTCATCACATTTGCAATTATTTGTTTAATATAAATTCCTTGAGAACATGGACTACATGGTCTTTTCCATCTGCTGTGTTGGGAGATGGTATAGAATGGTACTTAAAAGTATGAATCTAGGTTCAGACTGCCAGGTTTGTATCTTGATTCCCCTATTTATTGAATCTGTGACTCTGAGCAAGTAACTTAACCTCTGTTTCTCAGTTTTCTTATCTGTAAAATGAGCACAGCACTATTGTGACTACTGAATGAGAGGAAACCTCTATGACACTCAGAGCAAGTACTAAGCAATTACTCAATAAAAGCTAATATTGTTCTTCACTGTTTATCCTCAGTGAAACAATGAAAGAGGAGCACAAAAATGTTTTCTCTAACAATGACTGATACCAGTCAAAAGTCCAATTAAAAGTGGGGAAAATTAAAGAATATAAATAAAGGGTTATCATTCTCCATTTTATGAAGAATCCTGACAAAACAAGAAGAATAAAAGATGAACACACCTATAAGATGTAGGCAAAAGATTTCAAGAAAAGCCAATTTATAAAACATACCAAAATACCAATGGCTAACAAACATAAACATTTGTTTAACATCACTAATAGTCAAAGCATTTTATTTAAAGAGGCCTCACATTTCATCCATCAAATTAGCAAAAAACAAGATGAATAATACCTAGTTTTAAAAAGGGCAAAGAGAAAGTGCAGCTTGGTAGGACATGATATTGTGGCACTATGTTTCAAAAAGCTTATAATTCTATATACTTTTTAGCTAAACAATTACACTTTTAAGGTGAAAAAAATATTAAGTTTAGGTACAATTATTTAGCTATAAGATGTTCAATCAAGTATGATTTTAATGGTAAATATTGGAGTCAACTTTCATTTTCAACAAGTTAATTAATTATGATGTAGCCAATTGAATAATATGTGACCATTAAAAATGTCATAGAAATATATTTGCTGAAGAGAAACATGTTTATAATATACAATTAAGTGCAAAAAACTTCAAGTTATAAGAAAGTATGGTCAGTGTTCAATAATTTTAAGAATGTTGAGAGCAGAGAGAAAATGAGAGGAAGAGAAAGAGAAAGAGAGCTAGAGCAAGAGCTATAGCTAGCTAAAGTCTCTGTGGATTTACATAAAAGATTCAGAATTATTATTCCTGGGGTATGACTATTGCAGATTTTATTTTTAATCTTTCCTCATTTTCCTTCTTTTTTATTTGTATCTTATGATTTGAAGAGAAATATATATATTACTTTTCAACTTAAAAATATTTTGGTGCCTCAAAAATACAGAAAATTGAATACAAATGTTGCAGATAAATAAAGCATTACTCATTGTGGAAATATTTCCTTTTGCAATTTCTTTAGAGTGATGTTCAAGATCAAATATAATCTTGGGACTCAGAACTGGTGCAGGATCTTGTCCTACCACTACCAAAAAGTAACAGAGTTGTCCACGCTCCATATATTTGTCTTAATAATATAGCAACTGGTTATTTATAATGATGTACCAAAAGGTACATTTAAAAAATATCTATTAAATATATTATTAGTACTAATATTGCTCCTTAAAATTTTCTATTGAAAACTGTGATAAAATTCCAAAGTGACATGAGCAGGTAAATAAATGGTCACATGGGTTATCAAATTAATTAAAATATATGGTTATTAAAATGAAATCATTTGTGTTAAGTAGTTGTTTCTTAACATTGAAATTTCCTCCCTGATCTAGAATGTTCTGTCTATGAAGAATAAAAAGATGTTAAATATATAAAGTCTTGGTTAATAAATGAAGAAAGCCAGAAACCTTGCTTAAAGAAATAACAACAACAACAAAGCTATGAATGATATGGTAGTGATTGTATTTTCTTTTTTACCTGAGGAGAAGACTATGCCCAAACATGTATTGAATCCAGTGATAGCCAGGATGTCATCAAAACTGCTGGCAGCTACTAGTAAGGTTGGAATGCCTTTCTGAATACCATACCCCCTGTCCTGCAAAAGCAGCATGGAAGGGACAACAACAGCAGGAGAGACAGCACCTAGTACAAAACTGAGAGAAAGACTTTGAAAACCAATTTTAAAGCATCCCTTAACCAAATAGTGTTTTATATTAAAATTTACAACAAATATATTAACCCTTGCAACAACTTCAAGTGTAAAAATTCTGCTTTTGAGTGATGTCGTTAAATGATGGTAAAATTACCCTCACCCAGCCTCTGGCAACCACCATTCTACTTTCTGTTACCATGATTTTGACTACTCTAGATATATAATTGGAATCATACAGTATTTGTCCTGGCTTATTTCACTCAGCATAATGTCATCAAATTTCATCCATGTTATAGAACGAGACAGTATCTCCTTTCTTACAGCTAAATAAAATATATGTAAACACATCACATTTTCTTTATCCATTCATCTGTCAATGGATTTTTGATATTTGGGCTGCTTCCATCTTTTGGCTATTGAGAATAATGCTGCAATAAACATGGGTATGCAAATATCTTTGAAATTCTGCTTTCAATTCTTTTGGATATATACCCAGAAGTGGTATTACTGATTTTATGGTAGTTCTATTTTTGTTTTTTTGAGGAACCTCCAAATTGTTTTCCATATTTTATTCTCAACAGCAGTTCACAAAGGTTCTTATTTTTATTAACATGTGGCAACTATGTTTATTATTATTATTATTTTTGATAGTGACCATCCTAATGGGTGGGAAGTGATATCCATAGTGGTTTTAATTTGCATTTCTCTAATGATTACAGATGTTGAGCACTTTCTTAAGCTTGTCGGCCATTTGTATATCTTCTTTGGGGAAATGTCTATTCAAGTCCTTTACTGTTTTATTATTTATTTATTTATTTATTTATTTATTTATTTATTTATTATTGTTGAGTTGTAGGTATTCTTTTTATGTTCTGAATATTGATCTCCTTTTAGATATATGTTTTGCAGTTATTTTTCTCCCATTCTGTGTTGCCTTTTGACTTTGTGTTTCCTTTGCTGTGCAGAAGTTTTCAAGTTTTATGCAGTCCCATCTAACTATTTTTGCTTTTGTTGCCTATGTTTTCAGTGCCATATCCAAGAAATCACTGCTAAATTCAATGTTATGAATCTTATATATGTGCTTTGCAAGACATGGTATTCTTTGTTGGCAGTTTCTGCACCTCCCCCCTCCCCACACCCTGCATTTTGAATATATAATCCCAGTCTATTCTTATTATTTTATGGAAGCTCTTCTTTTTATCTTGACACTTTCAAGATTCTCTCTGTGATTCTTGACAGCTTGAATACAGTGTGATTCAGTGTAGGTGTCTTTGGTTTATTCTAGTGGAAGTTCTTAGAACGTCTTGAATTTGTATGTCTATTTCTTTTATTAAATTGGTAAGTTTTGGGGCATTATTTCTTCAAGTAGGCTTTATGAGCACTTATGTCTCTTCTACTCCTAGAACTCTCATAATGTGTAGTTTGGTCCATTTAAGAGTATCCCATAAGTCCCTTAGGATCTCTTCACTTTGTTTTTCTTTTTGCTTCTCTGACTCGATTTCAAATGATCTGCATTAAGTTAACTGATTCTTTCTTCTGATTGATACAGCCTGTTATTGATCCCCTCTAGTCATTTTTTTTCAATTCTGTTATTGTATACTACAGCTCAAGAATTCATTATTTTTTTGTAGATTCTATATCTTTGTTGGTATCCTCATTTTGTTCATGCATCATTTTCCTGATTTCTTTTAGATGTCTGTGTTCTCTTTTAGCTCATTGAGCATTTTTATGATAGTTACTTTGAATTGTTTGGTTAATTCATACATTTTCATTTGTCTAGGGTTGGTTTCTGGAGTTTTATTTGTTCCTTTGATTGAGCCATGATTCCCTGTTTCTTTGTATGTCTTGTTATTTTTTGCTGAATTTTGTGTATTTGAAGAAACAGCGACCTCTCCAGTCTTTACAGACAGTTTTCTCTAGGGAAAGACCTTAACTAATTAGCCACATCAAGATTCTGGGGGCCTCTCAGATCTTTCTGGATATGTCTTCTCTGGGCTTGGGTGTGTTATCTCCAACTGAAGAGTTTTGCCTTTTTCTCCTCTGGAGCATCCCCAGGTGTCTATCTGCAGTACTGCAATACAGCAACTCACATGACTTGCTTTTGTTTTCAGCATAACTCAGGCTTCTAAAGTGTGCCAGTCTCTCTTCTGTCAGCAATATGAGTCAACTGAAATAGAAATCAGTCCTTTGGGCAGCCTCTTGACAAGCCACAATGTAGGACACGTGTTCCATGATTTTCTTTCCTTCCTGAGAGAGAAGCCACGAGTTAGGAGTTTTCTCCCAATTGCCCCTTGTTGTTCAGGGAGGAGAATAGAATATGATGGGCAAACACAATGTAATGTACTTTATATAGCAAGGAGTTATTGTAAAAAATCAGAAAAGTAAGCTCCCAAACAGAATTTAAAAAATAGTTTAGATTAGGTGACCTAAAAAATTAAAAGTTAATTTTATAAGAGGTTTCTCATGGGCAAACTTAAAACAAAGAGATAACAACGATATCTTTAAAGTGTGAAAGAAATAATTTTGAATTTGAAATTCAATACTAAGCCATACAAAAATAATTTTCAGACATCAAGGGTGTGGTGTATCATTAATTAATTTTCAAAAAACTAGAAGAACAACTCATCGGGAAAAAAAATTAGTAAAAGAAAAGATCTAAAATAAAAGACAGAGGAAACATGGAGGAGTGAGAGATGTCCTCAGATTTCTCCCCTTGAAACAACAATAAGCTGAACATCTAAAACAGAACAAAAAACACCCAGTCTGCACACCAGCAACTCTGAGCTTGCCATCTGTGCATAAGAGCTACCACAGGTCAGAACCCCAGATGTCAGGAGGTGGACTGGGAGAAACAAAGAAGCTGCCTCTTGGAGCTGCCAGAGCTCCCTGTAGGAAGAAGGGGAAGGCAGAAGGAGCGGCAAGTTCCCTGAATAGCCCTGCCTGGGAAAGCTGTGAATTCCCCACGGCCTGCTGGTGGCAGTGCCCAGTCATCAGGGCAGAAGGCAGAGAAGCAGGCTGGCAGAAAAACAACAGTTGATTTTTAGTGGCCCCAGTTGCAAAACTGAGGCTGAGCCACAGCCCCCAACTCCCAACCCAGAGGGCTCCTCCCCCTATACCCTGTATACCCTGTGAGACTGATCACCACGAAGCCCCAGGGGAATCTGAGCAAATGCTGTCGAGACTGTCGTTGACACTTATAGGGACTGAAACAGAAGGTAGCGAGCATGATTAAATATCTACAAGAAAATAAAAAAGGCATTATTAGGCTTTATATAAGGCAGGGATCCAAGTGGTTTAGATATCACCTACTGGAAACCAAAAGAAAAGTGCTCTCTTTGCAGCAGGCTAAAGAGAAAACTTTATATAATAAACTTTTCTGGAAAAACAGCAGAATAAACTTCCATTGATGCCTGGGCGGAGAAATAGTCCATTAAATACCATTGACAACCAAGGTGATAATGCATTTCAGAAATAAAGAGAAAAATCTCCAGAAAATAAGCTTAAAGACATAGATATATGCAACTTAAATGACAGAATTCAGAATGGTACTTCGGAAAACTAAGTGAGTTCCAAAACTAGTCATATGAACAGTTTTAGGAAATGAAAAAACTAGATGAGCAGAGCAAGGAGATTGAAACCCTCAGAAAGAAAAGAATTGATCTTCTGGAGATAAAAAACACACTGCAAAAGTTGAAAAATAAAATAGCAAGCCTGGGAAATAATAGTCGACCAAATGGAGGAAATGATCAGTGATATCAAAGACAGAAATCTAGAAAAAAATCAGAAGGAAAAAGAGAGAAACCAAAGAATAAAAAATAATGAAAAGAGAAACACAAGAATTTGCTGTGCTTATACCATTGGGAGAGGAAACATAAAAATAATGGGCATTATTGAAGGTGAGGAAAAGAAGCAGGGACTAGGGAGCATTTTTAGACAAATTGTGGACGAGAATTTCCCAAATCTAAGGAATGAGCTAGAGCTTGGAATTCAAGAAGTCAACAGAAGACCCAATGATCTCAACCCAAAAATGCTTTCACCAAGACACATTGTATCAAAGTTATCAAAATCAACAAAGATAGATTTCTCAGGGCAACCTGGGAGGAAAAAACAGTAACTTATAGAGAAAAACCCATTAGATTATCATTGGATTTCTCAGAGCAGACTTTACAAGCTACAAAGGAATGGAATCAAATATTTAAACTATTAAGTGAAAGGAACAACCAGCCTAGAATAATGTATCCAGCTAAGTTCTCCTTTAGATTTGAAGGAGAAATTAAGACTTTTCCAGACATACAAAAATTGAGGGAAAGCTCTACCACAAAGCCTGAACTACAGAAAATACTGAAAGGGGTCAGCTCACCTAAAACAAAATGAAAATAAAAACACAATTAAAAATAAAATGACTATCAGGCAAAAGGAAACAGAGGAGTGCAATTCTTACTAAGAACAGGACATTGTAAGCTTAAATAATAAGAATTGCTATAGCAAGATAGTAATGAACATTCAGCATACATAGGGATAAGTTGAGATAACAATGATTTAAAAAGAGAGGATTCAAAGATCCAAATTCACAAAGGGGAATGGAGATGAGGCACACACAAAAGAAAATGGACGACTGTATATGTGTGTGTGTGTGTGTGTGTGTGTAACCATCCTTTTCACATTCTAATGGTACCACACAACAAAGATTCAGAACTAAAGTATATAATATAAAACAAAAAGAACCAGAAGCAAAATCCACAAAAGCCAACCAAAATAAAGAAAACAGAAACACAAGAACAAGGAAGCAATGGAAATACCGAGCTACCAGAAAGTAAAAGATAAAATGGCTATAAGAAGACCTCATATTTCAATAATCACCCTAAATATAAATGGACTGAACTCACCAATAAAAAGGCACAGAGTTGCAGAATGGATCAAAAAGCAAAACCCAACCATATGCTGCCTCCAGGAGACACATCTCAGCTCTAAAGACAAACATAGACTCAAAGTGAAATGATATAAAAGGCATCCAAATAGGAAATAAAGAAGTCAAACTGTCACTTTGCAGATGATGTGATTCTCTAAATAGAAAACAAAACGGCATGGTATTGGCAGAAAAACAGACACACAAATCAGTGGAACAGAATTGAGAGTCCAGAAGTAAATCCATATTTATATGGGTAAATAGTTTTCAACACAAATGCCAAAAACTTACAATGGAGAAAGGAAAGTCTCTTAAATAAATGCTGGGAAAACTGGAAGGCCACTTGCCACAGAATGTAACTAGACTATCACCACACACCAAAATTAACTCAAAATGGATTAAAGACTTGAATATAAGACCTGGAACAATAAAATGCATAGAAGAAAATAGGAACTCAACTCAAGGACCTTGGACTTAAAGAAGATTTTATGAATTTGACCTCAAAGGAAAGAGAAGTAAAAGCTAAAATAAATGAATGAGACCACATCAAACTAAAAAGTTTCTCCTTAGCAAAAGAAATCATCAACAAGGTAAAGACACAACCAACCAAATAAAAAAATATATTTGCAAGCAGTACCTCCGATAAGGGCCTAATATCCAAAATATACAAAGAACTCATGCTACTCAATAACAACATCAACAAAAAACAATCCAATCAAAAAATGGGCAGAGGACCTGAACAGATGCTTCTCTCTAGAGGACATACAAATGGCCAACAGATATATGAAAAGTTGCTTAACATCGCTAGGTATAAGGGAAATACAAATCAAAACCACAAATGAGATATCATCTCACACCTGTTAGAATAGCTATAATCAACAGGACAAACAATAACAAATGTTGGAGAGGATGTGAAGAAAAAGAAACCGTTATACACTGCTGGTGGGACTGCAAATTGGTACAGCCACTATGGAAAACAGTAAGGTGGTTCCTCAAAAAGACTAAGAATTGATCTACCACATGATCCAGCAATCCCCATACTGGGTATTTACCCCCAAAGAATTGAAAACCCATATTTGAAATGATATTTGCACACTGATGTTCATAGCAGCATTACTCACAGTGGCCAGGACAAGGAAGCAAACAAAGTTTCCTATGATAGATGACTGGCTAAAGAAGCTGTACAATGGAATATTAATCAGCCATAAGAAGAGATGAAATAGTATCATTTGTGACATGGATGGACTTCAAGATAAGCAAACTAAGCCAGACAGAAAAAGTTGAAAATCACATGATAGCACATATATGATAAAAACAACAAATGAACAAGACAGAGACTCATGGATATGGACAATAGACTAGTGGTTACCAGAGAGTAGAGGGTGCAGGAGGAGGGGAGAGATAGACGGGGCAAAGGGGATCAAATATAGGGGAGTAGGAAGAAGATGAAGTGGATAAAGGGGGTCAAATGTATGGTAGCTGAAGGAAACCGGACTTTGGGTGGTAAATATACAATAGAATATATGAATGCCAAATATAATGTACACCTGAAAATTATATAATTGTATTAACCAATATTATCCCAATAAACTTAATTTAAAAAATAAAATAAAATCACATACCCATAACAAAAAAAAATTAAAGACAATAATAGGCAGCATAGTGTAGACATTAAGAATAATGCTCTAGGCAATCAAAACTCTAGATTCACCTGTTAGTTGTCTAACCTCAGAAAAATCATGTAACATCTCTTTGTCTCAGTTTACATGCCAAAAAAAAAAAAAAAAGTAATAACAGTATTTACTGCACAGGGCTGTTGTGAGGATTAAATAAATTAATAATATCAAGTACCTTCACAAAGTGCCTCGCACATGGTAAGCACTATATAAATGTTTGCTACTACTATAATTATTATGATTATCATTACCAGAAACAATAGTGAGCAGTGAAATTTATTGCTAAATCTATAGAAAAGTTAATTGTAAAAAAACCTTAAAAATAATCTTAGATCAAAACTCCAGATTATATCAATTGATGAGGGAATATATGAGGGAGTGAAGGAAAGTGAAAACATGTCATAAATTTAAGTATGTGTTTTCCAAAATTATAGGTAATCATGAGGAGAATGAGTTTCTAATTTCTAAAGATTAAAGGAATAAATAACAGTGGAACAAAGAAAATGCTGTTAATCCAACAAAAGGTGAGTAAGTGAAAAAAGAATGAAATTCATAAGAACTTATAATAGTTTAAAAAGTGAAATAAAAGCAGGATTAAGTCCAAACTGACCTATAATGAATTGGTTGGATGAATGTGTTTAATATAGAGCATCCCTGTTGGTGCAAAAAAATTTAGTTCTAAGTTGTTAGTAAGATATAGATCTAAACCAAAATGGTACAGGAAAATTGAAGATTATAAGTATGATGACCAAAGTGGGTCCTTTTCACGAATGAAAGTTTGGCTTACATTAGAAGTTTAATCACTATAAGAGAATAAAGGAAAAAACTGTTTTCATCAGCTCAATAAAAGCAAACAATTATTTGATAAAATTGCACACCTGCTGATGATAAAAATGCTTAGCAAACAGAATAAAGGGGAACTTTTTTAATCTGATGAAGGGCAGCTACAAAAATCTGACAATATACATAGGATCAAGACAAAGATGCCTCCTCTCACCACTAATAATCAACATTATATTAAAGGTCCTAATCAGTGCCATAAAGAAAAATTGATGGTATATATATTGGACAAGAAGAAGTAAAGCTGTCATTATCTATAAATGACATAGATGTACATGCAGAAAATCCAAAGCAACCTACAAATACATTTGAATTAATGACTATAGCAAGGCTGCTGGAGACAAAAGCAATATGGAATATAAATAGCATTTTTAAATGCTAGCAACAAATAATAAAAACATAAAAATATTAAAATTACTATTTATAATAGCATTGAAATTAGAATTAATCTAATTAAACATATGCAGGACTTCTATGTAGGAGGAGAGAAAATTAGAGAATACCTAAACAAATGGAGGGGCAGACCATGAGAATGAAATGAATAACTTAATATTGCAAATGAATCAATTATCCTTTAATTAGTCTATAGATCCAATATAATTTCAATCAAAATTTTTTTTTGGTGTAAATCAACAAACTTTATAAATTTATATGAAAATTATAAATAGCAAAGACACTTTCCAAGACTGTAAAAGTGAGAGTTTCATTCTGTAAGATATCAAGACTTATTGTAAAGCTACCATAGTAATTAACACAGAAGATAGAAAAATAGACCATTGGGTAAGAATAGAGAGTCCAGACCCATATGCACATGGAAACTTTATTTAAGACAAAGGTGGCACTACAGAGCAGTGGAGTTGGACGATTGGTCCCTTAAATCAATGGTGTTGTGTCAATTGAATATCCCTAAGAATGGAGAAAGAGAAATAAAACTTGGTACTACCTCAAGCCAAACACAAAAATTTAAATGTAAAACATAAAACAATAAAATTCCTATAAAATAATATAGGAAAATATCTTTATAGCTTTGGATAGGGAATGATTTCTTATACAAGACACTAAAAGTATTAACGATAAAGGAAAAGATTGATAAATTGGATTACATTAAAATGAAAAGTTTCTAATATCAAGGAATGAAATTGGAAGCCACTTAATGGAAGAACATATTCAACAAAGGACTTGTATTCAGAATATGTTAAGAATTTCTACTAACAAATAATAATGATAAAAAACAACCATAAACAACAAAAAACCCACTAGAAATTTGAGAATAAAAACATGAAAGGGAACTCTTCAGCCTTATTAGAAATCAGGGAATGCAAATAAAAATCTGATTGAGATATTACAACATACCCATATGAATAGTTCAAATTAAAAAGACTGATGATTCTAAATGTTGGCAAGCATGTGGAATAACAGGAACTCTTATATAAAACTGGTGAGAATATAAATTAGAAATTAAAAAATAATTTGACATAATTATATATTTAAACACATACCCATGAACAAACAATTCCACACCTAGTTATTTATCTATAGAAAACTGTGTATATGTGTTTCAAGAGTTCTGCACAAGAATTTTTGGAAGAGTATTAATAACAGCAATAATAATAAAAATAATAATAACAGCAATAATAATAAAAGCAATGCAAATTTCCATAGACATCAGAATAAATAAATTTAGTATATTCATACAATAACATACAGTAAGTCCTCATTTAACATCATCCATAGGTTCTTGGAACTGTGGTCAAACAACGTATAACAAAACCAGTTTTCACCATTAGCTTAGTGCTAAAACCAAGAGTTAAGTTTCTACATAATGCCATCAACATTATAATGAAATGATGTTGAATGAAATGATGTTATTCGAGGACCTGTGGTACGAAACAAAAAAAATTAAGGAACTACATGTACCTACAATAATATTGGTGAATTGCAAGTATATTATTGAGTGAAAGAGTTGGACACAAAAGAATATTTACGGTATGATTTCATTTATATAAAGTACAACTACAGGCAAACTAAATCATAGTATTAGAAGTTAGTATAGTGGTTATTTGTGGGGAGGAGTAGAGTAGTGATTAGGAGGGAGCATAAGGGTACTTCTTGGATTCTGACAGTGTGCTATTTCTTTATCTTAGTGATGCTTACATGACTCTTCACTTTTTGATTATTCAAATTGTACATTCATGTATTTTACACTTTTCTGTATATGAATTATATTTCAATAAGAAATTTGACAGTTCAGCATGGTGAAATTCATTCCAAATAGAGTACCCAAAACAAAACAGGGAGAGAAATATTAACATTTGACAAAGGAGAATTCAAGATAGGTAAGCATTAAAATGAGTGAGAAGGATACTAAATACTGATTTTAAAAATCACTGGGAAGATGTAGTAATCACGGATCTTTGTGACCTAATAACTTAGCTTTGAAATATATACAGCAAAAAATGAACAGATTTTATCAGATGTTAAAGTATTAGAAGAGATGGATCAAGAATTCAAAATAAGCATAGCAAATATAGTAACTAACAGGAAGAAAATAGCAAAATAAGTCAAAACCAGAAAACATAAAAAGCAACAATTAAAAATATTAGTATAAAAATGTAGATCACAATAGCTGGAGTAAACTAAAGAATGAATACAGCTGAAGAATGAAATAGTGAGTTAGAAGATAAGATTGAAGAACTCTTCCAGGAAGAAGCAGAAAAGGATAAAAAATTAGAAAATGTAAAATAATAGGTAAGAGATATGCTAATAGCAGTAGATTTGTGAATATATGGATATGAGCCCCAGAAAGATGAATATGTTAAAGAAGAGAAGATGGTATGATCAAAGAAATAATGGAAGTAAGTTTCCTTTAATTAGACACAAGACCTTAGACTGAAAGGGTCATACAGGAGATATAAAGAATAATCCATGTTTAAATAATTTACAGTAAAATTTAAGAAAATCAAAGAAAATTCTAAAAGCACCCAAATAAAAAGATTATCCACAAAATAATAAGAATTAGATTGACATCAGATATTTTGATAGCAAGGCTGAGGCAAGAATAGTTTTTAAAAGCTCAAGGAAAATCTCTTTTAATATTTTAAAACAGCTGAATAGGCGATAAAATCTGAGGATTTTATATTATGAAAATATGTGCAAGCGTACAAGACTTCAAAAGATATGTCACACAAAGACTTACATTAACTATAATTTTGGCAAATGTACACACATACGAGGAGAATCCAGAAGTTGCATCAAGAGAGATACAAATTAAGGGTATTCAACTATCTCAGTAACTTCTACACTTATCTTTATTTTAAAAGAAAAGAAAGAAAGAAAACTGAGATGAAAGAAAAGAGAATTGATATTTTTAAACTTGATATTTTAAAAATGGTAGATGATAACACATCGGGGTTTGAGGCAGTGATAGAATAATAAGAATATGATATTAAACAGGGTGAAGCATAAGTAATAAAACCATATTTCAGTTTCATTTATGATCCCAAATAAGTATCAGCAAATTAAATTTGTCAGTTTTTTAAAAGAATAAAAAAAAGTTGACCATGTAGGTGAACAAATGGATGGTTCTACGTTAGAAAACTTTGCCAACATAATTCATAACATTATCAGATTGAAAGGAAAACTATATGTTGTTTTTATTAAAAGGGAACCTCTAGACAAACAAGAAATACAGGAAACTTTCCTGATCTAATAAAGAACACTGACCACCATCTTACAGTAAAAATCATATTAAGTATTAGAAGCATTCTTATTAAAATTATTAAAAAGTTAGAAATGTCTCTTCTTTCTACTACAAATATTCAACATTGACTGGATGTTCTAGCAAACACAATAAAATAGAAATACAAATTTATAAATACTGGTAAAGGAAAAGACAGAAATTTAATTATTTGAAAACAGGATGTTCATATACATTCATTCAGCAAGGTAGTCATATATAGGATCAACTTTTAAAAAATCAGAAGTAGGACATCTGCTTACTGACATAAAGGAACATAGGTTCTGGAGTTAATCTCTGATGAAAGCACTTAGAAAACCAGACAAAACATAAGGAGCAATTATTTATTCTCAGACATCGGGTAACAGACAGTACAGCGCTGTTATAAATGAGAAAAGGGAAATGAAGTAAACCTCATCATTGCCCAGGTTTTCTACATGAGACCAATTTCAAGGCTGTGGTGGCGAGAAACCAAAGGCCAGCAAACGTGCTGAGTTGAGGAGAAAAAGGTTTGGGGAAGCCAAGGCAGCTATGATTTTGAGAGCGAAGTAAGTGAGAGAGGGAACGACAAAAAGAAAATTCTAGAAATTTGCATCCAGGGCTCCGTGTGTCTTTGGTTGAATATCAAGGAATGCAGGTATAGAATAAATCCCCATAGGTTAGATAACATAACTACAGAAGAGGAACAGCAAGATAGTAATTTCTAGAGTTCGCAAAAGTCTGGAGAAAACTGAGTTTCCACCAGCTGGAGTGGAGATACCTTATCAAGCACAGAGGGCATTCAGTAGAGACTCAGAAGGGCCACACTGTTGAAAAGGACTAAATTAGCCCTACAGTAAAGTTACTCAAGAAAATCCCTAAAAGATCTTAAAAACAAGCCTCAAAAGGATCAGCTAATTCACAAATAATTTAAAACTGTCATCTAGGACAAAGTTGAACACTCTGAAGGAAAACAATAAATCCAGAATTTAACGATGTAAAACCTATCAAGTCCAGCATCTGATCACTAGACATATGAAGAGTTGAGATAATGCGACCCTACCAGGAAATATCAGTCAGTACAAACAGACCTGCAAATGACAGCAGTGATGGACTGGCAGATCAGTATGTTAAAGCACTTGTTATAAATATGTTCTATATGGTTAAGAATTTAAAGGAAAATGTGAACATAAGAAAAAAATAGTAGAATGAAGAATCAATAGAACTTTTGGAATGAAAGATGTAATAGCTTAATGAAACAATCTAAGTGTCAACAGGTGAATGGATAAAGAAGACATGGTACATAAAGATGTGAGATTATATATATATACGCACACACACACATACATATGTATGTATGTATATATGTATGTATGAATGTATATGCAGTAGAACATTATTCAGCCATGAGAAGGAAGGGAATCTTGCCATTGGGACAACGTGGATGGTGCTTAGTGAGATAAGTCAGACAAAGACAGACAAACACTTCATGATTTCACTTGTATGTGGAATCTAAAAAACCTGAACTCATAGAAATGAAGAGTACAATAGTGGTTACTGAGGGTTGGAAGTAGGGGGAATGGGGAGATGTTGGTCAAAAAAGTATAAATTTTCACTTATGAAATGATTAAGGTTTGGGGAATTAATGTATAGCATAGCACAGTGATTATAGTTAACAAAACTGTATTATATACTTGAAAGCTGTTAAGAGTGTAGATCTTAATTGTTCTCATCACAAAAAAGAAATGGCAATTATGTGATGAAATAGAGGTATTAGCTAACACTATGTCAGTAATCATTTTATAATACATAAGTGTATCAAATCAATACATTGTACACCTTAAACGTACATAATGTTATATGCCAATTATATCTCAGTAAAGCTAAAAAGAACGTATGATGGCTTATGACAATGAAAAAATGTAATATCTGAATTAAAAATTTTACTATATAAAATTAACAGAAGGTTGAACACTGAAGAAGAAAAGATCAGTGAATCTGAAGACATAGAATACATCCAAAATGAAGCACATGACTTGAAGCACAGAAGAGTAACATGACTGAAAAACTGATAAGAGTATTAGGGACCTATACCGAATAATATCAAGCAGTTAACACATGTATAATTGTAGTTGTAGATGAGGAAAAAGAAGACAAATATTTAAGAAATAATGGCTGAAAAATTTCCAAATTTGAAAAAAAAAAAAACTAAAAAACGATAACCTGATACCACTACATACCCAGTATTGGAGAAGATAAGGATGGCCTGAAACTTCATACATTGTTGGTGGGAATATAAAATACAGCAATACTTTGGAAGACTGTTTGGCAGTTTTTTAATAAGCATTGTCTTACTTATATGGCCCAGCGGTTCTGCTCCTAGGCATTTACCTAAGAAATGAAAACAAATGTCCACACAAAGACTTGAATGCAAAAGTTCATTGCTTTATTTGTAATAGCCCCAAACTGGAAACAATCCAATCATTCACCAAAAAGTGAATGGATAAAGTTGGTGATATATTCATACAATGAAACACTACTCTGCAATAAAATAATGAACTACTAGTCATAATATGGATGCATCTCAAAAACCACTTGCTGAACAAAAGAAGCCAGAAACAAAAGTATATATACTACATAATTGTATTTATTTAAAACTCTAAAAAACAAAAAATCTAATCTACTGTGACAGAAAATCGATTATGGTTTGCCTGGGGCCAGTATGGAATTGATTTGGTGGGACGTGAATTTTGGGGAGTAATAAAAATGTACTGCATTTCAATTGTGCTGGGCATTACATGAGTATATAAATTTGTCAGAACTCACAGAAATGTTCATTAAAAATGGGTGCTCATTTTATTGTACATAAAGTATACCTCAATAAAAGTAACTTTTAAAAGTTAGTAGCTTTCTTGTACATCTGAAGAAACTAATTAGAAAATGTTATGAAAAATTTGATCTACAACATCAGTAAAAAACACAAACTACCTAAGAACAAAACTGTGAAATTGTCTAAACCTTTATAAAAATTATAAACATTGTAGTACTTAAGATAACACTTGAATAATTGGAAACATATTTCACATTTGTGGATAAAAAGTATCAATATTATAAAGATGCTATCTCTCCCTCAAATTAACGTAGTTCAGTGCTATGTCAATTAAAGTCCACTCAGGATTTTTCATTAAACTTGACTGATTCTAAAATTACTTTGGGCTAAAAGAGCTTAGAATGAAAATGTAAATCCATGTAAAAGAGACACTATTTTTAAAAATGTAAAATAGTTAAAACTGTAATAGTGACGTAGAAACAGACATAATAGATTGGAAGAAAACAATACAAAGTGCAGAAACAAATCTCTGGGATTAATTACATGATAAAATTGGCTTTTTCAATCAGTGGAGGAAAAAAAGGACATTTCTATAAATGGTGTTGAGAGAACTACCTATTCATGTGGAAAAGTCTATAGCTAGAGCCCACATATAACAAATTCTAGCTGTTTTAAAGAATTTAAAAAACTGAATTTAAAAGTAATAAGAATAAAAGAATATGTTTGTGGCCATGGGATAAAAAAGACCATTTGGATGACTCATAGAAAGGCATTAAACATAAAGAGAAATATTGTTAAATTTGATTACATTTTAAAACCCCTCAGATATATCAAAAGCATCTATATCTGACTCCCCTACTACCCCTGCCCATTGTTTTGATTTTGAACATCAAGTGAATGGTTTTATGTATTGGCCCTTCTATGTGTTAGAAATCATAAACTATGTATTTTTTAGATTAAAAAAGTCACCATAAGCAAAGTTAACTAGCTAGTGGTGTACTGGGATAAGATATGTGCAATACTTATAACAGAGTATGATTGATATAATGAGTAAGAAAGAGAAAAATAACTCAACAGAAAAATAGACAAAGGATATGAACAGGCTAGTCACAGATAGGGGATATAATTTATATAAAAATATACAAAATAATTCTCTTTTCTCTATGGAGATTTAGAAGCCTGGAATGTTATTTTTAAAGGTCTAAAATTATATAAAACTCGTAAGTTGTCATTTTGGGTAGGAGTATAGGTACTAGGACTTGAAGGCATGATCAAAAGTCCTTTTACTTTTATTTGCAAAGTTCTAATTTTTCAAAAGGAAAATACATTGGGTATTTAATATAAAGTTTAATTTAAAAGGTTCATTGAAGTTTGAACTTCAATGGGTGAAGTTTGCTATAAATTTCATTGGAATGGATAAGTGGAGGCAAAAGTTAAATGGACTGAAAAATGGAGAGGAGTTCAGATCTAAAGGTAGTGACTGTAGACAATTTTTCTGAGGAATTTGGACATGAAGGGAAATGGGTGGTGGAAAATAATAGACATACACATCTAGGGAAGAGTTATTTGTTTTCTTTTAACATCTACACCTATACAAAATCAGTCTCACATATATGTATATATAACATACATATGTAGTATACAAGAAAGAAGCCATTAGATAGGTTAAAAAATGAGAGATTACAGTTTAGAAAAGAAGGAATACATTGATGAAGTGAATTATCTTGGCATTCAATATTTAGAAACTATGCATGTTTGTCGATGATATAGTAGATTTAGGACATGGCTCTGCCTCTGACCAACTGATTTCTAGGGCTTTCTATCACTGTAAAAAAGGATTTTGTTGAGAAGCTTGTTTATACAATATTCTGAATATCAATAAGTTCAAACCAAGTATCTTTAACTAAATATTTTCATAGGAAAAAAATGATAAAAAGTTACCCCAATAGAAATCCCCATTGCCAGGGGAAATTCAAAAGGAAGTGGGAAATAACAGCAGCTGAACATGCCTCTATGAGGCATGGACCCATAGATAATCTGAAACAAACATTCCTCAATTGCTTCAGAGCCTGAAATAGAAACAAAGTCATATTTAGACAAACTCATGGCCAGAAAGAGAATCATTTAAACAAATATTAAAATATAAAGTCTTTTTTAGGTAATAAGCTTGTACTAAACTAATTTCCTCGATTTTTCCACTGGGCTTGAGACGTTGTTAAAGGTCATTTCATATGTCATCAAAGATTGGCTTATTAACTATTTCACATTTTATAAAATGTTGTATTTCAATTATTTTGATTCAGATGATGTATTATAGAGCTGTACACTAAAACCTATATAATTTTATTAACCAATGTCACCCCAATAAATATAATAAAAAGAGATACATTTCTCTGTGATTACATAACTGGTTCTACCTTCCTTAATCTCCCTAGTCAATAGTATAATGACATAAAGATTTATTTCTGTCAGTTAACTTTTAGAGATGACTTGTTTGATTAACTTAATATTTATAATAGAAACTATCAGCATGAGAAAAGAGAAAATCACTTAAAAACTAAACAATTAACTAAAAGGGAGAACTTTAAAGTTTTCTATTTGGTTCAAATTTTCAACAGGAGAATACAGTAAGTTATCACTGTCTACAATTATTTATGCTTTTGAGATAGTATCACTAAACTTGTACATTGCCACAGCTATTTGAGAAGCTGTTATATTCATGTCTTTTTTAAAAACCTAAATAGAATTATGATCCCTAGATAGTAATATGTAAGGAAATATTATACAAGATTAGCTTTTATAATAATTCAAAGGTAATCAAAAATATGCTTCTGTGGGAAAAATTCATGAAACAAAAATATTATTGAAATTCTTAATCTCTCTAAAAAACAAAACAAAATAAAAGCAAAAACCTTTTATGGGGTGACTTTATTCTTTGTTAACTGAAAAGTAAATAATTCTCCATACAAGAGCCACAACTTTCAAATAATACCAATGGTGCATAAGGGATATTTATCTCTATGCAAATAATTAAACGTTATCTCCAATAGAGATCTTACATCACAGTGATTTTTTAATTAGTAATAAAAATGACAAGAAGTAGAAATTAAAGTGCCAATATTTCTGCAATATTTTTTCTTTATTTTAGTTTTGTTTACAGACTCCACTTGAAACAGCTATAGCAAAATTCTTCTGCTTCTTTTCTATCAGCCTCTAACATTTAAAGTAATTTTACTCAAGTTATAATTGGAAATCTACCTGTGGATCGAGTCCAAGCCCAGCTCGTATTAGGATAATGGTAAGGGCAGTGTTTCTTAAAGTTGAAGACCATGTGTTACTAATGTTGACCCACTTACTGATGAATGGAATATTCCTGATGGTAAAACCAGCCAGTAACATCCCTCAAAAAAAAAGAAAAAAAGAAAAGAAAGAAAAAGAAAAAAGAAAAAAGAAAGAAATCATGTCTAATTCAGTTCATTTTTCCAAGAGAGAAAACACAAATGTTTTATTTTCCCTCTTCAAACACACTATGTCTTTCATTACTTTAGTGAAGGGCAAGTTACATATAAGTAAAGGAGGTAGCATAAATAAAGAAATGGAGTTAAGAAATGACATAATGTCAATGAAGTACAACAAGTAATCCAGTAAAGGGCAAGGATGGGAGTGGGAGAATGAGCAGGAGGGGTCAGATTGTGAACAGCTACATTCACCCTGCACCCCCTGCTACTTTGGCATACTAAGGCATGATAGGAAAATTTTAGGCAGGAAGTGACATAATGAGTCTTGCATTTTCTGTGTGATGGTCTTTGTGAATTAGACATAACACTGGAGGAGAGACCAATTAAAAGCCTCTACCATAGTCCATGGAATAGTTGTTAACAAATAGCGTAAGCTAGGGCAAGGGTATAAGTCTGGGAGAAGAGGAAAAAAGATTCAATGAATAGTTAGGAGGTGCGGAAAGGGTGCTATGGACATAGAAAAGGTGTTAGAGATAAGATAGAGAGATTATTTCTATTGACAATATACTGAATATTAGGATGTATTGAATACTTAGAAGATATGACACACCTCTGTTCTTCCACTAACTTTCCTCTGTCCAGCTGGAGATGTATGTAATAATGATAATGAAGAAATAGGGCATAACACTGGTTAGGTAGATGATGCATCCTTGAATACACATAGTGGAGATGCCCAAACAGCTTACTCAAAAACCATAAGAACTTTTGGTGGTTTAATCACTAATATTTGGATGTTGTAATTGTATTTGAGTTAGGTTATCTACAGAAAAATTTAGTCTTTTCCAAATTTTTCCTTTTCTATAATACACTTAAAATTGAGCAAAAAATGTCCTATTAAATGATAAAGCAACAAAAATCTTATATTGAATATATTTAAAGTATTAAAAAATATATTTCAGAAAAAATTCTCTGTGTGTATATATAGAAAATATTTCCATAAATGAGCTATATACACATATAGAGTACATACATATATAAAAAAGCTATATAAATCATATCACATTGAAATATTCCTAAATGATATCTACTCCACCTAGAATATGTTCATAATTTACATATATTGCATAAAAAGAAATGAGAGCTAATTATACCCTTACCAAGAAGAGGTGGAAGTTGAGGCACTGAAGGTATTCTAATGAATGCCAAAATTTTTCCCCCAATTGTGGCACTATAAAAGATAACTAACAGTCCAAATAAACTTCCACCAGGTAGACTGTCAGGGCCTGCGACTGACCAGATTACACACCATACCATTGAGAGCAAAACTCCTGGAAAAACAACAACAACAAAAACCTGTATATTTACACAGACAGATATACACATAAAAAGATAAATTCTATTTTATCAAATATCACATTAATAGCTAGTTCTATATAATGATACCTAGTGTAGACTAACGTCGTTTGCTAGAATTGTTGAAGAAATATCTGTTTAACATATATTCCAAAGTGCCTGCCAATTTATGGGGTAAGTTTAAAATAAATTTTTTATTTAAAAATATTTTTAAACTATATGTGAATCCTTTAAAGTACTAAACATTTCTCATATGATGTTTTAAAAATATCACAGCAGTATAACGAGATTTACTTTGTTTTATCTTTTAAAGTAGATTTTCCATCAGGAATAAGTAATAAGAATTCTCAGAATCACAGTGCCAGGGTGCCAAAATTTTAACAAGAGCAGAGTAAATCTTTCTATCAAAAGGATAACTCAGTTGATATTTGGCCTAAATTATTAAAGGTACCCCTAAAGGAAGAATATAAAGTATCTTGGGTGTTGTGTAGGAAGCCGAGGTAGACAGGGTGAGGACCAGGTAGACATCCTGTTTCTGGCAACCAGTTACTAAGAAAAGGCCCTATTCACAGGGGAATCCATAGATTTCTATAAAGGACAGATGATTACACAGTATATTGCCATCTGCAAATTAAATGGCTACATTCACTTACCATAATTTCTAATGCCTTTTCAGCTTCTTAAAACAGCTTAAGTGCATTATCTAGCTGTGACCCATTATTGGCTGCATAGAACTGCCAAGGGTAAAATAGAAAAATTTTGACACACTCAAGGCAGGAAACTAAGATTCTTGTCCCCCGCCACCCCCACCCCGACTATTGTTATTTCACAAAACTGGTCATCTGAAGGACTGAACTCTGAGTAAAAGAATGGACCAGAAAATATCATTCCACTGACAAAGATAAAAGGCAATTTATTTGTCTTAGCTGATCTCTGAGTGGTAAAATCACCTCTGAGAATTCTTATGTAAAATAGGTCTTGACTAACATATTTAGGGCTCAAATTTATATGACTTCCATGGTTTTGGAATCCCCAAACCCTAAACCTACCATAAAAAGTATTTTCCCATGGAACTATCCTTAGAGTAGTTGGTAGATGCTAGTTCAAAATATCCCTAATAAGTACTCCTGATTCCAGATGGCCTAAAGTCTCAAAAGTAAAGCTCCACTAAATCTGAACTTAAAATAAAAACTTACAAAATAAGAAATAATCTACTATGAGCAAAAGTTAAAGATACAACAAAGAATGGGATTCAATCACCAAAAATCTCAACTAATAGAATTAGTACATAGATATTATAAAATATGTATTTTCAAAGAAACTCAAGACAATTTAAAAAGACTAGATAAAAGAAAAGAAATACCTGGAAGCAATGTAAAAGAATCAATAAAATATCTAGAAAGAAACTAAAAAGTTACTGAAATTAAAAAAAATCACGTTATCTTAAATAACATATTAGATACAGCTGAAGAGAAAAATACTGTAGATTGGTAGATATAAAGAAATTACCTAAGGTGTAACTTAAAACAAAAAAAGAGATGAAAATTATAAGATATTTAGGTTTTGAAAAAGGTGCAAAATATATCTAATGGTAGTTCCACAAACAGAATTAAAAGAGTGAAGAAGAGACAATATTTGAGAAGATAATTGGCTTAAAACATTTACAGAATTGATTAAAAACATAATTAGATAAATGTTTTCAAGTCTTTGGGGTAAATACCCAGTAGAGGGATCACTGGGATCATATGGTAGGTCAATTCTTAAGTTTTTTGAGGAACCTCCATGTTTTCCATGATGGCTGTACAAATTTGCAGTCGGGCCAGCAGTGTTCTTTTTCTCTGCATCCTCTCCAACATTTGTTATTACTTGTTCTGTTGATAATAGCCTTTTTAACAGGTGTGAGATGGTATTTCATTGGTTTTGATTTGCGTTTCCCTAATAGCTAGTGAAGTTGAGCATCTTTTCAAATATTTGTTGGCCATTTCTATGTCCTCTAGAAAGAAGTGTCTGTTCAGGTCCTCTGCGCATTTTTTGATTGGATCATTTATTGTTGTTGCTGTTGTTGTTGTTGTTGTTGTTGTTGTTGTTGTTGTTATTGTTGTTATTGAGTTGTATGAGTTCTTTGTATATTTTGGATATTAGGCCCTTATTGGAGGCATTGCTTACAAATATATTTTCCATTTCGGTGGTTATTTCTTTGACTTGTTGATGGTTTCTTTTGCTGTGCAAAAGCATTTTAGTTTGATGTAGTCCCATTCATTTATTTTTGCTTTTACTTTCCTTGACTTTGAGATCAAATTCATAAAATCCTCTGTAAGCCCACAGTCCATGAGTTTAGTACCTATGTTTTCTTCTTTGTAATTTATTGTTTCAGGTCTTATATTTGGGTCCTTAATCCATTTTGAGTTTTAATTTTGGTATGTGGTGATAGACAACAGTCTGGTTTCATTCTTTAACAAATAGCTCCTTTAAAATTAATCTATTTTCTATCTTGCCCAAGAAGCTGAGAGCAGATAAACTAAATGATGGGAGGTTTGATTAAATGGAAAAGATAGAGTGAAAGTAGAGAAGAAAATAAGAACAAAACCAAGCTAGCTCAAGATGGCAGACAGGGCACACAAGACTTAACTAAAATAAAAGTATGGAAATACAAAAGAGAATACATATACAACCATGAAGACAACTGAAGGAGAAGAGAGAGTGGTTGTCCCATAATTCTGAGAGATGAAAGCAAATAAAACCAACTTGAAGGATGGAAAGAGGTAGAGAAAGATGTATCCTCGAATATGTGTGGTAGCTATAAAAAAATTCAACTGACAATGAAAACTGAAAGAATCTCTGGGCTTGGATATAGTATACAGCTAAAGGCAAGAGTGAGAAAAGGGGTTGAAGGGAGAGAAATTAATCAAGGGTTTGTAAATAGTAAAACAGCTCTAGTCAGCAACTCCACTCCTCTCTCCATTCCTGTGCTTAGAGACTGCGAGCATTTACCATACTTTAAATAACTTGAATGGAGTGTATGAAGGAGACATTAAAGCTTCAAGAGTAATGCTGGAATTCCAGAGTGCAGACATCTTATTCTGGTATGTGGAAAGCCATGACCTCTTGGCTGGCTCTATGTCCATTCATTACAAACCAAAGCCTATAGGTCAACAAAGCTTCATCTTGCTCAGGCAGAAAACTGTTTCAGAGGAGGGACACAACAAGAAAACAGTCCTACCTTCAGAGCAGCATAGTATGTCCAAATTTGCTATGAAACCTTCCTTCTCGAATATAAGACAACCAAGGATCACCAGCATAAAATAAGAACCAGCAGTGTCAAAGCGAAAATTCAAGTAAAACAAAATGAAAAACTGACCTCAGAAGAAACAGATAATTCAGGGGCCAGAATAAAGAAAAACAAAAAATTAACATTATATTCTCAGAGATTTGAGAACATACATAAAATTAGAGTAGAACACTATATGAAAGGAAAAATTAGAGAACAAGAAAAGTTTTTGGAGATAAAATAAGTACAACTGCTGAAATGAAAAACTGGAAAAATGAAAGACTGAAAATGAAGAAAAAGAAATCTCCTAGAACAGAGAGCAATATAAAAATAAAGTAGTGGTATATATATGAGTGAAAATCAATACAGGATGCCCAGTATCTGACTAGAAGAGGAAATGAAGAAAAAAAAAGGGGGGGAAAGGGAAAATTGTCAAGGAAATAATATGCAAATATCCCAGTGTTCAAATTAAAAGGCTCAACTAAGTGTCTTACACAAAGGATAAAAAATGATTCATAGCCATACTTATCATTGTGAATGTTGTAACATCGAGGATATATAAAAGATCCTGAAACTTAATATTCTAGATACTAGAAAAAAACCATTTCCAAAGGAATCATAAACAGATTTGTATATTATTTCTAAGTAGCAACTCTAGATACTAGAAGATAATGAATGAGTCCTTCCAAAATTCTAAGGAAAATTATTTCTAATCTAGAATTATATATATATCTAACTAATCAGGTGTGAAGGCAGAATAAAAGCATTTTTATATATATGAGGTCTCTGCAGGTTTAGTTCTCATGTATCCTTATTTTAAGTAGTTACTTGAGGATGTATGCTAGCAAAGTCAGGAGGAAACCAGGAAAGATGAAAGATTTTTATCTTGGAAGCAGTGGCCCCAAACCAGAAGAGTATTGAAAAAAAGCCATAGTCATCTGCAGACTTGGAAAGCAAACATTAGGTAAAAGTAGAAGATGGAGGTCTTTATGAAAAATGTCTCCAGGAATAAAGAGGGATTTTTAAAAGTTTATGAAACTATGAAGATAGTAAAAAGGTCACTTTTTACTGTTTCCAGGGAATTCTACAGGGAGAAAGAGATTAATAGGTAAAAGCAAAGGAGAGTTTTAGGGTAACGAAATTATTTTACATGATACTGTAACAGTGGATGCATGTCATTATACATATGTCAAAACCCACAGAATGTATAACACAAAGAGTGAAACTTAATGTAATTTATGGACTTTCATAATAATGTATCATATTGGTTTATCAATTGTTAACAAATGTACCATACTAATGTAAAATGTTAATAATAGGGGAAGTGTGTGTAGGGTGGTAGTGGTGGTGGTGAGGGGTTATATGGGAACTCTCTGTACTTTCCACTCAATTTTTCTGTAAATCTAAAAAGAAACTGCTTAAATAATAAAGTCTACTAACTAAAAAAGCTATGAAATGATATGAAATGGTGTGATACACACTCACAATTAAGTGCCAGAATGAGAAAATGGGGCAGAATAAATATTTGAAAGAATGACTGAACATTTTCAAAACTGACGAAAGGCAATACAATACGCAGATCCAAAGCCTATAGAACCGCAAGCAGGGCAAATGCAAGAAAGAACATACGTAGTCCTATTATAAATAAAATGTAGAAATCAAATGATAGAAAGAAAAACAATATTATTCAGAAAATACGGTCATATTGTATTCAGGGGAATAACAATAATAATTATTTTTAGGTATGCTATGGTGATCTGTGTACAGTAATCTTTGATGCTACTATTGTAATTTTTTGGGGGGAGGGGAGCGGGACACTATGAACCATGCCTGTATAAGACAGAAAACTTAACTGATAAATGTTGTGTGTGTTCTGACTACTCCACTGACTGGCTGTTCCCCCATCTCTCTACTTCTCCTCAGGCCTGAGACACAACAATATTGACATTAGGCCAATTAATAACCCTATGATGGCTTCTATGTGTTCAAGTAAAGGAAGAGTCACACAGCTTTTAAGTCAAAAGCTAGAAACATTTAAACTTAGTCAGGACAACACATAGAAAGCTGAGATAGGCCAAAGCTTACCTCTTGTATCAAACAATTAACCAAGTCGTGAATGCAAAGCAAAGGTTCTTGAGGGAAATTAAAAGTGCGACTCAAGTGAACACACAAATGATAAGAAAGCTAAACAAGCTTATTGCTGATATGGAGAACATTTTAGCAATCTGGATAGAAGATCAAAACAGCCACAACATTTTCTTAAACCCAAACCTAATCGAGAGCAGAGCTCTAATTCTCTTCAATTCTGTCAAGGCTGAGAGGTGAGGAAGAAAAGTCTGAAGCTGACAGAGGTTCATTCAAGAGGTTTAAGGAAAGAAACCATCTCCATAACATAAAAGTGCAAGGTTAGGCAGCAAGAGCTGATGTAGATGTGCAGCAAGTTATCTAGAAAATCTAGCTAAGATAACTAATGAAGGTAGTTACACTAAACAGCAGATTTGCAATGTAGATGAAATAGCCTTATATTGGAAGAACGTGCCATTTAGGACTTTCATAGCTAGAGAGAAATTAATGTCTGGCTTCAAAGCTTCAAAGGATAGATGACTCTCTTGTTAGAGGCTTATGCAGCTAGCTGGTGACTTTCAATTGAAGCCAATGCTCATTTTCCTTTTCAAAAAACCTAAGGCTCTTAAGAATTATGCTGTCTACCTCTGCCTGTGCTCTACAAACAGAACAAAGCCTGAATGACAGTACATCTGTTTACAGCATGCTTTACTGAGTATTTTAAGACCACTGCTGAGAACTACTGATGAGAAAGAGAAGATTCCTTTCAAAATATTATTGTTCATTGATAATGCACCTAGTTGCCCAAAAGCTCTGATGGAGATGTACAAGCAACTTAATGTTATTTTCATGCCTGCTAACACAACATCCATTCTGTAGCCCATGGATCAAGAAGTAATTTTGACTTTCAAGTCTTACTATCAAAAAAAAAAAAAAAAAAAAAAGCCATTTTGTAAAGCTAGTGCTGCCACAGATAGTGGTTCCTCTCATAAATCTGAGCAAAGTAAACTGAAAACTGAAAGAAGTTACCATTCTAGATGCCATAAAGAACATTTGTGATAATGGAAAGAGGTCAAAATATCAACATTAACAGGATTTTGGAAGAAGTTGATTCCAATCCTCATGGATGACTTTAATAAGAAGTTCAATACTTCGGTGGAGGAAGTAACTACAAATGTGGTAGAAATAACAAGAGAACTGGAGTTAGAAGTGAGCCTAAAAATGTAGCTGAATTGCTGCAATCTCATAATGAAACTTTAACAGATAAAAAGTTTCTTCTTCTAGATGTTTCCTGAGACGGAATCTACTCCTGGTGAAGATGTTGTGAAGATTGTTGAAACGGCAACAAAGGATTTAGAATATTACATAGATTTAGTTGATAAAGCAGTGTCAGGCTTTGGGAGAGACGAGTTCAATTTTGAAAGTAGTTTTACTATGGGTAAAATCCTATCAAACCACATTATATTCTACAGAAAATTATAGTGAAATTAGCCATTTGATATGGTAAACTTCAAAAAAATTGCCACCTCAACCTTCAGTAACTACCACCCTGATAAGTCAGCAGCCATCGACATGGAGGCAATACTCTACACGCACAAAGACTATGACTTGCTGAAGCCTCAGATGATGGTTAGCCTTTAAAAATTAAGGTATGAACATTGGCTTTTCAGACACAATGCTACATTGCACACTCAACGGGATACAGTAGTGTAAACATAACTTATTTATGTACTTGGAAACCCAAAAATTCGTGTGAGTTGCTTTATTGAGATATTTGCTTTATTGTGGTACTCTGGAAGCAAAACTGCAATATCTCTGAGGTATGACTGTATTAGCTTAGTAGTTGTTCCAGGAGGTTTTTTGCTTGATTCTTAGATTGTTTTGTTTTGTTCTGTTTTTACATAGACAATCATGTCATCTGCAAACAAAGGCAGTTTTATTTCTTCCTTCCCAATCTGGACACCTTTTACTTGCTGTTCTTGTCTTACTGTATTAGCTAGGACTTCAGTACCATATTGAAAAGGAGTGGTGAGAGAAGGCATGCTTGTTTTGATCCTGATCTTAGTGGGAAAGCTTCTATCGTCTCACCAGTATGTGATGGTAGCTGTTGATTTTTAGTTGACTTTCTTTATTTAATTGAGTTAGTTCCTCTCTATTCATAATTTTTTTTCTTAATATCATAAATGAATGTTGGATTTTCTCAAATGCTTTTTCTGAATCTATGGATATAATCATATAATTTTTCTTCTTTAGCCTGTTGATGTGATAGATTACATTAATTAATTTTCAAATGTGAACCAACTTCTCATTTCTAGGATAAATCCCACATGGTCATGATGTATAATTCTTTTTATACACTTCAGAGTTTGATTTACTAATATTTTGCTGAGGATTTCTGCATCTATGTTCATTAGAGATATTGGTCTACAGTTTTCTTTTCTTGTAATATCTCTGGTTTTGGTATGAGGGTAATACTGGCCTCACAGAATAAATTGGGAAGTACTCCTCTGCTTCTATCTTCTGGAAGAAATTGTAGAGAATTAGTATAATGTTTTCCTTAAATGTTTGGTAAGAAACACCAGTGAAGCCATCTGGGGCTGGTGCTTTCTATTTTGGGAGGTTATTAATTAAATTTCTTTAATAGATAGAGGTCTATTCAGATGATCTATTTCTTATGTACATTTTGGCAGATTATATCTTCGAAGCCCATTTCAGCTACATTATTGAATTTGTGGGCACAGAGTTGCTTGCAGTATTCCTTTATTATCCTTTTGCTGTCCATGGGATCGGTAGCTATGTCTTCTCTTTCATTTCTGACATTAGTGATTTGCATCTTCTCTCTTTTTTGTTCGTTAGCTTAGCTAGGGCTTATTGATCTTAAAAAACAACCACCACCACCACCACCTTTTGATTTCATGATTTTTTTCTCTATTAATTGTTTTCAATTTCACTGATGTGCTCTAATTTTTATTATTTCTTTCTTCTGCTTACTTTGTATTTATTTGGCTCCTTTTTTTTAGTTTCCTAGGGTGTATGCTTAGATGATTCATTTTAGACTTTTCCCCTTTTCTAATAAATTATAGCATTCAATGCTATAATTTTCCACCTAAGGACTGCTTTCACTGTGTCCCACAAATTTTTATAAGGTGTATTTTCATTTTTATTTAGTTTGAAATATTTTTAAATATCTCTTAAGGTTTCTTCTTTAGCCCATGTGTTATTTAGAAGTGTAATGTTTAATCTCCAAGTATTTTGAGATTTTCCAGCTGCCTGTCTGTTATTGAATTCTAGTTTAAATCCATTTGTGGTCTGAGAGCATAGACTGTATGCTTTTAAATTTATTAATGTGTATTGTTTGTCCCAGAATGTGGTCTCTCTTGGTGAATGTTCCATGGAAAGCTTGAGAAGAATGTGTATTCTACTGTTGCTGGATGAAGTAGTCTATAGATGTCTATTGATAGATGATTGATTGAGTTCAGCTATGTCCTTACTGATTTCCTGCTGGAATACTGGATCTGTCCATTTCTGCTAGAGTGTTGTTGAAGTTTCCAACTATAATTGTGGATTTATATATTTCTTATAGTCCTGTAAGTTTTTGCCTCATATATTTTGATGCTCTGTTGTTAGACATATATACACTAAAGATTATAATGTCTTATTGGAGAATTGACCCCTTTATCATTACATAATACTCCCATTTATCCCAGATAATTTTCCTTGCTCTGAAGTCTGCTCTAAAATTCAAATTAACATTTACATGGTATGTCTTTCTCCTTCCCTTTAATTTTAAGTGTCTATATATTTAAAGTTGGCTTTTTGTAAACAACACATTGGTCTTGTTTTTTTTTTCAATTTATTTATTTTAATTAATTTCAATGTACTATAACCAATATAGTACATTGGTTAGACATCTATATAGCTCATAAAACAATCCCCCAATTGCTCTTTCCCTCCCTTGACCCTCCGCCTAGCCAATGTATTAATGCTAACTGCTGTGTTCCCCATCCCCGTGACCATCCATCAGCTACTAATTTGTACTTCTTTAGCCCTTCACCCCATTCTCCCAGCCCCCCAAACCCCCTCCCCTCTGTCCAACACCAAATTGTCCACTATATTTGTGAGTCTGTTTTTGGTTCATTTGTTCTTTTTATTCCTTAGATTCCTCATCAAGTGAAATAATATAGTGTTTATCTTTCTCTGTCTGACTTAAATACCTTTTAGGTCCATCAAAGCAATATCTTTTTCTATCTCCTTCCTTTTCATATGTAGGAGTCTTGTTCTCTTATCCTTTCAGCTTCCTTAGTTTTTGGTTGGAGCACTTAATTCTTTTCCCTTTAAGGTATTTATTGATAGGAATATAGTTGTTACCATTCATTATTCCTGTTTTGGATACATGTTTTTCTACTTAAAGAAGTCCCTCCAACATTTCTTATAATACTGGCTTGGTAGTGATAAATTCCTTTAGCTTATTTTTGTCTGGGAAGCT
The DNA here is from genome assembly GCA_030015415.1 of Cynopterus sphinx. Taxonomy (NCBI): domain Eukaryota; kingdom Metazoa; phylum Chordata; class Mammalia; order Chiroptera; family Pteropodidae; genus Cynopterus; species Cynopterus sphinx. The sequence goes on from CM057382.1 coordinate 126,177,361, forward strand.
CTTTAAGTGTCCTTCGACTCTAAATGATAGCTTTGCTGGATAAAGTATTCTTGGTTGTAGATCCTGGATCTTCATCCTGGCGAATATTTTTTGCCAAGCCATTCTAACCTGCACAGGTTCTTTTGAGAAATCAGCTGCCAGTCTTATGGGTATTCCCTTATATATAGTTATTTTTCTTTTTCTGCTTTTAATATTCTTTCTTTATATTTAATCTTTGGCATCTTAATTATGATGTGCCTTGGTGTGGGCCTCTTTGGATCCCTGATTTTTGGAATTCCCTGATCTTGCAGGGGTTTTATGTCCATTTCCTTCATCAGGTTAGGGGAGTTTTCCATAATTATTCTTCAAACAGCTGTTCAACATCTTGATTTTCTTCAGTTATGCCAATCAGACAGATATTTGGACCCTTAACAGTGTCCCACATACTCCTTAAATTATTTTTATAGTCTTGGCATCTTATCTCTTATGTTCTGATTGTGTGTCCTTGGCTTTCCTGGCCTCTAGATAGGGCATTTGATCCTTTGCTTTATTCACTTTGTTTATTCCACTTAATATACTTATCATCTCAGATAATGTTTTTCATTTCAGACTGGTTCCCTTTTATAATTTCCATTTTATGTTTTTTTTTTAATCTCTTTGTTGAAGTTCTCACTGAATTTATCTACACTTCTCAAAAGTTCACTGAGCATCTTTATAACCAATGTTTTGAACTCTGCATCTGTTAGATTACTTGACTCCATTATATCTGGATCTCTGTTCTGTTCTCTCATATGGTTTCTGCTTCTTTGTCTTTGCATTTTGGCTGCTTTTTTTTTTCTTCTATGTCTGTTTCTATGTACTAAGCAAAGCTCCTAAGTCTCCCAGTCTTATTAGTATGGATTTGTGAAGTAGGTGTCCAGTGGTACAGTCCTGAGAGAGGTTCAGCTGAAGGCCATATTTAGCCCAAGACTCTACCCCTTTGGGGCCACCTGTTAAGATTCAGCAAGCAATCCACAGATGCTGTGCTTACAGTTGCCTCAAAAGACCACACCAGAAACCAAGGCCAGATGGCTCCAGTGTGAGTCTAGGTGCTGCTCAGCAAGGAATACCTGACTTGCTGAAGATATATCTGGATGTGGCTTGGGTGGGGCCACGAGTTGGAGGCAGTGGGGTTTCAGGGAATCCTGGGCAGAATGACCTCTGTTGTCCAGTTTGATGACCTCATGGCTATGGAGGTTCTGTGTCACTGGCACTGGTAGGGGGCAGGGCTTCACAAGGAACAATGGATACCGCCAGCATTTCTGTACAGAGCCTTGGCATTGGCTCTCACTCTGACAATGTCTCTCTGTTAATCCCTAGCGCCCCTGCGTGCAGCCAAATAGGCACTGGTGCTCAGGGTGAGAAGGTCCATCACTGCAAAAATCCGCTCGTGGACGTGGCCCCTTTAAGAGGCATCTGCTGCTGATGCTGATGCAGACTTGGTTTCAGCTACTCTGGACAGGGCAGCTCTGTGACCTCACCCAGTCCTGCCTTCTGCCATTGCAGGGTGATTTCTTGGATTTCTCCCTAGTCGTATGGCTTGTTCATCTAGAGGCCAGGTGATTTTTCCTTGCTGCTGTTCATAGGTTCTGTCACAACTTTGATTTGGTCACCAGAGGGATGAGCAGCCTCTATCATCTACACCTTTTATTTTCCAGTTTGGTCTTGTTTTTGATACACTTTGACAATCTCTGTTTTTTAACTAGTGTAGACAATGAACATTTAAAATTATTGATATAATTGGATTACTATCTACCATGTTAGTTACTGTTTGCTATTCACCGTCCTTGTTCTTTGTTTCTATTTTTGTCTTCCACTTTTTTTGTCTTTTGTGGTTATAACTGATCATATTATATACAATTTTCTCTCATTCTTAGCATAACAATTATACTTTTTTTTTTTGAAATTGCCCTAAAGTTTGCAATACACATTTACAACTAATCCAAATCCACTTACAAATAACACTATACCATTTCATGGGTACTGCAAGTACCTTTCCTTTCTTCTGTTTCTTCTATCATTCTATTGTTCATTTCACTTATGCATTAGCTGTAAGCAGTGAATATATTTTTGCTGTTATTTTGAACAAACTGCTATCTCCCTGCTTATTTTATCTTCACGTATTCCTTCTTTGATGCTCTTCCTTCTTATATAAGTCTGAGTTTCTGACCTGTATCATTTCCTTCTCTCTGAAGAACTTCTTTTTAATATTTTTATAAGGCAGGTATACTGACAATAAATTCTCTCACTTTTTGTTGGTCTGAGAAAGTCATTACTTCTCTTGCACTTTTGAAAGATTGATTTCATAGGATACAGAATTCTAGGCTGCTATGTTTTTTTTTTTTTTTTTTGGCCTAATGCTAATATTTCATTCCACTTTATTTTTGCATTTTTCAAGATTTCTGTCTGATTTTCTGCAGATTAATGGTGATATGCCAAGCTGAAGTGTTTTGGCATTCATCCTGCTTCATGTTCTATAAACTCTCTGGATCTGTGATTTGTTATTTGACATTAATTGGGGGAAAATTATTACTTCAAATATCTTCTGTTGCTTTCTTTCTTTCTTCTTCTCGTATTCCCATTACCAGTATGTGACATCTTGTAGTTGTGCCACAGTTCTTGGATATTGTTGTTGTTTTTTTTCCCAATCTTTTTTCTATTTGCTTTTCAGTTTTGGAAGTTTCTATTGACATATCCCCAAGCTCAGATTTTCTTTTCTCAGCTGTGTATAGTCTATTAACAAATCCATCAAAGGCATTCTTCATTTCTGTTACAGTGCTCTTAATTTTAAACATTTCTTTCTGATTCTCTCTTAGAATTTCCATCTCTTTGTTTATATTACCAATCTGTTTTTACATGTTGCTTACTTTTCTTTTGGAGCCCTTGTTATATTAGTCATAGTTTTTTTAAATTCATGGCCTGATAGTTCCAACACCCTGCCATATGTGGGTCTGGTTCTGATGCTTTCTCTGTCTCTTCAAATTGTGTATTTTTTGCCTTTTAATATATCGTGTATATTTTTGTTTAATGGTGAATATGATGTCCTGGGTAAAAAGACCTTAGGTAATGTAATGATCAGGTGTAGTGGGGAGTGGGGAAGAGTTCTATAGCCCTATTAGGTCTCAGTTTTTTAGTGAGCCTGTGCCCCTGGGCTGTGAACATCACTAGTGCCCCTTAGGGTTTTTTTGTTTTCTTTTATTTTCTTTTCACACCCCTTAGGTTGTACAAGATGTCTAGAGGGGACTGGAGTTGGGTTTTTCTCTTCTTTCATGTGGGTTGGCTCTGATAAAAATCCCCAAAGGTTAGATAGGAGCTGATAAAATGGTTTCTCTTGAGGACAGGTCTTGTTAAGAACAGAATGCTCTGATGTTATTTCACTGTGATTACAAACACACTGCCACCAGATGGCTCCTGAAGGTAAAACTCACGAAAGTGTCTCCACACACTATGACTGGGCTCCCTCTGGAGTTTTTAATTCTCAGACTTGTAAATTCTGAGCCTCTAGACAATTTTCAATTACAATTTTGGTTTTCCTGCCCTAATACTGGTTCCCACAGAGGTTTCTGCTTTGTTAAGTTGTGATTCTCTGTATCCACCTGCCTGTCTCCAGTTTGGGGGAGGGGGCAGTAATTTGCCCTGTGACCTTACTTCCTTAATGGAACTAAGAGTTGTGAATTTTTCAATTTGTTTAGCATTTTATTTATTGTTAGGATGGAATGATGATGCTGGATAAAAATCTAGAGGGGTCTGGAATATTATTTTTGAGCTCTAAATTTCCAAGACTGCTTATTTCCTAAAACTGATGATGAGATTTTAATGGAGAAACTCTGGCCCCAAGATGATTTAAAAATCATAACTGGATATATAATACAGCTTTCTTTTTGTTTACTTAAAGGAAAACAAGCTGGCTAAAAATAAGTTGTTACCTTTAGTGAGAGTAAACTAAAAATAAACAAAAAAGAGTAATTGCCTAAAACTTACACCTGTTGCCCTAGAATATCCGTTTCTTTGGGGCTAGGCAAGCCACTTCATAAGTAAGGGATATAAATAGTGTAATTAAAAGTGATAAGACTGACTTCTGTGTGTGGTTGTGGTTGAGAGTTTAGACTTTTTACTTAAATTAACTTGTATACACTGTGCTGTGGAATTGATGAATTAAGTATGACTTGAAGACAGACTGCCGCTCTATTTCTTTCTATTATCTGGAGGATATGCTGTTTTAAGGATTTCTTTAGCATGAACATAGGGTGTGTGTGTGTGTGAGAAACAGGCAAAGTGAAAAAGAGTACAAGAATATAATCCCTAAGATAAAAACATGAAAGTTATTTTTCCTATAATTTTCTCTAAAAATTGCAAAATCAAAAGAGAAAGAAAACAAAGGAGGAAATGGGATATGGATTTAAGTTTGTAGTTTCAATACTATTATCATCTTCAATTAGTTCACTAGCAAACTGTAGTCCTCAGCCTCAATGGAAAATCTTTGGTGACCAATACACTTTTCTCTCTTTCACAGGTCCTGGCTTTTCTATAGAAACCGCCCAATAAATATGCATGTAAGAGCTATGTGCAGAAATTATATTTACAAAGGAGTCCAATCACTTACACTGGCAGATGTTCTAGTTTAGTTTAGATTCAGGGCCTTAAAAATACTGATGTTAATTAAAAAGCAACCTTTAATAAATAAAAAGCCAATTAATAAAAATTTGCTTTCAGAAGTTTAAAGTTAGCAAGCAGCAATAAAAAAAAGTTTGAAACTTTAATTGCTTATCCTTCATCATATTTTAAAATAATTTTTGTTCTCTATAGGTTCTATACTTCTAGAGGTCAAAATCCCCTCTTTCCTTAAGTTTAATCATATAGAATAGCTAGAAAAACAATCAAGACAATTTCATACATATTTGGTGACAATGAGATGCTTTGAAATTTTAGTGGGAAAGCAAATTTTATATAACTCTTTACAAGGCAGCTATCTTTTGAAAATTGGTGGTCTAATTTAATAGGAAACAATATTGCCACAAGCATAATGTTCATTTTAGCTTAACAATAAATTTGAAAAGTAAGTTTTAAATATAAATCTTTAATCAATGGTGCTTCTAATCCCCAAAATTTAACATAAAAAGTCATGAAAAACATTAAAATATAAATCTGTTAAGCATTGTTATTTTTGACAGATTCAAAAAAACATTTTCTTTTGTCCACATATTGCTTATATTGGAGCTGATATCTGGAATATACAGATTAAGCCTGTGGTTTAATATTTATCAAATAAATTTCTCATTTTCTTTCTACTTACATTTCTTATTTCACATACCATTTGTAATAATTTTATTCAACATTCCTTGTGGAGGACAAAAACTCTTTTCCACCTCTGGTTCTATTTCTTCTTCTTTTGGGAAGAAAGTTTCCTGAATGTCTTCTTCTTCATTTTCATTAGTGTTACCATCTATGAAAATCTGAAGTAAAACAAAGAATTCTTTTAAGAAATAATTTTTCTGTACAATTTTATGAATGTACAAAACCACTAACTCTCATAATTAAACTCATATTATTGTCAAGATGAAGAATTACACATATAAAAGTATATAATTATACTTTATATATCAATATGTGATAGATATTGACACATGGAGATGTTACAGCCATGTATTTTGCAAGGGACCTTGACTTAGCCTTTTACAGGCTTGAGTCCCTGGCCATTTTCATTTGTGGTTTATGTATACTGAAAAAGTGAGCCTACAGAGTGTGTAGAATAATTAAAAGTATCCCTCCTCAGTGTAACTCCTAAAGATCATTCAGCAAAACTTTTGTGGAATGAATATAAAACTAAAATGAAAGGGAAGTAAAATATAACAATATGAACACATTTCAACTGAAAGAAATATTAGAAAAACAGATCAAGCCTTCAGAAGTTCAAGGTTCATGGTTTCACTATTATTTATAGATACATTTAGATCTTACAGGCTTTTAATGATAGTTAGTCTAATTATAAAATTGCTGATTTAGAAAGTATGTGAGAATATTGAGAAGCTTCTCTTAAGGTAAAAAAAAAATAAAATAAAATAAAAAATCAAAACATTAAGTAGAGTGAAATAGAGATCTTTGAATTTACCTGACTGTCATCATGATGTTTGTATGTGTGTGTGTGCACATGTACATGCAAACAGGCCAATATTTTGTATTGATAATAATTTGTAGGGGAGAGAGAATATTACAATATCACAAGAAATGGTAACAAAGGCTAGAGAGTATCATTGACAAATAAGGAAGGGAAGAGGGAACATTTAATGACTAGGGAGACAGAGGTACCACAGCAGCTTATGCAAGCGAAACATCTAGCTCTTTAAGACCAAAGTTCTTTAAACCTGATCATGATTAATCTGTTGGAGTTCTGGTGTAGAGACCCTTTTTTAGAAAGTTTGTCACTATACAAAAGGGCCAAGGTAAACACACAAAGGTGAATTTTGATTAGGGTGGGTGAAAGGTCATTACAGGAAAACGATATTGTGTTATTATTTCAGAATTTATGATAAATTGACATAGACTAGGATGAAGTCTTTATAGATAAAAATAGTGATTGGAATCAGTGGTGAATATATTAAATATTTAAAATAACTTTTTGGCCTTTAAGAACTGTAGAAACCTCTATTTAAATATTTTTTTACTTTTAATTATAATGTGAGCAATTATCATTTAGTAAAACTATACCAACAAAAGGTCTGATGACTTACTCCATACACTTGCAAGAATAAAACTTGGGCCTCTCAAATATATAGACCATTTAAATTAGATTAGATTTGTCTTTACCTCTCATAGTCTAAATTAGTCAGTTTTTCTTGGACAGCACAAGAAATAATAAGCTGTAGTTTCATTATTCCTAAAAATGCCCTCTTTCTCTCTAAAATAATCTATAGTCACCCTTTTCTATCTTTTCATCCCTTTTGCTCATTTCTTAGGACCTATTAAACTAGCTATTTTAAAATGACCACTCCTCATTTTATAACTAGATACATAAAAGAAACTTAATAAGTAAACTTTAGAAATAAATCTTAAGTGTGGATTGAATTTTATGTCATCTATTACAATATACTTTTAAGTTTTTACCTGAGGAATTACAGATGATCGGATGCTTTTATTCTCCACATGTTCAAGATTATGTTCTGTGGTATACATGCTAATATTTAAAAGAAAAATAATGTGAAAAAAAACAGGATTATAAATCCATCTGAAAACAAATATGGTTAAGTGGAATTAATTTCTTAATAATTTTCAAATTGTAAAATTGTATCATAGTCAAGTCAGATATCTTTATAGACAGGATTCATTTTAAAGTTATTAATCAAAGTCAGGTGCAAAAGTTTAAAAACTACCATTATCTTATGAAAATGTAATACTTTTAAGTAGTTCATAATGCTGAGCCATATCCTAAAAGCATATATTAGAAAACGCAGCTCTTTATATCATGCTGGAGATCATTTCCACCATTGATTTACTCTATCCTTAGTCACATTCCTGCATAAGAGACTCCATGAAAATTTGAAATGGAATATGATCGACTATGTTAATACCTACATCAATAAGTTACAGAAACATGCTGTATTTATACATGGTCCATTTGAAAGGTCTGTAAGGTCAACATTTAAACAAAATAAAATAGGTTTTATTTTGATTAAGAATGAACTAGAAAAGAAGGAATGAATGGGACGACATCAGAGAATAACGTCTGGAAACTTTTATTTTAAAATATCTGTTTTTTCTACCTTCTCTGGGATCTTTGTTGACTTTGTAGAAAGAGTAACTTGCCTTAAAAATATCATTCAATTCTTGAGTTACTGTTGAGAACAAAATTAAAAATTTCAACTTTAATTTTAGGTATTCGATAAAACCAACTCCCCTAGTGTTTTAAATATCTATAGTTATTTTTTGAAAAGGCAAGCAATTTAAATAATGAAAATTTTTAATGAAAAGAACATTAAAATTTGAGTACCTACCATATGCTAGGTGCTTTATATATATTGCTTCACTTTAATGAAGTAAAATATTAGTGTATAAAATCCTTTAAGGAATAATAACTGAATTTATGACAAACAAAAAATAACATTTGTATTTTAAATTTGATGAAAAAAATTAGAGGGCACATGAATCGTGAGGTCAGGGCACAAAGTTCATCCACTCAATAATTTTTGACTGTCTACACTCTCTGGACTCCGAAGAGAAAGCAGCAAAACAAAAACAAAACAGAAATATAGGTTTCTGTTCTCATGGAGCTTATATTCTTGTTGCAGGGTAGGGGAAAGATGAGCAATATTTTCAGATTGTAATTAAGTACTGAAGAAAATAAAACAAGATGATATTGCAGTGATCAAAGTGACATTTGAACTGCAACCTGAATGAGGAGAAACTGTGAGTCATAACTTGGCAGACTGACTAGGGGCAGGCAAACATAACACCATGTATCATATAAGCAGAGACATCAAGAAACCAGGCAGTGTGTTTTAAGATCTGGCATTACATCATGATTAGGATAGCAGGACTTAGAATTCAGGCAAGCATGACCTGCATTAGAACTTCAAAACATAGAAAAGCAGTCTGAATAAATGAATAAATTTTGCTTGATACTGTGTCAAGCAATAGTTGTGCCTGTAGTTACTCAATACTCTTTGTATATATCTGCTGAGAGAGGAATTGGTATGTGGTACACATAGTAAATAAAAGCAAGGACTTCTAAGCTGAGAAGTCTTATTCAGACTACTACAACAAAGTACCTTAACTGGGTGCCTTATAAACATCAGAAATTGATTCCTCACCGTTCTGAAGGCTGGACGTCCAAAATTTGGGTTCCAGCATGGCTGGCTTCTACTGAAGGCTCTTTTTCAAGTTGCGTACTGTCGTCCTCTTGCATCCTCGCATAGGAAAAAGAGAGCTAGAGAGCCCTCTAGGGTCCCTTTTATAAGGAAGAGCACAAATCCTTTTATAAGGACTCTACCCTCATGACCTAAAGGTCCCGCCACCTAATACCATCTCATTGGGGGTGTTAAGATTTCAATATATCAATTTTTGGGGAGATACATTCAGTCCATCTCAATGACCTACAGGATCCTGCACAATGTGGTCCTTGGCTCCCTCTCTAGCCTAATTTCATACCATCTCCCATCCATTTTTTTAGTTCCTAGCAACTCAGATATCCTTTCAGTTCCTTAAAATTGCCAGGTTCCTTCTGCAGGGGATTAACACTTGCTTTTCCTTCTAATTGAAATCACCACCACTAATATCTCCTTCATTCGGTTAACTCCTTTGTATCCCTCAGCACAAGGGCCAGGTCCTCAGAGAAATATTTATGACACCACAACTGCCCCTAGGCTAAGTGTGATCTAGTTTTATATGCTCTTATAAAACCTCAATCATTTTCTTCAGAACATCTATCTTTTTGTAATTATATATTCATTAGAGTGATTGTTTAACGTGTTTTCCTCATTAGGTTGTAGAATCCATAATAGTATCCCTCAGGTCTTCAAGGCTCTGTTAATTTTATTTTTCAATCTTTTTTTCACTATGTTCTTCAGTATGGACAATTTCTACTTATCTATCATCAAGTTAACAGATTCTTTCCTCATTCATTCCCAATCTGTTAGTTGTGATACTGTATTTTTTAGTTCAAAAATTTTTACTTGCTTCTCATTTACTGTTTTTATTTTTCTGTTGTGAATGAGTATCCTCTCATTCATTTTAATTATGCTTATCCTTACCACATGAAACATAGCTAACATCTTGTCTGATTAATTCCAGCATCAGTGTCATTTTGTGTTGGCATCTGCTGATTTTCTTTTCCAGTAAGACAATCGTTTCCTGTTTTTTGTTTTGTTTTTTTTAACAGGTCAAATACTTCTGGAGTATAACATTTTATTGTGTAGAATTTGTGTTCAATTAAAGTCCTCTGAAGAATATTTAAATTTTTTTGTTTGTTTAGCAAGCAATCAACTAGGTTATGTGCAGATCATGGGCTCTCTCTTAGCTTTCTGTGGGCACTGTTTCCAATGTAAGTAAGAGGAGCTAAACAGCAAGGGTTCCCAACATTCTTGGCACCAGGGACCGGTGCTCCTATGAAAATTTAATGCTTGTTAATCTGAGGTGGAGCTGAGATGCTGATGCTAGTGCTGGGGAGCAGCTGTAAAAACTGATGCTTTGCTTGCTGGCCCACCACTCACGTGCTGTGTGGCCTGGTTCCTAACAGGCCATGGACCAGAACCGGTCCATGGCCTGGGGGTTGGGAACCCCTGCTATACAGCCTTTGGTCTGTCTCAAAACCTAACCACTCAGGAGCTAGTCTGACTTGGGAAGTGTTTTTCTCATTCTTTGTTTTGACCTTACTTCATTTCTTAAAGACATTGCTATGCTGTTTTGGGCCTGTCTCATGTATGTATAGGTGGAGGTGACCCAAGACAGTTAGGTTCATAGACAGAATTAAGAAATCCTTTTCGAACTTTCTCCCTTCCTCAGTCTGCACCCACACCTCACTCTCAAGGTCTCTTTTCCTGGGTTCTCTGGTCAGATGGGGTTTTCCTCTGAGTTTTAGCTGCCCATAATACCAAAAGCAAGGGAAAAATCTGTAAAAATAAAACAACAACAATGGTTCCTCACACTTTCTTTGGACTATAGGGTCTGTTTTCCCAGATTTTAAGCCATTAATATAGGTTTTCTAATGTTGGCCTCTTGTTCTGTCCTTACACAGCTGCAGGACTGGGGCTTGCCTTCAGGTCAAAGGTGCAAGCACAAGAGAAATTCAACCCTATGGGTTTGGCTCCCTTTCACAATCCACCTGCTTGTGTTTACTTTTGAGTCCTCTGGTAGTTGCTTTTTGCATGCTATCTAGAGTTTTTGGTTGTGAAGAGTGGAAAAGAGGTTGTCCTAGGCCTATTCTATCTTTGATGGAACTGGAAGCCTGTGAGCTCCATCAGAGGAGGGATCATATCTGGTTTTACCTTTGATCTACATAGTACCTAGCACATGTAGGTACTCAATAAAAATTTATGGAATAAACATCAAGTGAACTGATAATAAAGAATGTCAGATACTCAAAATGACAACCAAGATAAAAAACATTCTGCACGGTTAACAAGAAAGTCATCTTTGGTAGAAGAGTAAGAGATTTTAACTCCAAGAATAGATTTTTCTAATACATTAAGAAGAAAGTAAATTATAGGATAAATAAGATCCTTAATAATTATTCCACAAGACATATAAGGAATCAACAGGAGAACTTAGAAAAAAGTTTCATTCCTATAAAACAAAAATTTAAAGAGTAGAAGTTTTGAAAACCAGGAGCCTAGATGAGATAGATTTTTGGCACAATTTTTATGGAGGAACTTGAAGAAGAAATAACAGATACTTAAGTAATGTAGAGATCAGAAGCTGGCTAGGAAGAATACATGATCCTTAGCCCTCTCCCCACTGCCCCTTTCCTTCTTTAATACACAGCTCTCTTCTTCGCTCTAGGTATCTCCTTATCTCTATTTTCCTTTGGACTTCTCTCTTCCCCTGGACACTACTTACTCTCTTATCTAATTTTTAAAATACCTATTTCTTTAATATGAATTTTTAACTTTAAAATGAGGTTAATTAAACTCATACATTTCTATCTTTCTCTTATCTCATTTTTTTTTTTTAGGTGAGGCAACCCTTTGTTGACCTCATAGATTGTGAGGATCTTGTCAGTTTACAATCCCTTGTTTTTTTACACCTACAGCACCTCATCTTCCTAGGTGGTCTTTCATGCAAGTACTAACCAGGCTCAAACCTGCTTAGCTTCCGAGATCATATAGGGTTGGGCTTGTTCAGCATAGCATAGCCATAGACTCTCTTAACTCATTTTAAGGGGTCAATTTCTTGACAGAAAAACATCTTGTTAGCAGCTCTGTGCAATTATTTAAAATAAATCTGATATAAGCAAAAGCCTACCTGTATAATTCAGACGTAATTGTAGTAATCCAGGTATTTAAGTGTTGCAGTTACTGTATCCTGTTAGGAGTCCTCTCATGGGATGTCTGGATAGCTGGCATAATGAAAGAAATGAGAGCTTTGAAATCAGAAATATACTAGTTGTATGATTTTGGGTAAATTACAATATCTCATCATCTTTTAATGGGCATAATAGCATCTCCTCTTCTTGCTTATAGCTAGAGAAAGAATCAAATATGAGAGTAGCCAACTAAATCTGGGTTTACTGGAAATTTTGGCATGCTTTTTGTATACCAACAAAAAGAAAACTTCATAGCTTATATTCTAGTATCTTACATTTATGATCACCTCATTTTTAATCATTTTTATGCTATATTTATTTTAATAAGCTCCTTAAAATTCTTTTTGGAATGAAGCAGAGTATAAATTTATATATACATACAATCATACACATGCATCGTGCTATTATGAGACTAAAGTGAGATGTTTACATAGTTCATAGCAAAAGCTATGGTATTCAATTGATAATTTTTATTGGAAGCATGCACCATTGTTATCATAGTGCTAAGCTTTGCTTTTAAAGTTGTGAAAAATTGTGACAGATTTAGAAGTTCTATTTTTATCTGGTTTTATTAGAATCTCTCTTTTGTATATATTAATAATGAACAGTGTGGTACTGTAAAAAGTTAGACAAACTAGGCTTTCTGCTTTTAATTTGCTATGTTATATTGAGTAAATTTCTTTTCACCTCCCCATAATTCAATTGCAAACCTATAAAATGGGGTAAGGAAGGAAGATGTCAGATAATCTAAGGCCTTTATCAGTTTTGTCTATGCTTCCATTCTGTTATGAACCGACTAAGAAACAAAGTGAGAGAATACCAGAACACACTGCTTAGGAATGTCATCTTATGTTAATATGGTGTATGTATATATGTATATCACTTAATAGAAACTCTTTTGGTCTTTTCCTGCTGTATACTGTATACTGTTTTGGGGCCAGAGGTAGGGTGGAGTAGGGGAGTGTGTGTGTTGGGGAAGGATATCCTTTTGAAGCAATGTTGTGCAATAGAGACACATTCATTCAACAAAAAAAGGTATGGCTAATTCTTAGCCTAAATGTGGGTGATTCACTTTGTGGCTTAGCTAAATACTCTAAAATCATTCTTTATATTTAGCCCCCCTCATAGATTTTAGAAATGCCAATTAAATTTGACAGTAGTATTAACAATTGGATACATAATAAGTAATACTGTCTTCAAAAATCATAATGCAGAGAGTTAGGTATAAATTATTCTAAGTAAGATTGAAACTTTTTTCCTTCCATTGAAAGGGGCAGAACTGGAATTTGAATTCATGTTTCAAAATGCATTACATGCCCTTAGTCATTATACATCACTGACACACAATAGACGTTTAACATATATTTATTAAATGAATGTTAGGTAAAGTAAATGCATCCATATCTGTGTTCATGAGTATATGCTGCTTTGGAATCTTTGGAACTATTGCTGCCTTTCAGGTAAAGAAGTTTTTTTTTTTTTAGTTTATATCAAAGATCATCAAGTAAAAACAACTGCATTTAAGTTTTTCTGAACAATTAAATTTGGGAGCTATATCTACAAAGAGAATATTCTTTATAAGGAGTGTTCAAGTTAGAGCAGCTTTTTTTAAAGATGATGAGTAGCTGGCATTATTATTTAGTCAGGACAACATAAATCTAAGCTAAACTACTACTACAATTCAAATTGACACTTGCTAAAATTATTATAGTATTTAGTGTTTGTTTCCATGAATCCGATATTATCTTGAATCTTTGCTCTTTTCGGGTTCCTAGACCTTGTTTATACAACATGATATTCCCCAATAATGTATTCCAGAGCACGTTTTATATTCTCATCTTTCTCTCAGCACCAAACACAACAGTTTTCCTGACACATGGAATAGTTACTAACTTATCCAGAATCCAAGGTTTTCCACAACATGACATAAAACATCTTGTCAACTTTCTCTTTAGGTCTCTTGACCCCACCTTTCAGTTAAATGAAACTATTAGTTGTTCTCCCATGTATTACTGATGTTATTTGCTTGGGATACCTTTCCACTAGATTTCTTTTTTTTTTACAGACAATATGTATTGCTTAAGTGTTATTCCAAGTAAAGTTTCCTGAAAGGTACACCACAAAATTAAAAGCCATCTTCCCCCTTTGAATTGTCACATCATTGTGTCACTTATTCTATCTTCCTTCTACCTGTGCGGTTGTCCTTTCTTGGTCTTCTTTCCGGACTTCTTTTCCTCTCTCCATCCCTGAAATGTTGGGGCTCCTCAGGATTCTGCCCTATGCCTTCTTTTCTCACTCTATATGCTTTCTTAACCCACTTCCCATTTTCTCTGAGAATATTCGCTGGTGGGGCTTGTGGCTACAGCATTTACCCTGAGATAACTCGCAGATTACAGTCCTAACCTTACCCTCAAAGTTTGGCATAAAATATCTCACTTTTATTGTCATTTTTGCATCACTCCAGTATATCAATAGTCTTTGCAAACAAATGACATCATTCTATTTACAGCATTCTGTTTTTAGTTATAGTATTTCCATTTACGAAATATAGTAATTCTTGATTACTAAAAGTGTCAAATCCTAGAGAACATAGCATTCCCTTGTGTGATGCACTTATTTTTCTTCTAAACCAGAAAAAAGTTAAGAAATTTATGTTACTCCCGTGGCTTCAATTAGACGACCATGCTGATGAGCCTGGACTAGAGAAGCTCTCTCGAGATTCTAACTAGTACATTCGTCTACTTATTGGATCTCTCTGCTGGATGTTCTTTATAAGCATCTTAAGTGCAGTATATATGCAACTTAACTCAAGACCTTTCCTTACCAAATCTGTTCCTTCTTCAGAGAATTTCCTATCTCACAGTACAAAGCCAACTATCTATCTAGTTGCTCAAATTTCATCCTTCATCTTCCTTTTACCATTTAAGAGGCAGACTTTGTACTTCAATAAACATATATTGATAAAAGTGGTTTTAAAAAAACACAAAGAAAGACAAGCTGAAAAATTTAACAGGTAAATTTTATGGGGACAAGAGAGACAGAGTACTAGCTTAAGAAAGTCTAGAATTTGGATACATAGACAAACAAAAAAATCAGGTCACGATATTTTCTTAATGTTAACTGGAAAGCTGGTGGCACAAAAGAATAAGGTTCTGAACCATTTCTCTGTAAAATGGCAACCCACTGAGCTAGAAAGTCAGGGTATCTATGTTCAAGGACTATTTTAGCTACTAACTTAACCACTAATACCCTGGTAGTCTCCCATCTAACACTGTAGTCTTTCAGTTTCTTGATCTCCTTGGCTCATATGATCTTTTCTTCAGCCATCTATACCCAAGACCACAAATCTCAAATGGTCACCTGATCCTGCCCAGCTACGCTACTATGCTTCTGTAATATTGCTACAGACTGAATGTTTGTGTCTCCTCAAAATCCATATGCTGAAATCCTAATCACCAATGTGAGAAGTGGGGCCTTTGGTAGGTGATTAGGTCATGAGGGTTTAGTGCTCTTATAAAAGGGACTCTGAGAGCTCCCTGGCCCCTTTCAGCCATTTATGACCCAGGAATCAGTTCCTCACCTGACAATGGATTTGTTAGCATTTTGCTCTTGGACTTTCCAGCCTGTAGAACTGTGAGAAATTTCCATTATTTTAAAGCCACTATACTTTGGTATTTTTATTATAGCAGCTTGAACAGACTAAGACAAGTATGATTGATGTTTATCCTCCCAAATGACTTTTTCTACCTTCTCTTCACCCCTTAAACCTCTTATCTAAACATACCTCATCTCTTCTTACTGATTTTGCCTCATACTTTATACTTCATTGAGAAAAAGTATCAGGCTTAAACTCTCTCACCTTCCAATCACTGAATCTGTTCGTGTGTCTGCATCTCTATCTTTATTCACTGGCTTTCTTCCCATTACTATAAATTTTATGTTGAAGTTCCTAAGCCAACATTTCTACAAATTCTCTGGATCCCATCCTCTCTTGTTTTCTCAAAGACTTCACTTCTAAAATATACACATTCTTATAACCACCCTCCCTCCCTTGACTAGACCATTCCCATTAGCTTAAAAATAAACTTAAGAATCCCCATACATTCCTCTATTACCTCTATTTCAGCTCTTCTTCATAGTCAAATAACTTGAGATGTCTACATTGCTATGTGCATTTCTTCACATCATATTTGCTCTGCATAGTGCTTGTGCAGGCACATGACTACTACATTTTGCCAAAATTCAATGGTCAGATACCTTTATTTTACTTTCAGCATGTTTTAAAACCATTGGCTATGCTTCATTGTCTGGTTTTTTAAGTCATCACATTCTTTGGATTTTCTTCCAACTTCACTGGTTGCTCCTCCTTCTTCTTCTTTTTTTTTTTTTGCTTGCTTCTTTCCCTTGGCGTTACCTCTAATCATTAGAATGCTATCTGTGAAGACACTTTCCCTACGTAGTTTTTTCAAATGCTGATGAGTCCCTTACATAGAACTCAAGACTCAGAACTTACTTTAGATTTCTAATAAGCATATAAAACTTAAGGTAAATAAAATAAAAATGCCCCTCCCCGTTTCCCCACTCCCATTTTCTTACCTAGTCTTTTCCATTTGGTAAATGGTACAACCATCCACTCAAGCGCTTCTTTTTTTTTTCACCCCTATATTCAAAACATCAAGTCTGTAGGCTCTGTCTTCAAGGATATCTCACCTCCCTTCCAGTCTACACCACTTTATCTTAAACTACTGTCATGGCTTCCTGGATTACTGCAATTGTCTTCTGGTACTAATCTCGTTCCTCAACCCCTATAATCCATTCGCTACTTAACAGATGGAACAAACCTTTTTACAATGAATGTAAATCAGATTACATCGCTCCTTTGAAAAAAACTCCTTACTAGTTTCTTATACACTTTAAATAATTTCCAAACTTATTCTATGGGCGGATCCCCATGGCCTAATCAAAGCCCAACAAATTTGGCCCTACTCACCTCTCCAAGCTCATCTTGTACCACTTTCTCTATGTTCTAACCATAGTAGTCCTTACAGTGTTCCTTTTAAAAAAGTGAAGCTCTTTCCTGCCTTCTGGCTTTTGCAATTCAAATTCTCTTTATATACAATGCTCTGATCTCAAATATTTCTATGCTTGGCTTTTTTTACATCACTGAGGTCTCAGGACAAATATTAGCTCTTCACAGAGGCCTTCCCTAACCAATCTAAAGTAACTTCTCCCTCAGTTTCATATCACACTGCTTTACTTCTTCACTGCACTTACCGGTAACAAAAAATTTCTTGTTCATATGTTGTTTACCTGTTATTTTCTATCTTCTCTCACTAGAATTCAAGCTCCATGAGAACAGGAATCTTGCTAGTCTTACCATTGTATTCACAGTATCTGATAAAGTAGTAGATGCCCTAAAAATATTTGATGAATGCCTGTCACTCAACTTCTGTAACTCATATCTGTCAACTGCTAGACTTAGCTCTGGGTCCAGAAATACAGAGGCAAATAAGTCATGGCTCCTTGTGAACTTATCCATTCATTACCTTCAACAAATATTTACTGAATGTGTATTATACTTCCTTCTAGGTATTGTTTCATTTCTGTTCAGTTCCCTCTTCATTTGGTAAAATGAAGATTTCTTAACCAACTCTAACTCACAGAAGTGTATAATCAGGATAAATATGAAAATAATGTACAGAATAAGGATTATAAAAATGTTATTTTATATATCACAATTGCTTCTTTCCTTTTGTTTGATTATGGGCAGGAGCTCATCACAGGAGAAGCCAACTGACAAAAACAGCAGTATAAATTCTAGTACTCCCAGATGGCAATAAATAGGAATTCCCTTTTCTTAGGTACACAGTGACTAAATGTTTGGGGGCATGAATTCTTTAGGTGTGATAGAAATAAGTGTTAATTTTCTAAACTTCTGTTGCACAAATAACAATTCTATGTACCTGTATATAGGAAATGGGTTGTGGCCTTCCTCAGTGGCACTCTCCATCACCCCATATGACATTTCTTGGCTATAGACATACCAGAAGGGAGGTCAGGGGCTTGGTATGGGCTTGCAGAGCTCTTATGAGGACTCATGAATGATGTATCTAACACAGGACACATGCACAACAAAGGTCCTTACCCCTTCAAAAGCACTCATCTAAAGTGCAAAATAGTACATGCCCTAAATTGTCCACTGTGATAAAACTAACAGAAATAGACGGGGTGAGGGGCGTAGGGCGAGGCGGAGAGCCTCCCCAGGATCAGCATATTCCTGAAACACATCTCCCATCACGGGAGCACGGGAAGGTTCATTTTCAGATGGTCAATAATTAGCGCTTAATAAAATTCATTTTACAGTCAAGTCTTGACTGGCAGGCCTTTCTTACTTGCGAGCATTTGAAAAATGAAAAGACACAAGAGGAAGGGAAAGAATAATGGAAGAGAGATGTGGGGTGAGGGAGTCAAGAACCAGGTCAGGCAGAGGAGAGGAAGAGGTCTTGGGACTGTCTCCCCAGCGTCGGGCAAGGGGCAGCGGTTCGCTCCGTTGAACCCAAGCGGGAGGAAGGGCGTTCCTGGGGGCCAGCGAAGGAAATGACCCCGGGAGATGACACTTGTAGTGCCCAAGGGCCTGGAAAGGGAGAGAGTCGAGAAAAACGGACCGTACCTACAATGCCTTTGGCATCCTCCGCTGCCCCTGGAGCCGCCCAGCAACCGCCGTGGACCGCGCGCGGCTCTGCGGTAAAAGCCGCCGGGACGCGAGCTCCGCGCGGGCCGGGGAGGCGGCGGGGCCGGGGGCGGGGCCTGGACCTGGGGGCGGGGCCCGGGGCCTGGGGGCGGGCATGGGCGGGGCCTGGGGCGGGCATGGCCTGGGCCTGGGGCGGGGCCTGGGCCTGGGGCGGGGCCTGGGCCTGGGGCGGGGCCTGGGGCGGGGCCTGGGGCCTGGCAGCGGGGCCTGGGGCGGGGCGTGGTGCCTGGGGGCGGGGCGTGGGCGGGGCTAGCGGCGGTTTGAGCAGAGTCCTGGTCGCAGCCCACTGCGGACGCGAGGTTTCTGGGGTTCCCCAGGACCGCCTAGTGTGTCTTAGGTTTATTTAACCCCATTCAACGTCTCTACTGAATAGTAACCTATGGAGTTGTAAAAGTCAGGCACAGAGTTGACATCGCAGGACCCTAGGACAAAAGCGGCGTCAAGGGGCTGCGCGTGCCAGAAATAACTGGTCAAAAGTCAGATCCTATTTCCCCTAAGTCAGCTTAAATACAGTGTAATCACACACAAAAAGCATAGTCTCTGGGCTTAAAGTTCAGTACTGCCACTTCATAGCTATAGTACCCCTGCAGGCAAATGTAAAATCTGGAAGTTGGGCTTTCTCGTCTGTAAAGGATGTGGTGGTGTGAGAATAAACGCAATGGGAAATTGCAGGTGTCGGGAACAGGGCTTGGTACTAAGTAAACACTCAATATCCTGTTATCAGTATAAACCCTTTGGTTATTTTCCCCATGAAATCGTATGTGGAAACCTTCATATGAAACAAATAAAGGAGTAGCTTCTCTGCTTGAAGGAGGGCTCTTCAAGCTTTGGTTTCTCAGTCCCAAAGGTGGTCTAAAAGGTTTCACTAATGGAATCCCCAAGCTTCCTAAAGTATAGATGAAAATAACTTATTGGAGAAAAGTCCACACTTCTTAGAAAGACAAACTGCTCTTTTCTAATTTTTCTCCTGATACTCTAAACAACTTTTACTCTGGCGCACACTATATTCCTTTTTGGCTCCGTGTCCCCTCCCTGCCACCAAAGTTATTCTATCGGAAGTATCTCTCTCCTTTCCTTAATTATCATTTAAGATCTGATTCAAATTACAGTTCTTTCTTGGGTGACCAAATAAGAAATTTTCTTTTTATTGTAATCCCTTCCCATCTTCAGCATGGTGTAGACATCTTGACAAAGACTGAAAGTTACTTTCTCCCTTGTTTTAGGAGTACACAAGGTTATTGTGTGATTATAGGGTCAAGGAAATGCTTTGTTCTGATGGCAGGGAAGGGAAAAATAGGTAGATCCCTAAGGATGCTACTAGGAGAGACAAATGGTAGAGCTGGGAAGGAGGACCTTGAGAGGACTCAGATGGCTGCACTGCTCTGCGCTCCAGATGCAATGAACTGCTGGAAGCTAAGGGCTTTAGGGTCAATCTAAGAAAGATGGAGGGCACATCAACAAATGGAGTTTGGAAATTTTCACCAGGTCTGAGAAATCAGGCCAGATTTAATTTGAGTTATTCAACTAAAGCATATATTACTTGTTCCCAAAATGGCATATGCAATTTCCACCTGTTACAGAAAATTATATAATTATTCATACAGAAATGTAATGTTCAGAAACATTTCATTTATTTAAAGACAATATAAAAATTTAATAATGGCTTAAAAATACCTAAAGAAACATAATATGCCTTTTCCTGTAAAAATAGTAACTTAAAATGATTATATTGGTTATACTTGTAACAATGCATTGAAAGCAAAAATCTTTTGAGAAGTAAGAACCTTATTTATGACAGCATTTTCCACTAAATTCGATATGAGGAAAATAGTTTTTAAAATGTCTTTTATATAAATGGTTCTGTACTTCTGAAATCACTTGAGTAAAAAGAGAAATTTAGCCAATGATCTATTTGGTATAATTTAAGTGCCAATTTTCTCTTCCAGCCTTACTTCTCACTAATTCATTTTATTAGCCTTAAGTGCCAATCATTTACTATACTTCAGGCTTTACTGTTTTCAAACTTTGATAATATGCCAGCCCTCCACCTAGTCATTTCCTTTACCTTACTAATATTAAACCATCAATCTAAATCACATTC
Organism: Cynopterus sphinx; assembly: GCA_030015415.1. Lineage (NCBI taxonomy): Eukaryota > Metazoa > Chordata > Mammalia > Chiroptera > Pteropodidae > Cynopterus > Cynopterus sphinx. The sequence goes on from CM057382.1 coordinate 126,198,244, forward strand.
ACTCTTGAAGGTCCAATTCGAGTAAAACCTCTTATAAGTTCTGAGAACACTTTTGAATCATTCAAATGAATTACAGCAATATATATATATATATATATATATATATATATATATATATATATATATTCCTTTCTTGAAAGGTTCTTGAAGGCATCTATCATTTCTATGTACATTTGTATTCCCAAGTGTTAACCACGCATCAGAATTCATCCTCCATTGAAAACGGAGCCCTTAAACATCTTGTTCATCACTGTATTATTCTGCAGTAGCTAGCATAATGCATGGCACATAGTAGACATAAATGTATTTTGAATAAATGGATGGATTTTAAAACTTAATCTCCATGAAGGCAATAATTTTTCTGTTTTATTCATTACAAAATGAATAGTTGAATATTATCTGGTGAATAAATAATTTTTGGAAGGCTTAGCATTTATAATATGCAACAGAAATTCATCAGTCTCTATTTCACAGAATTCAAATGTATTTACCTTTCACCCAACTAATTCAGTGGATGATATATCTTTCTGAAAATAAGACATCCCTCAGAACTGCAAGAGTAAAATTTTAAAGAACCAAAATAAAATAAGCAGTGGTTACATTAAGAGTATTTTTTGTTTTCTTCCTTATACTTTTCTGTGTTCTAAATTTTCTACAATTAAAATATGTTATTTTGCAATCAGAAAAAATAATCAGTGCTATTTTTAAAGAACGTAATGAATCTATGGCCATGCTCTCCTGAACGCACCCAGTCTCATGTGATCTTGGAAACTAAGCAGTGTTGGGCCTGGTTAATACTTGGATGGGAGACTACCTAGAATACCAGGCACAGTAGATGATCAAAAAAAAAAAAAAAAAGAAAGAAAGAAAGAAAGAAAGAAAGAAAGAAAGAAAGAAAGAAAGAAAGAAAGAATGTAATGAATGAGAACACTTGCAAATGTATGGCTCAGGAAATATTGAGGATACTTAAGTCCAATTCAGGTTATTTGGCATTAATACCAAAGAAGAAAACACTGGAATGTGCAAATAACTTAAAAAATTGAAACCTAATCAGTCCATCAACAAAACAAAAAACAAAACAAAACAAAACAAAACAAAACAAAAAAAACTTCTTGGAGGGGAGATTAATGGCACAGATTCCAGAAATAAAAGGGCACTGAAGAACAAGAATTTACAATGTTTGTTTAGCACTATCCTTGGAAGTATGACCTCTGCTCTGAACTGAACTGTGTCCCATTGTTGGTCCCCTAGCTTCCACCCCACCAATTCATGTGTGAAATCCTAACCCCAAAGTGATGGTATGCAGAAATGGGGCCTTTGGGAGATAATTAGGTTTAGATGAGTTCATAAGAGTAGAACTATCATGACGGGATTAGTACCCTTATAAGAAGAGATACACTTCCCCACCTCTTTCTCCACCAGGTGAGGATTTTGCAGGTAGGAGGCCATCAGCAAGCCAGGAAGAGAGTACTCATCAGAACCCAATCATGCTGGTACCCTCACATTGAACTTCTAAGCTTTGGAACTGTGAGAAAATACATGTCTGTTGTCTAAGCCACTCAGTTTATGTCTGTCTGTTTGTTTGTTTGTTTGTTTTTACAGCAGCCTAAGCTGACTAAGCCAGACTAAACAAACCAAGGTCTGAACTGTTATGGGGCAGGGAGTTTTCTACTATGGAAAAGGATCCCTTCATTGATTCAGTCAACTAACATTTACTAAATGCCTGCTGTGTTCCATGCCATGTACTAGGTGTTGAGGATTCAAAGATGACCAAGACAAGGCTTCCACTCCCAATTAGCTGATCTAATAGAAGATAAACATGTAAACAAAATGGAAAAAAAAAAAGGATTATGACTAAAGACATATGTATAGGGTGTATACACTCTTCTTTCAGGAACTCAAATGTAAAATAATTGTTTCTGTGTTTGGGGTGGGGTAAGTTTGGTTAGCCTGAGTCAATACTCCATATCAAATTAACTTGGAGATCACTAGCCAAAACTAGAACTCTGACTTACAGGGTGGTGACAAACCTGAGACTTCACATGGTGAGCCCTGGAGAGCCTTATTCTGGACAGAGAGTCTAGAGATTTAGATGGTAGCTGTCTACTGAGGAAAGGTAGAAAAGAACTTGTGTGCTCTGCTTGACAGAACAGGCTATTGGCAGTGGCTTAATGGGCTCTTCAATTATTTTTGAACTTTGTGAATTTCTAATTCTTTGGGGCCTTGAATATGTACAGCAACATTCTCATTTATTTATACCAACCGTATTTTTGTATAAGTTTTCAAAGTCTGTAACTTGGAGAAAAACTAATGATGAATGTGGGAACCAGTACTAATTGCAACACCCTTCCGTCTCACATGCCTTTTGGTGATTAAGAGCTAATATCCACCCACATCCAAACAAAGGCTCTACTTTCTCTGAAGCTGCGCCTAAACTGTGTCACCCTCTGGATTGGTTGGGTGCTCCTACCATGACCTCCCTAGCACCTCCTGTATCTCATGTATAATAGCACTTTACTATTTTGCATTCGATTGTTTAATTGTCTATATCCTCTATCAGACCGTCAGATCTATAAGGACAAAAACATTCGTCTTAATGATGTGTCTGGATCACCAAAGGCTTTCCGTGAATATTTGTTGAATGACTCTAGTTTCAGAGCCTGTGATAGTAGAGAATCAGATGAGCATTAAGTTTACGGTGTGACAACCCAGGTGCACCTAACTAATGAAGTTCAGTTTGGAACATCCATCTGAACTTTGGTATAAATTATCTAGTCCAAATTGAGAACATACACACTAAGGGAATACAGTATCACAGTAACCAGAGCCAGGCTGACATAAAAATGAAGCCTGTTATGGCTTCATATTATGTTAGCTCAATAAAAATTAAGCTAATTTGAATAGAGGTAAAAGTCACGGTAGGAGAGGCAGGAATGGTAGTCTAATGATGAAAAGAGGGAACAGGTTTTATGCAGATTAGTTTGATGGGATGAAAATATTCAGAATCCATTCATTTAACACATTTAATATCTACTTCAAGATCAGATAGAATTTGAATACTAAGTAAAGAGTTTAGATAGGCTACAACAATTAAGTAATAATGATTCAGGTATACAAAAGACATAATGAAAGCTGTAAACTGTATTTGGACATGATTATTCCAGCAACCAGGCAGTAGTTGACCTAGCATAAAGGAAAACTTATGGGTGATACACAAAAGCAGAGATGGTCTGTTAAGTGAGAAAAAGTGTGACTTATGCAGATAATTCTTTCTTCTAGTATCACCTCTGCTGGCACATCACAATGTCTGAAATTCCTGCCACAGAAATCATTCTTCTGGTTAAAGGTACTATCTTTAAAAAGCTCTTGTTAAAATGCAAGAATATTCTACTAAGTAGTGGTACTCCCAATGCCATGGTACCTCTGGCTCCCAAATCTGATTTTCCTTCCTCCTAGGGATGTGACTGTTTCTCAGTCTTTTCATAGCTGGTGTGGTCATCACCAGTAGAATCGCTTCCACATCACGTCCTTTGAAAATAAATTGCTTGTCTTGGAATTTATTTTTTCCTTCTTCCTGAGTGCTAGAAACAAGACATAGGAGAGATCCATCTTTAATCTGTATCATAAGCTAGGGTGTGGCAAAACCTCCAGACAAAAGGATGTGGGTCTTTGAGTTACCTCATTAGTAGAGTAACTCTGTCAGCATCAACTGGTCAGACAATTTCATGAAAAATACATTTCTATTTTCTTTTAAGTATTGCATTTTTTGTTTCTTCATTATAGCAGCTAACCTTACCCCAATGAATATGATATTCATGAATTGACATAGATTTGAAATTTCTCACCTCAAGAACAGGAAGAGCATGAAGCTATGGGTCACAAGAAAGAAATAAGAAAGGGCTGGACAGAATTCTCCTCAGGAGGAGGCAAACTCAGGCTACTTAAAGGAATGACTCTGTGTAAGCAGCTAGGAGAGAGGAGAAGGTCTTTTGTCATCTGAATAGGTGCAAGAGGAAGAACCACTGAAGATACTTTGTATACTTTAAAATTTTGGTGGGATCAATCAGTTACAATAAGAAGAGTAGAAGTAGAGAAGAGGCAGATTAGCAGGGAAAGTGAGGTTAGACTCTGGTGAGGGATTGCATTACGGTATTTAAAAACAAAATAAAGAAATGAGGAGCCAAAACCAACTCATGGTATGGGAGACTAGGTGACCAATAATCATGAAGCTGTGACAATAAATCAGAGCAAGCTGAACAGGATTATTGGTCTTTACCATTGTTAATTTTTAAATTGTGGTAGTACATAGAAGTGTATGGGTCTCTATAAAATTAAGATGTATGGCAAAGAGAAGTTTGGGGAAAAAAAAAACCCAGAAGGTAGAGATATCAGGTTGGAGATGTAGAATATTATCATTCACATGGAAAGGGCAAAGACTAAAAATGCTATTTGAAGAAACAGCCACACTTTGGGCTGTATTACATTTTTAACTTAAACATTTCATATCTCAATATCCATCTTGATAAAAATAGCCTCTGGTAACAGTTTTCTAATCATTATAATTTGTGTTCTCTTTTCACCTCTAAACTTGTATAGAAGTCTCTCCTTGTACTTCTTCATCTTCCTTTTGATGTTCAGCTTTCTGGAGAAGCTTGGGGCCTAGCAAACCAATCAGTAGACTTCCAATTGGGGCTGTTATGAGGATGGCCAAAAATGCTACTGTCAACACATCCATTCCATATTCTTCTAACTGTTGCTCTCCATGTGATCTTGCTGTATCCAAAGCCACAGACCCTATTGCAGCCTATAAAAGTTTAAGGGTAAAGTTGGAAATAAGACAATCACATAGAAAAAAGGTGAATTATTTTATCATTTGCAAAAACACATTGCTTGTTCTTCTTTTCAACTAAGAAAGTTCTATTAGTCTTCTTTTAAAGTACATTGAACTTGGTTTTTATTGTTTGTAACCTCTTCCTGTCCTTGCATAGGAAAAGAATGATGATTCATATGTACTTATTTATATAAGGTGAGTTTATAACAATATCAGGCAAATATATTTCAAAATATAAGGCAAACACAGGCTCATTATATTAACTATAACATGATTCTATATACTAAATTTCTCCTGAGTAAAGATGAGAGTTGTTGGTCATCTCATTCTTTTATCTTTAGGAATTTGGAATTAAGGAAGAATAAGATGAAAAAATAAAGTGACACTGAAAAAAATGTACTGATATTTACTGTGAAGTTTCAAAAGAAAAAAACCTAAGAATATGTATTGCTTCATAGTCAAAACCAATTGTTAAACATCATGAAACTTGAAAAGTGGCAGGTACCTTCAAAACTTGAAGTTAATCATATTAGATATTTGGTTAACTCTTTGCCTCAGGAGTTGGTGAAACGTTTCATTTAAAGTTTATCCACTGGAAAGTCTTATAAAATTTTTCATTTTCTTTTAGAGGCAAAAGGCAATATTAGTACACATGGGACAATAACATATGAATCAATCCCCTTGTTCCATAGAACACAACAATGTTATCTTCTAGGACAGTGAAACAGAAGAGAAACTATCAGAGTGCATGAGACACAATGGCGAGGCTACTAATTGCCCACAAATATCTGAATATCCTTTCTCCTTTTTATAATAAACTCCTGAGTTTAAGCTGATCACATGTCTGTACAGACAGAGACTTTTTTTTCCTCACTCTTTTTTGCAACAAGAAGCTGTGTATCTAAGTTCTGGCCACTGAGAGGTCAGTGGAAGTAACATGTGCTACTTGTAAGTTGTTCCCTGAAAAGAAATGGATACTTGTACCTTATTCTTTCCCCTCTTCTCCCTAGGTGAGAAATAGTGAGAATTGGACTTATGGATGAAAGGTTCATGCTGAGGATAGTGATCACCTTGCCAGCTCTGAAATTTCCATGCTGGACTGCTGGTGAGAAATAAAAAAATCTATCTAATTTGGTCCCTGTATTAAGGGTTCTTTGTTATTGCAAGTTATCTGGTACTGTTGCTAATTTAACATGTCATGAATTCTTGGCAAGAACTGCACATATCATGATGTACAGCTGACCCTTGAACAACATGGGTTTGAACTGCATGGGTCCACTTACACTTGCATTTTTTTTTTTTCGGTAAATATACAGTGACCCTTCATATCTCCAGGTTTTGCATCTGTAGATTCAACCAACTATGGATTGAAAACAGTATTTTTCAGTTGAGAATCTGTGGATGCAGAGGGCTGTATGCACCGTTCCTTGGATTTTGGTACCCACAGGGGGTCACAAAACCAATGTCCTTTGATTCTGAGGGATGACTGTGTTTTGGGGGAATCAAAAGTTATATGTGGATTTTTGACTGGGTAGAGGTCAGTGCCCCTAACTCTTGTGCTGTTAAAATGTCAACTGTATAATTTCTCTTTCAATTTCTGTTGCGTGTGTATGAGTAAGTGTGTGTAGCTTTGGGGGTTTGTATGTATGCTGAGTTGTGATTTAAAATATATTTATTCAATAATTTTAATAAAAAAGGAAAATTAAATAAATTAGACTATAAATGTGAGAAAACACCTTTAGAGAGATGCTCAGTATTAATGTTACTTATTTATATTATGTACTAATACTAACAAGTTGGATAAAAGGAAACATCCACATTTTAAGTGGTGAAGTTCAAAAGATTGAGTAATTGTTTTAAAGTCATGCAGATAATAAGAATCAAGTTGGGGGCTGAAACCTGGCCTTCCTGATCTTAAAGCCAAAGTTTTTAATGGGTGTAATATATTTCTTTATCTTAAACAATTACTAGCTGTGAAGAAAAATGAACAGAAGAAAAATTTCATTGCTCAAATAATAATTGGAAAATATTGATTGAATCATTTACTTTTATCTAAATATGTGCTATGGAAAGAATAGAAAGATAGAATCACAAAGCATATAAGAGTCATATAGTAATCTTAATAATTGTGGATAACAGCATTCACTTCATTATACAAGAATTAACAAATATTTATATACTGCTTAGTTAATAACAAGATGATATGTATATAAAGTTTAAAAATAGACAACCTCACTGAAGTGGATGGAAGTCAAGAAAATGGTTCCTTTTATGTTATTGACTGGGAGAGGGCATTAGTGGAGCAATTCGGATGCAGGAGAAGCTATTTCTTGTCCTGGTTTATGTTTCTTTTATGACTCATCGAGCTATGTAGTCATGACTTGTGTTCTTTTCTAAGTGTTTGTTATACCTCAATTAAAATGTTACTTGAAAAAAATATATTTCTCACAATATTACCTGAACAAAAGAAGTTTGAAAAACAACTAACATAGAAAAAAAAACACATAAGAAGTCTTGTTTCTTGTGCAGTGACAAAAAGTGATAAAAGAAAATTTTATACAATACTTGCTCCATAGAACATATATTCTTCAACATTTCCTAGATAATTTCTGTTTATTTTAAAATTTGCTTTAATGTAAGCAGAAAAGTTTAGAAACAAATCTTTCATATCAAAGCTACTAGAGTTACTAAAAGAGTTACCTACTAAAGTTACTAAAAGTGAAGGCTAAAGATATTATGAGGGAGAAACTATTCCACTTATGGAACTATATTAACCTCATGGTATTCTTAGCTATTATGTCTCAGACATTTTTGAAAGTCTAATGGGGAAAAAAAAAAAACTTCTCTAGAATAATGCCCAAGCCCACAGCCACACAAAATCTGGCATATAGTTACAGAACATATACATCCCCAAAGCTTTCTAAATTGAGAACATTTGATTTTCATTTCATGAAGTAGAAATTTACCTACTTAAATAATTGCAAAATAATCAGGGATGGAATAGTTAAATCTCATTTGCTATAATTAATTTGGAAAATATGCAATACTATTAGGAATATATTACATTTGCAACAAATCTTAATGTAACAGTTCTAATTTAATTAGCAATTATAGGCATTTACCAAGTTTGTGGTCAATAATTTCAAGCACCAATCTGTTAGTGCCTTGTTCTTAGTGTGCACAAATTTTAGGTCATATATTTGAGACATTTGACAGGAGGTATCAACTAATAATTTAAGAAATTAGTAAAGTATTTTCTGAGTTGCTTGTCAATAAATCTTTCTATTTTCTATTTAAAGACTATGATCAAACATAATAGGTCATCAATCATATTGACACTGAAGTATCTCCAAATACCAAGATGGGCCATGCTATTTCCATTTCACTCTCTTCTTGGAAGAGAGTGAAATGAAAGGAATTAACAAATACCTCTTTGGGGGAATTCAGAATGCTCTTACTGATAAAAATTCAAACTCTTTCCTTCTGCTACTACTGTTTTCTAGTAGTGTAAGAATTTATTGGAATTTTTGTTGTGATCTAAACAAATTTAAATGCCTTCTCATATTTAAAGAATCACTTTACCAAAAATAAAACTTTTAAAGAGTAGATTAGTGTAAATGCTTTTCATAAATCAAATTTAAATTACTTATTTTCACCAAATTTGAATAAATCCTCTTATGTAAAAAGGTATCATACAGAAATCAGAGTTAAAATGCTAAACCACCCTACCCATCATAAAGTACTATCCATCATTACCTGGACTGTGGCTTTTGGAAGCCATGCAAAAGAAATAAATATCTTTTCCTTTATGTTAAAACCAGCAAAACACACCATCAGAAATGTAGTCAAAATTCGTATCAATACTGCAATGCCCAGGGTGGCAACACAAAGGCCTGTAAAAAATACTTAAGTTTTAGACATAATGAAATACTGGAGGAAGAATTGAATCTCCTGGTTATTAGTTAAAAATACTATCTACAGAATAATCTAAATCTATTAAAAAGTTTAAAAGACAACAATGGTTAGGCATAATTTATCAAAACATCAATATTAAGGCTCAATCAAACCATTTGTTTAAAAGAAGGTATTTTCCCTAGATTAAAATGAGAAATTAACTAAATATATTGAAATTTCTACAATGGAGATTTGAGTGGTACTTCTCTTAGGTGTTATAGCAAAAACTACACTTCCATGTGTTTACTCAATGAGAATTTATTAAATGATAACTACGCATGACAGGATTTGGACTAGATCCTGGGTATATAAAAAATAAAATGTATAGATTTTGCCTCTATGAATTTCAAAGTCAGAGGAAGAGAGAAACAAGAGAATAATAAGAAAAAAATAGTATTTTCATCAAAATGGTTGAGAATTCTTTACAGAGTATAAGACTAAAGGTGATATTTAAAGTATTTAGTTTATGGCCATGCCATCCTGAATAAGCCTGATCCTGTCTGATCTCGGAAGCTAAAAAGGGTTGGGCCTGGTTAGTACTTGGATGAGAGACCACCTAGGAAGTCCAGGTGCTGTAGGCGTAAAAAATGAAAAATAAGGGATTGTAAGATGACAAGGTCCTTGCAATCTGTAAGGTCAACCAAGGGTTGCCTCACCTAAAAAAATTAAAAAAAAAAAAATTTAACAGCCTGTATGGAGACAATTGGCCAATCAGGATAGAGCTGGTAGGGCACTGAGCAATCAAAATAGACACTGACAGTATACATCTGTTTCACCATATTGGGTGTATACACTCACTGCCCACTAGCCCTGGTTCACATGCACAGTACTTCATTCAGTCCTTTAAAATCCTTTACTGATACATATAAGTTCATCCTGATTAGCAAAATAAGGGATGATGACAAGGACCACTGCAGGCTACTGAATCTGAGAAAGGCTCAGCTAAGGTGACTGCTAACTAATAGATGATTTTTTAAAAAGTAACACTCGTTAAGTGTTTACTCTGTGCCATGTTCTACATTAAGCCTTAAGTGTATTGCTTTACTTAATCTTTATAACCTGTGGGATAATTTTTCTTATTTCACAATTGAAAAAAATGAAATTCAGAAAGGAGAAATAACTTTCTCAAGTTCAAAAGGTTTTAAAACACCAGATAGACATTGCTGGAGGATCTGTTGTGAATCTGCAATATGGTTTCTTTGTAGAAAAGTTCTGTGGCTCTTTGTTGACAGGTAGTTCTCCCAGGTTGATAGATTTTCTTGTATCTTGTTGCCTGAAGTACAAGATATAAGAGATGACACTATTCCCAGGAGGGAACATCGAAAGTTTGGGGCGAGTCTGAAGTTTTGTGGGACTTATAAGTGGTGATGTCCAATTAGCAACTGGATATATTTATTTAGAGATAAAGATTTTAGAAATATGTAGTTTATAATCAAAGCCACCGAGTATAGATGAACTCAGAGACATGATGTAGAGTTAGTAGCATACAGCCTTTGGAAGAAACTTAAAGAGCAGCATTTAAGCCACATATAGTGGAAAGAAGGAATTGAAGGCACTGGAAAATATGAATTTTCAGAATTCAATGTAAAAATGTTTTAAAGAGGTCAATAGCATCAAGTGTTGCTGAGAGATCAAATAAAATACAGACAGAGAGCTATTCAGTGGATTTAGCATATAACCTTGGTCAAAGTGGGGCTGGTGGTGTGATGAGGCAGACGCTGGACTGAAATGTATTGAATAAGGGAAGAAGAGCTGAAATGGAAAAGGATCTGGTTACTTCTTTGGACAAGTTTAGAACGAGGAATGGAGGGGGTAGAGTGGTAGGTGAAGAGGGAAGTGAAATGGAGAAAGGACAATTTTTAATTGTAGTTAAATACACATAATAAAATTTACCATCTTAACCATTTTAAAGTGTACAGTTAAACATTGAGTTCAACAGAAGTGTACAGTAGCATTGAGTTAAACATTCACAATTTTGTGCAACTAATCTTCAGAACTATTTCATCTTGCAAAAACTGGAAGTGTTTTAATTAACCAACAACTTCCCATTTCCCCCTCCCTACAACCACCATTCTACTTTTTCTCTCTATTAATTTGAATATTTGGGATATCTCGTAAAAATGAAATCATACAGTGATAGTCTTTTTGTGACTAGCTTATTTCACTTTGTATAGTGTCCCCAAGGTTCATCCATGTTGTAGCTTTAGAATGGAAGGATATTATTTTAAGATAGGAGAGATTAGAATCTGTTTAAATTCTAAAGAGGAGAAAATTGAAAAGTATATATGTAGATGTGTGAGAAATGGGGAAGAATCTATGTGTGAGATTCAGAAGAAGATGGCTGGGATAGGATCCCTAGGATGGATGGAGAATAACATCATGATGTGAGTATATATGGGTGGATTAACTTTAAGTACAGTGCTATGAATCAAGAGAGTTTTAAAATGATGGCTTTTGAATGCATAAATTGATAAAAGAATAAATGAATAAACAAACATTTCTATTCCATGGGTACATATTATAGAACTCACCAGTTACCTTTAAAATTCTGGCTCTTGATCAGAACAAGGCTAGATGAATACTCTTACTTTTGGAAAAAAATTTTAAGGCCTGCAGTTTTTGATAGTACTAAGCAGTGTTAATTTTCTTTACAAGGAACAATATTAAAGATGTAAAATTTTTTGTCTTAGACTGACAAACATTATTTTCTAACCAGCTACTCTAAAAGATTTAAATCATTATTAAACTTTCATATTATGTGACAATGGGAAACACCGAACATACACCTACTAAAGATATTTCAACTGTACATAAAAAAGAATTGATTTTAGCAAAAGTACTACTTTGAAATACTTACCTACAGTTTCTGGTCTGAGAGATGCAATAGATACCTCTGCTCCAATTAGTCCAAAAAGAAGGGGCTGAAAAATGTCCCAAGCAACTGCAATAATTCTTTCAACCTCTGCCTAAAAGAAACACATGTGTGTGTGCACACACGCATATTTTTATTATGTAAAGTTACAAGTTCTAAGTATTTTGCTAATTTGAAATTTGAGTCAATTTAACCTGAGGCAGGCTTAATTTGTATGACATTTATAAATAAGAAGCTAATTAGAATGGAGCAAATTATTGCATAAAGATATTTCTAACATAGTTAAAAATATTATATGAGTACTTTAGTGTTGGTTTGCAAATGGATGTTAATTATAAACATTTTATAAAGTAATCTTAGGAGAACTACTTCTGAATACGTGGTGTGTACATTTTGTAATACTTAGTTTTATTTCGTAGTTTAAAATTTTGTTATTTTCATTCAGTGGAATGACTTAGAGGTCTTCTATTAGTACATATATCTAGATATGTGCCTTATTATTGCTGCATAGAAATCTATGGTATAGAAATACCATAGTTTATTTAAGCATTTCTTTACTGATAGAACTTTAAGTTGTTTCCAAATTTATCTTTTTATAAAAAATACTGTTTAAAGTTATTTTAAATTATACACAAAAATAAAATACAGGTATAATAAAGTGCTATGCCAGCTATTGATTTATTGCTCCACTGTTTTTTTTTTATTGCTGCTCTGCAGAAAATAGAACTGGATGGACCCTTTAAACACTTCTCCTTTGTTAGCTAGCATCATGTCAATCATATTTTATCAGCAGACATTGCTGAAGTGACCCTGCTAGAGGAGGGTGCTCTTCCTCTTGGTTTCATGGGGTCCTTTAGCAGGATCCAACAGTACCAGGCTCCTGTAGCCCAGGTCGCTGGAGTGGGGTGGTGGTAGTGGTGGTGGAGGAGGAAATGGGTGCTCTATCTCAGTGTTAGGGGTTTATAGCCGCTATTGCTATATTCATTAGGGGTATCTTTGTATCTTACAAGCCAATACCTTGTTATCTGATATCCCAGTATGATTAATAATGAACTTTCTATATTCCAGTTACTATGTGATTTCTCTTTCCTGATATGACTCTAATTGATATAAATACTAACTTTAAAACACACAATCCAAAAACCTTAGGAAAAATTGACAAAACTGACTATAGTAATACTGAAATTTTTATGGCAAAAAAAAAAAAGCTGACAAACCAGGAGAAAATACCTGTACTAAGTACAACAGAGTAAGGAGAAATATCCAGTCAATAAGAAAAAGACATAGAATCTAATAGAAGTGAGCAATATGTATGGACAAATATTTCTAAGAAGAAACATGAGTGGCCAAAAATAAGATGCTAAAACTCAGTAATCACAGAAACATAAACTAAAATGATATACCATCTTTTTGGAGGCAGAGCCTAAAATACATTAAAAAGTTGGAAAATATACTCAAAAATTTTAATAACATCAAGCTTTGTAAGATTGTTAGGGAAACTCACTAATTGGTAGAAAAGCAAATTGATAAAGCTTTTTTTTTTTTAAGAGCAATTTAGCAATAGCCATTACAGTGTCTAAAAATTTACATTTAACAGATTTTTTTTTCAATCAACTAATAAGAATCTATATTTTTAAATGACATTTTACAGTTATAATTACACATCTTTAAGGACCTGCACTCTATATATACAGTATTGAGTACTTTGACAGAGGATTACATTGTTTCTCTATTTTCTTTATTATTTCTGATGTTTTATTAAGGTAAAGATTTTATTTCCTCTTGGCTTACAAATGTTGAAAGGCAGAGCATATGTGAAGGGGTTGGTGGATTTATTTCTATAGTTCTATTCCTATGTTATGCAAAAAGTTGTGTTTTCATGTCATGAGGAATCAGATATTGACTAAGATTCAAATTCTGATGCTCACTAACTGTAAGCCACTTGCCTCTCAGCACCTCATTTTCCTCATCTGTAAAACAAAAGGTTTATATAGATAACATGCAAGATCTTTATTATTTAATGACAATGACTAGTCACTGTATCTTCTTGTGGCTTTTTTGTAACTTCAAAACTAAAATAAATTTGTTTATAAAGAAAATAGAGTCACTGAATAAGCTAAGTATAAAAAGAAGATGAGCCCAGAGGAATAAAAACTCTGTTGTCCATTGAAGGTTAAAGCCACTTTACACATCTGTGTGTACCATTAGTAAGAATCTTCAAAAATATAAATCTTTTTCAGGGATGGACAAAAGGAGAAAGTTAAGAGAAATGGAGGATTCATTATGAGTTAAATACTACTTAAGATGAAACTTCTTAAAGATAAGAACATTTCAAGGTTCAGAAGATCCAAATTATATCAGGGAAAAAAAATCTAGTGACCATAAAGTTTATCAGAAGTTAAGATTAAAAACAATAATATTCTCAGCAAGTGATTCACAAAGTGTGGTCCCTAGACCAGCAGCATCGGCATCACATGGGAACTTGTTAGAAGTACAAGTTCTCAAGCCCCACCATGGTCTACCTAAATCGTAAATTTGGGGGTGGGGCCCAAAAATCTAATTTAATAAGACTTCCAGGTGATTCCTATGCATGCTGAAGTTTGAGAAACATTATTCTAAGCTGATGAGGATGTAATGAGAGAGGTGGAAAATAAATGGATATAACTCTAGAAAGCAGTTTGGTAATGCGTGTTAAAACCTTGAAATGTTCGCATTATTTGATTCCAAATTTTACTGTTAGGAACCTCCCCCACCAAGGAAGTGATTAGAAATTATATTTTGGCATAATTAATAATATCAGAGACTAAGAAGCAACCTAAATATATAGCTATAAGAAAATGGTTTTAAAACAATTTATGGTGTAGCTGTGTGTGTGTGTGTGTGTGTGTGTGTGTGTGTGTGTGTGTGTGTAGATGTAGAGACATACGTAAGAGAGTAACTGGAGGTAAATATGAAAAAAAAATGTTCCTAGATTTCTCTTTGGGTTGTGGAAATACGTTGACCTTCTATATAATCAGCTTCAGGCAATCCAAAGTTAAGACAAATGCAGGCAAAGATGTTTTATTTGGTTTATAACAGTCTTTTCTATATAACCCATATTATAGTTTTTCTGAAGAATAGTGTAATTGGAACTGATCAAAGTTTCCCTTTCCCAAATTCTTTGTTTTTCTGTGCTCATAGTTAATGCACACTTGCAGTAATAGGCTTTAGTCGTGCCCATGCTAGAACTACTTTAATGAAATGTTCTATTTCAAATAATATGGTTCCTTTGCACTGTTTAATTTTTATCCTATAATTTATAGAGACTTAATTTTAAATTGCAAAGTTTAGAAGTATAATCTTTTTAATACACTTGGTATGTGTTACAAATAGATGTCCAAATACAAAAATGTCCCTTGTACGTAATGCTACAGTTGTATTTATTATAGGGTAATACAAGTCACTTTGCAGTCAGGTAAATCTGAGCTTAAATCTCAGTGCAACTTTTGAATTTTGTGACCTTGGACATGTTATTTAAGTATTTCTGACTTATAGTCTCTATAAAATGAAAATAGTAATACTTTTAAAAGAGGTTTTATATATATTTTTTAATTTAACAAGAATATCCACTTAGTACCTGGAACAGGTCCACACAGAATAGCAATAAAAATTTATTAGTTCCCTTCCCTCTTTTTCCCCATGACCATATAATGTAATGAGTTGGTTGTACTTATTGAAGATTTTTAAAGAGGCGGCAACAAGAAAGAATTTACTTGTAAAATTCAATTTGAAGAAATTTGCTACAAGCATATTTGAGAATTTTCCTGTTGAATAAATAAAAGGAACTGTACCAAAATATTTAGTTTACAGAACTGTTGGCTTTAGGTAGAGGAATTACAAATAATTTTTTTCTTTCTTTTTATTTCTTAAGTTTTTTTAAAGTTCTATAATAAGTATATACCATTTTTATACTCAAAAAATGAAATAAACTTTATTTAAAAAATATCCTGTTTAGCAATTTATTTTTCAAAATGCTGAAAAAATGTCATCATTAAGTTAAAAGATGGTTTATAAAATGCTACTGCCAGGTAAACTTCCTAGATGTTGAACAAGGGGTCACAGTGCAATGCAGTAGCATCCTTTCACTAAGTGAAAACTGTGACAGCCTTGGTCCTGGGGCAAAGGAGCAGACAAGAGGGCTTCAGAGAGTAGGGTGTATTGGTCAGAAGCCCAGGCTAAGATGGAATACAGCAGAGATATGAAGGATGATGAGATTACCCAATGTATAAGTTTATGTTTTAGCTTTGCTCTCGTCAGATGTTAAGTTACTTGAAATTAGACAGTAGAATTTAATGATATAGGTCTTGCTTAAAAAAACAAAACAAAACAAAACAAAACAGTATACCTGAAATAAGCCTTAGAGCCAAGCCTCCTGACAAGGCAGCAAACCAAGACACTCACCTACGCCTAGAGCGGGGTTTCGAAGGGACTCTCTCCTTTTCCTTAAAGCCCCATCTATCTCAGCTCATTTTTCTGTGGCCCCAATACCCTTCTCTACACAAGGCTCTCAACAGCCCCTATGAATCCATCCCTTCTCGAAAGCAAGTTGAGTCAATTATGCTTGTCCTAACTTTACATCACACCCTTATAGAGTGAAAGCCTTCTCTACCTGAATGCTGTTACCCACAATGAAACTCTATCTTTAGTAGATCTCTGCAGAGATCATTTAATTGAATGTAATTATATATTTAAGCTCAGTATTTATAACCTTTACATATTTTCCATGTGGCATTACTTTAGGCTTATTCTGAACCACTGTCTTCAAGTTTTTCAAAATAATATATCTTCATTTAGTTTAGGTCACCCATATTTAATTCTTCATGAACCAGAATACCATATGATCCTGTCAAGATCAAATCTACAAAAATGTATCTTGAAATTAAAATAAATAAATGACAACCAGCTAGTTTCCATAATACACATTAAGAAAATGAATACTCTTAATTGTCTTGGAGATTAGTAAGAAAAACCAAAATAATCTTTTGAAAAATTAGCACAGGCATTTGAACAAATTGGCTAGTAGACATATGAAAAGATGATTAGCTTCACTCATAAAGAAATGCAAATCAGGTCAATAATGACATATATTTTTCACCTATCCAATTAGCAATGTATCTGAAGATTGAACATACTCAGATCAGGAAAACATATCTTACATACTGTTGGTGGGAATACAAATTGGTACAGCCTTTTAAAAGGGCAGGTTGATACTATCAACTTTCAATGTGCATACTCCGTTACAAAGCAATCCTATTTCTAGAATTAGAATTAGAAAAGAATTAGAAAGACATCACGGAATTATGACCATGATATATTTTAAATAAAGACATTAAGTTATAGATCAGTATGTAAGGGGAAAAAAGAATGTGTGTGTGTGTGTGTGTGTGCGCGCACGCACTTGGGCATACATTTGTATAAGTATAGAAAATAGCTTTTATGGTTAAATAATTTATTAATTTAATGTTAAGAAATTATCTGGAAAAAAATTAATCTAATCAGAAAATAGTCATGAGGAAAACTTAAAATACACTTCACCTTTTTGCTGGTCCACCCCAGGCCTGCAAGGAAAGCCATGACCAACGTGCACAGTCCTCCTGACCCGGGGAAACCAAAGTACACGCTGCTGAATATTGCCAGCACAGACAGCCCCAAAACGAGGAATGCTCTCTTCCACACAAGTTTGTCCTGGAGAAGAAAAAAGGTTGATTTTAGCTCAATTATTTCACATAACTGATTTTTAATGACTGATTTTTTCCATCCTCAGGACTTAGTGGAAAATAAAGATGCCTATATCTGTGCACATGAATGCAAGATATAACATTTACTTTCCTTTCCCTAACAGAAGTGGAATCAGCACATGTAGGAACGTAGGTTTCTCTATCAGGAATAAGAGCTTCTTTTGTAGGTGGTGATGCAGAATATCATAGAGCTGAATGCAATAGCAGAAAAAAGTACATGGGGTTTGGAGCCAGAGAGACCAGGGTTAAAATTCTAGCTCTTTTACATCACTGGTGTATGTGTGGCACCTTAGACTCTCTGAGTTTTATTTCCTTCTCCCTGAAAGCTGTTACATCACAGGCCTGTTGTGAAGGTTAAACATATGATATTGTTATTAATTTTAGGCTCTTTGTTTACTCTTTAAGGTGATGCTCTCCTGGTTTTTCTTTCCAGTCCTTGAATACCAGTAAGTTTTAAGAGGCTATAGCAGGTTTTTTGTTATTGTTGATTTTTAAGGTTTGTGAAATGTGAACCTCTCTCCCTTTACTTTTCCCTGTTCAGGCTTTTAAACTTCTTGATCACTTTAGAAAGTAGGCAGGTCTTTAAAAGTGCTTGACTTGGCAGCATGCAGGCTCTGAAGGCGAATTAACTGAGTTCATTCCCAGCTTTGCTGCACTCTAGCTTTGTGACTTTGTTCAAGTTACTTCTCTCTAAGCTTTGATTTCCTTATCAATAAAATGGTCCTATGAATAGTATTCTCATCACAAGTTTTGTGGATTGCACCACATCAGTGCTTCCCAAAAGAATGTCCAGTGATGATGGAAATTTTTATATCTGCACTGTCTGTGGAAATATTCTATATCTGTCATAGCCACAGGTAGCTAGTGGCTGCCATGATGAACAGAGTGGCACTTTAATTGTACTTATCACATCATTTTATACACAGGAAGCAACCAAATGTGAGCCATCATTTTTCTCTTTATTTTGTTGTGTAATTAGAAAAATCCTGACATTTTCTTTTATGAATTCATAAAATTGTTTATAGATAATTTTACTTGGAGTTTTTTAAAGCACAAAAAAATTCAAAACAACATACTGATAATGGAAATATTAATTCTTACTTAATATTCTACTTTAGTTATGTTTCTAATACCATTCAAAATGCTCTGAAATCTTCAAAATGCTAATTCTTATAGAAAAAAGCAATTTTTATGCTTATATATTCTAAGAGACTTAGGAGGGTAGGGGAAACAAACAAAATATTTATTTCTCATTAAGAGATCATTGTGTACAGTAAAGAACTTTGACCTTGGTTATAAATATTGTATTTTAATGAAATGTTAAAGTCTATCTATTTGATAGCATTAGAATCTAAGGTATTTTGATGCTAGAAAAAGGGCCCCCAAAGCCATTTTGTATCTTGACTCAGTTGAATTTATGAATAGTAAATAAAATGGAAATAATAAAATAAAAATAAATTAATTTAAAAAAATTAAAAACTTATAAATCCTATTGTTTTGGAATGACATTACTTGTCTTACAGTGAAATTTGAAATGTACAGAATATACATTTGAGAACAGAAATTTCAGGACTGCATTAAAATCTTATACATTTAGTCCTCTTCATGGACAGCACTGACAGAGCAATAAGCAGTTTGAAAATGGGGGCTGGTTTTCTAAGTCTTGTCCTTCACATTGACTTTGAGGAAAGTGTTCCAGAATGTTTTTCCAATGACATTTTAGAGCATGGCTTTCCCACATATTATTTTTTTTTTTACCTGGTCACTGCTTGGAAAGTACTGAATAAAAAATCCTAGAAGAGATCCAGTTGCCACACCGATGACCACTTCTAAAACTCCTCTGAAGACATTAAAAACTGTGGAGCCT
This sequence comes from Cynopterus sphinx, assembly GCA_030015415.1. Classification (NCBI taxonomy): domain Eukaryota; kingdom Metazoa; phylum Chordata; class Mammalia; order Chiroptera; family Pteropodidae; genus Cynopterus; species Cynopterus sphinx. The sequence goes on from CM057382.1 coordinate 126,217,545, forward strand.
TAAAAATGCATAAAAGAAAAACTTCAGGCAGCACTCTAAATCCATAAATAAGTAGACAACTTTAAGCATCAACAATAAAGCATCAAATTACACTGAAGGTAAAGTTTACAGATATTTCCTGCTCTCCACATTCTTAAATAGATGTGTTTTAAAATGTTTAATGGACCTATCTTATGAGAAAGGTATACACATATGAGAGCTAAATTTCAAAACAGGCATAAGCTACGATTTGTGTACCTTTTGCATGTCTACTTCCACAAAAATTTACTTAAAGGGCCTAAAATAATGAAAGATAAAATTCATGATTCAGAGCTAATTTGTTCTGCTATATCATATGCCTAGGCTGGGTGAATAGACAGACCTAGTTTTCACATTGCTATTTAAGAGCCTGATTTTTAAATAATAAATGTACGCTGATTTTAGTAGCTCTGATATTACACAATACAGTAATTTGAGAATTTGGCAATTGAAATCAAGATTCTTTTCTTGATCAATGTGGGGGACTTGCCCCTAGTTAAGTGTTTATTGTTAAAGTAAATCTGAAAAAAAATTATTTTTGAAATTGCTCTTAGAAGAGTCTTTTTTATTTGCTTAGCTCCTTAGAAAATCTTAATATTGAGGTAAATAGAACCTGCTTTTTCCTCCATAGCATAAAAGATTTATGAAACTTTAATTAACAAAATCTTTTTTAGTACACTGTGCAGAAAATTATATTAAAATTGCTCAACACATAAAGCCCTTCTTCACACACTATTCTAAGAATAAATGTATTAACAAGTTATCGTGGTTTCTTGTTATTGTAGTGAAGGGTACAGAACATGCCATCCCAAACTATGTAAGCTGGCATAAGAATTATTTTGAGCTGAAAGCAATTGAGAAGAAACAGATACATGAAAAGCTCCTTGCATTCCCTTTATTTGCATAAAGCCCTGGTATAAATTTATAAAGGTTTCCTCTCTCCTCTCTATCAGGAAGGACAGAAGTCAACCACTGATACAATGAGGGACCCTCATCAGCTCAGAGACAGCACCAGAGGAATCTACATAACAATCTTTGCTGAAACCAGCCCTGTCTACCATTAGTTTCCTCAGTTATTTGCCTTTCCACAATCTGCTTTTTCTAAAATCTCAAAGTTCTTATCCTTTGGCAATTCTATAAAAATTACCATTCTTTGCTAAAATGCTACATAAACCCAAATTCTATCCACCGCTTTGAGTTACACATCACCAAATACTCCCATGAGTTAGCACAATACACATGCTTATAAACCTTTTATCTCTTGTCTTTAGAGGACCCCAGCCAATGAACCTAAAGTGGGTAGAGTGGAACCAGTTTTTCTTCCCCTACAGTTTTATCATCTTTCTTACTTAAAAACACAATACCTTGTAGTAATTTTATTTAGGGCAGACTCTTTATTTAGCTCTAACTCTATATTTAGCTCAGACTCTTTATTTAGCTCTAACTTTTTGTTAGACATTGGGCAACTGTCAAAGTATGTAATAATAACATGTTATTACCACAGTAAATAATTTACTGAGAATGTGTAGAAAGTATCTGATTACTTTCATTCTCTTGTACAGTAAGGTTGTTTTGGAAAAAAAAAAAAAGACTTCTTGGGCTCCACCTCTGAAAATTCTGATTCAGCAGGTCTGGCAGGGCTTGGGATCTACATTTTAAAGAGGTTCCATGTAGTTCCAATCTAAAAGGTCTAAGGACAACACTTAGGGGGATAAGGGCAGAGGGAACATTGTCAAGGAGTAAGATTTTCAAAAGTATCACAGCCTCTTTCTCCCCCGACATTATAAAATTTCAAGCAGACCCTCCTCACTGCCTTCCCTGACCCTGCTCTTCCCTTCTCCCCTGCGATTCTAATGCAAACTCTGCTGCTCTTATTAAAGAAAATTCATGACTAAAATGGTGTCACTGTGTTAAAGGCCATAATACCAAACCTAGATCTGATATCTGATTTAATTGCAGTTTAAACCTTGCTCAGAAATATAATTTTGATTAACCAGTCTCAAATTTCCTGTCATGTGGGCCCTCTCCATCCTCCATAGAAAGAATAGGCAATCTGCATGATATGAACCCTCGCCCTCCCCTACCCCATAAAAAAGGCATATTGGTCTAAAAATAATTTCTTTTCTTTTGTTAACAGCTCTTTGCCTTAGCCATCTTTTTATAACAATCTCCCACTTTGTATAACCCCTCAGAGTGCACTTCCAGTTGCTAAATGGGATACTGCACAATTCATGAATCACTTAATAAAGCCAATTCGATCTTCAAATTTACTTGGTTAAAATTTGTTTTTTAATACTCTAAAGTCACATTTTCCATTCTTAAAGGTTCTGATTTAATTGGCCTAAGGTAGGGCCCACATATGAATATTTTTTAAACCCACCCACGCCCCTCCACCCCAAGTAATTCTAGTGGGCAGCTGGGGCTGAGAACCACCATTGTTTTAAAGGTTTATACCAAGAAACCAGTGAGAACATAAGTTTGGATAGGTACAGTGGAGTTAAAATAGTATAATAAGATTTGACTTATTAGGGAATTCCCATTCATTCTTGAACAAGCAAGTCACATTATGAAAGCCATGTTTTGATAATATTAATTTACCAGTGAGACACAGCAGAAACTGGATGTAAGGACAACTGGGACAATGGAAAGAGGTAAGATTCTAGGTAATCCACATAATCACAAAATGGTAAGATAACTACCAGGGGGTGAAGAGAGGATACATAACTTTCTAAGCTGTGTTCCCACTAAATAATCTGAAGCTAGATTTTGCTTCAATTACATTTTATAAATATTATGAAATTGCAAATCTTATCTTCCAGTCTTGGACATAAATTAAAAAATGAACTTAAGTGTGTGCTGTGCCAAAGGACATAAGCTGTTGAATAATAGTGGGAGAAAAAAAATGCCCTAAGTTCCTTTTTTATTACTACTTAAAACAAAATAAATCCATACCAGACACTTATTAAGTATTAATGATACTTATTGAAATCACTACTGTTATTACCCATAAAATGTTAAAGATGAGAGAACAAGAGTTGTTCCTTCCACTTGGACTGCTATCATTTGTGCTCATTGAAAAATTTACTCATCCCTGTGTGAAGTCTTCAAGACCAAACTTTCCTAGATAGATCCATACAGAAACTGTTCTCCTTTAAACTCTCCTACTCTGCATCTCCCCTTAATGCATTTCCTATACTTCTTGAGCAATTTGTGTCTAGAAGGAGAAGGGAATAGAGATAGCAAGTTAGTGGTTCCTCCTTAGGTACAGAACTAACTCTTAGAGTTGCTTTCTCTATTTTAGTTTGCCATAATCAATCATCAAACAAATACGCCATGCTTATAACATCATAATCTATGTCTCTACAGGTCAAGAGAACATCATATAATAAATTGATCAGCTTACCTGTGGAAAAGGCCATGCCCAAACATGTGTTGAAGCCAGTGATGGCCAGAATGTCATCAAAGCTGCCAGCAGCCATGAGTAAGGTGGGGACACCTTTTTCAACACCATATCCTCCTTCCTGCAAAAGGAGCATCGAAGGCACCACAACAGCTGGAGAGACAGCACCTAAGACAAAACTAAGCAGGCAGCACTTTAACCATTTACAATTCTACCTTACACATCATCTTTACTATTACTGAAATTACGATAACCATTACTCGTTTAGAGGTCATACTTTAATTAGTCTTTCCAATGACAGTGATGCATCAAACCAGAAATACCTACACATTCAAGTTCTGAAGAATACTTTTTCAAAGTATGGCTATGGGCAACCTGAAATGAAAGCACTTTGGTAGCATCCATGCACGCATGCGCGCGTGCGCGCGCACACACACACACACACACACACACACACGTATCACATTATATATATATATATTTTTTTATCTCTCATGGCCTGCATTAGAAGAACTGACAGTGGAAGGAAGAGACAGCAGAATCATGTAATCACAACAGTGTGGTGACAGAAGGAGGAAAACAGTGCTAACTGCCGATCGTTACTGATGTATTTATTATCCTTCATGTAGACTTCAAGATCTAGCTGCTCTCTCACCAGAAAGTATAGGTAAAAGTCCATTACTTCCTCAATACTTTGAGTTATTATAACCACTGTAAAAGTTAGCACCTATAACACCATGTACTATATTCTGAAATATGAAATAATAATGTTTATATGCCAGAATAGTAATAACAACAATATTATGCTGGAATATCCATGTTGTGTTTTCTGATGTCCTTAAGAAAATATTATTATGCATTCTCTTGTATAGAATCAGAGAAAGTCCTAAATGTCGTGCATATGTTCATATGACAAGGAAAAATCATTACCCCAGTATAAATCCCCATTGCCATGGTAAACCCATCAGGAAATGGCCAAGAAGAGCAGACATGCACGCCTCCACAAGACAAGGACCCATGGATAATCGTATGCAAACACCCTTCAACTTCTTCAGGGCCTGAAATATAAAAATAGACATACTAAAATAATACTCTAAAGATGTGCAGAGAAAATGACATTAAATGTCTTTTTTTCAATATTCAGACCATGTCTGGATTATGGTGAATTTTCCAGATAATGAGTTTTTAACAAACATTTCAGTGTTCTAAGCATTTCAGAGATAGCTTATTTAGTCCTCAGAGCAGCCCTATGATTCAGATAAATTATTATCACTATTTTTAAATGTCCTCATTTAAAAAGGCACAAGTTAAAGTTATTTGACTAAGATTATGACATTAATGAGTGGTGAAGCTCAGTTTGAACCCAGGAAGCCTGCTCCAGGGTCTGTGCTCACAGTCGCGACACTAGCTGATTTACCCGCCTCGGTGTTAGCTTAATGTATAATTTGTGGCTGGAGAATGAAACTAGGGTAAAGACCTTTCCCCCCAAGAGCATTCGAACACATACATAAAAAAAAAAGCATACTTGAGACTTATTCTATATATTAGGCAGTTTCCTGGCCTAGTATAGTTAGCCCTAGATACTTGTATAGGGAGGGCTTCGTACAGCAAAACTATGCCTTCTCTCTCATGACCATTATTTATATCTATGGCCTTCTCAAAAGAAAAAGAGGGAGGGGACTTTGTTCTTCTTGGTACTATCCCCAGACAGACAGTAACTCTACCTTTCTCCAAAAAGAGCATGGGAACATCTCCTAGGGATACTCCTGCAAGAAATAAATTTCATTCTCTTCTTGAAAATGCCATGCAAAGTATCCACATTTATTTCTTAAATCTCAGTAATTCTAAATACTTTCAGCATTGGAGAAACAAAATCCCTAGTCAACAGTTAAAAATGTATACCTCAGTACCTTTGGATCAAGCCCAAGGCCAGCACGAACCAATATGACAGATAGGGCTATGCTTCTCAAAGCAGAAGACCACTTGTGCTTGATCTGTACATTATCACTGATGACAGGGATATTTCTGATGAGAAACCCAGCAAGCAGCATGCCTAGAATAAAGAAGTCAAACAGCTTTTTAGTTAGTTTTCAAATACAAAAAATATTTTTTTGGCAATTCAGGTGTGAAAGAGACTACCTTATAATTCCAGGAACCACTTCCTTTAGCTTAGTACTAAGATAAAATTATGTTAAACTTTAATTAAAAAAATTAAAATACTATGTTAAAATAGAGGAGCTAAGAAAAGCCTTTAATGCACAGATAAAAATGATAGATTGGAATAATTACTAATCCTAAATAACTAAAGCTGAAAAGGAAAAGCAAGATGAAGTATTTAGATAGAAAGTGTGATCAAAGTCTAAATATAAAATGTTGTAATACAACGCTCAATTCAGTCATCCCTTTGTGTGCAAATACAAAAAACAGCTCCTAAAATTATTTGCTATGCCAGATTACCTGAAATATCAGTAAATACCTATATGGGCTCTATTTTAAGTTCAAACCAGATAATTTAATAAAAGCACATAACCTGCTTTGCAAAGGCTTAGAAGTGAGTTATGATGAAATGGATCGACTGTCATGTCAGCTGGTGACTCTTATTTAGTGTTTAGGACACTGTAGAAGGTATTAGAGATAGTAATGAACAAGGACTCAGTATACACCTCAACAAGCTTTCAGTCTCTAGGGGGGCAAGACAAACCACAAGTCTCAATTTTACAGAAGTATGAGGAGGCATTGTAGGAGCTGAGAGGAGGGCTGAGTCAGACGGTCCAAAGAAGGAAAAGGCAATGAAAGTTTGGGGAGTTGAGAAGTTTATGGGAGAGACAGCAGTTTTTTTGAACATATGATGAGAAAGTGTGACACTTTCTGGGAACACCAAGTAGTTGAGTGGGACCAAGGGAGCTGAGCTGTGGTGAGAGAATTCTGCCATTGTTGATACCTTGTGCCCACACAAAGGGAAAGATTCCTCCGTCAGACCTGGCTTCTGTCCTCCCTTCTTCTCCAGGAGGACCCTTCTCTTACCATGTCCTTATAAGCACCACATATTAAATGACTAAAATTCACTAAAGTTGGAGTGCTTTGTATATAAGCTACGAGAATAGAGGCAAATTACAAGTATAGCTTTTTGTGACTTGCTCCAGACACATTAAGCAAGGAAGCATCACTTCCAGGCATCTCTCATCACTGCCATTTAATGTACAAGAAGGTCTTAAATGTTTTGAATTCTGTAGTCTTCATCTAGAATTCTGGAAAGTGTGAACTAGCCTATAATAGCTGATTTCAAAAGAATAATGATAATATTAAAACATTACAATTAAAACATTACAGACAAGGGTAAAATGCCCTACCCCAACTGCAACATTCTGTCTTCCTTTCCAAAGGTTTTCACTGTGAAGGGTTATCTGTGCCCTTCCACAAAGTTTCTAAATCTATTTAAGCATCCCTGTGTGTATGCGTGTGTGTCGTACATGCTCTTTTTTTGTGTCAGACACAAATGGAAGCATATTTATATACCGTTGTGCAACTTGGTTTTCTTTCCACTTAACCATATATCATGGACATATTATCAATGAAGCATATATACATATTTATTTGCCTTATTTTTTAATAGTTGCAACAGTATCTCATTGTTTAGAAATATCATAATTTTGGGACCAGTAATGGACCAGTTCATACACCAAATACTTATTATGCACCTACAATCTGCCAGACCCTTCTGATACCCTGGTAATACAGAGGTGAGCTAGGCCAACATGTCCCATTTTACAGAACTTACATATTGTAGGTTTGTACAAGAATTTACACAGGACAACTCCTAGCACTGGAAATGTTAGAATACAGGGCATAGATATATACCATTCTTATAGATATTGATGAATTTCTGGCCAAAAATGTTGCACTAACCTTACATTTCATTAATATGTCAATAGTAATGTACTGTAACTTAGAACATGGATCGAAACCAGTCCTAGATTGACTATAGCATAGAACTACTTGAAATCAAAAGGAAAAATAATCTTATAAGAACTCAAAAATACACTAACTGTTTTTTTAGGAGTGTTAGGGAAAATAGGAAAGCATTTTTATTCCCAAAATGAATGTGAAAACAATTTCTCTGGGACACTGTCCTTTTTGCCAATGAGCTGGATTGATGTGGCCACCTGACTATGATTTGGCAGGAGTTTCTCTCCTGCTTGTACCCATAGGGGCCTTGCTCCCTTGGTTGTGAAGAACATATTTGTTAACTATTTTTTCCCCTTAATTTGTATTATAAAGTTGTTTATGCCAAAATTATCAATGCATGGTCAATCTTATTTCATCTACTCCCAAGTTATTTTGAAGTGAATCCTTATTGAAAAGAATTAGCCAAGAAGTCACTCACATCACTAATGAACGAGTATAGTGTCACCATGAATGTTGGTTGACATTTTTATTTATGTTAATGAATAAAAGTAAAATAATAAAAATTCTCATTGGGACTTCACTCATGTGTCAATGATATGAGTAACTTACAATACATCCAATATACCTGATTTGTAACATTTGCTGATTTCTGTAGTGGAAATACTTCCACCATGGCCCATGTTAAGCTACCAACATGATATTACTGGCACATCATTATACAGTATTTCCATAATCTCAAGAACAGAGATAAGGAGAAATGTGGTATAATAATAGGAATTGACCATTTTTGAGTATTTACTGCTCTTGTGTTTAATGCCAGTTGTACAATTGTAAGTACATATAATTTAACTTTTTGAAATCACCACATTAAAGAACTGGCTCAAAGAGCTCCTTGAAGTTTCACAGCTTTTAGCTTGAGCATAGAAAATATAGAAATAGTTTATGCCTCTATCTCTTAAACTTTCCAAACTACTTTTTAAAATATGATTTTTTTTTCTGGGGGAAAAAAATTACAGGCATATTTAGCACTTACCAAGAAGAGGCGGCAAAGGAGGCAATGCAGGTAACTTAATGAGCCCCAAAAGTTTACCTCCAATGACGGCACAATAAAAAAGGATTATAATTCCAAATAGGTTTCCTCCAGGAAGGCATTCACTGCCAGTAATCGACCAAACTACAGCCCACAGAAGAACAACGATGGTAACTGAAATAAACCAGAAAAACTAGTTTCTATTAAGAAGTTGTCATATGAAGGTTTTGATATAATTTTAAAAAGTTTTAAAATAAATATTGAATACATGTAAAAATACTTATAACCGTGTATAAGTTTTAAAGAACATCAGTAATATGAACAACTGGGTAATTACCAACCATCTTGAGAAACAGCATATTACCAGTGGTTTTGAATCTACCAAGGTGCCTTTCCTAATCCCATTCCCCATCTCCCTTCACATTGCCAGAAAAAAAAATTACTATCTTGATTTTTGTTACCATTTCATTGTTTTTAAAAATAATTTTACCATAAATATGTCACTAGTTAATATTAAAAAGAGAAATAATTACTATCTTTACCCTCTTCCCAGGAACATGAGAATACTTGAACAATCACACTCCACTATTTTAGTCCTGCTTTGAATTAAACATTATTGTTTCTTTTCTATAGTCAATGTTTGTTTAGAATTACCCACATACTTACCTATTTTTTAAATCATCATTTGTTATGGCATCCAACGTTTTTCATCTGGGACAATTATTTTGTTGCCTGAAGTATCCCTTTAGTAGAGGCATGTTTGTTAGAAAGTGAAATACATTTCCCTATTTGAAAACCTTGTGTTTTACAAAATTATACACCAAACATAGAAAGCCTCATCGAAAAATTAGAGTTGGGAAAACCACTTAAAACTCAAAACTTGTGATGAAAGCACTAACAAAAACAATAATCCTAATAAAAATACCAACAGTTAAATCTCCACTGACATTTGGATCTCCCACTGCCAGTCTCTTTTTCATAGACTAAAGTCCTGGAACCACACTTCCAGTTATAACATGTAGAATCATGAGGGCTTTGCTTTAGAGAGGAGCTGCATCAAAATCTGATCCAGATTGTAGTCTTCTCCAGCAATCAAATGTTTTAATGTTTGCTTTTATTAACTGAGAGAAAAGTATTGGCAGCTTCTTTACCTGTACTGTCAGTTTCTTCATTAGACAGCTTAATGTTGTGGAAAGTTTAAAAGCCTTTGAAGTCCCTAAATCAGCAATTAAGTGCCTGAAAAGAAAGCTTCTCTACAGGCATTTCAGCTTTTTAAAAGGTGTTAGTAAGCCTTTATCTTTAGTTGTAGAAAAGCATATACCTATTTTTTTTTTTTTTGGTTTTGAATTCACTTTGCATTCACTTCTATTGCTTGATGATGCAACATATTAATGTGCCAGGAAAAATTATGTAGAAAAATGCAAATTGCATATTACACTGATATAATTCCCTATTTACTATTGCATATGAGCTGATTCATGGTACAGAAACACTTTGTAACAGAATATGCTATATTTCACTTTAGAATCTGTTGGTAGTAAATTCTATTTAGTCTGGAATTATCTTTATTCTCATTTTTAAAAGATAGTTTTTTGAGAGTATACAGTTCTAGGTTAAGAATTACTTTCTGAAAATTCCTTGAAAATTTAATTCCTTGTTTTTTCGGGCTTTCACTATTGCTAATTTTCATTTTGAGTTTAATTTCAGCTCTTTTAGAGCATTTTTCTTTGGCTGTTTTTAAATATGCTGTGTTTAGGTATGGCTTCCACTTGGTTTGCTTAGTTTTTATGCTTTTCATCAATTCTAGAAAATTTTCAGTCTTTATTTCTTCCAATATTTTTTCTTCCCCATTCTTCCCAGTCTCTTTTTTTCTGAAAATATGGTTAGATAGTCACACTCTTTTCTCCGTGTTGCTACCCCTAGTTTCCATATTTTCCATCTATGTCTGTATGTACTGCATTCTTGATAAGCTCTTCAGATCTATTAGCTAGTTCACCAATTATCTTTTCACTCAATCTGCTGCCTAATCCAGCCACTGAGTTTTCAGTTTCAATTATTGTGCTATATCTTTCATTTCTAGAAATTCAATTTGGTTCTTGTTAAATATCTTTTTTCATTTTTAAAATAGTTACATGTTGGGTACTCATATTTGCTATCTCTTCCTTAACTTCTTTATGGATATCAAGAATGTTTTATATTCTATTTTCTGAAAAGGCAAAATTTTCAAAATCTGCTTCCTTGTGCATGTTGTGACTTTTTGTTTGTATTTTTGTGATAGTGACCTCTGCCTTGAAACTTTATCTCTGAAAATTGTTGGAGCCATAAGTTGAATGTGAGTTTTGCCAGATAGGATCTGAATTCGCCTCCACCACGTGCATAGAAGTGCTTATAGACATACATTTAGCTTGATTTTTTTTTCTGTGAATTTGGAGAACAAATCAGCATGATTACACATTTTTAGTGGAGGTTTTCCCCTCCCCAGCCAACACCTCAACTGAGACAGATAGGTTTAGTTGCAGGCCGTATCTACAGGGCAAATTTACCCTAAATTCACCATCATGCTGGGTTCCAACTTCATGTGGGTGAGGGAGAATGATTTCTCCTATTAAACTTCTAACCCAGGCAGGCTCTAGCATAGCCTCCTATACTCCTTAAAATGAATCTCAAGTTCATTGGTGTTTTGCAGAAGACTCCAGGTTAAAAGCCAGATTGAGTACTTCATTATCTTACTTACACTTTGTTTTGGTATCTGATGATTTCCTGTTTTCATGAAAGATAAAAGATACTTTTAAAAAGACTCGAAATATTTTTTCAGATGTTTTCATTGGTGTAAGTGAAAAGATTGTTCACTGAGTTTTGTCTACCATATAGCGATCGGATTCAGTGTCCCATTAAACCCTTACAGAATTATTTCAGATTTTCTAGGTTTATGATGTTATTTACAGTAAAATAACTAAGAGGCCTTTAGGATTTTCCAACTGGTTATAAAGCCTGAAATTTCTATGCAGTATTTCTATGCAGGAAAGCAGGAATTGCCAGTTACTAAATTTTGCTTTATCACAGAATAAACCCAATTTTATACTAAATTCAAAAAGGTAGAATTAAGAGTTTTCTACTTCAATGAACTTTAATATATCATACATAAGATCTGGTTATGTAGTTATTGATAGGAAAAGATAATTACTGTGTCAATAATTATATATGAGTAGTACACTTGGCAAATAAATATATATTTGTAATATAAATTATATATTGATGGGAATAAATAAATATTGTGTCAATAATTACATTTTTTCCACTTCAAGACCACCAATTTAAAAATCTCTAACTTTCCTTTCCTTTCCCATATTTAAAATGCAGTTCCAAATACATAGTAAATGTACATTTATAAGGTGTCTCTTAAATCATTTAGTTTAGTTAATAATCTACTTTTCATTTACAACTTTGGAAAATTATATTTTTACATGTAAGATTTACTTCTTAAGAATACCTACATATACTGAATAGGCAGAAGAAAGAGTATAGAAAAAAATTAATTCTTGTAAACCTCAGGAATAAAAGTACAGGAAAACAAGTGAAGAGGCATTTATATACTATGAATCACATTTCTCCAGCAGCTTATGACCAATAATGATAGAATTTTTTAAAATGAGCCTCAAAATCACATCATTCATTTATGCCCTTTCCTTATGTCAATCTGTTATCTCTTTTACTATAAATATTTTAACTAGAAATGTGCCATGATTGAAATGGTAAGTTTAAAAAAATAATAAAAAAGACATAAAGTATATTATCTGTTGCTATGTTAACTAGTGTATATTTTGGAACATGGTTTTATTTTTGTTTTAAATAAAGTTTGAGATTTTTTTTTCTCGTTCTAGTTTAGAAACCTAATTTCATTAAAAACATATCTAGAGCCTAAAATGTAATGTATTATACTTGGCTTCCATTGTCCCAGTTAAGAATGGTTAAAATACTTTCAGAGCTCCCAAATAAAACACAGCTATAGAGAAGTGAGTCTAATTTTTCAGTAAACATAACTTTTAGCTCAAACGTATTATATTCATCAACATATTTATTTTGGGGGGCATTTTGTTTATTCCAATGAGGCTGTTATTCTTCAACACGACTTTTGAAATTGTCCTTAAATTTGTCTTTTTAGACAATTTTCAACCCCTTCTTTTTCCTACTATTCTACATATCCTCCAACATACATAATAGACACACACACACACATTTCTTTCAAAACAAAAACAGCAGTATTCAATTTGAACACCCATTTATATTTATCAAATCGATATCAGAATGTTTGGCCGCTTCCAAAAACCAAATTTATTCCTAAAAGACAAATATATTCAAACCCTAATAATATTCAAAATCATGCTGAGAAAAATTCCCAGAATATTATAAATAATAATAGCTCCATTGTATTAAGTTGAAATGCAAACCAAGATCCCTACTCATAAAATGACAATATTTATTCAGAAGTATAAACTGAGCTATGTTCTCTCAAACATTATTTCCATTACCTAACAATAATAACAACCAACATTTATGCAGTGCATTTCTGTTTACAAGTGATTTCTCAATAACTTTTCTTATTAGAGCCCTAACATAATCCTGTGAAATTACTCAGATACAGAAAAGGAAAAGGTCCTTGATCTGTGTTCCTTTCTTCTTTCTGATGGCTAGAATGGTGGTGGCCACAGTGCTTTTAGAAGTCCCATGTCAAAATGGTGGAGCCCTTCAGCCTGAGCCCCTGAATGACTGAGTGGAGCAGAGCTACGTGTCATTGTAAATTGTTCACCAAATAGTTTTTATGTAAGAGAAGTAAACTTCTTTTGTCCTTCACACTGTATTATTTTGTAATATTCCATATATAACAACTTCATTTTTTATCCTTTCTTTCTTAAATCATCCTTACCATTTACATACCATTTGTTATCACTCTATCCAATGAACCATGTGGAGGGCAGGAGAATGTTTGCCTTAGTCTTTGAAAACGAGTAGATTCAGTTGTTGCTTGTAGCCTTTTTTCACTGTTATTTAAAAGGTTGCTTCCTTCTGTTGGTTCATTTCTGTCTATACCTTTGAGATTCATTACTGTTTCCTCCTGTGTTTAAAGCAATTTTAAAAATTCCTTAAAAGTGTATATTTGCTATACATTTTTTTTTTTTTTTTTAGTTACTGAGCCATCATACCACAAATCAAATTCCCATTACTAGAATCAAGGTTAACACTTTACAGGGTAAATGAACAGCTTTATTACTAATTAGCTAAGGCTTGGAATAAGAACTATGTGGAGTATTTACCACTGAGCGACTATTTGTATCATTATAAATCCCTGAGTCACTTAAAAGTTCATTGTGTTTTGCAATAGTGGGTTTGAAAATTAGCCTATTTAAGATATGATGCAAGGCAATAGTAAATATTTAACAGCAGTTCAGAAAAAGATGACTATCCATGGTGAAAACCAATTCACATTCACTGATCTACTTGAATTTAAGCAATAAAAAGAGAGGAGGAGGAAATCAGAATCATACTAGGGGTTAGGCTGAGAACACAAAGACATTAACAGGTTCTCCATTCTTTCAGCTTCATGTAGGTCCAGCTGCTAATGACTATCTGGGGAAACTGGTAGTCATATGTAGCTTAGACAGTAAGAGTTTGAGGATTAAGAATGGGGAGGATCGTTAACTGAGTTAATAGAAAAGGAGGAGAACACAATTCCAACATAGATTTGGAAACATAAAGTTTCTTCCTTAAGGAAAGAGTTGGGATATTCTCCCTTTGATCATAGATTTACCTGTGTTTCTTGATACACAGAGACTGTGTGATTCACCCCTGTGGATGGTTTCAAATCTTCATGTTCAATTGTTTTATCTTCGTCCCCCATGATTTATAATTAAGAATAAAATGACAAAGGGATGAGGAATAATATCTGTTTTGAGGAAAAACAGTATAGTTACAGAACAGCAATTTTAGATTTAAATAAATAAACAGCAATTTGAGCAATTTAAATGAATGAATTATAATTATTTTGTCCCTAGAACTCTGAGTGGTTAAAATACTTTAGATTATTCTCAATTTTTAATTGTTAATCTTTTTTTGGATTACAATATTTTATCCTAATTCTTATCTAACTCTTACCTCTCTTGAAAAAGCCCTTGTTGACCATCATACTTCTATATAATTTCTTTTATGCCCTTTTTTTTTGAGCTGTACTTCAAATATTCCAATATTACCAATAAATAATCCTCTCTAATGGACCAACTCAATGAATCAGAAATGCTACAAGTAATTTTCCAATGTTGATATGAGGAGATGAGTCATCAAAGAGAAACTAGAGTGATTAATTCTTGCATGGTTCTTATTTCCAAATTAAAGTAAAAAATATAACAATATTGATTTGAGTAACCACAATGTCTTAGACACCATAATAAGTGGTATGGTAGTCACATGCTAGCTATTCTGGGCAACTCAAAGAAACCAAAACACATTTTTGCTGTTGTTGTTGTTCTCTATAAGCTTACAGTGTGCCAGAAAAAAAAAAAAAAACTTATATGAAGTAACTAAAAATCCTGTAAGGCAGGCCTACAGGTTGCTCCATAAACACCCACTTCAATCTCTTCTCCCTGGGCTTCCTATGCTATATAGGCTGAGCACCAAGCATTCTAATTCCTAGAAATTTTGTAGGTAGAGGTGGCCAAGTGTCACAGCTGTCTGTAATGAGACATAAGTGGGAGTCCCTGGGGAATGCTTTTATTCTCAAACAATAAAGCAAGGCTTTCAAGAATCACTGTTTACCCTTTGTCCTCCAACATATCCCTTTCTTCTTCTTCAAAGGTAGATACACTACCTGGATGGCCAGCAACCATCTTCCAACCATGAGACTAAAAGGCTCTATGCCAAAGAGAGTAGATAAACAAAATCAAATCGGAGGAGCTGATTCCTTGATGACATCTCTGAGTTGCTGCATCAGTCTAGGACTGCCAAGATTTGAGACAGTTGTTTACACTGCTATTAGTCAAATTTTCTCTTTACTGGTAACCAAACTTATTCCTAATGCAACAAGTATGGTGAATATTATAATAGAAGTATAAACTATAAAATTTGGTACAACCAAAGAGAAAATTATCTGAGAGAAAGGATAATCAAATTAAATAAATATTTGAGTGCCTAATATGTACCAGGCACTATGCTAGGCCATAAAGACAGGGGTCAATTAGACAAGGCCTTTGCCTCAAGGAATTATTTTCTGTTTAACAAAGTGCTAAGATGTCTGCATTTAAAATTTCAAAGAAAATTATATCCTTTCCACTACTACCGCCATCACCACCACCACTATTACCATTTTCATACTTATAAAACACAATGTTAGCCAGAATGACATTTCAAAAATCTTTGGTTTGATTTTTATTATATGCCATGTAGAGTAAATACTTATATATGATATATGTGTGTACATATGTATACATAATTGTTTAGATTTAAAAACCTACTCCAAAATTTAGACTTGATAGGAAAATGTTGGTCTTAGAGAACCCTTGTCTTAAAGGCATACATACATGAAAGCTAGAGGGGTGTAAGGAGAAACTTTGCTGAGACATGTGGTGAGAGGCTGAGAGTAATGGGAGATGAGGCTAGAGAGTTAGGATATCATATCCCTGGCACTTGGCTATCCTCTTTAGAGAACGAGTCTTAATACAATAGTAAGTGACGAAGTCTGCTGGCTCTGGAGTTGGACAAACCTAGGCCTAAAGTTCAGCTCCATCACATATCAAATTGCATAGCCTCTTTGTAACTAATTACTTATCTATATGATGGAGATAAGTGTAATTTCAAACCATGCATATGTTGAGCATTCACTAGTGTTGGTTATTAGCCACACAAACTCCTTTTCCCTAATTATCGTAAATCTTGAAGGATGTTTTTGCCTTTCCTATTAAGCAGGACAAAGTCTCACCAGTCTTAAAAAGTTTACCTCTTAATCCCATTGATGACACCTTCTTAATTAGGTATATGTAACACTCACCACTGTCATTTCTTCACCTTTTTCATTAGTAGAATTACACAGAAACTGTAGCTAAAGTCACCTCCTTTATGAAATTTTCAAAATCAGACAGTTCTGTCACTTATGAAGAATATTTTTAAATAGTCAACAAGTATAAATGATTATTTCTAGTAGACATGAACTATTGGCTAAAATGAAGCTTTTGAAAATTTATTAATGTTTTACTGGTTCTTTTTAACTTAAACAATTATAACTTGGTATGTTGTGCAGTATATGCCATCTGTGGGAGTTTATATAGTTTTCTGTTCCCCGATTTCCCTATAATCTTTACCATGGAAGCCAAAGTACTTATTTGAGATCAGAGAGGAACTGAAGAGAGAAAGGTAAAATCAAACAGCAGTAAGTCCAGTAAAACAACTAATTAGTCAATTCTGTTTATTTTCCGCTGTTTCTGTTTCCAAAAGAACACTTACATCACTTGTCTCACTTTAGAAGGCCACTTAAATTTAGGAAAATCACAAAATGTAACCTCTACTTAAAGTAACTATGTTCATAATATTTACTGTTCACAATCATTGGGTATTGAAATTATAAGACATATCTATTAAGAATGCAGTTATAGCAAAAAAAAAAATCAGAAAATATGCAGAAATGACCTTTGAAGAGCCATAAAAAATGTCATAAAACCCATTAAAAAGTACAAGGTTTATACTCCTTACTCATAGAAAGGCTTTCAAGGCCTCACTCAGATCCCATTAACTTGTATTTTAAAAAGAATTCTAATGTTTTGCCCATTAGGTTTCCAGACCTTTGGAAGATAAGATATCACCAACTAAAATAAGAAAAGAGATTGTAGAAGAAGTAAACTGATAGCAGCATGAATGACAGCTGACAATGAGATAGAAAAGATAGCAAAAGGCTATAAAATGTGGGAATAAATATCTTTTCCATAGGGGATATTTGTAGTTTTGGCCTGCCAAACATTTCCCATCTCCCCTTTTTGGCAACAGCACACTCATTTTCTTTTGTGGTTGCCAGACCTCCCCTATTCCCTATCCAAGTGGTTCATGTGAGACTGTTGTCCTCACCTTCCCAAACCCCATGCTCAACCAATGCTCCAGAGATGAGGCCTGGCCAGAGAGGGAACACCCTCACAGTCAGGCATGAGCATGAGGCCCATATCTCACCAATGAGAGTTGGCTTTAAGAGATTCACAAGAACCATTAGGAAAGAGCTTTCTTCCTATTGGAGTTGCTAAGCCCCAGAGACTCACTATTGACAATTCTTGTGACATACAAGAAAATTTTCCCAAGAATAAAGTGACCACAGAGCAAAGCAGATTCTTAGTATGGAAAGGAAGAAAGAGAAAACTTCAAATTACTAACCACATTGGTGGACACCTGGAAGCATCTCCTTTTCAGTTAGGTGAGCCAGTGACTTCCTTATCAGTTTCAGTTGGGTTTCTGTCACTTACTGCAAAACAAATCCTTAGTAAGAACCTTCATACCTAAATTGGCCTTGAAGGATCCCTTGTATAATAACAGATGTTGTTTGTTTGTTTGTTTAGTTAAATGAGCAACTGATGTAATTTTATTTTACTAAAGAAATAAATGCTTGTTAATTTTTTTAAGGTACCAGATATTTTCTTTCCCTCTTTCCCTCCCTCCCTCCCTCCTTCCCTTTCTTTCTTTCTTTCTTTCTTTCTTTCTTTCTTTCTTTCTTTCTTTCTTTCTTTCTTTCTTTCTTTTTTCTTTCTTTCATGGCAACATTGATTAATAAAATAAAACAGATGTTTAAAAAGGTGATTTTACATCTTAGAGAAAATGAAAACAAAAAAATTATGTGGAAATATTTTGTTTTAAAGGCATTAAAATATACAGTATAGTTTAGATATTTCTTTAAAGAGAAGTCATAAAATAGGTGTCAGTTATTCAGAAAATGAATATAAGTGAATATACTTTGAGAAAATGAATATACTTTGTTTTTGAAATACTGTAGTTTATGGAATTTAATTATTTTTTCATTGTGTTCCTGGAAGTTTTTCAAAATCCTTGGTCCTAGTGAGGATTCAAGAGATCACTTAAGAATTAATCTGACTTAAAAGTTCTCACCACAAGAAAAAAAAAAAACTATATGAGATGATGGATGTTAACTAAACTTATTCTGTTAGTCATTTCACAATATATACATATATAAAATTATTATGTTGTATATCTTAAACTAATACAATATTATATATATACCTGAGAGAGAGAGATGTCTGGGATGTAAAAATTAAAAAGTGGGGAAATGCAGAGAAACTAGATGGTTTCTAAGTACCAAAGAATCATGGTTTAATAATAAAAGTTGAAAAGGTACTTAGAAATTACCTAGTCTAATCTCTTGAATATTCAAATGATGAAACTAAAATCTAAAATGACTAAATAACTTTTCTTAGCTAACATAGCCAATATCAGTCAGGCCTCAGTAAAGCTGCATAAATATGTGTGAAATGAGATAGTTCTTTAATCTATATCTTTAACCTCATGATATTTCTACTAAATCACTGAATTTTTACATTTTTTGCTGTAATATTTTATTTAAAAACCTAGCCATATATACTCACAGTTAGTTTTAAGTTTGAAAACACATTCCACAATAAGTTTAAAAACAATCTATAAGCAAATATAAATATTTTTATTTTCTACTTTATATTATTTTTAGCTTTATAATTTCCCATTGTTATGAATGTTATAAAGTTTATTATAAACAAAAAAAATAAGTCTATGGCCATGCCACTCTGAACATGCCTGATCCCATCTGATCTCAGAAGCTAAGCAGGTTTTGCCTGCTTAGTACTTGGATGGGAGACCACCTAGGAAGACCAGGTGCTGTAGGTGTTAAAAAAAAATTACTAACCCATTCAGTTTGTGCAACATTGGTAACAAAATGAACAGAAATAAAACTTTTATCTATTCTCATGACAATATTGCTTACATATTCTGAATAACCAGCTAAGTGACAATTTACCACTTAAGTATGCCTTAAGAGTCTAAGAATTCAGGTACTTTTCTTTTTAAAATATGCAGTTAAAATCAGATGCTTTGAGAGACTTTTGTATATCAGAAAATTATACTGCAAACTGAGAAGGCAAGGTATATTTTCGATACATACTAAAAATGCCTATTCACAGTTTCTGCTTCTCAACCAAGATATTGTATTATGCAGACTGATACACAACTTGTAAACCATGTTAGGAAAAGCTTATCTTGTGTCAAATGGTGAAATTGTATAGATTTCATAAATTCTGTAACTAACATGAATTCAAAGTTCTGTGACTCAAATATAGATTTCAGTAAAAGAATGAAGTTGGATCTACGCCAAGAGACATGGCTGTTCTGACTACTGTGGTTGTGTAATTGCTTGTAGGTTAGCAGGACAAGTGTTTTCTAAAGACATATGCAAAGGTTATTGGCCACTCATGCCTCTTTTTAGCATTCCCAGCAACAAGAACTTCCTACAGGACTGATCCACACACTTAGAAATGATCTTGGCTTAATTTAAGCTTTATTTTTCACTATTAGGGACATATACCACCAAAATCATAGAGCTGTGGATTTTGAGGGAACAGTCTCCTTAGTCTTTCCTCAAAACTTGAGAGGGAACTGCAGATCAAGAATAACAGATGAACATGAGTAGTTCTGTATATGTATGTGTACATACATAGGGAAAAAAACCCTGTTAACAGTACATATCTTTGGGGAAAGAAATGGAATTAGCATAGTTTTTATTCTCTATATTCTCAGTTTTTATTTTCTATATTTTTGTATTAAGATTTTTGCAGTAAAATTTTCTTATGCAATTTAAAATGCATTAAAAAAGAATTATGCAATTTTTAAAACTTTAGGGAATAGAAAGTGATACAGCTTTCCTTGGTAATAATATTTTTCATAGACAGAACCTGGTAATTTGCTTTAAGGTAACTTAATCCCACCTTCCACAATTTAAGGTCATTTTTTGTTTTTGTCACTTTCAAAGATGGGGAACTGCTTAGAATCTTCTTCTACAGTAGTCATGTTCAAATATTTTAAGCCAAAACTCTTTTATCAAATGAAACCTTATTTTGAAATCAACAACTGGGACAGATAAAGATAGAGCTGCAGGACCCTGTCCACCCACTCACCTGTTCCTTCTGGCAATTGAAGCACACATTGAAAACCACTTCTATAAATATACTTTCATATACAGAGAGATGTTTATTAAATCAGCCTTCTCGTTTTCAGGTTATCTCAGTAACTAAATGGTTAAAAGTGCTTTCTGTAATATTCCAGAGGAAATAAAAGAACTATCACTTTGCAAATATCCATAGGCTCTTGGTCAAGTAGAATATTCTTACTGCTATCAACTGAATTACTACTAAAAGATCACATGGATAAAATCTGGTTATTCCTGTTATTTTGTTTGTTTGTGATATGGACAGGCTAACATTTCATGGGGGTGGTATTACTGAGGATTTACATAGATCACAGGAGTATTCTCTGTGCTGCATTCATGCATCTGAAGGAGCATCTCCATAACTGTTCTGTACATGCTCTAAAAATTACAATAGAAATTTCAATAATTTTTAATTACAATAGAAATTTCCTACCTTTGGTGTTCAACTCATGCATTGAAAGCATAGATTCTCAGTCTCACAAAGTATTTTTATATAGAACCTTCCCATTTTTTGTACTCTGCTAATCAACTCAGATCTAATGTTCATTTCCCAAAAGAAGTCCTACCCAGCAGTGAAGAATTCAGATCAAACAAAGAGTAGGGCTTAAAATCTTCCTGACAATTAAATTACTGAAATGACTAAGAACATTTTCCTGAATGAGAACTACCTTATTTGAGAGTGTTAGGTGTGCCAACCACATGAGACCAAGTTATCAAAAAGAAAACAACTGTTACTCTGTTTGCTTAACTGATAGTGATTTGGTTGAATCATCATGAAGTAATGAGATATGAATAAAAGAATGTTATCCCTAGGAAAGAAGGGACCCAATACTTGCATCTCCTTTCTAATCACTCACCCCATGAAGGGCAAATATATTTAATTGTAAGTTTAAAATATTATTTCTTGGCCTACTAAAATCAGAATTTCCAGGGGTCGAAACTCCCAAGAATGGCAGAGAAAACTTATGCCTGCTTAAAATCCACTACTCAGGTATGCCAGTGGGTCCCTTCCCCACTTCTAGGGATAAATCATGATTGGTCAATTAAGGCTGAGCATGATTGATTTTTGCCTATGAAATTTGTGGGCAAGACTATTGAGGGCCACTGGGTAAAATTTTCCTTCCTAATAAAATGAGACAAGAGGATAACCCTCCCTACTTTTTGTCTTTAAATGCCCTTGTGTGTATGTTGGCAGGTAGGTGCAGCTGTGGACGAAGACTGTAGTTTTTGTAACTCTAGCAGCCATGATCTACCTATGAAGAGAAAGTCAAGATGAGCTCATAGAAGGCAACCCAGAGCCTGATATTATTGTATTACTGAACCAACCCTGGACCCACATACCTTCAGACAGCTTGTTGTGTGAGAAAACTGAACTTGTATTTTTAAAGGCAATCTTAGCCAAATATTCTTTTACTTGCAGCCAAAAGTAGCCTAGCCAATAGAACATGTAATTTTTATGCAGAGCCAGCTCTGTGATACCCTTTGGCCTATACCTGTCTCCCTAGTTTATTGATATGGTGCAAAATCTTCATTGAAGATGAATGATCAGAACACTGCCTTTGTGTTGATAATTCTCAAAAATGTCTGGAAAGTAAGATTTTAGCGCCAAGGTTTTTAGTGTCATTCTTTTAGTCATCAGAGATTATATAGATTGCAAGGTTATATATTTTCCCTCCCAAACCCTTGAAGTCTGGTTGTAATATTTAAATATTGAATGAAAAATATTGGGCTTATAGACATTTAGTTGTTTTCTAAATTTCTACTCATGAAACAAACAAAACAACAATAAAACACCACCACCATCATTGCTTAGAGTTTCGTTTTTTGATTTCTCTACTCAGTAAAATTCTACTAGTCATTCAAGATCTAATTCAAACATCATTTTCTCAATTAGTATTTCCTAACTCCATGTAAACCAACTCTATCCCTCTTTTCCTAAGGACTCATTCATTCATTCATTCAAAAAACATCTATTAAGCTCCTGTCAAGTTCTAGGCCTTGTGCTGAAATTCAAAAGTGAACATTCTGACAAAGTTCTTTACTCAAAGGCTGCAACCTAGTTAGAAAATGATAGATCATTCCTTAAGCAACCATAATAAAGTGTGGTAAATTTCAGTTGTAGGTACATGAGATAGCAACCTCATCCCTTTACAATCAGTGAAGTTCATCAGACTTTTACTGAGTTTCTATGGTGTGTAAAGCACAAGAGATACAAAGATGATTGAGATGCAGCCACTCTTCTTTGTGGTAGGGATAAAGATTGATATGACTTCACCAAATTAGTTTCCTCTGCTGCCTGGGTACATATATAGTTGACTTTTCCCAGCATCCCTTGCAGGACACTATGGCATGTGACCAAGGTCTGGCTAATGGGATGTAGGCATAAATAATGTATGCTACTTCCATTCCTCATCGGTAATTATGAAACCTCTCATGCAATACTCTGCATACCCTCTCTTTTACTGTCCATTGCCTGGAAACTAAGGATTCTGATATCTTAGGGGATGGCAAATCCCTAATACAGAACGAATTTGGGTTCCCAAATCACTGAATTAAAGGTCACCAGTTAAACACCATTACATGAATGAGGAATAAGCTTTACCTGAGGGAGAAATAGGCTTCTACTGCATTGTAACTGAGACTTTGGAGTTAATCTGTTATAGCAGCTACTGTTACCTTTAGGTAATGTAATTATGATGTGAAGAATGCAGGCATACAATTAAACAGGGGAGAGGAGGTACTGACTTGCTTGGCTGGTGTTAGGTGATACTTGAATCAATCCTTGAAAGATGACTTAGTCTTGTAAAGAAAATAAAGACCATTATTGGCAAAGGAACTACACAAATAAAGGATGAGAGGTGAAAAGGAAAGTGTATTTAGGGAATTCTACACATAGTTATATTAATTAAAACAATGTGAGCAAGACATGGAACAGTCAGAGGAAATGCAGATGAAAACCCTGAATGTAAATCCTGTGTCATTGCCTCCTACTTGGGCCATTTTGGGTCACTTTACCAGTCAGAATAAGTTTCTTCATCTGTAAAATGGTGACAATGCCTATACCACAGAAAATCTTAAAACAGTATTAAGTACATCATAGAGTCCCCACATAGTCCCCCCGATGCTTTATGTTCCTTTTATAAGATTTTCCTTGAGAAAGAAGCATGCATGTACTGTACTGAAGAGCACAGATAAGGGATACTGGTAAATTCAAACCTTTTAGTCCTTCATATAAGCCAAAGAAAAATAAAGAAATGAATTTCTAAAAATGCAAAGGGCTTTTATCATGTTGATAAGATTTACTTTATTAAGCTGTTAGAAACTCTTGAAAGCTTATCATGCATGTGCTTTCCTTAACACATATGACAGACACATCACTACAAAATATGGAGAACACCTCCTTATTACACAAGTGAATGCATAGGCAGGTACCTCTTCCCATATACTGTGTTCCTAAATTTTGCATGAAAAAGATGTAAACCCTTTTCCCTGAGGAAAAATCTGTTTTACCATTGGGTTTGTGTGAAAAACAAGAGTCCGTGGCCTACTAATTATCAGTAGCCTAATAAATAATTGGTCATAAACCAGATATTCAATAATCTCTTGTTATAGAATTTATAGAACTTATTCTGTAAATATTTTAAATGAAGAAATGTTTTACATTACATTTGTAGAGCAAGATAATTCAGAGCTAATCTAATCTATGAGTAACAAACACAAATGTTTTGGGGACCAAATAAAAATATGGGAGTCTGTAGCAACAGGAGAAGGCATAGCCCAACTAAAGGCATTCAAATCACTGCAAGCCCCTTGATCTAATCTCATAATTTCATTTCCAATCTAAAGAAACTGAAGAGATTAGGTTTAGGTGACTCTGAGAGGCTACATTTCAAATGTATTAACCAGAAGCAGTGCAGAGCAGAAAACCTAAACCACTCCAGGTATTTTAAGCAGAAGGAGATTTTACACAGGGAATTAAGTGAACTGTTGAAAGGGCTAGAAATACAGGGTCTAGGCTGGGCCTCCAGAAGGCTCAGACCTATAGCAGGACTCAGACCTATAACATTTCTAGAATCTTAGTAATTGAACAACTGAGCAATGTACTATTTTTGTACTATTAAGAGATTGCATAGGGACTGTGGAGTTCAAAAACATCACTGCAGCTGTGAGTCCAAGAAGCTGGGATCTGAAAGCTGCCTGGACAGAGAGCACAGAAAATGTTCACCACCTCCCTCAACTGCCTCCTGATTACCACAGAGCTTGTGATTCAACAGGACAATGCTGAGTCTGGCTGTCACTGATGCTACAAGTCCTTCCCAACACCCACAATTCTGGAGATTGGACATTCGCATCTTGTAGGCCTTCCTTGCCAACAGAAAAGAGCCAAAAATAGCAGGGAGATAGCCTCTGCCTCACCCCTGTGGTTGAAATGTTAGGCAAGCATCTACTTGCCTGAACCTAGTTTTACATTCAGAACACTAGTTGGAAGGGAGTATGGGAAATGTTTTTAGCTTTCCAGTATTTCACAAGAAGCAGGTAGGAAAGGAAGTGGGTGCCAAACTTCTGTATCCAGCAGAGTAATGTTTAGTGTAGGCCTCAGGACTCAGACCTGTTACACTGACTTTTCACCACTTATTCTATAATGCTTACAATGGAAATCCTAAAACTTAAAAAAAGGACAAAAATCTAGTTAATAAGGTTATATTACTAAAGACCTTTATAAGCTAGAAAATATATTGTGATTTAGTCATTTGCTCATATCATTTCTATAGCATGAATCACACTACCTAATTACTTGTTAGGTAGATCCCTTGGATTTTGAGTTATTGAATGGCGGACACTGTATTTCATTCATATTTATATCTCTTGTCCCTGTGCCTCTTGGCCCAGAGAAGACACACAAGTATTTCCTGAATTGCAATGTTTTACTCTTGACTTGGAAAGAAACAATAAACCGGAATTTTATGAGTACTGTGTAGCAGCAATGTCAGGTGGAGGTCCCATTACAGAGGAGTGGGGGAAAAGTCTTAGTCTTTCTGTGAAAACAGAGGTTGACCTGGCTAAGTACGGTAAATGCTGTTTGTACTAGGTGTTGTGACTTCTTGATGGGAGGCTGAAGGGACCAGTGGCTTCTTGACATTAATCTTTTAGAGCAACAAATCACACCAGAGTCTGGGATGAGACAACGAGCTGATGCCTGGTAAGTAAAAAAAGCCACAGACTCAGCCTGCGCGTGGAGCAGGTGGTTCTGTTCCCCAGTCGGCAGGACCTGACTGTCCTTAGCGCCTCGGGGTGCTAATCCTGCCCACAGTAGCAGCAACACTCTCTGGCGGATTTGAGAACTGAAACGAAAACAAACAAGAAAAACCCCGTCCAAGAACACAACAGCCAACACACATTCCAGCCTCCGTTCAACCGCAAAGAGCTGGGCGAGCTGGGGTCTCTCCCGGCGCGGGATCTTTACACCCCCCGGGAGTCCCCAGGGACACTCACCCCGCCGTCTCCCGTGGGCGCCGGGGAGCTCTGCTGAAACAGCAGTCTTCAACCGTGTTGGCACCAGGGACCGGTGCTCCTAGGAGAAGCTACGCCTGAGGATCTGAGCTGGAGCCGAGCCCATGATGCTAGCGTTGGGGAGCGGCAGCAGGTACAGATGAAGCTGCCCGCTCCGCCTCCTCCCCCACAGCTCACCGCGTTATGTGGCCCCTTTATGTGGACCAGTGGGGGGGGGGCCGGATTTGGGGGCCCCTAGGCTAAAAGGTGAGCAGCGTCCCCGACCCAGCCCCGCGGCTCGGGCCGTCCTGGCGGCCCCAGGCTGCAGGCGGAGCCGCCAACACGAGCCGGAGCGCAGCCTGGGGCCCGGCCCCGCCTCGTCTGCGCGCGCAGGGCGCGGGGCCCGGTCCATGGGTGACCCTGGGCGGGGTCCCCTCCCGCGTTCTCTGTCGGGTTCGGGGCCCCAGGCCGCGGCGCAGGGCGGCACGAGGCTTGGGGGCAGACAGCGGGGTGGTCTGGGCAGGGCGGGACCGCGGAACAGCATCGTGCTCGGCCCGTCCCCTCTCGGTCCCGTTGGGGGGCCTGGCGGGCCCCTGGTGCCCGGAGGAGCGCGTCTCCCCGGGGGGCTCCGCACAAAGGTCGCCCCGCGGCCGCAAGCCCTGGCGCCCCCAGTCCTTCCCGGCGATGCCGGTCCCCTGGGCGACGACCTGGCGCTTCTGGAGCCAGGAATGCAGGCCCGGCAGCCAAGGGCTCGGTTTGCCGGTCGTTCCCCAAACCAACCTCTACCTTCTGGATTTCAACGCCAGGCACCCTGTAGTTGTCCTTTTTAGAAGTATCTTCTCAGATGCTATTGAGAAGATAGGACTTTTTTTTTTCCCCTGGTGATTGATTAAGTCATGGGGTAAAGGCTGTTCTTCACCCTTTCATCGCTTCCTTAACGTGGGCCCTTCTTGCTGTATGTTTTAGATGTAACCTTCCCATTTGCAGTTTGAGTCTTTTCCCTTTAAAACTCCCATTTCCCTGTCTTCCTTTCCTCTGTCCTCTGTATTCTCTGTACAACTAAGTGTGTTTATATACCCACACACTTTTCTTGGAATTTTCATTTCCCAGAAATAAAAAAAAAAAAATTCTTACCTGTTTTTCATTTCTCTAACCAAGTGCCAATTTTAATCACCTTTTTTCAAGGAAGAGGGATAATGTCAAGTAAATGTCTCCACCAGACAGAAACTACTCATTCTTGGCCCTCGGGTCCTCCTTTGTGGAAAGAATGGATGAACTTATGTTCTCTCCAATCACCTTCTTCAGAGCGTCTAAATTATTTTCCTAAACTGAACTCTTCCCCTCGTGAAGCTTGCAAAATTTCAGGTGACACCCATTTTCCTCTTACCACAAGAATGAAATATATTTTTCCTTTTCTTTCAATCATATGATCTCCATTGATACATCACTCGATTTGATTAGCATGACTTTGGAAACATTGAACTTTGAGGCTAGATTTTACTTTGTATTCATTGTTTATAATATTTTATTAAAATAGTTTATAGTTAGCATTGAGAGAACTAACTCTGATAGAGCATTTAAAACTAGAATTCATTTTGCAGAATCATCACATTTATTTAGAATTCATTTGTTCATAGTTATACATGTGAACTTGCTTACAGCATAAAGTACTTTACAACATACTTATCAACTTCAATGTTCCATATCTCACCTGATAAGAAGTTACAGTATTTTGATCATGCTACAACCAAAAGAAACGCAGATCATCTGGCCCAACTCTAATTTCACAAACCGGAAAATTAAAATCCAAGATAAATTGGGTGACTTGGTCTAGGTCACAAACCAAGCTATCTATCAGCAGTGGAATATCTCATCTAGAAGCTTAAAACACATCTTAAACTCAATAGACTCTTTGGGAGTGCTAGTCAAAATATCCTTTGCTGTCAATTTTAACTAACTTTATCAACGGCAAAAGTATTCTTCCTTATACATAAAATGTTATCTGTTCATTGTCCATTTCAATAATTTCCTTGTTATTCTTAAGATTCAAAGAGAAAAGGCTAAGTATAACTGTTCATTTATTTTCTACTGTATATGTGCACCATACCATTTGGTATTTTGAAGTAGTAACAATTAAAAAACAAATCTAAAACCCCATAACTGAAGACAAGAAAAAAATTTCTAATAACCTCTTACAAAATGACCATCTATGAATATACTTAAACTTTTTCTTGAAATTTTCTTCCTATTACATGATTCATTTGTATTTGTTTATTCAGAGACTATTTCTAAAATTCACCCCCACTCCACAGCACCTGTTGTCACCTCACTTTATCCTGGAATTTGGTGAAAAAAATCTACACTTAATTGAAAAAAATATCCCTCAAATTGACAATACTGCCAAGTTAGTTAACTATATTTTCTTAGGCCCATGAAATTTTAATAAAGATTTTTTAGTTAGACTAAGTTAAGTACTAAGAAAATAGTTCTTAATTATATATGATGACATCAATTAAGTATAAATACCCGATGATTATTTTCTTTTACATAACAGATAAGAATGTAGCTCTGCATCCAAACGTCATTTAATATTATTGAAGCCAAACTCCTTCCTACCTCTAACATTCACTTATAATGGTGAAAAAATTTAAAATTAGTATCCATATTCAGATCAGTGCAGAATTGTGCAAAAATATTTGAATATTGGGAAGTAGAGGTAAAATAGAAATGATATCTTTTACTTAAAAAACTTTCCTTTTTCTTCATATTCACATTTTAGCTTTATATGCTTGCAAATTCAGTTTATTCTTAAAACTATTCATTTTCAGTGAGCTCATTACCTTTATGTTATCTATGGTGATTTCAGGAGAGATTAGAAGAAATTAATATATTTAAAGAATCAGACTCTTGAGAACAACGATATCATTAAAAAGGGCTTGTTTTGATTACTATTTCCTTTAACAGAAAAGACATGATGGGTGAGTTTGCATGACCAGGTTCACTGTGGATGAGAAAGAACTGCCTTCTCAGCAAGGAGATCCTGAAATCACAAGCTCCAGCCTCCATCAATGATGACAGGATTACCTGTTACGTAGGCAGACTGTAATGAGAAACACAAGCAGACAGAACAATCAACCAGGTTTAACACAGGCTGTATTTCTTCAATTCTTCTATGACTGAGAGAGCTAAACAATTTCATGGTAACAGAAAAACTCACTTAAACACAATTTAGGGAAATCTGAATTAAATTTTGGGTGATTTAGAACTGCCAAGTGTCCTCGTGGTCTGGAGTTAACTGGCCTCTGGCTGGTGGTTTAGCACATGTCACATTCTAAGCAAGGTCTGTTAGATGTTTGGCCTCAGAATCAGAAAATTAAGAATTTAGTCATTTGTGGAATATAGTCATTCCACAAATTAGGATAAGGTGAGGTGACAATAGTATATTTTCATTTTGAAACTCAGAGCTATTTTAAACTGGTTTTATACCACTAATAAACGTTTGAACATAATCAAGAGCGTCAATCATAAAGTGGTCATGTCAATTATCAAATAGAATTTTTAAAAAGCCATATTGTATATATAATCAATACACATAGGTAATTCTAGGAGCTGAAACATACTCAATGTTTTAAAAGTTTTTATGAATAATAATTAGTATAATCCATTAAACTATGAAAAAATATGTTATACTAGTTTAAGATATCCAAATCTGTGTAACACTAAAGGAGTTAAAACAAATAACTTTTCATTTTTCAATGAATTAAAACTGAAGTGATTCCTTGTTTGAGGTTTAAAAATATTTTAAACATGGATAATAAAGACTCAAATTTGTGTTCTTAGTTTTAAATTTATCAAAAGTCTGAGACAAGGGAAGTTACAGGAAGGAAAGACATCATTTTATGAGTATAGAAATTTTAACATTCAATCTATGAAAACTGATCATATGTATATAAACTAGGGGGTTACCAAGTCACTTTACCAAGGAAAGACCACAACTCCCCTGTTTTCATTTTTTTTTTTAAATAAGGTAAGCTCTCTGTTATTGTTATATACATGGACTCCTCTAGACCCTTCCAAAAGGCTAAAGGTCCTTTTGTTGCACATTTTAAGCCAGAATATTCCTAAATATTTGGTAACCTAAACTCTGGCTAAACAAAGGAAATTAAGCTTGTCAGCAGTACCCCAAAATCAAATGAGCTCTGCTGAAGATATGCATTCAGAGAAAGGCCAGCGTATTTGCTCCATTAACATTCTGTCTAGCAATTTCCTCAGCTATTAACAACTGTTATTAATAGTTCTGAAATCAGTAACTGCTCTGTCACTCAACATTTCAGCCGCTGTATTTGTCACATTCACCAAACACCTGGTGTGCACCAAGGTCCTATAAAGAGGAACTAACTGATCAATGATATAACTCATTCCCGCCTACTCCTCTGTCCTTCTCTCTTTTCATATATTCCAGTTTCTTGGTTAAGTAATATTCAAAGACATAAAACAGAAAGGGATGTTCTTGTGCTCTATACCTTATGAATATAATTTCTGTTTTAGCAGTTGGATGCCACTTAAAACTGTACAATAACTATTAAGGAAGAAACTGCTTACTAAACAGATGCTAAGTGGAAAGAGACAGAATTAGGAATTTCCATACATGATGACAAACAAGGAAGAATTCATAGAAAAATAGACTGGTGGGAGTGTCCTAAACAAGTTACCAGTAGAACCCAAAACACCGGATGCCACTTCTGTGTCTCCTGGGCTCAGTTAATCTGGTTACCTTCTCCCCATCTCACCTGAAGCTGTCATAATTTGGAGATTCATTTGATTTATTTATATATTTAATCAGGGTTTCCTCAACTGTCATTTTTGAAAGAAATTCTCTCTTAGAAAACTGAGCAATTTAAGTTTTTTCAATTCTCCATTTCATTTAGTTACCTGTAAAGCTGAATGAGGAAAAGTCAGCATCTCAGATCAAAGTAGCCTTTCTTTGAGCAAATTAGATCAGAACATATCTGGTATCGGCAGCATCTTAGCATGTGTGTGTGTGTGTGTGTGTGTGTGTGTGTGTGTGTGTGTGTGTGTGTGTGTGTGTGTGTCTACACACACATATATGCCATAACTCTCTTAGATGACATTTTTTGTTGAGCAAATCGTGGCCAAATATGATTGAGAATAATGAACTCCCTGGAGCGAACAGTGTTTACTTACTTCATCAGAAGCCAAATACACACATAGCAGGGCTATTTCGTCTGCAGTTGCAAATCTTCCAGTCTTCTGTCTTTTCAGAAAATTGCTCATTTCCTGTGACCAGAAAACATACCAGACATCAGTGATGCGAGCTGAAGTATGAACTCACCTGATACACCTTCTGGGAGTCAAAGGTAAGACAAATCTACAGAGGTACCACTGGCTTGCTGTCTTAATCACATATGATACATGAGATGTAAGAATATCATTAAAATCATTAATTGTGGACTAAACAGACCAAGCAGGGCTACAGTGACTTCCAAGGTACTCAAACTGTTTTGTTATACTAAAATCTACAAATCAAAAAGCTCATACTAAAGGAAGGCTTTTAAAAAATAGTAAAATACACATATAACATTTACCATCTTAACCATTTTAAACCAGTGTATAATTTAGTAGTATTAAGTATTCTTTTTTTATTGTACAATGAATTCCAGAACACTTTACATCTTGCAAAACTGAATTTCTGTACTTGTTAAACAACTACCCACTCCCTCAGCCCCTGGCAATCATACTTCTACTTTCCATCTGCCTATTCTAGGTAAGGCAGAGGGCATTTTTTAACCAGAAGATTTAAACATTTAATATGGTAGCTATACCTCCTCAGGATTTGGTCTGGCTTGTATTCTTTCTTGTAGAGATGGGGTATCAACCGTTCCTAAATCAAAGGGGGACATTCAACTTTGTTACTTATTTTAGCTGAAAAAGAGATTGACAATTTAAGTTTAAAGTTCCTTTTCATATGATACAACAATCAGTGAAATCCTTTTCTATGACTTAGAATAACAATTTTACCTCTACTTACCTGCCATTTTTCTTCATAGGCTTTTAACTTCTGTAATAACATGTCTACGAGTTTTGAAAACACAGACTATAATTCTTTGTGACACTAGGCAGGGACTCTGGATGACTCACCCAGCATTTCCAAGACATGTATTTTAGTCACATTACATTAACATGATACTTTACAGATTTTAAGCACTTTTACATGTATTATCTGAAGTAATCCTCACAACTACCTTGAGATATAGAGAAAATCACACATGTACTTCATCAGGACAAGGATCCAGACTGTCTCAATCCTCTCAAATCTATTCTTGCTGTCAGTTTCACTCTGGGGATCCTCAGGGACAACTCTATGACTGTCACAGTCCTTTGTAATTTAGGTGGTTCTAAATTTTCATTATCTTGGCTATTTTAATTGGTTTCAAATTCCTATTTTTGACTGGTTTTATTTTTTTTGTTGTTAAATATATAATTTGAAATTATTTTACTTAAAAAAAAGAGAATGCCATGGAAAAAATTTAAATCCCACTTAGTTCACATTCCTACAGAGAAAGTTCCCCAGACTTTTTTGTTCACTTATATAATCTGTAAAATCTGTAAACAGTGTTCTGGAGACCACATGATCTTTCTCATGACAGAGCAAATGATTTTACAGTCACATCCTCAACTTCGTCTTTAGACCATGCTCCTGAGAGTGCCAGAGATGTGATGTTTGCTCAGAAACCATTTCTTAATTTTATCATCATTTACCATTTTTCTGGAGAGGCCGTGAATCCAAAATCAGCAAATTCTGGCTCCTTTTCATTTAACAGCTCTTTCTTTCGCTGCTGCTTCTCACATTTTACTGTTAGAGGGAAGCATTCTTCAACACTCTGGGTGGAAACTGTCTTAGCTAGATCACCCAGCTCATTAGGAATGTCTTCTACCTCTCCTGTTACTGCGGGCAATAGTGTTGATAAACTTTCTGAAACCACGCAACAAGGACCTCCTTGTATCCAGTTTATGATAATATTTTTCTTCACATCCTCATCAACAGTCTCCTTAAAGTCCAAAACACTCTCAACAATGTGCTCAGGGCACCTAAAGCTTTCACCTAACACCCTCTTCAAAATCCCTACAGCTTTAACAGCTTCCTTCAGTTGAGGCAAATGAGTGTCTTATCTTACATATGGCTGGTATGAATGGCTATTAAGGCTGTAGAGCAAGCCCATGCCTTCCACTTAATTCCATTGTCACTGGATTCTGCCGCGTCCATGGCACAGACTGACACATCATGCCAGAGTCTACACAAGTCTGGTGTTAAAAGAGTTGTGACTAGACAACCACTAGGGCCATTCCAGACACAGTCCTTCCTTGTCAGGTTTTCTTCTGTGGCTGGCTCAGTGAGTCACAGCTAGTTCCTTGTTCCAGAGCTTTTGATAACATATTTTCCAATCTCCTGAAAAGTCCAGCTGCTAAAACAATCATATTTTCCCAATCATTTTGCCATTTATTCCATTGGGTAAATAGCACCGAAAATAGCTGGACTCAAGTACCGTCAGTTAAAACCCAGTGAAATTGTCTCCTCTGTATTCTCCTTTTTCTTACTGTTACCTATGTTTAATCTAGTCCTACAAAAATTAAACACAACACTTCCATCATGAAAATTCTGTAGCAGTTTCCCTTCTTTAACTAATTAAGTGAGCGGTTTCAACCTGAGGGGAGACCATGATGGATTACATCAGACTCTCCTGTGGGACTTTTCAACTGTTTTATTGTATTTCATTTTATTTCACTTAATAGATGTTGGGTGTTTTACAAATTGAAGGCAAGACCCTCTACCAGCAAACAGATTCCAACCTGCTTTATTGAGACATTCGCTTTATTGCCGTGGTCTGGAACAGAACTCACAATACTTCCAAGGTATGCCTGTACCGTACACAGTTTTCTCTCGCCAGCCCCTTCTCCAAGGTCTGGCATGCCCTTCACGTTCTGAAAGATCCCACAGGTAACTGTGAAATTATACCCCTCCCTAACTCCTCAACACCAGTTGTAGACTACTGAGAGGAGCTTTGATCCTGGATATGTAATTTTTAATTTCTTTTCAGGAAGGAAGTTAATAATTGTTCTTAGACACCTTGTAATCATTTTGGGTGGAGTCAGGTGAAAGGGCATGTCTATTTAAAAGACGTACCCACAGTTATTAAGAGAATGAGAATTTATTCCTAGGAAATAAGTTTGGACAAATAGACTGTCCTTTCTACTAATAATAAGTTCTGCTTTTCTTCTTTCTTTTATATGCGAGGTCAGCAAACTTTCTGGTAAAAGAGCCAAATAGGAAATATTTTTAGCTTTAAGAACCATTTGGTCTGTTACAACAGTTCAGCTGCAGCATGAAGGTAGTCCCAGCCAACATGTAAAGTGGGTGTGCATGTGCTCCAATAAAACTGTATTTACAAAACAGGTGGTGGCCAGATTTGGCCTGCAGGCCATCATTTGCTGACTTCCTTTTTATAGCATAAAGGAAGGTGTTAATCCTCCCTTTTAATTTATGGGCCACCCAGGAGATTTTCGTGACTCAGTAGTTCCCTGTGCTCTGGGAGGCTCCTCTTTCTCCTGATGTCCTGTGAGCATACTCTACTTTTCCTTTTTCCCACATCAAAGTCGTCTTGGTCTGCATCCAAGACACCAAACCCTGGCAAGTGCTGTCTATTAACCACTTGGTTTGGAAATGCCCCCCACACACGAGTGGGGTTAAATCCACTATGGCTCATGCTCAATGACTTAGCCTCCTTATCCCAATTTACTATTGGACTGTTATCTTGATAAGCCTAGGCTCTTTTTCTTCTGAACTTTTCCTAATGACAGGAGACAATATAACATGGGATCAACAAACTTATGTAGATATCTCTCACAGTGGCAACTCGGATATCAGAAAGGACATGTCCACAGCCTTATAGTGCCAAAGTCACCTGGACACACACAGTTGCACCTGATACCCTGCTGGATGAAGTCTGCAGCCACGGACTTTGTGAGGCCAATCACAGCCGCCTTGGTTGTGCTGTACACACATCTGTTCACAACTCCTGATTGGGAAGGAAAAATTCAATAACTGAAGCAATAAAAAACATAGTTTCCTTTAGAATGGGAACACAAATAAATGTCCCCAGTGACCATTGTCATGCTTCCTCCCACTCTACCCTTTCAAAAGATTGGTATCGGGTTTTCTTCCATAATAGTGCTAGCTATTTTCTTTTAAACTCACAAATCCATTTTTGCCAGATTGTGACATTATCTTGCACTGCAATCCTGGGTCTTTAACTTGACTTCTCTTTAGGGCCCAGATCAACAGCCTTTGTGAATTACTCCTCATGTCCACAGGCATTTAACTCCCTGGTGTAGGGAAGGCATTTTGCACAAAGCTGTGATAATGCAATCACTCATAGATGTGCATTTGCCTGCTGTAGGACTGTGAATTCTTTTGGAGCAGAAGCACATAACTGGTGTTCAATACATCGTTTTTGATAAATTAAATGGATAAATGTTTCCTTCTCCCAGTTCAATCTTCATTTTCACATCCATTAGAAAGAATGAAAGGAAGGGCAAAGCAAACAAACTTTAATTTTATGACTGCTTCATGTCTAAGGCAAAAGGACTGGCAGTTAAAGATGTTAATACCAATTTTTAAAATGCAGTTTTGAAGTTATGTGGGGGTTTCATAATTTCTGCTATGCTTGTTCTCCAAACCCTTAGCTTGGGAAGGTGTGTGAGTATTTGCATTATGATCCTAGAAGCAGACAGACCTACCTTTGATGCTGGAAGCCACAGAGGACATGTTGATGATATTGCCAGATTTCTGAGCGAGCATCTGCCAGGAAAAAAAAAAGATAAAAAAAAAAAATGCTTCTATGAAGGATAAAAATACTACCTCTTTAAAAAATTTGCTGCAAATCCGTGGTACATGCACACACTCACTGGCAGGAACAGTTCCCAGGGAGATTATGATCTTCCTGTGACACAAGACCATCAGCAAGATCAAGAAGACTCTGAGCTAAACAGAATGCTAATGAATGATAGTGCTTGCTATGTATTCCTGATGTTGGACAACTCTTACTTCATTCAACACAGTGTTTGTGGAATACCCACTGTGGTCAGGTATTGTGCTAGGTCCAGGAGATTCAAAGGTAAGTGACATAGTCCTTGCCAGTCCAACTGAAGTTGCTGACATAATCAGCAACCAGTGACAGCAGAGACATTCACAAAACAGGGGGCATTGATGGGAGGAGACTGATCCAGGCTGTGGGACACTAGAGGAAAGCTCCTGAGGAGGAAATATATGGGTTGAGTTTTAAAAGCTAGAGTGTTAGTCAGAAACATAAAAGAGGAGGTTATTTTAAGAGAGAGAGCCTTATGTATAAAGGCTGTTATGTACCTGGGGCAGAAATGGGTCTGGCTGGAATGCAAGGCAAGGAAGGAGTAAGTCTACACAGGTCACCCAGGGCTAAATTCAGGAATATGGGCTTTACCCTGAAAGGAATGCGGTGGTGACAGTAAAGGGTTTCACCCAGAAGAGGAGGGTATGAGGATTACAAAAATGACTCTGGTACCCTGTAGAGAAGACCACTGGTGGCTGAGGCAGTGATTTAGAAAAGGAGGGGGAGAGGATAAATGCAGAGATGCATAAATGTCTGTGGGTGACAGAGATGGAGACAGTTGAGGTTGTAAGTAAGGGCTTGGTGAATGGTTATGTGCAGTGAGGGCTGCCTCCCCCATCTAAGGCAGCATTTCCTAGGAGCGCCCCCTTTAGAATTCCCCCACTAAAGTGTGAACTTCATGGGAGGAGGGTCTGTGGCTGTGTCGTCCTTCTAGACAGGTTACACAGTGGGTGGTCAATACATTTTGAAGAATCAAAATCACCTGAGGTGCCAGTTTAAAGTACCGATTGCTGAGTCCTGTCCTGCCCAAGACCTAAAGGGATGTCTAATGAAAAGATGCTACGAATTAGAAAATGTTTTCAAATGAACTTATAATTTCTTAATTATAACTTGTATGTATGTTTTCAAGAGAATATACATATGTGCAAGGGCATGGTTACCCACAATGTTTTGGTGGAAGAAGCAAGAAGTGGGGAGAATTCCCGCCTAATGAGCACTAAATTCTCAACAAAACCAGAGGCTGCGAGGATGACCATAAGGAACCTGGGGAGACGGTGAACGCAGAGAGTGGCAAGTTAAAACAGCTGCTGGTTAAAACAACCAGAGAACGGAAGGAAAAACAGGATACGCTATGTCATGAAAATCAAGTAAAGAGTTTCTAAGAGTCTCAATAGGCAGCGCAAAGGGTCTGGAGAAAGAAATCACTTTTGTTGGGGCAAGTTTCTCCGGCAGCTTTCAGACAAAGAGGTGTAAGTTTGGATGGATGCCAGGGTGAGGATGCAAGAATATATGTTTCCTTTTAGTATTTTTCTTACTATCTATTTTGATACTTAGCAACTAATTGTACCGAAAAGTAGAGTCTAAAGCAACCCTAAGGCATTGTGTTAGATGGGCTAGCAAAATACAAGGAGAGGCTGACGTGACCCAATGGCACAGGAGAAATATTTACTCTAAATTGTTACTATAATAAAGAGGATCTTAATTAAATGGGTCCTCATAAAAAATACCAAGAAAATTGCTCAGCTATAATGATACTGAAAACCCAGCCCTAAAAATCTTCCTTACCAACTTTAGCAACTAACATAACCTGTTTTTATCTTTTCCAGTTTTACCGAGCTATCGCTGACATCTATAACACATTTTTAATACATTTAGAATACACAGAACCTAATCATTTTTATTTTATTTATTTTATTTTATTTTATTTTATTATTTTATTTTATTTTATTTTATTTTATTTTATTTTATTTTTTACGCCTACAGCATCTGGAATTCCTAATTGATCTCCCATCCAAGTACTAACCAGGCCCAACCCTGCTTAGCTTCTGAGATCAGACGAGATTGGTCACGTTCAGGGTGGCATGGCCGTAGACAGCACCCATTTTAAATATAAAGAGAGGCTATTAAGTAAGTTCAGTGTCTAGTCTTCTGAAATGCAATAATAACTCAGGCGAAACTTTAGAACGTGCTCACCTAGGAGATGCTGGTGCTGCTTGCTAATACGTGTACTATCCATTCAACCCAGGTCTCCCTGCTGATTCTAGACTACGGTCCTTGCCTCTTTCCATGCTGCCTTCTCAACACCTGCTGTCATGGTGCAAACGCTCTTCCTGGCTCTCCTAGCAACACTCCTCTCTGGCAAGAATGACTATAAAGTAAAGTGCCTGGTACAAGGTGATGCTATGTAGGATTGATGTTGCAGAAACTCAAATTGCAGGGTGGAAGGCTAGAAAGACCTCTAATGATTCCCCCAAAGCTCTGTCTAGTCAGTCCTACTCCCACCCAGCCCTCTGCCCGCACTGACCAGAGCTCAGCTACGAAACCTGGTAGACATTGCCTCTGGTCTTCAGGGATTCCAACCCTGACATCCAACTGGATTGACAACCCAGCTTCATTTTTCCATTCAATGAATATTTGCTAAGCACCTCTATTCTCTTGGGGCTCTTCTATGATACAGCAAAGGGGAATACCCCTTACCACACATCCAAGACTGACTGCCCCCCAAATTCTTCCTATAATGCATCGTCTCTTCCATTCCACAGTGGACCTTGGATTCTGCATCGACCTCTTCCTACAGTATTTTCAATTTGTTTTCTGCCTTGTGATGGATCTTCCAGTTTTGGAATAATTTTCTGTCTTTCTATCCATGAACAAAAATTTTCCACAAGCGTTCCTGTGTTTTGACCACCTGACCTTTCAGATCTGCCTAGACTCCAAATCCTGGCTTCCCTTGGAAAATTCTAACCTGGATATGTGTGTCATGGTTAATGGACACAGAGGATCTCAGACGGTCAGGGTCAGAAGGGATTGTATAATCTACCACCTTAATTTTAAACAGAAGGAATAGATGCTGAGAGGGTGCAAGGGCCATCTCCCAGGTCATGTGGCGAATCAGGGGCAGAGCTCAGGCCATGCCTTAGTCTTCCAAGGTCAGGGTCAGATGGGTTAGAATCGCTTTAACAAATGGCACTGACACATTCTGATTCCCCAGCCCAGTCATTAATACTGCTCAGGGTTTTTTTTGTTTGTTTGTTTTTTTTTTGTTTTTTTTTTTATGGATGAGTGTTATTGGCTCATATCTATTATCATTAAGATGCTTTAAATCATAGGCACACTCACTAATTTATAAGTTGGTGTTTGACATTTTAAAACTTAACACTTTCTTATAAGTTTAAATTTCAGCTCCACTGTACCCCACACCTGCTTCCTTCACTGATATCTGTAAAGCTTTCCAGACATCAAATAGGCTGGTTTTACAAATGAGTCCCATACAAGTGCAAAGTCTTACCCACCATAACTTAAGCTTTCTTGTTTTACCACAGCCTCTTATTCTCTCCCATCTCCTACGCTAAGGATCATTCTTCAAAAAATGGATTTGAGATGCAAACAGTAGATTCTCATGAACTTCAAATAAGCAAAAGAAGTAGTTTATACATTTAAAAAAAATTGCTAGTTGAACATTCCATGAACCCACCCAAGATTCCTTCTAGTTACTAAACAAGTAGATTAAAAAAAATTATTTTGTTGCTAAGTCAATTCTTCTAATTTTCCTTTTAATGTTCATCTGAATCCTTCTTGACATTAGGTAGAATGTTTGGAGCAAAGTGTTAGCCCTAAGTTGCATTAAAAACTCTTCTCCTCCTCTGGGTTGATGACAGAGAAAAAGGACTCTTCTACACTTCACTAGGGTTCATCTTACAATCCTGAATGGAGCTGGTTCTGTACTGTCAACTCCTTTCATTGTCCGAGCCTGTGCTGCTACTGTTGGCTTGTAAACTCATTTGAAGTCAGTGTTTTTCACGTTTATACCTACCTCCCACAGAGCACCTACTGTGGTGCTTTCTATTAAAAGTTTCTTAGTGCTTGTTTGTAAATAAAATTAAAAACATTGATGAGTTGTGTGAAGACTGGGGAATTCAAGGGCAGCAGACTTGGGAGGAAAACTCTCTTTAGCACACACTGTCTCCCATCTCTCTGGTACCTCTGCAGCTCAGCTAAAAACAGGAGTGTAAGGAATGTAAGCAGAATACTCAGGGTACGGACAAGCAATCGAGTACATCATCTTGAGGGCGTGT
Source organism: Cynopterus sphinx (assembly GCA_030015415.1). Classification (NCBI taxonomy): domain Eukaryota; kingdom Metazoa; phylum Chordata; class Mammalia; order Chiroptera; family Pteropodidae; genus Cynopterus; species Cynopterus sphinx. The sequence continues at coordinate 126,257,836 of CM057382.1, forward strand.
GCCTAGCCACTGAAATTCAAGAAGGGGCCCAACTTCAGGGTTTGAATCCTGGCTCTAACTACTTGCTAATTTTGTAGCCTCTGAACTTCATCCTCTGTAAATGGATGTGATAAAGTGGTACCTACCTCATTGGATTGTTCCGTGTGCCTCCTTGCTGTCCCTCTTCCTAGAACCCTCTCTCCAGATACCTGAATGATTAGCTCCCCAACTTCATTCAAACCTCTATCAAAATTTTACCTTATCGATGAGACTCTCCTGGACTTCACTGATATCCTGGCTTCTTTTTCTTCATAGCACTTATAAGCACCTGACATAATATATATTTACTTGATTAGCCATTATCCTGTCTCACTCCTTACAAGTGTGTCCTCCCTTACATGGGAACTTTAGTTCTCCAATGTGTCTTCTGAACATAGAATAAAGCCTGGTATATAGAAAGTGCTTAATATTCCTTGCATGGATGAACTGGAAGGTTCAACAAGTTAATTTATATTAAATTTCTTGCTATAAATTTTTAATACAGGTTAGTCATTATGTTAATTATTTTTACTCCTCAGCATATGTGGGGATCCTTTCTAGATGCCAAGTAAGGAAACCTACTTGTCCAGTGATGCTTATCCCAGAGGTGGTGGTTGCCTTACTTTAGGAAGAAATGCCTTGATCATCAGGTACATGCTGCGGACATTGAGATTCATTGAGAAGTCCCAGTCTTTCTCTTCACAGTCCAGGATGGTGCCGTGATGGACAAAACTGGAACAGTAGTTAAATAATGGGGGGAAGAAATATGTAAAAAGATTTCCATTCCACTTCCATATCATTTTATTGTCATTGATTGACATTCCCTTCCCTTACCAAGATTTTAATAATTCAAACATAGTATCAGTACATTACATTAGTAACTATCCCAATAACCTAAATAAAAACATTTATTTGAACACAAATTCCTTTTTTTTAAAAGAAGAAGGCAAGAGTTCTGTGCCACCAAACATAAGAACTGTATATTAACTGCACAGGAAACGCCAAAAACAAATAAATGATGACACCAGCCCTGACTCCAATTGCAAGAGCAACAGTGCCCTCGGGTGGCACAGATTAAACATTCTCAAGGGAATGTGAGGAAAACAAACATCTCAGGGTAGCGAAGTAATATTGCTACTGTACAATTCTAACATATTGAATAAACAAAGCAGAACAAAACAAAACCCTTTAAAATAAGCTTCGATTTCTTTTTTAGGTCACACTTCTTCCAGGAAGCTCTATAGGAACTGAAGTTCTAATTGATTACACTGTCCCTTGGATCAAAATTATGTAGTTAGTGATGAAATATTGTTGCTTGTGGGTTGTGACTGTACTTCCAGTTCAAATGAATGACGGCAAGAACCCTATGCTCTGTTTCTATATCCCTTACTTAGCTGAAAATGTAATAGATGTTTGAAAACTAATTTTGCTATTTAATTTTTTTTTTTCGTGGCTCTGGGTGTATTCTCATATGAGGGATGAGCAAGTTGTTATATAGATCATCACAGTTTTTTTGCTTTAATTTAATTCCTGGTTTAATTTAACACCTGATAAACGATGGACAGATTTTTTTTTTCTGCTCTGAAACATGGTTAGGAAGTACCAGAAAAATACATTAGAAGATGCTAGGAGTTTTCTATTACTGCAGCAGTACCAGGGTAACCCTAACTGTAAGAAAAGCAGAATTTCAGAATGTATCGACTTCATTCCTGGGTAGGCCTCAGTTGTGCTTCTCTCTGCTGTTGTGCTTGAGAAGGGAACGCACTAGCAGTTGCTGTATTTACATGTAGCTGCTCTACTTCCAGTTTCTCATTATTCACACATGGTTCAGCAAGGCTGGAACCACCCTAAAAAGTTTATTTAGCCTTTCTCTTTGTCCTGAGATTTATTTTCCCAATAAGAAATACTGAGCTTGGGAGGTATAAATGACTTGCTAGACTATTGTGTCAAAAAATTGGAAACGTGTATTTCAATATGTACTTGGCTTCTAGAAAATATGCTTCATTTAAAAAGATATTCTACTGGAAACCTGTTTTTTTTTTTTTTAATTTGATTTTATAAGTCCTACTGGAACATCAGTGACAAGTCCATTCTCATGAGCCTGTTACCAGCCTTAAGAAGATCAATTGCTTTGGATTAGCATCAGCTGTCTGGAGTAGATCTTATCTGCCTTTATGTCCCAAGCCCATGTCAACTTCTTTGGCTGTCTCATAATAAAAATTCTATTCAGAATCCAGCCATATTTCCCAAGGAATATATTATGGTTCATGGGGAATAATTTGTCCATACTATCAAAATTCTTCCAATGTAAGTCACAGAAAATGTTCTGTAAGGAGAGTAAAATCAAAAAAAGTTCTGAATTACCCGGCAATATTAAAGAGAACGTCAATTCTCTCAACTTCACGGGCAAACTGATCAATTTGTTTCTTCTTTGTGACATCAAGCACCCGAGTTTGAATACCTGAAAAAGAAAATAAAAGGCACTACTTATCTATGTGTAAAAAATGTCCAGCCTTGAAGATTTAGCTGTTCATAAGTGATTCAGTATCTGTCTGGTCCGGGTTCACAGGACTGTTGACCGCTGGTAGGGTGCTAAGACTCTCATTAGTAAAAAAGTCCTCATAGTGTGGACCTCCCAACTACACACCTCTTTCTCCCTGCTCTCTTTCTCTCATCTTCTGAAGTGAATAATAAAGGTCTTTTCGGAGTAAGGACTTTATAGTGGAGTATGAATGAGCTATATTAGATGCTTCTCAGTAAGCCAAAAGTCATAACTGAAAGTGGGCCATTTTAGCCCATTCCTTTTTTCTTCCAGAGGTTGAATCACTGCTACAAAAATTCTGAATTCTGTCTGTTTGGGGAGGAAGGTCATGGGTGGTGGGATAAGAGATAGTTTCTATTTGTGAGCTTTACTTGTATGTCAATTCTATCATTTATTGAAATGACTTTACTGGTCAAGGGCATCATTACTTATTTCTGGCCTAAAGTGCAAGAAGAAATGAGAGGCCAGAAGAAGGGATAAAACATTGAAGGCTTGAGAGATACACACTATACTCGTTACTAAAAACAACAAAAAATCCAAATGTCCTCTAACACAACAGCAATCATTATTTTCATGTTTTTAAAACAAATAATTTATTTTATTATTCTCTTTAGATATAGAGATAAAACATGAATAAACAAAGAAAGAGAAGCCTGAAATTGAGTTTCACAAATACTCCTTTTCCTGTGGGCTTTTCCAGTACAGTGGCTTTACTTAGAGTTGTTGGAATGATAATTCGACATAGTCTATTTCAGTTAACTAAATCAATGAATTGATTTGTGTTTGATCCTGTAACATGGTCTGTTTTGTGGGAACAGTTAACTTTCAAACGAGTTCTCTGTTCTGATTTCTTTCAGAGTAACTTTAATTGAAGTTCTTTGATGTTAGAGTTGGGTTCAGTGTGGTATAGTAAGGATGATACACACCTAAATAATTTGGGTAATCTCTTTGGGTTTCTGACCATGACATGTGATTTTAGGGCTAAGGTGTCTCCCCCATGGTAGCCACTAGCCTGATGTGGCTACAAAACACTTGAAATGCAGCTAGCCTGAACTAAAATGTGCTGTAAGTGTAAAAGACACATGAATTTCAAAGATTTAGTATAAAAAATTGTAAGATACTCCATTAATATTTTTGATTATATTAAAATATTTTTAGATATTTGAGTTAAATAAAACATATTATTAAATGAACCTGAACCTATTTCATTTTACTTTTTCAATGTAGCCACTAGAAAATTTGAAGTGACACATAGGGCTCACGTCATGTTTCTATGGGACAGCACCGCCCTTAGAGGAGGAAGACGTGGGAGTGAAAAGTTGTCCTAAAAAGTGAACTGTCAAATGTTCATATAATTTTGTTTTAAGGTACTGAATCCTTCAACATGTTAAATACATTAAAAATTTTAAGTGCACAGCTAAAATATTGTTTCTACATTTAAGTATGCAGAGTTTCGAGTGTAGGTTCACGGAATATAAATTTGATATCAGAGAGTCAGACCCTACAAAGGCCAGTGGAGCTGAGCAGCTGAGGAATTCTCTTTCAGCACGTGTCCTGTTGCTCTGTAAGTTCAAGCAGCTGAGTTGCTTACCCGGATACTCTTCCAGTTCCTGAAGTTTGGGCTCATTGATATCTGTGGCTATGACTTTGGCACCTTCTCTTGCAAAAGCCTGGGAGACACAATGCACAAATAAATCTTTTGTTTACTTGGTTAAACTGCCTTCCTGAGTGGAAAGTCATTTAGCTTTCTCCCCTTTATCTTATTCCCACTCCCCGCCCCCCATTAAACAGGTGGAATTTCAAACTAGTCTCACTCATTCTGTTCATTGTTATTATTTTTATCATTAATTAGAACAACGTGACATATGTTGTGCTTGTCATCTGACTTTGTCCCCTTAAGTAATATCAAATAAAATAGTGTTTTTTAAAAACTAGGCTACTTTTACTAACACCTCTCAAAATACTGCTGGGATTTGATACCTTACATTATATTTTGAGCGAGTTCTTATTATATACCATTACTTGTTAGAGTCCAAATAGCAAGAGAAAAATGGGTTATTTCAACACGTTTCTTCCTAAGAGTATACTACTGTTTTCATAAATGTCAAACCATACCCCATCATTATTCTGAAAGTGCATGATTAGCTCAGGTGGGGGGTATGATGTGTGAGAAGTTGATAGCAATTAGAAGGGGTAGGTAATAATCTGATAGTCTTGTAACTCTGGAGTCCTTTATCTGAATTGACATAATTTGAGAAAGCTATGTACTTCTGTAGGGCCTCTGCAGTAAATTTATTATGGAGCAAAGAAACTGAGGCAGAGAAATAAGTTTCTCTGAGTCAAAGGCTATCAGTCACGTCACATAATAATAAGTGAGATATTCGTTCCTTCATCTGCCTGGGGTCCGAAATAGTGACTTTTGTTTTTGTAACTTTAGACAGCAGAAGCATAAAAGTCAATTTAAAAAAGTAGGGCAGAATGAAATAACCATGGAATCGGTCTACATAATTCAATACCTCAACAGTTAGTGAGCAAACAAGAGATGAGAACTTACTAAGGCAGCTGCCCGGCCGATCCCCTGAGCAGCAGCTGTCAGGATGATGACCTTCCCATCGAGTCGACCCATAATGGAACTTGTGGTTTAACCTAAAGACAGGTGCATTTAGTGACTTACACCATGGCACATGGGCCTGCGCTGGCAGTAACATCTGGAATAGATGGTTTAATGTACACCTTTAAGGACTTGAAGACAGCACCTCTGTACAGTCATTCTCACCATCGGAATTCATGCTTACTCTAGATATCTAGCTTTGTACATCAAAAACATTTAGCATCCTACTGGAGTGATAACTGGGGCAGAGACATAGAACTTCAACCTTCCTGTCACTGCTTCTGTACCTAGAGAAGAACGCCTCTGATGCCCATCCAGCGGGAGTGGAGTCCTTTCCCTGGCTACCATCACCATCCCCCGCACGGTCCTGGCACACACTGTTATGGTGTTGTATGTGTCCTTACTACTTGGTGGTCTATGGTTTTCCCTTGTCCCCTGGAAAGATTTCACGGTTGCCCTCAGAGACTTCTTGAACGAAAGAGTTGGAAAATCAAATCATGCCCAGTAACCCCATTTTACAGATGAGGAAACTGACCTGACCTGCTCAAGGTCATAGAGCCAGTCAAGAGCAGAGCCAGAACTACATGTGTGTGTCCTAAGTCTTTTGTATGTGAACATTCCACCCCACAATGCTGCTTGATCCTCTCTTAAAGTTTAAGCATGGAGCAGTGACCTTTCAACAGACAATCAGTAATTTTTAAAAGGAAGGACTGAGAGATTCTGACATAGGAGAAATATGATGTGCATGAGATATTTGCCCAGGGCTTGGATTATAGATCTCAGGGTGAGAGGAATGGCTAGTGATCAGGTCAGGGGTGGAGAAGAGTCAGATGATGCTGAAATGAGGCTATCTTCAAGGAATCAGTTTCTTTCTCTTCCCCTGCTGTCCTTAATGTGTGCCTCTGACCTCAAACCAAATCACAAAAGTGGCTACTATGTCCAAAGGCATCATATAGGCACTCCAGGCAAAAAAAAAAAAAAAAAAGGGTGGGGGGAGGATGGTGAATTGGGTGGGTGTTGAGCGAACCAACATAAATAGTACATGAACAAAACTATGCAATCGCTCTGCTCAATTACCTGCCTGATAAAGTACAGGTAGCGAGCCTTACCTAGAGGGCTCACATGATCTAGTCCTTTCTTTTAGAAAGAATCTCTGTTCTATTCAGCCACACTTGGCTTTTAGCTGCTTTCAAAGGGTACTTCCCTTTCAAGCCTCCACCCTTTGTCCAAGCTCTACCTTCTGAAGGGCTAATTACTTCTGTGGGCAATGGGCACTGAAGGGTTTATGGAAAGAATGTGATATGCTCAGACATGTATTTTACAAAGATCTCTTTGGAGAACAGACCTGGGCAGGGAGCCAGCGGGAGCAGGAGGGGTGGACGAGGGAGTATGTAAGAGATAAGCGGCCGGATCACCAGTGCGCTAACTTCAAAGAGTCTTTGTGCTTTACCACGAATTCAAACCCAGCCTCCTGATCGCAGATCCAACACAACACCCGGTTCTTCTTGTGGTTCTTGCACACTCAGTGGCCCCATACGGTGTCAGGGGCCTGTGACTCCCCTACCCGGCCTGGTAACTGACCAGGACCCAGATAACCGAACACCTGGGCACCTGCGCTCTGCCACCCACCGCTGAGTTGGAGCTGAGGCCACCTGCCTGTGGGCGGTGCCTGAGCGTGGGCGAACATGAGGCAGACCCATTTCTAGGGGACACGGTGCTTCTCCCCGGGGGGGGGGCCTCAAGGTCCAGGCCAGCCTGGCATCCCCCTCCCTTGTGGGCAGACATCCGTCATGGATTGCGGCTGTAGCTCCCTTCTCTCTTTTTTCCCCCCTCACATAACCGTTTCCCCCAATAAAACCCACATCTCCTTGGAGGGCCAGACTAATGACTAACGACGTTAGAACTGTCTCCTGGGTGGGACCAGCTGATGACCTCACGGGATGTTCTCTGATTTAGTTCGCATTTGTTCTGCGACTCAGAAGCTGGGCTTGTCCGGTGCCAGTCCTCCTCTGCTGTAATGAGTTTGTACTGTTGTTTTTTTTCTCCTTATACGACTATTATATTTTTACTTTAAACATGGAAAGAGTTATGAGCTATATTCAATATATACTTCAGAGAGATTCCAATAATCTACCATCCCGGAATCCTGAGCGTGGTGTATTTAAAAGCTGTTACTTTACACTATTGTCATTACACTTCATGACACTGTGAAGGCAAAAGCCAAATGTTTGCCTTTGACACACACACACACACACACACACACACACAGAGAGAGAGAGAGAGAGAGAGAGAGAGAGAGAGAGAGAGAGGGAACTTACTGAACCATTGCTGAAGCACAGAGCAGCCCTTTGGTTCTCTCTGTAAACCTTCTCTCACTGGCCTGCCTGTCCTGGGACCAGATTTTAGAGCCAAAGCCTTATTATTAGATAAAACTGCACTATCCAAACCAAAATGGATTTATAAGGGAAGATCAGTGCAAACTTGGCCTGAAATAGTAAAATGGGGCAACTTTCAATACATTTGATGTGAAAACTACACATGATGGCTTTCTTACTCTAAATATTAGAATCAAAATGTTAATTTCCAGTTAGCAGAGATACAAACGGCATTTTCAGGAACTCTCTTTATGAGCCAGGAAGAAAAATGTTCACTTAGACACTGTAAAATCCTCTCTTATTTCAAAAAACTTACTAATATACCAGAGTTTCAAACTTGGTAGGAACCCACCCTTATCCTAACTGCAAAGATTAATTCTGAAATAGGCAATGTGCAGAGCAAGACAACATTTAAAAATTCGACCTCCCCTTTTCCCAGTCCAAAGTTTCATTTAAAATATATTAGGAAATCTTACTTTAGAGCAGCAAGTGGATGGCGTCTTCCAGATTACGGAGCGAGCCACAAACTTGATACCCCTGTGCCGAAGCCAGTCAAGCATTTACTAGTGCATGCAGGGATTTGTAGTTGGCTTCCTCCAGCTTTTAAAATGGCCTCGCACTCTCACATACTGTCTGTGCTGCTATCTAGTGGAGCTCAGGTAAAACTGTCATCTCCAAGTCGAAGGCCAGAAGCGGAAAAGGATCCTGCAGCTTATTTAGGATGTGGAAATCATTTTCTTCACTTTAACCTCTCTAAGTCCTTGTCATTTATCTGTGTCTTCGTTGTACTGTTCTGGGCACTAAAGATTAAACGAGCCACAAATTGCCTTTGGATACTAACACAGCGACAAAATAGAAGGACCCCAGGTCACGGAGGTATTAGAGCCTTCCTTCTTGGCCCTTGACCTAGATTGCTTTGAGGCAGGAAAATAAAAATTCTCCCATGTTTACGGTATAGTTGTGATTATTTTGTTACACTCCCTCTATTTTAATACTAATTCATGTTTAATGGCAGAATACAGCCATCCTGACTGTTCTGAGGGGGTAGGGCTGGGAAACTTCAGTGGAAGCACATGTGGGATAAGAAAAAAAAATCAAGTCTGGCTGAAGAGAACCGAGATATCAGATCAAAAAGAAAGGACTAGATCACGTGAACCCTTTATGCTGGGCTTAATAACTCACACTTTATCAGGCATATAACTGGGCAGAGTGATTGTGCAGGTTGTTTGTGCGTGTACTACTTAAGCTGGCTCACTCAACACCCACCCAACTCACCTTTCTCTGTCTTTTAGTTTATAAAGTACAGAAAGCACAACTCAATTCTGAGCCTCCTATGCTGCTAGAGCCGGCTGGCCAATGAAACGTAGGCTAGGATTTCTGAGGAAGGCTTCCTTCTTAGACAGGTGAGGCCTCTCTGAAAGGCCTTTGACTTTTGCTCTTTCCTTCTTTTCTCCTGGAATGCAGACATGATGCCTTGGGACTTAGCAGCCATTCTGTCACTTGGTATGAGGTCAGAGGCACACATTAAGGGCAGCAGGATTAAGAAAAGGGACCTGGTTCCTTGAAGACAGCCTCAAGGCAAGAGCCTAAACTAATTCATCTGGACTTCTTTTGAGAGAGAAATAAACTTGTGTAATTCTTTTTTTTAAGTTTGTTGTTGTTGTTGTTCTTGGAGCTAAGTGTATTCACAGCAGTCGTAGTGGTTAAGAACAGACATTGTGGAGTCAGAAAGATTATGGTCGGTCCCACATCTTTCTCTCACCAGTTAATACTGTCACTTAACTCCCCAAACCTGTTTTCTCATCTGTGAAACGAAAGAAACCATAGCACCTTCCTCAGGGTTGGTGTGAGGAGGAAAGACTTAGCATGTAAAACCATCGGCACAATGTGTCACATAGGTACTTAGTCAAGTTAACAATTGTTAGAAATTCAATTATAATGATAGCAAAAATTGTCCTTTAAATTTTTTTTTGAACCTCAACCAGTTTCTGCATGTGCCCACATAAAGTCTTCGCTAATGCTGTCCCTCATGGTCTCACTGTGACTAATATTGAGTCTAGTGAGGGGCAACCACGCATAGCTATGCTCTTTGCTTTAATGCCTTTCCTTTGACTTTTGAGGATTGTGAAATAGGCTTATTGAGTATGAGAATTCTCCAATTAAGGCCAACACTGATATTTTTCTTGATGCAGCTTTCATGAGCCTTCCTTTGTCCACTGACCTTCAACAATAAGATTTACTGTACAACAGCCTAAGTTGCGTGGTATTGCAAATATATGCTTCCCCATCAGTATCGTCGGTGGACTGAATTTCTTCACCTGTACATTGTGGTCAGTTCATAATAAAGTGTATCATTTGTTTTCCAATTTACAATGAGTTCCACAAAGGCGGTGACTTTCAGTGCTTAGACCAATGATCAGCACACAGTAGACAGTCACTTAATATTTTCTGAGTATAAATGGCAGGCTCCCCATAAGTTTCCTGAATATAATTCTGCCAGCCTCTCAAGAAAATGTTTCCTAGGAACAATATTGTATTTTGTCTTCTCTGGTCCCGACTTAACTTTCAGACCATTTAGTATTATCTGACCATATTACTGCTTTTCAACGTTTTTGCAAGTTTCCACTGTTGATTTTCACCATTGTTCCCTCATAATCATATGTCACGATATTAAAACTCAGATCATAAGAAATGTTCTGAGGCAGGGGTCAAGATGGAGGAATAGAAAGTTCCAATTCTTTGCCCCAAAGACGCTGACATAACAACACGAGAACCAAAATACCATTGTGAGAACTTCAGAAGCAGTTAAGAAGTTGCAGCACCCTAGGCAAGGACAAAACTGAGAACAATCGAAATGAAATAGGTAAGAAGGGCTGGTTCACTTTACCTGCGACCACCCTTCCCCAAGCGGGCACAGCTTAGCCCCTGGCCCACGATTTCTCTGTTGTGGAGAGGAGTGGGAGAGGAAAGTTCATCCAAAGGCCCAACATTTTGGAGGGCTGCCCAAGTGGCTGGCTTCTGCCTCGCCTCACTGGGAGTGCTGATGGCACGTGCTGTTTGGCACCAGAGGGCCTGCCGTGCTCCAGACCGGGACTGGTGTGGCTTGGCACAGCCAGGAGAAAAGTGCCTAACTCACAGCTTCCTCCTTGGGAGGAAGAGAGAACACAGTGTGTGTCTGGTGTTTCAGCCTTTTGGAGGGTTGCCCCAGGGCCTGGTAAGTCTTGCCTAATTTGGGGTGCTGATGGGAAGCACATGTCCTTTGGATGCCTGGGAGCCAGGGAGAACAAAGAGAGGAGAGGGTGGCTTCCTGCTGCAGCATAAAAGAACTGCAGTACTGCAGACCGTCACCAGAGAGCGCAAGCGATTAGGAGCCCCTGAACGTTGCAAACCTGCCTGATGGTTAAATTACACTCAAGCCCAGACAAGTCACATCCCCTCTCCGCCCCACGCTGTCCCCACCCCCAAAAGGTTTCAGAGGCCCCCCAGAATCTCTAAACAGACTGACTAGTAAAGGTCTTCCCCTCTGTGAAGCAGTCCGTAAAGAATGAAGGCGAGGCTAATTTTTCGAATGCATGAAATTCAGAAAAAACAAACAAAAAAAACAAGGCACACAAAGAAAAACGAGGTCCAATAAAAGGGACAAAATAAATCTCCAGAAGCCAACTCCAAAGAAATGGTGATCTGTGAATAATCGGACAAAGAATTAAAAAGTTTTAAAGTAGCTCAATGATTTGCATAACACAGACAACTAAATAAAACCAGGCAAATAATGCATGAACAAAGTAAGAATATCGACAAAGAGGTAGGAACTATAAAATAGAAGCGAACAAATTCTGCAGCTGAGGAATACAATAGATGAATTGAAGAATTCAGTAGAGGAGCCCAATAGTGGACTTGACCAAGCAGAACCAACAAAGTTGGAGAGGTCATTTGAAATTATCCAGAGTAGCAAAAATAATAATAAAAACATAAACAAACAAATAAATACATAAAATAAAGTGAAGAGCCTAGGGTATTTATGGAACATCAGCAGGTAGACCAATATATGCACAGTGGGACTTCCAGAAGAGAGAAAGGGAAAAAGTAAAATATTTATTTAAAAAAATGGCTAAAAATTTCCCAAATCTAAAGAAATGGTCATCCAAATTCAAGTGTTAAGTAGCATCTCACTAGACTGGGTACATGATGATTATATTTTTTAACTGACCTTAGTTTTATTATCCAGGCATGCATACCTTTTACCTTGTGTTACTTTTATTCAGCAGCAAGTGGACATTGTAAAGAAACAATCTGTAGCTGTTATCCTGTCTTGTTTGGGTGAGTGTGGGAAGGTGAAACAAATCCCCCACATGGGGGAATTATAGGAAAGGAAAATTTCCCCTTACCCCTAGAGAATTCGTGATTACATGTTAAGGGAAAATATCCAATCCATAAACTTTAAAATGATGACTATGATGCAATTTATAATTTCTTCCTTTGCATGAATCTTACCAAGGAGACAAAGAATGCCTCAAAATTACTGTTTTGAACCTTTTACAATTTGCTGTTTTATGATTTTTCAAAAGTTATGTGATATGAAATATCAGGTACTCTCTAAAATCATAGTTCTTAACCTCTTACAGTCACAGAATCCTTTGAGAACACAGTGTCAGAAAGTGTGGTTGGACCCGAGTATCCTGGAAAAATGAATCCACGCACAAAAGTTAGCATAATTTTTTCAGAAGTTACAGACTGTACGAAGCCCATCCACAGACGCTTTACAACATGTGGAGAACCCAGCTTTAGAACACTTTACTTTGAAAAAGACACTGGTCCTGTTTCCTCATGTCTATGATGAAAAGAGAAAATAAATGATTTATGAGGTTCTTCCAGCTAGAAATACAATAATAGAGTGCAATAACAAAACAAGCAATTTATAGTGCTTGTATAGAAGTGTGGTAGATGGGCCACAAAAACGTGAGAACTTTTGTAGTTATCACGGCAAAAGGTAGATTAAGACTAAGAAATGAAGGTCAAAGCACTTGCTAGCCTATAACAACTTAAATCCAGAAAGTAGGTGTATATTTTTATAGAAGAATTCTGAAAATCACAAGAAAGGAGAACCAAATATACCCTGAGTACTCCAGTAAGAAACCATTAATTAATGTTACAGGAATTGTGATTCAGTACTAATTAAACGTTTATTGAATGTTCAAGGTGTTAAAGCATTTACAATTTTGTTAAGTGATTATATTAAACTATGTATTATGTTTTGGAATTATCTAAGTCATATGTGGATAACTTTACAGTAATAAAAATGGATACATTTTATATTAAAAAATTTCCTTCAATAACTTTATTCTTTACAAAATAAATAAGACAATTCAACTTCTGAAGTATTACCATATTCAGGAAGATGATACTGCTGTCACCATTCTAAATTACTGGAATGCATTAATCTCCTGTCCTTTCACCTTCCAATTCTAGTGGCAAAGTGAAAACTGAATTGAAATTAAGTTGGATTGTGACATCATTGCCAGGGTCAGACACAAAAGTAACACCTAAGGAATACGGGGCCCCAGAGAAGTGACAGAAGAGTGAGTGGTCTACTGAATCTTGCATTCGGGCACATCTTTTCCTGAGAAGGCCTGCTGGGCTCCAGAGTAAGGATCCACATTCTCTGCTCCATCAGTTTGTTCTTCTGAGAAAAAGAAAAAAAAAAATCAAACACAAAAGTAATATTATTTTAAAAATTCACACACACAAAAATACAACTGGAAATAGAAAGGATGTTAAGACAGAGATACGAAGAATGAAAAATGGGGATGTGATCATTAACTGGCTTGTGTCTGCTCATTTATAAAGCGGGTATTTTTCACTTCATTAGAGTTGGAGAATTTCCCCATTTTTTCATTAAGTGAATTGTGAGAAAACCATGTTGTACATAAGACCAAGAATAAAGTCATATCTGGATTTGAGATTCAAAGTGAATCAAACATAGGTTGAGTTTGATTTTCTTTTGTCCTATTATCAGAAAAAAAAAAAACGATGTGCTAAATACATACTTTGTATTTTAGAGAATAGACATCTTTGGAAACCTTTTGAGCCTTTCAAAAGCACTTCGACTGCATCTATTTGTTTAATGATAAGCAATATTCATTGTCAAATTATTATATTCATGAAAGTTGTCCCTTGAACGACATGGGTTTGAACTGCATGGGAACATTACATGTGCATTTTTTCAATAAATACTATAAAGGTATTTTCCTTGGAATTTTCTTAAAATTTTCTTTTTTCTAGCTTACTTTATTCTAAGAATATGGTATATACGAGTTAATTGACTACTTATGTTATCAGCAAGGTTTCTAGTCAACACTAGGCAATTAGTTAACTAAGTTTTTGAGGAGTCAAAAGTTATACACAAATTTTTGTGCACATGTGTTGGGGGGTCAGTACCCCTAATGCCAGCATAGTTCAAGGGTCAACTCTAAGTCTGGCATGGCTGGTCCTACCAATTATTTTAAGTTCTTGAGATAATTCAAATTACCTTTTATAATTAAAATTAAAAACTGAGTTTTTTTTTCGACTAATTTACTAATTTAAGCTGGGAATATGTCCTTTAATTCTGAATTGGTCAGTTTTTAATCTTTCTATTCCTGCAGACTACTCTTTTGTTTATTTCACTTAATGTGCTGGCTAATGGAAGGCCCTCAAATGGTTGTTAAATACTAGTCCATGGAGTGAATAATTAAAAAATTTTTTCCAAATTGTTTTATGACTTGCTATGTTCCCCAAGAGCACTGTGAGACTGCTGGCTTGATCTAATTTTGATGAGTAGTTAAGCATGGGCTGTTTACTTCAAAACAAAGCAGAGCTCTCATAAACCCTGGCAGCCTTTCCTTGGGGCTTGAAATGACTTGGCAGCTTCCTTTTTTAGGGTACAATTCTGTTGCTTTAGACTTCTACAGCTGCATAATAGGGTATTTCAGACAAGCAGACTCTGTGTCACATAGGGCTCTGGCCATGCATAACTGGGCATATGATATATGCTCTATAGTGACAAAGACTATAAGAAAACACATTACAAAGCTTCTCTTGTAATGCTCCCACCTGTGTACAGCACCCCTGAAGAACTGGGGGGGGTGATCCTTGGGCTGCCCCACTGCATTCAATCAGGCACCTAGTACTGTTGATTTTACTCCCAAACATGTCCCATCTGTTCATTCGTCTCCATTTCTACTGTACCTGCTCACGTCCATGCTACCGTGACTTACCTTACAGCTGACATCATGATTTCAAAACTTATGACTCATTATATTCCCCTGCTGTTGTTTAAAACCTTTCAAAGGCTTCCTCTACATGTTTTCAGGAAGAAGTAAAAGTTCCATTTACAGTCTACAAAACCCATATGCTCGGCTCTCGGCTCTCTCTGGCTTCTCTGATGTCATCCACAGGATAGGAGCATGCTCACTGTCCTCTGGCCACACACATTTCCTTAGACTCTTCCCCTGGTTTTGTTCCTGCTAACCCTGGGGCTGTCACCTTTCCATTTGCCTGATTTGCTTTTCCCTCCCCTCTTTGTTAGGCTAACTAACATTAACCTCTTAGATCTCAGTTCCTTTCTTTAAGAAAGACTTCCCTAATAGTCCTAGAACAAAAAGCTATTATAAACCTCAGAGCCTTTTGCACTCCAGAAATTTACCTTTTTGACTACCTGCTGCCCAACTATAGCTCCTATTAGATTTTAGCCTCTAGAAGCCAGGGATCATGTCTGGTTTTGCTCACCAACGTACCTTCAGGTTCTAATATGTGACACATAGTTGGGGATCAAAAAATTCTGTTGATCAAATGAACTAGTAAGTACATGCTACAAGTCTACAATCTGGTTTGTGCAAAACGAATACAATGCTTTGAGAAATACTGGCCCACTGAAATGATGAGAAAGTCTTTTTCAGTAAAAGTAGTTTTGTTTATAGAGTAGTGACTTTATGTCCTTGGCGAGCTGCTTATCTATCCTCGGGAAAAGCTTGAGGGTTTAAGAGGCAAAATAAAAACTTCACTTGGGGTAAAAAGTGGCTTCAGTGCTGTGCTATGGGAAAAAACATTCTCCCAGAGACAGCAAATGAAATCTGTGCCCTGATAGGTGTCACTTGCTCACCTATCTCTTTTCTTGTGTAAACTTGTCCTTTGGGGTCACATATTAAAGAGAAATCCAACTGTTATCCTCCAATTTCTAAGGAACCAGTATATTACCCACCTGGGCAAAGGCCTAAGCCTGAGTTATCAAAATAGCGAACTGGATGAGGTGATGGTAAAGACTTTGATCGGTTGTCGAAAAACCAAGATTTTGGTGATTCCTTTGGCACAGGATCTTGTAAATTCTGTTCCTCGCATGGAGAAGCCATATGTTGTCTCTTTTTATAAGCTGTTGCAGTCACTTTAGAAGACTTTGGAGAATTCTCACAAGTTACTTCTTTGTGAATCTCTCTTTTAAGGGTTCTCTCCTTCCACGTTTTGACCTCATTGGAAAGACGATGATTATTGCTTTAATGTAGAGTTGGGGGTGCGGAGAAAAAAAGACTGTAAGACAACTCATTTAAAAATATGTATTCACATTTACATAAAACATTTTTTTTTAAATTGTGGTAAAACAAATGTAACATAATTTACTATTTTATCATATTATTTTAACCTCAACTTACTGCTTCCTATTTGGTCTATTTCCACAGATCAGAAAATGAAATGAGGTCAGTATAACTTGAATAATTACAGTTAATCTTGGTGACCATGGAATCTTGAAAAGAAAGCTCAGGGTATGTATATCATTAGGTTTTCAAATGAATCAAAGATATCCACTGTGCTTTATCTATTGATAAATTAGTCTTCTAGACAGATGAATTTTTTTTTTTAATTAAAATATTTTTTTGGTGAGTTAACCATTGGTTGACCTTACAGACTGCAAGGGCCTTGTAAGCTAACAATCCCTTATTTATTCATTTTTTTATGACTGCAGCACTTGGTCTTCGTAGGTGGTCTCCCATCCAAGTACTAACCAGGCCTGACTCTGCCTAGCTTCCGAGATCAGATGGAATCGGGCTTGTTCAGGGTAGCATGGCCCTAGACTGGAGAGATGAATCTTTAATGTAACATTGCTGCTTTAAAAGAAATATTACACTGATTTTCAAAATTATAGTTTTGCTTCTTATAGGAAATGCCACTAGCATTTATTTAGTTCCTTCAGGGAGAAACCTGGGAAGCAATCCTCGAAGCCCTGCTCTCCTTTATCAGTCAGCCAAGTCTGTTGATACGACCTCACACCTGTCTCTCAAATTCATCTCCACATTTAACTCCCATTGTCACTATTCTTTTTTTTTCTTTTTTTGGCCTTGACTACAGCAGATTCCTATACTGGGTTCCCCTATACAGTTGTGTAGTCAGAGATGCTACCAGATCACACCAGGTCCCAGCTTAAAGTCCTTCCTTTCATTTAGGATACCACCCAGACTTCCTCAGAATGACTCATAAGGGCCTGTGGAATCTGGGCCAGTTACCTCTAGCACTGCATCTTGCAACTTACTGGGTCTCATTCTCTATGCTCTGGCCACACTGGATGTCTCTTAGTTCCACCTAATCATGCCCGTGCACATGCTGTTCCCTAGGCCTAGAAGGCCTACCTGTCTCTCCTTTCACCTAGCCTCACTGGTACTTGTTTTGCAGTTCTATTCACATATTAGTCTCTTGATCACCACCCCTTCCCATGCTTAGATAAGGTTTGATCCTTTTATTACACCCTTTCGTAATGTTCTATTTTTTCTGTTGTTGTTTAATAGCATTTATTAGAATTAGTTATTTGCAAAATTAATTGTTTTATGCCTATATTTCTTCTATTATATTATTAGTAGAGATTAGCACAAGATTCTTATTTTTGGTAGAAGCCGAATAATTCTGTTAGAACTGTTTATACAGTAAAATAGGCTGTAATGTTGGATATGGGGGGCTCTCTTTTGAGGAAGGTCTCACTGATTTGGGTATGTGGTCTTGTGGTGTATTTTAGCTGCCCTCTCGAAGATCTCTGTTTACATCCTGGTTCTTGACTTGATTAAAAACAGGTCAGTTGATAGATAGCAAATATCTGAAATATTGCTACCATATTTTTAAAAAGACACATTATCTGAGTGCTAAAAATTACTTTCTACATGTGCAAAGGGTTGCTAACTGCAAAAAATATGTGTATGTGTATATATCATCACACCCCACACATAATAGACACAAGAATAATTTCTGTATCATTTCAGCATGTCTTACCTTAATAGTTCATTCTTTTGCTTTATTAGCTGTTCATTTTGCTGCTTTAACTTAGAAATTTCCTTTTCTAGTCGTACATATTCACTTTTCAAAATAAGAGCTTTTGTGCTTTGTACAATGCCACTGCCACCTCCACAGGTTAGGGGTTTATTTGAAGGTTGAGGATCAGTATTTTCTGATATCACTGTGGAAGCACAAACACAGAAAGTCCAAAGTTCAAAATAAAGGAAATAGTACCACATACAATACATACAGTATAAAACCCAACACATCTTAATTGTCACCTCCCCATTAGTCACCCCTGACTTCCTCCTACGCTGACCTCCATGCCTATCTCACTGTCAGTTCTATAAATCTCTAGAATCATTCTGCTACTATTTACCCATCAATTCCACTACCATAATCCTGCAAAGATCTTTCACCATGGTTGCAGCAGTAGCAACTCTCTCCAGTTAGAGTTGTCCTTCACTGACCTACCCACTACATCAGTGGCATCAGTGGAGGGCTTCTTCTGACATAGTGTGTGGGTAGGGTCATTCAGTGCATTACCATTACTCAACAAATCCTTGTGAATTAAACAAACCTGAGACTTATATTAAAACATATATTATTATATATTCTGTACTATATATGTAAAAGCAGTGTAAGGAATTGTTTTGTAAATTTTAGGTAAAATTTATAAAAATGTGAGGAGCTTGTGTAGAGAAAATACTCAATGTTCATTTTCTTTTGAATTATTCCGAATGCAGGTACAATATGTCACTTACAATCAAAGCGTCATTTTTCTGACCCTTCCGCAACAGCAAAGTTCTTGGTTCTATTTTTATTTCTAGGAGCTGCGACAGACACTAGGAATGTTCAAACTAAATATGCACTAGACAACATCTTTAAACACTATCACTATTTTTTTTAATAGACAACAATACACACCAATATCATCTTACGTCTGCTTGACACTTAATAAATTCAGTGTGCTTTAACACACTGCTTTAGTTTGATCCTTATAACAAGTGTCTGTGTGTGTGTGTCTGTCTGCTAGAAGGTCAGGTGTGGTCCCTATGATTTCTCACAGCTGTTCAGTGAGGGCAATCAGCTGAGAGACTTGCCCTAACTTTTACTTCGATGCTTGTTCTACCACACAAAGCTGCCCCAAGTAGTGTTCAGCATTCTCTCCTATAAGATGAAACACAGGAAATAGAAACATGGAAAAAGGTATAGCTTGAGGAATGTATTTGCAGAAATTTGATTATTAGATTTGAAAACCATACTTAAGATAAATTTTAAACAGTTTATAAGTAAGCATCAACTTTGTATTTTCAGTATTAAGAACAAGTGAAATAGTATTTACTATATTTATTGTGCACTAATTATACTTTTACTGTGTGTATTATTAAAACCTATTAATGACGTGCTTGGATTTTTATTGGGAAGGGTACTTCTACCTTGATAATTAAATCATTCTTTTATAGTACTGAAGGTATCTTTACTAACATGTAAAGATCTGATAATGCAAAGGTAAAATTCATATTTTTCAAGAATCATAATGGATAAATAGTTGACATTATGGTAAAACTAAGGAGATATCACAGGATAAATACAATCACAATAAATTCATTTTAAAAATAGTTCTTTCTATCCTTCTACCAGGGTATTAGCGATTAACCTAGGTTTATTCTTGACTGTCACATCTATAATAGCAGTTTTCAAAAGGTATAAGTGTATTGAGAAGTAAAATGGAAACGATCTGGAAATACCACCATTTTCCACTTACTTGAAGTATCTTGGGCCTGTTGACTTCTTCTAAGATTTTCTCTCAATAACCTTATAACTTCTTTTTGATATTCTAAAGCAGCTTTTGTGGAAGCAATTCTAATAAGAACAACAACAGAAATATGTAAAAGCCCAATGACTTTTATTGGAATAAACAGATCTGCTGTCAAGAATTTTCTAGTAAAATACATCACATTGACATAATATCCATAAATAGCAATTGATAAGCCCTCATGATACACCTCTGGTATCATGCACTTTGTAGTATAACACTCAAAATTTGAAGTATTCTGTTATAGTAGCAGGGGCAATATTTTTAACATTAAGAAACTATTTCTTTTTAAATTTGTGGAAGCTTCATAGCTATTAATTAGGTATTAAGGAAAATTATATTCAAAAGTACCATAAAATAAGTAATTGAGTTGTTACTATGAGATCTTAGAAATATCTCGAAGGCACAGCAATTACCAGAGCATGAAAGCAAAAAGCAGCTTCCTTTCTACATTGTCAGGAAAGTAAACTCTGGCTGCAGCTCTGGTCAAATACTGCTCATTGTTCCCCAGTCGTTAAGAGGCACTGTATAGCACTTCATGAATTATTGGCTGAAGCATTAACCAGTAATGTTAAATTATAAGACTTTCTGTCTTTTTTAGTGACTGAAAGTATTTGTTTCTATTCTATAAGTAAAATTGCTTTTATAATGAAGAACTTATATAGTTGTATTAAAACCAAGTCTTACCAGTGGAAGGCTGGTTAGAATGCATGAAGATTCAGAGTACTACTTTTTAAGAAAGAATAAAAAGTGTTAGGAACCAGAAAGGATTGGAAGAAATTCTCTAGTACAAACCTATCCTTTTATTGATTATGAATGTGCAGAGCATAGAGATGAAACGACCTGCATAAAGTGATATATTAATAAGTGGCAACATTATATTTCTAATTCAGTTTCCCTGACTGTTTAATGCTCTTTTCATTATGCTATACCACAGAGAACTTTAGGCATGCTATTATGCAAAGTAGTATATGTCAATATATCCATAAAAAAAAGATGTTCTTGGGCACTAGGTATTATAATTTCAAAGGAAATACAAACTTTGCAGTAGGAGAAACAGTAGGAGAAACAAATGAAATTAAGAGACCCAACAAAAACTTAGTAGTAACTGCTAAACACACACACACACATGCACACACGCACATTCTTAATATTTACTTTTGAGCACAAAAAGGACATTTTTATGCTGTTTATATATGACTAAGTAAGAAGCATCCAAAGACATAGTGTGTTAGTAATTGATCAGAACTATATTTTTAAAATCTTTGCATTTGTATGGAAAATTTAATCAATTAAAAATAAATGTTTGTATTTATTTATAAAAAGCAATAATATTTTCAGATATTTTAAAAAGTTAACAAATGCAAAGAAATTTATATAATTAAAAAAGTTTTAATGTATTAAAATTACGTTTAATTAAGGCAAAAACATACTCCTTTTCAAATTCCTTGGCACTTTTCATCTTTTCTAGGTCTATTTTCACCAGCTTTGTTTTGAGATCTTCAATTTCTTCTTTATAAGGTTTAGCTCCTATAGCAACTTTATCCTACATTTTTTAGAGAAAATGAAATAAAATCATTTTAGAGGTATTTCAAAGAGTTGTGAACTGCCTTTATCTGGTAGGTATATTTTAAAACAGCAAACTCTAAATATATGAGAAGTAGGAGAGGCACAAATTTTAACTCTAAAATGAATAACAAAAAGATATTTGATGTTAAGTATATTTGAAACTACTGGAAGCTAATATGTACCTAGAGAACATATAACTTGTTCCTTAAAACAAATTCTTTCCCACTTAAAAATGATATAAACAAAATAAAACAGAAAGGTTGAAAATAATAAAATCGGTAGATAAAGGTAATCAGGAAAATGAGAAAGATGTCAGGACAACAATATAAAACTAGATCTAAATTCAAGGCACAGAGTATTATAAAACATTACTGGGGATATTTCGTATTCAAAGATTATTTAATCCACTGTCATAAATATATCTACTTTCCACTCAGAGAAAACAAATTATTCATATATAAACATATACGGACATATAAAAATCTTTTTTAATGGATAATGTCTCCTTGAATAAATGTTAAATAATGAAAACAGACATTCTTGACTTGTTCCTAATTTTAACTGGAATGAAGAGACACTGGAACCACACAATAGCAAACTTAAATGTCTATTAGGGTCAGACTCAAATAGCATTCTGAGAAGTGGATGGGGCTGAAAAACAGGGAGTGGTAAGGAAGTGATGAACCAGGGTATAACCAGTAATGGCATTCACTGAAATGACTATTCTTTCTAGAGAAAACAGGTCAGGTTCAGCCCGTAGCCTATCAGATAAGACTCAATAACTGGGGGATTAAATAGAAAAAAATTTTTTTTTAATGTACTTATCTAACAAGGAGTGTTAAATGTTTAGATAAGAATTATTTTAAAAAAATGATCATACACCTTAAACTATAAGAAATGTTATTTATATGTCTTTAAAAAATAATTTTTCTAGGAAGATAGAAATAATCAATATTTTGCATGAAAACATACTCCCACATTTCATTTCTAAGCTGTTACTTTTTCAAAGCCTGAGTACTGAACTTGAAACGTATATAGGTAACAGGAAGTTGAAGTAAAAGATTAGGGCCCCAAATAATCTGCCAAATTCAACAGTAAAAGGAAAAAAAAACCCTTTATAAAATGACTAAGTTACCTCAAGTACTTGGATCATTTCTTTTGTTTTTTCAAGGCATTTATTTGATTCGTTAACTTGAGCTTGAAGTTTTGCTATTATGTCATTAGTCATGTCAAGTTCTCTCTGCATCGTTATAATCTTGGCATCCTTACGCAAGGCAATTTCTTTAGCTTCAAGTAGTGAAGTCTCCAGCTCTTGAATCTTCTATCAGACAAAGCACACATATGTGAGGTCTGACATATAGATAGAATCACAGTATGTAAGTTTAAGACAAAGGTAATGATATATAGGTATTGATTTTTCACAGAATGCATTAAACAAAAAATAGAAGCCGAGCATTACTCAATTTATACAAGCAATATTTTTTTCATTGAGAAGATGGTAGTTTTTGGAATAAAAAATGCCCAAACTGTACATTATAATGTTTAGCATTTAATTTATTTACTTATTAGCATAGTGCTAAGCATATTAAATTGGTGCTCACATTTTAAATTAACATTTCTTAAAGTACTTTTATTAACTGACTCTTTAATATATAACATACCTTTCCCTTTATTTTAAATAAATTTTAAATTGAAAAACACAAGTAGGTGGAAAAATTCCAAGGCATACAATAAAGAGTAAGTTTTCTCACCTAAGACCCCCAGTCAACCCTAAAGCAATAACTACTAAACACTTTTATATACTTCCAGAAATTTTTCATGTGTATATGTAAATATACAGTTTATAAAAATAGCCATATACAACAACAGGAACATGCTAAATATATTTATTTCTGCTTTTTTTTAACTTCACAGTATATTTTCCAGATCTTTTTATTATCAACACATACAGATCTCTTATATTTTTGTTTTCATGAATATTTACATTCTGTTTCATGGAAATAGCATAAATTAGTTAATCTATCACTGGTTAATAAACATTTAGTTTATTTCCAATTTTTTGCAAGTATAAACATACTTGAATTTGTTCATGTTTATAAAATTATTCTCATGCACACTCATGCAGGTTTTCCTCCAGAGTGTCTGTTTCTTTCCGGCCTATTATTTTTGTTTAATGAGTGAAGTTATAATCCAGACCTATTTTCTGCCAGTTGACTATCTGGTTGTTCTGAATCAAGTATTTAAATAAATTGTCTTTTCCCTACTGAGTTGAATGTTACCACTATCGTGCTAAATTCTAAAAAATTATTTAAGTGTACTGCTGAACTCTCTATTCTGCTCAATTGTTCTATTTGTCTATTTCTATATCATTACTAAACTAATCATTGCTATTCTAATTCGGCCTAAGCACCAAACTAAGAGTATATTTTATTATTTGGTAGGGTATTTTCCCTGGGGTCACTGAAGATGGAATTTCCTTCTGCTTCTTTTTCTTATTGCTTTGGTAGATGGGTTTCATAGTTCCATTATTTTTATCTCTACTGGAGTAGTCTGTAGTGGTCAGCAAAACAATAAATTATATACTTGAGTTCTTTAACTTTCTGACAGTATTGTGTAGCTGATAATTTATAAGTATTTATTTGGGTAAAAATGATATATTTACTCTTGGGTTATCCATTAAATCATTCTGTAGGCTAACAAAATAAAGTAGTATATTTTCTTTACAAACTCTTGAGAGTAGTTAATAAAGTAATTGAATTATTCAGATAATGTACTAATTTCTGGACAGAAGTTAATCTGTATTAGAAATCTGTTATATTTTTACCCTCTTATATTTTTATTTTTATTTCAATATTAACCAATATTAAAGACACTGATGCTAAATTGCTTTCCTTCTAAGCTAGTTCTGTATACATACAGATTGTAGCTTAATAGAAAGTCACATAATTTAGGGAAATATATAATGTAGGGTAATAATAGCTTAAATGGCATATATACCTATTATTCAAATTAAGCTATGAGTTACTTCTGTCTTATAAGCCGAAAGAAGACCTTATATAATTTAGTTGAGTGACAGTCACAATAGAACTATAATTAAAAACAAGCCTATCTCACATACACATAAAGATGGTCCATGTTCCTTAATAAATACATTTGATACTATAATTCTGCTTTGAAGCATTAGATTGGATTCATCTTTAACTGTGATTAAGCTGTAAATTGAAAATATAAAAAAGTTACATACCTCTGTGGTTAGTTGTGTGGCTCTTGATATAACATGAAGATTCTTATCATCTTGTGTAGTAGGGTTAGCAAGGGCACCAGATGTCTGAGAGAGCTTCAAAGTTTGGTAGTTTCTAAACAGTTTTTCATTTTTCTCTCTTATTAATTTCAGGTCATGTTCCCATTCTTTAGCTAGAGTAGCATTTCTTTCCTCAAACTCTGTTGATTCATTCATTATAGCCTATTGAATAATAAAAATACCATTACAGGTTTAAAATTAATTACATATTTAAAAAAACAAAAAATACTAGAATTCTAGGACAAGGTATATGTTGAAATTCATTTTAAGAACATTCTAGAACAGTATGTAAGGAACATAAAAGAATGTGAAAATTACTTGTGCTTTGTGTCAGTTCCTAAAATTTCAGAAGATATTGATGATGAAAATGAAAGAAGAGTAAGGACTAGAGGATTCATATTGGTTAATAAGAGGATAGACAGTCTCACTATTAGATCAGTACTAACCTATGAAGAGAAATTTGAAGAACTGTGGAGTCCTTATTTATGTTATAGCTAATAACAAAGGCTTAACTGATATCTAAGAGCAGAGTACACCCAATAAACTTAACAACAGCCAATTTTTCTGTTTCATTATAAACCTCAGTGTCTATAGGGAAAAGAATTCACTGACTTGGCAATTAAACTGAAAATCTTATATTTCTATGTAGGGAGTAACAATCAGTACATCTTTTATATTGAAGCTAACTAACTCTGAAATTACTCATCTTTTTTATGAATCCCTAATTTGTATGGGATGTTGGTTTTGCTCTCATCATGAATGCCTTATTGGCCTCATCTACAGCTCTGTGGCTTTACTGTTATTCTTTTGGACTTGGACCTAAATTAGTTGTATTCTTGCTGGAAACCTGGACTCTCCTTGGCTCTGGACTGCTGACCTCACACCATACAAAGTTGTCAATTTCAATTCTCAGGGTGCTGGATGATGACACACAAATACTGATTCACATGAAAGAAATCCCTACTTTCTAATCACAACTGGGCCCCTCAATATTGCAAGAAAAACTCCAAATTATATGGAGATTATTTTATCTAAACAGTGGTTTTATGCTTTTCTCTACTGATTGTGGACTTTTCTTTAAAGTTCGTTTACTATTTTGTTAGCTTCAGGTATTCAACAAATGGTATTAACAATCCATTAAATATTATCTATATTTTACTGTGGTTTAAGTATAATTTCCAGATGAAATTAAAGTGTCAGGAAAGAACTACCCGAACACATGAAATATAAAACCAATTTTAGAAGCTATAATCTTAATCGAGACCATTTGCATATATAACGAGTAACTTTCTGATTACTATGTACTTTATCAGATATGTAAAGTAGGGATTACTTCAGAAAGCAGAATTAATATTCTGATCAGTGAAAAATAAAACAAATTAATATACTGCTCTTAAGCCTCTTAAGCAATGTTGGTTCTTATGAATCTGTCTACTAGGGTTGATCACCTTGGGAACAATGATATAAACTATGTTTTTGAACCTCAAGCTGATGAAGGATGACAGCATAAGATAGTGACCCACTGAAATGAAAAGCCTTACTAGAGTAGCTCGCCAGGTTTGTCTATGACTTTACCACAGTTGCTGCCTTTAACCTTGAAACAGGCTCTCTCTTACCTTGCCCAAGACTACTTGAGGAAAAGGCTCAATTCCTATAGAAGCAGTGAAAAGTGAGAAAGGAAAGAATGGCAAGAGGATTCAAAGTTTCACAAGTAGAAACTATCATACTTTAAGATTTTGTTACCTTCTTTGCAAGTATAAATTGATATGTTTAAGTATCTTAAGGAAGTATGTCAGAGAAAGAACATGCTTTACACAATCTTTTTCACAAAGCATATCTGAATAAACAATAGAAAACATACTTAAAATCCAGTTGCTCTAAGTCCTGTTAAGAATGAGGTAGAAAAATTAAAGCAAACAACCAAAAAGAACAGAGCACAGTAAAAATTACTACTTACAATTATTTTGTTATTATAGAAGTTATTCACTTGACAAATCCTATCATTTTCTTTCTGAATGCCACTTTTAAGCTTTTCTATATCAAAATGAGTATTCAACCACTCTTCCAAAAACTGAGTCATTTCTTTCCGATTACTTAGTACTTGTTGAAATTCAGTCTTTATGCTGTGGAAGTCACTTTCTGAAAAATCTTTGAGAATTTCCTGTGTTAAAAAGTAATTATTGAATTGCTTGAACATTAGGAAAGATTTTTCTATCATACAAACATCAAAAGGGGAAAATGCCTAACTAAATGTTCATTCCTAATACTGTGAAGTATAGTTTTAATTATTCTAATCATATTAGAAATATAATTCTAATTTAAAACTTATTCTATTTTGATAAAATTTTGGCAATATATGCTACATAACAGAGGCACATCTACAAATCCTGCCTGTTAGAATTAAAACCTGTCAAAACTATAAATCTGTGACTAATAAAATACGTAAAGTGCTTCTGGATGTAGCTTTTTCTTTGCAGATAGTGGCCCTTACACGTGTGTTAAGAATTAGAAGCAAGCCTCACAGTGCTGGCTGAGAGCAGGATACTCCATGTGGAGTTGGTGCAATAAAAATGTTTCTGACTCCTAGTCAACAGGTCTAGGAAATTTCAGAAGACGTTTAGAACTATTCTAGAGTTCCATGAATTCCCACTTGCAAATATTTTTCTGTATCTGTTGAGCTCTGAAATGAGGCTTGTCTAGTCTATCACTTGGCACTCTTTACATTTGTCCAGCTGTCAATCTGCAACCTATTTTTAATTTTTGATAAATGTAAATGCTATAACCAGATAAAAAGGTACCTTTCTAGTGACAAAAAGGCTTACAATTTAATTAAATCCATTTCAATTAAATCATACCTCAATATGTAAATCCATCTTCTGGCTCAGCTTGAGGTCCCTTAATTCTCTGGATGGTACATCATAATCTTGTGGAAGGTGCTGAATTTTAACTAGCAGTTCACTTTGCTTTTCCACTTCATCAATAAAAAGCATTTCAAATTTATTGATGGAATCATGCTGTTCTTCTTTTGTCATTATAATATGGCTCAACACATACTTGCAGAGAAACAAATTGGGAAATGGAATTTTCATCACATTTAAAGGTTGTTTTGAATCCTTAAGACTAAAGGTGGGATGGCATCTTGTTTATCTATATCCTCTGCTAAGTGAAGAAGAAGGAAAGAGCCTTTCTATATCCCCAACTTTCTTCTCTCAGTCTCTTGGAAGAATAACTTCCAGTTCCTTATTGCTTGCTGAGTTCCTACTGGCTATACCTCATGAATGTCCTACAAGAATCTCAGATTCAATATGTTTAAAATGTAACATGATCTTTTCCTTTAAAAACCCACCTTCCTTTGTTGTTCCCTTTTTTGGTTAATTATATCACCAATCACCCAGGTTTCCCACTTAGACACCTGAGATTTATGTTCAACATCTTCTGCCTGCCTTGGTGTGGTGACCAATATTGGTATGCCGTGCCTCAAGTATATTTAGATGTTTGGTTTCAAGGTGACAATAATTTGAATGCTATATGTTCCACGGGCCTCATGAATAAATTCTGGACATCACATTGTCAGGATTTGTAGAAGACCATCAGAGCTTGAAAGGCAATCTAACTAGGTAGGGCAGATGCCAGCTCCCTATTTCCCCAACTTCACTATCCACCTCTTATAATTTGGCGTCTTAACCACTCAACTAAAACTGCTCTAATAAGGGTTACCAATGAGATCTATTATTATCAACACACTGAGGAGATCTCTTCAGTCCATATTCTGGCTATCTGAATACTTAGATATACTTTCCTCCACTGACCTGAATGATAACACTTTTGTTTGGTTTTCTCCTGTCTCTTTAATTATTGCCTCTTGAATATTTATCTTTTCCAGAGTTCTCTTCTTATTTCAAGGCTCTTATTCCTCTACTATGCTTTATAGGTGACCTCACATACATTATCCATCACCTACACGAATCTCAAATCTTTACCTTTAGTTCTAGCAAACCTCAGATTCACAGCTCAAAACTACTTGGTTTCTAGTCTTGGATGATCCATCGTAGGTATTTCTACCTTAAAACATCTCAAACTAGACACCTGATATCTCCTCCTGCTACACCTGCCTTGCTCCTCTTCTTTTTTCTTTATGTCAGTTAATGGTATCACTATATACAGACCTGGCTAAGCCCAAATCCTGGGATGCAATCTCAACTGCTCTCCCTTACACCTCCACTATCAATCATACAGACCCACTATTTTAAGGTGCTAAATATTTCTTTAATTTCTCTTATCTTTTCCATTCCTAGGAATCCTTCCCAAGTAGTATAGTCATCATATGTCATCTAGACAATTTTAACTGCTGCTATCCTGTTCTCTCTGCCACTAGCTAGGTTTGTCCCCTGCAAACTCATTTATGTTTTGTCTGTAGTGCAGTATCTAAAATGGTAATCTGATCATGTTACTGCCACCATTTAACATAAAACCGTCCACCCAAACTTTATTGCCAGAGTCTGTCTTCCACTTCAGTCTTAACTTCTTTAACTTTTTTCCTGGTACGTCATATAACCTGCACATACTTCTATCACTACACTTATTACCTCTTTATATAACCGCCCCACCTACTGGACTATTAGATATTTAAAATGGTGTTCATACAGTGTCTAGGCAGAGCCCAGGTTTTGTTGAATGATCAGGTTCGAGGTGCACTGAGGATCTTGCTCATACAATTTTTAGACCCAAACAATCTTTAATTAGGTAGTCAACACACTAAGTAGCAAATATGCTAACCCCAAATCAGGATGTAAATACACTGAAGTTTGTAAAATTTATGGCAATATTTGCAAAAATATTACTAAAAGGGTGGTACCTTAAGTTTCTTCATGACTCTATGGAATTCCATGGAACATCTTTGGTTTACAGTGAGAAGTTTCTGAATGTGCTTGGTTTGTGGATATGGAAGTGAGAGGTTTGCTTTTACTTTAATTGAAAGCTCTTTTTGGATTTCAATCTCCTTCTCTAAGTCAAAAGACAATTCATGTAAGAACTCATAATGATTATTCATCTCTGAGTATTTCTCCAGAAGCTCCTAAAGAAAATTAGAATTCGTTCAATTTAACAAATCATTATAATGTAACAGAAATAGTTCTAGCCTTAGAATTGCAACAAAACTTACACTTTAACATTTTCTGTAAGAAATAAATTAAGACCTTTGTGTTTAAAAAAAGGTAAACTTGTTGATTATGGATTATATAAGTAATATATAATTATTGTGGAAATTAAACAAATTTAAACAAATATAACAGAGAAAACCAGAAACAACCAATGTTATCATTTTGAAACTTTTTTCAGTCTTTTAAACATTCAAGTTTTGAAGGAGCTTTTACGAAGTGAATAGAAATGTGAGTGAACTCAATCTAGCATGTATTGTATCTCAAGGCTGAATTCTGGCTTATGTTTACAGCAGGCAGTGTGAGTTAGCAGATGAGAGAAGTGACTAAGAATCAAACAAGCTATCTGCTAGCCTGGTGTACAGCCTTTTCACACCTTTCTATTTGCCTAGAATCTGAGTTTTCTAACTTTTTATCAAAGAGTTCAGGTTCTCTAATTCTGCCACTTTCTGACCAGGAAAATCACTGAGATATTTTCTCAACTGCAAAATAAAGACTACGATAATTGCCACAGAGCTTCCTGGGGGAACAGATAAAATATTATATAATATCTATATATCTATATAATCTGTAAAATATTTGCACACATTATACATTAAAGGAAGTAAAATTACATTTGTAAATGCTTCCATACCCAAGTTTAAACTTAGACTTGGTTTTAAATCCTGATTCTACCAACTTACTAGCTATGTGCCTTGGGCAACCACTAAACTCCCTCTCTGAGCCTCAAGTTTGTTTGTTTACAAATGGAGAAATAAAACCTATTTCATAGGGTAAAGTACCAGGCACAGTGCCTGGCATGTGGTAGATATTCCATAAGCTCAAATGACTAAAGGTAAGACAAGACAAGTGACACTGGTTTGAGCACAAGTAGAGGGACACATTAGGTTCAAGTTGCCATAATCATCTAATAAAGTAACGTGCTTATTATTTCAGGAGCTAAAAGCTAGAATAAGGGGCTCCTAACAATAATGAACTCTCTTTTTCGTAATTTAAGAAAAAGCTGGATAGATGTTCATTAACCTGAAATGCTGGAGAGGGGATTCCTGTCTGTGGCCTTAGGATCAATCACATTATGGCATGGAGCAGTACTGTATAATCATTCATTTGTACTTTTAATAGATACACATTGAAGGTTGACTTTCATCAGGAATGTGCTAAGTGGTATAGCCATAAACAACACAAAAAAGTCTTTAGGGACCTTGAAATCTAATAGGGGTATCAGTAAATACTGCTCGTTTTACTCTCAATATACAGAATCCAAACACTTCTCACTACTTCCGCTGCTGCCTTTCCTAGCCGAGCCACCATCTCTGCCTGGATAACAAATGGCCTTCTTACTCCCACTCTATTTTCAACACAACAGTCAGAGTCATCACTTTAAAATGTTAACCCATTTCCCGTTTGCCCCAAGAATACTCCCAAGATAACTTGCATAATACAGCCCTAACCTTACCCTCCAAAGTTTGCCAATAAAGATCTTGCTTTTGTTATTATTTTTGCATCTCTCTAGTATACTGATAGTCTCTAGAAACAAATGACATCATTCTATTTATAGCATTCTGTTTTGAGTAGTAGTATTTCCATTTATAAAATATAGTAATTCTCGATCGCTGAAAATGTCAAATCCTAGAAAATGTGGCATTCCTATGTTTGATGTTAAATTAATACTGGCAGCAAGCTGCACTTTTTTTTTTCTCAATGGGAAAAGGGTTAAAAGTAAAAGGTAAGTCGTAAGTCAGATCATGTCTCTCCCCTGGCCAGAATTCTCCAATGGATCTTTATCTCCCTCAGAGTAAAACTCAAAGTAATTTTAAGGCCCCGGAGCCTGCCTCCTCCCATTCTCTGCCCTCATTTCTCATTAACTTTTCCCATTCTTGATGTTCTGGAACCCAGCAGGCAGGCTCTGCCGCAGAAGCTTTCTACTTGCCATTTCCCTGCCTACACTGCTTGCCTTACCGATACCTGTATGGCTCGATCCTTCACCTCTTTCAGGTATTTGCTCAAATACCACCTTATCGTTTGAGGCCTTAAAATCAAAAGCCCCTATTGTTGTGTTTGTGCATCTATGTATATATGCACATATACGTACCTCCATCAGAAAGCTTAGAAATATATGAGTATTATCTATTCATTCCACTGTTTCCTTTTACTCCATAAGTCTTTGAAGGGTGTCAGTATTTATTTGTAAAATTAACAGGGAGCACTTACTTTTATCCTAAAGCACTTTTCTCTCAGGCTTTCTATAGGATGCCGTTTTCCATCACATAATACCTTTTTTTCATTTATTACTACCTCTTTGCGGTTCTGTTGGTCCTGTTTTGACAAAAAGAGAAATCAAGGCTTCATCTATAACCACATTCACAGGTAATGTCTACCCATACTTTTTCAATGACATATATCAAGTTTCAAAAATGGAATTAAATATTACACTTTTAAGTCAATAGGTTCCAAACTCTATTCATTTATTTTTTCCTAGTACCTTGAAACAGAAAATTCATATCTTGCTTACATTTTGTATTTCTGATTAAAAGTACAAAACAAAACATTTCTTCCATTTGTTTATCTTGTCACTACAGTTCTAAGAATGACTAACCATTCACAAATATTTGTAAATGATTTAAATCTCTATAAATTTAGTTAGGGCCAACATAAAGATGATTCCCAAGTGTACGATGTTTCTATTGAGATTACAAATAAAATTGTTTTCCACTTTATTCTTGAAGTATGAGAATGAAAAATATTTTTATAGATTTCATACAATTTCTTGTTTATATGAATTTTGCTACTTTTTAGATATTCAGTTTAAATAGTTATACTAAAACAGAACTTCCTTTTTCTATATTCATCTTGCCTTTTTCCCTTCTCACTTCACTAATAAGAACCCATGTTTAAAACACCATCATGTAGAAGTCTTGCCACCTTGAATAAGCCCAATCCCATCTGATCTCAAAAGCTAAGCAGGGTCAGGCCTTGTTAGTACTTGGATGGGAGACTACCTAGGAAGACCAGGTACTATAGGTGTAAAAAATAACAAAATAAGGATCATAAGCTGACAAGGTCCTTGCAATCTGTGAGGTCAACCAAGAATTGCCTCGCCTAAAAATAAATAAATAAAACCAACAAACTAAATAAATATATAAATAAAATACCATCATGTAGAGGTAGTAAAATGGGGTATTTAATCTTTTACATATTTAATTCTTCAAATATTTCTCCATTGAGAATAATGCTACTTCTTGGTTTTAAAGCTCTCTAAAAAATTACATTGAAGCAAACAGTCTGCTTTATTTAACAAATCTTTTCTTTAAACTAAATAAAGTGGTATTTTCTAAAAAACATTTTAAATTCTTTTTAAACTATATTTCCTATTTGTATGAAAAATTAGTTATAGTTTCCCCATCATCCTTTACTGTTTGTAGACATTCCTGGAAAAAAACAACAATGACAAAACAAACCACTGTTACTCTTTTCAAAAAAGTTTGATTCTTATAAATAGTTACTACATAGGGAAGATTCTGAACTCACTCTAGCTATTATTTCTCTTAAGGTTTTTCTGAATTGGTCTCTTTCCATTTTGAGAGACTCTTTTATCCTCCTTAGCTCATCTCTTTCCTTAGCTACAATTCTTATTTCTTCAAGGCTTTCATGAAGTTTCATAGCCAAGTGTAAGTTATCCATTTCCACACTTTGCATAGATAAGTTTTGAGCCTCAAATAGCTTTTTCAATCGTTCCATTTCATTCATTTTTTTAACGAATTTTATTGACACTTTCTTTCATTTTAAGAAGCTGAAGCTCTTTTTTCTGAAGTTCTTGGATCTTGAGATAATTATAAAACAAGTTAGAATGTGAACAGAATTCCTTCAAGGAAAGAAATTAACATCTATTTGTTATATGTACATGTCTATGTCTACAGATCTGTATCTATATCCTTTAATTCTACAAATAATTTTAGACATTCCCAAAAAGAACAAAACAACATACACCTTTTTCTCTAATTCAGCTTTTGATTTACTTAAATCCTTTTGAATATTTGAAATCTGAGTTGTTTTTTCTGAAAATCTCTCTCTGAATTTATCAATAGTTTCTTGGTGCTCTTTCAAATGCATATGAGCAATTTTTAGTTTCTGTTGTGTTTCCAGATCCTTTATTATTAGAAGTTGAGAAATACCGTATAAAAGCACATTACCTTTTCTTAATGATGAACTAGTTAAACAAAATCTTTAAAAATGCACCCTTTAAAAATAGTTAAAAACAACCACAATACCACCTCCAAATTAGAATAGTGTAGAAAGATATAAAGTAAAATTTCCTGTCCCAACCTTTACCCATCCCAGTCCTGCTCCCTGTTCAACAATGCCACTTACATTTCACCTTTCATACTACTTCTTTCAAACCAGTATCGTGCCCCAATCGTATACTTAGTATTCCATTATACAGATGAACCTTCATTTAGTAAGTGCCTTATTGATGGACACTTGAATTGCTTCTAGATTTTGTTCTGCATAATGTTGTAGTAAATGCTGTTGTGTTTCTGCCCAAATATGTGAATATATTGGTAGGATAAATTCCTAGAAGTGAAATTGCTGTAGCAAATTCACATGTTGATAAATTTTTAATAAGTTATTGTCAAACTGTCTCCCTAAAATGATATAATATTTATCTTTCACCAACAGTATCATTTATTTTCCAAGAAAAAAGCTTTTTGTATTAAAAACATGTTTGTTGAATAAGAAGAAAAAGGACAACTCACTCTAGCTACAATTTCTTGTAGGTTTGCCTTGAGTTGGTCTCTCTCCAGCTTGAGAATCTCTTCTGCTTTCCTTAGGTTATCTCTTTCTTTCATTACAGATTTCATTTCTTCAAGGTTTTCATGAAGTTTCTGAGCCAAATTTAAGTTCTCCATTTCTATTTTACCCAGAGTTAAACTCTGGGCTTTCAATTGTTTCTTCAATCGCT
Source organism: Cynopterus sphinx (assembly GCA_030015415.1). Classification (NCBI taxonomy): domain Eukaryota; kingdom Metazoa; phylum Chordata; class Mammalia; order Chiroptera; family Pteropodidae; genus Cynopterus; species Cynopterus sphinx. Next base: position 126,292,474 of record CM057382.1, read on the forward strand.
CTATTTCAGACATTTTTTTCTGCATCTCATTGCCGTCTTCTTTCAACTTAAAAAGTTGACGTTCATTTTCCTTAAGTTCTTGGACCTTTTAAGATGATCAAAAAATAACACGTTAGGACACAGAAGGCTTTTAAGGGAAGGGTAAAGAATTGTTTCTAAATGAAGACAGCAGTCTTCCCAAGTCACTCTTATGAATACATAATTCCAATACAAATTATTTTCTTTTGAGACATAATATACACAAGTGCTCTACTCTTAATATAGCTCATATTCTTGTCATATATCTATATATTGTTATGTACCTGTAACCCAGATTAAAACACAGAACCTCTAATATTTCATTGAGCTCCTGCATGTCCTAACTTTTATCATCCTAGATGAGTTTTGCCTGCTTTTGATCTCATAAATGACAATGTACTTCTCCATTCTCCTGATGATAGGCACTTGTTTCCAGTTATTTTGCTTTTATGATTAGAGCTGCTATAAACAGCCTGTATATATCTTTATGTTGAAGCATGCACTCTTTTACATACAAAGGAGTAAAAATGTTGGGCCACAGGCAGTGTATGTTTAGTGTTAGTAAAAACTGCCAAGCTCTTTTCTAATGTGGCTAATCCATTTTACAATGGATTTTAGACACTAATAAATCAGGTATCAATCAAATACTCCCTAACCCCATAACTTTTCTTGTAATTTAGTGTTTGGATTTTCTAAACCCATTTGCATATTTGATATTTCATCTGTTTTCTCATAAACAATCCCTCTAAGTTTGTTGATCCTGGTACCCCCTCAAATGCAATTCCTAGTCCCTCTTGTTCTACCAGGTCTTTTATTATTAGAGAAAGTTTAAGAGTGACGTCTTAATGTTAATCAGTATTTTTTTTTTAATGAAAGTGATGTATTTTCTAAGACAATAAACTATTCTTATTCTAACCAGTATTTTTTAATGAAAGTAATAATTTTCTTATAACAATAATAAAACTATTATTTCTTATACGTTGTTAGTCATAAGTGTTCCTCTCCCCTTCCTCATTCCCGACCCGCCTCCCCATGCCCAAAATCTACTCCTATTTTCCAGGGCAAGAACATTATACACATACTATTCTACAGCTTGCTTTTCCCACTAAGAGTTATTTTGGGCTTCCAAATTGAGACTCTCAAATTTATTTAATTTTTTAAGAACCTGTTGTATAGTATTCAGACATATTGCTCCATTTATTCAGTTTCCTTCTGATGGACATTTAGATTGTTTTCCATTTTTTTTACCAATTGCTACAGTGAACCACCTGTCGTTTAAGTGTGTGCTTGTGTATGTTTATATCAAAGAAAGGAAACACCGTATCAGAGAAACAACATGTTTACTCACTAAGAGGTAACACTTACCTTAGCTTCTGTTTCTCTGAGGCTTTCCCTGAACTGGTCTCGCTCCACTTTGAGGGTTCCCTCCATTCTTCTTAGGCAATCTCTTTCCTTAGTAATACATTTTATTTCTTCATGGTTTTCTTGAAGTTTCTGAGTCAACCTTATCTTCTCTGTTTCTACACTTTCCAGGGCTAAATTCCGGGCCTCCAACTGCTTCTTCAATTGCTCTGTTTGATACATATTTTCCCTGAAGTCATTTTTTACCTTAAGAAGTTGATGTTCTTTCTCCTGAAGTTCTTGGATCTTGGGATAATCATACAATAAATTAGAATGTAGAGAGATATTGATAAAAAGCTAAATAATATTTTCTAAATTATGTAGGCAAATCTCTACTTGTCTTCAATTTCAGGCTAATTTATTTAATCTGTTTTGTTGCATAAAAGACTTAATTTAAACAATTACTTAGGTAGCAACTTAAAAAAAATACCCGTGTTTTTAAGGCAGTATTTTTGTTTTCTAAATCCATTTGCATATTTGATATTTCATCTGTTTTCTCTGAAACAATTTCTCTGAGTTCATAAATAGTTTCCTGGTACTCTTTCAGATGCATGTGAGCAATTCTTAGCTCCTCTTGTTTTTCCAGGTCCTTTATTATTCAAGAAAGAAAAATAATATATTCAGAACAATACAATTTAAACAATGCATAGAAAAGTACAGGGTAAAAAGTAAAAATTTCCCTCCCTCCTTATGCCTCCTAATGCTCATCCTCTAAGTTACTTTTAGGATAAATAACTAAAGCTGAACTTTTTGGGTCAACAAATAAGCTTACTAAAATATTTGGAAGATATTACCAAATAAACCCCCTGCTCCCTCCAACTTCCCCCAAGATTGGATCAATTTTATACTCCCACAAACTCCACTGCCTATGATTATTTTGGGGAAGAGGGAACTCACTCTAATTACAGTTTCTCCTAGGTTTTCCTTTAGCTGGTCTCTCTCTACTTTGAGAGTTTCCTCTGCACGCCTAAGGTCATCTCTTTCTTTTGTAACAGATCTCATTTCTTCAAGGTTCGCATGAAGTCTCTGAGTTAACCTCATGTTCTCCATTTCTATATTTTCCAGAGTTGACTTTTGGGTTTCAAGTTGCTTCCTCAAGTATTCCATGTCATAATTTTTTTCCTGACTCTCACTTATAGCTTTCATCTTAAGAAGGTGATGTTCTTTTCCTTGAAATTCTTGAATCTGAAAAAATCATAAAATGAGTTAAGACACAGGTAGAGTTTTTACAGAAATAGGAGATTTTCTAAATTAAGTTAACCATCTTTACATTTGGTCTAATGTATGCACTGTTTTCCATAGGGATGTGAGGCATACAATAATCAGATATCATTTCCCAACTTACAAAACAAGACCTTTTCCCTTAATTCAGCATCTGAACTGTCTAAATCTCTCCAAATATTTGCTCCTTGATACATCTTCTCTGAAATATTCCTTGTACTCATAGTTTCTTGATACTCTTTCAGAAGAGTGTAAGTAGTTTTTAGTTCCTCTGTGATTTTCTTTCTTATTAGTGGAGGAAAATTAAAACTTAATAGTGAATATTATCATCACTTTAACACAATTTTTGTATCCAAAAAAACATTAGAAGAAGGAAACTTACTTCAGCTAAAATTTCTTCCATGTTTTCTTTGAGTTGGTCTCTTTCCATGTGAAGGTCTTCTTGTACCCTTTTCAGTTCATCTCGTTCCTTAATTATAATTTTTATTTCTTCTTGACTTTCCTGAAGTCTCTCAATTAACTTAAGTCTCTCGCTTTCGATACTTTCTAGTGATGAATCTTTGTCTTTGAGTTGTTCTTTTAATTGTTCTAGTTCACTCATTTTTTCTTGAGTTTCACTGATTTCTTTGATGCATATAAATTGTTGTTTTTCATGAAGCTCATGCACCTTAAAATAATGATAAAATAAAAGCCAAAAATTATATACACAGATGTGTAAAATGTGTTTATATATGTGTATATATGAACGAGTTTATTTTTTTAAGGTAAAATCCCCAGAAAGCTCTCTAAAACAATTTAGTATTGAAACAGTAGTCTTTGTAATTCAGTTAGCTACCTTCTTTAGATTTTCTCCCACTGTTCCTTTACCCCAATTTACCTTTCTCTGTAATTCATCATTGTTTTTTTCCAAATCTTTTTGAAAGCTTGATAGTTCAGCTTCCTTCTCTGAAAGATTCACTCTCAGTTTATCAATAGTTTCTTCTTGTTCTTTCAGGTGACAATGAGCAACTTTAAGTTCCTTTTCGGTTTCTAGGTGCTTTTTAATAGAGGAAATTACAAGAAATATATAGAAATGTTATAACCATTACACTCTAACTTCTTTATCCAAAGTTTAGTTTCTACAAAAATATATGATTATAAAATACTAAAAAAAACCAACCTCAAAACAAACCCACACATACATGGAGAAATGGATGCAACCTACTTTAGCTACGATTTCTCTCATGTTTTCTTCGAGTTGGTCGCTTTTAGCTTGAAGAACCTCTTGCAGCTTATGTAGGTCATTTCTCTCCTTAGTTACAGAGTTCATTTCCTCATGACTTTCTTGAAGTCTCTCAGACAAGTTGAGCTTTTCCATTTCTAGTCGTAGCAGTGCTGACTCCTTAGCTTTGAGTTGTTCCTTTAATTGCTCCATCTCACTCTTTATTTTTTTGGTCTCATTATCTTTTTCCTTTATACTGAAGGACTGCTCTTGTTTATCTTGAGCCTCTTGGATCTTAAGAGGATCATAAAACAATAGTTGATATCCAAAGATACTATACTTTATTTTAGAAGAAATCAGGAGACTTTCTAAAACAATTAAACCAGGATTTAATGGTACATTTACAAAGCAATCTTCCTACTCCTAAACTCTTCTAGTATTCATGTTTTTAGCACTTCTTTATTGAGGGCTCACTGTGCTATCCATATGCTATTAGAAGCTGGAGATAAAACAGGAAATGAAACTTATAGGATCTCTGCCTTGAGACACTTTAGGGGGACAGCAGACATTATAGCAAACCTTACCAAACAGAGATACTGGCTTCTCCTATGGTATTAGTGGCGAACCTTACCTACTATGAGTGTTTAGGTAGGGCTTCCTTGGGGACAAAAAGCTTCAGTTGAGAACTAAAAAATGAGAGCACAAGGCAAAGTGGGATATGGTAATACTGCAGGTAGGGAGCTCAGAACATCTGTAGGCCATGAGATGAAGAAGAACAATAGACTAGAGTTGCTCCAAAATGATGAGCAAGAGAAAGAAAGCTGAAATAAGGCTAGAGACCAGTAATGTCTGGGATCCAGGGCCTCCTAGGTCATGAGGGAGATTCTAGTCTTTATTTTAAGAGTAAAAAAATAAGTTATTAAAGGGTTTTAAGAAAAGATCACCTGGGCTCAGAATGGGGAACAAGTCAGAGAAGTATAATAATGAATATAGGGTGATAAGTTAGGAAGCTATTACAGAAGGCCAGGGAAAGAAAGAATGGTGGCTTGAAACAGTGCTAGCAGTATGGAGAAAGGTGGGAAGATTACACACTTACACACACACACACACCCTCTTCCTCTCTCAAAACTCAATCCACAGGGTTTGGTGCTTGGATTATAGATTGGGGAGAGAGAAATGATACTAGGAATGATCTCCAGATTTCTGATTGAATCAATAAGGAAGATGTTAGTGCCTTACAAGATGCTGGAGGAATAGATGTAGAGAAGAAAAAACATAGTATTTTTGGTTTCATCCTTTCTTATAATATAGCATTGTTTTTTCTAAATCATTTTGAATATTTAAGAAAAAAGCTGTCATCTTAAAAACATTTTCTCTCAGTTTCAACAGTTTCTAAGTAAGTGTTTCTGAGCAATTTTTAGTTGTTTTTATTTACTTCATAATTAAAAAGATGTTTAAAGAAAACTGTTAGTAACTTTATAATTAAATGTCTCTTTCTCCCAAAGACTTGATTCTTATGAAATATTATTAAATGAGAGGAAAGGATGAAACTTACATTAGCCAAAGTTTCTCTGAGGTCTTCTTTCAGCTGGTCATGTTCAACTTGAAGTGCTTCTGTCGTCATTTTAAGGTTGTCTCTTTCCTCAGTTAGAGATTTTATTTCTTCCTGACTTTCTTGAAGTTTTTCAGTTAACCTGAGCCTTTCCATTTCTACACTTGCCAGTGCTGAATTGTCAGTTTTGGATTGTTCTTTCAGTAGTTCCAGTCCACCCATTGTTCCCTGAGTATGGCTGACTTCTTTCATATTAGGAAGTAGCTCCTCTTCTTCTTGAAGCACTGGGATCTTGTGATAGTCATAAAATACCAAAATTACTATCTGGAAATTGTTATTATAATTTTTTAAAGGGAAAAGATGAGGATACTTCCCATAGCAAAGAAAGTGATCTTGAACCCTCATGGCCTACCATGGATCACCAACTCCTATTTATTCATTTTCCGTCGTTTCTTACTAAAGTTAATTCATGACTTTCTGTCATAGTTTTCTTTTACTCCAGCTTACATCCAAAGTGAACTAATCCTTGTTTTACCAACAAATTGCTAATTCAGTAGTTGCATGCTTCTCTTTCTATACTAACTAGCTCCATAATGCTATAAGAAAAAAAATCATAGATTATATCCCAGTGAATGAATGGTCTCCATTCTCAGATGAATCCTATTTCTCAATTTTTTTTTTAAGTGTACAGATTGATTCCCCTTTCCCTTTGGCACTAGAGGTACCACATGGCTTTGCATATTAAATTTCTGCATTTATCATACTGAAATTGAGAGTTTTTTTTAATATGCTTATATTGAGGGGAAATAACAATGTCTTACATACATAGTTTCTGTGTCTGGCATAGTAGGCTTTTAACAAGCGTTGGTATAGTTATCCCAATGTTTTGTTTTCTCCATAGCATTTGCCATTATCTCAACTTATTTTATTCACTTGATTGCTTATTAATCAGTTATCTCTTCCACTACAAAGTAAGCTCTATGATAAGAGATTTTGTCCACTTTATTCCAATTTTATCTCTATAACTTAGGACTGTACCTGCCATATCAGACAATCAACAAATACTACCCAAAAAATGAATGAACCATATTTAACTCAGTCACTACTTATCTTTCCTTCTAAGAAAAAAGAAATGAAGAGGAACAGTAGGGAAGGAAGAAGAGACAAACCTTTTCTTGTAATTCAGTACTGGATTTTTCTAGGCCCTTCTGATCATTTATTATTTGAGCTGTCTTTTCAGAAACACTTCTTCTTAGTTCTTCAATAGTTTCTTGATGTTCTTTTAGATGCATATGAGCAAGTTTTAGTTCTTCTTTCATTTCTAGACCCTTTATTAACAAGTGAAATTTAAATATTATAACAGCATCATCCCAACACTATTTCCCCCTTTCCAACTGGCTCAGTTTTTAAAGAAACACCTAATAGATAAAAGAAAATGGGATAACTTACTGTAACTTCAATTTCTCTTATGTATCCTTTAAGTTTATTTCTCTCTGTTTCAAATGACACTTGTAATTCCTTTAGATCATTCCTTTCTTTGGTTATGGATTTCATTTCCTCATAATTTTCATGAAGTTTCTGAACCAACTCTAGCTTCTCCGTTTCCAGATGTTCTAATGTTAATTCTTGGTTCTTTAATTCATTCTGTAAATTCTCCATTTCATTCATCTTTTTTTGCATATCACTCATCTCTTCTTGTACACTAAGAACTTGTTGCTGTTTTTCTTGAAGTTGTTGGCTCTAAAGAAGTACAATATTTATAATTACCATTTTGCCTACGTTCCCTTAAAATTATTATGTAAAGTATACTTTACCGAACAGAAATAATCTGTGAGCATACAAGCAGCATTAAAAGTAAAGTGACCTTTTAGGCACAGTATCTGTAGTAGGTTGAATAATGTTCCACTCAAAATTCAAGTGGTAATACTCAATGAATATTTGATTAATGAATATATCACATGGTTAGTTTAAACTATATCACATGAATCTAGGCCTCTCTTTAAAGACTCTATAATCCTTGCAAAAAGTGTTAGTTAAGATTTCAGTATGAGTTGAAACTGTCCAAAATATTAGCATTAAAATCTGTTTATTTGAGAGGTATATGCTATTTATAGAACTTAGGTCTGCTGGAATAAAAAATTATCTCTGAAGACAAAAGAAAACATAATAACAGGAAAAATGACCAGGAAGATAACTAAAAAATTAACCTTTTCCTTTAGCTTCTCTTCAACTTCTGCCAGTTTTTCATATGCCTTAGAGATTTCTTTTTCTTTCTTTATGGTATGGTTCTTTTCTTGTGCAACTATCTCCTGTTGCTTTTTAAGTTCATCTCCAAGAATTCTTAATTCTTCCTGATTTTCAATAGTCTAGAATTTGAAAAGTTGAAATTAAAATATATAATACTAGTTTACATTAATGAAATCAGGTAAAAATAAAAATTTACTTCAGTCTAAAAATGAAGAAATCATGACAAAATATATAGAAAAAGATTAATTTAAAAAGAAAGTATTTAATTACATATATGCCAAGAATCTGCTTTTTTTATGTTCTTTCTTTATGGTTCAATTTACATTTCTATCATGAGAACTCGAAGTGGAATTAGCATTCCACCATGAGAAGTTTGTTAATTTTCTCCTCCTACGCTAAGAGAAACTGCTTCTAAGCTTTCATAGACTGACCAAGAGGCTATAGTTATGGACTCTTCATATGCTAATCTGGCTTTGGTTTTGGGTACTGAATAATAGCAAGCTCAAAATGGCACCTACTCTTTGCTAGAATGACTTGGGCTAATCCTAGTTATTAAATTGAAACAGTGATATTTTCAAGTATCCAGACAACATTACAAGGCAGAAACCAAGAAGAGAATATGCCTTTTGTCTGTATATTTACATTCAGTTCTTTTGATCTGACAAATAGAAAATTATATAAAAGATCAGGTTCTACTGTGATTCACAGCAAATTTCCCAAAATGTTAATTTTGACCTACAAATATTATATTGCCCCTAAAAATAGAAACAGAAACTAAAGTAGGGGTGAAAGTATTGGCAAATATTAGCTATTAAAAATGAAATAAAAAATTTCTAATAGCATAAATAAAAGAGAAATATTTAGAACAAATTTAACAAAATATAGATAAGACCTGTTCACTGAAATGTACAACTCAGTGAGAGAACAGATAATTTATAGAAAGATACATGATGGGCAATAAGCACATGAAATGACATTCAATATCTTTAGTCATCAGGGAAAGGTAAATTAAAACAATGACATACACATCCAATACAATGGCTAAAATTAAAACCACCAATAATGTGAAGAGTTGGTGAGGATATGGAGCCTCAGAATCGTCTTACTTTGCTAATGAGAATATAAACTGGTAAACTATGTTGTAAATCAGTGCAAAATTAAAATTTATAGTAAATTCCCATCAAGTTCAATATACAGTTCCCAGCTATTCCATTTAGATACTTACTCTAGAGAAATAAAAAACACATGTTCACGAAAAGATCGTATAAGAATATTACAGCAGCTTTATTTGAAATAGTCAAATAGTGAAGATAACTCAAATTTCCTTCAATAGGAGAAAAGTTAAATAAATTGGGGCCTATTCATACAATGGAATATAGCCTAGCAATAAAAAGGAGTGTAGAAAGAAGACACAACAAAGTACCTGCTGTATGATTCTATTTGAATGAAGTTCTAGAAGAGACAAAGTGACCTAAGGTAAAAAACCATCAGGACAGTGTCTATTTGGTACAGAGGATTAGGTTAGGATTGAGTAGGTTGGGGCATAAGGAAATTTGGGGGTGAAGGTAGAGCTCTATATCATGATGGGGGTGGAGGGTACACAGGTAGGGACATGTGTCATAAGTCACCCGACTATACACTTATATCAGATACAGTCATTACATACACATTATCCTTCAATAAAATTGTAAAAAACTAAAACATACAAAGACAAAAACATATTCTCAAATAAACACTGCTAAATCCTACCATTTCAATATTTTCCCTTAGGTCAGTCTTCAACTGTTCCTTTTCTGCTGTAATACTCTCTAACATTTTTTGTAGTTCATTTTTCTCCTGTATTAAAGAAAGTATCTTTTTCTGTTGCTCAATTAGCTCGTTATCCTCATCATCTGCAACCAGTGCTTGGGTTTTTTTGCCATCCAAATTCTGTTTTTTATCTATGCCAACCATCTAAAATATAAATAACATTATATTTTTTCAGTTAATGACAATTTTAATAATAAAAACAGCCAACACATGTTACTTATTATGTACCATGCATTATATGCATACAGTGACACAACTGATCTTTGCTATAACCTTATGAGGTAGGTAATATTATTATCTCCATTTGACAGATGAAGAGACTGAATCCTAGAGAGGATAGGTCACTTGCCCATGGTCGCTCAGAAAGGTAGAGCCAGCTTGTGAACCCTAGTGGTCCGGGCCTAGTTTGTGTTTGTGCTGTGCCTGTTCACTGATAAGAACTACCTGGACAGCTGTAGGTAATTAACAATGATCTTCATGTATGATGCGTTAATCTGACTTTACGACGGAGTAAGCCACCTTAAACTCTACATTTTTTCCTTCAAAAGCTGGAAATCATTCCCTAGGCACCTATTCCCCATAAATCTTTACTTTTAGAGGCAGTCATATGCACAAAAGGCTGGAGTTTTATTATATGCAGAGGGCAAAATGATTTCGATTGAAACATTTCATATAATAACATAATTCATTTTTCCTTAATAGATATTTTTCATACACTGCTTAGAAAAAACATGTTATATAAATTATTTATCCATAAATAAGTCTTAACCAAAGGTAATCTAATATGTAACTCCCTGGTAAGAGGAGACAAAGACTGACATTGATGGCATGAAATCCTTATACCAGCCCAGTAAATACATTCAGCTTCATGTTGAACACGTTTTAAAAAGTTTTTTTTTTAATAATGTTTAATTTCATTAGAAAAAAATTTGAAAAATAGAGAGAAAAAGCCATTCAATGTCATCAACTTCACACAACAATTATTAGAATTCTAGACTATTTCCTTCTACAGTTTTTCATCCCCTCCCCTTATAATACCCTCCAGCTTCCACCCCTGACCTATGGATGTTGCCGTTTCCCCTTAAGAACTGGATCTCTGAAGGCGGGATGTCCCCTCCCACGCACTTGCAGTGTACCCCTGAGGCCTGGTGCACCTGGATCTTCTGTGTGTCAAGCAGATGTGCTAACCAGTACACTATGGAGCCACCCCACCTTCCAGTTTTTCCATTAAAAATTTTTTTTTTAACATAGCGATCAAATTAATTTACATATATAAAATTCTTTTTAGTCTTTTTCACTTAGATCATATGCATTTTTCTATGCTATTACATAATCTTCAAATTATAATTTTTAGTAGTTGCTTGGTTTTCTAGAGTGGATATGACAAACTGTACTTTAAGCTCCCTTCATATTGTTGGCAATATGCCTAAGCTTCTGACAATGGTGAGCACTGAGCTAACTACATGAGAAAGGTGGGAAGACATAGTCTGTCAGATATTATAGTTCAGAATCTTGCATCTTTACTGTTAAACAAAGGAATGTACACAAAGAAAAAGCAGATTGACACCAAGTATTCTGTCATGATACCCAAGGTACATTTCAAAACTGAATGCAGCCTAAAAAGTATTTTGGATACCACAGTTATGAGTAAAGTCTAATCTAATTATTTTTAAAAAGTGTCCTTTATATGAGAATAACCTTACTAATTACAAAGCTTAAAGTTTCTGTTGAACTGATTTAAAATGATATATGCATCTCTATGTTCACTGCAGCACTATTTACAATAGCCAAGAAATGGAAGCAACCTAAGTGCTCACCAACAGATTAGAGATTTGATAAAGATGTGGTACAATGGAATAGTACTTGGCCATAAAAGAAAAAAAATCTTACCATTTGCAACAACATGGATGAACCAAAAGATATTATGTTAAGTGAAGTCATTCAGAGAAGATAAATACCATATAACTTAACTTATATGTAGAATCTAAAGAACAAAATAAACAACAACAAAAAAAGAAACAGATTCATAGATACAGAGAACAAACTGATGATTGTCAGATGGGAGGGGAGTTGGGAGTCTGGGTGAAAAAGGTGAACGAATTAAGAAGTACAGATTGGTAGTTACAATATAGTCATGAGAATGAGAAGTATAGCATAGGTAATATAGTCAATAATACTGTAATAACTATGTATAGTGCCAGGTGGGTACTAAACTAATCGAGAGATCACTTTGTAACTTATATAAAATGTCTAACCATTATGCTGTACACCTGAATCTAATATAAAATAATATTGAATATCAACTCTAATTGAAAAAAAAATTTTTTTTCCATTGAGACACACTAGGTCAATTTTATTTCCAAAGAGACACATCAAGCATGATTACAAATGGCGATTCATGACAGACCCATTAATGGAGGTCTCTGGTGACCAGAGGGGCCCCAGAAAAGTCCCAGACACACTCCTTTATCCACATGGGGGTTCTGGCATGAACATCACATAAGACCAAGCTGATCTCAGCTTTCCATCCCAGATTTCAGGACCTCAGAACGGCTTCAGATAATCCCTTCAGGCCCATTTATTGAAATGGATGCTTCCAGCATGGACTTAATACTGCAGGATCCAGCTGGGTCATGTTAATATCAAAAAGGTTATAAAGGAATGAATGAACCTTGAAGACATTATGCTAAGTGAAATAAGTCAGTCACAAAAAGAAAATACTGCATAATTCTGCATACGTGAGGTACCTAGAATAGTCAAATTAATAGAGACAGAAAATGGAATGTGGTTACTAGGGTCTGGGGACAGCAGGACAGGGAGTTGTTGTTTGATGGGTTTGTAAGATAAAAAGAATTCTGGAGATTAATGGCATAGCAATGTGAATTTACTTAACACTACTATTCACTTAAAAATGGTTAAGATGGTAAACTGTATGCTATATGATTTATCACAATTAAAAAAACAAATATATATGTGACTATACTATTCCATGCTATATTATGAAAGATTATTTCATTAGTCTTCTACTGATGAATGTTTTAAATTCCTATAGTAAATATTCTGGCTTAAATAGTCGTAAGCATATAAAAAAGATACTATAAAAAATTCTGTTGATAATATATATAAAAGGTATTTATGAAGAGTAGAAATGTATAATAAATGAATCTCTTGTATAAAATACTCTATTTTGGACTGAATTATGTCCTCCCAAGATAGTTGAAGCTCTAACTCCTAGTGTAACTCTGGAGATAGAGTAGTCAAGGAGGGTAATTGAGGTTAAATGAGGTGATAAGGGTGGGACCCTGATCCCACAGGACTGGTGTCAAGAAGAGACACCAGAGTTCTGTCTTTCTGAAAGTGAACAGAAGAAAGGTCACGTAAGGACACAGAAAAAAGGCACCATCTGCATTCCAGAGAGGCTGCTCCAGTAACAGAATTGTCAAGTATCTTAATCTTGGACTTCTAGACTCTACAACTGGAGAAAAGAAATTTGTTGTTTTAGCCATCCAGTCTGTGATATTTTGTTATGGCAGACTATAATATACCTCCCTTAAAAAAAATTAGCATCCTAGACTTTTCTGTATATTACGTAAATAACCAGTTACACAGTTATTCTCTTAAATCTCAGGAAAAAATTAAAACCATACTACAAAGACTTAAGCACCTAAAACTATGGCTTGAGACCTAGAAATAGACATAAACATTGATTTTATAGTACACTCTAAACAAGTTCAGCACATAAAATCTGACATAAATATTTCAGCCATAATTAATAATCGCTCAATCTTTCTTACATTACTAGAATTCAGAGGGGCTTTTAAAGATGGGTAAAGTATGTCAGGTCTCAGAAAACATCGGTTCAAAGTTTGAACTAATAATTTTTGCTTTTTCCGTTAGATTTGTTGTAAGCAGTTATGTTATAAACTATTTCAAAGATATTAAAGTTTACAAATTATTGCTAGTTATTACCACTGTGAGTAATAAATAAGATTGAGATTACCATTATGTACTTAAGTGTTTGAAGTTAAGGAGAAAGCTCATCTATAAACATATAAAAATGCTGAACAGAAACACTCTTTACCTCTTCCTGAAATTCATCCTTAATTTCTCCTATGTTTTCTTCTATGTGCAAAGTTTTGGAAGTTTCCTCAGAATTTTTCATTTTCAGTGCGTTAATAGTTTCTTGGTGTTGCTTCAAAGATTCAAGAGCATTTCGTAATTGTTCTTGGGTGTCTATGTTCTTTGTCAGAGAAATACAAAACCATTTCCATTAGAATAACGCAAAACAATGAAATTAATTTAATAGTTTCTATGTGATCATAAATAATAAAATATGGCTCCTATAATGTTTTTCAAGAGTATCTCTGAGTTTTCAAATTTAATCAGTTAAACCTTACCATGTTTACAGTATCCTGAATGTCACTTTGGAGTTGGTCTCTCTCAATTTGCAGGCTCTCCTGGAGTTGTTTTAGGTCATTTTTTTCTTGAGTTAAGGTTCTTACTTCTTCTAATGTTTGTTGAAGCTTCTCAGTAATCAGTGTTTTCTCCCCTTCTACAGTTTGCAACCTGGAATCTCTACTTTCTAATTGTTCCTTCAGCTTTTCCACTTCATTTAACGATTCTTGAGTCTCAGTGGTTTTCTGTTGAAGTTCCTGGGTTTTATGAGAAAGCTTTAAAATAAGAAAAAGTAAATGTGAAAAGCAGAACATTCTATGGCATTTTTATGGAAGCCAAGCCCCAGAAGACAAAGATCATTTCCCTAGAGGGTGTCTTGTACCAACCTCCATATTTAAAGCATCCAAAGTTAAACCTAGTTTTTGAGTTTCTTTAGAGAGGTTTTCAATTTCCTGATTTATTCTTGCATTCTCCTCAAGGACCATGTTATACTTTTGCTCAAATTCAATATGACGATTTTTAAAATCCTGGAATTCTTGCTCAGTGCTTTTATAATTCATCTGGGTAGTTGCTAGGTCATCTTTAGTTTTCTCAATATCTTCAAGTAAATCTTGAATTCTACTCTCCTTATGAACTATGTCAGAAAACAATTTGTCTTTTTCTGATGTTATTAGATATAGCTCTTCAGATTTATCGTTTATCTATGGAAAAAAGAAAACTATATTAGCAATATATAATCTATTGAAGCAGTTTTCAGAAAAAAAAAACATTTTCTGAAAAAAAAAGACATTGAAATTAAGCAAAGATTTGACTGAGGAAAGGTAATATTGTTACATCTCTATAATAATTCATTATCCTGTTTTAACTTTACTTTCAAACTAAGTTGTTTGCTTAAAAACTTGTTTACCTCTTTCCTTAGCATTTCTACTTCTGAGGGTAAAGATTTCAATTCTGAGAGCAAATTAACTTCTTTGTGTAAAGCTTCTTTTACTTCAATTTCCTTATTCAGTTCTTTCTGGAGATCTGTAACTTTTCTTTCCAATTCCAAATTACAGAGTAAATCTAGGAAATTTTTGGTAAAATAAACAGCATGCAGTTATTAAGTCAATCTATATTACAGTTAGACTTTTAATCAGATTATATATAATTTAATTTTTAAAAGCCAATACTGGTAAACAGCTAATCTAATTGTTAATACATGTTTTTTTTTTTAAATGTTTCAGGTGTACAACGTCATAATTTGACATCTGTATATATTACGAAGTGATTACCCCCCAAAAGTTTAGTTACTATCCATCGCTATACATGTTACTAGTTTCTGAATCACCTTTTTCAAGAATCAGGTCCAATTTACTTGGGAAGTAATTTTTAAAACCTTATGAATTGAAGTCCATGGAAACATTTATAAAGTGTTACAAATGATATTCAGAGTTAATATGAAACTATTAAAAAAAACAGAGAATAATGGAATTTTAATCACTGGAATATAGTTGCCAAATCCTTTAGGTACATTTCTACAGAAAGTCAGATTTGCAGAAGTAAGTCTAAAATTTCAAAATACCTTTTGGAACTTTGCCATCTATAAGGGTGGTGAGTTTCGTTATTTCATTATAAGAAGATTGTAATTCTTTCATCAGATCAACTTTCATTTTCTCTTTTGCCTCCAACTGGCTTTGATATAACTGATTATCATTTTCCATTTGCTTGCATATACTTTCAAGTTCTTTCTATTAAGAGAAACATTGCAAATTCACAAAAATATGCTGATCATTATAACTGCTTAATTATAAATATTACAAAAATCACTTACCATTTTCTCTTTCAGCTCCAGATTTTCACTTCTAAGAAAGGCTGATTCTCTTTTGGAATCCAGGGCTACTGTTTCAGCATCAACCAAAGACTGCTTCATTTGTTTAAGGTCGTTAGTGTTTTCCTATATACATGACAAAAAGGAATTAGTAAAATCTAACTTTCTTGGAGTTGAAAAGGTTAACATTTTGTTGTTCAACTAGCCTGATAAAGTTTCCTAGGTATTTTTAAATTATTCTCTCCAAAACACAATAGGTGAGTAGTTAATAGTTAAAATTAAGAACATTAAATCATAAATTGAAAAGAAAAACAAATAATCCAATAGAAAAATAGAGAGAAGATATAAATAGGCAACTCAGAGAATAGGAAGTACAAATGACTGATAAAATATATGAAAAAAATAAATCTCAGTTTTAGAGAGAAGTGGCATTTTAACATGACTTTAGCTTACATGAATTTATACATCCTTGGCAAAATATGAATGCTTGCATGAATGAATGAATGAAATGAATAGAATAAGAAATAAACAAAAATTTTAAAAATTATCTACAGACACTCCAGGATTATATCAAAGTGCCTTTCTTACTCAGGGTCTCAGAACAGTGAGAATACTTTTTATTTCATTTCATTTCAATTCATTTCATTTATTTATTTATTTTTAAGTGAGAATACTTTTTAAAAGACTCACTTGTCAATAATGGAAAGTAACAAAAAGCACTCTGAAAAACTCAAAAACAAAAGGACAACAGAAACTAATACTAAAAAGATTAGAGCTAGACACTGTTGCCTTTTTTAAATGAGTGTTAAAACTACAATCAAACTGATTACTTTCTTGAAATAATCAGGTGGATTGAGGCAAATAGAAAAAAAAACTTCACCATGAGATTCAATGTTATTTAATACCATGATTTTATACCAACTAGTCATTTAGAGCTAGTTACTGAAAAAGTCACCAAACTGTTAAAATAGTTGCTCAACTTGTATGGTATGTTTCATAGTTCTACATCTTATCATTAACAATGTAAGTGCTCACCTGATACTGACTACCACTTCTGCCTGCATTTGTATAAAACAATTGAAAAAAATTAAAAACTTTTTTGAATTTCTAATTTTAAATGGAAGCTAATCTTTAACTTACATTCACTGAAGGGATAATATCTTCACTATGAATAATTCTTTATTATAAAAATGGCAATGTTCCTAATATAGTCACTCTCTCCTAGGGTTATTGACAAGATTAAATAAAAAACTGAATGTAAAACAATTAGGGCAATGCCCAGCACACTGTAGGCTCAATATAAGCATTTGCTATGATGATAGTATACCAGAAATAACAATATGATCACATAACAAAAAAAAACCCTGATTTTTACCAATGAGTAAGACAAGTCCATTTTCATACTTTCTGACTTCTGAGAGTCTATATACTTCTGTAGCTCTTTAATCTGTTCTTCCTTCTCTCTAAGAAGATCTACTTTTGAATTGAGTTCATTCTAAAAGAATAAGAGTAAAACATAATTAAACTGGATCTGGATTCTAAGGGAGTATAAACTTACATTTGACAGTTTAAATTGGTATATAGTAAAATTTAAAAAGCTGACATTTAAAAAATATTTTATTTTATTTTCTAAAATCATGTTCAATTACATATTATTTATATTTTACAGTTCTAATTCCTTATCAGAATACCAACATAAATGCTCACCTCAAGATCTTGATTATACACTTCTGCATGCTTAACTAAATTCTTTAAGTTCGAAATTTCATGAATTAGTTGCATCTGTAAGAGCATGTGAACAGGCAACAGAGCAAACCGACAGTTAATAAAGCAAAAAAAAAAAAAAAAAAGGTATTGAATCACCCCAACACAGTAAGGGACAGAGAGATCAGTTATTCAAGCTACTGTAACAGAACACACCTCATTATTTAAAAGTATAAGAAAATCCAAAACCAAACCGAATCAACCAAACAAAAATCCCCAACCCACAAAGCATGCAAACAAGAAAACCGCTCAGCATTGACCCAGACAATAGTTGTGTCATCTGTTAATATATAAAGCTATAATACCATAAAAAGCAAATTAGTATGCACCATTTGGAAGAGATAAAGTGGTAATCAAACTTTTAAAAAGCATACTTTTAAAAGATTTTTGTTTTGGATAAGTTAAGAAATATAGTTATCCTATAGGATTTTTTTCTTCCCATAAATTATTCTTTTGGCTTTACAATGGCATACTTTTTATAAGAGTTGTGATTTAGAATTTAGGCTTGGATTACGGTAGTTTCATGGTGTCTTTATAATATTCTTACTGTTCACCAAAGCTACAGAGATATGCATGAGATTACCAACAATTACCTTATTGGTTTATTTTATAGGAAATATTGGAAAGATGTTTTTGCTTCATCTTGTTCAACTGTCTAAAAGTATAAATACTTAAAGATACAAATATTTCTATTAAAGTTTTCTATCAAAATATTTGTAGCATTAAATATTTGAATTACAAGTTGTATTCAAACCAATAACAATTTACCACAGATAAACATATTTTCCCTTAGAATTAATTTTCATAATCAGATGAGTTCTTAAAGAGTAAAAGCAAATTCTAATAGAATGTAAGGTACTTACAAATATAGTATCTTATTTAAATAATATTTTCTAAATGTTTAATTCAGTTTTAAGTTGTTTTAGATTTCAGACCAGTGATAGTTTTGACATTCTTATTTTAGGTCAGTGTCATCCAATGGAAATAATGCGAATAATATTTGTAATTTAAAATTTTTTAGTAGCCACATTAAGTAAAAATATATAGAATTTTAATATATTTACTTTGACCTATCCAAAATATTTCTTCATGTAACTGATATTAATAATTAATGTAAGTTTACATTTTTTTTCATACTTAAGTCAATTCAGATTGTGCTCATTTTAAGAGTTCAGTTGCCATGTGAGCCTAGTGGCTAGTCTAAATTGTTCAGAAAAGTTTTAGACATTTGTATTGGTTCTCACTTAAATTGGCTCTTTCACCTTTTCTTCCCTGTTTCTAATTTTAGTGCAAGAAAACCACATTTACCAACAAGAAAGAACTAAGTAACCAATCTTAATGTTTAAAAACACTGAGAAAGAAAATAGCATCTCATTTTAAGTATTGGATATGAAAAAGATTAAGTGACTTTTATAAAGATCTTAGTGTAATCTTCAATAACATATTAAGATGCTGAGCATAAAGAGAAAATATGTGATAAGGTCAAAAGTTAATCCTTTGCTATGCAAGGAAATATATCAGATTTCAACTGTAATATGTAGCAGGAGAGATAAAATATTTAACTTCTTAAGACAAAAATCTGTAGTTGTGAAAATTATAAAAATTAAATAGATCAAGTTAAAATAGGTAGAGGACTATTCCCTCAGCATGGTACTTAACCTTGTTTATTCCTCCTTCTAAATTATTGTTTAACATATTATTATATTCCCACTTGAATATTATCCACAACTTTGGTGATTTTTGATGAAACCCTTAGGCAAATCAAGGAACATGTCTTAAGGCTGTAACTCCTTTTTCGTTATACTGTCCTCCAAAATGTACATTTTGGAAAATATTTTACTGTATCCATAGACTTATGTTTTTAGTTTAACATGAAATGACTACTGTAAAGCTGGTTTTGAACAGAGTGAGTTTTTATTACTTAATCTTTTAGGTTACCATACAGAACTGAGAATTTCAATTTGTATTCAAATAAAACTAAAGAGAATAGTATTACTTTCCCCCTTGACTGTTATTTTGTTTTCTTTTTGTGTGTGACTCAATTCAGTGAGCTTCAGTTTTTATTAATACATAAATGATTTAAGAAAAAATTAGAGAAATTATTGCTACATGTATGCATAAAATTAATTTTTATGTCTTATTATTTATAATGACAAATATACAAAAAATTAGATGAAATTTTGGAGTTAGAAAGGACCTTTGCAAGTACCTGGTCTAACCTTAAGGGTGGAGACATACAGGAAGTAACCCAGAGAGGTCTGAGGTTCAACAACTTACTCAAGACCTGGCCATTAATACAAGCCCAGCTTGAATCTGTGGTGAGCTTGTCAGCAGGGAACTAGGGCTTAAATCCAGGCAGTATGGCTCCAGGGCCCATGCTCTTAACCGTGACACTAGACCACCCCTTCTCAATAAAACTCAGTTTTATTGATTGAAGTTCAATATTCTTTTCATGATATTTGACACTTTGTTAATATGCAAATTTTACAACAAGCTTAATGAAATTCTAGAGAACTTACAGATTCTTGCCTCTCAAGAGATAATGCCTATGAAATATAGGAGTAACTTGAAATTGTAGTTAGAATGGAAATAACTCTTGGTCTAGAATCCTATTCCTTTTAAAAAGGAAGAGAGTGAGAAACTGAACAATGATACTGAGGAAAAAGGATGGTGTACCTTTGGGCTACACATACAGAAATCTGAGACGTATATCTCCAAATTAACTTATATTTTAACTACACTAAAACACTGGCTCTTATTTTGAGGGATTCATGGGTCACTTCACAAATCTGATACTAGTTATGGATTTTTGTCCTAGAAAAATGAATACTTTCAAAAATTTTGCAAAATAATTCATAATGTCTATAAACTCTAGGTTACAGTCTCCCTGCACTCAGAAATTTCTTGAATCTTTGAGACAATTTCTGAGTCCCCAAAGCCTCAGTTTCTGGTTTACATTCTCTTAACATGAAGCCTAATATTATAGACTTAGAAAATTTAATCTGTTTCATTTCTAAAAATTCCATTACAACTATTTAGTATTAGTTATACGAATTTTCACAATAACTCTCTTATATGGAAAGAGAAATGTGCAAATTTAGCTTCTCCAGCTATTCTAATAATGTTCTAACTATTTAGGAATATACTTTTTAAGGAAAACAAAATCCATTAATATGTAGTATCCATACATAAAACATTCAACTAGATATTGAAATTTCTTCAATACAAATCCATCAATAGACAAATTCACTAAACCTTCCAAAAGATGTTTTTAATTCTTTCTTCTTGTGCATAAGCACAAGTGACACAAATATGACTTAACTATTTTAAAAACAATACAAATAATTTCCTAAATTCTCTAAATTCTGTATGCATATGGAAAATGGTTGGATCCTCAATCTCAATCTTACAAATAAACATCTTTAAGAGAATGATATTTCTTACAAAAGCATTGTTTTAGTTTAGTTTCACATTTCATATCTTTACCTCTTGATCTTTTTCTGCTTTTCTTTCTAGAGCCTCAAATTCATCCAAATCATCCTTTTCTTTTAGCTTCAATTCCATTTCTTCATTTTCTCGTCTCAGTTTTTCATAGTCTAATACCAGATTATCATAGCTAGCACGAAGTGAATTCAACTCACTTTCTAAGTTTTCCTATTGTAAACAGAACCAGATTTTCCAGTTAAAATTCAAATCATATATTCTTTTTGTTTCCTTAATGAAAATTTAAAGTAGTCAAATAATCAATTTAACCTTGAATTGTTTGGCAGTTTAAACTATTCTCTTTTTCAATATTATCCTAATGGTCTACCTTGATCTAGAGTTAAATAGAGCATTTGCATTTTGGTAAACTAGTTAACAGAAGAGGACTATTTTGAAATGGGTAGAATAAAAAAAGAAAGAAAAAAACATAAACAAATGCTCTGCTTGTGCTTGACTAAGAAAGTTCAGTCAGGAGTAGGAGGTGGGGAGCATTGTGGGAAGGCCATTTCTCCACAGGTCCTTAAGCTCCTTAGTAATAGAGCTGATAATTTATTTCTCTACCTATCTGACTCCTGTTTTATTTCTCAGATGGCTCTGAATTGAAGAAGTGAAACAGAGGTATTATTTATTGATCTCTAAAACTATAATGGCTGCTAGGTTTTACCACACTTAACAGAGACCTGTTTCTGTTTTCTATAACGAAAAAGATAAACTATGAGTTAAAAAAATATACCAAACAAAAACACAGGAGTTTTCCAAAAATAACAAACTTCTAGAGTATGTTTTAGGGACATAAAAGCACTTTATCTGTAATACTTAATTATAACTAATTATAGTAGTTAGCTAATAATAATAATTCACAAGAATTACTACAATTTTATTCCAAAATTAAGATTTGGACTAAATTTTCTTTAGTACTTTAATATAAAAATACACATATTTCTTTCAACATTAGCAGCCTAGAAAGTATATATGGAATCTAAATTTACTAAGGCACTCACTATAGGATTCCTTATTTCTAACGTGATGAGATCACATAAAATACATTTACTTTTATTTTTCATTATTATTTGGCAATTTTATCCCTCCCTGATGTATCATTCTACTATATGCCTGAGAATTTTGACTTTTAATATCAGCCCTTTTTACCCCCAGGGGAAAAAAAAAATAGATACCAAGATCTGCTGGTAGAGAACTGGAAGCAAAGGTTTACCTATTACCACACACTTGTTTTATAAAGTTTTTAGCTTCCCTCTAAATGGCAGTTATCAGCTGGGATTGTAACAAGCTGGGGAAGCCTTAATCAGAACCAAAACTGTTACTGAAATTAAGTCAGAGCTAATAATATGCTACAGCAGTAAACACCAATAACAAATGCATTTTAAAAAGAGTACGAGGATGCTTTGTAGAACACATTTAAGTTACCTGACTTAGTAGCTTCGTTGCTGGATTCCACTCTATCTCAGTGAATGCATCAAGAGTGTTACTGAAAACATCAGCTTCTGAACAAACAGCTGTAATTAGGGGGAAAAGAAATTTATCCATGAACATGCTATTAAGTGTCCTAAAACACAAAGACTATTTTAAAAATTCTGATCAGAGGTAATAAGTTTGACTTGGCAAATACATGCTCACAGTATGACTGCCAAGAATACATGAACAACAGATGCAATCATTTATATTATTGTGTGAATTAAGATCCCTGGCTAGATACAGTCATAAAATATAAGATCTTTAATACAATATAGGTAAAAAGGGCAAATTCTGAATTTGAGATTTGATCACTATAAGTAGGTTGTAAAATGTCCCCATAAAATATTTAAAATGTTGAAGACATAATTTTGAAACAGTTTCTTGTGTAAATGCTACCCTTTCAAGATCAGCAAAGTTTAAGGCAGATGTTACATGGATACTGTTTAACTGGATAATGATTAGAACAAAAACAAACAATAAAAATACATCTTATGTATTTTAACGACAGTATATCATTCTTAAGAGATAACTTCATGAATGTTCACTTTCTTATTTTTTATCATTATCTCCATTGTAATCACATCTAAAATACAGACATTTTACTTAAATATGTTTATCACATAAACCAAGTTATAAGTAAAGTCTGCCTTTGTAGGGATGATTTCATAATTAAAAATAGTTGAAAAGGCACTCACACTCATCAATTTCTCCTACTATAGTTACAGAAGCCTTACGTCTCTTCATTGTTATATTTGCTGGCATATTAAATTCATTTACGTAGTTTGAGTCCTTCATTTTGTTAATTTTGCCAGGACACCAAGTGACTCTTCGTTTTATTTTAGCCTAAAGATAAAAAAAAAAAAAAATCTAAATTACCTCACCCAGATCTGGGCTCAAATATACTAAAACGAGAGAACAAGTTTCCATCTTTAAGAATGACTGAAGATGGCTGGCTAGCGGGTGTCCCCTTCCTCCCTCACCGCTCCATGAGCAACGTCTCCCCCAAAACTGTGTGCTCGGTGAAAGAAGACAATGTTCCCTGATAGAGTAGAAGACTGATTTTTGGTCAAGGGTATATAGCTGCACTCCCCTGCTCAACCTCCAAAGAAGCTCTCAAAAGAGTTTGACTTGGCAGTATTATTAAGCCTAGTTTATCAGTCTAAGGACACATGAGATAAGAAAACATTGTTTAGCTTTTGAAATCAATATCTAAACCCATAATAAACTGATAAAACCATTTAAACTTCATTTTTTATTTGAATCTTTACTTATAAGCTTTCCTGGAACTTAACTGAAAGAAATGGGTTAACTCACAATCCGTAAAGCAATCTGGTGTTATGCAGAAGGGGCAGCTGCCACCGCCAACACAATTGCTAACAAAAGCACTTTAGGGGACCTGGCTTTAACCAGAAGGAACAGACAGGTAGCCCATTCGAATTTCCTTCAGCAGGTAAATCTTTAACAGGGCCCTTCACAGTGCCAACTCTCTTCCAATTTGGTAAATCTAATGGCTCCACCAGTGCTCCGAATCTCATTCGTTCCTTTCCCCCTTGGGATCTTGCTTCCTCAGTTATGTTTGTTCTTTTGTCATCTTTGCTAGGCTCCTTCCTCTCAGCTTTACGAATGTTCAAGCCTCTGTTTATTTTGATTTTGTTAAAGACACACACTTGACTTCTTACTTCTACCTATCATTTTCTCTCCTATCCGCTAACCATTCATTCCACTGCATCGCCTCTCAAGATTACCTGTATAATGCAGATACATCTCTGTATAACTGCATGCTTTCATGCCTCCACCTCATAATACCTTCTCGCTTGAAGTCACCAGCCCAATCCACAGTCTGCTCCGTAAAAGCCTAGTCAGTTCAACTCCATGGGGTTCACTCCTGGACCTTGTTATTATCTGAAACTCATAAACCTAGACATCCTGCTCTAACTACAGTGTCTATTCTTCCACCTATTGATTCAGTTAATCCCACTTTAGCTATTTAGCTTAAGAAGGAATATCCTTGATCTACTACTTTCTTTTTGGCAGCTCCCTCTTGGGCCTCATCCCACTCGTCCCATTATCTCAGATTTCAGATGATCATTTCAATCATGTTTTTGGCTCAACTATTTGACCCATTTTCTGTTCCCCACACCTATTCCAACACAGTGTAGAGTCAGATGAATTACACTACTGTCTGAGCCTTTATCAGCCTCCTGAACACTGTCACAGCCATACAACCAAAATATGACTGCCAATATCACCTGGGTCCTTAATGCTGCGTGCCCAGACTTTCTTTACCATTCCTTACAAAGGCTAAACTATTTCAAACCCTCAGTATGTTTATGCACTTATGTCCCTACCATTTCTTCTCAGCACAGCAGAAAAATTAAATCTCTTATTTCATAGAGGAAAAAAAAAGCCTACACTTATGAAAGTACCTTTTGCATTGATACCTATCCTTTCCTCTGTCCTTGTTAAAATGAAGAGGATTTTCTCCCTCTGTCCAAGGCCAGACCCTTCTGCTATATTTAAGATCTCATTCCTTTGGACTATCTCAATGAACTGCAACGAGCTCTTTGTTTCTAAATCCAAAAATTTCTTTTTGCCTATTTTATCTTATTTAATTTCTCAGCAGAGAGTGACAACACTACCTCTGTTTTCCTTGTTACCACATTCACCTGGTTTCCTTCCTCACTCTAGAGGTGACCGTGGGCTCCTTTAGGAATTCTTCTTTTCTGCCTTTACCTACAAAGTTTCTGTTTCTTGAGGTTTTATCTTTGGCCTTCTGTTCTTTTCATTCTTGACATGCTCCCAAAGCTCATTTATTCCCAAGACTTTAATTTGGATGTGCAGGAGTTAATGCCCAAATGGATATCTCTATCTCACATCTTTCACCTGATTTTCATATATTTGCATTTTCAACTGTCTGATACCCAAAACTGGAGACATCCCAAATCAAACATTGTGCAGCTCCACTGCTCTTCATTCAGTATTCTTTAATCCAATCAACACTGCTACTAGCTGCCCGGTAAGCCTAGCAATGGTTGCAAGTCATTTTGAGACTCTCCTTCTCTCTTTCCTTGCCCTACCCCCGCCATATCTAAACAATCACGAAGTCCTGCTGAATCTACCTCTCATGTAGTTCTTCAATTTATTCCATTTTTTCCATCTCCAGAGACAAAATCAATCTGATGGACACAGCAGCTATACCTTTCTAAAACGCAATTCTGATGCTACTTACAGAGTTTTTCCTTGTCCTTAGCATAATACAATGCTCAAATCCTTTAATGTGGTTTAAAATGTCCCTGCCACCAGAACATTTTAAGACCAAAAAAATGTTTTCTTACAACTTATCTACATGTAGATGTCTTCCTTATACCTTCCACTGGGCTATTTCCTACTCATCACTCAGTCAACAAATAGTTGAGTGTCTTCTATGTAACTAGCATGGTGTTTTGAACATAATGTCTATTACTAATAACCTTAATAGCATGCATTTATTGAGGATTTATTGTGTGAAATTTTAAGCACATTCTATACTACTTAATTCTCACATCAACCCTGTGAGGTGGGGATCAAGCTATCCCACAGATTAGGAAGCTGCAGCAAAATGTACTTAAGATATTGCCTAAGGTCAAGAGCTAGGAACTGCAGAACTGGATTCAAATCCAGGCAGTCCAGCTACAGAGGCCATTCCCTTGACCATGACACACCATCATACACCAAAAATATCTGTTGGAAAAATAAACCCCTGCTCCCGCAAAAACAAAAAGCACATACACTGGAAGCCAGACTATTGACAACTATGTTGATTTATATCCTAATTCAATTTTCTTGAGATTAACATTTGTTTCTTTAAGTAGAAAATATTCTCACATATTCTAGATACCTGTGGTTCTCAATCACCTAATCAATTTCATTAGAATTTCTTAAGAAGCACATTTCAAATCAATTCTTTGACTATATTCCAGACTTTCTGAATTTGGATCGCTACATGTGAGAACCAGGGATTGGTATTTTACAATGAATCTCTTAGGTGGTATTAATCATAGGCAAATATACAAAAAGTTCTGGGTTTCTTAAATATATGGCATCAAAGGATAAGAAATGCATAACTATATAATAAACATGTAGGAATATCAAGTCTATTCCCTATATATCAAATTTAAGCTGTCACCTTTTAAATTGTACCTTTAATTCCTGTTGTGAGGTGAGGGAAGAAGAGGTGACCAGCATTCGCGTTAAATTTTGAATTTTTTCAATCTGTACTTTTTGAAGTAAATCTTTTTCTTCCAAAAGTTGGGCCAATTGGTCTTTTTCCATTGCCTGGGCCCGAGTCTCTAAAGAAACCTGTAGAATGTAACATTGAGTTATAGTAATAATAAATATAGCTAGCTTTTAAAACCTGGAAAGTAGCTTAAAAAGGTAGAATATAAATTTTTTGTGAACCATGAAAAATCTAATGTTATTGAAATAAAATGCTCCATCTGTAGAACACCAGTATGTAGTTACCACAATAATTTCTCAAACTTATAATAAAGTAAAATATATATTTCTTCTCATGTCCATTTCTGTAGGCCACATATAAGATTTTAGTAATGCTGTTAAAATAATTCTATTTATTGTCTAAAAATATATAAATAACAAGCAGAGAAGACAGAAAAACAGAGAACCGAATACCTACAGCAAAAGAGATGCTCTTATAAGAGTACCAAATGATATTTTACCTCATTTTTAAAAAGATCACTAAAACGTAAGATTTTTACAAAATAGGGGGCCATGGTGGTTAAAACAAATAAATTACAAGTGACTGTACTATTTTATTAGATTGCTTTTATAGGTTTAAAAGAGAAATTCAAGATAAGGTAAAACTGAAGAAAATAATTTTAAGTAACCATACATAATCTCTCTTTTAAAACTAAATTCCCAATGTTTTTGTGACAATTAAAGTGTTTCTACATGGCCCATTTAAAAACCTCAAATTTTCCCTTTGGAAATGAAAAACAAAATCTAAAATAATTTCAAGAAACCAAATCTTTCAGTTTATAGTAAATTAAACTAAAATTTTTATGAGTTTTCTTCTTAGTTGAAAACTGTTAATTAGCTTGCAGAAGTCAACTATTAACAATTTTAAGTGTCTCTGACCGTTTAGGTGGATCTCAATTCTCTATCTGTCCCTATCCTTTACTGAAATACATGGATCATACATACCTCCTCTAATTGTTTTTTAAGATCTACTATTTCTTTTCTATATCTCTTCAGGAGAGCTTCATCACTTGATACCTCATTAACATAAGGGGTATTCTTCATATGTTTAGCAGTGCTGGCAAACTGGAAAAAAATACAAGAGCATTTTAAGTGCTTGACACTAAAAAAAATTATTTTAGTTTCAGTTTCTTGTAATTAAGTTTTGTAAAGAAAAATACCTCTTCCCAGGTGGCCTAATACTTTTGAACACAAAGAACATTTTATGTTCCCGTAACAATGCCTGTCACTTACCCTGGCTGTTAATCTTCAGATAAGTAAAAAAAGTATTCTACAGACATCAGCTTATTAGAATCCTATCTATCCCTCAAAATCCAAGGCAAATGCTCTCTCTACCAGAAGTTTTGCTTCCAGTCAAAAGCACCTCCCCTTCCTTTGAACTCTACGCTAAATATCAGCCACTTAACTATTAATCCAAGGCAATCATAGTGAAAATGTCTTTTCTTCCCTATAAGACAATAAATTCTATGAAGCCAGGGACTTTATTTCCTGTCTTTGTTTTTCTGACAGTACCTTGACCCAGTGCTCAATAGCTACTTAAAGCAATGATTCTTAGAGTATGAGTATCAGAAGTAACTTAAAGTGGGTACATGAAGGTGACCATTCAATAACCTTGAATCCTTCATTGAGAAAGCTATTCTATTGACATTTCTCATTTTTCCTTTTTTTTTAAAAAAAAAAACAAAATGCAGGCCTTAGGCTCAGAGTAAAGGTGGGCAACAATTAGCTAGAAAGAATTTAAGAATTATTTTGTTATAAACACACTTATACAGTTTTTGAGTCACCTTCTATTTGTTGCAAGTGATACTAGTTTTTCACTTATGGAGCTGATATAAAGTTTCCTTTTATAATAAATTAATTAAAAAGTGAGTCATTTAAAAAAATATATCAAGTCAATTTGAGTAGAAGTGTTAGATGTGGCAAATATTGTAGAAGTGGGATATAAATGATTGAGGTTTAGGAGAATTAAAAAATGTTATTTAGTAGACAACAGGTATGATATGTCAGTTAAAAAAAAAACTATAGCAATTTTAGTAGGTATTTTTTTTTCTTCAAGATGACTTCCCCCCACTATATGTTGAGATAAAAATCAAACTCACCTGGAGAGTACTAAGAGTTTCATCAAAAGATACTGGAGTAATTGTGCAGATAATACGTGTTTTGGCATTTCCTCCCAAGGAATTCTGGAGAATTCGGGTTAATTTGCTATCTCGATAATTTATAAAACCACTTAGAAATGAGTTTGGGAAGAAAAAGAATAAGAGTTTTTATATAACAAAAATGGTTGGTTTTTAATGTAGAACTTTAAATTAGTTATAGTTTTAAAAATTAATTATTTACAGGTTACCAGAAGCAGATCAAAATTACTAACTAAAAAATATTTAAAACAAAGGAAATAAATTTAGTTGGTCATGGTCATATGTATAAGAAGCAATGCATGGTCACAGAATAATAAAAGCTTTTAAATATATGAAAGTAATCAGTACATCACTGAACTATTACAATTTTCAACCTAATAAAAAATGTAAGCATTAATAGTTAAAAGTACAATGGGATAAACTTACCCAATTTGTCCATCACTAAGTTTCTTGATCACTTGTCCCAAAATAAATAAACTTCGATTTATATTACAGCCTTCCTTGAGTCGCATGCCTGCATTTAACAAATATGAAAACTAAAATTGATCCCTGTATTAGATGATGAACTTACTTACCAGTAAGTTATGAAAAAAATCAGAAATTAAAGCATCAGATGCTAAAGTCTATGCTTTGGATTAGATCTGATCCACCTTTAATACTACTGGTAGGCACTCTCCCTATTCTGTCCCCTATTAAGTGAATCAGAAGAGTTATCTCCTGAGAATCGCAAAAGAAAAAAGCTAAGAATCAGAGGGAAGAAAAGGCTATTTCCTAAAAGTTTAGCTTCTCAGTTCAAATCTATTTTTCCTAAACTTCCAAATTATAAGCAACCAAAGACAAACAACCAAAGTAGTTCTGATAGGCTCACAACTAAAAAAGTTCTCGTTTGTAAATTGTTAATATGCTCATAAAAAAAAAAAAAAGACACTGAAAAACCTCTCCTACTTTTATGCTTTTTTTTTTCAACCAGTTCCTGTATGAGGAAACCATTTTTATTAGTTTATTCTTCTAGAGAGTTTTAGAAATGTCCATATATATTCGTTTCTCTTTTTTACACAAGCAAAAGCATACTAAATACATTATTTTACACTTTGCTTTTTTTCACTTGGATATATATCATAACAGTAAACATTGTTCTCTTTCATTCTTTTTTATAGCATAGCATTCCATTGTATAAATGTATCAGAACTTATTTCTTGGCACCCTATCGATGGACATGTAAGTTTTCAATCTATCACATATATAAGAACTATTTCAACAAGTAATTCTGAACAGGTATTATTTCACGGGTGCATTATTCAGCTATTGCTATAATACTGCTGCCTTACAAGCCAGCCTAAAACAAGCATTAGTTCTTGTTCACAGGTCTGAGGAGCCACCAGGGTTTGGCCACATTCAGCTGAGTGTCTCTATGTCAGGCTGCAGGAAATTAACAGAGAGGCTTGACATCTTTATGACTTTGAACCTTCCTATCTAAGCATGCTGTTCCATTTGTTTCAGTATTTGGTTATGTCCTTCAGGTCTGTTTTAAAGTTTTCTTTATTTTAGTCTTGTGCAATTTTTGTTGTTTCTTCCTAGGTATTACATTGTTTAAGCCATTATTGTAAAGGAGTCTTTTTGTACACTAAATTTTCTAACTGGTTGTTTGTATTATGAGTTGTTAATGTCTGCATATTAATTTTGTACGCCACTAGCTTTCTGAATTTCCTTTCTGATTATGAAAGTTTGATGGTTTTCACAGTACTCTCATGAGCTTTCCAGCTATACGATCCTACCAAGTGTATAGTTTTAGTTTTTTAATTGATGCTTTAGTAGCCTGAAGTAAATAACTAGCCCAATGCAGAAGCTGCTTTTTACATTAAAGACTTCTATTATAAAATTATCATTGCCATTGCTTTATTAGTTTCTAAAACACATGTAGTACTTTTTATTCTATAAAAGAATTGAAAACATTCAGATCAATATATTATATGAGTTTTCATTACCTTCAGTGCCTGTTTGAGCAGCTCTTTCACTGCCTGCAAGATCAACCAAATTCTGTAAGATGAAAATAAACCTTTAGGAAGTATAACTTAAAATAATAAAATCCAAACAACTGAATTTTTAATGCACAGTTTTTCTGACTGCCACATCTGCATCCTTGTCTCTCACCCCATTGTTTAGGCCTTTCCTTCTGAGTCAAATTAATTTCTGCATCTTGTTTCTTCTTTATGTTTACACCATTATAATGCCAGAATAGGTTCTCTAATTTCTATACAAAGTTCTTTACAATCTGGCATTTGTGTTCCTCAGCCTATGTCTATCCATTACTCACTCTTAATTCCAGCTGAACTACCCCCCCATGCCCTCAGTACCTCATATACTTCCCCACTTCCAGGAGCTGTCCCTTGCCACTCCCTTTCAGTTAGTTCAAATGTTCTAATGTGCCCCTAACTATATTCAAGACCAAAGGCAAATGTTACCTCAACTTTATCCTTCGTGCCCCATACCTTCAATGATTTGCTCTTTCAGCTCTGTACCTGGTGATATTTATAGACATAACTTATTCTTGTAGGGTTGAACTAGTCATTTGTGTCTCTGAATACACTGTAGCACCTTTAAAAGCATGGACCTCACTTTCATTTCACACATGATTTGAAAAAAAGTGACTGCCTATCATGCTGTATGTTAGATGCTGGGTATATGGCAGCGAACCAGATAAGCAAATCAGAGCTTACATTTTATATGGGGTAAGATGAGGAGAGGAGAAGGTTGGTGAGAGAAAAAGATAAACATATCACGGTAAGTATAATACAGGTAATTTAAAGAGAGTGCTGAAAGAGGAAGAGATGGAGAAGGTTCTTTGGATTGAGTGGTCAGGGAAGGCCTCCCATCAAGCTAAGATCCGAAATGATAGAAAAGAGGGAGGCCGCTGTGCAAAGACCAAGGGAACCATACTCCAAAATAAAGAATAGCTGGTACACACAGTCACACCGCAGACGAGCTTGGTGTGTTCAAAAAAAAAAAAAAAAAGGCAGCGTGGTAGAGTTGGTGAAGTAGAGAAGTAGAGACAGGACAAGACAGAGTAGTAAATGTAAGAACTCTGGATTTTTTAACTGTAATGCAAAGCCATGAGAGTGCTCTAACCAAGAGTGACATGTCTTGATTTAACTTTCTGAAGGATCAACTGTGACCCCTGGATGGAGAACAGGTTGGGAAGGGGCAAGAGTGGCAGCAGCAAGCCCAATTAGGACACTGGTATAGAAATCTGAGTGTGAGAGGGTGGTGGCTTAGGCTAGGGAGGACACAGTGAAGACGGTAAGCAGTGGAGGAACGTCTTCTTTATTCTTTTAATCTCAGAGCCCAGGACTGTGCTCACAACACAGTCCTGGTAAGGCTCAGTTAATACTCTTAATGTATTAAAAGAAAGTCAAAGATTTAAATTAATTCTCTCTGTGGAGACTTTCAGGGATGACAGGTAATTATGTACTCCTGCTTTATAGTACTATCTCAGATACTTCCTCTAAAATACTCAGAGAAGTCTAATCTTTCTGGTAGAGTATCTACTACAATGACCTAGATACATAATAACAGGATAAACTGGTGGTAGAGGCAGCATAAACTAAGGTATAATGATGGGAATAAGCATTAGTGTTCAAAGAGGCCCAAGCAATCTGTATGAAAGGAGCTTATGGGGAGCTGCAGGGTTAGGGAGGGCAGATATATCTTGCCTAGTAAAGTGACACAATAAAAGCAGTGCCTAGTAACATTGGAAACTAGCATAACAGACAGAAGAGAGGAAGACCAGAGTCATGGAGGCCAGGTCCAGAAGAATGAGATAGTGATTCAAGAGAGATGAAAACCTAAACGAGTAGGATACCCACAAGAATGTGGAAAGATGGTCTCAATAAGAAATGGTGATGATAATTGGACAAAAAAGCGAGAAAGATAGGGTCCAAATGATGTGGGTTTCCAGCCTGGGTGACAGAATAATGCTGGCACTACTGGGAAAAATGAATATTTATTACGATAAGAAAAAATTAATTTGGTTTTAGACACGCTGAAGTTCGAGATAACAGTGGGACATACAATTACAATAATCTTTAGAAGATATGAATTAGAACTCTAGATAAAATAAATATTTGGCCATCATTAACACAGAAATAATAATGAAATGTCTAAGGGCAGGCAAGGGAAGAAAGGATACAGACAATCCCATAACTTGTTAGGAGGGAAGGGGAAAAGAAGCCACAAAAGGAAATAGAGAAGCACAGCTAAGAGAACTTGTATGCTATCATCACAGAAAGACCAGGGGATTCTCAGAGGCCACCTCCAAAGAGCCAGAAAATGACTCTGGGGAAGACTTCTTCCCAAGAAGATACTTAGAGTAAGCAGAAAGGCTAGAAGGTTGGACCATATAGTATGTATGGTGCCTAGATGACAGGGCATCAAAGAATATGAGAAAAGTCACCAAATGGATCACTGAATATGTTATTATTAAAACTAAATTATTAAGAGAGAAGTTGAAATTGTAGTGAAATGTCACAGACCAGGTTTGGAAAACAGAAGTTAGGTTTTGTGTTTTTTTTGTTGTTGTTAAAGACTAGTCTACTAAAATAAATTTTATACTTGTATTATAAAGTAACTTAGGTGACCTAGACTTACTATTTAATTAAGACCCTTGATTTTTCAAAATCTGAAAGTGAACAAACTTATAGATTTATTACTTCTTTCCTTTGAAGTTTTGAAATCAAACAGAGTAATCTTAAATCATCCCACATCATGCTAAAGAATTTAGCCTCTGAAGACAGAGAATAAAGCAATATCGGTAATAGGAAGCATGAAAAAAAAAGAGATATGATATAGTACAACAAGGGGGGTTTATTTATGTGGAAAAAGGAATGCCTGCGTAATGTTTACAGTCACTTATTCAACAAACAGGTATTGAATATAAACTAAGTACAATGTATTGGGGATACAAAGATAAAGAAGATATCATTCTTCCCTTCAAGAGATTTAGTCTAAAAACACTGTTTATACTATAAAACATGCTTTCTTCTAGGACTTAGGAAAGAACTCAAATGATAATTTATTTTTAAACCATCCCACGTAGGTTTTTATCCTGCAAGTCTCCATTCTTTTGGCAGAGACTAATAAGATAAAAACACTCCCCAACACATCAAATTCCAAGATTACTTTAACTTTTAAATGTGTGTGCACACCACACACACACACACACTCCTCCTTCATTATTGGTTAGAAAAAGCCCCAAATCCTACAGTCCTTACATATAAATTTTAGGAGACGGCAGACATTACATAATAGGAAGATCCTCTGAATTCTTCCTACATTTTAGCTAATGATCTCATGCTACAGTTGACACTTGTTAACACCATGGTTCATCGATACTCACCAAATGGGACACCTTGACAGATCCTTCACAATTAGAAGGTTCACCTTTTTCTCTACTTTCCAAAATCTAGATGAAAAAGGCAACTTGTAGAAAAATTAGTGCATTCTTAACTGGAAAGACCAAACAGACAGAGAATTACCTACCATCCTAAAAATGGTATGAGAACGGCTGCTTCTTTGATTCATTTTTGTAATTCCATAATGCCTATTCTCTGTAAAAAAAAACATATATATATAAAATTAAAAAGTCATATTTTAACTGTGCATATTAAAATCCAAAGAAAAACATGAACTTTTATTTTAGCTTAAAAGCAAAAAGTGTGATTTGAAGACTAAATATATTTAGCTGAAGTTTTTACAAGTGTTTTGAAAACATACAGCATAAAGTCTTACTTTCTCCCTTTGTGATCCACTTCAAAGCCATTTCTGGTGTATAAACGACTTCTTCTGTGAGGTCAGACACATACACATTCCTCTGAAACAAGTTTAATCATGGAAAGAGTAGAGAAATAGAAGTCACTTACAAGTTTGCATCTCAAAAAGGAGCAAACCATGATAGAATTCAATTGTAGAAGTTAAAAGCACAAAGTGGTAACTACAGTACAAAAATAACAAGTAAACCTATAGTGTTTACGATTTCCTATATTGCCGCATACCAAAGTCTAACCTGAAACTTCCACCTTGCCCTTTTTAGACACTTATACCAAAATATTACAGCTGTCAATCTTTTAAAACTATACACATTGCTTAAAGATGATCTCTATAAACTCTTTAGGAAACAAAACAAAACAAACTGTAGATACAGGAGACACTTTTAAAAAATATAGAAATTAAAGGTAAATGTTCAAGAGCAATAATCCCAATAAGTAAGTCTATTTTTCATGCCACTTTGTTAACTTTGCTACTTACATTGAAGTCTTCCCGAATTATTAAAGGCTTCATTTTTTGAGTGTTACAGAGTAAGTCTGTAATGGTTTCATTGTATATCTCCATATAAGACACACGTAAGAGAAATTCCCTATCAGGAAACTAGAAAAAAAAATATGTAATATCATCAGAGATCAATCCGTTATGAAAACCTATACTGAATGCCTACGTGCTAATAATAAATATTAACATATTGAGAAATTATCTTTGCAAAGCAAAAAACAAACAAAATCCCCCTATGGGTCTGTACTGACAATAATACACACAAAAATATAAAAGCAAATGCATTGGTTCAGAAATCATGAAAGGTATCACATGATTAGAAAAGAGTGCCTAGTCCAACTCTATAAGTTCAAAATAAAACGCCACCAAGAGATGTTCAAATAAGAACATTAAAAGCCATTAAAATAATAATAATAAAAAACTAATTTAAATAAAACCAACTCTTAACTTATCTGGCTGCTTTTATCTACTTTTTCTGCTCCTTGATAATCGCTGGTAGTTAAACATAGGCCATGAGACACTAACCCTTCTGAGAAGACCTTCTGATTCCTGTATGCCCACTTTGTGTGGTGGGAGTATTACTGTTTCAGGATCCCAAGGAAAGGACAACAAAGAATTTTAAGCTCTATGAAGTAAGTTTATGGGAAAGAAATAAACTTATGCCTTTCTTCCTTCCCCATGGATAATCAGGAGGTAACTGTAAATCTACTTCCTTTCATCATTATAAGAAAACACTAAGGTTGCTATTGGATTATCACTACTTTTACCTGTATGTACTAGACATGTAGGTAAGTTACTTACCTTCTTGATTTTTTGAAAAATGTCATGAATTGCCCTGGGTATTACCCCCAAATAATCATCTGAACCCATCATAGTATACGTTTTTCCTGAAGCTGTCTGCCCATAGGCAAATACAGTACCTGCAAAAACAAAACAAAAACAAAAAGACACAAGCAAAGATTAAAGATGAATCTAAAACTATCAATACTTGTTGAACAGACATCAAAGACTAAAATGTTTCTTCAATGAATACAAACCATTGTAGCCTTGTATGGCAGAATCTATAATCGGTACTGCTATTTCTTCATAAACATTTTTAGTAGTTTCATTACTATGAAAGACACGATCTAAAAAAACAACAGAAAACAGAAGTTAAATCAAACATACAAACTATGTTTTTATTCTGAATTAGTAGTTGTCTAAAAAAATAAAATTGTCATTTTATATGGTATGATAAAATATTTAAGACACAATATTTTCTTCAATTTCTTGGTCTTCTGAAAATGCACTTCTCTATAAGGTAAAATGTTGGTCCTCAGAGAAAAAATACAAGTCAGCTATGTTTTGAGCTTTCAAGAGGCAGTAAGACATAGTGGCTGAATCTGGGGGTCTAGCATCAGATTGTCTGCAAATCCTGGTACTGCCCCTTATAAGCTGTGTGACTTTGGGCAAGGTAGTTGATGTCTCTGTGCCTTGATTCTTTAATTTATAAAATGAATATACTATATAATTTCCTTATAGAATAACTGTGAACATACATGGTAAATAGTTAGGAAATGAGAACTGTTTGTAACATATTGAGCAAGAAGGCCAAGCTCAAACTAAATCAAGAAATACAGACATCTGGAAGAAAAGTACTGAAAAAAGCTGAATTTACAGGGAACGACCAATTGGCTGGCTGCTAGATGCTGAGTTTAGGGTTTTTGCTCTGATGAGGTCACTAGTCTAGGATGTGATTCTCTGCCTTTGTTAGCACATTAAAAATGGACCACCCTTACAGTGGTAGCCTCATATTAAAAATGTCACAAGAAACTGATTTGTGAATCAGGAGGGAAATGTATGTATGACCTGCAACGAGAAATTCAGTGATCACACTGTTTGCACTGAGTGAGAGATGGCAGAATGATTCAAATCTTAATGCTATCTGCTTCAGGTAGGTGGATGAGTTGAAATCCTCCATAGACATAGATGACTACCAAGAACCTGCCGTAGTACCTGAGTCTGAATGCTAGTGCATCCCTTACTCTTGGTTTTATAATCTCTGGCACATATACTATTTTACCCTTTTAAAAATTATGTTAGTACCCTCAAATGGTCCTTACCAGGACTCAGCTTCTCTACTGTACATCTTTGCTCCAGAACCCTACGTATTGCCTTTCTGGCTTAACCCTAATTTGATAACCTAATCACTCCTAAGGTTGAGAGGAGCTCACTGTCGCTCTGTGATGCCTAAGTGGCAGCATGGTAGTGTGGCTGGAACACAGATAGGGAACCTGATTCTTCCACTTGCTGGCTGTGTGACTGTGGTCCTCTGTTTCATTTAGGCTTTAAAATGGAAAGGTACCTATCACACAGTACCTACTGCATTGGCTTTTTAGAGAATTAAATGATTTATTATGAAGTGCTCAGAATAGTGTCTGGCACGTTGGCAGCACTATGTACATGTTAAATCAGTACAACGGTCAGCCTAGCCAAACTTTAGGGCCTCCAAGTCCCTTTGTCCTAGCTAGCTACTACTTATCAGCAGGTCCCAATTTAGGTGTACCCTCTCAGACACCTAGAATAGTTAGATCCCCTGCAATAACCTCCCACAAAACTTATGTCATCACAAGTGTAATTACTTATTTATAGCCTTTCTTCCCACCATATGATAAACTCCACAAAAGAAGGAGTGGATTCTTGCTGTATTCCAGCAGACAAAGAAAGAATATCTTCACTATTTATTCTTTAAAGAGATTTCTTGAAAATAATTGTAGAAAGAATACACTAAACTGAAAGACTTTAAAGAAGACATTAAGGAACATATTTTGGGCTTACAGAGCTTTAGGTAACAAATACACTAATGAATAAGGGGAGAAATGATAGTTTTAGTCATAAAGCACTCTTACTATAACTGTTTTAAATATCAATTTATTATCTTAACATACATTATGGGTGAACAATTTTTTAAAGTTTCCACTGAAGCAGTTTACAGAAGGCTTAGTCTCATCCTTAATGAAAAATCTAGTATTGTTGACAAGCCTTTTGTACTCTTAATAGGAAAAGGATAACAGGTTAACTTTTGATGCTATTATAAGCTTACCAAAATTGAAGGATTTACTCCCATCCACTTGATAAATAGCATTACTGTCAGTTTTCCAATAAACTTGAGTAGCTTCTCCAAGAGCTTCTTCTCTAAAAGAATCAAACATTGGATTTTAGTATAACTGGTCTTAGAAGTCATATTATATGAAAGATCATTTAAAATATTTCATCTAAAGAATATTTTAAAGTGTACATGGTAATGACTTATACCATATGTAAGAGAAATACAGAAAATCCACCTTTGAGGGATCAACATTTTTACATGGGGTTTCAGGAACCTTCTGCCCTCCTGTGGGATTTTCCTCATGAAGCTTTTCCCTTACCCAAGGCTGGCAGCTGAAAGAGTACATTCAAATGCAACTCTGATTATGTCACTCTCATTTAAAACCTTTAAGTCATCTGAAATCCTTAATATGGCACATGAGACCTGGATCATGTTTATTTCTCTCTTCAACCTTATCTTACTCTAAATTCCTATATACATCCTTATTCCATACAAATCAACTAGCTGACAGTCTTCACCAAATACATTCAACCCCTCTTTACTTGGAATACCCCAACCTCTCCATTATAATTTAACTATTTTTTTTGTTCATGAAAATTGTCAGGAATTTCTGGACACTAGCACTTCCTCTCCCCTAAACTGTCATTTCACTGAAGCACTTTCCACTTGCCTACTGTGACACTTGTCAGGATGCATTGTAATAGTTTCTTTATGTAGCTGTCTTCTAATGCATTAGATAATATGCTCCTTAAAAATAGAAAATTCTCCATCTTGCTATTCTCATTTATGAAGTACCCACTAAAATTAAACAAATATTTCTTGAACACAAAATATGTTAGTATTCTGGGGCGAAGGTCAGAGACTCGAGAAGCAAAAAAGACTATTTCCTCCTCTCCCTGCCTTTTCTCTATAGCATTTATTACTCCCATATCAACGTTTAACATTCTTTATCTTTTACTTTATGTTGTCTCCCCTTTACCGGCCCCAATGTAAGCTCCACAGGGCAATAATGGTGGTGGTCTGTTTAGTACAGCACACTGTACTAAAAACCAAAAAAAGGAAATTCATGTTGGTAAATATCAGTGATTCAAATTTCTGAAGGTTGAATTCAGGCATTGTTTGCAGTCCTAAGTGCCTACTGAATACGACGCGAAAAGAGAGACTAGCCCTTGCTCTCAAGGAGTGTACAGCAAAGAGGGAGACTCAGTTCAGTGTCAAAGAATGGTGATGAGTGCAAGCGAGGATCTTTCCGATCCGACTTCCCTCAGGGGTGGGGAGGGTGGAGGGGGTGGGCGCCGATCCCGGGAACGCCCTGCGGCGCAGGGTTAAGGTGGGAAACGTCGGCGACACAGCGTGGCATCCGCAGCTCCAGAGTATCTTCCACATCCTCTGATCCTTCCGTGTCGCTTACAGGTAAGGACACCCGGCACGCAGCAGGCAGGCGGGGCCGGAGGGAGCGGCTCTGGGAACCGCGGAGGCCTCCCCCCCGGCCTCGGGCGCGCGGGGACTGGTCCCAGGCTGGCACACCTACCTGCTGTTGAGCGGCCGCACCCGCACGCAGACGGCCACGGCTCCTTCCTCCGACATCCTGTCACGCCAGAGCCCGGGGAAGCGGCCAGAGACCTCCGCGGCCGGCGCTCCGCAGCCCCCGGGCCACCCCGCCTTTAAGTTTAAATTTTCCCCGATGCCGCTTCTGATTGGGCCGCGGCCTCGTGACGTCACGGGCCGTTCCATCTGCGTCGCGGCGCGGGGGGCGCGAGGCAGCGGCGCGTCCATGGGTGTAGGGTGGCGGGGGGGTGTAAAGGGGTAGGGAGTCGCAGCAAAGGACCTAGGGAGCGGCCAACCTGGTAGTAGCAGACATGCTAAAAGCCACTGAAGTGCAGGCAGCTGTTTACAGACAACATCCTATGCCCCATCCTAAAAGAGTTAGCAATCTGTAGGAAAAAAACAAGGCAGAAATTTTTTTTTTTTTTTACAAACAAAAGAGAATTACGGCTTTTAACCAAATCACACTGTTTAATAAACAATCAAAAATACAAAACCTCAAAGTCACTGCCCATCCCAGAAACGTAAGAATCTAGTGCTCTTTAGAAACTGAGGTTTAGGTTTTTCCTTTCCTTTTTAAGCTCCTCTTTCCATTGGCTGTGAGTTCCTAAAAGGTTGACTTAGGGAAAGAATTGTTGAAGGCTGGAAAAACTCGTTTAGTAGTGAAGTGAAACTTTTATTAGTGAAATTTAGGAAAGTGATTCTAAATAATTCTTTACCAGAAATAGTTGTTAAATAAAGAATTTTAACTTCCACCCTCAAAAGGCTTTATCAGGCCACTGTTAGCAAAAAAGAAAAAAAAAGAAAAAAAAAAAAGAAAGTCCAAACCACCAGCAACATGGCTAGGTGGAAAAGATACTTGTCTATAGTCTGGAAGTTTGCAAGCATTTCAAAACATTAAGTGATGGGTAAGGGAAAGAAAGATGTAAGCTGTCTGAAAGCATGTATATCAGATATAGGCAAAGATGGGAGAAAATGAAAAGGGGCCAGCTCTGGGCTAGGAGCAGAGTCCACATAAAGAAATGTCCAGTCCTGTGGGGGTGGCTGTTTAGATGGTGCCTGGCTATGATAATCTGAGGACATGGCCACCCGGAAATTAATTTGAAATTCCAACAGACATAGAAGGAATGTGAGCTGCTTTTTTACTAGTTGGCCTACAGCCAGACTAACAGTTCTATCTCTTCCTTTCATTCTCAGTCTGCTGTAATTTAATTTAGAACATCTCAGGGTTTTCTCCTTGTCATCGTGCTTGGTTTTTCTTTGTTTTATATATGTGTCACAGTAAAGTATTAACATTCCCTTTAGTAGTGACTTCCGTCCTTTCTTAGTTGATTTTAAAGAGCATCAAGAATTATCCTCTTTCCCTCACCAAAAATTGTTCATTATTTAGAGTAGAAAATTCTACTGATTTAATAAAACTGTTTCAGAAGGTAATTTGACAATATCAATAAAAAACTGAAGGCATATAGGCCCTTTATGCCAGCAATTCTGCTTTTAAGAATTTATAGAAATATTTGAAGGACATATGTTGTGCAGGACATATATATAAAGCTATTAGTTGCAGCATTGTTTACAATAGCAAATGACTGGAAATATATTAAATGACAATAAATGTGGGACTAGTTAAATAGGTGGCATTTTATCAATATAACAAAAGCACCATGGAACCAGGGAAAAGAATGTTATAGCTCTTTATAAGTACTTTAGAAAACCATCCAAGATGTTCCAGTAGCTGAAAGAAATCCGAGCTATAAAACTGTGTGCTCAGTATGGTCCTACTTGATATTTTCAAGGAATATTTATATGCCTGGATATACATGCATAATTTCTGGAAAGACAAAGAACTAGTATAAACTACTGTGTGTGTATGTGTGTGTGTGTCTAAACTGTGAAGATATTTGGTTGTACTTAATACAGAGTTAAGAAAAAGTGTTTTAACTGATTTTTTAAAAATAGTGGGAAAATATTACATGTATTTAGCTGAAGGGAAGGAGCCTGTAGAGAGGAAGAAGGGGCATATAATTAATGAAAATTCCTAAAGAGACAAAGGGGGTTTGGTTCAGAGTGCAGAAGAGGGTTGTCTTTTCATGGTTATGCTCGTGATTTTTTTTTTTGCCAGGGTTGTCCTTACTGTTATCATCATAGCAGCTAACATTTATTGAGATTTACTATGTGCCAGGTGCTCTGTTATATGCTCTACATGCATTTTTTTAATTTAATTTTTCAAATATGTTTGTCAAGAAATGTTCTTTGAGCACCTATGTGCTGGATGAGGTTCTAGGCTCAGGAGACACACAGGGAATAGAATAGAGAAAGCACCTGCTCTCATAGAGCTATTATTCTCTTTAGGGACATGAATAATGCATAATGATGTATATGCATAGATAGATAAATAGATGATGATAGATAGATAGATAGATAGATAGATAGATAGATAGATAGATAGATAGATAGATAGATGAGTTAGGCAGAATGATTTCAGGTACTTAATGTGACCCACACCATCTTTGGAAGCAAACTGACATCCAATTTACCCTGAGAGAATGGACCCTATCACCCGAAAGGAATATTCTTGCATAGGTAATTGAAACTATTAAGTTGTTCACTGCTCTCAACAAGCATGTATCCTGTGGCAACAAACCACCTGTATTAGCATATGCCACTTGACATATGGGGATCAGGAACAAGTGTCCTCAGTATGTGCCACTCTGGTATGGCATGCAGATTCTTTCAAGCTGAAAATAATCAAAGCCCAGTGAACTCAAAGAAAGGTGGTTTTTTTTGTTGTTATTTTTTTAAACTTCCCCCTCCCCTGCCTAAAGAAATTCAGATAGAAAAACCTGCTTCAGGAAGGGAACCTTAGCATATTCACCTTACATATTCACCATATGAATTTAGTGTGGCAGACAAGCAAGATCCAAGCAAAAATCTGTTTGCTAGATTCCCTTCGTGTCCCATTGTTTCTGGGTGGCCCTGCAAGAATTTGTTCACCAAATATTTGCTTTCTCGTCTACCAGTGAAATGCCTACCTTTTCTTTCTTAATCCAAAATGACATACGTACCTCATTTTGCCTCACTGTCTTTGGAATTTTCATGCTTATGTGAATTCCCCACGCGCACAGTAAAACTGGATTTTCTTCTATTAATCTGCTGTATGTCATTTGAATTAATTGGCTAGCCAGAAGAACTAAAAGGGTAAGGGGAAAGACCCACTCCCCCCCGCCCCCGCCCAACATTATATACCCCCTTTCAGGTGTGGAGATCTACAGTCACTGCTTCTATTCATAAATCTCCTTAATAAACTGTTTTGTTTTGTTTTGTTTTGTTTTTGAGAGAGAGAGAGAGAGAGAGAGAGAGAGAGAGAGAGAGAGAGAGAGAGAGAGAGAGAGAGAGAGCGCCCATGTGTGGGTTTATAAGGACCTGTGTGGTTTTGAGGGGGCCTGCATGTTGGATTTGAGAGCACCCATATGTGGAATAAACTCTTGATGTAATTCTGAATTTGCCAGGCTCCTTTTTTGATCTCTCAGCCCCAGGGAATTTTCCTAGCAATATCTATATCAGATGGCGATGAGAACTGAGAAGAAAAAAGTAAAGCCAGAGAGAGAAAGTGATAAGGTAGGTATTGGGGTGCTGGTTTCTTACGAAACACATTCTTGTGGGAAGGAGCAGGTAATACAGAATAAACAAGTAAGTAAAATAACTTACGAGGAGAGGAGGGGCCACTTTAGATGGGATGTTCAAGAAAGTCCTGTGGAGGGGAACTTTGAGGAGAGACCTGTTTAATAAGAATCAGCCAGATTTGGAAGAGTAGGAGAGAGTGCTTACTAGACAGAGCTTGTATGAGTTTGTCATGTGTCTAAGGCACAGAAGGAAGGCCCCAGTGGCTGGAGCATTTTGGTCAATGGAGAGAGGTAGGTGGGGTCAGGTCCTGGGAGGCCTTGTGGGCCATGAGAAAGTGCGTGAATGTTATCAAATGTTGAGGGGAAGCGTATGGAAGGTTTTAAGCAAGCCAATGAAGAGAGGTTTATCCATTGAAATAAGACTCTTTGTTATTTCACTATGAAAATAGAAGTAGCCAGAAGAAACTTTGCACTGACTCCTGCCAAGTTATCTCCTACCTGTCTGTGGCCAAGACACTCCTACCTGTCTGTGGCCAACTACCTGGCCTTCCAGATGGCATCTTGATGAATAACTGTCTGTCCTCTATTCTGAAAACCCCTTCGTGTGTGCACTAGTTTCTACTCCCTCTTGTTTACCCCTCTCTGTCTTGCACTGTCATTTCCCCCACTTTAGTGAACTGTTCTCATCAGCAATTACATGTCATGACCTCTCCTATCTTGCCTATCTAATAGATATTGCAGACTTAAAGTATCTAATGCCAAATTCATGCTCTTCCCCTCAGAATCTGCTCAGTCCGGTTTTCCTCATCTCAGTTAATGGCAAGTTGGCCTATTCAGTTATCCAGGCCATAAACTAAAAGTTATCATGCTTGACTTCCTTTATCTCAAAGACTACATTCGACGTGCCCAAAAATTCTGTGGAGGCTGCCTTGAGAATATCCCAGAATATGACTATTTATCACAACTTCTGCTATCTATCTGGTCCAAAATACCACCATCTCTCACCAGACTCAGCTCTGTGATTCTATATTTGCCCACCCCTGATGCTAGTCTATTCTCAACATAGCAATTTGAGTGATACTTTAAAGATGTAAATTAGTCATGTTAATCCTCTCTGAAGACCCCCAGTGCCACCCAACACTGATTTTTTCTCAGAGTAAACCCCACAGTCTCAGCTGTCTCCCACACCTTCTGTTAAATCACCACTTGTTAGTCCCCGGCCTTATACCACCCCGCCCAATACACATACCTGCCTTGGCTCTTCCACTCCAGCCACTCTGGCCTCTTGGCAGTTTTTTTGAAAACTAGACAGGCTCCCTCTTAAGGCCTTTGCACGGGCTGTTCTCTGGCTGGTAGTCTCTTACCCCTGATATTCATGCTTTCCTTCTCCCATT
The DNA here is from genome assembly GCA_030015415.1 of Cynopterus sphinx. Taxonomy (NCBI): domain Eukaryota; kingdom Metazoa; phylum Chordata; class Mammalia; order Chiroptera; family Pteropodidae; genus Cynopterus; species Cynopterus sphinx. Next base: position 126,337,205 of record CM057382.1, read on the forward strand.
TGATGCTGGTATTTGCTCAGATGTCACTTTTTAGAACTCCCTCTGCATAAAATAACAACTCTCTTATCTGCTGTTTTTATATTCATCTTCTTTTGAAATATAACTTATAATTTTCAAACATAATATGTACGTATTATCTATCTCCCTTCACTAAAGTATCAGCTCTGTGAGGTTAGCAACGTAGTTCTTGTTTACTCCTTATCCCAGTACCTAGAAAGATACTTGGAGTATAGTAAACATTAAATTTTTAAAAATCTGCTTATTTCATCACTCAGTAAATATTTATGACATAATTTCTGGAAAGGTAACATGAAATATACCTAGTTTCTTTTGGAGAGGAGGACTGTTAGAAAATAGACCTATCTTTCTTGGGATTCTATTTAATAATTATTATTATCTTAATTAGTAAAAATTAAAGTTTCAACTTTAAGAAATTAGTTGATAGATAAAAGCTAATAATAATAAAAAAATCTACTCTTTTAAGATTTATTTTAGTTAACCAGTTGTGAGCTAGCATAGACTATTTTTTTCATAGCTAAATTAGTAAGATGCTGGATTTTATTTAGTATAATAAGAGTTATCTAATAAGAGTTAAGAAAGCTATGTTTTAATTTAAATTGAATAAGTGAGAAAGGTGAAGAGATTTACTAAAGGCAAACTGAGGCATATTAAAACATTTAAGTGTTTATCTGAGCAAAAATCAATTAAAATCAGGTAGTATTCTATCTAGAAGATAGAAAAAAGCTCTGAGAAGCTAAACAAAATGGAAGACTCTTATAGGCAGAAAGCCACAAGGAAGTTACACTAGGCTAAAAAGTGGGTTGGTTATTAAAAAGTTACTTTTTTTTAGGGGAGGACAAGGGCTTCTCGGGTAGATTACCTAACTAGTGTGCTAAATTAGCGATTCCAGATGAACTGATTTAAGATTCCATTTCTGGGAGAGTCAAAAATATAATTAAGTCTTGATTTGGTTGCTTAAGGCTTACCATAAGCAGCTCCATTTTTGGCCTATTGCTTTGATTTTAACAGATTAAAGAACTTGTTTGTCTAAAGTTATGGAACTTTTGGAGAGAGAGCTTTAAGATTTCCATGCCCACCATTCTCTAGAAGGTGATTAAAGTTTTTATTGATTAACTTCTTTCTCACCTCAGAGGTTAATACATTTATGTGATAGAAAAATTTAAGTAGTAAAAGAACAATCACAGTGAAAAATAAACCTTCTTCCCATGTCTTATCCCCAAGGTACAAATCTGTCTCTCCAAAAGCAACTTTGGAGATTATTTAGTACATGTATCCAAAGATATGTATGTACACATATGTATCTTTTTCTATAGTGTGTATTTTTACATAAATAGGTACTAGCTATACATGCTATTATAGTGCACTTTGCTTAAAATGTGACCTTTACATAACTACGTTTAAGCAATTCAAGCAGGTAAAGTGAATATCTGAAGCATGTTAATTGCATCCACTTCCATGTGGATGTTTAAACTACTGTTTTTTTCTTTCAAACTTTATTTCTGCTGAAGCTGCAGAGGGCACTGTAGTCCTTCCAAAAGCATGGCACAGCCTTGCACAGTGTTCTACCATTCTTGAATGTGGCACAAATGTTAAGATTTGGAGAAGCCTCTGGTAGTACGAATATGTCAATTTACATTACTCACTTGTGCTCACTTATTGCGTGTATTTCATATAAAATTAATTTCATCTATGTTTATATCATGCCATCACCTTCAGCAGGAGTAATTTTTAATTAATTTCCAAACATATGTTTCATTCATTATGTTTGAGAAATAAAAGGATTTGTTCCTTTAAGATTCTTTTCCTTGAGTCTGAATTGTCGGAGTTTTGCGGGAGGAAGGAAAGGAAAGGGAGGGAGGGAGAGAGAGAGAGAGAGAGAGAGAGAAAGAGAATGAATTAGAAGAAGGGGGAGGAAGAGAGGGAGGGGAGAACAGGAGGGATTGAGAGAGGGAGTAAAGGAGGAGGAGGTGGAGAGATAAAGAGAATTTATGTTAGAGAAATTCTGGAGGTGTTTGGTATCAAAGTGTTTACAATGATATACCCTGAAAAGTGGGCTTGGGGAGGGTGTAAAAAATTTTAACTACTTGTATCTATTGGATTGATGGTTTTCCATGGGTATTTATTTATTTAGAATAACAAAATAAGGAAAAAAAATTCTAGGCATTTTTTTTTTACAGGTTACTGAGGTAACATTTATATGCAGTGACATGCAAAAATCTTAAGTGCACAGTTCAGTTCCATCAATCTTGTTAAATGGGTGTCACTTGCATAAACACAAATCTATTGAGACACAGTATATTTCTCCAGAAATCTGCCTCCCATAGGTATTCTTTCCCTATCTTCTTTTCTTACTGGAAAAAGGGAGACATTCCTTTGATTCCTCCTTAATGATGTTTGTTTTACTCTTCTGATTCATGGTAATCTATGTTTCCTTAGGCCACATCAACCTAAGCTAAAAATAGAAAATTTCAGACATAATAAAGCAGTATTTCTCTGAACTTCTTCCAGCCATTATAAAGGAATACTGGTCCAACTCAAATTCATCTCATACATAGTAAAGTAGGTTATATAATCAATTGAAAAAAAATCAATAACATTTAAATTTATACACAAATACCCATTAAAAGGAGGACCCTATTTATAATAGAAAAATGGAATGAATTGAAAAAGAACATCTAGGCATAAACTTCACAAGAAATATACAAACCTATAGGTGGAAAACTACAAGGCATCTCCAAAATGCATAAATAAATTTGAACCAATGGAAAGACACCATAATCTGGGCTAGAAAAGCTGAATATCATAAAGATGGCAACTCTTTTAAGTTAATTTATAAATTTAATGTTATCTAAGTGAAAAGAGGATTAAATTTTTTTTCTGGAGTTACAGTAGTTCATTAAAATTTTTATTTGGAAGAACACCAAGCAAGAATAACTAGAAAAATTCTAAAAATAAAAGATCTGATTGTGATGCAGATATTATTGATGCACGAACTACACAAAATAATAGATGAACTAATATAATTAGGCAAACTAGGATAAATAAAATCCAGAAACAGTCCCCAATGCATGTAGAATTTGACAAAGGATATAGCATATCAAAGCAGTTCCTAAAAGATGAATATTTTAATAAATAATATTTGCATAACTGAATAGCTACATGGAAAATGATAAAATTTGATTGTTCCTCACTGCAGAACTTTTAATAGAAAAAGACTCAACAAGTTAAATATCCATGGATAAGAAATAGTGGAATAAATGATTATGCACCCCCATAATGGAGTACTATGCCCTGTAAAAAAAAGAATAAAAAATATATACTACCTTTAAGTGCACTTGAAGATAAATCAATACATAAAAAAATCAAGGAGAAAATTGTGTATATTATGCTTACTGTTCTTCAACTTTGTAATTATTTTTGGATTGTATTAGAAAAACAAAAGAGTAAAGCCACACTAAAAGGAAACGGTGTTACTTATTGATCAGGATTTCTCAATGGCAATACTATTAAAACTTTGGACTGAATAATTCTTTGTTATAGGACTATCTTTTATTCTAGGGTAGTTCACAGTATCTCTGGCCTCTACCTACAGATGCTACAGCCTCTGCCTAGTTGTGACAATCACATATTGCCAGATGTCCCCTAGAGGGCACAATTTTCCCATTAGAGAATTAAAGATTAGTAATATGGACAGAGTAGAGGCATAAAAATTGAAGGTGGACTTCTCAGAAAATATCCTTTTTTTTTTAAATTGTTTTTAAGATTTGACTTAGGAACTGTGTAAATGTTTTATGTAGCTATATAATAAATTAAAACAAAATAAAAAGCAGTTTCTAAAAATTGAGAGCAAATTTAAACAAATCGAGTTGATAGTTAACCCCACAGAGAGCAGATATTTTAAGTGATTTTAAAACATAATAATTTGACTGTAAACTCTAGTGAATATATGCTAAGGAAAAAAAGAACTGCAATAAATATTACATTTTTTTCAGTAATCAGTGTTAGTAACAGTATTGACATTATTGATAAAAATTAATTAATAATTATGTTAATGCTGTTATGAGCTAATATGTTTAGCATGACAGAAGAGAAATATAAAAGTATAAACACAAATTAAGTAGAAATATCTTACCTTAAATTTGAATTGGAAATGTTAACATAAATTCATGACACATTTTCTCTCAAAATCAGTGATTCCTAGCCCTGTCTGCTGAAAAAGTTTTGAGACAATGCTTTATAGTACCTAAACTGTGGTCTTCAATTATTTTTTTTCTCCTATAAGAGAAACAGAGTTTCTTGCAGAAATGAGTGTTTCTAGGTCCATAGCAGAAAGTGTACAAGAGAAGTCTGAAAGATTTTGTCATACTAGAAAAGAAGGTAGTGACCAAATACTATTCTGAGTTATGACAAAAATGACACAGGAAACAAATTGAATAGGTTTTCCCAGACATAGACTAATAACTACACTGGATTAAAGCACATCAAATATGTTAAATTTCATGACTTCATAATGATACTTAAATAAAAAAGACTCATTGGATGCTTTTGCAGAATGTTACAGAACTAACTCATTATTCTGAATCCTGGTAAATAAATGGAAAAAACCAGGTGTGAATCTGTCTTTTCTGTATGAAGAACCTCAGTATAGCTATATAGGTAATGAGGGGCTATTTTACTTTATTGAAGCATTTCAGCTAATAAATAAAGATGAAATCAAATAATTAGAACATTATCATTTTTTAATTTCTAATAAAAAATAGATTTTTAAGACTAACAATAGCTACTAAAACCATTTTAATGGCATCAGGCCAGCAACTAAACTTACAAAAATGGACATCCAAATATCATGAATTTCCTAGTAGTAAACCACACACAAACTGTGATGTATTCTTGACAAATATTGATCTGAATCTCATCAGACTTCTATATCTAACTACCCATATATAGGAAACAAAATACATGTTAAATGACTCTATCAGGATGCAAGTAGCAGAATCTAGAATGTGGAAAACATTATAGGGATAACATTCCTGTTTATTCAATTAAAAAACATGCAATAAAAAAAAAGTGAAAATGTGTGAATTTAAAGAGATTTAAGAAATGTGCCAACCAAATGCAATATGTGGACTTGGCTTGGTTCTTGATTGAGACAAATTAACTCTAAATAAAACAATAGTGAAATGATTGGAGGTATTTGAACATTGACTAGATATTTGATAATATTAAAACATTATTATTAATTAAAAATAATAATAATGGAATTTTTTATAAAAAGATTTTTTTCCTTGTAGACATATATATTAAAATATTTATGAGAGAAATAAAATGTCTGACACTTGCTCCTCATTGAAAAGTCCTGCCTCATTGGCTCTTCATAATTTGTTTAGAATTTGATGTTGGTATCGGAACAGCTCAGGCAAGTTTAAGGGATAACATATTCATAAGACTGTACTCCTTGGAGAAGATGAAAATGAAATAGCTTAATGAATCTTCATGTCTTCCTTTATTATTTATTAACTTTCCACTGTCTACCTCTGGCAGGGAAATAAAAATTTCTTGCTATTACTTCCCTGGAATTAACTTAAAACATCCTACTTGTTTTTATGTTTTCCAGTTTCAGCATATTCTGGACTTGAACCTTTCCAGAGCTCTTTTAAGACTTTATGTCATTTCTGTTTGTGTTTAAAAGTTTGAGAGCATCATTTTTCCCCTGTCCTCTTCTTTCTCAGTACACTTTAAATCTACAGTTTGACTGTTTCCAGTATTTTCTTATCTGTTCTTTTCTTTTCTTTTAAAGCCTACAGCACCTCATCTTCCTAGGTGGTTTACCATCCAAGTACTAACCAGGTCCATCCTTGCTTAGCTTCCGAGATCAGATGAGATTGGATGTGTTCAGGGTGGCATGGCTGTAGCCTATTTCCAGTATTTTCTTCCTCTGCCATTACTTATTTCAAAATGACTTCCTACCTAATTTTCTATCTTATCTATATTACAAACTATTCTAACACAGAATGTTAATCAAAGTTTAACATATTTCTTCAATTTTATAAGTGACAAGATTATCAGAAAAGTGAGAAATAGGGGAGGGGCGCGCGAGAGAGAATTTCCGAAGTATTTTCTTAAATGGAGGATTTGGCTTTTAGCAGATATCCAGATAATTGAAACTCCTCATCATTACTATTGTGCTGGATTCATAACCTGTGTTAGGAATGTGTCACTCCTTTTTTCTAATTGGGAATCTGTAATCACATCATTATTTCTTTCCCCCTCATCTAAATGCTCTCCACTAGACTAGCACGGTAGGACTTATGAATTAACAGACTCTGTTCTTGTATGACGTCTTTGAGCTGCTGTTCAGTTCTCATTTTCAAAATCATGATCTTCAATAGAATCAGAAGAAGCACCACCTGTGCCTCCAAACCCTCTGCTCTCTAAATAGAAGTCAAGGTTTCTCATGTCGAATTTCATTACTTTCTACTATGCTGTTTCTCACAGTGAATCAGCAGGAATGAGTCCACATCCAGTATGAGTTTTATATTTTGCCTGACTCACTTCAGAGCTTTTATTCCTCTATTAAATTTAAAAAAAATAATTATTATATCTCCATCATGAGTTATATTCTATGTCTCAGTAATCTAATTAATAAGGATTGTTTAATTCCTTGTGTCAAAATTTTGAGTTGATATAAAAAATTATTAGTCCTTACCCCATATACTGTTATGAAGAAGCAGCACTTTTTAACTTTGTATAAAGAGAGAGTAGGTCTGTAACTGAGGTTTGGCACATAACATTAACCAGCTAAGATTTAATAGCATAGTTTTATTTTCATTCCTTTTTTAATAGTTGCCTTTTAGTTTTGGGGAGTGGTGCTAGATTTTCATTTGTCAGTGATATAAACTTTCTGCTTAAAATAGATTTGTTAAATGGTAATTTATTGATTTAAAGATAAAAATTAAGGAAATAATTGTATAGACTGTTGAAAGCACCAATTGTGAAGATACTGTTGAGTGCAATTTACCTTTAACCTGATTGAGTGCTTTCCTTTATAACAAGTGTATCTTGTCATCTATATGCAGAACTGTGCAAATTTTTGTGAGTAGAGTTGTCTCTAGTACTCTTTTATCATGCATTATAGAGATATCTCATTTCATTTCTGGTATTTGTAATTTTTGTCTTCTATTTTTCTTTGCTAAAGGTTTGTCAATTTTATTGATATTTTCAAAGAACTAGCTTTGTGTTTCATTGATTTTTCTCTATCTTGATACCAAACCAGAAAAAGATATATGAGAAAAGAATATAGACCAGTATCCTTCGTAAATATAGTTAGCAACTTCTTAACAAAATAGTGGCATATAAAAGCAACACTATAAAAGACCAATAATTGAAAATAAACTAATCACAACATTAACAAACTAAAGAAGAAAAATTATGTGATTGAATCAGTTGATTTAGGAAAAAAAATTGAGAAAATGCAACACTCATTCATGATAAAAAAAAAAAAAACTTCTCAGGAAAGTAGGAATAGAGGGAAACTTCTCCAATGTTAAAGAACATCTACAAAAAACCCACAGCTAACATCTACTTAATGATGAAAGACTGAGTGTTTTCCTCTAAGATTGGGGCAGGGCAAGGATGTCTACTCTCACCATTGCTACTATAACATAGTATGAGAAGTCTTAACCAGTGCAGTAAACAAGAAAAGGAAACATATGGCATTCAAATCATAAAGGAAGAAATAAAACTGTTTCTATTTGCAGATGGTCTACATAGAAAATTCCAAGAAAAAAAAAAACAGCACCTAGAGTTAATAAGTAAGTTCAGCAAGATTGAAAGATGAAAGATCAACATAGGAAAAGCAATTGTATTTCTATGTAATAACAATAAACACATGGACACTGAAATTAAAAATATGCCACTTTTGATCACTTAAAAAAAAAGAAATACTTAGATTTAAACATTGGGTGGTACAGATCTCTCTGTACTATCTTAGCAAATTCATATGAATCTATAATTATTCCAAAATAGGATGTTAAAAATTTAATTGTAACAGGAAATCATACACTCATGCAGTTTCTATTCTCTTGAGAGATGGAAAACTTGTAAGTAAGTAAGTAAGTAAGTAAGTAAGTAAATATGTACATACATATACATGTACCAAGGGTTTCACATGATTCATGATTTTCCCCTCAATTATCTTTTTAAATAAAAGATCTTTAAAAAAAAACCCTTCATTATAGTAAAGTAACATATGCATATCACATTAGGATATGTAGAAATACAATCATCTATTTGTAAATAGGTGTTTTTAACTAAATTGTCCTTAAATATTCCCTGTCAATTTTAATCCTGGTTTTCTAGTTTCTATGTTGGAAGAACAGCAAGGAGGTCAATGTGGCTGGAGTGGAGTCAGAAAGAGTAATAAAAGAGATAAGAGAAGTGGCAGTGGAGCAGAGGGTGGACAAATTATGTAGGACATAGTTATGGTAAGTCTTGTGGCTTTTACTATGAATGGGATGGGAAGCCATTGAAATTTATGAGCAGAGAGTGACATTATCTTTCTTAGGTTTTAAAGGATTGTTCTGGCTGCAAAGCTGAGAAAAGATTGTCAGGCATCAGAGTGTATTTAGAAAGGAGGTTATTGTAATAATTTAGATGAAAATGAATTGGAATGGGGTGGGGAATGGGTAGCGGTGCAGGTGAAGAGAATTGGATTTAACATATAATTTGAAAGTAAAGAACACAGATTTACTGATGAATTCGATGTGGGATGTGAGAGAAAGAGATAAATACATAAGTCCGCAATTTGGGACCTAAGGAATTGTAACGTCATAATACTGCATTTAATAAAATCTGTGACTAGAAGGTTGGCAGATGTTGAAGAATATGATTTCATATTCAGCAAGCCTCAACATATGACTTTTGCTGCTTTTTGTAGACTTGGTGAATATATTTACTTTTTCCTTCTTACCATTGTTACCACATATGTGCCTGGGATTCCCCATAATTTATGGGGGATAAGTATTAGCCACTTCTTGCTTGAGGCGTACTAGTAACAGAACATGAGCTTAAATATTAGGAGTGCACCCCAAAGAATTCAGGCAGGATGATTTAGAATGCCTGACAATTTGTAATTGGATTTTATATCATCATGTGAAAAATTTTATATGACTGCTTAGCTGGACTCATTATTCTTTCTGTTCTCCTTTTGTCTTTGTCACATTTCTGCCTACCTCTACCTCAAAGGAGAATCAAAGTTTTCACTGTTTTTTTTTTTTCCCTTAAAATATACCTTTCAAACCAGCAGAAAAATTCTGAAGGCTTTTTTTTTTTTCCAAAAAACTAGCATACGTCATCTTTCAACATATCTAATAAAATGCTATTATCTAGAGTGAATGACAGTATAAAATTTTTTATATGGAAGAACTTTAGGTATTTCTCTGAATGATGTTTTTGGGTTTCTCTAGGGTACATTCTAAGTATTCTGGACATTTTTATTTTAATTTGCACAAGAGTTTACCAGTTTTTTTGGTATGCTTGTTTATGTGGGTTAATTTTACTAGAAAATCTGAGTAGAAAACACTTTTTTATTAGTCTCATAAGAATTGAAATATAGTATGGGAATTTGCTTTAGGATGCAGTAAGAGAAAAAATATGATTGTGGGTCCACGTGAAAAAGAGAATAAAAAGAACCCAGAAATAATTAGAAGGAACCAAGTTGAACATACAATTATATATTTAAACCATCATAGTCAACAAGCAAAGGTAGTGTTGGAGTAGATTTTTAGATTGGTCCTCAAGGCCACTGAGAACTGTATAACTCCAAGTTAGACACATATGTAAAGGTTTCAAGGGATGAATGAAACAAGATTAAAATATGTATTTTGAGTGGGTGTCATCAAGAATCACGATCGTGATTAAAATTAGCTGTTTTGGTTCAGCAACATTGGAAGGAAGTCATCTTTGCTGAATGGTGGCATGTAGATGTACATGTGGACAACGGGAAGGGAGCTGCACAGAGTAGTTAGAAGTGCCTTTCTTTAACTTTGTCATGGCATCACCAAAACCTGTTAAGGAAAAATGGGCAGAGCAGTTTCTGGAAAGTATAGGATGGAGGTGGTTGCCTCAGGGCCATACCTTCAGAAGCCCAGTACAGCTCAGTGGATAATACTTGAAGAGGGCTGAAAAAATGGATACTTGATCCAAAGTAATGGAAATCTCATACTATAAAATCATCCCATTTCTTCTATATACAGTCATCCCTTGAAAAATGCAGGGGTTAAGGGTGCCAACCCCCCGATGTTGAAAATCCATGTATAAATTTTGATTCCCCAAATCTTAACCATTAGCAGCCAACTGATGACCGGAATTCTTATTGATAACATGAATGATCGATTAAAACCTATTTTGTTTGTTATACGTATTATATACTGTATTATTATTACAATAACGTAAGTTAAAGAAAAATTGTTATTAAAAAAACTATAAGAAAAAGAAAATACATTTATAGTGTTTATTGAAAAAAAGTGGACCCACACAGTTCAAATGTGTTGTTCAAAGATTGACTATATATATATAGTTTTTACTTCATATTGCTTATTTATAACTACTTTCTCCACTGTACAGGTGGCCCAGATCCTCACTTCCTAAAAACAAAACAACACAAAAACAAAATCCAAACAAACCCAAGAACAGGGAGAATTAAACAGAACAACACACTGGGCATATGCTTTGGAATCAAATACTTCGAGGGAGAATTTTAGGTTTACCACTTGATTTGGTATGTAACCCTCAGCAAATTACTTAATTGATTTGTGCTCCAGTTCTCTTATCAATAAAATGGAATTTCTAATAGTGTCTACTTCATAGGATTATTGTGCAAAATAAATGTGATAACGCATGTAAAGTGCTTAGCACATTAATAGGGCAATTAAATTGGCCCACTAGCAAATATCTTTCTACTTCCAAAAACTAATAAAGAGAGAAATCATCTCTGTGACATTTAGTAGGTACTGATTAGTAATACTTATCTACAGATTTGCCATTTTAAAATAAAAACAATAACTTATTTTTCAACGTGAGAATTTAGTGGTAAGGATTTAATATTTTTGGTCTAAAAATATTCAAAATATTACAGGAACCTAGATTTTTTTACGGAAAAAAATTTCATTTTTTTAAAGAGGATATCTTCTATTTCTTAATGGTTTATAGCATATATGTTAAAAATATTTTGGAATAAGCTATCTCTCAAGATGAAACTTAAAACTAACAATCAGCAATAAGTATTTTACATGAAATAGAAAAAGCTAGGAACAACCTCTTGGTGTTAGAGGTCTCCAGTCACAAAAATCATGCATGTGGAAATGCAAGCCCACATTAATGACTGGCTAAGGGACAGGGATATCGTCTTCTGCTCCCTCTAGGGTTGATGCAGGGTTTTAGTTGTTTTCCTGGCTGGCTTGTGCTGGAAAGCAGCAGTTTTGTTTTCTGTTGCCAAACCACCTTTTCATGCTCCCTGAAACATAACCTTAAATTGATTATGTTGCCCTTCGCTGATGCTGTCAGGTACAAAACAAAGAGGAGCTCTGGCATCTCAGAATTAGAAATTCACCACTACAAAAGGTAGCACTTTTCTTTGAATTCTGCTATTCATTTGTCCTTCACTCATGACACAGTGCACTCTACAGTGACATTTTATTTTGCATACATTATTTCTCTAACTAGTACAGTATAGGTGTTTGTTAGAGAGCATATAGTGCAACTCCCCACCCACCACCAGAATCTCTTCTAACATCCCAGCAACCGGTTATCTAGCTCTTGCTCCAACACATCCAGCCATTGAGCTCCTACCTCATGGCATTTGTGTGTAGACAAGCTTCTTTCTTTTGATTCAGCTGAAACTGCTTGATCGACACAAATCATATAATATTTTAATTAAAAAAAGATACATTTCATTCTAGTTCATTTCATTTCTGCAGAGATAGTTTCTTCGCTTTTCTTTTTAAAACTTGATCATAATTATTAATGTTTTCTTGAGCATTATGTTGGATAAATATTTAAATATATTCAACTTGCTCATTAAACCCTTTCATTAAAAAAGTTATTCTTTCACTTATTTTTCAAAATGATTTTATTACAATTTTGAATCAAGTTTATATTTAAGGTTTGTTTCCCCAGTCTTGCTTACTTTTCTTTGTGGAAATTTTGTGCTGTTATATAATTAGTCATTAGTTAATGTATTATTTATTATTAGGTTGCAAAAGCAATGACAATACCTCTTACATCAAACATTGAAGATGTGAGTGAACCACTCCTAATGTAGATCTCTCAGAGCTAGACCAGCAAATTCTTCATGCATCTCCCTTGATGGGATTTGATATTAAATACAGGAAAACTTAACCATAGGTCTGGGATCAAAGGGGTTCATGAATTCCCTGAAGTTATATGCAAAAGTTTGGTTTTGCACCTGTGAGCATATTTTGGGGAAAGAGATTCCAGAGACTTTCATCAAATTTTCAGAGTTCAGGGAATTCCCCACCTCCAAATGATAAGAAACTTGTTACTAGACGGTTTGGAGAGTTTATGTGAGTTTGCTGGAGCTGTTGTAACAAATACTATAGAAAAGGTGGCATAAACAACAAAAATTTTATTTTCTCACAATTCCATAGGCTAAAAGTCTGAAACCAAGGTTTCTTCTCCTTGGCTTGTAGATGGCCATCTTCCCCCTGTGTCTTTACATGGTCTTCCCTCTGTGCATGTTTGTGCCCTAATCTCTTTTTCTTATTAGGACACCAGTCATATTGGATAAGGGTCCACTCTAATGACCTCATGTTAACTTAATTACCTCTACCTCCCAATATAGACACCTTCTGGGGTATTGAGGTTTAGGACTCCAACATTTGAATTTAGGGGCACGCATTACACCTCACAACAGAGCACTAGTTTGAAAATTAAAAATCGAAAAGTTAAAATTGCATTCAATTAATTCTACAAGTTTCCCTAGTCAGAATCTATTTGCACAGTTCCTATTAGCCTACAACTCAAACATAATTTTTTTTTCAAAGTGGTTGTCTCTGTGTGAGCTTTCTGGATCACTGGAGCCTGACTCAATCAGTCAGCGGTATTTATCAAGCACCCACTGTGTGCAGAGCGCTATGCCAAGAGGTCTAAAGTCCACAGTATTGACAGTGCCTGCCGAACAGGGTCAGGCTGTCTTATGAAACCCTTCTGGTATTTGCCTTGTGCTATGAAAGGAGGAAGTATGGAGGCACAAGTTGGGTATTTTAAACTCTGAAATATAAAGGTTGTTATTGAAAGAGGAAGTCTCCAGAAAAGACTTCTATTCAGCTTTCTTTTAAACTTATGTGTCAGACACTGATGGTGTCTGTAAGCAGGAGGTAATTAGACAATTTTAAAATATACATATTAAAATCAATTCCTTTTACAAAGCATTCACAGCTGTGGTAGAGAGAAAACATTGTATAATTTTCTAATGTGGAGGATTTATCTCAAGGAAGAATTGTCTACATTTAGGAACCTTAACAGATGTGTTCGAGGACCACCATGGCCCCCTGGAATGCATTGAGACAGTGAGAGACTGCTAACCTCCTCTGGCTAAGAAACAAACAGAAATTTGGAGGGAGGGGTTGGGAGCTGAGCAATCCAGGGAGAAGTGTGAAAACCTTGCAATCTGGTGGGTGGCTGGAGCGTGGGAAGATGCAACCATTGAAAATGCCTTGTTGGCGGAAATGGCAGAAAGGAGGTCCAATTCTTAATTGTAAATTTTTGGCAGTGCCCTGCAGCGATGTAAACTTCTCTCCAATTTCCAGTGGAGTCTCCTGCAGGCACAGCTTTGAGTCTCTGGTTGCTGAAGCAAATGGTGAGGCCAGATGGAGTGGGAAAAAGGAGAAAAATATAACAAAATAAACATATGATTTTATCTAAACTGAAGAATAGTATTACCAATAATGTTGAAGCTGCCTTTGCAAAATTTTACTAAAATAAGCAGTAGATTTCAACAAATTTGGAAGCCTATTTTATTGTGTTTTTATTACCAAAGGCTTAAGATTTTATTTGGTCTTTGGTGGCCTACTCTGGGACAGTGAACAGCAGGAAATGATCTCAGTGTGTGATGGTGGCAGCAGCAGCAGCAGCAGCAGCAGCGGCAGAGGTCATGGGGTCACGCTCTTTAGGCATAGGTGAGGAGTCTTAATTTTTTTATACCCTGGCTAAGAAATCACTTGTCATTAGCTTGGTCCAGTGATGCAAAGTTGGGGGCTATTTTTCTTACTAATGTCTCATTCTTCACATCTGTCTTTCTAATCCACCAAGTTATTAATGATATTGGGAAAGGCAAGACCTTGTGCCTGCTTCTACCCATTGCCTAGGCTTATCTCCTTCCTAAGAATCCTTATATAGTCAGATTGAGGTCTTCAATCTTTAATATTTACTTTTCTAAAAGCAAAGACTCATATTTCAAGGTTTGATGAGAGTCTTCAGCTTAGCAATATGAATATGATACCCAGAAGAGGCCTATATGTACTAGGGTCTTGCCAGAAAATAGATCACATACTCAAACTGGGTAACTGAGCAGAATTTAATAAAAGGACAATTTATAAAGGCATAGACCAGGCTTAGTGAAGGCTATAGGGGACAGTGTGACTCCTCAGGGTTGGTGTTGTCTGGGCATCTTTGCCCTACTAGGCTAAAAGGAACAAGAGAGAAAATTGGACCCCACACCTGGTGAGGGAGCTGAAGAGAGAAGGTTTTATGACAGCATCTGGCTTTGGAGAGACAGCCACAGACCATCTGGGTAGTCTGGCAGGGAGGTGATTAGAGCAAGAACTCTCAACTTTATTCGCCTCTTGTCTTCTGCTGCCTGCTGGTGCCTCCGGTTGACTGAACCCAGCTAGCTGCAAGCAGCAGTCCACACAGGCCAGTCTCTCAGGGAAAGAAATCAGGGTGGACAAAGATAGAAGAGGATCTGGAGGGCAGACAGAAGAAATCAAAGTAAAAGCACATCATTTTTCTGTATTTTGAGGCATTATCCAAATAATCGGCTGTCTCATATCCTGGGAGAGCACAGGGCTTCTAAGCTCTGCTGAATGCCTTTTCCTCCAGTGGGCTTCCTCATGAGTCAAGACAAAGGAGTCCTGCCATCTCCTGAACATCTCTAGCACTGTGTTTGTCCTACTCATTGAACACGACAGGTACTGCATTGGATTCGTGTGCGTGAAAACCACTCTATTAAATTTTGAGCTCCTAAGACAGAGTTGGTATCTTGCTTATATGGAATCTTGCAGTCTGAAAATATTAAATGAAAAATTTCAGAAATTAAACAATTTATAAATTTTAAATTGCACACCCTTCTGAGTACCTCACTTCATCTCATCACGTAGGCATTGTATCATCCCATGTTAATAAGATATTGTGAGGGAACAAGATCACATTCACATAACTTTTATCATGTATACTGTTGTAATTGTTCTATTTTGTTATTAGTTACTGTTTGTAAAATCTTACTCTGCCTAATGTACAAGTTAAACTCTATCATAGGTGTGTTATGTTTTTTCCTATATGTACAGTTCTATCCATGGTTTCAAGCATCCGCTGGACGTCTTGGTACATTTCCCCCATGGGGAGTGGGGGACTCCTGTATTTGTTTTTTCTGAAATACCTTGCATAATACCTTGTGCCCAACTTTTTCCATAAAAAGTTTTTGCATGTGTGTATCATTGCTTTTAAAAAATTTTATTAAACTTATTGGGGTGACATTGGTTAATAATTATATAGGTCTCAAGGGCATAATTTTATAACATATCAAACAATATGGAACGCTTCACACATTTATGTGTCATCCTTGGGTCAAGGCCATGCTAATCTATCCTGTAGCATTCCAATTTTAGTATATGTGCTGCTGAAGCGAGCATACTGTTTTTGTTTTTGCAGTGGCAAACCCCAGAGGACAGCAAGGAAAAAAATTATTTGTGTTTCCTCTTGCATAGCATGTGTTTGCCCCTTGTTTTCACTATCACTAAGATGGCCCAGTCTCTGCCGGAATGGTAACGACAGCTTTTTTGGCATAACTCATGCCACTGTCCTTCCATGCAGTTTCTAAGACACAGAGCAGAGCAACGGGAAGAATCATAAAGTTAGATGGCTTTGGGATGATTAGTTCCCTTGCTCTGACTTCTCTGGCTGTTCACCTGCCTCTTTCCCTGGCAGTTTCTCTCGGACTATTCTTGTCCGATCCTTTCTTGAGTCTAACTTCTCTGTCCTCATTACTCTTTACCTCAGGCTCCTTGCTCCATCTGGGCAAAGTTGCTTGCTGGCTCCTCAGCATGAAGAGCATAGTTTGCTTCTGGTCCTTCACACACATCTTGTTAATTAATGGTCTAAGGCACTCTCTTTTCTTTTCCCTGGGTTATTAAGAAGTTAGCGTTGACCTGAGGTTGTAGACAGAAATCTTAGCAGAATTGAAAATAAATGACCTAGTTAAGGTATGTTTCTCTAATTTTGCATTTGTGTACTTGAATTTTGGAATCTGTAGGTAGTATTGCAGATGTTTCCCTGAAATATTTTAAAATTTTGGTTTATTAGTATGGGCTGCATATTTTGGATTTTAATTATGCTGTGAAGCATATTATTTCTCTAATTTTTATTTATTTATAAATTTATAAGCAGATAGTCAAATTATTTATTCAAATGTTTATGAAAACATAAAAATAGATAATTTATTATAGATAGAATTTGATCTATTAGCCAACACTCTTTGGTTCTCATTATTCATCTAGCTCTTAATTCACTCACTTGTAATTTCATCCATATCGAATTTTTCCTAATTACTAAATTTATCATTAAAAACTTCAAATGCCTCGCTGTAACCCAAATATAACATTTCATGCTAGCCTGATTATCAGAAAAGGTATTAGGTTAACCTGCATGATTTACTCTTCATAAGGCCAGGCCAGCTCCTAGTGATTAATACATAAATATTCACAAACCCTATTAATGATTTATTCAAGAACTTTTTTTGCCAGTGGTTGAAATAAACTTTAGAAGTCTGTCATTTTCAGAAAATATATTTAAAAAATGAAATATTTGTTTGTTAATCTTCAGTCTTTTGCCATTTCTTTTATTTACTACTATGTCTCAAAAGCTGAAGTCTATCCTGCATTGCACTTGCAAATCATTTTTATAATTCAGAGATAAAATTCATTCTGGTTAGATCCACTTGAGCTTTTAAAATAAGCAAAAAAACTAACCTGATACGAGCTCTTCAAGTCTCATTTCACCAATTTTGAATGTCAATTTTATTTTTAACAAATTTATTTTATACTTTTTTTGTTTGGAGATTATTCTCCTTAAAGCAAAGATAGAAGCAAAATGGGAGATCTGTATTTGTTAACAATGTATTGTAGTACAATAGATGGTCTCAAGTAGTGAGCTTTGTTTTGTTCTGATTATATTATCTCCCAAATCCCTAATAGCAACAACAAACCAAAAATTCCCATAATCAACCAAGCCAAAATCAAAATTAGTAAACAAAACCATATTAATAACAATCTCCTTCAACTGAAAGGTCTGGTCCCGGGTGATGAAGGCACCGGGGAGCAGGGCCACTTATAACATGACCTCTGAGGTATCATGGTGGTCATAGCTATCCTTGTAGTGTTTATTCTGCTCTTTTTATGTCTGTGCAGTTTTAAAATATATTCAGATCACTTGTAAATGTACTAATATTCTTTATTTTGTGAGTTAAAACTGTAACTACTCCAAGAGCTTGGACCTATAAAGATAATAGCAAGTTAGCAGAGAGGTATTAACCCAATATCAGGTTGATTTGATAATCTCACCATCGTATCATTTATTAGTCATAAAATTAACTACTTCTTTTTAAATTTTACCCCTTAACATTTAATTCTGTTGTTTTAGTTCAATACGATAAAATCCAAATCTTATTTTCAAAACCTTTCAACCATAACAACTAAGGCATTTAGCATGAAAAAAAAATATATATGTACAGAAATGATTATATTATACTCTTATTTGATGTGTGTTGTTTTTGTGGGGGTTGATTCTCATACTGCATATGCATCAGTGAACATAACGTATAAAAATTCTTATCTTTGTAAAACTTACATTGTAATTGGAGGAGATATATAATAAATCATAAAACAGTAAATAAATGAATTATAGAAGATGTTTCGAGTGATAACAATTTTGGGAAAAAATGGAACAAACACAGGGGGAATTGGGAATGCAAAGGCAGGTGGGAAGATTACAACTTAAATGGGTTGGCCAGATGTTACCCCATTGATGAAGTGACATTTGAACCAGGATTTAAAAGAGATATGAGGATGAGTCATGCTGGCTTTCAGGGAAAAGAGCAGAGATAAAAACTAGTGCAAAACATCTGTGGAGACAGATGCTACTGGGAAATGCATCAGGAACTGGGACGAGGTCAACATTGCTCAAGAGGAGTAAGTACGAAGGAGAATGCAAGATAGAGGAGTGACAGCCTGTATGAGAGAGGAAGGTGGTGGATAGTCTTGGGGCTTCTTACAATGACCAAAACTTTTACTCTGAGAGAAACGTGGAGCCATTGGAAGTTTTGATCAGGTAAGTGCTATATTCTGACTTAAGGTTTAGCAGTACTCTGGCTGCTTTTACTGAGAATAGAACATAGGGAGCACGGGTAGAAGCAGAAAGAATGGTCAGAAGATTATTGCTGAGATACAGGTGGGAGATGCTAGTAGCCTGAACCAGGGTGCTGACAGTGATTGTGGTGACGTGTCTGGATTTGGTATATATCAGCGTTTTGAAGAGAGAGCCAATAGGATTTCTGAATAGGTTAGATGTGGAATGTGAGAGACAGTGAGGTGTCAAGCATGATTAACATTTTTGGGCTGAACTACTGCAAGTTTAGAGCTGCCATTAACAAAATGGGGACCATGTAAGTCAAAGCAGTTTGAAGGGAAAGATCTGGAATTTCATATTGAATTGTTCATTGGACATTCAGATGGAGAGAGTGAGTATTGGTTAAATATAGGAGTCCCAGGCTGGAGATATGAAGTTGGTGTTGTACCTAAAGCCATTACACTGGCTAAGATCATCTAGGGAATAAGTGTAGGTTGAGAAGAGAGAAGCACCAACAACTAAGCCCTGAGCATTCAGTCTTTGGGAGTGGATCAAAGAGGTTGCATAGGAGGAGCAAGCAAAGGAGACTGAGAAAGAGTTGGCCAGTGAGGGAGAAGAAAATTCAGGGGAGGCTCTATCTTCAAGATGGAGTGAAAAAGTGCTTCCAGGATGAGGGCATGACCTCAGGCAAAAGCTGCTGACAAGTCAAGTTGAGTGAGGACTGAACATTGACTGCTGAATTTAGTAACATGGAGGTTATTTGTAACTTAACAAAAACAGTTTGGGTAGAGTGGTACAGGCGATACCCTGATTGCAGAGGATATAATAGAGCATAGAAAGATTAGTTGACTACAATTAAGTACGGTCAACCTCAAGGAGATTTCATGCAGGAATATAGAGAAATGCATAGTTTACTTAAGGAGAAGAGGACACACAAGAGCTTTTTAAATCTTTTGCACTATTTCCCTAGACTCTATTTCATTTATTTCTGCTCAGATCTTTATTACTTACTTCCTTCTAGTGTCTTTGGGCTTTGTTTGCTGTTCTTATAAGTGTAAGGTTAAATTGTTTATTTGAGCTTTTCCTTGTTTCTTGAGGTTGGCCTGTGCTGCTATGAATTTCCCTCTTAGGACCACTTTCATCATGTCTGATAGATTTTGAGTTATTGTGTTTTCATTTTCATTTGTCTCTAGGTATCTTTTGAATTTTTCCTTGATCTCATTGATAACCTATTCATTGTTTAGTAACATGTTATTTAGCCTTCACGTGTCTGTGTACAGTTTTTTCTTGTCGTTGATTTCTAGTTTCACACCATTGTGCTCAAAGAAGATGGTTGATATGACTTAAATCTTAAATTTATTGAGTTGTTTTGTGTCCTAACACGTGGTCTATCCTTGAAAATGTTCTATGTGTACTTGAGAAGAATATTTTTTAGCTGCTTTGGGGTAAAATGCTCTGAAAATTTTTATTAAATTCATTTGGTCTACTGTGTCTTTTAGGCCCATTGTTTCCTTGTTGATTTTCTGTCTGGAAAATCTGTCCATTGGTGTCAATAGGGTTTAACGTCTCCTACTATGAGGGTATTACTGTTGATCTCTTCTTTTAGGTCAGTCAATAATTGCTTTATGGATGCAGGTGCTCCTATGTTGGGTGCATATATGTTTACTAAGGTTAAGTCCTCTTGATTATTGATTCCTTTATCATTATGTATTGTCCTTCTTTGTCTTTTATTATAGCCTTCATTTTAAAGTCTATTTTATCTGAAATAAGTATTGCTATCATGGCTTTTTTTTTTTTCATTTTCATTTACATGAAATATCTTTTTCCTTCCCTTAACTTTCAGTCTGTGCGTGTCATTTAATCTGAAGTGGGTCTCTAAAAAACAGCATATGTGTTGGTCTTGTTTTCTTATCCATTTGGCTACCTTTCATGTCTTTTGATTGGAGCATTTAATCCATTTACATTTAAAGTGATTACTAATAAGTACATAGTTACTGCAATTTTATTATTTATATGTGTTCCTCCTCCCCTCCCTTTTTTTTTTACGGAAGTCCCTTTAACATTTATTATAACATTAGCTTATTGGTGATGAATTTCTTAAGCTTTTCCCTCTCTGGGAGGCTCTTTATCTCACCTTCTATTTTAATCAAAAGCCTTGCTAGGTAAAGTATTTATGGTTGTAGATTTATGTTTTTCATAACTTTGAATATTCTGGCCTGTAATGTTTCCATTGAAAAATTAGAAGACATTCTTATGGGGGTACCCTTGTAAGTAGCCAACTTCCTTTCTCTTGCTGCTTTTAAGATTCCCTCTTTGTCTTTGACCTTTGGCATTTTAATTATGATGTCTTGGTGTGGGTCTGTTTGAATTCCTCTTGTTTGTGACTCTTTGTGCTTCCTGAACTTGTGTGTCTAATTCTTTTGCCAGCTTAGGAAAGTTTTCTATCATTATTTCTTCAAATAGAGTCTCAATCCCTTGTTCTTTCTGTTCTCCTTCAGGTCCTATGATCTGGATATTGTTAGGCTTCCTGTTGTTCCAGAGGTCTATTAAACTATCCTTGTTTTTAAAATTTTTCTTTTCTTTTGTTGTTCTGATTGGGTGTATTCTGCTACCTTGTCTTCCAGTTTGCCGATTCGATCTGCTTCATCTAATCTACTATTGAATCCTTTCAGAGTATTCTTCATTTCAGTTATTGTAGTCTTTATTTCTGTCTGGTTCTTTTTTATGGTTTCTATGTCCTTTTTTATGCTTACTATCTTTCTTTTGAAGTTCTTATTGTGCTCATCCATTCTCCCCCTAAGTTCATTATCATCTTTGTAATCATTATTTTGAACTCTGTCTCTGGTAGGTTGCTTGCCTCCATTTTATTTAGCTCATTTTCTGGAGTTTTCTCCTGTTGTTTCATTTGTGGCATGTTTCTTTGTTTTCTCATTTTATTAGCCTCTCTGTGTTCATTTCTATGTGTTAGGGATGTTCGTTTTGTCTCTCAGCCTTGGCCAGATGGCTTAATGTAGAAGGAGTTCTATGTGGCCCAGTGGCACAGTCTCCCAGATCCTCTATGCCGGGGGCTCTGGACATGATCTCTGTGTGGGTTGTGTGTGATCTGTTGTCACTAAGCCTTTACTGGTGTTAGTAGATCAGTAGATATGATTAACACTCAGGCTGACTAATTGTGGAAATTGGCTGTGCCCACAGAATATGGGTTGCTGTGTAGGGGCTGACCCCACTGAGTGGGATTTGTCCTAGAAGACTTGTGTACTTGTTACAACCACCCTTTGTGTATAAAGCTTATGGGCCTAGTCAGGAGTTGTTCTGTTTTAGTCCACTGCAGCCTCTGGGTGCATTAGTTTTGTGGCCCCCTGGGAGAGGCTCCCTTGTAGGCCAAGGTGAGCCACTGCCTTTAATTGCTCAGGGCTACCTGGTGGGAGCTACAAAGTGATCCACAGATGGCTGTTGCCTTCGCTGTATCTCTAGGTAAGTGGAAGAGACAATGCTGTAGGTAGCAGTCCAGTTATCCCCCGTCTCTGACCTAGGGCAGTTTAGCCGAGGGACCAGTGCTCCCCAAGGCCTGATATTATCTGTCAGTTTCCCAGAAGTCTCTGAAACTGGAAGAGCCTCTGGGCGATATGCATGTTAGGTGGTGCAGGGACCCTGGGAGTCTCCTGGATCCATGAATTAAAATTTCCCCAGCCACTGCAGTGTTCGTTTACACGCCAGCACTGTCTCTGTGGCTTCTTGTACAAGTTTTCAATCGTAGCAAGGTCAGCTGCTGCCCACCTCAGGCCTGCAAACACCCAAGCTCTGTTTAAGACTTACTGAAGCTCGTTGGCATGAGTTTGTGACCCACCATCGAATGCTTCTCCTAAATGAAAAGGCTTTGCGTTGGCTGCCTAAACTTAGTGCTGTTGTTTGCTGTTGAATTTGTGACCCAAGGAGAAAGCGCAGGATGGGACTGGGTTGCCTGGGAGCAGGTAATTTGTGGGTTAGGTGGCATGCGTTTCAGTGAGGCATGGGGCCATCAGGCCTACACTACACCAGATTTGCTGACAACTCTGGGACTGCGAGTTCCCACCAAAGTCAGATATCACTGCACGACCTACTGTCGTTTGTGATGGGCCCACCAAACCCCTGAGATATGTCTAAATGATATTATATCTTATGTTGGCAGCAATGACCTTCCCGTCGCTATATTCCCTGAACTGTTCATTTTTCTGGCTGAGATTTATTGACTGTAGAATGCACCATCCCATATTAGGGGCAGCTGCCTATCAACATGTGACAGGCACTTTGTGTATTGGAAGGGGCAGGATATCTGGGATTCAAGAGCTGACAGGCCAGTAGCCTTAGTTTTCTGCAATTTCTTTGCCTGCACATTCCCAAAGTGGTCACAGATCACAGAGAGACCAGCTTCTGTCTGGGGTGGTCCCACAGACCCTTGCAATCCCACAAGAGATATTGCAGCTCGTTCAGGCAGCTATGATCTGCCCATAGCTGTTTTCTCTGCAGTGCCCATCCTGTGCTAGTTAAAGTTTGTTGCCTGTGGGGATGTGGGGGAAAGAAGGGGACAAGGTGGTAGCTGTTGATTGTCAGTGGACTGCCCGGGGCAATCTGTGGGTTGGGTCTCAGAGAGTCAGCGGCTATCAGATCAATACAGCCTTAGACTTGCTGCAACTTCAGTAACCATGTGCGTGTTCCCATAAAAGTCCCAGATCATAGCAATGCCAGCTACTGTCTGGGACTGGCCCACAGATCCCCGAGATCTGCTCAAGTTCATGTTGGCAACAGTGATTTGTCTGAAACTCTCTGAAATGCATGCTCACAGCACTGGTTGCCAGCTGAGAAGGTTTGCCCCAGAATAGGTGCAGGGTTTGGCAGCCATTCAGCAACAAAAGGCCCAGCAATCTGCAAGCTAGCTGGGGCATGCTGATCACCTCAGGCCAGCACTTCTGAATGTGGGAGGGGTCTGCACCGTTAAGCTGTCATGCGCTGTAGGAGGGCTTGACAAAGGCACAGTGGTGGCTGCCCATCCTGCCTTCGTTTTGGATCCTGGTGATGCAGACTTTCTCAGTATGAATCTCATGTGAGCCTCTGACTGGTGTTCTGGGTAAGTGACTGCAGATCAGAAAGCCTGTGTGTAGGTCCTTCAAAGGGGTGTCTAGGGTTTTAGTATCCCTCCATCTCACCCAGACGGCCGAATATCCTCTGGTTTTCATAATCAGTGTTATCAGAACCTCCTCTTCCCTGGGCTGGGACCCTGGAATGGGGAGCCTCTGAATAAGTTCAGGATCCCCCTCTACTTCAAGGGAGCCTCTTCAGCTTTGCTCTCCCCTCCTGGTGTTCCTCCACCACCCACAGGTGTGGGTCCAGCCTGATTTGTGACTTTGCCCCTCCTATTGGCTTTGATGTGGCTCCTTCTTTATGTTAGCAGACATATGTATTATAATCAGCTGGACTTCAGGTGATTCTCCATGTTGACTAGTTTTTAATTTGGTTGTAATTTCAGTGTGGACCTGGCAGGAGGCAAACTTTGCTTTTACCTAGTCCACCATCTTCCTCGGAGTCCATGAGTTTCTTTAAACGTTTGTTTTAAAGGTAGGAGAAATATAATAGCATTTTGTATGATAAGAATGATCCAGGATAGAAAAATTAGTGCTATAGGAGAAAGAAAAAAAAATTATGTGTTTGAAATAGTGAGAGGGGATTGGTCTAGTTCACAAGTAGTAGGATTGTTGGTAGAAGGAGCAAAGATAAAGAAAGGCAGAGATGAGGATGCAGATGCTTGGAGGATGTGGTGGTAACAAGACAGGGCCTCAAATCTCAACTCTCGCAAACCTACCTCTATAAACTGTTGGTAGGTATTTTTGTAGATACTTCTGGGGGATTGTGGCTTTCACTCTATAGCTCAGATTTGCAAAGAAAATGCAAGTATTTATTTTAAAGTGAATCTTCGTGAGCCTCCATTAGGCTAAAAGTGGAGGACCACCCCAAGCACAGCCTCTATCTGTGGATCTGTAGTCCTGTGCTCTACACCATGTGGTCTTTTTGTATCAATCTCCAATTAATCTTTGTGCCCCTATTTTGATCATGTTCTCAGTATCTCTGCATCCCAACAGTGTTACATGGAAACTTCTGGTTCCCCATATATGCTAGATGCAGACCATCGGATAGCTGGAGCTTGGACTCAGACTAAATCCCATGCCGTCATCTGCCTGTGTCACAGTATTAGGTTGAGCTGCTAAACTGACTGCAGAATTTTTCTTGGCAGAGTATATGTGGATGTCCAGTAGAATTG
This sequence comes from Cynopterus sphinx, assembly GCA_030015415.1. Taxonomy (NCBI): domain Eukaryota; kingdom Metazoa; phylum Chordata; class Mammalia; order Chiroptera; family Pteropodidae; genus Cynopterus; species Cynopterus sphinx. The sequence goes on from CM057382.1 coordinate 126,362,154, forward strand.
GACAATTTAGACTCAATGCTAAAATTATACTGGGCAGGTGCAAAGGGTAGACCAGGGCATCAATATTTTAAAAATCTTCTTAGGCATTTCTAAAGTTCAATCAGAGTTAAGAAACCCTACCTTCAAGACCTGTAGTATCTGTGAGGCTTAGCTTAGGGAGAGCTTATAAATTCCTGCTGCTTTTAAGGTCACCCATACTTAGCTGTTTCTATGCTTCCTATTCCACGGTGTGGCCTGAGGGTCAGTGTAAACTGACATTTTATTTCAATCTTGCATCTTCTGGGTTGGAAGGTGTGGGATTTTCATTTCCTTTTCTTCTCTGGAAAGGGCACTTTTTATGTCATATTTGTGATCTGAGTACATAAAGCTTAACAGTAGCTGTAATGACAGAATAACCCTTCTACACTGGAATCTAAGTGTCTTGCACACACACACACAGACATATACACAGACACACACAGATACAGACAGACAGATAGACAGACAGACACACACACACGCAGGTCCGAACTTTTCAGTTTTAAATATTTGCTTCATCACTACTAGTTGCATAATCTTGATCAAATTAACTTAACCTTTATACCTTATAGGGATAAACTTGAATTTGTTGTAAAGATCATTGTAAAAATACAATGAAACTCTTAGAATAATGCTTGGGACTCTAGAACAGTCCCTGGAACAGGGTAGGCATTGACTACATATTAGCAATTATTTTTATATTTACATATAAATATCTATATGGATATTTAAAGATGGTAGATACTAAGAATAGACTCATTTTTTTCCCAAGTTGGAGTTAAGTGAATGAAGTTCAAGCACTGAGACACAATGTTGGAGACCTGATTGATTCTATGTAAGTAAAAGGAGGTACATAAAGAAAACAGGAAAAGCTGAAACTATAAAAGAGAGCTTGCATCAAGGAGCCATTTGAAAAAAAAATTAAGTGGATGATGAACAAAGAGTAGTTGCATTAATTATGAATTTTATTCAGCTGTTGATAAGAAAGAAGTTCAATTAACAAGGGCCTATGCAAGAAAAGGCTTATCTTTTTTCATTATATAACATAAAGTCCAAGTGTAGGTAGCTGTTGGAAGTGGTTTGTGGGTTCAGGGATTTCAGGGATGAAGTCTCTGATTTTCTGTGGCTTTCTGTGGTTGCCTTGAGATTGCAAGATCACTGATCAAGCTGGAGCACTGCAAAATTACAGGTGTCCTCTATCTGCTCCTCTCAGGAGTCTTTCACAAAGCCCTATCCTTCAACTTCATCACCCAAAATAGCACCACAAGGTGCCTAGACACAAGAGTGGCTGCATAATGTAATTTAAAAAGATCTGGGTTTGTTAATAATGCAAGAGTTGAGAATTGACATGATGTAGTCTAAACTACTTTAGCTACTTAATATTTATTTATACATATTCTTCCTGCCCTGCATGAAACAGCTTTCTTCTTTGAGAAAGACAAGTCCATGGTCTCCTTCAGCTACTGCATCCAGATCAAAGTCCCGGTCTTCTCTATTGGATCTAACTGTGGTTTCCATATTTATAGGATGTTCAACTTCCACAAATTATCTGTCTCTGGAATGCTCAAATTATATTGGTGAGAAAAAGCAGGATGGCCATAATGAAGCCACTCACAAAAGGAGAGAATGGGAAATATACTAGTCATTGCCAAAAACAATGATGAAGTGATGTCAAGCAGGAAGGTCAAGGACTTACTGCCTTAGATGAGGGTTAAGGTCCTTAAGTAGGCCTTATAGAGGATCCTGGATCAGATATCTGGGAGAAATTCTCTAGTCCATTATCTTCCCCTACATTCTGATGAACTTTAAACTTTTTTTCTGGAATTATGCTATTACAAAGAATAGTGATGAACATGTGTGCACTATTTCAAGTATATATATCTGAAGAACAAATTCCTAGAATTGAAAAATTTGAAAGTTAATTGTAGTGAAAATTTAATAGACATTTCCAAATTATCCTCTAAAATAGTTTATAATAGTTTAATCCAGGGTTACCAGTGTTAGAGTTCTCACTTTGAAGTATCTCTTTTTAATATGAAGAATTTAATGGTCCCATATATTACATAGTTATGCCTACAGTTCTTGGTGCTTGATAACATACATAATGACATGACTGCATTTAAAAAAATTAAATTTTAGTTTTCACAACAGCAGCATCCTACACTGAAAAAAATTATGCATAAATGCACAAGATGACTTAGTTGACTCATTATGAATTAGTTAATTAATTATTTGTTACTTAAAATATGAATAAAGCACAAATAGCTACATTTACTTTTTCTGGATGCACAATTCAATCCTTGGGTTGATTGTGAAGCATTAAATTGTCTTATTTGGATGCTGTAGGAATAGTTGAATACCATTAATAATTAGTGAATGTAGTCTATGCACTGTCCTTTTACAGGGCCTGATAGAAAAGTCTTCTATGTTATTTGAACCCCACATTGTGATTTATTTATTAAACTAAACTGTATTCTTTCATAGTTCAAGGCCTTGGAATTTTATGAATATCTTTGCCTCTATAATAACCGCTTCTTGCATACTCGGACTGACTGCTAAATTCATTGTTATTTTATTTCTTCTGACTTTTAATTTGCTAAATTTTATAACTTTCCAGAGAAAAAAGGGAAATTAAACATGAACCATAGTACGCTTGAACAAAATCTGTGCTACTATTATAGACTGAATGAATAAATAGATACTGAAGAGTCTGTAGGTACCCCTATTCAGAGTCTTTGGTTTGTTTGATTCCACGTGTTCTTGTTATACCAAATTTTATATATTTAAAAGGCAGAAGTTTTACTGTCACAGGCATTTTAATCCAGAGGAGTATTTTGTAGTAGAAAAATGACCATTTGTATAGAGAGTTTAACAGTTGGCCATGGTGATAACAAGGTGACGATTGCCTCTAAACAAACAATTGGCTACCATGTGGTTGACTTATTTGTAAAGGAATACTTATAATTGACCTCTATTGTGAAAAGTGAATTATTGATTTAGGGAGGTGTCCTTTAGGCCTCTCTTACATTTCTTCTTCTATAAAATGGACTTCATGAGAGTTTATTACCTGAATTTCAAACACTAGAACTAAAATGAGACAATTCTGTAAATGTGATAAAATTCATATAACTTCAAGAATGTGCACACACAGGTGCACTCAAATTTTTAAATATTATTTTAGGGAATTATAGAGTTCTAAAGTAAGATTAAGAATATCTGAGGCTAGAAAGAGACAGGGATATAAAAATAAAATTGAATTAAAGAAGGAAAGGTATCACTGGTGAGTTAAAAAAAAAGAAAATGAAATAATAAATAAGTTTAATATACAGACTGTTCTTCAGATTATTAGCTTTTAACTAAGCATGTTTTATAAATAGACAATTTTCTGGGAATTCTAAGAAATGACTTGCCTCTTAAAAATCAGTGGTGAAGATGAAAAAAATGAAAAGAAATTGGTAATATGTACCAAGATAAATGTAAATATGCTGCCATCACACTTTAAAAATTTATCTTAGAGAAATAAAAAGGGGTCAGTGAAAATAAATACGTATATGCATGTTTCAGTGTTACAAATAGCAAAAATGCAAGCACCCTGAGTTCAACAGTAGAGCATAGATCAATTAAATATGGAATGTTTTTGTTAATATTACTATGCAATCTTGAAAAATAATGTTGTAGACCAAGGCCTCTCACATTTTAATGCACGTATGATTCAGGGATGTGCTGGTAAATGTTCAGCAACTAGCTCTATAACAAAAATTTTGACTTGAGATGTTTGATGATTGTCGTCACAAATACTCTACCATGGCTGATTTCAAGCTACCAAAGTGATGCCACTGAATGCAGAGCTGGGAAGAGATGTGCACAGTCGACTCTCTTAAGGTGCAAGCCACCTCCTGTACACCACTGTTTTACGAATCACTGCAGTCTCATTTAAATGCAGATTCTAATTCAGTAGGTCTGGGATAAACCTGAGAATTTTCATATCTAAGAAACTGCAGCGTCTGCTCCGGGGACAATTGGAGCAGTGAGGCTGAAGAATAATATATGTTCACAAGGGGAAAAATGTTTCCAATATATTCATATATGAAATTAAAATGGGAAATAAATTACATAGATTGTCTTCCCAAGATGTGGATAATATAAACACATATGTATATATACTATTTATATGTCCAGTAAGTTAATGTAAGCTTATAAACTTGTGGGAATGGAATCAAAATGAAATTTTAGTCTCCTATGGCCCTTTTAAAATTGATTTACTGAATAAAGTTTCTCCCCTTGAATATAAACTTAAAATGAACTGTCTAAATTACAAAACACAGTCTTGATTTAGAAAATAGGATGTGGAGTTTTAATAATCAAAACTCTAAACTTTATTAAGTTTAAATTTCTCCCCTCTTTCAACTGGGACAGTTTTCAGGTAGCTTCTTGCTTTGGGGAATGAGTGTACAGATGGCTTCTCCTTTTTCTCTTGATCTGAAGTTTGCCAACCCCGACTTCAGGTGATAGATGTATGTGGAAGAAAGAAGAGAAAGGGGGGATGGAACCAGGGCTGTAAGCTGGCTTGGACTCTCTGGGCCAGCAGATGGTTGCTGCATGCCTCCTCTCCTGGAAGTCTTGGGTAGTTTCCTCAGATCCTGGCTTCCAGGGAGTTCTTTCCTGCCATGCAGCAGCATGTGAATTATTGTTCCGTGTGTCTTCGGAGATGCTTTCTGCAACCCCTAGAATTCTGAATCCACTTCCAATTTTTTGTTGCTGGGGTCCCTTCACCCTTTTAAAGACCCAAGGCATTTCTAATCTCAGTGCCTTTTCATGTGGGAAATTTTCCCTTAACTTTAAACCTGAGCAACTCAGAAAGTCAAAGCCACGTCAGCAGCAGCTCACCTGGCTCCATCATTAGAGCAGTCCACCCTGGCACCCTCTAGATTTCCCCAGGGGAATGTCAGACTCCAGCCCACCACACCCCTACTTAAGAGTCATATATAAAACTCTTGTAGTTCTAATGAAGCCGCAGACCCCTTCTTCACTGCTGAGCTTTTGGGGTGGGGCAGGCATTCCCAGTGCTTCCTCCTTAAATGTCAGTGCGGCACTCAACATTTCCATAGCTCTCTTCCCAAATCTCCTCCTAAGAGTCTTCCTCCTCTCCAGTTTGCATTTCATTTTTCATTCTTTAATATGGTTGAAATTCTAAGAGCCTTTGAAAAATCCTCTACCCTCCACTTAAAAAAAATATATATATATATAAATTATACATTTGGGTCTGACCCTTTCCCTGGTATGCAAGATCAATTGTGTTTTGTTTTTGAGTGTAGATGTCCAAGAATCTTTTTGAAATGAAATTCAACTTTAACCAATATATCACAAAAACAGAAGAATGTGCCTCAAAATACTAACACTGGCTGTGGTGAGGTAGTGAGGTTATGGGTATTTCTCTTTGAACTTGTATTTATTTGTGATTACATCACTTTTCTAACTTAAAATGTATTATCCAAAAGCGATGTATACTTACATTTTGGCCTCATCTGGCAATGAATCAATTGTTTATATAACTAGCTTGGTTCTTATTCTTGTTCAATCTCCAAATGCTGCCCTAATTTATACTACGGTTATGAAATTGTGTATAAATGTCATGTTTTTAAAGAGCTAGTTTAATATCTGAGAGACAGCAGAAGCTTAGAATTTTGTACTATGCATATATAAGAATGGATCTTCTTGTCGAAGGCAAATATTACCTGATTTACTGAAAGTTCTAAAAGCTCAATGTAACCCTTGGTTTGTCTCTGTCTAGAGATACTCTTTTTTTTTTTTTTTTGTATATTACGTTCTCGAATTTTAAAACAATGAAAAAGAATTAGTATTTTCCCCTTGGTTAAGGGAGATGATGGAGAAGAGGGCCAGATGTAGGTTATAGCTATGTACAGAATGAATGAATGATGGTATCTTAGGTGACCGGTGGAGCATAGCTTGGCAATCCAGAAGCAGGTGACACTTGTTAATACAGGTAAGGAGACACTTGGTGTCGAAACTCATTTGGTAACATGAATTCTAACCCCTGGGCTAGAGGTCAGGGTCAGAACTTTAGTCGACAGGTAGGGTGTTGGAAAGAATATAGTATTCAGGACCCTGTTTTTGGAGATGTTGTTCTGGGTATTTTTGTGGAATCAAGGATTTCAGTTCAATTCATATGCAGATCTTCAAAAAGGTGAATCTTTTCAGTATTAAAACCAATGGCACATTGCATCCTTCTCAATCATTACAAAATTCTCTTTATCCCATTTCCCCCCTCCTCATCTTTCCTTTGGGTTTTCCATGATAGGTAAACAATTATTCACTCTTTTCATTTCAATCTTTTTAAGTCATTTTACATTAGATATTTCTTTTGTTTATAACTTGTAGTTTTTAAGTTATTTTTAATTTTTTATAGTGACCTTGGTTAGCTTGTAGATTTTCTAATCCAACTCTAAAAAGTCTTTGTATTTAGCATATAAATTTATCTCATTTACATTTATTAGTAGGCAGGTATGTTCAATCTTAATTAGCATTTTTGTTTTAAATTTGGGGGAAGATGTTTACTATATTCTTCATGATTCCTTATATTTCTGACTTTTACTATGTGGTCTCTGTTTGATTATATTGCTTCCCTTTATTCTGTGTTGAGGGAGGAATATAGCTGGAATTTAGAGGACTGATGACTCTGCTGCTTATTCCCAAATGGTAAAGTGAGAGCACACATTCAGCTTTTAGCTTTCTGTTTATCTTTACCTTGGGCTTCCTATTGCATTTCAGACTCAAATACAGAATAAAATTATATCAAGTACATACATGCTTTTGTAACAGGTACTCACCAATGTACATGCTTCACATTTCAACTTGAAAACAAGCTGTAACTCGCTGTTATTGAGGATCAGATTATATAGGGAACATTACTGTTTTATTTTATTTATTTTAAATATAAGACCTACTTGTTTCTGTCAATAGTAGTACAATTCTTAAGAATCAGAGTCAGATGTCTCCACTTTAGCAAATGAGAGATACACCCACAAACCAAATGGTGCTACCATTGTATTCTCTTTTCAGTCCCAGATATGCTTGAAGGATGATGGGTCTAATCATTTCACTATACTTTTGAGGGCTGGATTCTCACTCCCCTTTTGAGATTTCCTGTAGGATGTAGTAGTATCTCTCAGGGAGTTCCCAAGTTGGTGTCTTCTCACTGTATTTTTTCTACCTTTATACTTCCTCTAGTATGAGTCCACTGAACTCCCCTGACCACTGCTGCTGCCACCACACCCATTTTGACTGTGTGGTTAAGGAATGAAAAGGGTAAAGGGTGGAGGCGCAGGAACTGTATTCCCATTAGCACTCTCACCCAAGCATAGAACTTCCTCTCAAGAGAATAGGGAAAGCAAGATTGTAATATTTTACATAGGTTATATGACATTTTCCAGGGAGTAATACATTATAAATTCATAGATTCTAGTTGTTTGCCACAAGCAATCACAAATCAGAGACATCCTGCTAAAATCATTCTATTGATTCCATGGATAAACCATAAGTCTGTAAGCAACATGTTTAGAGAAAGTTAGACTGCCTCTTTCTTGCTTCCTTCTTTCCTTCCTTCCTTCCTTCCTTCCTTCCTTCCTTCCTTCCTTCCTTCCTTCCTTCCTCCCTCCCTCCCTCCCTCCCTCCCTCCCTCCTTCTCTCCCTTCCTCCCTCCTTCCCTCCTTCTCTCTTTTTCTCTCTCTCTCTCTCAAGGTAAATTTTTTGCAGGCCAGCTGCTAAACTCCAGAGAATAGGGAAAACAAGACTGTCATTTTAAATAAGATTTTTATTATAGATTCAGAAAGGTAAGTAACACAAAGTAGTTATTCTAGAATCTATAGATGAACGCATTCTCATAAAATCTCTGACACTGACAGGATATCTTTTTTGTAGCTAAACTGCTGCTTCCAGGAAGTACCATTGACAACTCCTGCACATCTGGAGTCTAGAGACAGTCCAACCCAGTGGAAAATAGAAGCAAATACTTAATTTAAATGCTTTGTTGGGTGGCATTAGAGGAGAGAGATTTATACATCCAGGATATATTGCCTCTCATTAAAGTCTATTAGCTCATATATAAAATTTCCATTTTCTTCTTCAAGGTATACCTTTTCCTAGGCTTTCCAATAGTAAGAACATCTATCTGGTATTTTGAAATGAGAGTATTTTTAGGCTATAAACAAGATTTGAAAATTTTAGGTTTAGCAAGATGTACTGTTACCTGGATCATAATAGATATTCAATAAATAAGTGATGATTGAATGATAATAACTCATAATCATACTAATTAGATAATTGCTTTGTGGTTGTCTGTGGAAAGTCTGTTTTTCATACTAGTGAATAAGGTCTAAAACAGCAGAGACTATGCCTTGTTCACGACTATCCCCAGTTCCTGGCATACTGTAGGATTTTAATTAATATTTGTTGATTGAAGACTTAACCTCATATAAAAAGTTTGACTTAGATTAATCCTCAAATTGAGGAAGAAGTAAATTTCTACGAGATCAAGTCGTAATTCTACAATTTTCCACTCATTTTAGAGCTACTTTTTAAAATTGCTTCAAGTTGAAAAATTTATGCTTTTAGGCAGATATTCAAATAGTGACATGAAATATCTTTCTTTTTTGTTTTTGATCTCTGTTCACAATGACTTTACACCCTAGATTTTTTCCCCTAAACTTTGAATTTGTATGTAGACTGCTTGAAAATGGCTTGCTTTCACAAGGCCTCAGTAAAAATACAACATGTAAGTCCTTCTCTGACACCCAATGAAACATTTAAATTAAGTTTTTGCCTCTGTTATTTTCTATCGCTATATAGCTTTGCTTTCCCTACATAATTTCGATGAAGTATTTTTACCCATGCAGTTTGGGTACTAATAAGTGTGCTAACAGTTGTTTTAATTTTGTAGTAAAAATAACTAGACTTCATGCCTAAAGCATGTTATCTAAATGATTTCAATTATGTACTTGATAATCGTTTCTTTGTCTCTAAAAAACAGATCTATATTATTATAGGTAAATGTAAATAATATCACTAAACAAAAACTGTTTAAATTAAAAAAGATAAACATAAGATTAAAATCTTTAATGATGTAAAAGCAAATAAATTAAAAATTAAATATTTATTGAGGTATAATTTCCATATCAAAATGTTCACCAATTTCAAGTGTACAGTTCAATATTTTTTAGTAAAGTTGCAGAATTTTGCAATTATCCCACAATTTTAAAACATTATCACTTCAAAAAAGATCCCTCATGCCTATTTGAATTGTCTTGGCCTCCTTGTAGAAAGTCAGATGAATATAAATCTAAGGGTTTATATATGCTCTATCTGTCTATCCTCAGGCCAGTGCCATACAGTCTTGGTTACGGTAACTTTGCTCTTCACTTTCAAGGTTAGTTTGGCTATTTTGTGTCCCTTGAAATTCCATGTGGAAATTAGGCGTATCTTATAAAATTTGCAATGACAACAACCAGCTGAGATGTTGACAGGGATTACATTGAATTTGTAGATCATCTGGTGAATATTATTATCTTAATATTGTCTTCCAATCCATGAACAACAAATGATTTTTAATTCATCTAAGTCATTATCCCAAATCCAACTTAAAATTTTTTCATTTTTTTTAAAATTGTATCTTTAAAATTACTTCCCTAATACATACAAGAAACTAGTAACAGTTAGTGCTGGAAAAGATCTAGGTGTTATGGGACCTTTTACAACTTTTGAATTATGTACTCTGTACATGTATAAGTTAATTAACAACTAAGTTGGCTAAAAATTTGCTTGGTTTTTTGAGATATAATAAGATGCACAAATATGGAATAAGGTGTTAGATAGGCCAGATTTGTATACTTAGTACCTACTCTGTCTTGGACTCACCTATACATTGTCTCACCTCTGGCTACCCTATCTCTATTTCTCAACACCTGTCCAGTCTAATCCCCCTCTCCTCCCTGCCTTTTTAGCTTCTATTCTTTTCAATATTTTAGTCAGTTATTGATTAGTTTGTTTTCTTCTTGTTTAAATCAGGTACTCATAACCAGGTATAGACTGCACTCTTTTCCATTCCTTTCTGTACTCTGCTCCCACCTTTCCCCAGTAACTCTAAGACACTCACAGTTTTATATTAATTTTGTGGAGTGACATCCTGTCTTAGAAACACTGTATTTCAGACACATTCTTACTCTTTTGAACCATTGACTTAGATTTCTTTATTCCTTCTATGTCTTGAATCTTGCAATTTTAAAAAACAAATGTGTATTTTTTTATTAAGTAGTCAAAAATATACTCTCTGTAAGGTGAGTTTTATTTCAAAACCTGAATATATTAAAGTATCAAATAAAGTGACTCATTTGGTAAATATTCATTGATTAGCAAGATGATTGTGAGATTAAGTATAGTATCTATTAGAATAAAATATTTTAAAATATTTTATTTATCATTTTTGATTATAAAGAAAATTTAAAAAGAGTATTTCAAAGAACATATAAGCTAGATTTAAACAAATATTTAAAAAAGTTCAGTGACTATTCATTCTTAATAATAGAATTATTTTTTATTATAATTTTTTAATTATAAATAAATGCAACCATTACAAATACAAAGAATATAAATGTAAGTCAACCTATTGTTTTGATCTTTAAAGTCAGCTTTATAAACAGATATTTTTTTTTCTGCCTAAACACTAAAATAATCAGTAGAGGAAGCTTTCTGCTGTAATTGAATACTAGATCAATAGTGATTTAATTATCTGAGGCACTTAATTATTTCACATAATCAAAAATCCTGAAGAGAAGTGATTCTAAGATTGGTGGGGTGGCCCAGTGATGTAGGACCCAGACTCCTTCCCTCTTCTTTTCTCTACCTGCTGGCTTTACATCCTAGAGACTTTTTGTCCTGTGGTTATAAGATGGCTGCCACAACCTCAGTGTCACATCTTCATACAAGGGCATTACTGGCAGGAGGAAAAGGCTGAATGGAGAAAGAGGTCTTCCTTTCATTAAGGAGAAAAATAATTCCATAAATCTCCTCTGCCCTCTTGGTCAGAACTATATATTTGGCCTTTGCTGCAAAGAAGGCTGAAAAATTAATTATCTGACAGAGGGTAATAAGATTAACATGCATATATCTGCCCACTTATGAGTTTTTCCCTGGGTCTAGGACAGTTGTTACTATAACAGAATTTATATATGTATTAATATATATTTAAGAAACAAGGGGAGAAGGGCTTTTGAGTAGGCCACTAGCAATAGCTGCTATACATATTATATCAATGTGTGTTTAAAGGATTAGGTTTGCCTAAATGTAATACAGACTCCAAATAACTCTGGTTTAAACTGGAGGGAATTTTACTTCTCTCTTGTAAAAATTTAGAGCAGGTAATACAAGGATTGAGATTTCTTCCAGATTGCCACTTTGCCATCCCTAGAGAGTGACCCTCATCCCCATGGTTCAAAATGGTGACTGTATTCCAAGCTGTAAAATGAGAAAGAGAAAGTCAATAAGGGGTCTAAGAGCATTTTGATAAGGTGCATTGAAGATCCTCTGAAACATTGTATTCTATTTTTTTTCCATTGTCTGATTCTTAGTCATGTGGCCACAGCCAGTTCATAGGCAGCCTGCAAAAAGCACTTTTTATGATGGGTGACTCTGTGTCTAGGTAAAAATTAATGCCTATTGAAAGAGAACCCTTAAAGAGAGTGGAATAGAGAAACTTCTAGAAGTTTCTGTGTGTTTGAGCATAAGAGAATATTCGATATCATTATTTTTGTAAAAATGGCATCATCCTGTACATATTTATTACTATATTCTTTTTATTTAAAGGAATCATTTTAGGACAAGGCATGTGAAAGCTGTGAGGAGTCATACATTTCATTTGTTCAATTTATCTTTGAATTTTTTCCAATTTAGTGTTCTGGTTGGGATTAAAGAAAACATTACTGAAAGACACTGGGTTTTCCTATTGCAGATATTTAAAGAAATATTTTGGAAATCATATTTTTGGGCATTTTAATAAAATATGAAAAGAAGGATTGAAAAGTTTTTTTAAAGGTCAACACTAGTCAGGTCTTTTAATATATGAAAGCTGTGTGTGAAATCCTGTCACTATAGTATAAACTGTTGAATAGAGAAGTTCTTTCTTTTCAAAATTTTTTTCTTTATTCTTTCTGAATGATTACTAGACACCAGATATTAAGATTTTATTGAACAGATTTGTGTATGAAAAGAAAAGCCATTGTAAGCTCTTTTATGTGTGTGTGTTTTTTTTTTTTGCAATTGCTTCTTCATAGATTAAATTTAATATCTAAGCTTAAAGGTAAAATACAAGCTAGTAAAATAATTATTTTTTGTCTGGCCTGGTCACAGCCTACTGCAGGAAGCTCATTCAAATATGGGCTTTTTAATATTTTTGACAGAAAATAAAAACTTTCTCTGTTGTTCATATAAATAATACCATGCCAGTGCATCTTTATTAATCCTGGCTTTGTGAAATGAAGTTTTAAAATCTACTAAGTATCCTCTAAGTCAGAGAATTGCTCTAGTAGAAAGAGATAGACAATTGTTTTATTACTCAAAGATCATGTGCCTATGTACAATCTGTTTTTGATCTCTCTGTCATTGCTTCATCAGCAGAATGCTTGCTTTCAAAGATAAATGAGTCCAATTTTATCACTTCTGTCTACCAGTCATTCCTTTGAGTGATGCAGGCAACCAGCTGTCTGAGAATCTGTTATTGAGGCTTGGCTTCTGCATGCCACATAATGTCTTCTTCCTAATACTGTGTAAGTCTACAATATTCTTTATGGAGTCCCTTAATCGCTTCATTATGCCACGTTGCTAAGCAGTCTGCATCTGCTGGCTGCTGAAAGGAGACTTTGCTTTACATATTTTGCGCTACAGTTAAATAGGCCCAGGTTTTCATAACATCACCGATGGTGTGGCATAAACAAGATCACATGGATGGTGGCAAATTTGGAATCTGCTTTGAAATGAGATTTTTGAAGCCTCTCTCAGTGGCAAGGTTTGATGTGAGTTTACTTGTAATTTTTTTCCTGTAAGTCACTGTATTAAAATATTAATTATTTATATTCTACTGTATGTGGTACATTGTCCTAAGTATTTTGAGAGATACCAAAGAACAATAAGATGAAGTTTTTGCCTCATTCATTCACCCTAACTCATGATGTCTTTGATTGGATTACAGTAGGCATTTTTCCTTTTTGCCCCAACACCACCTCCAGTATTTACAGCCTCTTCTCCCTCATGAGATTGTGTGTATCTCCCAGTAAAGTCTCCCAGCTTCCCATGCATCTTGGCCTGGCCCTTGACGCAACTCTGATGAGCAGACACACATCCCCAGATGTGGGAAGAACCACTCAGAATGCATACTTGTGAGGCTAGGCAGCTGCATCCTCTTTTCACAAACAACAGGCAACAATGATGGGGGTGTAGTAGGAGCACCTAATGGCCAGTTTTGCTATGATTGGTGGAATTACCTAAGGTTTCTGCATTCAGGGGTAGTTGCTGTGATGTATTCATGAGACAAGTTCTATAATATGAATTTGGGCATTTCCCTGATTGGGAGGTCTCTACAGTAGTGGGCTCTTTTGGATTCTATGAGTTACTCAAAATATTTAATATAGTAAGAATTACTTTCTATTGATAATAACTAAGGCTAAAAATGATCATATCTTTAATGACTAATGAAAGAAAATGAAATCCAAAAATTTGAGTAGACATATAAATGTAATAGGATAGAGATAGACAGGGGCTCAAAAAAATAGGAAGGTTTTACAAAAGAGATTGTTATTAAGCTCTAGAATCTCAGTTAATTCAGCAAATACTATTAGCTGTTAATATATACCAGATATGGTATTAAGCACCTGGGATTAAAAAGTGGGAAAGCTTGACACAATTATTGCTTTTATGGAGCTTACAATCTAAAGGAAAAAAAAATTATTATTCATTAAAACAGTTCCGGCAACAGCTTTGGTGGGAGAATAAAAAGATACAAAGTGAATTTATATTAGAGACACTTATATATTCCAGACTTGTCAGGTGTGGCTTCCCAAAGGGGTGTCTTTGAAAACAAATTGAACTCTGTGTAATCTAAAGTGAATTGATGGAGGAGGGTTTTTGGGCAAAGAGTGTCCAGGTGAAGACTTCAGCATTTGTAAAAAGTTTCATGGTGAGAGAGAATATAGTACATTCTTAAAACTAAAAAATTTCCAGTGCTGTCGAGATATAAAATATAGAAGTGGAAAGTGCCTGAAATAATCTGAAAAAGAACCAAATATTTTTTCTTTTATGTTTTGCTTTGTTGGTTAAAGAGAGAGTTGACTGAGGTTAGTGTTTATGAAAAGTAAAATCAAGCTTGAGAATAATATGTAACATTATGGTGCTAATATTATTCTTTGCAATTAAAAATGATTACTATGCTGGTCTTTCAACACACCCTATTAAGTCCCGATATTCTTTATAATCTTGAATCACAGCTATGGGTTTAGGCCTGGGTAAAAAATTGATATAATTATCTGAGGATGAATTATTATAAACACCATGAGTCATACTAGTTAAACTAGTACAGTATTGTACAAACAAGTAGCTTTAATGTGTTTTAGAATAGATGGAGGACTGACTGGCAACGTTTGGGAATGTAGATTTTCTTATCCTGAAATAGTTGGGTATCTGCATAATTCGTGTATGATGTACTGGACCAGAATAGGGCCAATAGCAATGTTATAAGGAATGAAGAGAGAAAGACATATTTAAGATACATTTAGGAGAATATGGTCATTGATTAGTGAGGTTAATAAGGGGATGTAATCAAGATGTTGTTCCTTCATTTGAAAGGTACAGATTTGTGGTACCTAAGTTTGGTCTTTCTGTCCACTTGTGATGTAGTACTCAGCTGGTAAAAGTAAATCTCATAATGTTTCTATTTATATATACTGTAATTTAATTTTATAAGTGTAAATACTTTTAAAAACATAGAAGTATATCTGAATCTGTTTCTCTTTTCTGCCTAACAAAACTTCAGATAGAAGACTCAGAAAACATTTATCTAGTGGCTGTAGCAAAAGTTGAAATTTTGAAATTGATAATACTGGATTTGAATAACATTTATGCATATATTTGAAGCATTGTATGTGATTTATTTATGGTATATAACAGAAAACTGATAATTTATACTGATAGCACTTTGCATTTCTTTTCAAAGATTTCCTTTATTCTTTACTTAATTTTATACTCACCAAAACTGAAAGGCAAAAATTGCCATTGTAGAGATGAAACACAGGGGCTCATAAAGATTCAATAACTAACTGTAAGTTCATCCAGGCTGTAGACAGCAGAAAATGGGCAGTCTGGCTTTTCAGGTCTTCATTCAGAGACAATAAAAAGAGGCATTTTTTTTTCTCACATAGTTTTCAGAAGGTCTAGAATATACTGCATAAGTGAAAGACTCTAGAATTTATAAAGAAGATTGAGGGAGACCAAGGTTTTGCCACCCTGAAATATGCCTTTTAAGTTGGTTATTAAGAAACAAAAGATTCAGAAAGAACCTATGAACCTCCTCCTTTCTGCCTAAAGGACTTCATATTTTAAAAACACTGTTTCAGGAAGGGAACCATAGCATATTCACCTTGCACATATGGGACAGACAGGAAGAAATCTAACAAGCCTGTTTCCCCCTATGTCCCATTGTTTCTGGTTGGCTTCATAAGAATTTGTTCTTTCTCCTACCTGTGAATTTGCCTACTTTCTCTTGGGAATCCCTGAAACACTACCCTCCTTCTCCTTTGACTGGAATGGCATATAAGCCTCCACTGCCCAATGCATTTTGAGTTTCATATCTTATGACATCCTTGACGCGTACATCTGTAATAAACTTTGTATATGTTCTACTGTTAATCTGTCTCTATTAATTTGACGATTAGCCCAGCTAGAACTTAGAAGGTGAGAACTTAGAAATTTTCTTTGGGGGGGGGGGGTGCCTTCACAAGGTATATGAACTGCTAACTAGGTAATAAATTGCTTAATCTTAATTTGGAAGGTCATGGTAATTGTCCTTAATGTATATATAAGCTATCTCTATTCAAGCAAAGTGAAATAGAGGTTCAATCAATCACTGTCTCTCAAACATTATTCATTAAGAACTATTTAGTTCATCTGGGCAATATTCCAATAACTCTTAGAGTTATTTTTAGTTTTATTTTTATTTTGGCCTGTATTGCTCTTTTTTTGTACTTGAAGGTGAAGCATTATTTTCTACTAATTTGGGTTTATCTGAAGAGCTTGTACAACACTGAGTTGATTGCACTCAAAACTATTAGGAGCTCAAAGATGCAAATGAATGAAAAAATGACTCAAAATTCTTCTAAACTTACCTCTAGAAGGTAACGCTGAGAAAATGCATATAGCAATGGGATGACATTATTCAGCTCTGTGAGGGGCTGGCTGGAAAGCTACAATGTTATGGCTTAAAGGACTGTATTTGTTTTATAGATGGAGAATTACAAGTAGCTCTAGGGGTTGTAATTTTGTGAAAATATCCATTTATATAGGTCTTCTGGTTGGCCTACTTACATATGTATGAACAGGTTCTTTTGGCACAGGGGCCAGAAAACTGATTATAAACAAAATGTGGCTGTTAAACCAGATATATAATTATTAATGACTACAGTTGACTTTTGTCAGGTTTAATCAGTTTGAAGAATAACGGTGCTTTGAAAATCTTATGAAATATAATCTCTTGTACAAAAGCTAATTAATTTTTATTTTCTAAAGCACAGGTTTAAATAATAGCTAATGAAATACAGAATTTGGTGATTATTATGTTAAGAAACCACACACACATACACGAACATATAGCTTACATGTGCATATGTTTATTACAGTTTCCAAATGATCTAAGGAGCCAAAGCTTATTCTACATATGTTATCAAGCTGAGAACTCTAACTTGACGGTAGAGTATTTGAAATTTTGAAAATGGAATAAGAGGGATGAGACGGTGGGAAGAAAAATGAAGTGCCAGAAATGAGTGTAAAAGAGCATCTTTGAAGACTTTGAGAGAGAATTATTTGAGAGAAACAATTCTTATTTTCCTGGATGGGATAATTTAGAAACAGCAGGTGTTATGACTGTGTTATTTAATAGAAGTATCATTAAATACTGTAGGCTCTCTTGCATTACTGAGATTCAGGAAAAAATTTCATAACTAGTGAGTCAGAAAGCTTGGCTTTTCCTGCAAAGTGATTAAATAAGAGGCAGAAGACTGCTAGCTAATGAATTGGCTGGACTTTTATGAACATTATCTTGAAAGGCCACGACAGGAGACCTGAACTGCAAGGTCAGAACTTAGAACCGTTTCAATTCAAAACTAATTTCCTCAAGTGAACAGTAAGAATTTTCTTTCTTGTAACAATTTAAAAAGGAATGACACAGAGGAAGGAAGTAGGTTTATCAAGTGAAGGGCAAGGGATCTGATGAAAATTACTCTCCCTCTGCCCCTGCCCCATGACATTAGACCTTTCAGAAAGTGTAGTAGAGGTTGTGAAAGGGGATAAGAAAGAAGATAACATTAATGATTCTCATTTTTGTTTTCCAATATTTATTTTAAATGATCCTAATTCATTTTAATAGAATAAAATAATACATGGTGGTATAGGAGCTATTTTAAAAAGTGTAGAATGAAGACATTCTTCAGTTTAGAGACTTTTCTTTATTCATGAGGCACTTTCTTCTGAATAAACAACCTTGGTGCTGCTTTGATCCATTCTAGAAGCTCTGATATAATTGAGCCATCCAATGGAAGGTTTAAAAAATACCACTTAACCGTATATCTATTGAAGATGAGGTAACTTAAAGGAGTTATAATGTCAAGATTCATTTGCAATGATAAACACTGTTACTACTTAGAGCATTTGTTAAGATGAAGCTGTCATTCTTTTTTGAGAGCAAATTAAGTTTAAGTGCACTCTGAGTATTCTGTAAGGTCTCTTGTTTTGGCCCTGTTTCCTCACTCTATATCCTGTAGTGGTGACAGCTATACCAAAATCAGGACCCAGGCTTTTAGTTTTGCTACCCATAATAGTCTTGAACCATCTCTTTAATTGTGTAAGCATTCTGCCAAAACACAGGAGGGCAGCTCCAGTCTGGGAGAACACAGTCTCTCATGGATTTTGTCCAGGCTCATGAGCTCTTAGGGTTGTTTCTTTTGTGACTGCTTTCCCCATGAGGCCTCCACCCAAGACTGTCATGAAAGTATCAAGAAGTACCAGAATAAAGCTGACTTTCCTCATAAAAATTACATTTTTCTGAAAACAGACACCAGCATGAAATATTATTTCAGCATTTTATTAAAAACAAAAAGTTGTATAGAGCCCTCTCTTTTCAATAAGTGGTACTTTTTTACTAAATCTGAAACTAAAACTGAAAGCTCAGAATATTCTAACTACGAAAGACAAATATTTTGATACTGTGATTTATAATGTGAACAGAAAAGGAGATCTATGGAATGTAACTTCACAGAGTGATCTGATCATGAAATCCTAACTGGGAAGGTCATGGTGGGTAGTCACACCCCAGGCCTATAACTTCTTTTGTAGAAAGTATCTTTGCTGTAAACCAGCCCTGTCCACTGGTTTCTGTGCATCTAGGTCAACACACCTTTGAAATGCCTTTCTTCGGACCCCTCCTTCTAAATTCTGACCACCCTCAAGAGAGCACATATCTTAACTATTTGATAATCCGATCCCACCCTTGCTTTCTCCCCCTTCATGTAATCTTCTTTATGCTCCCTACCCCCTTGAGTCCCAGTGCATAAAGGAAGCTGAAAATTTTCATTTCTTTGAAGAATTTTTTTCAGTGTGTTGAGATCTTGCTTCCAGAGGTATCCTCTCTTTCATTCAAATACATATTAATAAAAATTCTCTATAGATTTGGGCATTCTTATATCAACAATACAAAAAATATATACTTGGTCTTCATCCCTTTTTCTGGCAGAAAGCTCCTAATACCCTTGGAATTTTCTAAGTGATAAGATCAATAATGATGTCTTCTGTTATATTAATGAGGTGACTTTTTGGAATGTACCTAGGATAGAATCCGACTCCCAGGAGAACCAACCATGTGATTAGAGAATTACAACTTTAAATCCCACTCCCTTGACATCCTGGGAAGGGACCCAAATCTAAACTTGGAAAAGAAGATCTAGCTACAAGAAATGGGAGGAAGTACAGAAAAAAGAAAACTCTCCAGATGTCAGACATGTTACACTTAATAAATACTTTGGTTTCAGATACTTATTAAAAGTGGTAAGATAAGTTTAATGGAAATTTTGCATATGTATAAATTTTAAGTAGAGTTGGATATTTACTCTTTTTATAATGTCAATTATAGCTGAATAAAAATAAGATAAAGAAATAAATGTGGGAATAAATCATGAGAAGTTTCATAATAAGACATGAATGTAAGTAATGCTATTTGCTGGCCAAATCAGGATTCTTATGGGGGGAATAAACTTCTTGCTATGAGATTGGAAACATATAACACAGGACAGTATGATCCTGAGCAGTCTTGCAATGGGGCACCCATCTATTAAGAAAATAACATTACAGAGTATGACTTGAAAGGTAAGACTATTTTAGCTGGCTACATACATACTGTTTGGTTTATAGCTTTATAGCTTTTCCTATGGCAATAAAAATGTCTTCAGTACATATATATACTTCTCTCTTTGGTACATATTACTGAAGCCTATGAATCAGTAGTTCTAAGCTTGTTTTTAGATCAAGAACCCTTTTGTGACTCTGATGAAGGTCATGCAATTCTTCTCCAGGAATATGCATATATTTTCATAGAAAGCTTTTTGTAGACCCTGTCCTAGAAGCCGCTTTACAGGTTCCAAGTTAGGAAACTACCCTCAGTCATGGTTTTCATTGTTAGTTTTTGGAGAGTCTGGGAAAAACTAGAATCATTAGTTTTGCCCAGCTCCCTGTTCCTCACTTAACAATGTAGAGGTAGGAGGTCCCTAAGAGTTGCATTTTTCTCTGGAATAAAAATAGAAAATAATTTACTTATTTATCCATCCATTAAACATTTGGTAGATATTTATGTTAAAAAAGCTGTATGATATATAAATCATGAGAAGAAGCTCAGAACTGTTATTCACACTATTATTTTATTTAAAACTACACATTCCAAATAATAAAAAGGTAAAATTCTATCAGTTACATTAACTTGTGCTGAATAGCATGTTGTATGCAGAATATAATGTAAATTGTAAAATGCCCTTCAAATGTTTTTATTTTTATCTTGAAGTTAGGAAACAGAAGCCAATGAAGATCATAGTGTGCAAAAAAATTCAGACTTTTATACAAGGAATAGGATATATAATCTCATAGACACCTCAAAATAAACCCGATCTAAGACAGAAAAAAAATTGATTGTAGGATTGTTAACCTCAAAACTTAATAGATACTTTCTTAATGACAGCCTAAATTGATATTTAGAGGACATCTTGTTCAAATATAAAGTTTAAGAAAGCCAATTATAAAAATATAGTTGAAAAATATAGGTTAGCTGCAGAAAGAGGTAGGTTCATGTTCTCACATGAAAGTTATTTAAAAAAAAAAATCATCCAGGGAAAAATAGGTCAAAACTCCCAGAAACTTCCACACATAGCAAAATGTATTATAGTAGATTTTCTAAGATTAGTGTTAAAAACCTAAACTTGAGAACCACCAGGAAACTCAAAGAAAGAACATTCAAATTAATTACAGGAAATATTCATTTCTATAGGGCTGCCATAATAGATTACATAATTTTTTTGATAAAAAAGAATCAAAATAGATTCTTTCATGGTTCTGGAAGCTAGAAGTCCAAAATCAAGATGCCAGGAGGACCATGCTCACTCTGAGGGCTCTAGGGAAGAATACTTTCTTGCCTTTTCCTAGCTTTCCTGGTGGCCCCCAGCAATTGTTGGTGGTCCTTAGCTAATAGTTGCACCGCTCCATCTTCATGTTGTCTTTTCTTTGCATCTCTCTGTTTCTTCTTTTCTATCTCTTTATAAGAGGCCTACTCTAATCTGAGATGATTTAATCTGGAGGTCCTACCTTAATTTTGTCTGCAAAGATCCTTATTCCAAATAAGGTATGAACATTCTGAGGTTACAAGTGGACATAACTTTTGGGGACCACTGTTCGAACCACAAAACATTTTTATATTGATTGACCTCGGGAAAGAGAGGACAAATATTTTATTTTAAAACTCAGAAATCATTCCTATAAATTGGCCCTCCTGAGGAGTATGTGGAAATGAAATCACACATGTTTCTATCCTATAAAATTTGAAAATCGTGTCATATAATAATTCATGCACAAAGGCAAGGCATGTCTGGATAGATACTGGCACAGGTAAAATACGTGCTTATGATTACTGAAATAAAACTTTCCAGTTGGATTCTACTACACTAATTAAAGAGATTATCTAAGCCCTTTTATGTCATTAAAAAAACATATAAAAATAGTGACTGAATCTTGAAAGCAGTTTTTAAGATGTGCTTTACCACAAAATGTGAATCCTGTTTTTGTTTAGTGAGCTAAATTGCATGATCAAGATGAAGTTATATTGCAATGAAAAATTAGTTGAAAAATGGGAACTTACTGAGTCATGCATATAGCCAAGAATTCCAAGATGGTGGGATTGTTTAAAAACACTATGGAGTCAAAGGATGATATCTTTTCTTGCCCTATCTCTCCAGCCTGTCTCTCTTCCAACACTTGGCTCTGTTTCCATTGATTTGTTGGCTTCCTAGAATATACAAGCTTTTTCCATGTAGTAGGAGAAATGATGGCACAGCCACTGGCATCTTCAGGATTGTGTCATTCTAGTTTAGTGACTCTCAACTGAAGAAAGATGGCATCCATTTATATAATTTTATAGAATACTTTTGATTGGTCTGGATTAGTACTTGATGATTTTTGGACCAATTATATAATCAAGGAGTGGTTGGGGATATTTTCTTCAGTCTAGGCTGCTATAAAATTAACATAGACTGGGTGGCTTATAAATAGCAGAAACTTATTTCTCATAGTTCTGGAGGCTGAAAATCCAAGATCAGGGTGCTAGTATGGTCAAGTTCTGGTGAGGACCCTCTTTTGGGTTATAGATTGCTGGCTTCTTATAGTCTCATGTGGCTGACAGCAGAGAACATGAGCAAGCTTTAATCACTCTTATAAGTGCACTAATCTCATTCATGGGGGCTCCATCTTCATGACCTCATCTAATCCTAATTACCTTCCTAAGGCCCCACCTCCTAATAGCATCACACAGCAAGATATGGTTTCAACATACAAATTTCAGGTGAACACAACATTTGGTCTATAACAGAAGCATAACAGGATGTTATGGCTGGTAGTCTATAGTGACAGAACAGAGTAAAGCTAAGTCACCCATGTTAGGATCTAACACATGAAAGTAGATTCTCAAAGTATCAATAATGAACTTTCCAAATGCATGTCTAAACAACTGCAGTGACTCTGCTAGCTTAGGGGTGACTTTTAAAAGACTTCTTTCTAACACATTTAAAAACATTGCTTTTAAGAGTGGATTAACTGTGACATTTAGAAATGTCAGAGGTAATTTTGGCTACGGCAATATGGCGCAATGCATCTCACTTATACAAAATATTTTGTTGTGGGCCCAGGTGATCATGACATTGATAAACATATTTTGTTTACCTGACCTCTTGTTAGCAGACAGGTTTTAGCTCTGAAGCAATCTGCTCCTTACAAAGCAATTATCATTAGAAAATGTTATTGCATAAATTGTTGGATAAAAGAAGAAAAAGGATCTGATTTGTGGCTAATTTTAGGAGAGGAGAGCACACCCTTAGTAGAGCAGAGTGCCAGGAATCAAGAACTCATACCCTGTTTTTTAGTTCTGTTGAAGTAACATTATTAGAGGGACTGGTTTGAACGATGGAGTGGTTGATAGAATTTTCCAAAATTCCAAAGATACTCAAGAAGAAGAGAAACACTTATAACAATTGTTTAAAAATAGTTAATAGTTGATATGTTTTATTTTATGCAATTGATGCATTCCAGAACACAGAGGTACAATAACTAGTAACTGTATTTATTGACTTCTTCTAGGGACTGGATTCTGTGCCAGGTACTTTACCAATCTAGTATTAAATCTCCATTACAGTCCTAATATATACATACACAAATGTATATATTAATCATTCTCATTGTATAAATGTGGAACTCAGGCAAATTTTCTGTTTCCCAAGGTCACCCTGCTAAATTGTAAATGAGTTTCATACCAAGATCTATCTAACTCGGTTCATCATATCTAATTCTCTGACAGACATCATTTCCCACCTCATTGAACACCTCCTTAACTTTCAAGATTCAGCTTCATCTTTGCTCTCTGTGTTCTTATCCCTGCATTAATTTCTTCTATATCTTCTATATTAATATTTTCTTATAATAATAATATTTTTATTATAGGTCTATCCTTTATATTTATCCTTGAGTGTCTTGTGAAAGTGTCTTTTATTCTCCATTGTATATCTAAGGTTTATTCAATTTCCCATCTCATAGAAGGCACTTAAAAAAATTGTTAAATTAATAGGGTGAAGCAAAGATGGACAGACCCAGCTGTAGCTGCTTGGATGATATGCAGTTGGTAGAAAGACTATCATATTCCAAGGATACACTAATACAATTCAAATATAATGGCTCCACTGGACAACCTCTGATTTTGCTTTGTACAATCTTAAAACAGGACCGAGCACTTTCTCAGATTATGTATACACATACAAGCATCCACATGAATCCACATCTACCTCCCCAAACATATCCGTTTGTCTCTTGCAAATATCTGAGGAGGAGAGATGATCTAACTGTGTGAAATAGAAGGTATAAATGGGAACTAAGATTTCTAACTGCTCTTCTACAGGTAGTTAGGTTCTGTTTTTTCACTCTGCTAATAAAACAGTTGCCTTGCATGTCTATACTTCCCAGCTTTCAAAATATGGGTGACATATTTTTTTTCTGATATCAAGTCCTCTCCCATTCTCTTTGGCCTTGTAGATTTTAATTAAAAAAATTTCTTCATAAACATTTTAGTTTTAAGAACAAGTAGAAAAATGTGTATTAATTAAATTATGCTTAAATGGACATTTTCTGCTTCAATATCTTACCTAATTTTCACTTTGACAAATACAACTTCCCCCTAATATTTAGGTAGCTTTAAAATATGTGTTGCTTTCAATAAACTCTATCTGGTTCACAGAGATGAAATATCATGTGTGGTATGGAGAAGTCAATTTATAAGAACTGATTATTAAATTGTTAATTTTTTATAAATTTTGTGAACCAGTTATATGCACAGCTATTATTAAAATTATATTAAGATTATGTTATTTAGCCATATTATAAAAGAAAGAATATTAAAAACAAAGATAATAAAACTCAAATTTTATCACTTCCTTATTATTTTACTACATTTATTATTATCATTTTATTATTACCTGTGGTTTTGGAGTTACTTACTTTTATTTTATCTTTAAGGTAGAAATACCACACAGTGGTGGACTACTGTGTATTGGGTACAGTGACATCACTTTGGTAGCTTGAATGGGTCATGGGGGAGTATTTATGCCTTGGGAATCTACAAATGCTAAAAATAAAGGTATTTTTTCCTCTAGAAGCCTGACTGCTAAATATTTAGTAACATGCCACTGTTATTATCTGCCCAGGTCGAGGGGTCAAAGTACTCCTTACCCATACTTATCACCTTTTATTTAGAGCCTTTCCATAGCCTTGAGGTTTTGTTTTGGTTTCTTTCCTTTTCTCCTTCCTTCATTTCTCTTCCCTCTTTTCCTCAGTCCTATCATTTTTCTGTCTTACCCTTACTCATTTTCTTTCCTTTTTTCTTTGGAAGTGAAACTCTATATAGTGGAGTTAACCATTCACTATGACTAGAAATGGCTAGTCATAGATTGCCTGGAGCCAGAGCATCACCAGGTCTTCCTCCACCACTGCTACACCCTGCTTAGAACCAGGATTCCCTCTGAGCCCTCTGTCTAGGGTATCTTGGTTTCCTTCTCCAAGGTCACCTAATGTATTTGTGTCTTGTTTTAAATACGCTTTCTGAGTTGTCCTCTATCCTCATTGGTTTATGTTGTTCGGACCCGAGCCTTCTCCCATTAGGACCCAGAAAAATAAACAAGCATCTCATGCATTTTTAGACAAATCCTTCTTCAATTACAGAATAGGAAGGAAATAATGCTATATGTCTTTTAAACATCTTC
This sequence comes from Cynopterus sphinx, assembly GCA_030015415.1. Taxonomy (NCBI): domain Eukaryota; kingdom Metazoa; phylum Chordata; class Mammalia; order Chiroptera; family Pteropodidae; genus Cynopterus; species Cynopterus sphinx. Next base: position 126,387,548 of record CM057382.1, read on the forward strand.
CTCCACCAAGTTGCACATAATTAATTTATACTTTTCATTTTATAAAATAAAGCATTGTCTTGGATGATCTACCCCAAAGCCTGATCTGTTGTTGATATAATTAATAATGATTTCGTTTTATCTGGTTAAAGGAATTTTTTTTGGAAAGGCACACTGCTATAGGTGGATTGTACTTTAGTTTTTCAATTGACATAAAGAACAATTGGAGGTAATAAGTGAAACAAGGCAGAAATGTTCAGGATATATGTATATGTGTGTGTGTGTTGTATATGAAATGACTATTGAAAAAAACCTTTTCCTATTACTTTCCTTTTCTCAAGTATTTATTATCCATTAGAGTTGACAGGACCATAATTTAAAAGTACTTTCTTTTTAAAATGCAAAACCATTTAATAAAATATACAGACTTTTAATAATTCATAAGCTAAGCAATAAGGGTATCATTGAGATTAATAGAAACATAAACCCTGAGAGCTGGAAGGGACCTTGGTTATTAACTAGTTGTAGTAGACATTTTTGGTTATTTCCCACCAGATTTTCCCCCACTTTCCCCTTCCAAACAGACACTGAATTTCCCAGGCTAAGAGGATTTGTTGTAAATAACACCATTTTGGGGGCTTAAATGGTCTAAATCAATCACCTTAATCTTGTCTTCTTTCCTTAGTGCTTGACTTGTTTACTAAATTGATGATTGGGAGAAGATAAACTAGCTTAGCCTCTGAAAGTTGAATTATACAGATGTAATTCCCGGAATTCTCCAAACTATTTTCTACTGTGCTGGGGACCAACCTCAGATAAAACTGACACAAAGAAAAAGGCAGTGCAGACAAAGGGAGCCAGGTCTCTGATCAGATTACTCCTAAGGGCTGCCTCACATTTGGAATTTTTGGTCACGAGAGCCAATTAAATTTTAATCCATTTGATTTCAGTTTTATGTTATCTACAGGTGAAAAAAAACCCACAAATAATACTGTTTTCTAATTCTCTTTCTCTAAATGAAGAAATTTTGATTCAGGACAATTTAATATCAATTGCTAAAGGCTTCAATCCATGACTTTAATATTCTTTTTTTACACTCCTACTAGGTGCTAGATTCTGTATCTGGTTCTGTTTCTATAAAATACATAAGACATACTCCTGCTCTTGAGGAAGGTAGGTCCCACTGGGAGAATATGCATGCATTAATTATGTTACAAGGTGAAAAGTGCTTATACTAGAGGCACAGGGGGATGTAGATGCATCAAGGAAGACAACAATGGCTGCGTTTGGGGTGGTGGGTGAGAAGGGATGTCTCAGATGAAGAAGAAAGGATTGGACTTCAGGAAAAGAGAACTTGCTTACCAGATTAAAAAGCTATAAAAATGAATAGTATATCTGAGGATACCTTAATTAATGACCTGAGTGTACATTGGATGTGTGGTAGAGAAAGGAATAGGGAATGAGTTGGACATATTACATGCAAACCATTTTTTTCTGCAAACCTCAAACTTTGTTTTTCTCTTACGTATTCCATGTAGGTGTTTATATAGATGAAAATAAGTCTACTCTAAGGGAGCTAGTTGTTCTCTATGCAGATGAAGATTCAGTGTTATATTCTCTTTTTAGCAGTAATTTAGCAATAAATTTGAAGAAAATAAAAAATGGTACCAGAGATAAAATAAACTAATGGTACCAGAGATCAGTGCTATAATGAAACAAGTGTAGAATGAGAAACTGTGGGTTCGCATTCTAGGTGTCTTTTAGTTTAACATTCAAAAGGAATTTTTTTTTTTTGGTGGCTCCATAGTGTAGTGGTGAGCACATCTGCTTTACATGCATAAGGTCCTGGGTTTGCACCCCAGGTGGAGCCACGGACCATACCCAGGGTGCTCCTGCCCCCCTGGGGGTGTCCCCTACCCCCTCCTGCACCCTGCCCCTGCCAGTGCGCCAGGAGTCACGAGTTCCTGGGATGAGAAAACCCACCTTCAGAGATTCAGTACTTAAGGCAAGATGGCACCATCCATAGGTCAGGGGTGGAAGTGGATATCATCTCCTGCTTCTATAGAAATGGGGTAGTTATTATCTGTTTTCTGAGATACCATTTCCATTTCTAAACAGGTATCATATTTTATGTTTTAATTGCATGCTTAACAAAAACCACCCAAACGTGATTCCTTTTGGTGTTTTAAATTACTTTTGTACTTGTTTGATTATGAATTATTATGTTAGTGTTCAGGGGGGAGATGTATGGAGTAAAGAAAGATAGCTTAAGCATTAGAAGATCCTTAATCTACTAATGGATTGTTCTAATTAATATCATCCCTATATGTCTTCTTGTAATAGAATGATGCTCTTCCAAAATAGTGTATATACTTTGACATATTGTAGGGATTGATTTAAGCTGAGTGCTCATTGGGCCCTACCTAGTTTCTTTTGAATTGTAGTCAATGACCATGGAACAGAATAAAACTAACTTACCGCTTTGCTCGGAATTGTCATAGTTCTTCTTGGGTGGGAACAAACTCTACATTCATTCTTCACTTCCTCTCTATTAATGGATCTCTAATTTTATTTGGAGTTGCAATGAATTCAATTAAAAGTCAGTATTTCCCAGTTTGTTTGCAGCTAGATGTGGCTGTATGGTTAAGTTTCAGCTAATGAAATATAAGTAGAATTATATGGCATTTCTCAGAAGTCTTAAAACAGGAGGTTTTATACTTTTCTTTCCTCTCGCCCTCCTGCCTGCTACCCATAATGTGGCTGGAGCTTGAGTCACCATCTTGAATAAGGTGTAACAATCTAAGAATATTGAAGGAGCAATACAAGAAAACTGGATCCCTGTATTACTTATCTAAAGATTTAATTTTTCTGAAATAGAAAAAAAAAACTTTTTAAAACCATTTTGGGTTTTCTGCCAAATGTACTCGAGTCTAAAGCTTAAATAGTACTGTGGGAAATTCAACACCAAGTTCTATCAGTTTTTTTTTTTCTGTATCTCTAAAGTCTGTTCTTGTCTTTCTCCTCTTTATCTTAATCTTCCTCACCACCACCACTACCATCACCACCTTTAACATGACACCTTTACTAATCACCTAGAATATCGCAATGGTTTCTTAACTGCTCTACAAAGTCCAGTCTAGATTTCTTCAATCTGTTTTCCACACTGTGGCCTAATTAATCAGTGTTTTCAAAATATAAATTGGGTCATATTATTACTCAGTTTTATTCTAGAATAAAATTCTTCAGGAGTAGTATGGTCTGAATGTTTGTCTTTCCACGAAAATATGTTGAAACCCTAACCCCCAAGATGATGGTTTTAGGAGGTGGGAGTTTTCAGGGTGGAACATCTGAGTCTGTTTTAGTTTAACATTCAAAAGCAGTAAATTAATAGAATGGATAAGAATGTAGGTGGAGCCCTGATTATTGGGATCAGTGCCCTTATAAAAGAGACCCCAGAGAGTGAGAAGATAGCTGTCTAGGAAGTAAGCTCTCATTGGATACAAAACTGTTGGTGCCATGATCTTGGACTTCTCAGCCTCCAGAACTGAGATATACATTTTTTTTTGTTTACAAACCACCTAGTTTATAGTATTTTTTGTTATCGCAGCATGAATGGACTAAAATAAGAGGTTTTTCCAAGACAATGAGGATAGAGACCAAAAAAATTTTAACATAGTTTGCATTAGTTTTCTAGCACTGCCATGAGGAAACACCGCAGACTAGGTGGCTTAAACAACAGGAATCTATTTTCTTATAATTCTAGAGGTCAGAAGTCCAAGACCAAGGTGTCAGCAGACTTAGTTTCTTCTAAAGCCTCTCATCTTGGCTTGTAGATGGCTGTCTCCTCTCTGTGTCTTTACATGGTCTTCCTTCTGTGCATGTTTGTATCCTAATCTCTTCTTATTAAAGTCACTGGTCATATTGGAGTAGGGCCCATCCCAATTACCTCAATTACCTCATTAAAGGCCATAGCTCCAAATGTGGTCACATTCTGAGGTACTGGGAGTTAGGACTTCAACACATGAATTTTGGGGAAGCACAATTTTGCCGTTAACAACGTCCTGTAATGTTTGGCCTTGGTCCTATGTGCTTGTAAGCCTTTGAAGCCTCATGCAAAGAAGACCAGGAAAACTCATTTATCATATAAACTTTTTGGGAAAGAGAGAACAACACCATGACAGAGCCTCAGTGGTGTCTCGAAGGGAAAATTTCACAAAAAGTACTTATAGGGTGATCTGGCAGGGATTGGTTGATGACTTATAAACCAGGAAAGTTGCTGAGACAACCAGTGTATCTTTTGTATAACAGGGGTCTATTATGATTTGGTATTGAAAGTTAAAGTATTTGAGAATTTTTTTTTTTCTTTTTGCTTATGTTACATATCCCAGTTAGGTATAGTTTAACTGTTTTGAGACTCATAGTACAGTTTTACTATCTGTGATTTCTGTGTTTTTCTGTTTTATTTCATAGCCCTCCTCCACTTATAGTCATTATTTAGCCTAAACTGAAGAAAAGTCATTTCTTTCTGGATATGTAGTTAATCCAGATTTATACTGCTACTCAATGGGATGTGACTCATTTCGATATTTTCTAGGGTTAGAGTTTCTAGCTCTTTTTGTTATAATAATTATTTGGCATGAGAGCAGTGGCACCTCACTTAGAACAACACAAACACTAGGAAAAAGATTCCTATGAGAGTTTGCAAAGCACTATGAAGTCATAATTATAGACTTATAAATACAAGTCCTTAAATCATGGCCCATAACTCATTTGGATCTTCCTTCTATAAACAAGTAGCTTTTCTCTTTAATTTGTATATTGATTTTTTAACTTTGCCTGTGTCTGAAGATTCAGTCCCAAGTCTGGTGTTTGTCAAGGATAAGGGTCTTTGGAGTAGAACAGCTGAATGGAGGTCATTTCTGGCAATTTTGAATTTTGACATAGCAGAGAAGGAAGAAAGTGGCAAGGGGGATAGGTCTAGCTCTCTCATTCACATGAATATCATGAATAAGCTGGGCATATCACTGGGCTTCTCTTATGGAATAATATTCTCTTCTTCCTAAAAATGAGATTTGCAGGAATCTGCAAAAACGATTTGTAAAAATCCACTTCATATTGAAAGACATCATTACTAGTATAATTTAACACGATGCTGAGTGGGATTGTCTCTGTTCTTAAATTTTAGCTAATGTCCAAGATGAGAATAAGAGACAACAAGCATCCCACATTCTGATAGACGCTGCCCTCTAGTCTAAAAATTGGGACCAGGTATCATCTCCCTGGGGTTTATCATGGAGGAGGCCTAACTAGAGCCCTTCACTCTCTCTCCCATTTATCCCCGAAACATTTCAGGGAAAGTCTGTACAGGAGAAAGGGGTGATGCCAGAATACACACTTCAGAAGGGTGTACAGAGCTTATGGTGCAAGTTTGCTTCTTTCTATTTTGGAAGCAAAGAACTTAGGCTGAAGGTCCAAGGAAAATCTGCCGAGTGTGATTGGGGATGCCCACAAGAAACAGAATCTGGTAAATTATCTGACTGTATCTCATCAGCTTAAGAAGTGGCCTTGTTGATCTACGTTTCTATCTATTTGTTTGGGAGAAAAGAGTATTAGGAAGAGAAGGGAAGGGGCAGAGCTGCAGTAGCAAAGATGTGTGAGTTCCTCATAAATCTGATGGATAGTGCACATGACAGACAAGCTCAAGCTCTCTTACTAGCAGTGCACAAAAGAGGGAGACTAGCAGGCTACAGGAAGATCGCTGGGTGCAGGACTGAGAGGTGACTGAGGAAGGTGATCCAGAAGCAGATCTTACTTCAGGAAATTCTGCAGTTTTGCAGTCTTCACATGCAGTTCACGTGAGAATCATAATGTGGACACTTGTCATCTAGGAGGTGGAAATGACAGCTCTCAGTGTCAGTCCACAACATCAACGACCTACAGTTAGAGTCCTATGATCTCATCCAAGCAAGTATAGGACATTTGAAATTTCCAAGGATTCTTCTAACCACCCCAATAATAAATACATTTGAACCTAGAAAGTAAGAGGAGGGTGAGGAGTGGTAAGACTAGACTATGTCCTTCTTTCCATATACCTCAAGACTCAGGAGGAAAGGGAAAGCATTGAATTAAATATGATTTTGGAGTTTTAAAACAGACAGGACAGTCTGGATAACTAAAAGTACCTAGAGAAGTATGAAATACTTAAAATGTTGTTAACAAAAAGGAAAAGAAGATTTGTTAAGGGAATTTTAATCAGAAATAGAAAAAAATTATTTATTTTTATACCTTTGAGAGTTGAGACTCAATATACTAGTTGCATGAACTCCTCTTGCTTTGGTTTGTGGGAATCAGCTCCTCCTTCCTTATCTTAACACGTTGTTGAACATGCCTGACACTGTGCCCAGCACTCTTGCAGACCTGTCTTACAGCAAACAAACATTGACCTGTGGGTGATGTGCCTTTTTTGTGCTTCACGGTCCCAAGTTGTGGTAGAGTTTCTGGCTGTACAACTTATGATTGAGTTAAGGAATGATGTTCTTCCTCTATTCTACCTTATTTTCAGAAACACACTTCAGCACCACCTCTCCCAGTAGAGTAATGAGAAAAACTGGCAGTTGTATTTTATCTAACAATTATGATTGATCTTTATACTCTACATTTCACACTAAGCTTTGTCTTGCAACTGCTATAAATCCAAGAGAAACTCATTTCTTCTCAGTCATACATAAGGTATGTTTTGTGCTGAGAGAAAGATTTCATGATATTGTCTCTAAGTCCTAGAAAACATAATTTACTTAGCTGGAGCCTGGCACTTATTTTAGGGAGCTAATGCTCTTTTGCCTTTTCTTCCCTTTGGGCTTTAATTTTTCAATGCTAGCGGGTTTTATACTGTCAGTTTTGTAATCTTTTTTATTGACAGAGAAAAAAGAATAGAAGTAAGAGGTTTTGCTTTTCTACTGCCACTCATTAGTAGGATATTATTTGTCCTCAAAGCAGATCTGTTCTTCTCTTATTCTTTTCCTGTTTCTAAGCATGTTAAAAGCTTTGATTTTAGGGCCTTGAGCTTTCTTCCCCATCAGCTCATTGTGGCTTTAGTCTTTCTGTGACAATTTTTACAGATTGATACCATACTTTAATATTTATCCTTTGGTGTGCACTCTTTTTACTTTTATACTTTGGTATAAAGGCTTTAAAACTCCAAAGATGTAGAAATTCTCACATGAATACATTGTTTTTGCTTTTCTCAAATGCCTAATTAGCCTTTTTATAGTCAGGATTTCTTGGTTAGCTGTCCAACCTCCTTAGGCTGTATTATCTTTTATAGTCTCAGCCCCTGACCACATCTGTCTCCCTATCTATCATGATCCTTAAGATGTCACTATTACTTTCTGACAAATTAAGATTGCTTATTTGAACGGGCTGATTTAAAGTATGGGTTTTAACAAACAAGCATGTGTAATGCAGTTTTGCAAAATAGTAGGAATTTACTAGATTTGTTAAAATGTGTCACTGCCTCCTGTTCCTGACTCTTCTGGTCTCCATCTCATATTCTCCACTTCTCTTGGAGAAGAAGACTCTCATATACATCTTTTTGGATAGCATGGCTGATACAAGCAAATTGATGCAGGAGACAAAGAAAGTTGTCAAAATTAGGGATAGAGAATGGACTCTAGAAATTTTAGCAGGAAAATTATATTACAAAGATTATTTTGCAACAAGTTTATATCAGCAGTTTGGAACATGGTCGGTTGTGAATGGGAATTGGGAATGCAATGAAGGCAGAGAACGCGGCCACTTGGGGAAACCATGATGGTCCAGGTATGTGAGGTGATGGACCCTGTGGTAGAGGGAATGACTGAAGAGAAAGAGAGGCCAGTCTGAGGCAGCAACAGAACAGCAAGGAGAGTATGTTTGAATATTGGTGACAGAGAGGAAAGAAAAGCAAATGTAATACCAAAGTCCGAAGAAAGACAGGTCTGAGAGGTGAGGAAAATTGCAAGTGCATATTTATTTAAAAAGATGAAGAGATACATAGAAATATTTAGTTTCAGAGGCCAATAAGATATATTTTTAATGTATCTGTTAGTATATATTTCACTCCAAGTCAGTAATTTTTGTTCCAATCCTTTTTTTTTTATTCATTGTGTTTCTGATATTCAGGAGCACCATATGTTGGAATACTTCATCCTTTGCATAAAGAAAATTTACATTATTCTTTTTTTATGATGCAAAGTGCTTTCTAATCATAAATAAATGGTTTATGTTAGACTCAGTGACAGAAGATGTTAAGTGATATAAAAGAAAGAAAATAGGCCAAGAGAAAATTAAATAAATTAATCAAAAGCAAAATGATCTATCCTTAAAAATTCTACCACTTTGAAGAAGATCAAAGAAGATTGAAGAAGATTAAAATAAACTGCTGCTATGGCAATTCTAATTTCCAAGAAGGTGTGAATTTTGAATTACAGATTTTTCCATGAAACAATCTACATGTGAATGAATACTGGGCAGACATTAATAAAATTATGATTTTAATTAAATGTGAAGGATTAAAACAGAAAATTGGCTTATAATGCAGACAATTTAATTTCACTAATTTTGCAAATATCAACAAGGATCACAGATATTAATAAATATAAAAGAACACAAAATTTTCAGTTTCTGTCAGAATTTGTATTATACTTAACATCTTTCATTAATAGCAGAGTATAATAATATAATCAAAGACAACAAACACAAATAAAAAACCATGTTAAACTTTTTGTTATATGCTATGCTTTCATTTATTAAAAACTGTATGTAGATGTCCTGTATACCTTTTCATCAGCATGTCCTATGTCAAGTGATTAAAAACCCTTCTGGAACAAAGAGAACTAGAAAGAACGTCCCTGCTCCTCCAGATAGTTGTTCAAATGCTATTCCACTGAATCTGATTTCATCATAATTTCCTGGTGTGCTTATTAAATAAGCAGATTACTGGGTGCCACCACAGATCCACTGAATCAGGACTTGGAGCTTAAGACTAGGTACCTGCATCTTTAATAAGTGTTTTTGAAAATTCTTATGCGCCTTTATCTTTGAGAACCTTTGTTCCAGAAATTCAAAATATCTAACATGAGCAATGATGAACATATATGAATAGGCCATAAAAGAGTGAATAAAATCATTTTACAGGCAATAAATCTTTTTTATTACATTTATAGCTTAGCCCAGGAATGAACCCATAGTATATGCTTAATATTTGTGAGTAATTAATTAGATAGTTTATATATTAAATACTAAATCACCATGATGATCTAAGTATTTACAATTTTTAAAGCAATATCTTTAGTTATTTTTGATTATAAAGAAAGGAATCGCTCATTACTTTTTATTTTTTCTATGTGCCATAAACAAGTTTGATTTTCATGATTTTGAGATAATGAGAAATAAAACATTGAAATGTCTTGTGGGAGAAGGAATACATATAGGTCCTAAAATACGCCTAAGATTGACTTTCAAAAAAGTGAAGAAAATTCATAATTTACCCAAAATCCCTTCTATGTTCACTGACATCATCTTTAATCTCATAAACTGTTCTAGCCTCTGCAAAAGGGAGGTCAGAGGATGTAATAAATAATCTATTAATCAATTGAAACTCCTAACATTCAAATAAGAGTGATTCTACACTGATAACATGAAATAAAAATTGATTCGATTTGTTAAAGCCTTATGTCTGTTAGAAATACATTCAGTAGAAAACAGAGGCTTAATCAAATAGGGTTTATTTTTCTTTCCTAACAAATTTCTAGGTAGGTGAGGGCTGGCGTTGGATCAATTTCTCTGCAGTGTTATCTGGAATTCATATCTTCTCTATATGTCTGTTCCTCCATCTCAGCAAACTTTTTATTTTTTTAAAATTAATTAATTAATTTTTGATTCCTTAATGTCACCACATATTTAATCCCTTTTACTCCATCTACCTCCCTCCTCCCTAACCTTTTTTGACTATCACACTTAAGTAGCTGCTGCAATTACTGGCTTATGCCAATCTTCAAGACAGAAAGAAAGGAGGAAAGGGTGTTGTTATTGCTTTTACCATTTTTTTTTTTTATTTTTAATGTCAGCAAACAAAATCTTTCCAGAAACTCTTTACTAGATTTCCCTTTTTGACTCATGGCTTTTTGTTGAGAACTCTGATCTATGGCAATCTATCACTGTGATTCTGGGAAAATGAGTATCTAGCTTTTGAATTCTTTAGTAGGCAGGAATGGAAAGGATACTTGGGAAATGACTTGAGTTGGCCAAAGAACAGTGTCTATCAGTGTCTTTTCATTGCCAGTGTCCCCAGGCTGGATACTTTAAGAACAAGATTGCTGGAAGCTTAACTATTGAAAAGGCTACCTGGAAGGTTTTGCTGAAGTTCTTTAAGAATCTTTCTTCTGTATTACTCACTGTTCATTCTGGCCCTGTATATGGTGTTTCCTGGTCTGTTTTTTATTCTTTCTTCCTTTCTGACATCCTGACCCTGTAAAGCAATATGATGTAGTGGTGGGGAGTGCAGGCTCTGGAGAAAGATGACTTGGGTTTGAATCCCTGCTAGGCTATTTACTAACTATGCAATCTTGAGCTAGTTATTTAACTAACTTTATATCCTCATTTCTCGTGTAAATAATTGTAATATATCTCATAAATTGCTGTAAAAATTAAATGACACAACCCCATTAAAGCATTTGCTTATTCCATGCTAAGCATATGCTAAGTATTTGATGTTACTTGTTATTATTAATTTGGTATTATTTTGACTGTCTCTAGATCTTACCAAGTATGCAATAACAATCCTTGACATGTAGAAGTCCAGCTAAGCATTTCCTTCTAGTTCTCTTCTTTGTGCATAAATGACACATTTTTGTGGAATGGTTATGTGATTTGTGGAAGTGAGGTGCAGCTAGAAGTTTTTCAGGGAAATGTTCTAGACCCTAAGATTTCTGCCTCTTTGAAAAAAATTACTTAAGTAAACCATATTTGTAAAAACAAATCTCCCCACCCCCCAGTGCCTAAATTTGTGAAAACCAGTTTCTAAAATCTTTATGTTATCTTTCACTAAAATGTCTACTTCAGCTGAAGTTGATGAAATGTCTGAGTGTCATCAAAAGGCAGGGGGTTAAACTAGTAAAGACGGGGAAGTACACACCTACACCTCACCACTTGGGCAAGGAGTGTCCTGGGCCCTGGGTGGCAAAACTGCTGATGGCTAGAGGCTCATTTTCATGTTCTCTCCTCTCCACTGGAAAGTTAATAAACTTGTTGAAATGTCTTTGTGCAAGCATTTAAAAACAAAGTATTGCCTCATCCAAATAAATAAATAAATAAATAATAAACAAATAAAGAGATTTTAACACCTGACATTGTTTTTCCTGACATATAACATAAAGAGACATTGGAAATGAGAGAAGGTTGTGGCAGACACTGTTCTTTGGCCAACTCAGAAATCCTTTCTTAACCATCCTTTCCATTGCTGCCTACTATGGAATCCAAAAGCTAGATATGCATTTTACTACAGTCATATTATTACTTACATATAACATACACACTCTCTATTATCATTAGAACTTCCCCAGTTGTTTGTTTTTTCGGGAGTAGATATTGATAGAAGATAAAATGCTACTCCAACAATATTTTTTAAAGAACAAAATACATGGTTTAGAGAGAAGAATAATCTGGCTGAGGAATAATTCATTGGATCCTTGAAGGTGGGTGTGCTTCAGAGGAGGAGGATGCCATTAGAAATGTGGAAACAATTCTGAGGTAAACTTAACTTCTTTACAATTTTATTTCTGTTCAGCCCTGATTTCATCTTTTGATTAAGACATATTCACTTTATAATTTACAAAATAAATTATGCCTTTGGTATTTAACTAATTGAAGTTAATCTCTTTGAAGGAGATCTCAGATGGATTCATATAAAATTGAAAAAATCATTAAGAGAAAATTAATAAAAGAAAACCTTTAAGATGAGTAACGCAGATATTACAGTCTTAGTTCTGCAATATGACCCAACAGACAGACTAAACTCTGGCAAAGCAGGGAGTAGGAGCCAAGTGTTCAGCTTTTCTCATTATAAAACAGAAGTATGCAACGGTATAGACTGCAAAGCTAGTGTTTTAAGAAGGAATTTGTTTATCTACCTTATTATCGTACCAGAAATCCAGCCTAGGAGACTTAGCTTGTAGATGTCTCATGAAATGTGAAATAAATATTCTTGTTTGTCATAAAAGCTTAGCCGGAGAGTGGAGTCTGAAAAAGGGAGGGGGGAACAACTCCATGAGAAAGTAAAGCAATAGGGCTTTTGCATCCTGATTTTCTTTCTCTGAATATTTGGTTTCCAATGGGATGATGCAAGGCACAAGGACCTTATATAAATAAGAGGGCAAAAACAGGGCCTTTTACCTGCTCCTCCATTTGTAGAGTGACAATACAATTTATCATCCAGAATAAATTTTTCAGAGTGAAAAAAACCATGCTGAGACAATTGGCAAAAAACAGGATTTTCTGGACAATTGGTGTATATAGTTAACCTACTCTATACTAAGAGGGTGTGCATAACCAATTCACTTTGGAGAATATGGTGGGCCTAATAGAGTGGGTACCCAGATTAGGCCCTCATAATTGTTGTGTAGGGTGTTATCAAGAAGCTTCTGATGAGGTTAGGTGACTTCATAGCAGGTTGAAAACTCTAGTCAGGGAGACTGGATGAAGTACATGGTAATTACTCAAGAGTCAGTAGCCTATGAAAACAGCATAAATCAAAGAGTTTATTCTGAGGTTTTCAGGAGTAGACTGGATTATCAGAGGCCACTAGACCATAGTGACTTGAAGAAAAAGAACATTGCTACAAGAAACAGTATCAGCATGACATGAGGAGTATCCTTGCTTGCTGCGCCACAAGAATGAGTCGGCCATATTTCTCCCCTTCCATCCCTGGAGATCAATTTATGGAGAGAAATGTGGAATGGGTGGCTATTGGAAAATTAAATATCTTTATAAATAAAAAATTGAGAAAGATTTCATGGCCTTTTAAATTATGGGTGGGAGTAAATTTAAACTAGATACAAATTTAGTGAAGTTTCTGTTTTGTAGACAGATGAGTTAGAAACAAAACAATGGAGCTGCATCTCTGCAAATCTGAGTTGCACTATGAATTGTGTGACCCTCCTTGCTGCATTTAAACAACTATATGTTTACTGATAGAAGCCAGAGATGTCACCTCTCTGTATTTCTTCCAAAAAATCTTGGTAACATTATTATTTTATTCAAGGTATTCTTGAATTTTATCATTTTCTTGGCCAGAAGGGTGGGCCTGACCCGGAGAGGAAGGGGATTCGAGGATTAAAAAAAAGTGCGGATGTATGGCAATGTAACTTATTTTCTTTTTTTTTCTTTTCTTTTTTAAATCACAAACTGCCAACAGTACTTAATTTTTCTTTTCAACATCCTATTCTGCTGCTTCCTTGGCCCTTTTTGCCCGGATGCCGAAGAGCCAGGCGGGCATTGGCAGGGGCCATGGGCAGACTGGCAAATGCCTTGAAGTTCTCCTCCTCTGTGATGACCCTGGCTTTCTCCTTCTTATAGACCTTCCAAATGGGCATGACTGGTCCTGTCAGCTGGCTAGCCAATTTGAGTTCTTAAGCAGAGCTGTCTGCCTTGTTGGGGGTGAGGGCTTCCTGCGGGAGAGGATGAGCTTGGAGCGGTAGGTACTCCTTCAGGCGCTGCACCTTAGCCTGCGGATTTGTTCTGCCTCCTCGGATCTGCAAGATCCCAATAATAGTCCAGGATAACTTGTGGATGTCAGCCACCCTTAACCCCTCCAGGCTGAAGCCCCTTCGGCTCGCACTGCGGTGTGATGCTCACTGTGAGTGGGGCATCTCACTGTGGGCCGGATGGGTCCAGACGCAGGGCGCGCGGCGCGCTTCGGCTTGCCCCGCCTTGCGTCTGCGGATCTTCCGCGCCGGCTGCTTAAACCACAGGGCCACACGCAGCTGCCAGTCCTTGTGGAAATGGGGCTTCAGGATCATGCCATTTCGGCGGGGGGCCGTGGCTGCTCCCTACGGGCCTCCTCCGTGAGAGAATAGCCACCGGAAAGGTAACTTATTTTCTTGAATGATGTACGAGCTAAATGTTAAGATGATTTCCAAAGTGAAATGCAAAACTATCTGATCAAAATAGCTTCATTGGGATAAATTATGTTTTCCCAAGATGAGTGCTTTCAAGGACAACACTTATTTGACTGTTTTTCTTCTGTTTACCTACCCCGAGCGTTCTATTTAAGATACCTACATTGATCATTACATTTAAATAAGTATTTTAAATCAAGATTTTTGTTCAGTGGATGTTTTCCCCTATGCCATTGTTTATAATTGTTATTTATGGAGAACAGACCTGTCTAAATATTATATGTTTTAGTTTTCTCGTAGTAACAGTGGGTATGGTTCAGAGCAAAAGAGTATAGTTTTCCCACTATGGCCCTGTGGGAATAATATTTTTTTTTATTAGCAGCCTAATGAAAATCTATTGCATTGTATTTATCCACACAGAAAAACAAAAGCTTTTATGAATAGCTAGTGATTACAAGAAATAACACTCTGCAGGCTTTGTTCTGTGTAATGCAAGGATTTGCTTGTTTATGCTTTTTTATCTACATTTAAACACTATTACTTAGTTACATTTAAACACTATTACACTAGTTACTGTTGAAGTGACGTGATTTCTTTCCTGGCAAGAAAGGGTAATAAATTTAGAAGTAACTTATGTAAGTGTTGAGGTGAGATAAATAGTCCTAGAATTTTTTTACTCAAACATTACAAGATAAAATAAAAAAATATCGATGTGTACATCAGTGGGGTCCTCTGAGGAGAAGATGCTGAAACGGAATTAGCAGTTCAAGAGGTTTAATGCGGGGTGGGTATAGAGTAGGACAATGTGAGAGATAAAAGAAGGAGGAAACTGGTTTAAGACCTGCAAAAGGAAAGGGGTGTGGGGCAGGGGAGCCTCAGACTGTGATGCAGATGTGACAAAGTATTGGCCAAACCAACAGGAAGCTCTAGCTCTAAGACACCTGGTAGAGGAGTCTGATGTTAGATAGAAACCACAAGGTCCAGTTACCTGCACCATGTTCAACACTGGCTGCTGGCCACTGGGGAAGAGAGACTTTTGCTCAACAGTCGTGGTGGATCCTGAAGGCTCCAACAGCTGAGAGCTGTCAATAACTTCACTCCTTGTAGATGAATGGCAAGTTCTTTCTTGAAGATAGATCCAAGTAGCATGTTTCCATGGCTGCCACAGTGTGTGTGTGTGTGTGTGTGTGTGTGTGTGTGTGTGCGTGTGCGCGCGTGTTTATGTATACACTACCATGGTCAGATTAGAGTGGACACACAAAAAAAGTAGAGTTTACTGCTTTGTAAGATGTTTTGATGTTACAACCCATATAAACTGGTTTTACAAGTTTACCTGTCTTTTCTTAGAAAAACTATATGTTGTTGGCTTGATTTGGGCCAATTTAAAGAGATTTACTTTACTGAAATGTCCCATACTTCTGACTAATGGCCACAATTCTTACCATGAAGACTATGTAGACTAGAAAACCAAGAGAGGGTTGTGAATGGCATCCTGGAAGCAAATACCACTCCACACAGCAAGTACAGTCATGTTCTCACATTCATTTTCTTATATTCAGGATAGACGATATGAATAAGGGAAAAGGAGAGAGTTAGCTAAAGGTACTCTGGAGAAAATGGTTCATTTTTGTTCAGAGGAAAATTAAAAGTAAGTCTCTGGAATCAGAACTGGATTGTGATCTTTATTTCCCTGATCATTGACTCACACCAGGTGTATCTAACACGTTAGAAACCCCAGATAATCAGCCCTAGAAAAAACATTGTTAGATTTATTTATTAATTCTTAAATTATTTATTTTTATTATTTTATGAAAAATTTAATGTATTAAAGACTGCTGTGTGAAAAATGGGTCAATATAACAAAAGGCAGGGATCTAGCTGGTGGTGAATTTTATAGCTAAGAAAATACTTTTAACTGATTTTCACACACTTCTGCTGATTTGTTTAGTCCTGTGGAAATAAACATGAAAAACATGTAACACATTTTGATACAAGCTACAGAAATATATTGGATTTATAGATTTTTTTCCTTCAGAAAATTTTTTATCTTTACCTACTTGTTCTCAACAAAGCGATATTGGTGTCATAACATGCATTATCTTTCAAATGCATAGCTAGTGCACAGTTAAATAGATATTTCACATCATGGACCAATGATGTTCAGAACATCTCAATTAATTAACAGATATTTGTTTGATACCTACTGTATTACTCAAAATTTGGAATGGCATTGTGTAGCATACAAGGTACAGCCTTTAACCAGGCGGTTGCAAAGAGCACACTTAATAGGGCTCCTTATCACACAGTTGGATGGTAGGCTGGCCTGGCTCTCTCCACCTGACCCCTGTTGTTGGTGCCAGACCTTGCTTGGTAGGTTCCAGATGTAACTTCACTCCTCTCCCTGGAGATCTCAGGTCTCATCTTGGCATCTCATTCCAGGTTCCATAGATATCGTCCATGTTCCTATGCCATTGAATTCTCTTTCCTCCTGAGTCAAGTTTATTCTCATTTAGTCTTGACTGAGTAGAAAAGTCAGACTCATCTTCTAGTATTTTTCAGCCTATTTTTATGGCATGAACTTTGTGCTCTGCTTCTTTCTGGGCCTCCTTGTCTGATTCTCAAGAGTTGTTTCTTCCCGTGATAATCTTGGTTCCTAGATATCAACAATATTGTTGGTTTTGTTTTTGTTTTTGATATGGGTTCAAGAGCTTATTTTAAATTAAATAAATAATGAGAACAAAAATTAAACACTGGCAGTTTCTTTTAATATTTACTCCTTCACAATTCAAATGTCATTTAGGCAAAACAGATGCTTCTGATTGGAGAATCACACATAAAGAAATAAGATAAAAAGAGTCATATTTCAAGCTATCATCTCAACACATAATAATGCTAGTTAACATTGACTGGCCACTTAGTCTGTGCCAGAACCTGGGACAGTATTTTTAGATTATCTCATTTAGAGTAAATGATTGATGATTTGATTAATCAGTCAGTACAGGTTTAAGGGCTGTGCACCATTGCATATTTTACTAGTAAAGATGGTATAACTCTGAGAGGTCAAATAGCTTGCCAAGCTTGTAGAACTAGTGAAGCTCAGAATCAAACGAAGGAATTCTGCTCCAGAGCTTGTACTCTTACTGCTGTGATCTCAAAATGTGTGTGTGTGTGTGTGTGTGTGTGTGTGTGTGTGTGTTTAATTGAGTTAAACATATTTACAAAAGTATTTTTGGAGAATTAGTCTGGCATCTGCAATCTGCATAAGAGCCCAGAGAGAGGATTATTAGTTTGGAGGTTGTTTTAGTCTTTCTATATGTCAGGTGCCACAGGTGTAAACTAAAATGGAGGTCCTAGGTGTTTAGCCTGGTGGACTAGGATAATATGAGCAATAAAAAGAGGCAGAGGAATATGAGATAAGCAATTTAAGAAACTAATAATAAAATATACAGTATACTCTAGAAGTGTTTTCTAAAACTTCCTTGACCACAAAGTCACCTGGGGAACATGTGAAAAATATAAAATTCTGAGTCCCACCTGACCACTCTCTGAGGCAGATTTTCCAAGAGAATCTTTTTTTCAAAATGAGGTGTGAGATGATTTTTGTGATCAGATAAATTGGAGAACACATTCTAGAATATGCCTTTTAGTTTTTTCTTTATAGAAGATTTTCATTGTGTGCATATAGTGGCTTTTACTGACACAGTTCACTTTTTCACAATGAGTCCTAGCGCACAGAGTCGTTAACTAGTTAGGCCAAGACTGTTCAACTAGTATATCAAATCATCCAGGTAATTTAAAGTCTTATTGCCATTGCATCATTGTTCACATCAGTACATCGTACTGATTTTGAACCATCAGACAGATAGCATGAAGCCATGTGCTATATAATTCAGCCCTTTAATATTGGCAAACAGGAAAATGAAATGTGAACTTTCGACACAGACGTGTTTCCAAGATCCTGTTTGATCAGTCAAGTCGGCCAGTTTTAAAGTAGGGTGGGGTATAATCTCCTTAGCTCCTTACGTGGATAACCAACCAAAGTTCTCAACTTGATGAGCTAAAGTTTTAGAGTAAAGTTTTAGAATTTAATTTTTATGTTGTGCTCAGGTTCAAAAAAAATATACAAATTTTGGATGAAAATTTTCAGTGTTTTATATGGCCTGAATAAATGGTTTTAACCAGTTTGACAGTAAATAATAGCAGAATATGTAATTTTTTTACATACAAATTACCTCATTGATTTTATATATAAAAGTTATTAAGCCCTTGGGAGTAGAGATTTCTAGTTCGGAATTCATCAGGTGAAATATTAGGTGTACTTAGGCAGTTACTGAAGATGAGAAATCCTTTTCTTCCCCATACACATATAAACAGAGAGAGTTACTATCCTTTGTTTACTTCCCAGGTATTTCTATTATTATTAAATATCTCTGAGAGGTCTAAAAGGATGTAAGTACAAAGTTCATCACTGAAAATAGCACACATTATTCCTTGAAAGACCAATATTATATCTTATTATGTCTAGTGCAACTCTATTTTGAACCAATAATGTCTAATTTCATGAACTTTTTGGTTGAAGAATTTTCTGGTCTTACTGGAAATGTCTATATTGCCTACTATTCTCTCAGAATTCCTGTAGTGTAGTTATCATTTCAGTTCCTAAACAGAGCTTAGTTTTCTCCTTCTTGAATTAAATTACCTACTGATTTTTTTTCCCTAGAAGACAAATTAATGTGCCAAAATGGACGCTGGATGATGTCAGAGACAATCCTGAAACCAGACATTAGTTTGCTGAGGTAATGAGTTCCTGTCTAGTTTGTGGATAATAGCCATTAAGCTTTCATACTACAGATCCAATACCAATCATTAGGGGACACCTAGTGATCTGTCTGTGACAAAATGTTCCTATAGAATTGTCAAATGATACTGATACGTTTTGACATCATCCAGAATGAACTGGGATCAGTTTGTGATTTTGTATCAAGATCATTAGGTAGATCTAAAGCAAAAGAAAAGTAATGTATCATCTTCGTAGGATCCATCAAAGTGGGAGAGTTTCCAAATACATGCTACCTATTTCCTGATCCCTTTCCAAGTTCTATTTTCATGAAAATTCCATTATAAAGCTTGCTCTCAGAAAAAGTCTTCACATACTGTTTCAGTGGAGGCAGGGACCTCTTTTTTAGATATAAAATGGTAGGTTTTAGATTTCTGGCTTCCTGGACTGTTTTGGCATTTTCCATGTAGAGTCACCCAGAAAACAGATTATTTATTACAAGGAATTGGAACCAAAGGAAGCTGGGTAAATTTCAAAGAGAAACGTGTACAAGCCGTGTCGTCAATCTGATGGTATGCTGTACAGCTCGTTGGTGGCAAAGTTATAAATTGATTTTATCAACTGAAGCTTTAATGCTTATAATTAAATAATAATACCCATCAGAATGGATAAAATAAAAACCTGACTACAATAGTATTGGCAAGGATATGGAGGAACTGGGAGCCTCATATATTTAAAATGATGCAACTACTTTGGAAAACAGCTTGGTAATTAAAAAGTTAAATGATAGTACATACTTGAAAGAAAATGCATACTTTTGAGGAAGGCAGTATCTAATAGACAATTTAATGATTTTTATTAAGTGAGATGAGACCTCCTGCTGACCCCTATATATTTATTGAAGTCTGTTTCATACAGAATGATTATGTGAGGTTTTATTTTCCGTCTTGTATGAATATGTGTGTGTGCCTCTGTATATGTGGTTGTATATGCTTCTGGGCATGCGTGTGTGTGTGTGTGTGTGTGTGTGTGTGTGTGTGTGTGTGATTGAGAGAGAGAGGGTGGGAGGGAGGGAGGGGAGAGATGGAGGAAGGGAGAGAGATCTTGGGAAAGATGAACGTTCATAATTAGGTAAGCTCTTTGAGGACTGAAGATGGCAAAAACATAACTATGAGAGCTCACATCCCAGAAATGTGTATGTATTTTTTGGTGAGATTTGACTTCCTCAGGATGGAAAATATTTTTTCTAGTCCATCATATTTATTATAGATCTTATAAGGATAATCAATCTCAGCTGATATCTAGGTTATTGCAACATCAGCATCCTTCAAGGAGACACAATTAGAAATCTCTATCAATTTATTCATCATTTAAAAATATTTATTGAGTGATTTCTGTTTACTAGCACTGTGATAACTGTTTAAGATATAATGGAGAACCAAATGCATGTCTGTTATTTATTACTTTGTAACATAATATCCAACACTTACTGGTTTAACAAACAGCCATTTTATTTGCTTGTGATCCCTTGGGTCAGCAGTTTGGGCATGGGAGCTAAGCTTAACAGAAGGATTCTTCTGTTGGCTATGCTATTCCTGCAGCTGCAGTCAGCAGGTGGCTGACCTGGGAACTGGTCAATCTAAGGGGCCACAGGTGAGATAACTTGTCTCTTTTCTACATGGTCTCGCTGTCAAAGAGGCTAGTCTGGCTCCTTCTTATGGTGCCAGAAGGAATCCAAACAAAGAACAAGACAGGCCAAGCTGGAGAAGGCCCAAGCTCTTTTAGGCCTTTGCTTGTGTTACATTTGCTGATGTCTCATCTGTGAGGCATGTCACATTCAACGACCAAGCTCAGAGTTAATGTGGAGGAACCCACACAAGAATGGATACAGGGAGGTGTGATTCATCAAAGACCGTTACTGTAAGAGCTTACCATAATGAACATGCTCTTTTCTCCTCATTAAATATATAGACTCCAATCCTATCATTTAACTGTTTAACTTTTTTTCCTTTAAAATTATTCTTTCCCTTCTTTCCATTCCCTATGCCTCCACCCTATTTCATATTACTAGTTCAGAGTTTTACTTTCCTAGATTCTCTCAAATACCTCCTGACAGGTCTCTTTACCTTTATTATTTTCCCTTTCTGAGCCCACCTTTGTACTACTACTGGCATTATTTACTTTAAACTATTCAAGCATATGGAAGGTGTGTGCTTAGGAGTCTGACCATAATAGGAATCCCTTCTTGGTCACTTTACTACTTGACATTGTACAAATCATTTAAACATATTCCTTGTCTTTAAAATAGGTATCTAATCAGGAATTAATGAATAATAAAATAATGAAATAACACATGAAATATCTTGGTATAGTAGCTTCTGTGTAACAGTTAAGATATTAATTTAGAAAAGTTATAGGGTCAATCTAGTGAAATGATATTAGGGCTGAATTCTTCTTTCAATTCAACTGGTTCCTATCTCTGTCTCTTATTGAAAATGTGAGACATGTAGTATAGAATAGGAGGGTCAGGAAAGAAGGAACAATTGGTACTGTATCGATGATTCAACATTCATTGAGTTAACAAACTAGTTTATAAGAATCATGAAATAATATAGTCATCTTACATACAGATGAATTTTCTGGCCTGACTTAAGTATACCTTATTTATGCATATTGACAGAGAGAAAAAACTAAAACAAATGTAATATGGGACCAACTCATGAATAAAATGTCTACAACATACCCTATATTCATTAATTTGGTGTAACAAAAGTTTGAAAGAACAAAACAAATGCAAAACAGACAGAAACCAAAATTCTCATTACTTTAAATGCAAGAAAAATTTAAAATAGATAACCATCTTGTATGTGGTATTTCAGAATCCTGATTCTTTTGGTTTTATAAATAGAAATATGTTGATGTCAATCCTTTCAGACACTGAATATATCTTGGCAATGACCCTAGTTGCTATCCAACTATGTATCTTACTAATGTCAGAAGAAATAGTAAATATTCTTTTAGTCTTTCCCTTTGTGGGGAGTTGGAGATGGAAGTCATTTTGTCGTCTTATTTTATACTCTCTCTGAACATTATTGCACAGTTACCTATTAAAAAGCAGCCTTCAGCCTTGTCCGTAACATTTCCTTAGCACACCAACTAGAAATGTGCTCCAGGACTTCATAACCATTATACACTAATATAAGTTTAAATTGATGTGGTTTTTATTTCCTTACCTAACATCTTATTTAGAGTATACACAGAAAATAAAAATGACTATGCTTTTCATAACATTTCCTCTGAAGCTATTCTCTCTGTAAGGAAATTAAAAAAAAAAACAGAATAAAATATGGCATTTAAGGTATTCACTTATTATAAAGATATTATGGTTATGACTTCAAAATCTGTTAAATGATAATCTACAAAGAGATAATATATTTTTGTTTTATTAGACTGGGTACTGAGAAATGACTATATTCTAATCTCATCTAATCTGTAGTCTATGCTCAAATGTTCCTATTTGTCCCTAAAATGTATTTTATATTCACTTATTTGAGCCAGAACTCAATCAAAGATCACATATTGTATTGGGTTGTTATAGACTTTAAATTTCTCTTAATTTAAAACATTTTTACAGTTTCCCTTTTTTTTTAAAAAAATGACTTTTTGAAGTGATCAAGCCAGTTTTCTTACATAATTTCTTGTATCCGAATTTGTCTTATTAGCATCAAAATTACTTTTTAGTTAGTATTGTATGAACAATTTGTAAAGGTGTAAATTTATAATTCAAAAGAATTCAGTAAGTGTTGTTTGGACAATATGATATTAAAATTCTAATTTATACTACACATGAAATTATTTTAATGGAGACTAATGATTTAAGTGAAAGGTAATGAGTAGATACCAGTTGGAGAGAGAGGTTCTTTAGAGTGAGACACCCTGTGGAGAGGGAAGAAATGTAAAGAACTGAGGCACCATTGAATACAGTCAGCACCAAGGCCCTGTTATTTGATTGAGGCCACCTTGAATCTTCCAACCAAGCCTGGGCACCAGCGACATGAAGCAGACAGCTATCACCTTAGAACCCTGCTAGAATTCCACACCCACAACATCACAGGCAATAAACACATATTTTGAAGTTAAAGGCAAAACTATAGAAGACAAAATAAAAAAATATTCTTCTCTATATAGGAATTGAATAATAAGACACAAAATGTGCAAATTTAAAGGAAAAGTTGGTGTGTTTGACTGGAATATAACTAAGAACGTTTGTTCATAAAAACATACTGTAAAAAAAGAGACAAAACAAACTGAAAATTGGAAGAAAGATTTGCGTTTAGTATAACTGACAAAATATTAGTGTTCTAGAATATATGAGGAACTCCTAAATGAAAAAAATTTTAAAGACAAGAAATCCTTAGAGAAAAAAAAGCCTTAAAGAGGTAGTTCAAAAAAGAGGAAAGCAGCTAAGAAACATATTTTAGGATAATTAACTTCAGCAGTAATCATAAAATGCAAATTAAAACCACAGTGAGATACTATTTCATACAGTATTGGCAACAATTAGGCCTTCCTATTCAAGTGTTGATAAGTATGAAAAGAATATTTATGCATTGCTAGTAGGAAGGTAAATTGATACAATCTGAAAAATAAATTAGTGTTTTCTAAAATTGAAGATTATACATAATGTAATCCAGAAATTTATTTTTTTAGATGCATATCACAAAAAGACTACCATTTGTACTAGTACAAAAATGCACTGTTAAAAAATGAACACACACACACAAAAGTGTACATAACTCAATGTCCATGACAGTAGAATAGGGGAATATGTTGAGGTATATTTGTATAATAAGATCCAAAAAGCCCATTTAATATATTGCAGTTGTATTCAATAATATAGGGAGCATAAGAGCAAATTGCAGAAAATTATATACTATAATTCCATGGATGGATGGATGGATGGATGGATGGATGGATGGATGGATGGATGGAGGAATGAATACATAAGGGGGATGCAAATATGTGATAAAGCCATGAGGAAATGCAGGGGATTGGAAAACATACATTTTCGAGATGGCAAAGTGGAGGAAAATGGATTGAGAAGGGACAGAAAGAGACTTTTAAGATGATAGTAATGTTTTTGATATTGAGTTGTGAATATACTGGTATTTGCTAGCTTGCTACAAATGTAAAGTGATAATTCCTCTTTTAAATTGTAAAAATTCAAATAAAAACGTATCAAAGCACCCTTAA
The DNA here is from genome assembly GCA_030015415.1 of Cynopterus sphinx. NCBI lineage: Eukaryota > Metazoa > Chordata > Mammalia > Chiroptera > Pteropodidae > Cynopterus > Cynopterus sphinx. The sequence continues at coordinate 126,411,710 of CM057382.1, forward strand.
CTATTATTGTTGATAAAATGACTTTTCTATTTCCAACTGAGTACTTTTCTACCAAGAGACCATTAAGGGAGATTAGAAATATGCTTCAGAATTCTGTATATCTGTCTAACATCTATCTATCTATCTATCTATCTATCTATCTATCTATCTATCTATCTATCTATCATCTATCTATCTATCTATCTAATCTCTCATCATCATCATCTATCATCTATCATTTATTTGTCATATTTTAAAATACTTTCTTAAAAATAAGAAATATACATAAAATAATGTGTTTCTTATGTACCAAATCTGCAAATTAAATAGACACAAAATTATCTCACCTATGCTTGACATTTATAATAATTAAAATAATAATGTACAGTGTAAAACCTACTCCCATCTCTTTACCTTTTCTTTCTCTTAACAGTGACAATTTTTATGTGTTTTTAAGGCTTTCTCTTTTCTTTTTATTGAAGAAGTAAAAACAGCAAAGTCATTCATAATCCTATTATGTATGTAATTTTTTGGTTGTATTATATGTAAATGAAAATAATTTTTTTCTGTACATCTAACTTAATGATTTCAAAATGCCAGGTTCAAACTATTTCTTCTAATATCTAGGATTAATCTAATCGATTCTAAACAGAGGTTAAACACTCAGCTGCCCTCAGGTGCCAGCAGGAGAGATTAAAGTCACTCTCCAACTGGGGACTGATTAGATTGAGTTCAGGCCCCATTTGTAGAAGCAAGTACTTGCTGTCTTCTGGGAATGACAATACGTGAACATCTAATGTTAAGTGGTCTGATATTTTTTAAAAAGACAAATTTTGGTGTTTTTATTTCTAATTATTAAGTTTCAACTATTTACAATTTATAAAAGCACCTTGTAAGTTAAATTAAACCAGTGGGAAGGATGGTCACTTTGCAACTACAGTAAAATGGGACAGCTATAATTATCTTTCTAGTTGAGTGCATTCTCTTCTTCCCTTGCCCTGGATTCACTTATTTTTTTTTTTTTCAACCACATTTATTGTTTAGGTTTGGGCTTCCCGACTGAGAAGCCCTCTGTGATCTGGCCTCCTCTGCTGCCCAGCTTCTACATCAGAGTGGCTTCCTTGTAGTCCACTGGGCAGCTTTGGCATGGTTTTGCCTCACAATTTTGCTCTGGAAGTTGTGTCTATGAATGCATCAGATAGTGCCAAGAGACTGAATTTGGATTTATATAAACCTTTATTTTTATTTTAGCTCAGTTAAATACTCCTTGTAAGCTTCTAGCAATGTTACTTCACCCCTCTGCATCTTAGACCCCTGACCTATACAACAGGTTAGCATCTTGAAGTCTCAATAAGATACTGTAACAAAATAGCTGGTTTAGTGCTTGACACATAATATGTGTGCAATTAAGTATGTTCCTGCATGCATAGATCCAAGCTTTCATGGTTAATTGTCTCACTCACATCCTTTCTTCACCTTAATGTCTTCTTCTCTCAAGCTTTTCCCTCCTCTCTGAACTCCTGCATAACTTATTTTCTCCTTAGTATTTTTGCCCTCTTGAACAATTATGTAACTTCTGTGTCAACTTTTCACATACTTGTCATCACTCTAGATACATTATAAACCTCTGAAGACAGAGACAACAATAAACAACTTTGAATTTCTTGAAACATCTCAATATTTAATACACTCTCAATGCCCAGGTAGATGCCAGCCAGTTTCTCTAAATCTTCAAATTGGGTGGAGAGAAATTTTAGAGATTATTACCTCAATTCAGCATTTTATAGATGAAGAAACTAAATCCTCCTTTAAGTGATTTACCGTAGATGGAATAGGGCAGGAGTTAAGCATTAAACCATTTCAATTTGTTCACTCTTAGAATGATCTTAGTGTAATGGTTCATAGCACTGGCTCTGGAGTGAAATATTCTAGTCTTGCTCCTCCCTTTACCACAGTATGTGAACTTGAGCAGGTTATGTAATATTTATGAGCCTTAGTTTCTTAATCTCTCAAAAGGGGTTATTAAAACCAAAGTGTGTTTTGAGCATAAATGAGATAAAATTCGTAAGGCATTGAGCACAGCTGTCATATACCACACATTCAATATATTCTATAATGATGATAAAAACATGAATGCCAGTTCTGACGATATATTTATGCTTGCTGACTGCCATTTAAAGAATTAAATAATGATTGTTTTCATCCTTTATTTGAAGACACTGAATACTTAAATGCTTAATAAATTATTTTCCAACCTTTGGTCTTTTAGGTTGTAAATTTTCAGCTCACATAATCTTTCCCAAGATATAGGATTTCCAAACCTGTAATATTTTTATAGGTCTTAAAACTTTCTGTACATTTAAAAAAATCTTTTAGCTTCAAGTCTACAATTTTTTCATTGTTTAGTGTGAAGTTCATTATAATTTAAAATAAAGCAATTATTGTACTCATTGTTTATATGCCCTAATTCGTTGTTTATAATGTTTTAACTATGAATCTGAGTTTTTGATTTATAATTATTTTGTGATTGCATTATAACATCTTGCTGAAGAGAGATTATGTAACCATTAGTCTATATTCCCATTTTAAAGTGTTACTGGTCTAAACCTTTCTCAGTGCTCTGGAATACTAAAGCTGCTTTCAGACAAACAAATAAATTTTCAGAAAGCTAGAGTCTGACCTCTGCTAGAAAACACACTGGGTCATTCAGAACAGGGATTCACTTAGTTCAGAAGTATCTTTTATTGTCACTTAAATATTGTGAAGCAAACAATTCATGAATAGCCTCAAACATGTACTTTAGTGAAAAAGACAAATTCCTGGAGGTTTGGAGGAATAGGTTAGATTTCTCAACCTCTTCCTTTCCAGTGTGGATCCCATTAACATTTTTTCCTACTCTTCCCATTAATAATTCATTGTACCTAACACTGGTTATTAAAATACTCAATAAATATTTTTTGAGTTAATGAATCAATTACTGAATGAATATGTGATATCCTCCTAACAAATTCTTTACTTCTCTCTAAACTCCGTCATTCCCATTGTAGACATAAAGGATATTTACCCACATTCCTAATGTATAAAATGCTATATTTTTCTGTTAAATGAACACATGCTGCAGTTCTGTGGTCTACTGAGATACTTGAAAAGTGTGCTCAGAGTGTGCTCAGAGTGTGCTTAGAGTGTGCTAAGAGTGAAGAAATGCTACAGATCCCCAAAGCACAACTGAAGTACTGCCACTAACTTGTAATTTGCTGGCAGAGGAAAGAAGAGGAGACAGCAATATGGCATACAGAAAACGAAAATGGAGTGGACTGCTTTGAGCAGAAAAAATCTAGGAGAGTCTGGAAATCAAAGGACTAAGTGGATAGACTTAGAATGTAATTTAAGAGCATAAGCTTTGAAATCGTAATACCTAAATTTGTTCTCTTTATCACTTGCTAGCAATGCACAGGCTATGGGCAAACTTCCCTGGTTTAATTTCTTGATTAATACGGTAGAATTAACTGCATCTACCTCATGGGTTGTTGTGAGGATTAACAAGGCACTTAAAAAAGGACATAATAGAGCATCTGGCATGTACTAAGTATAATGTAATTGTTACAGAAGCTGAAATCAGAAGATTCTCATGTTGAATGAGATTTATAAATCTTTTCTGGTGAACTCACATATATAGAGCAAGATCATTGGAAGAATTTTTACATATAATTTTGTGAAATGAATATATTTTTGATTATAGTTTCTAAGATCATATAGTTATCAAACCTTAACTAAGTTAGTTTTACATTCTTTCCTTTTCCTATTCTCTCTCTCTCTTTACTCCCTCCCCCTTCATTCCTTCCTTCCACCTTCCCACCCTCTTCTGTCCTTTTCTTTCTTCCTTCTTTCCTTTCTTTCTTGCTAGCATTCACAACTTAACAAATATGTTCCAGCCTATCCTATCATGTATGTGTGTATGTATCATCTATCATTTATCATCTATCTACATATCATCTATTTATTATTTATCTAAATATATTTATGAAAAGAGAGTGGTTAATTCTGAGTCATTAAAAGACTTCATAAAGGAAATAATGTTTAAACTAAGGCTTAATTGTGTGTTCTCCAGTTGGATAGATAGAGTGAGGAGTAAAAATGGAGGAAGGGGAAAATGATAGAAGGTATAGAAATACAAAAGAACATAAGCAAGAAATAACTTGATGGTATAAGTAATATCATTAGAAAAAAACAGCTTCCCCAAGGATTTTGGACATTATCATGATGATCATAGTGTCTTCAGCGGGCAGTGACATGATCAGGTTTACCTTTGGCAACAGTGTAGAAGATGGATTAGAAGTGGCAGGAAGATTTTAGGAGATTACTGTGATAGTTCCCATGAAATACTCTCTGAGCAGAAGTAGTCTGGGTGAAGAGAGTCAACAGGTACTAAAAAAGGAGAATAGGAAAGATTCAATAAACAATTAAATCCGCAATACTTATATATCATTTTACAGACTAAGTTTGCCCATGGGAAGCCAAAGGCTGATGCCCAAGGGCATAGGCTTGATTTTCCCCAGTTTGGGGTGATTCAGTGGTTTTGTCTTCACCTGGTGCTGAGTATCTTCCTCCCCATCCTGGGGTTCTAGTTAGTATCACTAGCATTTCTGGGGTCTCATTTCTGGCTTCAGCTGCTCTTGTTCCTTCCATTAGTCTCATTTTTGTGGCTATTTCTGCAGGTTCTAGTTCAACACTGTTGTCAATGTTCCTGCTTTGGCTGGCTTCACTGCCACCATGGCCATAAACAGTCCTGTGATTTTTTTCCAGGGCTGCTGTCTCTTTCATGTTTTAAGGAATTTGCTCATTTGCAATGGCTATTGTAGCTGGTCCTGATCTTATTTTACAATGATGATAGAATATAGAAAAGATGATAGCCTTTTCAACCAAAAAAATTGAGATTTTGTTAATTGCCATTTATACTAATTTTGTGACACTTTGGGTAAATTACTCAAACTCTGAGTTTATCTTCTTTTTCCTAAAATTCAGATACTACCACCTACCATATAAGGCTGTTCTGAGAATTCAATGACTTCATATAATTAAAATGTCTAACACAGTGTTTGCATATAGTGTGGCGTATGGTAAATACCTTTTATTACTATCTTAATTTTTATCCTGAGCCTCCTTGAGTTCCATTGACTCTTTTACCCTGTTCAGCCTACCAAAGGTGACTACAATCTTGCTTCCTCAAAGCTTTTGCTTCCCCAAAGTTCTTCTTGTAGATACAGATTAAAGAGATCATTAACATAACTCCAGCTAGAATAATGTCTGTGGCATATCGTTGCTTGATACATATTAATTTCTCTCCCATCCCTGTTGCTACATACGCTCATTGGGTTGTTTTTTCCTTAGGACCTTTTTCCACAGCATTCTTTTGTACTATAATTTGTCTATTTGTGTTATCTCCGAGAAGCCTGGATTCTAATGTATAAATCTACTCTGTCATGTAACTCAAATGACCAAATAGGCCAGAGGGGAGTGGGGTGGAGCCTAGACTAAGTAGAACTGTGGTTGGAGAAATGAAATGGGTTATACCAGTGAGCCTTGAGGCAGTTGAAGGGTTACACTACACTATACAAAGAATGGCAAGTTAACTGTGATCTGGACACTTGTTCTAAGCAGGAGGGTTAATATGCTGATTCTAGATATAAGAAAAATGCAGTCATATCTGATGCCACAGATCAAGTAGACCATAGCAGTAAAGTTTTGACCTAATATTGTATTCATAGTAGAACACTAGCCTGCAACAGCCAGCATAATTCCTACTGTATATAGGATATCCCTTTTCATCTTAGATGAGTGACAGCTGTCAAGAGGAAACATGGCCTCAGACACCAAATAAGTAACAGTTCAAGCAAGAGGTCATTCCCAGTGAGGCATAGTATAGTGATTAGGAGAATAGTCCCTGGGGCCAGATGTCCTGGGTCTAAATCTCAGTTATACTACTTACTGTGTTATTTTGGGAAACTTATTCAATCTCTCTGTGACTCAATATCCTCATTTATGAGAAAAGAATGGTAATGATATCTACTTCATAGGGTTGTTGTGAGAATTTAAGAAGGTAATGAATGTTAAGTGCTATAAAAAAATGCCCAGCATATAGTTGACGTTCAACAAATATTAGCTAACTAATTACTTTTACTAGGCAGGGAAACCAACAAAAAACAGAGACTCATAGATGGATTCAATAGATTCCTAAGGTGGAGAGAAAAGAAAATTCAGGGGAAAATTGCAGCTGAAGCAATTGAAGACTCATGTCTGGCACAATGACAATCCCATTAGGTTGGTGTGGCTGAGGTTGTTATTTTTATTCCTGAGTCAACACTGGATGAGGAATAGAGAAATATGATCCAGCTGACATATATTCAGTGATGCTCCCTGGAAAGGCTGGAGAAGGAAGAAGTTTATACCCTGTAGAATTATTGCTGCCTTCCTGCAGGGGACTGAGGGAATATTTACATGCAAATTCTGCTGTGACTCAAAATCTTGAAGTTGATCTGGAGAATTAATCAGCTCCTTTGGATTATTTTCAGCCTAAATTTAAATGGAGAGCAACATTTCTCTCAGTTGAATTCATAGTACTTTGCTGCTTAAGAAGATCTTTGGACTGAGCAACAAGTAAACTTTTTGTTCTACATAAAATGATAGTGATAGTCTAAATTAGGTAATGCTGAGTAAACAGCTTTAGTATAGTCTCAATACAGAGATAATATGTAAATTCCCAAATTGTTTTTTATTGTTATGAATGCATTTGAGCTTTTAGTGTTTCTGAACTACCAATGATGATGTCATTAAGGTACAGACTTGCTTTCTTGGATGATTTGACATTAAAGTGTTTAAGTTAGATTGTAATTGGCAAATGTTATCATACACATTGTTGAAAATGTTTAATATTTTTAAATAGCAGAGAGGAAACTGGTACTGTAATATCAAGCATTACACATTTAGAATTTAATTTTGTAGTTCTTTGTAACATTTACCTTGCTAATCTTTAGTATTAATATCCATTTTTTAAATTTTGATTGGCTCTTAGTAAAACTTTAAAAAATCCTCTTTTTTTTAATGTAAAATTTATATTTTGTCTTTGAGACGCAGAGATCTACCTGGGTTTCCCTATTGTATGTGTCAGAACACTGTGCTTTGCTATCCAGCTTGCCCTTGATCACCTCCTTTTACTGAGAAACAGATGGGGGTTGAGGAAGAGTCAGTTAGGGTCCAAAAGGGGACGTTAACTTTATAAACATGTTAGTCATTTCCATCCCAAGGAAGAACGTTTAGAGAGAGAGAGAGTTGCAATTATGTCCCATCTTGGGCTCAGGGATGGAAGAATAGAGTGGTGATTTTTCTCACTTTTCTTTTAAATGTATTGTACCTAACGTGCCTAGCTTAAATGGTGCTAATTGGGTTTCACCATGCTGGTGGGCTAAGGGGAGTTAGGCAGCTTAGTTTAGAAGTAATTTCAACAGGTACTACTCATTATTTTCACCCCCAAAACTGTTTTCTTTATTCTTGATTAATATTAGCATTATCCATCTTTCAAGGCCATAAATCTTTGTAATGTGCTTCACTCTTTTCTTCACTCTCTATATCAAAAATCTTTAATTCAGCCTACTATGTACCAGACACTGTTCTGGGAACTAAGGGATACATCAGTGAAAAGAAATCAACAACGGTAACAAAAAGAATATCTGTCTTCATAGCACTTACTTCTAGTGGGAGGAGAGAAATAAGAACATAATTTAATCTAATGGAATATTGTGGTCTGCTATTTTGTTAAATTATGCTTTGTCTCAGATTATTGTCATAAATCTTTAAAAATAAGAGTAAAAAATGTAGAGTCAAATGTGTGAAAAGTGTCAAAATGCATAGTATCATCAAAATACATTACAGTGGACTGAAAAGAACCAGGAAAAAAAAAATGATTTCATAGAAAAAAAATATCTTGAGTCTAGGGAAATTTAATTAAACATTTGTTAGAAGCCTACTTTTTATGTGCTCACAAATATTTCATTTCACAAATATTTCTTGAGAATCTCCTGGGCAAAAATAGTAAACAAAAGTCCCTGCCGTTACGGAATTTACATGCTAGTGGAGGAGACAGATAAACAAACACTCACACTCATGCACCCACGTCCCCTCACCCATTTCCTGTCTATGCCCTGGTATGGGGCCCTTTTCAACCAGTATTATTATATGTTAACCATTCCCAACTCTATCATCCATATTACCACAGTTACTTTTCTAAAATAGAGAGTTAATCATTGCATTGCTGTGTCTATAAATCTTTTGATTCCCTGTCATTTGCTGTATGATTTCGTTCACATTCTGGCCCTTATCTAGTTTCCAACTCTATTTGCTGCCTCATAACCTAACCTATGTAACATCTCCTTTTAGCTGCCATCTGGCTTTCATTGAAAAAAGAGAAATAACTACACAGGGGTGTTTTCATTTTCTTATCTCCACAGCTGTGATCTTATTTCCATGAGAGAATATGTATCATATTCTTTATTTTTTTTCCTTTAAAGCCTATCAGTAGCCAATAATTTTGCTTGTGCTTTAGATCTCAGCTTCTCTCAATTTTTAAGACCTTTTATTTTAAAGTAATTATGTCATAAATTTCTAGTGGATTATTTCCACTTGTATTCAATATGTTCTTATGTCATTCATTTTGAAAATCCAATCCTTCATCCCCCATTCCTCTAAAGATTTTTCATAAAAATGTTGTCTTAACTTTCTCTCTCTATTCTTCACCTACCATTTACTTACCAACCCATTCCAATCTGGCTTCCACTTCTTCCACTTCTCGAAAACCTCCCTCTTCTCCTTTCTTCCTCCCCCTTTCCTTTACTTACGTTGTAGAATCTTTATTATTGTTCTACTTAAAAGTTAATTCCAAAGCTCCTTAGTCATCTGTGCAATTATTGAGAACTTAGAACAACATCAGGTTTTTGAGGAAAGGAGCACTTATCATCCCCATTATTTAGAATTACTGGCATACTGTGATAATAAAAAGCAGATTAATTTTAAATCAGCTTTGTCAATGCTTTTAAATTCTCCAGAGACTGTCCTGCCCTTGTGAAAAGTCCCTGGTAATAATAGTAGTTAACATTTGTTGAGTACATCAGAGTTAATGCATGTTTAACCATTGTGGTGAATAAATAAGCTAATAAAGTGGGAATACCCAAAATAGTTTTCTAACATGTTTTATGATGATTTCTGTCCAAGATTTTCTTTCCGGTCTAGAGGACTTGGGGATGACTGACTGTTCAATTCTTATAAAAATATTAACTCAACAAATTCAGTTGGGATTGTTATGTAATGGAGGGGAAGAATTTGGGGTAAAGGGTAAACTTTCTGGCTTATTTCTCTATTTAATCATAAGGTCTTGCAGGTCCATATTCACTCTCTTAATAAATGGTTTCCCTCACTATTAGTTGATGACATCGAACTATATAACACTGGTAAAATAATTATATTGTTTTCCTTTATTATGTAAGTTATTATTAAGGAAGTACACTTACAATGTACTTAAGTTAGTTTAGATTAATCATTTGAGAGAATTTGCCTGCTGTGAATAGAATAATAAAATTATTTTGCTTTTCATACAGATTCTAGAAGAAAATTGTTTTAATTTTTACTTTTCCAATGTTATTTATATTATGAAAACAGATGGTATTTAAACTTTTCCCTTTATTTTCTGTTATTTTATATTTTGAATATATAACCCTGGTAACCATTTGGTAATCCAACTGTTCCCTGTATCATATTACTCAAAGAAACTCTGCAACAAGTATGCAAGGACACCAATATGAGCCTATACTTTTATAGCTTATTAACTTGTCCTCTCTACTCAGCTTCCTCTATCCTATAGGACCCCATCTGTAGTTTTAACAATATCTATGACTAATTCTACAAAGGGTGGTTTAAGCCACAAAAAAGAGCCTGGAACTGAACCGGAGAGTGGCCATATGATCTGAGACATCTCTACAGCACAGAAAGAAATTTTTCTGAGAACATTTCTATTATCTTGCTGAAAGATAGTCTAGAAGCTCCTTCCCCAAGTGGTTCTGGAGGGCCATAGTAATAAGTTAGATGATTGCAAACTTGCAGTAAAAATGACCTGATTTAGGCCCTCAGAGTGCCTGCATGTTAGATATAAGGAAAGTGAAGTATTCCTCACACTTAAAACAGGAGAACATTCTGCCTTCCAAATTATTTGTTAAATTTTTTATCTGGAACTTTCTTTCCATTAAATTTTGCTGTTACTATATCACTGTGCATGACAATATATATATGTGGAATGATACCTTAGCAATATAGACTAGTACAAAATTAGAAATGGTTATTTCTACTGTTTATGAATCATATGATCTGGGAAATGGCTTATTTTCAGAAATTTTCGTTTATTCATTTGTAAAATCCTCATTCTCAGGGATGTTGTGAACAAGGCAATGTGTGTGAAAGTATCTGGCACAAAGTATCAAATCAATGTGGAATCAGAAAGGAAATGTTGGGTTTCAAGAATTCTCTAAATATGTAGAAGTTAAATATTTACAGCTGCCTGACATATTACCCTTGAATTATTTGGTGTTTAGAAGTCAAAGGGTGAAACTGATGTGTTTGATAAAAGAAACATGTATATTTTAAGCAGGTATATTTTAAACTTAAAAAAATTACTTAAATTAGCTAAAACAAGGTAATTATATTTAGGTGTTTCTTAAACAAATATGAACAAAGTATTTATTTAGTGTCACTTTTATTGAAGACATTTAGAGATACTTTGTCTCAGTGGCTATTTTTATTGCTAATGAATTTATAAAAAAATAGGAGAAAAAGAAGCTCAATTTGATTATATAGACTAATTAAAAACAAGATATTATATCAACATCAGCAATTATGTTCTCAATTTTCCCCCCAAAACCAGTCTCTTACCTTAAAGAACCTTTATTTTACTCTTGGTTTTATTTATGCTCTATTGTTATAGTTTATTAATTTTGAAAATAGAGAGTAACTATTATTAAAATTTTCTAATGAATTCAGAAATACGATTTTCATGTTTTAATTCAAAATATTTATTAAATTATAATAGTTAATGGTATATGGTTATAAAATATTTAATAAAATAATTTTAATTCAAAAAGATTAGGAAGTCATTTTATGAGTTTCATATTGAAAAATAAAAAAATTGTTAATACTTTCAAGTTTCTATCACTTAACTAAGCTGTTTTGTTTATTGTGTCTTGTAGACATTTCCCAATCAATCTCATTGCCTCTGTCATTGTTTGGTCACTTCATTGGTCCTTTAACTTGATAACTTAAATTGTAACTTTATAATCTTTTTTTTATGTAGTCTTTTTCTGCTTCAATCCTTGCTCTACAATATAATCAACCATTTTAAAAATGAGATTATAGCAATTCTTTCTTTAATACCATTATATGGTTTCTATTATTTAAAGAAAAAGTTTAAGCTATCTAATACTGTGTAGAAAAAGCCAGTAGTAATGTTCCCAATTTCACTGCTAATGTGTCTCGAGCACCCAGTGCCCAGTGTATTTAAGGCGTTCAGTATGTTTTTGATAAATGAATAATAAACCTCTCATTGCAGCCTCTTTCCACCTGCCTGCTCTCTGCCTCAACTCTGCACTGAAATCTTGCTTTGCTTTGACCATGCTATGCTTTCCTTCCCCTATGCCAACTGCATTTAAGTCTGCAGAAAAGGCTTAGGTAAAGTAAACTAAAGGGTTTTGTCTGTGAGACTCATAGGAATGAGTTCAGGCTATAATCAAATGCAGATGATGGTTGGCATAGTTACATGTTACAAAACAAGGCACTCACATAGGCACTGATGAAAGCATCAGGATGGTTGATAACTGGATCTTTATTTTAATCCTATCCTTATTGTTGATTAATTTTATGATTCTAGAAAAGTAGGCTTAGTAAATGAAATAATACTGCTTCATAATGATGAAATACAATGATTTCTCTCATAGGAGATATCCTACAATGTTTTGGAAGAAATTATGTGGGCAGAAGAAAAATGTGAGTATATGGAACAGTTATGAGAGTAAAGAGAGTTTTGTGGAAGAGCTGCAAGAAGAACTGAATCATTTCATTTTAATTTCTAGAATGAGCTAATCACAAATGAGAACTTGGGGAGAGTAGTTTAACAGGGTAGGGCATGGTCGAAGTGAAGAAGGAAACATTAAGAGTGAAATGGAAAAGGCATACAATAGCAAAGAGGGGAAGAAGGAACGATAAAGAGCATCTGAAACATACCTACTCAGGGCAGTCGACTGTGTGTGGTGCTTCAGTGAGGCTTGTTTTATATTCTTGAACAGAATTTAGTCATAGGGTTAAAGTAATTAAATGGAATAAAAGAAAAGGAGAGGTGAAAACAATGATTCCTAAGCTTATTTTAGAATAATATGTTTATATTTATTGGATCAATTCCTCTTAGAAGTTATTTAGGGAAATTTTAGTTTTCTATTTAATTAGAAAGAAACAGACCATAAAATAAGTTAGAATTTGAAGAAGAGAAACCAGGGAAGGCAGAATACTCTCGTATGTCCATGGTACAAAAAACAAAAACAAAAACAAAAACAACTCCCATATAGGAAGGAACAATAAAAATAAAACAAAAGAAAGGTAACAAATTTTGTGAATGGAACTTGAAAAGAACACGGTAAGACACAATGGAGAAAGATATACTGGTTATGACTGGTTATGAAGTTATAATTGCAGGCCAAAATCTTTGTGTATAGAGAAAGAGTACATTTAAGAATGTGCTATAATAAGGGCTTGCCACACTACTAATAAAGATCAATAAAGGCAAAAACCAGGTGCGTACATTACTTAGAACAACCAAGGTCTACTTAGCTAAGGAATTTAGAGAAAGCTTAGCCAAAATATGGCAGAGGGATGGATCAGCAACATTTCTAGGGTAGAGAGAGGTACCGGTGGTTCTAAACCTCACCTGGAGAAGTATCATTTCACATAGTAAGGTCTGCACAACTGAGGATCCCATCTGGAAGCATTCATTGTCTTTTTTCTAGGTCTCTGATATGGAATAGTCCTGCATGTAACCTAGTCTGATACTTGCCAGAGACCTCCTCATGGTGCACCTTAATGATCAGGGAGAATATAGAACACATTGTATTTATGGGGTAGAGTATATTCAGAAATTAAAAATACCCTCATTCATGATAGACTTTCCAGGCTAGTATATCCTGGTTCTAGGCACATTTCTGAACTCAGTGCTGCAGTCATCTGTTCCCCCATAATTCCCTTGGGATCCAGCGCAAAGATCTCAGATCAGCCATGAGCTCTTCTACAATGTCTGATTTTTAAAAACTGAAGAAATGGCAAGAATTGCAGGCTTAGCAGTAGCAGTTACAGAAGGTGATGTACCAGGCATTGATGGTGTGATTTGCGTGCGCTTGTTTGCTTAATGCTCCTACAACCATGTTCTATTACTATCCTCATTTTCCAGATGGAGAACTGAAATGCAGAAAGTTTGAGTTATTTGGACCAAGGTCACAGCAAATGAGTGATGAAGCTATGATTTGAACTTAGACAGACAGGCTCCAGAGACCATCCTTAACCATTTTACTACACCACTTCTCTATGGCAACTAACTGCTAGTGCTTTTTTCTTACCTACTTACTTGTGTTTGTTTTCTTTCCTTCCTTCCTTCCTTCCTTCCTTCCTTCCTTCCTTCCTTCCTTCCTTCCTTCCTTCCTTCCTTCCTTCCTTCCTTCTTTCCTTCCTTCTTTCTTTCCTTCCTTCTTTTCTTTCTTTCTTTTCATATGAAGAGACCAAGAGACGAAGAGATTAAATCCAAAGTCACTTAATAAATTAGGTGTTTTGAACCCAGATTTGTCAGATTCTGTTGACTATGCTACCTTTCATTCTGATCTTTGAAGTGCAATACATTGCTGGATTTTTCCACAAGTTGGTATATTTTAGGATAGTCAAAGAAAAGGGCACTATTAGCTTCCTTGTGGCTGACCTGGACAATGCATATAATCGTATTTTTAAAAACTTGAATTCTTTTGAGGAGAAAACTTTATTTTCAGGAAAATAATAAATTATGACATAAAAAGTATATTAATTTTGCATTTATAAAATTAAAAATATAAAATAATGTATGAGTGAACACTTGTTTTCAAATACCAGTAGTTTATATATGAAAAGTATATAAGGTAAAATGTTTTCTAATTTTTTCACTCCATTTTGTTATATAACTTTAAAAAGATTATCTTTTGTGAAAAATACATTTACATCTACTTTATTATTTATAAAATCTCAATATTATTTTATGTTACATGTACATTAAATTCCTTTTTCTTAAATTTTTTAATTTGTAAGGATTAGTGAACACATACCTGCTGACTTTGTAGCATTTATCTTCTATGTGAATTCTCTTAGTAGTTCAAATAATGTTTCAGATGATTTCTAGATGTTCTAGATGTTTTAGTTCGAAAATTGTATCAACTGCAAAGAGTGATGGTGACATTTTCTTTTTCAAGGAAAGAGCAAGACTCTAGAGGTAGTCTCCCTGGGTGGGACTCTCAATTCTGTCATTGAGCAGGTGCATGACCTTAAACAAATTACTCAATTTATTCATGCCTTGTATTCTTTATATATACAGTGGATATAGAAATAGAACACTTAGTATAGGCTTGTTATGAAATGCTAAGGCTAGGTTTTTGCTCTGAAAGGGAACACATGGTGTATATGAAGGAAAGAAAGATCCATAATACTAGAAAGAATTGAACAAGAAGCAGAGCATAACACATGGGCAGGAGCCAGATTATGTACCTCATTCCTAAAGACCCATGGTTCTCATTTGCAGGCAATTATCACCCCACTATCATCTCCAGGACACTTGCCAATGTAACAATTAAAGGGAGAGGGTGTCATTAGCACCTAGCAGGATGGTGCCAGGGATGCTACTAAACATTTTGCAACACACAGGAAACCCTCACAACAAAGAATTATCCAGTCCTTAGGGCCAAGTTTCGAAAACCCTGGAACAGACCATGGTGAAGCTTTATCTTGGTCTTAGTCAACATGTGAGATATTGGAAAGATTTTATTTTTCGTCTATGCACAATGCTGCATGCACTGAAATTGAAAAGTGATACAATACATACAGTTTGAAGTTAGTTTGGCAACTTTTTTTCTGGACTTTTTTTTTTAAGTTTGAAGAAAATTTCCTTATAAGCTATTAAGATAGGAAAACCTTCATCTTATAGTTAATATCATAGAATAGCATCTTTAGTATACTCTCACTGACAGTCAGTGTTTTGGAAGGACAGGTAAGTATTCAGACTTTATTTTTGATGTATAATAAGATAGACTTCTTCATGTAGTTTAATGGGTAAAGTATGGAACTGGGTATCAGCAACAAAACAACATAGAAAAGTGTTTAGGAGAATGGGCAATGTTATCAGGCAAATCTGTGTTTGATCCACAGCTCTGTGTACAGTCATCTCTTGGTATCCATGAGAGGTTGGTTCCTAAACACCCATCAGATACCAAAATCCATGGATGCTCAAGGCCCTTGTATAAGGTGGGGGTAGAACAATGCATACCTTAGCCTTGTGCATCTGTAGATGTCCTACCATGGACTGAAAATACTGTTTTCAATCCAAAGGTGGATGAATCTATGGAAGTGAAACCAGTGGATGCTGAGGGCCAACTGTAGCATTAAGGGTCTGACATTGGGCACTTTCTACAACACTTAGAGCACCAGTTTTCTCCTGTATAAAATGAGAATGTGAATGGTATATGTTACCTAGAGGATTTTTTTTTTTTGGTGAAAATTAAATAATGCATATAAAATACTGCATTGTCTAGCACTTAAAAGCACTTGAAAAAATGTCAGTAAGTGTTTCTGACTAGCTAATTGATGTTGGAAATGTCTCTAAAGTCTTTAGGTCTGAGTCTTCATCTGTAAAATAGAGGCAGAATATACAGATCTTTCCAGGTCTAAAATAACAATTCAGACTATGATAGACCATATATAAGTCATGAAGAAAATTTGAACACTGTAGATTTAATTTAGGAAAGCAACTGTCCACATAACTAAATGCTCCTCAAGATGTTGGTACTCAGGTCCTTAGTTTTGGCCTGTGAGGACAGGTAGAAATTTTCTTCTGATGATCTTTTTGATAATCTGATATAATATCATTGTGGGAAATTTAGGGTAGAATTTAATATCATCCTTTTTTTGGGTTGGGAGAAAGTTAGATGTACCAATAGCATTTACTAACAATGAGAAAGACAGTTGCAGTATTATTTAATTTGTTGGCTTGCTAACCTAACTGTTCTAGCACAGAACACAGCTCCGAGCTCATAGTAGGTGCTTCATCAATCACTTTGTCTGAATGATTAATTTGATCTTTCTTTGAGGAATTTAATATTTTCCAAATAATTCTAGGTCACAAGATCTTTTAAGGAAAGTGCATTTTCTTATTATTTTATTATAGCACTGTGTATTTTGAACATATCAGATCATTAAAGTATTTATTAAATTAATTAACGAATATACTTTTGAAGACTAAATAACTACTTTTCATGATTTTCCTCACAATGATTTCCACATAATAGATAATTTCAGACTAAATTAAGCTACTGAAAAGCTTTGATAGAGCTAAGGAGAAATGAACGGGGAAAGAAAACATATGTTGCCAAAGACTGAATAAAAATTGCCTCAGTTACCCACTTATTCTTCAATGACCCTATTATATACTGCCTTAAATTATCCATATATTGGGATACCATTTTCTATTTATTTTCTAAAAAGGAGTTGGACTAGTTGGTTTGGTTCTCTAAATTGCAACTTGACACTCACTTGTCTCCTGACTACAAAAGATAAGTATCTCCTTTTTTTATCCCTAAGTTTAGTTTAATTTTATTCTGAAGAAAACTTTAAGTAAAGCAGATGTACCTGTTTTTGTTTCTATCAGATAATGTATATGTTCAAAAAGCATTAGTGAGTTCTATAGAATTGATGGATGTTAAAAGTTACTCTCCAAGACTCATGGGCAGTAGACTAGAGGTTACCAGAGGGGAGGGGGAAGGAGTGCAGAGGTAGGTGAGTTAAAAGAGGTCAAATATGTGGTGACAGAAAGAAATCTAACTATGGGTAGTGAATACACAATGCAATATATATATATGACTTATTGTTGAAATGTACACTTAAAATTTATTGGATTTCATTAACCAGTGTTGCCATAATAAAAAATGTTACTCTCCATTCATGTCATATCTTCTATTGTTAATCATGAAACTTGGGTGTGTCACTCACTGATCCTAATTGACTTATTAAAGTACTTCTTCCATTCACAAACAGGCTTTCTGAGAATTCTGGCTATCCTTTTCCCCATATTATTTCAAATGATTAAATCTGAAAGCCTTATAATGTTAGTTATGAAGCAACAATAATTTTATGGGAGACAGACTATTGGATTGTCTAAAGCACCTGGAAACGGCGAGGAAATGGTTTTTCCCCCAGAGCCTTCAAGAAGGAATATCGCCTCATCAACTTTACCAACATCTTGAGTTTAGCCTGTTGAGTCCTATTTTTTATTTCTGATTTCTAGAAATCTAAGGTAATGAACCTGTGTTCTTTTAAGCCACTAAGTTTGTCCTAATTTATAATAACAAAGATCGGAAACTAGTTCACTTGTCTAAGAGCCTGCTTAATTCCTGACTGAACATCATAAATTATTTATGTCTGAAGCCCTGGTACAAATTGATATTTTCAGAGTCTATACACCTGGTATTTCTGCTTCCTGTACTAATATAAAACACTGCTTGTATTAGAGAAACTCTTACACTCAGCCCCATTAATTTTTTTTTAGAGGTGTTTTTTACTTTCTTCTCAATCCCTTTGCAATTTAATAGCCAGTACTCAGGAATGCTTATATTTTTTCCTTCAGCTCTGAATAGAAAGTCTTGTATTTGGATTGTTCTTTATTCCATCTCCCCTTCATATCTCCATTTCTACTTAGCAAAGTTTTTGCCATAATAACAAAATCCAACTAATATATACTGCTTCCCGTTAAAAAAATTTTAATTGCGGTAAAGTATACATAACACAAAATTATCATTTTAGCTGTTTTAAGTGGACAGTTTATAGTGCTAACTGTATTCATGTTGTTGTGCAACTGATCTCCAGAAGTCTTCATCTTACCAAACCGAAACCATTCCCATTAACCTATTCCTCTTTCCCTTCCCTCCAACACCTAGCGACCACCATCGGATAGCTCTGTCTTCTGTTGAAAATGTTTCCTGATTACTCCAACTGGAAGAGTGTTCTCCCACTGTGCAATTCTAGCAGTGTGCTTCATTTCACGGGGCTCCCATATGTTGCCACATAACAGTGTTATTTTGACACACCTCGTGTTGGTTTTCATCTCTTCTGTGCAATCTTGTGTGTCCACTGTCTTGTGTGTCCTAGGGCAGCTAGTTTGTATTGGCTGCTTCTGTGGACTCTCTGGCACTCTGGTCTAATGGAGGTGCGAGAAGGAGATTAGAAGAAGAGGGGAGAGTGAGTGAGATCCTGGGTTGAACACCCCCAGTTTGACCACAGTGGGCTGGCTGCCTCTGTCCACCACAGAGGCTGCCTGTGGGCCTTCTTTGCTGCTGCCTGCTACGTTGTTCTCTTCTCTGCTCTCTCCTTTGCCCCTTGGGACTGAGCGTGGTAATGGCTCTCTGCTGTTACCATCCCTGGAGGTACTGCACCACCTCTTCTGATTTCTCTATGCCCTGCGCAATCCTTTGTACATAGTTCCTTGTTACCCAGATGCAATAAGCAGTCGGCTTCCTGCTGGGACCATGACTTTTAAAGCTTTCAGGTAATGTCTTTATCATATTTGTTTTGCTCTAGCTCTGTTCCTCTCCTTGGTCTACTGGCCCTGTTTCTCATCAGGATGACTTTCCAAAAAGGAAAAGAAAAATGATTTAAAAAGGCCAGAAAAGAGACCTTTCCCAGGTAAAATACCAAATTGAAAAGATAAATAGCTCACAGACAGGATTAAGCTGTAGGTAAAGGAATTATATTTTAGTCTTCAAAGTCCTCAGAAGAATTGAGGAAATTATTTCTATAAGAAAATGTACAACTCTTTATGTTCTCATTTTTAAAACGACCTATCATATATAGCCCACATTTAAAAAAATAAATTATGATTTTTGTCTTCTACCTATTTTTTTCAGACAATTCTTTGTTCATGTTTCAGAAAAGACATCAGTATGTAATTTTTTCTTTTTTAGGAGTTACAGTTCTTAGAAAATTACATCATTAAGGATAACACATTTACAAAATTTCATAAAATTTCATTTAGGTAAGAATTACTCACTAACAACTTTTCTAAGAATGTTGTGACTCTTGTTTCAAACATTTCTTTTTTTCTTTTTTTTCTGAAAGATACAAACTTTTTTAACAATCTAGCCTATTTTTCTACCTCTGTATTCCTCTTCTGCTCTTGGATTTGCTAATGTGGCTTAGAGGACCTTCCATGGTCCTGTGAAGAACTTGTAGACTCGGAACCTAGAGGGGCTGTCATTACTTTAATCACCAGGAAGCTCCTAAAACACTTAGGATATAGGACAGCTTTTCATTTGGTTCAGAATCTTCTGGTTTCTCATTACAACTTTCTTTGCAATTAATCTTTATCCTCTAGATGACATTTCAGTTCCCTTTGTCCTTGAACTTTTCCTATGTTCTTCTGCTCTTCGTTTCGTAATGGAAATCCACTGAAACTTCCTTTTATGTTACACACATGGCAGATAAGAGGACTGTATGTGTATTTGTAAACTGCCATTGTTAGCTTTCAACCTAAGTAGCCACTTAATCAAACACATAGCACCTCTACTAAAAAATTTATACTCATTTCCATTTTTAGACAATATTTGGAATGACAAGATATAAAATGAACCCAGAAGAAAAAGGTCTTCTAAGGTGATATAGAAAACACTGCTTGCTTAGAGTAAAACACTCATTTTATGAACTGCTTTTCAATGACCTTAACAAAAACATCTTTCATCCTAATTACTTAGAAAGAAAACCAGAAACCTGAAGCTTCTATTATAAGATATGGTAGGTTGAGAAAGTTGCTATATCTCCCTGAAAGTACATTCAAATCCTCAGTCTTGTGAGATAAGCATACATATTAGTTGTTATTTAAATTTGCTAATTTGACATGGCAACTTTTATTTTTTATTTGTCCTGGCACTACTATTTTCTAAATTTATTTTTAATAAAAGGTTGGATCAGTACATATTTGTCAGTACTAGTTGTAAAATTTCTTGGGACCAGTACTGGACTAATGATGAGTTGGTAATTTAGTGGGTTTAAAATTTTTAATTGAGATATAGACATGTAGAGTAAAATATACATATGTTAGTGTAAAGTTTAGTTTCATTTCTTAAAAGATATAAAGTGCATATGTCCTAAGAATACACTTCAGTGAATTAAAAAATATATGTATATAAAATGTAATCCCTAACCAGATCAGGATATGAAAGATTTCTGGCACCTCAAAGTCTTCCTCATGCCACTGTCAAATTGGACTACCATCTCAAGGAAACCACTTTTTTGACTTCATTACTAATCCTGAACTTTAAATATGTGGAATTATACCATATAAACTCTTTTGTTTGGCTTTATTCACTATACATTAAATCTATGAGATTAATTCATGTCATTGCATGTAGCAATACATCCATAAATTTTACTGCTGTGTATGTGTAAATATGCCATAATTTATATTATATTCTTTTGATGTCATGTTCAGAGCATCATTGCCAAGACCAGCATAATAAAGCTTTTCCTCTATGATTTCTTCCAAAAGTTTTACAGTCTCAGGGATTACATTTAAGCATTCCATTTTGAGTTGATTTTGGTGTATGGTATTAGATGAGGGTCTAATTTCATTATTTTGTACGTGAATATCCAGTTTTCCAGGTCTGATTTGTTGAAAAGGTTGTCTCCATTGTGTATTTATGGTATCCTTGTTGAAAGTCAGTTGAGCATATATGCATGGCTTGATTTCTGGGCTTTCTATTCTGTTCTATTGGTCTATATGTCTGTCTTTATGCCACTAACATTCTGTTTTAATTGCTATAGCTAGGCAATATACTTGAAATCAGGAAGTGTGATTGATGCCTTCAACTTTGTTCTTCTTGCTCAAGATTTGATATGGCTTTTAGTGTCTTTTTCGGTTTCATATAAATTTTAGGATAAATTTTTTTATTTCTGTATTTCTGGATTTCATCAGGAGTCTGATAGGAATTGCATTGATTCTGTAGATCATTTCGGGTAGTATGAATACTTTAACAATATTAAGTCTTCCAATCCATGAGCATAGGATGTCCTTCCATTTTTTTTGTGTCTTCAGTTTCATTCATCAATGTTTTGTAGGTTTTGGGATACAGGTCTTTCACTTTCTTAGGTAAGTTTATTCCTATAAGAAAATATACAACTTTTTGTGCCATTATAAATGGAATTGTTTTTTTAATTCCCTTTTCAGATAAGTCATTATTAATGTATAGAAATACTACTGATTTTTTTTATGTTGATTTTGTGTTCTGTAAATTTACTGTTTGTTTATTAGTTCTAATAGTTCTTATGAAATCTTTAGTGTTGTGTGTGTGTGTGTGTGTGTGTGTGTGTGTGTGTGTGTGTGTATAATCATGCCCTCCACAAACAGGGACAATTTTACTTTTTCCTTTCTAATTTATTTTTCTTTCCCAATTTCTCTGGCTGAGACTTTCAGTAAGATGTTGAATGGAGGTAATGAGAATAAGCATCCTTGCCTTGCTTCTATCTTGGAGGAACAGTTTTCAGTTTTTCATCATCAAATATGATATTAGCTGTAGGATGTTCATATATATTACCTTAACATTATATTAAAGTAATTTCCTACTAAAAAGTTCTGCATAGCAAGGGAAATAACAGAGTGAAACACAACTTGCAGAATGGTGGAAAATATTAGCAACCTTTATTCCGATAAAGAGTTAATTTCAAAATACATGAAATTCTTACAACTCAATAGTGTAAAAATTAATTACCCAGTTTACAAAGTGGGCTAAAGACTAGAATAGACATTTCTCCAGAGAAGACATACAAATGACCAATAGGTACATGGAAAGATGTTCAATGTCAGTACTGCTGAGAGTTGAGTAAGAAGGGATTGATCATTAGATTTGGCAATGTGGATGTCTTTGAAGGGCAAGTCTGGGAGGCTCAAGAGGCTATAGAGAGTGGGGAGGTGGAGTTTGAAAGTTTGGAAACCCCTTTCAAGAAGTGTTATAAAAGGAATCAAAAATAGAATATTAATTTGAACAACATATAGAATATAGGGAGGAATGTTTTTCAATGGGAAATATTACAGCATGTTTGTATGATGATATTAATAAGCAGAGTGTGAAAAAAGTAATGATAAGAGAGAAAGTATAATTTCAGAATAAGTTCTTTAAGCAGGTGAGAAGAAGTGGGATCCGGTGCTCAAGTGGAAAAATTGGCCTTAGATAGGATCCCAGAGAGTTTGACTTTAAAGCTGGAGAGAAGAAAACAAACGACTGTAGATGAGAATGAGTAGGTAGATGAGGTAATGGAAGTGTGTAGAAGTTATCTTCCAATTGCTCCTCTTTTCTCTGTGATATAAAAAGGAAGATCAGTAGTTGAGACATGAATAAAAATTAATTAGATAAAAAATTGAGGAATGGGCATTTCTGACAAAGGAAATAACGGGCAAAAATTTGTGTTGGGAATGAACGTGACTCATTTGAGAAACAGAGAAAATCTCTGTGAATGAAACAGAGAGAATAGGGGCAGTGGTAGACGTTGAACTGGTAGGCAGGAGATAGGCTACAAAGGGGCCAGGTGTCTAAGTTGAAGGTATAGGCTTCTATTTTAATGTTGGTGGAAGCCATCAAAGGGGATTAACCATGGCAGGAGCACATGTGACATGGTCAGATTTGGTTGTATTATGGAGAACAGACTGAAGGGGGAGGAATGAATGAATGCAGTGGGAAACAGTGCTATGCCATTGCATTAGTCTGGGTGAGGCATAATGATAATGAGAGTGGTCAGTTTAGAGATGGTGAAAAGTGAAATATTCCAAAGATATTTGGGAGGTAAAAATCAAGACTTGATAGTGAATTAAATATGGAAAATGAGGGAGGAGGAAAATTCCTTCTTTGGTATATATTAAACTGCTTCTCACCTTTTAAGATTTAGTTTAAACATTACCCATTGAGGTTTGCATTTCTTACTATCCCAGTAACATTAACAAGAGGCTCATTTTATTTAGGCTCTTTTGGCACAATATTCATATCTCTTGATGGCACTTAAAGTAACTTCCCTGCCGAAGTAACTGTCTCTACAGTAGACAGTGAGCTTCTTGGAAACAATGAATGACAATGCTTCATTCTTTGTTGTATTTCAACGTGTGATATCATACCTTTCAAATAACAGATGTTCATTAAAATTGTTTATTGACAAAGTGGCAGAATAAATTGAAATGTCATAGATAAATAGAGTCAAATTCTTTAAGCACAAATATTTTTAATAACTAATACAGATACATTTTTTAGTAGACATATTTGCAGAAATAGACTTGCTCCTCTCAAGGAATCAGGATATCAATAAACTGAACTCTTAGGAAAAAATATTTTAGTCTTTTGATAATTAGGAAGGACTCAGCAAATTCACAATTTTCAGTTTTAATTTATTATCCCCTATTTTTCCAGTTGTCCTCAAAGAACTTTTTGGCCAAAAACAAAAAAAATATTGGTACATATACTAAAACAATTTTTTTGATATGTGTAGACAGTAGTTATTGCATTGAAAAATGATGTACAGTATTTCAGTTTAGTAGAACTGTATTTTACAAATGCTTTAGAAGTAATTAAAACTATGAAAATGAAGTGAATGAATTATGTTGCAATGATGCTAAATTTTTTCAATATCCATATTCTATGTAATTGAGTTTTGCCGCATAAATGAATTAAATTCTCCTTAAATACTTTTTTTTATATTTAGAATTTTTGTGAAGAATTTACATAATCTTGTCTATTTTTCCATGCTATGAAATATAGAGTATTAAATATATTATTTCAGATCTTTTCTTGATTATTTGGTATTTATTATTATGAATTTCACTCAGTATAATTTATTGAGAGCCTTTTGTGTGTAATGTGCTATTTAGGTGCTAAAGCTTCAAGAGCTTGAGATCTTCAGGGTTAGGAAAGAGAAACTTCCCATTTAAAGGTCAGATATTAGAGCAAGGCATGAAAAAAGGTCTGTGAAACCGAGAGGAGGACCTGGCTGACTAACTCTTTCTGGGGATATTAGTGAAGCTGTCTCAAAGAGGCAACTTTTTAAATGTCATGAAGGAGTAGAGGTATAGGAGGTGGAAGGAGAAGCTTGGTGAAAGGCCTGGGTCGTGAACTACGTGTGCTCAAGTGATTAGAGAAAGCTAAGTATGACAAGAGCAAAATGTTCATATGGCTTAGTGTCAGAAGATGAGGTTGTGTATCCTTTCGGCCTTCCCAATAAAACTAGCAACAACAACAAAAATAATTCTTATTATTTAGTGAAACAGTAGAAATCCTTATTACTTAAAGAATTAATAATAAAAACAGAGATGATCGCAACTCCAAACCATTGACCATCAGTTGAGCACTGTAAAAAGAATTATATCATAGCTAGAATATGCCAAACAGTAACTAAATATGCATTTTTATTTTCAGTGTTTGTGAAATATGGACCCATATGAAAAAAGAAGCCAAGAGATGATTCATGTCTTCTTAGAAGCTGGGATGGTGATGTCTCTAAAAGTAAGTGCTACACCTCTGAAAGATTTTTTTAACACTCAGCTTATGGCAATGAGACATGAAGAGTGAAAGGAGACTGTGGGGCAGTGGTGAAGGAGAGAGGATAAAGGACACCGGGAGAGTGCAATTTAAGGAGCTTCTTCTCTGAGTGTGATCTCTTAAATTCTGAAAAGCAAGGTGAGACATGCCCCCTAGGCAGAGGACAACAAGTTTGGCAGGATGTTCCCAACTACAAAACTGGCACTGTAGTTGTGAACATTTCCAGGCAGCTCACTCTTCTGCGCTAGTCCCACATGGGTCCAAATAGCCAAACAGATGCCCAGATGGAGCAGACCCTATTCAAAGACACAAAGATAAAAAATAAACAGGAAAGAACCCACACAGGATCTATAAATACAGACAGAAACATAAAAGGAAGGAAGGAATGTAAGCAGGAGGCATATTGAAGTTCAAAGGTCTTGTTTTTATTATCTAATGTTGAAAAGTGATAAACAGATCTTATAAGCAGATCTTATGAACATGGCTTGGACATACATGTTGAGATTAAACTTTAGGACTTTGTTTGCTAGTTGTTCTTCAGGTGTTAACTAATAGTTTGCCTTTTTATGTAGTAACAAGACAAGTCTTGTCTAAATTGAGACTTCAATCTCTCGACCATTTCAAACATTCCCTGTTTTCTATTTCCAGTAGAGGCAGAGAAAGAGGGTGTGGTCTGTCCTTCCTCTCTTTTCTATCTGTTTTTCTACACCCTCTTCCTCACCTCACTGCATTTCTTCACCTCTAGCATCAAGGCAGGGAGAGGCCTAAGAGAAAATGGTACCATTGTTATTTTGCTTTGGGCCTTCTGTCTGACAGATGCATCATTGTTACCTTTCTTTTGTGGGAACTTTTTGTACATTTTTTTGGAGAACCCTACCCACCTGACCTGGGGCGTTTGATATTCTAATTCTTGATGTATTGACCTCCACAAGCTTCTCATGGTTCTTGCTCAACAGCTGTTGCAGTGGCATATGCCATGCTCTTTCTTTCGTTTTTGGTTTTGTTACCATAGAAGAATTTTATCCTGGAGGGAGTCCTTTAAAAATGTATCAAGCCTGGCTAACTTCCAGAGTGTCCATTTTTTTTGTGGGGGGAGGCAGGGAATTGTGCATATTCATGCCCCTCAGCCAAGCTTTTGAAGTTCAAGCCTCTCTCCTTTTGCAGCCTTATCTGTCTCTTGTTCAGCAGCCAGAAGCAATTCTTGCCAATTTTTTACTTTTCATTCTTCCAGGAAAAAGACAAGCTCTAATCTTTGTATAACATCCCTAAACCCTCTTCAGGATTTTTCATACTGTCTCCTCAGTAGCAGCAGGACACACACAGGCCTATTAGTTTCTGCACTCAGCAAACATCCAGTCTGTGGACAAGCCTTTCCTCTGAGAGACGTCTCGCTATCTCTTAGAGCTCTCTCCCTGCCACCTCCGTGCTTGGAGGGCACCCCTTTATTCTTTGAAGATAGAAGGGAAGGGAACCACCCCACCTTAGCATTTTACTTCTACAATTCTCTTTTAAAAAGGCCTATATTTCTCATATATAAATAGTAGGGTCCACTTTTTAACAATTCCATCATTAATTCCATCATCATTTAGTCTTAGAAGATATGTTCATTTTCTACTGTGACTGCCACAAATTACCACAGGTTTAGTGTCTTCAAAAAACACAAATTTATTGCCTTATCATTCTTTAGGTCAGAAATCTGACACATGTCTCTCTGGGCTAAGAATAAAGTCTGGGCAGAATTGTATTCTTTTCTGGAAGCTCAAGGAGAGAATCTACTTTCTTGCATTTGCTAGCTTCTAGAAGAAAGCACATTTCTTGGCTCATACACTTTCTTCCTTCTTCAAAGCCAACAATGTGGTATCTCTTGACTCTTTTTCTGTAGTGTATTAGTCTGTTCAGGCTGCTATAACAAAATACCACATACTGGGTGACTTAAACATTAAAACTTATTTTTCCACAATTTTGGAAGCTATGAGTTCAAGATCGAGGTGCCTTCATGTTTAGGGCCTCTTTTCCTGGCTTGTGGACAGCCACCTTTTTTCTGTGTCCTCCCATAGTCTCCTCTCTGTCCATGCACAGAGGAAGGAGAGGGAAATAGAGGGGGGACAGGAAGAGGGAGGGGCAAAAGGGAAATAGGTAGGTAGGTAAGTATACAGACAGACAGATAATAGACATATATATAAGTATAGATATCTTTGATATCTTAAAAGGACACCAGTCATATCAGATTAGAATTTTACCCTTAAGACTTCATTAATTTTAGTTACTTCTCTCAAGGCCACATCTACAAATAATAGTCTCATTGGGGAATAGGGTTCAACATGAATTTTAGGGAAACATGATTTAGCCCATAACTTGTAGTCATTTCGCTTTCTGTGACTATTGCAAAGAAAGATACGCTGTTTTTAAGGACTCCTGTGGTTGGATTAGGCTCCTCCAGATCATCCAGGGTAATTTCTCCATCTCAAGATCCTTAACATTTATTACATTTGCAAAGCCTCTTTTCCATGTAGAGTAACATGTTCATAGGTTAGGGATAAGGATGTGGATATCTTTGGGGAGCCATTATTTTTCCTACTACAAAGGGAATTTTAGGTTGTGGGAAATGTCCAGTTGAACATTCTGTTACATTGGTTACCAATTTACAGTCCAATGAATATTATTCTGAGATTTGTCAATTTCATGATTTCTGAACATTGAATTTAATTTTATCCATTATACGAAGTAATACTTGTTAGAGCATTACTAGATGTTATTAGGCTCGAGGCCTTAAAATTTGTAATATATTAAGCTATGTCTATTATATTTAATAGTTGTGCCTTTTTTATAATTCAGAAACATTTTTGAGATGTACAGTTAATTCACTAAAAGCACCCACTGCAGAAAACAAATAACTCCAAATGAGAGTTATATCAAGGGACAATATCCTTCCTTTTTCTTACACACTGGAGAAGAGAATGCAATTTAGGAACAGATGTGAAAGTTTGCTATTCTTATTAAAACGAAGTTCCAGTATGTACTAAACTGTAGAGCAGAGAATATGAAAGGCAGAGTAGGAAAACATTCTGCCAATGTACTCAGCAAAACTTAAGGAGAAAGAATTTGGGTAAAAATAGAGGAAATCTGGATCTATAGGAGTGCTTAATGGGTCACATATATAGATTATTAGACCAACACATATATAGATAAGTGACAGTCCAAATTTATCACCCACTAAAGAGTAATTAACAGTAAAAGGAGAAAATTAACTGAACTACATATTTTTATAATTACATGGCAAGCTTAATTCTCTGTTGTGTGTTTGGGAATATGTGCTTAGAGCTGGCTTTGCATATTTTTAGAAGGAAATTGGAGAGTGCCAGAAAGATTTCCCAAAAACATCTCCATCACCTAGATCCTATAGTGCCTAAAATTTCACTATTATGTATTTGCTCTTGTTGGAGTAAAGGCTTACTCTCTCCTGAAACTCTTAAAACAAACATATTGTCACCAATATCTTTACCTGAATTTTAGCAGTTTGCTGACTTCTTTTATATCAAAATAATATTATATATTTACAACAGAAGGACATCTTTAAGGGGAAATGATATAAAAAGGAGAGCTGGAAATTATTTACAACTTGGCCTTTGTTCATTAAAAACCTTTGATGGAAAGCTTTTTTTGAAAAAGAGTTTATTGAGCCGTACCCTAGCCAGAAAAAGGACCAGGTCTGGGACATACTGTCTAAACTACCAGCAGCAGGGTTAGATGGAAAAGAAGAACCTGTTTACTGTCCTGGAACTGATGGGGCTCTTTCAAGGATGTAAGTTGTTTTCAAAGAATTTACTTTGGCTATAGATAAGGGAAGCAGGAAAAGGTGAAGTGTGGGAAGTTTTAGGGTGGGTGCATGGTCCAAGGAAGAAATACTTACTGCTCTTCATTAGGTATGAGCAATGGTCCAGAGAGTTCATGCATTAGCAGGATGAGGTAGTGTTTGGTGGTTGGCTGTTTCTTTTTAGATAATCACCTGAAAGTTGATTCAAAGTTTCAACTTAACATTCAGGAATATGTACATTCTTTTATTAGTTGGTGCACAGCTATTAACTTGTTAATGATCCTTGTCTCTATTACTCCAGGGTTGATTCTCTATGCGAACAAATATTCAGCTTCACTATGGGGCTCAGGCTGATTTACTCACCAGTTCCTAATACTTGCTGTCAAGGTTTTTCTGGATCCTGCCTGGCAGTTATCGTGAAAGAGGAATAGAGAACACGTGGTGTGTTTTATGGGTAAGGCATTGAAGTGGGACCTATTTTCACTGTCACACCATTAGTCACTTAGTAGCCATCTAGGTTAGTGGATCAACTGTTGTGTATCGCAGTGCTTGTATTCAAGCAGCTGTTACAGTATAGCTTAATGATTTATCACAATACCTGTGTCATTTCTCTCATCTCACTTCATCTCCTCATGTAGGCATTGTGTCATCTCACATTGTCACAAGAAGAATGGTGAATAAAGTACAAAAAAAGATATTTTGAGATATCACATAACAAAGTATATTAAGATTGTTCTATTATTAGTTACTGTTATGCTTTATTTATAAATTCAAGTTTATCATAGATATGCATGTGTAAGAAAAACATAGTATATGTAGAATTTGGTATTATCGGCAGTTTCAGGCATCCTATGGGGGTCTTGTAATATATCCCCTGCTGATAAGATGGGACTACTATACTATACTTTATTTCACTGGAGCCTGGGGAAATGCAATACAGTTGGGCCCTCATGGATCCAGTGACTATGAAAGAAATGGCAAGAGCTTGGTGAATCACCAGCAGTGTCAGCTCCATTTGTTATTCTTTCCTTCTTCATTGTCTGTGATCCAGAGATAGAGTTTTAGTTCCTTGACTGTTCTTTCTTCCTGAGGGTTCTGTGCATGACATACTCTCTGCTTCATATGCCTTTCATCCTTATACTAGGTAAAAATTACTATTCAGAGCTAAGGGTGTTTTATGTTCCTGAGAAAGTTGTCTCCTTTATAAAACTAGGAGAACTTATAATCACTTACTCAGTGACTGTCATACTAGAGTGCAGGATTCAAGAGTAAGGAAATTCTCTGTGTTATTCTTCACTAAATCCCCAGTATCTGGCATTTGGCAGACTCTTAGTAAATATTTCTCAAATGTATATATGGATAAATGAATTGATGAATGGGTCAGTACAAATATAGGTAAATTTAGAGATAAATGGGAAATAAACTGATATAGCCCCAATGTGACACCTCTGGTTTTCTCTATGAATGATATCTGCAGAAGCAGGGTAGAGGGTTGCAGAAAGGAAAATTGAGAAGATTTGTACAATTTTTGGTAGTTACAAAGAAAAATGATAAAAGGAAATTAAGGATATAAGGAAAAATAGCTGTCTAACAATGTTGAATATTTAATTGTGATTGAAAAACTATAGCTCTGTAGTGGTGAATAACCATTGTGATTTTCCCCAGCATTATTTACTTTCAGAGAAAACGCATTTTGGAGATGATAATGGTTAATGATGGCTATGATATATCAATTCAAGTATGAGCTTAGCACTTTGCATGCAATTTTTCATGTAATGCTTTTATAACCACTTCCCTATTTTATAGATGAGGTAACTAAAGATCAGAAATTTAAGTAAACAACTTAAGGACATACAGCTATCAATCAGAAGTTTTGATTTGTACCTGTCTATCAAGCTTCCAGGATAGATGTTTACAAAGTAGACTGACAGGTGTGAATGCAACAAGAAATTAATGGTCCTGTGAGAGCACACTTAAAGGACTGGTGCCTGGGGTAAGTTTGAATAAAGAAGGTATAAGGTCTCAATGATGTTTAATGGTAAGAGATATAAAAATAGGTGTGTGAAATATATTTTCAAATCTGATTTCAGAAAATAAATTTGGGAAGATGACACTGTCTAGAATATAGAACTTAAGAGAAGAATGGGAGTGAAGTTTGTTAGATGGCTATCCATATGGACATTGCCATTCAGGATAATGACAGGAATTAGTAAAAAGAAAGACTATAATCCAGATATCAAAGTTTCCAATAAATGTGGCATAAAAAAGTGAGAAGTCATTGATGGCAATGATGAAGATGAGGAGCACAATTAAATTTTTAGGGGATCAAATGAGGAGTGATTTTAGATAAGTATCAAATGTAATGAGAATGAAACATAATGAGAATAGATGATGAGGAGAAATATAAATATATCTCATTACTATAAAATTCAAGGAAATTAACAGCCTATTTTGAGGATTTATTGAGGAAAAATATATCATTAGAGGAGAGCCAGATTATAGTCAGGGCCAAGCAGTGGAGGGAATAGTCAAGATGTTGTGTATCACAGAGAAGTTTCTTTGAAACAGGATGAGATTCTGCATAGTTCCAGTAAAAAGAGGTAGAAGTAATCAGCAAGAGACTGATAGTTCTGGGAGGGAGAAGATATAAATTACCCGGACAGTTTGCAATGTGGTTTACAGATCAAGGGCACTAGAAGAGCAAGCAATACAGAGGAAAATGGGATGTACTTGAAAGTAACTAGGCTCAGAGTTCCGGCTGGGGCTTGATAGCAAATTCTTTTGTTGCTGCAAATTCAGATCCAAGCATTTTAGGGGGAGCTGAAGAATAAGAGGTGAATTGCAAAATAATACTAAGGGCTACTGAGTGAGAGAAACTTAGATAAAATTACAAATTGAAGTTTATCAAAGTGGAATAGATTTTAGAAGAGCATGATAATTTTGAGGGAAAAATAAGAAAACTAGTATGACCTCTTTATTTTATAAATTTATCTTTTGTGTTACTCACTGACTTTGTAGTGATGAAGATGCCTTGATATTCTCCTCAGCTTGACTAAACTTTAGATAAGCTTCTTCCAGTCTCTAGGTCCCTCCCTCTCACCCTTGGCTCTCACTGAATCCACAGGGCCTACTCCCAGAGGTCCTTCCCCACCATTTTCTTAGAGAATTTAATTTAGAACACTTCTAATCGTAAATTCTGTCTTTGCTCTTTTGAGTTGTAAATATTTTTAAATTCCTCTTGAAATTTTTGACAGTTTTGGAACTATCTTTTCGGAAGAACTGGATGCCTTCTCTTTGAAATGTAATAATCACAGAAGATATATTTCCTATCTCCCAGTCTCAGTGGGAGGGCAGGAGCCTAATTTCAGTGGGTACTTTGCTTCAATTTGTAAAAGTATCTCCTATTATAAAGATAAGAGAAAGTTTGTTTTTTTCTTTGGTGAGGTCAATTAACAGACATGGATGGGTTAGTGTTCTCCCCCTCAACTCAGTGCTGAAAATTGTCCCATCCTTTGTTTTCGGTAAGTTGAGCCCAGGCTGACTTCTTGTCTCTCACTCTTATTGAAATAGACTTGAATAAAGTCTTCCTTACCTGTTTAACTTTGTCTGCTGTAAATTTGCCTCCACAGGAGCTTATAAGTCTTTTCTGTTATTTCCCTAAAGACTAACTTTTCAAAAGTAGACTATTGTCTAACCAAGGGCAAGAGAAATATGACTTGAAATAGCTGTGGAGATTTGATCATTCAGAGAATAGTTTCCAAACCTATTAAAATTTCTGGGAGCTATTTTCACAGAAAAACAGGGAAAGTAGATATTGAAGCATTTTTTTCCCCTCCTGGGTATATTAGAATGCCATTGAACATTTACATTGTCAAAAGAAGTAAAAGTTTACTCCCACCTTTCAACGAGTTATCCAAAACCTCTTTGAGTTACGCCTGGAATTTATAAAATCATATTTCTGGGGATGGTAGTCAATCCACCCACCTCCATCTATTCACCTATTCATTTATTAGTTAAGTAGGCCCAAAGTAATCACAAGGGTCCTACAAAAACCAGTATATTTAATGATGACTAGAGAATTTCCCCTGGGATGGGAGCATAACAAGTATGACCTCTGTCATTACTTCTAGTCAATGTTTTACTGGCGTTTTTAGCAAACACAAAAAGGTAAGGAAAATAATTAAATGTTAAAGAAGTGGAAAAAAGAAGTAAAACTGTCATTGCTTGCAAATGATATGCTTCTTGAGGGTTTCACTTATACATATTGACTTATTATAAAGCCATAGTGATTAAAACAGTGTGATATTGGAACACAGATAAAGAAATAGACCAATGGAATAGTATAGAATTCAGAAAAGCATCTGCACATATTCATACTATCACTTGTTTTAAAATGATAATGCCATTTCAATTTTTTTTCCCCTCATTTGTATATCTTGCTTGGTGAGTTGTCTGTTAAGGTCTACCCCAATTTAAAACTGACTTGTTAGTTTTCTAATTTTAACAATTCTGTGTCTGTGTGTGTATTTTTTTGAAAAAAAATTAATTCTTTAATGTCACCACATATTTGATCCCTTTTACTGTATCTACCTCTTTTCTCCCTCATTTCCCCCAACTCTCTTCTGGTAACCACTAGTCTATTGTCCATGTCCGTGAGTCTCAGTTTGTCCTATTCGTTTGCTGTTTTCAATTTTTTCTGTCTGGCTTATTTCACTTGGCATGATTATCTCGAGGTCCATTCATGTTGCCCCAGACGGCTGTACTTTATCTCTTCAATGGATGAAGAATATTTCATTGTATATATGTACCGCAGCTTCTTTAGCCAATCATCCATTGTAGGCCACTTCAGTTGCTTCTGGCCACCATGAATAAAGCTGCTATGAACATTGGTGTGCAAATATCTATTTGGACATGGGTTTTCAAGTCTTTGGGGGTAAATACCCAACAGGGGATTGCTGGATCATTGCGTAGATCAATTCTTAGTTTTTTGAGGAACCTCCATACTGTTTTCTATAGTGGCTGTACCAATTTGCAGTACTACCAGCAACACTGGTAGTATGAGAGTTCCTTTTTCTCTGCATACTCTCCAACATTTGTTGTTACTTGTCCTGTTGATTATAGCTATTGGAACAGGTATGAGATAGTATCTCCTTGTGGTTTTGATTTGCATTTCCCTAATAGCTAGCGATGATGAGCTTCTTTTCATATGTTTGTTGGCCATTTGTATGCCTTCTTGGAAGAAGTGTCTGTTCAGGTCTTCTGCCTGTTTTTGATTGGATGATTTTTTGTTTGTTTTTTGTTATTGAGTTGTATGAGTTTTCTGCATGTTTTGGATATTAAGCTCTTATTGGAGGCATTGCTGCAAATATATTTTTCCACTCAGATGATTGTCTCTTTACTTTGTTGATGGTTTCTTTTGTTGTACAGAAGCTTTTTAGTCTGATGTAGTCCCATTCATTTATTTTTGCTTTTACTTCCCATTTCAATTTAGTGGAGGGAAAGATGGTCTTTTTAATAAATAATGTTTATCAACTAGATATATGTAAGGGAAACAATAAATCTAGACACCTACCTCACACCATACACAGAAATAATTTTATACAGATTGCAGATCTAAATGCCAAAAGTAAAACAATAAAGATTCTAAAAGAAATAAGAAGAGAGTATCTACATGAATTTGGGGTAGACACCCTTTTCTTTAAAAGGTTCAGAGGTCACTAACCATAAAGGAAAATATTGGGAAAAGGTAGTGTATTAAAATTAAGAACTATTATTCATCAAAAGATAGTCAGATTTTAGAAAAGTCAAGCTACATAGTGAAAGAATACATTTAAATGCATATAACAGATAAGGTACTCATATTTAAATACACCAAAAGATATTCCACAAATCAATTAGAAGAAACAAGTAGTCCAATAAAAGACTACTTGTTTTTTGAGCAAAAAATTCAAGGAAGCACTTCATAAAAGTTAAATCCATATGACCAGTCTGTGTTTTAAAAGGTGCTCAGCTTCACTGGTCATCAGTAAAATACAAATTAAAACAATATATCTTATTTTACTCCTGACAGGACAGCTGCTGAGGAAAAGATAGATTATTCAAAAGTTGCTGAGGATGTGGAGCAACTGGAACTTTCATACACTGCTAATGGGGGTATAAATTACTGCAACCACTGGAGAAAATGCTCAACATCTGTTTCGATAAATATTTGTTTTAGTTGTTGTACACAAAGTCACATTTCATGATAAAATTAATTTTCTTTTTATAACAAAAATTTTAAGATACATATTATGTTAATTTCTCAGTAATGTAAAATGTATAACATCAAAAGGGTGAGGCAAGTTAAACTGTATTTCAGCTTTTTAAAACTGCATATGTATTTGTTTCACACATGATATCCAGCGTCTATACACATTTTTAATGTAGCACTATGGCACTAAGATTTTTGTACAATTCTACGTAATTGAATTACATCTTTAGCATAGTTTGAGAGATGATTTAAAATTAACAGCAAAATTACAACTCAGCCAAATAAATTGTAAAGGGAAGACTTTCTTAAGTGCTTCTTAACTAAATCTTATTTATCTTATACAATCTGAAGAATGGATTTTGACTGGAAGCTGTCAAGGAAGTTATGCAATTTCTGGGTTTTTTTTTTTTTGAACAGTCCAGCAGTTGAGTAATCTGAGTAAATTCAAGTCTGATTTTACTTCCAACTTCTGTATATTGTCTCTCTATTTATTAGAAGTGACTAGAGCAGGTATACCATGTTGTTTAATAATTGCTTTTATTGTTATGTAGGTACTACATTGTAGAAGTTGTTTAGCAATTAAAACTCCTAATTTCTAATTTAATTTCCAGAAGAAGTTAAATTAAGATTCAGAAAGATCACAGCTAACATTGGCCTGTATGAATTTAAACTTTATATTTTAGCAATTGCTTTCTTTTGTTTATTTATTTGTTCTTTTAACCATTACATTATTAATTTCCCAGTATGTGTCAGGCATAGCCCTCAATTCTGAGATTACACTGGTGAATAAACCAATAAAGGTACTTTCTCTCATCAGCCTTCTAATCTGTTAGGGGAGAAAGATACCAAGAAAATAAGCAAATAAATACACAAAAATGATATCAGATGGTAACAAATGTCTGAGGAAATGAAAAGAAGGTGATATGATAGAAATTGAAGGATCAGGGAACATATTTAAGAAAGGATATAATTTTAACTGAGATTTGATTGACAGTAATTAGCCATCCATGACAAGATCAGAATGTCCAAAGGAAGGATCTATTTCTAGGGATGGTGGAAAGTTAATTGGTTGAAACAGAGTGGGTGGTATGAAGTATAAGGCAAGATGAATTAAGGAGGCAGGCAGAATTAAATCATTTAAGACTTTGTAAGCTAGGAAAATAATTTAAATTTTAAGTATGATGGAAAACTATGGGGTTTTTAAAAGCTGGCTATTGTGTGAATGATAAAATGTTCACGGTAAGAGTAAAGGCTAGGAGTCCAGCTAGGCGGTCACTGTAATGATATAGGTGAGAGATATTGTTAGCTAAACATAGGAGAAAATTGAGATGAAAAGAAGAAGATAGTTTGGGGTTATGTTTTTGAGGTAGAGTTGACAGAACTTTCAAACTGATTAGAAGAAGGTAAGAGGGAAAACAATAATCAAAGAGCAATTATTTATTTAACAACTTGTTGGATGGTAGCACTATGAACTGAGACATAGATCAGAAGAAGAGTAAGTTTTGGTGGTGTTATGGCCAATTCCTACTCAACCCATTGGTGAACGAGGAATCCTGTGCCCTAAATCATAGACACTAGACAGAGTCATCTATTCTCACAGCCAAGGGGGAGTACATACAGATGTTGCACTCAGGAGAAAAGTAAACCCAAAGGACCTGTGGAAGGAGGGTTTGTAATAACAAGAAGATGGGGTGCCCCTTGTTTCTGCAGGAGGATATGATTAGTTTGTTTAAATAATTTCATGAGTTGGCAGAGAGTCGAGTCTGTTTGGTTGAGGACCAGATAGGGTCTTGATAGAGGAATTGGTAAGAGAACTAGTCAGATCTGGAACCCTTCCCACCGGGTAGGAGTGTTTCTGGCAAGAGCAGAGAAACTCACAGCTAGAGCTTTGGGATCCTGTGATGCTGAAAGAGGTCAAGGCAATGCTTGAAATTTTAGATCTCATATACAGGGTCAGGGAGGGGGAGAAAAATCCTTGCATTATGTCAAGCATCATGTATATTCTATCAAGTTCCTTTTGGCCATACTATATTTGAGATGCCTCTCTGAAGCTTTCATCTAAGTGGGCATGTCACCTTGGATATACACATCTAGAATTGTTAGAGGTCAGATTCAAAGGCAATGATTTAGGAAACATGGAGATTTAAAACCATGGAGAGGAACAAAGGGCCCAGGACACAGCTTTGGAAACATTTCCACATTGAGAGAAGGAGCACTGAGGACACTGGGAAGAGTTGCTGGTGAAAAAAGAAAGAAAACCAGGAGGGTGAAGTGTCACGAGCCAAGAGAATAATTTTGAGAAAGAAATGATCATCTGTGACAAATGTTCCCCAGTTGTCTTGTAAAATGGATGATCATTGGGTTTACAATATGATGACCTGGACAAGAGAGTGTATGTGGAGTCATGGGAAATGGAGAAGATTGGGCGTTTTTTTTGGTTTTCAGTGAAACCAGTGGTGTCTACTGGTCTCCAGCTTCTAGCTATTGTTCAATGACAACAAAAACAAGAATTCCCTATAGAATCTAAGGCACATGGGTATAGTAAATAAGCAGATTCTTCCTTCATAGGAAATTAGCTTCATACCTTTTTCAGAGGCCAGTGTAGGAATTAGTGGGGTATTTCTTGCCTAACAAGATAAGTATTTATCACCTGAGAAGTCACAATAGGCAAAGATGCAACAACCACTATACAGCCTTGCCCTCCTCTTATGTCACACTCCCTTAATGCCTGCGATGGAGTCTTGCTAACCTTTTAGTTTCACAAGACAATTTCCTGCTTCAGAGTATTTGCTTTCATTTTTATCTCTGCCTGAAAAATCATCTCCTATTTCTCTGGATAATCTCAATCAGGATCACTTTAGGTTTCTGTTTAAATGTATTTCTCAGGAAATCTCTTTTGGTCTCTCAAATTAGATTATATATCCTGGCTATGCATTCTTGCTGTAGATTTTTTCTTCACAACTCTTCCATGGAAATAATTAAATTCCTATTCATGTAATTATTTGAGTGGTATCTTCTTGACTTGACTATAAATTCTATGGAGTCTTGGTTTCTATTTTGTTCTTAATATTTCAAGTGCTTGGCACAAGTCCTGGTATAATGTGTGTGAATAAATATTTTAATTATTCTTATCTCAGTCATAAGTGGAAATAGAAGGAATTAATTCAGCAATAAAGATAAGGAAAAACCCATTCCAACTGTTTTTCTTTTTTCATTTTACTTAGTTCCTAGGATAACTTATTGGAATAATTTTGTTTAAATAACTAATATTGCTGAACTTATCATAGGCTTCTGTCTTCAACTTTACCCTTTAAAAATGCATTCAAAGTTTGAACTGTAATATTGATTTAAAAATAATAATTTCAAGAAGTTGTACCCTAGTTAATACACAGTTCTCTATCAAAGATATTCTATTATCTGTCATCTATTAACTATCATCTATCTATCATCTATCTGTCTATCATCTGTCTATCAGTTATCTACTTATCCATCCATGCGTTCATTTATCATCTGTCATTCTCTATTTTGACTTTTGTATTGCATATACATGTTAAATGTTAATAAATGAAAAATATGAAAAGATTTTGACTGAGATAAGAACAATTTTTTTTCCAGATAGACAGAGGTGCTCTCCCCAGTCTCTTTCCATGTCACCTTGAAGATATACTCTTTAATTCTTGTTTTATATTGTAGTAAAGTTATTTATTCACAAATATAACTGAGGCTTAGAATTTTGAGGATCGACAATAATAGATGCTATGTTAGTAAAAAGTGTCCAAGCTATAGATAAGAATTTTTGAACAAGAGAAAACAGATAAAGACAACTAATAAAAGAAAATAACTATATAGCAACCCTTGTTCTGATTCTATGTTTATCAATTCCATGAGTAATTGTTTTTTCCATGTAGGAAACTAACATGCTAGTTTGACAATATTCTGAAATTTTCTCCAGTTTCTTTGAGCTTTGCTAATATTACTTAACTGTCCTGATTTGGAATCAACCCTGGGATAGCCTCAGGCTTAGAATAAGAACCAAGATTTATTTTAATAATAAGAAGAATTCATCAGGATAACTGACCTCATAAAATGTCTTAGTATCTAACTGGTCAGGATCTTCTTTGAAAATACTACATATTTTGAAATGTGTGGAGTGTGGAGGTTCATTGACTTTATAAGTACACATGAAATGGATAATATCTACACTTTAATGATTAAAATATCAGAATGTGTCAGAATTAT
The DNA here is from genome assembly GCA_030015415.1 of Cynopterus sphinx. NCBI lineage: Eukaryota > Metazoa > Chordata > Mammalia > Chiroptera > Pteropodidae > Cynopterus > Cynopterus sphinx. The sequence goes on from CM057382.1 coordinate 126,450,915, forward strand.
TTGTTTTCTAAGGTTATTATCAGAGTCAGAGACAGACATATATAGCCTTTACCAAGTTCATGTGGGTCAATTTTACAAATTCTAGTCAAAGGCATAGGTACCTTCTAGCATTAAACTATCTGGGTTCAAAGACTACTTTTACCAGCAGCAAACTGTGTGATTTGGGCAAGATACTTAAAATCTCTGTTTTAATTTCTTTACTGCATTAACTTCTTTATGAAATTAGTAAATAAATATAGAGACAATACTCTACTTCATAGGGTTGTATAAAAAATTAATAAGCCATACATGACTTTAAAAATATAAACTAAGTGCTTATTTTGGTAATAAGGAGGGTGAGACTAATTAAAAATGGTGACAAATTTTATTGTTGAAATAAATGTGTTAACTTTAAAAAATCTCTTACTAAATTGGATATGATTTTCTCTTGCTAAATTAGATATGATTTTCTCTTACTAAATTGTATATGATTTTCTCACACAAATGTTTTCTGCTATAAACAGAAAAAAATAAAAGAAATAAAGTGAGCAATCTCTAAGTCTATATGGAATGGAAATCCTTGTGTCCTCATTATAATACTATGAACTATTGTGAATGTTTCATGCCATAAGAGTCTGTATTCTCTGAGGATGATTACAGTGATAAAATGAAACATTATAATTATTTCAACTCCATTCTGAAAAATTAAATTTCATGTTATACCGAGGAGGAGTATTATCAGTGCAATTATATAATGTTTAGTTATTTTTAGTTACTCATACCTTTGTCCAAAAAACATCCTTAATTATCTGTTCTTCTGTTATTATATGAGGTAGGTGAACTGCATTTTATACTGACTGTGATCCCTATGGACTCTGACAGGCATAGAAGAGAAATGGATGATTCATATTTGCAGAAGTTCCTTTGATTCCTGAGAGAAATCAGGAGGTGAAATCTAAGAGAAGTTAAGTCATAGAGAGAAAGCAGCCCTCTCTTTGAACTTAAGATGAGGTAGGTTTTTCAATATGAGAACAGCTAGTATGTGTACTTTAGTTGTTGTAATCAGGGTCAAAAGAACTTTCAAAGCTCTTGCTTGATTTTGGTTCACTAAAAATTTAGAGCTCCAAATCTACAAAAAGGCTTACCATAATTCAAAGACAAGGGAAAATATTGCCTATAAAATCTTTCCTGTACGTATATTTACAAATCTGGGGACCAATTTTTCTCTATTTGTCTATATTAAAAGTTTAATTTTTAAACATTTACATAAGGCATTAAAATATTTGTTAAATGTCTAAGAAAATACAGCACCTTTCAGTGTGTAAGAGAAAATGATTGAGTTATAGACCAGGATATTAAAAAAATTCTGCATAATTGGCGAAAAACAAATATAATGATTATTATGTATACTTATACTCCAAAGGAATTTTTTAACTTATTTTGTTTTAATATCCATAGTCAACAGAAAAGGAAGCTAATTTTTCCATTTGAACCTATATGTATGTCTGTGATACATGTCTTTTCAGATATGACAATCGTTAAAATCAGATATTGATATATTCCACTGCCAGGAGAGGAGGTATAGACACTACTTTCCTCTAGAATTTAATCATTGCTAAAGACCAGTGCCTGCTGTGTGCTTCCCATTCTTCATATTTCTCAATTTGAGTTTGTAATTATATTTTTTCTGTCATTTCTATAAAATGACAAATGACTTGTCATTTTTGATCGTAGATTGCAGATCTATGAGCAACCTTTTTCAGGTCAGACGGAGAGGGCTGAAACACCACCTGGATATTGTGATTTTTGATTTGGATGCAGTAACTAGATGCCATAACTGGATGCCATTTTGTGATGTCTGTGATGGGGTTTGTGAGGGTATATGCTGCCCTCCCACAGTGCAAAGTTGTTGCTGAGAAGTGGCTATTCACCTGAGGTCTCTATTTCTCTGGCTCTTTTGCATTTAGGTTGTGTCATGTGTCTAGTTCTTGTCAGTGGAACACAATTAGGTGTGCCCAAACTTTTCTCTTCCCGCTTTGATTTAAGAAAACACACTCACATTGGAAGCTATGTTTTGAAGATACTAAATCTATAGAGAGAAAGAGCTCAGTTAATTGATTCAGAGCTGGAGAATTATAGCCTCTAAAAGCAGGAATTTGACCTTTGGACTATATGTGAAAAACAAACTTTCAGATATTATATATTTTTGGCATCATACATTTAAATGATGATGCAAATATGTATTAGACATTTAAAAGTTGAATTCTCAAAAAAAAATCACTTAACCTTTATTATTTGATGACTTTGAATTGACCACATATATGTGTGAGGACTACTTTCAATTTTCATCTTTAAATGAATGGCACATCTGATTTTTAAAACTAATTTTTTATTGAGATACTTAAGCTGTTCACTTTATTAAATTTATCATGGACCTATGTTTTTTAGACTATCACCTTGTTTTTCAAATTGCAGACTAAGGAATCATTTGTCCCTCATGTTCTTAATACTTTTGAGTTTTCAGACAACTATCTCTGCCATTCCCACAGTTAGTATTGCACACCCACCGTGAGATAATGTAAAGGTAAGATATAACAGATGCTGAGTTGGCCAGGGGTAGTGCAGGTGGATGGGATGGATGAGATACAACACGAAAGGATAAGGTGGGATGAGATGGAATTCCTGGGTAGTCTCAGGGTTCTCTTTAGTGAGTATAGAGGTGAATTTCATGTTTTGGGACCACATTAGTCTGGATGACTATTCTTAAGAAAAGTAACAATGTTATTCTTATCTATACTTGCAAGGCTTTGAAACGAAAGGGAAAAGAGTGGAACTAGGGGATTTATGCTTTTCTTTTTATGCCTTATTGTGTAAGCAAAAGAAGTTTAATTTTCACCAAATCTCTTCATTCTTTAGTAATTAGCCATCCTTGTCAAGATTTTCATTTTAGCATCAATTTAGTATGCAAAATTGTCTTTAAGATGCCTGTGTTCTTTTTCTAGTACTCAACATTTTTGAGTCAGTTTATCTTGCTTAAAACTCTCATACTACTCTTTACTGATCCTAGGTCCCCACAAGACTCATTATTCCATTTGGTTTCTCCTTGAGTCGTTTAGGTTTTCAGTGGCTTCTCATGTATTCTGAATTTGTTGCTATCATAACTGCCTATTTTGAAATCAATTCATTTAACTGTGCATCCTGCAAACTATCTGCACTCACTACACTTGCACTTGCATATCTAAGTCTTAAGGTGCTCTGCTAAATAAAGAGTCATATACTTCTGGGATCTGCCTTTTTGGAACACAAAGTTATAGCTTTTATGTTTTAGTGCTTTTCTTAGCCTGGTTCATTAACACATGCTGAGAGGTTAAATTAAGAAAATGCACTTGTCTTCTTAGGCCACCTAGGACTACCCACACAGATCCACTCTTAGGATATTTGGGAGGTTGGAGGAAGAGTCAACAATTGAAACTTCTGCTACAGAGGAAAATTCTGATTTAGAATGTGGAACAATATTCTGATGCCTTCTCATTCATATGCTGGGGTCATTTTCTACAGCCTTTCTAGTACATTTTAGAAGAAACTGTGGGCATCTTATTATACACTGGAAAAAAAAAGATATTTCATTGGTAATAAAATATAAAGTTAATTAAAAGAGGTCTTCGCCTTGTCCTCCTGAAATCTTAGACCAGGCAGAGGTTCAAGTTCTTTAGGAGGAGACGGGGCTCTTTGTCATTGCTTATTTGGCTTGTCTGTCACAGGAGTGCCATTTTAATTTATACAGTTCCTTTCTGAATGTGATGTTATATCTAGATAGTAATTATGTTAATTTGTCCTAATCGTAATATCATCTGCCTAATAAAAGCCAAATATTTGAGCCTTTAAAAACCCGTAGCTCTTGTTTTTCATGTTTTCAAGGCATGGTAAGATTAACCTTGGAAAACTGGAGACATTTCCTGTGGATAAGTTAAAACAGAAAGCTTCGCTCTTTTTCTCAGAATGATGCTCTTTAAAATTTTTATTATCTATGCAGTACATGCTTATTAAAGAAAATGTGGTTAATATGCACAAAAAAAGGAAAATTGTAAATTGTGCTTCTATTAACTAAAGACATCATAACATTTAGATGTTTTCTTTATTCAAGGCACCTGAAACAGACATCTGCCATTCTTAATACCCAGCATTGCATCTGTTTGGGGGAATTTCTACCTTGTAAGGCAGATCCTGCATCCCATTTTAGAAGCATAAAATTCAGTACTTAGTTTCAGCCAGCCTTGGAGCTAAGGTACAGCCTAGACTGCACCAATCTGATGCAAACATCCTGGGTTTTAGATCGAAAGCCAGTGAAGCAAAACAGCAGAGATGCAGGAGAACCTCTTCTGATAAAGGTGGTACAGTGGTGACCCCGACATCCAATTTCCAGAGGCCGAAGCAGCAGCAGTGCCAGCAGCAGCACTGGGTGACTAGTTTCAGTGATGAAAGTTTTGCAAGTGAGAGTGATTATGCCCAGCATTTCTAGTGACAGAATGGTTACTTCAGTGGCTCTGGGATGTTATTTTATGTATTGCCCAGCATGGCCCCTAATATATTTTATAAAATGCCTTTGACTGAGATTACTTAAGTTAGTTTCTATTGCTTGCAACTAAAAACACTAAATCAGTGAATTGTTTTTTATTTTATGATTGGAATCACATTTTAACTTGCATTTGAGGCTGAGGTAATTCTACCGATAGGCTAGGATTTTTCTGAAGGAAATTTTTGTGATCAATTTCAAGGTCTTTTAGGTTCCTGGACTCCATTCCAACGTGTGTCTGTCAGGGGGCTTCCCATAAAACACCAGGCAATTCTTGGACATCATCGGGGTGTCCGAAAATTCAACTCGATTCAACTCACTTCTGACATTACCTACCCAGAGAAAACATCAGATTCCACAGGTAAGGATAATCAGTCCTACAAGACCGCCATCCCTAACCCCCACTTCAGACACCAGTTGAAAGTCCAGTATGTAACCTGTGCTTCTGACCCACCGGCTACAGACTGGAGATTCCAATGACCCCTCCAACTCAGAATGCCAATGGCAAGGTTATTATCTGTGTCTGACCAACTGGTTATAAATCAGAGATTCCCACGACCTCTTCTTTGTCAGAGTTGTTCTCAGAACTCAGAGAAATATTTAACTTACTAGAAATATTTAACTTACAGTTTATTATAAAAGGGTATAACTCAGTAACAGCCAGATGGAAGACATGCATAGAGCAAGGTGTGGGGACAGGGTGTGGAGCTTCTGTGTCTTCTCCGGGTGTGCTACAATCCCCACACCTCCATGTCTTCACCAACCCAGAAGCTTTTTGAACCCCTGTTAAGTTTTAATGGAGGTTTCATTACACAGTCATAATTGATTAAGTCATTGGCCATTGGTGATTGACTGAACTTCTAGCCCCATTCCTGTCCCAAGAGGTCAGGGATTGTGACTGAAAGTTTCAGCCTTCTAATCATGTGGTTGGCAGGTGAGGCCCCAAAGTTACATCGTTAACATAAAAAAAGACATCTTTATTTCTCTCTTCACTTAGGAAATTCCAAAGGAGTTAGGAGCTCTGTTCTAAATAGTGATGAAGATCAAACATATATCTCTTATAAATCACAATATTACATGATTATTTCCATAATAAAGACAAGCATTATAGAGAAATTCAGTTGCACTTGTAGAAGAGAAATCAGTCCTTCCAAAATTTGTAAATTCCTTACTAAGGTTTTTTTGACCAATTGTTTTACGTGTTGATTTAATGTTCTCCCAGCCCCTTAGGTCTCTTAATCATACAAGTTATTGATATTCCCATTATACTTTTGCTCCATGAAATCCCTAATATCATTTTTTCCCTCTTTGATTCCTCCTCTGTCCCCACCACTTCCACCTCTGACCTATCTATGGATGTTGCCATTTCCCCTTAAGAACTGGATCTCTGAAGGCCAGGTGTCTCCTTCTACATGCTTGCGGCCTGCACCTGGGGCCTGGTGCACCCGGGGTATGGTCTGTGGCTCCACCTGGGGTGTGAACCCAAGACCTTCTGCGTGTAAAGCAGACGTGCTAACCACTACACTATGGAGCCACCCCCCTAATATTTTTAAAAACAGTTTTATTGAGGTACAATTTACACCTGTTTAAAATGTACAATTCAATGTATTTAGTATAGTTACAGTTGTGTAGCCAACATAATAACCTAATTTTAGAACATCCTCATCCCCAGGGAGAGAAACTTGATACCCATTAGCAGTGACTACCTACTCCTGCTCCTTCCTCTCCCCTCCAGCAGTAGGCATCCAGGCAAAAGCAAATTTACTTCCTTTCTCTATAAATTTATTAATTCTGTTTGTTTCATATGATCGAACTCATATATATATATGGTCTTTTGTGACTGGTTTCTTTCACCTAACATAGTGGTTTTGAGGTTCATTCATGTTTGTAGCATAAGTCAGTGTTTCATTTAATTTTACAGACTGCCAAATAGTATTTTATTTTATTAAAATCCCATGTTTTGTTTATGTATTTATCACTCTATGGGTATTTGGGTTGTTTCTACTGTTTGGCTATTTTGAATAGTACTGTTATGAATATCGGTGCATAAGTTTTGTGTGGACATACGTTTTTATTTCTTTTGAATAGATACCTGGTTGTGCAATGGCTGCATTTTATGGTATGTTTAGCATTTTGAGGAATTGCCAAATTGTTTTCCATTGCAGCTGCACTATTTTACACTCAATTTAATTTTAATTTATCCACATTCAGTTCTTTCAATTTCTTGTCAAAATGTGTCATTGTCTGTCTTTTGATTATTGCCATCCTAGTGGATGCAAAGTGGTACCTCATTGTGGTTTTGATTTGCATTTCCCTAATGACTAATGATGTTGAGCACCTTTTCATATGCTTATTGGCCATTTTCATATCTTCAGAGAAATGTCTATTTAAACCCACTGCCCATTTTAAAACTGGGTTGTTTGTCTTTCTGTTGCTGCGTTGTAGAATTTCTTTATATATTCCAGATATTAAATTCTTCTCAGACAAATGATTTGCAAATATTTTCTCCCATTCTGTACGTTATCATTTCACTTTCTTGGTATGTCCTTTGATGTACAAAAGTTTTTAATTTTGTTGTTTATTTTTATCTCTTTTTTTCTTTGTTGCTCATGTTTTTGGTGTCATAGCTAAGAAACCATTCCTAACTCCAGTGTTATGAAATTTTGGCTTTATGTATTCTTCTAAGAGTTTTGTGCTTTTAATGCTTATATTTCAGTTATTGATGCATTTTAAGTTAATTTTTGTATAAGGTATGAGATAAAGGTTCAACTTATTTCCTTTGAACATGGAAATCCCATTCTCCTAACTCCATTTTTTAAAAATTCTTCTTTTTTTCCTTATTGCATGGTCTTAGCACTCTTGTCAAAAATCAGTTGGCTATAGATATATGAGTTTATTTCTGGACTCTTAATTCTATTTTGTTGGTATAAGAATATGTCTTTAACTCATTTTGGGGGGGAAATTTGGACGATTTTAGTCATTATTTCTTCAAAAATGTTTTTGGGGCCTATCTCTCTCTCTTTTCTCTTTCTGGTACTCCCGTTATGTGTATGTTGGTGTTCTTCATGGTATCTTACCTTTCTCTTTGACTGTTAATTCTTATTTTTTGTCTCTATGTTCTTTAGATTTAAATTTAGTTAAATTTTTATTTTATAAAATTTTCAGTGTAGATATTAGTGGAATACCACTGCATGCCTTTCTCCAGTCACTGTAGTAATTAATAATGCCACAATGAATAAATGCAGCTGCCAGACCAGGGAAAAAGGCAATGTCGATGGATCCATAGATCCCAGTGAGCATAGGAGAGAACAGCAGAAAAAATGAGGAGTGCTGAATCATGAAGCCATGAGAGGGTTTGGAGCAGAGTAGTGAGATAATGTGATGCTGTTTTAAATGACCACTCTGGTTGCTTTTTTTGAGAATCTGCTTTAGGGAGAACAAGGGAAGACACTATTGCAATAACCCAGGCAGGGAGATGATGGTAGTTAGGTCCAGATTTCTAGCAGTAGCTATAGTATGAATCAGTAGAATGTTAGATATCTTTTAAGAACCAAGGGATTTCCTAATATTCCGAACGTGTGGTGGGCCTGTGAAATATCCTGCTTCTTTCTCTTTCTCCTTTTATGATGAATTGGTGGAACAGGGTAGGGAATGAGTAGAGTTGAGGGCCTGGATCAGGGAGAATGTCCTTGTAACTAGTGGAAATGGATAGGCAATGTGGGTCATTGTCGTGACATGAAATGAAATTGTCCCTGGGCATTCTTCTTCAGAGCATAGGAGAGAAAGCACTGAGAGAGCAGTCAATGGGACTGCTGAGAAAACCTGAAAATTTTGTGTTTTTCCTCTCTCATCTATTATCTTTTGAAGTTTAACATTCAACCTAAAAAGGCTGTATCTTTTCTAAGGAGTAAGTTTAGTTTCATATGTCCAAAGCAACTCCTTCTATTAATTGGCTATTGCTAACCCTTCACCTGCACAGTTTTCTCTAGTCAGAGCCCAGACCAGAAAGCAAATTCCCAGAACATTCAAACACAATCCATGAGACTTTGTGGGGACTCTGAAAATAGCCCAGGGCTACATGATTAGAGGCTGTAAGGCTACTTATGGCCCTCAAAGAACGTTGGATGGGGGGAAGAATAATATGGCCAAAAAAAAAAAAAAAGTTTCTCTAATGTTCTACCTATGCACACAATGATTCTAATGATGGTTTTGAACATTTACTTAATGTTTGGTGCTAATGCATTTATGCATTAGAGCATTCAGCACATTAGCACTTTAAAATAATTACAAGTTTCTTTTTATTTTATTGATCACTTAAATGAGGCTCAGAGCAGAGACTCACTTGCCAGTTGGTAGAGCTCAGATATAAACTCAAAACTCAAGTTTTGTCAGTGGATGTAGCCCTGAAGCCATAGCTCTGAAATGCTGCATTATATACTCAAGTACCTGCACTTTTGGCTCTAATTTCCAATTCACCTGCTCCTGTTCTCTAAACAGAATATTTTTCTACATTTTGATACCTTTACTCTCCATAGACACTTTATTTTTTTGAATCAAGGTAATAGGAAAACTAGACTTTTTTTTTGAGGAAAAATAAGGAAGGAAGCATAATTATTTTTGAGGGATGATTGGGTGAGTGTGTTTAGATAAGCTAGGATCCTACATAACATATGTTATGCTAGTCAATAGAAAAATATTAGGAATGCTTTTATTTTTAATATTATTTTTAATGATTTTACAGAAAAAAAGTGAAATCAAATCTGTCACATATTACCACAAATACAAAAGGTATGAATGTATTAAATCTATTTCAGTATAGATTACCACAACTTGAAAATGCTTTATTCACTAGCTACAAACTTTACATATTTATTTGTTATATACACTAAATTTTCACCAAGCTATTTTACAACACATAATTACTGACCTTGTACAGAACTACTGGACTTTATTCTCAATTTTTGGTTGGCCCTGAGGGAAATTTTTGCAGCCTTATTATTCTACATGGCTAGGGTCATGCTTGAGTTTCTTAACTTTTGGCACACTATCAACAATGAGTGGGAACTCAAATCGTTACTGTAAAAAGTGTGAGAAATTGTTATAATTCTCCTGCTTCTGTATTTCATAGAATAATTTACCAGACATTAATCAGAAGTTTTCTGATGAATTCTGCATTAACAAAAATCAAATTCAAATTCTGAGCTGGCCAACACTGCTTTTTCACATTTATTTTATGCTTCTGAGGTTTGATACTAAGGTTTTTAGCATTCTTCTGTGTGCTTTATAAGGGTGGAGTTTACTTGAAATTCATAGGATTTCTTTATAAGAGATTGGCAGGATCTGGAAAAGAATATGAAATTGGCTTCTAGGTCAGATATGTCACTGTCATGAGGTTCGGAGATGGAATAATGCAGCATCATAATGAGCTAGCTAAAAAAAAATAAATGTTAGATTGGATTCCATAATAATTATATTTGCTTTAATTTTTTTCCCATGCAAGTAATTTCAAAATCACTTTGTCCAGATGCAAAATAATGAAAATACAATGTTCATCATTATTTTTTGTCTTTTAAAAAGAGAATGTTTAAAACGATGCAAGTCTTTTTAACTCTTTTAGATTTCTCTCAAACTGTTGTATTTTTTTTCTGACCTAAATGTATCCCCAAAGCCCTAGAATATTAAAACAAATCTACCTACTATTTTTAGCCAGTGTTTGCCTTCAAACAATGAAAAAGATTCAGTGAGTTTTTACATCAGAATGTAGAGTGAATTTTGAACACAAATTCTTCCAAACCCTGACAAATATGACATTTAGCTGTATTTAAAGTGACTCCTACTGAAGCTGATTTCCATGTGTAGTATTATGTAATTCTCAGTGACGAAATTCATAAAAAGGGATAAAATCTTATCTTTTTCATATTGTATTCATGGATTTTATTGTTATTACTTTTCAAATTTGAATTTATAAAATTCTGTTTTTTAAGTCTTGGTTTAAGAGTCATGAGTAGTATTGAGTGAATGATGTCAGTTTTTCCCAAAGAGTATTAAAAAGATACCATTTGGATGTCAGGTATTTACATCATTTAAAAGGATGATACTAAGAAAACAAAACAACAACAAATCTACTAAAAAAGAAAATAAGAAAGAAAAGAAAATAAACAAAACAGCTGATTGGCTCAGTTTTTTCCTTAAATGTCTTAGCAAATTATACTGAATTTCTCTTACATCTGTGAAGGCCAGGAGTTGTTTTTCAAATATGTTTTGTTAGTGGCTGACTATATTGAATCTGAGGGCCACACTTCACATTTGCAATCTACAGCTGAATATGGTTCCATAGAACTAGAACATTTATTAGTGCTAGTCCCATGTTTATTTGTAAATTTGAGAAGGTAATCTTTACTTTAAAATATTAGTTTTTTTCTTGACACCTTAATGAACATTTAAGAACATTATATTCAATGATTAGATACTAAATAATAATACATTAACTTATCTAAAGCATGCACACCAACTTGATAGACTTTATTAAGCTATTTGTGTCAACTCTGTAATGACCACGTACTATTTCAGCATTCTATTTTGAATTTAACTCTGAATTTATTACATATATTTAAATGACTGTGTCTGCACAATCGAATGTGTTTGTCTGTATGTGTCTGTTCATTGGTGAAATCAGAAGAAATTCAGCTGAAAGACATGGTAGGGTTGTTTAGACTTGTAACACTTTGCAACAGATATTTCTGGCTTTGGGTCCAAATAGAGAGGAGAATTGGAAAATTTAATGTCTTGTCGGTAATAGGCCATAATTTGCTCTTGAATAATTGCTTTTATATCTTGTTCTTCAAAAAATAATAGTTCTATATCGATGAAGTCATAACAATCTGGTAAAATGTTACAGATAATTATTTTAGCTGGATAGCTTTAAAAATCCAATGAAATATTTTAAAGGGGAAGGATTCTGCTCTCTTGAGCAGGACTGACAGTATCTCTAATTCAAGGAAAGATGATTTATAAGCACTGAAATCTGGGAGATAAATTCTAACTTAATGGTAAACCTTATTTTGTTATGGTTCTCGGAAATGTGTCAGTATATTTTTTCTTGTAGTAAAACACATGCTTCTGTAGGACCATTAGCTCATTCCTTTCTGGGGGCACTTCTGAAATAGCTAAACAGACAAGAAGAAAGCTGTCTCTGTGGGAAGGTGTGTTTTGTACTCTTCTTTGCTTAGTTATCAGAGACTAAATGTAAAGCCCATTTTATTTTTTGAGAGAGCCAAATATCCTAACAGCATTTTTGTTATATTTATGTGCTACCTTTCTCAATTAAAGCGTAGCTGCCTAAACATTGCCCCTTTGTTTCTGGGGCATATGTAGGACAGGCCTGACACACGTCAGGAGAATGGGGGCCCGTGCTGGCACCATGGGGGCCTCACAGTACTTTTTTCACTTCAGGAAACCGACTTAGGTACACTCATCCACAGAAGTGTAGGGCGAGTTTATGAAACTTGAAGTCGTGGAGGCAGATTTGGAATCCCTGCGAGAGCAGTCATTGAAGCTTGGTTCTCTTGGAGTTGCTCTCTTCTTTCGACTGGATTTGGCGTTGTCGGAGTCACTGGGATCAAACACCACTGTCATGGACTCCATTCTGGTCACAGTGTACAGGCTGCTCTGCCGAGTTGGGCGAAATCTGGTGGTCTTGAGCTCCAGCTCATCATAGCTCGAAACTTCAATGAAAGGGCACCAGCGAAATGCTCTCTTGAAGCCAGCTCGAAATCTGCGGAGAGGCAGTCCACAGGAAGAAAAACTCATGTTCTCATGAGGAAATTTCCTTCAAGTGCCACAGAAAGCCCTATTTATTTAAGGCGCTAACACCAACTCGGTTTTTGAATTTGATTTTCTAATCAAACTCTTTGAATTTATGCCACAGTATTATTCCATGTCTTTTAAGTTCTCGTTTGAATTGAATCTTAATTTCCCATCAAATAGTAAAAGCACAGCATCGGGTAATCAATATGCCAGGGAAACAGTGTACATTTCTCCAATAATTTCACACATTTGTATAAGCGTAATTGAATTAAGCTTGCTGTTTAAAATACTTAAAAATTACATATTTCAAATCAGCTTCTTTCAGATATAGTTAAATATTTATAAATTAAAGTCTTATTTAATGTTAGAATTAATTGTTAATCTTGATGATTTTTATGTAATCATATATGAAAATGCAAAATTCTTGGCTTGGTAAATCATTAAATGAAGTTGATTTAAAAACAGATGTACAGCTTATGGGGTGGCTTAATTGACACATGACTTATTTAATTAGTGAAAAAAAGTAAAAATTAAGTATTTATCAAGCTTAAGGCACCATGTGGTGGAGGCCTGATTGGGAAGAGTTTATGATTCAGCTCCTGCTGTTATTTATATGAGTTCCATTTCTATGTGTACTCAAAATAGCTCAAAACACATTCATTTATCAACCCTATGAAATTTAACCCTACCTTTCCATGAGCCAACCTTACAACTAAGTCGTTTTCAATCTGGAAACCACATTTTAGATTTTTTTATTAGTCTTAAATTAAATGTAACTAGTCTTTTTTAAAAAAACAAACAAACAAAAACTTCATTTTACAAATAGCTTTTCCCTGACCACTTCGATTTCTTCACATCCAGTTGCCAGGGAGGCTGTGCCCTCTCTTACTAACCTCATTAGGCAGGAAGGCAGCTTATAATTCCCCTTGTCCTTACATTGCTTCTGTCACCCTCACAGCAACAGCTTCTATTTTGAAGTCTACATACAAAACATCTTTTTTAATGGAGCACACTCCCATATGCCATCAACTGTGAAGTATCTTCTTTTCTCTGAGGAAGTGAGCATCTTTTTAACTCACTTCCTGTAGTCATAAGGACATTTCTTTTTCTTTGACAGATAAAATTGTGAAGGATTTGGAGAGAGAATTTGACCCATTAAAAAAATTGCCTAGTTAGAAACTCTAAAGAACATTGCCTTAAGAATGTAATTGCTAAAATGGGATATTTCATAATATATGGGGGAATCTAGAAAAATAGTCAGCTGTGCTTTTCTCAGTGAAGTTTTCAATTTTCCCTTCCTTTTGCATTTTAAATTTGCACCAGAAAACTGGAACAACATTATATGCTTTCAGCGAAGCCAGGAGTGACAAGAAGCTTGCATTTAACTAATTTTGTTTTTACCTCTTATTCAGACAGCAGTAAATGATGGGGTTGTACATGGTTGAGCTCATTGCCAGCCAAAAGCTAGCCAGGTAGACCTGCTGGATGTATTTCCACCTATTTAGTTGTTGATAGATTGCAGTGAGAATGAAGTAAATATGATAGGGGAGCCAGCAGATGGCAAATGTCACCACAACAATAATCATCATTTTTACAACCTAGAAGAAAAGAAGGAAAAGGTCATTTTTGGAAAATTTAAAAGTCATTAAATATATTAGTTACAACATCTTACTGCAAATCATATTTTCCTGACATACAGTTAGATATATGGCATGCTTAAGGAACAGTTAATATATTTTTTAAAATGATGAGGTAATAAAGTGACAGTTGCCTAAGGTAAATCTCAAGAAAGCATACCTGTGTCACCATTCCATCTTTATCTAACCCATGTTAATGTGTGGCACTGACTCAAACAGAAACAAGTATATTTTAATTGGCCTGAAGAAAATAAATGTTTATAAAAATCCAAAGAGCCTGGGGGAGAAAGAAGCAGAAGTTAAGATTTGGCTGTGCTCACCTGCAGTGTGAAACAGCAGAGACATTGTATCTAGGGAAACTTTTGAGTCACTTTGATGGTGTAAGAGCTGGTGGTTCCTCATCATTTATTATAACCTGACTATAGCATAAGACTATTCAGATTTCTTTACTCTAATACCACGCTCACTGGGCAATCTTCTGGATATTAACTTGGTTGCTCTTATAAACTCATATTGAGAAAAGTTTCTCTGGATGGTGATTATGATGCTCACATTAGTCTGAGAAAACATCACTAACTTTAAATTCATAAAAAAGCAATCAGTCTACATAGCTGGTTTTTACATTAGCTCCTATGAGTTTGGTAAGCAGGGATCATTTCCTCTGTTTTCATACTTTTGAACCAAAATAGTCTAGAAACCCTAGCCAAAGTACAATGTCAACCTCTATTTATCCTCCACTAGGCCTTGAATTCCTAAAAGCAGAAAGAATGTCATAAATATGTCCATATTCCCAGCAGCTAGCATAGTCCTTATATAATTGGAGGTAAATAATTAGATATAGAATAAATTAATAATGAATGATAGTATAAAATTTGTAATAAGTTGAATAGGAGAATGCTTTGTGTGTCTCTAAATGAATTAAAATATGTTCCATTATTTGTCTATGAGAAAGGTGGACTTGAAGTTATTGAACACTAAGCAGCTTGGCTTTCTGTGTAAAAGGAAATAATAATATCCTATGATGACCTCATTTACTATTTCTCATTATCAATCTGTCTACTAAATTTGTTCATATATTTTTTGGGAATTTAGAAATAGTAGAACACTTAAAATAACATATCAGAATACAAATCAGTGAGTCTCTACATAAATGGCCTGTGTGGCACCTTAGACTTATGGAAACACATTATTTATGTGTTTACTTGATTTGTCATTTGACTGCAAGCTGGAGACTCAGATGAACATTGGCAAGGTTAAAGGTCATAGAGACATGATTCTAGAAATAGACAAAGCATGAAATGAATTAAAGTGGAAGGCAAAGTTATCCCCAGGGCTTAATCACTGTACCATCCAGGTGATTAATACGGAACTGATAGAAATTGGCTGAAAATCCAGGTCATAGCTCATAGAATGTTATCACTGGCCACACCATGGAAAGTTTCTTGATTTTCTCAGGACCCTTTAAATTGCATTTTGTTCTGAATTGTATTTAGATTTCTGCATTTTATCTCTATTTCTTATTCAGGTATATTGGTGGAATATAAGACATATTTTATTATAATTTATATGTATATGGTATTTTACACATATAACAATTTAATTAGTTTTCAACTGCATTTTAGGAAACTGAGGCAAAGACCAAAAGATTTGATGACTATGGTTCATGGAACAAAGTTAGAGCCTTTAAAACTTCAGATTCTTACATCTGTTTTTCTGCTTACAGTTAATAGCATTCATTGAATAGCTATGGAATCTAGAAGACAGTATAGAGAACAGTAATGAATAGAGGATTAATTCTTTATTCTGAATAAGTTTACAATATAATAAAAAATGTTTTACAAAAAGTGCCTCAAATGTGGTGAATATAAATATGCATAAATACAATTGAAAATAAAATTTATGAGAACTTACTAGTTTATTATAATGAAGAAAGACTCCATGCATGATAACTGTAGGCCCAGCCAGATAGACTGAATGAAATGAATTCTGTTCACTTTTTTCTTCTTGAATATGTGAACATCATTCTATTCCTTGAACACCGAAGGCAAGCTCCTGCCCCACTTGTTCTTACTGGCTGCTCCCTCTAAAACACTCGTCCCACAGTTATTCCCACTGGCTAATAACTTCATCTCCTTCAAGCCTTTGCACAATTCTCACTTTTTCTATGAATCCTTTTCTGACCAACCTATTTAAAATTACAATCTGTCCTTCTAGCCCTCCCCAAACCCCTTAGCTTGCTTTTTAGTTTCAGTTTATTTGTTATGTTTGTTCTTTACTTTGTGTCTCCTTTTGCTCAAATATAAAAAAGCAAGAATTTTCTGCTTATTTTGTTTACTGATATATTTCAGCCTATAGACTGGACTTCATACATAATAGGTGCTCACAATTTTTTTAAATAAATAAAGTGAATACAAAAAGAAATGAAAAAAAGTCCATGATTTTACTCGGTCATTATTTGCTGGTCTCATTTGTCCTCCAAGTTTAAAATAGGCACACAGATATAAAATGAGCCTGGTATTTACTGCAATTTCCATTTTTTAGGCAAACAAATTCAGATGAAGAGTATGAGTGCACAAAGAATATAACAAGTATGTTATTTGGGGTGCATGAAAGCATAAGCATTAAATTTCATTATCAAATTGCTCTTGTTAAGGGAACAAAAAAATATCTATAACAATGTAAACAAGGTGTAGGCCACTATGTTAAATACAATATCAGTGAATGTACCTAAAATCTCATTTTGAATATTTTTATACAGACCAACCACAAACTCTCTAGGCATGAACTTGTTTTCCAATGATAGCTGAAGAGCTGCAACAACTTTCTGAGTCTTTTAAAGTAATTTACAACCATCAATGTGGAAAAATGCCCAGAATGTGGGGAAAATCAAATGAATATACAGAAGTCACTAAATTAAAATGCATCAAAACAGAGGTATCAGATAACTTATTATTCACATATATACAGGCTTATGAACCTTGTTGAAAAACATTTAGGAATTTATTTGAAGACTTTTAGAAAAAAATCTAAAAGACCCTGAAAGATCTTTTACAGATATGTGTTGTAGTCAAGCATGTTTCTGTTTCCTTTAGTCCAGATATGGGAACATGCATTTTTCATCTTGTGTCTCCAGAACTTAGCATAGTTCTTGACAAATTTAACAAATATGGTTGACTGTGGATATCTGATTTTCCCATCCATTTACAAATAGTTTAAATGCAAGAATCATTATTTATTTTTGTCTTACCATTGTTTTGCCCTATCATGCACATAATAAAAATTCAAAAATATATTTAAGTGAATAAAAAAATGCTTTAGAATATTTTATATTAAAAATCAGTATTATTGCCCTTGGCATTTGTATTTAGCAGGATGTTTGGAAAGAATAGCTATTTGAGCCATTTGATGGTACAGCTTTGGGAAACAAGTACAATTGACTCACTTAATCTATTATACACTTAGATTAAAATTATTCTACAATAATGGATTTTTTCTAAAGAAATCAAAGCTTTAGAGTCTAGAGATACAGTGCTGAATTAAAAAAAGAAAGAATGTTATCTGTTTTTATATCACATCCTATTATAGAAACAGTATTAAATAATAAATGCACAAATATATAAGTAATTACAAATATGATAAATTTTGTAGGGAAAAAAATCATATCTAGATATTTAGAATACCATGAAAGGTCTCTTTGAAGAAGTAACATTAAAGCTGAAATCTGGAGAATGTACAGGCAGAAAAATGAAGGACACACCAATTGTAGGCTCTTATAATAGTGAGTGAAGGCTAAGAAGTGGGAGAAAGTTTAATGCGTTCAAGCAACTGAGTGCAAGTGTCGCTGGAACACAGAGTAAGAATGGCAAAGTTACCCAGTTATATTGGCAGAGTAGTTGGTAGCATGGTTCTATAGGACCTTGTAGTTTCTTTTCAGAGTTTGTAATTTTATTCATTTATTTTCTTAAATATATTGGGAAACTATTAAGAAACTATAAACAGATTGCATCAGTTGATTCACATGTCAGATTTTGAGTGGATAATGAATTCTAGAATAAGTATAGATCTGAGAAAATTAGAGGTGAGGTTTGTTTCACTGAGCCTGTAGATCAGTGATAGCATCTTAGAGTATGTCAATGGAGACAGAGAGAATTAGAAAGATGAGAGATATATTTAAGGAGGAGAATCATTAGGATTTAGTGATGGATCAAACAAGGATGAGAAAGGGAGGTTTTAAAAATGACTTTTCAGAATTTGACATCCAGGTGAATGGAAGTACCATTTACTGATATTTGGATGGCTGTATGAAGGATATGCTTTTATGGATATGAAGACCTAAGCTCAGAGTCCAGTTTTGTATAACTTTAAAATACCTGAAAAATACCAGAGCAAGTATGCAGCTGATTATAAAAGCTTAGAGCTCACAGAGGAAGTATTGATTTGAAATATGCATTTCAGAGTCAGTGATCTATAGATGTAATTTTATGTCATGGGATAAATGAAATTACTTAGAGAATGAAGAATGAGAAGTGGCTCAAAATAATCCCAGGTAACTCAGACATTTTGAAGTTAGATAGCGGCAAAGAAAGGATATCAGGAAAAAGCAATCAAAGATTTGGCAAGAAAATAACTAAAATGTGGTCAGAAAAGTCAAGAGAAGTGTTTTTGTTTTGTTTATTTTTCTCCTCCTTTAAGAGGGAGAATTGCCTATCCTGTAGAATGATGCTCCATGTTTTAGCAACATAAAAATTATAGTTTTATTAAAGGTAAGTGATGAACTGAATAAGCAGTTCCAGTGGAGTTGTGAAGGCAAAATACAAATTAACAGGGATAAAGGTGACTGGGGTGTGGGGAAAGCATTATATACAACTCTTTTGGTTGTTTCTGTTGGCTATTGTGCAGGGATATAGGTTAGAAGCTACGGAGGTGGGGTGGGGGTGAGAGATCAAAAGATAATTTTTAAAAATTAGACATACTGGAAGGTGCATGAATGCCATTCTGAGAGTGTATGAGCAGATGGAACCCATACATTTTTGAGATATAGGATATTTCCTTATTGTAACAGAAGGAAAAAATGTAGATGGTATATACAGGTGGGTTTGTGGGTTACTTAGTGGGGAATCTAGAGTAATTTCATTTGGTGGCTCCTATTTTCTTAATGACTAGTGCTTAGTGTGCCTAGGAAAGTAGCTAGCACATAGCAAATGCTCAATAAATATTATGTATGAAGTAACATCATAAGCTGAATTGATGAGGAATGGATTGAATGATCAGAAAACAATATATCCTATAGTTATACACACATATGTAGATCTATATCTATATAATCATATACATATATCTACATATATAAGTATATATAAATATAAATATATGTATATAAAATTCACACAATTAATGAAGGCTAAGATGTTCTATGATCTGCCATCTGCAAGTTGGAGATCAAGGAAAGATGGTGGAGAAAAATAGATGTCCCAATGCAAGCAGTCAGGGAACAAGTTCAACCTTCATCTGCTTTTTTGCTCTATTAAGGTTCAGATCAGATGATGCTCACCTATACTGGGGAGGGTTATCTGCTTTACTTAGTCCACCAATACCAATGCTAATATCTTCCAAAACCCCTGTCACAGAAACATAATGTGTAACCAGCTATTTGGGCATCCCATGGCCAGGTCAACTGACACATAAAATTAACTGTTACAATTGCACAGTCTTCATTATGCTATTGAATGTTTTTGGGTTTTTTTTTTTTTTTTTTTGATATGCTACTAACAGAGGAAGATAGGTACATGTCTGTATAATTTATTACATTCTATCTCCATGGTGGCTCAGAAACTACTTCCATACACAAAATTATTTTTGAAAACTGTGATATTATGTCAATGTAGATTCATTTATACCCTTAGGCAAGTATAAGTCTAAATATATATATTCTAGAAGCACGAATTTTCTTCCCTTAATAGCTGCTATGGTAGAAAGAAAGAAATTGCTCTTTATTGTAAGAAATAACTCAGAAAATGATAACAGCATTTAGGTATATTTAGTTTTATAAGACCATTTGGAAAAGAGAATAATAAATAAATAACACCTCAAAAAGTAAAAGTAAGGGGCAAAAGTAAGTTACCTCCTAAAGCAGTAGGGAAACTAAGACTTGTTTGAGACCTGTTATGTACAAGGTACTGTGCCATGTGCATTGTCACTTTAATGAATGCAATTTGTACACTTTATGTATAATTATTATAATTTAAATAATGCAATTTGTATAAATTAATGCAATTTGGAAGTGCCAAGAGAAATCTCTTTCAATTACAGCTACAAGTCTAGTAGGTACATATTTCTTTTCTACTAACGAGTGATGTCAAGATATAGAAGAGGCTGATTCTGGAGATTAAGATAAATAAAACATTCTGTACAAGTACATTCTTAGTTATTAAAATATCTCTAACCTAGACCACTTCTCTAACTTTTACTACTTTTTCATTCATGATCGTTAGGTGTTTTGTATATTTGTGTTTTGGTATGTTCTTTTATTTCTTAATGGTGGTATCTATTTTGACAATTGGAGTTTCATATTTTAAAAATTATTTATTTAAATCACATGAGCTTCAGGCTACAATTAAATGATCTCATGTTTTGTATTTTAATTTACAAAGTACAGCTCTAGGTGCTCTGCTTCTTTGTCTTGTTTCTAGCATTTGATTTCCCTAAGGTTTGTTTCATTTTATTTTTTTAGCTCCGGTCTCTGTTCATCCTTGCCTGTAAAGATAAACTGAAAGTGTTCTTTTCAGTGCTGCAAAGCTGCACATTGTAAATGAAAAGCAGTCTCCTCTCCTGTTAGCCAACTATGTTTCTCCAGAGAGTGGCAAAAGGGTGGTCTGCCTGATATGTATTTGGTGAGAGTATTAATACCCTAATAGTCTCAGGAATAAGGAGAGGAGTAAAACCCTGAGCCTTTCTCTCTTGATTACAACACCCTCTGGGCTTCACACACCCCTCTGAGCTCTGCCCACTCTCTTATCACAGCTGCTGCTCTACTCTGGAGAATTAGCCAAGTGGCAGACAAGAAAGTGAAACTTCAGAAGAACCCTTTCAGGCCACCATCTTCCCAAAGATAGATAATCTACCCAAATGTCTCAATGATATCTCAAAATTTTATGCTTAAAAAAGGTTCCTTCCCTTCTCCGTCCCCCACCTCCCAAAGCTATTATTTCTGTGAAAAATCTACCTTACTAAGTGGCACCACCACCAATCCAGTATCTGAAGCTAGACATTTATTTCTCCCCATTCCCTCATTTTCATTGCTCCATTTAATCCCTGGGCAAATCTTATTGGTTAAGTCACCAAAATATGTCTTAAGTCTTTTTATGGTTTGTCGTCTCTATTGCTTAAACCCTGAGAAGGCATCGTTATCTTTCTCCTGGACTAATGCAATAACCACCTAATTGGACTTTGTTTCCAAATAGCAGCTAGAATGGCTTTTTAAAAATATGCCAAATACATTCACTTTCTATCTAAAACTATTTCCTCATTATATCTGGAATAAAACCAAATCTTCTTATTATGGCTCAGAACTGCTGTATTTTGTTTCTCCTGCTCTATTCTCCAGTCTCACCATCCATATTCCCTTTAGTTTTATATGCTCTAGCACTTTTACTTTTTTTTCTGATTCTTCAACATATCACTTTCCTGTCCCATACTTTGCTCATGCTTTCTTTCCTGCCTGGGTTACTCATTCCAGCTCTTTGTTCTCACCAATAAGAGCTCAGGTAGAATGACATCTTTTCCAACAGGTATTTTCTACCACCCTGTTTAAAGGTGACTCTCATTGCAGTTATTCTTTTTCATATTACTTTATTTACTTCAGCGACCCCAGAACAATTTGTCCTTATTTTGTTAAGCTAGAGGTCTCTCTGCACTCCTTGAATACAAATTCTATGAAGGCCTTGGACTTTCAGTTTTGTTTATCATTATATCTCCAGAGTTTAGAAGAATACACATATACCTGAATGAGATAGTTAGGGGTAATTCAAAAATGGAATCATTGACTTTCTCATACATGATATGGGCTATGATATCTTAGGTAAAATACACCTTCAATTTCATACAGGCTACTGAGAGAGTGTTATCGAGTTTCTCTTCAGATTCTCTCTATATTGCAAAACTAATTAATAATATATGGATAATTCTGCACTGTGTAAAAGTGGTCTATAACATCATTTGTATTTTTAATATAATATCATAGGTAGAGGTGGTGATAATAGTCTTTATATAGGTGAAGCGCTTATTAATATCGCAATATAGATGTTGTGATAGGTGAATGGATGAAGAGACAAGAGGTAGGAATTCTAGTCACAGCTTTGTTAGCAAACTATCTGTGTGATCTTGTACAAGTTATTTAATCTTCCTAAGCCTTAGCTTTCTCATATGTAAAGGGAGATTAATCTCAGCATTGTGATGAAGCTTCTTCAAAGTAATGCTTTTAAGCATCTGGGAAAAACTGTCAAAACTATGATTATATTTTAATAGCTAATCATAAAATAATAATGGCCTTAACTTAGAATGCTGTAACAACATGCCATAGACGGACTTAAATAACAAACATTTATTTTCTCACAATTCTGGAAGTTGGAAGTCTGAGATCAAGGTACCAGCATGATTGGTTTCTGGTGAGGTTCTGCTTCCTGGTATGTAGGGAGCCACCACCTTGCTGTGTGCTCACATGACCTCTTTATGTGCTCGTGGAGAGAAGGAGTGAGCGAGCTCTCTGGTGTCTCTTTTATTAAGGACAGTAATCCAATTGAATCAGGGACTCATTCTTAGGACTGCATTTAACCTTCATTATTTCCTCATAGGCCCTGTTTTCAAATATAGTCATATTATCAGAGGTTAGAGCATCAACATAAATTTTGGGGAAACACAATTCAGTCACCAGCAATAATAAATGTAAGATTATAATTTTGAACCTTTGTTTATGGATGGACTTAGTTCTATTATTTTCTAGACTTTCCCTTTGAGTTAATTGATATTTTATATTAATATATTATAATTCTCTCCCAAATTGAGAGAGAGAGAGAAAAATCACAACTTATTTAGAGAGTTGCTTAGAGGAATTCTTTCCATGATGTTTTAAAGTATAGGTTCTATTTAGTGTTGAGGCAAAGAATTTAAATGGCTTATCAGATAGCTGAGCAGTGATGTTTGTTTAAGCACATAACTTGATGGAATAGCTATAAGCAAACCCTGAAGTCTTCACTGCACAGCAGTGTCTTGCAGTGTCCAGAGCACTAAACTCAGAGAATTTTGTTTAAATCTAGGTCTTGTTTGTAAGTAGCTATGTAACCTTGGGAAAATTACTTAAATTTTCTGTACATTGATAGTCTGAGGATTAAAGGAGCCATGAGAGCACTCATCATGCAGGGGATGATGAGGATTAAACAGGAATGTGAATGCCAGGCTCATACACACTCAGGGTGGGCTGAGATATTCATTTTTACTTCATTCCAAAGTTCTGACTAACTTGTAAGCATATTTTAAATTACTGGTATCATGACCTAGAGTGATTATAAATATGCCTTTATAAAGGAAAAAAAAGGCTATGGTCATGTGCTGGGGACAAGAAATACAATGAAGATTGTGTGCTGGAAAGCCAAAAAATTTCTGTCAAATTTTGTGACAGAGGGTACGAAAAAAACTGGAGTTTTAAAAACAGCTCTTTTATTACAGTCCCTGTTATCCATGTGTGTGTGTGTGTGTGCGTGTGTGTGTGTGTGTGTGCAAGAGAGAGAGAGAGAGAGAGAGAGAGATTGTGAATGATAGAAATAGAGATAGAAAGATAGAAAGTGGGAGGTGGAGTCAAACCCACGTTTCCCATTACACCTGAAAAAATAACAAGCCTAATTATTTTATAGTCACAATGGCTTTGCCACATCCTCAACATAGCATATTTCTATAAAATAACAGAATAGTAAGTATTCCTTGAAAAGTTTTCTTATGAAAAAAACTATTAAGGTGATTACCAGAGGAAGAAAAAATAATAAATGTTCTGTTCTTGATATTTATTTTAGTTCTATAACTAGAAAATTAACTATGTGAAACTTATTTAATAAAAAATTAGTTAATTGAACAACAGAAAGACCATAAATGTTTTTAAAAATTACAAAATACTTAGACTCTAATAGCCATTTAATTGTTAACTGTAATATGTGGAGCAGAAAATTAATCCAAGGCATATAATCTCAGTATCTTTTTCTATTATAATTTAAGATCTCAAATTGTGAAGTTCATCTAAGAAATAAAGAAAATAACCCATCTATATATTTACTCCTTTAGATGCATGAGTAAGTTCTGAGAAATTCCAGAAATATATTTTAAAACATCAGAATTACGTCCTCTCATAATATGTCAGGAAAATTGGAGGTGTTCCAGAAAATTATATTTTATGGATTCACTTCAACAAGTAATGCCGGAAATTAATGATTTGTGCTTGAGGAAACTCCTAGACAGGGTATCGGAAAATATTAAATTATAAATGAAATGTTAGTATATATTTCTAGGTCACTATGCAGCACAAAAAAATATAACCAAAGAAAAATGACAGGGCATATTATGATCTTTCTAATATCAGAAATATCAGTGTATTATATAGTTTTTGGATAATATATACAAGTATATGTAGAGAGCATATTTTTTGTACATAGTATATACAGAAGTTTGCATTTGTATACATAGATACAGAGAAAGATACATATGTGTATACGTAGGATTTGTAGCTATATGTGTTTAATATAAGTAAAAAAAGCACTGGAATTAGAGCTCACTGTACAGTCTTTTCTAGTAAAAATCTACAGTTTGGTAGTGAAATGTCCCAGGAGATGCCTCATGAAATCTTATGGCAAGATGATAGACGAGTGTGATTTTGAGAGAGACCTGCCTTGTATTCTCGGCCAAATGAATGAAACAGAGTCTTCTAGTTCTTCATCAAAACTTATTTTAAAATAAAACTGTCTTGTTCAAGCAGGATTAACTGTGGCATCTAAGCTTTTAGCCACCAATAATCAGTTTTCAGTGAAGCACTGTGTATGAAGGGAATTGTTTTCTCTTACTTGATCTGCTTTTTAATCAGTATGAGTAGCATTTGAAGGACCTGTTGTTTTTTCTAATTAATATTGGAGTTCTTATTTCCTTTGGTGTGCAACTATTATTCTGTTTGTTATTTTTAGTTATAATTTTTTTTACAAAAATTATTCATTTTTCAATTAGAGTGAACATTCATATTATTTTATATTAGTTTCACGTGAAAAGCATAATGGTTAGACATTTATATAATTTATGAAGTGATCTCACTAATTAGTTTAGCATCTACCTGGCACCACACATAGTTTATTTTTCAGTTCTTTTAGGATACTCTTTTTCTTTACAGATTTAATATGTGAAGCATGTTTGTGTTTCTTTAAGGTATCAATGACAATCACTCTCATCTGGGCTTAGGTAGCTAGCTGTGGCAAAAGGATTTAGAAATTCCTATTTCAGAGATTTGTAAAATGCTGCCAGAACATGTTGATGAATGATGAAATAATGAAGCAGAAATAATCTGAGGATAAGATCTGAGAATCAAAAAGTAAGAGGTATTCACAATGTATTATTTCACCAGTTCTAAATATTTCCAAATAAAAACAGATTAAAGAGAGTTTTAGGAGGAATACAAATGATTTGAAAAATCCATAAATTTGGAAATACACTGAATAAAACATATAGAAGTACAGACACGCATAGTCCTTTTGTGATCGACTACCTAAGCTAAGTAATAGAGGAAAATCTCCCTGACAACTTTTCAGAAATGAAATAAAAATAAAAACAGGGGCAGAAAGACATCTGAAAAGACAGAGCTAATCATTAGAATCACGTACACAAAAGGTTTGTGTAACACGGTCTGACAGAAAATAACATTATTTTTCTATTGATAAGCTGTCCTGACTCAAAGGAGAGTGAAATTGTTTATACAAAAGATATTTTGTTCACTGAGATGAGTAATAGATATAGATGGGGATTTGCAAGTTTAGATTTACTTAAATGATAGAAACAGTGCTACAGTTTGAATTGTATGAACAGTGCTAAATTTGTCTTGAAAAATTATGGGTGAATGGTCTTTCTGGAGCAGAACAATGAATCAAGGAGGTGCTGCAAGAAGGAAAGGTAGAGGAGATGAAGAGGGACACACACACACACACACGCACACACACACATGCACACACACACACACACACTTGCCTGAGAGCTGGTGTGATATGGAATGCCAAAGGGGTTTTATGCTCTGAGAGGTGAATTCTCCCTTTGGACTAATCTACAATATCCTCAGTAAAACTTACATTTTCCATTCAGGCACACAAAAAGTGAAAGGCTGTGTGGGTCCCAGGCCTAGTGGGTCCCCGGTCTGGCTGTGATCCAAGCTTGCAGCTAGGAATAGGGCCCCAGATTTAGAATGTTACATTAGTATAGTAGGGCGCCTGGGCCTAAAATATGTAAACATATTTCAGCTTATTGTATCACACATGTGTGGCTGAATGCCACTATTGTGCTCTGATATATAATGGAGCCACGCAGTCCCCTGGGGAGCAAAAGGGGAGCAGAAGAAGAGCAGAAGCGGAAGCCTGCTCCCCTAATAGACTGCACTTTCCCCAGCAGAACTGTGCTCCCCACAATAAAATTAGCGCGTGCTGCTTCATTCTCATGTTGGCCTCTTTCTTGTGCATTCTTCCAACTCGGTGTCTCACCACCAAAACCTTCCTTTCTCAATTAGCTCAGCACTGGCACTGTGATATACGTGAAGTTAGTTAAAATCTGGGTAACACAAATAATGGTAAATGAAAACAGTAGATTATTGAGGTCTGGCTCTCTTAAAAAACAGAGGAGTAAGAATGAACCACTTATAGGTACTGTGCTGGGGGGAGGTAGATGTCATGCTAGGCACTTTAAAAGACTGTGCCTTGTCCCTTACTGCAAAGATTATATAAAGATGAAAAGGAAGTCTACAGCCACGCTGTCCTGAACAAGCCTGATCCCATCTGATCTCAGAAGCTAAGCAGGGTCGGGCCTGATTAGTATTTGGATGGGAGGTTACCTAGGAAGACCAGGTGCTGTAGGCATTAAGAGCAAAAAAGATGGAAAGGCAAAATAACTTTAAAAGGAACTGTTTCCTCTAAGATGGGAATAAAGAAGAGGAGTAGGGGAGAAAGTGGAAATGAAAAGGGCTCGAAAGCAAACTGCCATCTAGGGAGGAGAAAAAGGAGTAAAATGTTCTAGTCAAACAAACAGAAATAATTTCTTCAGTTTTCTTTCAGCTGAAGGATAAGTCTGTTAAAATAAAGTGGAGGGAAGTGCTATCCTAGTTCCTCACTTACTAGCACTCACATTTGCTGAGGAAGGTGTATCTTCCTAACAGAGCAAAAATCCTCCTTGGTGGCAGGACACTACAGGAATCCATGAAATGATTTAATAGAGGTATCCATTTCTAAAAATCTTAAATAACATCTTTGATATAGACTGAATTGTGTTCCCCTAAAATTCATTTGTTAAAGTTTTAACTCCTAAGTACCACAGAATGTGACTGTATCTGGAAGTGACTCCTTTAAAGAGCTGATTAAATTACAATGAGGTCATATGAGTGGTGGCCTAATAAGAAGAGGGTATTAGGCTGCAGCAAAACATGGAGAAGACCACAGGAAGACGCTGGAAGAAGAAAGCCATCTATAATATAAATTAGAGAGAGAGATCTTGTAGAATCCAAATCTGCCACTACCTTGATATAGCCTCCAGAACCACGGGAAGATAAATTTCTGTTTTTAAGACATTTAGTCTGTGGTACTTTGTTATAGCATCTCTCATGTTTCTTATGGATATTACCAAGCATCATTTTAATTTAACCTAATTTAAACTGTTTTATTTTTTCCTCTTCTATTTTTTTTGTATGCTCTAATAGTAGTTGAATTTATTTTTAAATGAGGTTTAATTGTAAACGAGATTATTAAACAATATATCAGTGTGGGCATAAGTGAATATTTTATGTATTCACACCCAGCCTTAGTTAAAACTATTTAAGTTTACATTAAATGCTACTCAAGCAAGGTGAAATAAGAGAATGTGGATGACATTTACAAATGGGCAGTAGTCTTAGAACAGGGAAGAGACAAATTGTTTGTGGCAACTTACTTCATCAAATAAGAAGTGGAAAACATTGAAATAAATTCTGATGAGGCTCTTGTCAGCCTAAAGGCTATACTGAAAGCTGGATGAAAGCTCATGAACAAAGAAAATAATACATTGAGGATCAAAGGCCATTCTACTTCCAGATAAGGGAGTCCATATAGAAAGATAAGAGACCATTATAGCATTAAATAAAAAATATAACAGCGGATTATTCCATTATGAATGGATTATTCATAGATAACTGAAGGCAGTGAGCTGTATCATGAGTTATGTGGACAATAGAATTTTCTTAAAATTTATATATTGAATATACATTGGAGAAAAAATGGAAAAATGTTAGAATGCTGATATTATACATTATTCCCTTTTTTTAACTTTTTTTACTGACATCTATAATGCACTTTAACTGTATGAAAGTATATAGAAAGGCAATGGATTATTATTTTTTAATAATCAAAAGGAAAGTTTATTAGAAGAGAAATAATACTCTACAGAGTGCAGTCTCCTCTCAGAGGCAAAGAGTCAGCAATGGATTATTCCTTTGACTTTAATGTCAACTTGGCATCCAAATCAGATTCTTCTATTTACTTGACACACTATTTAAAGCAAGTTAAATTCTTTAATCCTTGGTTGCCTCATTAGTTAGATAAGTGCATACTTCAGAGTGTTAAGGAGGCTACTGAATGAGATAATATATGTGTCTAACAATGCTTGGGCCTATGGTCTTATTATAATTAAGCATTGGGCATCTAAAGGAAATATCTCCAGATTTTATAATCCTAATGACCACTCGCTTCTAAGTGAATAAAGTAACAGAGGTCCATGGTAGCTTATTTACTATAAATTTAAATGAAAAGATTTTATCTTTAGTTGAATCATTTAAAAAATAGCCAAGTTTTATTTTTATTTTTATTTATTTTTTTAAGCTCATTGTCTTAGGGTTTAGGTTAATTGTGTTTGCTCTATTTTTTTGACCACAGATTTCCCAAAGTGGCTCATTTTGAACAAATAGGGTCTTTTAAAATAGAAACAAGAAAGTATGTAAATATGAGTCAGCACAATCAATCACAATGCTGAATAAATAGCTACAAATGCATCTCCTCTTGACAAATGGTCAGAAGCTAAAAGACTACCCATTATTATTAACAGGCCATAAAAATATGATGCAAAATGAAACAGGAATAGAAGACAAGTGGTATGTACTCTCTTTGAGAGCATAAAAAGAGCTGCATGAATTGTCAGCAATTCATCTTCAAAGGATATTTTATTCACCTGTTATGAACTGGTAACCTCTAGTAGAGAACAATGCTATCAATCAATTTTTCTGCATTGTTTGAAAATGTTATTATGGAATTAGAAATAGTAAGTAGAAATAATGAAAGAAATAAAAGCTGGCAGTCTGGCAAAATCATTTTTCTCTGCTCCTCTATCTTGGGCTCCAGGTTGGGAGGAAGAAAATTAGGAAGATGGAACACTGAGAGGCAAGCAGAGGGATTTGTTCTAATGATACTCAGTGGGTCATGTGCCTATATTCACTATTATGTCATGCAGACAGTGTGATAGAATGTTCTTATAAAATTCCTAATCAGAGTATAGAATGGATTGATATAAATCTGTGGTCATAGATTATGTAAGTGTGAAAGGTTTCCTGCAGTAATAATATCAGTTGTCATCTTCATCAGCATAAGTAGTGTTCCCTCTGCTGGAATATGCCTCCGGATGCATAAAGAGCATTTTAACCTCACTGTATTCTCCTAAAGTGAATTCATCTTCAACAAAATTGCTTTACTTTCTCACAGGCTCCTTATTCCCTGTCAATAGTGTCCTAATTTTCTCAGCAATTGATTCTTTAAATAGTTTTCATTTTCTTTCCCTCAGTGTTCATATCTAATTAGTCACCACATTCTGATGATAATTTTATGTGTTTCACATCAATCCCTTGTTTTCTTCTTTACTTTCTCTAGCTTCAACTTTTTTGCTTTTGTATCTCTAAAGTAAGATAATACTTTTGTTATTTATCCCAGAGCATTTTTGTGAGTGTAAAATAAAATAATACGTAGACTATGTGCTATAAAAGGTTATAGAATTGGGAAACCTTTCACCATAGATTCTGAGCTACTTTCAAACTCCATTATTGCTTCCTTGCCTCACCATCTAGTGTACTGCTGCTATGCAGTATAAATGTATTATGTATATTTTATGCATAACACATTTATACAGGTAATGAACTTAGAACAACTACATATAAAAAACATGACATTGTACTGTAAGTTGATATTCTAAATATTAATGTTTCCTGTGAGTTTTCTTCATTTTATATTTCATTTTATAGTCTTGTGAAACACTTGCCTAAGCATGTGTCAAAGAATATATTTTTTCTTTCCCTTATTGGGACGCAGGCTAGACCACTCCAAATATACCATACTGACAATTAAAGTTGCTTGAGAAGCAGCCTGTACAAAAGTACTGTATTAACACTCCTTTGTCTCCCTGAATATAGGAAATAAGTCTCCGCTGTGAAAGGTGCCCTCCCTGCCCCTAGAGACTGAGAGAGACATACTTACCACCAAAGTTAGAGAATTCAGGGCCAAGAAGCTTGTATAAACAAACATTCTTAATTTTTTTTTTTTTACTTATTTATGACCCAAGCCCAAACTTTGCTTAGATCTTCATTAATAATCATCCAAACCTAGGTTTCTTTGTCCTGTCAAATCCTCTTAAATTATTGTTTCTTCATGTAAAAGATATAAAATCTGCTTGCTTTTTGGTCATTCTTTTGAGTATCAATTATATCATCTCTCATATGCATGAAACTATTTGGTTTTTCTCCTGTTAATCTGTCTTGTGTCAATTTTATTGTTAATCCAGCTGTAAGAACTCCAGAGGGGAAAGGGGAAAATTTCTCCCTCCCAACATCCCAAACTAGATAGGGCTAAGGGTAGTAGAAGAAGGAGGTGGAAGGGTGTCTGAGACTGGAGAGAAAGAAGTGTAGGAAGTGAAGTTTTACAAATTAGAAAAAGAATAAATTTTACTGTTGAGTACAAGGGGCTTCATGCTGAATTGACCTTAAGTGTGGGTCTTTCCAGACAATATAATATGGGTGACTGGTTACTTGTGTGGGGTCAAAGGCATGAGGGAAAACTTTTGCTCTAACCAGCTACATAGAACTAGAGTTTTTTATGAGATTGGCCCACTAATATTTCTTGCCTGGAATGTAACCTCTTTTACAGGGTTTTATAAGGTTTAAATATAATCACTGATGCACAATGCCTGGTACACATTAGATGTTGAATAAGTATTTGATGAATTTCTATCATGGATATTTACACTTGGAAAACAATTTAGAGGTAATCTAGTTCAATCTTCTCATTTTACAGATAAGCCTGAACCTAGGGAAAAGTTGTGATTCAAACAGCATACTACTCTCTCTCTATCTCTCAGGCACACAAAAAGTGTTGTGCTCATTTGGCTTTCCAAATCTATATTTTTTCTAAATACAAAGAACAATTTTATTTAGATATGTCTACTGATATTTGGCAATGGCAATGTAATTATTGTGGAATTATTTTAGTTGTGGCAGAACAATGAATCATATTAACTAAGGAGAATTTGTTAAGGGGGTTTGTGTATTGTTTTATTCAGTGTGTATTAAAGGGAGATTTAGAATATTAAAACAAGTCATTTGAACTAAAGCAAGATAAATTATATATTAAGATAATTTATAATTTTTAATAATCAAAAACAGATTTTATATGAAGGCACATTTTTACAGATCTAAAATAGATGTCTCCTCACTTTGGTAATCCCATGCAGTCTCAGTTTACTGTTAATTATTTTTTAAGAATTAATTTTTAAGTTGATTGCTGATACTGAAAATAAAGTTTAAGTTGATCATTGGCTTTTTAAGGAAATAAGTTTTCTTTAAAAACATTGTCAATTTTAGTTTAATGTACAAAAGCCTTTAAACTCAGAGTACATCAACAAATAATACAATAATATAATTCAACTGTAGCACAGGTAATTAAACAAATAGAAAAATAAGTAAGAAATTTTTTTGTCTTATTTACTTCCCCAATCCTATCCTTGAGCTAAGTACAGAAGTGATTAATATAATATAGAAATTAAGAACACATTCTCTAGAATCAGACTTTCTGGGTTCAAATTTTATCATTCAATAGACTAAGCAGCTACTTAACCTGTTTAATGACTCTTTATCTGTAAAATGAAAGTAACAGTAGTGCCTTTCTCTTGTGCTTGTCAGAGTTCAACTGGCTAATCTACATAAAGCACTTAAATCAAGTATCTGACATATTAATAAGCACAATCAGTGTTAGTTGTTTTATAGAGCTATCGCAGCATTATTCTTTTGGTTAGTGATTATAATTAGGCTTGTTTTTGACTCATGAAGAAAGAAAAGTAAGTAACTGCATATTTATGAGCTTTAGGTACCAGAAACTTCAGCACATACATTATCTTGATTAACCCTCATGAAAAGTTTCAAGAAAATAAATAGTATTTTAACATTTAACTACAAGTGGCTAGTAGCTGCCATACTGGACAGTCCAGCAATGGACCATTTCCATTACTGCAGAAATTTCTATTGGATAACACTACTCTAAAGTAAGTCAAGATGCATAATGGAATAATGAACAGGAATATGTAATGGGTAAGAGAATGGCTAAGGGTAGTTGCCAGTTCTTTGCAGTTCAATGTAATGAAAAGAATAGTTGTCTGATTCTAGAGAATGTGTTCTTAATCTCTATATTATATTTATCATTTCGGTACTTAGCTCAAGGATGGGATTAGGGAAGTAAATAAGATAAAAAAATTTTCTTACTTATTCCACAGAATTAAATGTATTTCTCTTGCACAATTACGAGCTGCATGAGTTTGGGCAACTCTCACTTTCCCAGAGCTTCGTTCTCCTAATTTGTTAAATGGAAGAAGACAGTTTTCTCCAAGCCTACTTTCCCAGGATACTGTGAAGATTGTTACAGAGAATATTTGTG
This sequence comes from Cynopterus sphinx, assembly GCA_030015415.1. Taxonomy (NCBI): domain Eukaryota; kingdom Metazoa; phylum Chordata; class Mammalia; order Chiroptera; family Pteropodidae; genus Cynopterus; species Cynopterus sphinx. The sequence goes on from CM057382.1 coordinate 126,484,118, forward strand.
GAAGCACCTTGTGTAATACTAATAATACTCTGACATAAAATATTATTCTGAAACCTGGTCCTTTGAATTTGTTCTCTGAAAGAACACAACCTAAAATCTTTCATCCAGGATTTACATCCAAATTCTGCCACTTACTGTTTTGTAAGTTTGAGACTCAGTTTCTTTTTCTGTAAAACAAGAAAAATTCACAAAGATATTGTGAAAATTACATAATATATATGTGAAAGTTATTTGCAAACTATTACACTATAAAATGTAAGTTTATATCATGTTTCAAAAGATAACTGGCCAGTTTTAATAACTCTTTACTTTCTACCACACAATGTTTTCTGATTTCATGATACTGGCATATATATTCACAATAAATTGCCTGAAGTAATAGGTACCATTTATTGAGACAAGTTCTATGTGCTAGGCACTTTTTGAGGTACTTGACATATATTGCCTCATTTGATTTCTATACAATCTTATACGAGTATGTATTATTATCTTAATTTCATTTTATATGAATTGTAACCTTTCTGAGGCTCAGATAGGTTTTATTGTCCAAGGTATGTGCCAGAGCCAGCACCTGAACTTGGCTTACCTACTAACAGTCTGTTTCTAGTCACTATATTCAACCATTTGAATAATACAAAAGAATGCCATTTATTTATTCATTTATCAACCATTCCATATTTCCTTTACTGAAAATTTATTATCCAGTTCTTTGAAAGTTAATAAATGTAATCTAATTCCACAAATAATTTTAACTAGATAAAATTATTTTTATAAATTTTAGATGTAGAAATAAACAAGAATACCTAAGAAAATTCTGGAAAAATAAAGAGTAAACATGTGGTGATAATGTGTTAACAGCCAGATAAATTATAAGCACAGAATAGAAAGTACGGCGTCTCAAAAATATTTTGAAAATTTAGAAGAATGTGACAATTGTGAGATTTTGGAAGATGAGTTAGTTACTCAATGAATGGTGGAAGGTGAAACAAAATTGGTGGTAGGAAATACTGAGAACTGTAACACTTGTTATAGATTTCATATACTAAGCTTCATTTTCCTGCCAGACACCTGCTATGATGCCTGAACCTGGCTCCAATATTCCCTGCACCGGTAATTGTGGAATGAGAAATATTAAGGGGTAATCCATATAGAAAACATTTCAAGTGATTCCCAAGCACTCAAGGACTGCAGATATTTTTTTCTAAATTGCTATCCTTTATCTATTAAAAAAGAAATAAACACTTCCACTTTTTAAGTACTACCGGCAAGCCATTAAGAAACATAGAAACTTTTTTTCTAGGCTTTTCAAAATGTTTCCCATCCACTGTCACACACACAGATCAGGGAAAAGATGTAATCAAAAGATTTAAAGCAAGTGGGAATAGCAATCAATGAAAAACTTCAAGCGTAGGAGCCACTGTTGATTGCAGGTTTTGTCTGGGGTTAGAAGTTAGTGAGAAGAAACAAACATCTTAGTTTTCTTTAAACTTTGTGTTTTAATTAGAAATATTATTCATATTTATCATAAATTTCAGGTGTTTTTTTGACTTTGTTTTGATTTAGCTCTTTTCCTTTCGGACAATGAGTCTTTTAAAGACCCAACTGTATAAATTTTCATCCTATCCTGATGGGTTAAAATATTTACATAATTTCAGAAATATAAAAAACAGATGTACTCTAGCAGTGTTCACTGATTCATCTAACATATGCATTTTTCTCAAAATATGTGAATGAAAATAGTTGGTAAATAATCATAAACTTCTGTATAAAAGTGCTTTCAATATTTGTTCTTTATTGAGGAAACAGTTTGTGACACATGACAGAAGCCTACAAAGACCTTTTATGGTTCTTGACTTTTGTTTCCCTAGGAAATTTACTAATTTTAAAATGTTGGTTTTATACCTGAATGATAATATACATTTTTAAAAGAAAGTAAATATATTGGACACGTATTTCTTAAAATGTGGAGGTACTTTAAAAGGAATATATGATCTTATGATTAATAATATAAATAATAAAGTTATTATGCAAATTTTTGAGGAAAGATGCCTGGAAATAAGTGGCCATGTGTCATGGAGGCATGGAAATGAGGGTATGACATGGAGACAGGTAACTCACTGTGCTGTACTCAAACTTGTACACCTACATAATGTATTCGTACTTAAAGTCTAGGTCATATGGATAATATCAAGGTTTTGTTAAATGTAACAAAGTAAGTGAAGTATATAAAGATAAAGAAATTGGTAATGGGGAAAGTGTCGGAAAGAAAAGTTCTAGTTCATTCACAAAGCTAGCATCTCAGCAGATTCTCAATTATTCTGAACTTTTACCACTGCTGTTATTGCACAGTGAGCTCTCAGAAAAAAAAGTACATATATTGTGTTACTTTATTTGCAATAGCTGAGTGGCTAAAGGAAGGTACTTAATCAAAAATTCAGATTAATAGCATAAAATGTGATGTAAATATTAAAACAGAGAAGAAAATATGTTATCAGATTCTTGATTAATTAACATTGTTCTCATGAATATTTTCCAAGAGTATAAGGTTTTTATGTTAAATCTGAAAAAATGAAAATAACATTTTCTTTTCCCCACTTGTGGTTGAGCTGTTGTTACTTTGATTAAATATAGTCGTAGGCAAGTTGCCATTTAAATTTCTTGTTAAACTAATACATAGAAAAAACAACCAACTTTAGACCACTTGGAAATTAATTTTACCTTAATCTAATTTATCTTGACTATAAATCTTGATAAAATCTACAGTTGTCTTAAATACAAATGCTTGATTAATTAAAGGGAATAAAATGAGAGTCACATATAAATGTGTGGACTTGAGTTCTGCATTCAATTTTTAGGTTCTTTATATTGAAAAAGGTAGAAAATGAAAGGAGAAAGAAGGAATATCAACCTGAATTAAGTGTCTGCTGTGTAAAAGGCAGGGTGCTAGGCATTACAACCACAGAATTTCAATTCCAAAGGTCCTTCCTTAAATCTCTACAATATTCAGTAAACAAGACCTAATAAAGTTAAAGAGATGTGTCTAAGATCACACCTAGATAGGGCAAGACCTACAATACAAATCACTGATGTCTAAGACCCCATGATTTCTGGTCAGCCATGGGACTTGGACCACATAGCACATGCACGTGACACCATGCTCTTGGTCTTCCTTGTTCCTAATTCAGTTATCAAATATTCTGTTTGTATCTATAGATTTATTATTCATGACCACAGAATTGACATTCTTGTTATTGATCTATTTGAACAACTTAGTACTAAAGTAAGAGCTCTGTGGCATGTCCCTCAAACCCTCCATTTAGATGGACATCATTCTCTTCATCAGCTCGTGTTCAAGAAATATTAATACAATTTATGACTAGTTCATTTTTCTTTACTTGGTTTACAAGGATATCACAAGACTGCAAATGTTTTGGTTTTTTTTTCTGATATCAGGTAAACTTTGTTCATATTATTTTTACAACAGAAACTTTTAATAAATAACCTTTGATGAAGGAGTTAAAATTGACCTCATCTAACTATTCTCTTTATTTTTATTTTCTATCTAGCCCCAATTTATTTTTCTTATAGATGAATTTGATAATTATAATCATTTAAAATATTAACTATATTTTATGTCCAACTCATACATCTATTAATATAATTTATTCTCTATCTTGCTAATTACTGGACTTCTAGTGTTTATGTTCTAAGTAGTTATTCCAAGATGCCAGTAGACACACACATATTTGGGGATATATTTTGTCATTGCCAAGAATTTTAATATCATTTATAAGAGAATGTCACTACTTTTTTTCCACCCAAATTGCTGAGAAATTTGTCTTAATTTATGAGAATACTAGGAGAGATGGATAGCAAATTTTTTCTCTTTCCAAAGTGAATGAGTTCTAAATTATAGCTCTATGAATATAGTTATAGATAATATTCTAACTTAAGTAAGCATTACAAAGGCTTATGAGCTAATATCTGTACTTTTCTTGCTTCTAGATCCTTAGGGAAACAGGATGATTTTGGAATGACTGAAAAAAAATCAAAATGCACATTTGATTTAATTTACCAAAACATCGTACTTATGCGATCATTTAGTACCCTGTACTTATTTCCTCCTTATACTTCATTTGATTTTAATCCAACACGGTATAATAGCAGTAAGGCAAGGAATTCATGAAATTTTAGGTTCTGATCATATCTATTAGTCTAGAATAGATTTTAAAACTGCAAATGTCCTTTAAACCAATCCTACAGTAGTATATACAAATTTCCTGAAGATCTTTGACAAGAATATTAACCAATTACCACATGCACAATGCTTCGAGGATTTTGTGATATTAATTGATATTTTATATTGTGCTGCTATCTGAAGATATTCTTTTTTAAAGGGCAGGATTCTTAAGTTAATGGCTTTGTTATATTAAAGGCACATTATTATTTCAATATTCATATTTAAGTAGACGTATTTATTCATATTAAAGTAGACATATTTAAAATCAATGGGTATGTAACAAACAGGATTTTAAAACCCAGAACATTTACTATAAATTAAAGGATATCTTTGATTTGTTGTAAAACACCAAAATACTCTGAAATTATAAAATACATTATATAAGAACTAATTAATATGCTTGCTAACATCTTTTTGAAAGTCTAATTCTATATACGTGACTCAAATGGACAATCCTACAATTTTTTTCCTAGAGTTTAGTAAACTGGAGCTACAGAGTTTTAATACTGATTTTTAGGTTGAATACCCCAATTTTAATGATAAAATATTTCTTGAGGTTATAACTTATTTCTCAAAAGTAATATTTAGTCTTTTTAACTGGTGCTGGCATATATACTTATGCAGGACATATATAAAGATCAAGCAGGGCATTTAATCCTAATTTATCTGAAAGTCTCATATTAGCTTAATTTTTAGACAAGCTACTATCTATATAACTTAAACATGTAATTTACTTCTACCAGCTCTTTTCAAAAAAGTTTAATCTACAAATTTTGAAATTAAACACAATTTCTAAAGTTGGTATGAGAAAGAAATGGAAGTGATGTTTCTCAAAAGTTGGAAAGATCTCAGTGACTTGACTAAAATTTCTTGTTTTTATTTACTCTTGTTCATGCGTATTTGGGGGTTCAATCAACATTCACTATTTTTTTATTATTAGGAGGCTGTCTCAAAATGATTTATGGAGTTGTTTTTCCCAACAGTCAATGAATTTGCACTATTTTAACCAATACTCTGTTATTTACTTCTGAAGTCCAATTTGTAATATCAAAGATGAATTATCTAGGAGATAGAATTTAATTAAATGGCCCATCTTGGACAGGACTTATATCTGACCTAAGTAGTTATATTCAAGTATGAATATAGCATGATTACTAGAAATAACTAATTCCAAACTATATCAGATAATATTTTAATTTAGATAAGAAAAATAAATTAAGAGAAGAGCTAGCTATATTTTGAAGTTAAAATTTTGGACCAATAAGTGTTACTTCCACGATACTTATGCTCATACCAAAAGTGACTGTGGAAGAAATCCAAGGTCAAGTTGGTTTATTATAAGTCCACGATGTGAATGTCATTTTCTATTGTTTCAGCCCAGAATACAATCTGAGAGAAAGACATACAGATTGGAAATTTTAAAAGTCTAACTTTTTAAAATTATTCTAGCAGGGTCACACTCTTGGTTTGAATTATTATTTATACATTGAAATTGTAGAGTAATAAAATCAAAGGGAAATATTTATTCCTAACTCTCATCAGCTATATGGGGCAAAGACAGAAATATTCCCTCTTGCTTTTGTTCTCTCTGGGACTCAACTCAAAAATAAAACAAAACAAAAACAAAAAACATTCAGTTTAAATTTTTATTTGTTGCTATAAAAATTATTACATATAAATGAAGAAAAAAGAACCACAATCTACAATTACTAAACTGAATTTGTCTGGGATTGAACAGAAAAAAAAAAAACGAAGATGCCTAAACTAATAAAAAAGAGACAAAAGACAGGAAATTAAGTGGGTAATAATATAAAGAGAGAAATTATTCTGAAGTCCATAGAACATTAGTCATTTAATGTGATCATGCCTAAAATATAGCTATAATATGCCCCCAAAACAGTATCCTGAAATACAAACAAGGTGTTTATATTGAAATTACAAAAGAGAAAGAGAAACTGTTCATTTAAGATGACCACGCTATTGAAGTTCTCTTAGTTTTAGAGTTCTTTTTTAGGTGCTAAAGGCATAGTTTGGTTGTTTGTACATGTCATTTTTAAGATTTTTTTTAAGGAGAAATAAAATTATTTGTATTACAGACTGAAATAAGTAAATTGACATGAAAGAGATAATGCTTATTTTTTGTTTTCAAACGTTAGATACCATGATAAATTGTTAACAAAACATAAGTCTTGTCTACCACTATTTGTCAATAACAGAGGAAACATTAACATTAAAAGAAGTTCTTTTTCTACATTAGATTTTTAAAACCTGGTTGATTATTGTTAAGTGAGTGTTTGTAGGTAAGTGGTTTTAAAATTGTTGAATGTTTTAAGGGAATTGTCCATGTTGTTGGTAGTAGTTCTACATAAATAAATGAACCATAGATGGAATAAATAATTGGCATAATTAGGATGACTCTCTTATCCTTGGATAAACCTCTCCAATCTTAAGTACACATCAACTGGAGAGGGGAAGACGAAATAGATGAATAAAATTTCTTTTAACCCCAGAAATTTATCAAAAATCTCTCATTGAGTCACATAATGGTAGCCAGAAAAAATCTTAATAAAAAAAATTCTAGTAAGATGTCAGTAAAATAATTGTAGAGGCTTTCTAAACATAAATATTCAGAAACAGGCTTTAAGATATCCCCCAATAAGTAGTGGAAGAGTATTAACGAAACTCTCATCTTTTAATGAGACACACATGATAGCTGTGCAGAAACCAGATTGGGGATGAGAGGAGGGAAGCATACATTAATGGATTTTAGGAAGTTAAAGCACATACCACTCTTGGAATAAAGGAAGCTTCTGGAAGGTTATAGAGTACATTAGAGGCATTCTGTTTAATAAAGGGCAAAGATAGCTAGAACTGCAGAAATATAACTGGGGTTCCATTTAATGTGAAATTTCTGAAGTTTTTGGTAGAGTAATTGAGAGCACTCTGCAAACAGTAATGAAAAGTCTATCTGTAAAGGACTATTCTATCATAGACTGATACTGCATATGGTCAGTGCCATATAGAAGACAGAAAGGAAGTAAAAGATAAAATTAATGGAAATAAAACAAGACAAAAAATAGAAGCGAAACATCAAATCACATCATATTAAAAAGACATAAGTAGTTTTCTTCCCTCTGATGTGCCATAATTTACAACAAATGCTAGGTAAATTATATGAAACAGTACCTTTCTTTTAGACTTTAGCTGCTCGTGATACTTGTCGCAGGTATCTCCTGGAATCTCTCCTCCCCAAAGAGTGATTCCAACAATGGTATATGTGATGCCCATGATGAGCAATGGAAAACAATACACCAGTATAATGACAATAATATGATAACTGCAAGAAATAAGAAAAACACATGCTGAAAAGTATATTGGAATGAAATAGTGGAGCTTTCAATTCATTCCATTATAAATCATAATTGAAAATGTGAAAGAATATTTTTACATCTCCTTTAAGCCTCATTTCACAAATCCACCAGAATATCATACTATTGTTACCTTCAGTTGTCTAAATGTTACCAGCTAATCTCTTCGATTTTTATACACAAACACCATAGCCGAGCTGCAGTGCTCATTTAAACTTCACATGTCCCCTTGCCTAGAAGTTCAGGCTAAATGCTTTTCCCCTACGTGGTAATTGTTGAGCTAAGCTAATTAAATGTATCATCAGAGGAAAAGAGATATGTCAGAAAACTAATCAACTGACATATTTTCTCCTATGTAAAACTATTCTCTATATCTCTGTAACATCAGTCATGTTTGAAATAAACTGTTTTTCATCCAAATGAAAAAAATGTTACCAGATACTGTGAGCTACATTGGATCAACAAGCTATTTGACTATGATTTTAAGAATCAGATAAAGACATTTACATGTATTTTTTCAAAGTAATGATACATTTGGTTCATTATTAATTTGGTAAATAACATACAGACTAAATTATAGAATTTCATAGCTCTCAATCAAAATTATAAGGATGCACTTAAGAAGGAATAAGAGGGCAAGCGGTAATAGAACAGCCCAATTAGAATTTGTATAAACTTTTATGTGGCTTCCACTGTCTTAGAAAGGCTTTAAAGTAATTAAAGAGTTTGATATGCTAGTCTTCTTAATACTCATGTCTTTTTTATAGAGGGAAATTTAAGCCTTCTTGCTTTCCCATTTCTTGATAGTTTATTAAATCTTGACTTAAAGTCAATGGTGAATTGATTTAGTCAACAAATAGTTTAATTTTATTACTTTGATTAATTTTATTTTGCTATACAATTAAAACTTATTAATAATAATAGATAGAATACAGTATTCAGTTTAATAACTACTGCTACTTCCGAATGTTGTTCTTTAAAAATCTGAACTCTAGGTAGAGCAGAGTTTGATAAAATGGCTGCTCAATAGATGACCATTATATTTGTTATTTTTAAAGGGAAAATTGGTCACTAAATAATAATTATATTGAAATAAAATTTAAATGATCAGACTAATAAGCAAAATGAAAACATTAGCATAATTTTTTCCATTTGTTTTTTTAAAGTGGGTCCAAAATATGAAATGCTAAATTCTATCATTCAGCATTCCTATTTCCTTTCCAATCCAGTGTTTAAGTTTCTTTAATGCTGAAACAAAAGAACACAACCAAGAACCTACCAGGACTCCCCTTCCCTTCAGCTAGATTTCTTAAAAGATCAATCAATACCTTTGGCTTCAGTTCTACCCTTTCTCACTCATTTCTCAATCAGTAACAACCCTGCATTGCTTTCATCTCTAGTGAGCTTACCATCACCTCTAGGAAACTCTCCAGACCTACCCTATATGGAAGTCATCACATTTTTCCAATTAGGAACCTTTGCAACTTATAATAACTTATTGACCATATACAATATTACAGTATTTTATGTGTCTCTTTTCCCAAGTAAAATGTGAGCCCTTGAGGACAATTTGCTTAATTGTTGCTCCCAGCCTATAGTTCCTTAAGTGTTCAATAAATTGAATTGAAAGTCATAATTGAGGATTAACTTACGTGAAATGTTGCTTGGGACCTTCTGGCCATTGCACATAGCAAAGAGTACGGCCTGGCATGACTTTGGTTTTGGAGTAAAGACACTGAGGGAAGGCAAGTAGAAATGCTAGAATCCAAATACTTCCAATGACAATCTTAGTGGCTGTGGCAGACAGTCTGGGTTTCAAGGGGTCAATAATGGCCATATACCTATAAAAAAAAAACAAACAAAACCATTTTGTCCATCTCTTGCTAGTGAAATTTACCAAGGAGTTTCAAAGGTATTTCAATGTCTAGGGTTATCTCTCTTCCAGTAAACAAGTTGATAAGAATTTTGCCTGCATAGAGGCAACACAGAATGATAATTTATGGTATAGTCTTAGGAATCAGGTAAATTGAGATTCAAGCCTTATTCTGTCACTTATTTAATCTCAGCTTCATTACTTTAAAAATAGTAATAAGAACACCCACTTCTTAGGGGTGAAGTTAAGAGCAATAGAAATAATGTAAATGAAAGATATTGATTATTTGTTGCTGTGCCTCTCACATTATCAGAATTTATAAATGTTTGTTGAATGCAATTGGAAAGGCGAGTAATAAATGCTTAAAAATATGAATTCCATACCTCTTCTGTATGTTTAACTTTTAAAAAATATATTAGAGATAATATGGATAATATCTATATGATTAACAATGATGAGAAAACCATATAAAGAATATCATCAATATTTTCATCTCAAAACATCAAGAGACAAGTTCAAGATTCAGATAAGGGTGAAGAAATCAAGTGTGGTTGAGGCTATACCTTTCTGTTACCTCCAAAATTGAATTCATTTCTGTAGCATGAAAATCTTCATAATTTATGTAATTATATGTAATATAATTGTAATAAAAATATATTTGAGGCTTTAAAATACACAGTTACATGTGATTTCTAGAGTGCAATCTTTGGGGAATTTTAAACTCTCTGAATATGGTAACAAAAGTCAATCTTTATTCCCCTGGTAAGATAGTAACAATATATTCTAGAAAATCAAATTTCAGTTTTAATTGGGTTAATAAGGCTAATTGCCAAATTCTGGCAAATAAAATACAACAAATTAATTATAATTTTGCATTTCTATCAATGAAACACATTATTTGTTTTTACTGTTGGTCATTTTGTATTTCTCAAATATATTTTCATTTACACAAAATTTTCAAAGGCAACATTTCATCAAAGAATATTACCTAAGCCATAAACATTTTAAACTTAAGAATAAATATTTCAAATTAAGGATAATTCATTAATTTGTTTATTTCTTTGTGTTTTTGTAATTAGGCAGAATTCAACCTTCAGAAGACATCTTGAATTTATCTATATATGATTCATATTAGCTTTAGTTGTAATTTACTTAAATATTCCTAATTTATTATGTAATTTATTATGGTTTAAGAAAATAAAGTGAGACATAGAGGAATCTAAAAGGCATATGTTTGAAATTGAAAGTATTTAAAATTCACCTCTCATGTTTATGTTGTTGAAGATAACAGTAGTAACATTTATTGATTGCTAACTGTGACTAGGCAATTTATTGCATACATTATGTATATTTAATATCCAGAATAGTCCAATCAATCAAATAATATTATCTCTATTTTGCAGAAAAGAAAACTGAGGCTTAAAGAAATTAAGTAAATAGTTCAAAATGACCCAGATGGTAGGAGCTGGAGTTCTAACCCAGTTCTGCCTATCTTTAAAGTCCATATAGATAGAGATTTGGCTTTGAATATAACAATTCATGTAAGGAATTATGGAAGAAAAGAAAAATATATAACATAAATGCTTTCCAAAGAATCAGAAGTTGAATTGTGCCTTATGAATCCAAAAGCATCTATGTGCAATATAAAAGATAAATTAAACATATAACAGCAATAATTGTAGTTGGGCATTTCTCTTTCCACTGCTGCTGGTTATAACTCACCATGCTATTTCTCATTGTTTTGAATTGTTTTTTGGGTGTTATCAGATTCAACTATAGCACTTATCAATAATAGGTTTTGTTTCACTGACCTGAATGTTTCTCAAATTCTATTATAACCTTTTGCTTTTTAAGCTTGCCCTGGAACTTCTGAATGCAATTTGGATATTTAGAGAGTTGATTTTTTGAGACTAAAAAGAGAAGTTGAGTGACATGAGCAAGGTTAGAGTCCTATAGAGATACTGTAGCACTAATAATTCAAAACAAACTGCAACTTCTTATTGATTTTGTGTAGCTATGAAATCTAATGATAGAGAAATTATTTCCTGATGGGTAGAATATTATATGAAAACAGTTTAGTAAAAGTAAACATTTGAAACTGCAAGCTGATATTTTGTCATTTCTGATCTGATCTACTACTTATTCATTCAGTCAGTTTTTTGAATGCCTACTGTGATATTTCAGAGGGTAGTGACAACAATGATGAAAGATGGTCTTCACAGAGGTCACGGTATGGTGAAGTAGATAGATACTAATCAAATAACCTCACCAGTAAATGTAAAATTACAATATGATAAATGTTACAAAGGCAAGATATGTGGTCATACAAATGCATTTACTGGGAAAATGTGTTTAGATTGTGAATCAGTCTTCCCTAATAAAAGCCATTCTGGGTTGAAAGTTGGAAGGGTAACTAGGCAAGGTGGCAGAGGAGTGAGGGTTGCAAGGATTTCTGGGAGAATAAACAACATGTGGAAAATTCCTGTATTAATTGTGAGTTTTTACGGGTTGAATTGTGTCTCTCTGAAAAAGATATATTGAGGACCTAACTCCCAATATCATGGAATGTGAGCTTATGTGGAAATACAGATAATCAAGTTAAAATGAGGTCATTAGGGTGAGCACTAATCGAATGACTGGTACAAAGAGAAATTTGAAAGCAGAGAGAAACATGTGGGAATGCCCTACAGACATGTACGGCATTAAATTATGCTTCTACAAACCAAGGAATGCCAAAGACTGCCAACAAATAACCAGAAGCTTGGAAGAAGAAAACAAGGATTTTCCTATAGGTTTCAGAGGCAGTGTGGCCCTTGATTTCAGACTTCTAGCTTCCAGAACTGTAAGACAGATTTCTGTTGTTTTAAGTCACTGTGGCAGTTTGTTACAGCAGCCCTAGGTGAGCAATATGATGGGTAAGGGTGAGAGAAGCATTGCACATGTGAGCAATTAAAGATTCTATAACTGAAACACAGAAACTAAAGGGAAAGTGATTTGAGACAAAGTTGTTCAGTTTTCATATTTTTGGCTTATGGAAAGTAATTGAAGTGATTCAATCAGGGAAAGAAAATAATGAGATTTTAGTCTGAGGAACAGGACTGGAAGAAGGAAAGAATGGAAGTAGGAAAGGAAGTTACCTGGCTTTTTGCTTTGGTTACCACAGGAGATTGAATTATGGTGATGGGTTGAGGAAAATTTAAAAAAAGTATATATAGAGATATTGCGGAAAGGGAGAGCCAATTGGCCAAAGAAGTAGGTAGAATTGCCAGGCACTGCTGTGACCATTTTGGAATTGGTAATTAGGAATTCATTGTGGCATTAATATTTCTTTTTCTGAGATTTTCTCCAGCAGTAATAATTTGCTCAATAGCAAGCATGAAGAAAATTGATCCTAAGACTCACCCAGATAAACATCCCCTAGACCTGGAGAAGAAATGATCAAATCTGAGATATAACCTCACTCAAATGATTGTATTTTATTTTCCCTTTAAAAAAATATGTATTTTTAATGTGATCACATTTACTTTTCTTAAGTTTTTGCCTGAGCTATTAACTACTATTCTTTCCTCATCAAACAAATTATCAAATATATTAGTCTCCTGAGTATGATAATTTCGTAACAGTTAAGATTTGATCCTTTACTGTACAAATTAACCTCTTACCTAAACAAGTTTTAAAGTCAACTTTTATTATCTTTTATAGTGGCTGAAATTCTTAGAAACATCCATTGAAAACACATATTTTAATATTTTTTTTACCAGTTTTCCTTACCACTTACTTTTTTTATATATATAATGAAGGGTAGCTTTCTCTGTATGTTGATGTCTTTAGCACAGTCGAATTTTTGATATCTAGTGTAATTCTTTCTTTTAATAGCATGTTTATTAAGCTCAGTTTTTAGATCATTACATGCTTCTACAAGTTTTAAATTTTGGGGTTGAAGACAGAGTGAAGTCTTCAGATATTTACTTGATTAATTAACCATGCAAAGAATATTTGCCCGAAACAATATGGATTTTACTGTTTTCCAATTTGCTTATGGTCACAGCAGTCAGTGTTTTAGTCTGTAAAGCCCAGATATAAAATGCTGTTTGGCTATTGCCTGTGCAAAATAAAGATTAGTTGCAATAGCTGCTATTAGCCCATAAAATTTGAACTGCTGGCCTTTGGTGCTAAAGCATTTTCTGTTTTGACAAATCCCTAGAAATAAATATAATCATTTTTGAACTTGTACTTTTTAAGGCAAATTTTATTGCATGCTTTATCATAAATGTCTTAAATAAACTTAATGAGTCCATTAATTAATTATAAATATTATCTCAGTGAATTTTGAAATAAATGAGCATTTATGAAAAGAAATCTACATTCAAATGCAGTATACATATAATAGGAATATCTAAATAAACCTACATTTATATGCATGTACACATATAATAGGAACTTGTTCATTTGCTCAATTTTTTTGATCTATGTAAATAAAATTTATACACTGGAATTTAAGGAAAATTACATTAAAAATAAAGTATCAGAATAGTGAAAGTATGACTTTCATTATATATGTATTTGATTAAAATTTAGCAATTAAGAAATAGGAACAAAAAAAGATAGAATAGCAATACTCATATCAGACAAAAAAGATTTTAATGTAAAGTCTGTAATAAGAGACAAAGACCCAGCAATCCCACTTCTGGTATTTAGTTAAAGAATCCTAAAATACTAATTTGAAAAGATATATACATCCCTATGTTTACTGCAGCATTCTTTTCTTTCCTTTTTTTTTAAGTGTTATTTTCAATAACAAGATACCTAACTGAGCTATGTGTCCATCAATAGATGAATGGATAAAGAACATGCGGTACATGTATACAGTGGAATATTAGCCATAGAAATGAAATATTGACATTTAAAATAACATAAATGAAACTAGATGGTATAATCCTAAGTGAAATAAGACAAAGAAAGATAAATACCACATGATTTTACTTATTTGTGGAATCTAAAACCAAACAAAAAATAATAATAAAGTCATAGATACAGAAAACATTTTGATGGCTGCCTAATGGAAAATGGATTGAGGGGATAGGTGAAAAAGGAGAAATGATTAAGATGTGCAAATTGCCAGTTATAAAAACAGCCATGAGTATGTAGAGTACAGCAGATGGAATATAGTCAATAATATTATAATAACTATGTTTTGTGTCAGATAGGTACTAGACTTATCGGGGTGATCACTTTGTAAGTTATATAAAAGTCTAATCTCTATGTTATATACTAGGAGCTAATATAATAATATATGTCAATTGTAATTGAAAAATAAAAATATGTTTAAAGAGATATTTAGCAATTACATTTATCTATTCATTTATTTATTGAATATTAACATTATTTTCAACTATTTTTTGACTGCCAACTATTTTCCAGGATTATGCTACATTCTTTGGCTATACTGATGAAAAAAAATAGATATGGTTCCTATTCTTGTGGAGTTCAAAATCTAATGCAGAGAACATATATTATTAAAAGTCAGAAAACATGTAAGAACTCATTACTTAAATGGCTCTTGGGACAACATTGCCTCTTGGATATTAGGTTAAACTTTCCTTGGAGCTTTAGTGTAACGGCCTGTGTGAGCTCAGCACCCTCTCCCATGATTTCTAAAAATTCCTACCTGACTTGTATGGTGCACTCTGTTTCCATTCTTGAATCTGTATTAAATGTATTTATCTCACCCAGTGTGAATCTGGATGCAAAATTATACTGTCGTTTCCACAAGAAATCCAATTATAAAAAGCATTTCAGATTTCCAAATGTATTGGATTTGCAAGTTTAGGGGAGGAGAGAATGCATTTTTCATCCTGATGTTTTCAGTCTTGACTTTCTTCTCTTCTCACATGTTTGTTACTATTTTGCAAAAAATGCAAAGATAAAGTAATAGATATTGGGCTAAACTCATTCTGTGTATCATGTGGGCTAAAAAATAAGTTAAGTCTTATTGTAACACAAATAAAAGCTATTAACTACATGGCCAGTAGCTTTCTATAAAATATAGAGAAATGAGAAGATTGGCTTTGGGCAATAGAATTAAAGAGTGGTATAAAAAAATTGATCAAAGTGTTCATATCCATAATATTTATAGCAATGATGCAAAATTTACCACAGTACTTTTAGATAATTTGTTACCAGATTGAGGCCTCACAATTTTTATGACTGTATATTTTTATTTGCCCATAATAAATTTCAAAAGAAATAGAGGTTCAGTGAGTACTTTGCATAATAGTCAGCTTTATATAAAAGAATATTTTTAAAGAAATTAAAAAATTAAGAGTAGCTAGCTATAAGATCAATTTTTATCTTTTAGATTAAAAATGTAACAGTTCAGTTAGATTAAATATTTCTTTTAATAATAGAGTTTCTAACTTAATCTCAAAAATTTGCTTAGAAAATGGAAAAACATATTTTCTATTTATTAATATCTCTAAATACTGAGTGGTACATGTCATAAATGAATAAAAATGACAATATTTATATTTTATTAACTGTTCTATTAATAATTTTCTAACATTTAAATTCTCAATTAAAATATAGGTAAATATATGTGTGAAAAGTGCTATATATATGAGTAAATTATACAGCATAAACAAGTGCTAAATTATAATTTAATTAAAGAAATAACCGTCTAATTAAACACTGTAATCATTACTACGTCTTAGGGGCCATAAAAGTGTAGAGGTTAAGAAGAACATGGGCCTGGGAATAGAATGCAGCGATTTGAATTTGGCTGTATTGCATGATCCCGGGAAAGCTTAGCATCTTTTAGATAGATGTTATATTTAAATGTTACATTTTAACATGGCAAATTTAGGGAAGATGATGGAGAGAAAAAGTGATTCTTCATTGACAAATACTTCCACTGTGTGTGTTTTGGGGTGTTGAGGGGTGGTGAGGTAACCCTCCGGGCAAGAAGAAACTGTATAGAAATAAAAGATGACTTCTTTCGGGAATTATTAACAAAGAAAAAGGTAACAACATTTCAGGATAAGACCAAAGTCTGTAGCTTCACATTTAAATTTTTAGTAGAGTTATCAATATTATATGTGTATAAAAGTGGAATAGAAAGCAAGCAATTTTATCAATGCAGAATGGAGCACCAAACATTTCAAGGAAAACTCAATGCCTTTTACTGACAAAATGTGTGACCCTTGGCTTGAGGTTCTCCATCTGTAAAATATAGGTGTTTGTGAAGGGAGTATTTACAATTCTTTTCAGGTCTAAATTGCTAAGGTCATAGGAGGTTGCAAGCATTTCAGTGCAGCCGAAGGGAAGCCAGATGTGCCTGAGTTTTCAAGCTCAGGATATTTTGATTCTAGGCAGAGCGACAGAATGAGTTGAATTCAGTTTTTATTAAATGGGAATAGAAAACACTCATACTTCAATAAGGCAAGTGTTCACGAGGCAGTCTAAATGATGCATTTTTTTTATTAGTAAGAACAAATTAGGGGTTAAGCAACATTAATGGTTATTTTAATAGCACATTAATTATATAAGAAAATATAATTTCTGTGAACATATACTATGAACTATGTTCCATGTGCGGCAGAAAGTCCACGCAACCATAAACCAAGCAACCATGACTCATGTGAACTTCCTTAGAAGAGTCTACCTTATAAACTTAAATCTATAATATAACTGCAAATACAAGTTTTTTCAGTTCATATTTCATAAGACACAAATGCAAAAGGTTTTCATATACCGGTGAACTACTGAGAGTTCTAATAACTGTTATATTTGCATAGTATTTTATTCTAAAAATTATCTTAAACAGGCTTTTCTCTATTTCTGTATTTCTTTTTATCAATTGTCTGCTCAAATAAGATTGTTCCTTTAAGTAACAGATTTTAAAAAGATCCGAACTGAGTATACTTCAGATTTTGTTGCAAATTGTATGCTCCATAAATTTTGTATCATTTTAGTAATTGAATGTTTTCTAGGAAAAAGGTAATAAAGTATTCATTAATTTCAAATCAGTGAGTATAATGAAATGGCATTATATTAGCCATTAAAATAACTCAAAAGTCATTTCAGATTTTGTATAAATTTTAGCAGAAAGTAATTGGAAAAATAACCATTTTCCTCTTACTTGAACTACCAATTTCACACATACTAAACTTTCATCAAATTTCACAGTGTATCATTAACATTTCAAGATTGTGAAAATTTTATACCATGATATGCTAATGCCTCTCCTCCTGATCACAACATTAAAAACCATGTGCTTACGAAGAAATAAAAAAGGCAGAAAAGAAACCAAGGCAAAACAAAAAATAAGATGCTCAAACCAAAGGAACATTCCATTCTACCTTGGCACAACAAGCTTAGAAGCAATTTCACCTGTTCCCCAATTTGAGGTTGATTTTGTTGCTTCTTTTTATTTATATTTGTCCCCACAAAAATGAAGGAGTGATATACATGTGGAAGATCAGAGATAAAGAGGAAAGGGATACATGTCAGTTTCAGGGGCTGTAAAATGTGATTTTGCACTTATTTATCCTAGTTAGTGGCAAGTAACCACTGTTCCTTCAGTTTAATCTTCTGGGTCTGATATTCGAAAAAGCTTCCAAAGATTTATTGATAAATATCTCTGTGCTCACTATTTCAAAATAGTAAGGGTTAAACACAGAGGAATGACTTATAAAAAGATTAAAAAAAATTTTTTTTTCTTATAATAGTGGCTTAATGTAGTAAGAATTAATATTAAGCCTCATTTGATTTTGAAACAGACTTGTTAATGTTGAAAAATGCTCTTTTCTTCCACAAGAATATTGAGATTTGAAGTTAAAGTGAAATCACCCCATGTATTCCACATGCAGTTGCCAATCACAAAACTGATTCTGGAATCAATTGGTATGGTCATTTTTAGCATAATGCTGAATTAAAGTCTAACCAGCTTTCAATAACAGGTGGAGATTTACCATTGTCTTGACACAGCATGCATACTTCATAATGTCAAGATGAGAAAGAAAATGCACACAGAAATTTTTAAAACAAATATGAGAACGAATGGTGGAGGTCAATCGAGCTTCTTTTAATTGCTTAAGCATTTCAGAATCCCCACTATAGATGAGGAAAGAATCTAAAAAGTTATCTTAAACAACTATAGTGTGTCTCATTTTTTAAACAATTACTCCCTGGGCTTTTTGTTGCGCATTATCTGAAAGATTTGGATGCAATCTTCGAGGCACAGGGTCTACCCAACTCAGAGCCTTCACAGATGCCCAGAAATGAAGTCTAATCTGAGGCGCTGTGGAAACTGCTAGCCAATGGCAATCTTCGGGAGGGAACCTGTTGTCCCTGATGGATGGATGCTCCGTGACTGGGATGCCAAACCAGTATTGGCCATGGGGTACGGATAGGGAATATGATGGGTGGGGATGAGTTCCAGAAGACGGGAGAGAAAAGGGAAGTGCGGTACACTCATCGCCCATTTCTCTGAGAGAATAGTGACTGACCAAGAGACAGAAGGCCAAAAAGTACATTTTTGCGGAGAAGGTAAACTTTGCCGCAGTTGTTTGAAGCCAATGAGAATTAAGTGTTTCTAGCTCACTTTCTCCTACTTGAAATGACAGATTTCCCCATTTCTTTCCTTCCTTTTCTTCAGTCCCTGTAGATGTCCTTAAACGGGACCAGGGCTTAGCGTGGCAGTGCGAGAGGCCACAGCAACAAAAACTAGTTCAGCCACTGGAGGACTACAAGGGGGCCAGTGACGACCTTTCTCCAGAAACTCTTTCCTAGTGCCTTTCCCTTGACCAAACCCACCTGTCACCATTTCCTTTGTAACCTTATTATTCCCCGACCAGCTCTCCCTCCCGCCTCTCCTTCTCACCTGTCCACAGCAATGGCCGTCATAGAGTAGATGCTGGCGAACACAGCTGTGATAGGGAAGAAATTCTGGAAGCGACAGTAGTTGGCGCCGAAGTACCACTCGCTGTGAAGCGCGTAGATGAAGTTGACCAAGGTGTTGAAGGCTGCCATGGAGGCGTCGGAGAAAGCCAGGTTCACGAGGAAGTAGTTGGTGACGGTCCTCATGCGCTTGTGGGCCAGGATGATCCAGATGACGATGAGATTCCCCAGGACCGCCACGGCCACCACCACGCCGTACGCCAGGGACCAGAGCGCGATGCGCCAGGACGGCTGCACGAACTGGTTGGTGAGGTTGGCGCGAGGCTGCGAGGGCGCCGGGGGCGTCTCGGCCAGTCCCGGCGCGGGGGACGAGGCGGAGAGATCGCCGGCTTGGATGAGCTGTTGCAGCCACTCGGCCTCAGCCGCTCCTCCCGCTGCCCCGGACGCGAGCGCCTCAGTCAGGCTCCCGGCATCGCCGCCCGCTCCTCCCGCGCCTGTCGTCCAGTTCGCGACCGAGGGCAGAGAGGCCATCGCCGCCGGTCTGCAGCCCCGGGTCTGCCCACTCACCCGCCGCCAGCCCCAGCCAACTCCCCTGAAGTTTTTATTTGCCTCCTGCCCCCTTGGTTGTGGGGCGGTCCTCAGCCCCCACCCCCTGGCAGCCCCGCAGAGAAGGTACCGCTCCTCTTGCTCCTGAAGAGATGCTTTGAACCAGCAGGTGATGGAGAGCAAGGGCGCCACTTGGTCCGAAGAGTCTGTGACTTTGGCAGGCTGGCAGGGAGAGACGATCCGGAGGATAATAGGAACTGTCCCCGCCGGGGGTCTCAGGGCTGGCCTGGCACCCGCTGTGGAGCACTGAGGCTCGGGAGCTGCGGCGCGCTTTATAGTCTCTTATAGCCCCCTGCTTCGGTGACGTTGTGGGGGCCGCGGAGCTGACCAACCCCTTCGCAGACGACGATTGCACTCCTTTCCTCCACCCCACCCTTCGGATTTCATTCCTTCTCTACCTGCTGCGGTGCAGCCGGAGCTGGAAGGGTGGACATCTCAAGGAAAGGGCTGCGCTTCCTCACACGCAATTAAAATCCTGCCGAGACTGGTTTTCCTCTTTAACTTCAGGATATTTTGCTGAGGTCCTTGCTCTCAGACATTTACTGTGGGCTGTTCATTTCTAAACCAATGAAACCAATCACCATTAAACGGAAGGCACGGTCCCAGGAGCTTTTCCTGAAAGAGTGTGTGGGTGCAGCTTGCTGCCAGCTATGGTCATTTTGTTAGGTGTCACTGGCTTTTGGAATTTCAGTCAACTTTTTGCTTGCCTGTTCATGTCATCACTTCTCAGATCCCTTTTCCTCTCGCTCCCACTTCCAAAGTTCCCTGTTCCCCCTCTTCCTCCAATCTCTATCACCATGAAAGACTACGGTTTCAGAGGTTTGGCTTAGGTTGGAATGCCATAACGCGCACAGAGGGTAAACTAGAAATCCCAAGATGTGGGTTTCTTTTTGTTGTTTGTTTTTGTTTTTGAACACGACAAGATTTGGATTTCTTTATTTTTCTGGGGTAAACGTATCCTGTAAGCAATCTAAATACCTACACTCGGTTATACAGTTTTGGACATTTGATTTTCAGGGACTGACCATGAGGACACACTGATGAGGATGAGCAACAATGGCCTTCGTTTCCTGGGTAAGCCTGACCTCTGAGCTTGGCTGGAGCATGTGAGCTGGAGTGCTCTCTGCAGTGCCAGCTGGAAGAAATGGTCTGTGCTTATACTGTGGATAGGCAATTTATCAGGATGTTCCAGAGGCCGAGATCTCTTTTATTAGTTTCTTGGGGATAGATATGCAGGAATTTTAAACATAATTTAGCAATCTCCTGAAAACAGTTGAAAATTTTGAACCTCAGTTTTCACATTTGAAAATGAAAAAAATTTAAAAAGTCTAATTTACAAGGTAATTATGGGGTTGAATAATTTCAACAGAATTTCTTCAACACTAGGCAAGAAGGAGACCTCAGTAAATGTTGGCTACTTCAATCTTATCATGGTGCATTTCATCTAAATGTTTTCAGGTAAAATCAATCAAAGTGTAACCGGAGGGCAACTGAGTCAGGGGCTTATGCTGCCTGTGCCGCTCAGCCAATAAATAGACCATCATAGAAGTTGGGCTATTAGAACAGTGTTAATTGTCACAGCACCCGTGATTTGAGAAGGCAGCAGGTTAACATCTTCAAAAACTGCTTTGCTTTCTCAGTCCAGTTTAGGGTATTTAAGGGGAAATCTGGACATTATTCCAGAGGCTACATGATGGTTCCTGGGGTCTGTTGTGCTTCCTGGAGTCTTCTCTCTGGTGATGTGCTCCAACCAGGAGCAAAGATGGGAGTGTATTTTTGACACTAAAGCAAGTATTTTAAGTAGTAAGATAGGAAGTTACAGAAAAAAAAAATGGGAGTGTGTAACTGAGTAGAAGTATGTTGTACTCACTGGAGTCTAGATTATGTCAGTTTCTCTTAAAAATTTCTTTGTGAGAATGAAATGAAGTGCCAAAAAGACAGGCTTAACAGGAGCTTACACCTTAAAAAATGGAAAGGTAGCTCCAGAATCTGAATCTGCTTTTATCTGAGTGCGCCCTGATGGTTTCCTCATTCTTCCTTATCCTCTTTCTCTTACCATTAGAATCTAAAAGCCTTAGCATGGACATTGAGGGCAGGAGCAGAGGGGCAGAGGAAATGGTAACAGACCAGGTGACTCTTAGAGAAGGATCCTATAATTTTGCATTTAAAAACTGAAGCTATTATTTTAATTTTTGGGATTGCAGACTAAAATTCTGATTATCCTTTCAATATATTTTTTATTATTTAAACCAAGGGCCATTCTTTCACTATGAGATCATCCAGAGAGAATTTTTACCTTTTAATGACTCGCTTTTATTGAAGCTATATTAATGTAGCCCAAGATTGTCAGGACAAGAAATCACATATTGAGATATAGGTAATGGGATAGAGATGAAGAGAAGAAGGAAGGTTATCCACATACCTTGTGATTATATTTAATAGATAATGTAGGTTTATTGCCAAAAACATAAGCTTATTGACTATGTTGTAATGAAACAATAGAAAAAACACCATTATCAGCAACAAAACATTTTTGTACTAGGAAGGCAGAGAGAGGAAAAAACAAAACAAAACAAGGAGTGTGTGTGAGCTTGCACCTACACAAATGTCTAAGGATTCTGGGAAGTAAGCTAAGCGTGGTAAATAGCTTAGGAGATGTTAATAGTTTTCAGATAATAGTGACTAAATCTTGGTCTGACTGCATGAGTGTAATATAAGTTATAATCATTTACATGAATCCTTGTATTTATTCTTAAAGACTAAGAAGTGTTTACCCATTTTATTATACATGATAGATTATATTTCTGCTAAATTTTATTTGCGCTCAATGTTTTTTCTTAGAATACATGCTAGTAATGTACCCAGTAATTTATTAACTTATAATAATAAAGTGGATACTGGTCATTATTTATTTTTTTCCTTTCTGAATACTCAAGGCAACAGTATGGCATATTTTATACTTGTATTTTTATTTTAACAAGAGTCTCCAAAATAAGCATAATAGCACATGATTTCAGGTAGTGTTGCTGGCTGGTAGGGAAATTATTTTTGGAAAAGAAGAGCTTGTCAAGAGTCCAGATTTCTGTCTCTAAAACAACCTTCTATTTGACAGTTCTCTCACAATTTTAGTTTCAGTATGTTCATTGTTTTTCACTATGTTGACATTTTTTTCTTTCTTAATAATTTCAGATCCTGATAGTCTGCACTATGAAACTTGCTCTGTGTGTTTTCCCTTTATTTCATCGTACTTGGTTTGCAATTTCCTTAGATCAGTTCCACCCTCAGAGTTCTGGGCTTCTATAATGAGGCTACTGAGTATTGCTGGCAATGAATGAATGAATCAATGAATGAATGAATCAATCAATCAGTAGATCAATCAACAATCAATGCATCTCCACTTGATTGTGTAGACAGGTGCTCCTTAAAAATTCTTGTTCTCTACTAGACACTCTATCCATGTGGATCTGTGATTTGTTTCCATTTCCAAAAATCTAAACTATTTTTGTTTTATTCCTTCTTAATCTTGCATCTCATGATCAGCAAATTATGTTATCTCTGATTTATATGACAAAATTAAGACCATCAGCCAGGACTTTCACATTTCTCTAAATTTCATGCATCTTTTCGTCGTTTGTTATTGTCTCTGTGAAATTGGTTTATCTTTTCCTAAAAGCTTTTTTTTACATCTATGCTACTTTTTCTTTCAATCATTACTTGATTTCTCTCTCTTCAATGTCTCATTCTTTTTTTCCTTAGAATGAAACATATCTAAGAATCTACATTAAATAGCCCTTTCTTGACGATGTTCCTTTTTAGTTACCAGTTTTATCTCTCCTTCTATTTCTAGATGAGCTTTTAAAATAAAATATCTAAGGTCAATATTTCCATTTCCTCCTTCACAACATCCCTTGGTATTAAGTACTCAATTTTCTTCTGTCCTCTCAATTAACTGCATGTTAAACCACATAGCTATTTTCCTTGACCTCTCTGTAGCATTAGCATTTGACATCTGTGTTCATTTCCTATGGCTGTCATAACACATTACCACAAACCGAGTGGCTTGAAACAACAGAAATTAATATTCTCATAGTTTGGGAGGCTAAAAGTTTGGAATCAGGGTATGGGCAAGGTTTGATCCTTCTAGGGGCTCTGAAGGAGAATCTGTTTTATGCCTGTCTTATAGTTTCTTTTGGTTGTTGCCAATCTTTGATGTTCATTTGCTTGTAGATGCATCACTCCAGTCTCTTACTCTGTCATCACATAATGTGTTCCCTGTGTGTCTTCACATCACCTTCCTTGTGTATTTTTCTATGTCCAAATTACCCTCTTCTTATAAAGACATATAAGTCATTGGATTAAGCCAAACCCCTAACCAGTATATCTCATCTTCACTTGCTACATCTGCAAAAATCCTATTTCCAAATAAGATACCAAGGATTAAGACTCGAATGTGTGTGTGTGTGTGTGTGTGTGTGTGTGTGTGTGTGTGTGTATTTGGGGGAGGGTAGGACACAAAATTTCACTTACAACAGTCCGCCTTCTGGTACTCTGAATTCATGTCCTTCTTACATGCAAAATATATGTTCATTACACTGTGCCCAAGTCTTAACCCATTCTAGCATCAACACTAAGTTCAAAATTTTATTTAAATATCAACTCAAAAAACCCCAGATTCCATCATCTAAATCATATAAATCAATCAAGTATGTGTGAGATTCTTGGTATAGTCCATCCTTCCTCAAAATTCCTCTCCATCCATGGCACTTCAAAATTAGAAAACATATTATTTGTTTCCAAAATACAATGGTGGGACAGGCAAAGGACAGACATTCACATTCAGAGAGGGAGATAATAGAAGGAAGAAAGTAGTTACAGACTTGAAACAAGTTTACCACTCCTCAGAACAAAATTCATTAGATTTAAGTGCTTGAGAATTATCCTTTGTGGCTTGATATTCTGACCTCTGGTTTTGTGGAGAGCCCACTCATCTGTGCGTCTGGCCCTTTTTGGTGGTCCCTTCACCTTAGCCTGAGTTGATCTGACCCTGTTGGCCCAAAGAAGTGAAGTCCTACCCTCTAGAACCAAGTGGATGGCATCCTGCTGACCTCTCAACCATTCTCAGGGTTATTCTCCCCTTTCCTTGAAAGGACACCCATTTATATCTTAGTATCTCTAATAGCTATTTCCTTTATCCTACCTATAAAATTCCAGAAGTCCAACAGCCTTTCTTCATTTCATCCTGCCTCTGTTCTCCTTAGGCCAGAATAGTGGTTTCTGCTGAAATGGTTAATTGGATCAATGCATCACATGCCTAATCTTTCCAATCACAGTTTATTCAGCCACACTCATGGCATTGTCTCCAGAACACAGCATTCTCATCTTTTGAAATATGGATAGGCTGAGAATTTTATAAATCTTTCCTTCTTCTTTTTATTTTTATTTATTTATTTTTTGCTTAACGGTTCCTTCCTCAAGTTATCTCTTTCCTCTTGCATTTTACCACAGGCAACAAGGAGAAACCAGGCCTCACCTTGTATACTTTGCTTAGTAATTCCTAAGTTAAATATCCAAGTTCATCACTTACAAGTTTTACTTTCCACCCAAAAGCAAAATACAATTCAGCTAATTTTATAACAAGGATAATCTTTCTTCCAGTTTTCAACAACCAATTCCTTATTTCCTCCTCATATCTCACCTGAATCTCCTTTAATAACCATATATCTAAGAGTCTCTTAAGACAAGCTAGGTGTTTTCTATTATGTACCTCAGAATTCTTCCAGCTTCTATTATCCAATTTCAAAGCCAATCCCACATTTTATTTGTTATAGCAACACCCTACATCCCCAGAGTTTAACCTACAACATATTATTTATTCTTTCATTCTTAATTTTCTCTCCCTCTGTGAGGCTGTAGAACAAGTCTCTGCTGCTTCCTCCTTTCTTCCTACGCCCAAACACTGTATTTTGTGACTTCCTTTCTCTGACTACCATTTATATTTGGGGTTTCCAGAGATTCCTGTTTCGATCCTTTTCTTTTGTTACTCTGTATACTCTCCCTGAGAGCTCTACTTCATGTAAATTCAAATCTTCTCTACCTTTAGTCATGATATTTACCAAATCTACCTTTCCATGCTCATATACTCAAACTACCTATGGAGCATCTTCCTTTAGATGCCATACAGTCACTTCAGACTCTATGAGACCCAAATTGAACTCATCTTTAATATCTTAAACCTTTCCCCCCCAATGTTAATAAGAACATGAATTTGGCTGAATAATTACTCAAACTAGAAACAAGAATTATTCTAGATTTCTTTGCATTTCTCTCTTCTTCACAAATTCAATCACTTACCAATTCTAGTAGAATAGATTCAGCATTCAGAGAAGCTCTTATATCAATTTTCTTATTTCTTTTCCAACTGATACTTCCCTAGTGCAAATCTCTATTACTTCTGCTGTGGATCCTCTGTGACAGACTCAAATAGAGCTCACTGATGATTAGATCACGGCTGATTTTAGGTAGTACTGTAGTTAACTATTTTTTACAATGGTTTATGGACATCTTTCTAAATATATATTAGATCAATCATTCCCTTGCCAAAAAATTTTCAGTGGAAAGCAACAAGGTCTTTCAATATCAATCCCTGCTTTCCTCTTTAATTTTATCTTTTACTTCTCCTCATAATGTCTCTTCTCTTTAACTATCTGAAACCACTGGCAATTCTTCCAACATATCCTATTCTTTCACGTGCCATGTCTTCCCCATTCTGGCCTGTCTTCCTGGAATACCATTTCTCTTCCTAGTTCTTTACATTTCATCTTAATTATTATTAGGTTTTTTTTTTGGAGAAACTTTTTATGATGGGGAAGTCCATTATAGTACCTT
This sequence comes from Cynopterus sphinx, assembly GCA_030015415.1. Taxonomy (NCBI): domain Eukaryota; kingdom Metazoa; phylum Chordata; class Mammalia; order Chiroptera; family Pteropodidae; genus Cynopterus; species Cynopterus sphinx. The sequence goes on from CM057382.1 coordinate 126,510,987, forward strand.
GTTTATGCCATTAGCTTGGTTCATTTCATACCATCCTGTAATTATTGATTTAACTCTATGTCTCCTTCATTAAATTATAAGATATTAAGAGATGAGTATGAGCTTTATTCAGTTGGCTAGCATAGAACCCATAACAAATACAAATTAGCAGAATTACTAAATTCTTAGCAGATCAGCTCTTCTTTCTATATGTAATATGAAATTAACAATCTTAAATTAGACACTGAATTTTTTAAGAGTACATTTAATTTTTCAAGTATGACCTTTTAGAAATAAAGTTTATTTTATAGGGCTTGTTATTCATAGGTGAAATTTATGCTGTATTGCAAATGGTAATTTTAGAAGTTAATTTGTATTTTGAATCATGTTAGAAAAAATATTTTTATGTTTTATGTAGTAAAACATACTAATATGTTTTGTGTTAGAAATAATATACTGGTCTTTCTCCCCTACCAAAAGACCTTGAGGCTAATACTATCTCTAGATTCACAGAAGGTCATCTTAGATTTCATTTTTATAGTAGGTGTGTAACTACTTCAAGATGCTTACATATTCTTATGTACTTAAAAGAATGGCAGAATTTTTATCTATTTGTTAGATTTATACATACATACACACAGAGTATTTGAAAACCACATTCATTTCTTGTATCAAAATGCCATATTAAATATCTTTTAGGTAAAGTATATAATTGCAAATGGCAATTTCTTTCTATTACTGGGTAACTTCACTAGAGTTATTTCTCTTACACCTTCTAATTGCATATTAATAGAAAACAATATGTGTCCAAAGCTGTTGGTTTATTTACTAGTTTTATTAGTACCATCACCTATTCCTGTGGATATTTTCTCTAACAAATTTTAGGTAAAGAAATCCAATTCAGATATTTATAGTTTACATTTCAAGCAGAGACTTTGAAAAAACTTTCTATATTCACTTACCTGGGAAGGTTTGCAAAATCTCTTTAAAGAAAAAGTATAAAATTCCATTATACTGATTAGAAATGTAAGAAATTAAATCATTTGGAAATATAGGTGGTTTCTCAAAATCTTCAAATGAATCACTTGTGGAAGAGAGACTATAAGTTCTTCAGAGTTTTCTGATACATGATACAGAGAAATATATTAATTTTACATTATAGTTATCTTTTCTTAAAATGTATTAATTTCATTAAACAAGAACCTAAATTTTATCTTTCCTGTTTTGATCATGATTTTCATTTTGTCTTATAATCTAGTAATTACATTTATATTATGTGCAATGGGTTGTTATCTATATAGTTATGGCTTTCTCTACTACTTCTATTTGGGATACAATGACCCATATAGCTTTGGTAAAAAGAATAGTGAGATCATTGGAAAACAGAAAAAGTATTTTGAATACATAACTCTTATTTCTTTGGTGTAATTTTCTTTCTTTTTTTTTTGTAAGAAAGCAAGACATAAATGCTCAAAAGTTTGGATGTTTATGAACAGATCTTTTTTATGGGCTTTAGTTGAAAAGAGGTTTTTTGTTTCCTGTTTTTGTTTTAATGAGTCTTTTAAAAACTGGAGACCTCCAGTAGTGTAAAGAGCAACTACTCAAATTCACTCAGTCAGAAAATATTTATTGAATATCTATTATATGCTGATGCTGTTCTAGGATTAGGAATTATAAAGGATTTATACTTTGATGCAGCCTGACTATAGTTTTTCTAAATATACCTTTGCCTTGGGGACAGCTACTACAAAAATATTTTATTAGCTACCCTTTAAAAATATATTTTACATTTAATTTAATTAAAAATAACTACCATTTATGGAGCTTTTATTCTGTCAGGCACTGTACTGACATAGATTTTACATCCTTAACAACACTGAAGAACCTGAAGTACCTATTTTACAGAAAACAGAGGCTATAAAGGGTTAAGTTGTCTAAGAGCACAGAGATGATAAGTGAAGGAAGAAACTTTACAGTATCAAGACATGAAACTCCTTGCTATGTTTGAACAATTTCAATGATGAAAGTAGTATTAAAGGAGGTTTTTCAATTGGAGAATGACAGCTCATCCATTATATATAGCTATTACAAATCAAGCACTGGGCAGAAAGCAAAGAGTAAAGAGACTATGAGTAAAGATACCATGAATTCCTCCCCACTTTAAAATAGTAAACATTCTTAAAATAATAACCCTCAATGTTAGTGTGAAAATTATTAAAGCAGTAGAAATTAGTATGATATAAAGCAATATATATCAAGAATTTTAGTAATGATTACACTCTTTGAGTCCAATAATTTTAATCCTAAGGATTTGATCTAAGGAAGTAATTGGTAATTCAGACAAAAATATGTGTACAAGAATGTATGCTGCAGCTGTATTTAAGTGGTCAAAAATGTAAAAGGCATAAAAGTAAACAATTTTAGCATGTTTAAAAAAGAATTCTGGCATCATCAAAGCTAGGCTTTTATCCTATCCTTTGAAAAATGTATTTTAAATGTTCTGAAATTAGAAGTAATTGTTGCACAACATTGTGAATTGTACACTTTAAAATGATTAAAATGATAGATTTTATGTTATGTGAATTTTACCTAAAAAAGGAAATCATTTCTAAAAAAAAAGTTCAGAAAGATTCATCATGTCACAATCAAAATTAATACAAAATAATTGTGTCAAGATTTATTCAAATGAAGTTACTAGACCACTGGACTCTTGCATGTGAAAATAATATCATATGTAATAGGTAAAAAACATCAAATCACTTTAAAATTAATAAAATAATATGGTCTCAAAATTTCACACATTGCCTGCTGGAAGAAAGTTGAGAAATTCTTAAAAATGCTTAGGGAAAGAAAAGTATATTTTAATAAATTTATCCCATCAATTAAATTCATTTTCAAGTATAAAGATAACAGAAAGTCGTTTTCAAATGCAGGCACTCAGAGACTGTTTTATAGAAGACAAACACTACTTCAACAAACCAACAAAAAGCAAGCAAGCAAATAAACAAACAGATTATCTCTTTGGAATTAAAACTCAGCCAGCAAAGGCAGACTGGTTAAAAATTGGGACTATGGACTAGAGCTGGGTGTGAGCCACACTGATGACTCAGGTGAATGATATCTTCACTAACACCGTTTCTAAACATTCACATGCCAACATAGTCACAGATTACATGGCGGTCAGCTACTACACTCTGTATGCAAGAGAAATATCACCTAAGTTGCATTTGAGAATCCTTTATATCACACATAAAGTATAATGTGTACACGACATTTCATTCCTAAACACTAAATAGTCCTTAAGTTGGAATACAACGCTGGGGCTACAGTTTAGCATAAGATAAAGTATTAGATTGCCTTGAGTACAGACTGTATGAGATGCACATTTTCAACACTAGAATTATACTTATTTGTGCAAAGTGTTTTCACGAAGAGAGTTCAGAATGACTGTATTGAAGATTCATGTCTCTCATCTCCTCTTCTCCCTGGGGCTATGTTAAAACAGGAAAATGAGGAGTGTATTATCCAAACCACATAAATTATTTCCTTCTCTCCTTTTTTCCTTTTCTCCCTACTTCCCTTTCTTTCCTTCTTTATTTCCCTAGTATACTTACTGAACTTTTAGAAAATTAAATGCATGTATGATATTAGAAACAAAAATGTATTCATTAAAAAATAATTTTAATAACATTAGAATTTGTTTACTTTTTTTGTGTAAGAGGAGAAAGGGTTCTATTCAAGTCAGACATCTGTTGATTATCTGCAAACACCAGGTTCATGTTGATTCAAAAGATGTGCGGTGATATAATTAAGAGGAAAAATAATCTTTCAAAAGTCATTAAAGCATCTATTACTCTAAACTTAAGAACTGCTGAATTGGGGAAGGGGACAGTAATTGGATAGTTCAACTTCTTTTTAGTTCTCAAAATAAGAACTCCTTGGAGAGCTCCTATCTGCTAATTGAATCAAAGTTAATCAGTACAATTATAGGATTCCATGATTGGTATATAATTTCTGTGCTACACATTCATTTACTGTCATTTAAAGGAGGAATTAGATGTTAGTATGGCAAAGAGGTGCTGATATCTTTATTTACATATGCTTTATGTATGGTTGGTATAATTTTTCATTGAATGATCACTCTGCATAACTGCTATAATAATGGAAGTAAAGAAAATGTGTGTAAAATTTGTTCATAATTGTGCATACACACTTATTTCCAAATTTTCTTGGTGATCTAAGATGATATCTATAATCAAATTAGTATTTGACATGGTTAAATCTAAACATGGTTTAAGTTAAAAATTCAAATATGTCTAACTCTGAGGAACAAACTACATTCTAATCTTTATACTGTAATATGTCAACTAGTGTAGGATTCTACAAAGTTACTAATCAAGAACTGAAAAGAAAGCATACACTGTTAAAAAATGCATCTTTATTTTTTTACAAATTATACAATTATGTACATGTAAAATATTCAGAAAATAAAAGTAAAGATGAGACCATTGACAATAGTTTTAAGAATATACATGTAGGATCTCAGTATGTATCTCTATTTTACACAAAGTAGCTTTAGTCATGGATATAAAAATTCTCCTTCTGTTCATAATTCTTTAAAAGTGATATTAATGATACTTCATAGGCATTTCCCTTACATAATCTCTACAAACAAATTTGCAATGCTGATACTTCTATGGTTGCTTACACAGCTGAGAATCAGCAAGTGTGTGCAAAAATGGCTGTCTGAGCTTTTATGGTATTGATATACTCCCCCATTGTTTGAAATATAGATATATTCCCCTTTTCTTCCCATGAAGTCTCATCTCCTTGGCTGGTGATCTTTGGAGTTCTTCAGTATCTCATCAACTAAAAAGATAACATTTTATATGAAAGTAACTGGAGATGCTAGTTTGCATGTGATTGACCCTATATTATGACTTGGAAGATGATGCATTTAAAAATTTTACTTTTATTTTATTTTAATTAAAATTTTTTCTTAAAATTATTTAATGTATTTTATTTGTCATTTTATTCTAACAGTCTATCAGTTCCTTCAGATTTATCAAAAAAAATCATCTACAAATTTTTTGTCCCCACTTTACCAATCTCACCATTAGTGGGATAAATTTTTTTACAGCTTTCTGTAAATAATTACAAAAATATATCCACTTATAAAATGTGTGACTTCCCCAAACATTTTAATTTTTATAAAAAATGGCATATTACATACTTCACTGCAATTTGCTTTTTTTCATTAAAATGCATGGGACACTTTCTTCTAGTTTCATATATAAACATAATCAGTTATTCTATCAAGCAGAAAATTTCAGTCATATATATGTACAGATATATACCTGGCGAGTGATAAAATTATCTATTTTTTTAATTTACTATTTCTGGTGTTTATACTCTTTTGTAATAGAAATTTTAGCTTTGAAGGAAATTGTCCTAAAATTAAGCCCCAAATGGAAAATTGTTTAAGTAAATACAAATTGCCAAGAAGTAGTCTGTTTATTGTCCCAAAATAGAGTAAATATTTCAAATATTGTTTCATTTATGCTGTGCTAAAGGAAAAAAAATAGAGAAAATTTGATACTTTCTAAAAGGTAGTTTCATTGTCATTACTATTTCATACATAGACCCTCATGATATAAGGGACAAGTGAGCATGCACTTGATTCTAAAAACACTCAAATAAATTTGGCTTCATAAAAAAATAGTGTATCATAATTACTAATTCTTTTGTAATTATAGATGTTTTTTATACATACAACAAGTAAGAAAATAAAATTTGCAGGAGAATTTTTGTTATTATTGTGGAGAATGAAAATCTTGTTAAAGGCAATGACCATCACTCTGAGTTTGACACCAAAGGAAGCCAGTATTTAGGGAATGAGATACTGATTGTGTCTTGACTATCATAACTAAAAATGTGTGATTAATAATAGCTATTTTGACAGAAGTCTTTAAATATGAGGCTATTTCACAATTTGATGGACCACATCTTCTTACATATGAGAAATATGTATCTATTTTGAAATTTCTAATGACAGCATTTATAGAATGACAAGTAGGTATAATGTGGCTTAATTTAATTGGGCTTTCATATTCATGCTATGTCTATTCAGACACAGATATCCATTAATGTTATTATATTTTTGCTTTATTTAAGCATATTATGATAGAATAAAATTATTTGCTCTTCCATGAGATAATTCCCTGTGTACAAATATAAAACTATAATATGTACATTTTAAATATATATGTAAAATGGTTATGTAATTATATATAAAATAAATTACATGTGATATAGCATAGTGTTTATATTGTATTTATCATGTTTCATAAAATATATTTTAATATTGCTTATTCATGCATTTGCAGTTATTTGTTCATCATCTAGGACACTATGGAGGAGCTGGCTGGCTGTCAGATTGGGGCAATAGATGTTACTCAGTCTCTCTTCACTTTTTCTTATTCTCTCTCCTCTTTAGCATTGTTCCAACTTCTTTGTTTGATGAAATAGTTTAGAAATTTTAGCATCCCGTGAGGTATAGCTCTCTGTTTCAAGAAAACTAATTATCACGTTATTTTCATGTTTGAATATTTATCTAGTTTTAGGTATACTGCAAAATTTATTTCTCACCACTAATCTTCCTCCATCTTCAAGTCTTATGGGTTGCATTCCACTTTCATAGTAGGGTGTAGATATTATTCTATTCTTTTTTAAAGCTGCCAGTATCATAAATAAAGAATTCCATTACAAATTTGTTTTAGTTAATTTTTTGCTGATAAGCTTTTTATTTCTGTTTGTAAACTTGTATGATTATTATTAAATGTAAAATAGAAATTTGAGAATATGCATATATTCTTCCTGAAGACAGAATGAATGTATACAATTTAAAAATTTTTTCAATAAGGAATGTAGAAGATACACAATGCACAAGTAAAAGCTAAAAAAATATTCAGATGATTGCAGAGGCCAGAATTTTGAAACAAGACCCATAAAAACTATTATATGTTTTATTATTCAAAATTGTTTATTAAGCCTCTGGTACCTCATAAAAGTTTCTTTCTCATGTAACGTGAGCAATATCCCTTTAATTTTGCTTTTTTTTTTTTTTAACTAAGAGATCAACCATTTCACAGAAACTTGTACATATCAACAACTGTTTAGCCATGGGTATTTGTATTCTGATATTTTTTGCTTCAAATAATGACAAAAAATACATGAAAATGTATTTTAAATGTATTTTGTGTGTTAAATTCATATCATAATGTGATACCATAAAAAGAAATAGTCCTTAATATTTTCTTAGGAAAATGAACTGAATATATAGTCTTTTACTACTTTGAATGATTTTTTAAAAATCTGGTAGTATTTATGTAAAAATATTTTTGATCCATGGAATTGGAACTAAATAATATTTGAAAAAAATCATATTTCCACTAACTAGATGAGCTATACTGAAGGGAGTCATCTATCAAATAGTGAAGAAAAGAAATAGTAATAAATGTTCTCGAAGCTGGAGTTCATCATCTCAGAATGCATGTGCTCCTTGGCAATAGTTATAGCCAATTATATCTCCTCACTTTGTACAATATTTTAAAAACTATTTGTGTGTGATGGCTTCTATTGTAGTTATTATCCACCAAAGAGTCCGAATATAGCTTACTTATAGTCAAGAGATATTTTCTTATTAGTTTTCAGAAGTACACCACAGAAAAGCAATATAACAAGAACTATACCACAAAAAAGCAAGATAGCAAGAAAGAAACTGTGGTAATGACATCTGAACTTTCTCTATTTCTGCAAACTTAGGATTTTCAGTATGATTTTTGTGGATACATTGCATAATAAAACCTAAGTATAGCTCTACAGATTATATTTATATTTAATTGGTTTGGATCTGATATTGGACACTGTATGTAGTTATAACCGTTATTGGGGGATTTAGGATAAAAAAGATATTCTTTCTATGTAAATGAATTTCTACAGTTGATGAAGTAAAAGAAAAACCTAACTCAGAAGTTGAGTGTAATTTATAATCTTGATTGCTCTAAACTATTGGCTTTCTCACTGTGTTTTTCAACCACCATAGCGATGCCAGAATTTCTCTGAAGCATCAATGGGAAAAAGTAGGAGAAAGTGAACTGAAGTTTTGTTTTCTCTCTCCAATAAAATTAGATTTTATATTCAGACATTTTATTTAAAGAAAGACTCTATCATTGGAAAATTTTAAAACAACTGCTCAGGAGGGCAGGGTATTCTCAAATGAGAGGGGCCATAGTGACCAAGTCCAGTGACAGGGTGTCTTGATTAGGATGAGTAAGTACCAAAATCCATGGGTCAGAAGTACACATTAATTGGTCTGAATATACTAGAAAAACTAAAATATTAATTTGCATTTTGGAGAGCTATATAAGCTGAAGTTGGATCAAACTTATTTGTCCTGGGAAGTTAATAAGATGACACTAATTAACTATTTCTTCTAGGAAGATATTTAATAGTGTTATTTAGAAGTGCATCATAGGATTATTTTAAAATTGGGTCATTCTTTTTTCCACTAAAATTTATTTGTCATTTTTTTCCCAAAGCATGCAGATAAAAAAACAAATTACATGGAGTAGAACATCCACTGAACAGTACTACAGTAAGACGGAACTCTCAGGTGTAGGAAGGCAGAGAACTTCAACTAAACAAAAATGATTTTAACTGCCAAGCAGTTAACATCTTGAATTGGAGCATTTCTTAAACTAGAGAAAAACTTCAATAGATATCAATAGGCAGAACAAACAAACAAAGAAAAAACAGTACTTGAAGGCTTTAAGTCAAAATTTAGGCAAACATTAAGACCCCAAGTCTGCAATGTCCAACACAGCAGCCATTATTCATATGTGGCTAGTGAGACCTTAAAATGTGTTCACTACAAACTGAGATGTGCATTAAGTGTAAAACACACACTAGACCTCTAACACCTACTATAAAAAAGTAAATACAAATATCTCATTGATAATTTCACATTGATTACACATAGAAATAAGGACATATTGGTAATAGGTTATCTGTGAGATTATAAAAAGGATAAAAAAGCCCACTCATAATTATTTTTATATGCACACGTAAGAAACTTTATAACTCAAACACTAAAATTTGGTTCAGTCATTTTCAACAAATATTATGCTATTTTTAATCCTCTTCATAAAAGGAATCATTTAGATATTGAACTGGCTGAAACTCACCTGATTATTAGAGCTAAAATTTCAGCCCTAGAATAAAATGAAAGATGTGAGTAATTTATTCTCAGATTTTAGTCAAAGTGAGACCCTTTTCTGTTTACAAGTTATCAAAATTTTAATGGCTAACAAAAGAGCAATATAAAGCACTTTTGTGCCTCTAGTTATTAATTAGATTTAACAAGTATTATTAAAAATAATCATGCATATTGCACAGAATTTGTCTTTAAGGGAGGTATGTGATAATTTTTTTTGAAGGCTGTACGTGCTGTATTGGGTAAAAGGAAATAAAGTAAATCAGCCTTAATGTGAGGATTTATGTTCACGTCTTAGAGTTGGAATGTGTTTAATGTTTGTTGTAGTTATTGGTACTAGAGGCTTCAAATTCCTTTACTGTCCTTGTTTATGTCTTCTTTTTGTCCTGGAGGCTTTTCCAGGTATTGTTCCTAGACACTGTGTTTTGCAGCCCTTTGGGTCGTAATTATTATTATTGTACTGGAGCCTCTTTGCTGTAGTGGGGGAGGGAAAACGTCTATAATCTTTTGATTAAATCTCAGTCTTTTAGTGGGACTTTACCTCAGACTGTGATCTTCACAAGTGTTCTTCACTTTCCTTCAGTTTATAGCTTTTTTTTTTTAATCTTGTTTTCTACTCCCTTCTCTGTCTACAACATTCCTAATTTGTATCCTTAAAGCCCCCTCCCCTGTAGTTTTCCCCTGTAAATGAGACAGGAAAGTAGGAGAAGCTGAAGTGGGCAGGGATTTCCTACACCCAGCTGAGCTAGGGTTTCAGAGTTGTTCAGGCAAAGCTCTTTCCCCTGGAGAAGGATCTCAAAGTGTTTCACACTTCCTCTCCCCTGACAGGGCCACAAGGGCATCTTTCTTGGATCCTTACAATAAATACCTGGTAGGATTCTTTAAAACTGTATCCTTACTCGCATGCTTATCCATCTTCAGTTTCCAAAGAGTCATCAAAATTACCAAATGTTCCTTCCGTATTATGGTTCTATAGGCTTCTACTCCAGGGACAAATCTTGATTGCTGTATTTCTCTGGATATACTCCTCTCTCCAGATTTTGGGGTGGCATTTATCGTATCACCCCAATTCTCTGATAGGTTTAAACAAAGTCTTCAATTTTCGGTTTGTCTATTTCTCATTGTGAAGGTGGGAGCAAAGACTTCCAAGATGTTTATATGTCAGAGCTGAAACTAGAAGTCTAAAGACTTTTAGAATATATATTTCATATATTTCTGCCATGTTTTTGTCTGCTAAGTAATGAATCTTGCTATCCTTTTTAAAGAAATATATATCAATATTGAAGTATTTCACAGTGTATTCAAGAAAACATTGTCATGTATTAAAATGATTAAGTAAAATTAGAATAGATTACATTTCATATAGGATTATTAAAAAAAACTGTCTTCCAGAAAGTTCTGGAATTTTGTACAAAGAAGCAAGAAGGTTAAGAGCAAAGCAGGACTGACCACATAAACAAAGATTGTAATGGTGAAGAGAAAATTATATCAAACCTTGGCGGATGAAGCCCAGCCTGTTGAAGAACCAGTGTCTATTACTTATTCAATACAGAAATATCAATTCATGATGTCAGGCATTTTGATTTTTTAAAAAATTGATATAATTTCAATTTTAATATATATTTACATTACTTCTAATCTACTAATTAATAATATACTTAGCCACTGGACTTAGTATATTCAGAATTTTTCATACAATGGTTTACTTTAATATAAACTGGGTTTTTGAAAGTACATTAGTCTTTTCTTGGCTTTTGGAGAAAGAATGCTATTTTTAGCAATTGACATCCAGAAAATACCTTTTGTGAAGTGAGATATTTGTTTTGAATCGGGCCAAGCTGGCAAGATTTTTTTCTCTTACCTTTAAAATTATTTAAAGAGACATGAAAAGTAATGTTTAAAAGGTATTTAACATAAAAATGAAAAAATTCTTTCACTGATATTCTTTCAGTGAAGCATCTTTATAGTTTTTACCTTTATTTCTTTAATCTGGGATTTTGTAACTACTTATAATTTGGTTTCTTTTCATAATTAAACAAAATTTTGTACTTGCCATATTAGGAAAAATGGCTAATATATCAATAAATATGTTCTAGCCTATATTAGAAGTTCTTACTCTTATATTTGTTATTGTCAGTTTTCTTCCTTCTCTAAATACTAACTCTTATGAGAAATTGGCAGACCATAATTGATTCCAAAGGGGAAATTGAGACCAGCTGGGCATCAGTATGTTCTTTTCTGAAGTATATAGGAATTGTTAAAGCATATAACATATTTTTTCAAGGCCCAATTGAGGGCCAATCTCTTCTATAAGGTTATTTTTTGCTAGAGTAGGTTTCACTGATATCTATAATAACTCCTAATATTCATTTATGCTTGTAGTTATATTCTTCAAAATTTGACATTAATTTGTTTGCTTTTTAATATGGTTTCTATTATTTTTACATTGTCATGCTATATCTGTGTGGCAGATTATATTTACCAAGATAGCTACAGTAATATTTGTGAATATTTGACAATATGACCTTGATACTCTGCTCAATTCTTTCCCTTGAATTCTGAGTAGACTTGTGAGTCAATGACAACCAATGCAATGTAGTCAAAGTAATGCAGTGTGACTATAAATGCTACGTTAGAGAAGGTGCTGAATTTGACACCAGGACATTTGCTTTTGGAGCACCGAAATGCTACTTATGTTTGATTACTCTGAGGTAGCCATGTTATGAGGAAGTTAAGCTGAGGTTTCATTAGACAGTCAGAATCAGTTGTTAGACACAGGAATCAAGAAACCTTCAACTGATTCCAGCCCCAGGCTGTTGAGTCAAGGTCAATCATCTAGTCTTCCCAGCAGAAGCAAGCTGTAATTGTGCCCTGTCCAACTTTCTCATTAACAGAATCCATGAGAATAATAAAAAAATTGTTTAGATAACCAAATTTTGAAGTTTTTGTTATGCAGTAGTAGTAGTTTGAACACTCTAAATACTAACTCTTATGAGAAATTGATAATATAATAAGTCTTGGTGGAAAGGGTGAATGTATTACAATTTTTTTTTCCTATGTAATCCTCTGTAGATGATAATGGAGGAAATTTGTTCTACACATATCACAAAATTAATAATATACTTAGCCACTGGACTTAGTATATTCAAAATTTTTTATACAATGGTTTTCTTTAATATAAACTGAGTTTTGAAAGTAAATTAATCTTTTCTAAGTTTGCCTAGATTTGAAGTCTGATTGGCCCATAATTGTACATTGGTGAAGTTGCTGAATTAGACAGTCTATGCACAAAGACACAGAGTTCTCTTTTATGGTGAAGGGCTCAGGTTGCTGCCACATTCTATTCTCTTCCTCAAAATTACTAATGAGATTCCGGTAAGTTTCAAAGATCCAGGTCAAGGACTTAAAGGTAAAGAATTTCCTTTAATCCTCTGTTTAGGCCCAAACTCTAGCCTATCTCTATATTATTCCTTAGATTAGGGTTTGATGTCCAAATCCAACTAAGCTAGATTGTGCTTTCTTTTGTCATTCATTACTCTGTACTTTCAACAACTTAATTAGTTGATTATCAACATCAAAGTGTATTACTTGGGAAAAGAATGACAAAAATAATAACTAGAATTTATTGAGAACTCCTTGTGCCAACTTCTTTCTACACTCTTTGTGTGTGCTCTATCTTCTAATAGTTTTATCAGACTTATGAGATAAATATTAGATTATATTTTAGAGGACATATTTCTATTTTGGACATGAGAAAACTAAAAAAACAATCATTTGTTTTAGGTTGTACAACTAGTGAGCAGTAGCACCAGAATAAATCCAGCCTATTTAACCAAAAAAAATTACTTCCTCAACCTGTAGTTTGCTGAAACTGACAGTAGATTGCTTGGGAAAATTTGATTTTTTTGTTTGTTTTTTATTTACATCTTCAAGCACCTTCATGGTGACTAGAGTCTTATCCTTTTACAAGACTAAATCTGGGAGTAAAAACATTTTCGTATTTGAAGTACTTTTATTACTGAAAGCTCACATTTAAAATTTTCAATACAAAGCATATAGAGAGTTTTACCACATAAATGAGTTAACCCAGACTAGGCTAAATATAAAACGAATTTGTTTAATATAAGTTCAATGTTTTGATCCTTTAGTTGATTATATCTTATAGTATGTGAACCGGTCTCAATTCACTGGTATTAGAACCTTTGATTGACCTAGCAAAAAGATTTGATGTCACCCTAACCTCATCATAAAGATCATATTTATTCACATATGCCAAGCATAGAGTTAAAGGAATTTACACACAGAATATAGAAATTAAGTGAGTTACTTAGAGGCAGGTGATAACTATATGAAATACATAGTTATACACTGCAATAATGAAGCTAGCCATGATTAAATTTCTGATAAAGTTGAAATGCCAAAGCAAAGATATGAAATTTTATGTTGTGTTTCTTTTTCAGCCATATATATTGCAACATGCCACAATATGTTGACAACTGATTACAGAGGCTGTTTTATGTTATGTAGTTACTTTATTTATCTGATAAACTGATTTAAAATTGTCACTGAGCATTAAGTAATACCATGTCAGAGACTCTGAGAGCCTTTAGTTTTCTCTGCAACATGAAAATGTTTACAAGTTTTCTGTTTATTTTTTGACTGTGTGCATTCATAATAGACTCATTTGTTTAAGCATAATATGGTTTCTAAAAATATTTGAGAAATTACTATTGAATGCACAATCAAAAGGAGAACCATTATTAGTGGAATACTTTGATTATAAATGACATCATTTAGAAGACTTAATAGATATCTAAAGAAAAAAACTAAAGTTACATATATAAATATTTCAAAGCAAAGTTTCAAAATAATAATATTGATATACACTTCCATAATAAAAACCAGATGTGCAATTGTATATTTTTGATAGAGTGATAAATTGGCATACATTTGCTTCATTTTAAAGGCTCCACATATGTAAGAGATTTTAAAAACCCATAAACTGAAGAGTATTATTAAATTTAAATAACAGAGATGCAATAAATGAAGATACTGGTTAGCAATACCTGTGAAGTTTCAACTAGAACATTTGCCTGAATAATGTTTTATTCTAGTTGAAACTTCAATATAAAAACCAATTTTATATTGGCTTTTCTGCTCTCATTTTCTCTAGAATTGATAATAAGGATATCATTTGGTTTTTAAGTTCAAGGTAGGAGGTGAGACAGAAATGATTGTACCCCTTGATATGCACATGAGAATTGTCTTACTTTTAAAGTTGGAAGCTTTATTCCAGCTATGTTTGGACAATTAAAACAGACAACTTTCCCATCAGTCTTTTCCAGTCTCTTCCCACTTCAATTATCCTTTATTTCCTTCATTCTCTGTAAACTATAATTTTCTCTCCACTTGCATTATTCTGTGCATTATTCTTTTGTCTGTTTACTCACTCTACTTGCTCTCATCATACAACCTTAATTTACCCTTTAAAGTAATTCATTATAATAAAACAATACAAGTACTATTTTATGCATACTACTACAACAAGGAAGAACATAACTATTTTTTAGTATTGAATATGAACTAACAGCATGAACACAAAGGATTAGTATCAATCATTAGAGATAGCCAGTGAATGAAAAAGAAGCTTAGGACAGTGAAAGCATTCTGAATTGTAACCTGAGTAATATGTCTTTGGCCCTCTGATGTATTATCAATATTGGCCTATTGATAATATTGAATAAACAAAATAATAACTTAGTATAATAATTATAATAAATCATAATTTAAAGAACTTAAAAATTTAATGAAGATCTAGTAATGCTCTATTAGGCCTTGCTAAATTAAGAACTTTATCATTATCTCTAATATGAAGTTATTGATATAATTACTTTTTTTTTTATAGAAATTGAATACAATTTAATAACTACAATGTTCTGACAGTGGAAGTTCTCCAGTCTCAGATTTTGACAGCAAGTTTTTATTGTTCTAGGAATAGTCAAAAGGTAATAATGAAGAAGTTAGTATTGCTCAATTGTATTGATCCAGTGTGAGTCTCACAATGCATTCATTCATTAAAACATTATGTTCATTCAGCTGGTATTTATTAAATGTTTCTTGTTTGGTGTGGTAGAGATACAGTGGTGAGTAGGCATAGCAATGCCTAGTGAAACAAGGAAGACAAGCATCCATCAGGTAATCAAATTGGGAGAATTATCACAGTGGATACATAAGGTTGAGTGGGGGGGTATAGTCTCCCACATAACAGGTAAAATAAATTCCATGATATCATGACTCTTGGCAAAGATTCTAAGAAAAGTTTTTTCTAAAAGTTTTAAACAGAAAACAAGACATTTTAAACTTAAGGTTATTTAAATGCACAATATAGTGTCAAAATTACATGAATTGACACTACCACATACCTAACATTATAATGCATGAAGGCAGAATTTTTTCTAAAAAAATACTTCGTAAGATTTATAAAACATTTTGAATTGATTCTATAATTATTTTATTCCTATTACAAAGGCTGTTTTTTTTTTCCACAAGGAAAGTTTTGATTTTTTTTCATTCTAAGAGTTTTACTTTGATTTAATATGAAAATTCATAAACCATGTTTTACATTTTATAATTTAAGAGAGGGCTTTATGGGAGAAGATAGGTACATAGATTTAGCAACTAAATTTGTTTTTTAGCCACCAGTATTCTAAGAATTTCTTCATGATTATTAACATCCCTTGACATTTATAAAAGGTGATTTTATGATAATAAAAGTCATTGACAGCTGTATATCTAATATCCAACATGTTTACTCTCTTTACTAACAGAATCCAATTTTGATTGCGACAACAATGACAACAAGTGCCTCCTTTAAGTTAGGATAAGTTGTCAGTTTTGGTTAATGTAACTATAGTCAAAATCTTCTGGTGACTTCTGAAAAAGTTTTGGCATTTCATTCTTCCTGCCAGGAATTCAGATGAGAGGCTAAGGGTTGACTGGCCATCTTGATAATATAAAGTGATTATGAGCCGAAGTTAGAATAAACTTAGGACATTGATGCATTATGGACCTACTAAAGCCACTATAGATGGGATTTCCGGTTTGTAAAAAATAGTGGTTAAAGTCATTTTACCTGAGTCTCTTTTAAATGCAGTTGAAACCATACAATGACTAAACAGTTTTGTCTACAGTCAATGTGTTACATAATGTAGTTATCAAGGAGATTTTTTTGGCAAAAAATAACTTTATATGCAGAAAAATTATTAATACATAAGTAGATAACAGTAAAACCAAATTGTAAAGTTATGACATTATCATTTTATTCAAATTTTAATTTTTTTCCTACCATACTGTATTCCCTTCAAGAAAATCATTATGCAAATGTATATATCAATTTCATTACTGTTTTGCTATGCTAGGCTTAAAATATGTTACTAAAGGTTATCTAAGTGAAAATTCTAACTTCAAGTAGGATGGGTTTGAAAAATAAGTATCAAAAGTAAGCAGTTTAAGGATAGTTCTCAAAAAAAAACATTGCTGTTAAATTAAGAAAGAATTAGACAAAAGGGAATTTTTTTTCTCCTTTTTTTTTTTGCCCATAAGAAGTGGTGGTTGAGTAATTATTTCAATATATATTACCTGCTAGTTACTATATTAAAAAAAAAAGTGTGTTGTACCTAGCATATAGAGATTAAAATTCTTATTTTAGATACTGACAAGAGAAAATTTCTAAGATGTTCTAAATTAAATTGCACTAGCTGGAGAGGAAATGAGCTAAAAATAAGGTGGTCATTGATTTATGATTTATTATCACAAATGACATTTATTTTCATTATTTTAAATGTACCCGTATTCTCAGTAGGTCAAATGACCACACACAGAGAACTTTATGACATTTTTCAAAGGATCACAGATAAATAAAAAACTTTTTTAAAATGGAGAAGCAACATGGGTCATCATGAATCACATATTAGATCACAATTTCCACAGTTCTCTCAGTTATGACTCATCGTTGAAGCTGAAAATATTCCTATCTATTAAGAGCAAACTGAATTATATAAAGGCTGAAATAAAAAGCACACACATAAATAAATTTTAATGAATAGTTACGAGAGTATTCTAGTACGGGTAATAACTAAAACAAGGGAAACTGGAACAAATGTTTTGAGCGTCTACTATTCGACAGGCAGTATCCCAGGCAGACTGAATAAAATATTTAGCAGTGTAGATATAGTCTCTGCTCTCCGATAGCTTATTGTTCAGTGGAACAAATAAGGTAGTAGCTCTATTTTAATAATTGATATGCATAACATGTAATCAAGGCCAAATTGTAATATAGACATAATTAATTCCTCTTTTTTTTTTTAAGGGAAAAAAATAGCTCAGGAGAAAAAATGATTTAGATAATGACATAGAGTTTGGAAAGGATCAAATATTAGTCAAAAAAGCTGGAAATTAAGCCTACAAATCTACTACATTCTCTACATTACCATGTAGTACAAAGCTTATATTACACTGAAATTTAATTATTTATATTTTACCTCATTGCAGTGTTTTCAGACTCTAACAGAGTACTGAACATATTGATTAAATGATCTAAGTCTTACTTTTAGGCTCTCTGGATCCTGATTTTGATATTTTTAAAAAGGTAATAATAAAATATCTATAAAGTTTTAATAAGAAATACATATAAAAGACTTCATTATAGTACCTAGAAGTGGCTGGTCAATAGCTAGTTTGTGATTCACAGTGAAATTATAAACCCTATGAAGATAAGAACTTGTTAGTTGTTTTTCAACATGAACACAGATACATCATGAATGTAACAAGGGCTCTATTAACATGTGAGACTGATCATTTGGTGTTTAGAAAGATTAAGCAAACTTTTAAATAAAGTTAAACAAATCACAATATTCTTTCAATATTAAGATTCTATCACTAATAATCTGACAAATGTCGAGTAAAACAGTGATGACCAATTATTTACTACTTACACCATCGAGTGGGAAAAAGGAAAATAGGTATTGTCATAAAGAGTACTTGAGTTCTGGCACTCTCATTCTGATTGTGGTACTGTTAATGTAGGCATCATATGAAAAACCTTAAATGATGCATCTTTTTGATCCAACAATGACAGTTTTAGGAGTTTATATTTAGGGGATTATCAGAAATTCCATAAAATAATTAACATGTGAGAATGTTCATTATAACAGCATATATAATAGTAATATTCTGGACATAACTGTTAAACAGCTTATGGTCCTTCTATACAAGATATTAATATGTAGCCATTAAAAGAAATTATCTTAACAAATACTTAAAACCATAGTAATTCTTCAAATTTATTATTAAATTAAAAAGAATTCAACTGCCTAGGCACTATAGCAATCATGGCTATATTTGTATAAGCCAAGAACTTCAACAAAAGTATGTAACAATGAGAACCTATATTAGTTTCCTGCTGCCGCCACAATAAACTCCTACAAAAAGAATTGCTTAATTAAAGCAGTAAAAATTTAATCATGATATAGCTCTGGAGATCAACAGTTAAACTAACCTTATTTCTCAAAAAAATCTCATTAGTTATGTTCTATAATCCTTTGTATATGTTATTGGACTTGTGTGCTAGTATTTTGTTGAAGATTTGTGTGTCAATATTTATGAGATATTGTTCTGTAATCTGTTATATTTTTGTCTAGTTTTGGTTTCAGGTTACTGGCCTCATCAAGTGAGTTGTTAAATGCATCTTATTCCTGTTTTTTTCTGGAAGAGTTTCTCAGTAATTGACATTAATTCTTAATTAAATATTTGGTAGAATTTGTCTGTTAAACTGTTTGGGTTTGGACTCAACTTTATGGGATGGTTTTTAAATTAGTAATCCAATCTTTATTTGTGTATTTTTTTTTTCAGATTTTTAAGTTGTTTTTCAATCAATTTTCAGTAGTTCATCTCTACTTTGTAAATTACCCATTTCATTTTGATTACTGACTTTACTATTATATAGTCATTCAGTGTTCTCTTATCTTTTCTGTTTCTGTAAAGTGGTAATGATGTCTGCTCTTTAATTTTTTGATTTTGGTTAATTTGAGTCTTCTCTCATTATTCTTGGTCATTTTAGCTAAAGGATTATGTTTTTTATTCATTCTGACAATCTGATTTTTTGTTAGAGTTTTTCAGTTAATTAACTTTTAAAGTGATGATTGATATGATTATAAATCTACCATCTTGATGTTTGTTTTCTATTTTTCTCATATGTTTTCAGATTATTACCTATACTTTTTTGTTGTTATTATAGTGACAGTAGAGTTCAGTGCACATTTTTATTGTTTGGTGGGTTAGAGTTTATAATACACATCTTTAATTTATCCCATTAATTATCAAGTAATATTATTCCACCTCAGATTTATTCTAAAAAGCTTAAAACATTGTATTTCTCTCCACTGCAGATTTTTTTTGCTACTGTTATACATTTTACTTTTATATAACTATAAACACCACAACATTTTGGTATTGTTTGGGTTTAAACAGTCAATATTTCTATGTGCACTTATTCTGTTACAGTTCCCAATACCCTTATTCCATTGTGTAGATCCAGATTTGCACATGGTATTATGTTATTTCTGCCCGTAGGATTCCCTTTAACATTTCTGGCAGTGTGAGTCTTCTAATGATGATTTTTTCAGCCTTTTGTATATCTGAAAAGTTCTTTATTTTGTTTTTCTCTTGGAAATGTATTTATTTTCTGGATATATATTTTTAGGTTGACAGATTTTTTTTTTCAAATCTTTATAGATGTTACCAAAACATTATTTTATGAGGATTCTGTCTTTTCTTTATTTTTGTTTCTTCTCATGTAATGACTGTTTTTCCCTTTGGTTGTTTTAAAGATTTTTTTTTTTTATTCCTGATTTTGAGAAATTATATTGTATGCCTTGCAGTTTCCATCGTGTTTCTTATGATAAGAGTTCATTAAGCTTCTTGGATCTGTAGGATTATAGTTTCACTAAACTTGGTAAGTTTTTTTTTTATCATTATTTTTTCTAACATTTTTTATGTTCCTTCTTTTCTCTTCACTGTCAGGGATTCCAATTATATATATGTTAGGCCTCTAGCAGTTGTTCATTTTTTATGAGTTCTGTTTCTCTCTGTGTGTCATTTTGGATATTTTCTGTTGCTGTCTTCGTTTACTATTTTTTTTAACAATATTTAATCTGTCATTAATCCTATTCACTATATTTTATTCTCAGACATTATAGTCTTTATCTCAGCAATATAATATGCAACTTTAAAAAATATCTTATAAGCATTTTTTAAATTTCTCATCTTTTATTTTTTTATCATATAAAATGCAGTTATAATAACTTTTTACTCTTTATCTGCTAATTCTACCATTAGTATTAGTACTGAATTTGTTGGTTTGATTAATTTTTCTCATTTGAGATTATGTTTTCATGTTATTTTGAATGTCTGATAATTTTTGATTGCTTATTATTATTGTGGGTTTTTAGTGGTGGATAATTTTTCATTTCTACAGTTTTTGAGATTTGTTTGAGGAAGAAATTAAGTATAGTTTGTTTCTTTCAGTAATGCTTTAATTATCTGATATGTTGGACTTTAGCAACCTTTAATCTGGGATGAATTAGTTACTCCTTACTATTGAGGCAAGACCCTTCCTCCTAACTACTCTGCCCAAGGCCAAATGAACTACAAAGGTTTTGAGTCTGGCTTACAGGAGCAGACACTACCTATGACCCTTTATGAGTCTGAGTACACTCCCCTCTAGTGGTTTTAATGTCTTTTCCCCTAGCATTAGTCCCTTGAATGCATATTCTGATTAGAACTCTGCTGAATGCTGAATATTCCCAGAAGATATTGTTCATAGAGCAAGTCTTCCTTTCAGTGAAACTTTCCTTTCTTCATTTTCTCAGACTGCCCAGGTCTATCTCCTATAAACAAAGAGACCACAGGTGGCACCATACTTTTTTTTCTTCACCTATACCTGCAAATTCTCCCAAGGCAGGAAGCTGAGATAACTGTAGGGCTCATCTTGTTTGCTTCCTATGTTTCTGGGATTTTTCCTTGACGTTCAGTGTCTTAAAAGCAATTGTTTTACTTATTTTTTCTTTTCTTTTTAGTTGTTTCAGTGGGAATCCTAAACCAAGCCCCATGGCTAAAGTAGATGTCTCCTTATCTGAAACACCCACTATAATTTTTTTGGAGACTTTATCACCTTCATCTCTAGCAGTTTGATTCAGATCTTGTTTTGTGTTTTAGGCCTCTCCTTATATATTGAAATTTTTCTCTAAGTCTTGAATATATGGAATCCATTCATAACTGTTTTATTATTCTTGCATACTGATTCTATCACTTGAGTCATCTCTAAGTTAGATTTTGTCATTATGCATTGTATTTTTCTTCTTCCTTGCATGCCTGGTTATTTTTATTGGAGGCTATACATTCTGAACTTTGATGGGTGCTGGATATTTTTGATTTCTATAAATATTGTTAAAGTTTAATTCTGGGACATGGTGAAGTTACTTAAAAACAGTTGCATTCTTTCAAGTTTTCCATTTTAAGTTTCATAAATCAGGACTAAATGTATGTTTATTCTATGGGTAATTTTTCCATGTATTCACATGCATGTGTCAGTCAGTACCTAGCTGAATATTTCAGGGTGATCTTCTTCAGATTGTTTGAATTTTATCTCTTTGTATTTCTCTCCTTTTTTGTATCTCTAAACTCTAACAATGTTGCCTTCCTGGGCTTGTAGCTCTGTTTCTCCAGCTCAGGGATACTAATAAATTCTGCCTGGTTCCCCTCTTCCTGCACCATGGTCTGGAAACTTTCTACAAGCAGTGAAATGGGTCAGTATTACAGCTCATCTCCTTTGTTTTCCAGACCTAAGGGATCACTGTTTATCGTCACATGATGTATAATGTCTTGAGTACTTTTCTTCTGATTCCTGATCCTCCTCCTCCTCTTATTCTCTCTTCCTCCTTTCTTTTCATCTTCTTCTATGTTTTGGACTCTGTGAGTTGCTACTAATCAATTTTCCTATTTCCCTTAACCGTCAAAAGACTTAGAGACAAATCTGTGAGCCACTTATTTAAAAGATTTATCAAAATCTTTTTAAGTTTTATATCTAATTTTGGATATACTTATGTCTTTACCTTATTCACTGCTTTTTATTTTTACATTTGAATACATACTATTTTATAGTATTACATCTTTTAAACCATACACCTTTCTGGAAAAAGTTACAGGCATAACTAATGAACTAAGAAGTATATAAACATATAATACACTAAATTAATTGCTTCTCTTACTCTTTTCTGTCTTATTATTTTTGCTATTTACAAAAAGCATAACATTTTATTCTGTATGGAATTAGCCATAATAGTTTTCCATAATAGTAATTTGTATTCTTTTATAATGACTATATGAACAAAGTTTAACTCATTTTCTATTTTCTGGAATTTGGCTGTATAAGGAATTGCAGCAAGGAGATTACATGATCTGCCATATTTTTCAATCACTCTGTCTGCTATGTTGATAATGGGCTAAAGAGTGATAAGGATGGGGTCAGGGTAAGTAGTCAGATGGTTTTGCAACAATTCAGGTAAAATACAGTAGTGACTCCAACCCCTGTGGTAGCAGAAGTGGTGAGAAATGGTTAAACACTTGACAGAACAGTATAACAAGGAGATTTCCTACCTGAATGTGTGTGAGGTGTAATAGAAAGAGTGAAAGATAACTTCAAGTTTAGGTCAGAGAAATAAAAGTTGTTAAATTGTCATGAAGTGATGGGGAAACACTGTAGCCAATGGACTTGAAAAAAGCCAGTATTTGAGTTTTAGGAGAATTGCTTTTGAAGTGCATTTAGATATCTAAGTGTAGATCACAAGAATGCTTTTAAATATAGAAGTCTGAGGTAAAGAAGAAACAAAAAGTTTAGTACTACTAATTTGAGGATTTTCAGCATATATTTACTGTGTTTAAGATCTTGGGATTGAATATGACAAAAAGCGTGACTGTAGACAGAGAAACTATCCAAGGATTTTACTCTGAGGCACTTACTCTAACACTCATATGTCAAGGAGGAAAGGGAAATAATCAAATGAAACTGAGAGAAAGCAGCAAAAAAAAAAAGTGCATAGATATTGCAGTTTTCTATATGCCATGTAATGTTTATAAAGGAGGAAGAAATAATCAACCAAGTCATACGCTGCTGACATATCATTTATAAGAAAAAATAAAAAACCACACAAGAAAAAAAAACAGAGATAGATAATAGATAAATAGAAAGATGTACAAATAGATCATAGATATAGTTAGGTGATAGATAGATAGATAGATAGATGATAGATAGATAGATAGATAGATAGATAGATAGATAGATAGATACATGATAGATAGATACATGATAGATAGATAGATAACATGTAAATAAATAACTCTTTTAAAGAAATGTATTCATGTTGTAGCTGAGTGGATAGGGTAGGCAGTTGGGAGAGGATGAAAGTGAAGCTTAGGAAAAAAGTTTAAACGAGAACCTGCAAAGAAAGTAGAACTCAGTAAGATCAATGAAACCCCATGCTCTCTCTCATGCTTCCAGCCTCTGACCTCAGTGTTGTAGGTATACTCCAAGAGAAGCTGGCACCTCACAGTACTAAGCAAGAACCTAATCAAGAAATCAGAGACTGAAGGAGGATCTAGAAGGAGCTGGACTTGCTGCAAGAAAGTTAACAAAGTGAACCAGCAGGTGATTGACAACATGTGTAATTTACCTCAATGCCTAATGCCTTGCTCCAACTTTTCCAGTGTCCAAAACAAATAATATGGCTGCCATGTCATTTCCACTTTCCAAATCTTGAGTAAAATATTTATCGTGACTCACAACTCAGAACCAGGCAGGAAAGTAGTTTCAGTTTAACTAATTCGACACAATAAAAATACATCGCGATTGAAAAGAGATTCAATGTAATGATGTGAAAAAAACATTGATTAAATTTAAATTTATGTGAGAAAAGTATAATTGGTGATGGAATATAGGTAATTCTTTCAAAGAATGTTACTCTACTGAGGGGAGCAAAAAAAAAAAAAATGGGACAATGGTGGGAGGGAAAACCGGCAAGAAAGAATTTTTAAACTTTGGGTAAAATAGGGGTATGTTAATGCATGTGATCCAATAAAGAGGGAAATTTTAGAGAGACATGAGACAGAAGGTAGAACTACTGGTGAAATGCCTTTGAATTGGGAAGTGAGAATGGAATCTAATTTATAAGTGAAAAATTGGCCTTCAAAAGATCTATACTAATAGAAAAGTGAAATTATATAGATACAAATCCAGGCAGATAGTGGATGCAGGGGTGAAAGCTGGTAGAAGTTCTCTTCTAATTGTTTCAATTTTTTGCTAAATTACAAGCTAATCATTGGATTAAAAGACTAGAGTAGATGTTTGTGAGGAGAGAGAATGAACCATCACTTAGAAGGGTGGGGAAATAAGTGGACTTGAGAAATTATCTTTATCAGGCAAAATAAGTCCTCTTGAGAATCATTGTCATGACTGAAAAATGAGACCAATCAGCATGCTTTTGTTGTTAAAAAGAGTAGGCATATAAGGTCTGTGATCCACCAAATAGATTTGTAGGAACAAACATAATTCCATTATATAGAATGAGTGAATTTAAATGGAGCAATATACATTTTGATAGAAGCATGTTGTTTTTATTATTTAAATAGTAAATATATGTGTGTATATATATATCATTCTATAAAATATGGGAGCTTATGCTAAGGGAAAGTTTCTGAGATTTTGAAATTGAACATTTTTATTTGAATAAAAGTTTTATCATTTGCATTTGTGACCTCGAGAAAGACATTAATGCTTTCTAAATTTTAGAATAAAACTGCAAGTTTGAAGGAAAACTAGCCTTAAATGAATGAGATAACCTTTGGTTCAATATCTATGAGAAACTCAATAACAGTTTTTTCCTTATTATAGAAAATAAAGAATTTTATAAAAAGCTATTACCAAATGGTTTCTGCATTATTAGCATGATAAAACTTTGAGAGACGAAGTGATATCTTTCTTCATGGGTTGAATTGAATGAGTTTCAATCACATTTTAGAATTTCTGTCCAGTGAATTAATAATTTCAAAAAAATTGTACTTTTTCTTGATGTCTTGCAATTCAAGTTTGTAATAGACAGTAAATATTATTCAGGAGAATTTAAGGAAAAGAACAATTTCAAAAATATTAACCAAAACTTTGCCTTAGGAGGAGAAATTTATTTATTTTTGTTAATATTCTTATATAGCCAATAATACTTTTAAAATATAAAGTACATATCTAATGGATACCACCTTGCCTTTTTTCTTCACTGTAGTAGGCATTTGAATGAACTAAGTGAATCAATATATTTTTCTTTTATATTGATATAGAATTTTTTTTCTGCAATTCAGAGGTAGCATTTATCCATTTGCGGAAAGTTTCATGAGAAAAATGAAAAAACAATAAATGGTATAGAGTTTGAGAGATTCTATTTCTATACCCTAAGGAAAAGGAGTTGCTGTAAAAACTGACATTTAATTGGGAGCCTCCAGCAGAGAGATAAAATTTCATGCTGAGAAAGGGCCAGCAAAGTCAAATAAGCACTTCGAACTATTAGAAGAAAAACAAATACTTCCTTTCCATTACAAAAGTAACTAATAAAAGGATATTAAATATTGGCTAAGCTCAAAACTGTATTTAGCAATTGTATAATTTCTGTCAAATATAAATATAATTGTGCTGTGAGGTTATTTTTCCTTTTCTAGCATTTTGCTTTAAAATAAAGAATTTTCACAATTATCTATATTTCTTCTTCATAAAGATACATAATAAATAAAATGAATGTTAATAATTGCATAAAGACTGGGAGATACAAAGAGAAATACACTATTTTTAGGTCCTTAAATGATACTGCGTAAAATGATATGTGTGATTATTTCAAGTTGTATACTACAATCCTTATTTCATCTATCAAAATGACAAATGAAGAGTTATAATTAATGAGCCAAGAAGAGATAAACATGAACAAAAGTCAGTTTTAAAAGTAGGCAAGAAAAAGAGTAAAATAACCAAAAATAAACATGGTATAAAAATAAAACAAATAGCAACATGGCAATTTTAAATCCAACAATATCAATAATCATTTTAAATATAAATAAATACTACAATTCAAAGGTATGAACTGTCAGGATGAAAAATTAAGACCCAACTATATTCTACCTACAAATCTTACTTTAAATAAAAGACACAAGTTAAAAGTAAAATGTGACAGTTAACATACAAAAATGAGTAGAACAGTGTCTTTCAATAGTACATTAAGTAAATTGTGCCTCTTAAAAAGATAATGTCAAATTTTAGCTTTATCTTTCAAAAAGTATAACTACACATGTGTAAGATATTTTCAGTAAGGGTAAATTATACTAACATAGGTGCCAAAACAATTGCTTAAAATGTTAAATTAATTAACCAGACAAATTGCTTTGTCTACATAAAACTATGACTCATTGTATTTGTAGATATAATAATTGTTATAAAAAGCTAAGATATTTAAATGTCAATATTTACTTCACTTTACCACATACATAGCTATTTTATCCTCAAGCAAGATAACTTAATATTTGCTGAAGAATAATATCTCTTCTAGAATGGGTAGATATTTAACTAATATATTGTAGTCTTACCATTTAAAAATTTTATTTTTATCTTATGGTTAGTCTAGCTTAGAAGTTAAAAATTAAGCCTACTTATCAGATATCATAAAAAGCAGCTTGATTTGGAAACTATAAACCTAGCTATTATTATAATTTTTATATTAAAATAACTTTCTATAAGTTTATAATTCAGGTCAATTATTTGAATTTCTGAAGGACATAAGCAGAATACATTCTTGATTATTTTTGCTCTCTGAAGTTCTTATTTCTAAAACCTAAAAAGCTGAAGAAAGGTGGTCTCCATATATGGAATTTGTAACACATTATGGTCTAGTAGATACAAACTTGAAATTTAAACTCAACTTGACATTTCTAAACTTTATTAAATTTACTATCAGTCAGAACATCTTTTAGAACAGAACATTTTCATTGAAGCTATGGCAAAAAAATTTTGGTTTGGCATTTACGACTCGATTACTTTGGAAAGACATTTGTCCTCAGAGGTTGACTGAATCGTTCATATTCTGTACCCAAAGATATTGTAGCTTAAAAAACTGAACTTCATTCTCATACCTTGTTTATTAAATACACTTCATCATTAAACTTATATTTCTGAAACAATAACTTCCTCTGAGATTATTTTTACTCTAGAAATATAGCAAATACTAATGTACTTAATTTAGAAATTAAGTGAGTGGCACCATGAGAACTCTCTTTTAGTGACTACTTAAGACATGGGAACTATTCAAGCTTTCCTAATAAAAAATTAGCCACTGGGTTGCATGTGTTCTATCAATAATTTGACTATTTATATTGTTATTTCCATGGAAAGAATTTGGACTAATAAAAGCAAGGATTAGAAAGGCTAAAACATTAAATGTGCAGAAAATATACGGTTAGGAACTTTTCTTCATCTCAGATCTTTTGCAAAAGTTACTAGGCTTCTGAGAATTATAACATTTTTAATTTCAATTTTTTTTGAAAGCAGGGAAAACTTTTATGGTGACTCTTCAAAAATAAATAACACCATCACATAAACTAAGTTTTATGAAGAAACATAGCTGATGTCCAAACCTCTTTGAGATTACTTCAGTTCCCAGTCCCCTCTAAACTGCCACTATTAAAATGATCTCTCATCCTTGATATTGTCTTACAAAACACTCTGCACTTGCTCCATGGGGTCTTGCAAATCAGATTTGCCTCCTCTCTTTAGGTTTCTTTCTCATTGGTAATACTTTACTCTTCACATTATTGCTTATGGAATAAATTTTTCTTTATTTCTTATCAAGAAAATTATCTTTTTGTCATATTTATATGTTTGATGTCAAATATTTTAAAACTTTTTTGTGCTATGAACCCCTTTGGCAGTCTGGGACCCTATATCCTTCCATGAGAATAATTTTCTTATATTAAGACTATTTTTTTTTTAAAGAAGTTTTAGGTTCATGGCAAAATTGAGACAAAAGTATAGAGATTTCCAATATACTCCCTGTCCTCACACTTATAGAGCTAACTTGACTATTAATATCCCCATCAGAGTGATATATTTATTATAATTGATGAATTTAGTGATGCAGCATAATCACCCAAAGTCCATAGATTACATTAGGGTTCACTCTGATTTCATACATTCTATGGGGTTGGACACATGTATAATAATTAATGTTTTTTTTTTCTCATCTGAATTGTATAAACACCCAAATACCTCTCAAAGAATTCCTCTAGATTGGTGCCCACTGTAGATACAGTGGTGAGTAGGGAATCGAAATATGGGTCTTAAAGAGTTAACAAATGATGCTTGAGAATGAAAGCTTGTTTGACAGGTGAATGATATTTCCTCCTCACTCCTACCCTGGAAATAAAGAATACTTAAAAGATAATGTCAAGATTAACTACTAGTTTTTCCTGTCTAAACATACAGCAAAACCGGAATTTAAGAGTAGGGTGAAGAGGGTAAAGTGAAATTAATTATCAGGTATGCAAGTGGAAACTGTCAAGCACTAGGGGAGGTGAACCTAGTACCAGAGTACCATATTGGTTACCATATAAGATAATTGTTAGGTTTAAATGAGTTGCCTTCATCATTGATAAGAATATCTAGAGATTTAGTCATCTTCCTCTTACACCCTTACAAATAGAGAATTTCCTTATAAATGTAAATGTTCCTTACAAAAGGGTCCTTGTGTCTGCTGTTTCTTAAAAATAACTAGCTCAAGAGAATCCTTACGCCAAAGAAGCATATTTTGGGGTGCCATGCTTATAGCCTGTGTTCAAGAAATTGTTTTTCTTCCTGCCCCAGGAGAGGCACAGATTTTTAAACGTTTGTCTTGCCTCCATTCTTCACTAGTTTTACTAATGAAGCGATGGCTTGCTAGCAGTCTGGTAGTTTACCTTTGTGAGACATTTTCCCTTACCAGAGCAGTTTTCCCTCACTAGAAAGAAATGGAAAGGAATCTTGTGACAAATTCTTTCAGTATACCTAGAAGTGTTATATCTCAGGCAAACTGCTTGTTTCAAGCTGGTCTAATCTTTAGAGCTAGAAATAGATCATTATTTTGATCAATGCTTTTTTAGAACCTACTCATTTGCAAAATATGCTTTATTATTTTTGTTCTTTCTGAAGAGAAATTGTTACCAAGACCCAAATATTTGAATCTGCCTACCTGTGCACACTAGTCCAAAGAAATGCGTAAGCAGAACTTTGAAATATGGAAAGAAAAATAGATAGATATTAAATTGATCAGTCTGGAGGCAAGGAGCTAATGTTTGATATCCAACTCCCCGATGCCATGTAGGTTACAGATTATATAGAGCAAAATCACAAGATACTATGGGTGTAGGGTGTTTAGTGTCCTCTTAGGAGCTGATTGGTCAGAGTTGAGGTAAGGGTAATAAATTATTTCTTTACATCATGAGGACAGTTCTGAGGTTTTTTCCTGTACCTCTCTGTCTTGTTTTATGAGAAAGTATTCAGGAGGTTGCTCCACCTTGGGGCTCATTAGCTGAAACATAACTTAAGTCAAGATGTTATCTTTAGCCTTTCAGAGGTCCAGAATTTGTCAAATCTGGTCTACTGTCTTCAGCTGCCTTCAGGGTTGCTGATTATCTGGGGGAAAAGGCTGATTCTCTGAGGGGTATAGAAGACAGCAGGATATATTTCTAGAGGAAGAATTTAAAACTAAATTTCATCAAAGTCATAAGGACTGTTAGTTTTAGTATTCTGACGTTCAACTAGCATTTAAGTCAAAAATAATTATTACACCTTAAATTCATATAAAGATCAGAAGGCATGGGCCAGCAAAAAAGAATCTATCCAATTCATTAATGGGTGCCACACTAAGACAAGTAGGAAAAAGGAACTTTGGCTTGAAGCGAATTGTAGATAGAGGAGGACGAAAGATTGTGATGTTATAAAAGAAAACACACTCAATGTGCAGTCACTTGTGGTAATCCTCAACAAGACTTAATTCTGAACCTAATTGCAGTTCCAGTTTCTGAAATTTCCTGATCAACACTAGTGAGATAATCAGCCTGATAAGACCCCCCACGAATGTGGTTCCATAGTGCAGCGGTTAGCATGTCTGCTTCATGCACAGGAGGTCCTGGGTTTGTGCCCCAGTGGAGCCACAGTCCCCATGGTCTACAGCCATGCCACCCTGAACAAGCCTGATGTCTGATCTTGGATGGGAGACCACCTAGGAAGACCAGCTGTTGTAGGCATAAATAAAAAAATAAAAATAAAATAAATACCTCCTGACTTCCCCTAATGGAAGGTGACCTTGCCTGAAATATGGATTCTTTTAATCTTCTAGCTCTGTGTTCTTTCTGCTTATAAAAATCTTCCATTTTGTACTGTTCTTCAGAGCTCCCTTCTAGATGGTCCTTTTCTTAGATGGGACGCTGCTCCATTCATGACTCCTTTTAAAGAGCTAAAGATCTTCAAATTTACTTTATTTATTAACAGTTATTAAAGGCATGGGGGCAGGGTTGTATACTTTGTAATATCATTTTTGCTGTCTAAGAAGAAAAAAGCTGAGAACTACACATGTGGAAATGCTATACCTGTCACTGCAAGGTGGAATCAACAGAAGCAATCAAATGTGGATGAACAAATAAATATCAGAAGCAAGAGAAAGAAGCTAGAGTCAATGAGTTAAAATGCCATCTCAGGATGCAAAGTCTTTCATTTTTCAAAATCCTGGTTTAAACTATTATCATTTATTTTACTGAGCAAGAAAGTCAAAATTAGAGCAAAGTAATTGTCTTTCATAATGCTCATGAGAATAATGGAGAGGAGAATATATTGTAACTTATTGCTGTAAGGGGATATTATTTTTAGAGAAGTAAAATTGAGGATTGGCATGCATGATTTCATTCCTTAAAAAAGGCTAAAATTCAGGCTGAAATATTATAAAGTAATATTTTTTAAATGGATTTAGAAATTCCGTGTTCTAAAAATTTGATTTTAATTTTTCTCCCCAAATTTAGATTTTTAGGAGATTGTAAATATGAATTTATGATTTACTAAATTTAATTTTCCCACAAGGTAGTTTAGAGAAAGTTGATAATATTAAACCTTTATCTGATTCCTTGGCCTTATTACACAAAGTGTTCTTTTAAAGTTTGAAACAAAATATTAGGTATAGGAATGTGGCATATAAAACTTTAACATATAGAAAAGTAAGATGGAAGGCAGTAATAGTATAAAACATTTTATGTGATACTCTAGAGATTACCTTACTCTTTGGCTATTACATTTTTTAATTTGGCAGCAACAGAATATATTAATTGTCCTGTCGTAAAGTGATCCATATTACTATGATTGGTGATTATATGATTATATGTTTGCCCTATAATGAGTAGATCTGAGTGGAATAGTCTTTGGATTAACTGCTAATGCTTTTTTAAGATAAAAATTTTCAAATGATATTTATGTAATTTATAACAATTACTTGTTATATATAGTTGGTCTCACATAGCTAAATTCTAGGATGCTTACTTTTGCTTAGTTCTTAACACCAGTAATATCATTACTAGTGAATATCCCACACTACCAAAATTTTATAATTTTGGTACTAAATTTGATATGCTATCTTCTCAGAAAATTTCAACATGAAGATGAGCTAATAATTCTTTTACCCTTGCCATTAACCAAGACTTATTTATTGAAAATCTGCTATCTGCTAAGTACTGGAAATTTATAAATGAATTCACCATAATCCTTTCAAGGAAATCGAAGTTTTTTGAGAGAAACAGGAATAATAACTTTACAGTGACAGAGATATTACAGGTTATTATGTACTTAACATAGTATTGGAGATTAGAAACGCTTTTCTGAATGAGGACTACCTAGAGTATGTTGGGGCTCAGCTCAGGCTAACCCAAAGTATGCCACAATGGCATACTGATTATTTTGAATTAAAGCTACTTGAAAAACAACAGCCAGAATAAAAACAAAACCAAAAACAAAAAAGGAGGATACCCTAATTCTCTATCTTTACCCCTGAACATAGGGCATCCTTATCACCAGAGTTAGGAAATTCAAGACTGCGAAAACTGTGTAAACAAACTTTGTTTCTTCTTTTTATTTTGCTGTTCCAAACGAATATTCTAATATTCACAAATGAGTGCTTTTTTATTTTAAAATGGTATATAAACAGTCTGTTTTGGTCACTTTGGGGACCCCATTTTTATTACTCTTCCATACGGGCAAATTCCATTGTTTTTTTTTTCTCCTATTAATCTATCTTGATGTGAATTTAATTGTTAGATCATACAGAAGTACTAAGAAAGATAGGGGAAAAAAATTTTTTCCCTCCCCAATAAGTGATTAAAGATTTCTAAAGGCTTATCCAAAAGATGGAGGCAGTGAAGATAGGAATGAACATGCGAAGAAGTGAATGAACATATTCTAGCATCTTATGTTACAGATAATTCTCATGATAGTGTTGTTTTTGTTCACTGTAAGTAGCAATTAAAAAAAATCTGTATAATCAATAATTTTGTTGTTTTTTAAATTTGACTAATTTTATCAGGGTGGGTTCCTTTTTTTAGTACTTTGATTGATATCCATGTATTTTAACTTTACAATTTTATTTGCACTATACCATCTGAAAATTATTTTGTCATTCATATTACTAACTCAATTTCAGCTCTCTTCATTCTTTTAATTAGCACTTTAAACAAAAATTTGCAATTATGTTTTAATGTTCATAAATTTACACGTCTTAAAAGTTCAGGCTGTATTTGTGCAGCTTGGCTAACATAACTAGTCAACTAATTTTATTAAAGAATAAACTTATACTTACTCTCAACATATTTATTTTTAATCTTTATAAAGCCCCAAGATAACAACTTTTCTGTGTAGTATCGTTGCACGCACACATATGTATGTATATACCTGTTGTATATACATGCACCTGTTATGTAGATATGGTATTTGAGTATTACAAATACTCAATATTCTTAGGTTTGTTTCCCTCTATATGCTCCATCTTTTTCTGCTGTCTTAACAAGATTTATTTATCCTTGAATGTGGTCTGTATTCAATTATACAGTGTGTGCTATTCACCAAAGAAAATAAAGAAATAATTGATGTATTTACATTCTTCCACTCTTTGTTTCTCTGCAATTAATCTGAATAGCTATTGAAATGGAAAATTTCTTCTCTCAAAAAGAATTTTAATACTTCTTAAAATACTGGTCAAAAAATTGTAGTTTTGTAATAGTAAACTAAATCAAAAAGATCATTAAATTTTTCTTCTATATTTGTCATAAATTATAAAACAAATTATATCATCAGATAAATGTTATAACTGTTAGAAACCATCATAGGATAAAAGAAAGGAACAAACAGACAAAAATCAAAGTCGGGTTAATAGTTACGAATACAATTAGGTGTAAAATAATATTGAGAGAATTTTATGTTACTGTAACTCTTCTATGATCCCTCTTATTTCTTCATGTGTATATATATATGTGCATATGTGTATATACATTTTTGTATATATACATATATATTTTTGCATATAATCCTCAGTACACTAAAAGGTAGGTATTACTTAATTTACCTTTAGGGAAATAAAAGTACAGAGAAATAAGGTA
The DNA here is from genome assembly GCA_030015415.1 of Cynopterus sphinx. Lineage (NCBI taxonomy): Eukaryota > Metazoa > Chordata > Mammalia > Chiroptera > Pteropodidae > Cynopterus > Cynopterus sphinx. The sequence goes on from CM057382.1 coordinate 126,545,047, forward strand.
ACATATCAGGATCAAACAATGAATAAGTGTTACGGGATGAATTTAAACCAAGTGTCTGACACCAGCATCCAAGTCTGAAATATACAGAAATAACAGTGGAGAGCAATCTATTATGTGAAAATATCTATTTTGAAACAGCACTATGCAATTTCACATTGGAGATTAATAAGTAAGAAAGTGCTGACATGAGAGTATTAGTAGAACTGAAAACCCAAAAACCTAGTAAAATTTTCTCTTTATAATGGTTAATGTACCATAGTCAAAATGTAAAATACACTTGATTATAATCCCAGGATTGGCATTGTTAGTATCTAAAGCCATTTAACGATGTTTTATGAACAGACACTCCTAGAGTAATTTAACTGGTATTTTAAGCATAAATATTGCAGTATACAATTGCTAGATAGTTTTGATTTAATTAATTGGTTAGTTAATATGTTAAATCTATTTAATGGATTCATTAAATCAAGTATCTGAGTGTGAAATCTATTAAAAATTATTATATGCATCCTTTAATAAATACCCTACCTTCTCTTTTGTCAGTATAAATGCATGATCTTAGTTTTGGTTTCACATGTTTCATAATTTTATTCCGATTAATGAATTCTAAAATAATTTCTGTTGTTTTATGTATGTTCTGTTTTTTCAATTTGCTCACATTTTCCTTAAAAATAATAACAGAAATGTTCATACCTAAGTTACATAAAATTTAGGGTTAACTTTTTTAATGATTAAGTGGATTAAAGAATACTGGTTACTTTGAAATTGAGTAAAATCAACATGTATTTCAAATAAACAATCTAAACTTACACTTAAGGGAACTAGAAAAAGAACTATAAACAAAGTTCAAAGGAAGTAGAAGGCAGGAAATAATAAAGATTAGAAAAAAAATAAATGAAATACAGTGAACTACAACACAAAAGACTAATGAAACAAAAGCTTCTTTGAAAAGGTAAACAAAATTGATAAACTTTTAAAGAAAAAAAAAGCGGCCTAAATAAATAAAATCAGAAATGAAAGAGAAGTGACAGCTGACATTACAAAAATACAAAATTTTATAGAAAAATACTATGAACAATTACATGCCAACAAATTGGAAAATCTGGAAGAAATGGATAAATTTTTAGAAACATACATAAAACAGAAATATAAAACAGAAAATCTGAACAGACTGGTAATATTAACAAAATCAAATCAATAATCAAAAAAACTCTCAGCAAGCACAAGTCCTGGATCGGATGGCTTCACAGTTGAATTTTACTAAACTTTCAAAAAAGAATTAACGCCTGTTTTTCTATAACTACTCCAAAAAATTCAGGAGAAAGGAAGGCTCCCCAACTCATTTTATGAGGTCAGCATTAGCCTGATTCTAAAATCAAATTATAAAACAAACAAACAAACAAACAAACAAACAAAATTGTAGGTTAATATCTCTGTTAAACATAAATAGAAAAGTCCTTAACAAAATACAGCAAACTAAATTTAGTAATATATTAAAAAGATCATATACCATGATCAAGTGGGATTTATTCCCAGGCTGCAATGTTGGTTCAATATCCACAAATTCATTAATGTTGATAAACCACACAAAATAAAGAGTAAAAATAATATGATCATATTGATAACTGCAGAAAAAAATTTTTTTTTAACTCAGCTTCCATTTATGATAAAAACTCTCAGCAAAGTGAAAATAGAGGGAATATACCTCAACATAATAAAGGCCATATATGATAAATCCACAGGTAACATCATACTAAATGGGCAATAGCTAAAAGTATTTTCTTTAGGATCAGGAATAAGAAGACAAGATGTCTACTTTTCATCATTTTTATTCAACAGAATATTAGAAGTCCTACACACAGCAATTAGATAAGAAAAAGATATAAACACATTTAAATTAGAAAGAAAGAAGTAAAACTATCATTATTTGCAGATGACATGATAATATATAGAGAGAACCCCAAAAATTTCAGGAAAAAACAATTAGAACTGATAAATTCAGTAAAGTAGCAGGATACAAATTAATATTCAGAAATTGGTTGTATTTTTATACACTAATAATGAACTTCTGGAAACAAAAATTAAAAAAAATGATATTTACAATGCATCAAAAAATTAATAGATAATACACCTAGGGATAAATTTAACCAAGAAATTAAAAGACCTGTATTCATAAAATTATAAGACATTGAAAAAAGAAAATGAAGAAGGTACAAATAAATGGAAGCGTATACTGTGCTCATGGGTAAGAAGAATTAATAACGTTAAAATGTCTATAATACCCAAAGCAATCTATAGATTCAATGCAATCTCTATCAAAATACCAATAGCATTTTGTCATAGAACTATAATATCCTAAAACTTATAATGAAACCACAAAAGACCCTGAACAGATTCAATAATCTTGAGAAGGAAAAAAGTTGGAGGTATCACACTACGTGATATCAGACTGTATTATAAGGATATAGTAATCAAAACATCATGGCACTGGAATAAAAACACACATAGATCAATGAAACAGAATAGAGATCCCAGAAATAAATTCACACCTGCATGGTCAATTAATCATGACAAAAGAGGCAAGAATATGCAACGTGGTAAAGACAGTCTATTCAATAATTGTGTTGGGAAAACTAGACGGATATGTGCAACAAAAAAATGAAACTAGACCACTTTTATACACCATATACAAGAATAAACTAAAATATAAGACTCTAACCCATAGAACTTCTAGAAAAAAATTTAGGCAGTAAACTCTCTAACGTTGTTCTTATTACTTTTTTTCCCTGATATATCACCTCTGGCAAAGAAAACAAAAGAAAAAAACAAACAAATAAGACCACATCAAACTAAAAAGTTTTTGCTCAGCAAAGGAAACCATTAACAAAACAAAAAAACTGTTGGCATAAAGAAGATATGCACCAATGATTCATCTGGTAAGGGGTTCTTATCCAAAGTTTATAAAGAACTCATACAACTTAACACTAAAAACCTAATAATAATTGAATTTAAAAAATGGGCAGAGGGCTTAATAGATATTTCTCCAGACAAGGCATACAAGTGACCAATAGATACATGAAAAGATGCTCAATATCACTAATCATCAGAGAAATACAAATTAAAACTTCAATGAGATATCACCTCACACCTGTCAGAATGGCTATCATCAATAAATCAATAAACAAGTGTTGTTGAGGATGTGGAGAAAAGGAAACCCTCATGCACTGTTGATGGGACTGCAAATTGGCACAGCAATTATGAAAAACAGTATGAAGTTTTCTCAAATAATTAAAAATAGAACTAATTTATGACTCAACAATTCTATTTCTAGGTATCTATCCAAAAAAATACAAAACACTAATTTGAAAATATATGTGCATCCCTATTTTTATGCAACATTATTTACAATAGCCAAGATATGGAAGTAACCTAAGTGCTTATCAATAGATGATTAGAAAAAGATGTGGTACATATACAGAATAAAATATTACTCAGCCACACACACAAAAATAACCTTACCATTTGTGACAACTAAGATGGACTTAAAGTATATTATGCTAAGTTAAATAAGTCAGACAAAGACAACCATATGATTTTACTTATACGTGGAATCTAAAGAACAAAATAAATGAACAAACAAACCAGAAACAGACTCATAGATACAGAGAACAAAATGATGATTGTCAGATGGAAGAGGTTTGGGGGGCTGTGTGAAAAACATGAAGGGATTAAGAAGTACAAATTGATAGTTACAAAATGGTCGTGGGATGTAAAGTATAGAATAGGCAATATGCTCGATAATATTGTAATCACTGTTTGTTGCCAGGGGGATCCTAGACTTATCAGAAGATGACTTCATTAATTATATAAATGTCCAAACACTATGTTATACATACACCTGATGCTAATCAGAGAATATTGAATGTCAACTGTAATTGAAAAACAAAAAATAAAACAAAGTTATATAAAAAATTTAAAAAAACAAAGGTCACATCTCAAAATGTGATTGAGCAATGCCTTTGTGATAATGTTTTTTATAGGTTAAATTAATCCATGGTAATTTACTTTTATATCCTTATAAAATCACAAACAAAATGCTTGACTGTAATTCATAAAGATTTCAATCTTATATATTAAATATACCAAAGAAACATGGTTAAATTTGTGAGAAATGTTCAAAATATTTGTATAGATAAAATTAAATAGGTGTAATGAAAAACTCAAATATCTAAACACAATCTTAGAGAAAGGACATATTTGGCAAAGAATGTGCAACAACTAATATTTTAAATATGAGCTTTTACAAAAGATTTACTTTTTGCAGAAATAGGAACAGACACCAAATCATCTATGTGTTATCATTCTCATTCAGTGCTATATTTCTTAAAACAGAAAGAAAAAAAGAAAAAAATGTTGAATTAGAGCTAGCACAATCAGAAAATATTCATAAACAACACAATCACGTCCAGAACCATTGGGGACATCTGCATCTAGGAGAGGGGTATGAAAGATTGGAAACATGGGCTATTTTGCTTCCCTTTGTTTAAATGTCATTAGTCTTTACCCCAGTACACTTGCTCTACAAAATCTGTGCAAGAGGTTGTTATCACTGCAAGAAAACTATTACCTCTAGTTGTCCAAATATTTTTCTTCAGATGCTCAACATACACCTAAACTCAACTTTATTCCCAAATTATGTACACCAGATTCCAAAGAAAGTCTGTGTCTCTGAGTTGTCTATTTCAGATGATGGTACTTCTATCTGTAGTCATGCAAACCAGAACCATGTCAGTGTTCTCCCTACTATGTACATCCAACTTTCAGAAATTATACTTTCAATATGGCCTTCCCTAAGTGTGACAGGTTCATAAATTCTGATTGATAAGACGCAAAGGAGGACCATAATGACAATGCTAATGCCTTTCCAGTTTACTTCAGGAAAAAGGTACAATATAGCCACAGCATTAAAATAAGATCACAGCCCAAGACTGTTATGTTACATAGCAAAATATCCAGAGAGACCAGATGAGCTCCAGCTGTCTTTTCTCTGTAAGGGCAATTCTGTGACACATTTTTTATCTGGAACTAGAAACCACCAACATGAAAATGGAACTCTTTAGTACACCCAAAATTCAGTCTGACAGGGATCTTTATGCCCTACTGGTTGTATAGACATATTCATTATATATAATGCAAGGTCTTACCAAGCAAATTACAAATATCATTGTTATCCAATGATGTTCAGAAGCTGGTACAAATTGCCCGGAGACTTCTAAAACCTGTGCTACCAAGCAGCCCTCTTAGTCAATATGCTGCATGCCAATGTAGGAATTAGTGCCAGGCAGGTGTGTTTATAATTTTTAGTGAAATAAGAATAAGTCAGTATTGCTGGAATTAACCTTCACAGTACATGACCCATCTCCTATCAAATAAAGTTCAAGTTTCTTAATGTTATCAAGATCCACTATGACTGGAATCTATCAGTCTTATAACTCAGAATTTTATAATCTGGGCTCTGTCAGCAACCACTTGGCTGCTGCTCTCTGTGGGTGCAAAGCTTTAGCTAAAGCCCTGACAGGTTTTTTGTTTTGCTTTGTTTTTCTTTTTGTTTCATTCTTTTTTTGGAATACAAGGGCTTGACCCAGCCGAGGCATCCATTTCAAAGACGTGTCCATTTCAGTGATGCTATCTCAATAAAAGAATTGCCAGCAACATGACTAGATAACTGAGGCAAGCCACCTCTCCCTTCAGAGGCTCCATTGTTTCAAAGATCTTGGTTGATTTTCATAATTAACCCTTTGGGCTGCTTGTTTTTTATCTCTTCCCACCCTTTAATTCCTGCTTTTGTGTTTTAAATTAATGAATACTGACTGAGACTGCAAAAACTTGGCCCCCAACCAAGACTCCAATCAAAGCAGAATTCCAGCTCCTTGTGCTAATTCCTTCTAACCACAACCTTACTGTATGGCTCCAGGCGTGCCTTGAATTTCCAAGACCACAAGGACCAGCCTAGGCAGAAAGGTGAGGGAGGGAGAGTTGTCTGCTCCAGTCCAGAGTCTGCTTTGAGACTAAGAAGGCAGAAAGGAGCTGAGGCCTCAGGAAGGAGCCCCTGGGCCTCTGGGATGAGAAGGGACCATGTTGAATTGTGGCTCTGGAGGCCCATTCCAGGGAGGCGGTGTGCAGGCCAGATGGTGACTTGGGTAGAGTGATAGAAGGATCAGATGTGCCTCATATACTTCGGGTCTCCGACCAGATGTGCTGTCCTTCTCATGTCTGCCAGTGAGCCCCCTTGGAGGCCCAGTTCACAGCAAGGGTCATTTGGCAGCGGGGGCTAAAAGTGGAGACTTTCCGAGAAATTTCTCACTTGCAGCAAATGCACAGGCTCCCCCAGCATCTTGGGGCTCTGTCGGGAATGTTCAGTCACTTGCAGGTACTTGGGTATAGGAGTTTTAGAAGCACTCACTGATTTGCAAACTAGGTCTCATTTCACTCTGTATCCTCATGCTGAATTCAAGACCACAGAAAGCTTCCCTGGGGATGCTTCTTTTCCACCCTTCCATTGTCCCACCTGCACGTCCATCCTTGTTGAGGAAAGAGCTCAGTTTCGGGAAACTTCAGACAGCTGTGGGTCTGAGTTCTGACTCTGTCACTTATTAGCTGGTGATCACCTCTCTGAGCCTTGTCTCAATTTTAATTAGAGTAAAGGAACCACCACAACCAGCCCAGGCAGAAAGGTGAGGGACAAGGAGATGTCTTCTCCAATCCAGAAGTCTGATTTGAGATTAAGAAAGAACGCAAATTACAGCACTGTGTTGTATTCAGAGCCAGTCTGAATGGGTCTCAGGGTCACATGGAAATTGCACCAATCCCAGAGGGCCTAATCCTATTTACTGTCATCAATCAACATGTGTGACCTCAGAACAATTTAACTGATTATGAAAAATTACAGCCTGAGTTTAAGTGGCTCTGCATAATATGATGTTAATAGTCAGGAAAGGTGTGGAAAAATTTTCCCATGAGGAAGCTATTTTGTCGTAAGCTTTGCACTGGTAGGAAAAATGGAGAGAGATAAAGATCCTCCCAGATTCACGGATGCAGACTTTAAGTCAAAATTTGCAGAGTTAAAAATGGGGTTATTTGTGACAAAGTCTGGTGTAGAGGTGTGGGGGACAACTATATGGAATAAGTCCAGAGCATGAAAATTATTGTTTTAATGTGAACGCTTATCAACAGGACCCTATCAAAGAATGGAAAGGATTAGATGTCAGCCTCCTGTGTTGGACAGTGTCCATTGTTAAGTTGAATTTCTTCTCATACTTTTTCCTTATTGAAAGAAATGAGAAGGGAAAAAATTAACATTTTTCCCATCCTGAAAACTTGAAAATTTGGTCCTACCACAGAGATGTAGACTTATGATACTTGACAGACAGAAATGAGGTGGAAGTCATCTCCTGATGCTTGGCTGTTGGCAGGTGACTTTTCTCAGACAGGGGAGTGTGTGGTGCACACTCCAGTGTCTTGTTAAACATCGCAAATGCATGGCAGCTGTGACAGAGCAGCAGAGGCAGAAGTAATAGCATCCCCAGACTGCAGGTGCAGTGGTTATCATCCTGAATTCAGCAATCCAGCTTATGTCTCTGACTTCCGTTCCTCCATTTCATTCAATGATTTTGTAAGCATCTAGTTTAGATCATTTGCCCCTTGATAAACCTAAAGTTATTTCTTTTTCCTGCAGTGATTATTGATACAGTCACATCTTTTCCCAACCATTGCAGGACCGGTTCATTATTGTTCTTATGAAGCAAGTAGCCTAATTTTCAGGGATAGAGACTAAATATACGCTCACCATTTTGTCTCCTTCCTTTCACAAGATTTCTGTAGCTGTCCCCACTGATGAGTGCCTAGTGCTCCAGCGGCAATAGCTCATGCTTAGACCCTAAGCAGTTTACTTATACAGAGCAGTCAGCATTGTTTTTTTTTCCTTATGGATAGTTAGAAGTTGTCCTTACATGAAGCAAAGCTAATTCTTAATTTAATTTCCCTTCTTGCCCTCATGTTTTTTTGATGTAAATATGCCATTTTCCCTCCTCATTTTTGTCAAACACTAGAAAATCTTCATATAATGGATCAAACTATATTAACTTTATTGTTTGTATTTCTATCACTATTACTTGTTCATCTATTATTTACTACATTATTTATGTTGTCTCAATAGATGAACTCTTCTGGGTTTTTATGTGTGTTGTGTATGTATGTAAAACAGGCAGAGAGTTTTGATGAGCATAAATCTTTTAAACAGAGTAAAAAAACACAGAGTATTTAATCCCTTCTTTCAAATAGGGACCAGAAAACAGATACACACACCCCAAAAAGAAATCATTCATTGAATGAATATTAATAGTATTGTGAATAATTAGAGAAAGTAAAGAATAGAACAAAATATAAGAGAAAAAGTTAATCTAATTTGGAGAAACCAATTTTTTGGAAATTTTCTCTCATTTGAAGAAAAGGAAAAATTGACACAGACACATATATACAGGAATAATGACATTAAATTTTTTCTAGTATCTAAATTTCATCACACCTTCAGTGTAAATAACAACCACATAAAAAGCCTATTTCAGTAAAAAAATTTTATAATCTCAGTTTATTATGACTGTACTTACCTCAAATAATAGCACAAGTGAACCCAAATATCATTCATTTGCTTTGAAATTATTTTCTTGTGTTAGATGTTTTAATAGGGTATAATAATAATAATCAAAACCAGAATTAAATTATAGTGATTTAAAATTTTTTTAGAGATAGACATTTTTATAATCTCAACAATCTGGTATGCATAGCATTAGTCTTAATTGCAAAAGCTATAATTAGTGCTATATTGCAGGAAATAAAAAAGGCTAATGGTATCTTACCCCACTCTGCTGAATTAATTTGTTATTCTATTGTTCAGTTCTGCTATAATTTTTATTAATTTAACTCATGTCTTTATATTGATAGAAAAATCTTTTCAAAAACAGCTGTAAATTGTTTGGTAAGATATTAAATAAAATTAAACTCAATTTTCTTGGAGGAGAAGAAACACTTTCATGAAAACTTTTTTGGAAGTATTATATATTATCTCCTTATTTGAACTAGTTAGAATGACATTATCTTTTAGATATAATAATGATAATACTGCTCTCTTCAACTTTGATGAGTCAGAGAATGGCTTGAATAATTTTAAGTCATATATTGTCAAGAAGAGTTTTATATTATTTTAAGAGAAAAAGACACATATTCAAACATATTCATATTGCTTTGGGCAAATTTCTTTAAAAAGAAGAGGGGAAAGTTGAAAGTACATGTCATGAAATGCTTCATGTTCATCACATTAAATACCCAGACTTTTCTTTACTAAAACTATATCCAGAGCTGGAGTTCAAAGTCATGATCTTTTCTTCTTTTGTGGAGAAAATATGTTAGTGTAATTTGAATCATTATTGAATGAACTGAATTTTCATTTAAGGCATTTAAAATCTGAGGATGGTTACATTTAATTCTTGTAGTGACTTTTCTGGGTTCTCAAGAACAACTATTTTTATCTTTTTCTTTCCCACCAAACTCTTCTTCAATCTTTTAACACTGGATAGTTAGCTTTTTAGGATAACTATCTCCTGGAGTATTTTTTTTTTTGGCATCCATAGTCTGAAATTTAGTTTATTTAGATACACTTTCTTACATTCCCCGCCTATGACAATCACCAATTCTTGTTTTCTTTGGAAATCCCTCCACTTTTTTTTTCTACACTTCCACTAGAAATACATCAGTAAGCCCTTCCTGTGTCTCTCTGACTTCATCTCCCATCTCTCCTCTGATAACTCAAATGCTTTTTCTCAAGTCTAGTCCAGGTCTTCTTTCCAGAGTGACAACTTCCTCTAAAACATTAATCCATTCAGGTTTTACCAAAATCTTAAATTTTCAATGTTGTTTTCCCACAAATTAACAACATTGTGTAATCTGTTTGTTGTTTTACTAATTGTTTTATGTAATATCCTTGAATTAGTAAATCATTATAAACTTTTCGAAGGCACAATTCACCTTATATTTTTTGATATTTTCATCCTCATCTAAGAGCTCATGTGATAAAGGTGGTTATTGGATATTTATTATTATGACACAGTGATGACTCATTCTATACCTCAAATCTTATGGGATAACACTATGCTATAATATTTCCCAAAACTGTTTGATTCACAGTGCTTGGCTGGTTTTAGGTGTTCTATAAATATATAATTATTTTAGACTGTGCACATGTTCTTGGGGCAGCTTGAACACAGCTTGAGGGATCAAGGTTGGGAAAAATAATTCTGTCCTACAAATAATGAGGATCTGTGCTCGGATCACTGATTCTTTCTTCTGATCCCAGAGGTGCAGACAAAAAGGTGCAACAAAGAGGCATGTGGACTCTTTGTTGTGACTCTCCCCATTATTGCACCTCTCGCTATTATTTCAAGGCCCTCCTCCTGGCTGAAGTGAATCCAAGAAATTTGAAGGATTCTGTCCTTTCCACTGCTTTCATTTTTCTCTTTTCCCATACTGGGAGCCAAATCTTAAAGACTAGAACATTCAAAATCAACTATATATATATGAAAAACAAGAAAATGACCATGGATGCCCAGGGAAAGGCATAGAAAAAAATTTAGAAGATCTTAAGTATACACCTCAATCTTATCTGCTACACAGAGACAGCCTATAACAATCACACACACACAGACACAACACACACACACACACACACACACACACACACACACATACACCAAACAAACAAACAAATGAATAAACAAACAAAAAACAATACCCAAAGCCAGCAGGAAAGATGAGAGGAAAGATGAGAATCTGAGCTCCAGAGTTACCACATTATGAGATTAAAATGTGCAATTTTCAATAAAAAAAATCACAAGACATAAAAAAAACAAACAAACAGGAAAATGTAGCCTATTCAAACGATAGGTATAAATTAACAAAAATTTCCAGGAAAAAATTGATGACAGATATACTAGTCAAAGATGTTAAAGCAACTGTTTTAAAAATACTTGAAGAAGTAAAGGAAGATGTGGAAAAAGTCAAGAAAATAATATATGGATGGAAACTTCAATAAAAAAGGAACACACAAAAAAATAAATTCTGGGGCTAAAAAGCACACTCAAATGAAATGAAAATTTCATTAGAGGAATTCAAAGACAGTTTTGAGCAGGCAGAAAAAGGAATCAGTGGGCTCAAAGACAGAACAGTGTAAGTTATTGGGTCTGAGGACAAAAAGAAAAAAGATTGAAGAAAAGAGAATTAAGCCTAAGGGACCTGTGGGACCATAGAGCAGACCAACATATACACTGTGGGAGTTCCAGAAGGAGGAGAGAGAGAGAAAAGACAGAGAGAATATTTGAAGAAATGATGGCTGAAAACTTTCCACATTTCATGAAAGACATAATAAGTGTCCCAAGAGCTCAACAAACTCCTAGGAAATGAACTCAAAGAAAACCGCAGTCATACACATTATAATCAAAATTTTGAAAGATAAAGGCAAAGAAAGAATCTTGGAAGCAGCAAGAAAGATGCAATTCATCATGTACAAAGGATCCTTAATAAGATAGCAGATTTCTCATAAGAAACTCTGAAAGCTAGAGGACAATGGAATTATTCAAAGTGCTAAAAGAAAGAAAAAAATTCTCAACCAAGAATCCTGGTAAAACATCCTTCAAAAATGATAGAGAAATTAAGACATTCTCAGATAAACAAAGCTGAGGAAATTCATTATCATTAGACCTAAAAATGTTCAAGGAAGTATTGCCAAGTGAAATGGGAGAACACTAGACAGTAATTTCTAGCTATATGAAGAAATGAATATCTTAGTTAAGGTAAGTGCATTTGCAATTATAAGAGCTAATATTATTGAAACAGCAGTTTGTAACTCCATTTTTTGTTTTTGAGACTAATATTTTAAAAACAATAATCAATCAAAAGGTGGTAGTATTGTAATTTTGGTTTGTAACTAAATTTAGTTTTCTACATAATGAAAGAGACTGATGCACTTAAAAGCATTATTAATTTCTGTGTTGGGGTGCATGATGCACAAAGATGTAATTTTGTAACATCATCAACTGAAAGGAATGGGGATGGAGCTGTAAAGGAACAGGGTTTTTGTATGTTATTGAAATTAAAGTGGTATAAATTCAAATCAGAGTGGTATTAAGATGCTAAATATAACTCCCATGGTAATCACAAAGAAAATAGCTATAAAATACACACAAAAGAAAATGAGAAAGAAATTTAGATACTTGACTACCAAAAAAAACCCACAAAAGAAAATATAATGCAGGAAATGAGGAATAAAAAAGCTATAAGGCATGTAGAAAACAAACAGTAAATGATAGCAATAAACCTCTCCGTATCAGTACATTAAGTGTACTGTATTAAAGGTCAGAGATTGAAATAATAGATAAAATCACATGATCCAACTATATGCTGTCTAGAGAGACTGACTTTATATCCAAAGACACAAATGATTGAAAGTGAAAGGATAGAAAAATGCATTCCATAAAAATAATAACCAAAGGAGATCAGGGGTGGCTATATTTTCAATACAGCAAGAAAAGATAACAATTATAAACATGTATGTATCTACTGACGAATCTTCAAAATGTATGAAGCAAATATGAACAGAATTTAAGGGAGAAATAGTTCTACAATAATAGTAGCAGACTTCAATATCCTACTCTCAATAATGCATAGAACAACCATACAGAAGATAAGTTGAAGAAATAGAAAGACAACACAATAAACCAACTAAATCTAAATACATATACAGAACATTCTGCTCCAAAACAACAGTATACACATTCTCCTCAAGTGTATGTAGGACCTTTACTAGCATAAATTATATATTAGGCTACATATTAAGTTTCAATAGATTTTAAAAGATAGATATCATACAGACTATCTTCTCTAACCACACAAAACGAAGGTAGAAATCAATAACAGAAGTAACAATGGAAAATTCACAAATGTAAAAATTAAACAACACACTCTTAATAACCAATGAATCAAAGAAGAAATCACAAGGGAAATTAGAAAATACTCAGAGACCAATGAAAACAACACTTATGGGATCCCGCAAAAGCAGTGCACTGGGGGAAATTTATACTTATAAATGCTTACCTTAACAAATAAGTAAGATCTCAAACCAACAACCTAATTTTATAACTTAAAGAACTAGAAGAAGAAAAACAAACTTAACTCAAAGCTAGGAGAAGGAAGAAAATAATGAAAATCGGAGCAGAGATAAATAACAGACTAGAAAAATAACACAAATAGTTGATGAAACCAAAAGTTTGTTTTTTGAAAAGATTGGCAAAATAAACAAACATTAACCTAGATGGACAAAAATGTTAAAAGACTTAAATTACTAAATTCAGACATGAAAATTGTTATATTGTTATTGATTGTACAGAAATAAAAAGAAAGTATTATAAATCAATTCTCACTTGAAATATGTGTTCCAAAAGTGTTGGCTAGTATTGTCCAATCAAACAACATCAGATACACTGAACTCTCAAATAATGAGGTTAGTCATTTAAGGAACTGGAAGAGTCATTATGCAAGTGATGTACTCTACATTTTTAATAGCTCTGTCAAAGGCAAATTGATGCCCATATACATGGAAGAGCAGATCTTAACCATATCGGAAGGACAGCATTCATTTATCTAGAATTACTCTTTTCAGTAGGTGGCCATTACCCATGTGTGGCTTTTAAAATTAACATATAAATTAATTAAAATTAAATAAAATTGTATAATTTAGCTCCTCAGTCACTATAGCCAGATTCCAAGCACTGAATAACCACATATGCCTATTACCATCATATTGGAGAGGAAAGTTATAGAATATTTCCATCACCACAGAAGATTCTATTAGATAGCACTGTTCTAGAATAATATCTAGTATTCTAGTTCTTCTCCTTCAATTACCATCAACACAATTTGTATAACCTTAATCCTCTAAATTATTAATACTTCTTTTACTACCCAGCATATAGTGCAATTGTAGCAACTGCACTAAAAAACTGTAATCTGAAGTTATTAGGTACATGTTTTATGAGAATTAATTAGATTAAGGAAATCCTGTTTCTCACATTTTCTGTATCTTTACTGATGTTTATTTAGTAGTTGGTATATCAACTGCTGGCGGATAGAAGTGTGCTAAAATTTTCAAGTATGAATAAAAAGTTTTCAATTTTACTCTTTAATTCTGGCAATTTTGCCCATGAATTTTAAGTCTCTATCAGGTGCATATGTTTGTTATGTTTTCCAAATGCATTGACTTTTTTTTATTATTATGAAACCCTCCTTTTTGTCTGTGGTTACTGTTTTTATTTAGTATACTTAATATGATACTAATATATATTCTACAACCTTCTTATTTTTACTATTTGCATGATATATCTTTTCTATCTATCTTCCTTTTATTGTGCATTTATACTTAAAGTGTGGTTGTTGTAGATAGCAAATAGTCAGGTCTTGTTTTTTAAACATTCTCTGACTTTTAATTGGAACATTCAGTGTATTAACATTAAATAAAGTCATTAACTGTTAGATTTAAGTCTACCATTATATTACATTGCTTCTGTTTTTTTCCCTTGAATTGACTTAATGCTTGAATACTTGAATATTATTTGAATATTTGAATTGATTTGTCTATTAACATTTTAAGTATTATTCTTTGCATTTTTAATAGTTAGTCTAGGAATTACATTATGCATACTTAAATTTTTACAATCTAATTGGAGCTATATTGTACCACTCTACTGGAAATGTAGAATCCCATGAATATATAGGTTCATTTTACTAATGATTTAATCAAACATGCCTTTGTAATAAAGCCTCCATAATAACCCTAAAATATTAGGTTCTTTAACATTTGGAGATTTGAGAAGAGTGACCCACTCAGAGAGAATGTGAGCTCTGTATACCTGCCCCATACCTTGCCCTATGCATCTTTTCCATCTGGCTATTCCTGAGTTATATTTTTATAATAAACTGGCAAGCCAGTAAGTGAAATGTTCCTCTGAGTTCTGTCAGTGATTCTAGCAAATTAATTGAACCAAGGAGGAGGTTATGGGAACCTCTAATTTGTAGCCAGTCAGATGTACAGGTAACGAACTGGTCCTGCTATTGGCAGCTGAAGTGGGAACAGTCTTGTGGGATTGAGCCAAATTTCTAGGAAGACACTCACTATTTCTTTTTTGTTTCCTGTTTGTTATTTAATCCAGGAAAGTCTGATTTCTGGTCATTACCAATACTATAAGGACTTCCTTCTAATGCAATAAACATTAAGGTCACCATTTTATTTCACCTTTGTGGGACATTTGGCACATCCTCCTGTTTAGCCATGTTTGGTGTCCTCTGTGGGCTTCCCTTTTGTTTTATTTTGCTTTTCCTTTCATAAATATTGGTGCCTCTTTAATCTATCTTTGACCCCTTAACTTTGGCACCTTCTCTTGCTTAATGTCTATTGTTTCTTTCTTTATCTTTTTACTATGTCATGATTCAAATATTTATAATCCTGGCCCCAAACTTGTTCCTGAATCCCAAATCAATATCTTCACACTCTACGTATAAATGTCTTACAAGCAAGTTAAACTGAACACGTTCTGAAATAAACTCACATGTTCCTAAACAACCTCATCCTGAATATTGTTTCAGTGAACAGTGTGTCCACAGTTACCCAGTTCTCTAGATGTAATGTGAGATCCTTTGGGCTTCACATCAAATCAGCCACCAATTCTAGTGCTTAAACTTTCTGAATTCTCTTCATAGACATGCATATTTGAATAGTTCCAGTAGCTTCAATGTCATTCTCCTTGAAAGAAGTTTACTTATTGCCAATATGCCTACCAACCTATGCATAAAGCATTTTTATTGTTAGAAATGACATGTTTCTTTTTTGAAGATCTACAGACCATAGAAGTAAACTCACTACCTGTGTGTTTTCATAACTTTCATAATGATTTTTTGTAATTACATGGTGAAGAACATTATTTTGAGTTGATTTCTAGGTGCAAATCTGGGTAGCTATGTGGCAATAGAAAAAAACTGTAGTTGGTTATGTATCTTTTGGAGTTAACTACATGCATTTTTTTTTACAGTCCATTCTCCATGAAGCAGCCAAAGTGACCTTCTTAGAAATATATCTGCCTCCTAAAGTATCTTTCCCTGCCTTAAATATAAACTTTTTGCTATGGTGGAAAAAATTCTAGCTTGCCTTTTTTACTTTTCTGATGTTTTTTCACTACATTTTAGCATCTTATACAGCCAAATTGGTCAGCTTGTGAAACACCCAAGCTTATACCTTTTCTCCTACTCTCCAGGGAGTCAGGCAATGCAGCACCTTTTGTTTCCACTACAGCCCCTATAATATTAAAACATAACCTGTGTTTATTTGTATCTTCCAGAAATGTGAATCTAAAGAATAGTAAATGCTCCATTTATTATTCACTTAATAAATATCTTGGAAATAGACATGTGGATGGCCACTTGGTATGACCCTACATAATAACATAAAGAAGCTATTGTGGCATATTTATAGAAACTATGAGGGACACAGGACTTACTACTATCTCAATAATATTTAGCAGTCATAGATAGAAGAATGTGCATAGCCATATTTAAGGTGGGGAAAGATACTTTAGACATTGTCAGTGAACTTTTGGTAATATATAAGTAATATTATGTATGTTGTAGATGGAATGCTATAGTGGAAACATTGAGCTCATTGATTTTAGGGCATTTAACTTGTATTGAAATAGAGAAAAGGTGAATATTTAGTAAATGTTTTATGAATATATTTTTGTTATCTAAGTTAACTGTTTATTTGAAGTTATTTGAAGTAAAATTTAAAAAATATATAGAGTTTCAAATACTTTTGTGGTTAAAAATTTTTGCTCCTAATAGAAGTGTTTTTAATGTAAATTTGCTTATTTATAAATATTTATTTTGTGTTTATAGAGCTAAATGCTAAGCATTCAGAGAAGAGACTAGATCCTTACTCCAGGATAATTTATTGCCTAATAGAGAAGATGAAACTTGTAAACAAATCAATTATAATATGTTGAATGAAGTGCTATAGTAAAGGAATGATGAGAGTGCAGCTGAGTTCACAAAAACTAATGAGATCAACAAACCATCCTAGAATCATCACAAAGAAAAAATGATGCCTTCAATTTCCAATCTTATGTAGACTCATTACCTGGATTATCCCTACCACGATCATACATCTGCTTTGACACTTATTATTTCCACTGAAACACACACATTTATAAGTTTTTCTTTCCCCTAGAGTAATGTTCCATTTCTATTTTGTTCCTAGTAGACTATAGAGTATCACAGAATAAGAAAACTGTCTTTGGAATCAGGGCCCCTGAATTTAAATCTACCACATATCAGCTCAATTTCTTTATGCAATGGCTTCCCCATTCCTAAAAATGAAGATAACAGCCATACTTATAACAGACTTGGTATGAAAATTAAATGAGTTATTGAAGGGTAAGTAACTGGGAATGGTTATTTTGATTGTGTATTCCAATTCTAATCTTTCTAAACTGCATGCCTAAAGAGGGCTCTATTCTCAGGCCTACATATTCACTGAATAATTGTCACAATAATTACCATTATTATTAGAATGAGAGTTCCAGAAACAATGTCATATTTTGGGGTCATCTCTTGTGCTTGCATCATGCCTATCCACCAGTAGAATAAATATTCTAAAATGTTCCTGGTTTAGAATCTCAGCTTTCAGTTGAAATTTTAAAAAGTGTGTGTGTGTGTGTGTGTAAACATTTTAGCTGAAATTCCCCTGGAACTCTCCATATGCAATAGTAAAATTAAGCATCCAATAGCAGTCTAATCAAAATCAAGATTGTTTTTATTTCAGAGGGTACACAGACAATGGTGACCTAAAAGTCCATTCTACTACACATACATCATTGACTGTAACATATGATACTTTCTGGTTTTAGCTTGACTGCCATTGGGCCCTAAGCTTTACTTGTTCATTCAAGGAGTTAGCCTAAGTTTCTACTCTCAAAACAACATGCAGGTAAGCAGGATATGAGTAACAGATGCCTGTGTTTAGCCAGTTCTTACAATGACTGCTCTTATTATTCTCTTCATATGAGTCTTGGGGTAATGTAGGGGTCAGGAAACATTTTTCATGACTCTATTTTACTCATGGTTGTGAAAGGTAAAAAACAAATTTGTTGTTTAGCAGCCCCAAATCTACTCCCTATATTTTTGTTCACAGTACTTTAATTTTGTTGTGGTGAAAATAACCTAAGTGCTTCCAAAGAAACTTATTTTATCCTCAGTTCTAACTATGGAATTAATGATCAGTGCGGTCTACTCTGGCCATGACACTTTGATAGATGAAGGACATGGACCAAGACAGCCAATCAGGTCCGTGAAATTCAATTCCACAGCTTTTCTGTGGTTACCAGGGGAATAACTTTCTCTTACTAGATGATATTGTTAAGGAAAGATGTAGTAGATAAGAATTGTGACAATTATTCAGTAAGTATTTAGGCTTGAGAATAGTGCCCTCTTTAGAGATGCAGTTTAGAAAGGTTAGAGATGAAATATGCAACCATGTTTAAATAATTTGAGACCAGTATCATATCATAATTAGGTTAGTATACATTATAATTTTCAATTTTGAATTAACAAACACTTTTTTCCTTAAGTACATGTTGCCTGGATATTTTGCCACTTTTTACAAAAAATCTACTGATACAGTTTTTCTTAGTTGTACATTTTAATGCCTTAATCTTGCTTTAATGAAATAAAGTTGACTGCTACCAGGAACTACCTAATATTGCTGCCAGAAGGTTACTGCCTGCATTTCCTGGCACTCTGTAAGCATGTTAACACTTACTCTCCATTCCTGTATGCTAAGGTGAAATAACAAAAACATAGCAAAGAAATGTTCTATACAATAGTTATTGATATTCATGTTTTATGTCAGTTTGGTCTGTGTCATATAAAGAATAGATTTAATTTCCTCTGAAACAAGAAGACTTTTTTTTCCTCTCTAAATAAAAAAAATATATACATATTGGTTTTCTATATATGTATAATCTTATAAGAAAAAGAATAGTATTTTTGCAACTAAAGGTCAGGTTATTAAGGGTGAACTTGGTCTATATTCAGTATCCAAACACAATATACCACACACGCATGAAGAAAGAAAAGGAAAATTAATTTTAAAGCCTTAAAAAAAAACTATAAACCACCAGGAATAGATCTTATCTACACTGAATTTATGGAGAATAAAAGAGAGAAGTTTTTAGCCAGGTACATGAAGTACACAGTAGATTAACTTTTGAGTGATGTTAAGATGCATTTCTTAGTCTCAGTGAAAGGAATATAGTTCAATTGAAACAAAAAGAACTTAGGTCTTTTTAAAAAGAGTACTCATTGTCTAAAACCTTTATGAGAAAATAAAAGTTTTCAAAAAAAGATTGTTAGACTTATTTAATAATCAATAGTACTGGACAATTGTTGATTTTTTGGAAGAAAATTCTATATAGGCTCTAAGATTTTCATTTTTCTTTTATAATATTTCTTGACTCTTTTCTCTTTAGCCTCAAGTAAAATGCAATTTCTTCAGAGAAGCCTTATTATTCTTCCTTTCTAATTAAATTCCTATTATTTTCTATCATTTTATTGTCCTTTCATTCTTAACAGTTTTAAACATTTATATTTTGTTCAGTATTTTTCTGTCTGCCTCTACTATCATATTTTAATGTTCAAGAACTCAGAGATCATGTCTATTTTTTTTTCTATGCATAGTTTAATACCTTGAACACCATGGGTAGTAAACAAGTATTTTTTGTTATTGTTGAGTTAATACATTTATTAACCTATTTTTGAAAGATATTAGATTAATTGAATTACTGGAAATGTACTTATATTTCTGGTGGAAAACTTAGAAGAGAAGATCAAAAGAGGAAAGTCCTACTTGCATGTCTTGGCACAAAGTTCAACTCAACTGATTTCTTTCAAACGAGAGAATTGTCAAGGGACCAGGGTAATCAGATATTCTCCAAGTGGCATCAATAACACTATAAATGTCATAAATCCACTTTATTTTTTATTGTATGAACTATTAAACCAATGTCCTGTTGCAGAAACAACAGTGAGAGAAATCAATGGGTAGATGATATGGTTAGAGTTGTGAGAGAGAGAGATGATGCTGTCATTTATTCTTGTATGTTATACTTAATAGCTAGATGTGAAGGTTAATTTTATGTGTCAACTTGACTGTTCGCAGAGTACCCAGGTATTTTGTCAAAGATTATTCCAGGTGCATTGGTGAAGATGTTTTCAGATGAGATTGACAATTAAGTTGGTAGAATGAGTAGAGCAGACTGGTCTCCCCAAAGTGGGTAGGCCAATTAGTTAAAGGACTGAACAGAAAGAAATCTTATCCTTTCCCAAGTAGGAGAGCATTCCTTCCTGACTGCCCTTGAACTGGGAATACAGCTTTTTCCCGTCTTCAGTCTTAAACTGAAATCTCGGCGCTTTTTGGGTCTCAAGTCTTCCAGCCTTTGGACTGAAACTATAAAATCATTTCTCCTGATTGTCGGGCTTTTGGACTCAGACTGGGACTATACTATCAGCTCTCCTGAGTCTCCAGTTTGCTAACTTACCCTGAAGGGGTTGGGACTTGTCAGCCTTCAAAATCACCAATTCACCAATCACCAAAAAAACATCTGTATAGGGAGATACAGCCTATTGATTCTGTTTCTCTGAAGAACCTTGGCTAATATGCTAAACTTATTTTATTTTTTTAATTGGCTTGTTTTCAATGCTTAGTTTGACTTGTTCAGGAGGTGAAATTTGAAGGATGGAATACATTTTATTTTATTTTTTTAACTTGCCCTAAGAAGTGACCCAAAATATATTGGTGAATTTTTCTTATGCAGATCTCTAATGTAGAATTCTAACTCAAAGGTCTAACATCTCTTCTCTTTAAATAAAACAGTTATAGGCTATTAGAAATCATCAACCAAATATATAATAGCATCTTATGTTATATCTTGTTCAAATATATTAAATACTATAGCTAGAAACTCAAGATGCTCATTATAGAGTTGTCATAACCTGGATCCTCTAAGAGTCACAAATATCTACATGTTCTAAGTCTTTTTTCTTATAATTAGTCTACTGGATATTTTACCATTCTGAATTATGTTAAAATCATTATTCTGAAATTCTGATTATTACTATTATAAAATTCTACAAAATGTTAGAGTATCCTATGACCTTATTTATAACCAATATTTTTTTTAAAAATAATCATATTTGTCTAAACCTCTGGATATATTAGAAACATACAAAATA
Organism: Cynopterus sphinx; assembly: GCA_030015415.1. Taxonomy (NCBI): domain Eukaryota; kingdom Metazoa; phylum Chordata; class Mammalia; order Chiroptera; family Pteropodidae; genus Cynopterus; species Cynopterus sphinx. The sequence goes on from CM057382.1 coordinate 126,566,485, forward strand.
TACTTTAAGAATCCTCTGAAACTTACACTTATTTGCTACAAATATAAATATTCAAAATCCCTGACTTTGTTAAAACTGAAAAAAACAAAATAAGACTTGGTGTGATTATCCAAGAATTGGAAGATTTTTAATCATCATTTGCATAGCTATTTTTAATAACATTTATTTTCTAAGAATATTATAATGCACCCTTTCTAGAACAGTATTACTGCCGTTCTAGTAAGTCTTCTAAGCTGCAGCCAAATGACCTCTATTTACATGTATCTCAATAGCTCTCATAGCTTTTAAACTATGAATTTTAACACAGGGTAAGCCATTGTTTCATAGTTTATTTTTAAGGATTGCTAAAGGGAGAAGGTACTTAGAAGTTTGAAACAGAAGAAAGAATACAAAGTCACAATAAACATTTCAAAGAAATTCACTAAAAGGAGATCAAAAGTAACATCAGAAGTCTGATGTTTCTTTTTCTCTTGAATTGAATGAGATGCATGCTAAATATTTTGTGAGGGTATTTTTAGATCAAAATAAAGCTGTATTTCTTTTATAGTGTCTATTTTACAATATGCTCTTTTTTCACCATCTCTGTAGACCAGTATTTGCAGGGATGTTATCCTTCATGGTGGGGAAAATATGGGCCTTAGTGTATGTGAGTATCTAGGGGGTAGGAGGAGTTCATATGATTTTCTCTTTTACGATTTAAATTAAGCCCTAGGGTTGCCAAGAAATGTTTTAGTGTGCTATGGAATTGCAGCACTTACATTGCAACAACTATTGCTACATTTTTGAGTAGTTTTGACTCTAAGGATCCTAGAATCTGACCCTTGTCTACCTTATGGGATACTATGTACCCATGAATAAACCTGTTTCATATACCCTGATTCGGCTTCTGGCATTGAAGTTACTGATGTGTTTCTTCCTGTGTTCCTAAATCAAGCATCCGCCAAAGCCAGAAAAAGCAAGAGAAGTCAAATCAGATGTAGCTAGGCTGTCAAAGCTTAACATCCAGTACCTAATCTTAATAAAAATGGGAAGAAATCTGAGGAATTCAGGTGAAATACTATGTCCTAAATAGTATCAGAGTAAAAAATCATGCTGTGACTAAAGATTTAAATCTGTGATTCTCTAGCCATCTTCAAATGCTAATGGTTGACCCTCACACTGAAGAGGCTTCTTCTGTAAACACCTTAAACAATTTGTTTTAATATATATATATATATATATATATATATATATATATATATATATATATAATTTTACTAGAGCCCAGTTGCAGCAAAACCTTAAAATATCTACATTAACTACTTTCCAAAAAGAATTAGCTCTCAAACTGTTCTTTTCCTTGCATCCCTCCCCCACTCTCTCCCCAAAACCCACTATGCCTGACCACAGCGGAGACCAGTTTTCATACTGGTCAAGCCACATCAGCAGAAGCAGAGTAACTTATGTCTGTACTTCTTTTCATTTGGAACGTAAAGATTGAGCTTCAAATAGAGAAATACTATGACTTAGATAAAACAACGTATTGATAATATAGCAATGACCCTGTTTCCATAATATATTATCTGTCTTCAAGTCCTAGATATTAATTCATTTGTTAAGGTGTTTTAAATAGAAATCTGTTTTATTTTGGAGCTGAAGGCTCTGAAACGAGTGGGCTAAAGCGTGTATGCTAATTTCAAGCATCTGCCATCATGTAAGCTCAGTGTTTATATTATCAGAGACATGAAGGAAGAAGACACTTAATAAATATTTGCTGAATATGATGGGGACATCTGTCCTGGAGAAAACCATAGTTACTAAATTATAAGGTATTTTGGTGCTCCAGTAGAAGAGTGGGAGAAAAACGTGGTAGAAAACCTAGGGTAAGAGTAAGAGAGATAAATGAGTACTAGAAAGATAGCGACAATTTGTTCTTTAAATTATTAACAATATATTTTTAGAGCTTCTAAATGAGAATTTTTTAAAATTAAATTTATTGGGATAACATTAGTTAATAACTATATATGTTTCAGCTCTACAACTTTAAAATACAAATACACATCTGTATACTCCATTGTGTGCTCACCACCCAAAGTCTAGTCTCCTTTTGTCACCACCTACTACTTGACCCCTGTATTCTTTTCGACCTCTTTCCTGCCCCCTTTCCCTCTGGTAACCATCATTCTGTTGTCTGTGTCTATGACTTTGTTTTGTATCCCATATACAAGTGAAATCATATGATTCTTGTCCTTTTCCATCTGGCTTATTTCACCTAGCATGATATTCTCTAGATCAATCCATGTGGTCACAAATGGCAAAATTTTATCCTTTTATGGCTGTTCTAATTCCACTATATATATGTACCACATCTTTATCCATTCATTCATCGAAAGACACTTAGGTTGTTTTCATGTCTTGGTTATTATAAATAATACTGCAATGAATACAGGGGTACATATATTTTTATAAATAAGTGTTTTCAAATTTTGGGGGTAGATCCCAGAAGAAGGTTTGCTAGGTCATATGGTAGCTCTATTTTTTTTTTTTTTTGAGAAAACTCCATACTGTTTTCCATAGTAGCTGTACCAATTTATATGAAGTGTTTGAGGATTTCCTCTTCTTCACATCCTCTCCAACACTGGTTGCCTCCTGTCTTATTGATGATAGCCATTCTAATGGGTATGAGGTCTTGATATATTAAATGAGAATACTTTTAAATTTAAGAAGCATATTTATATGCATTATCTGTATTCTCTTGAAATAGGATATTTCCTTCATAATATTATTGTTCTCTACAATTTAGACTTAAGATATTTTTCTTACAATAATTTTCCTTCACTATAAAATTTAATACATTTTATAATTCATTTATTTTACATGATGAAGAAACCAAACATGATTAAAAAATAAATGTCCATATTAGAAAAACAATGCTTGCATATTTTTCAATAGAGACAATTAATTTATTAAAGAAATGTAATAGATACCAAGCTAGGTCGAGAATATTCCACTGGACATTTAAGAGAAAGCCACAAAATAGTCTTAAATTTAATTTGCACAAATGAGAAGGCTTTGTTAAGAAAATAATATGATAATTAGAAGGAAATACTATACCGGAGCTTTTTAGAAATCTTAATTTAATTTTTCAGACTTTTTCAGTACTTATTTCAACTCCTTCTTTCATATTTGTTTCCTAAGGGAGAGTTTTTATAACAAGTGTCTTGACTGGGATTTCCTGTCCATTTGTTTTATAGTGGGATTCATTTGAAGGTTTCCCCTGAACTCAGATTTTTAATCCAGTTTTTCCAATGAACTTTCTAGTGATGCTAAGCTATATGATAATAAGAACTATTTTTGAGTTTAGCCATTTTTAACAAAAAATAAATGGCTTAAACACTGACATTTTTTCTATCATGTTTCGTCTTTGTGATCTAGGCATCTGATTGTTAACATTTCTCTATAATATGTAACTTTATAATATTTCTAACACACAGAGTACTGCATTTCTTGCAAAGTCATCATGTAAACATTAATTTCAACCATAATAACATATTTACATCTCTTGAAACTAAAATTACTTTGGCAAACTGCAACCAAAAACAATTGTTTTATGATAAAAAATCATGTTAGGTGAAGAGCACTTTAATTATAACTAGCTTTGTAATCAGGATAGTTAAATTAATAATAATCCTAATAAAAAGTCTAGCTTAGTTTAAAAAGACATTTTTAATTCCCAACAAGTAAGTAATATGATATTTTACCCTTTAAAAAAGGTAATGGAAGGTGTATTAGAAGGGTTAAGTTCTTCTATGTGGACACAAGACCAAATGAACAAAGAATGCACAGAAGCATGCAATTAACACCTCAAATACAGAGTCTGTGGCCAAGCTGAAGGAGAAAGAAGATGTACAGAGCTACATTCTTCCCGGCCTACTTCACTCAGCTGCGTTAATGAACTTTGTGTTCAGCTATAATTAGTTTGTGGTATAAAACTTAACGTGGGAAAAAGCAATGTTGTTACCTCCATATTATACGAATAACATTTCCCTGTGTATCAATCACCTATGAGCTACTTCACATTACAGAAATGCCCTTTACCACAAGCCCTCATAGGCATTCTAATCTACTTTTTTGGAGGTGAGTTCTCATGTGCTCAGGCTTCAATATTTTGAATTTTACTACTCCTCATTCTTCCTCCCCTGGCTGAAAGAATCCAAAAACACTTAGGGTTAAAACTCTTTCAAAACTTTTCTGTAATTCACTTATTCTATCATAACTTATTCTTTAAACTCAGGTCCAGCTTAGTATCTGTATTTGGGACGATTTACTTTTATCTGCCAGTATCTCTTTGGGATCAGACAAAAAATAAAGTGCACATGAAGGAGGAGGTTGTTTTAACTAAATATAAAACAGAATGATTCAAGTATAATAATAAATTACTGGGTGTAGGATGGTAGGAATTAGGCAAAAGGACATGACTGAGATGTTAGCAAAAAGAACCAGCAATTCCAGACACAAAGAAAGGACAAATTGTAATGGACAATCTGATATGCTGTAATGTAGAATAACTCTTAAGTTATTGGAATTCATTTTAAGTTTTGGGGTTAATTCTTAGATTCAGAAAGCTATGCTTTTGAACATAGTTATTTAAATTCCAGGGCTCAATTATTTTGTTTTTTCTTAAAATTAAGATAATGTTTTTAGAGAAATTTTAGTTTTACAGCAACATTAAAGAGAAGGTACAGAGATTTCCCATGCACCTCCTGCACTCACAAATGCATTTCATTTCCCATTATCAACATCCCCCCCACCAGAGTGAGACATTTGTTACAATTGATGGACCGACTTTGACACATCATAATCATCCAAAGTCTATAATTTATATTAGGGTTCACTCTCTATGTTGTACATTCCATGGGTTTGGGCAAATGAATAATTACATATATCCATCAGTATGGTATTATACAGAATAATTTCACTGCCCCCAAAATCTTCTGTGCCCATTTATTCATCCCTTCCTTCTCCCCAAGCTCCTAGCAAACACTGATCTATTTACTGTCTCCATTGTTTAGCCTTTCTCAGAATGTCATCTAGTTGGAATCATGCAATACATAGCCTTTTCACTTTGGTTTCCTTCACTTAGTAATGTGTTTAAATTCCCCTTATGTCTTTTCATGGCTCAATAACTTTCTCTCTCAGTGCTGAACAATCTTTCATTGTCTGGATGTATCACAGTTTATCCATTAATCTACTAAACGACACTTTGATTGTTTCCAGGTGTTAGCAATTATGAATAAAACTGCTATAAACAACCACATGCAGATTTTTGTGTGGTCCTAAGTTTTCCACTCATTTGGGTAAATATGAAGAAGTGTGATTTCTGAGTTGTAAGGTACATGCATGTTTAGTTTTGTAAGAAAACAGCAGGTAGACGAGGCATTTTGCATTCCCAGCAGCAGTGAATGGGGAATTCCTGTTGCTCCATATCCCTTTCAGCATTTGGTCTTGTCCATGTTCTGGATTTTGGCCATTTTTAACAAAATATAGTGGTAATTCATGGTTATTTTAATTTGCATTTCTCTGATGACATATGGTGTGGAGTAGGCTCAAGTTTATAAACATAAAATGACAAGAAAAAACTAAATATCATTTATATGTTCATTTGGTAAGATTTTTATGAGATTCTAGTTTCTTATTTTCTACTGTCAGAAGAGACTAGCTCTAGCAACATATAAGAAAGTATATATTTGAATTATAAATATTGTATTGGAATCAATCGCTATAAAAATATTTAAAGCAAGAGAAAATTTTTATTGAAATAAAAAAATGTTGAAAAGGTTCACATTTTAGTTTAGAGAGCATATGTATTGCTGAAGGAAGAGTTTTATTCTTGCTAATAGTTGTCTCTGATGTATTTGAAATTCTCTAAAGTGATTTAAACTGAAAATGCAAATTAACATATTTTTCACAGTATAAACCACAAAAGGGTTATGAACAAATGTTATGTTAAAAAAATGAACTTACTTGTAATGTGCAAGGGTTTTGTTCAGATTTTTATTTTGGTAAATATAACAAAGAGATAATTCATGTGAAGCATTATAATTAGTCTAACACATAGTAATCCCACTAAAATTATCTATTAATATTTTGATTAGATATGATCTCCTTGTAGTTTTAAAAAAAGAAACTAAACTTTGGTTGAAATCAGCTTTCTACTGGTATCCAAAATTGATTAGATTTGAAAACTCTTACCAAGAAAAATAAATAAATAATTAAGGTAAATGTAACAGTTGAGAGAGAAGATTGTTAAGTAATCTCTAGGTCAGGTGCCTCAATCCTAAATTTTACCAGATACTTAGAAAAGAAACTGTGCAGACTCATTTAGATAAAAAGAAGGAATGCTTTCCCACCATACCAAAGCCAAAAAAGAAGAAATAATAAACATATAATTATTTAACAAAGTTCAATATATGTATTTATGAAAAAACTCTTAGCAAAGGTGGAACACGACATCAATTTAAGACTGAATGCCATCTCCTCTTTCATTTTTTGACAAGATCATAATTCTCTCAGATTTTTTAACCTCACAAGGTTATTAAATAGTAAAGTGTAGAACTTACCTAAATGGCTGTTGAGTCAGTTTAACTGGGTTGAGAATCAAGTTCTATACTTACTACTTTTTGTTACTCTTTGGCAAATTATTTAGCTTTTTAAATTTTAGGTCATTTTGTGTGAAATGAAAATAACATAAAATACTAAAGTTACTTCTTATTTTTTTTAAATAAAATAAAACAAAATATTTAGTTTGGTACCTGGTGTGTCAACATGCTACTTAGAAAAAAAAAACTTTTTGCTGAATCTTATGCAGGTTTGAAAAAAAATTAAGGGAAAGAGAGTTAAAAAAAGTAATCAACATGTAAGAGTCAAGCAAGTACTGTTTTTCATTTTTGTTATTCAAAGAATTATATTAACTGTTTTGCTGTCACATTGCTTAATGTCAAAAGCTTAAGATGGGATTCCTAAATGTAACAGAGCAGTCTCGGAACTAGTGAGTCAGATTTATTTTTGCAAGAAAGCAACCAACTACCCCTCATCAGCTTCATAAGGTGTGGGTTGGACAACTATATGGGGAAATTTGGAGTTGATCAGTTACAGCATCACACAGAGCATTAATATTCTAACATGAATGAGCTCACTTCTTCAGATGTGTAGGCATCCTATGAAATAAATTGTTATCCATGATTAACCTCTCTCATACATTGCCTATCCTAGTGATAGTTCAAATGAATGAGATTACCATTTATTTATTACATGTGCCTAAAGATAATTGTAGATAAAAATAGCTTAAAGTAAAAATAATTTACTTGAATGTTTAACTCTCCTAAGATAGGTTATGGGCTGAATTCTGCACCTCCCCGCAACTGATATGTAAGAATCCTAACCTATAATATCTCAGAATGTGGCTGCATTAGGAGACAGAGTCTCTAAAGAGGTAAGTAAGTTAAAAAAGAAATCATTTGGTTAGGTCTTAAACCAATATGACTGGTGTCTTTATAAGAAGAAATGTGAGCCTACAGAGCACACACCATGTGAAAACAGACATGGGGAGAAGACAGCCATCTCTCTCAAAGGAGAGAGGCCTTAGAAAAATCAGTTCTATTGATACCTGTATCTAGAACTTATATGCTGCAGAACTGTGAGAAATAAATTTTCATTATTTAAACCAAGTCTGTAGTACTTTGTTATGGCAGTCTGTGAAAACCAATATAGGAAATATTTTTTTGACTTGTTTATTAGATAATATATTGTCTGTCATAGCATTTCAAATTCTTTGATGAAATTCAAGTGAGGGAAGCTAATCATTTTTTATGCCTCAAAGGCACATTTTTTGGTATAAAATATTCTTTATTTACTTGCTTTAATGAGAATAAACAGTATTCTTTGATTTTAAGTGTTTAATCAATTTTTTTCCTATTCTTTAAACTTATTTGCTTCAGGTAGTTCGAGGAATCAATGTTGTATCTGAGTAGAAATTTCTTGAAATTTTAGCCTATTTCATCATCTGACCATAAAAATAGTTAAGAAAGATCAATGTCAAATGTGTTTATGAAAGGCAGGTACTATAGTTATAAAGTAAAATGACAGTGAAAGTAACATTTTAAAGATCATTGCAATTCTTAGTTGCTAACTGGCTTCTTTTTTGTTTTGTTTTGTGTTCTCACTAAAAGAAGCAAACTAGTTGAGACTATAAGAAATAAGCTCAAAATTTTAATCACTGACCTCTAGGATGAATAAATCCAAGGAAACCTTCTTCTAATGTGCACCTATCAAAAAGATAGAAAACACTAGGCTGGATTGAAGAAATGATTTCAATCATTTAATTTCTTCAATTAAAATAAATAGATAGATAGATAGATAATAGATAAATTAAATTAAATAAATAAATAAATAAAAAAAGTAGGCTGGAGAAAAAAGAAACTTTAAAAAAATGGAGCTCTGAGGTCAGAGCCTGTTTGCATTTTGCTTGAGTGTGACTGATGTTTTAAAACCAAACCTAATCCAGAGGCTTCCCCATTTGGATAGCAACTAAAGATTGAGGACCAAAAGAAATCAAGCCATGTTTGAGGGGTGCTATTAATGTTACTTCCATCAATATCCACAACCTCTCAATAGTTGATACCCCATGACAATGAGCATATTTCGCTGTCTTGGGACCAAGAATAAGAAAATATAGGTCACTTTTATTTTATTCATTCCTTTTTTGCCCATTGAGCTTGAATATTAAGAAATGTTTAATAATGTGTTTGGTGCTTGATGATAGGTTGGACAATACTAGAGTGATTTCACTCCTTAGCATTTAATACTTCTAGTTAATTCAGGGGCCAAGTGAAACAATATCCATTATAAATGACACGGTTTTATAAGCAGGCATTTCAAATGCCATAGACATTTGAATTACTATTTTCTCTCATTCCATAATTACTTAATTATTACCAATTAAGAGTGTGGCATGAGCATATGGTGGCTTCCCATCTGCTCATTTTTCCTCTCAATTTGTTACTGCCATTAATTAATTTGATTGTGACAGTGTTTAACCAAATCAAACTAATTAATAACACTTCACTAGGTCAAGGCCTTTCTCTTTGCATCTCATGCTCATTCATCAGTAGCTGACTTCTATAATGTGATCAAATTTGAGTAGAATAAAACATTTTGAAAACTTACAAACATTTGGATGAAAACAATTTGAAGATCCTAAATTTATTTCTTAAAGTCATATTTGCTTTATTTTGAATATGCTAAACATTCCAAGTATCCTTTTCCTTGAGATTTTCTGGTTTTATTTTATGCATACAAAAATTATAAACTTCTCTGTGTGATATGTGTGTACATATATGTATGTATGTGCACATGTATGTATCATATACATGTATATGCATATATACTTTTTGTCTTAAAAATAACAGTGTTCCTTATAATGCAGTATACAGCTGGAAAGAAACATCAGCCTTAAGTACTTGCTCTTCTGCAATGAAAACAATTGAAAATTTTTTATCTGATAACATGCTACTTTATTTTCCGGTGAAGACAAGCTGTTGGACTAATTCTTGTGCAAATAGTAATCAGATTAAGTGTTAAGGTGGAGGTTTGTGGGTGTACCTAGAAAAAATATATAAAATGTTGTTTATATTTTACACATTTTGTTTTGAAGACTTGATAAAAAGTACCCATGAAAAGGAAAGTACTAACATTAGCTCTATCTATACATAAATATCTTATTTAAGAGCAAAATTTTGAAATTATAAAATTAAACTCTAACTAGGCAGATAGAAAGCTGTACTAAGCAGGCCCAGGCATATCTCCTGAGGTTTACCTTTTCTCATCTCAAATGTAACTGTCAAACTCTCATCACAAAAAAGGCTTTCAAAAGCTCTAGCTTTGTTATAGACACCACACTTCCATGGAATTCATTTATACAACTAAAGCTTTTAATCAGCTTTATAAAGAAAAACTAAATGCAAAATACAAATGCAACAAGGCTTGATTTATTAAAGGCAGGGCCTAGCCAGGATTCATGAACCTCATTTCAAAGTCTTGAGCTACACATATACTAGCCCAGTAGTTCTCAAATTTTTTGGTCTCCAGACTATTTTGCTTCTTAAAAATAATTGAGAGCACCACAGACTTTTGCTTATGTGGATTAAACTATCAATGAATTTTTTAAATTTTCTTTTATTTATTTTTAATTAAACAGATATTTTGAAAGTATTAGAGTGGCTATGTCCCAATATACATTTCATCATATGTTCACATAAATAACACATTTTTATTAAAACTAATTGTATTTTCTAAAACAAAATTAAATGTAGTGAGAATAGTGACATGTTTTACATTTTTGTAAACACTTCAATATCTGGCTTAATGATATAAAATTGTCTTTTTACATATAATTCTACATTCCAATCTCTTGCAACATATGTATATTTTTAATTATTATTTACACCTACAACACCTGGTCTTCCTAGGTGGTCTCCCATCCAGGTCTGTCCCTGCTAAGCTTCCAAGACCAGACATCAGGGTTGTTCAGGGTGGCATGGCGGTAGACCATGATCTCTGGCTCCACTGGGGCATGAACTCAGGACCTTCTGTGTGTAAAGCAGACGTGCTAACCACTACACTATGGAACCATGTCCTTTTGTAATATGTTATACTGGTTTGAAATATGTGAAGGAAACCCAATCTCATACAGTTATAGAAATGGAAAGCATAGGAGATATTAATGTTTTGATAACCTTTTAAAATGATTATGAATATTCTTCCTAGATTCTATACAAAAAAATTGACAATTGACAATGTCTTACTAATTAGTTACAATAAGAAATCTGAAACAATATAACTTTTTAGATGTACCTTTTTACACTAAACCCATTGCTTTAGTTTACACATGCAGTTCAATTTTTAACTTTTAACCATGAATAATAAGCATTGATTACTTGGAAATTATTTGGTTCACAGAGTTTTTGTCAAATCGTGGTAGATGCAAATGTTTCATATTAGAATACGTTACACTTTTTTGTTGTTCTTTTTGTTTATTTGCTTGTTTTTTAGAGAATGACACTATGTGTACTTCTTTTGATACTAAGATGTCCTTTTTAGGCTTTCTCAGTTGATAGAACAAGGAACTAACGATATGAGTTGTACAAATCTGTGTGTGTGTATAACCATTTTCTCTACTAAGCTAAATGTATCATACTGATTTCACTAACTCTAATCTACTACCACATAGATCATTCTAGTCTCCTCACTTTGCTTATCTGTATACCCCCACTCTGCCCTTAAAAAGTCAGGTTTCAATCATTTGACATTCATTTACTTAATGCATTCAATTCCAGTATCCACGTAGAGTGTGGCACCATAACTGTTAACCACCACCTCTATAGGAGACACCTTTATCAGCTAGAATACACCACTTTGTATAGTTTTCTTTGCTTTTAGTCTTAACAAATTTATTCATTTCCAAAGTTACTTAGGTCAGTATCTTTTATCCCCACTGCCTTCAATGAAATTAATTGACACATTAATAATAAGTTAGATTCACGTGTCAACATAGTATGCATTTCATCCTGAAATCTCCTTATATGATATAGCATCATATATCCACAATTATATAATACAGAATAGTTTACCACCTTAAAAAATCAAAAAACAAAACCAAAAACACTTGTGCTCTTTCTCTCCTCCTAAGCCTATGGTAAACCCTGATCTTTTTACCATCACTATACTTCTGCCTTATCTAGTATGTCATATCATTGGAATCATAGTTTGTAATCTTTTCAGACTGACCGCTTTCATTTCGCAATATGCATTTAAGATTACTCCATGTCTTTTGTGGTTTGAGAGCTCATTTCTTTTCATCACTTGATAGTCTTCTTTTGTATGGCTGTACCACAGTTTATTCATTCACTTACGGAAGGACATCTCTTTTGCTTCCAGAACTTGGCAATTATGAATGAAGCTGCTATAACATTCATGTGCAGATTTTTGTGTGGACATGTTTTCAACTCACTTGGGGCTGTGAGCTAAATATGTGTACTCACCACCAAATGTATATACATTAAAACTTAATCTTCGGTATAATGGTGTTTGGAAGTGAGACTTTTAATAGATGATTAGATAGGTCATGAGGCCTCAGCCCTCACGAGTGGAATTCGTTCCCTTACAAAAGAGATCCCAAAGAGCCCCATTTTTCCCTTTAGCCACGTGCAGTTACAGTGGAAACAGCCATCTATGAACCAGGAAGTGGGTCTTTACCAGACATTGAATCTGCTGGTCCCTTGATTTTGAACTTCCTGGCCTTCAGAACTGTGAGAAATAAATATCTGTTGTTTTTAGCTACCCACTTTATGGTATTTTTTTTTATAATGGCCAAAATGAATTGAGGCAATAGAATAATAGAAATTTAGGTAAATAAGCCTTCAGTATGAGGATTTATGCTAATCTGGCTAGGACTTAGGCTATACCTAAGTTTGTTGTACCAATAGATACTAGAGACCTAAAACTCCTCCAGTGTTCTTGTTTTTGTGTCCCCTCTTGGCATTAGGGCTCTCTTAAGTACTACTCCTTGGAGAATGTGTGTCTTGCAGGTCTTATAGCAATAATCACTGTGATTGTCCTAGGCACCTACTGATGTGGGCAAGGGTGTGGGGAAGAAGCTGTTCTACAATTCTCTGCTTAGCCCTTTTTTTTTTTTTTTTGTATCTGTATTTTGAGTCTGTGGCCTTTATAAAAGTTTTTTTATCTTTACTCCAGTAGTATAGCTTTTTTCCTCCTTTGCCCCTTACTCCTTTCTCTAACTGCAGATTTTCCGATTTTTTGGAACATTTGTTTTTAGTTGAGAGAAAAAAGATAGAGGGGGCTAGATTTGCCTCTCTTCCTCCAATTGGAATAAGATTTCGCAACTGCGCTTCTTTAATAGCCTTTCCTCTAGAGAGTACTCCCTAAAATATATGACTATTTTATTATTTTATTTTTTTGTGGTGAAGACTCTGGCTGTATTTTACAATGATTAATCTTCCCCTCTGCCTGGCAATGCTAAGAAATGGTCCCCAGTATGAGAATCTGGTAGGGTCCCAGAAGGAAAGTCCATGAAAGTATGGGGCCATTCTTCAGAATGCAGCCCCCAGAAGTTTCTTACTCTGATACTAGTTCATGCTCAGCCTTCCACAGTTAGTCTAAATTACAATTCAAGTGCTCACACTAGTTTACGCTCCAAGGACTTCTGCTCAGTAAGCAGATCACAGTTGCTGTATCTCTCCAGATGTACCTGTTTCTCCAAATTTGGCAGAGGTGGTTTGCCCTGAAACCTCAGTTCTCTTACAGGCCCCCCAAAAGTTTTTGAATTTCAGTTTTATAGTTTTTTTTTTTTAATTCTTTAAGGATGGGAGTGATGATTTCTAAACTCTTTACAAGTCAATGTTGAAACCTGAAGTTCAAATCCATTTCTAAGTTCTTTAACTTCACTATGCATTGGTTTCTGGAAATTTTGTCAAGATATCAGATCTGAAGACATTTTTATAGATTTCTAAGTTTTATGATTCTGTATTAATATGGATGTACTATTAATATTGAACTTTTTAAAAAGTAAGACTCATCAGAGCTCATTAATTTGAAAACTATGAAGGAATTTTACCTATTCCAGAGAGAAGATGAAGTATTGAAAGAACCCTGATCTTACCTTATTTTGCAAACAATCTAGTTTGTTCTCAATCTCAGCTAAGAATGAGAAAAATAAGAAAATGTACTGTGTGGATTTGGGACTCCATTATCTTTACACTTTAATTCACAGAGGCAGAAATAGACTTTAACTTATTTGCACTTTAACTTAAAATAGGTTTTGATTCTGGAACTTTAATTCCTTCTTCAAAATTTAAGATCGCAAGAGATTATATGTTCAAATATGGGGCATCTTATTGATATTGTGTTTGTAGAATATCATGCCACTTGATTTAATTGCAGAACTGAGGCTGCTAGAAAATGTTGAAATAAAAATAATTTATGGTTGGAAATAAGGAATAAAAGTTTCTCTTTTGGGAATAGAATACCCATGGAATTTATTTGAATAAGACAATTCTGGCTTTCAGAGCCTCTGTGTGTTCAATATATAACGCCTCTTAAAGTATGTGGAAGAATCTACTAAGAAGTAATGTTTTGTACTTAGAGTAGAGTAACATAGGTGGGAACGGGATTGCCTAGTGTATTGCGGACTTTCTCCTCTGTCTGATAGAGCCACAGTCTGGTTAACTACAGGCTTAACACACAATGGGTTAAGATAACAAATAGCTAAGGAACATTGAGATGCTGACTTTTTTTGGTTTTCGTGTGCACAGACATCCCATATCACAGTACTCCTCTGGGCCTTGCCCTCCATCCTAGAAGCAATATATTCTGACTAGGTAATCTACTTTAATCCAGGTGCTTATGACAGAATAAACAAGTCTGCATAATTCTGGAGTGCAACATTGAAAAACCAAGTTTTCTATAGCTCTAAGCCACATTTTCCAAATATTTTTTTTTTGGTAATGATTTTTATCAGCTGACTCTCACTTTTATTTGGTTTAAAGTCTGTTAATAAAGAGAGAAATCTAATAGGTATCTTTCTAAAAGAATAAAGACGTGTGTCCACCCAAAAACATATTCAGGTATTCATAGAAGCCTTATTTATACTAGCCAACAAATGGTAACCTAGATGGCTATTCATTTATGAATGAACAAATAAAACATGGTTTATCCATATAACAGAATAATACTTAACAATAAAAATGAACTAGCATCTGATGCATGTAACAACATGGATAAAGTGCAAAACTCCTTTATGCTAAGTAAAAGAAATTTATCATGAAAGAATAGTTTTGATTCTACTGTATGATTTTATTTATATGAAGTTCTAGAATATACAATATTAAAAATAGATCAGTTATCCCCTGGGAGCAGAGAAGCTTTAGAGAAAGACTTTAAATGGACACAAAAAACTTTTTAAGGTGAGGGGTGTTATAAAACTGCATTTTAGTCACAATTATGTGTTTGCATACACTTATCAAGACTCTTTTAACAGTGATAAATTTTATTGTATATAAATTACGTATCAATAAGCTACACCTCAATGAATCTCTCACATAAGCCAAGTTGATGACGCTTTGTGAAATAATAGCACCTTAACCATGGAGAACACCAGAGACATAGTTTCCTTTCTCAAGAAGTTTCCTTTCTCAAGAAGTTAATGACAAAAACCAGAAAGGACATAATAGATATGTAAATATCAGAACAGCCAAGCTATAGAGATGAAGTTTGAGATACTGTCCCAAAACTAATGAAAAGAGACAAAATTAGTTAATAGAATTTTATTTCCAATATTCCGTTAAGTTGATCAAACAACACTATCTTAGGGAAAAAAGGTTTGAAATGTGGCGTGCACTTTCTAATTGTGTGCTTTAAAAAGAATGTCAATGTATTATATAAGTAAACTATATAATTAATGATATGTAAACTATATAACAAAAACCTTAGGCTCAATTTGGGCATATATCTGGAATGTGGAGATAAAGTATCAAAATATCACTTTTAATGTTGAAATATACCAAAACAAATAAATGTAAAGTAGTATAATTAGGTGATTTAAAAATGTATTTTAATGCTAAGTAAACAATATATTTCTCCGAATTTGCCATGTTTCCTCACATTTTCTTTTAAAATGTTATCAGAAAAATATAAAAAATGTGTTTATGGAGGCCAGTTTTTGAATATTTGCACCATGACATAATTCACAAATTAATAAATAGAATCTAATGGTACTTGATATCTATTGAAGGAGATGAATGAATAGCAAAGAACTGGTTATGGTTTATTCTAGTAAGCATGAATTTATAATGGCAAAGCAGCATTTTAGTGCCAATAATAATATGGAGTAAATCTACAATATTTAGATTCTATCACAGTCCAAATGCCAAGTCCAAAGGAAAAATTCCAGTCATTCTTTCTGATTGACTTAAAAACCATCTTATAAAAGATGGTATCTTGAGTAGCAGATATAACTATTCTAGTCATTGATAAGTTTTATTCTTTACTCTAGTTAATATAATTGCTTGGTACTTGCTCAACCTTTTCAAACTAACCTTCTGTTACACTAGTTTTTATTTTAGTTTGCTGTAGACTTTGTGTGTGAATTTCATTATTTTAATTTTCAGCTTCCGATCCTTTCATCTAAATAATTTTATTTTGCATATTTTGACCCATCTTCTATCCGAAGGAATATTCTTTAATTTAAAAAATTCTAAACTTTATCAATGAGAAAATATTAAGATTATTTAAATCAACACAGCTTAGTAAAAAGCAATTGAAATGCTATCCAGATTTTGGCAAAGACGGTTGCCCTTGTTTAGGATCTGTGTTCACTTATAGAAAAGAGATTTAACAATATAGGGATATGTACTCTTTGACTTGTTAATATTTATTTTTTTCTGTTTATAAGATGCTGAATTAATAAATATTATGTGGCTCCATCTTATTAAAACAGAGTATATTTTTAAATTCACACTAACTGAATAAGTTAGATAAATTATATAAAATTATTTAGTTCTAAATTTCAAACTCAGATGTTTCCACCAACATTGAACATATATAAAAATATAATAATGATGTTTCATAACATGATTCATTGTGATACCTGTTGAATCTAAGAATATTTTTCAAAATGCAGAGTTCTTTTAAAACGATAGTTGTATTTTTTTCTCGTTATCATTAATAATGGCAACAACTATGCACTGGTAAACTTTGATAATGTGAGGGTACACTGTTGCTCTTCACATTGTGAGATTTCTACTTGGAATCACAGACCTGCATCCCAGTTATCTTGAGCTAATCAAATGATGTGGCAATACCACCAAATGAATTGGGGCTAACTGTCCTTTCCCACTGAAATCTAATTTGCTTATTATCTTTCAAATGTAATCAGAAATTTGGATTGGATTAAGGTGGGAACTAGCTTGGAAGACAGTAAAAAACCTCGAAGACCCTGTACACAGTGCAGAGAAATAATTGAATTTGAAAATTGCCATACAGAATCTATTCTGCTGCTTCTGAATGCAGTCTTGTTTCTTAAACTTATAGCTGTGGAATTTATTCTTGTCTCTTTAGAGAAATATTTCTAATGGTAAAACTAAATATAAAAAATATTTTGCATTGGTTTTATGCTAAAGATATAGTAAAATGTCAGCTTACAATGAATTTTAATTCTAATGGTGCTGATTCTTTTTTTAAACATTGTGCATCTCGCCACTATATTTCCCATTGTGGTAGTCATTTGACTAATGAAATAATTGTTTGTTAATTTTATCTGTATGAACAATAATCTCTTACTGGTTTTTCTACCTGCTTTATATTATGTCATATAATCAGTCTAGGAATATTAAAACATTTTAAAGATTTAAAAATTGAATCAAAGACAATTGGGAATGCATGCTTTGGTGAGAATGAAATATTAATCAGTGGTTTCTTCTGATAAGAGACTCCTGATCTTTTGAAACTGTGACATAAACTATAACATTTGTATGGAGAACATTTTCCATAATTAGGTATTCTAATAATTGAACCAATTGCTATTGGTGGACCCATAACAATTATTGATTTTGTTTTTGAGTAAACTTTCACTTATTTATTTTATTTTTTCCCCCAAAGTGAAAGTTAATAACAACCTAATAGAATAAAATGACATTTTTATAAATTCTTTCTTTATAAATTAGGAATTTGGTACATGAGTCAGTAAGCTTGATATAAATGTACACCCCTGATGATATTATTAAATTATTTTATGAAGTGATTGGCACATCTGTGTGAATCACATATTTTGAAGGTAATACTGACCAGGTAAAAATTTATAAATTTTTAAGTTCTTTTCTTTCCCACCCATCCCAAGATTTCTCTTGATAATCACTAAAAATGATTAAGAGTGATTATACTTTGATATAAATAAGCCTGATGGGGATTTATGTTCACCACAGCATTATTTCTGGTATATAGGTGCAAATGTTGTGTTCATCATACAGGTAGTAGATAAATATTATTCAGAGGAAAGTAGTGATGAACTAGATATATACCGAGTTAGATGAATAGATATTTTTAAAGATTACTGACTAGAAAGAGAGATATATTACTATAAATATACATGTAACTTGTATGGTTAGTACCATATACACTCATGACTGGCCCAAAATAACACTACATACTATTTGCCGAAAATAAATATCTACTTGAAGAAATGAATTAAACCCATTATAGTAGGTATATATGTAGGAAAAAGAATGGTTATCTGAATGAGGAATAAAAAGGAAGCAATAATACAATAAAATTAATCAATAACATTACCTAGAAGCTATTATAACTGTCTTCTATGGATTAAGAAACAAGTATAACACAATGGCGGACATCTGAGTTTAAAAACAACATATGAAAACGAAAATATTATGAAACTGATCATCTGAAGGTTGACTCAAGATTCTACCTTCCTTGTTATCACCTCTTAGAAAGACTTAGCTACCTAAATAGCCTGGAGGAAATTTCAGGTGAATCTGAAGCCTGAATATGCAAAGAGAAAAGAGCATACGTAGTTGTGGGGTAATATTGTCTGTAAAAAGATCAAGAAAGAGAGAAAGAAAATAAAGGATTTAGTGGCAGAAGGATGCTTGTTGGTTATTGGTTCCTACGGCAATAACTATACATTCCTTGCATGTCATTCCTTGCAAGAGCCAGTTAGAGCAATGAAATCGAACCCTTTATCTCAATAAGAACAACCTGCCTAAGATCTCTTGTTCTATGTGGTGTTCGGTGGTGGTACTCATTTCTACAGAAGAGACTGCAGTGAACTCATGCCATTTAACATGTCTAGGAAAGAACTACCTCTCTCTGCTATCAACTAGATTTCATAAAAGAAGCTTTTTGCTCTACCTCATAGCAGAAAGTCATTTTCCATTTCTTTTGTCACAGAACAGCTGAAACAATTTCTACCTTGTATTCTACCATCTACAAATGCAACCAACACAAGAGATGCCATCATCCTGAATGGAATTCATCGATATGAACAGTTAAAAAAAATACAGTTCATTTTAGAGGTCTCAATAATGTTATAGGTTTAAACCAACTCAAAAAATAAAAACAGGCTATCCTTTTGAAGCAGGTCAATTAGAAAATGAAGAAAAGAAATATAGTTGAAAAGGTAATTTAATACAAAATAAAGAGTCCAAAACAAAAATACTTTTTGAAATTAAAAGCATGATTTTCAAATTAAAACACCCAACTGAGAAATTTTAAAAAGATATATTGTTACTGAAAACTAAGCTAATGTAATGTTCTAATGTATGTATTGTATTTGGAAAGAAACAATACGTACACACAACCAATATTAGAGAAGTTAACCAAAATGGCATATTTGTGCAAAATATAAACGATAATAAAAGAAAGTGAGAGAGAGTTTGAGAGAGAAAGAGAAGAACTCTCTAAGCTGAGAACAGTGTAGTTGAAAGATATTATAGGTCTGTAGCAGGAAAGTTCCTAGTGAAATTTCTGAAGCTCAATAATAGAGACAGAATAAGTAGGTTATGTACAATAATGAAAGAATCAAACTAGTACTGAACTTGACATCTAGAAATCTGGACAATAGAAAATAATAAAAACAATTTTACAGAGTTTTAAAATAAAAGGACTGTGATTCAAGAATCTAATACCAGCAAGACATCATTATCATAGAGGAGCAGGGAAAAAAAAAATACGTTCTTATAGTATTGCTCATGTTTAAATTTGTATTATTTAATTCTTTTAAAATTTAATTTAATATTGAAATTGAAAGGCAGGGAGAGATAGCACAAAATCAAAAATAATTAAAGAATTAAAACTGAAATTTATAAGAAAAGCAAATACTGTAACCAAAACAAATTGCAAACAAAAGCTTATTTTTTGGAAAGATTAGTAAATAATCAAAAGTGATCATTTTGTTATATTATTAATTTCATTTTATTTTAAACACACACACAAGGTGCTCTGGATCAGAGACAAACTACTTACTCATTATTTTATAGTAAATAATGAGCATCTCAGCTTCCCTTGCCTCAAACCTTACTTCTGGAGCACTACAGTGAAAACCAGATGAAAAAATCACCTACCTCCTACTCCAGTGGCCAGGCACTCCACAGGAAAGGGATGGAGAATAGTGGATTGTCCCTCATCTTCAGGAGATAGTTTTCTCCCGAAGGGAGAGCTAACTAACTTTTGCTCCTTTAAGACAGCATGAAGAGGATCTTGCCTTCTCTATAAAATATTTTGGGATGTAAACAAATCTTTCCAAGGGCCTGATAAACGTGTGGTGTCTCAAATTTGATGACTAATGGTCTGAGCCTCCTCCCATTTAAAATGTAAATACGGAGGAAGATCAGCTTTAGTTCCTTCTACCTGGAGCTTAAGCTAGGTGCCCCCGATCTGGCTGTAACCACTGGTGCTCTGAACACAGACATTCACTAGACAAAAAGCTATAGCTCTTATTCTCATGGTACATGAAAAGTGAAATGCTTCTAGGGAAAGTAAAAGCAAACATGCTCTATCTTTATATCATATACAATTTCTATGTTTCATGAAGCTAATGTTCTTACGGGAGTACTGAGAAATCAGGGACATTATGTTCAAACTGCTGAAAATTGAAGAAAGAAAATCTTGATGGCAGCCAGAGGGGAAAAACACATTAGATAGAGAGGGAAAAAAAGACAAGAATTAAAGAGCCATTAGAAAATATTGTGAAACTTTAAAGTAATGAAAGGAAAATTTCTTAAGTTAGAATTCTGAACTTAAAAAAGAAATAAAGGGAAATACATTTTAGGACAAACAAAAACTGAGAATTCTTAACTAGTATGTCTGAATCACAAGTAATGCTAAAGGAAATTCTTCAGATAGGAGGAATCTGTTCCAGTCAGAAACTTTGGAAAACTCTTTTGTACTTTCCTGTAAAGTCAAACAATCTAAATGTTCAAAATTTAATTTTATGTAAACTACGGAAAGTGGTTCAGATAGTAATTCAATGCTCACAGCTTTTGCTCTGCTGATTTAGGTTTGTCCAAGGCATGAGTAGTCAGGGGTGAGGTTGAAACTGTGTGGGTGATTCGCGTCAATTCAGTTCACAGAGGTTTTCTCAGGCTGGTTTCGGTCTGGCCCCCACACCTGTGGCTTAGGGGTCAGGCCATGGCATGCATGAATGCATACAAAGAATTAGGGGATCCTTTTTCTGGCTCTCTCCCCTCCAGGATTTCCTGCTCACACTCTAGCTTGCCTAAGGCCCTTTCAATGTTTTCTTCTGGCCATAAACAAGGCGATGAGTCTACCAGTGTCCTGGCTGCTGACACCTCTATGACTGGAGCCCAAGATCAAAGTCAAACCACCAGAAGGAAAAAGCAAAAACAAAAACAAAAATCATGAAAACTCACCCTTGGGAGGATTGCTTCTCAATATTTGACTCCCTCTCAAAATTCAGCTGCTTTAACGTTCAGATTCTTTGAATAGCTTTATTTTTATTTTATGTATTTGTCAAACTTTAGTTGTAATAAGAGGGTGTGCTCTGGAGAGTTTATACTGGCATGGTGAAAACAAAACTCCTCCTATCTAGTAAGGCTTAAATTTTGGGTTTTGTTTTTTATATTTTTGCTAATGAATTTTTAGTTTTAGAAATACTAATTGATTCTTTTTCAAATCTTCATGATATTTTCTGTAATTCTGCCTTTCAGAGATTTTCAAAAATGTTTCTTTTATTTTTATGCATAGCTACTATGGTTATATTTTCAATAATCTGTTTCATTATTCCAACATATGAAGTTTTCACCTGTTTCTCCTGGCTGTCATTTCTGTTTAATCTCAGGCATCGTTCCTGGTTTTCCTCTGCGCCTGTATCTTTGACTTTGTGCTGACTATTTCAAAATCTATTTGTATACGATTTGCCTAAGCACATTCTCTGTGCTCCCAAAGCTCCTATCAGTGCAGAACTACTTTAAAATAGTTTGATGGCTCATGTACCTCTGAACCTTTCAGAACATACAAACATACAAACACAACCTGTATATTTGCATGGTGCCTGGTTTAATTCTGGTTCCTGTTTCCACCGAGGGCACGTCACTTTGTATTATTCCTCATTTTGCGATGAGTTGAATCCCCAGCATAGGCTCCAGGTTTTTGGTTTATGTTCCTTTTACCCTGAGAGGTAATCAGAACCTCTCCCAATTTACTGAGTTTGCTAATGCCTCTTAGAAAAAAAGAGAGAAGGGTACTACTTTTGTGCCCAGTTATGTTCATTTTCTTTTCAGTTTTGCCCTTAGTATATTTTGACTTCAGTAAATATTTCCGCCATTTGTGCTGATTTTTTAAAGCTTATCCAACATGCTTAATTATTTTTAGCACTATAATTGAGCTTGTAATAAAGACAACCATTACCGGAAATTAGAAGCCTGTAGTTTTTAGCTTAAAGCTTTAATTCTTCTGGGAGTTACATTTTTTTTTCTTTTTTTCTCACTGCCTTTGGGAAATTTGATTATCAAGTGCTTTGGCATAATTTTATTCATGTTTCTCGTGCTAAGAGTTTGTTAAACATCTCAGATCTGTGGGTTTATTGTATTCACCAACTTTGGAAAATTTTAACCATTATTTTCTTCAAATATTTCCCACTCCCTTAGAACTCAGGGAGTCCCAAGTATTTTAGAACACTAAGAAGTTTTGCTATTATTCATTGATATTCGGTTCAGTGTTTCTTCACTCGTGTGTGTGTGTGTGTGTGTGTGTGTGTGTGTGTGTTTAATTTCACATAGTTTCTCTTGCTATGTTTTCATGTTCACTAACCTTTCCTTCTGAAATAGCTTCTCTCTCTATTCAGTGTATTTTTCATCTTAAAAATAAAAAGTTTTGAACATATAGAAGACAATTAATTAATATTGTCTCTTAATTGCAAGTCCCTGTAAGCCTGGGTCAATTCAAAATGTTTTATTTTTCTCTTCATTTTGAGTTACATCTTTTTTCTTCTCAATATTCTTTGTAATAATTTTTATTGGATGTCAGACATTATGAATTTTACCTTATTCAATGCTGAGTATTCATATATATAATTCATACACAAATATGTATATATCTATATATCTATATTATATCTATCATCTCTTTATCAACTATCATCTATCTATAGATCATCTATCTATAGATCATCTATCTAACATCTATCATCTATCATCCATCCTTTAGCTTTGTTCTGAAATGCAGTTCCTTAAAATGCAGTTATTTAAAAACAGTTTATTCCTTCAAGATTTGATTTTGAGATTTGTTCCCATCACAGTGTTTAATCTGGGGATACTGATCCTCCACCACTTAGGCAAGGTCTCCCTGAGGACACTACTCAGTGTCCCATGAATAAAGTTTTTCATTCTGGAGCCTGTATGAGTGCTGGGTACAGTTCCCTGTAATTCTTTAGTGTAGTTATTTCCTCAGCTTTAGTTGATGTTTTCATGCACATATGCTCTCGGTACTCTGAGGAATACTCAAGGGAATCTTTAGAATCTTTGGAATTCTATGTGCAGCTTTCTCTTCTCTGACAGTCTACCTCACTGGCCTCCCAGGACTGAGCTCCATCCTAAACTCAGACAGCCCACCAAGCTCCCCCTCAGTTTCCCCTTTCTGCAGTGCAGACTAGAACTCTCTTCATGCAGTAAGTAGGGCCATCTCAGTGTTCACCTCATTTGTTTCTTCTTTTGTCAATGACACTGTCTTTTATTTCCTGAGGAACCCTCTCTTGAAAACTGTTTTTCCATAGGTTTGATCTAGATTTTTGTTTGTTTCAGGTACAATATTAAATCTGGTCTCTGTTGCTCCATCTTGGCCAATGATGCAATCTTCAGTGTCATGTTATTGTTTTGCTATTTTGATTTCTAGCTTATTTACACCACTGTGAGAATATAATTGTTTTGGAACAATGTTACATTATCATATGGTAAATTTGTGATAAATGTCACAAATGCACTTGAAAATATGTGCGTTCTGTCATAACTGGGTAACAAGATATTTAAATAATACCAGTTGGTTCAAGTTCCTTAAACATTGTTTTCTAGATCTGCTATTTCCTACTAATCTTTTGCTATTTGTTCTAACAATTATTGAGAAAGACATGTTAAAGTCCGTCACCAAGATTGTAAAATTTTCTACTTTACCTTTAGTTTTTAAATTTTCAAATGTCCTTTCAGCTATGCTGTTAAGTACATATTTAAAATTTATAATCATGTTATCTTCCTGGTGGGATGACCTCTTTAGCTTGATGAAATGTATCTTTTACCACTCATAATGTTTCTTACCTGATGATAGTATTAGAAAACTACATGAACTTTGTTTCAGCTAGTGTTTGTGTGAATACTAATTTCCCTCCTGAGCATGGCTGGAGTACAAGAGCGTTTCTGTCTGACCGACAGGAGATTCCTATAATGAGCCATCTTTGGTTTGGGCTTCCTAGAGACTTCGTCAGGACTTTTTCCCTAGCTACATTAAGTTTAAAGTTCTTCTAACCCAGTCGACCCCCTTCTCGCTCTCATTTCAGAGGTGTTAGAATGACCTCACCTACACTTGTTCCTATCCCTTCTTTTCCTTTAACAAACAATTCCTATAATATACACACACATATATGTATTATATACACACATATATATACACGTATATATATATTTGCATTTCTAATTCTATTTTGACATCTGATTTCCAGAAAAAATGGTATCATATGAATAAGCATAGTCATTATGCCAGAATGCTTTTTAAATGCCAGAATTACTTATTTCCCGAAGAGTTAGATGAACACATTACTAGCAAATAGGACAGAGGTATAGTGATACTTCATCTTCATTCAATTCTCAGCTGATTGTCTCTTTTTCCACTACCCCCGTCCTTCTAATCAACAACAATGACTGCTGGCTGCAGTTCAGACTTCAGGAAATCAATGTTTCTTTCTAACAAGAAGGGCACTGAATGATATTTTAAAAATGCACTCAACTGATTTAACATCTCTTCTGTTTACCTGAAAAAGTAGCTGCAGAATCACTTGGCTGTTCCTTAAAACACCAAAAAATCAGCATGTTCTCTGGGGAAACAGCAATAAATATCCTGATTCAAACCTAAGGTCAGGGCCATACTCCCTTTGAAGGCTCTGGGGAAGGTCCTTCCTATTCTCTTCCTAGTTTGTGATTGGTTCTGCGAATCCTTGGAATTCCTTCCTTGTACTGGCACTACTTTAATCTCCGCTTCTGTCTTCTCTTGCCTCTTCCTGTGTGATTGTGTATTCCTTTCCTCTTCTTATAAAGACACCAGTAACAGGATTTAGGGCGTACATTAATTCAGTATGACCTGATCTTAAATAATTACCTCAGCAAAAACTGTATTTTTAAATAAGGTCACGTTCTGAGGTTCTGGGTAGACAAGAATTTTGGAGGAAAACTATTTGACCTACTACAATTCTCAAGGGAAATCCAAGAAAAGTAAATCTGGTTGCCGAAGAACTAAGAATAATCAGCACATTTCTCGTTCTTTGTCTTGGAAAAGGTGCCCACCAATTGGGAGTATTTTCAGCTTCAAAGGGAAAAATAAGCTTCAGCATAAAAGCTGTGGAAAATGTTCATATGTTCCTGAAAACATAACAGGAAAACTTTATTCTGTTAATATTTTACAAAAGTTTAATATTAAAATGATTGAATTAATGATGTATTTAAAAATGGTTTAATATCTACATATACCCTATATACTTCTGAAAAGCATGACAGTTTGGATGCCCATTATCTATTTGCATATGTATTTACTTTTAATGCTTCTGTGTGTCTAATTATTTCAGTCACAGCCTCAAAGCTAATAATTTATAGTCATTCCAGTGTCTCTGAAAGATTTCAAAGGAAAGCACACAGTAAATAAAAACCCTCACTCTTTCTAGGATGTAAAAATATTCAACTTGGTATCATCAAAAGTAAGAAGGCAGGTCCTGGCTCCAAAAATACTCTAGACATTTTGTCAGAGTGATCATGGGCTATTTATACCAGGTAATATAAAGAAAATACAATTCTTGAAATTAAGTAAGTCAATCTTCCTTTCTGCAGTACATTAGTAAGAAAAGATTTTGTGACATATACTGGAGGATATAAATTTCACTGCCTTTTTCTGGAGAATAACAACGTCAGCAGCAACAAAATACTAACTTGCTTTATTTTTCTAAATCAGTTGAAATCAGGTTCCTAGTTCTTATTTTTCAGTATGAAAAATCCAGTTTCCCTCTCCTTACCTTCCTACCCACCCCAAACGTGTGAAATAGGCCTGGATCTTTGCAGAGCCCAGAACACTCCTGGGATTTCTCTTGCTTCTTGGCAGTCACTGCCAGTACTTGCTCACACACTCAAGCTCAATTTCCCTCAAGCATGGTCCTTTGGAAGCTTTTCGAAAAGTGTTTCTTCTCTGTTCCGCAGGTGGGCTCAGGAATTGTCTCAGAAGCTCAATCCAAGTGCCTTGGGCTGGGCTGCTCTAGGGCATTGAGATACCCTTCCCCTCTGATGTCCTGTCTCCTCCCTTAAGGGAGGGGTGGTCCAGTCTGGAGTCTGCTGTTATCTCGATTCCTGATTTACATCGATCCCCTTTCTCGTTCCCCTGATGTATTCTGGAGTGCAGATTTTATATTCTTCATCCCGAGAAATTTGTAAAAATAAATCCTTATCTTCTACATTTGCAACAAAGTTCTTCTAATAAGGGGATATAAGAGCTGCTATTTCAGTCTGGAAAGGACATGGATTTTGCCACTCGGAGGCCGCACCCTATGCTTAACACTTCAGCGCATTTTCAAACGCTTTAAAATAAATCTCTCAGGAAATGGACAGAGAGCTCACAAGATTTACCCTGCAGGTGGTCCTCTCAGGAACCCATTATTCCTAAGTGATTTTCCAGGGGAGGACCCGGGCTCCTGTGGTCTTTTGCTAGCACTTCGCTGCATGGGTGCAGGCGGGGGATGGAGGTGCAGGGGGACGGGGAGTGAGGTGCGAGGGGGTGGATTTTGACATACCATCTTCCAGATTCCGTCTGTTTTCTGTCCTGTGATGAACTGAAGTAATTTGCAGCAAAAGTGTTCTCTCAGAAAAAAAACCAAACACGATCTAAACATTAGGATGACACATTTAAGTCACAATTCTAAGCTTTTTGGAGGTGGTGGATATCGCTATTACCTTTGCAGCGGTGGTAACAGAGGACCTACATAAATGGAACCTCACTGAATTTATAGATTATGTGCAGTTTTTTTGTAAACTAATTAGACCTCAGTAAAGTTGGGGGAAGTCCTAAATTTGATGGTAAAAAAGTATCAAATTTAAAAATTGTGGGATTGTGTAATTTGCATTCCTGCTGCCAACGAGTTTACAAATTCACCTTGAATAAAATGCCAGTGGTGTTAAAGATCATGATCTACTTTTTTCTTCTCAGGTTTAGCTAAATGGATTATCATTCATCTTAAACTGAACCTTTGTTTTCTGTTTCAACTCCCTAATATACTTTAAAATAAAGTGTTCTTTTCAATCTGCCAGGCATTTATTGACACCTGATTATTTAACTTCATTTTTATGGGATATAATAGGTAGGTCTCAAACAAATAGCAAACAAGCAAAAATAATTTACTTAAAAAAATAACCCAAAACCATATTTGAAGTTGATGGGTTTTTCTCTGTATAGAAAAAGCTTATTAATACGTCTGGATTTAACTTTATTAGTGCACATTAAAATAATTTTCTTGGTTTTGAAGAAAAAGTCAGGAGTTGGCAGCAAGGCACATATGAAGAAAGCTGCCTCACTCACTGATATCCAAAAGGTAGCGAGAATCTTCTGTGAACCACTGCTATGATAATTAAAAGTTCCAGGCCGTTCTGGGTGGCTCATAGGTGAGTTTGGATCGTGAGCAGTGAGAGCTGCTTATCATCTAAATCCCCTCAATTTATGAAACGTGGCTCAATGAACTCCACTTGCTCTCTCATGTCATCTTCTCGCTGTACCTTCTATAACCTAGGACACGTGGCCGGGCTGAATCATGTCCTCACTCTGATACTTGCAGGAAAAGTCAGAGAGCTCAGTCGGCTTCAAACATGCCCCCGACTACGAGATGCATCCCCACTGTGCTCATGTCCCCCGCCAGGACTGCTTATGGAGCTGTCTGTCTCTTTCAGTTGTCAGAATTACAGAACTTCTGCATGGGCTTTTGACTTTTTCCTAGAAAGCAGCACGTCTGCTTAGTACAACCTTTGCTTTCTAAATCAACACTTGTGTAAACAGGTATTTGATGTGCATAGCTGTTATTTTGTTTTATCTCTAGTTAAGATTATCATACACAAAAAAGACATCCATACTCACTTTCTATGTGTCATTAACACTTCTTAGGGAGTCCAGTCTTAACCATGATTGTCCCTTCAGGCTCCAGCAGTGTGTTACCTATCCTATGGATTAATTAGTTGTTTGAGTGAGCATAAGAATATAAAGATAGAGCTTTACCTTTAAACATTAATAAGCCCAATAATATCTGCCTATCACATCAGAGGTCATACCATTGACTTTAATTTAGATGACTTAAGTGGGTGTTTATAGAAAACCTAATAAGTAAGTATTGTCAACTCTAGTGTCACTTTCCTGCACAGTGTCTCAAATAAGCCACAGCCTAGATCCTCACATTTTTTAACAGTCTAAATGATTAAAAATTCACCCTTCGGCCCAATTTTAGCTGTAATAATTGTACTACCTATATCATATGATTAAAATCAGGATTACCTTATAGTGCCAGCCATGTGAAAAATATTTATAAATATTAGGTAACAAGAAGTGGTCAAATAAAATACAAATGCAAATACAAAAATAAATATTATTATTAGTCATCTCCAGGAATGAATTCTAAATTGAAAATGCATTTTAAGAAGGGTCGATCTTACGGTATTTTCATTTTAGCCCTCATTGTTAAAATCATATGTAAGCTGACCAATTTCCTGTTTTTGAATATGCAATAAACTTGTAAAATTTAGGTTTCAAGTGGAAGCAATGGACACGAATAGGACCGAGGTAGGATTTTTAGGACTACCACAGAAGGTCCCGAGTGTTTCCATTTCAAAAATGTACAAGAAGACCCCAAGTTTTAGGGCTCATAGTAACACCTTGAGGCATTTTTTCTTGATTGAATGTAACTGCATGTCAAAGGCAAGGAGTGTCAAGTCAGAAAGTGGCAGGCAGAGAGGAAGAATAAGGCCACTTAAATAAACTGTATCTAGTTCATAATCTCACAGGGGGTTGATGGAGTCAGATCTTTTGATCACTGGATGTTACACCCAGCAAATGAAGCTTACAAAGACAAGGAAAAAAATCAAAGGTGAAAGTCGAAATGTTTATTGACAGTATAACTGTATGTATACTGTTGGTAAAATAACCAGGTTTTTTGTTTGCAAGGAAAGCATGACTGCTCTTTGATTTCTAGTCAAATACTTCCCTCTAGTGGCAAAACTGCCCTTTAGCATTGCAAATAATAGAGAATATTGGCTAAACTGGATCTCACTTTCCACCTCATCCCCATCCCATCCTTTCCTATCCCCACAAAAACCCATTTAAATTTATTTAAATTTTTATTAGGTAAAAGATTTATGTAGATTTTGTAGGTCTGTGAATTTTTGTATAAATACATGCATATGTATTTAACTGTATCAAGCATTAAATATTTCATTCCACTTCTGTAATATCTGGGGAAAATACCAATAATGAAGACTAATACATATTGGAAAGTGTAAATAAGAATTTTTATTAATTTTCAAGTATTTTAATACCAAATGTATTTAATTTAATATATTTAATTTGGCTCATGTAAGGAGATTTACATAGTTTAATTACCCGTTTTCTCAATATATAATCAGACAGAAATAAATACATTATTTTTCTCATGTAATCATCATTTAAAAAGATCTCACCATTTAACATTCACAGAAGGAAAATGAGTCCTAAATTCTTCTGTGACTTTATCCAGAGTGAGGAGGAAGAAGAGTCCTTTCTCTTTATAAGAGTGTGAGATCTTTATATCTCTCTCAAAAGACCATAAGCTGATCTAAGAGTCCAGGCTTCCTGATGGTGGAACCAGCTCTTGAAAACACATAGTATCTGCCTCACCTGTGAGGGAGACTTGCAAATAGTGGGTAGCTTTAGGCAGAAGAATTTTCCTAATTCTGTCGTTCAATGACTTCCAGGCACATACAAATGTGCCAATATTAACTGTCTGACGATTCAGTCTTATTTTAAAAATATTTCATTGTTATTTGAGAATTGACATTGCCAAATGTAAATGAAAAGAAAAAATTCTATGGAAAGCAACCTCAGAGGGTGATCTGATCATAAATTCCTAACTGGGCAGGTCATGGTGAGCAGTCACGCCCCAGGCTTTTAACTGTTTGGTAGAAGATTTTAAACCAGCCCTTTCCATTGTTCTTGTGCAAGTAGCTTAACATGCCTTTGAAGTACCAGACGTAACACCCCTGAAAGGGGGTAATAACCCTCAAGAGAGCACATAATCTTGTTAACTTTGCCGCAATCCAAACCTGGCCTTACTTCTCCCTCCTGCATGTACCTTCCCTCTTTAATATCAAATGCATAAAAGAAGGTGCAAAACAGTTATTCTTGGGAGCATTTGAGATCTTGCTCTCTGGCATGTTATCAGCTTGGCTCAAACAAACTCTTATAAAAATTCTCTACCAATTTGAACATTTCTTACATCAACCTGTTATCTCAAACGTCTGAGAGTTACACAATGGATCAAGTTGGGAGGCGGGGGTGGGGGTGGGGGTGGGGGTGGGAAGGCATTAATAAGTAAGAAAAGATACAATATGTTACAAAAAAAATCTCTATTTGAAAAACTCAAATAAATTGGTATAAATTTTTAAAATTTGTACTAATAAGTAAAGAGGTCCATTAAAGAGAAATATATTAAAACAACACACACATATACTAGGGTAAGGTAAGATGGGGAGTTGGTGATGGTAGTGGTAGTACTGTTTTCTCAAATTCTTTCCTAGTACTTCCCAGGAGTAACACTACATTGAAATACTGATGCAAATATCCAATCTCATTATATACTTTAACATTATATTGTGCTGGCTGGAAAATTACTGCTTGGCTATTGTCCATGGGAACGTAGGCTGTCACTCATGGGAACACAACATTCTAACAATAAGCTTTCTGCTTCTGTACACCCGTTTGCACAACCGACCTGTGGGTTGACAGTAAAAAGAAGAAAAATAGACTTTTGCGTTCAGATAGAAAAGAGAATGGGGTTTAAGGCTTAAAAATTCTGTACCTCTACATTTTGGGGCTGCTTAATTTGAGGTTTGCGTACCCCTGGCAGACCCAGCCAACTAAATAGTGTGTTTCCTATAACTAACTGGTTTCTGGTGGTTCGTGTGTCTATCGGGGGGCTAGTGGCTATAATAATATTTCTTCAATGCACGTGGAGGAATTGACTCTCCACGTTTTGTACTAGTCTCAGTCAACTAGGAACCAGTGTGGCAGCTGGCACTTGTGGTTCTTATGATTCCATGATGCCTTTCAACAGTAACTGTAGGGAAACTGAAAAGATATGAGTTTATTACTTATAAAACCTGGGAATTACACAGCACACCTGGGCCCACACAGTGAGGGTGCAAGGAGTGACTGCATGCACATGGGCCTGGAGTTCTGCTTTATTGTGTCAAGGGTGGGGGCCCAGGGTTTCATAGGCTCACTTTTTATTGGTGAATTTAAAACATAAGAATGGAAATTTAAAGTGAGGAAGAGAAAACAAGTACAAGTATTATAGGCCAATGGTCAGGTCTAGCCACCTGGCCAACAAAGTATTCATTATTTGAGACATCCATCTTTGGTCTTTGAAGTGATGCCTCTTTGAAATGGAAACCTAAGCAATCAAAGTCTAACTCAGGGACTTGCTTTACAAAAAACAATAACAACAAAAAACCTTCAGGGTTTACACTACACACACCTTAAAGTTGTTAAGCATAAACATTACATTACTTACTAGGCCAACTCTCTCAGGCCAATGTCTGGCTTATCAAATAATCTAATTATTTGGCTTTTTATAATTTTTTTAAAATTAGAAACTGAAAATGGCTCTAGTGATATAAATACCTGACCCATTTGATGATTTTATTTCTTTGTACATATTAACAAAGATTCTGATAAATATCTACATCTCTTAAATTTTACCAGACTGATTTGGCATCCCAGAAGTTGATCAGGCTAATACAGCCATCTAAAGTCGACCCATAGGGAGATCCAGGAAACTTTATTTATGTAATGCACCTTATGAAATCAATTAATGGGCAGTTAACAATCTCTTTCATGTAGACAGCTAGTATTTACTAGGCACCACCCACACCAGCTCTCTCCTCCAAAAATCTGTTATAATGCTTAGCATCTCCATCTTGTATTTATTTCCATTCTATAGAATTTAGAGTAAAATTGGATAAGTACATTTGAAACCGAAGGTTCTGATTTACTGTATGATTTTGATTTAACATGTAACCCCAATTCTTCAGCTTCTTCCAAGCATGCCCTGTACACCCCAGCCCTTTCCCTCACACTTACTAGCTCTCTGAGGCAATAAGAAACAGCGAGCAGGCCCTGACTAATGGTCACAAGGGGTTTCCTTAAACTAAAGATAACATCATCCTTTAAATTGTGTTTTAGCTCCTGAGCCCTAAAGTGGAATGAACCTTGGCCACATCCTGTGAAACAAGATGAAGGGGACTGGAAGTTGACCTGAAATCAGAATTAGTGCCCTTACTTCACTCTTGACCACTCAGGACTCCAACCTCTTTACTCATGGTGACTTGTGGTCTTTGTTCAGTAAAGCCAAAACCTCAGTGAAGTCTGAAACCTCCAGGGAGTCAGGTATTTGGGGGCTCGAGCTCACCTATTTTCTGGATTGGCGCCAAACTTAAATTCTTTTCTCCACTGCCTGCTCCTGCTCCTACTTTTCTTTCGGTCTATGCATGTGGACAGATGAACGCTCACTCAGTTCTTTAACTTATTCAGTTCTGATTAAGGGAAATTCTACCCAGAAGTTTAAAGAATTAGGTAGAGCAGTGATGAACCAGAACACTAAATAAAATAAGACCCCCAAAAAGTAATCACTGAGCTTATAAATGCAATTTCTCCTCCTCTTCTTTCTTCTTATTTGACTGGGGAGTATGCTATATGTATAAAGGCAACTTTGTCGTAAAGAGTTATTTGTTTTTTTACAAGAAGAGAACTTTGTGGAGGAGGTGGTGCTATTGGCAAAAAACATGCTGAGGTCAGTGCAAATTTTTGAGTGTGAATATTTATGTTCCTAAATACTTCATAAAACTTAGCAAAGTAGCATCCAGTGAATCATTCAGTTTAGAAATTTATCAACACTGTGATGACAAGAAAAAAATTCTGAGGTATTCCAATTTCGGTGGCCACAGAGTGTGAGAAAAAGTACAGTTAGCCTATTATTAGCTGTGGACCAGCTCTGGCAAAAGGCTGCCCATATTCCTATATATCTGTTGGAATTTAAAATTAATTTCCAGGTGGCTATTTCCAAGATTATCTAAAAGAGAGAAGAACCAGGTGCTATTAAATCCCAGGAGCTTCCACTTCGAATTTGTACATGAATTTCCCAACCTGCCCACAGCTAATCTACAGGATCTGACCCTTCTTCTTTGGACTCTGTGCCCATCCCAGAACTAGCCCCGCGCCCACCCCTTACCTTCCCTATCTTCTTTGTCTATAGCTAATATAAATCATTTCAGAAACACATCTTCCCCACCAACACACACACTTGATGTATAAAAAGTACTTGCAAACTCAAGGATAATGGATATGTCTTTCCTACCTAGACAAACTGCTGGTGGTTTAGACTCCATGCCCCAAGACAAGACTTTTGTTTTTGGAATGTCCTAATAAATCTTTTCTTTTAATAAGAATCTCATAGTCTCCTTGCTACATGACTGTAAGTGGGTAAGGAAATGGAGGCTCAGAGAAGTTAGGTAACTAGTCTAAGGCACCACGGTTAGTAGATGGCAGGTCAAGGATGGGTCTCTGGTCTTTGCATCTTCTCAGCCCTGTGCTATTTCTGCCATGCTCAGACAACAATGCTACTTGGATCTTCAAATTTCTCAAAAAAGAACTTTAATAAAGATGCAGAAGTTTGAGAAATCAATGTTGTGATTGGGGTCTGCTTTAGCATGTAGGTTTAGTTGTGTGTATGTGTGATAACTTTATGGCTGTAATTACAAGATATATGTTTTTGAAAATATGTTTTGTTTTTATAGTGAAATCAGCATTTCAGTGGTTCCATCTAATATTATATTTCTTTCTAGTTTACTAACATCAGTTAGTGACAGAAAGATTTTCTTTTTATAAGAAATTGTAAAGAAAATGTGGATATGTACATAAATTTATACTTTATTTCTTAGTAAGGATCAGAAGTTTCTTCAGAGCCCTCTCTTTTGTCCTCTTTCCTCAATCTCACGTTTTTTCTACCTTTTCTATTTTGATAGTTCTGTGATTATGCAATAGCAGATATCAGGTGGCTAGAAGAAAAAGAGCCTGTCATTTTATACCCAGTTACTGGGGGAAACAATGAGTGTTTGCAAGCTATAAATAAACCAGAATTTAAATTAAAAAAATGAAATTACTATCTAAAGAAATTCTTACAACTTTAGGCAGATCTAATTTTTAAAATCTATAATACATTTTCTATAACATTTGGAAAAAGACTAACATAAATAATAACTAGATCAAAATGGGAATTATGCTGGAACACAGTTATAAAGTTTGAATAAGTTAATTCAAAAGTATATTTTGATAAAATAAAGCATGACTTATTATCTTGTAACATGTACTTGTGAGAAGTCCAAAAATACGTTGCCAAAAAAATAAAAAACTTTAAATTATGAAAATTAAAATTTTTCATTTAACAGCAATCAACAAATATCTGAGTTAAACATTGGGAGATATAAACATGAAGAAAAAATACCAGTTTTTCCAATAATGACTATCTTAGTTTCCCATATTGAATTGAGCTTAATACATTTTGTTATATAAAATTCAACATATTTTATAAAGATAGTTTAAAAATGATAGAATAATCACAAAAATGTACTTTAATTGCAAATCTTTTAAAGTCAAGGTTTTATTTTTAAAACAGAAGAATTATTTATAAAGTTGACTTAACTATATACATTTAAAGTTTTCACCTGAATTCCAATAATATTATTATATTCACAATTTTTTATACATGTAAATAATAATGTTTATTTAGGTATCTCTTCATGTGGCTCTCAAAAAAAAAAGCTGTGGTTATTTTAGTTTTACTAGTATCTACACAATGTGTATTCATTATTGCTGAGATGTGCTGGAATTTCTGGTGAAATTATCATAGAGAAATGAAAACTCATTAAAAGGAATATGTTGGAAAAGGTGATAAACTCTGAAAACTGAAAGGAGAAAAGCTGGGACTGACATTGGGAAAGAAACTTACATTTTACACACCAACTCAGAGAATTCGGGGGAAAAAATAATAAGTGTTGTTCTGACTTGTTTTTATTATTATAAAATACAAAAAAGGAAACTGATGAAAGACCTGAGAAAATAATTAGGATTGAAAAAATAATTGATGTGGCTCCTTCATTGAGTGAAGATTTCAAAACCACAAGGACAGACGCCTAGCTTAGTACTGAATTAGCTCATTGGGAAGATTTAAAAAACACAGCTTTCTAGATTTGCACATCACATGGGGAAGGACACACAAAAAACAAATGAAGATTGAGAGCAAAGATACAGACCAAATAGCAATAGGAAGGAAATGAGCAATAAATCCTATAAATGTCTGTCTTCAAGTACCAGTCAGAGAGAAATGAGCTTGCCATTATGCCACAGGGAGAAAATGATGGCTTAGGATAGTGTTACGGAAACAAAATAGGGTAGATTATAACCTAAATTATTCAAGCAATGTGTTAATATTGGTGGGTATAATCGTTATCACTGAAGCAGATAAAATATAACACAAGGTGGCACTATATAGCAAAAACTTTAATAAAACACTTTTAGACATTTGCATAGCCCAAACTGTTAATAAGCACTTTTCTAGGACTATTTAATGTAGATTTTATGGCCACCCTGCAGTCATGGAAATGATATATTTTTTTCAGATGATCGGCAAATTTACAGCTCACTGTTCAGAGAACGTATCAGCACAAAGTTAATTACTATTTCTTTGATTTATTTACCACACTAGGATGTAAGATATAAAATAGATAAGGTGAAATAGAAGAGATATTTGTTGAAAAGTGACAACGTGGAAAACCCTAGTGAAGAACAAGAAAACCTGTGAACACTCTGAAAGGGTTCCAGGATCCAATTCCATGGTATATATAGGCTTCCCAACACCAACAAGTAATTCTAGGACACCAGTTGTGTGTCTGGGAATTCAACTAAATTCTGGCACTCTCTACCCAGAGCTGGAATCAGATTCCACAGGCAAAAGGCTCAGTTCCACAAGACTGCCCTCCACTTCAGATGCCAGTGGCAATTTCAAGTTGTCCCCTGTGCTTCTGAACAACTGCCTATAAATCAGATGTTCTCAAAAACCCTCTTCCAATTTGATTAGTTTGCTAGAATAGTTCATAAAACTCGAGAAAACTTGCTTACTCCCTAGATTACCAATTTATTATGAAGGCTATTAAAATATATGAATCAATAGTCAGATGAAGAGGAACACAGGGCAAGGTCCCAAATACAAGAGATTTGTCTTTGTGGAGTTGGGGCCCAGAACAGTGGCACATGGAAGCTCTTTGATAAAAGGCCCAAGAGCATCTTTTTGGTTTTCATGGAGGCTTCATTATGTATTCACAATTGACTAATTTTTTTTTGGCCATTAGTGATTAATTCAAATTCAAGATTTCCAGAAAACAAGGGGTGGGACTGAAAGTCCTAATCCTCTAATCCCATGGTTGGTTTTCCTGGTCTCTATCCTCAGGTGCATTTCAAAAGTCACTTCATTATCATAATGAAAGACACCTTTATGCTCATATCACTTAGGAAATTTCAAGGATTTTGAAAACTGTGAGCCAGAAACTGTGGATGAAGACCAAATACATAAGAGAAATACATTTTGCTCATATGAATGACCAAATATATATTTTTTGTAAATCACAATATTGCACACTCAAAAACATATCTGTAAAATACACAAAAAATGTTAATATAGAGTATATGTAGATTGAAAAATTGACTTCACATTTTGTAATAGCCAAGAAGAATATTGTCCACTTTTTTTTTTTTTGCATCAGAGAAATTTAATTACTGAATATCTCCTGAGGAAGAGCTTTTCTCCTCCCAATGAGCTTTACATTTAAACCTTTTTGCTTTTCTGAATATATGTGTATTGATATATGTCTCTGCATGCTACTTTCATATATAGCCCAAGATTGGTTTTTAAATTGAGCTTACAGAACTAAGAAAAGGGCAGAGCTTTTCCTGAGACCAGATTTGCATAAATATTCCCCTAGCTATCGAAAATAGAAACCAAACTACCTAGAGCTTACATACCTGTTCAAATTCATTGTGATGTTCCTGTTTTAGCAATAAAATAAAGTTTATTAAGATATATAACAGAATGAGATTTAAAATATACATACTTTTATAGATTTTCATATAAATATTTTCTTGATTGGGTTGCAGATGATGAAATCTTGGATGAAGACTTAATTTCTTTATAAAGCCTCAGCTCAACTCTGAGATTTCTAGAAATATAAGTGATCTGTCAGAGAAGATTATTCTACAAAATGGTTATCCAAGAGAAATAAAAAATTTGATCATTGTTTTCAACATCATAGTCATTGCAGATCAAAACAATGTAGGTGGCCTTTTCAAATGGCATATTTAATGCTGTTTGCAAATTATATCAAGATCAATTGTTTATACAATTATTAGTTTTGTAATCATTTATTCAACTACAATTTTAACTCCTATTTATGAGATAAGCCCTCTTCTAGGTGATGTTGCTATGAAGATGAAGAAGGCATAGCTTTCACTAGAGAGGGTTCATTCTCTAATAGAATGTATATCAATGTATATTTCTTTCAGTTCTTTACCACTTTAAGATATAAGATGTAAAATAATGGTGAAATAGAAGTGGCATTTGTTGAAAAATAACAACCCTGAAAATCCTAGTAGTTAAAGACAAGAAAACATATACATACAGACAGACCAGACACAGACACACACACACACACACACGAAAAAATCATTACAATCCCTTTGATGAATGCTGCAACAGAAGAATCTGAAGGATACATACAAGGTCGAATGTTGAATGAGAGGGTATGAGAGTGTATCACAGAAAAGCAATGCTTCAGCTAAATGTATAAAAAAGGAATCAGGAGCTTATCACAAAGTCAGAGAATGGGGTAAGAGTTAAGGGACAAAATAAGCAGCATATCCACTATGGGCTTGGCTATGGCATGAAAGTTATGAGAGCCCAAATGCATTCTGTGTTACTATTGTGATTTGCCAGTTTCAAAAGAGGAATCTGAGATTGCAGACACATGGAAGGGTTAGATTTCCAAGGACCATTTTACAGCGTTTGCACTGTACCTATTACATTTAGGGGTGTGAACAAAGCGTTTTATGTACATGACTGTTAGGAGAAGATTTGACAGTTTTAGTGTCTTACAAATAGGCTAAATTTTAGAAAAATCATTCTAGCAATTATTTGGAGGATTTAGTAGAAGGGGTGAAATGTAGACAAGACAAATTAGGAGACAGTTATAATAGTTCAAGTAGTTTGCACCAAGGCTCTGAGAGTAGCACTCAATTTGAGAAGCGAAAGTCAAGACATATATAAATGATAGAGCCCACAGGTGTTGGTGCTCAATTAAGCTAAAATCTTGGACTTCTTAATTATTTTTATTCTCACTCTTCAAGCAAAAAACTATTAAGAGAACCATGATTTTAACATTTAGACTAAGAAGATGAAAGTCCATTAGCCATTATAAGTAGGAAGAACATTTGAAGGGATATTGGATATTTTGAGGATGAGATGCTCGTGATATATTTAAATATTCAGTTTACAGCTTCATTTATAGGCTAGTATTTGAGGAGAAGGAGTGCAGTATAGATAAAGACTTGTAAAAACTGATATATTCTGCAGCTGGCTGTGTGGATATGGGAGCACCATGGACTTTCTGAATTTTTAGTTTTTCCATTTTTATATTGCTCCCTCATCATATTCTCCTTCTTATTTCTATATAATACAGTCTACTTTAGTTTTTTGGTGGATGTTCTTAACATTTCTCAAATAGATCCATTTAAGTTTGGCTCTACTACCACCATATCTTAAAACAACTAGATTTAACTCTTATAATTATCTGATGACAGTAGTTCATCTACATTAAGGTTTTATGTTTCATTTTATTTTTCATAATAACTGCTGACAACATGATCTACTTAAAATACAAATAACAATAACATTCACAGTTTAAAAATCTTCTGTCATATACATCCCTCAAAGGCCTAGAACTGCCTAAATTACCAGCCTCATTTTCAGTCTCTGAACCTTAGACTTTACACTGTTACCAGGATGCTCGGACTCCTCTTAAAACTTTTTCATGTCTTTGCATCTGGTATTTGTTCTGTCTCAAAAGCCTTCCACACTTTGACTGATGAACTCCATCTCACTCTTAAAAGATTGGCTCGGTTGTTATCTTCTACAAAGAGTAAGTCCTAACACCTCTGCTACTCATGGACACAGTACTATTGCCTTTAAAAACACCCTACACACGTTTTTATCACATTGGTCAGTTGCCTGTCATTCTTATCGGACTTCAGCTCCTAATTCTGTGAGGTCATGTATTATAATTTACTAGAACCCCAGTACTAGTAAGTATTTACTGAATTGATTTCTCACAAGAATACTTGTGAGACAGACCGGACACCAAAAAAGTAGAGAATTTGACAAAAGAGATTGAGAATAATAAGTCAGAAATATGTGAAACTATTTCCAAAAACACAAAAAAGTGAAAGTAAAAATAACTATCCTATATACTTCACTAAAGTTAGAATTATAAAATTGATGCCTTTTGCAAGTACATATAATACACTGCATAAATAAGTTATTATTGTCACAATTGTCACTCTCCTAGGCATGGATGTTAATCTGAGTTTTTTACTTTGAGTCTGAAGCTTTTTTCAGCTGGGATTTCACTTAGCCAGAGGGCACAGGCCTGTCATGCAGAAGGCTGGAGTTCTGTCCTGGAAAAATCAGTGCCAGTCCTTAGACCCTTTGGCATAGCCCAGAGCATTTACTTCGTGGGCTTCAGTCCTAGTGGAACAACGTGATTTTAACTGGGTTAAGATGTACATGCAAATGCACATAAATTGTATTTTGTATGTTTACATATGCACAGGGCACGTACATTTAATAATACCTATGTCAGCATTTTATATTATTATATAGAGTAGCAGAGTCTCAATGGACATGGTCATGTAGCTAATGCCTACACTAAATCCAAGGACAAGTGAAAATAATGCAGGTTTATTAAAAAGGGCAAATCAAAAATCAAGTTCACTGCCTTTTATTAGGTTAAAACACTTGTTTACAGTAGAAATATTGATATGTGAATCCAGATTTTCAGTAATTTTCTCAAAATGACTTTATATTTTTATTAGTAAAGTTAAAGAAAGCAAACTTTATTTCACTCTATTTCAATAGCATTTAAAATATTAATATTAATACTATGATATTCTCCAAAGCATCCTTAATAGTTATTCTGCAAAATCATATCGAGATAATGAAGTTTTATCTCGACAAGATAATTAACTATACCTTTGAAAGTTTATTACATTGAAATACAAATAAAACTGTGGACAAAGTGGCTTAGCAATATGAATATGAATGTGATTATACATAATTAACCAGCTGTCTATCTCAAATAACATATACTGAGGAAAAAGGCCCTGCATTTAAAAATATTGCTGTTGATTATATTTATTTGTATCATAATATAATATAGAAACAACTGCAGTGTTCATCACTGAGAATGATCACTATGGCTAATTCACATAATGATATAATATACTAATAGTCATTCAGACTGATGAACCAGATCTATATTATTGTGATGAAAGATTTCTATGATTTCTACTATGGTTTGTTGGCACTCTACCCAGATCCTTTGACTTGTGGTGAACCCATTCTCACAACAGTCACCTGGAAACATAAGGAAGATGGTAATTGCAAAACAATCCAGAATTCTCTCTCATTTTCCAACTTATTCCACTCTTTCAATGACAATGAGCTGAGTATGGCAAAATGAAGAGGCTGTACTTATATTTGTACCTGTATCTTCAGGTATACACGTGTCTCCAGATTTCCTGATAGAATAAGAATGGCTTCTGTGCCTCAGCACCTCTTATTTACTTATTTTTTGGGTAGTCATTCTAGCTAAGACTATACAGAGATTCATATGTTTATAGTTTCTGATGAGGATGGCTAGACACAAATCATCTAGTCCTCTACTTGCATGAATATGGATTTTCACTAAAGTACTAGAATTTGCCGAGAACATATTTGCATTCATTACCTGGAATCTATAAAAACAAAAATGAATCCACAAGAGCATGACATTTATTCTCTACCCAAGTCTAGTGACTAGCCCTAAAGCCTGCAGAGAAAAGAGCTATGACAATTTTCATGGTCAAAGATGGAGGCGGGAGGGGCCAGTAGCCCAGACTTTGAGCAACAAATTTTGTTTCAGGTGTAGGTAACAGTGTGGTACAAAGTCAAGGAAGAGAGAATTCTGCCCATTTTTGTGCAATAATGAATGCCATTTCACTTGACATCTCACTCACCTACAGCTGTGAGGACCACCTGGATATAACACCTGGGTAAACAATCCACATGCTAATCAGGATGTTGGTACCAGATGGCTGAAGCAGAAGATGACAAAATGAATAATAAAAAAATCATGTGAAACCAAATTTTCTGAAAAGATCTAGAGGTCCTGTTGAATGAACCAGAAGAATCTGATATATTTTTTAATGTGACTCCACTTGCATCATAAATACAAGGCTTGAAGAACATTGGTTAACGTTTATCTATATCCTTGTACTTCATTGAGAATTATTTCAGATCTTTAAAAAAACATCTTCTAGACTTTGCACCATTCTAACCATGTACTGTGTGTACCACCAATGTTCCTTGAATTAGATTGTGAGTATTGGCACATTGAAGGTCAAGGATATTGTAATTTAGAACTCTATAAGAGTGGAAGAAAAACACATGAGGTGGGAAAAATTAAAGGGCCAGTTTTTCTCCTGGTTATTCATTGTCCTTTTTATCCTTTTTATTACCTTTCATTCCCCTCTTCTTTCTTCTTTCTGTTCTTTCTCTTTTGCTGTAAAATACTTTCTTTCCTTAGACTTTCTGGCTATTGCCTACTTTATCTTTCCTTTATTAATGAATGAAGACATATCTGTGACTAGATTATGAGGTCTCTGGTAAAATCAAAGATGTGAAAAGTCAGTGGAGAAGTTGAGATCATGACTTCAAATGTAAAAATAGATCTTTGGTTTGTATAATCTTCGCCAGTGTTAGGTCACCTGTACC
This sequence comes from Cynopterus sphinx, assembly GCA_030015415.1. Taxonomy (NCBI): domain Eukaryota; kingdom Metazoa; phylum Chordata; class Mammalia; order Chiroptera; family Pteropodidae; genus Cynopterus; species Cynopterus sphinx. The sequence continues at coordinate 126,609,230 of CM057382.1, forward strand.
AGTCAGGTTGGCTAGTAGGTAAAGGATGTTCTAAGACTTTTTTTAGGGCAGCAGGATTTTTTGTTAGGTGTTTCTAAATAGCATAAAGGTGCTCCAAAATTAATCAAAGGAAGTTTAAGTGCTATTGTAGGATATCGGACCACAGACTTCAGATTATAAATAAGACTATTTGCTTACTAAAATCTTTAGGAGAGAGGGCACTGGTCAAGAGTCAAAACTTTGAAATCAATCATACCTAACTCCTTAATGCTTTAAACTTTAGGTTTTTGTTTTACACAGAAACAACTGAAGAATCTCTTTGATAACTGCCTTGGTATCAGCAAGGAACAAGAGGCCCTGTTATACCCAGCTAGGTGAGAGAGAACGTTGTAATACTGAGCATGGGAGGCGAGGGCACTCTTTCTACTGAAAGCAACCTGCAAAAGGTATTGATAACATATATTTGAAAGATCAGAGTGTTTATAGAGTTAATTCCTATGATGTGCCTTTAATTTTCTTTCTCAAATTATGAAAAGTGGTTCTGTTTTATTATGGAAGGATTTCTTCATCATTTACTCAGATACTTTTGCTTTAATAAAGTTAAACCAGCTTTTCAACTGCAGGGTCTCCTATGGGTCATTATTATTTTTTCTCACTAAGAAAGGTATAAAATATATAGAATTTATCAATTTTCTTAAATTGCCAGATGTCTTTAAGAGATATAGCTACAAATATATCCCTAGACTGATGTCATGCAGAACATGGTTAGGAAAATGTAGTTTAGGAAGACTAACTACACACTTTATTTTCTCTGAAACAATGAACACATGATAGAAATAATTTTTCAGACTTTTATAAATCATTGAAATGTAGAATCTCTATTGAGGGTAGATATCAGTGAGGTTGGTAGGCAAAGAAGTTATAAAAGTCTGGATTGAACACATAACATTGTGGTAACAAATAACCCCCAAATGTGACTCATTTAATATAGGAAAGGTGAATTTATTTCTCTTATAACATGTACATCTCAAGTCAAGAGTTCTCTGGTCATCATAGCTATTTAGAGACCCAAGCTAAGGGAGCTCCTATCAGCTGAAACGTAGTTGGTAACTATATCAGAAGGAAATGAGATAGATCTGGAAGGTCTCAATTTGATAATCAAATATTTAGACCAGAAATACCAGCATCCTTTTCACTCTCGATTCATAGAACATAATTAGATTTAGAACTCCACTTACTGTTAAGGGCCAGAAATGCAATCATTTTATTGTGTCACATAGATGTTTACCATAATGCTATAAAAATCAAACCAGTATAGCACTGGCCTATCGACAGACATGTAGTTTAATGAAACAAAAAAGAGAGGCCAGAAACAGACCCACCTCTAAGTGGACAATTCATTTTTAACAAAGATATCCTAGAAATGAAACTTTAAAAGTCTTTCCAACAAATGGTGCTTACGTAACTATAAAAAGAGAAAAATGTTAACCTCATAATCTATTTCATATTTTACAGAAAATCAAATCAAAATGTTTCCTAAAATTACATGTAAGAGTAAGAACTATAAAGTTTCTAAAAGGAAAAAAATAGGATAATTATTTCAGTGACTATTGTGGTGGGCAAGGATTTTGCAATTATGTGAAAGGCGTAACCCATAAAAAAAGATGAACTGGAATTTAGGACTAAATTCGGAAATAAAATTCAAAACTCAACACTCTTACTCATCAAAGACATTGTTAAAAAATTTAAATGGGAGAACCTATTTCCAATAACTTCATCTGACAGAGAACTTGTGCCTAGAATATGTATGGAATCTCCACAGATCAATAATACAAAGAGAAACAATGCCTTTAAAATTGGGGAAAGTCTTGAGCAGATATGTTAATGAAAATAATGAGTGACTAAAAAGAATGTGAAAAACTGATGAACTATATACTATAGTAGTATTATTCAATTTCTTGATCTGTGTGTTAGTTATATGTTAGTTTTGTGAAAATTCATTGAGTTGTTTTTTTATTTGTCATGCACTTTCATGTGTGTATTATTGTTCGAAAAGTTTACTTTGAAACACTTATAAACTGTAGTATTTTCGGAGTTAAGTATTCTTGTTCTGCTTCCTTCATTATTTGTAATATTTTGTCCCCAAGGTCCTGCAGTTGCCTCCAGAAGTGTGCCAAGCTATTAACACTCAAGGTATAAGGAAACAAAAATCCTGCTTATATGGATTAAAATGGCACAATCACTTAAAGCTTTGATAGCTATTTCTTTTACAAGCTTATTTAAATAATGAATATAGTATAAAAATATTTAAACAAAACTTTACAGCCAGGTTCAAAAATAAGATAAGAACATTTCTGTGAATCAGAAACTAAATAGAAAGAGAATTTTATGTGGGTCCTAAAGCTACAGGCCTGCTGACATCTGTGTTCAGAAGCAGATAATGAGCTGCCAAGTTTAGTTATTGCGGGTTAAAATGAACCAATTTTCTCTGTGTGAATTCGGGAAATAGGGCCACATTTAACATTTTAATTCAAAGACCAGGGGTGCAGCTCTCTCCACACATGCAAAGAATTTGAAAGAATAGATTTGACCACCAGTAATGGTTCCACCGTTATCAAAAGCTATGACTCTAGAGAGGCATTGGTCAGACACCAGGACGCCAGGAAATAAGCCAATCACCTACTGGTTCTATAATTGGATCTGCCATATCCCCATGGGACAATAACACCCAAGTATAATTATCAGAGCTGATTCTGACTCAGGAAACTCGAGGTCTGGAAAAAGGTAATCACAAAACATTTGGACAGTTAAAATTGATCGTTAAGGGAAAGAGTGATCAAAAAAAAAATCGTCTGCTCAAATTTTCATGAAGGGACCCCTCCCCGCAAAAAACTATTTCTAAGACACCCAATAAAATCACCCATCTGAATAATTATTTATTCCATACTGAATTTATTTTATACAAAGTATCTTGAAGATACTGTGCTTTAAAATGTTTAGAAGGATAAATAAAGCTAAAATTTCCTTTAAAAAGGCTTGTGAAACAAAATCAGGCAAAAATGAGAAAAGTTTAGGTGTCTATCAAAATAATCAATTAGAAATCTTGGATATTAAAGAAACAGTCATTTAAATGGAAAATTCTATAATTAAATATACCCTATAAGTACAGAGGACTAATTAATAAACTAACACACAGTGGAGAATAGAGCATAGAGAAAGAAAAAAAGAGTAATTAAGAGACATGGATAGACTGAGAGAGAAATTCCAAAATCCATTCAAAACATTGCCAAAACTAAAGAAAATGTACAAATGGTACTTGAGATAAGTTTCCAAATTTGAAGATAGTTATGATTTTTTAGATTGAAACATGCCCTGAATATGAATCCAAACACCAGAAGCCACCTCATTCTGCTGATGATGCATGAACTTCAGGACATTTGTCCACCACCAGTCAAAAGTAGTAAAGTTTTTTCTTATGGACTGTGCATCTAACCTAGAACTGCCTCCACATTATTCGTTCCTGCCCCTTGATCTGTAGCTGGTGTAAATTCTTTCAAAACAATTTTTCTTCCTCAGAACATAATGTATAAAAAAGCCCATAGACTCCAGGATGGCAGACCTGTTTGTTTTCTCCATCTAGCTCCACTGCTGGTGGTTCCAACTCACGACTCAATAATCTCTGTTTAGAAAAGCTTTCAGCTGTGCAGTTTTTGTTAACATTGTCTAATGTCTATAAACATATGTGTCAAGTATTTAATTTTTTTGAGAGAGGTTAAGTTCGGATCTTTTTACTCTATCGTGGTTGGAAATGGATGTATTTTATGTATTTTAAATGTATCTTTCTCACTTCTCTCTGCTTAATAATTATCTAGTTTTTAAATACTTCCTCTCCCCATAGTAAAATATCATCATGAGAATGATTTTTCTTCTTAAATAATAATAGTCTGCTAAATTATGTTCTCATTAGCTTTTTATGGCATTAAATGATACAGGACATAAAAATAATAAAAATAATAAAATTGTTTCTTTAGGACACACTTATGGATTATCAGACCATATGTTGACTTGCATGAAAGAAGTAGATCTGTAAATCCTTAGACTCATTAACTTCTCTAGTTTTTCTTCTGTTGATCCACTATATATTATCAGTTGACCTTAGGATAGATAGATTTCTCACTGACTCCATTCCCATAATAATATCATTAATTCAAATTATATCTGTGTCTGGATTGAAATTGGGTGTAATCATAACACTTTACATTTTTACTCAACTGTAAATTATCCTTATTGATTACTAGCTTGTATACCATTTTAGTTGTCTTTACATGTGATATTTAAAGTAAACCTGAACTTAAAAATAAAAGGCTGAAGTAAGAGACAACAAACATTTATTTGAGGTCAAAAAGAATTGAAATTCTAGGAAACACTGATTCAGGCAGAAATCCAAATAGTGTTCTGATTATGAGGTGAAAGCAAAGGGTACTTATGAGAGAGGGAAGAAAAATAACTACATAAATAGAAGGAAAGAATTTCTCTAGGTGCAATAACCTAAGTTATTTCAAAGCTATACATGATGGTGCTAATTTTAGAGAATGTCCTTAACTTTCAGTTCTTAGAATGTCTGCTTTCCCGTTAGCTTTACAAACAATTGTTTGGAATAATATGTTGGTTTGGTCCAGTCCAAATGTTATTTGCCTGTTTCGAACTTTCCAAAATTTTGAGGAATAAGATATAGAAAGCAGTTCCACATCTGGGATGGCAGGCTGCAACTCCATTTTGAAACGGCTTTATTTACATCATATTTCACATCCTAAAAATTATCTTTAGTTAAATTGTTTATTGTGGTAGTTAACTTTGAAAATTAGTTATGACTTTTATTCTTAATCAAATAAGAAAAACCAATAAATACAAGAAAATTATATTATTCTTAGATCCTTATTTCAAAATGAAGTCCTGAAAAAGGCTGGTAATTTATTTTTGAAAAATAAATTAGATTAACATTTTGAGCTACCACTAATGTTATACAAAGGCAATTATACATTTTGCTTTTTATTCGATATTATAAGATTATCAGTTCATCATTTATTATTAAAATGTGCTGAATAACTATTATTATGACACATTAGAAGCAAGTTCCTCATTTTCATTTATTTGAAGAAACATCCAATCAATTGCCATTTCCGGTTAAAGTTTGCTATCATTTGTAGGAGACGAGTGCCCTCTTTTGGTTCTGTTATAAAACCATTGATCAAACAATGCTCCCTCTAGCTGATTCATTTTCTTTGTATTCTAAATAGTTTCCTTTGAGGTCAGAGGTATTTAATAAAATTATGTGCATTTCACTCTATTTTATCCCCAGCCGCAGCAGCATAATAGATAGCCATTATTTCTAAACAATTTCCCCTTCTTGTTCTCAATCTTGTTAGCTTTTCTCTAAGGGCACAGGAAAAAATGTTGTCTCTTTAATGTTATTATTGCTTGCGTTAGAAAAACATGTTTCAAGTATCAGATTCTAAGCAAGAATGCAATATTTTCTTTCAACTAATTTGATAGGAAGAAAAGGAAGAATGGCAAAGGAGGGAAAGTTGCTAAATTTGGCAATTCAAGGTAGTTTTAATTACTTGGAGGACATAATAGAAGGTTACTAAGAATACACCTTCACCCAATTACACACACACACCCATCAGATGCCTAAAAATACTTAATTATTTTTAACCAGTGATTTCTTCATCTGTTTTATTCAGTACATTCTTTGCCGTGTAATCCTGAGTGCACTCCTTTCGTTGTCACTTAAAGAAAACAAACAAACAAACAAACAAACAAACAAACACAAACCAAGGGTAAACAAAAATATAGACTGTGAGAGAATAATATTTAAAAATATAAGGAAGTGTTTTACTTTTCTTGCCATTTTTAGAATCACTGTGGATAGTTCCTCAGTATTTGCAGTTGATCAACAGTCAGAATCACCAGTTTTGACCTGATCAGAACATGCTGTCAAAACATTGCCAACTAGGAGTTAAATACAATTTTAGCAATATATCTTAATTAATTAATTTTTTATGGTGACATTAGTTAATGAAATGCAATAAGTTTCAGCTGAATGCTTTAACAGAAAGGCATTTATATATATATTTACATTTTGTGTTCACCTCCCATAGTTAGATTTAACATGTAAATATTTATTTTCTGACTTGACCTGCTAATTAAACATTAAAGTAAAGTGAGCCTCCCCTGTGGAATGTATGTATTCAAAAGATATCTTTCTGTGGAGGTCAAATACGTGGTGACAGAAATATATCTTTTGAACACATGAATTCTACATGGGAGGCTCACTTTATTTTAATGTTTAATTAGCCGGCCAAGCCAGAAAATAAATGACATTTCCATGTTTTCCACTTAGAACCTAGAATTTAGATTTTTAATTCAGTGGTCTCTTTGTCTATGCAGTAGAATTATGTTACAATTTAGAATAGAAAATGTTATCATACAAAGCTAGAGTGGGGTTTCTTACCCAACAGAATTATCCACTACAGCTGTCAAAACCATCAGTTGGTGGTTTGTTTTTACTTTTCTCTTTGCTTATACAAAAAAAAGTTAGTGCTAGCAAAATCTGTACAGACAAGAAGGAAGGGAGGATATTATTTGCAACAAAATTTTAGATAATATCGGATAAAAATTCAATTTTAATTAAGAAAATGAAATACCACAGTTTCCATATTTTTCACTACTGATGTTCTGAGATGCCTGGGTAAAGGCAATATCGATGAAATTATTAAATATTAATTTATTCTTTCAGGTTAGAAAATTGAGATGATTATCCTGATAACAGATCTAAAGGGAGAAGGGCTTTTTGGAAACAGAACAAAACAGAACTAAGATTATCTTGTTTTAGTTCTACTGTAAACCAAGATTGTAGATGAGTGTTGTGTTCTTCATTTTATGTAGCAGAAAAGTATTGGTAATGTCACTATATATGAAATGAGAATTCAATTGGCTTTGTGCCTTTTAATATTTTAATTAATTGTTTAATATAATTAATTAATATTTTAATTAATTGTTTAATATAAATTGCTTTAGCTTAAGAAAGATTGGTTATGAAAGTTAGAAATGAGAGCAGCAATAGATGGCACTAGAAGATCATAAGTCTCTGAGGCAAATCCACGATTTTCCTCCTTTTCATTTCCTCCTTCAATCTCCATAATACATGTGACAGGAGGGCTGTCAGAGCTGGAAGGGGTGGGGAGATAGAGAGAAAATCACAGCTGCCGTGGTGGGAAACTAATTTCCTTGCCTGTGTTTTGTGGAAGGAATCCTGGAATGTGTTGGGGGTAGGAGGCGGAAAGCAAGCAACCAATTTACTACAGAGATTCCACTCAAGCCACATTCACTGTCCCATTTAGTTTGAATCAAAAATAGATAAAGGAAGTTCCACCCTGACTTTCATCAAGGGGTGTTTGCTGTTTCATTTGCTGCTCAATGAATGTCTTTGTCATTAAGATAATTATCACATTTTTTTCCTACAGACAACTCATAATCTCTTAAGAGTACACATTTTTCTACCTTTTTCACAACAAACCTGACACAAAGACATGAAAACATTTTCTTTCTTTCTTAAACCTGAAATAGAGTCTATTTACAGCAACAAATTTATTTACTTAAAAAAAATTATTTTGTAAATGCTTTAAGGCAGAGGTGTGTCTGCAGGAAGCTGAGCAACCCATGCCACCGCTCACCTTGAACAGTTGCAGCTTCAAAGCACATTCCAGCCTTGCGTTTTCCCACAGCTCTCCTAATATTTCACGTGACCATGAAGACTTACTGCCTTGATATCTAACAGGAGATGTTTCTGACATTTTTTCAAGGCTATAAAAACTATGTCCAGGTCTAGGAGTGGGAATAATATGTGGACATTTGGAGCAAATCAGTGGTTATCGTTTTTCTTTCCATCTAGCTACTAAGAAGGGTCTTAAAAATATCTCAGCATTCTGTAAAAATATACTCAAAGAAGTATTGCACTTCCAAAACTGTATTCTCAATGGTAAGATATTAAAAAAAAATTGAGTTTTGGGAATAAATTGTTATTGAATTCATTATCAGATACTATATTTTATGTTTAATATGTCAGAGAAATAGTGTAGAATATTTCAGCTTTATTTTCTCAGCAAGAGGATTAATTTTTTTCTTATTTTATTTTTTCTCCTTCTTTATTCACAACCAGGAGTAGAACTGACCTATCTAAATGTAGAATTTGGTCACACATCTGATGTTAAATAATTTTTACTGCTAGGAATCATCATGGATCATTATCACAGTAACCAAAAATGTGACCTGAAAGCTGTTAGGTCGGCGGGGGAAGGGCCAGCCAGATCCCTGCCTGGAGACTCCCCAGCTTGGTACCCGGAATCCAGACCTGAATAGGGCCCACTCTAAAGCCCTGTCACCACCCTAATCCGGAGGCTCAATTAGCATTCGATTAACGATTAACATTCCCCACCCTATACCCCTACCTCTACGTAACCCATAAAGCTGCGCCCTCCCACCCCAGGGCGCGACTCCTCTGGCCCCTCTCCTCTCTGGACCAGAGAACCTCGCCTGGGAGCGCTCTCCCAATAAATGCTTGCTTTTAAAATTTCTGTCAATGTGTCACATGTCTACCTTACAAAAGCATTTTTTCTTTGTTTTCTTATTCCCTTCACCATACTTTCCTCCCTTTCTTCCACTCTTTTCTTTCTTTGTTCATTTCCTCCCTCCATCTCTCTATCTCTTTTTACTTCTCATGTATATAGTCCATAAGCATTTTTAAATTCTTATTTTGTTCTTAAAGATTTTGCCACCCATTGTTTCTTCCAAATTCTCTAGTTGCATCTATTTATTGACTTAACAAAGGAGAGTGATCTTAAAAATACACACACACACACACACACACACACACACACTGTGAGGTGGGAGGAGAGACAAGGAGACAGAGATAGAGAGACAGAGACAGAGAGAGAAAGTACTCTGTGATTGAGAGAAAGCAAGGAAATCAGAATGTTTTCTATTTTCCAAGTTGGTCAGTTCAAGAACAAGTATATTAAGGATGATATTATATAAAATATTGTGATTGACATAGACTCTCCTTAGCACAATAAATGCAATTAATTATGTATCAATCTATTATGAAATGAAGTGATACTAAAAACTCAATTTGAGCTATCATTCCTGTGTTAATTTTAATAGTCTGCCTCAGGAATTTCATTGTGCATAGCAACGTTACTTGAGATTTTCTCCATAGTTGCATGCAGAAAATAGATTTCTCATTGAGAACGTTTCTAGTCTAATGACTATGGAATTTAAAGTATTAAACCCCAGTATTTCATGTAATAGAATTATATGGACAGTAGGGGAGGTAGAGTTTGGGCTAATAGCTGTAGAAAAAGTAAGCTATCTAAAAGGAGTGTAGACATTAGGCTACTCCACTAGGAATGAAGAAAGAAGTGTGTGATAATCCCTTTCCTTGTCTATAATTAAATTTTGACACCTTTTCCCTCTCAGGTTACTTTAGAAAAATTATTTTACTTGTATGTATGTATGTATGTATGTATGTATGTATGTATGTATGTATGTATTTTAGCAGTACCTGTGGCTTCTTATTAACATTTAGTAAATCCCAGAGACAATTTTTTTTTTTGCATTCAAGCTATCACAGATTTCTACCAAAAATATCTTACACATTCAAACTTCTCTTAGAGTTCAAGTCTTCCCATCTATGATCATTATAATAAAAAGTGCCACCTAGTCACTAGTTTTTTAAAATATGCAATACATTTTATATGAAATAGATAATAAAACAGGGTGCACTTTATTTAAAAACTTGCAAGTGCTGATAAAAAATATATATCACTAGCTGTGATTGCTCATTGAACCTTAGCAGTAAAAATTGGGCATTTATTCTTCACATCATTTGCCAGGCCTGGCTGAAGAGGACACCCACCCACCAGAGCCTCAAAGGAAGAAGTGTTTCCTAATGTCAAGAATGAAAGCCCTGGTGGAAAGGGGTCAGCTGGCAGGCTCCGCCTGCTCCCTGAAGAGCATGTGAATGGCCAGGGACAAGGTGGGCATCTCTGTTGTGTCTTCTCTGTGCACTAGTGGAGGTACATATCACCACCAAAATCCTTATGCTGTTATCCTTCGTTATCTTCAAGGATTAATACTGAAGCAAATTAAGCTATTTATTAGTCTTTGTGCTATTTGTATGTTCCTTTAAAATATTTAATTCATGAAAACAAGGACTGTCTCACTCAATTCTTTATCTAGCACCTATATTAGTGTCTGTAACAAGCTGATAAATTTTTGTTGAATTAATAAGTATAAGTGATTCACCAAAACACTCATTGTTTTTCAACACCTTTATTTTTACTTCTAAATCTTTGAGACACTTGGCTCAACTCACCATTGCAGTTTACATGGATCTCCACGTAACTGTGATCCCAGCTATCATGCCTGATACTGGAAACCAATCTACATGGTTTGTTTTGAAAGTGAGCTCTTTTCTTTACTATTCCCAAATTAACTGGAAACCCTAGGAAAGTATAAAATGATATGACAATAGATATTTTATATTCTCTTGTTACAAAAATAATTTCCAGCGTACTTTATGAAGATGTCAAAACTAGTATTTTGAAAATGATCTTATTTACATTTTATAATTAAAATAGTCACTTGTTATTGTACATATTTACATACAGTGAAATATAAAAGAGCATTATTAGTGCTTTTTATATCTCTTCCTATACTTATTGTCGGGAGACATTATCTCTATGGGTCTCTCACATTTTTGGACATCAGTGACTATATTTTCAAGGCTATTTCTATAGTAAATAGCCTTAGATGATAGATCAGAGGGCAGAGTTTGTCTTTCACAGCCTGGAGCAGAGGGCAGGGTCTTTTTTGTCCGCTTGGTATCTCCCTTTGGACAAAGATGGGGCAGATTTTCTTGCAGCCCATTATTAAACACTGAGGTTTCATAAACTCAGGATTTCTCAGCTGTGATACAAATCCACTGAGTGCACAAAATGCACCTGGTCTACTCTGCATCATCCCTGTGGAACTGAGGGGCTAGAGGCCATGGTGCAAACATGAACTTCATGCGGCTTACTGTTCCATGAGTAATAAAGTCTTTTGTCTTTGACCTGATAGTCTCATGTCTTCTGCCAACATCTATGAAAATGTGGTAGGCTAACTTGTTTGTTTATGTAAAGTAACATCTCAAATCCGTTGTAGTTCTTGACAATTATTTTTAATATCAACTTTCAGTCCCTCCTTGCTAATGAACTATTGATAGCCTTAACTGGAGTTATAGTCATTTGATTCATTCTGTATTCCTCTTGGCATGTTTCATGCTGTTCTTGTCTTATCCAAATCTGTACATGGCTGTCTAGCTTCAGAGACTTCTTTAATCACTGCTTTTAATGTTTAAAATAGTTTAAAAATGCTTTATTTCTGCCTAAGTATATATGACATATGACACCATTCTTTTATGAAGATGGTGATGCTGACTTAAATGACTTTTTTTATCGTTATAAAAGTTCTGTCATCTATAAAATTCTATAAACTGTCTTATAGTGTCTTATAGTATATAGTTCATCTGACATTAACATAATCACTTCAGACTTTTTTTAGGGTTAGTGTTTGCATTCTATATCACATACTATACTTTTACTATTATTACTAAATTCAAGTCTTACCAGTAGCATATTGTTGTGATTGACCATGTTATAAATTAGAGCAATCTCTACCTTTAATTTGGAATGAAGAGCATTGCATTATTATATTTATTTTATTTAATTATTTATTCTAAACTACAAAATAAAAGAGAAAAACCTTTTATTTATTCACAAATTTTTATTTTTGATGTTCTTTATTCCTTTGGTAAATTCTTTTATTCTTTTGGTTTTTATATGGTGTCAGTTTTCTTCAGAAAGAAGAACATTCTTTAACATTTCTTGGGTGTAAATCTTCTGGCAAGCATTCTTTCATCTTTGTTTATCTGAAATATAGATATTTTGTCTTCCTATGTGAAGGATATTTTTACTGAATATACAATTCTTCATTGATGTTTTTCTTTAATGGTTTATACAAATATTTTTGTTTTTATCTTACTTGAATTGTCTCTAATGAGAAATTAGTGGTCATTCCTATTTTTTTGTTTTTATATGTGCCATCTTTCATATTTTTAATATAATATTGTTTTCTATAGATTTTTCTTAAAATTAAATTTATTGGGGTTACATTGGTTAGTAAAATTATGTAGGTTTCTAGTATACAATCCAATAATAAATCATCTCTACACTGTATTGTGTGCTCACTACCCAAATCAAAAGTTTCCTGTAGCTTTGATTTTAGGTAATTTAACTGATTTATGTTGGTTTGTTTGTTTTTAACTTTCTTTCTAGTTGACACCTACTTAGCTACTAACTAGATGTCTAATTTTTTAAAAAAATTAGAAAATTCTGTTATTTTTATACTTTTGAAAATATTTTAAAAATATTTGAAAAATTTTTGCCATCTTCAAATATTATTTATTTTACTCCACCCACTTCTGAGATCATACACACAGAGAATAGGACACCACATTTAGAGAAATGTGGCTCTACCACTTACCAGCTATGTTGCCTTAATCAAGCTATTTGACTATATTTACCTCAGTTTTTTCATCTACAAAATAGGTAAAGTAACAAAACCTACTTAAACATACTTAAAATTGAAATTTTATTTAATATACTTGTATAATTATTACTATGGCCCAAAGGTAGTCAAAATTCTTTATAGGTATTTACTCTAATCTTCGTAACAACCTAAAAGGTTAAATACTGCTATTATTAATACCATTTAATAACTGAGGCAACTTATCCAACCAAAGCCATACCAGTAGCACAAGGCAGACATAAGATTTAAAATCAGGCATTCTGGATTCTGGATTCTTGATTACCATACTATGCTGCCTGTTGAATGAATTAAACATGTGAAACACTTTGAACAATGCTTATTAAATTGACAGTACAAAATACATTTCATTATTAAAATATTTTAAATTTACTTTTGTACCCACCATATTTATGTGAAGGCTATCTAAATATCAGGGACAATTGGAATGTATAGGATTTGAATAATTTTAGAGAAAGAATCTATGTAATCTATCAAAATATTTCCTCAGTACCCTTGGTCATCAGGCTGTAAGGAGGGTAGCATGAAGTGCTTTCATGGATGTGTGCCTTGTTAAAGGCCAGCTGAATGTGTGGAACTTCTCTGACTGATAGCCATGGACAGTCAGTGCACTACTAAATTTAGCTGAAAGTTGGTAAAAAAGAATGCCATCTAGAGTAGAGATCCAGGGGATCAGGACCTCATTAGGATATTTTAAAGTAAAAAATGATTCTTCCAGTGCAAGACAATTAATAAAAGCAGGAGAAAGTTATATTTACAAGTTACTTTCCTACTTCTGTTTCTCAATAGTATCTTTTTTTGAAAAAAAAATATTTTGTCAAATAGAAATTTATTTGGGTTAAATAGAAATAAGTAAGCAATTTTAGTACAAAGTATTTGTGGAGAAGAGGAAACTCTGTTAACAGGGCTGAGTCAGGTAAAAGTTGATTTTAAATATGATAATATTGTCCCCAATTCTTTTTATTTATTTATTTAGAGAGGTAGAGATTTGGCATGTTGAAGATTTGCAATAAACATGTGGACCCTTTGTAAGCAATTTGCTTTTATGATGATTTTCACTTATGTTGAATGTCCTCACCACTAAACTTCTGTGCGTTTAAATTTGCTCTGTCTTTACAAATGCTTGTGTACTTAATAACATTATACTTTTAATAAGGAATGCTTTGTTATTTTGTCTGCGAGCAAAACAAAGCTCAAAATCTAACAGTATTGCTGTCAGCATGGTAAGTGGTCCTAGCATTTATTGGAGAGTTTAAACTTTTAATTCAAAGCTTGCACTTCATTTGGTTACTTTTATATCTTCACTTTCAGAAATTTTCAGTTTCTTCATTTGTAAAATGAGAGAACTTTGATTAAAAGATCTTCAGGTTCTTTCAGTAAAGTGATTTCACTTCATGTCTGCCATTTTTTGCCATTTAGATTATCATCACATTGAGGTTACATATTGTATCTTCCACATCTCTTTTTTTAAATTTCTTTATATCATGAGCCTTAACAGATAATTGTTTGAGTAATCAATACTGAATTATTTTAGCATATGACTATATTTGGAAAACCTTATGGAATAATAGAATGAGAACTTTGGATTTATTTCATGTTTAGTTTTCTAGCAATCTATATGACATTCACCTAATAGATATTAGAAGTTAAAGACTTATCAGAGATATTATAAACTTAATACAAGATGGCTTGTGTTTGGGAAATATTCAGAAGTATTTTTTAAGCACTTTTAAAATTCTGGTTATGTTTCTTTTTCTTGTGTTATCACTTAGAGGAATAAGTATCTTCAATAAATAATCTGTAAATTAGTATACAAAAAGAAATAAAAGGGCAATTTTCAGAAATTCATTAGATTTTATATTAATTTTTTACATTCTGAAAAAATTTTCAAACTTATGAGTCTAAAAAGTTAGATCATGTTTTTTGATTAAAAAAATAAACAAACAATACCCTACAAATATCTGTGTTATAAAAAAACTTTTCAAAATGTCAGCAGCATTCTGTCTTCATCTAAATCTTACCCTAATTTTAAGTAATTAATTAATTAGAAAATACACTTACAAACTTTTTGTAAAACAATTATTAACAGATGATTGTGTATAAGATTCTCAATCTTTTGGGTCATTACCAGTGTATAAATATGCTGAAGACTGCAATGTATGGTCTATGTCTCCCAGTTGTTTGGAGGGATGGAGTTAATGCAATTTTTAATCTGCTCATTCCTCTCTCAATTCTCTCTCTGGTTAAAGATTTGCCTTCCTGATTGCAAGGGTAAACTAATGATTAAGGCTAAATCAGTGGTGCAGTTGACATGATACAATATATAGAGAACCTTAAAAATTTCACACACACACACACACACACACACACACAAACTATTAGAACTGATAAATAAACTCATTAAAGTAGTGGGATACAAAATTAATATTCAGAAATCAGTTGCACATTTATATATCAATAATAAACTATGAGAAAGAGGAATTAAGAAAACTATCCAATTTCAATTGCATCAAAAAATATCTAGAAATAAATTTAACCAAGTAAGTAAAAGACTTATACTTGGAAAACTATAAGACATCGAAGAAAGAAATTGAAGATACAAATAAATGGAAGCATATACTGTGTTCATAGATAAGAAGAATTAACATTGTTAAAATGTCCATACTACACAAAGTAATGTGCAGATTCAATACAATCTTTATCAAAATATCAATGACATTTTTCACAGAACTAGAACAAATAATCTTAAAAAAAAAAAAAAACTCATGAAACCACAAAAGACCCCAAATATTTAAAACGATCTTGAGAAAGATTGACTTTGGAGGTATGCTACCTGATTTCAAACTATACTATAAGGCTTTAGTAATCAAAGCAGCATGATACTGGAATAAAAACAGACATGTAGATCAATGAAACAGAATAGAAAACCCAGAAATAAATTCTCACTTATATGGTCAATTAATCTTACAAAAGAATTAAACTGGACCACATTCTTACACAATATAGAAGGATAAAATTGAAATGGATTAAAGGCTTAGATTAAGACCTGAAGCCATAAAATTCCTAGAAAAAACATAGGCAGTAAACTCTTTGATATCACTCTTAGAAATGTTTTTTGGATATGTCTCCTCAGGTTAGGTAAACAAAAGAAAAGTAAACAAATGAAACAACATCAAATTAAAAATTTTTTACATAGCAAAGGAAACCAATAAAAAAAGTTGACCTAGTGAATGGGGGAAGATATTTGTTAATGATAGATTCAATAAAGGATTAATATTCAAAATGTATAAAACACTCATACAACTTAACACCAAAAACTCAAACAATTCAATTAAAAAAATGGGCAGAAGACCTGAATAGAAATTTCTCCAAATAGTATATACTGATGGTAAATAGACACATGAAAAAAGGCTGCAAATTAAACCCTCGATAAGATATTAATTCACATCTGTCAGAATAATTATCATTAATAAATCAATAAATAAAAAGTGTTGGCAAGGATGTGAAGAAAAGAGGACCCTACTATACTGTTGGTGGGATTGTAAATTGGTGCAGTCACTATGGAAAAGTATGGAGTTTCCTCAATAATTAAAAATAATACTACTATATGATGCAGCAATTCCATTTCTGGGTATTTATCCAAAGAAATCCAAAACACTAATCTGAAAAGACATATGCACCTCTATGTTCATTGCAGCATTATCTATAATAGCCAAGATATGGAAGCAACCTAAGTGTCTATCAATAGACAAATGGATAAAGAAAAGGTGGTTTATGGTTTGGCCATAAAAAAGAATAAAATCTTGCCATTTGTGACAACATAGATTGACCTCAAGGGCATTATGCTAAGTAAAATAAATCAGGCAGAGAACAACAACATGTAATTTCACTTATATATAAAATCTAAAAAACAAAATAAATGAGCAAAGAAAAAAGAAACAATATTTTGATGGTTGCTAAATGGGAGTGGGTTTAGGGCTATAGGTGAAAAAGGTGAGGGGATTAAGAAATACAAATTGGCAGTTATAAAAATAGTCATGGGATGTAAATTACAGCATACAGAAGGACAAACCACCTCTTCTTTATCCATTTGTCTATTGATAGACACTTAGGTGGCTTTCATATCTTGGTATTGTAGATAATGCTGCAATGAACATAGGGGTGCAGATGTCTTTTTAGATTAGTGTTTTGGATTTCTTAGGATAAATACCCAGATATGGAATTGCTGGGTCATAGTTTTTTTTTTTTTAATTTTTGAGGATACTTTATACTGTTTTCTATAGTGCCTACTGAATGTTATAGTCAGTAATATTGTAATAACTATGTATGATGTCAGGTGGGTACTGAACCTATTGGGGTAATCACTTCTCAAGTAATGTAAATGTCTAATAACTATGTTGTATCTATGAAATTAATAAAAAAGTAATAATGTATATCAACTTTAATTTTTTAAAAAGTAAAAAAAAGTAACTCCCTCAAGTTGTTTAACACCCCTCCCCCACCCCCCACATAAAAAGAGACTAAGCTAATGATATATCTCATTCATCAATATTTGCTTCAAGAGTGGATACATGACCAAGGTAATCTAATATGACTCATTCTCTACTTTATAATGAGAACTAGTGGAGAAAACCCTTTTTCTCTCTGGTTATGGAGACATATGGAATAAATTCAAATGGTTTCTTTGGTCAAGTTCCCTGCTCTATGAAATACTTGGTCCTCAATGAAATCCCACATTCAAATATAAGAGTTAGCTGGACAGAAGTTATAGAGCATTTGAGTCCCTGGTTCTCATTTTGGAAATGTTATTTTCCCTTTTGTTCATTATTATTTTAGTTATCAATTGATTTGTTTAAATTAAAATAATATAGGATTCTGTCACATGCAACCCAAAAATCTGACCAATTAAAACAAATGCAAACATAAATGCATTACAAGAAAAATAGAAAGTGCATCTTGCATCCTCAAGCACAGTTATATACATGTGTAGAAATGTAAAGTTTCTTTTCTCATTGAAGCCATTTTCTTTTTAATTCTCCCCATATCAACAAAACATACATTCACACCTTTTTTGATATGATTTCAAATATGACATAAAGTTATAGGATCAATAATTAATATTGCATAATAGTTTGATATTTTTGTAAATTTTTCAAAAATTTAGAAAATATATCTTGACCTTTGTATTTTCTTTTACTACATGCTTTTTTGACTTTTATTCATGTTTTCATTTATTAACATTTCTACCAAAGGGTGGATATGGCACTGAAAAGAGATACAACTCTTTTGGCTCCTTTGTTTCTTACTACAAGCTCCAGTAAAAATTTGAAGCTTAAGAATATTGAATATAATATATGTGAGAATACACATATTTCTATTTTTCATGTAACTGATTATAATTTAAAATTGAATATGGGCCAAAATTTAGGACTGTGGGTTGTAATGGCAGATGTTCCTACTCCCAAGATGTTCAATGCCTTTGTAATAGAATGTATGAGTTTGCTAAGGATGCTATAACAAAATACTACAGACAAGGTGAGTTAAACAATAGAAATTTATTTTCTCAAGAGTTCTGGAAGCTAAAATTCTGCAATCGAGATATCAGCGGGGATATTTGTTCTGGCTTGGCTTCTAGATGGTCATCTTCTCCTTCTTGTGTCTTTATGTGGTCTTTTCTCTGTGCCTGTCTGTATTCCAATCTCCTCTTATAAAGACACCAATCATATTGGATTAAGGCCCACTCTAATGGCCTCACCTAACCTTAATTATCACTTTAAATATCTTATCCCCAAATTGTTACATTGGGGGTTTTGATTCTATCTGTAACATAGCATAACAGAGATTCAAATCTCGGATCAAATGTCACCTTATCAGAAAGACACCTTCACTTTTTTTTCCCCTTAGGAGAGGCAACCCTTGGTTGACCTCACAGATTGCAAGGACCTTGTCAGTTTACAATCCATTATTTATTTTTATTTTTATTTTTTTTACACCTATAGCACCTGGTCTTCTTAGGTGGTTTCCTATCCAAGTACCAACTAGGCCCAACCCTGCTTAGCTTCTGAAATCAGACAAGATTGGGCTTGTTCAGGGTAGCATGGCCGTAGACTTGATTTTCTATTAGAGCATCCCTTTTTAATTTCCTCGAAGCACTGAAATTGTTTTATGTATTTATCTGACTGCTTGTTAATTTTGTCTCTTACAAGAATATAGAGACTCTGTGGGACTGGTCAACAACTATATAGCTAGCATCTAGATTAGTGATGGCATATAGCAGGTATTCAATAAATCATTATCAAAATAGGTACAGTCACTATGAAAAGCAGTTTGGAGGTTCCTCAAAAAATTTAAAGTAGAGCTACTTTATGACCCAGCAATTCCACTTCTGGGTGTTTAACCAAAGAAATACAAAACACTAATTCTAAAAGATATAGGCACCGCTGTGTTCACTACAGCATTATTTACAATAACCAAGGTATAGAAGCAACCTAAGTGCCCATTGATAGACAATTGGATGAAGAAGTGATACATTCAATGGAAAATTACTTGGCTATAAAAAAGGGTGAAATCTTACCATTTGCAATGACATGGTTAGACCTAGATGGTGTTAGTCTAAGTGAAATAAATAAGATAGAGAAAGACAAATACCATATGATTTCACTTATATGTCAAATCTAAGAAAGTAAATAAATAAACAAAACGAAAACAAACTTAGAAATGCAGAGAACAAACTGTTAGTTGCCAGATGGGATGGGGATTGAGAGGCTAAGAAATAAAGGTGAAAGGATTAAGAAGCACAAATTGGTAGCACAAATAATCATGGGGGTGTGAAACAGAGCACAGGAATACAGTCAGTACTGTTATAATAGCTAAGTATTGTGCTCGGTGGGTACTAGACTAATTGGAGGGATCAGTTTTAAATTATGTAAATATCTAACCACTATACTGTATACCTGAAATTAATATAAAATAATATTAAATGTCAACTCTAATTAAAAAATAAAAATTTAAGAAATAATTATTTAAATAAATTTTATTACTTATAAAACAAGTATTTGAAGTACCTGTATTTTAGCTATAATATGTAGACAAATAAAATTATTTTTGTTGCAAACTTCAAAAATTTTTTGTACATAATATAAATTTAAAATAAATATTTTTAATGTTTATGAGTTTATAAAAGTCTTTTGAATGTTCCAGCAAATTCTGAAATATCGATGAAAAGAGAACCATATTTTAAAAGTAATGAATATGTAATAATTCTGATAATTTTAGTATATGTGAATTACTAAATGACTGCAATAAGAAGTTCAAACCTGACTTAAGAGCAGGCCCAGGACTTAATTGAAATTTGTAATAGGACTAATTTTTCTTAGTAATCATATAAAGAAAATGTAATCATTACTCAATCTCTATTTAAAACTTTTTCTTCATAAGCATAGCATGAATTTTACTCAATTTTTAAAATCATATACTAAAAAAAATTTTTCTGAAAATTAACATCTGTGAAAGAATTGTTAAAGAGCGAGCCCAACACATGGCCTCCCAGCACTACTGTGCCTTTGATCAGTCCCATTGTGTTCAATATTACGATTTGAAAGGTCAGGAAGTAAAAATTCAAAAGGTTGGCCCACAGTAAACAGCAGTGGTAGCATTAGACATGGTTTCCACATTGGAGCTATCATTACTCCATTATGCTGTCATCTAAATATTGTGCTCATGAACACAGACTGCTGTTAACTGGGCAGAGCTCTGAAACAACAGACTAGGAAATACTATCATGAATCTCACCAAATGTTTTGGCCATAATAGAGTTTTCAGAATTCAAATTCTGTGCTGTTTAGCGCTGGGTATAGAGTGAGTAACTTCATTTTTTTTCTCTTTCTCTGCCTTTTAAGATATTTCTTCCTCTCTGGCTTCATTTGGCTCTTAAGCATTTTTAAAACACCTGTCTTTGGCAGCAATCTTTTGGTTGTGAATAGCAGAAACCCAATTCAAAATGGCTGAAGCAAAAAGGAATATAATCATGTGATAACTGGAAGAGATAAGAATGACTAAAATGAGCAGCTCATATGATGTAGGGAGATTTGCTTTCTATCTCTCAACTCTGCTTCTTCTTTTGTGGTTAACATTCCAAGCCTCTGAGTGGCAACTCCTGGAAGTTCCAAATTTATGCTAACTTAGTGCTTGTACTTTTAGTGGAAAGAGATTTTCCCTCTCCAGATTTCGACACAAAATTTGTGAAATTAGCTCTCATTGGCTCTGTTTTGTCACTTGTCTCTTCTTATACCAATCATTCTGTAATACATGACCCAGCTATAAAAGGAGAATATGGACTGAGAGTGGGGTAAAGTAGATGTCAAATTTAAAACCATAGCGCTTCAACATAAATAGTGGAAATAAATGTCAAGCAGTCAAAACCTACAAAACCACTAAAAGTTTTCTTACTTTTGAGTGTATGGTAGACCTTATATGAAACTTTAAATGATCTGCACTCTAACACAAGTGTTTTGGGGAAAATGTGGCCTATTAAATTTTATTTTCGGTCTCTGTATTGTCCATTGCCTTATATTAGAGTTGTTTGCAAACTTAACTATTTTACACTACGAATATCTATTTTCTGTTAGAGTAGATAACATTAAAATTTAATTGGTTTATACACTGAAAATCTGGCACTGGTAAAAAAAAATTTGTTCTGAAAAAATCCAATTATTCTTAAACATTGCCTAAACATTTTGGTAAAGACTATTTTTATTCTCTTCATAGTATTTTTTTTGAAAAATATAGATTCATTTGTATGTTTTCCATGTTTTTTTTGTATATTAAAATGACCACCCTTTAAAAATTCATTATTACTTATTAGCAATATAAATAATATGTGCTTTTCAAATGATACCAATGTCAAGTTCCAGTTGCTTCATTTCTTCTTCCAGCTTCTTGCATATCTTCTTTGGTATGGGATTGATGAAGAGCAAGAGGGACAGAACCTCTGTATGCACTGCTTTCCCGTTCTTTCTCAGCCCTGCAGAACCACTTTCCTTTCTTCATCAGATAGCCTTTTCATAGCTGCTATACTATAAGCATCTTGAATAAAGTAATTGTACAATTTTCACCAAAATCCTCCAATATCTAGCATCACTAGAATTCCATACTTATTCAATAACTGTTAAATGAATGACTTTTAAAATAAATTTTTATGTTATTATGATAACAGGGGAAAATGACAGATAATATGAAGTTCAAATTAATCAACTTCCACCTTGTTGACAAACAACATTGCATACTATTTGGGTCAGATCCTTTTTTTTTTAAAGATTAAAAAAAATAATAATAAATGGTTCAAATACCTATGACCATGATCTCTCTCCTTGGGATATTCTAAAGCAATATCATGGATGGTATAATTCATATTTTAGGGAATCTAACAGATAATAGATACAAATATTTGAAAATACTGGGTTCATAATTATAGAGAATGACATTTTTGTAAAGATTGCAATTCCCTTTTATTTCCAACTGTGAATAAATTAATAATGTCCATCACTTCTTTGTTTTCTCTTCTTACTTCCTATACCTTATGAGGCACCCTGCCTTAAAAAAATATGATTGTTACAAGCTATTTATTTGTTTTTCTCCTATGATATCCTATTATTAAAACTGCAGCTATTTTGGTGTTTTAAACAGGTGATTATTACACTTAAGTTCATCATGCACATAAATTCTCCCATCATCTTTTATTCTATACAGCTCAGGACTGCTTGTTGATAGTCTTGTTATCTGACATTGTGTTTGACAAATGAAGAATACTGAAGCCAATTCTAATGTGCCTATAACTTATTTGTTAAAATGTTTATGAAGTGCTCACTATCCATAGACCTGGGGATACTGTTAGAAATATGAGCCACTATTCTGTAGGATCATGACCCTGCATTAGAGCAAAAGACATGTACAAATGCGTGCTGCATTGTAGTCTTCTTTATAGCATCATTTTAACTGCAAAACACTAAATAATAAAACATTCTACCAGGCATCAGGAGATGGAAAAACTATTTGGAGGAAGAATCTTCTTTTAAAGCAGTGAGAGAGAAGAGAGAAACAAAAAAACTTGTCAAAATCGCTGATTTGATCATCACTCACTTCCTTGAAATGTTGGTGGAAAATTAATTTCAACAAGAAAATTAAAGAGTGCCAGCAATATTTGGCATGTATCTATATAGTGTATAATAACCTGGCTAGTGTTTTTTCTTTCCTTCCCACTAATAATACATTAAGGTACTAAGGGAAGAAAAGAACCACTCTAGATCTCAATGGTTGGGAAATACTTCTGTAGCTCTCATCCTTTGCTGACTTTCTCTAATTGTAGAAGTTAACAAACTTACCATCAGTATGATTCAAGATGGGGAATGATAGACAATTAAGATAAAATATTCAACTTATCTACCCCAGCATCCTTTCATTCTAAGATATCTGACAAGGGACAGATACAGGACAAAAGAACATTCGCATTGATTCAGCTTCTTACAGGGGATTGGATGTTTGTGTCTTTTATTCTAACTATTGATTACATCTTCTATATAGAGCACATCCACTTTTCTTTGGAAATCTTTCCATTCTCCATGGGATGTAGTCTCAATGAGACTTTTTATTAGGAACTCATATACTCCCCCTGGTAAAAGGGTGTGTACCTGACCCAACCGAGGCCAGTCATGATCAACTTCTAGAATTCTAAACTGTGTCAAAAGTAATTCAAAGTCAGAAAATAGTCAAAGATAATTCATCTTTGTGACAGCATCTTGAGAAACTGGAACTATTAGTTCCTTGTATTTATATCTCAGAAAGCTTTGACCCCTGTACTTTCAGAAACTTAATTGCTTCAATGTCTTTGGGCCACCAATTTCAGTCCTGTATAAAATTATGCAAAGATAGTTTCTGATGACTGCAACCTTCTCACTCATTCTACTTGTTATGACTTTTACTTTCTTACCTCATACTTTAAGTCTCAGTAAAAATGATGAACTCTATGAAAACTTAACTTTGGTTTCCTCCAGAAGAATACATTATTTCCAAAACCTCTTGCTTTTGTGTCATTTAAAAATATTAATCTTTTGTATTTTTTGCAATATGTAATTGTGGCTAGTTGAGTATATAATTCTTCTAGATGATGAGTTCTCTTTAGGGTTTAAAGCAGTTAATGCAGTAGTCTTATAACTTTTGTAACCCCTGTGTGCCTCAGGGAGATGTGCATGTAGTAAGAACACATAAAGACTTCTTCTTCTTCTTTTTCTTCTTCTTTTTTTTTTTTGGTGGAATGAGTATGTGAATAGTGTGACTCCAATGACAGGTGGCTAGTTTCCCAGACTGCTCCTTAAACTGAAAGTAGACACTAATCTGAAGTAAACATAACTAACCCTCTCACCGTTATAACTGACATTTTGCTTCACATTTGTAAACCGGGTGGGTTATCTGAATAAACACAATTATAAAATCTGAAAAATAAGCAAGCATTGACTCAGGCAAGAGTGGAAGATGTCTAGAATATTTAGTTTTCAATGTGGGTAGCTAATATTTTCCAGAGTTCTACAAATGCCAAAGAATAATGGGCATGAGGCTTCAGCTGGCCTCATTCTATCTTGCAATATCTTATTTGTAATTTATATTCTTCCTACTTCCAGAATATGCATTTTGAGGTTTCTTAAATAATACATATCTAATGGATCTGAATAAAACTAAAAACTAAAATTACAAATTATTAAATTTGGGAAATAATTTTTCCCATAATTTAAATTTAAATTTATTGCACCAAAATAAATAGAAATGTGATTTGTAAAGTTTTATTTGCTAAAAGATAGTTCATAGGTATTAATTAATATGTATGAATGGCTGGCCCTAAACTCTGAAGAGACATTTATCACAAAACCATTTAGTAAGAAAGACTGAAATAACAAAGAGGACTTGATCTTAACTTCTAATCCCACAACATTCAGTGACAAAAGGGTACTAAAATTATGAACATTGATGGTATTTCTTTAATATTTATTTTTAACACTGTAAAAACAACCTTATTCAGCTTCTTTTCCTTAAGGTGGGCAACTCTGCTGGGCAAACTACAAAATACACTTCAGCATCCCTGCTCACCCTGGTGAATCAGGCCCACTCTAGATTTCATAAGGGACCACATCTTTCCTCAGCCCCTTCCCTCTCCCTGTTCTGCAGAATATTTCAATTTTTTTTTTCTGAGTGCCTCTTCAATAAATTTCCTGTACCTGAGTCCCTGTTTAGGGCTCTGCCTCTAGATAACCTGATCTAGAACCATTTGGGATAATATGCTATATTATGTGTTTTTTAAATTGAGACTCCTATTTAAAGCACAAAGTTCCAATGCCAGTGCTGCAGCCACCATACTTTTGCAGCCTAGGCGGACTGAAAGCAAGAGTCCTTTTGGGAGAGACTTGACTGGAAAGCAGAAGCAGTGGCACGCAGCACATGGGGGCAATGCTCTGTGTCTCCAGTTTTTTTATTTCCTCTTTCCTCCCATAACTGTACAAAAAAGTAGAGAAAAAGTAAAATTAAGGTTCATCTTTAAACTTTTAATGAGTTAAATATGTATGTAGTTAGAAATCATACCGTAGTAATAGTGACAGTAACACTAATAGTGCTAGGCACTGGGCTAGGCACAGGAATAGAAGTATATACATAAAAATATTCCTACCCTTTAGAAGTTCAATTTGAATGAAATTATTTATATTAACTATTTCTAAAATAACAATTAACGTTTAATAATGATAAAAAGGGCTACATAGAAGAGAGTGTTCCACTACTGACAGGAAATTTGGAGGTAGCTTTACAGAGAAAGTGACATAAATTGGGTCCTGAAGGACAAGAACTTTTTAATTAAACAGATAAGAGAATGGTGATAGGGAAATTCAAACTAGGCATTGCCATATTCAGAAGAACAGAAGAAAAATAGAACATAAGTTGGCTAAAACCTTGGGGACTGTACTGGATTGGGGCACAGTAAGATATGAGAAGAATAACTGAGCAAAACAAAACTGGAAAAGTTGGTTAACTTGGAATTATCTTTTAGGACTCACTAATGATTTTAGACTTAACCTTATAGACTAGTGGTAAGCAACTTTTGTGTAAGTGGGAAAAGTCAGAAAAATCAAAATATTTATGGGCAACATTTTTTTTCAATTCAAGCTAAAAATAAGCCTGATGGGGTGATGTGTGCATGTGTATAAGTATATATATCCATATATATATTCTTATAGCAAAATATATTACTTTATTTAATGAAGAATATCAATAACTGGTACTCTATTTCAGTCACTAAAATGTTAATATACAGGCACATATATCAATATTATGAAATCACAGTACAAAACTGCTTTCCAGTGTTTAATACTTTATATTTGTATGATGTTTTAAAGAACAGAAAATGTATTCATATACACTGCTTCACTTTATTGTTAAAACCACTCTAAGATAGGTATTACTATCACCTCTATCCAACAGGAAAAGTGAGACTTAGAGAAGTTAAAAGTTTTATTCTAAGTCTTACAATGAGTTAACAACGGAGTGCACGTGTGTCAAGAATAGTGCAAAGCATCAGGAAACACGTGAGATGTAGACCATTGTTGGTAATCACTGGAGCTCCTCTTCCTATAGTTTAAATTGACCAGTAGCCTCAGAGACAATAAAAGTCCCACCCTGTGCCAGCAATTCAACTGACAACCTGAAACAGCTTCATTATTCTTAGTTCCTGTAATGTAAACACCCCTGATCCTCTATGCCATACTGCACTAAACTGGGTGGATTCTGGCACACCATATCTAGCTGTTTTGAAGTGCAGTATGCTCTTCCCATGATGCAATTCCTCTCCAATTCTCCACTTTCCATCACTGTAGCTGTGATCACCAGGCCAGATGCTCTTGCCTTGCCATCAGATATATTTTTTGAGGCTTCTTTTTGAATCTAAGGCATTTACTTTGAAGAATTTCTCTCCCTGTTTCCATGCCTTGGACCAGCTAGTAAGATAGGAAGGATGCATGGAGACTGCAACAGAAAGTTGCCTGTATTTTCATAGGCAATGTAGGGACATTCAAAGTCCTGCATATCTGTTTTAAGAAGATAACTCTGGTGGCAGTTATCTTTTTTTCCTCAGTATCTCAGTCACTAAAAATAAAAACCCCAAAGGTTTAATTTCTTCATTTTAGGCACAGTCCAGGACATATTTAAAGTTACTACCTCTTAGAAAATATTTCTTTTAAATATGTAAATGTGACTAGAGGGACAAATTCTCCATTCTCCTGGGGGATCCTATCTCCTTTTCTCTTTGCTCTCGGTGGGCATACTGTGGTGACTACAGTAGCCCAAAGAGAGTCAAGCCCGTTGCAATCAAACAATAAAGATTTTCAATGAGTTTAAAGCCATTTCAATGAATGAATAAAAGAGATTTATTAACTTATATGGCTAGAACGTGAATTGTTTGTGAATGAAACCTATGGAGAAAAATAGGAATAGGGACTAGAATGTAAAGAATCTTGTGAAAAAAAAATGTTGACAGCAGCTAAATTAGACTGTTTCAGAATTGATATTAACTGGGTGATTTCAGTATTAATTAGGTAATTTGGGTATTAATTGGATAATTTGTTTCTGCTGTAAAATCCTATGAACTAGAAATGAACTTACAAGTGTGTGTGTGTGTGTGTGTGTGCGCGCATGTGCTCATGCACGCTAGACTGAAATCTCAGAAAAGGGAAGCCCTTAAGTTACCTGAAGAACAAGTTCTGTGGTACTAGCAGAAATTTTAGCAGTAACATCAATAAAGTATATTTCGGATGACCTAATGCAGAAACCTCGAGGCTGGACGGTCCTGTTCTGTCCTTCACATTGAAAGGAGAGTCAGTCTCTATTGCTTTAAGAAAAGTCTGCTGAAAATTCTCTGGTTACAGAAATTTATCATTTCCATGGATGACTGCAATTTGGGAAGATCACTGGAATTAAAGTCAGTCAAATTTATAAGGGCCAAAAATTCTCAGAAGCACCATTTATTCAATTTGGTTGACATTGGCTGACAGAATAAATTAGTATTTTCCAGAACAAAGGTTTAAGAATTCTGGTCTTTCTCTCTCAGAAATTGAATTGAACATTGTAGCATCTTCTATAAAGTATTGTACCTCAGTTTAATCATTCTCTAGAAAGAAAATATTTTTATTAAAATTTAAAAAAAATGACTAGTTAATTCAACACCTGCCCATCTAGAATATTTGTTCTGTGAGAGTGAGGTATTTGTCATATATATTGTTGCATCCCTAATGTTTAAAATGTTGCCTTGTGTGTAGCTGATCATCAATAAATATTAGCTGAGTACATAAATGATGCGAGCAGTAGAGTTACAATACCTAGTGGTATAGCCCCCTACCTCAATTAAAAGAGTTTAAAGTTATCAAGTTAAATTACCGTGACTAGAAATATTTAAAATGAAAATTTTTTTATTAATCTGGTCAAAGAAAAAAAAAATAATCCTCTCTGCTAATCAACTCCTTAAGTCCCTGAAGTGCCACTGGGGAGGCCTTAGTTGGGTTTGGAAGAATAAAGCTTGCCTATTTGTCACTTGCCAGCAGATGGCCTAATTATTCCATTGTTCACTAGGCATCGAAACTATTCTGTATAAAGAGAGGTAGTTGATGAGGACTAATTCTACTTTATTTTAAACAGAGATAATGTTTTAGTATATTTTTTGCTGGATTAAAACAACTGGTTAGAAATGCTGATTTTAATATAGCTTAGTCTAATCAATAAGGAAAGTACATACTGTTTTTTATATATGCCAAATCACCTAGGAAGATCTATAGAGGTGACATACTAATATCATTGCCTCAAGGATAAATCGATTCATCAGCATCCATGAATAAATGAGGCTGTTTATTTTCCTCTAGACAGTCTTTACAAGCCATTTAAAATATTTCACTTAGACAATGTTACCAACTTTCCTGAAAATCAGTGTAAAAGAACTGTTGATATTCAGACTCAGTTTACCTGTAACAAATTTTCTCAGAGATCTGAGGTTATTTGCAGATTATATAATTGGTCAACAAGGAAAAAGTGTTCTTTCGCCTATAAAGTACACTGAATTGTTCTTTATGAGTAAACATGAAAAATACTATGTATGAAGAAAAGTGAAAGAGCAAAAGGAAGAATTATAAATTATGTCATCTCGTTTTATATTTTACTTTATTAACTCTATCAATATAAAAACAACATTCCATTGTTCATTTTCTTTTAAGTATCATCTATCTCTCAGGACTCTAAGCTTTCAATTACTCTCTCCTAGTCCAGGATGAGGGCTTTGTCTCTTCGTTCATTACTCTTTATATAATGACCGCCTACAACAGGGCCTGGCTTATAGAAGTAATTCATTTACTATTTAAGAACCGAATAAATTAGATTCTGAGCACATTTTCCCATTCATATCAATAGGAAAAAAAAAACAATAAAATTTGGTAGAATGAAGGAGAGTCTCAATCTTGAGCCATTCAGAAATTTAAAATAATCTGGCCAATTATTTTTCAGCCATTTGCCCCATCATACTTGTACCTCATGGCTTGAAGTTTATTCTCTTTGATGGATAAGTTACCTGAGGGAAAAAACACTTTTCTTGAGGAAAACTAATTATCTGTCCCTAATCCTAAAATGTCATCATAAATGAATGAATGAATGAATAAATAAATAAATAAATGGAAAGAGAAAGGTATTCCACAAATAGCATTAGCAGGCTATTTTGGGTGCATTTGAAATCAGAAACTGGGGTGATAGTGTTGGTTTTATTATATACTTTATAAATACTTTGTCTTTTTTGGACATACTAAACATTATATAATAAAAATATTTTTAAAAGAAAATAAAGGAGACAAAAAGGTGATTTAATCACTTTTATACTTGCAAATTCATTTTCTTTCAATTGTGGCTTCACCAGAATTTCAAAAGATGAAAAACAGGCCCTTATACCCCCATCATAACATCTGTATGAATTATCCTTCTGAATGTATTTGATATTTAATGCATATTACCTTAGCGATTAGAAAAGAAAGTCATTTTTGTTTCTCAGTAAAACTATTGTTTCCTTTTTCAACAGTTTATAGTATTATATTAGTTTTTGTTAAGCAAATCATTGGAAAATTATTTATTGTTAAACATGAATGTGGTTTTTAAAATTTATAATTGTGTCATTTTTAATCTATATTTTTACAATAAAACTCTCCCATTGTAAGAATGTGCTATCACTAAATATATACCAAAACTGATTTAATTGACATAAATGTATATTTTAATTAATAATCATAATGTTTGAAAATAATTTAAAAACCTAGACCTCTCAATAGAATGTTCAAAATTCCAGAAGATTATGGAAATATGTTTGGTGTTGTCAAGCTAACTGCTTTTTTAACAACATAAAATTTATGATTTAACTTCAAGATTGTATCTTTCTTAATCAGTCCTTTGAGAATGTAATAAAGAAGATGCTTGCCTAGTTTTGTTTAATTAAAAAAAGGTTATTAAAAAGTTTCTCAAATGTGCCCTAGAGGCTTTAGACATTAGTGCCCATAAATAAAAAGTGCTAACACTTTCATATTCTTAGTATCTGAATTCTTGTTGTCGTCAAGATTTCACTTATGTTTTAGAGATTTAGCATATCTCTGGTCTATTCAATTATTATTGACAAAGAAAATTTTTAGATTCTTCACAGTGGATTATGTTATTTTTCTAAATGTTTAAATTTTTTAAACAATTCAAAAGTAATGATAAAATATGGTTTAAATCTTTTCTTTCTTATCTAAAAGAGAAATTTAGTTTGTAAATCTCATGTCATACCCCATTCCTAATTTATTGGTTGTATACATATAATATAATATGTAATACATTATATTATATAATATATATTATATGTAATATGTAATAATTATAGACATATGTATATAAAATAAAATAGATCTAATTTACTTTTTCCATCTATTTATACAAGGGAAATCAATAGGTGGGGTGAATGTGGGGGAAGTCTGAATGTTCAGAGGAGCACCTTGATGGTGGCCAGCTGGGTCTGGCCAGTGTTGGGGCCTCCACCCTGGACAGTCGGTCCCACGTTGCTTTGATCCAATGAATAATAGTTTCTCACTTTTCACCAATCACACTTAACCACACTTTTCTGGAAAGGAGGAACGTGCGTGGCACTTGTCAATGAGGTGGCAGTGAAGTCACAGAAAATAAAGCCATGTCCCAACTAGCCACTGGTGCTTTCTCCTTTAAAAAGTGACTTTTAGAAATTTACGTACATGTGAGACTGCTAGGTAGCACTTTTTGTCTCTCTCTTTTTTTTTTCTTTCTGAGGGCAGGTCAAAGAAAATCAAAATAAATATATATTTAAAATTAAAAAAACTTTTAAATTTGAAGGTTTTTTTTTATATTAAAATGCACTTTATAATTATTTGTACTCAGACTGACAGATAAATAATGAACTATAAAGACTGGTCAGTGCCATGAAAGGACTAGAGTATTTGGAAGAAGAAGACCACTTCTAGTTTGGAAAGTGGGTAGAAAGTCAAGGGAAGGTGCATAGCTTTGGCATCTGAGGCAGGCCTTGAAGGATGAAACTATGTATCTCACACATAGTAGAGGCTTACTTAATTTACTTATTTATTTTATAAAACATTGTTTTAGCTAGCTGGATAGATAGATAGATAGATAGATAGATAGACAGATAGATAGATAGAGACAGAAAAACAGAAAGACTGACTTTACTAGAGGTCAAATATTGTTCTAGACACAATAAACAAAACAGATGGAAATCTCATGATTTCACTTAAACATGGAATCTAAAGAACAAAATGAAGAAAACAGAAATAAACTCGTAAATACAGAGAACATTTTGATGTTTGCCAGATGGGAGAGGAGTTGTGTGGGGGGAAGGATAAAAAAGGGAGGGTCAAAAAGGGTAAGAAATAGTCATAGGGATGTAAAGTGTAGCACAAGAAATATAGTCAATAATATTGCAGTAACTATGTATGGTGTCAAAGAGGTACTAGATTTATCAGGATGATTGCTTCATAAATTATATAAATTCTAATTACTATGTTGTTCACCTGAAACTAATGTAATATTGTATGCCAACTGTAATTTAAAAAATTATTATTATAAAAAACACCAAACAACAAAACAAAATATCTAAAAATCTCTGACCTTAAGTGTTTACACTCTAGTAAATGGGAGACAAATGATAACAACATAAATATATGTTACCAAATAATAAGCAAAAAAGTAAAAAAAACTATCTGGCTCTATTGTTACTAGCTAGTTGAAATTGGTCAGGAACTTATTCTCACTAATGCTCATTTTCTGCATTAAAAATGGTCTTAATGCTTACAACAAATAGATATCATAAAAAAGCAAATAAGATAGTGAATACATAGTGCTTATCTAAGTATCTGGTATATAGATAGCCACATCTACATTAAAGTTGCAATGATAATTTTATTTATCAATATCTAGAAAATAATATTTAATTGGGAAGGTAGCTTACAAGTTTACAAAAATACTGATTGACATCTTGTTAGAGTTTTCAAGGAGAAGAGGAAGGTAAAGATTTATTTAATTTAGAGGATTCATGGATGCTATGGGTTTTAAACTGGATTTTAGAAAGCATTTTTTTTTTTTGAGGACATTTTAAAAAAAATCATAGGTGGAGAGAAATTACATAGAC
Source organism: Cynopterus sphinx (assembly GCA_030015415.1). NCBI lineage: Eukaryota > Metazoa > Chordata > Mammalia > Chiroptera > Pteropodidae > Cynopterus > Cynopterus sphinx. Next base: position 126,641,673 of record CM057382.1, read on the forward strand.
AGAAAAATAGTGTAAGCAAAGGATTTCTGAGAAGTTCCTTTAAGGCATAGACATCACAAGAAGCGTAGGTAGGCAACATCCAGGATTTGGCACTAGATCAACTCTTGATATTTTTGTTGATTAAAAAAGGCACATCTATTAAGCGAGTACTTTATCTAAGGAGACATTAAAACGACACCTAGTAACAAAGATTTACTAATTGAAGAGAAAAGAAAATGAAGGACTGACAAATCTTGAGTCAAAGCAATAAACACGTATCTGTCTCTACATGTGAATAGAAAAGAATATTAGAGTTGCCAGGGAAGTTTGAGTTTGCAAACCCCAGTAGAATTGCAGCTGATGGCAGGTGCCCTATCAATGAGCACCTCCACTCCAGTCATCAAGTTGTTGAGAATTTCTCAGTCTGTAACTCCTGAGAGCAGATCAATGGGGACAATACAAGCCTCTAGTTATAGAAAGTGATGATTGTATTTAGAAAATCACCAAAGCATAGTCAGATTTTCAAAAACAGGTAAACATAGTGTAAGAAAGCTCAGTTTTAAGAAGTGACACAGAGAATGTAAGGTAAAGTATAGAAGAGCAGAATGAGACATAAATAAGGCAAGAGTTTATTTTTCATAACTGGGTTCTTGATTTACTTTGGAGTTTCTAAAGATTACTCTAAGGAGGTTTGACCACCTTTTTTTTAGAATTATTCTGAGTCTAAGCCATTACTTAGGGAGCCCGAGATTTCACTGTGAGAAGGAAAGAAAAGAGGCAGAGAACACTATTGGAAGAGCAATGAAAGCTTCAGAAGAAAGGGAGAACAAGCAGTGTGTGGATACACTTTCAGGCTAGTTTGACATATGAAGGTAACTAATTCAAACAACACAGTGCTAAAGGAAGTTCCTAAGTGGATAAATTGATCTAATAATTTCTAAATCTCTACTTTATTCCCTACAAATATAAAAAAGACCTTGGTCAAACTATAGACCATCTTTGCCATTGCTCTCCGGTATCTGCAAATGCCTGCCTTCCATCTTCAGAGCGCCTCCCATGAGTGGCATGAGAGATCCATGGGGAAAACATGCGTTTTGGCCTTAAGACCAATGTATATTTTCTATTATATTCTAAAATGTCAAGTTTTTTAAATCTAAGGGAAAGAATATAAAAGATAGGTGTTTTAAACAATTTTTTTTCTGATGATATCAGTGCATGGAAGGCATTAATTATCTATTCTATGATAAATGAACATGAGCAAATACTTTAAACCAGAAACTTTTTGCCAGAGCCACTGACTATTTATTCCCTATGATGGATATACTAATACTTATAATAAATTACATAAAGCAGTTTAGTCCTGCAATTATCCAATTTGTTTTAATGTAGAAATTATAAAATACACAGTAAGTAAACATAGTTTCAATCAACCATCAAGTATTTGTATAAAATTACATTGGCTAACACTGAGAGGGAATTCTGGAAACATAAAATAAAATAAGGCTTGATCTTTATCCTTCCATATCTTAAGCATCTTAAGGAAAAAAGATGTATTACAGACAGATGCATGCACACATACACACATGTAAATGAAAGACAGTATATAATTCAATGCTGTAAGAGTTCAAAGAATGAATGATTGAGTCTACCTAGAAAAGAAATAGTATTTCTTGCCCTTTGCTACTGGCAGTTATCCCCACCATTTTGATACTAAGAGCAGCAAACATGAGGGAGTGAATGGCATCGGAGGACGTAGGGAGAAAAAAGAAACCTCCCTAAACTACAAAATAAAAATATAAAATAAAGAATACCCACTGCTTAGACATTTAAATGAATGTCTGAATACTTAGTAGCCTGTGTATGTTATTAAATGCACCCATATGTTACATTTACATTATATAAGTACAAATGTGTACACCCACACTCATGTACAACACACACTCATGCACACATGCGATATAAGGTATAAACATTCTGGCGCTCAAATTAAACTAATATATATTACATTTGATGTTTATGTTTATTACAATTGCAAATATTCTTTATAATTTCAAAATTATACATGTGAGGTGGTATAGAATTTATTTTGTTAAATTATAACTCTATTGAATTATGTACAATTTTTGCCTACATTCCATAAACATTTGCTATACTACACAGGACAACCTGTGGGACATGAGTCTATTAAAAGTAAAATTGCATTCTTTGTTCAAAAGACTTAGCATTCTTCAAGATACCAAACACACATACAAACAAACAAATTCTTAAAAGTTTTTTTTTTGCTTATTAAACAGTAGCCATTTGCCCTAGTCTCTCACATTCACTAGGCCTCAACAAAGACAGTAAGTGCTTTCCAGAACATAGATTTAAATGAGGCCCCTGCCCGGGGGGCTTACAACCTAATTAGACAGAGACAGTTGACCAACATATGCCCACAGACTACAGTTGGCCACTTATTTATTCTCTAATTAACATAAACCAGCAGGACAACAACTCGGCCTGTGGTCAGTGAGCAGGAGAGCGTCTGTGTGTGCTGTAGAACTCTGCGTGAAATGAGACTGCTGCTTTCTGTGGGGGTTTTGGCGTGCATTCTCTTGCTTCTTGCTTGTCTCCATAATTAATATTCTCGTGCATATCTTGCTGTGACTATCTATGTCCAAGCAAACAGACCCTTACGGCTCAGCGGAACCATTTAGTTGAGCTGTCCTGATGATCAATACAGGTCACTGGACGGTTGACTTAACTGTTATGCATGCAACTCTATTGAGCAGACAGGTCAGAGTAAGCTGAAATGGTTTCTTCACGCCCTAATTTAGTCTTTTCAGACATATAAGGAACGTTTTCATCTGATAACATTAGTTCGTCAAAGTCCAGTAGCTTCTTTCTGCTCTTCCCAGTGCCCTTCCAAGTCCTACTGAAAACCCTTTGATTTTTTAAATTTCCTCCTCCCTCGGTATGTTCCACATGATTCTACAAAACCATTTGAAATGGCATAAAAAATAATACAGTGCCACACTTAAAAAAAAGATAATTCTGTGAAAATATTATGAGAGAAAGATAAGCACTAGGACCAATCAGATAAGTTTGAGAAAAATGTATGTCAAAAACTCACAAATATTTGTTAGACAAAATTTTTCATGAAAATGGTGGATGTTTTTATTGTTCATTAATTGTTTATTCAAATAATGAATGCAAGCAAAAAAATCATATATTTTTTTCTAGATTTAGGGATATATTTGATGAAGAAAAAAAGTGAATGTAATTTGCTTTTAGATTACAGACAAAATATTACCACTTGCTACCCCTTTAAAGTTCTTTTTAAAATACTACTTAATGCTCTTGATCTAATAATCCTAATTCATATATTTTCAGGATAAAAACTTTCAGTTTTATAGATATGAGTTTTCACCCTGTGGTTTCCAGTATGCTATTGAAAAATCTGATATTCTTCTTTTAGGGGAGTCATGGTGGTAGTATTGTTTTCTTCCCCCTATTCTGTACTATGTCTAAAATATAGTGTAGATATTGGAGAATATAATTTGCTATAATGTTATTATCTTTGTTTAATTCTACTATTTCAAAACTCACAATTATCACTAAATAGTTACTCAATATCACTTTTTATATTTTCCTATGAATTGTGAATCTTTGGATTTACTGCTATGTTCTGGTGTAAAGAAATATGGGCAATCCCATTTAAAGTATGTTTAAAGAAACTTTCAGACATAATGATATTAAAATAGGGCTCTGTCTTCACAAGTCAAGTGAAGGACAGAAGACTTGAGTCAAAATGTAAAAAACCTATATAACTCTCTCTATAACTGTTATAACTGCTTTTGAAGGTCCCAAAGTGAGTTGGTACAATCAGACTAGTTACATTTTAGAATTTAGGTATTTTTTTGATAAGTGTCCTCGATTTCAAACATCTAGTGCTTTAGAAATAAATGGTCAATTTAAATCTTTTTGAATCAGATTGTTGCTTTGATCATTTCTTTTCTTTACTCACATGTGAATATGCTCACGAGTGAAAATGAATATGTTCAAATTGAAATGAATATCTAAAGTTAATGAAGTTTTACTTATTTTTATTTAAAACTTTCTATTAAAATTATGCAATTTTTTGTTTGTTTCTTTTTCTTCTTTTTCTCTTTCTCTTCTCCCATCTTTTATTTTTATTATGGAAATTATATGCAGCAAAATAGAAAATTCCACCCAAGTCGATCTAACCTCAGGGCCTCCTCCATGCTAGAGAATCACCTCTGAGAATAGAATTCATTTTGAATTCTTGAAGTATCCTCCTCTGGTACATGGGCACTTATTTGCTGACTGAGTTATTTAACCTTGGTATGATATAAATACCCTTTATTGCATAATTTCTAAATTACTATTTAAAAAATTAAGACTAAATTGAAACACTTCAAGGTATGGTGCCTCCTTCCATATAATGAAGCATTTAACTAACAGTTTCAAAGTAAAAGTAATAAAGTTAGGAAGGACAATTTAAGAAGAAATTGTGACATCATGATTCTCAATTTCTAAAATATTTTTATTTATCCATATATATTTCCTTAAGAAATACAGTTATTTGTGCATAATTGCAATTTATCAGCAAATCAGTACAATAAAATGTATTAGTGGTTCTGATGGTCTTTAATAGGTAAAACTAGCATTTCTGGGCTCCAGCCAGTTGACCATCTGTCTAGGCAGTCCATGGAGAATCAGAACAACTGAACTTTTGGCACAGTAAATTATATTGAGCAACTACCAACCCTGTTTTAGGTTAAAACAGAAGATAACATTACTAAAATATTGGTTAATTGATTTAATGCTGATAATTTTGAGAACCTAGAGATATCCATGGGGGCATCTCAATAAGTCATATGAGTTGAACCCATAACAATATAAATTAAATTAAATAGTGGTTCTCTTATTGGTGCTTTGCCAGTTATTTTAAGGGATAAAATGATAACATAATCTTTGCTCTCTGTTGCATATAAAATAATACATGAAATAAGGTTTGTATTATGCATATCTCTAAAGAAAGGAAGGCAGTAATTTATACCAGAAATATTTTTTATTGTTGGAGTACTAAGAGGGAAAAACTACTTCTATGTGGAGATCAGGGAAAGCAGGTCATGAAAGACACATCACTTGTGCTGTGTCAAACATGGACATGTTTTTGAACAATAAAATTAGAGATGAAGGTTGTACCAAGCAGAAAGACAGGTTGACTAACAATGGTGAAGTGATCTAGAAAATTGGAGAAGACTAAGATTGATTGGATTAAAGCTAAATCAAATTGAGTCTTTAGCATCATATTTAGAAATCTAGATTTTTGTCATAGAAAGCCAGTAAAAAATTTTGAGCAATCGAGTCAACAATGTGGTAGGATCTAATACACAGGAATTAGTGCAGTTAGAAAAATCTGGGAGGAAACTCCTACAATGATATGACTTAGAAGAAATAGTACCTTCACTAGGACAAATGGAGAGGGTAAGGAGAAATGAGTCATGAGATGATGCTAAGATAGAAGTGAAACAGCTTATTTAGTTTTTAGTGAAAGAAAAAAGAGGAAGAAATCAAAATGATTTTAAGATTTTGAGTAGGAGTGACTTTGGGAGTGTTGTGCAATTAAACGAGGTATAGAATTCAGCAGATGGCACAGGTTTAGAGAATATATGTAATCATTAAGGCCATAGAAGTGCCTGGCAGAATGAGTAGAAAATTGAAAGGTGCCACTACTGAGGAAAGACAGAAAAGCCAAGGAAAGAGAAGAACGAAAGCAAAATATAATAGAATCAGGTGAGCACAGTGAAATGAAAAGTATTCATAGGAAAGTGGTCATCAGGTTAATTGCCTCAGAGATACAAAGGAGAAGGAGACCTTGAATAATGTCACTGGATTGAGAGTACAATGGTCATAGGGGAATAGAAGTGTGTAAAAGTCACAGTATATTCACTTTCCGTCTAAAAGTGGTAGAAAGTTTGCAGTGAAAGAGATTGAGAAAGGAGAAGGAAATTAGCTAGCTATTTCAATATAGATTGATAGATATGCATACAGATGCACTCAGAGATGTAATGATGACTTAAGTAAATGATTAAAAGGAGGTTGTTTTTGTGTGTGTGGAAATAGAAGCTGGTGAAGGCAAGATGAAGATGGGGATTCTATCAAATATAGTCATATGCCACATAGCTATGCTTCAGTCAGTGATGGACTGCACAAACAATGGTGGTTCCATTGTATAATGAAGCTAAATTTCTATAAGAAATAAAAAAATGTAAATTGTGGAGGGAATTTTTTCTCTAATGGGAGCAATATTTGTAAGATTTGGCAATGGATTCCCACTCACAGAACCTTGATTTTGAATGCATGGATTACATCCCAACCAACCAGACACTGATCTGTTTCAGCACAGAAGAGACCATTCTTCAGCACTACAAATCTAGAAGATGCTACAACCCTCCCAGATATAGCCTGATGGTCTTCAGAGTACATTGCTCTAAATTTTTTGTTGAGGTTGTACAAAGACTCAGGTTCCCAGGAGTTACCTTAACAAGTATTAAGTGTCATTGTACTTTAGTAAAATCTGTCTGTGGTAGTGTGAAGCCAGCCTGTCCTGGTACATTGGAAATATTTTCAGGTTGTAATTACATAAAGCATAGATAAGTTTTATTTATTCCATCAATTTAACTATATATAGACACACACACACACACACACACACACACACACACACACACACGAAAGAGAGAGAGAGAGAGAGAGAGAGAGAGAGAGAGAGAGAGAGAGACAGACAGAGAGAAAGAAAGAGCCCTGTCTGTGTCTCAGATAGGGTCAATGAAACCACAAATAAATTTTCAAAGTCAAAATAAAAATATTAAGTTCTCAGTTCTACACCATTTTCATGTTAAACATCCTTTTTAAAAAATAAATATCACAAATTTTCTTAATCTGACAACTGGTCTAACATGTAATAGCCAAACCCGTACTGCCATGACAACTTCCTGTGTTTCTTTTTCTCTCCATCTTGATTTATTATTTCTACTGATCCTCAGGCCTCCTTCTATGTCTCTTAACAGTTAACAGTTATTATTATGGTGATCTACACTTTACCCAACAAGGTTTTCCTCAATATTTCCAATATATTCAGCCTATATCTCTATTTATGAAGCCTATGAGCAATAGGCTATACTATACAGCCTAGGTGTTCAGTAGGCTCTACCACCTCGTTGTCCATGTCCATGAGTCTCTGTTTGTCCTGTTCATTTGTTGCTTTTAGGTTTATATCTCACATATAAGTGATATCATGTGATTTTTAACTTTTTCAGTCTAGACTATTTCGCTTAAAATGATTATCTCGAGGTCCATTTGTGTTTTTACAAATGGCAATATTTTATCTCTTTTTATGACTAACATTCCATTGTATATATGTGCCACAGCTTCTTTAGCCAGCCATCTATTATGGGACACTTTGGTTGCTTCCATGTTCTGGTCACTGTGAATAATGCTACTATGAACATCAGTGTGCAAATATCTTTTCAGATATGGTTTTCAAGTCTTTGGGGTAAATACCCAGTATGGGGATTGCTGGATCATAAGGTAGATCAAGTCTTAGTTTTTTGAGGAAACTCCACACTGTTTTCCACAGTGGCTGTACCAATTTGCAATCCCACCAGCAGTGTATAAGGGTTCCTTTTTCTCCGCATCCTCTCCAACATTTATTACTACTTGTTCTGTTAATTATAGCTATTCTAACAGGTGTGAGATGGTATCTCATCGTAGTTTTGATTATTTGCATTTCTATAATAGCTAGCGATGTTGAGCATCTTTTCATATAGTTATTGGCCATTTGTATGTCTTCTAGGGAGAAGCATCTGTTCAGGTCCTCTGCCCATTTTTTGATTGGATTGTTTTTTGTTGATGTTGTTATTGAGTAGCATGAATTCTTTGTATATTTTGGATATCAGGCCCTTATCGGAGGTATTGCTTGCAAATATATTTTTTTATTTGGTTCGTTGTATCTTTACCTTGTCGACGATTTCTTTTGATAAGCAGAAACTTTTTAGTTTGATGTGGTCTCATTCATTTATTTTAGCTTTTACTTCCCTCGCCTTTGAGGTCAAATTCATGAAATCCTCTTTAAGTCCAAGTCCTTGAGTTGAGTTCCTGTTTTCTTCTATGCATTTTATTGTTTCAGGTCTTATATTCAAGTCTTTAATCCATTTTGAGTTAATTTTAGTGTGTGCCGATAGACAACAGTCTAGTTTCATTCTTTGGCAGATGGCCTTCCAGTTTTCCCAGCAGCATTTGTTGAAGAGGTTTTCCTTTCTCCATTGTAAGTTTTTGGCATTTGTGTTGAAAACTATTTGCCCATATAAATATGGGTTTACTTCTGGACTCCTGATTCTGTTCCACTGGTCTGTGTGTCTGTTTTTCTGCCAATACCATGCCATTTTGTTTCTATATAGAGAATCACATCATCTGTGAATAGTGATAGTTTGGCTTCTTTATTTCCTATTTGGATGCCTTTTATATCTTTCTGATTGCACTCACTAGGACCTTCAATGTTATATTGAATAACAGTGGTGATAGTGGACAGCCTTGCCTTGTTCCTGATCTTAGAGGGAAGGTTTTTAGTTTTTCACCATTAAGTATAAAGTTGGCTGAGGGTTTGTCATGTATGGCCTTTATTATGTTAAGGTATTTCCCTTCTATACCAAGTTTGTTAAGAGTTTTGATCAGAAATGGATGTTCTTTCTATCTTGTCGAAGGCTTTTTCTGCATCTATTGATATGGTCATAAGATTCTTATTTTTTAATTTGTTTATGCAGTGTATCACGCTAATTGATTTGTGTGTCCCTGGGATGAAGCCCACTTGATTATGGTGTATAATCTTTTTAATATGTTGCTGTATTTGGTTTGCTAGTATCTTATTAGTATTCTTGCATCTGTGTTCATGAGAGATATTGGTCTGTAGTTTTCTTTTTTTGTGTTATCCATACCAGGTTTTGGTATCAGAGTAATATTGGCCTCATAAAATGAGTTGGGAAGTATTGCCTCTTCTTTGTCTTTTTTGTAAGAGTTTGAGGAGAATAGGTATTAAATCTTTGAATATTTGATAGAATTCAGTGGTGAAGTCATCTGATCCTGGACTTTTACTTTTTGCTGGGTTTTTGATAATTGTTTCAATTTCCATACTGTTGATCGGTCGGTCTATTTAGATTTTCCATATCTTTTTGATTCAGTCTAGAAAGATTGTATTTTTTTAAATACTGGTTCATTTATTCTAAGTTATTAAATTTGTTATTATATGCTTTTTCATAGTATTGCATGATCCTTCGTATTTCTGCGACGTCAGTCGTAATTACCCCTCTTTCATTCCTAATTCTGTTTATTTGTGTCCTTTCTCTTTTTTCTTTAGTGAGGCTAGCCAGGAGTTTGTCAATTTTATTAATCTTCTCAAAGAACTGGTTCCTTATTGTATTTTTGTTTGTGTGTTTTCAATTTTATTTCTGCTCTAATTTTGATAATTTCTTTCCTTCTGCTGACTTTAGGCCTTATTTGTTCTTCCTTTTCTAGTTTTTTAAAGATGAAACATTAGGTTGTTTATTTGACCCTGCTCTTGTTTTTGGAGTTAGGCCTGCAATGATATGAACTTGCCTCTTATGACTGCTTTTGCCATGTCCCAGAAGTTTTGATATGTTATACTGTCATTATCATTCATTACTATGTATCTCTTGATCTTTTTTTTATTTCTTCCCTGACCCAGTTATTCTTCAGTAGCATGTTGTTTAATCTCCATGTATTTGTGGTTCTTCCTGATTTTATTTTGCAGTTAATCTAGTTTCAAAGCATTATAATTAGAGAATATGGTTGGTATGATTTCAACCCTCTTATATTTGTTGAGGCTATTTCTGTGTCCCAGTATGTGATTGATTCTTGAGAATGTTCTATGTGCACTAGAGAAGAATGTGTAAGCAGCTGTTTTGGGATGAAAAGCTCTGTAAATGTCAATTATGTGCAGTTGGTCTAATGTGTCGTTTAAGGATGTTATTTCCTTATTGATTTTGTTTGGATGATCTGTCCATATCTGACAGTGGGGTATTTAGGTCCCCAACTATGATAGTGTTTTTGTCTGTTTGTTCCATTAATTCTGTTAGTAATTGCTTTACATATTTTGGGACTCCCTGATTGGGAGCATTGATATTAATAAGCATTATGTCTTCTGAGTGCATGTTTCCCTTTATCATTATGAAGTGTCCCACCGTATCTTTCTTTACCTTTTTATTTTGAAGTCTTTTTCATCTGATGTTAGTACCGCTACTTCCACTTTTCTCTGAATGTCATTTGCTCAAAATATCATTTTCTACCCTTTCACTCTGAGTCTATATTTGTCTTTGGAGCTGAGATTTGTCTCCTGGAGGCAGCATATAAATGGGTTTTGTTTTTTGATCCATTCTGCAACTCTGCCTTTTTATTGGTGAGTTGTTGAGTTCAGTCTATTTACATTTAGGGTGATTATTGAAATATGAGGTCTTCTTATAGCCATTTTATCTTTTGCTTTTTGGTAGCTCTGTGTTTCCATTGCTTCCTTGTCCTTGTGTTTCCAGTTTTTTTTTTGTTTGTTTGTTTGTTTTTGTTGTTTTTGGCTTGGCTTTTGTGGGTTTAGCCTCTGGTTCTTCTTGTTTTATGCTATATACTTCAGTTCTGAATCTTTGGTGTATGATTACCATTATGAATATGAAAAAGATAATTATATATATATATAATAAATCATCCATTTTCTTCTCTGTGTGTCACATCTCCTTTTCCCTTTGCAAATTTGTGTCTTTGAATCCTCCCTTTTTCAGTCATTATTATCAGTTGATCCTTATGTATGCCAAATGTTCATTACTATCTTGTTATAGCAATTCTTTTCTTATTATTTAATTTATAATTCCCTCTTCTTATTAAGGGTCGCACTCCTATGTTTTATTTGCCTGATAGTCACTTTACTCCTAATTATTTATTTTTGTTGTTGTCATTTTGTTTTAGGAGAGCTGACCCCTTTCATTATTTCCTGTAGTGCAGGCCTCATAGTGGAAGATTCCCTCAATTTTTGCACATTTGGAAATGTCTTAACTTCTTTATATCTAAAGGAGAGCTTAGCTGGATACATTATTCTAGGCTGGTAGTTCCTTTCACTTAATAGTTTAAATATTTGATTCCATTCCTTTCTGGTTTGTAAGGTCTGCGCTGAGAAGTCTGAGGATAATATAATGGGTTTTCCTTTCTAAGCTACCATTTTCTTCTCCCTGGCTGCCCTAAGAATTCTATCTTTATCATTAATTTTTGATAACTTTAATACAATGTGTCTTGGTGAATGCCTTTTGGGGGTGAGATAATTGGGTGTTCTGTTGACTCCTTGAATTCTAAGCTCTAGCTCATGCCTTAGATTTGGGAAATTCTTGTCCACTATTTGTCCAAAAATGCTTTCTAGCCCCTGCTCCTTTTCCTCGCCTTCAATAATGTCCATTATTCTTATGTTTTTTCTTCTGATGCTATCAGCTAGCTCTTGTATTTCTCTTTCCTTTATTTTCATTCTTCAGTTTCTTTCTTCTTCCTTTTGATTTATTTCTAGATTTCTTTCTTTGATATCACTGATCCTTTTCTCCATTTGGTCCATGCTTTCTATCTCATTTTTCAACTTATGCAGTGTTTTCTTCAACTTCAGAAGTTCTATTTGGTTCCTTTTGTGGTTTTCAATCTCCTTGCTCTGCTCATCTAGTTGTATTTTCAATTCCTGAAATTATTGATTTAAGTTGTTTTGGATCTCATTGAGTATTTCAGAAGTACCATCCTGAATTCTTTGTCATTTAGGTCACATATTTCTATGACTATAAGCTTATTTTCTGGAGATTTTCTCCTTTTTTTTTCTGAGATGCCTTGTCACCTTGGTTGTTCATGGTATTTAATGGAATATTTCTCTGCCTGGGCATTAATGGAAATGTATTCTGTTGTTATTCCAGAAAGGAGATTTTTTAATATAATGGTCTCTCTTTAACCTGCTGCAAAAAAGATGCTTTTATTTTGGTTTCCAGTAGGTGGCATTCAAGCCTCTTGGATCCCTGCTTTATATAAAACCTAAATATCTTTTCTCTTTTCTTGTAGCTATTTAATCACACTTGCTACTCTCAGTTTCAGTCCCTGTCTGTGTTGGTAACAGTTTCAGTAGCCTTTGCTCAGATTCCTCTGGGGCTCTGTGGTGACCGGCCTCGGAGGGTATGGGAGGAGGGGTCCTTTGGGTTGAGAGTGAGGGCCTGAGGCTCAGCCTCAGTTTTGCAACCGTGGGCGGTCAAAATCAACTGTTTTTTCTTTAGAGTCTTGTCCTGCATCTCTGCTTTTATCCTTGATGTCTGAGCCCTGCTGACGGCTGCTAGAAGTCCCGGCACTTCCAGGTAGGTTGATCAGGCAGGGAAGTCACCACTCCTTCTCTCCTCCTCTTCCTCGTCCTGCAGGGAGCTCCAGAGGCTGAGAGAGGCAGCTTCATTATTTCTCACAGTCCACCGCCCGATGCTGGGGTTCGGAACTGTGGTAGCTCTTATGCGCAAATTCCACACTCAGACGTGCTGGTGTGCAGTTTGCGTGTTTTTGCTGAGTTTTAGATGTTCAGCTTATTGTTGTTTCAAAGGGAGAGATCTGAGGACATCTCTCACTCCTCCATGTTTCCTTGCCAATCCCTACGGATGACTTTTTATACATAATCACATGTGGTCTCACTGCAATTCTAAAATATAGCAAACGTGTTTTGAAAATTAATTCAAATAATATTTACCAAAATTGTGTTATGTATAAGACTGTTTACTAGGTTATCCTGGGAATGAGTATAACATACAAAAGATACAGTTTCTTTATTCCGGAGCTTTTAATCTGCTACCCTAATTGGAAGCAGGTTTTAAAAAATGCATCATGAACTCCTGGTTTCCTGTTCCTTATATAAGGGAAGGACACATGGTAAACCATGGTCCCGAATATTGGAAAGAAGACAGGTGAATATGGGGTGTCATGGCTTACCACAGCAGAGACGCTGTGGGAAGCAGTGCCTAGTACCTCACATCTAGCTATCAAGGAAAAATTGTAAAGCACACCAAAAGGCAAGAAACACAATTTGAAGAGACAGAGCAAGTGTCAGAAAGGGAGATGGCAGAGATATTGAAATTATCACACTGGAAAGATGAAAAAAAAATCTGTGATTCTTATGCTAGGGTAACTACTGAAAAAAGTATATAGCATACAATAACAGATGAGTGATGTAAGCAGCAATAAGGAAGTTCTGAGAAAATAAAGCAAAAAAAAATTTCAGAGTTGAATTAAGGAAAGCAATGATTATTGACACATCAGAGGCAAAATTGGAATCTTTGTGCTTACAGGGCAGCTTGTCAGTCCCTAAGCTGCTTCACAGATCTGTGGGAGGCCTAAGGCTTAAAGAACTCAGGTGGTGGGAATGAAAGGAGATCATTAAATATCTATTTAATTAATATCTTAGTTTTACGAAATAGTTTCTGCTCTTCTTTTCCTGTGCACAAGATAGAATTGCACTTCCTGAAACTCTTGTGGGTGGTTGGGTCTTGAGATTCATCCTCGCTAATTAGTTGTGGAATGAAGTATTCTATGTCACTTCTAGTCTGAGGAAATAGCCAATTTGAGGCTCTCCAGAGATCTTTATTCTCTCCAGAATGGCGACCAACAAAATTTAAGCTGATTAGCATTTCATCATTGTTAGTTCCTGAATGAAAAGCAGAAATGGAACTCAATCTGTGATAGATATGTAGCATGGTTATGAAATAAACCTTTGTTATTTTAAGGTTCGAACTTTGAGATCGTTGCTACAGCAAAACTTGACTGAAACAGTCTCCATGTGAAACTGATAAACCTCCCTTGCTTTGTGCAACTGGGAAAGTCTCCACAACCACAGGTTAATTCTCTGGAGGGATTGAACTTAAAGTGCTCCAGGTTTAGCGTCATCAGGCACAGCAGAGCATTAGGGATAAAGAACTGAAATAAAGGATGTGAAATACAACACACAGACTCAAAGAACCTTGGCTGTTATCCAACATGAGAAAGCTGACACACAGATGTGTATTTGCCAGTGGAGAATTTAGAAAATTCTCTGTAGTAACTGACCAATCTCAGAGAAAGACCTACAGATACTGATATTTAAAGTTGTCTTAATGTTGTCTCATGTCATAGCAGTGCATAACCCATGCCCCTAAACAAACCAAATTATGGTCAACTCAATGATGAGTAATGAAATTTTTTATTTAAATTAGTATTTTTAAAAATAACAAGTATGGAAAGTGTCATAATGTCATAATGCTTAATGAAAAGTATGTTATGTATTGTTTTGTAAATGTTTAATTTTCAGTTATAGTTTTACATGTTGTGTATGCTAGGATATGATTTGAAATATACTTATTAATAGGGTTGCTAGGTTTAGCAAATAACAAACAATTCAGAATTCTGAGGAAAAGTTAAACTTCAATGTACATTTGGAAATTAAAAATTTAAAAGATCAGTAGAAATGTTTCAAGATGTTATTGAAGAGATGACTCTGAAAGTAAAATAAACCAAAGCAAGAGTTCACAATATGTGTAAGTCAAGTCTTTACACTGTACACCTCTAACTTTTATGGTGCCATGTCAATTATACATCACTAAAATGAAAAGGAAAAAGAGGAGAAAAATCCAAAATATATAGGGATACTAGAATATCAATCCAGGGTGGGGAGTCTAACATATTTTTGAAGGAACTGAAAGACAGGAAATTATGAAAGAAATTTGATATCAAATTTGTATCAAAAAAATACAAGAATATTTTCAGTATTGAAAACACTCGTCTTTGCATAGAAAGTGTCCTTTACTTTAAAAAGTAAACCACCAATGTATATCACATCATTGTGAAAATTTTTAAACATTGGAGATAAAATAAAAAGATCTCTAAATAAGAGGAATACTCATCTCAGGCAAAAGCTCAAGAATCAAAACCAAGTAAGAATCCTAAACTTCACTAGAAGATAGTAGAGCAATGCTTACATATTCTGCAATAAAAATATTTTAAAACCCAAAGTTTTACACCCAGAACAACCCATTATCAATTGCGAAGTAGACAAAGAAAATTAAAAATATGTAAAGACCTTGAAGAGTACTCCATTAGGGCAAGGAAACAGATTACAAATTAGGAATTTAGTAAACAGATACCCACGCCAGGAAAGTGATGAAGAGAATTTTGAAATTGGTGGCTTGAGACTGTAGA
Source organism: Cynopterus sphinx (assembly GCA_030015415.1). NCBI lineage: Eukaryota > Metazoa > Chordata > Mammalia > Chiroptera > Pteropodidae > Cynopterus > Cynopterus sphinx. Next base: position 126,656,943 of record CM057382.1, read on the forward strand.
ATTCAGACTGAAATAGGAGTAAAGAAAATGTTATTTAGTGGAGGAAATGGAATAATTCATGCAAAAGAGTAATGTTCTCATTAAAAATATGATATGAAAAAAGTTGTTTCTGATACTTAAATGATGAAGCCAGTAGAACTGATAAAATAGTTGAGGCATTTGAAAATATTTCATTTTTAAAAACAGATATTTAAGAAATAATGAAAAATAGTGAGAAAATAGCAACCAGAACATATACAAATAATTTGATAAAAACAGAAAACTTATAGCCCTTGGATGTTAGGGTCACTAAATGTTCACAAACAAAACATAACACAGAACACTACTTGATTTAATGGTGTATTACATTTGCATAATAATAACAATATAAATTCTGTCTGCATTAATTAAATAGCATGATTAGGTGACAGTACAGAGAGAAAGTGAGGAGACACAATAGTGCAGAAGAGCTAAATCTTCTACCTTAACAAGAAGTCAATTGATATTATCTAATCACGTTGAGCAAAAAATAGTAGTATAAATATACTAAACTAAAAAGACGTAAAAATACTATAGTGAAAAACTAAGAGTTGGAAGTGTTGGCTTCTGAAAAGTAGAAATAAGAATAGGGATGGATGGTACTACAACTATTAATATCCTCTACTGCTGTATTTAAATTACACACCAAATAACAAATGACAAGTTGACCAAGGTGTTCATCTTTTATTATGTCTTTGTTCCAAAATGCATTCTAACAGGTGAATTTCAATAATTCGGCAATTCTATGTATAGTGTGGTCTGAATAATAGCTAGCTAGCTAGTTAGATAATATGTGAGGCCTAGTCTTTTCTGTAAAATTGTAATGATATAACTGCATCATTTGGTATCACATAGATATGACAATACAATGGTGCCACACACAGACACACACACACATGATTTATTGTGTCATTTGATATCATGCATTATATGCATTGATAGGATAGTTGAATTTGGAAATATAGTTGACCTATGAACAATGGGAGGAAGGGGTTAGGAGTACCAATCCCTGTGCACTCAAAGATAACTCTCATATAACTTTTGACTCCCCCAAGACTTAGATGTACCAAAGTATCTGCAGGTGACTGGTTTCAGGACCCCAACAAATACTAAAACCTGTGGATATTAAAGTTCCCTATCTAAAATGGCATAAATCAAAGCATACAGTTAGCTCTCTGCATCTGTAGACTCCCAACCACAGATGAAAAACAGTACAGGTATTTACTGAAAGAAATCAGCATATAAGTGGACCTGCACAATTCAAACCCATGTTGTTCAAGAATCAGTTGTAGTTAGAATGTCATCTTATTCTATGTACTGGGTATGATATGGTTAAGAATAATTGAAATTATTTTCTAGTTTGAATTTTGTATTATATTGCTTTTATGTCCGCTGAACAATTTTTAGTTAGTTCCTATCTCAAGTGCATAGTATTAATGACCTTTAATAACCTGTGTCTATAATATACAATGTCATGTTCTGTAGTTGTTACTCTTTGAACTAGATCAAAGCATCAGTCGATTTTTTCTATTACATTTATTTATTTCTCCATTTATTTATTTATTTATTTATACTTTCTAATATGGACAAATGATATTTCATTTTCAACTTTAAATGCATATAAGTGTTGTTTCTATAAGGTTTGTGTTAAAGTCTCCAGTATCAAATATGTTCATTCAATTAGATTATTATATTATCACTGCTCACACACATATTAACTATATTGACCTCAATAATTTCTTTGGCTTCTTTGATATAAAGTTTTTCCTGCTCACCTGCTGACAGCCTAGAGATTTCTAATCTTTCCTTTGCATTAAATCTATAGGATTTGACTTCTAATACCAAAAATTTCTTACATGACAGAAATTGTTCTTCCATGTGCACCATGCGACATCTTATTTTTACCAATCTTTATTTGCCCCACTCAAGTCATGTTTTGTGTATATATTTGAAGCTGATGAGCCATCACAATGTTCTCTAAAAGGACTTGTATGTATGTCTGGAATTTGTTTCCATCATTTTATCACTATCACTATCACCACCACTTTAGCAAAATCTGCCATCATCCCCTCATTGGACTACTGCAATAATTTTTAATCGTTTTATGGAAACCTACCTATGAACAGTTTCTGCATAGGAACTCTGTGCAGAAACTCTTCTGTGCTCAGGAACTCTTTTCCACCTGGCTAACTCTGACTCACTGTTCTTATCTCAACTTAAGAGTAATTTTCTGGTCTCTTTGACTTGGCAAAATGCCTCTACTATAGCACCTTTTGCTATTTACCTTTTTTGCAAAAATTTGCACAAAAAATATTTCATCCATTTTATCAAAGGTCTTTAAGCTCCATGTGTTCAGGGATTAGTTTGTGTTTACTAGGTACATAAAGTTAATATACATTCATTGAATCAATAAATGATAGTTCAGTTTAGTAATTAAATAATGATAGTGTGTGTCTTGGTTTTTAATCTTCTAATGCCAAAGTTAAGGTGAGGCATTGTTTTAACTTATTATTGCACTCAAATAAATTTAATTGTTTTTCTAATATCCAGACAAAATAAACATCTATTACAAACTCATATCTGATGGATTCTCTATATTTGTATCATACTCTTAGTATCCTACACTGTGTATTAGTCACGAAATCTTTTTTTCCCTTTAAGAGGTAAGTATCCTGAAAACATAACTTGAATGCATCACTTTTATTTTCAAAGAGAACCAAGCTGTAATCCCAACAACCATTCAAAGCTCCAGCCTACTCCAGGTCTAAATGTACTGATCAAGGGGCAGGATAGATTTTACACAATGGTCAAGAAATAAATAGCTGAATAAATTATTGCCATTCAGCAACTAGCAATAGAGAACTCTAGCATCTTTTGTGGGCATAACGAAATGAATCAAATAGGTACCTTTTCCTCACAAAACTTATAACTTTGTGGATGAAATGATAACAACTTATAAAAAATATAATATGCAGTAGTAAGTAATGTAGGTGTCCCGATATCAGAAAACCAGATATTACTGTTTTTACTTTGTGTTTCCAGAAACTTTCATTTAGCAAAAATTGCATTCCTGGTTTCAGAAGTTCAGGAACTCTTCCAGACTAAAAATAAGATACTAATATATGCCTCCCTGAAAGATCACTCCACCCTCTACATTCTGAAATATTGTCAGTCTTCTTAGTGTCTTTAAATCTCTTGTATCTTCAAATTAAAATTGATTGATATCATGAAATGGTGTCTTCCCCCTGTTTTACATTAATAAATGAATAACATATTCTTTTAATTGTGTTTGCCATTCTGAATTTTATGGAACACTTTCTCTCCTCACCTTCATAATCTTTTTTTTTTTTTGTATGTTTTCAGGGTAAATGTTGGAGGGGCTCCAATTTTGAAGTGTTAAATTATCAAGTGAAATCATAAGAGCAATTTATAAAAGAGATCGCTGGAAATTAAAATATGAAAATCGCTTAAGGTAAAATTCGTGAGAGAATTCTTTCCTCGCCACCATGAGACCCTGCAGAACAGATGGAACTGACTCTCTGGCTTCTGCTTGGGTACCTGCTGTTTAATTATACCCTAATTAATTAACGGAAAGACTCCTGTGTGGTTTCAGTAGTAGTGAGCAGGAGTGTAGTCAAAAGAGACACTTGAATTTAAAAGACTTCCAAATTAAAACTAATAGGCTCAGAAAGGCAGTTACTATTTACTCATTGTGGTTGTTTTCTAAAATCAACTCTTAAAAAAGCAAACTGACTTCTTCACACCCTCCAAAATACACACTATGTCCTCTTTTAACTAAGTTTCATGAATATTTTATTAATATTTTAAAGATCACAATAAGTATTTAGAAGAGATATGAGGGCTCTTAGGACCATAGCATCACACATAAAGTTAAATCTTTAGTGGTTATTTCTTTAAAAAAAATTCTACATTCCTCTGTTTTGAGAAACTTGTTTAGTGAATACATTTTCCAGGTTTGAGGTTTTACCTAGTTAATTTCTCAGCTAACTACCTGTAAAAATTAAGGTAAATCCATGTACAACATACCCAGATGAATGAAATGGCAGTAAAGACACACAGTACTAATTAGGTGTTCAGTAATAATTTGTGGCTTTGCCATCCACATTCTGTCTGTGTTTGTGTGTGTAAGCACAGTTGTTCTGGTTCTCTGAGTTTTTGATCTTTAACACAGTTGTCATTGTAGTGTCACCAACCTTTTGGCTCTCTGTAAAAAAAAAGACAGAAAGGTACCTTTGATAGAAAACCAATCAACAGGTAAACAGAGCACAGTATGCATCAGATAGGGCTGTGTTTATGCATCCATTTGAAGTGTCATCACGGGTATGGCAATTCATGAGCCCAAGTGACATTTGCTAAAATAAATCTTATATCCATCAACTGTCCTTTATGAGTGGCTTTGGAAACGTTAAATGACATTTGTTTTATTGTTTCCTTATTGATTGAAGAGACTTCATAGAATAGTAAGAAATCAAATCCCACACATCTTCCAATATAGTTGTGGGGCTTAAGTCAATTTGGTAAGTCAGATAAAATCACATATACCAGATCTGGAGCGGCAGTAAGCATGCATGCAATAGGTTTGAGTTTTCTTTATTACTTATAAGTTTATACTTGGAGATCATAAGGGATAAAATTGAGATTAAAATCCAATTGTTGCTGTAGGAAGTTTATTTGAGATTATTATTTAATATTAATATTATTGACACTGTTAGTGATTTAGGTGGATAGCCTGAAGAGCTCTCCCTTGCTCCATATAAGAATCTGGAAAGAAGTTAACTTTTTACATGAACATGTACATAAAACATCAGTAAACAATCTTATATTGTGAGGAATGTTAATCAAGAGTTACTGTTCTTGCTTATGAATATATTGTATATAGAGTATTACTGAGAATACTAGAATAAAAGCTTATAACTCAGTCAGTTAAATTCATGTTTGGATACAATCTTGCTGACCACTAGATAATACACTATATATGATACACATAGGTATTTAAAGAAGAAATTACCAGGCCAGTTACTTGACCTTCAGTGTTTTGATTAATTCTTTTTAAAAAATAGGTATATTTTCAGCAGCATTAGTAAAGTACAATTGGTACACAAAAATTGCACATATTTAATTTATACAATATGATGAGTTTGGACATATGCAGACACGATGACATCATTACCACTATCAAGGTAATAGACATGTTCACTTCTTTCAATAGTTTCTCTCTCTCTCTCTCTCTCTCTCTCTCTCTCTCTCTCTCTCTCTCTCTCTCTCTCCCTGCTTTATTTTTGTGGTAAGAATACTCAGCATAAGATCTACCCACTTACTTAACAATTTTTCAGGTATTTTGTTTTACAACAGCTTTCCAGAACTGATTCATCTTGGGTAACTGTAACTTTACACTCACTGAACAATAACTCATTTTTCCCTCCTCCTGCCACTCCTTGGTAACCACCATTCTATTCTCTGTGTCTATAAATTTGACTATTTTAAACACTTCATATAAATGAAATCATACAGCATTTCTCCTTCTGTGACTAGCTTATTTAATTTAGTGAATGACCTCCAGGTTCATCTATGTTGTCACAAAAGGCAAGATTTCTTTCTTAGTTAAAGCTGAATAATATTCCATTATAAAAATATACCACATTTTCTTGGTTCATCTGTGATTAATTCTTAACTTCCTAAAAGGTTGGTGCTATTTTACATTTTGTCCTTCAAAGTGAAAATGAGAAACAGCATAGGTTGAGGAAAGTCACAAATGAAGAATAAGAGAAAATAGTGTACAATTAAATGCTAATTTGCTTATTAAAGATAATATGAATATGTCCAGATAATTGAAAACCACATTCTTAATCTCATAGAGTGTTGAAAACTATTTTTTATTTCCTGGTTTATTCTCACAAATGGAATTCCAACCAAGAAGTATATCATAGCTTAGAAAGGGTTCAGATTGACAATTATTAGAATAAATACATTGGTGATGCAAAAATAATAAGTGGGTTGAGAGGAAAAATTAGGCCATTTTATTTCATTCCTCTTTTTTAGTCAAAGTTAAAAATGATATTCATTTTTTGAGGATGCATATAATAATTTTAACATTAACATATCTATACATTCTAATTATGTTTCCTTTTTTTTTAGAGCTCTGAGAATTTTAATATCTTAATGAGATACCTAGGTACCTGCCCAGTCTCAAGCCCTCAAGGAGATTACTTAACCTGATTTTTAAATGACAGCTTCTCACCGAATAAAACTGCCAATCATACCTTTCTGGGGCTCTGCTATTATGTGCAGAACCTCTTATGGCTTCATATTATAAAGTTTCCAGAGAGAAAGTAGTAAAGATATTTGTGTAGTTTTCTTCATATCCAGACTTTGGTAACTTATTTGGCTAATGGTTTGTTTCTTTGTTTGAAAAAGGAGCAATTTTTAGAGAAAGCTCCATAATTCTATGAGCTAAACTATTTACAAGAAGGTCTTTTTAAGCTATAGCATTTGTGGCTTCAAACTAAACTTGGGCACTGGTAAACCTGATTTCTCTGGAAAATGTGTATAAGTACTAATCTCTAGAAAATGTTCTAGAGATTCTTCCTTATCCGGGAAATAGCATTCTAAAAATTCTAGTTATAGCAGAGGGAAAGGAAGAGTGTGAAGGGAGGAAAGAAGGGGAGAGAAAGAAACAATCCAGAAAGCTACAAAGTGAAAGAGAAAGAGAAGAAATTGTCTTTAGACTTCCCTAAATTCTGTTCTTAATGTTTTTTTTTGTTATATCTGGTATTAACCAAGGTCAGAGATTCTTAAATATCTTCCATTATCAGCAGAGCACGAGCTGTTCCACTATGGTTTGAAGTGTTATATGATTTCTGAGCGTAAACGGAACTATTCTTTACTTTGGAGGCTGGCTTCAATGAATTTTTCATTTATTTTTTTCTTTAGAAGACCATCCAAACCTTTGCTGTTAGAACATAAAGGAGGCTATATTGGAGACTGGTTGTCGATAGCGTTACTTCCCAACTACATTTTCAAGATGCAACCTCATAATATATTCGAGTATTTCAGATTCAATCACGCTGCTTTTTCTTTGTAGTAGTGAGAAAACTTATCAATTGATTCTCATGGAAACCATGCGAATCTATACGGGGGCTGGTGGGCCCTAGAGGAGGAAGGTTTTTAGATTAAAGAATTTATTGTATCCAAATGTGTGTGCGGAGTGTGCTAAATTGTCATCCCTACCTTTTCAAATGAAATGTTTTGACGTGCCTCGTTCTCACTTTGGAGCCTTACGCTGGGAGCCCCTGCAAGCTTTCTTGGCCATAGTTCCTGCCAGTCCTCTCCTTCCTCCAGTCGAGCCCTCCCGGCGTTCCAGGAACTCATTTTGTCCCCTTGACCCTTCAGGACCTGAGAAAGCATTTCCCGTCCTTGTGCATCTCTGCCTGCTCTGGGAGCTCCTGTTGGTTCCCTCAATCTTGTCCAAACCTCTGTAAACGGTTCCTCCTGGCTGTCTCTTCGTTTGAACCACTTTCTTGGAAGTCAGTAAAATCAGCTGTTAATTTTGTTATTGTTATTCTTATTATATTCCTTTTAAAGCAGTATCTGATAAATGACCTAAAAGAAGTAAAAACAAAAATATGTTAGTAGGCCAGCGATCCTTTTGCCTCACCTTTTCTTACCTGGTTGCTCTAGATTACAAACTATTTTGTGATGAGGGTTACAATGAAAGCCAAGTCAGCTTTAAGACAACAACTGCCCTGTCCGAAATTTCTTATTTGTAAAAAATGGGGATAATAATTACTTATTCCATATCTGCACTATAGAACTGAAAAACAAATGTGAACATACTTTATAAGCTTTGAAGCAATATACAATGGTCCTTTACTATGAACATCTATTTTATAAATACTGGTTAAGTCTGTTTTGAAGGAGAAACACAGTGTTGCATTTATTTTCTAGAAAGAGCATGCATTGTTTCCAGGGATCCTCAACATAAAAGACTCTTGAGTTAAAATAATCAAATTAAAAATTTTTTTCCAGCACCCTCTAGTAAGTGCCAAACCTTGGCATGTTAAAAGTCATTTCTCTTACATAACTTTGAGGCAGCGCCAAAAAGCACATGCTAAATTAAGATGTAAGTCAGAAGGTTTTAAGCAACAGAAAATATTCAGAGATGACTTACATTGTGGTTCACAGCACAGATCTGAAGATAGCAGCTCTGTCACCTGTCAGTCATATGTGTCTCTGTGTGATATGTGTGAAGGTGTAAAGGTCTTATTCAGTTCCTATACAGTGACCAGTGATGATGGAAATGCACTCACTGTTCCATATATCTCACATGTTCAGAGTTCACATGAATGCAGGAGGTTGCCACGTACAAGCTCTGAAAAGATCTGTTTTCATGTTTAAGCTATTGAAAATTATTTTTCAGCAAAATTATCTCCACTCCTCTAATTTTCTCTTCAATAATTCATGGTGTTTTAATTATTTTCTTACAGAATAATTACTATTGTTTTCTCCTCCTTTGATTGCTTTTATAAAATGATGAGATGCTACTTAAAAATTAGTGCAGATTTGAGGAAGCCAACTCTTTTTTTTTTTTGCATCTAACCCTATTCTCCCATTTCTATTGTAATTAGATGACTATCTAAATTAGAATCCACTACCCAGCTAACACAATTACTTCACAAATACTCTAGGAAGAAAGCTTTCATTTTAAGGTAGGTGAATAGGTAAATATACAAGTGATGTGCAGTATTTTATTTTAGCCTAATCTGATTTTCTAAATTTAGGATACTCTAAATTCTTTTATGCTGCAGGCCACAAAAACTAGTTTTTTTTTTTTTCTGTCATGAATAGTATATTCTCTTGCCTTGAAATAGGCATCTAAAAATACATGTTCCTTATAGTAAAGGGTTATCAATAGAAATAGCTAAAGGTATTTAAAGGGTTGCTAGCAGAAATAAAGTGAATGCATGTGCACACCTCATATGTTACCACCTAAATATTTCTCTGGATCTCATCTCACTGAAATAAAATTTTAAGCAAAATCTCTGGTGATTTCAGAGATGCTGTAGGAGAATTTGGGGGGCTCTTAATTCTCTATATATCAATATCCTATTCTCTCCTTTGAATTTTTCTGCTTTTAAGGTGTGTAACATCAGTATATTTCCACTGAGGACAAAAAAGAATAACATTTTCAGTGTGCCTTGCTTTGGAGTTTGCATTCTAATATAAACCAACAAGAAAAAATATGACTTATTTATATTAAAGTATAGAAAACTTTTGTTTTAAAAATATAACTTGTTAAATCTTTTAATATTAGCGGTTGCTGCAAATTATCATTGTTTACAAATAATTTACATTTATATAAAATATTAGGATTTGTATAAAAGGAACAAAGAAGTTTAAATCTAAAAATTTAGGTACAACTGAAATTTAGAAGTCAATCAGATATACTCATAAAGCTGCATAAAATAAGTCAGTTATATGTGATTTGATTAACAAAATTAATTTATAATTATTCTACCTCATAAAAATATTTCACTAACTGAATTATACAAATATGTAACTCATTCCTGTAAGTCCTACATTAAAAAAATTTGTCAGATCTGAGCAGATTACTAAAATAAAATTATCACACTTTTGTTGCTATGTCTTTAAAATTTTTATTTCATAATATTCCTTGCTTTTTTAGTACTGATCTTCTTTTTGTGTGTATAATATCTCCTACTTTATGTTTACCTGATTGTTAAATTAGCTTGCAGTTTCTTTAAATTGATAATTGTATCTAGAGATTCTATTAGAATTAGGATTAATGTGGAGAGCAATGTACCTCTTTCTATGAGTTCATAAAACACATACCCCTGGTTATCAAAGTTAGAAATTGTTTTATCTTTTTCTCCCATTGTAAATTATCCCATCAACATGTCACCTTAATAATTTTAGCACCGTGGATTTTTTAAAAAATCATTTAATTAGAGTTTACAAATGGTGACTTCAATCTAATGTTTTCTCTCTATGTGTTAGCTATAATTATCTTTTTAAAACATTTTATCACCTATTTGTTAGTTTTTAATACAACTTATGTAGAAGATGGTAAATATATATTATTTCTTATTAATTCTAGATGATGTTTTGGTGACTTCAGTGCTGATCAGTGAGAGTATTTGTGTTATTATTGTGAGCTTTAGACTTTTTCATATTTAATATGGTTCAATCCTTTGTAGGTATTTTCTTAATGATGCTTAAATTGTACCATCTGATGCCAAAGAAAAGCTGGCACTTTTTACATGACACATTAGTCTTTGAGAATCCCCTTACTTCTGGAATACTAAAAAAAAATTCCACGTTCATCTTGTACATTTACTATGCAAACCTAAAACCAAGGATTTCTCCAAGTTCCCTAGTTATTTTATTGAAAAATGTTTCTTTGAAGTTTAATTATAAGCACTAGAGATGCCCATCACTACTTGGGTTTTAGAACAGACAAAATTGGGAATACATATTTTTCAAGACAAAATATTTATAAATTCACAATGATATTTTGTCCCCCCCCCAATATAATAGCTGAGAAATGGTGTTTCAATGAGTTAAATTTGGATCTCTCCTATTTTGATCAAGGCTAAGTTCTCATCACATATCTCAGAATTATTTGAATGTATTTTTCTGTTAAATGTATGCTTATATTTTTTTGATGTTTTCTCCTAGAGGATTGTTAATACTACTTGATTTTTTGTATATATTTTTAAATTAATTAATTTATTTTTAATTCTTTAATGTTACTGCATATTTGACCCCTTTTACTCCATCTTTCTCCACTTTCCCCACTCCCCTCTGGTAACCACTAGCCTATAGTCCATGTCCGTGAGTCTCTGTTTGTTTGTCCTATTCGTTTGTTGCTTTTAGGTTTATATCTCACATATAAGTGACAGCATGTGGTTTTCAACGTTTTCTGTCTGGTTTATTTTGTTTAACATGATTATCTCGAGGCACCCTTGGTAAGCAGGTCCAAGTAGTGGTATTTAATTTTCAGAAACAAGTTGGCTATGGTTACTGTGAAGATTACTATAAATGGTTACTAAACAGAGAGGAAGCAGTTGTCAGAATGGTTTGAAGTTCCAGGATCAGTGGTCATGTCTAGTTGTTCATGATGTTTTGAAAATAGAAATAAATGAGCCTCCTACCAGTCTTACTAGAAATGCAAAAATGGCAAAGTTCCAGGTATAGTGAAGAGAATTCTTATTTGAATCATCACAACAGACAGTTTCAACCTTTCAGTGAATTCACAGACTTGAACCCTTTCAGAAATTCATGGTACTTTGCACAAAAAAGAAGTTGAATCACTTGAGGAAGGAAATTTCTATACATTAAAAAATCTATTTTATAAATCTCCCTTATAACCTTTCCCAAAAGAATTTGCAGCATTTACCATGGTAGCTGTTATTAGAGAAGTAGATATAAAAAGCATTTGGGGGTATTGTTGGACACTGGAGTTGAAATGTTCCTACTCTTTGGAGACCCAAACCACTAGTGTGGTCTACAGTTGGAGTAAGGGCATATGGAGGTCAGGTGGTTAATAAAATTCTGATTAAGATTCATTTCACAGTGGACTCAGTGGTTTCATAAACTAACCTTGTAGTTATTTCTTCAATTCTAGAATTCATATTGGAAGAGATATTTTCAGCACTGACAGTATCATTTCTTTTTTCATCACAGAGCTTCCTTCTGGAAGTATTTTATTTCTTCTAAAAGAGTTTGGAGGCCACTATGTTAGGAAAAGCCACTTGGAGCCACTAGGACTGCTTCTATCTACCTAATAGATGTTGTATCCGGGAAGGTTTGTAGAGATTAGCGCAATTATTATCTAGAAGATGTGTATAATATAGTAAATCTTACCACATACCCTTTAAATTTACCTATTTGACCTGCACAGAGATAGGTGGATGCTGCAGAATGACAGTGGACTATTAAAAGCTTAATCAAGTGGTGATTTCAATTATAGCCATCATTTCAGATATGATTTTTATACTGGAGCAAATAGATATGCATCAATAAAGTAATAAATAATGCTTTAAAATATATACCCTGTCTTTTTATTAGGAACACTTTAGTTTCATCTGGCAGGGTCAGAAATATACTTACACTGTCTTATACTAGAGCAATATCAGTTTCCTAGCTCATTATCATAATCTTGTTCATAGTTTACTTTTAAGTCTAAAATTGTATGTGTGGTGAGATTTTATATCAGCTTTCTTTAATTAAATATACTTTTCATAATTAACAGCATTCAAAAATTTATTTTGTTTAAATACCAATAATATAATTATTTGGTTTTCTATTCATTTGGATTTGAATTGATGATATTGCAGCTGCACACTCTGAGTGGAATAATCTGAAAAGCATTCTACCACCTTATCACCAATAGAGATATTTTTTAAAATGTATGTGTTTCAAAGAATTTGCTTTAAAAGAAACTGTTTAGAAAAATCAATTTTGAAACCTAAGGAAAAATTTCCTATAGAGATAATAAGAGAAATTTAATTATCTCCTCTATTCAACAAATATTTGTTGACTTCCTATTATTTGCTAAGCACTTATGTAAAGACTGGGGCTATGTTAGTAAACAAGTGAAGGCATTACTCTCAGGAAGCTTATCATCTATAAAGGAAAAAAGCAATAAGCATATGAATTTTACGTAGTATAAGGTTGTGATAGTGCTAAGAAAAAATATAAAGCAGGGTAAAATGACATAAATTGATGTGGGATTCAATGAGTGGTCAGAGAAGTTTTTTTCTGAGGAGGTGGCATTTGAGAACAGCCCTGACTGGAGCTAGGAAACAAACTTAGGAAACAAGAAGAATAATTTGCCAAATGGATGGCAGAATTCTTAGGAAAGATTTGCTAGGCATACTCATAGAAATGCTATGTGCTAAAACGAGGTTAAGAAAAGAATATTAAGAAGAAATTAGAGTAGTAGAGAGTGGTTAGGTCACATAAGGCTTTAGGGGTCATGGTAAGAACTTGGTATTTTATTTACAATGTAGAACCATTAGAAGATTGAGACTAAGCTCTTGGTATAATATGTATAATATGTATTCTCTTTCATAAAATTTACTCTTGCTGTATGGAGACAATAATATATGGGCGGGATAGAGAGAGAGGGCAGAGCTCATTGCTCCTTGGCCCAGTTGCTTTCATAACTATTCCCTCCTTTCTCAAGTTCTGTTCTGTATCATTAGAGGAATGGAATGAACTCTTGGTACTGTATTTTCTAGGCTTTTTTTATGAGATACCTCATAAAAAAGAGACAGGTGAGACACCAGCAGGTGAAGAAAAGAAAGAAGACAGGTCATCTTTTAATGTTCTTTTCTGTCTCATCACTGATTATGAGCACAGTGGTATGTGGTGGTGATGATTCCACTGGTGTCAGTGGTGAGTTTACTTTTGGGCCTTGGTTATACCTCATCTTTTACAACCTCAGGCTATGGGTTAGCAATTCTCTAGAGCTATTTTTGTTTAGTTGCATGTTGACTGACACAAGAAGGAAGAATTGAAGCAAGAATACTGTCAGCAAACTTTTTCAATAGTCCAGGCAAGAGAAGAACAATTTGAAGAAGTTTCTGTAACAGCTATGAAAAGGTGAAAAACAATAAGATTTGGGATCTTTTTTGAATGTAGAATTAATGGAGCATGTGAAAGGATTGGATGACTAGTGCAGTACAAAAAAAGAAATATAAAAATGTTTAAGGTCCAGGTTGAAAAACTGGATAAAGGCAATATCATTAGTAGGTATGGGAAAGATTGAAGAAAAAAGCCATTAGAGGAAAGGGTATATGCATCAAGCGTTCTGTTTGGTAAAATTTGGTACTGACATGGCTATTTGATATTCGTGTGGAAGATCAAACAGAAAGTTAAGAATATGAATCTAGAGTTATGGAAAGTCATTCAGTTTAGACATACTGAGTTGTATTACTGGTATAATAATGTCATGAAATTTGAAGACATTACATGGGAACTGGCTATACACTGAGAAAAAGCAATAACTGAAGACTAAGCCCTAATGCATTCAATATTTAGGAATTAGAGAGAAAAGAAACTATCATAGGAGATAAAAGGCACTGCTAGTGAAGCAGGAAAAAAAAAAGTATTCCTGGCAGTTAAGTTGAAGAAGGCTTTTCAAGATCTGATGTTCACTGGATAAAATGTTTCATGGGTTGTTTATAGCCTTCTCATTCTCTCTCTTTCTCTCTCTCTCAATCTCGATTCTCTCTGTTTTTTTTTTTTCTTTCTCCCTCTCCTAGTTTTTACATTTGCTTTATTCAGTTATTTGACCAATATATATTGAGAGCTTGCTAGCTGAACTATAAACTATGCTAGTTAATTCAGAATTCAAGTATAGAAGGCCTTGAATAATAATTATTAATATTAGTCTCTTGGACAAGAGTTAATTTTCCCAAATTTTAAACAAAAAATAATAAATTTTATTTTTAAAAAAAGCAAGGCATAAGTTAATTTGCAAAATAAACCTATTATCCTATATCTTAAGAAAAAAATGAGATTTATACCTTGCTTTATACTTTGTATACATTTACCCATAAAAATATGAATATATGTATAAATATTTTACATTTAACTCTACTGTATTTACTCACAGCTTTTGAAATAAAATTTTAAATAAAACGTTTTTTAATGTAGTTATTCTATAATTTTATTTTTTTGCTTGAAAATGACAAATGTAATAAGATCTTTTCTAGAGCTCTTTATTTTTCTTTGACAATACAAGGGTTAAATTAAAGAAGAAGTCTTTTCCTTGTCCTTGGCCCAGAGGAAAGCTAAACTGTAACCTCCATTTATTTTCTTCACATTCTGTTTTGCTCTTTCTTCTTTTAGGACTGAACAAGTGGCCTTCATTTTTCTCATTCCCAGCCAAGATGCACCTTTAAAGTGGGAATATATCTAGAATATGGGTTGGATCTAATTCTTAAAATCAAAGATGGGTAAGCGCCAAGGTTAAAATTGGAAAGCTCAGAAAATCCTAAGTGCAAACACCACCTTTCAATCACCTGCAAATCGTTTCCTGCTCCCTTGTCTCTGAAATGCAGGATTGCAGCCTCACTGCAATTTTTCTTTCTAAATTAAGCAGCACATTTCAGGTATCTAAGAAGCAGCTCAGTGAGGCAGGGGATTTTAGAACTGGATTCCATTCAACATTTCTACTGGTTTATTTTATTGCATTTTCACAAGTGGTAGGTGAGATTTTAGAATTTAATGAAGGTCACTAAAGGAAGAAAATATGGCAGGCAGAAAGTAGGCTTGAGTTTTAGAGTAAAAAAGTAGGATAATTGAGAAAGCAAAATATGCTATTAAAATTTTAGACTATTTCCTTTTTATCCCAGTATAATTATGAACTCATGTGACAAATAAGGTACATTAAGCAGACTGAGCTCTGTAAAATAATTGTACTTAACTACAGAACTTAACAATAGGACTTTTTATTTTCAATCTTATTCAAATCATTAAAAGCTTACGATTTTATGTTTATACTTTTTAGTCATTAGGATTGGGATTTAAATGCAAAAGAAAAGACAAGAAATAGTCCCTAGTGTTAACCTACTGTTAGCTGATGGGAACAGCCAAGTCTCCTGAATAAAATGCAAAATACATATTTTAATCTTTTAATAACATTATATTCTGCTGTGGCTAAATTTATTTCTGAAGTATGTGTACCCAGAGTGTGCCTAGAGAAATTCAATCTGCAGAAGGTTTTAATGACCTCAGGCAAAAATGACTATATTTAGGTAGGCTAAAAAATCAGACAAAGAAATAATGTCTCCCCTTTAATTCCTCTCATTAGAAGCCATATCTAGCAGAGATCAAGACCTTTTGCCTTTTGTTCTATCTGCCCAACTTGCCTGGATAGTGATGATGTATGATAAATGACCTCCAATGAAGGTCAAATAGTAAAGAATCAAGATGAAGATATAATCGAGGGAAAACAAAAGAAAGAAAGAGAAAACATAAAATCTTATAGATACCTGGAAAAACTAGATAAAGTCATGAATCCTGCTATTATATATTAGGAAATTAGTGACACTCTGAGATGACATGGATATAACCCATACACTCTGCCCTGAGATTTGGAATACAAACAAAGTGTTCTTATCTTTGGGTTCTACTGATTTTTGTCTGCTGATAATGTCCAAAAATGAGAAAAGACAATGAATTGCTCTCAGGTGTTTAGAAGAAAGAAAAATATATTTATTGCTACTGAAGGTCAAACATAGATACTCTCTGTGGTAGGTAGACTCTATGATGGCCCCTAATGATCCTTGACACCTTATATTCACACTTTCGCATAATCCTTTGCTTTGAGAGTGACTGGATGTGAAGACTGACTTCTAATGATTTGAAGCTAAGTTAAGTCAGAGATCAGGTTTTAAAAAGATTGTAGCTTCCATGTTGGTATCTTTACCTGAGAATCTACTCTGGGGGAAAGTAGCTGCCGTGATGTAAGAAATCCTATGGAGAGGGTCACATGGCAAGACACTTATTCTTCCAGCCTTCAGCTAACAAGAACTTTAGACCTGAATGAACCTGAAGTTAATTTTCTTCTAGTTGAATACTGAGATGACTGAAGCCCCAGATGAAAGCTTGACTACAGACTTCTAAGATTCTAAAGCATAAACACCCAACTAAGCCTCAGTAAGATTCTTGACTCAGAGGGATAATAAATGCTGTTTAAAGCTGTTAGGGTTTGGGGTAATTTGTTACACAGCAAGAAATAACTAATGCAGTCTTTTTTTTTATGCTTCTCTTAGTTTTCCATCCTTTTGTTTGATAAAATATGGAATCTACCTTCATTAACGCACATTTATTTAAGAAAATTATTTTATAATAAAATAAAGCTACTGAAATATTGCCTACCTTACAGAGTAGTTCATTCATTTCTTAGGTACCAAATTTTTAAAAATCTGTTTAAGACCTCTGTGAAAATAGTATTTTGTTTCTGAATTCTACATTCCACTTTTTCTTTTCTTTACGTATATCTAATCCAGCAAAGAAAAGTCATTGAATTCAATTGTCAATTCACATATATTGCTCTTAAAAAGGAGTTGAAATCTATCCATTCATTTTCTTTATTAGCATTGGGAGTTTATGATGAAAGACATTGGAGTTTAATCTTTGAATAAAATTAGCCTCAATAAATATAACTTTTCCTTCTTCATTTTTTCTTATCTATGGTATTATTTATTCCTTATTTGTCTTTTTATAATTCATCTTAGCTGAATATCTTAATGACTAAAAATATTTGTTAGACTAATAGGAAATAAAAATAATTCTGTAATTTCTTTCCAGCTATGTAGATGTAACATATTTCCAATAGAAGAGAATAGTTATCCATTACAGTGTCAAAATAATTTTCTCAGAAGATAAAATATTATGTCAGTTGACAAATTAGCTCGTGGTATAATCCTCTGACCACAGGGCCTCATGAAGGAGAGAGGAGAATCACTACATCAGAAAATGGCATCCAACTATATAATGTCTGGGTGTCTCCTCCCTATTATTTTAAATAACAAAGATATAACTAGATTAATGAAGAATGAAAGAGAGAACACTCAAATAAATGAAATCAGGAATAAAAGAAGACACATTGTAACTGACGCCATAGACATAAAAAAAAAAGATCATAAGAGACTACTATAAACAGTTATATATCAACAAACTAAATAATCTAGAAGAAATGGATAAATTCCTAGAAACTTACAACCTACAAGACTAAATTATTAAAAAAATAGAAAATATGAAGAGACCAACTACAAGTAAGGACATTAAATTAGTAATCAAAATCTTTAACAAAGAAGAGCTCAGGAGCAGAAAGTTTCACTGGAAAATTTTGCCAAAAATTAAAAAAAGAATAAACATCAATCTTTCTTAAACTTTTCTGATAAATTGAAGAGGAGAGAACACTTCCAAACTCACTCATGAGACCAGCATTACTACAGTCAAAAAGACAAGTGAGAAAATAAAACTACAGGAACATATGAGTATATATGCAAAAATTCTAAATAAAAATGCTAGCAGCCCTAATTTAAGAGCATATTAAAGGATTAGATAACAATACCAAACTGGATTTGTCCCTGGAATGCAAAGATATTTCAACATAAGAAAATCATTTATTATTATATACAACATTAACAGAATAAAGGATAAAAATAACATGATCATTTCAACAGACACATAAAAGTGTTTGATAAAATTCATTATTCCTCATGATAAAATCTCTAAACACACTAGGTATAGAAGGAGAGTACCTCAATATAATGAAGGCCATATATGAAAAAACCCACAGCTAACACCATTCTCAATGTTGAAAAAGTGAAAACTTTTTCTCTGACAAGGCAGAATGCCCACTCTCACCACTTCTATTCAAAATAGTACTAGAAGTCTAAGTCAGAGCAATTAGGCAAGAAGAAGGTAGTCAAATCAGAAAGAATCAAAACTGTTTCTCTTTGTAGATAACATAAACTTTTATATAGAAAATCCTGAAGGGACAACAAAAATATTTATTTGAATTAATAAATGAATTCAATAATTGCAGGACACAAACTCAACATACAAAATTTAGCTATGTTTTTTTTACACTAACAAATATACAGAAAGGAAGTTAGAAAGACATTACCATTTATAACAGCATCAAAAAAAAAAAAAACCCAAATACTCAGAAATAAACTCAACTAAGGAGGTAAAATACTTGTATAATAAACATTACAAAACATTGATAACAGAAATATAAGGAGAAATAAGTGAATTGAAAGATATCCTATGTTTATGGAATACAAAATTTAATTTTGTTAAAATATTCATACTACCCAAAGCAATCTACATAGTCAAAGCCATCCCCAAGAAAATTACAATGGGATTTTTTACAGAAATAGAAAAAGAAAACAACTCTTTAATTTATATGGAACCACAAAAGATGACAAATATACTAATAAATTTTGAGATAGAAGAATAAGGTCGAGGCATCACACGTCCTGATTTCCAAACATGTTATAAAGCTATGATAATCAAAACAGTATGGTACTGGCATAAAGACAGACACAGACAAATGAAACAGAATAGACAGCCTAGTAGTAAAGCCACATATATTGGTCAACTGATCTTCAACAAAGGTGCCAACAATACAAAATGTGCGAACAATAAGTTTTTTCAAAAAATGGTGTTGAGAAAACTGGATATTCACATGCAAAGAATAAAATTAGATCCTTATCTTACATCATACACAAAATAAACTCAAAATGGATTAAAGACTTGTACATAGACTTGAAACTGTAAAACTCTTAGAAGGAAACATAGTGAAAAACTTCATGACATTGGTTTTGACAAAGATTTCATGGATATGACACCAAAAGCACTGGGGTAAAAAAACAAGTGAAAAAAATTAAACTAAAGACTTCTACACAGTAAATGAAAGAATCAACAAAATGAAAAGGCAACCCATGGAATGGGAGAATAATTTACAAATCATAATATGATAAAGAGTTAATTTCCAAAACATATGAGACATTTCTACAATTAATTAGTAAAATAAAATTTAAACTGACTAAAAAATGGGCTAAAGGCTTGACTAGACATTTCTCCAAAGAAGATATACAAATAGCCAACAGATATATGAAAAAATGTTCAGCATAGCTAATCATCAGAGAAATGCTAGTCAAATCACAACAAGATATCACCTCACACACATTAGGATGGCTATATTGAAAGAAACATGCGTTGGTGAGGATGTGGAGAAGTTGAAACTCTTATATACTATTGATAGAAATGAAAAATGGTGCAGCTGCTGTGGAAAACTCTATGATGGTTTCCCAAAAAGTTAAAAACAAAACTATTTTTAATAGATCTAAAAATACAATATATGATCCAACAATCCAACTTTTGGATTATCCTAAAGACTGAAGTTGGAACATCTAGGAGATGTTAGCACTCCCACGTTCACTGCAGTACTATTTATGATAGCAAAAATGTGAAAACAACCTCAATGTTCATCAACAGATGAATGGGTAAAGAAAATGTGTTATATATACATACAATGGAATACTATTCAGCCTTAAAAAAGAATTAAGTTCCACAATGCGACAACATAAATAAAGCTTGAAGACATCATGCTAAGTGAAATGTCAGTCGCAAAAATATAAATACTGCATGATTCAATTTTTTAAAATTTATTTATTCAAGTTATTTTCAGGTATACAGTACATTGGTTAGATATCTACATAGTTCATAAAAATTGTTCCCTTCCTTCCCTGGCCCTCCACCTAGCCATCGTATTGATGCTAGTTGCATTCCCTCTGCTGTACTCCCCAGCCCCATGACCAACCATCAACTAAAAATTTGTACTTCTCTAACCATTCACCCCATGCTTCCAGCCCCCCGACTATCCTCCCCTCTGTTCATCACCAAATTGTTCACTGTATTTGTGAGTCTGTTTTTGATAAGTTTGTCCTTTTTGTTCCTTAGATTTCACATATAATTGAAATCATATGATATTTATCTTTCTCTGTCTGACTTATTTCACTCAGCATAATAACCTCTAGGTCCATCTATGTTGCAGACCCTCTCAAAAGGGAGTAGGTAAGCCTGAGTTAAATCTTGATTTTTCTGTTGTCCTCATGCATTCATTTCATTCTAGTAGCTTGCATCCACATTTCATAAGCCTTGTGTCAGCCTAAGATCAACTTCTGTATCAGGTTTTCATTTTGAGCAAATGTGAGTAAAATAAAGGAAATAAGGGACAATTGAGAAAATATTGTCATTTTATCATCAACAGAAATATTTTATGGTTGTTGCTATCTTAACTTGGTATCATAGTTGCTGGTCACTGAGATTATGCCTTTCTACTGTTATTATCCTTACAGATAACTGGCATACAGAATTATACTGTGCTTTGTACTGGTTGGCATCCAATCCATGTTTTGCTCTAGGAAGGTCCACTTGTGGCTTGTTGTTTGGCTCTTGACTGAATATTGCCTAACCTTTTTGGATTCTGTTTAGAATTTACCTACTTATCTTACATCTTTTTTAGATTATGTTCTCTGTTAAGAATTCATATTTCCCTGTGCACAATTATGACTCATGTTCAGTCTCAGAGACATCGCTCAACCCTTGGGACTGGCCTTACTCTGGGCCCAAGCTACTCAGGCCCTGTAGCTCTCAGTGATGACAATATATACATTTTATTTCAGAAGCTCAATCACAGTGGCCTCCTTGCAGTGAGGTCACTAATTTATAATTGCAAATATCCATAAAACTTTTTGAAATGCAGAACACTTAATTTTACAGAAAAGGTAAATCCTAGAATTTGAAACCATTTGGAAACTCTTTACTTGTCCATTGCAACCCCTGCAAATATCAATAAACCGCAGTCTGCAAATTAGAACGTGAGAAACCACCTCTGGAGACAGCTGAGGTTTGGGTGAACCACAATGAAATTTCTTTACCTGGAGGTCAAATAATTGTGGTAAAAGGGCAGGGAACTCTGGTGAGCATTATTTTAATTTATTGAGAGCTGGGGGACTATAGATTTCATCAAAGCAAATCTTTTACTTCTTAATATCCTATGCTGAAGACATTAGTGTTTTTATTTTTAAAAATTCATGTGTGAACCTGTATTTTAATTTCCTGATAGAGAAAATAACAATAACAACAGCAACAAAATCAATAATAATAATAATAATAATAATAATAATAATAATAATAATAAGAAGAAGAAGAAGAAGAAGAAGAAGAAGAAGCAACAGCAGAAGAAGCAGGAGGAGGAGGAGGAGGAGGTGGAGGAGGACGAGAAGAAGAAGAAAAATAACACAGTAAATCTCACAACATCCTGCCTTCTCTATTGGAGTATTTGAGCCTACGAGTTGCTAGTGCACTTCCACATGGGAAGAGCCTGTTATGTGTCAGGCATGTGCTATATATACTAGAGACATACAAAAAAATTATGAGACATTTTTCTTGTAATTATTGGGCTTAGAGTTTGTAAGTGGAGGTGAAATATGTGAAAACTTACCTGATATGACGTTACATTTCTTTTATTATTCTTCCACAGAGGGACAAGACTAGAAGCATGAAAACAAGAATTCTACATGTGTCAAGGTAAGGAGAGATTTCATAGAGCTAACAATTCAAGTGAATCTTGAAAACTCTCTTTCTTTCCATACTCTCAGCTTTTGGTTATGTGAAGTAATTAAGGATTGTTACTGTTACCTTTGTGGGAAAAGAAATATAAATAAGTTACCTCTAAATGTAAAGAAAACAAAAGGTAAATCATGGCATTGGGTAAATGTGGGGGTGGTAGCAATATTTGAAGTGATGAACCAAATTATAGAGAATAGAGATAAAATATTGTACGTCAGGCATCGGAATGCTCCTTTTCAGAGAGATGGCAGGATTAACATCTGAAAGCAGATGAGTTATGCCTGAATTTATTAGTCCTGACAATAGAAGTACAATTAGGACCCCAAATCATAAAATTGCTATTTTGTATGTATGTAGGAAATCAACCCATTACTGTATGAGAAGAGTGCGGGCTCTTTTGAAAGCCGAATGAACACTTTTATCAGACAGATAAAATTTTCTGTGTTCATGGAGTTTACTATCTAGTAAAGAAAACACAATTTAAAAGTATATAGATACACACTCAAACAGGTATTTATAGGAGTTGTCTTTTGAATATGACATACTTTAACTCATGAAGGACATCTTAATGGAGATTCTATCACATACTCAAGCTGCTAGATTCTGTGGAAAATATAAGAATGAATAAGTAGATTCAAATCTGTAGGAAATGTCAGACCAAGTGGAACAGTAGGGCATATTACTAACGGTAATTCAAAATGTAGAAAGGTAAGTGCTATAAGAATATAGATTATACTATAGGATTCCTGAGGAGAAAGAGATTACATTTTAGTGGAAGAAATAAGAACATTCTGATGAAGAAATTGGCAAGCTTCATAATTTGGATTCATAATTTGGATATGTGCACAGGGCATAGAGATTAAAGGGCAAATGTGAATAAGGCAGGGCTGGGTCTAGGGCTACTGCAACAAAGTACTACAGAGTGGGGGATTTATATAGAAATTCACTGTCACAGTTCTGGATAGAATTCTGAGGTCAAGGTGGCAGCAGAGTTGGGCCTTCTGAGGGCCACAAGGGAAGGATTTGTTCCAGGGCTCCCTCTTTGCCTTGTCGATGACTGTCTTCTCCCTATGTCTTCGCTTTGTCTTTCCTGCATACAGGTCTATGTCTCAGTTCCCTCTTCTTATAAGATCACTAGTCATATTGGATTAGAGCCTACCCTAATAACCTCATTATAACTTATTATCTCTGTAAAGACCCTGTCTCTAAATACTATCACATTTTGAGATAATGGGGTTAAGGCTTCAACATAAGATTTTTTTAGAAGACATAATTCAGCCTATAACAGACAGTGGGGTGAAGAACTGTGAGATATATAAAGAATGGTAAAGTTTAGTTTGACTAAAATATAGTTACATAAAATAAATTAGAAATCAGGCTGGACAAAAAATTGAAGCCAGATTGTATAGATTTGGAATATCAAAATAGAAAGTTTGGACTTTTTTCCTCAAGCATTAGGGAATGAGAAATTAATCTGAGCGGGAGAGAAACATAACAAATAGAAATTATTGCATGCTTAATTTGCAACAATATCTTGAACCAGGTTTATTAGTCTTTTTTACAGAGTAGTAAACTAAAGTTTAAGAAAAGAGTTATTACAGCTTATGAATATTAGAGCAGAGAATCTAATTTAAGTCTTCAAAATCTGGCATCATATCCAGTATATTTTCAATCTCAGACGTTATAGTTTTCATCTCTAAAATTTCAGGTTCTTAAAAATACAGCTTCAATGTGTCTACTTCACTTTTTGAACATATGGGGTAGAGTTATAACAACTTTCTTATGTCTTTGTCTGATAATTTTTATATCTGTGTCAGTCCTGGGTCAGTTTCAAGTGACTGACTCTTCTCCTTGTCATGGCTCATATTTTTCTGCTTCTTCGTATACCTGGTAATCTTTGATTGCATTGCAGACATCGCAATTTTACCTTGCAGGGTTCTGGATATATTTTTAGAAATATCTTGACATTTGTTCTGTGACATAGGTTACATAGAAATGGTGTCATTTTTGGGGGGGAACTTGCTTTTAAGATTTGTTAGATGAGGGTGGATCAGGGCTCAGATTAGGCCTAATTATTCACCATTTCTGAGGCAAGACCCTCTCTGTAATCTACCCCATACACAATCTATCTTGAGATTTTCCAATCTGGCTCATGGCAACAGGCACACTTCTCCTCAGGAGATGATCAGGGCACTGTTACCTCTAATTTTTTTCTGTGTTTCCTTCTCTGGCCTCAGGTAGTTTCCTCAAGTGCACATGCTGATCGATGCACTGCTAACTACTCAAGGGGCCGCTCTGCAGATTTCCGTATTCTTTTCTCTGTGTAGATCTCTCTTCTCCAGTATTCTGTCCTAAAAACTCTAGGCACTTTGATCTAACTAGACTTTCAGGTTCATCTCCTCAATTCATGATATGCTCTGAGCTCCACTTCAGCAACTCCTCCTTGTGCCTTGGCCTGAAAACTCTCCGATGTATTAAGCTGGGACACTTGTGGGTCTAATCTCATTTGTTTCTAATATCTCAGGAATCATCATCCTCCATTTTCTGATGTTTGGTGTCTTAAAAACTATTGTTTGTGTATTTTGTATGAATTTTGTCTGTTTCAGATGAAAGGGTCAATTCAATCCTTTTCATTCAGTCTTGGTCTGAAACAAACATCAGCTCAGGTGTTTTCATTTTAAAATGTTGTTTCCCACACAAATTTTAGGATGGAGGGTAGACAGTAAGGTTGTCAGCAGAGTCCTAAAATTAAAACATATTTCTCCAAGATAAATATAACTGTATTAGAGTAATTAAAGATGGCAGATGTCCATGGTTTCTCTTCTCTCAGGAGGAGGAGGTTGAAGGAGAAGGCTTTCAGGACACTGGGAATTCCACTGTGCTCTGGAACTAATCTTCCAAGGAGAAACCTTTCTTCCATTTTCCTCTTTCTCTCTTCTCTGAGCACAAGTGAGCCTGATAGCCATGCCGTCCATATATTCTTACTCTTCTTTGCAGTGAAAATATCACTCTAAATGGATAGAGCTTCTGGTATTATTTTAGTTTCAATTTAATGATACTTTCATATCATCACCTTCCTGTTGCTAATGTACTCAAATGAATTTCAATATCCCTTCAGTATCCACTAGAAACCCATTTGTGAATATGATCTTCATTAAGAGAGACACCATAAAAATTTGGTGATCATCTCTTTAACATACAAGGAGAATGAACTTCATGGACATAGTCCTGAAAATGATGTGAAAATCATCTTTTAAAAATCGAATTATATTTTGAATATACTAATGGATATTGGTTTGAAAAATATAATTTTAATGCTCAATTTTGCATAATGATCCTGAGTTACCACTTTGAGGAAACATAGCATTTTGTATTCTAGTATTTCCAGTCTTCATATATCCCTGACCTCAGATGTGTGTCTACTATATTTCTTAATAATAATTTTCATAATAAAGGTTGGACTCATCTAGATAAATGGTATACCTACTTTATTATTTGCTACAACTAAAAATTATTTAATGGATGAATTATTTGAATTATAATTAACATTAAAGACTGAACCTTATTTTATTTTTCACTACAATGGAGTTATATTGAATAAGAAGTACATATTGATTAATTGTATAATATAATTTCTGATACATTTAACATGTAAATCATTTGAAGACAGAGATAACTCAAATATCTGAAATTGGGAAAATACATTTTATTTTGAGTGATTTTTATTTTCCTCACTCATGAGGTACTAAAAGCATGGCTAGTTGAATTTGAATATAGATATTTAGTAATATATAATTGATAAATATTGATAGAAATAATATATTTGATATTTACTTGTTATATTTGCTGTTTATTAATAGTATAGTTTTGATACATATCAATGAATGATTAAAATTGACATTTTTAAATACCACATTTCTTTTAAATTTTATGAAAAAAATTTAATCTTATTTTAGTGTATAAAATTATACTTGAAATTGCACAATAATACAAATCTTGTTCCTACAAATGATACTGAAAATTAAAAAAATATTTTTTAAACTGTAAGCTTATATATTCAGAAACTAGGTTAATTATGGCATTTTGACTAAATAAAAGCTTCACAATTTTTCTCATTCTTTTATTATCATGGTTTTTAAGTTAGGCCACAGACAAAGGTGTATAAGAAAGTAATTCTGTACATATGTACCTAAATAGAAAATAAAGCAAATATACTCTACTTGTTTTATTCCCCTCTGCCTGTCTTCTCTGTCCTTCTTGAAAATGAATGATTGAATAGAATGGACAGACATAGGGTCCATTTCTCTTTGTGCCTTGCTCAATGTGAAGATCCTACAGCTTGAAGCAATATCTTCTTTAGAAAGCAGAGAATTATTTAGAGAGTGCATCCATTCTGTGATTGCAAGGGTGGGTTTGGGTATTGTAAAGGCAAAAATAATGCTTTCAAATCCATAGAGATGTTATTCAAAGCTCACTAAGTGGAAAAAAAAATTAAGCAGCCATTGACTTTGAGATCCTAACCCGAAAGATCCTCAATAAGGTGCAATTTGCATTTTCATTACCTAGTTAATAGTCATTAATAGTCATTCAAACTAATAAGATATACCACATAGATGAATAAAAAAGCTAGATATGATTTCTATACTTACTAAATAATTATAGCTGAGATGAAAGAAACCTGCTAAAATGTTAAGATTTTTATACATTACACAATTATTAATTCATATCAATTTAGTGAATTAAAAAAAACTTGTTATTTCATCTTCAAACTCTCTTCTTCGGTCCGTGATTTCATCTAATTTAAACAGATTTTTGAAATACTCTTATCCAACTTACAAATCTAGATCTGGCTTTGGGGGTTCATACTATGTCTTTGAGTTAACTAATTTGGTAGATTTTTTTCAAATAGCATATGTGCTATAGATTTGAGGATTAGGTGTGGTGTGTGAGAATAGCATTCAGTTATCAAATTAGTATAGCAGATCTACTCATTTTCTTGGACATGTAGAAAATGAGGCCGGGTAAGGAAAGAACAAGAAGCTTTATTTAAAATTAGAGGGCAGTCTGGCTTTAGTTCTTTAAGGGGAAAAAATTGAAGTGTGAAAAAAGGAATGTTGGGAGATAGGTAGAAGAGAAAATTCAAGGATGAAGGGGAAAATAACTCTTTCCTGAGGAATCATCCTGGAGATTAGTAATTTCTCTAAACATGGATGCTTTTGAAAATGAAAGTACGTAATGAATGATTCAAAGGACACCTGAAACTCGCAGGCACATATTTTCATATCAGATAGGAAGAAAAAGGGAAAAACTTGAGCATGAAAAATATTTTTATTAAAAAGATATATGGTTTGTCCATGAGGCAGTTTTCTTTAAGCTCTCAGAGTTCACTGCACATCCTCAGCAATTTAGTGGGCTATGCCGCAGAATCATCATAAATCAATGAGAGAATGTCCTGAGCCACAGGGAATTAGCTGGATCGCTTATGTATGAGGCTATTCACAGCACTTCCATTCGGAAACCTGGAAACCTTTTACGAGACCACATGTTTGCTTGTCTGAGACACATCTATGTTTAGGAAGGGATAGCTTTGGCTAGATGATGTTAGTTTTTTTCCTGTATTTTTTTTTCTGCCTGGCTAAAAAACAGTGTAGGTTTTTTCTTTTCTTTTCTTTTTTCTTCCCCTAGCCAGAGCCTCTCTCCTTTCTGGGCAAAAACTCTTGAATTAATTTCTAGTTGTCTCGACCAAATCCAATGCTGTAGTTTACAATTAATATCATCAGCTTCGGAACACACAAGAATTCAAATTTGACTGACATAAGGGAGTGGAGAAGTTCTATTTTTGAAATCATAGATGTAATCAGAAATTCTCGGCTGGAATCCACCAGGGGGCAGCTCCCTCGTGATATGCTCACAGCATTTGCCTCAGAACCCATAGCCTGTCGAAAGTGTTCCCAGAGACTATACCTGTCCCTTTAGCACCTTAATCTAACTCATTACATATTCTACCTTAAATTCTCATTTTATGCAGCATCACATGTACCAGCGGAAATTCTAAAAGGAAAGTAAAGGTGGATCTTAGAGGAATTTTAGTATCAAGAACCTGGAAGACTGCTCTTAAAATCTACACAGATGCTAAGTTATTAAATAAAAGTAAAAAACCTCTTTACCTGGATAAGGTATTAGCAGCAGTAGTAGTATTAATTTCCTGGAAGGAACTGACATTATCCTACAAATGAAGAGCTTCAAAGGTAAGAAAGTTATAATCTAAATTAAAAAACCTAGAAAAGGAGACTTTTAAAATGAAGATTATCATGAGAGAGCAGTGACTGTTTTGATGTTACTAAATCTTATTCAATAGTGGCTATCATTTAACAATACTGGGATCTAGAAGTGAAAGAGAATAGTAAGAAGAATTGTAGACCACACCATTACAGGAAATGAGAAAGTCAAAGCAGAAGCAAAGTAAATTGTTCTATATATCAAAAGCATTAACAATGCCACCCATATTTACACTATAGTTTACTTATGAGAATAAATCACTTTATAATGTTTCATACCAAAGATGTTTCCACGTCTGATATAGAACAGCAGTGGATAAAACTTGCTTTTCTGTTAAGCTTGTGCATCCTGAGAAGGCCTTTGGAATACATTATTAGTCAAATCTACAATACGTGTGCTGTCAAAAGTTTTTATTTTTTAAATGTTTAAATCCATGGTAAAAATCCCCAGCAAATTGCTGAGAGGGACCTAAAAGAGGATTGAGAGGAGAACATTCTTCAAATTAACATTTTTTAAATAGCACTGTCTGATGTAGTTCATGGATGGCAAACATTTTTAGACAAGAATAAAAAACATGTTTGTCCTCATGTATTTTCTATTCTACTGAATTAAATAATAATAGCACTTAGCGTATATCTAGTTAACAGATATGTAGCCTGGAACAAACTGTTGGTTTTCCTAATTCTGAAATACTGTTGACCCTTAGTTGGCTACTATGAAAAAAACAAACAAACAAACAACAAAACAAAACAAAACCATGAGAATAATCATGTTTAAATGTCCTAGCAACTTTCTAAGCAATCACATTCTTTATATTATTAAAACTAAGGCGTTCTTATATGTCTTCCAGAGTACCTTCATTAAAAATTATATTAGGATGCAGGCTAAGCCATGATGACAAGGTGTCCTAAAGTACAATCCTCAAATAAGATAGCCATTATTTTCTCTACGAGGAAACTCTCCAGGCAGGCGATTTAGGGTTGGCAAGGTACCCAGAGGTGTCAAGGACATAAAACTCTTCTACTTTATTTTTTTCTGACATCCCTAGGCTATTACCTCATCAGCTTTGTTGAAATTAGTCACAATGTCCACCTTATAGCACATAAAAAGGTTGAAAGAAGAAAGAATTTATGTGCTCTTTTACTTTCAACTTTTAAGGGCATGAGTCAGAGGTTGCACACTTCAATTCTGCTCACATGCTATTGGCCAGAATTGGTCTTGTGACTGTATCTTGCAAGAATGGAGACTGGAAATGTCACAGTTAGCTGGATAGCCATGTACTGGATCATAATGTCTATTTTTAAAGATGGAAAAAAGACTGAATATTGGCCAAGGCAATTGGCAATCTCTGCCACAACTGTGTTCAGATATATTAATCAATAGACACAGATGTCTTTATTTTAGGAATTTAAAATCTCATAAGATTTTGTGTAGGCTTGAGCTTTACATAAGTAATAGCTATTCTTGCTAGAGAAATAACTATGGAATTTTCTTGATTTTAAATTCAATTACTAGAATTAATGGGGGTGATCACATTGTAAAGTATAAAAATGTTGACTCATGATACTGTACACCAGAACTTAGTATAACTAATATAATATTGTATACTTATTGTAAGCTAGACTTAAATTAACAAAAATTTAAATGAAAAAAAAAATAAAACTTTGAATATTTTTTTTAACATACTTTAGTAGGTCATAGACAATTCCCTCTAGAGTAACTTCATTAACCTCATTTGGAGTCCTGTCCATCAACACAGGCTGAGTAAAAGTAAACAACCCATACAGTTTACTGATATCTGTGATTGCCAGATAAGGAACTGAGCATTCATTATTATGAGATCAGGTCCTCTCCTTTGTTTACTTGTCTTTTGCATCTCTTCATTTATCCCTTCACTTTTTATCATCAAGAAACATAGTCATATTTTTCCTTAGGCATTAAGAACAACAAATTAAATTAAAGGAGCAGCTTGAAAATGTGTCCTCCTGGCTAATTTTCTCATGCCTTTTCCTCCAGATTACCTTGCTCTAAAAGATCTTGTTGGTCTTTCTGGTTCTCTGAGATCAAAAAAGGCAGTGCTTGTCTTTGACCAGAAGTAACAGTGGGAAGTTCATCTAATAAGTGAACACCTTCGACACATTAGGTAGCTGCTGTTGCACTGGACAGGCTCCACACTTTCAAGCAAAAAGTGCTTATGTGAACAACTGTCCAAAGTGCTGGATGAGGCCATTAGCGGCTAGCTTGGGTAGTACAAAATGAATGTATTTCATTCCATTTGAGATAAGAAAGGTTTGGAGCTTTGGTGACGTAAATTGGGCTCCATTATCACTTAGCAGCTCCTCTGGAATTCCACATCCTGTGAATAGTCTTTTAGTCTGGACTGGAGAGAGAATTTTATAATAGCCTGTGGCCATTTTCAAGAGTAATAAGAGTACTAATGACTATAGTAAAAGTTTAGGAAAACCCACTATACACTTTTGTTATTCGTTTAGCTAATATAAGAATTTGAAAGTTATTTACGCAATATCAAGTTTATATTGGAAAATTGTTCTTTAGTTGATTTATATTACAAATCAATCCTGATGTAATTATAGGTCTAAACATTTTTTGCTTTTTAATTTCTCAGTATTCTTTTGTAAGGTTGTCAATCCCTCACATCTACTGCCTTCAGTGAATAGTTAGCACGTTTCAAAGAATGTAAAATATACTATACAAATATTTGTTATGTTGATTAAAATGGTAATATATCACTTTAGTTTCCTAATTATCTCTATGTATACTTCAGGACCATAATCAT
This sequence comes from Cynopterus sphinx, assembly GCA_030015415.1. Lineage (NCBI taxonomy): Eukaryota > Metazoa > Chordata > Mammalia > Chiroptera > Pteropodidae > Cynopterus > Cynopterus sphinx. The sequence continues at coordinate 126,688,243 of CM057382.1, forward strand.
AGAAAAAACTCCCAGAGACATACTGCTTTCTTTTCTTGCATGGTTATTTAAGTATAACTAAACATAAACTTTTCTTCACTTTAGTATCTTTCACTTCTAGGTAAGATTTCAAATATTTTGTTATATTTTTTCTTCAAATAATTAAGCATATTTGCATGCATTTTCACTGAGAAACTTAAAAAATCATACATTAATTTTATCTATTTCTTAAAAAATACAGTAAATATAAAGCTCTCCCTTCTCTCCCTTCTCTTTCCGCCACTAAATATTGACCCTGCCACCCTTATCCTTATCTACCTCTCTGCCTCCCCTCCCCTCTGGCATCCACTAATCAACTGTCTATGTCCATGAGTCTGTTTGTTTGTCATGTTTGTTTGTTACTTTTAGTTTTATGTCTGACATATGAGTGAAATCACATGGTTCCCAACTTTTTCTGTCTGACTTATTTCACTTAGTATGATAATCTCAAGATCCATCCATGTGTTGCAAATGACAGTATTTCATCTTTTCTTATTGCTGAGTGACATTCCATTGTATATATATACCACATCTTTCTTAATCAATCACCTATTGATGAACACTTCAGTTGTTTTCATGTCTTGGCCACTGTGAACAATGTGTCTATGAACATTGAGGTACTATATTTTTGCAGATAAATGTTTTCAAGTTTTTTGAATAAATACCCAGAAGAGGGATTGCTGGGTCATATGGTCATTCTATTCTTAGTCTTTTGAGGAACCTCCATACTGTTTTCCATAGTAGTCATACCAATTTACATTCCCACCAACAGTATATGAGGGTCCCTTTTTCCTCACAACCTCTCTAACACTTGTTATTACTTGTCTTGTTGATGATAGTCATTCTAACAAGTGTGAGGTGGCATCTCATTGTGCTTTTGATTTGTATTTTCCTAAAAGCTAGTGAAGTTGAGCATCTTTTTTATGTCTTACATGTCTTCTTGGAAAAAGTATCTGTTTAGGTACTTTGCCCATTTTTTAATTGGATTGTTTGTTTTATTATTGTTGAGTTGTATGAGTTCTTTATATGTTTTGGAAATTTGGCCCTTATAGGAGGGCAAAAATCTTCTCCCATTTGGTTAGTTGCCCCTTTGCCCTATTGATGGTTTCTTGTTGAAATTTCCCTGCTCTATAAGTTACCTAGATTCAATCTTTTAATCTTGACCTTTGATCCTCAACTTTTCTACATTTTCACAATATTTTTTTCATTTTGTCTCTTTTTTTTGTCATGAATTTTGAGAAAAATTTACATTCACACTATTTTTATAAGGTGGGAATCTAGAATTTAAGTTCATTTCTATGCTTGACATGATGGGGCAACAAAAATGATGTTACTATAAAAGTATCCTATGTCTCTTTACAACTATTCACCTTCCTTCATGAAAGATATTTGGATTAGTTTTAGTTTTTGTTTATTTTATTATAAAATATAGACAAACTAAAAAAGTCATGACTTCTTACTATAACATTAGCACGTATTCTCTCTTAAAATAAATTATATATTGTCACAAAATTGACAAAACTATTATTTTATTGCTTTGGAAATTAGTTGAAAGCATAGAAATGGAGAAATGTTTATGCTGGACAAAATGCTGAACTTTAGAAATGAAAGCAGTGGGATTCTATGCCATTACCCTAGCTCAGTGTAGTGTTTGTTTCAGGGCTACGAAACTATAAGGATCAACAACCTTTCTATTTGGAATGTTTGGTGATGTCCACATACATCAGCTTTAGTAGTGGAAGTGACTTCTTAAAGGCCTGAGTTTGTGAACGTGATTTGGGCCATGCATGCTTTTGGCTGAAGCTTTGCATGTGTCCAGCTGACTCTAGAGGAGTCCCAAGGTATTTCAACATCCCTGGTCAATCCAGTGACCACATATTTGTGTGTATAAGACTTAAAAAGGGTCATAGGGAAAGTAAACTTTAGGCAACTTAAAAATGGCCCAACCATTGAATGTGTTCCCCTATGCCCACACAGATCCATCTGCAGAGGACAGAAAACCTACTTCATCAGTGTTTAAGCACATCTTCCTTGCAATCATTTAATGACCATTAAGTTATGCATAGAGGAATCTCCTAAGAAGCCAAGATGAAACAAAATAAAATAAAACAAAAAGAATAAAAAAATATTTGAGCAGATACACAGGTGACCATACACTGCAATGGAGACAGATATAGATTATGTCCAGGCAAGTTCCAAAAACAATAATAAACAATAACACCAGAAAACACCGACAACTACTATCAGGACAAAATGCAAAAATATCAGAATTGCTACAATATATGCAATCATCTAATATAGTTAGCTAGATAGATAGGTAGATAGATATAGATAAAAATTTGTAAAAATCTGATATTAAAAGTTTGTGAGAGATTCAAGGAAAAAGGAAACTGTAACACAATGATAGGGAATTTTAAAAAATAGTCAATAGAACTGTTTCTGAGTATTCACAAATGTCAAATTTAGCAGAAAAAAACTTCAAATGTACTATTTTAAATATGCTTAAAGAAATAATGGAAACCATGGTAAAAGATAAAAGTATGACAGTATAACAATAAGAAATCAACAAATAAAAATTCAACAAGGATATAGTAGTTATGAATAAAAAAATGAAAATTCTGGAAATGAAGCATAGAAAAACTTAAATGGAAAAAAAAGACAATGAAAAGAGGCTCTACAGTGTGTACCATTTGGCAGAAGAATCAGTGAATAAATAATGAATAAAAACATTCTAAATTTGATAAAAATATTAACCAACAAATCTCAATTGGACAGATATAAAAATAGTTATACAAAAGCACATTATAGTCTATTTGTTTAAATTCAAACAGAGAGAAAATCTTGAAAGCAACAAGAGAAAAGTGACTCATTTTACACAGGAGAGCATCAATGCAATCAATAGCTACTTTACCATCACAATCAAATAAGACTTTAGAAGGCATTGGAATGACATATTAAAAATATAGAAAAGGAAAACAAAATAAAAAACAAACAACTGTTAACCAAGAACTCTATATGTCACAAATTTATTCTTCCAATATAAGGCAAAATACAGACATTCCAGGAAATCAAGACTAGGAATATTTGTTACTAGTCGGCTTGCCTTACAGTAAATACTAAAGGAAGTCCTTCAAGCTATAGGAAAATTATACCTGAGGAGCGCTGGAATCCTTTGGAAAAAAAAAATATCATAAATGGTAAGTACAGGCTGTAAAAAAGTTTTCACAAATAGATTTTATCATTTCTTCTTATAACTTTTTAAAAAGACATCAGAATATATAAAGCAATTATAACATACTGTTGTGTTATTACACATATGACTCAGTATATGATAACAATGATAAAAAATAGAAAATAGAGGTATATTGAAGTTATTGTATTTTATCAAAATTAAATTAGTATTACTCTGAAGTATATTGTAATAAATTAGAATACATATTGCAATCTCTAGAGCAACTATGGAGAAAAAAACAAGAAATATATAAAAAATAAAAAATAATTAAAAGAATATACAAAAATGTTATTTACCACTATAGAAATTAAAGAGAAACAAAAACCAAAAAAGTCTGGAGACATACAGAAAATAAATAACAAAATCATAAATAAAAATGCAATGATATAAAAATTACATCAGATATAAATAGTCCGAACTCTAATTAAAATGCAGGAGACTGTAGACTGGACATAAAAGCAAAATTCCAACTATGTGTTGTCAGAAAAAAAAGATATATTATACAAACAAACATCATAAGAAAACTGGAGTGCCTAAATTAACATTAGAAAAAATGGACATTGGGATAATAAATTTTACTAGAGACAGATATTTCACATAATAAAAGGGTCAATATATCAGAAAAATATAACAGTTACAGGTTTTGATTTTGTTTTATAAATACCTTTATATTAAACCATGTGCTAACTGAAGAAAAAGCATTTTCTTGTTTAGAAAAACAAAATAGTTTATATTTTGTTCAAATATCAATATTTTATTTTCAAATTATTTTCTCAAATTTTAGTTATAGCAGTGTGATTATATATCTATTCTCTTTTAAACAAGACTTTTTGTTTTCATTTTTAGAATATTTGTTCTAATAAATATACATACCTTTTACCTTTTGGAACTGATAAAATTATAATAAAATTAAAGATAAACAAAAATAATAAAAACATCTAAAAAATTATTCTTAAGACTTTAGACATGTAATGCCTAACCCGCACATACTTACTCAGCAGCTGTTTTGATACCTAGTTTAATTATTATATCCCTCAATTAAGTACATTTGCTTTTCACCATATGTGAAAGAGAAAAGCCTGGGAAAAGCTCTTGTATAACAAAACAACTTCTGATGTCCTACCTTTTTGTTTCCCCATGTTGTCATATATTCATGCTTTAAGGGTCAAATTATTCTTTTTGAAGACTTCTTTATTTTATGTTTGTCCTCATTTTTCTTTTCTTTTTTATTTATTTATTTATTGATATTTAAATTAATTTCTTTTTTGTGCTGTGATTACTGGCAAAAATTAAAGAGGACATAATTATTATAGATGAAGTTTAAGTGCATAGAAATTTTTTTTAGGGCCTACATATCTTTTGGAACATAACCCAAAAAGATTTATAAAAGTGTTTGCTTTTTTTTTTTTTCCTTTTTTTTAAAATTGCTTTTGGGTTTTGTTTGTTTTAAATAACTGAATTGGATTCAGGAAGATGTTTGTATCTCAGTTCTACAACTTCATGGCTAAATGAGTTTTGGTCAGAATTTTCAGTTCAACTTTGTCGTTTGTTTCAGTTTCTGTAAAATGGAAATAACACTGCCAATTGCTTAATGTTATTTTGGTTTTCAATACACACACATTTTCTACAACACACGCATGGTATTCAGTAAGACTTTAATAAATTACTCTCCTTTTTTTCATTTTGGAGGTAATTTACTGCTAGTGAAGCAGATTTTCAGAAGTGAAAAAGAGAAGTATTCAGCTTTTCTCTTATTGCTCAACAGTTTCAGCTCTGAACATTATGTGAATAAAAATTTGCAGTATGTCTTGAGTTTAATTTTTTAATTCAGTATTTTTAAATATGAATATATTTCCTCCAGTGGTAAAATTAAAAAAAAATCATTCCTAAAGACGCAAAGGAAAAAAACCGTGCAGCTAAGAAAAAAGTACACTTGTAATCAAATATTCTTCAGAAATTTTTATTTTAAATATTAAATTTAGATTCTTTATGAGATTTTCCTGAGAACATATAAACCCATCTTCTTAAAGTTAGAATGTTATTGTAAAAGAGTTGGGATATCCTTACTCATATTTATTGATCTGAAAGAAATGTCTTTGCTGATAATTTTGTTAACGTAAATTCCCTATTACTTTTTTCCTTCAGCAGCTAAGAACATGTGGAGAATACATTGATGTCAGGATTTCTAAAAGCTAAACTTATAGTTACTTGAAGCCTAATACATAGCAAGATGCTTTTTCTTTGAGAATGCATCCTCCATTTGAGGATTTTTCTCATCTATCTCAAATCATATTGCCATCTGCAAGAAAAGATATTGTTGCGTAGTCTGGATAATGTTGTGTAGGGAGCCTTGCGTATACCATGTATTTGCTGCTGGTCTAATACACTTAGCCTAAGATAGGCAGGTGAATGGCAAGTACTTTACCCTGGGAAATTCATCATTTTGAAATTTTAAGGTGCAAACAATAGAGACAGCAAGAGGCAGACTATGCAGACTATGCAGCTTCTCTGCATACTGATTTTTCAGGGTTATAGGTTGCATGAGGAGGAAGATAACACATAAATTTACTTTTCCCTAAAGGATCAGATGAAGCTTATGATAATAAGAGATAACAAATTCTATATCATAAAAATGTTCATACCGAATCTACTTTTAAATCTGAAATTTCTTCCAGTGCAAAAAGCAATATTTTTAATTTTTAAAGACACTGTAAGAGTCTGCATGGTATATTGAGAATAACATGGCTATAGAAATCAAAATAACGCACTAAGTCTCAACCCTCCTTCCTCCTTCATTCCCTCTTTACCTTTTTTCCTTCCTGTTGTAGGACATTTCTAGTTTTTTGTTAACTAATGAGATTTCACACACTCTTATTAGTTGGTATCTAGATCGGCCTCATCTCATTCTAGTATAAATATTCAGAAACACACATGCATGCATTATGTAAATACCAGACACATCAAGAGAAGGTACTTCTTACTGAGAAGATCCACAGGAAATATATACTTTAAAGATTGCTTTTATTGAAAAAGAAAAAACAATATACCCTTTAGGAACACAATGTGGTAGAAAAAAATGATGCTAAGAAATATAATCTGTATAATGAAAAGAGAGATGGAATAAGTAAGATGAGATGTCACTAGGCAGAGATCCTACCAATGTGAATAGAGAATCACTGGCTACAGTGATGAAGAGATTCGATTCTCTCCATACAAGCAGGAAAAAATATTGTATCCTTGTTATGATAGTGTTGTTATTTTGTTATTTTTGACAAGGACCATCAGGAAAGTTCTCCTTTAAAAGTGACAATAAAACTGAGTTTTTTAAAAAAAGGGATGTTGTTTTATATAAAAAGAAAAATCAAAACCACATGTTCTAAACGGATGCCACAGACATAAATATAGATCATAAATAAATTATAAGTTATAAAAATTATATAAAAATTATAGTATTAAAAAATAATTAAAAAATAAGAATGAAATATTTTTGAGTAAGAATTTTTTCAAAGCCTATTACATTCCTGAAAAAGAGAAAAAATATTAAAGGACATAAATTACACATATTCCTATCATAACTTCTGATTCTAAAATGAAAGGAAAACACTCAGATTTCTAAGGTGAGAAAACAATTACCTACAAATCTACAAAAATAAAATAATTTTCTTAGACCCCACACATATATGAAAGCAGATGTTGTATAAAATCATTTTACAAAGGTTCAAGAAAGGACTGTAAATATAAAATTCTATACTCAGCCAAATTGTCATTCATAACTACCAAATTTACAGAAGGATGTTTACAAATATGGTAAAGTGCAGAATACAGACGCCTCACATTACTTTTTTTCTGAATGAAATATTGTAGGATACACTGGACAACCAAGTGATCAATAAAAATTAAGGACTCTAAAACAAGAGCTCTGGAGAATAAGAATTATTGGTAAGCACTAATATTCGTTAACTATGTAAGCCTAAATTCAAATAATTGCTTTAAGTCTTGCTTTAAAATTAAATGCAGAAACCTGGAGTCTGATTTAAACACAATTACATATCCTAGGTTACACTACTATAATCAAAACAACAATTTAGATTTGTTTTCTGAGAATAAATTAAAGGCTGAGAATTTAGAGAAAGCAGGTACTATTAATTCTTCCTTTTCTATGATGAAAAGTAAAATTTTATTTTATACTTTGATTATTTGGAAAATTTAGTTCATTTTTTTTTAAAGAAAGCTGAAAGTTACTTTTCAAACTATGACAAAAGATAAAGTAAATAAAACATGTTTCAGTTCCTTAGGAATTAACTAATTCAGGATATCATAGTAAATAAAATAATTTTACCCATAACATCTATCAGAAATAACATAGAATAGGTACCCAATATATATTGAATATAGATCCAGAAAAAAAAAAGCTGCACTGATTTGCACATAACCAAATATACATATGTATTTGCTGGCTGGACTAAAACTGAAACTCATGCCTCAAACTTTCTGTTTTAGCAGTCATCCTGGCATATAGCATTTAACTTAAGATTTCAACCAGAAATGCTGCCTTGAGTGAAACCAGGAAAGTGACTGCTCTTATCTGCTGATCCATTAATGACAGAAGAGAGCTCTGTGTCTCCACAAACTTCTTTAAAATGTGTGAGAGTTGTTAGCATAGACTTGTGCTCCAAAGCAAAGAATGTTGATATAATTCAGAAGATATAGACAGAGGCAAGGGCTTATGGGTAAGAATAACCCCAGAGGACAAGGTGAGGTCACAGGTGTTAGGTTTCTTTTATGAAGAGATCTGAAGTGTCAAATACAAAATGGGCAGAAATTAAAAGACAAGTCAAGGAAGAAGCTGTATTCACAGTTTTGTTTACAGATAATTTTAGTTGGATTAGAAAGAGAAGTATTCTTTTACATTGAAAAAAAAAATAGAAGCACATTCTTTTTTGAGAAAAGCTTCCAGGCAAGAGATAATTTTTTTTTTCATTTTTTAAATAAAATTTAATTTTATTAGTTTCAAGTATAAAGTACATTCTTTAGGGTTAGATATTTACATAGTTTATAAAACAGTCCCCCTAATTGCTCCTTCTCTCTTCTGGTTTTCCACTTAGCAAGTATATTAATGCTAACTGCTCTTCCTGTGCCATGGCAAGAGATGATTTCTATTCTAAGTAAAGAAATTCTCCAAAACTGTTTTTCAAAATATATTTCTGTGAATATTAGTATAATGAAATATTCTGTTAAATTAAAGGGGGTAATGTTGTAATTTCATTTGGAAATATATATCATGTAAACCCTTTGAGATTATCAGAATGACTTTTAGCATTTTCAAGACTGTGAGAACTCATCAGTTTTTCACTTTGTCAGCCTTCTTGACCCACTGAAAATCTCCTCGGCTGTGCCCTTCAAGCTCTTATTCCCCTCAAGTTAACTGTTCTCCAGAGTAAGTATTCAGTGGAGCACACTTTGGTTAATGCTAGTCCAAGAGTATGAGCAATTTTAGCTATGAGAGCTCTTCTATAATCCACTTTATCTATATATTTTTTTAAAAAAATCTTACATTGCAAGCTTTGTGGTTTACTTACTTAGGGGTAAAATCTAGACAATATTATCTAGAATAGCAAGACTGAATGTAGCTGTCTATCACAGTGAAGCTGAGATCAATGAGTTAATTTGGAATTTATAAGTTGCTTTGGATGTAAATATCATTCAAATTCTACTAGGTAAAATTTCTGTAAAAATACTCATCCTAAAACCCCGGAAGCTCCTGACAATGACACACATATTACAAAGGATGCTTTTCTCCCAAGAATGGCCAAAAAAATTTTAAATGAAATATAAATATAATTGTTAGAAATGCTACCATCTATAGTGATGAGCTTCCTTTTCTAAAATATGTGGCTAGAATCATAAAGCTTTACAAAATTGACAACGCTTCTGTCACTGTGTTGCCAAAAAAAAAAAAAAAAAGAGGGAGAAAAAGCAAACTATTGTGATGCATAGCAACACTAAAGAGATGGAAAAAAAATCTAGGATAATTGCGAAAAGATATCTATCTCATGATTGTAAGGTTTCTGTTGGAAAGTGCTTCAAGTCATGATACTCACAAATCCAGAAAAACTCTACTAACACTAGAAAAAAAAATACACAAGGACAGAAAATCACAGAGCCATATCTAACAAAATAGATTCATAACTTATTAATGTTGTCAGTACCTCTTTGTCTTGCTATAAATACCACAGGCTTCATTCTCTTCTTCATGGTCAAAATCTTTGTGCTTTTCTTGTGACTCTTGTGATAGCAAGAGTTTTAGCAAGCATTCAAGGATTCTGGACATATTGTAAAATTGTTATACAGTTGGGGGAATGTGGACTTAGTCTCAAATCATGACTTCAGACCTAGAGACTGTGGCAATTGCTTAATTCAATTCATTACTTGAGAAACACTGGTTAAAAAAAAAATAAATGCAAATCACATTTGACAGGGGTGGGAACAGTGTTAGAGATGTGAAGATTCACCAGTGCACGGGCATTTATGTGAAAACATACAAACTATGGTTTGTAATTTCTTGTGAGGGAATGACCATATCTTTTGGATTGTGTGCTTCGCCTGATGATCATGGGTTGATGGCAGGAGTACCGTGCAGCTAACGCTCATGTGTTCTTTATAGTACCGGTGAGGTCTGTTTTATAAAATGTAAAAACAATATAAAAAAATTAGAAGATTGCTTTTTGGAATCTCTGAATAGTGCATGTCTTCCTCACCTATTTCCATTGATTTAACTATCACCTTAAAAAGGAAAAAAATTATTTCCACAAGTTTTTTTTATTGAGCATGAAAAACAAAATTTCTATTGTCAAACATCTAATACTAAGTGGTAAATCTATTTTTTAATTAATCCTTAATATATATTTTATATTTTGTAAAGGTCAAGAAAACAAACAAAAATTAACATATGCAAAAAGGTGAATTTTCTAGAACCTAATTTTACCAGTTTTGTTCTATCAATTTTGCTGCATATTTATAAATGTACATTAGAAAAAATCACTAATTTGCCTCTTGAAAAAGAATTAGCCCCCAAATACTTTCAGATTCTTTAGAGAAAAATACCCACTTCTGCAGGATGCATGTGCATTTAATGAAGCTACCAGATACCTTCAATTCTCTGTAACATAATTATACAGAAAGGCAATCTAGCAATCCTTTACGGTTCTGGTCAACCTGAATCAGGGTTTATTCTTACTAGATCATGCTATCAAAGGACCTTAAAGAAACTTAAGTATTTTTTAATAATCAACACTCAGGTCCCTGCTACTTGTCACATTTCAAATTCCTGTAGTGATCATGTGTCACATATAAATAATAAGTGTTAAATAATAATTTTAAAAAATATATTTTTTTCAGTCTATCTTTTTTTACTTCAGGGGCCTTAATTCAGATGGTTTCAATTCAACTCATTTTTCAGTGTCACTTTCACACAGTACATGTATACAGTCCAGTTCTGTAACTTTCAGTATTGTCTCTTCTTTTCAAAATAATTGTAGGTTTTACCTCATTATTTTTTTCTTTCTTGAGAGTTGCATACCTGAATTACTCCTTGCCATAAACATCATTACTGTCTCTGTAATAATTTGTTTTTACTTCAGTATTTATTTATTTATTTATTTATTTATTTATTTATTTATTTATTATTTTTAAGGCAAATTAATTTTAGACAATTATCTTATCCAGTAAAAAAGCACCTGTGATGATTGAGACAAAAGATTGGTTATTAAGCCAATCTCCTACATGAGCCACCACATAAACATGGACATCCTAAACATTTACTTTCCTTTAAAAAAGTCATATCTGTTGTATTATACCAATGAGCAAGAAGATGTTTGTGTGTCCAAGCAACTTCCAGCTGCTATAGAGAATGATGACACTTTCTCTGCTATTTTTCTTCTTCAAACTGTCAAACACACTACAGAAAAGTGTACTGCTCTCATTTCTTTAGACCATATGTCCTAGCATCAGGCCTATCATTTACACACTGTCACTTACTAATTGCAATTCTTGCAGTTGCATTCTCTCTTAGGTACCTTCAGTGGGGAAAATACCAGGACACCAAAAACATGCTCTAATTTGACATTTGGAAAAAAGTAGTTCTTCCCAGCTATAACCTTTTTTTTTATGGAGAAGACGGGCTCTTGTTTCTCCTGTGCTTTCAATGAATCAGAAGGAATTTTGCCTTGATTATTTTACATCTTTACTGCATAGCAGAAAAACACTGGTTTGAAAACCAGGAAACATACTTTCAACTTTGACTATCACAAGCTAACTTTAGGATTTAAAAATTTTTTCTTACTCTTTATTATCTCCAAAAATTGAAAGGAGAAGTTAGGTAATACTATCTTGAATTCACCTTTATTGTCTATGAATCTATTCTTCACTTTCTCTCTCATGGAGGTTGGCAGATTCTGAATATCCTATATTCAAGTCATGGTGATAGCTTTTTAAATTTTATTTCATGCATCTCAATTTATGAATTCATATAGTCACAGCTCTATTAACAAATTATTTTACTTGTAATTTGGTCTCCTACCCAAGTCCCAAGTTAATTAATGCATCCCCCAAAATATTTGGAATAAATCAGAATACCAATTTAAATAAAGTAAACAATGAGTAAATTACCAGTGATGTAAACTATACACTCCCATTTATGTACCCATACTCAAAATAGAGCATTGGCGATACTGGGATGGATCTGCGGACATACTCTAAATTCAATCCAGAACACTCTTTACTTGTTCCTCTAATACTTGTTTTCCTAAATGTATAAGTAATTTCTCAAAATTTATCAACTTGAAATGGTCATATCTCAGGGCAAGTATTTTGGTTTTTACAGTTCATAGCCTAAGCGTTGCCTCAATACTGACTTGTGTTCCTTCTTTGTGGCAGCAGATAGAGAAGCCACAGTTAAGATAAGAAGTTTTAGATTAATGCCTCCAAAACTCTAAGAGACATTACATATGAAAGAAAGAATTCCAAAGCTTTGTTTCAAAATCAACGCAAAGTTTCACTTTAATACGTAATAAGACTTCACCAGCTGGCTGCATTACATGTACTTGGCATGCTGGTTGCTAAGTTTATTAGATATTTTACAGTCCTGGAAACTAAAGATAATGGAGCCAGTTCCCACATGCTGCATCAACAAGAACTGGGAGTCAGTCAAGCTACAGATATATGATCAAGAATTGAATAAGCCAGGACACGCAGGCTAAAATGAATCAATCTGAGGGTGTTAAAGGGACACTGTCAAACACTTGCTATATTTAGATTTTAATCCTTGTTTATTCTTCATTGGTTGAAATACCCTATTGAAAAATTTGCAAAGGAAGTGTTTTCCTTTTGATTATTTTTTCCATTTTTAATTGGCCAAAATTCATATTTCCCTTTATTCACTTTCACCCAATCTCCACTTTAACACTTAAGAATTAAAAAGGCACAGATTTTGACATTTTAGTCTCTAAGTCTGTTTACTACCATATAGTATCAAAGTATTAGCTTAAACAATATCAATTTATAATTTTTAAGTCAAAAATAGTTCAGTGATTTCATAAAATTCAACTTAATATTAGGACACCCCCAAGAAATGCTATATATCTAATAATTATCCACAAAATGTACAATGGTTTTCTACAATGTGTGGTAGCCAAAGAAATTTTATAGTATTAAGAGCATATGTATTTATGAGATACTCTGTTGAAGCTAGAAAAAATTTTATAATCATAAATTCCTCATATATGGTCAATACCTCTACCCCAAAATACTTAGAATAATATCTGACTGCCTCTAAATGTATACTAATGTTTGCTGGTGGAGTCTGGAACCTATGGCTATAAGCAGTTTGGCTGCTCTATAAGAAGTATGATTTGGGGCAAATCTCTTACCTTCTCTGCATCACATCTCTTCATCTATAAGACTGGGTGATTGGAAAATGATTAATATGCATGAGCAGTGATATTTAAAAAAATTATTCTATCATAACCAACATATACATTTTAGTAAAATATTACCTTGAATATTTGAGACTGCAGAGTTACAAGAGTAATGGAAAAAGTTAAAAGCATTAGATCAATCTTGTTTTCAGATTGGGTACTTTGGGACCTGTTTGTACCAGTAGGCAGGAAAAATGACTTAGTTTGGCATGTGGGGTGAAGGGAAAAATGCATCCAAAAAGTGAAATTGGATAAATTTAGATGTTTTGTGATTGTAGCTACTGAACATGTTTTATACTGGCAGAATATGCTCTCTGATATTGGAATACCGTCAAAATCCATTTAAATCATGCCAGAGAAATGTTAAATGGTGATGAGAGGGTTGGAATTTAAGCTGATAACAGTACTAAAAACCTACTCACGCTGACAAATTTGATGAGGGAATCTGACCTAGCAGATCACTCAAGAAGTGAAAGTCTTCATACAACAGCTTTATCCTGGAATTCTCAAGGGGATGACACTTTGGCAAGACGCTATTCCCACCCCCAACCCAAACCCCTGCTGGAACATTTGAGATTTTACAGTCAAATCACATCCAAAGGAAGAACCAATATAATTTATAATCTGTGAGAAACACGAAGATGATAGTATAAATTTGTATGATTACTAACTGAAATGTCAATTTATGTATTTAGATGATATATTTTTCTTCAGATAGGTATTAGTAACTAATTTGTCAGATTGTTTCTCTCTCTCTCTCTCTTTTTTTTTTTTGTAAATAATAGTGGCAGAAAGAAGATATATAGAAAAAAATAATAAAATCAGAAATGATGGCAATGAAGGAGAGAAATAGAAGAAAAGACAGAGGGAATGTTCCCTTCCCCACCCCCAGTAATAAATATAAAAAGGAGGAAAGAAGTAGCCAACAATGGTGAAATAAAAGAAATAGGCAAGATGGCTTCCAATTTAACATCTAAACATAATGTTACATTGTCAAAATTTATCAGAAGGCAAAATAAAAACAATTATTTTTTAAAATAAAAACTATCTACAACCTATGCACTTTCTAAAGGGAGTAGGATAATTTAGATAAGAAAAATTTCCATAATGCTTCTTGTTTTCCTCTGTGACCATCTGAACAACAATTGGAGGTGGGGCATATAGAAATTGGAATAGGTGACCCATAGATTAATGGAGTCAGTTATTTAAATGTATATGGAAAGACAAGGCCTATGGTAAGTTATATGATAAAAACATAGAAAATTAAAATGTTCTGTATGAGTCAGTGAAAAGGGAGGAGTGGATAACATAGTAAAAGACTAACATCCAAAAGTCTAGATTGGTTTTTTTTGTTTCTTTGTTTGTTTTTGTTTTGTTTTGTTTTGTTTTGTTTTGTTTTGTTTTACATTAAGGATGTCTCATTTTAATTGGGTTATAACGCTATGGAAAAGATTCATTTACTCAACATTTTAGTAAGCTTCTTGCTTAATGATATTTATTTGTGTTTTATAAAATCAAAGAAAACCATGGAGAGTCATGTGGATGAATATAGTTTAATCAGTGACAACATTTACAAGTCAGTGATATTGCATATGCCAAATGAACAAACTCAATGGAATCTAGAAGAAGTTAGAAGAATCTGGAATTTAGGCAAAATTAGTAGATATCTGAGGACAGGCTATCACATGTTAAATAGAGCTTCCGATTTCTCTTGTTTTGATCTCCAGTAGCAGAAGGATCCAGTTTATTTTGGATTTTATTTCAAAGTCTTGTCCAGCATCATCTGAATTCTGTAATAACATTCAGCTGCATCTTGGCTTGGCACAGAACCCTACACACTAATCAGAAATCTATTCCTAGACTGACTACCAAAGAGTTGATTCATAAAGCAGGAAAACCGACAGTATCAATTGATCTGACGGTGTCAATTAGTTTGTCTATGATGGCACTAGGAACTTGTTTTAGATTGAGAAAGTATTAGAAACTACTCAGGAGCTAGGCCTATGATCTTTGAAAACCTTAGCATTTAAGACTGGGTGTTACAGATGTGTGTAATTCAGATGTGTGTAATATTATAAACTTACTAGCATTCCCTCATAAAGTAGCAGGAAAAAAGCAATTCTGGAAATTATGATTCAGTTAAGGTTGGAGTCCTGTCTGGGAGAGAAATGGCAGTAAATGAGACATTTGGAGTAGTCAGTTACCTCAGCTTTATTTCATTTGTGAAAAATACTGCTGGGGCTGCTAGTAAAACAGAGTATACTACTTTACTTCACATAAGTATTTTCTTAATATATTCAGAAAATG
This sequence comes from Cynopterus sphinx, assembly GCA_030015415.1. Classification (NCBI taxonomy): domain Eukaryota; kingdom Metazoa; phylum Chordata; class Mammalia; order Chiroptera; family Pteropodidae; genus Cynopterus; species Cynopterus sphinx. Next base: position 126,703,774 of record CM057382.1, read on the forward strand.
TGGTGCTTGAGGCAGGAGGGTGGATCTATGAATTTTCGTAGGAATATGTCTATGAAATTTTATAGGAAGAAGATCTCAAGGAAGAAAAACAAGGAAAAGGTTTAGAAATTATATGAGTATTAAGAATTACAAATATTTTCAAAAGCCACAAAGGCTTCAGTTCCTATGGTCTAGGCTTGCTAGTTTTTGAATGGATATTTTATAGTGTGAAGATAAGGTGAGAAGCATACACAAGATTTATGATACACGAGAAAGTTAAAAATAATCAGGACTTTGATATTTTTTGCAAAGAAAAGTATAGAAAGATATTATTGATAAATTGTGCTGGATAAAGTGATTACTAATAGAGTGAAATTTGACCAAAGAAACTCAGCCTGAGAAAAGAAGTTGAATAGTCTACCAATTGTCCTTGTTAGCAAATATAACTTGGGAGAGTAAGAGGACAAGCTAACATTACTTTTTTTTTAGGAACCAAGACAAAACAGCATAGTAGAACAGAGTTGAAATTTGAAACTTCAAGTGAAATTTGAAAAGTGGGCACAGAGGTAGAACTAATTCCGGTACCTAAATTGAAGTCCTTAGCAACTCCAATTCCAGGAAATAGGCATAGGTAGGTCTCCTAGGGACTAGATAAGCAATTAACTTGCTCCTTGTATAAACCAAATGACTGTTACAGGATAGATATCACCAATCTGCCAATTAAACCACAGCGCTTAGACAGGCTGTTCTGCAGAGACTCGTGTATTCAGGGATGCAGGGACTCAGAGTATAAGTAAGATAGCTGGGGATGCCCTGGCAATGAGAGATGCTGCTCTGCACTAAATGTAACTCTTCAGAGGGCAGACCTACAGGTTCTGGTAAACAAAAATGGGTACTCTTCTGTTATGACCCTGAGAGCAGACTTTTGAACATCCTATACCATGTTATGAATCTGACTCTAGTTGTACAAAGACTGGGTCAACTGGAATAAAGTAAAAATGGTGAGCCACACTAAACTCATGGGAGAAGAAGTGAAATTAACATCATTTCTCCTCCTCCTTGAAGGGGCTGACACCCTGGAGGGAGAACCTGAAGAAAATATGACATCCTCCCCAAAATACTTTGCTCAGGAGTATAGGACTCAAGAGACACAAACAGAGCCCTCCGTGTAAAAAAGAAGAGAATATGGCAGGGATATAGGCTATCTTCCTGACCATGTTAAATTTTTATATCATGTATTGAGTGAAAGGCTGTTGTATCCCCTAGTTGCTCAAATTCTAGAAGCAAATCATTGAGAATTAGAGAGGCTCAGGAGCGAAAAGTGTCACTTTGGAGAAGAAGCCAAGAAATTATCTAGTTACCTGAAATTATCTAGGCATTAGGGCAGAACTGGAAAGAAATTCTGCAAATTTTAAAATACTTTTAAAAACATAAATGGAATTGAACAATCAATTGGAGATAAAAATTGCATAAACCTCACCTAATGACAGGGTCAAAATTCTCATCCTTCAAGACAATAATCTAAATGCACTAGGTAGTCCAAAGAAGTGCTAAAGAAACCAATAACACTACAATAAGTGTAAGAAATAAATGGCTCTTAGAAGGGGAAGACAAAAAAGCAGCCATGTGATAATAATAAATGTAAGTAAATTAGACTCTCTAAGTCAAAAGATAATGATTGTCACACTGCATGGAATTTATAAGTACTAAGAAAGGAGAACTAAATTTGTCATAATATTCTGTTCACCTGCATTGAATTAACAGTAATTAATTAAAAATTTAAACTATGTTATACAGTTTTTAGGATATAAAATTGATTTGTAAACATTAATTGAATTTATCTATTATTAAATAACTAAAAAACATAATTTAAGAAGATTTTTTCAGTGAAAACCAAATGATACGTCTAGGAATAATCTAACAAAACACATGCAATAACTTCATGTAGAAAATATTTTAAAATATTGAAAAAAATTAAATAAGGTCTAAGTAAATAAATTGACTTTGGTCATAGATAGAAACATTAAATACCACAAAGTAGCAATTTTCCCTACATTGGTATAAAGATTCAATAAATTCTAATCAAAATCCAGATAAAATTCTTGTTTATGAAAACTAGCACTGATTCTAAAACTTGTATGAAATATCAAAAAAACAGGATTAGTCAAGAAATTTCTAAGAAAAAAGATGATAGGATACTTATTCCAAATATTAATAATTATTGGAAAGTGGAAGTGATCATGACATTGATGTTACGGCACAAGAGTGGAAAATGAGACCAGTAGAACAGAACAGATCACCCATAAGCAGAATTTTTAAATGCTGCAATTATTTTGAGGGGAGAGGAAATCAAGCAAGTAAATGATACAGAATTTAATTAATAATGCTGAGAAAATAAGTGGTCCATGTGGAAAAAGGGGAAATGGGATACCAAAATATCTATAAATGGATACAGTTAAATGAGATCACATTTCATACAACACACACAGAAGTCAATCTCAGATCCAGTTTTCATGAGTTTGAAATTATACCCCCGAGAGCTGTGATGGTTAATTTTACGTGGAAACTTGATTGGGCTGTAGGCGTCCAGATGTCTGTTGGAACATTATTCTGGGTATTTCTGTGATAGGGTTCTGGGATGTGATTAACATTTAAATCGGTTGACTGAGTAAAGAGTGGGTGGGCCTCATCCAATCAGTTGAAGGACCAAATAGACTCAAAGGCTGACTCTCCCCCAACTATGATGAAATTCTTCTGCTTAACTGCCTTGAAACTAGAACATTAGCTCTTCTTGGTTATTCTACAGCCTGCCAGACTTCAGGTTCAAACTGGGCATTGGCTCTGCAAATTTGTCCATGGTGTGGACAGTAAATTAGTGCCTCACGCTTGAGAGGAGGGGGTGGCTGGACTTGCCAGCCTTTGTAAATATATGAGTTCATTCCTTATAATAAATCTCTGTTCATTTGTACATCTCCTGTTGGCCTGTTTCTAGGGAGAATCTTGACTAATACAGGACCTTTCACTACTTGGATATAGGAAAATGATAAACTGTTTTAATGCTTGCTATCAAAAATCGCCCCAACTGCGAAGTATGAATTGTAGTATACAGGTGTGTAAATGGAAGTTAGAGTTTGTGCATGCATAGTTTACAAAAGCAAAAATCCAAGAGCTTTATATTAAATGTTCTTCATGGCAACAGTCTAAGAATGGAACCCCGCCACACTGTGATCACAAAGGATGGACTTGAGAACACAGGAACAAACATTGTGCCACAGTTTTCACGTTAAGGATTGTAAGTGTGCCTACTGCCGAGTGCTATTAATAAGCACCCTGCAGATCAGTTAATAACCAAGACTATATTTCTCTATTCATATGCTATTTCTACAAATGTTTTAAATTAGATTGTTTGGGAAGCATCTGCATTTTTAACAATGATTTCCAGGTGATTTTGATACACATAAAGTTTAAGAACAATTGACTCAAGGGGGAAAAAGCTAAAACTTAGCATAAAGGAACCAATTTAAAATATAAACATTGTGGGGAAGAGAAGAAAGGTAAGTAAATATCCCACGGTGTTATGACTAAGTATTGGTAAATGCTTTTGTGCTATGGTGTATATTGAGAGCAGCTGGTATAGGCATTAATCATTAACTTAAAGCAGATTAAAATAAAAGCTGAGAGGAAGAAACTCAGTATGAACTGATGGGCAGGAGAAAGGCTCAAGCCTGAAAATCTGACATATTTTAAAATTGCCTTACTTGAAAACATCCTTTTAGAATTAAGAATGTGGACCAAAAAGTGCTAGAACCAGCGCATGGGAGAGAGCACATAAAGCAAACTGGCAACAGAGATGGCCAAGATTAATTAATTGCTAATTTGTATCTGTTCTTTCAAAACAGAAAATAATCAACATACTGGAAATAATAAAAAAGTAGCATCATGGGAATGAAGCTGTACAGAGGAGAAAATTTAGTTAAAGTTCACTTCTTCAAGATCATTGAAGATGTTCCTGCCTGCCCGTACACCTGTGCTGTGCCAGCGCGCTATACTACCACAAGTCAGTCTACTACCATGCTCCCTCACACCTCTTAGACCAGTCAGAAAGCCAAGGCCACCCTCTTATCAAGAACAAACCCTTTCGTTTTGCTAAATCCATTTTTTCCTTCAAGATTTTGCCTAAGAATCACTATTTCCAAGACTTTCCACATATTGTTGTAATTTCCTGCCAGTTCCCTTACAGTGTGTATATACCTCTATTATTGTATATATGCATTTTGTAATTTTTGTCTTAGTAACATAATCTCCCCCTTGATTCTTAAATTCCTAGAATTTAGGAAATAATATTTCTTTTTTTAATAGTCTTAACCAACAGAACAGTGCAGGGCACAGGACATAGTTAAATATACATAAATACACACGCATTATATTAATTTGTTAGGGTTGCCACAACAAAATACCATATACTTGTGTGGCTGAAGCAACAGAATTTTATTTTCTCACATTCTGGAGGTCAGAAGTCCAAGATCAAAGTGTTAGTAAGTTTATTTTCTTCTAAAGCCTCTTTCTTTGGCTTGCAATGGCTGTCTTCTTGCTGTATCCTCAAATGGTCTTTCCTGTGTATGTGTACATTCCTCTCCATGTTTTCTAATGTCCTCTTCTTATAAAGGACACCAGATTGGATTAGATTCTACCATAAAAGGCTGATTTTAACTTAATCACTTCCTAAAGGCCCTATCTCCAAATGCAGTTACATAATGAGGTACTGGAAGTTAGGGCTTTAACATATGAATTTTGTGTGCTTAGTTCAGCCATATATACATGTGATACATGAATAAACAAACAAACAAAATAAATAAATTGCATGCCAATGTACTGAATTTGTGACCGTGATCACAGTCAATCATTGATAAAGACTGAAAAAACAGTTGGAATTTGAAAATATCCTTATGACATGGAAATGTGTAAATCTTCTACTACTACTTAAAAGAAAAGGCAGTTTAAGGAAAGTTGATTTCAACAGTTACAGCCAGAAGAGATACAAAGGCCTGCATAGTGCTTCATGTTCTGGCTGGATCACTGTTCCAGCCTCTTCCTTTCCGTACCTCTATAGGCTCTTCACTCTGGCCATAGCAAACCTACTCATTCTGGTTATGTCCATAACTTCTTTGCTTATATAGTTTTTAAATGTTATTTTCTTTGTGATCAACACTTTTTTGCTTCAATGAGGTGAACTTTTAGCTATTCTTCAAGTCTTGGCTAAAAAATTTAATTTTCCTAGGAAATACTTATTAGGCCCTCCTCACACACAATCTGGGTTATATGTCATCATAATTTGATCCATAATTGAATTTATTACATTATAATTATCTTCTTGATCATAACCCTATTGTACTCACAACCCTAGAAGAGAAACTTTTCCTTGTTCACAAATGTTTTCCTATCACATCACTTAGTAAAATGCATAACATAGCAGTTATTCAATAAATATTTCTTAAAAAACATATATATATATATATATATATATATGCATCAACACTAAGAACCAATAAAGATTTATTGAGTATAAACTATGCAGAAATAATTTTATTTCTATTTTGCAGTTACATGATGAGTAGAATGTAAAACATGATTTCAGAAATTTATAAGGCAAAATATCTAATCTGTACTTATGTTAAAGGTATAGAAATACTGAAAAGTAGTGCAGTTACCTGAATTCATAACAAGGTTTTAGAAATCACTGCAAAAAGGAGGTATTAATGGAGTCATGCCAATCTAAGGAGATCCCTTTGGCGACAGGTCACATTTTCCTTCATGAGCTCTGTCTTTTCGAATGTTTCTATCAGTTAAAGCATAGGAGATTTACTCGTTAGATTAGAATGGTTTAATCTATCACATAATAGATAGTGTAATAATAATTTCAAGAGAATGAATAGTTACTATAATTTGAGAAATATAGTTGGATTTTAAGTTTGAAATGTTAAGAACTGAATTTTGTTATAAACATCAGTTATATAAACAAAATATAAAAAAGACCTATTTTTATTTGTCTGGAATCTCAACATAAGAAAACAATGTAACATAGCTGTGCATTTTACTCTAATCCAGACATAGATTAATTCAATTTAGAGATTATTAATAATAGGTTATAATTTTTAATATATGTTAGTACTGTAATAGATGTTTTATATACATTATATGATTTAATCTACCCAATAACCAGAAAATTTAAGTTCTAGTATGATTCCTACTTTAGTGTTGAGAAAGTTATGGTTTTAAAGTCTAATTTACTCATTCAAACTCATACACATAACATGTTATAGAAAGAATTTTGAACCCATGTCTTTATGTTTTCTAATTCTACAATTTTAAACCCTTCACAATGTTGAACTCAATTTCATAGATAATTAAAGTATACAACTATATACAGCTTAGTGTACTGCTCTGGAATTCAAAGCAACTTTCTATTATAAGCACCTTCAACTTCATTCAGATGGAATCTGGGCTGCTATAACTTGAAGAAACATGATTGCAACAACTCATTTCACAACCTATTTCTAAAATATTTTAGCACATTTAGAAATATTCCCTCATTTTCAAAGGACATTTTTTTAAAGGCAGATGTGTCAAGGTAGGTAGTCCAATAGCACTTCTAAATTTCAAATGCCCAAAGTGATGACTGGCTTGTGTTTTTTAAAGCAGACTAAAAGACTATCAATTGTTTTTATTCACTTTCACTTTGATTTTATTTTAGCTAAAGTAGTTAACCAGCTGAATTTCATTAGCCTAGAAGATACTGTCCCACATATGACAACACTTCTAAAATGTGTTTTTTTAAAATTATTTTAATTTTAAGAATAATGGTTTTAATTGGCTTCAAGATCCCTATAGACATATAGAATTTGAATAAACGTTTTCTATTGATTTATCTTATTTATTTCTTTATATTTAGATTTTACTGTTTCACCAAAGCAGGAAATTTTTCTGATCCAGTTTCTGAAATCCAATAAGACTAAAAAAAGTATACAATCTTAAATAAAAATAGATACTTGACTAAAATCAATTAAATAATTAACTTTTTATCTTAGTAATCAATCTTGAAGCTAAGTTGTATAACTTTCCACTATCTCTAAATTTTCCCTAGTACACAATTTTCCCTAACCTACTATATAATCCTGTAACTAAGCATATTGGCAACAAACACCAGGAATCATCTTTTTTTTTCTCTCTCTTACCCTTGCTTTATTAAAGCTCTGAGGTTCAGCCCGAATGCTTTTAAGATACCCAGGGAGTTAGTTGAAAAACTTTTTATCCAATGTGGATTAATCAACAAAGACTCACCTACTGTTTCTGAACTAATTGCCACTGACTAATATACACCTTGATTGAGTTGTTTATTCTGTAAGTTCACTATCCACCAGAGAAAAATATAATCAGCAAGCAAAAACAAATAAACAAACAAATAAGTAAAATTAAAAAATAAAGAATACAAAGAAGGCAAAATAATTTTCCTAGTGTCTTTAGACTAAGGGTTGTGTGTTTTGCCAAAATAAAATGTAATTTATTTTCTCTATTCACTTTATTTAGAGCTTAGATTACATTTTTGAAACTTCATTCTAGAGGTTATATTCATGCTTGTAAACATTTCTTCTCAATCACGTACTCATTTGTGTCCAAACAATCTACTGATAAGCACTCCATAACAAATATGCACAATACTGTTTGGACACATTGTAGACAACAACCAAAGAGATTATTTTAGCAGATTTATTTTTTGGATTTTAATTTATATTTATATTATTGTGGTCAAAATTTAGATTGCTAAAATAGTTGGCATTTGGGTACCAAAGCTTCTAAAAATGGAATAAATCACTCTATATACCTTAAAATAGAATAAGGAGTCTTGACTTTAGGTCAGTATAAACACAGTCAATTTTCATAAGCGAATCTGTAAAATTAGCTACTTATTGTGAAAAAATGTCATCTATGGTATTTGCATATATTGAGAGCATGGCATTTCACATAGCCCCCTACAAAGACCAATAATTAAAGCCACTGAATCAACCTGGTCTTTTAAATTTTAAGCTCTTTTGTTAACTGAACACCAAAATTCTATGGATATTATGAATCTCACCCTTTCAGATATTACTGATGCTATTATCAGTATCGATTTTAAAGAAGGCTTTAGCATGAAAAAAACCTGTAACAGGTTCAATATATGTATTTAAACTTTCTTATCTGACTTAGTAATAGAACATTGCCTGAGTCTGAATATGCCATTGTGTAGAAGATAGCATTTTTGTATAATTTATTTTTATATAAAATCAACATTCCATTTATGTTTGATATTATATACTTATATAATATGGTATGGTTGGATAACCCCCTTCAAGAAGTTTATAGCTGCTATTTAAAAAGACATTTGGTTTAAACATCTTTAAATTTATTTCTATAAAGCTTTTAAAGCTTTCATACTAGGGTGTAAGAACAGATTTCTCACATTCTATCTTGATTGCTCTAAAGGATCTCTAGTCTTCGAAGCAAATTGCAGTAATATTATACCTTAATAATGAAATTACATAAATTAAAATATAGGTTATTTGATTAAAATTGATACTTTTATTAGCTCAAAAGGGGTTTGTCTCTTTGAATGTATAGCCAATGCTAGAGAAAGTCCATGATAATCAATTAATGAATTTTCAGAGAATTATAAATTTAGAATTTATAAAGATAATGACAATATCTCAAGCCAATAACCCAAATCACCATGTCATGCTTATGAAATCACCTGAGTTGCTTGGAGTAAAGAAAGGATGTGTTTGTTTACAGTGGGCAGTCAAGAATACCTTGCTATGGCTGATTACCACTCTGACTACTAGAAAATGGAACTGTTATATACAACAGCATCTGCTGCGCTGGAGTACTGCAATGCCCAGATTGCCTATTACGGAATTCCAGAGACTATTTGCCAGCAATAGACTTCATTTTGCCAATGGGTAATTTGCAGTTTGCTGTGTCATCAGAATCTGAACATGTCACATTTTCTCCTCATCACAGCCAATCCGATGGCAAAGTACTCCTGAAGCAGCTGTCAAGAATACAGAAAAACTACAGAGAAAGCACAAAGTGACAGCAGATGCTATGCAAATCAGCAGTGGACACAGAATACGCACTTGCAGAACAATAACATGCAGACCTGTATAGTTCCTTTTAAATGGAGACATACGGTTTTGCCTCAGATGAAATATCACAGGTGGATTAATCAAAGACCCTGTGAAGAATGAGGAAGGGCTTGTAAAGAGAAATGGTAAGTGCTAGATTAAATTCTAAAATACTACCTGTACATTGGCAAGAAATCACAAACCATACTTCTGGTAATTATTTCCATAGCCACATCTACAATTTATAATTGCTCATTGTAAGAAAGTTCTATTAATTAGATTATGTCAATGCTATAAAATGCTATTTCAAATATCCTTGTTATTCCTGCATAATTCTGAAGTAAAATTTATTTCAAAAAATAATACATGAAACGTGTTATAGCCTATAAATTTCTGTTCTTTAAAATTTATCTTGCTTTTTCTTATGAGCTACTGAAATATTTTTGAACCCCACCAATCATGTTGCTTAATTATAAAATCTTTGAATTGTAAAAAGTTTAAGAAGTTCTATTTTTTTTGAATTTCCACTCCTTAAAGAGCCTCTTTATAACACCTTTAGTGAATGGCTATTTGCCATCTTCATGTACATTTGAGTCAAAGAGATGTCCCTGCCTCTAGAGGGTACTTATCACTTTTTTGATAGCACTTATAAATAACTAAAATTATAAATTAAGCTAAGTTTTGCTATCTTGTGATTTTTCTTTACTGGTCACAGAGAGACAAAATCTCCAGTGTTTTACCCCTCTCTTCCTTCTTACTCATTCCCTAGGTCCAGTCACCCATTCCTATTCATCCTGCCTCCAATGACTGTTTTTGTATGTATTCTTTCCTTTGGTTCTTATGTCAGCTCTCTGATTATACACTTTCCAACTCTGAAAATTAGTGAAATAGTTTTCTGTGTGGCCTCCTATCTTTTAGTCTATTGGTGCTATCCTATCATAGAGTCAGCTTTCTTCTACAACACTGCTTGAGTTCTTCTCCTAAATTATTCAGTGGATAATAAGAGTAAAGTTGAAATTACTTTTGTTATTAGGTAAGGTAACACTAGCTATTATTAAACACAGCACACACACACTCAGAGGTTACAGTGGCTAACAGGAACTCAGGTTCCTTCCATCTTTATCTTTTGGCATTCTCATTTCCCAGGACTTCAGAGTTCTTCCCTTCTAGGCTAAAAATTGGGAAAGAATGGTAGAGAAAGCAAAAAGTACTGTTAAGTAACACATATCACTGCCACTCAAATTCTATTGTTAAGAATTAGTCATATGATCCCACTTAAATGCAAATCCCGCAGAAATATAGAGTCCTTGTCTTGGTAACTACCACACTAAATCAGCCTTATATGTACAAAGGGACGAGAAATCTTTTTTTTTTTTTTAAGCAAGGCAACCCTTGGTTGACCTCACAGATTGCAAGGAACTTGTCAGCTTACAGTCCTACAGCACCTGGCCTTCCTAGTTGGTCTCCAAGTACTAACCAGGCCCAACCCTGCTTAGCTTCCGAGATCAGATGGGATTGGGCTTGTTCAGGGTGGCATGGCCATAGACTGGGACCGTAAATCTTTGGTGAACATTTTATATACATTTTTAGCACAACTAACAAAATTCCAGAGTAGAGTATTTAAAGCAAATTCTTCTCAGTTTTACATGTTAGCTATCAATGGATCTGTTCACAATTCCAAAAACTCCATTCACCTCATTATTTTTTCCCCCAAGAGCATAATTTCTGAGATGTCTCTATTTTATTAGGCCTATTTTGTCTTAGAAAGCTTTTTTTCATCCTCCTTCCTATTTCCATAAAACCATTAAGATCCTACTAAAATTTCAGGTCTCAGCTCAAATTATTTTCTCTAAAATATGCCTCAATAAGCCCATTGTAATTAGCCCCTCCCATATTATTTCTCAGCACGTTTTTTTATTTTTAGTGGGACTATTTACATTCCTGCCTTTCTAATATATTGTGAATCCTCTTAAAAGTTGTATCTTCCTATTCTTTCTGTTGCCTTACTTTGTTGGCAAACAATGGTGTGTCATAACAACTATCACTGAGTCTACTTTGTGTCAGAAACTTCTCTAAATTTTTTAAAGTACAGATTATCTTACCTGGCCCTCATAACAACCCAATCAGTTAGGCCCTACATTATTCTTATCTTATAAAAAATAAGCAGGCACAGAATAGTCACACATGTGTACAGTGTCACACATTTAATAAGTGATGAGTTGAGCTATGAATCCAGCCTAACCCTAGAACCACATTCTCAATTACTATGCCCTAGTACATTATTGTTTAATAATTGTTGGATGTATTTTTGCAATAGTTATTAATTTACTCTGACTTTCCTCAGACCATTATTTGAACAATATTTTCATTTCTCTTTAAAGTATTCTCTTTTACTACAATTAGTAAGCATTTGCTATTTCCAAGGAGAAGCATTTATTAAAACTGTAATTCCCTTAGCTTTCAATTGTGAAACCAAGTAGAGATAATTGATACTTTTTTGCATGTTTTATTACACAGACTACGTTCTCAGGGTCAATATAAAATAGCCTTCAAAATTTGAGAAACTGATAAATTGAACTCCAACTATGTAACTGATTTTTGTGATTCTAAATTTTTTATCTTGTGAGATTATAGTTTCACTAACAATTAATCCATAGATTTAAAAATAAATTTTCTAAGTAATTCTATAATCATTTCATGGTATCTCTCTCTCTCTCTCTCTCTCTCTCTCTCTCTCTCTCTCTCTCTCTCTCACACACACACACACACACACACACATGCATAAAATATGTATTTTCCTTTCTTGCTTTCTGCCAGCAAACAATGTGAAAGAATAGATCTTGCTTAGTGATCAAGTCTATCTTCAGATAAAGAAAATCCTTGAAAACTCTATATCTGCATGCAAAGTTATATTTCTCCAGGCTGATATCAGTGGTTCTTTTTTATTTAGTCACATTTACTTTTATCTATTATCTGCATCTTCTTTATCGGGTGACTTGTTTTCACATCATAAGCAATATATGAAGTCTAAACATAAAAATAAGCATCCTCTGTGTCTGCACACGTGTAAGAGAGAAAAGGAAAGAGTGTGTTCACAATTATAAATTTATGAGCAAGGTAAATCATCACAAAGATAAAAATGCAATAGGAAATCGGATTGACTACCTACTCACCTGTCCTTGGAATGTACTGTTTGCCCACCATTCCCACAGTGGGAGCCGTTTTTAAGGGCACAGTCTTGAGAGAGTGATGTGTTGTTGCAACCATCTGGATGGTATATGAGGCTGAACCCCATTAAGACCACTGTACAAACATTTATGATTGTGGCAGGTGGATGCAGAGACTTATTCATCTTGTGGCGGCCCAAGACAAGCTTCATATGCAAGTTCCCTTCCTTGCTAACCCTGCCACTTACCAATCTGGAGTGGCCTGCTTATTTCTTTGGTCACTCCTTGAATTTCTTCTTATACAAGGGGACAATTTTTGAACCAACATACACCCTTTTTTAAATGTGGAAGTTGGTATGTATATTTTTATAAATTAATTTGCTTTATTTACTCAAAAAATTCAAGTCAGAAAATAAACATGTCATACACTGAATTATCAAGGCTATTTTTATTTTAGCCACCAAATATATAGGTTAATTGATTAAGAGGGGTGTTTCTGTGGGGTATGCTTACTGTGCAATGTTTCTTGAAGCTAGACTCAACAATATTAATGATAATCTTATTAACAAATCTGAATATGATAACCTATACTGATAACCTATACTGAAAGATAAAAGATGGAGCTTTTTAAAAACATCATATTCCATCATAAGAAGGATATGATTGTTTATTTTATCTCATTTTTGAGTTTTAAATTGTACATTGGGGGTGAGGATTATTGACATTTTTCTATAGTCTAATGAATATTACTGCTTCCAAAATATCTTTGCTCTGTTCTATTTTATATCATGTATACACTAAATGAAGATTGTATTTATGTCTGAAAATTTGAGACAGGCATTTATAAAATGTTCTACAAAGAATACTTGTATATGTTTCCATTTCCTCACTGCATTTTTCATGGCTGTACAGTTTATATGATAGGTTAATTAGCAATAGAGTTAGTAAATATATATTTAACAATTTACTATATTCAAGGATGGCATTACACCAAGCACTGTGAGATATAAAAATGATCTTAAACGTGGTTTGTCTTCAAGATATCTGATCAACATGGGAAAAAGAATAAATGCTTTAAAAAAAATGGGATTGATTCCCAGTTTAAGCATTGCCACCTAAATATTTCATTCTAATTTGTTCTCTACCAGCATGTTTTTTTTTTTTTATCCTATGGAAACAAGTTACTGATAATTACTAGCAAAGTCTTGGCAAACCAACTTTCTTCATAATAAGGTGAAATATATAAACATAAAAAGTTAAAAATTAAAATTATAACCACAGAAGAAATTATATTTTTCGAAACTTTGGAATTAGAATTCTGTACTCTTATTATCCCTACCGAGGTACTTACATTTCCTAGGTGTCTGGTGACTTGTGACATATGGACCCCAACACAAGTGAATTGAACCCACACGCTATGCAGTAGGAGGCAATTTGCTTCATTTCTTTTTTTCAATCTTTTAAATTTATATTTCTTACCTTAAAAACCCTAATACTTCACTCATTCATAGGGTTGCCAGGGGTAGGAGCACACTCGATGGCAGGTAACAATTCTCATTATAGACACTTGTTCCCACAGGAGAAATAAATCCGAGATGTTCACTTGAGCTTATCATCACTTTTACAGTTACATTTTAATAAATAATTTTATTGAAATAATTGTAAATTTACTTGTAGTTGTAAGAATTATTACAGAGATATTCCATGTGCATGTTAATTTAGCCAGTTCTCCCTGTGTTAACATTTTGAAAAACTCAAGTATAAATCAGGGTATTGACATTGATACTATCTAATGATCTTATTTGGATTTCCCCAATTTACTTGTTTGTGCATGTGTGTGTGGATGTGTATGTGTTTGGTTCTACACAATTTTATCACACCTAGGCTTGTGTATCTACCAAGGCGGTCAAGATACTGAACAGTTCTGTCATCACAGGGATCCCTTGTACTTTGTTTTTATGACTACATTCACTTCTTTCACCTCTTCCTAGACTCTGGCAACCATTAATCTGTCCTTTATTTCTAAAATTTAGTACTTTTGAAAATATTACATATACTGAATCATATAGTATATAACCTTTCAAGATTTTTTTTTCACTAACTATTCCTCTGGAGATGCATCCAAATTGTGGCATGTATCAGTAGTTTATTTCTTTTTATTGTTGTAGTATTCCATGCTTTGTGTGTACTGGAGTTGTTTAACCTTTCATCTGTTGAAGGAAATCTGAGCTAATTACAGCTTTTGGCTACTATAAGTAGAGCTGCCATAAACATTCATGTACAAGTTTTTATGTATATACAAGTTTTTAATTCTCTGGGATAAATGCCCAAGGGCACAATTGCCAGGTTATTTGGTAACTGCATATTAATTTCTATAAAAAACTGCCAAAATTTTTTTAGAGTGAATATTTTATATTTGCATCAACAATGTATGAATAATTCTTTTTCTGTGCATGCTTGCCAGCATTTGGTATTATATCTTTTTTTTGTAATAAGCCATTCTGATAAAAGTATAGTGAAATCTCCTTGTACTATAATTTACATTTCCCTGATAGCTAATGATGTTGACTATCTTTTCAATGTGCTTATTTGTTATTTGTATATCCTCTTCTGTGAGATATCTTTTCATTTTTTTTGCACATTTTCTAATTGGATTATTTTTATTTTTAAGTTTTGAGATTTATTTACATAATCTAAATATTCTTTTGTCAGATATTTGGTATATTAGCTTCATGTTGCTGCTGTACAAATTACCCCAAATTTAGTGACTTTAAACGATGCAAGTTTACATTCTCAGGTTTTGGATGATCAGAAGGCCAAAATGAGTCATGCAAGGCTATAACCAAGGTGTCGGCATGTCTGATTCCTTCTGGAGTATTCCTTGCTTCTTCCAGCTTCTAGAAGCCACCTTCATTCATTGTATTGTGGCTTCATTGCTACAGTCTCTACTTTAATCATCACATTGTCTTCCTCCTACCTGGACCTACTGTGGTTTTCTTATAAAAATTCTCGATTACAGTGCTACCTTTCCATAATGCAAGATAATCTCCTCATCACATCTGCAAAGTCTCTTTTGCCTTATAAATTAACATCCACAGGTTCCTAGGGTTAGCATGCAGAGTTTTTTTTGGGGAGATTGCTCAATAAACCACATATGGTTTGAAAATATTTTACCTAACACTGAAGCTAGTCTTCATTCTTTTTATATGGACCTTTAAAGAGTAAATGCTTTAGATTTTTAAATAATTTTTAAAAATTCCTTCATAACCTTTGATAAACAATAATTGTATTAGTTTTAGGTATATGAATAATAATTAGACAATTTTATAACTTACAAAGTAATCACCCCTATAAATCTAGTAACCATCTGACACAATGGATAGTTATTACAATATCATTGGCAATATTTTTTATGCTATATTTACCTCTTCATGACTGTTTTGTAACTACCAATTTATAATTTTTTAATATTTAAAAAAATTTTTAAATTATAGTTGGCATACAATATTGTATTAGTTTCAGATAGATGTACAACATAGTGATTTGACATTTGCATTTTATAATATTCTCTTTTGCTTTTTCACCCACCACTCCAACCCCACTACCATCTAACAACCATCAAAATATTCTCTGTATCCCTGAGTTTGTTTCTATTTTGTTTGTTTATTTTGTTCTTTATATTCCACATGTAAATGAAGTCATATGAAATTTGTTTTTCTCTGTCTGACTTACTCCACGCAGCACGATACCCTCTATATTCATCTATGTTGTTGCAGATGCCAAGATTTTATTCTTTTTTATGGCTAAGTAATATTTCATTGTATATATGTACCATCACTTCTTTATCTATTCATCCATTGATGGACACCCAGGTTGTCTTTATATCTTGACTATTGTAAATAATCGATTCATATATCCTTTCAAAATAGTATTTTGGGTTTCTTCAGATAAATACACAGAAGTGGGATTACTGAATCTTTGTCTCTTATTATAGCCTTTGTTCTAAAATCTATTTTAAAATCTAGTATAAGCATTGCTACCCCTGCTGTTTTTGTTTATTTCCATGTTCTTGAAACATCTTTTTAAGTGTGTTGTCCTTGAATATAGTCCCAGGTGGTGCTCTGTCTCAGACCATAGCCAGTTACTGGGTGTGCAGGCAGCATTTCTTAGGAGGGGCCCTGCCACAGGCAAGTTTAGCCACAGCCTGTACCCTGCCCAAGGCCACCTGGCATGAGCCACCAAGTGATCTGCAGATGGCTTCCTCCCCATGCTGGGCTTAGATGTGGTTCAAAAGGCCAAGCTGTAACCCAAGGCCAGCTGCCACTAGTGCTGGGCTTGAGGCTGCTCAGCAAGACGTATGGGGCATGCCAAGGCCAGATGCTGCTCATTTAGGTTTTGTGAACCTTTGAGAGATGTTAGCAAAGTCTGCAGCATGAGCCAAGACAAGCCATTTGTAGGAAAAATTCACTAGAAGTGGATTGGGAGGGTTCACAATTTGGGCAAAGGGGTCTTGGGGCATCACCAGTGTAAGAAACCAGTGTTAGCCAGGTTGATGGAGACTCAGATATGGCAGATGCCTGTGTCCACACTCCGGGTGGTGTGAGGGCTCAACAAAGGAATAGTGGCCTCCACCAGCACCCTGTCTGGGAAAAAGCTGGCCCTTTAGCCCTCGCCCTAAAGCCAGACAATTTAGTTCCTCTCCATATGTCCCCTGATGCCTTTTGAGCTGCTGCCATAACACTGGAGCTCAGAGCAAGTTCATCAGTGGGTAAGTCCATGTACTGGTCCTTTAAAGAAATGCCTGGGATCTTGAAGCCCTTCATTTCACTCAAGCACCATTTCTGCTGATTTTCACATGCAGATTTTGTGGGGTCTTCCCTTTCAAGCCCTGGAAGCCTGAGCTGGGGTGTCTTGTGTGGTGCTGGGATCCCATGCCCTTCCAGAGAGACCTCTGCGGCCAAGATAGCCTCCAGATTTTTAACAGCCACTTATGGGTGTGGGACCAGCCTCTTCTACCATTCTCACGGTGTTTTTTTGTTTGTTTGTCCTTTTTTCTAAGACTTTTGTTCAGCTAGACTTCAAGAGATTTTTCTGTGTTCTATAGTTTAGTTGTAATTTCGATGTAGTTGTGAAAGGAGGCAAGTACAGAGTTTGCCTCCACCAACTTGATAAAAAATATATATGTATATATTTTTATGAATGACATTGTTGAGATAATTGGCCACATTTGAATGAGGTAGTTCAGTTGATTTCTGCTTGATGAAGGAATTATTTCATTGGAAGAGTGAGTTTATGTGATCCTGCTTGTCTAATGCCAGTTCAGTGTCTCCTTTTACTCTGCTGGGACAGCTGCAAAGGCGATGTAGGCTGCAGCTGTGGGTAGCCTGAGTACAAACAGGTGGTTCGTGGTGGTGCTGAAGGAGACAGGATGGTGAAGCACCAAGTGGTGGGCGTGCTCTGCCTCCTCCATGCAGGTGACTGCACTACCGACAAATGCTTCATAATATTGATGACATCTAAGGTATCAATTTTTCTTTTTACTGGTAATGCTTTTAGATTAAGTCTAATGACTCTTTGTCTAGTCCTAGGTACTTAATATTTGACCTATGTGTCTTTCTAAAAGTTTTATAGTTTCATGTTTTTTATTTCAGTTCAGAATTTATTTTAAATAATTTTGTATAAGGTGTGAGGTTTAATGTGAGGTTTATTATTTTGCCTAGGGATGGATGTGTTCCAGTATCACCTGTTGAAAGGCCATTCTACCACCATTGAATTGCTTTTATACCTTTTTCAAAATCAGTTAAGCACCATCTGTGTGGTTTTATCTCTGTTCCATTAATCTGTGTTTCTGTCATTTTTCCAATACCACAATGTTTTTATTTCTGTAGCTATATGGTATGCCTTAATATTGGATAAAGTGGTTCCTCTACCTTTATTCTTTTTTGACAAGTTTATTTTAGCTTTTCCAGGGATTGTACCTTTCCACTGTAGAATAAACTGGTCTATGTCTACCAAAAACTTTACTGTGATTTAGATAAGAATTGCATTAAACATATAGATTAGTTTGGAGATAACTGATTTCTTTACTATGTTTAGTCTTCAATCTGTGAACACAGTATGTCTCTCCATATATTTAGCTTTTATCTGATTTCTTTAATCAGCTTTTAGTAATCTCTAGGAGAGATCTGTATACAGTTTGTTAAATGTTTAAGTATTTGTTTAATATTTTCTGAAGTATTTGTAAATGGTATAGTGTTTTTAATTTTGGTTCCCACATGCTAATTATTAGTATTTGAATATGTAATCATTTTCTTACTGGTAGATTTTATATTCTTTTATTTTCTGAACTCACTTATCAGTTTTAGAAGCTTTGGATTTTTTACATAGGTTCCTGGAATTTTCTATGTAGACAATCACTATCTGTCATCTGCAGATATTGGTGGTATTATTTCTTGATTCTTAATCTATGTGCTTTTATATCTTTTTACTGTCCCATTGCACTGACTAGAACTTCCAACAGTATATTGAATAAGAATGGTGAGAGTGAATAACCTTGCCTTGATTCCAATCTTAGGGAAATGCATTTAGTCTTTTACCATTAAGTGGAAAACTAGCTGTTGGGTATATTAAATAAAGTTGAGGTTGTTCTCTATTTCTAAGTGACTGAGCATTTTTTATCACAAATATATGGTAAATTTTGTTAAACAATTTGTACATCACCCGATTTCTCATCTTTAGATTGTTGACATGGTGAATAACATTGATTAATTTTTTTAACATTAGATAACTAGGAAAAATTTCACTAGATCACAGTTCATAATTCTTTCCAATTTCAAATTCCACTTATTCTTTTCTAGTATATAAGACTGTAATTGACTTTTGCATGTTAACATACCCTTTTAGCTTTGCCTTACTTACTAGTTCCAGAAGTTTTTCTGTCAACTCAGATTTTCTGTATAGATAATCATATCATCGGTGAGCAAAGACATTTTTATGTCTTCCTTTCAATCTGTGTATGATTTATTTCATTTTTTTGCTTTATCCCATTGGCTAGAACTTCCAAGACAATCTTAAAAAGCAGTGGTAAGATGAGAAATCCTTGCTTTGTACCTGATCTTAGTGTGAAAGTTTCTCACCATTAAGTGTGATGTTAGCCGTAGGCTTTTGTAGATATTCTTTAACAAATTGAGGTAATTTCCTTCCCATCCAAGTTTACTGACAGTTTTTATCATTAAAAATTGTTGGATTTCAGTATATATTAATTAAATCTTGTGACTGATCTTTTCTTTAAAACTTTATGTGATGGACTACATTTATAGATTTTGAATGTGTAATTAGCTTTGCATATGTAGGATAAATCTCATTTGGTTGTGATACATAATTTTAATTTTTACGAATTGTTAAATTCAATTTACTAACATTTTACTGGGAATTTAAAAATTTTCTTTTCTTGTAATTTTTCATCTGGTTTTGGAATCAAGGTAATTCTGGCCTTATCGAATATGTTAGACTGTATTCCCTCTGCTTTTATCCTCTAAAAGAGATTGTAGAAATTTTGTATACTTTCTTTCTTAAATGTTTGGTAAAATTCACCAGTGAACCCATCTGGGCTTGGTGCCTTCTTCAATGGAAGGTTATTAATTATTGATTCAATTTTTTTAATAGAAACATACCTATTCAGATTTTTTATTTCTTCTTTCATAAATTTTGGCATTTTGTATTTTTCAAGGAATTAGTTTATTTAATCTAGGTTATCAAATTTGTTCACATACAGTTCTTCACAATATGTCTCTATTATCTTTTTTAAATGTCTATGTGATCTGTAGTGATACCTATTTTCCATTTCTGATATTAGTTATTTATGTCCTCTCTCTCTTCTTTCCTTAGCGTGGCTAGAGGCTTATAGATTTTATTGAACTTTTCAAAGAAGCAGCTTTTAGTTTTATTTATTTACTCTATTGATTTTCTGCTTTTAATTTTATTGATTTCTGCTCTAATTATTTCTTTTCTCCTGTTTAGATTTATTTTTCTTATTTTATTTATTTTCGTAGGTAAAGACTTGGATTGTTGATTTTAGATCTTTCTTCTTTTCTAATATATGCATTTATTCAACGCTATAAATTTTCCTATAAGTACTGCATTCACTGCATCCCACAAGTTTGGATATGCTGTGTTCCATGTGAGTTTGGGAAGAATGTGTATTCTGTTTTTGGATGAAACAGTCTATAGATGTCCATTATATCTA
Source organism: Cynopterus sphinx (assembly GCA_030015415.1). NCBI lineage: Eukaryota > Metazoa > Chordata > Mammalia > Chiroptera > Pteropodidae > Cynopterus > Cynopterus sphinx. The sequence continues at coordinate 126,724,323 of CM057382.1, forward strand.
GTTGATTGATGGTGTTCTTGAGTTCAATTATGTCATTATTGATTTTCTGCCTGCTGGATCTATTCATTTCTGCTAGGTGGTTTTTGAAGTCTCTAACTATAATAGTGAATTTACCTATTTTATTTATAATTCTATTTGTTTTTGCTACACAGAGTTTGACACTATGTTTTTAGGTGCATACACGTTAAGAACTGTAATTTCTTCTTGGAGCATTGACCCACTGATATGAAATGCCCTACTTTATCTCTGTTAGCTTTTCTTGTTTTGAAGTCTGTTATGTCTGAAATTAATTACTCCTGCTTTCTTCTCACTAGTGTTAGTATAATATATTTTACACCATTCACTTACTTTTCATTTATATTTGTCTTATTCATAAAGTGGGTTTTTAAAAAAGCAACATATATAGTCATACCTTGTTTTATTGTGCTTTGCTTCAATGCACTTTACAGATACTGTATTTTACAAATTTTCGGTAAGACCTTACACCAGCAAAAAAATTACAATTTGCTTGAGGCTTAGATGATGCTTAGCTTTTTTTTTAACAGTAAAGTATTTTTCAGTTAAGGTATGCTCACTGTTTTTTTTTAAAACATAAAATTATTATACACTTAATAAACTACAGTGTAGTGTAAATATAACTTTTTATGCACTGGGAATCCTCAAACTTTGTGTGACTTGCTATATTCACTTTATTGCAGTGGTCTGCAACTAAACCTGAAAATCTTCAAAGTATACCTGTAAACGGGTTGTATTTTATTCTACTCTGACATTCTCTGTCTTTTAATTGGTGCATTTAGGCCACTGACATTCAAAGTGATTAATGATATAGTTGGATTAATCTCCTCCTTCCTGTCCTGTTATCACTGCTGTCATTAATTATATCTCTATATAAATATATGTGATATAAATGTAAGTATATAACTGAATACATTGTTGCTATTATTATTTTAAACAAACTATTGTCTGTTAGAGCAATTACAAATAAAAATGTTTTTGTTTTACCTTTACTCCTTTTTTTTTAAAGCTCTTTATTTACACAGATACAGCTTTCTGATGTGTATTATTTTCCTCATCTCTAAAAAAACTTTTAAAAATATTTTTGCAAGAAAAGTATACTTTCAAAATTTTTTCAATGTTTTTCTGAGAATGTCTTTATTTCTCCTTCATTTTGGAATAACAATTTCACAGGATACAGAATTCTAGATTGGTGGGTGTTTTTATCTGAACACTTTAAAATATTCATTCTTCTCTCTTCTTGCTAGCATGGTTTATGAGAAGTTGGATGTAATTCTTATTTTTGTTAAGTGTTTTATTCCCCCATCTGGCTTCTTTCAGAATTTTTTCTTTATTTTTGATTTTCTGTAGTTTGAAAATGATATGCTAAGAGTTCTTTTTACTTTCACACTGCTAGGTGTTCTCTGAGAATCTTAGATCTGTGGTTTGGTGCCTGATATTAACTTGAAATTCTCATTGTTTCAAATATTTTTTCCACTCATTTATTGCTTTCTTCTTTTTCTGGTATTATTATTTTGTATATATTATACCTTTTGTAGTTGTCTCACAGTCCTTGGATATTCTGTTCTGTTTTACCATCTTTGTTCTTTTTGCTTTTTGGTTTTTTAAAATTCTATTGATAGATCCTATAGCTTAGTGATTTTTTTCCTTAGCCATGTTCATTCTACTAAAGGCCCATCAAAGACATTCTTTATTTCTGTTACAATTTTTATTCATCTCTAGCATTTCTTTTAGGTTCTTTCTTCAGAGTTTAATCTCTTTACTTACATTGTCCATCAGTTCTTGCATACTGTCTCCTTTATCTACTAGAGCCCTTAGAATATTAATCAGAGATGTTTTATTTTCCTAATTTGATAATTTTAACATCCCTGCCATGACTGGCTCTGATACTTCCTCTGTCCTTTCAATGATGTGTTCTACATTTTAGTATGCCTTGATAGCCAGAGATGACATATTGGATAAAAGGTATTGCTGTGTATAGATCTTCAGTAATGTGGTATGAAGTGAGGGGGTAGGGGAAGCATTCTATAGCCCAATGATTAGGTCTAGTCCTTTAGTGTGCCTATGTGTTTAGACTATGAACTTTACAAATGTTTCCCTTTTTTTCCTTCCCACTTTGATGGCTAAAATAAGCTAAGGTTGGGTATTCTTCTTCTCCAAGGTGAGTTTGGCTCTGATCATACCCCCATAGGTTAGGCTCTGGTTATCTATTTTTTTTTGAGTGCAGGCCTTGTTAAAAACAATGCTCTGCTATACTTGAAAATGTTTTTTCTCCTCTTCTTGCTGGAAGCCCAAGAGAATTTTTTTCCAATATTTACTGTGGAAGCTGGTAGAGCTTTTGGATGTAAATTACACATATATTGTGGGACCCCCTTTATGACTCGGTTCTCCTGGAATTTTTAACTTTTAGTTTTCCACACTTGGCGTTCAGCAATGTATCAGTTACAATTCAGGTTTCTCTAGCTATGGGCCGTTGGTTATTTTTTCTACTGAGTTTCTGCTCTGGTAAACTATAACTCCCTATATTTGCCTCTCTGTCTCTCTGATTATCAGGGCAATGGTTTGTCCTGTGTCCTCCCATCTCTGTAGGATCCTAAAAGAGTTACTTTTTTAATCAATTAAGATTTTTATTTGTTTTAGAATGGCGTGGCAGCTTCCAAGCTCCTTACATGTTGAACCAGCTAATTCTTTTTATATATTGTGTATTCAGTGAATTGAGAATTTAGTTTACTGATATGTTGTTAAAAAATTTGTGTCTAATATCATGGAATATGATAGTGGTCTATGGTTATTTTTTATTGTAGTATTTTTTTTTTTTTTTTTTGGTTCTGGGATCAGAGTAACAATAGACTCATAAAAATATATTGGAAAGCATTCCCTCTTTTTCTGGAAGAGATTGTGTAAAATTGGTGTTAATCTTCTTTACATGTTTGGTAGAATTCTTTAATGAAATTACCAGGGCCTGGAGATTTCTTTTTCAGATGTTTTAGTTATGAATTCAACCTCTCTAATTGTTATCTGTCTATTCAGATTATCATTTCAGCTTAGTTGAGTTTTGGTAATTTATAGTTTTTAGGAAATTGGTCCATTTATTCTAAGTTTTATCAAAGTTTTGAGTGTCAAGTTGTTTATAATATTCCCTTATTATGCTTTTTAGTGGCTGCAGGGTCTGAAGAGCTATCTCCTGTTACTTTCCCAGTATTGCTGATTTGTATCCTCTTTTTGTTCTGTCTGTCATGCTACAACTTTATCAATTTTATTGATTTTTTTAAAATAGCAATTTTTTGTCTATTGTTTTATGTTTTCAGTTTTTTAATTTCTGTTCTTGTTATTATTTTCTTTCTTCTTACTATAGCTTTATTTTGCTGTTATTTTTCTAGTTTTTTTGAAATATAAACTTAAGAGTATTGATCTAAAACTTTTTTTCCTATATAAAAGTATAATGCTATAAATTTTTTTAGCACTGTTTTGGCTGCATCTCACATATATTGCCATGTTGTACTTTTATTTCCATTTAGTTTTATATATGTTTTCACTTCCTTTGAGACTCTTTTTGATTCATGAATTATTTAAAAGTGCATTACCTAATTTACACATTTTGAAATTGTCCTGTTGTCTCTTTGTTGTTAATTTCTAATTTGATGTCATTATGGTTAGAGAACACACATCTTATGATTTCAATTATTTTAAAAGTGGTTTATTTTATATTCTTATCTGTTAACTATTTTGGCCTTCATGGCTTTAGATAATAAATCTACTATCATTCAAATTGGTATTTTTGTACAGGTAATGCTTTATTACTCTCAAGATTTTTTTTTCATCTTTAGTTTCAAAAGTTTAATTATGATGTCTTGGCATAGATTTCTTTGGTTTTCTTTTTTGAGGTTTCCTCAGTTTATTGGATTTGTAGGCTTGTGTCTTTTAGCTTGCTCTTTGTCTTCTCTCCTGGATCTCTGATACAAATGCTGAATTTTTGTTAATGCTCTACAGATCCGTGAGATTTTGTTAGATTCACTTCAAATAATTTTCTTTCTGTTTTACATATTTTGTGAATTCCATTAATCAATTCTTGTTTCTTGATTTTATCTTCTGTCATTGCCACTTTTTGTTGGCTCTTTCAGTGAGTTTTATATTTATCTCTTATTTTTTAATTTTCTGATTTCATTTGGTCCCAGAAGAAAGAGGAGAAGAAGAATCTTATAAAGTCTATGGGTCTAAAGCAATTTGCAAATAACACAATGAAAGTGTAAACATTTAATGTACTTTTATGTAGCTCCATGGAGATATAATTAGCAAACTCTAGCTGGTGGCAAATTTTATGGAATAATATTTTATTCAACAACAACAAAATGAGAGGAAAAGGGACAAGAGAGGAAGCCAATGAATGGGAATATAAAATAAAAAAGGGTCTTAAGAGTAATATTGACAAATCACAATCTATTGATCTCTGAATTCTGTTTTAAATAAATAACAATCAGGAAAATATGACTATATGGTGGATAATTAATCACACTAAGAAATTACTAATTAAAATGATAATAACATTGTAATTATTTGTAAAGTGTCTTTATTTTTAATTGAGACATAATAAAATATTTGCAGATAAAATTATTCAAAATTTGATATTTGCTTCAGAATAATCCAGGACTAGAGAAATCAGCAGGTAATTGATAAAACAAGATTAACTATGCATTGTTAATTTTTGAAGCTGGAAATGGATATATAGAGTTAATTATATCACTTTCTCCACTTCGTATATTTCTGAAAATTTTCATAATAGAAAATGTAAAAGTTTTAAACAACAAAAACACACAAATGAAAAATATAAAAAGTTGGTATTACTAAAGTTTCTTTACTCTATTACAGCTTTAATATGAGACTAACTTTTGAATATTTCCTGTCTTATATATATTTTGTAAATGGCATGTATGCCATTAAAAATTGGGTATTTGCACTGTTGTTTAGATTAAGAATATTCTTAATCTAAATATATCTTAGAAAAGAGTAGTAGAAAAGATTATAATTGCCAATTAATGACCTTGTGTCTTATATTACCCATCTTCTTCAAAGAATAAGGCAAAGGAAGTATCACTAAAAAATACCAGCAGAATCAATAACTTGTTTTAATTAAGAAATGAACTCATAGGAAGGTTTTATGACATATCTACCTATCATCTATTTATCCTATCATATCACCTATATATCTGTCTATCTCTCTATCATCTATCTCTATTTATCTATCTATCTATCTATCTATCTATCATCTTCTATCATCTATCTATTTAATATATCTAATCTACCCCACTATCTGTTTTAGAATTTAATTCAGAATATAAATGGTAGTCAAAAAATAATTATATTAAGACATTTAAATAAAAACAAAATTAGATTTTTTCTGATGAAACATGAATCTCATTGGGTTAACTGTATTTATGATAAGAATTGGCTTTGCTAATTAATTTGTATTCCATAGGTTGAGTTAAATATATAGTTTAAGTTTTTGATGTAATTATATTTAAATTACATGGTAAGATATATGCAGTTTGTTTAAAAACTGTATTGCAATGGTATGCTAAAATTTGTAATATTTTAATTTTTCAAACTTTTCTTATCATATTGGATAAATAAGATACCTCTAACTTAAAAAAGTTGTATCATCAATAATCATTGGTAAATCTTTTGAAAGAATTTTAGATATGCTTTTCAGAAGCTGAGAAAGTTAAATAACCCTAATGACTAAAAAATCATTTTTCCATTCAAGCAGCTTTTATTTCTTCATTTTCAATAAACCTGAAGAAATTTAGATAAATAAAAATATTTTTTGACAGACCACTATATGATTTTAAGTATATAACTAAGATAAAGTAAAAATAATGTGTTATTAAATAAACTCTTTCATTTCCATTTATATCTTAAAAGAAAAAATATATATAAAGCTCACATCCATAAAAAAATAATGTAGAACTAAAACTGAACAGTTTCATTCTAGCAGTAAATATTCATTTGTGTAGACATAAAAACTTTTTTAAAAGTCCAATTTATCACATTAAGAAACATATTTCCAATCTGTTGTTTTTCAATAATTACTTATCAACTTGGTAATATATTTTTGATCAATTATTTAATAAAATAAGCATAATTTTAATCCTATAGACATTTTCAAAATTTAGAGACTTACCAACACTTAGACACACAGACACACATATAAACAGTAGAGACACATCACAAGTGATTAGTCTTTCAATTTTAAAAATATATTCCATTAGGATAAAATTTGTGGAAAAAGGGAATGGAAATACATGAATACGAAAAATATAAATTTTAACTATAATATAATTTTTTACTTACGGAAATTTTAATCGACTGAGGTGTATATCAAATGCTATGGTCTTTATACTCAATTGTATACATTTAAAAAGTTGTTTAACTGTGTTTAAAATGTCAATATAATACACATAAATTATGCTACAATTAAATTATTAAAATCTTTTAGATATCAACTTAAAAACTTTTAAGTTTTATATAGTTCTTAAAATATTTTAAGAGTTTCAGAGTAAAAAATTTGAAAGCTGCTCCTAAATAACACCAATCCATATTAAGTGAGTAGGTTAAATAAAGTTCTTAAGTGATGATGAGAGATATTCAGTTAAGTTCACTAGAGATCACCCCATCAGTACATTCCTCTGTCACTTAATTTCTACCCCTCCTCTCTGATCTTTTCTTGCCATATAAACTGGTTCCACTTATGCTTAGTTATTTCCTGCCACTTCAGGAAAACTTTTACCATGCTCACAAATGTTCTCAAGAAACAGAGATTTCCCGATTTCTACCTCTGCATATCTATCTCAATTAGATTTTGTGCAATGGTGATAATCAGGCTTGCTCTTTCTTGACTCACTTGAAGCTATAGAAGCTTCTACAAGTGATGCTTTCTCTCTCTCTCTCTCTCTCTCTCTCTCTCTCTCTCTTTCAGTTTCCTGAATTATCTTGGTCCCACTCTGATAACTGGGATTTGGATTCTGCAAGGTTGTGATTACCTCGATCACCTAAAAGCCTAGACACTGAGCAATAATAGCTACTTAGTGAGGCCACAGCAAGGCCTAGGGAATTGGTAATTAGGGCAAAAAAAAAAAAATCTTTTTTTTTTCTTGAAAGGCTTTATCTTCTATGAATCCAATAGATTCCTCATCCAACTGTACTCATCTCATCTTTATTGCGTTATCGTCAATGTATTCAAAATATGTTCCCAAGCAATATTTACATTTTATTATTCAACAAAAGACAGTCCAATCAGAGTCAGATTAGAGATGATTTATGGTAGAGTGGAAAGCAAATAAAAGTTTTCTAATGGAAGGTTCTGAAAAGTTGCTGGCAGTGCAGCCAGGCACTGTAGGAGCAAAATGTTCAAGGAAATATTTTATTTTTATTTATGTTGGCTATGAAATAAATATTGCATAGTTGAATCAGTGGATTTTATGTGTCAGGCACTATTTCCTGCTGCACCCAATCACTGCAGAGCTGTCAAAAGCAAAGTGTGCATGTGAAGAAGCTACCCTTTCTGAAGGGGGATGGAAAGAAAAACAAGAGTGTTGTCAAAATGTATCCAGGCTGAGTCTCTCTCTGTCTCTTTTTAAAGCTTTTTGAGTTTATTTCAATTTTAGCAAATGTGAACTCTGAATGAAAAGTAATTGAAGGCAATAGTTTCAAAAGAATGTAGAGAGGAAAGAGAGAAGCATTTTTGAAGCAGATGATATTACACAGGTATAATGTATGTCCAAAGGATATAAGAGAGTAAGTGGTTTCATTGCAGATTGAACACAACATTTTCTACTTAATAGCAAAATACATAGAATGTGATGACATGAGCATTTCCTATTGTGGATGCCTGGTCACTGACCTGTATGTTGCAGCCACATCAGTGTCGATGAATATCGGGAAGAGGCAAATGAGAATGCTCAGCCAATAGCAAATGTCAGGAAAATACAGGCAGGAAGAAACAATAATTCAGCACATGTCCCTGCACAGAATTTAACTGGAATTACACAGTGAAAGATGGCTTAGGGTAAAGCCGCGGAAGGCCCAGCACACACACCTGAGACTTAGGCGAGGCTTTTAAAGCTGCTTTTCTGCGTAAGCCTCTGAGTTCCTCTGCCTCATCATTCCAGAGCATCAGAGCTCCAGAGACCGAGGCCTTGGCTTTTGTCCATTTATTAATTGCCATGTGTGTTTGCCGCTGTTACTATGACTCAAGAGTCTTAAGTTATGAATAATTAAAACCTTGGCTCTCTATGGATATAAACTATGACATATACTACTAACAGTCCCACAACCTATATGTACACTGAAATTATTCCCACCTTTCACACATGTACACACACACAAACGTTCTCACTAATGTATTTGACTCATGCGATTTTTTAATAACCTCAGTTAAACTATATATTTTAAAAAATTATCATTGATTTCTGTATTTAACAAAAATCCCTTTTTACACTAAAATAAAATAGGTTGAAATAATACTAAAAAATTAAACTTCTATCACTTGGCACGTTTGATAATGTCATAGTAGTGGGTATCCTCTTTGATCTATTATATAAATACTTTACCCTATATGTACTAACTGAAAAATTTTGAGAGCTGAGTCTTCACAACATGGCAATGATGTTTTCCTTTGTCTTGCATTTAGGCACGTTAGAAGTTCCCAGGTCTGAGCATGCATCCATATATTTGTTTCTTCTGTGCCTCTGCTCATTCACGGCTTCAGCTGGTTGAAAGGAGTAAATTTCTAATGGTGAAATTATAGGCATTTTGACAGGCCTGTGGAGAGATATTCTAAGAGTGAGGAGCTTCCCACTATCCCTCAAATTTAAATGACAACAAACAGTAGGGTTTAATTTCTTCAGTCCAGGTTTTAGCAGGATTCTTGTCAGTCAAAGACATTCACAGAACACCTGCCCTATATAAAATATTCCTTTTCACATACTAATTCCCTGCCTGACACTTGACAGTTTTAATAAAGAAAGATGGGAAGCCAAGTATTTGCTCTGTAAGATGGAAATTTGATTCATAGCAATTTACTTATTTAGAATGAAATTCCACTATGGCAGAATTGTTCATTCCTGCGGTTTTCATTGTAAAGAAATCTTGCTTGCACCTTAATTGTGCCAGTTTCATAATTTTCATAAGGAAAGATACTTGTTGTTTTGTCTTTTAAGTGTATTTGGGCAGGCTTTTAACAGAAATCCAAGATATAGAACACTGTTGAAGACAGCTGTAACTTATTCTTTCCTTCTTTGTATAGAAAAATGGGACAGAAGAGAAGCTAAAAAAAAAAAACTGTAATCACACCATTTACATTATTTACAGTTTGTTTTCTCTTTTACCTTTTGACTGCACTTTGAGGTAGGACTATTTTTTTTATGGTTAACTTCAGGTATTGTTTTCTTTCATAGAATGGTTCTTGCTACTAAGATATCTGTGAATTGGCTGTATTCTCTCCAAATATGTTCTTTATTTGCATCAAGTTGCCAAGTTATATGTGGTTCAATACAGAAATTGGAGTAGGAACCCTGAAAATCATATAATGCAACACTTTCATTTATTTTTTACATCAGTATCTTATTATAAAAAAAATACGGAAAATAAATCTGTCCTTTGGATACCACAAAAATAATAAAAGTGAAATAATACTTATAATTCTTGGATAAAAGATCTGAGATAATTTGGTGAACATAATTTTCCTTATTGTGCCTCTATGCCTCAATTTCTGTCCCTTGTAATGATAGAGACTCAAAATGAGTGAGATGACTACATTTTGTGTAGCATAACCTTTTAAAAGAAAAGCAATATTATTAAGGTATAACTATCATACAACAAATTGCACTTATTTAAAGTGTACAATTTGTTAGTTTGTGTCTATACCTGTGAAAACATCATTACAATCAAGATGGTGAACATATCCATCACCTCCCAAATTTGTCTGAATTACCACTCTCTACCCCCACCGCAATTCCACAGGCAACACTGATCAGCTTTATGTCACTGTATTTTTACATATGTTTTCAAGATTCCCCAGTAAATGGAATCATTCGGTATATACTCTTTCTTTTGAGGGAAGGGTATCTTGCTTCTTTCACCCAGCACAATTATTTTAATAATTTACTCATGTTGTTTATCAGCAGTCATTTCTCCCTGTTGCTGAGTAGTATTCCATTGTATAGATATGCCATAATTTGTTTTTCCATTCACCAGTGGATGGATTTTGGTGGTGTTTCTGATTTTAGGTTGTCACAAAGAGAGATGCTTTAAGCATTTGTATGCAAGTCTTTAAGTGGACATTGGTTTTCCTTTTTTGGGGGGTAAAAACCTTAAAGTGGAATAGTGTATCTTTGATTTTTTCTTTTAAAACAAATACACCATTTTCCATAGTGGTTGTACTATTTTACATTCCTATAAAATTACAAGAATTTTAGTGGCTCAACATCCTCACCAAAACTTGGTATGTCTTCTTTAATTTTAGCCATTCTAAAAGCTGTGTAGTGACATTTCATTATGGTTTTAGTCTGTTGTTTGAATTCTTCTTTGCTAATTTATCAGAAAGACAGTCCTTGGGGTGATGAGTGACAAGAAGTAAAATTTTAGTTTCTGAGGCCTCTCCATCTCAACAGGGAACTCATAGAAACTGCAAGAATTATATGTTCTTTCTAGTCTCTCTGTAATTTAATTGCATTTATTTACTAATTATTAACTGTTATAATTACTTTACACAAAATTTGAAAAAGTTACATAAAAAGAATGAATGTTCACATTTCACCTTATCATCTTTACATTTTGATCTACTTCAATCATTTTTTCAATTATAATAAAATTACTAACATTTATTAAAGACTCACAGTGTCTCAGGATTAATGTATATAATCTTATACAGCACATACTATTTTTTTCAATAATTCTGTAAGTAGGCATTATTTTTCCTAATATATAAATTAAAAAATAATAATAAACAGAGACTTAAATAAGGCTCATATCATAAGTTCTGAGACCTCAGGCTTAATCTAACATGTTTATGATTCCATAGACTGTTTTTAACTCTTCAATATAGTTTCTTGAGCTGTCAGATTTCTAAAAATGTCCAATTAAGAAATAGGATAACTGAGTTTTAGCAGTGTTGAAAGAAATTTTTTTGTTAGAGGTTAGGAAGTGTAATCATAAAGATGAAATAAACAGACTTGGAATAGCCAACATGGCATAGTGAACCAAGGGAGCCCAGGCTCTTATACTAAGGCTGTGATAGAACAGTTGTGACTCCTTGGTCAAATTATTTCATTTCTCTGATTCATTTAACATGTCTCAGATGAGGCTGTGTTAGAAGAACTCCAAGACAAACTACATCTCTGAAATGTCTTATTCTATTTTGGATGGAGTAAAATGTGTTGAATTACCTCCATTCTCAGCTCCCAAGTAACAGAGATAAATGGCAGCAAGATACAAGAAGATCGTTGACTGGTTAAAATATGGCAGAGGCACATTTGATCTGCAAGTGTCAAGTAACACATTTAGAGAAAAAAACCATTTTACTGAAGTGATTCACTATTAAGACTCACCCATTATGCACCTTGGTTCTTAAAAAGATTAGCTGAAAAGCACAACAAATGCCAAAGTATTAAGAGTTGCAAAAATATACGTATTATTCATAAATCAGACCAAAATTCACCATACCTAGTTACCTTTCTCTTTGTTCATTGTAGCAGCAGACATTAAAATGAAGCTATAGATTTTCTAGAAAAAGTTAACCATTGTTAGCGACTATTAATATTTATGAATAAAAAGATTAAAAACTTATGCAATGTCAAAACATAAAAGCTGAGAGTTTATATATTTGAAATTTAAAATTAATTAAAGGTAAAGATAAGGGGTGAAATTTATTCTCTAATTCCATGGGTTCTGGAACAAAATATTGATTTTAGGACAAATAAACCAACCTTTTTTTCTACTGTAGATAACTATGCATTAGACTTGTTATCACCTTATGTGGTATAGAGTAGTTAAAATATTAAATTTGGGAAAAATTAATCAATTGGATATTTGAACCATAATTGCATATTGAATGAATACAAGAATTACTTAGCAAACATTTCCTTTATGTTACAGTTGCCATTAGACAATAGTTTGGGTTTTCCTCAGAAACAATAATGTCAGTGAAAAGAACTTTGTAGTATTTTTAATTAAATTTCCTCTTTTTGTGCTTGAAGAAATTGAGCCTTGGAAATGTGTAGAAAGTTGATCACATCATGAAAGACCTCCAGCTTTTCAACAAGAATCCTCAGGATTTTTCTCTGGCACAAAACAATTTGTGTAACCATTGGCATAGTACCAAGACTCTATGACTCAGTATATTCAAGTGTAAACTAAAAATATTAATATGTATAACTATGACTTTGAGGAATTATTTGAGTAATTATATCTCACCAACCATAATACTTATTTATTTTAGCCATCCCTTTATTTTTATATCACTAAGAAAAGAATTACAATTTTTCCTTTTACTTAGAATATTTTATTTTATACACATGTAAAGAGATTTTTGAAGTTTAAGTATTAAAATTAAAAGATAAGAAAAATATATTGGTTTAGGTATTCCCAAAACTTAACATTTTTAGAGCTTATTTTAAGTCATTTTAAAACTCAAGTTGGTTGATGTCCATATTGTTGCTTTAAAAAAAATCATATTATTCTCCATGCAGCAAAAACATTAGATTTGAAGCATTTCTTAAGAAAATGATTCACTATTATCTCTGAATTTTTCTCCCACATGATTAACACTCATTCTGGAATTTTAATGCTGGCAACTTATTATGTATATAAACATAAATTTTTTTCCTTTTATATCTGAATTGCTGAAAATGTGAGCAACTCTTGTTCAAAATGAATAGAAAGCTTCTGACAAATTGATGCTCAATGTCTGTTTTAAAAGTGAATTTTATTTTATACTAGTTTCAGGTGTACAGCACAATGGTTAGACATTTATATAATTTATGAAGCAATCCCCCTGATTACTCTAGTACCCACCTGGCACTATACAGAGCCATTATAATATTATTGACTATATTCCCAATGCAGTACTCCTTTTTTGTAACTACTAATTTGTACTTTATAATCCCTTCACCTTTTTCTCCCAACCTCCCAAACTCCCTCCCATCTAGCAATCTCCAAGTTTGTCTTATGGAACATTTGGACTTTTTTTGTTAGTTTTCTGACTGTAGCAGGTTATGCTTAGGACAAGTGATATTTCATACTGAATGGAAATGACTTCCTTGGAAGGTTTAAATACACTGTCTTTTCCTGCCTTGATAAATCATATTTTGATTATTCTTAGAATTAAACTTCACCATAGTTCTTATCAATATCAAAGAGGTCGGTTTCTAGCAGAAGACATATGACAAAACTTGTACATGAATTAGGACAATATAGAAAATTACAAGTGCCATGTGACTAACAGAAAGAACCCTGTGGAAGTTAGAATGATCAATGTCATGTGAAAGGAAATGCTAGCATTTGAGCTTATGCCAAGAACTGAGTAGGAGTTCACAAGGTGATGATAATAATAACAGCTAAATTTCTATTGTTTTAATATGTGCCATGTACTATTTTATGTTCTTTACATGTGTTAAATAATTTAATTTTCACTTATATGTTTTTTTAATTTGATAGATGTTACCATTATACTCAGTTTACAGATGAAAAAATGAGGCACAGAATAGTTCTTCTCTCCTTTTGGAAAATAAATAGATGTAAAATTCTCCAAGAAGGAAGAAAATATATAATGAGGCAATTGAGGTATAATATACCGATATTTATCAAATGAATTGTGATGTACTCATTTAAATGTTTTAAATAATGTAACCAAAAATGCAAATTTTATTCAAGGTAAAGCTTAACTTTTTGAAAATTTCATAAAATTCATTTTCTTTCTGTTAATATTTAATAATAATTAATTGTAATAAATTATTTACCTGTTGCATTCAAATGTTAGATGTGGGAATAAATAAATCTATCAAGGTGGCTAAGAAAAAAGGTGGATTCTTCAAAAAAGAAGACGTGATTAGCTACATGATAGAGTAGATCCCTCTCTTTTTGGCTAAGACAAAAAATTAAGAAAATAATGAATTTTTTATATTTAATCTAAAAATTTGCATGTATAGAGCAAGTAAAATTTATCACTGCTATGAAATCAACAATATCCATTTCTCTATTTTTCGCAAGAAATAAAATTCCCTCATAAAAAGGTTGAGCAGCTTGTCCCATATCGCATGTGAGTATAGTTACTATATGGAAATGAAAGTGTAAGATAGATTATTTACTCCCTGAAGCCAGTTCACAAGTAAGATGTTGTTTAGCCCCAGGGTTTCTGTCTATTGCAAATCAGATGAATATGAAATGCCCACTGATCTCAGAAACAGCTCCACAGCTGGAGAACCATCATGGATCATGAAATATGATGAAAAACCTAGAAGCACCTCACCCACAGAGGTGATTATTACACTGACATTTATAAAGCAATGCATTATTTTATCTTTTGAGTAATTGTCTCATTTTTATCTCTGCTGTTAACACCTTATCTTACAATACTCTATGTGAGAAAATAAGTGAATAGCAATTACATATTAAAGGCATATTTGTAAAACCATATTCTAGAGGATTCCCAGTCAAAATACATAAACATAGCTACCATGTCAAATATCTATAGCATTTTTCATGTGTGTGAGTGTGTGGTGAGTCACAGTTATTATAGTTGGCCAAATTTTAAAAATATGTAGGCAATTGTTCACTTTGCATTGCTCTATGAATTCAGGTAGTTAGATTCCTCAACATTGAGCTCTTTATTCTGTCTGATATGGGAGGAGCTCTGCTCACAGAATGGGAGAGATACACAAGGCATTCTGAAGATGACATAAACCGATCCTGAAAGAGAATAATCTTTGTGACACACTAGGTTGTATTGACAGAGGAACTTGTAGTGAAAAGAAGCTCACACAAATGGAGAAGAAACAAAGTACAGCATATTAAGCTATATATGGGCCAACGTAATAGTAAGAATTAACATTCTTCAAATGCCTAATATGTGACAGGTGCATCACATCTATTACTTTTAAATTGTGTGATAACTCTATACTGTAGGTGAAAGTGTTTTCAATGGATAGATGCGGAAAATTAGTTTCAAAGAAGGTAATGTTGTACAGGAACTCACAGCTGCAGTGGTGGTTTCAGAATTCTGCATGGGAGAGCATTAAAAGGGTCAAGATAGTTGGAAGACAGGGTTTAAAACTGTGTTTTGTATTTTCTAGATAATACTTAAAAGGAGGAAAGGGCAAATGCCATTATCTGTGGGGTCAAGCTAAAGCCACCTTGTGCCCCATTGAGGCTGCTGACATAGGTAATCAGAATAACGCTGGGACTCACACCCATTCTGTCTGACTAATACTGTATTTGTTTACACTATGTCACACTGCCTCCTACATTGACAGTTTCAACATCACATTAAAGTTAAACTTTGGGTTTCTAAAGAGTTAAATAGTTATAAAAGCCTCTCTCCTAAAAGAAGAGAAAGAGGAGGAGGAGGAGAAGGAGGAGGAGGAGGAGGAGGAGAAGGAGGAGGAGGAGGAGGAGGAGGAGGAGGAAGAGGAGGAGGAGGAGGAGGAAGATAGATATCAAATTGTTTCATTAGTCTGAAAACTCTCTACTGTTCTCTCCCAAACTGGAGGTCATCACCAGTCCTCTGCTTCTCATGATCTTCTAGACTTGCCACATGGCTCTGAGCTGATGGTCACGCTGATCCTCTAGTACTACAGGAAGCATGCATTTAGTATAGCAGCTCTGTGGCTGCCGTGGATACGACCCCAAACTTCCCATTGTTCTCATCTGGTAGAATTTGCATAGTTGTAGGTCCAAGATCTCTTTCATTAGCAGAGTGAAAACAATGTCGTAATTGGCCTCATGTTCCAGTTCAGCAGATGTGTGATGAGCAGCCTAAATAAACCACTGTACACACACACACACACACACACACACACACACACACACACACATGGTGTATATAAAATTTTCATGTACAACAATACTTTCTGAGTTGCTCTATATTAGGTTGCCAAATGAAATATAGAATACTCGGTTAAATTTAAATTTTGCATAAGCAATAAATAATTTTTAATATGAGTATAAATATATAAGTATTAACATAAATAACAGTATAAGTATAAAAGTATGTCTATGCAGTATTTGGAATATACATATATTAAAAATTATTTATTAGTATCTACTTGGACTTCAAGTTTTACTGGGACTCCAGAATTTCATTAACTAAAATTGGCAACCCTACCTCCCTATGTGTCAGGCTTAAAACCCAGTCCCTGTCCTCAAGGAATTCAGTCTGGGGGACTCAGATATACAAATCTCAAATAAAAAGAAACATAATAAATTATTTTTAAAGAAATTATTTGAGATCTCAGACAAAGAAATGCCTAATTGAAAGTGGGTAGAATGACACAGACTTTATATCAATGTCTTTCTGCTTTACAACTGAAATCAAGTCAGTAGGTAAATGATTGAGTGCAGGGTACAAAGAGCTTGCTATAGAGTTGGGGAGATAGAACATAAATACAGTAGCAAGCCATACAAAATAATATAAGAAATACCATGAGGGAATCCACGATTAGTTGCTAAATAGTTTTTACATTAGTAATATTTAAGAGGGATTTATTTGCTGTTTTTTTCACTGCTCACTGAGGATAGATTTGATTTATATACCAGAGGGGAGTTACTCCAAAAGCTGGGTAGAACAAAGTGTTCACTCGGGTCCCCCATGGCACTTTATGCACACTCATTACTGTAGTCAGCAAAGCTCTCATTAACATTCCTATGTCCTCTTTTAGTTTATGAATCCCTAGCAGGAAGGGTGTGTGTGTGTGTGTGTGTGTGTTATTCGAATTAACAAATGGTACAGTGTAGGTGCTCAGCAAATATTATACTGACTTTGTTGAAATCTGTGTGGATGGAAATGTCTCTTCAGGGAAATAAGGTGCTTAAAATTGAGTTGTGCATGCCTAGGTGTGAATGTGTTTTTGTAGTAACATGAATCTTTTTTCTCAGTGTGTGGTGACCAACAATATGCCACATAGGCACGCAGATACAGTCATTATTTGGTTATAATGATAGTAATGACAATGAGAAATGAAGGAAACTGAGAAAAATATGATGGCAGAAAAAAGAAAGTTTTCAGTAATGTTATTCCATTTTATCATAAAACAAGCTTTTACCATTTTAATCCTTCCTCTTACAATTTTTATCACTCCAATCACTTAATCTCATATGTTACCTAAGCTACTGAATAAATGATCACCCTTCAATCCTGCCATTTTAATAAATTTTCTAACATAAAATGAATATATATGCATACACATATATACAGCCTGAAATAAGAACCGCATAGAAGCTAGGGGAAATAATATAAACTGATTATAGTTGTTTGGAAAGAAACAGTTTTCTTGTTCTTCCTTTCTTCTCAATTTCAGATATTTTGCTTTGTTGGTTGTCCTCACTTCTAATTATGTACACTACCACTTGGTTTTACCTTAATTATTTTTAAAGCAAAAATGTGCATGTGTGAGTGTGTGTGTGTATGTGTATGAAGATGAGCTAACACGTATAACATAAGATGATATTTTTAAATTGTATACTTTATATACACATACATAAAGTGCATAAAATATATATAAATGGCTTAAGCATATGGAATGGATACTTTTTTAAAAAGTGTCTTTTCTGTGTGTGTACATAATTTTGCCTGAAACTAAAGTTTGATAGTAAGAAGGGATGGATTCATCCATGTTTTATAGAATGCCAGGTACACTGTGGGTGCTTAATAAATGTTAAATAATAGTAATCTGCTCCTATCCATTTATCCTCTATGTGCAATTAAGCAAGGGGGTGCCAAATTATGTATCAAGCAGTTTTTATTAGGTTATATTTTTCTGAGCAGCAGGTGGAGGATTTACAACATATTACACATGGTAGATCCTCCTCAGAGCAACTTACCATGCAGTTTAAATAAATACAGCTCTGACCTGCACCCTGAAGCAATCCTGTCAGGGCTAAAAGCAGCATTTGGCCTGCTTTTGCTTTCTTTCTCTCTTCATCTACCTTAATCTAGTTACTTCTTGTGAAAGAGATAAAGGTTTCAGCCTTTTGAGCAAGTTATTCTTGAGCTTGAACTCGTAAAAAATTTCCATGCTAATTTTAAGTTTTCATATCAGTAACTTCTTGGTGAGTTTCTTTTCATTGTGTGTTTTGGCTATATTTTGCTGACTTAAAAATATTTTCTTTGGACTGAAGTATTCATTATGCATTAATTGTCACAAGTAAAAGATATGCCATTTTTAAGCCAAGTGACAAAGGAGATTAGTGGTTTCTAGGGGTTGGGGAAAGGGGAGTGCGTGTGTGTGTGTGGGGGGGGGGCGGTTAAAATAGTTGACAGTGGTTCAAGCATACAAAATTCCAATTATGAGATGAATAAGTTCTGAGTATATAACATACAAAATGCTAAATATAATTAATTATACATTTTATATTTAAAAATTGCTAAGAGTAAATCTTAAAAGTTCTTATCATAAAAATAAAAAGTGTATCTATGTGAGGTTATGAGTATGTTAACTAATCTTACTGTGGTAATTATTTTGCCATATGTACATATATCAAGTCATTACATTATATACCTTAAACTTACATAATATTATATATTGATTATATCTCAATAAGCTAGAGAAAAAAAGAAGACAAATATATTAAAATAGAGGAACGTTATAGACCAATATCAGTCATAAATAGTTGCAAAACTTCTTAAACTTCTAGAAAACTGATATATATAATAACATCACGACTGATTGGAGTTTAGCCAATTAGGTTACTTTAGCATTAGAAAACAAAGAAAACAAAACAAAACAAATAAGTATTCACTGTATCCACAAACGGAAGAGAAAAAATGGAACACATGATCATCGCCATACACACAGAAAAAAGACGACAAAATTTTGTTTCTAAAAAAATTATCTGCAAAGGCTTAGAATAGCAAGGAAATTTATCATTTCCAAAAGAGTATTTGTGAAAAACCTAGAGCTAATAAAACATTAATGGTCAAAAACTACATTCTTTCTCTCAAATACAAGAACTGTCAGTTATGTCTGTGTATACCTGTTCTATTCAACATTGCTCTAGGGGATCAAAACACAGCAGTAATGGAAAAAAAAAAAAAGACAAACAAACAAAAAATAAATATCAATTTAAAAGAAAAAAGTAAAACAGTCTCAATTAATGTATGAAACATCTGTCTACTTGGAAAATTTAATGGAATCTGCAAAAGAACTACTTGAACTAATAAGCAAATTTAGCAAAGTGGAGTTACATATTCAATATATAAAATTGATAATTTTTATATATACCTTCAAAGAGCAAACAGAAATGAACATTTAAGTATCATTTAAATTTAATAACCAATGATATATATAAAAAAGAGCAACCTCTCAGTAAATTAAGAAGAGGGAAATTTCCTCAACTTGTCAAAGAGCATCTACAAAAAACCTACCACTAACATCATACTCAATGGTGAGAAACTTGAAGCTTGTTCACTAGGTTCAGGTACAATATAAGGGTGTTCCTTCTTGCTATTTCCTTTCGACATCTACTGGAAGTTGTACCTAATGCAATAAGACAAAAACAGAAAATAAAAGGTATACAGATTATGAAGAAAGATATAAAACTCTGCTGATGATCATCTACATAGAAAATCAGAAAGAATGAACAAAAAAAGCCCTCCTAAATCTCATAAATGATTATAGCAAGGATGAAGGATACATGGTTATTATACAAAAGTCACTGGCTTTCTTATATACCAACAACGAACAGGTGGAATTTTAAATAGAAGAACAATATTGACATTACACTCCTACAGAAAGAAATATTTAGTTATAAATCTGACAAAATATGTGCAAGAGTTATATGAGGAAAACTGTACAATAATGATGAACAAAATCAAAGAAAAACTATATGGAAAAATATTTTATGTTTATGGATAAGAAGTATCAATATAATTAAGTTGTCAGGTCTCCCAACATGATCAATTCAATCCCTGTCAAAATCCCAACAAGTTATTTTGTGGATATCAACAAACTGATTCTAAAGTTTATATGTAAAGACAAAAGACCCAGAAGAGCCTTAGTTCTGAAAGGGAAGAACTAAGTTGGACGACAAATGCTACTCAACTTTAACAGATCAATTGAACAGAATAGTCTAGAAACAGACTCCCTGAAAAATGTAGTAAATTGATCTTTGATAAAGGAGCAAAGGCAATGCAATGAAGCAAGATAGTCTCTCCAAAAAATGGCACTGGAACAACTGGATATCCACATTTAAGAAAAAAAAAAATCTAGGCACAGATCTGCACATTCATTAATATTGACTCAAAATGGATCATATACCTAAAATGTGAAATGCAAGCTTTAAAAATTCCAAGAAGATAACATAGGAGAAAACCCAGGTGATATTCAGTATGATAATGACTGTCTAGATACAATGCCCAAGAGATGATCTATGAAAGAAATAACTGATCAGGTGGACTTTATTATAATAAAATAAATAAACAAATAAACAAATAAACACCATCTGCTTTGTCAAACACAATGTCAAGAGAATGAGGAAAAAAAGCCACAGACTGAGAGAAAACATTTGCAAAAGACACATTTGATAAAAGATTGTTATTCAAAATATACAAAGAACTCTTAGAACTAAATAATAAGAAACTAAAGAAGAAAATAAACAAATAAAAAATGGTTTTTAAAATCTTAACAGACACCTTATCAAAGAAGATAGAGAAAATAAAAATATGAAAATATGCCCTGTATCATATCGTTAGGAGTTTGCAAATTAAAACAATGAGAGATACTGGTACACACCTATTAAAATGGCCCAAACCCAGAACACTAACACCTGATACTGGCAAGAATGTGATGCCGCAGGAACTGTCATTTATTTTTGGTGGGAATACGAAATAGTACAGCACTTTGAAAGACAGTTCAGCAATTTCTTACAAAACTAACCATGTGATTTAGCAATCACTCTTCTTGGTATTTATACAATGAAATTAAAAATTTATATTCACATGAAAACTTGCATGTGGATTTTTGATTGACATTGGTTGAACATAGGTTGATACAAAGACTTGTATATAAATCCTCATAGTATCTTTATTCATAATTGGAAGCAACCAAAATATTCTTCAGTAGGTGAATGAATAAACTATGGCACAGTAGACAAGGGGATATTATTCAACACTAAAAAAAAAAAACTGAACTATAAAGCCATGAAAAGACAAGAAGTAACCTTAAATGCATATTATGAAATGAAAGAAGCAATTCTGAAAAGGCTACATACAGTATGATTCCTAATATATCATATTCTGGATAAGGGAAACTATTGAGATATAAAAAAGATCAGTGCTTGCCAGGGGTATTTGTCCAAACTCATAGAATGTATTGCAGCAAGAAGGAACTGCGACATAAACTATAGACTTTAGTTATTATAGCATGTCAATGTAGGTTCATCAGTGATAACAAATGTGCCTCTTTGTTGGGAGATATTGATAGCAGAGGAGGCCACTCATATGTGGGGGCAGAGAGTATTTGAGAAATCTTTGTACCTTCTCAATTTTGCTGCAAACCTTAAACTTAGTTTTAAAAATATCTTATTAAAAATAATACCATATCTATAATTCTCAAAGTATGAATTACTTAGAGGCAAATCTGACAAAAGCTGAGAAAGACCAATACATTGAAAAATCTAGCATTCCTGAGAGAAATTTGATGTTTAGAATCTTTTTGTGTATCATTTATATACCCTATTTTGTAAAGCCTCTGTTCAAATCTTTTGCCTCTTATTATAAAAATTTGATTGCTTGTCTTCTCATTATGTATTTTGGATATAAGTACTTTGGCAGGTATATTTTATCTCAGATTATGTCTCACCCTTTCATGTTCTTAATAATGGTTTTCGAAGAGCAGTATTTTTAAAGACTTTTTAAAATTTTTGTTTGTTTTATGAGTTGTGCTTTTATTTCCTAAGAAAATTTGCCTACTCCAAATCCATAAAAATGTTTATCTGTATTTGCTTCCAGCAGATTTACAGTTCAGTTTTTGTATGTAAGTCTGTAATAAATTTTCAGTTAATTTTTGTGTATAAGAAAGGATTTAAGGTTGTTGTTGATGTTTTCCAAAGAGATGACTGAGCATTTCAGCACCATTTATTGGAAAGTCTATTTGAATGGCAGTTACCATTGAGTTTTCCTGGTAACTTTGTCAAACATCAATTGACCATGTATATCTGTGTCTATTTATGAGCTCTTTTTTTTTTCTGTTTTATTTGTACATAGTCTACATTTACAACAATTCCACACCACCTTAATTACTGTGGCTTTAAGTCTTAAAATTAAGTAATGTAAGTACCCAGATTATGTTATTATACTGGTGTATACTTTAGTCAGATCAATAAATAGGTGATTTCATCATATATTAGTTATATTTTGATAAAATGATACAGAAGTAGCAGTAACAATTTTAACTCTAATTCAAAATGTCTGACCCTTTAAGAGCCAATGCACCTTGGAGAATGAGAGTGGATTACTGCCAACTCAGCCAAGTATTAGCCACAGTTGCGGTTGTCATATCATTGCTAGGACAGATACCCAAGTTTAGATACGTGTTACGTGATCATTGATTTGGCGAATGAATCTTTTCTGGTCCTATCTAATTTAAAAAGGATTAGAAACAGTTGACTCTCATGGAATGAAGAGTATATATTTACAGTCCCTCTCTAACACTCCTATGTATTAAAACTTCTACTTTCTGTTGTAAACAGTATAAGCAGTCTGAGCCATTGAGATCACTAAAGAATGTCATTTGGGTCCACCATATTGGTATCATTGAGCTAATTAGAATAGATGAATGAGAAATGGTTTGCTCATTAGAAACCTTAGCAAGACACAGGTTCACCAGAGAGATGGAGATAATATTTAAAAAGAAGAACTTTTTAAAGGTTTAGTGATCTAGGGCAGGCTGGAATATTGCATCTAAAATAAAGGACACATTTTTGCATCTTACACCTTCCAACACAAAATAATAAGCACAGTACTTTACAGGAATCTTCAGGTTCTTGAGAAGCATTTTACACAACTAAGGATACTACCCAAACCATATATTGAGTAACACAAAAGGTTTCCAGCTTTAAATAGGACCTGAAGCAGGTGAGGCCTCTGAAGTATATTTGGGTTGTGGTGCAAGTAATATTACTCAGCAAATCCTATGGTATTTAAGTTACTGGTAGTAAGAAAAGATACTCTGAAATTTATGGCCTCTGTGGGGAAATCAAAATACCTAGGAATTTGGGTCATCCATGCCATCTGTGGTTCAAAATTAGAAACTTTTTAAAGGCAATTCCTGACTCTTACTGGGCACTGGCAGAGATGGAAACAGAGGGCCTGACCATAGTGCACCAAGTGACCATCTTAAGCTAGGTTTTATCCAACATTCCAAGTTAGAAGGTCATAGTGCTCAGCAAAAATAAATTTTAAGATGAAAGAGATACAAGTGGAGGTGAGCACAAATAGAACTGGAGGTCATATGCAAGCTTCATGAACAGGTATTCACAACCACCATATCATCTACTACAGTTGCACCAGAGCCTAATCTTTAACACCTTTGGCAATATTGGAAATAATTTGTGATTGGCTAACAGAGAAAGAAAAAGTTCAAGCTTACTCCATGGGTTCATGGAGCATCACAGATGATAACAATGGATCTCTTCATCACACATTTATCATATTGTGCTTCTTCTTCCTGGAAGGACCAACAATTTATTCAGACAAGAATAGACCATATTCTAGAATGGACTTGCTTCTATTTCAGAAATTGGCTTGCATTTTTTTTTTTAATGTGCAAGGCCTCAATCAGCCTATTATATCAAGACTTACAAAATCTTTGATCTATCAGCATGGAGTCTTATATAATTAGTGTTCCCACTATTCAGCAAAGAAGTTACAAAATTGGGATCCTGGTCCAGGGATCTACTGGTTGCATCAATGTTGAAATAACCAGAAGCTTCACCTGATAGAGTACTAAAATTCCTCGTTAATGCTGCAACTGAAGTACCGGTTTAGAGGTATGCTGTGCAAGAATGAGAAGATCATCTTTCAGGATGGAAAGATCTTTATACACACTGTGTCCCAAATAGAAAGACAACATGGATCTAGGAATTTAGAGGAGAACCAAGAGTAGCTCTGCTAATCATCATTCTCAGATTCCCACACTCAGATTTAGAACTTCCCATGGCTTCTCTCTGGGCTCTGTGTTTAAAAATTCTGATTCCCAAAGTTGAATCAGCCCACTAAGGGGCACAGAAGAAGTAGCTTTGGATTATAAATTAAAATTGCCATCTGGGAACTTTGGGGTCATTGAGCAAAGAGCAGGCAAAGAAAAGAGTTACCATCTTTGTAGAGGCAGTTGACTGATCATCAGAATGAGTTAGGCCTGCTGTTGCCTTATGGGACAAGGAGGAATATGTTTGGTATTTAGATGACTCATCTGGACACTTTTTACTTATTTATTCAATTATAAAGTAAAGAGACAAATACAGCAAACTTAACTTAGAAAAGACAGAGTAACCAGGGGCCGAGATACTTAAAAGATGAGTGTCAGAAAAAAACAATGATATGCACAGAGGGATGACAGTTAAGGATGTTTAGAAACTGAATAGTGAGATAACATGATGAGAAAATCCTTGAGTGCCTTAGTGCTGCAGTACTGGTGTCTGTAGTTATTCTCATTAGCCTTGTTATTTTACATTTCCCTCAAATTTGTAAAAAATAACTCAACTAAAAAACAGTAATAATAAAAATTGTTCTTAAGATATATCTGAAGAAATGGATCCAAGTAGCATAAGATTGCTGCAGTGGAGGTAGTAATGTGAGACCTAGATTCTCCCTCAATGAAGGTCATGAACTTGTGTATGACAGTTCTTTATTCATCCAACAAATAGTTGTAGATCACTTTCATGGGATAGATGTTCTCTGTGCTGAAGATTTAGTTGTGACATAACCAAAATCCCTTCACTTATTGAGATTACATTGTATTTGACTTAAAATCTAGTAAGTATACGGGACATGTCCCAGACAAAAATAAATACAAGTTACAATAAAAAAAATTAGTGCTAACATGGGTAGGGCTGAAGTAAGAAAAAAATTTTATTTTAGGAAAATAGTAAAATGTTTCACAAAGGGTTTAAGTTAATTGCAAAGAAGCTGAATTAAACTTAGTTTCCTACATCATCTATGTTTCAAATTGAATATTTATTGAATGTCTATCTACTCCAATAATTTAAATATCCATTAAAAAGTTAATAGTTATCTTTCATGTTTACTGTGATAATCCCAAGACCCATCAGAGTGCTTAACACCAAGTCGTCCCTCAATAAATATCAAATAAATAAATAAATAAATAAATAAATAAATAAATAAATAAATAAATAAATGTATAAATTGGTGTCAGTCTTACTTAGATTCCATCATGGGGAGAGTTCATAAAACTCACATTACCTGAATGTCTACCCAATCTCTTCACAGCAGCAGCCAGATTAATTTTAGGCTGAAAAATGGGGTAGGTGTATATATGCTGCTTCAAAACAGCTGATGTTTTCTTT
Organism: Cynopterus sphinx; assembly: GCA_030015415.1. Lineage (NCBI taxonomy): Eukaryota > Metazoa > Chordata > Mammalia > Chiroptera > Pteropodidae > Cynopterus > Cynopterus sphinx. The sequence goes on from CM057382.1 coordinate 126,750,129, forward strand.
GTACCCAATTCCAACCTGAAACATTTGTAGCTCACTCTAACCTGGAAAGGAAGTCTGAGAGTATAGTTCAGCCTAGACAAGTTGACACATCACAAATTCAACACTTTCATGCATTTTCAAAATGAGTTCACCTATTTATATTCCAGAAATCCAATAGAAAATTTTGGAAAACATCCAATAGCAACTTTCATACTTTTAAGAAATGTTCTAATTACTTATTTACACCCAAATTGCCCTCTACAGAGTTGAATGAAATTTGATTATAAGATTTTATTTTAGAAAAGATTATATTTTATAATCTATGCTAAATTATTTTCTTCACGTCAGAATTCCACCAACTAAAGGTTCTTGCTAATGGGATTTGTACCTTAGCAAGTCTGATTCCAAAATTAGTGCTCCTAGCTACAGTAATTTTTTTTTAACCAGTAAGAGACGAATTATAAAGGCTAATTATAACTTTTGAGCAATTTATTCAAGTTACAGGTAGACTGAATCTCACAGGTGGTTATGGGGCCGTAATAATAACAACATTCTTTTTCCCTGAGGCTTCCCTCCATTACATCAGAACTTTTTAGCCATTTTCTTTTCACTAATTCTCACGCTTTCATATAGACTGACCTTCAGATCCATAATATATCTATACTGGGTCTATGTTCCTACTTTAGAAAGAGAGGTATTTTCCTCAATCCCTAGTTTAGTTCATTTATATGCCCTCATTTCTGAGTTATAAACTTAAGCAGAGACCTGAATGAAGAAAGGAAACAAGCCATGTACAGACTGGGTGATAATTCTCCAAAGGGATCGGCCTCTCAGGGTGTTTTTGTTTGTCACCATTATTGGAGAGCAGCATTATTGGCATCAAGTGGACAGAGGCTTGGCACCGTGGTCATTCTGCAATGTGTGGGAAGCTGGCACAATGAAAAATTGTATCACATTTCTTATGACTTCTAAATGCCCCATAAGACATCTCTGTAGATAAAATGCCTTTTCATAATGATCTGAACCTGGAAATAAATCCAAGGCAATAACTTAATGATATTTCATATATAAACTCAATGTATTTTGGCATGGATTTAATATTAGTGTAATTTTTACCAACCTTTATTTACAGGTTTGAAAAACCATTCACTGTTAAGAAGATAGACTCAACACTACATTTTTGTAACTAGCATTTTGTAACAATGCCATTATTATGAAATAAAATTCAGACATCATATAGCATACCCTCACTTAAAAAAATCAAACCTAACAGCACACCTACTCATAAAGAATTCAAATTGGAAACCAGTTTGGTGCATTTGAAAATTAATACAAAACAAAAACAAAAGAGTATGGCTACACAATAGTAGAGATAGACAAAGATAGAGGAGTGTGGAGTGGGGAGGTGGATGAGAGTGAGAGAGAGAAAGAGAAAGAGAGAGAGAGAGAGAGAAAGGAGAAAGAATGATTTTGGAAAAGTAAGTAGGTATTAGACTACTTAGGACATCAGGCACCATAGTTGTAAGTTTATGAATTTTATTTTTCAAATAATATACAGTTGGGGGTGGCTCCATAGTGTAGTGGTTAGCATGTTTGTTTTACATGCAGAAGGTCCTGGGTTCATGCCACAATGGAGCCATGAACCATACCTCAGGGGTGCCAGGCCTCAGGTTTGCTGGAGCATCTCAAAAGCGCCAGGGGTGCCAGACCCCAAGGGCAGGCCCCGAGCATGTGGGAGGAGATGTCCTGCCTTCAGAGATCCAGTTTTTTTTAATAAAGGGAGATGGCAACATCCATAGGTCAGGGGTGGAAGTGGGGCGGGGTGGGGGAATTAAAAAGGGGAAAAATAATATAATGTTATTTAAAAATAATATAAGCAAGAGTCAGTATACACTCATTCAAAAAAATATTAAATGACAACCATATTACATTTGGCAGAAAAAAAGTTTCTTTTTGAGAAACTTACATATTAGCATAGAAAGGTAGACAGTTGATGATAACCAAATGTAACCTTTGTGAGGGAAGGCATTTTTTCCTCTTCTTAAGTAAAAACATAGGTTTGTTAGACAACTACTTTCACTGTTCAGATCTACTCATGTTCAATAAAGCTATTGTGTTACTGACACTTTGAGATGATGGTTGGTTGAAATTTCTGAGAAAATAAAAAAATGACAGGAGGGTTATTAAGTAAAGTTATAGTCTCTATTATGGCAACTGATCCTCTACCATGCAATCAGATTTCCCAAACACAGCTAGTGCATTGGCTAGTCTAGGTTGCTTTCATGGTATGGTGAATAGAATTTCATCCCTGAAGGTCTGAGCCCTTGATTGCCTTTCTTTCATCAGGCCATGGTTGTAATAACTGACTTTCCTGGGTTAATCACTGGCCATAGATATAGCGAGAGAGGCTCCTATGAATTCTCACAGTCCTAGGCACACTCTTTCCTCTCTGTCATCATTCCATAAAGCAACCCTAGCTTCTTATGACAATGAGAATCAATCACTTGTGCTAAGGAGTCCAGAGTGAGTAGGCAATACATCAAGTCTTGGGTTCAATGAAACTCTATTATAGCTCTTTTGATTGTTGATTTGATGAATTCATCTTATCCTTATCAAAAAAGAGTATAAGAAACAAGTCTCATTCATGTGGAATAGACAATTAATTTTATTTTTAATTTAATTTTATTATTAGTTTCAAGTATACAATATATCACTCTATATTACTATATTAGTATCTACTTCCCTTCAAGAACCTTGAGGGAAAATTGTCCTAATTATTAAATCAATCATAAAAATATATCTTGATCTTAACCTCTATCTTTCATGTGAAAATCTTTATTTTAACTTTCATGAACAATAAACTCTACAGAACTGCCTGAATTATACGGTTGTACTAGTACTTTATTGCATCCTGAGTTAAGTATTGCTTAATATAAGCTGTTAACTACAGCTTTCATGAAACACTTTTATTAGTATATATTGTAGTATTTTTCATATATTCTTAAAGATATTAATATATAAAAATCTATTAATATCAGTTGGAAGAGTAATTTTAATTACTTACCAACATTAATCTAAACTTCTAATAAAGTTTTATTAGTGTCTTTAAATAGTTTTAAAAATAAAAAATTAGTCTAATTTATATTGATTAGAATAAACTACACATATTAAAATAATAAACATAATTTTTCATATCTTTTCCAAATATGTACACATTATATCACATTATATCAGTTATAGAATTAGGTTATTAATTATAGGTTATTACACATTATATCAGTTATAGAATTAGGTTCTGGTAATATAAATACAAATGAGATTGAATTAAGATATGATAAGAAATTTCTAAATTTCCACAGAACATATAAAATTTAGAGAACTTTTTTTTTTTTTTAAATAAGAAGACACCAAGATATGTCAGAATAGACATCTTGCAGCATGAAATGAGTAAAGATTGGAACTGTACACAATTTTGGTAATGAGATCTGAAAACTGGCTCCTTTCCAGTTACGTTAGTTCGAATCTGAATTTAGCTTATATTCACTTAGAAGTTCATTACATTTCCCAACAAATCTAATCTACATATTCAGGTCATTCTCACTAAGAACTAATGGAATATCAGCTCAGAAAAGTGCCATTTTCCTATTCTCATGCAATTAACATCCTTGATTGAGCACACAGGGTTTGGGCTTATAGGCTTTAAAATAAAAAAAGATATTGGGCAGGCACTTTCACATTCCATTAATGTGAATGCGGGAGGTTTAAAATTTAAAACTATGTATTTGTAATATTTAGAACTTTGTCAGAGAAACAAACAAACAACAAAAAAATAAGGACACAAAAATATGTGGTTAATTCATTAACACAGATACATAAAAGGTCCCTCTTTCAAGGAGTTTACAAGTCTAAAGTTTGTAACAAGATACCATACATGATTTTCATTGTTCATACTTGAAAACTTTGGGGAAAAGCTAGTCAATTATTACAAATTTCTAAACTCTTCACCCTGTCTCTAACAACACTTTAAGTCTGATAAAATGCCACATGCCTTCTTCCTGTTTGACTACTTCCAGTACCTTTACGGAACAAGAATTTAAAAACTTCTGTTCCTAAACTGCCTATTACCGACCTGAAAAATTTCTGCTTATGCTACACTTTAAGGCCAATTTCAATTTTCATCTTCCCCAAACAGAACCATATTTTAAATCATAATGTAAGAGAAATTTCCCTCAAATTTTTATGTTGTAAAGAGGAAATCATTTGATACTAAATTTTTTTATGAAGCTCTTAGTATTAGAGTACTCTTTTCTACTTTGTTTAAAAGTACATAGTCTTATTTATTGAAGACAACTTAGCTTGAAAATTGCTTAATCAATGACAGTTTTGGATGCTTATAGAGTTTTCCTGATGGAATTGGTTTAAAAGAGTAGGGGAGGTTTTGGTTGTTAAAAAAAAAAAACAAAACAGACACTAATATCAAATATATTTGTGAAGAGGTGAGTAAGCTAGTTTTATAAAATGTAAAAGAAAAGTAATATTTGTAAATAAAAATATGATTTTTAAAATGTGTAAAACTTTAAATCTCTCTCCATCTAAATAGCTCCCCCAAACTCATAAACTTAAATTGTCCCTCAAATAGTTGTGTTTGGATTTTCTCAGTGGTCAGTTGTCGAGTGAGGGAGGTCCCCTAGTAGTGTCCCTAAGTGATAGCAAGCACTATCATTTGTATGCATATTAATAACTGGTATTTGTGCCTACTTACAATAAGTATTGTGTACATGTTAAAAACATACAAATATTATTATTTATGAACATGCTAACAAATGCTTGATAATTATCCCTATTGTCAGCAAATACTGAGGAAGGAACTATATACTATCATCTATGTGTGATATCATCTATGTACCAAGACATTTACTAGGTACTGACAGTGAGTTAAACTGCCCTCCCGAGGTTCCAAATTCATTATTCTATTAGAACTCCTTACACATAACTCTTTTTACTTCTAATGAATATTAAGAGAATTGTATTATAGTTAACTATATATTCATAGGCCTCCTGCTTCCTCATATACCCCCAAATTGTGAATTTCTTGGAATCTGAGGCCATTTCTGGTATTTCACCACATAACATAGTGCCTGATATGTAGATAACATTAAAAAAAAAATGTTCCCTGAATAAAAGAATAGTAATATTCAACTATTTCAAAGATTATTTAATTTCAGTAAATCAAGTTCCACTTTTAAAATATGTATTACTAAATGACCTAGAATCTGAGGGAATGAATGTAGACTTCAAAAAGAAAAAAAAGTCTATTTTCAAAAATTTTACCAAGACATGTTCTCCTAAGTAAAGAGAGCCCTCGAACAATATTAGATTAAAATCCAAATCTGTAATCAGTTTTAAATCTTATCTTCAGGATTTTCAGGTTCAGGAAGTAGATCTAAACTGGTGCCTTCCAGTAACTATCATCTTACTGCTCAATGATATTAAAAATTCTAATTAAATATGATACAATGTTTGACCTGTCAAGTTAGAAAAGATTCACAGTGATATTTTATACTCCTGGCAAGAGTACTCTTTATGATTGGCACTTTCTTTTCTACTAGTAGCTGTGTAAATTTTCACAGAGCTTTTGGAAAGCAATTTGGCAGTATATGCTAACTTTTAAAATCTTCATCTATTTTGACTCACAAATTCCAACTTTAGGAAAACAGACTAACTAAATTAGTATTTAGAGATTTAGTACAGACAGGCTATACATTTGTATTATTCCTATAATTGCAGAACTTGATTTTATATCTAAATGCAGGAGAATATATAAACACATTTCAGTAAATACAGATATTAAAATATATTTAAATAATATTTAAATATGTAAAAATTTTCATTGCATAATGTTAAGTGAAAATAATCAGGGTTTAAGCCTAAGAATGGTATGAATGCACAATATTTCTAGTACAAAATCTAATCCAGCAAAAATTGTAAGAATGATTTAAATAGTTTGATGTCATCCTTACTAAAAATAATTCCATTTTTAAAAGATATAGTCGATAATTTTTATTCAACTTGGACCTTAAATGCAATGGCAGCAGGCCACAAATTTAACTCACATAACTATTCAGATGTTCACAAAAAATACACTTATTTTTTGTCAATAACTAATCTGGCCTTCCTTCTAAGCTCCTCTACTCCCATGTTAATGGTTATCAGGGGAAACAATTAAACTAAATGTCTAGCCTGCAGCTAATGATTTCAACAATCATTTAGATAGTGTCTGAAATGGATGTTTTAAAACTCATTCTAAATGATATTTAGATGACTGGAAGAAGAGAAATACTTATGTGGCTTTGTGGCACAAAGCAAAAGTATCGCCTTCCTAAAGTCCTCATGCTCTTTGGGTATATGTGAGCTGACATAGGCTCTTGTCAAGGACAATGGCCCCACTCACTTGACAGTCACTACTGCCATCTGTTGTTGAAGTGTGTGGCTCTGTAGCTTGTGCTTTGGTTGCTCTTGACTTGGGTGGTGTTTTCTTTCTTTCTCCTTAGGTCATTGGGCTTCATGTTGGCTCCAGGTAGCATTATAGATCCCCTCAGATCAAGAAGCACTTCCATTTTTGCCTTGGCTTTGGCAGTCTTTTCAGTAGTTTTTTTTATAGATATACTTTATTCTATTATCCTACATTTGACAAGTCAGCCAGACTGTGAGCTATTTTGGAGTCCTTTATATGACATGTAGTCATATATTACAGTAGATTAGGAGAGCTAACTTCAGTGCTTTCCTCCACTCGGCCTCACTCTTACACCAAATTTATTTTAATATGACACAATCCAGGTTGACACTGCTTCTGGACTATCCAAAGGTACACGGATTTTTTTTATTATTATTATTTCTCTACAGCTTTCCTTTTTTATTCCTGACTCAGTCTTTCCTTAATGGCTTTTAAATCCAGCTTGTTGTTGATATGCTAATGAGGATGCTAAAAGGAAATTTAAAAGAGTGACCTCATAAAAATCAGATCATTGGTTTCTTCTGGTGGTAAGGATGTTTGACTTGAAAATCTCAGAAAGAAATTTTTAATAAAAATTTGTAATAAAAATATCATACAGTGTGATTGGGTGATGGTTGTAGGGTGCATATATTTGTCCAAAAGGATAAAACTGTACACTTAAAATGTTATACCACAATAAATATATACAAGAAAAAGAGAATTAAAAGTCCTTTTAAGGGAAGAATTATCTTTCTTTATGTTATTATCTTATTGAGTAATTTTATATTACATGTCAAGGCTGAATTGTCCCTCTCATGTTCTTTTAAGATTAAAAAAAAAGTTATACGTATATGTATATATCAAAAATTATCATTTTAACTGTAAGTATAAAATAAGACATTAATTATATCCGCAATGTTGTGCAATCATCATCACTGTCTATTTCCAAAACTTTTCTATCACTGAACAGAAACTCTATTTGTTAAGCAATAAATTCCCATTCCCTCCTCCCCTTAGTTTCTGGTAACCTCTCATCTACTTTCTGTCACTATGAATTTGTATATTCTAAATATTTTAGGTAAATGAAATCATACAATTTTTGTCCTTTTGTGTTTGTTTTTATTCACTAAGTATAATGTTTTCGAGGTTTACCCATGTTTTGCATATATCTGAACTGCAATTTTTTTAAATTGACCTTATTTTTTTAGAATAGTTTTAGGTTCACAGCAAACTTGAGTAGAAGGTAAAAGATTTCCCATATATACCTTGTGCTAACACATATGCAGTCTCCCCCACTATCAATATCCCATGCCACAGTGGCAAAAATGTTACATAGATGAATTTACATTAACATAGCATTATCACCCAAAGCCCATAGTTTACATTATGGTTCACTCCTACTGGTACACTCTATGAGTTTGAACAAAAGTATAACAACATGTATTCACCATTACAATATCGTTGAGAACACTTTCGTGCTCTAAAAATTCTCTGTACTCCAACTACTCATCTCTCCCTTCCTAACCCTTGACAATGATCTTTTTACTCTCTCCATAGTTCTGCCTTTTAAAGATTATCATGTAGTTGAAATCACACAGTTTATGGTCTTTTCAGATTGACTTTTTTCACTTAGTAATATGCATCTGAGTTTCCTCCATGTATTTTCATGGCTTGATAGCTCATTTCTTTTAACATTGAACAATATTTCATTGTCAGCCTGTACCACAGTTTATTTATCCATTCACCTACTGAAGGACATCTTGATTGCTTCCAAGTTTTGGCAATTATGAATACAACTGCTATAAATATCCATGTGTAGGTTTTTCTGTGGACATAAGTTTTCAGTTCATTTGGGTAAATACCAAGGAGTGTGAAGGCTGGATCATATGGTAAGAATATGTTTAGTTTTGTGAGAAACTGCCAAACTGTGTTCCAAAGTGACTGTACCATTTTACATTTCTACCAATGTCAACCTAAATAAAGAGGTAAACTGAGGCAAATTAAAGTGACCAGAAATTGGGTTTATTTGAGAATAGCAGATGAATTGCAATTCAGCAAATGCATGCTACAGCAAGCCACGAGCAAATCCGTTGAGGACTTTGGGCAGGCTGAATTTATATGCAAGGAGTACAACGAAGGGGAAGTAAATTTCTTGGCTTGAAGGTGGGGAGAGATTTTAAAAGGATGTTCATGAGTCAGGACATAAGTCTCTGTCTTCTGTAAATCAGGCTTTTAATGGAAATTGGTCTCTTGGTTCTTAAGTTCCATTCTTCTGAGGGTACGTGGGAGATTCTCCATTTCATATTCTTCTGTTCCATTTTAGACTAAAATCCTTTCACATCAGAAATAAATGAAAGTTCTTATTATGTAATATTCTTGTCAGTATTCATTATTGTCAGTATTTTAGATTTTGGCCATTCTAATAGGTGTGTAGTGATGTCTCATTGTCTTTTTAATTCACAATTTCCTAATGAAATGTGTGATGTTGAGTATCTTTTCATATGTTTACTTTTTATGTGTATATCTTCTTTTATGAAATGTCTGTTCAGATCTTTTTGCCCTAAATCAGGTTTCTTTTTTATTATTGAGTTTTAAGAATTCTTTGCATATTTGTATACAATAGTCTCAGATGTGACTTTTGCAAATATTTTCTCCCAGTCTAACTGCATTTTCACAGAAAAAGAGGTGAATTAAAATGTTAAGAATTGTAACCATTAGTGATGGGATTGGAGATGATTCTCATTTACATTTTATTTATTTTATTCCCAAAGTTTCTACATTAAGCCTATAGATATATATAGGACAATGAAAACAATAAACATTAAGTTTGCCAAGTGGAATTTCACTTAACTTTCACCTAAAATGGCAATAATAGAAAAAAAAAGTTTTAAAAACATAACACCCTGAAAACTAGTAACTAGAAATGACAGCCAATCTATTGTCAGAATCTAGGAGAAATGTCCTTTCTAGCAACTACAAGGCAAACAGGATTAAAACAAAAATTGAATCTCCCAGTTTATAATGCCAAAACCAAAAAGAAGTGTAACTCAAATTGCTTCCCCCCTCACATGAAGTCTATATGATTTGAAGTTGTAGGGGCTAAAATGACTAACACATTTTCTCTAACCTTTTAAGTTCTTCTAGCTGAGCTAATAATTAAATTAACAGAGGTAGACTAACAGCAAAAAATCAAATGTTTAATACATGCACATGGGGTATTCACATAAACATAAAAATTCCAGAGACAGTGCAGCAACACTGGGCATATAAGACATTTTCAGACAAAGGAGAAAGGGGAGGGCTGGCTATGAGGTTTTAGAAGTGATAATGGGAGATTCACAGGTAGCTGAAGAAGAGAGGAGCAAATATGGCAGGAAAATTCTTGCTGGGTAACTCAGAAACACTGAAACACAGGAGGTATCAAGCTATCAGGCTTGGGGTCGTCCTGACTAATGCTAGGGTGAAGGTTCTTAAGGTGATTAAGCCAGGGCTTCCTTCCTAAAGCAGTTTTTATTTTTCCCTTTCTGAAGCTTTTGGTCAGGAAAGTGGGGAGGGTGAAGCTTCTTTCTGAGTCTTGTTTCTTAACAGCTTACAATCAGTATCCCACAAGACTGCTTCAGGGTGGCAAGATTTTTATTTCTGTCAAAGTCAATGTGAGTAACAACTCAGTGTTTGTTTCTGTTTCTGTATATTCAGATACTCCAGTCCTTTCAAATTACTCTCAAATTATTAACTGAGTACTCAGAAAGTATCACACATCTCAGGATTAAGTTCATGCATCGACATTATTACTGTCTATACTGACTACGATGGCATATTCCAGATAACAGTTTCTATTTTCTGTGGACCTATGGTCACCACATTTCCCGTTTTCCTAGGATTGCTGTGGAGGTAACTGGTCTACTATGAGTATGCACCACCAGAGACTAACTATCCCATACTTTGCCATCCAGTTACCACAGCTCTTTGGAACAGCAGCAGTAGGATATGACGTCGCTCAGTACCACTGATGCACTGCAAATGACCCTTATAGTGTTGAAGCTGCGTTGTAGTCTGTGGTATAGAAAATGGATTGATATGTTTGCTTTTTGAGTTATTAATTTTTTAAACATTCAACCAGTTTTGACTAAATTCCTAAAGTGAACAATTAAGGCATACTGAAGTGAATAATTTAGTCCCAATTGATGCCTACATGAAATTCACATGTTCTAGAAGAGAGATAAAAGGACTCAGAAAGTTTATAACAGGGTAAATAATCTAAACTGTGGGACAAGAGAAAGGTTTCCCAAGAATAGCATTTAATCAGGGACCCAAAGAATATGTCAAGAAGAGGGAAATTCTCTCCTCTACCCTCTTGAATTCTTGTGGTTGGACTAACTGTAAAATTGATATAAGAGCAGATTGATGGTAGAAAAAATAATTTAATATGTGCATGAACATGGGAGATCATAAGTGATGCTCAAGAAATGATTAACCATCTCAGCTTTTTATACCTTTTAGATTAATAAATAATAAATTTGTGACTATTTGACAGGGCAAAAAAACCTAGGTTTGGGTGTTCATTAGTGAAGAATTTAAGCAAAGTTTGGGCTTGGGTAGTAAATCAATAAGAAGTAACAAAGTTTGCTTATATAAGCCTCTTTTTATCTCTGATTTCTTAACTCTAGTGATGAGGGTATCACTCTCAGGCCCCCTGAAACAAAGAGGGCAACTTTTACAAGGTGGGGGGTGGTAGATTTATTTTCTGCAATCAAAAAGACAAGGGAGGGGTCAACATACCCTTCTTATACTAACTACTTGTCAAGTAACTAATTCAAAATAATCAATATAACATTGTGGGACATTTTGGGGCAACCTGCCCCAGGCCCAGGCAAATGCATAGACACAGCTAAAAACAAAACAAAACAAAAAAACAGAACAGCAAAAAAAAACAAAAAAAACAAAAAAACAAATCAAGCAAAACACTACGCATTCTCAACAGATGGTTCTTTCTATACAAAAACCCTGAGACAAGGGGATAAACATAGTATTTGTATTCAAGGAACTAAATGAAGACCAGTATAGCTGGAACATAGAAAATGAGGGTGACTGATTAATCTGAAAAGGCAGACAGGATCCAGATTATTTACTGTTTTATAAATCATAGCAAGGATTTAGATCTTTATTCTAATTAAGCTTCAATGCCATTGAGAGATTGGAGTGATTTTGGATACAACATGGAGAATAAATTAAAAGGGATCCAAGATTGTACAGAGGAGGAGCAGTTAGGAAGATATTACAAAAAAAAAAAAAAATCCAGGTGAAATATTGTGATATGATAATTTATAATAAAAAGATATGTATTTGGTCTTTGTCCAGGTTTCTATAAAAAGCTTCTAAAACCCTTGGGATTCCCTAAATGATGAGTCATTAAAGTATCATTTGTTATGTTAATGAGGTGACTTTAAAAAGGCCTCAGGTAAGGTAAGGATAGGGACTGGTTGCTAGGGGAACCAAACAAGTGATTAGAGGGTTAGAACTTTTAGTTCCAAGCCTGACCTCCAAGGAGGCCAGGGTTGGAGACAGGGTTCAATCAAAAATTTTGATGATTTAATTAATCGTGCCTATGTAATGCACCCTTCATAAAAAAAAAAAAAATGACAGGATGAAGACCCAAGATCTACAACCAAGAATAATTTATCCAGCAAAGCTATCATTTAGAGTTGAAGGACAGATTAAAGAACTTCCCAAACAAAAATAAGCTAAAGGAATTTATCACCACCAAGCCAGTATGACAGGAAATGTTGGAGGGACTTCTCTAAGAAGAAAAAACATGTAACAAAAACAGGAGTAAAGAATAGTAACAACTACATTCCTGTCAATAAGTACCTTAACTAGAAAAGAATTAAGTGCTCCAATCAAAAGATATAGTGGCTGAAAGGATAAGAAAGCAAGCATCCTACACATTAAAAAGAAGGAGATGGAAAAAGATATTGCTTTGATGAACCTAGAAGGTATTTAATCAAAGATAAATATATAATTTCACTTATATGCAGAATCCAAGGAATAAAAAGAACTAATCAAAAACAGACACAAATATAGTGGACAATTTGGTGTTGGATAGTGGGGAAGGAGTTTGGGGGGCTGGGAGAATGGGGTGAAGGGTTAAAGAAGTACAAATTAGTAGCTGATGGATGGTCAAGGGGATGGGGAGCACAGCACAGGGAATGCAGTTAGCATTAATACGTTGGCTAAGTGGAGGGTTGGGGAGGGAGAGAGCAATTGAGGGGATCACTTTGTGAACTATATAGATGTCTAACCAATGTACGGCATACTTGAAACTAATTAAAATAAATTAATTAAACAGAAAATGACAGTCAGAGAGCTTCTAGGTTGGAGAACATGTGGAGGGGCTGAGAGAGTGCCTGGAGACAGTATGAGAGCTCCGCACCCTTTTCCTACACTCTGCTCTATATGTCTCTTGCCTTTGACTGTTCCTGAGTTATAACTTTCTATAATAAACCAATTATCTGATAGGTAAAATGTTTCTCTGAGTTTCATCAGCTTCTCTAGAAAATTAATGGGACCCCCAAGGAGGGCACCGTGGAAACCTGATCAGTCAGAAGTACAGATGACCACCTGGACTTGTACTTTGTGTTTGAATTATAGGCAGGACAGCATTCTTATAGGCCTAAACCCTTAACCAGTGGAATGTGATGCTACCTTCAGCTAAAATTTAGTATTAAATTTAGTGTAAAATTTGGTGTTACAGCTAATGTCCAAGAACTGCTTGGTGTTATGTGGGAAGATCCCCTTGACCCCTCACACTCCCACATACATTGGAATTGGAATCCAGAAACCGAGAGGTATGATAGCAGCTTTCATTAGAAAACAAAAGTAAAGGTAGAGAGACATATAAAAGTTTAGAAAAAAGTTTAGAAGGTAGATTTGATGCAATATGGTCACCAAATATATGGCAAAAGAGAAGAAAATCAAGGATAACTCCCCCATTTTGTCTGGGATCTAGTAGAGGGATCAAAAAACAAAGTAAGTGGTGTCAGTAGGTTTTTCAGAATTTCAGCGAAATTATTTTTTTCATTTTTATTTGCAATCCTTACTTTAAAGACAATTGATCCAGGAAGCTTGGGAAATTGATTTAAATAACAGAAAATGTACTTGGAATATCTCCTCCCTTCTGTTTCTCCTCCCCTGTTTTTTCTTCCTTTAAGAAAATTTTATTCATGAGCATTGTGTAAGAATGTCTACTGGAGAGTTCTGTTTGGTTACACCACAAGTGCCTCAGTTATCTCACGAGTGAAAACAGCTTGGATTATTTCTTGTACTTTTTAAATATTTTCTTTGTTTTCAACTTTTTAAACAATTGCAGATTTACAAAAAAAAAAAAAAAAGAAAAAAAAAGAAAGTACAGTACAAGGGGCTTTTTATCCCCCCAAAACTGTCTGAGAATAAGCTGTTGTTGATCTGATACCCCATCACTCAAAATTTCTTAGAAATTTATTTCTCATAATCTTTTTTGAAACAAATGGTGAGAGAGTAAAGGGATGCTGGTAGTGAAGTGGTAGAAGTAGAGTGTGTGTGTGAGAGAGAGAAAGAGAGAGAGAGAGAGAGAGGAGAGAGAGATCTTTTTATTCTGTCAGGCCTATTACATTCTGGGAAGTAGTGTTTCTATATAATGTATTAAGGTTAAGTGTATGAGTATCTGTTTACATACATACATTACCCCTTCCAGGAAAAGCACCTGGTTTCCCTTGGGATCAAAAGTCATTCATTCTCAGTCCATGAATTTCAATGTAGCTTATTTTAAGTGCATTTATTTCCAGCCAATTGAAGCATTGCATCCCTTACCATAGTGATGTTTCAGAGATGGGTTCAAAATCCAAGCCAGAGCAATCAGAGCCTGAGGCTTAATTCTTAGACTTTTGTTGGAGTTAACAGGAAAGAAGTACTCTTTTAATTTTACCGAGCATGCTAAAATATAGACTATAAGGCTAAAGCCGATGGCAACTATTTTGCTGCCTTGAAAGAGTCTGGTTGGAAATAGAGCCACCGCATAAAAAAGAAAAGCCAAGAGATAGTGCTAGTGAATAGACTTGATGATGTAATTTACTTTTGGATATATAGATACAGATACGCAGTTTTTAGTGCTTTTAATGTATTCCCTAAATGTTCACTTTTATTTTACAAGCAGAAAAATATATACATTATTGAAAATATATAAACCTGAATTCAAGTTACACGGTCATATGTCAGTGGTGAAACAAAGCCTTATTTCAGCTTGACAATGATCAGAAGCTCATTTTATGGAAATTTAACAAAGGAAATGATCCATACCACCATGGTTCTATGCCTCCAAAGAGTCTTAGAAACCATTATTTTCTACATGTAGCAATCAAAAGATTTTGCTTTGAAGAACAATAAAAGTAAAACGCCTACTTTTTTTTCTCAGCATATTTTATTAAAGAGCTATCTCAATAGAAGTTATGGTATAATTAGAAATAGAAAAATTACAAGTCAATGAGAAGCCATCTAAGCTGCCAGGGAGCTAAAAGTAGTAATCCTGTTGTGTTGACTCATCTGTTCACAGAGTTCACTCCCTCTCTCCCTTCCTTCAGGTCTCTACGCAAATGTTAGCTGTAAAAAGGCCTTTCCCCACACTTTCATCTTCTATTTGTTAGCATTTATCATCACCTAGGAGACTACATAAATAATTATTTTTAATTGTCTGTTTCTTCCTAATGGAAAGTCAATTTTGTAAAATCAAAAGATTTTGTTTTTATTTTATTTTCTCTATCCCCGGTGCCTGAAAGAATGCCAGGCATATTATAGATAAACAATAAATTTTTGTTGAATGAATTAATTATCAAATATTGGGTTTGATAGGGAGAAAGAAAGTTTCCAGTTCTCTTCAGCTATTCCAAGACACTCTGCTATAAACTGATCTATAGCTCTTGAGTTATTTCTCTCTAGAGTTCACTTTTGTCTCCTCAGTCATCCTATTGACATTCGAGGTAATGAATACAAATAAGACTACATTGTCCTGTAAGGGCTACAGGCTCCTGAAGACATTACCAAAAAAACCAACCATTTGGATATTCATGTTGACATGGGTTAGGATTTAAGTCAAACATTTCTGGTCATCTGGCTGGCTACACGTCTGTGGCTATTGATCTCTTCAGTGTTTTCAACCTGAACAATGAACTGGTCAAATATTGGAGTTTTCATAACATATTTTATGCCAAATACAAATTCCTCTCTTTGATCTAGGGATGTGGCTCTTAGGCATCCTTAGCAATGTGCCACTAAAATATGTGCTCTCTACCACTTACATACCATAAATTTTTGAGCCTCACATACGGCATCTGGGCCTTCAGTTTTTATACCATTTTCTCTGCCCTTTGTTTGTAATGTCTTCTGGTGGGTGAAAGGCAATATCCATTCCCATGACTGTCTCTACCAAAAATGGTCACTATAGCAACCATGAATGACTGTCTTCTTTACACTAGATAGAGAAAAAAGCAACCTTTCCCACATTACATGAATGCTTATATCTAATGAAGACACCAGGAGGAGACTAGAAAGATGTTTCATCAAATACTGTATTTATATTCTAAGGAGTGTCTCACAAATATGTATTATTGTTACTAAATTGAAAGAGTTCCTTTTGCTTGCACATGTCAAGGCCAAAAGAGAAATGGGCAGGAGTTGAAGCAAATAAAGTAGAGGTTTATTTAAGGAAATGGTGCCTAGCTCAGAGACACAGGTGAGCTGGTGCTCAAAGACCTGGCTTCCTGATGGCCTCTAGGGGCTAGATTATACAGGGGAAAACTCATTAGTAGCTAAGAGAGTTGTGGTCATGTTCTCTACTGATTGGTTGTGGCTAGGGTAGAAGGATTTGATTGTTGCATCGGGTCCTGATGTTAGTCATGGTTTAAAGGGGATGCTGGTAGGGTCCTTCCTCCTTCATGGGTGTGGAGTTGTAAGATGTTGTCTTTAGTTTGAGAAAAACAACAGACTGAGGCTTTGTTTCTAAGACTGTCTGATGCTGATTTAAGGGCCTAATAATTAAGGGAGCAGTCATACAGTTTGCAGAAAGATAATGAAAGATAAGAAGCAAGTGAGCCCAAAGCCTGTTTGAATCAAGGAGAAAGAAAAATAGTCATTTTAAAAAAGTGAAGATTTACCTGGTTACCCTATCAAGGTGGTGGTGAATGCTAATATGATAATAAAGTAATTAAGAAAAAAACAACTAAAAGTCGTAAAAGAACTAATGGTTCAAGAATTGAGATAGGCACGGTCAAGGATTATGTTAATCTAACAACAATAAAGTAGAGATATGGAGGTAGTGAGAATGGTAACCAAAGAAATATGTAAGGGAAGTTATTTCAGACAGAGGTTACAGAAAGTATGGAAGATAGCGATGACCATAGAGAATGCTGGTGTGGCTGAAGGGAAAAGACAAGATCAGAGGGGTAGAAATGGGATAAACAATGCAAAACTTTGTTAGTGTCACTAAATTTTAGTTGATTTTCTTAGTGAGATGGAAAACCATTAGAAGGTTTTAAGCAAAGAAATCACATTATGTGATTCACATTTTCAAGAACTACATAAGATGCTCTCTACTGAGAACAGACTAAAAGGAATTGATACTAAAAGCATTGATTAGTTAAAAATAACTCCAATTGTCTAACTTGAACCAGAATGGTAGCAATGGGCTTAACAACAATGATGACATAATCTGAAGGTATAGCTGACTTAATCACTGGTGGGTTAAGTGCTGATACGAGAGAAAATGAAGAGTTAAAGATGTTTACAAGTGTTATGGCCTGTGCTACTGAAAGAGTAGAATTTCTAGTTATTGGGATAGGTAAGAGTGTAGGAGAAGCAGGTTTTTCTCAGAGGTAGAAATCAAGAGGTCAGGTTTGGAATGCTTTTCCAAATGGAGATGTATGAGCAAGGTCTCTAAGATTTTTTTTTTTTTTTTTTTTACTTTATGTCTATGTGAGAATTAAATAAAGCAATTTATATAATAAAATAGACAAATGCCCGGCTCACAGTAAAGGCTCAATAAATATCAGCTATTATTATAGAGGTGTTGGTAGGTGGTGAGAAGTGGTTAAGTTTAAGATACATTTCAAAAATAACTGATAAGATTGTCTAACAGATTGGATGCAGGGTGTGAGAAAGGAGAATGAGCCAAAGATAACTAAGAATTTTTTCTTGAGCATGTGGAAAATGGAGTTACTATTTAATGAAATGGTTTGGACTAGAGAGAAAGAGTTTTTAATAAGTAAGAAAAGAATAAGCATTTCATCCATAGACATGTTAAATTGGAGATGCCCGTTAGACATCCTTGTGGAGATATCAAGTAAGCAATTGTCTAAAGAAGTCTAGGCTTTTGACCTGAGATCTAAGAATATAAATTCAAGAGTCTTCATAATACAAAGGGAATTTCAAGTCATGAGAATAGAGGAGCCCACCAAAAAAAATGGGGGTGTTGATTAGAAAGGGGGTAGACCCTAGATCTGGAACACTTACATAGTTAGAAATCTGATAGAAATAGAAAGAGACTGAAAAGGACTGGCCAGCAAGATAAGTGGAAAACCAAGAGAGAATTAAGATGTGGAAGCCAAGTGCAGAAAAAATTTGAGAAAGTGAGATTAATTTACTGTCACTGTTGATATAATTTATACAGAAAGAGAGTGAAATTTGACTCTTGGGTCCAGCATTGTGGAGGTCATTGACCCTAAGAACATTTTTAGTGAAGTTATAGGAACAGAAACGGGTTGGAGTATGTTCAAGAGAGAACAAAAGAAGAATTGGAGATTGACCATTACTATTAACAATTATCTTAAAAATCTGCTACAAACAGGAGCAGTAGCTAAAATGGTCTGTGGGATTAAGGAGCTTTGCTTTGTTTTAAGATTAAAAGAGTGTATAATACTACTTGTAAAGACATATATACACACGTATAAAATATGTGTGTGTGTGTGTGTGTGTGTGTGTGTGTGTGTGTGTGTGTGTGTAGTAAAGACTTATTAGAATAAGAAAAACTGATGCTTCAGGAAAGGAAGAATAGAGACACATATAGAGGTAAAATCCTTAAATATGTGAAAGGCACTCTAGTGACCCAAGAGCACTCTTTGCTTATATAGACTTCACCTAGAAAAACTGACAAGAATTTAGATATACACATTCAGATGAAGATTAATGGTACATTTGGAGCATGTAAAATTTCTTTCCTGTTGTTTCTAAGTAATCAGAAAACTAATAAACAATGTCCTCAACTAAGAGAGAGGAATGGAAATGGGCTGGGAGTTTGAGGAGAGAAAAGAGGTAAATATCTTCACGTAGAACAATGAGGGAGTTTCCTTTATTCAGAGAATTGTGGTGGAATAATCCCAGTAGCACCATGGTCCCACTTGAAGTTTGTGGTGATAAATTTAAAATGAAACTTGTTAGCATTGGTGTTTTAGATATTCAGAATTTTTCATTATTTGGCATTGTTAACTGGGCCACAGCTTCTTCACCACCATGAACACTGGCTGCATTGCATTCATTCTTCCCCATCTCCCGCACTGACTAAGAAGTGCTTGTTCATTAGTAGGTCACACTCTTAGCTGAGAAAATAAAAATAAATATAGTTTAAGAAGCTCTTAAAATATCCCAACAGCACCAAATGTCGCCAAAGACACGGAGCACTAGAAACTCAGATTCATTGCTGATGGGAATATAAAATGGAACAGTCACTTTGGAGGACAGTTTGGAAAGTTTCTTATAAAACTAAGCATATTCTTACCATACGATCCATCAATCACAGACTGTGGTATTTATCCAAATGAGTTGATAACTTATGTTCACACAAAAACCTGCACTTGGATATTTATAACAGCTTTATTTATAATTACCAAAACCGGAAAGCAATTGAGATGTCCTTCAGTAGGTGAATGGATAAACTGTTGTACATCCAGAAAATGGAATTCAGTGCTAAAAAAAAAATAATAATAATCAAGGCACAAAAAACATGAAGGAACGTTAAATACACATTACTAAGTAAAAGAGGACAAATCGAAAAGGCTATATATTATATGATTTCAACTATGTGACATTCTGAAAAAAAGGCAAAACAATAGCTACAGTAAAAAGATTAATGGTTGCCAGGAGTTAGAGGGGAGGGATACATAGGCAGAGCACAGAGGAGTTTTCGTAAAATTATTCTGTATGGTACTAAAATGGTAATTACATGTTATTATATATTTGTCCAAACACATACGATGTACACCACCCAGAGAGAACTATAACATAAATTATGGACTTAAGATGATAATGATGTGTCAGTGAAGGTTTATTGATCGTAACAGATGTACCACTCTGGTGTATGATATTGACAGTGGGGGAAGCTGTGCATAGGGGAGAGGTTGGGTATGTGGGAATTCTTTGTACTTCCCTTCAAATTTGCTGTGAACCTAAAACTGCTCTAAAAGTTAAAGTCTATTTTAAAAAATATGTATTTCTTTCACAAAAGTATCTTCATTTCTTCCTACTTGGCCTTCTATAGTATATGCAATTTCACTATTAAATATTATTTATTAAAGTTAAAGCATAACTTTTTCAGAAGTTTCCAAGTGAAAGTATATAATCATAGAGAGGTTTAGAAAATAGCAAAAAGAAAATTTTATGTGGATAAGATTATGTACATTGCCATTTACATAAAAAAAGATTTCAAACTCTTATTTTGAGGTCTATTTAATTTCTTTAAATTCTTTCAATTTTTCATGCCATACTATGTTTGTCCTTGGTGGCTGGATGATAGAATGTCTTTGTCTACCAGCCTTTCCCAGCCTCACTTTTTTTACTCCTTTTTTTTCTTCCTCCTAAAAATTTGGAAGGGGACTAGAAGACATTTTGAGTGGAAATCCAAACTTTACTAACATAAAGGCATCTCAAAAATAAAAAAAAATAAAATAAAGCACTTTGTATGGCTTTATTATTATTATTTTTATTTACAACAAAATTAGTTTTCTGATCACTACATAAGTATTTCCTATTGATTTTTTTTTAAGTCGAAAGGGTGGTGTGAAGTAAAAATTGAGAAAAACTCATCTTACTGACTTGAAAGAATGCATACTAAAAATAGACTACCTCTTCAAGAAAACTAAATATACCTATACTTTATTACCTGAAAAATGGAGAAGGAATAAATTTTTCCTTGGAAAATGTCTTATTATTTTTTAAAAAAAGATTTCCTCTCTACTTATGAAGATTAAAAAAAAAGAATAAAAGAATGGCAATCATCTAAAGAGAATAAATGTGAGTTGAAAAAAATGATGCTCAGAGTAAAAAATAATTAGCAAAGGCATCCAGGGGACATATAAAACAGCAAAGCTATAACAGGTTACCATTAGCAAAGGATATAAAGAGAAGCATGTCAGAGATTAGAAGTGATTACAAAGCTGCAGCATATAGTGGGAAGGGTGGGCTTGCTACTTTTCAGGGACAGGAAAATAAGCAGAATGCATCAAGGTGAGAGTTGAATTTCTTAATAGCTACTTTACCTCAGTCATTGACGACAAACATAATAGAAACAGGATGCTGAGGGCAATAAGAGTTAATGAGAAAAACATGTAACTGGGTGAAATTTAAATCATATTTAGTTTTTAAAATATCTAAGTAACTTGGAATGTACTCAAATCGCAGAGTGTGTGATATCAACTCTAGAATGCTAATTTTAAAAGGTAAATCTAACAATAGAATCATTACAACACATTCTAGAAAATCATAGTTAATTAAAAAAAATTTTTTTTTATAAATTACAAAACTTTTACATGAGCTTTTAAAAAACATACTATAAAATAAAAACTCTCCGTTACTTAACTGTCTTCAGATCTTTTCACTCCTAAGCAATTCCACTGTCATACTCTAGGTAACCATTATGACAGTTTAGTAAGTATACTTCTAGATTCTTTTGAAATCTTAGGTATATATCATAAATATACACATATATCAGATATTAATCTTCATTCACAGATTCAGGAATAAAAGAGAGTAACTTCCATTTTCTGTAATTGGACTAAAATTATATAAGATGCTCCAGTTAGAAACCTAATCTGTATTTGTTCTGGATTTCTTATCCTTTATCCTAGATGTCAGGGACTTGTGTCATATCAAGGTATCAGGAGTGGACCTGCGTGCATCTGAGCATATCTGCATCTGTGAATGAACACTAATTCCCATTCAGTCTTTGACCTTCATTTCACTGAGTTCTTTCCCATGCTTTCTTTCATTTTCAATTCCAAGTTCTCTCCATTTCCATTTGTTCTCTGTGTCATATCTCTCTTGGTTTGGAGTATATTTCTCACTTATAAATGCAATAGTGTCTTAGTTATTCTTCTGATAGTTTCCTTTCCCTTCAGTGTGTTCTATACGTCAGTCAGAGCGATTGTTAAAACATAAGTTAAATTACGTGAATTTTCTGCTTAAGCCCTTCCAATGGATTCCTACCTCAGCTAACTTGAGTATGGCTTAAATTGTTATAATCTATGAGTTCCTGTCATCTGATCTCTCTATCTGTATGACACATCCTCTCTTACTCTCTCTCCACTGGCTCACTCTGCTCCAGATACACTAGTCTCCTCCTGGTTCCATGAACCCGTTAGGCACGCTTCCACGTTAATGCATTATACTTTTGCTTTATTCCTTCTGTTTATGATGCTCTTCACATAGATATATTTAAAGTGGTTATTCAAAAGTCACTTTTCTGTGAGGTGCTCCTTAATTGCTCCACCTAAAATTTGGTTCTTCTATGGCCAATACCTCATGTATCCATTAGAAGTTCTACATAACATCTTTTATTATTATTATTATTATTATTATTATTATTATTATTTTATTATTACTGTGTTTACTGTTTTTAACTCTATAATGTAAACTCCATGAAGGCAAATAACTTGTTCATTATTGTCAATTCAACACCAACAGGAATCCCTGATTTGAGGTATGGGGAAGAAGGAAACTACTCAGTGCAAACAGTTCAAATGTGATACAGCTTGACCGTGAGAACAGCAGAGCTGTGGAATAGCTCAATAATGTTGCAGCTCAATTATGAAATAGTAGCACTGCTGTGGAAAAGCACAGTTGTGGGGTGGCCCTTGAGTGAAATGACCCTGGTGCAATGTCCCTCTCTGGCTAGACAGCTCTGCTTCAGTCTACACTGCCATGCTCCACTCTGCCCTGCCCTCTGCTCTGCTCCAATCTGTTCTGCCCTGCTCTGTTCAACTTATCTCTGGTCAGGCTAGACAGCTTCAATATTTCAGCTCCAGCCAGGGAAACACCATCTTCAGTGTTTGGTGAAATGGGAAAACATGCTCCCCCAAGCCAGAGGGGGGCTGACTTACATAAAAAAAAAGGTCCCAGCCCCTGGTCTCTGATTGGTCATCCTTATGCAAACCAGGACTCTGAATCTTCACAGTTTAATTGCTCCAAAAACCACTGTTCTGACGAGTTGGAATGGAACTGTTCTGATTGGTTAGTGATGATGCTAATGAGAATAGAACTGCACAGCTCCAATCGGACTGGGAGTCTCAGTCCTATTGGTTGAAATAGGATTCAGGAACATTTTTATAAGAGTTGGCTCAGATGACATGAACACAGTGCAGGCAGGCAGTTCAGAGTGACAGGCAGGTAGCTTAGTGCAGGCTTCTTTCTGAAGTATGGTTTGTGTGAGAGGCCCTTGTTTGGAAATGGATGCTAAGATCTATTTTTAAATTTAAACCCAATTGGTCACTAGGAGCCCTGCTTGGTAGGTATCTTCTCTCTCGGGGTCAACATTACTACATTCTAAGAATCTACTAATGTGCCCGAAAGGACTTCAGTAAGTATACTTTATAAGAATGATGAGAAACTTATTACTCCTACCCTTTGAGTTGTCTGAGACAACTTCGAAATGCTTTGAAGTTGTCTTAGAACAACCATCTTTTTGTTTCTTGTTTTACTAGATAGGTGGTATTATTATTAATTATTATTATTATTATTATTATACTCTTTTAAGCAAAAGAAGTCAGTTAAGAACTTGTTTCTTTTGAGAACTTTCCTGGAAATGGCTAAAGATCACTTCCCATCCTAAGACTTGCTAAACGTGTCTGGTAATTATACCATTTTGAAAAAGATGCAACCACTGAGCCCTAATTCAGGAAACTTTCATCATTCAAATTCTCCTTTCTTCCAATTCTTTTCCAGTTCCTGGAATATTTTCATAAAAGGCGAATGGTGACAGAGCCTGAGTTATTTTGGTCACGAGCACTGTAAGGACACAGGCTTTTCAAATTTAAAAGGCAAGACTGACCCTTGTATTCAGAAAAGCTTTGCTAAATCAAGCATTTTGAATGAATAAATTCATAAATAAACATAGACATCCCTAGGGGAAGAATCACAGTATAGCATAAAATAACAGAAACAAAGAACAAAACCTACCAGTTAGTATATAAAGCATGGTTCTATTTACATAATTAGAAATTAATATATAAGACTTTAATAGGACCAGAATTAAAGCACTTTTCACTTGATTCTTCCCTCTCCACACCTAACAATAAACCTTGGAAAGTGTTCCTTAATAGAATTAATGATCTTAGAATATTCTTTTAATAGTTCCATGGTCTTAGTAATATAGTACTAAACATATATTATAATTATAAAATAAAAAATGACATAACAAAATTGTGATAATTTGAGAAAGATTTAATAAAGGGTCCATTTACAAGAGTGTAACTAAGGTATAAGGAAACCAGCACAGAAATCTGAAGAGGAGAGGTAGCGGCTACCAAAATTCAGGGCCTGAGATAAAGAAGGAGCCAGGGGACATGCATCTTGACTTCACTCTCCTTTTTTTCTTGGATTCTCAGCCAAGATCTCCTTTGATCATTTCAACAAGAAGTCAAAGTGCAAGAAATAGCAAGTTATGGGTTATCCTTTGAGAAAACACTCAGTGAAACATAGCATACACATGTACATATACCTTCATACTTGTTTAATTCTATACCATGATATTTTTGTATCTAGAAATTTTTCTACATCAGCAGAAACTTTCTCTTCTAAATAACTGTGTAAATTCAGCTACACCATGAAATTTTCAACATACCCCATCCTCTAGAGATAACTTTTAGATTGTTGCCAGTTGTTTGTCATTAATAAAAATGCAGCAACGGTGGCACACATTTTTCACTCTTGTGCATAGGTCTGTCAGCTACATTACTAGACATGGAATTTTTTATTCAAAGAAAAAATACCTTACTTTTAAAAAATATATTTAGTATAAAACATATCATACAGAAAGCACAAATAACAGACATGTACCATTTTAAGCTAATATTCATTTAACCGATATTCACATTGAGAAAGAGAATATTGCTAGGACTTAAGCATTCCCCTTGCTCTTCTCCCATCGCCATAAAATTAACAGCCATTTTGATTTTTGTGATAATTATTTCTTAATTGTTACTGATAATGATATTTATATATATTTTAACTTCATATAAGTGTAATCATTCATTTGTTTTCTTTTGTAACTTTCTAGTCTCACTCAGCTTGGTAGCGAGATTCCTTCATGTTGTGGCATTTAGTTGTGACTTAGTCATTTTTCTTGTTTAGCATTCTCTATGCCACAGTTGATTATATTCGAATAATAGTCATTCTATTATTGATAGCTATATGGGCTTTTACAGGTTTCTTTTTTTCTATTATAAACATGCTAATGTGAATAATCTTATAAACGTGTATAGAAAAACAGGGGCAAAATTTTTTCTGAGTAGTATCTATGAGAGAATTGCCTAGGTATAGGTGTATGGAGATTTTCAATTTACTACATAATGGTAAACCTAACCACTTTCTCAACACTTTTATAATTTGTACTTTTTTCATCATTGCTAAAGTATGTTTATTGCTCTGTCTCCATTGGTACTTAATGTTAGACGCTGGCTTACTGAGAGTTTAGTTAAATTGCTCACTAATACTGCTTGGGTATCCATTTGTGTGGAAGTTAGCCAGCTCTGCACCAAAGGTAGGATACCCATAAGAGTGACCTAGGAGCTGCTCAGTGTCCCCATGTACCAGCATGTCGAGAAAATGAATCTACACTCTTCAGGCCTGGGGCCAGCCCTAATAATCCTGGCACCATTGTGCTGCTGGAGGCTGACCCCAATCCCAGTAAGGTCAATTGGGATATCCTGAAGGGGAAAGCAACCACCTACGAGTCTGGCCTCCAGGGACATCTACTGTAGATCTTTCCAGTGATAATACATAGGGGTCAAATCAATGGGCAATAATAGAGAATTAGAAACTGAAACTCCAAAACCTTACACATGTGGATATTCAAAATTTTATGAGACTATGTAGCAGGCAGGGGAAAAAGGGTCAACTGGCTGCTGAGTGTATTTAATACTGGCTCTAAACTATTCCCACCACAGAAATAAGGCGACTTGCTAGAATTGCCAAGTACCCCAAATACATAACCTTTTAAAAGACTCCCAGAGCATTACCCTAGGGAATCACAGCTCCCCAGAGCTTGTCCCACTTCCTGGGGACAATTGTTAATTTCTGAGTCTGGTGGCAAAGGCTATATCAGACATACCAGGCTCTTTTAAACACAAAAGCCCAAGTCAGTCTAATTCAAGGTAATTCCTTTAAATTCCCACAAGGGAACCTCATACAGCCTGTAAGGCATGGAAGGTAAAACTATAAAGGGATAGAAATTAATCTGGATGTGTCTATTGGTACCATATTTCTAAAATATATCTAGACCTGCTTCCTTAGCACAGTAGGCAGTGCATCAGTCTCATAAAATATATTTGGGCCAGTAAAATCTGTGTAATCATGATCTCTAAGCAATCTGATAAGGGTGTGTCCTCTTGGGTTCTGTATTAGAGAACCATAATGCACAATCTTTCTTTAGTTGAGTCATCAGTGTGTGGGAAATGGCGAGACAATATAAAATCAAAATGGTAAGGGAAGCATTTATCCAGTAAGTGGATGTAAATGACCTCCTCCTTAATATCAAAGGAGTAGGGGTTACCTATCAACGTAAATAGGAGAGTCTTTGAAAAATACTCATAGTTGGCATGGGGTTTTGGAGACCTGAAGGCTGGGAATGAAGCAATGTTAAAGCCTGGGGTAAAATTTATGACCATCTGTTGTTTAAAATACGAGAGCATGTCTTTGAGTAGGCCTTTTTGCCTTTCTGTACATGCAGATGCTTGGGGCTAGTTAGCCAGATGGAAATTCCACAAGATTCCGTGTTCTAGAACCCATGACTAAACAACTCGGGAGGTAAAATGAGTACTTTGATCTGAATCTATTATGTCTGGTGGGCCAAAGGGAATGAACACATACCTGGTTAAGAAGGAGATTACCTGATGGGAATTAGCATTTCTGGAGGGAGCAGCCAGCAGGAGTCTAGTGAAGGTGTCTGTGATGGTGGCTGCATACCTATTAGCTCTAGCAGAGGGTGGCAGTGGTTGGGTAAAATCAATTTGCCATCTCGAATAAGGTCTCTCTGCCTGGGACACATATGCCCAATGGGGAGCCTTTAAGAATTTTGTTTGGGAGTAAAGGGGTCAATTCTTTACCACTTTTGGATAAAGCCATGATGAGGAGGATGCTTAATCTGTGTGCTCAATCAGTGAGTGCTGTCACTCTGCTATGGCCTGATGTAACATGGGTCCACACTGCTAGTAGGTATAGTAGATATCCAAAATTGCTACCTGAGTTTCTCTTGACATATTATTCATAAACTCGATTGTGTACCATGACTCTGCCCCACATGCTCCCTAAGGTTTCTGATTTGTTCCCATGGCTTTTGCCATCTGCCAGGGGACAATGGCTGAGAACAGGATTTCACACAGTAAAGAGTCCGTTCATCATAGGCTTTGTTGTTATTCCCTTGGTTAAACTGTAAGTGGCTTCAGAAAACAATACTTAGGTCTTTTAACACATCTACTACACAAGTAATTGCTATTCTTGTTGCCTAGGCATCATCATGAGGTGGACTAACCTACTCCATAATGTTGCTGTCTTGAAATCCATTTTGAGTGGACAAGTGGCCTGCAGGGGCCTTGAACTGACACTAGCCCTGCTTGACAGATAGCCTGCAGAGTCACAAGAAAACACACGTTCCCTTCAAAATCCTTGTGATAAGCACTCTTCCCCCGTCTCCAAGGGCCTTCCCAGTGAACCCTTAAATAAGACCCCTGTGAAGCATACCAAAACTCCACTCTTTTTGGTTTGAATTGACCAATCCAGCTTTAGCCCAAGACCCCACAGCTCTCCCACAGGCCCTAATAGAGGCAAGTGCCCAGGTTCTGCCTCTCTCTCTGTCTACACTTTGCCTTGACTCCTGTGTGACGCCTTGAGGTACCTCCTCTAGAACCTGTGAGTAATAAACTTCTCAACTTCAGTTACTCAAGTGGTCTTTCGAGGTCTGTTTTCAGACTGCTTGACATCCAGCACCCTAAGGCTCTACTTAACAAAAGTTAATTAAACAAAGTCACAACTACATGCCATTCTTATTAATGTGACGTAAATTCTACTTGTGGTTTTAATTGGCATTTTCTGAATTTCTAATGAGGCTGAGTACTTACTTTTCACATGTTACTAAATATATTTCCTCCATATATATCTACTAAATATTTTGCTCAATTTTTCATTGAGTTGTCTTTTTCCACAACCTTGTAAATTCTAGTTTTGCAGCAGTTATATGTGTCACAAATTTGTATCTTCTATTTGTATCTTGCCTTTTATCTTTCCTTTCCTTTTATCTTTCCTTATGGTATATTTTGATTTAAAAAATCTTCATTTGGGGATTTTTACATGTTTATTTTTAACTATTTCAAGGCAGAGGTCATTATTATTCCATATTATTTTCTAAAAGTTGAGTAATTTTGACTTTCATATTAGGAAGATAATTCACATTGGACTTATTTTTAATCTATGCCATGATGAAAGATTTCAATCTCATTATTTTGCATATAGATATTCAATTTTATTAACAGTGATTACTGAAAAGCAAACTTTCTTATTGATCTTGCAATAAGGCCTCTGTCATAAGTGAAGTCTCCACATACATGTAAGAGGGTATTAAGTTCATGAGTCTATTTGCAAATACTATCCTATTTTCATAACTATAGCTCATATCATGTCTTGTCTTGATACCTACTAAAGAATCTTTCATCTTTTCCTGTTTCTTCAAAAGTGCCTTGGACTTTGAGCTTCTGCATATATTGTAGAAATCTAAATATGAATTTGGAAAGAGCTGGTATCTTTAAAATATTAAAATCTTTAATCTGTGATTATGGCACTTATCTTCATTTATTTAATTTTTCTTCAATTTTACTCGTTAATTTTTTTGATAATAATTCTAAGAATGATGGAGTAACTTGAACAGTTTGATGCTTCCATTGAGAACAAGTAGAAAAATGGTTGAACTAAGTTTTTAAAAAATTAAAGACATTGGAGTTTCACCAAGGAAACCAAGAATTAAGAGAACAAATTCTGAAAAGGAAGAACAATGAGGATGTGGTGAGCCAATATTTTATGAGAAATCCAGGAAGATAGCTACTAAAAGAAGACAAAGAAATGAGCAGTAAATAGTCTCATGAGATCAGAGTAAAAAAAATGCAAGCATAAGAGACAGAAGTTGAAACTGATTTATTATTGTAAAATTTATATTAACATATTTATTATATTCAAAAGCTCAGCATGCAAGGTAAGTAAGGTGTTAAGCCAAACACCTCTGAAAATTATAATGGTATCATGTTTTTGTTTTGTTTTGTTTTGTTTTGTTTTGTTTTGTTTTGTTTTGTTTTGTTTTTCTTCACTCTTGTACAGGTAAGACTTAAATATTAGAGTTATTCAGCACTTTAAAGACACTGTTCCTTTGATAACTGGCCTTTACATATTTAATGAGAACTTTTCAGTCATTCAAATCATTGTCCTTTTATATGTAATGTACCATTTTTCTCTGGATACTTTTAAATACATTATTTTTGGTGATCACTAGTTTGATATGATGTGCTTAGGCAATATTTAATTTAAATTTATACTGTTTTGGGTCCACTGAGTTTCTTAAATTTTTAAATTTCAGTCTATTCCATTTTTTGTTTTTATTTCGTTTTTACCATTAGTTCTTCAAATATTAATTCTTCTTTATTTTATTCTTTTTTTTTCTGACTCCAAGTACTCATATGTAACTTTTTGTTGAGACTATTTTTAATCCTTGAGGAATGTTAATTTTTAAAAATATTTTTTCCCTTTTTAATATTAAACAATGTCTTTGAATCTATCATTAATTTTGCTGACTTATTTGTAATTTTTATTCTTCCATTAGGTTTATCCAGTGGATATTTTACTTTAGATATTGCATTTTCAAATTCAAAATTTTTATTTAAAAATATTTTTTATTTTTCTTCTACTCATTTTGTTTTTTATTATGAGTATGCTATTTTTCTCTTCATCAAGTACTGTTTTACTAGCTCCTTTAAAGTACTTTAATGATAATTACATTTGAGTTATCTTGGGGTTAACATCTATTGTCTTTTCCTTTTAGAATGGTTCATGTTTTTATGACATTATGCATGTTGGATAATTTTGGATTGACATTAAATTAAGTTGTACACATTTTGGATTTTGTAGTATTTTCCCAATGAGTGTTGCTTTTTCTATTTCACAGGAAGTTAACTTGTCTAGACTTAAACTTCAGTTATTTCATGCTTGCTTCAGTTAAAAATGCTTTCAGCCTGTCCCATTCTTGCATGGTATGGGAGTCAAAGAAAGACATGAGCATTGTTTATACACAGCATTTGGGCTTCTCTCTTTTGGTTTTCTCCTTTCCAGTGTTTTCTCCACTATCTGACAATTTGCCCCTAGATCTTCCACACAGAAATATATTGAACTTTCTATTGGAGTTTTAACTTCCTTCTGCTGTCACCACAATTGCAGTTACTATATAAAGGGCCACAGAAACAAATAACTCACCATGTACATTTACTCCATTTCAACTCTTTTTCAAAGTCTACATGCTTTGATCACTTTCTAGTGCTCTCCAATAATTGATATTTGTATTTTGCCATATATTACAGTTGTCTATGGAAGAGTAAAATTTTTAAGGCAGTCATTGCCCTAAGACAGAAACAGAACTCTTTTCCTCCACCTCTTAACATGATTTCTATTTATCTACTGAAATCTCTCATACATTTAAACATGTTGCTAAATTTTCCACTAAATCCTTTAACACATATGTCTTATTCATACTAAAGTCCTTGTCTGTTTATTCTACCATGTAGGGATCTCTATTAACTATTCTCTCTGTTATATAGCTTTGCTTCTTTGTGTGTATTATAATATGATATTATGCTAGACAGTGTGTATGAAAATAGAAGTTGAAGAAAATAATATATACTCCAGAAAAGGATGTGACTTTTTTTTTTTTTTTTTTTTTTACAGGTTGGTAATTCCAAGGGCTGGGTCAATCTAAGCTGCTATTAAGCTGAGTCTGAGATCTATTACAACTTTAGACAGATTCACTTTATCACATTCTTCAATTAGTTTGAGGGCAGGATCAGGATTTAATTTCCAATAGAATTTTGAGTCTCAGAATTTGTGAGACTTTGCGTATCTCTTTATATATTATATATATATATCTTTATATATTTTGCTCAACAGCGAAATTTCAAATTTGTAGGAGAATTTTCTCTGTATTACAGCATAGCCACCAAATTCTTTTGTTCTACTGGGGAGTTATCTTTGCTTTCGGTCCTCCCTTGGGCTTTTATTTTTTTTTTATTTAGGAGAACTCTCTTCACCCTGCTGTCCTGTCCCTAGCTTTTGGAGATCCATTTCTATGTTCTCGTTGAAGCCTCAGTGGTCCCAGAGGGATTTCTCTCTGCTCTCCTGATACGTCCCCAGCCTTCAGAGGTATGCTACTTCTCACTCAGTGCTGTGTGCCCCAGAGGGATTTCCTCTATCTCTTGACCTGTCCCATGCATGAACTTGGGGAAATACATTGAAGGGAAGGAATTTATTTCAAGTCTCTTGCCTTTTCCTGTGCTTAAATTCACTTTATTTATCCAGTGAAGGCCTGTGGGAAATTGTGAATGTGGACTTGCTAGGTCACTAGGGCTCTTTTAGAGGCTAATCCTTTATGCATATTGACATTATGTACTGCAAATGTGTGGCTGGGTCTTCTTAGCCCCATCTATAGAGAGTACATACTCTTATTGCCTGGAAGTAGCTATGGGTGTCCTCTTTCAGGAAAGACACAACTTTCTACATCTTCTAGAATATAGTTATTTCGAGTCTTTACCTATTCTGCTCAGGTATGGTAAAACAAAACAAAAAGCTAAATAATTTTTGTCTCACCCAATTTGTTCTCATTGTTAAGATAGAAACAGTAATTTCATGTGATTTTTTTATATTCAATCTGGGAATACAATTGTGTCCATGGGTTTTCAGTTATAGTTATGGGTTATAGTTATTTTGTCTGGTTTTATGAGAATATGTAAAGAGATTTGAAAAATCTAATCTTGTACCACCATCGTCTTTCCCAAATTCCAGCCTGTCTTCTATTCTTAATTGAAGAAATGCTTATATACTAAAAATAACCTCATTTTTCATATTTATTGCAAATTTTTGAAGAAATATTAAACTCTAAACTTGAAAGTACATGAATGACAACTGTATTTTCAGTATTACATATGGAAAATTGGTTTCCTATTTTTTAAATTAAATTTTTAAAAATATTTTTAGAAAAATTAAATTTCAAGATTAATTTAAAAGACCCTGATATTCATTTAGGTTTTATTCAAGATAATTAATGATATATAATTATTTCCCTCTGTTTATATTTAAGAAACAATGGCAAATCAAATCAAAATATGCAAAAAGAAAAAAATCAGAGAAGATACATAAACTAAAGCTAGAAGTAAGGCAAATATAAAATAATTCATGCTATAATACCCCCACAGAATACTTGATAAATAATATTGTGTTAAATACATAACAATATCTAATATTGCTTAGATAGTATTTTCTAAGATTTTTACCTTTCATTATGCTGTTATCTTTTTCATATCTTAAGTACAGCCAGAAAGAAGAAAGGAACAGATTAGAAGAGTGGCACTTGAGTGGTGTTTCAGTTATCAATCCATTTTCTCTCAGCTCCAAATCGACTCTTCATTATTGTTTGTGATATTGGAACATTTCTCCCTCAGCAACTAGCATGATGTTAAGCTTCATCATTGGTAGTTACTCTTCTGTGTGATGTTCTTGGCAGGCTTCCACACCTCCCTGTGGGCAGCTTCCTCGCCACTCCAGAGAGTGGTTTTCCAGTGAGTTCCATTCCTGGTGGCATCTCCCCATGGATGGCTTCCCCTGACATCTACTTAGGTGGCTTCACAATGAGTTCTAAAGTGTGACACTTCTCCATAGGTAGCTTTCTAGCTTGTACTGGAGGTGGAACTCTTTACTAACTTATCCACCATCCAGGAGGTCACAGCTGCACCCTCTAAAAGGTGGTCTGGATCTCAGCCATGGTGTTGTGCCTCTTGCAGATGTGTTTCTTACTTAGGTTCTCTGCATCAGCCCTAAGGGTAGTGGCTGCTCCAGGTTTTACCCAATTATCCAAAAGTAGAGTGTTTCCTATGAAATCTCTCCTGAGCCAAAATGACACAAAGCGAAGAAGCAATCACCTTGGGACACATCTTACTAATAGATGCACAAAATACATTGAGGTAAAGCACAGATACTTACACAGTCTAAAGCTTTGACATCTTGATGCTGAGATTCTGATTGTGGTTCCTAGGGGAGGAGATTGGTCATGCTGCTCTCCCTGCTCTGGGTATGTGCTGCCTCTATAATGATTCTGCAAAATAAATGCTGAGTGCCATTGTCATTTTTTGTCTTTTTTTTTTTTTTTTGAAAAGCAAAATTTCTCTACGGATTCTCTGGGTTAGCAAAAACAGGTACTAATGTAGGACTTTTGTAAAAGAAAGATGGTGTAATGTAAGCTTTTGAAAAGTGAGGGATATCTGTCACTGCTATTCCTGTATTCTTTAGAACATGCTTTACAGCTAGTCCCACAAATCCAATGTCTTGTTCAAATTAATGCATAATTATATCTCACAATAGGACCCTGAATGACTGTAACACGGGAGCCCCAAGGCCTAGAATTTGCAGCTAGGTTTGGATATTCCAGAAGAACCACCAGGAGGACCAGAGAAGTGAGAAATGCCATTTATTGCTCACAAGGCAAGGAAGCTTCAGCAGTAGCTGGTAGAAGCTGCAGGAATAAAGCTGCTGACCAAGAGCAAGCAGAGTTTTTATGCACACAGGCAGAGGGAGGGGTTATCTCATTGAGAGGGCAGCCGCCTTTTCCAGTAGATAAGAGCGAGATGTGCTGCTTGGATACAGAAACAGATAACATCCATGGGAGCAGCAGAAAATGTCCTTGAGAGTAGTAGGCACTGCTGAAAGCATTTGTGCACTGCCTTCCTTGGCTGCTGGCTGGGCAGCTCTCAGTCTTCTGAGTATGTGGAGGGGCTATGTTCTGAGTTAACCCTACAATGATTCAGATGGGAGCACCATCGAAGAAGTAGGACAGGCTGTAGGGTCATCCATTCTGGTTTACAGAACCCAGAAGGAAGAAGAATATTCTAATAAATAACATTATTAGAATGTTGTGAAAATCTAGGATGGCAATAATGAGAAGTTGTATGAATTAAGAGAGGTAACAAACTTAATCTGGAAACGGGTAATCTAAAAGCAGTTTATAATCAGACACACAGGCAGGTAACTGCAGAGAAATGTTTTAATAGGGGGTTAGGGGTTAAAAAACTGAATTAAATATGTGACTATTCTCAGTTACCAATAATAAGCAATACCCCATTCTTAAAAGCCTGGAGAATTAGTGTAGTTATTAAGACATATTTAAGCACAAGAGAAAAGGTCTGGGCACAATCGCTAGATTTATAGGTGATTTTTACATTCTATTTATACATTTATACACTTTTTATATTTTATATAACATGAATTTTCAATATAATTAGAAAGAACATAAATTTCAGAAAATGTTTTAAACAAATGGGTTGAGGTATAAAATTTTTTATTACATCTCAAAGCAAGACAAAAGTGGCTGGTAGGTGGAAATGTGAAATGTCTCCAGAAAAGTGGTGGAAGGAAGCACACTGAACTGGGAATCACACTTGACAGTTTCTTCCTTGTCAATAATTCTCATAACAATCTGGTATGGATAATAAGAGAAGTTATACTTATCAAAATGGCTTCTTCATACCAGTAATTAATCCAACAATGTGAATCAAGTTTTATTGTAGTGCCTAATATGAAAGAAAAAAATTTTTGTCCATTTCCGCAGCCGGCCAACTATATCTAGTTCTTTTAAACCTTTGGAATATTGTCCCTAAAATTCTGGATCTAATTTACTTTTGTGCCGAAATATTCTAGACGTATTAAATTAAAACAGAATCATTAATACTTTCTGCTGCAAGCCTGAATATTTTGTCCGCAGTAAAATTAACAAAAGAGATTATGATGTAATTATTAATGCATTCAACAACCATTTATTTTGTATGTCTGCATGTACTGGCATCTAGATACTATATAAAGCAAAGAAGATGTGGAGCCTCTTCCTCAGGAATGTGTGGTTTTTGGAGAAGATTACTCTCAAATACATGAAATTTAATTCAGACTTAAAACAATCTTTAGGTGGTTATGATGGATAAGTAGATGAATAAAGAAAAAACATTTTAGGAAATCTTTTTAAATGAACTCTATCCAATCCTAACATAAATATCTTGCTCCAAGGAACAGCATATTCTCTTGTTTCAGTTTACTGCTTGGATGCTAATGTAACTGATATAACTAACCAACTTGTAAATTTTGAAAAATGCCTTGGAAATTGAGCAAAACACCATATTATATTAATCTGATTTTTATTTTATTTTTTTTTGTGGACCCAGATGAGTGGCTTGTTGACTGAACTGACCAAATTGATGTATTGGGTTTATTTTTTATCTTGTAAAAATATCCAAAATAAAATAAAATTATGAAGTGATTTTCATATGGATGAAACCAATAAAATTAAAAGTGACAAGAATTATAAGACTCATCTGATTTAGAAATAGAAATTAATACATTCAAATAAATCAATGAATAGCCTTTAAATAAGATACAAAAATGACTCAAATAA
The DNA here is from genome assembly GCA_030015415.1 of Cynopterus sphinx. Taxonomy (NCBI): domain Eukaryota; kingdom Metazoa; phylum Chordata; class Mammalia; order Chiroptera; family Pteropodidae; genus Cynopterus; species Cynopterus sphinx. Next base: position 126,785,843 of record CM057382.1, read on the forward strand.
TGTCTTAAAAATCTAAACTTTGAATCAGTCAAGCTCTGCCATGTCTTGTTTATTGTGCTTGGATAAGAAAAGAATATTGAACTGCTTTAATTTTCTCTTAAGGCAGATATGAAAAAGCCACATTTTGCTTATTATTCACATATTGAAACAGTATTTTTAGGAAGAGATTATCATGTGCTATTTTTGAATGTCCTGTGAAAGTTTTGTGTTCTTATGGTTACTTTTCTCAGGGCATCGATACTTTCAGTGGTTGGACCCTAACTCAGCTAAAAGAAATTTTAAGCTAATTCTTTCTAGAATCTTTTACATTTTAAGTGTGGCCAGAGGACAAGCAATATCATTATTACCTGGAAACTTTAGAAATGCAGACCTACTTAATCATAACCAGTATTTTAGCAAATACTAAAATGAGAGTTGTGTATTCATGTTAAATTTTATAGTATAGATTTTCTTTCTTATCTTTCACTCATTTTTTAAAAAATATAAAGCTGGAATTTTCATTGAAAATGAAAGAGATGACTACTGGAATAAAATGAAAGAGATGACTACTGAGCATAAACTACATAAATTATAGAGCACACACTGGATTATGGAGACATAAACTAAATCTATGGCTCTAAAACACAGCCCTAAATTTATAGGAAACCTGATTATGTTCCCCCAAATTATTTTGTCTTTTGGTTGTAGTGGAAATACATAATCATTGACAGAGTCTTCCAAACTTTTTCAATTAATTATCTTCAGATACAACTGAGATGATCTTTAGTAGGAAGTTGAGCTTTGGCAATCTAATCTTCTAATATTTAGGGAAAAAAAATGGAATGCCATTGAAACAATGAGAGATAGACTTTTGTAAAATAAAGTAAATTGTGTGAATCAGAAGACATGGATTCTGGTCCTGAAACTTCAACTAACTGCTTTACATAAGACATACCTCATATTTGGTTTTACATTTTATATGCTAAGACTCCTGACTAGCATTCAGTAGGTAAACAATTATATTTTAATCTTCAAATTTAATTAAATAATTAATCAATCTTAAGATTAATTAGATAATTCATTTAACCTCTGGGTTTTATTCAATGTTTCCTAAGAGGGTTACTTTTTAAGACCTCTTACAGATCTAGCGATCTAGGATTCTGTGAATTTTGCTATTCTTTTGTGCAATAACATTTCTGGGGGAAAATTATCACTGTATTAAATTGTGTATTTTAAAAAGTCTTCATATAAGTGATGCATAAACAACCAGCCAAAAAAGGAAAACAAAAATATTTGCTTTTGAAAATATATGCAGATATTTTTTGTCCATTTTCTTGTATAGTTTCTGTTTTTATTCTTTGATCATGTGCAAAAACAGAGCTAATAAATATGCTAGAAGTGAATGGTTAAGACTTATTTTTTGAGCATTTTATTTTGTGGCTATTTGTTACTGATTTAGGGAGTGGAGGACAGTTGGGCATTGCAAAGAATTTAAATTCAGAGAATCTCATAGATTCTTCTACTGTGGGGTAACGCTTCTGCCATTAATGACCTCTTCGAGGGACCGTACAAACAAATATCACTCAATAAATTTACTATCACCTCAGTTTCTAAGTTTAGCAGGACCTAGGCAAGATTCTACTTACATTCTATTTCTACTATTTCTACTAAAGGGTAATAAAGAAGCTAATGTAAATTGTCATACACATCACAAAGTTACTATTTTGCACTTTATTCTGTTGTTTGGCCTCCAGTGGAATCTTGCTTTAAGGTTGTAGCATCACATTTCAAAAGAGACATAGAATAGTGTTCAGAGGAGAGCCACAAAGATGATAAAGGATTTGGAAAATAAGACCTATGTGGAAAGGTTAAGGGAAGTGGGCATGTTCCGTCTGGAGCAGAGAAGACTGGGGGGAAACATAACTGTCTGCAGATTCATTAAGGAATGTTATAAAGAGGAGAGAGACCAATTCTCATTAGTCAATGAGAACAGAACGAGAAGTAATAGGCTTCCATCTCACAAGGGAAAATTTAGGTTAAATATGAGGACTACCTTTATAATAATATGAATAGTGGGGAACAGCACCAGCTACCAGGGGAGGCTGTGAAATCACCATCATTGGAAAGGTTCAAGGCTGAAACCTCACACCCATTGATCAGGAATGACTTAGTAATAATAAAATCAATCCCGCTGTGATTCATGGGGATAGATTAGTGCCCCCGTGTAGGTCCTTCCAACCCAAATGATTATATGATTAAGATACCAGTACCCAAGGGGAATCGATCTGTTTAGAAGGGAGGGAAGAGAAACTCTTTACAAACCACAGCTGTAAATCTGAAAATTAACTAATCTGGGATGTTTGGCTAAGGGGGAGACTGAATCATCTTAGGAGATATGTAGGGAGGCTGAATTAAAGAGCACGGCCTTTATTTTAAAACATCAATCTGACTTTTAAATAGAAAAATTGAGACCTATAGCATTATTAACTCTCCTGACTGTATTTAACTTGTATGCTGCAGCACTATTTTAAACTATCAATCAGACCTTGGAACTTTCTCATGGTATGAAAAATAAAAACTAAAAGTAAGATTTCTTAGGAAAAAAATCTTTCCTTGTCAGATTTAGGGTCTTTTATTTGTAAAAGACATTGAAATAATATTTTTGCTTCATACACATTCAAGGGTTTTTCCTGATGGGCAAGCAACTGTAATTAAGATCCACGATCCACATAATTCAATCACAGTGTGGGTCAAAAATTACCAATTCAATTTTTTAATCTTAAAATTGATTTCTACTTCTGTGATTCCCAGAGTGAATTACGGTATTACCCACAGCATTCTATTTCTCCATGCTCTCTGCTTTGTCACATCACCTCTTGCCAACACTGCAGGAGTTTTTTGAATCTTTGAAAAGGTAGTATTTAATTTTTTAGTTCATTTTCTTCTCTCTACTTTTCCAGTTTACCTTTAAGAAAACAATAACAACAATAACAACAACAACAACAACAACACACTGCCGTTTGCTGTTATTATTACCATCTACATCATCAGGGCTACAATGCTTGCTGTAGTAGATCATCCCTGTGCTGTCATGGTGATGATATATGATAGAAAAAGCCATTCATCTCAAGATGCGAGGCACAAAGGCTGGAGCAATAATGACGTAGCCTAGAACAAGCCCAAGATGCACAGCAGTGAGCATTTTCCCCCAAATACAACTGGATGACTCTGTAAACTGAAAGTCTTTAGATGGAAAGGAAAGACGGGGATTTTTTTTTTTTTCGCTTAGAGACCTTTTATGTCTCCCAAAACATTAAAAAATAATGGATTCTCGAATTAAAAACCTTTCAAAGCTTCTCACTGCCATTTCCTCCTTTTATTTATTTTTTTCTCTGTCTCTCATATATATTTTTCTCTTTCTAGTCCCTCTGCTGCCACCCCAGACTCAGATTCTGAGTTTCATTCTCCTAGATTACTGAAGTGTTCTGACTCTCTCTCTCATTTTTTTTTCCTACTCTAGCACACCTTTATACCACAGCTAACCCTCATAAATCCTATATTAATTATATTACTCTTTTAGTCAGAGATTTTCTTAAATTTTCTCTGTGCTCTATCAAATATAGTTAACATTTTCTCGCTTGGCATTCAAGGCCCTATAAAATTTAGCCTAGCTTGTTTTTCTAGCTGTAAGACAGCTCTACAATTGTCAAAAAGGACTCCTAGTATTTCAGAATTTGCTTTTTTATCTATAGCCTACCTTAACAAATAGAATACCTTGTATTTCAGGATGTTTTGACTTATCTTTGTTCCTTCTTGGACGCTTCACTTGAGAGGCAAAATAAATAATGAGACATGCTTCATTGTAAACCATATCTGAATTCAAATGTAGTGTTTATGAGTGAGGACAAATTGCTTTATTCTCCAATTCTCAGTTTCTTCATCGGTAAAATGGGAATAACAATGTTATTTTAAAGAATTCTTGGGAGGAATAAATGAGAAAATGTACATAAACCACATAATGCACAATAATCAACATAGAAAGCTTTTGTTTTGTTTTGACATTATTAAGATTTCAGTTTATTTTAAAGGTGTCTCAAATGTCATTTTCTCTGTGAATCTTATCTCATTTTCCATTTCAACTGAGCTTCCCCTCTTCTGATCTAGTACAGTAATTTTACATGGCAACTGTTATTTTCTGCCATCATTTATATTTTACGTGTAGGAAATGTAAGTCCTTCCCAAGTGTCTTGGAGTAGAAATGGTCTCTTATATATCTCCCATACCACTTAGAAGTGATCAACACATAATAGGTGTTCGACATATTTTTTTGAATAAATCAGTTTTATATGTTTTTTGTCTTAGCCAGTGCCAAGCTTAAAGAGGTTTTAGATTTACTTGGAACAACATCTAACCATGATGGAATAAAAACTGAAGCATATTTTGGTTGGCAGAACAGATTAGTGTAATTGGCTGTTATATTCTCAGGGCAAAAGTAAAGTTAAAACTAGTTTTGTGGTAAGATCACATTCTACCTTCATCACTTAAACATTCTTTAATGGAAAAAAAAGTCTTAAAGTCTACTGGTGCATCCTAATTTAAGTAACTATATTTCTTCAAGCTGCTCTGCACTTAGAGGTACTATTTCTAAACTCAAGCAACTGGCATGCTGGTAAGCTTGTCCTCATTTCAGGTTTCAGCCTTTAATTTTAATCCATTTTGCTATAAGAAATATGTCTACAACTCTACCATATGAAAAGTACATCATTTTTAAGATTTCTTCAAGTACTGTATATAGGTTGACTCCTACAAAAACACAATACAGTTAGCATCTAAATTTCCCCTTTCTTAGTTAAACACTGGTTTGATTAACAGTTAAATGGAAATGGGGCTAAGAGGAAAACATTTTTCTCTTCAAGCAATTAACAGTACAATACTTATGCTTTTAGGATCACTGTTGTCAGCACGGGCCTTTAAATCAAAAATCAACTTTTCTTATTTTTACTTTGGATTACTAGTAACTCTATATAACTTATTGTATGATGCAGCCTGTCCACCGGTCCCCTCCACCAGCAACTTCTCCTCTCCTTTCTCTGCTCCAGAAACATTGACCTCTTTGGCTTCCTGCCACCCTTCCTAGCCTTTGCACAAACTTTTTCCTGAGACCAAGACTGCTCCCTAACTTTTCTGCATTTCAATGCTTATCCTCCACAGTTTTACATTAAAGGTTCTTTCTTAGAAAAGCCTTCCTTAACTTATGTTGCATCCACTCCGTTGATCAGTCTCGATCAGTCTCCACTGCTAGAAAAATGTTGTTCTTCTTTATGATATATACTATACTTGCAATAAAAATAATTAATTTGCATATATACCTGATTAAGATGTATTTCCGTAGATGGAAACTAAACTCAATGAGTGAAGAAAATATATTTGCCTTACTACCATATCTCCAAAGTATAGTATATAAAAAGCTCTTGATAAAATTTTCCTAAGTGCATGGAGAGTGTATCACTAAACTGGTCATTTCCTAACAAAAAATCAGGTAGCAGGACAGCCATTCCTGTCACCAGCTGATAAAACAATCTCTACAAAATGAAAAGACAACCTCAAAATATCACATAGATCTTTAATTACTATGCTAAAATGAACGAGATAAATCTGATGAAAAGAAAAAATACCCCCCTGCCCCAAATTTGCTTGTGTAGATTCAGAATGGGGGAATAAATTAATCATCACTTAAGCGGCACTAACATTTTATAGATAATTTAATAAAATTTTGAGCTAGACCTACAGTGAAAACATATAATTTAATTTTTCTTACTTATAAAGGACATTTTATGTCTGTAAGTTCTTCCTAATTGGTAAGGTTTTAATAACTTGATCTTCTTAAGATGACATGAGAGTTATTTAACCTTTCAAACAATTTGTGCCATTTGTTTAGTGATTGGAAATTTCATCATCTAAATAGTAGCTTTAATAATAGTTGGTTTTACCAGAAAAATGTTGATCTGATCTGTGAACTTCAAATGTCTGACTGAGACAACTGTGCTATGTGGCTTTAATTGTCTGATTCTAACTGCTCTTATTTCTCCTGAGTTAAGGAAGCAATGGGTTAGAGAGCAGATAACTTACGGGGCTGTGCACCAATGTGTGGGCTTCAGTTCAATGGCCAAATAATAAGATTTTCTATTTCAACTTTTTTAAAGTAAACACTTTTGGTGTATGCTTTTCAAACTTGGACACACAGTAAGGAATATTTACCTAAGTTGCATCCAATGACTAAATAACAAAATGTACTGTGTAGAGAGTTATTTATCAATAACTAAATTCCATATGAGTTTACTGTTGCCTATTCTGACATTCTCAGAGAGCCTTTTTTACTCTTTTGGGAAAGGAGTTGACAAATGTTTCTTAATTAGAGGTATACAGGCTAGTCTTCCTGTCTTGATTAATTGTATGTTTTTCTGCTTTCCACATTCTCTCATCCCTTCTGTATATGTGTGGTGCAGTTTATACTTACCAGTTATGAACATGGTCTCTATGGTTGGACTGCCAGATACACTTCTGGCGTCATCTCCTTACAAAGTATCTGGCATCACATAGATTACCACTGTGTGCGTTGTTTGCCATATTTGACCACCAATAGTACCTACTCACAGGACTAAATAAGGTAGTTTATGTGGAGTCCTTAGCATAGTGTATTACACATATTAAGTGCTAAGTATTAACAATCATTACACATGATATAGATTCTGGTTTTATGTTTGTCATCCAGTCTTTATATAGTTATATGTCCTTTCTTTACAATCTTTATTTTAAATGCTATTTTACAAATTTTCTGCAATTCCTCTTGTTGTTTCACCCTTTTAGGCCAGTCCAGGCACTTCTGCCACTATTCTTTGCACAAATTGCCTTTTGAGCTTATCTCATTTCATCAAGCTTATTCATTATAAAGCCACTTGTAGGTTTACTGGAATCATTCTAATTCCCACCTCCACTGCCATTTGTGGGCCAAGGTTGTGTATTTCATAGCTACCTGTGGACCTTCAACAGCCTATCTCCCAGAGGCTGCTATCCAGGCTCTGCTTGGCCTCCACACCTAGATCTACCATTGCTGAATATCTCTCTCCTGCAATGGAAGGAACCATTTCTTATAGAAAATTCCATAGTTTTGACAATGCTGGAAGAAAGTTAATTATTCTCTAGAAAATACATGTATTTACACATGTATTAGTAAGACTATACCCTACTGAATAACATTACTCAATCTAAGAATACTTCTTAAATTCTTCTTTTAAAACATCCCAATATAACTATAAGGCAAAATGAAAGTTCTTTATCACTTCATCCCTGCTGCATTGGAGAGATCAGATGAGTCTATTTTTATATTTTAATTGTGTATTATTCCACTGCATGCTTGTTAAATATGCTATATCCATTTGGCTATTTTCTACCTAAATATGTTAATTCCTAAATATGTTAGCACCTAAAGATAGGGGTTCTTTGATGAGAAAATGAAGTAACATGTGAATAATAATTATCACAGTAACTGGAACACAGCATACACTCAAAGAATGTGTCATTATCATTGGCAGTAGGTGTTGGTGTTGGTGTTGGTAGTAATGGTGATGGTGGTTTTGTTGTTATTAAAATGAGTAAATCATGGAAACATTTTTTAAATAAAGATCTTATTGGAAAATTGCCTATACTTGACTTATAACTCCAACAGCAACAAATCATTCAATCCAGGCACTAAAGTGAAATAAAAAAGACAATGAAAGCCACAGTTAGTTGGTATTTGCATATTAATAAAAAAATATATTTTTCCCAAGAGTAATTTTCACACTGGCATTGAGGCTTATAGCAATTTTTAAATGTTTTAGCATGGACATGACCTCAATAGTCCTCTTCCATACCAATCACAGTTTCATTTTGAAAACTAGAGGTGACTTAAGGAGTATCAAGGTCAAAAGAGTGCAAGAAAGATTTAAGTATAGACCACCATATTCTAATCAATTCTGATTTTATTTTTATTGTATTACTGAGTTAGTAGATTCTGTTTTCTGATTTTTTTAAAATTATATTTTACTTCATGTATTAGCAGCACGTTTTAAAATTCATTTTGTTCATTGAGAAAAAGTATTTCTGATAGCACTGAAGGATATATTCCTTCCCTCAAAATCCATATTCAACATTAATGTGTAAATCTAGTGAAAGCTGACTTTTGCTTTATGAGAAACAATTTTAGGTTTTCTGATATAATATGTAATACAGGTTTTCTGATAAAATATTTAATACAGAGTTTCAAATAATTTCCCTTTTCTTCTTTTTCTTTTTTAAGATTACCAAGAAACTAGAAATTGGATCCTTAGAGTAGACATAGATTAGATAGATATAGGTTCAACCATACTGGTTCATATCTCTATGATAGCACCTCATGGTATCTCTCTGGAAACTCTACAGAAGAAAACAGAAGTTAATTGTTCTAGGAAATCCAAGGGAATTTCAAGAGGATCTAATAAAGTGACTTGGACTATGAATAATGCAATCTCATTTAATGAGACATATAAATTACAATGTATATTAAAAACTATTTAGGGTAAGATGCAAGATATGACACTCGTTTTATTTTATTTTGCCTCAGACTCTTCAGTTCTAAAATAAATAAAAGCTATATTAACCATGTTTCTGATATCTTAGAGTGATTAACATTTACCAAGCAACAATAATTTTTTTTCATATTGCCAATTTGTGCATGTGTATGTTACAGAGAGAGGAAAAGACCTTTAATTTTCTCCTCCAATTCTTTTACCAAGCTAGATAATTCAATTTCCGCCAGAGAAAAAATGGCTTTGGAACAGAAATCAGCTTTACATACCCAATGCAAACCCGGGTAAAAGTTCTCAAATGAATGCCTCACAAAGGTAAGAGCTTCTGTGGAGAACAATGTAAAATGCAATCTTTAGCATACCCACATTTTACTGAAGATTCTTTGTTCTACAAATTGATGGTCATGTTAAAAGTTAGAATTTTCATAGATCATATAGGAAAACGTTCACCTCTGCAGAAAAACATAGCTAAGTTCCTGGTATGTGTTTTTATCGCCTGGCTCCTCATCAGTCTAAATGTTTGTTCAACCATTTCCTGAGAAAAAGTATCAATATTTTGAGGGGAAAAAATCACAATACTATGAAAATGGAATTTAAATTTGTTTCAAGGTCCTCCAATAAATTAAGAAAAAGCTGGGCTACTAAAGCAACATATTCAGTTTATGAAAGAATTTGGAATAGAGTCTTTTTGCCCCACAGATTTATATAACCAGTAAATATTCGAATATTAAAAAACATAATTCATGAGTTGAAGATTGATTATAATAATAAACTTGTCAAATAAATAAATACAAAGAAAGGTAAGAAAAAAGGATGGGGAAAGAAAAAATAAAAATAAAAAAGTAGGAAAGAAAAAAGGAAATAAGTTATTAACATTAAAAAAGGCATTTAAAAATTTTTTTTCACTGGCTTATAACACACCGTAACAATACTTTATACAATGTATGCTCTCAGACAACAGTGGAATTAAAGTAGAGAACCATATGAGTAAAATAGCTAAAAATTTTAAAAATACGTGGAGAATAAACAATATGTTTCTAAATAAAACATGGGTCAAAGTGGAAATCTCAAAATAAATTAAAAATATTTAAAACTAAATAAAAATAAAAATAGAATTATCGAAATTTGGGGGATACAGTAACAGTAGTGCTCAAAGAGAAACATATAGCATTGAATACATGTATTAGAAAAGAAGAAAGACCTAAAATAATAATCTAAGCTTCCATCTTAAGAAACTAGAAAAAAAGAGCAAAGAAATCCAAAGTACAGGAGAAAATAAATAATAAAAATTAAATTAGGAATAGAAATTGACAGCAGAAAACCAAAAAAAAAAATCAACAAAACCAAAATTATGAAATTTTGATTTTGGTATAACTATATATACTACCAAAATCCAATTATAAGCCACAGTAGAAAAAGTATTTTATTCATAGTGAATGCAAAAATATAAATTTTTCAGTAATAAACTTATAAAAGTATATATAAATTGTATCACACAGTGACAGAATTAACTAAATTATATTAAGTAAAATGATCAAATAAATGGAGAACTATCTTAACATATGTACTAAAAAATTAACCAGAATAAATTTTAAGAAAAAAAATAAAATTTTTTATTTATTAATTACTTAAAATGAATATAATGATTTAAAATACCACCAAAAAACAAATAAGATTAAGTATTTTGAGAATAATAATAATTAAAAGATATTTTACTTTCAACTATTTAAATTCAATATAAAATTAAATAACGTAAAATATGAAAATAAATGTTAAAATATTTAACCTCAGAAACTGATTTAATTATTAGCACTAGTTTTATATAAAATCAAGATAAGATTTTAAATCAGTGACAGGAAGAATATTTGTAAGTCTGGAAATATTTGTTATTGAAGGAAAAAAGAAAAAAGCATGTTCAGATTACTCTGTTTTACATGTAACCACAGAAATTTAGGGTCACTCGTTAAGAAGTTAAATGTGAAAAATGACACCACACATCTCAGAAAAAATAGAGGTAAATGTTATTAAAATGAGTATATATTCATGAGCAAAAATAGTAAATAAAAATTGATGAAAATGACTACAGAAAAATATAAAACTTCTGTATGTCAAAATATATCATAAATAAAATAAGAAGGAAGTCACAAACTGGAAGTATATGCAGGTAAAATGTTAATATTCTTAATAACAATAAGAAAATAAAAAGTTAAACATCTAAACATTAAAAATAACAAAGTACTTGAAGCAGCAATTCACAAAAATAGAAATAGAAATGACCAATAAACTTATGTAATTTTATTCAAACTACAAGTAATCAAAGATACAAAACTAATTATTAATGAGATTTTTTTACTATTTTACTAATCTTACTAATAAAGATTTTTAAAAGTATATTTATATGTATATTAATTCTTGATAATTCAAGAAAATTATACTCTAATAAATTGATAATGTGTAAAATGACAATTTTCTTGGAAAATAGTTTGACAATACGAATTAAAACCCTAAGAAATAATGTGCATTCATTTTCAACTAACAGAAAAAAAATAATCACGAATGATTTTACAGTTATGACAGTAAAAAGTTGCAGCCAATGTAAATGTCCACAGAGGAAATTGGGAAAATAAATTATAGTATATGATATGTAGTCTTCAAACATATTTAATTTCATAGTCAATATATGCCTGCTATGCATATTATTTATGCATATTATTTTATAATTTATCCTTTTAATAACAATCTGTCATGAATATTGGTTATTTAACTAAGCTAGCAGAAATATATATAAATAAGTGTGTGTGAGATTATGTATATAACTATATGTATATTATATATAGTAATAGTTATTCTGAATTTTAAGGTTACAGGTAGTTTTGTTTATTTTTCCGTCAAATTTTCTACTTTGGAAAAAATTGACTTAAACAATAAAACTTGAATTTTGACCTTAATTAAATAGAAGTAAATTAAATAAAAAGATTTGGTCTGTAACTCTGATTAAAGTTCAAAGTACTATAACACAATCAACAGTAATTCTAAAGAGGAACATGGTTTAAAACTCAGTGACATGTTGTTTTAAAATACAATATATTTAGAATGAGTATTAAAGGAATGGTAACTTCATTAATGCCACTTTACATAATAGTATATACCAAAAAAAAACAAAAAACAAAAAAAATGGCACTATCATATCTCAACCCACCCCCCAAATGTAATCATTACTAACTGTCAAACTGTTCCTGCTAAAATCATAAACTGCAGATTATCTTGACTATTATGAAACATTATTTCCCAAACCAGTTTTCACTGCTCCTACATGACATGGGCAGATATTTCAGATGAAGGTGAAAAAACACACTGGCATCTATAAACTTAGGCATAAAAGTGCTGAATAATGGCACTGATGTCCATCCTTGAACCTCCCTGAAGGTGGGTGTTTATGAGAAATGTCCAGAGGACAAAAGTAAGGCATGGAATTGGACAACCTTCTTTGCGGGTAAGTTACGTCCCGAAACAAGAGATTTGATTACCCTTATCATTATCTCTGCTTGCTGAGCAGAGCTCCCAAAGCTATTAGTGGTCATAAAATTACCCAACTGTTTTTTAAATTCAACCGTAGTATTTGACTCAGTGACCTCTCCGGTCAATGAATTTCACAGGTCGACTATACATATGCATAAGGCATTATTTACCTCAATTTGTTCTGAATTTACTGCCCCTTATTTTTTGTCAAGTATCTCCTTGTCCGCATCTTATTATGGGACAAGGTTAAAAAAGAAAAAAAGGTGTCCTTTGTAATTTTGAGTGCTTCAATAAAGGACTTGTAAAAAACACTAGATTTTAGAATCTTTGATTAGGAAAATGAAAACCCGAGCTATGTTTCATCCAGTCTCTATTTCTATTTTATTCTCATCATGACTTCTTACTACATGATAGTGAGTTTTACATCTGCTCTACCTCATCCTTCTATATCTTTCATATTATTTTCAGCACAGGAATGCCAATTACGAATACACATTTCTTAATAAGAAAATTCAAACTTATAATGATATAAAAATATTAAACTCTTGCTAATAGCATGACCTCTAGTAACAGCAATCTTTGTCTTGGTAAAACAAATACAATGAAAATCTTAAATTACAAACTAACCAAACCAGAATAGAGTGGTATACGCTTCACTAAGGGCATTTTAGGCATTACCTTTTCGGGTAGATTTCTTTCCACTGTATTGTTCTGGAGAAGTTTAGATCCGCCAAAATTAGAAAAATGGAATACTAGATCATCTAGTTGTGGGATTCTATTGTCATTCATCTGAATAAACAGTTTTGTGTTTTACCACATAGTTGCTCTCATGAATCAGGCACATATTTCTCACCACAATACAGGCATACCTCAGAGATATGACAGGTTGGGTTCTAGGACTACAATCAAGTGAATACTGCAAAAAACACAAGTCACACTATTTTTTGTTTGTTTGTTTGTTTCCCAGTGCATATAAAAGTTGTTTTTATTCTATACTGGAACTTATTAAGTGTGGAATTATGTCTAAAAAAATGTATATGCCTCAATTAAAAACACTTTAATGCTAAAAAGTACATCTGAGTCTTTAAAGAGTTGTAATGTTTTGTTAGTGAAGGGGTTTGCCTCAGTGTTTATGGCTGCTGGCTAATCAGGGTAGTGGATGCTGAAGGTTGAGGTGGTGGTAACAATTTCTTAAACTAAGATGAAGAAACTATTGTGTCTCTTTTTCATTAAGCGGCTCCTCGTTCATTCAAGTTTTACAATGAGATTGCAGCGATTCAGTCACATCTTCAGGCTCCACTTCTAATTCTAGTTGTCTTGCTATTTTCACTACCTCTGTAGTTACTTCCTCCACTGAAAGCTTGAAGCCCTGAAAGTCATCCATGGGGTTGGAATCAACTTCTTCCAAACTTCTGTTAATGTTCATTTGACCTCTTCTCAAGAATTGTGAATATACTTTAGGGCATCTAGAGTGATGAATTCTTTCCAGAGGTTTTCTTTTTAATTTGTTCAAATCCATCAGAGGAATCACTATCGATGGCATCTACAATTTTATGAAATGTATTTCTTAAATAGTAAGACTTGAAATTCAAAATTACTCCTTGATTTATGGGCTACAAAATGGATGTTATGTTAGCAGGCCTGAAAACAACATTAATCTCATATATCTCCATCAGAGCTCTTGGGTGACCAAGTGTGTTGTCAATGAGCAATAATATTTCGAAAGAAACCTTTTTTTTTGAGCAGTAGATCTCCACAATGGGCTTAAAATATTCAATAAACCTTGTTATAAACAGAAGTGCTGTCGTTTAGGCTTTGTTGTTCCATTTTTAGAGCACAAGCAGCGTCATTTTAGCATAATTCTTAAGCATCCTAAGATTTCCAGAGTGGTGAATGAATAGTGACTTCACCTCAAAGTCACCAGCTTCATTAGCCCTTAACAAGAGAGTCAGACTGTCATTTGATGCTTTGAAGCCAGGCCCTGGCCTCTCCTCTCTAGCTATGACAGTCCTATATGGAATCTTCTTCCAATAAAAGGCTGTTTCATCTACATTAAAGTTTTGTTGTTCAGTGTACCATCTTTATTAATTATCTTAGCTAGATCTGGATTACCTAGAGCAGCTTCTCTATTAGCATTTGCTGCTTTATCTTGCACTTTTACATCTGGAGACAGCTTGTTTTCTTAAATCTCCTAACTCGTCTCTGCAAACTTCAAAATTTTCCTCTTCACCTTTCTCACCTCTCACAGCATTTATAGAATTAAAGAAAGTTAGGGCTTTGCTCTGCCTTAGGCTTGGGCTTAGGAAAATGTTGTGGCTGGTTTGATCTAACCAGACCACTAAAACTTTCTTCATATCAGCAATGAAGCTGTTTTGTTTTCTTTTTATTTGTGCATTCACTGGAGTAGCACTTTTAACTTCCTTCAAGAATTTTTTCTTTGCATTCATAACATTTTTGGTGCAAAAGGCCTAGCTTTCCACATATCTCAGCTTCCTCACTAAACTCAATAATTTCTAGGTTTTGATTTAAAGTGAGAGATGTGTGACTCTAATTTGAACACTTAGAGGACATTGCAGAGTTATTAATTGACTTGATTTTAATACTGTTGTGTGTTTCAGGGACTAGGGATTCTTGGGAGAGAGATGGCTTGTTGGTGGAAGCATCAGAATACATACAACATTAATCAGTTTTCCATCTTATATGAGTACCATTCATGACACCCCAAAACAATTACAATAGTAACATCAAAGATCACTGATCATAGATCACCATAACAAATATAATAATAATGAAAAGTATGAAATATCGTGAGAATTATCAAAATGTGGCACAGGGACATAAAGTGAGCCAATGCTGTTGGAAAAAAACTAATAAATTTGTTCAATGCAGGGTTTCCATAAACCTTTAATTTTTTTTAAAAAATGCAATATCTGCAAAGCACAATAAAACATATCATGCATTCAGAGATACCCTCATAACTCAGAGAAAGAAATAATTCCCACATATGGAATTTCTGTGCTTTTGCTGTATTGTTTTCTGTAGTTATAAATTGTTATGCTAAGCTAAAATGAACTATTTTCAAGTATATAGTTAGGTATAATTTTTCTTTACACAGTACATTCTTTTATAGTTGAAAACACTTGCAACCTCTTTTGTGTGTCATTATGTTCGTTAAAGATTCTCTCATTCATGTAATAAAGGTGTCTGGGACTATTTTAGAAATAAGGTGAGGCATGATGTGTGTATACAAACAATTGAAACAAGAAAACAGAAGAGCAGTTTATTTTTATTATTTAGGCCCATCTTAAGGTATGGGCCAGAGAACATCTGCCTGATGAAAATGTGAGTTTCTATGCTTCAACCCGGACCTACTGAATCAAACTCTCAGTGGCACGAAATTAAGGAACCAGCTTTTAAAACTATAAATATTGAATTATGATTGTTACACACCTGAAACTAATATAATATCATATGTCAACTATACTTGAATAAAACATTTAAAAAAAACTATGTTTATCACAGTTCTTGTCTCAGCTTTAACTTTTTCTTGAGAAAGTTCTTTCACACTTAGAGCTTCAGCTACGTACTTGCTTGGCAAAAATTTATCTCCAGCTTGAAGTTTAGTTTTGAGTACCAGGCATCATCTTCTGGTTTGTCTCAGATATTTCATACTCAAACTGCAGTAATGACTTCTTCCTAAAATCTTGCCTTCATCTAATTTGAAGTTTCCTTACACTTAACTTATTAAGTGCAAAAATCAGAAACTGTTGATCATGTTTTCCTATTTCCTACTCCCTTTAAATTTTTACGTGATAAAATCTATTGTTTTATCCTTTATTGAATTTTTCTTGGGTTTTATGTTTACAAATGTACTTAACCCTGAGATTAGAGAAAACATACTTCTTACTAAATGATGGAGCATAGTTGCTAAGTTGTGAGTTGACTTTAGAGATCTAGAATGACATCATGAAGTTGAAAATAGTCCTGTTGAGGAAAAAGCTCAGGAATTTTTTTTTTTTTTTAGCAGCAAACTTACATAACTTAGACCATAATTATTATCAATGTAAGTTAAACTGAGCACTTGCTGAAAATAAGAATTATAAGACTTTGAAAGAAACTTATTCTAAAAAACTGTGGGAGTCTAAAAGTGAAAAAAATAAAGAAGGAAGAAAGTTAAAAATATTTAGAAGTCTGTGTTGCCTGGCCTTATAATGCTTAAACCTAAGTGTTGTTCAGAGTTTTCTATTTATGAAAATACATGTCAATAGTTTTGAATAAAACAATATTTATGTTGATCTTTTTTTTTTACAGCTAAATTAGAATTAGTTGTTTCAGACTTTTACACAGAGAATAATTACAATATTCTAGATGACAAACATGCCATTTTGAAAGCTGTCATTCACTTTGCTCTTCCGAAATACTTGCTTGGCAAAATTTTATCTCCAGCTTGAAGTTTAGTAATGGGATTCTTCAAAAATCATATCCTATTTTAACAGTTTTATAAAGATTCTTCTCTTTGACTTTCTCAAGTTAAGCTTTCTTATTCATTCAACAGTTCTAATTACCAAGATGTTTGTCTCAGAAGAAAACATTTAAGGCAGTAATATGTTGTGTTGTTATCTCAATATAAATTTAAAATTTTATAATTGGTACTTGCAGGTGAAATTTCTTTCTCAAAACAGTACAGAAAGGCAGTTATATTTATTGCCAATTCAGAATGGATACATGGCAGTCTCTGTGTTGTGTATGTGTATAAGAATTTATTCTATATCAGATCATTTTATTTTTGTTCTGTGTGCAGCTTTGATGAATACTCTAAATATACCTGATGAAACATTTGGTACATATTAATGCAGGTGATAAAGCATAATAAAGAGGACACTTATGAGCCTACCAATTTAGTTATGAAATGGAAATCATCAATAGTGTGGCATCAGTGGGTATGTTTCTCTTCGATTTGATTCTTCTACCTTTCCAACATAGGGCACGCCAGCCTGAAATTTTTCTTCATCAATTCTTTCCTTTTAAAAAATGATTTGATGATATGTCTCTCAGCAGGTTTTTAAAACCCATTTGTGTGTTCTCAGAAAACTGTGGTTCATTTATTTTCACTGTAATTTAACATTGTGGGATTATTCAACATTTTAGTTATCTATTCTCCTGTTGAGAGATGATTCAGTTGCTTAACATTTTTGCTATTAAGAGAAATATTGCTATGAATATTCTGTACAGGTCTTGTAGTGCACATGTGTAAAGATTCTCTAAGGTATAGATCTGGAAGTGAAATTATTGAGTTGTTAGAAATGAGAGTGTTCAAACTTAAAAGATAATGCCAAATTATTTTCCAAAAGGATTGCCCTAACTTATACTCCTGTTAGCACGGTTTTTATTAATCCATTTTCACCAAAACTTGTATCATCACTCATAATTTTTGTTAATCTGATCAGCATAATCTCTATGCTAGATCACTGTGGTATTAGTAGTAATTTTCTGATTACTAATGGGGGGGTGAGTGTGTTTTCATATCTCTAATATTCAGGTTTTATAAATATGCTTATTTATATAGTTTGTCTATTTGGTTATTTTTTTCTCATTGATTTGTAAAAATTTTTGTATACTTCATATAATTATTATTCTAAGTTGTATGAATTTCAGGTATTTTCTCCAGTTTTCAGTTTGTTAGCTTGTCAAATTATGCTTTTTAGTGAATAGGATTTCTTAACGTTAGTGTGTTCAAATATTTCATTTTTTAAGCCTAGAACATTGTATACTTTGTTAAAAAATATTATTAAGGTCATAACTATATATTCTCATATTTTAGAATCTAAATTTGCAATTTTTTCTGCATTTAAATACCTAATATATTTTGAATTAATTTCTATATAATAATTAGTAAAAAGTATTTTATTCAGGAGAAACCAATCATCTTAGAATAATTCTTAGAATAGTTGTGTCTTTCAGTTTTCAGCAGTAATACATCTGCCATAGATTCTATAACATCTATTTAACAAATATTTATTGAGCCCTTACTATGTGTCAGGTATAGTTCTAGAGGATAGAAATAGAGAGATGAGTAATCAGAGAAATACCTTTTTGACTTGATTTCATGTCTTCTAGTCTGTTGCATTTGTCAGTTTTTTTAACCTGGAATTGATTCCACAATACCTTATGGCTGGGTACTATTCCATTGTATATATGTACCACAGCGTCTTTAGCCAATAATCTATCGTAGAGTATTTGGGTTGCTTCCATGTCCTGGCCACTATGAATAATGCTGCTATGAACATTGGGTGCAAATATCTTTTTGGATATGGGTTTTCAAGTCTTTGAGGTAAATACCCAGTAGTGGGATTGCTGGATCATATGGTAGGTCAATTCTTAGTTTTTTGAGGAACTTCCATACGATTTTCCATAGTGGCTGTACCAACTTGCAGTCCCACCAGTAGGGTATAAAGGTTCCTTTTTCTCTGCATCCTCTCCAGCATTTGTTATTACTTGTCCTGTTGATTAGAGCTATTCTAACCGGTGTGAGATGGTATCTCATTGTGGTTTTGATTTGCACTTCCTTAATAGCTAGCGATGTTGAGGATCTTTTCAAATATTTATTGGTCATTTGGTGAATCAGGGTCTTTTATGCTTTCATACAAATCTGATGATTTTTTTTCAATTAAAAAAATGCTGTTGGGATTTTGATGGGGATTGCATTAAATCTGTATTATGCTTTATGTAATAGTCATTTTAACTATGTTGATTCTTTCATTTTTTTAATAGGGTCCTGTAGTTTTCATTATTCATTCTTCATTTGTTTTGTTAAATTTATTCCTAGATATTTTATTTTCATTGCAATTGCAAAAGCAATTATTTTTTCCACTTTTTTTGTCACTTCATTATTAGAGTATAGGAAAGCTATGGAATTTTGAACTTTGATTTTGTATCCAAAAACTTTACAGTATTTGTCTTGTTTCTAGTAGTGTTCTTCTGGAATCTTTAGGGTTTTCTATATAGGGAATCATGTCATCTGCAAATAGTGATAGTTTGACTTCTTTGTTTCCTATTTGGATGCCTTTTATATATTTCTCTTCCCTGATTGCACTCACTAGGACCTACAATGTTATAAGGAATAACAGTGGTGATAGCGGACAGCCTTGCCTTGTTCCTGATCTTAGAGGGAAAGTTTTTAGTTTTTTACCAGTCAGTATAATGTTGGCTGAGGGTTTATATGGATGGCCTTTATTATGTTAAGGTACTTAACATAATTTAGATAAGTGTTTTGATCATAAATGGATGCGGTATCTTGTCAAAGGTTTTTCCTGCACCTATTGATATGATCATATAATTCTTTTTTAAAATTTGTTTATACAGTGTATCACATTAATCGATTTGCATATGTTGAACCATCCCTGTGTCCCTGGGATGAAGTCCACTTGATTATGGTGTATAATCTTTTTAATATGTTGCTGTATTTGGTATGCTAGCATCTTATTTAAGATTCTTGCATCTGTATTCATGAGAGATATTGATCTGTAGTTTTCTCTTTTGTGTTATCTTTACCAGGTTTTGGTATCATGGTGGCCTCATAAAATGAGTTGGGAAGTATTGCCTCCTCTTTGATTATTAGAAAGAGTTTGAGGAGAATAGGTATTAAATCTTTGAATATTTGGTATAATTCACTGATGAAACCATCTGGTCCTGGACTTTTACTTTTTGTTAAATTTTTGATGATTGTTTCAATTTCCATACTGTTGATTGGTCTACTTAGATTTTCCAGATATTCTTGATTCAGTCTAGGAAGATTGTAACTTTCTAAGTCTGGTCCATGTCTTCTAGATTATTAAATTTTTTATTATATGCTTTTGCACATATTCTTGCTTGTTCATTTGTATTTCTGAAATGTCATTCATAATTTCTCCTCTTTCATCCCTAATTTTGTTTATTTGTGTCCTTTCTCTTTTTTCTTTGGATAGTCTAGCCAGGAGTTTGTCAATTTTATTAACCTTCTCAAAGAACCAGTTCTTTGTTATACTTATTTTTTTCTACTGTTTTGTTTTGTTTTGTTTTCAATTTTATTTTTTTCTCTAATTTTGACAACTTCTTTTCTTCTGATGACTTTAGGCCTCAATTGTTTTTCTTTTTCTAGTTTTTTAAGATGAAACATTAGGTTGGTTATCTGGGCTCATTCTTGCTTTTGGAGATAGGCCTGTAATGATATGAGTTTTCCTCTCATGACCGCTTTTGCCGTGTCCCAAAAGTTTTGGAATTTGTACTATTATTATCATTCATTTCTACATAACTCTTGATCTCTCTTTTTACTTCTTCTCTGACCTAGTTATTCTTCAGTAGCATGTTGTTTAATCTCCATGTATTTGTGATTCTTCCTGATTTCTTTTTATAGTCGATCTCTAGTTTCAAAGCATTATGATCAGAGAATATGGTTGGTATGATTTCAACTCTCTTGTATTTGTTGAGGCTACCTCTGTGTCCCAGTATGTCGTCTATTTGTAAGACTGTTCCATGTGCACTAGAGGAGAATGTGTAAGCAGCTATTCTGGGATGGAAGACTCAATAAATGTCAATTATGTGCAGTTGGTTTAATGTTTCATTTAAGAGTGTTATTTCCTTATTGATTTTCTGTTTGGATGATCTGTCCATATCTGACAGTGGGGTGTTTAGGTCCCCTACTACAATAGTGTTTTGGTCTGTTTGTCCCCTTAGTTCTGTTCGTAATTGCTTTACATATTTTGGGACTCCCTGATTGGGAACATAGATATTAATAGGTGTTATTTCTTCTTGGTACGTGATTCCTTTAACATTATGAAGTGTCCCTTCATATCTTTATTTACCTTTTTTTTATTTTGAAGTCTATTTCATCCAATATTAGTACCACTACTTCTACTTTTCTCTGAATGCCATTTGCTTGAAATATAATGTTCTACCCTTTCACCTTTAGTCTATATTTGTCTTTGAAGCTGAGATGTGTCTCCTGGAGGCAGCAGATTATTGGGATTTGTTTTTTAATCCATTCTGCAACTCTTTGCCTTTTTATTGGTGAGTTAAGTCTATTTACATTTAGAGTGATTATTAAATAATGAGGTCTTACAGCCATTTTATCTTTTGTTTTCTGATAGCTTGATGTTTCCATTGCTTCTTTGTCCTTGTGTTTCTGTTTGCTTTATTTTGGTTGGCTTTTGTGGGGTTGCCTCTGGTTCCTCTTGTTTTATGTTATATACTTCGGTTCTGAATCTTTGGTATGTGGTTACCATGACAAATATGAAATGGATACACACACACACACACACACACACACACACACACACACACACATATACAGTCACCCATTTTTTTCTGCACGTGCCTTATCTCCATTCCCCTTTGTGAATTTAGATCTTTGGATCCCCGTATTTTTAGTCATTGTTATCTCAATTTGTCCCTATGTATGCTGAATGTTCATTACCATCCTGTTATAACAATTCTCTTATTATTTAAGCTTATAATATTCTGTTCTTAGTAAGGGTTTTCATCCTCTGCTTTTATTTGCCTGATAGTCACTTTACTCTTAATTATGTATTATATTTTGTTATTTTGTTTTAAGTGAGCTGACCCCTTTCAGCATTTCCTATAATGCAGGCCTCGTTTTGGAGAATTTCCTCAATTTTTGTATGTTTGGAAAGGTCTTAATTTCTCCTTCATATCTAATGGAGAGCTTAGCTGGATACATTATTCTAGGCTGGTAGTTCAGTTCCTTTCACTTTAAATATTTGATTCCATTCCTTTCTGGCTTGTAAGGTCTGTGCTGAGAAGTTTGATGGTAATCTAATAAGCTACTATTTTCTGCTTCCTGGCTTCCCTGAATATTCATCTTTGTTGTTAACCTTTGATAACTTTAATACAATGTGTCTTGATGAAGGCCTTTTAGGGTTAAAATAATGGGTGTTCTATTGACTTCTTGATTTCCATGCTTCAGCTCATTCTTTAGATTTGGTAAATTCTTTTCCCCTATTTGTCTGAAAATGCTTTCTAGTTCCTGCTCCTTTTCCTCCCCTAGATAATGCTTATTATTCTTATGTTTCCTCTCCTGATGGCATCAGCTAGTTCTAGTATTTCTCCTTCATTATTTTTCATTCTTTGGTTCCTCTCTTCTTACTTCTGATGCATTTTTAGATTTCTGTCTTTGATATCACTGATCCTTTACTCCATTTGGTTGACTCTATTTCCCAAGCTTGCTATTTCATTTTTCAACTCTTGCCATGTGTTTTTTATCTGCAGAAGATTTAGTCTGTTCTTTTTGAGGGTTTCAATTTGTTGTGCTCATCTAGGTGGTTTTTCAATTGCTGAAATTGTTGATATGACTTATTTTGGAACTCACTGAGTTTTTTCAGAAGTACCATCCTGAATTCTCTGTCATTTAAGTTGCATATTTCTATTTCTGTAAGCTTATTTTCTGGAGATTTTTCTCTTTCTTTCTGAGATACCTTGTTACCTTGGTTGTTCATGGTGTTTATTGGACTATTTCTCTTCCTGGGTTTTAATGGAAGTGTATTCTGCTGTTTTTCCAAAAAAAAAAAAAAAGATTTAATATATAAAGGACTCTCTTTAGCCAGCTGCAAAGAGGTGTTTTTCTTTTTGTTTACAGTATATGATGTCTAAGCCTCTTGGGCCCCTAAGTAATGCCTTTTTAAAAAATTTTTCTTGTAGATATTTAATAATGCTTGCTACCCTCAATTTCAGTTCCTGTCTGTGTCAGTGATGGTCTCAGCAGCATTTGCTCAGATTCCCCTGGGGCTCTGTGGCTATCAGGAGGGTATAGGAGAAGGGGGCCTCTGGTTTGAGAGTTGGGGGCTGCAGCTCAGGCTCGATTTTGCAACCGCGGCCAGTCAAAATCAACTGCTGTTTGCAGTCCCATCCTGCTTCTCTGCTTTCTGCCCTGATGACTGGGCTCTGCAGCTGACTGTGTGGAATTCAGGCAGGGCTGTACAGGGAACTCGCCGCTTCTTCTCATCTCCCTCTCCCCCTACAGGGAGCTCCAGTGACTGTGAGAGGCAGCTTCTTTATTCTCTCTGTCCACTGCCCACCCCTGAGGGTTCTGACCTGTGGTAGCTCTTATGCACAGATCCCATGCTCAGGCATGCTGGTGTGCAGTTCGGGTTTTTTAAATTCAGTTTTAGATGTTTGGCTTATTGTCATTTCAAGGAGAGAGATGTCTCTCACTCTGCCATGTTTCCCAGAATCTGAGCAAGCTTTTTAAATCCACCAGTTTAGAAAATTTAATTTAGCTTTTTGTCATTGACTTCTAACCTTATTTCATTGTACTAGAAAGCATAGTCTACAGGATAACAATTCTTTAAAATTTGTTGAGGCTTCTTTTTGGCATATCATATGGTCAATAGTTGTCATACTTCAAATTTGTACTTTCAAATGATAAGGCTTAGATTCTATGTAATATGTTTATTAAATTTGTTGTTCTGTTTTTCAGACCCATTCTATTTTCGCCTAACATTAATGGAAAACTGAATGTAAACTTTCCATTATAATGGTGTTTGTATATTTATTCCTATAATTCTATTAATTAATCTATTTGCTTAATACATAATGAGCCAATTTTATTAGTGCCTACAGAGTAGAATATATATATTATGCATACTTTATATATGTGTGTTAATGGTGACTCAAACCTTATTATTATACATGACAATACTTTTCCTCTTAATTCTATTTAGCCTGACGATATAGCTATTCTTCTTTTCCTTCTATTAACACTTACTCAAACATAAGTTTTACCTGATTTTTACTTTTAATAATTCATGTCCTCAAGAACTTTTTAGTTGAATATGACTTTTTTTTCAGCTAAATTAATTGCACTTATGTTTAACTTGTCATTTGTTATATTTGTACTCATTCCCACTATATTACTTTGGCTGTCAATATGTTCCACTTTTGTTATTTTTTTCTTTTTTGGATTTATTAACTACTTTGGTTTATTTTGTATTTAAAATCATTCTACTTTTTATTATTTTAAAACAGAAAATGTTTTTAGTATTACTACACAGTTTAAACCTTTTCAGTATTTAGCTGTAAAAGTATATTTGGGTTTAGCCTCAAAATTATTTTAATTATTATTATTTGAACTTCCTTCCTGAACAATTCAAGGACTTTTACCATGGCTTGAAGCAACTCTAATTATGTTATCTTGAACTCATATTATTGGTACATAGATTTTAATCCTGTCCCTTAATAAAAACTATTATACTTATTTATCACTCATTTTCACTAATCCCCCCAAATCCCCTCCCATGTGGCAACAGTCAAAATTTTTTCTTTATCTATGAGTTTGTTTATAAATTATATGTCTAATCACTATGTTATACACCTGAAACTAATATAATATTTTAAGTCAACTGTAGTTGAAAAATAAAAATAAAAATAATAAAATAAAATAAGATAGAATGAGATACCCAACATTAATTTTTCCCTTTTTGAGATGCAAATAAACCAAATAAATAAAATAAATTTAATTAAATTTTTCAATTTTTGAGATGCAAATAAACCAAATAAATAAAATAAATTTAATTAAATTTTTCAATTTTTGAGATGCAAATAAACCAAATAAATAAAATAAATTTAATTAAATTTTTCAATTTTTGAGATGCAAATAAACCAAATAAATAAAATAAATTTAATTAAAATTTTTAAAGGAAAAAGTTTAAAATAAAATGAAAAATTAATTAGTAAATCAAATTGTTTTGCTAATTTAAAATGTGTAATGATAATGTGATTCATTAAATATCACATTTCTGAAATTCCAACAGTGGAGAATTATTCTCTCAAATTTATAACTAAAATATAGAACTTTTAGGATTTTGTTTGTTTTGTATTTTTGCCTCGAAATAATTGGATTCACTATGTGATTTAAGCAAGGAGAATGGCACACATCTAGGATAGTGTATGTGTTTGTATGTGCATGTGATAGTTCTTCCCAGGCCTTCTTCAATTCACAAATTTTAATATAATGGCAAGAAGCAATTTCATACTAAATGTTAATGTATATTATTTCTCACCTATAAGCAGCTAACAACATTAGCAAGAAAATTAGTTGAACTATATAGGCAATGAAGAAACAGAGAGACCACACTGGTCTTATATGCCCAGTAGGTGATATCCAATTTATAGTAACTAATTTCAAATTATTGTTACCTAGAAATATAACAAAGATGTTAAATAAAAGAGGCTTGCCTATTATTATTTATCTTATTACAGTTATAGGGAAATATCCTTTTGGAGGTAAGAATACCAATAAAATCTTTGGGAATTATAGGATCATAAACAGCAGAAAGTAATATTCTAATTAATTGTGCTATAATTATATTAATATATTTGATGGAATAAAAAGTTCCATAAAGAAATGACATTCCTTTTACATATTAAATATATTATTCTATTGCAATTATTTTAATATATATATATACCCAGGGAAATCATTACTCAATAATCTTGATACAAATCTTTAGTTTAAAACCTACCTTTTCAGCATCATTAAATAATGAGTAGGTAGCAAAGAATAACTAAAGCATAGTGCAACGTTATTAATTGTAGACATTCAGGCTATGTTTATATGACACTTACACAATGGATAGAATCTGTGACATTGTAAAACCTGGTTGCCAATCTGAAGAAAAAAATGATTATTACAAATTATTAAATTTGAGCAACTGCAATGTTGAATGCTAGAGATAAGGGCAAGGTTTTTTGTAGCTCTCTCTTCTACAAATTAAAGCATTATAGAATCACTCTGTTTCTAAACACTGGATGTTTTGCAAGTAAAAAATAATGTGTTATTATTTTCCAGCCATTATATTAGTAACTGCTTTGAAATTTAAAATTTTCAAATAATTGATTTTTGCACCAAATATGTTGATGATTTCACTTTAACATTTTGTAGTGATCCTTCACTGCAGTATTCTTGTTTTATACACACACACACACACACACACACACACACACACGTATTATTATTTATTATTATTATTATTGTACACGCACTCTATTCAAAACTAACAATTGCTCTTCAGGAATATTTTTAACACCATGAACCCATTGAAACAATTACAGGTTTGAAAAAAGGGCAAAACTTGGGGAGAAAAATACTTTGGTTTTTATGCTATTTCTTTCAAGATGCCCCCCATTTCTTCCTTACACTTGCTATTTTTTTCAGGTCCTTACAAGTTCTCTCTTTAGTCTCTCTTTCTCTCTCATTTTTTTTTTTCCAATCTAAGACTGGTTTTACAAGTTCTTAGGAAAAGACAAAACAAAACAGTAGAGTGTAGTGTTATTGTAGGAACAGCATTATGCAAACAAAGAATGGAACAAAATAATAGACAATTAAATCAGAATGTCCCAAACCAAATAACTTGGGTCACGTGTGTTAGTTAGGCTGTCACCACTCACACAAATTAAAAAAATAATAAACTTTTACCAAAGAAGCATCTTCGGACTCTACTTTTCAGACTTTAAGTTTGCAAAATCGGCTGTGGCTGTGGACGTCAGCACAACTATCAATATTGCTGTTCAAGAAATTACGATTTACGTCTATTCCAAATTATAAATGCTAGTCTTTCTTTCAATAAAAAAAAAAAAACACAAGGTGTGTGTGTGTGTGTGTGTGTGTGTGTGTGTATGTGTGTGTGTGTGTAGCAAGTAGCAGAGCTGTTATCAGAGAGGATGCTTTACCTCAACCCTGTGCCACGCTGACTGTGTCAGCAGTGATGAGCACCATGCTGTCCAGAAGACAGAAGTGCCTTGCTTTCTCAGGAGGCCACAGTTTTCTCTGGAGGAAATGTAGTTTCACCTCCCTAGGCTTTAGCTATGAGGCTTTTAATGTCTTCCCGTTATAGCTCAAAAGTTCCTCTCACCCAAAGGGATCTCATTGCACCCAGGATATTTAAATCTCAGAACAAGAAGTGTTTGTTTTTTTACTTTTATTTATTTGTATTTATATTTTTTTAGAGAATGGTAATTTATTTATTCTTTATGGTGACATCGGTTAACAAAATTCAGTAAGTTTCAGCTATTCACTTTAACAGTAAGACATACATATATTTACACTGTGTGCACCTCCCATAGTTAGATTTCTTTCTTTCACTACATATTTGACCCCCTTTACCCCATCTACCACCCCTCTCTTCTCCTCCCTCCCCTCTGGTAACCACTAGTATATAGTCCATGTCAATGAGTCTCTGTTTATCCTGTTCATTTGTTGATTTTAGGTTTATAACTCACATATAAGTGAAATCATGTGATTTTCAACTTTTGTCTGGCTTATTTTGCCTAGCATGATTATCTTGAGGTCCATCCATGTTGTCACAAAAAAGTGTTTGTGAACGTTGAAAATAGGAAACATAGCATTGGCTTTTGAGTAGAGACAGAACAGGAATGCTAAGCCATTTGGCTTTAAATTGTTAAAATTCCTGTCAGAAAAATAAAGTGCATAGTACAGATCCTTTCATGGTTGGGGCTAGAACAGAACACTCTGCTTTTGTCCCTGTAAAACGTTAAAATAACAACATTTAGAAAGACTTCAGAAAATAGATTGAATAGTTTAAATATTTGCAAGAAGAAATGTCCAAAGAAGTGGGGGAAAAAAAATCAGAAAGGGGCAAAGTGGGAGAGGGAGAGAGAAAGAATGTCATAGAGCACACAGATTGCTTAAAAAATTAAAACAAACCAGTATTTCCAAAAATAACAGAAAAAAGGCAAAAAAATCTTTTAAGGTTTTTTATTCAGTAATCAGATAAACTTCATTTTGAGAAGAATAAGAGAAAAAAGAAATCCCAACCTGGGAGTACAAAAGAAACTAGAGTTAATTTATAAATCATCTTAAATAATATACAACTTATTAAAATGTTGCAAAGAAAACATACCAGTTTGGTATGAGAAATATTTCTGTGGTATTAGTATTTATATATGTAAACATATATAAAAATAAAAAATATATTTATATATTTTTTATTTGAATAATACAAGGCATTTTTTCATATTATTTGGTTTTATTTTTTTTTAATGTGGTGTTTGAATAGCTACCACTCATTCATCAAAAGCACCAGAGAGGTGTTTTTCCATGGATACCAAGTAGCCTTATAGATTATTTCTCAGAGTTCCATAGACATAGAGAAATTATTTGTTATTTGCTTCCTATAATAATAAAATATCATTTTAAGTGCATTAAAAATATTTACATGTTATATCCTCATAACAATCTTAGTCATAGCTAGTGTAATTATAGGAAGCACAGACTGACTACTTCACCTAACCAAATCACCAGGTATGGGCAAGCTCAGCTTCCAAGCCTCGGACTCTGACTACAGTAGGATCTTCTGAGCTCTAAACCACTGTGGCAGGCTGGCCGGAGAGAACAATGAAGGAGAAACTATATTTTATTTTATAGTCTTTTAAATTTTATCTGAACTGGAAAACAATTATAAACAGATAAAGCAAAAGAACAAAATCTTTTGGATGTCATAACTAATAATGCCTGACAAATAATCTAGCGGATAATTTTATTATTATTCACGTTTGAATGGTCTAAACTTTATGTAGACAGTCCAAAACAAGCATGATCTAAATTAGTATCCTGAATTCTTTAAAATTAGAGCTGTAAATTTATGGATTATAAATGGCCATAGAGTCGCCAGCTTTATTTCGTGAAAAGTAATCTGAATGGATTACATCCATTTTAACACTCTCATTTTATTGCATTTTGATGTATTAAAAAGACAAACTTAATCAAAACCAATTAATATCTAACTTGAACCTAGAATTAGTTTATCACTCCCACATCTTCAATTCCTAAAGAAAAATAATTCAAAAATATATATCTCTTAAAATATTTTGATTTTCTAATTCTAAAGGTGTCTGAAAGTTATAAAAATAAAGGAAGTTAAATTTAGAGAAAAGGGAGCATTTCATAAAATTTTTTGAACCACTTAGATAGGGATGAAATTAAAGGCCTTTTGAGAAAGAAAGATAGGAATGCTTTCCCTCTCATCTCAAGGCCTACGATTACATAAACTATTTATCTTAGATCTTGATGTCTAATCTTTAATCATCTTCTAGACCCTGCTATTTATATCCCCACTCAAATTTTGCAGGTTGAAGCCACATTAC
This sequence comes from Cynopterus sphinx, assembly GCA_030015415.1. NCBI lineage: Eukaryota > Metazoa > Chordata > Mammalia > Chiroptera > Pteropodidae > Cynopterus > Cynopterus sphinx. The sequence continues at coordinate 126,815,101 of CM057382.1, forward strand.
TTTCCTTGTCAGAAGCCTCCTTTGATTTTTTATTCAAACTATGTTAAAACATCTACTATTTCAGTAAAAGCTTTCCATGAATAACTCCTGACATCTTTTTATTCTGAATTCTTGCTACAACCTATTTTTACATTAATTTTACTAATATACATTCATATTTTCTTATAGTTTGTTTAGTTTTTGCCCTTTCAGATATTGATCCCTTATATAATTTATTTCTGAAAAAAATCACCATTTATTGGCAAGCAATACACTTTAGTAATAACTACACCAAATTAATAATAAAAATTCAAAAAACAATAAAAATCTCTGTGTCCCTCCCTCTCCCTTCTCTCTCTCTGACACACACACACACACACGCACACACACACAAATATACACAGATGTTATATTATTAACCTATTATGAAACTTTTATTGAACATCAAATAATTTGTTGTTTTGTTCATGTGTTTTTTTGTTACTATTGTTTTATTAAGTTTGTATGTAAAGTTTAGCTTAATACAAACAGAATAATGTATTTTATTTCACTAATCAATGAATCTCTATTGCAAGTCTATTGTATACCATATATTGATTTAAATTGTGTAAAATAGAGTGAGAAACCAAATAAATTTTAATTTGGGAAAAGTGGTAGCCAATTAGAAAAAACAAGTGAAGCTAGATTCTTACTTCAGTTCTTACCACCCAAAATTAGAACTGGTTAAAATTTAAAATTTAAGAAATAAAAGCAAAAGATATCTGAATTAAAAAATATAATCTCTGAGAGGAAATATCTTTTCAGCAAGAATCAATAATGAAGATTTAAAAATTGGATATATATGTGTGTGTGTATATATACATATAAATTTTTTATAACAAAACCTTATAAATTTTATATGAGTCTTCTAGAGGAAAAGAATATGGAACAGATATATTACAAAAATTATAATGTTGGTATCTTAAAATTATATAAGAAGAAGTCAATTCAATTCAGAATGGGCATAACATATAATAAGCATGAGTAAAAGAAATACATAAAGCAAAGATCATTTGAAAATGTTATCGAAACATAAACGTAATTTAGACCTTAACAAAATCCTAAACCAAAATCCACAACATAAAAAGGACCAACTGAGGACCAACTCTGACCAAGTGAGATTTTTCCCAGGAATGCCATGTTAGTTTAACATTGGAAAATCATAGAATATATTATATTAATAGAATAAAAAATAACAACACATGATCATCTCAATACATGAAAAAAAAATTTTTTTTAATATAACACCCTGTTATGGTAAACTCTCAGAAGACTAGACTAGAAGGGAACATCCTGAATCTGATAAATGGCATCTACAAAAAGCAAAAAACAAAACAGCAGCCATCGTATTTAATGATAAAAGACTTAATGTATTCTCCTCTAAGGTCAAGAGTAAAGCAAGGATACCTACTCTTGTCACTTCGATTTAATACTGGAAGTTCTATGTAACAGGGCAATGAGGAAAACAAATATGAAGGAAGGAAAGGATGGAAGGAGGGAGGAAAGGAGAAAAAGAGGAAAGGAAGGAGGGGAGGAAAGAGGAACAAGAAAGAAAGAGTGAGAGTATGAGAGAAAGAAAGAGGGAGAAAGGCATTCAGATTGGAAAAGAAGCAGTAAAACTATTTTTGAGGTGACCTTATATATAGAAAATCCTAAGGAATAAACACACACATGCATATATACACACACTAACTATAAAAACTAAGTCCAGGATATTTTAGGTTATAAGGTCAATATACCAAAACCAATAGTATTTCCATATACCAGAAATTAACAATTTCAAAATAAAATTCAGAAAACAATTTTATTAATAGCATAAAAATAAAATTTAGGAATAAGTTTATGAAAGATGTACACAAAAACATAAATAAATGGCAGTTCCTCAACATACTAAACATAGAATTGTCATACGACCCAGACATTACACTCCTAGATATCTCCTCAGGAGAAATAAAACATAGTTGACAGAAAAATTTTTGTACAAAAATGTTCTTAAGAGCACTATTGATAAGGAACAAAAAAGTTAAAACAACCTAAATGTTTAACAATTGATAAATAGATAAATAAAAGGTAGTATATCCATCCATAAAGTGAAATAATATATAGCCAAATACATATATATATAGCCAAAAACAATATATAGCGAAAAATAAATCAAATAATGATGCATGCTAAGACATGGATGAGCCTTGAAAACATTCAACAAAATATTACACTAAATGAAATAAGCCAGTCACAAAAGGACACAGTATATTAACTCAATTTATATGAAAGTTTCAGAATAGGTAAATTTATAAAGATAAAATATATTAATCTTTTCTTAAGCTATAAGATTTATAGAGAAATGGAAAGTGATTGTTAGTGAGAATGAGGTTCTCTTTTGGGGTGATAAAAATGTTCTGAAATTGTGGTGATAGGTTGCACAAGTCTGTGAAAATATCAAAATTAATTAAATCATACATTTTAAATGGGTGAATCATAGGTTATGTGATTCTGTCTTTATAAATCTTTTTTTTAATTAAGTATTTTTTAAAATACAAGATTGGCAAAGATCAATTATTTTCAGAAACTCTTTAGAGGCTATGGTAAAATAGGAAATATTCAAAAAACTTGGGAGATCAATTTGAAAAAAAATTACCAAATTAAAAAAAAAAACAGTTTGAATTTGCAATTACTCTCCTATTTTCAATCAGGACTGATTACATATATTTTTTATGTATCTATATGTTATTCTATATAGCCATTAATGAAGAAAGAGAAGGGGTTTCAGGACTAGCCAGTCATCACACACTGCCACAAATTGCTTTTTGTAAAAGCCAGTTAGACCCTTGTGTGACCCTAAATATCCTTTGAATTTCTTACCACACACTCTTGTCCCCTCTTTTCCTCCTTCTTTCTTCTCTTCTTTCTTCCATTCCTTTTTCTTTTTATATTCCCAGTACTTCTATCACAATTCTTGAGACAGATTCCTTCCTGAAACCTGGTCTCCGATTTCATTAAATTTTTCTCATCATTCTTAAACCTACGTTTAGGCAGGGTGTGGATCTAATCCCTTTGATACTCTTCCTTGTGTTAAATTCAGTATAAAATGACAAATAAATGAATGATTTCCTTGAATATTGCTGCCAGGAACATATTGGTGCCACACAGTGGGATGACACTATAATTTGTCACCCAATGTACATTCTTCACTACTTCTTTGGTAAAAAAAATTGAAGAAGTTTATCCACATGGCCCTCTACATTAGTTTCAAATGTATTTACTATTAATGTTGTGTCATATAAACTGAAAAACAAGTTAAATGCTCTTTCAAACAAAATCAAAAATGAAAATAGGTACCTGATTTTATAGCAAAGCTTTCAGCTTTTGACCATTGAATATGATGTTAGCTATGAGTTTATCATACATGATCTCTATTATGTTGAGGTATATTCTCTCTATCCTCACTGCACTGAATTTTATCATAAATAGATGTTGAATTATGTTACATAAATCCAGATGATCATTTTATTTGTATCCTTCATTTTGTTAAGATGGTGTATCATGTTAACTGATTTGTGAATGTTGAACTATCCTTGCATCCCTAGAATAAATCCCATCTGATCATCTAAAAGCGTATGATCTTTTATTAATTTTCTGTTGAATTTGTTTTGCTGATATTTTGCTAAGGATTTTTGCATCTATGTTCATTAAGCATATTGGTCTGTAATTTTCTTTTTTCATTTTTTTTGTAGTATCTCTATCTAGTTTTGGTATCAAGATAATGCTAGCTTCATAGTCTGAGTTCAGAAGTATTTCTTTCTCTTGAATTTTTTTGTAATAGTTTTAAAAGCATATGTACACAAGACAAGAATGTTCACTTTCACCATTTTTATTCAACGTAGTATTGGAAGTCTTAACCACAGCAAAATCAGAGAAGAAAAATAAATAAAAGCATCCAGATTGGAAAGAAATAAATAAAACTGTCACTATTTGCAGATAACAGAATACTAGATTTAAACTCTAGTTTCCCCAAAAAAGAACTATTAGAAATAACAAATAAATTTTGCAAAGTTGCAGAATACAATATTAATATTTAGAAATCGGCTGCATTTCTGTACATCAAAAACAAATGACCAAAAAAGAAAAATTAGGAAAACAATCCCATTTACAGTAGCATAAAAAATAATAAATACCTAGGAATTGATTTAACAAAGGAGTTGAAAGATTTATACTCCCCAAACTATAAGAAACTGATAAAATATATTGAAGAAGTCAGAAATAAATGGAAGAATATACCATGCTCATACATTAGAAGAATTAATATTGCTAAAATGTCTATGTTACCCAAAACAATTTACAGATTTAATGCAATTCTATCAAAATACCAATAACTTTTTTTCACAGAACTAGAACAAATATTTTTAAAATTTATACAGAATCACAACAGACCCTGAATAGCCAAAGCAATCTTGAAAAAGAACACAGTTGGAGGTATCACACTCCCTGATTTCAAACTATACTACAAAGCTTTCATAATCACGACAATATGATACTGGCACAAAACATATACATAGAACCATGAACAGAATAGAGATAAACACATGCTTATAGGGTCCATTAACATATGAGAAAAGCGACAAAAATATACAATGGGGAAAAGACAGTCACTGTAATAAATGATGTCAAATACTTATACAACTCAACAATAAAAAAAAAAAAAAAATTCAATTAAAAGATGGGCAGAACCTGAACAGATTCTTCTCCAAAAAGGAAATACAGATGGCCAATAGACATATGAAAAGATGTTCAAGGTCACTAATCATCAGAGAAATGCAAATTAAAACCACAATGAGCTATCACCTCACACCTGTCAGAATGGCTATCATCAATAAATCAAAGAACAAGTGTTGGTGAGGATGTGGAGAAAAGAGAACTCTCATACATTTTTGGTGGGATTGCAAACTAGTACAGCCACTATGAAAAACAGTAAGGTGGGTTCTCAAAAAATTTAAAATGGGTATACCTTTTGACCCAGCGATTGCACTTCTGGGTATTTATCCAAAGAAAACCAAAACAATAATTAGTAAAGACCCATGCACTCCTATGTTCATGGCAGCACAATTTATAATAGCTAAGATATGGAAGCAACATTAATGTCCATCAATAGATGATTGGATAAATATGTTATGGCTCATATATACAATGGAATATTACTCAGACATTAAAAATGAAAGCCTAGCATTTGCAATGGTCTGAGGGAAATAAGTCAGACAGAGAAAGATAAATACCGTATGATTTCTCTTATACACGGACTCTAAGGAACAAAAAGAACAAACTAATCAAAAATATACAAATATAGGGAACAATTTGGTGATGGCCAGAGGGGAGGGTGTTTAGGAGGCTGGGAGAAAGTGGTGAAAGGTTAAAGAAGTACAAATTAGTAGTTGATAGATGGTCAAGGGCATGGGGAGCATGGCATAGGGAATGTGGTTAGCATTAATGTAATGGCTAGATGGAGAGCCAAAGGAGAGCAAGACCAATTAGGAGGATCATTTTATAAACTATATAAATGTCTAACCAATGTACTGTATACTTGAAACTAATAATAAAATAATGGTAAAAATAAATAAATAAAAATAAGTGATGTCAAGAAAACCAGACATGTGCATGCAAAAAAAGGGGTAGTAGACCAGTTTCTTACTCCATATACAAAAATAAATTTTAAATGAAAAAAAAAAGACTTAAAGGTAAGACCTAAATTTTGTTAACTGATGTCACCATAATAAAAAAAGAAAAGAAAAAGCTGTATACGAATGTTTATTATTCATAAGTAACAAGTAGAAACAATGTAAATATTCATCAACTGATGAATAGATAAACAGAAGGTGCTGTAGCTATGCAATTGAGTATTGTTTAGTCACGAAAAAGAATAAAGTACTGAAAAAAAAGAGTAAGACCTGAAACCATAAAACCCCTAGAAAAAAAACATAAGCAGTAAATCCTTGGTCATCAATCTTAGCAATATTTTTTTAGATATATCTCCTAAGGCAACAGAAACAAAAGCAAAGATAAATAAATAGGACAACAGCAAATTAAAAATCTTTTGCACAGTGAAGGAAAATCATCAACAAGAAGAAAAGACAACCTACTACATGAGAGAAAATATTTGCAAAATGCATATTCAATAAGGGGTTAATATCCAAAGTATAAAAAGAGCTCATATAACTCAACATCAAAACAAAAAAAATCTGATTAAGCATGAGCAGAAGATTTGAACACATTTCTCCAAAGAAGATATATAAATGACCAACACATGAAAAGGTGCTCAAAAATCACTAATTATCAGAAAAATGCAAATCAAAATTTCAATGAAATATAACCTCACACCTGTTAAAATGGTTAATATTAAAAAGTCAAAAAAGTGTTAGCAAGGATGTGGAGGAAAGGGAACCCTCATGACCTGGTGGTGCAGCTCCTATGTAAAACAGTATGAAGCTTCCTCAAAAAATTAAAAAGAGAACTACCATATGACCCAGCAACTTCACTCTGGATATTTATCCAAAGAAACAAAACAACAATTGGAAAAGATATATGCACCCTCATGATTATCACAGCATTATTTACGATAGCCAAGATATGGAAGCAACCTGGGTGTCCATCAATAGATGAAGAGATAAAGATTTGTTATATTTACAGCGATATATTATCAGTCATTAAAAAGGATAAAAATCTTACCATTTTTGACAATATCGATGGGCCGAGTATTGTGCTAAGTAAAAAAAGTCAGACAAAGACAAAGACCATCTGATTTCACTTATATGTGGAATCTAAAAAAAAAATTAGAGCAAACACACAGAATAAAACAGAAACAGATTCATAGATTCAGAGAACAAACTAATAGTTGCCAGAGAGGAAGGGATTGGGGAAATGGGTGAAAAAGGTAAAGGAGATTGTGTTACAAACTTCCAGTTATAAAATAAATAATTCATGAATGCAATTTACATTATAGAAAATATAGTCATTTATATGGTGATAACTTCTTAAGGCAACAGATTGTTACTAGACATATCATGGTGATCACTTCATAAAGTGTATAAATGTCAAGTTATTGTGTTGTATACCTGAAACTAATATAATATTATGTGTCAACTATAATAAAAAGTAAGTAAATAAAATTTTCAAAAAGTGGTGGAGAAGGATACAAAGTAGTGAAAATCAATTAGTAAACAAGAAATGGGAGATACAGAGCCAACACTGGAAGGCCCTTACCCCTGGAGTAAGAGATTTTTTGTTCGTCTGTAAATTCTGCTCTCTAGCAACTCTTTTATCCATGACTTTGCATTGTTCCTAGATTCTCTTTCATGAAGTTGCTTCTCTTTTCTTTATCTTTCTTGACTCCTTTTAAAAGTAGGAGTTAGTGAATAGGCACTGCTTAGAGGATATAGCGCTTTCGAAATTCAGTTTCAGCTTGAGAAAGATTAAAGGTCTATGGGTTAAGTCTTAATATTCAGTCATTTTATCAATACCATTTCCTCCAAATGCTAAGTTTTGAATTTATTTATCTTCTAGTAGTACAAGGTGTCACTATCCATACCACAAATTCTTTTTGAGACATGTTTCATATCTGCTTTATTTCCTTGCTTTCTTTTTACTTTCTTATCCTCATATCTAATAGCACCTTGAGTGAGGGCTACCTTGAGGTTATCATCCTTGAAAGAAAAGAACATACCCTTAATTGGATCCTTGTCCTGCATCAACTGAGAAAGCCTATGGGCCTTTATTGCTCAAATATTTTTAATTAAATTTATTTGAGGTTACATTGTTTAGTAAAATTGTGTAGATTTCAAGTATACAATTTAAGAATATATCATATGTATATTAAATTGTGTGTTCACGACCTGAAATTAAATTTTCTTTTATCACCATATGTTTGACCCCTTTCACCTTTCCTACCTCCCATCCTCCCTGCTTTCCCTCTGGTAACCACTAAATTGTTGTTCATGTCCATGAGTCTCTGTCTTGTTTCTTTGTTGCTTTCAGTTGCATATCCATAAGAGTGAAATTATGTGGTTCTTAACTTTTTCTGTTTGACTTATCACTTAGCATGATAATCTCAAGAGTTATTCATGTTACTGCAAATAGCAGTATTTCATCCTTTCTGATGGCTGAGTAATATTCCATTGTATATATGTAACCACATCTTTATCCAATCATCTACTGAAGGGCATTTCTGTTATTTCCATGTGTTGGCCACTATAAATAATACTGTAATGGAATGTTTTTAATCTGATATCTAGAAATATGTTCCAATTGGACAAGACTGAGTTTCAATGACTCTCCATTTCTATTTCTGCTTACAACTTAGTTAATTCTTTCTTAATGATCATTGTTTCTTTATTTTAAATAGTTTGTCAAGCACTGTAAAAAGTAATCGATATACAATGCAGTCGCCTCCCAAGTTATATAAGGCAAAACTTATTACTTTGCCTGGGAATAATATGAATTGCCATTATTTGAGCTTCTAATTGGTTTCTCCATTGCTTTTTCTAGTTATTACATTAATGCCATATATTTAAAAAAAATTGTGAAGTATTTAAGTTCAAGTTAGCAAGGATAGGATAGGCTACACAGCAAAAACCAATGACTTTAAAATTTTGGTAGCTTAAAATAAAAGAAAATAATAAATTTTTTTTTCTCCCTTACCTCATGGTCTACTGTGAGCCAGGACTCCATTTTATGGCTATTTGATCTGCAGTATGGCAGCTCCAAGTTCCCCACAGCAGAGAAAGAGAGTAAGATGAGAGTATGTGGGCTTTTCACTTCCTATGTGTAGAAATGACATTCTTCACTTCTGCTTACATTTTCTTTGCCAGAAGTAGTCGAATGTCCCTTATAAAGAAATATAAAAATATTTGATGATTACAAATAATTTTTTATGTCTCTAATAATAATAGATATTATAGCAAAGCTCTGCCCTGTTTCTTCCCAAGTATTTCCATATTCCTACTTTAAAATTTTACTGAATCATTTCCATTCGTGGTGTTCCGATAAAACAGCATCCCCTGTCTAATCATAACCCCATACTCAGTGGTTTCTTTTTACATTAGTGCTGGGAACATAGAAATCAAACAATAAATTGCTACTGACTTCCCATTCTGCACCATCCACATTTCCTCTAGAGACAGTAGTTAAGACTAACACAGTCCTTTCTAGAATCCTCATTCTTTACACTTCACTTCTATTTATTTGTGTGTTTCTTTCAGTAAATCTTCAAGGAGTCGCCTATAATGTCAGGAACAACCATGAGATTTGACCTGAGAAGAGCCCCAAATATGTAGCTTGCTAGATCTGTTAACACTGCACAGATCATTCAATTTCTCTAAGCCTTAAAGTGCTGCTCTTTCTTAAAATAAAAATTATTTCACTAATAGGGTTATTGTGGGGTTAAGAAAAATAATGCATATAAAAGTGCTATATATTTTGTAGAACACTGTATAAAATAAACAATTAAAAAATAAACAGTAGCATTAAAGATAGATAGTTTAGTTTGTCAATTAAAGATAATATTAAAATCATTGCCTGCATATGAAAAATTGGCCACATTGACTCTTATAATAGTTTCATTGAGATATAATTTGCATATTGTAAGACTCACTTTTTTAAGTATACAATTTAGTTGTCCTGTTTTTAGTATATTCATAGAGCTGTATGACCATCATCTCTATCCAGTTTCACAACATTTTCATGCCCCTTGAAATAAATCCCATGCACATTAGCAGTCATCACCCATCACCCCACCCCACACAACTACTAACCTATGTTCTGTTCCTACGGGTTTGCTTTTTCTGGACATTTCATATACATGTAATTAGACAATATGTGTTCTTTTGCAACTAGCTTATTTCACTTAGCATTATTGTTATAAATTTGTTAAATTAACACTTGTTGAGTGTAGGGTGCTGGATGTGAGCCACAGCTCAACAAAAATACACAAGAGAAAGTGAAATAGAGGTTTGATAGGCTCTACAGTCTTATCTAAGGGCCCACAAGGAAGGCATTGGGAGGCAGGGGAGACTGTTGAAGACCAGGAATGCTGGGGGAATCACATTAGAAACTTATACTTGTGACTGTACGTCGTTACCTAAGGCATGTGCTTGCATGAGGACGCTAATATCCCTGCAGCTCGCTGGCTAACTAACCAAAGTGGATGCTGAGGAAGCAATATTGTGGAGTAGTTTTGCTAAATTCTTGACAAGTTATATTTTCAAGTTTCATTTGTGTTGTAGATGTTTGAATAATTACTAGAAGGAAGTTCCAGAAGCTAGAGTCAGTCTGTGAATCAGGGACATAAAATTTCTCTTTAGGCTACAGAGCTTGTTCTGTATCTTCAGAATCATCCTCCTTCTTAAGTATCTTTCAGGATATCTTAGGTTCTTAAATTGTTATTTGTGTAGAATTGAGAATGAGCCAACTGCTAATTGCTGTATAATCACCAGCAGGGAGGATTGCAAATAACACCTTGTATCTTTCCGGCTGGATTTTAAGAGAAAAGTCTATTTTGTATTTCTCACTTTAAAATATACAATTTTGATCACTTACATTTGAAGTTATTATAACTTTAGGAGTCTTGGGGAGGAAACAAATATTTTCCATTTTGTAAACCGAGGAAATAAAATAATGAACAGTTATACAAATATGAGATTGATACTTCATAAGGAGCCTGAATATTTAAAAATTTGTATTTCCTAATGCTTAAAATATAAAATAAAGTCATATCTTTTTCCTGAAATCTTGTTAACACTATTGACCTATTCATAAAGCAGATGAATTTTCCTTTGCTGATTCAGTTTTATTTACTAGTCAAAGCTCAGAGACAGTGCCTGTGGGGTTCAGGCTAAAAACATGGTTCCTAATTTCTATGGAATGCTGCCTCTTTGTAATGAATTGATTCTTCTCTCTAACAGTATCTGAAAATTCTATATGGATTTCAAGTTCATTTCTCTCCTTTTTTTTTCTGTGATTCTCATTTAACTTTTGCCATTCTTTTTTTACTCTCTGATTTTGTTAATTTAGTATACAATGTACAATATAATTTAATATACAATATACACTTGATAACATTTGATAGATTAAAATATAAAAGGACAGTTAAGTAGGATTTTGTATTATGTCACAGTATGCAAAGAAATTTTTTTTTTAATAAAATGTCACAAATGTGACTTGGAAACTTTCATAGATACTAAAATGGAAGAATATTTGCGATTGGTCTTAATGATACATTTGTGTATTTGGATAGTAACCCGCTTCCACCTCAAACAGTCCAGAACCTTGAAACAAAATGCACACATCAGGCAAGGGTAGCATCGAATTCTTTTCTTTTTTTTTGTAATCATCAAAAAACTAGTTTAGCTCATGAAAAGTCCAGATCCAAATTTGAACTAGATGTAACCTTTTCAAAGAATGGAGAGATTTTTTTTCTCCTCTCTATATACAGGTATAGTTATACATCTCTGTTTCAGTAAGAGACACAACAGGGAATAATTTGAAACACCATGAGGAAGGTAGTTTCCGAGATATTTATAACTTAAACCCAAAACCGAAAGTAATATAACTCCTATGGGAAAAGTATGATCTTTTACGATTTTCTGCAAAATGAAGCACAGAATTATTTCTATTCCAATCACCTTTTGCAGAGGGATGTGGGTGAGCTGTGTTTTCCCCCTAACTTTCAAAAATACTTTTCATATTTCAATGCCAAAAATAATCAATTGCTGATAACAGATCTTGCTGATGAAACATTTGTCCATTTAACACAGGTTCTCAAAATTTAAGTTCAGCATTCAGTCATTTGACTATAGTGGGGTTAAAAGAAGGTTTGAATGAAACTATCTGAATTCATTATGAAATGAACTCAGTATTTCTTCTGTCAAATGAATGCCAAAGAGAAGCAGGTAGCATTCACAGAATAACACATCAATAATAAATGCCTTAGAGAATTTGTAGGATCTTGTTTCATTAAGTTAGATTTGGAGGGATTTGTTTGTATCTAGCCACTAGTAAATATGACCGCTAGAATATTGGGCTGAATCGATTATTTTAGCATGTCGAAAGCTCAGTTTTTTGTTACTTTTTCCTAATTATTTCAGGAGATACTGCATATATATATATTAGTCACTAAAAGCACCAAGTGTAAGCACACTGGAAAGATATTTTTAAAAGTACAGTGGAAAGTAAGGCATAAGCCACTTTCCCACAGGCAAAATAAAGCAATATAATAAATCCATATGGAGTCATGTGCTGCTAACAATGTGGATACGTTCTGAGAAATGCATGCTAGGTGATTTTGTCATTGTGTGAACATCACGGAGTGTACTCACATAAACATAGATGGTAGAGCCTACTACACACCTAGGCTATATGATATAGCCCGTTGCTTTTAGGCTACAAGCCTGTACAGCATGTTTCTGCGCTAACTACTGTAAGCAGTTGTAACACAAGGGTGTTTGTGTATCTAACTCTCTATAGACACAGAAAAGTTAAAGATATGGTGGAAGAAATTTTTTAAAAGTGTTACTTTTGTATAGAAAGGACTTACCATGAATGGAGCTTGCAGGAAGTTGCTCTGGGTGAGTGAGTGAGAGGTGAGTAAATGCGAAGGCTTAGAACAGTACCATATACTACTATAGACTTAAAAACACTGTACGCTTGGGCTATACAAAATTTGTAAGAAAAAAACATTAAATTAAGCACAAGAGACAAGATACAATTAAGAGACACAGTAAACATGTGATGTAAGAAGGGGCTGTTGGCATGACAGAATATTGTTTTAGAGAAAACTGGCTTTTTAAAAATAAGTAGAAAGAGTGTACTATAAAATAAAGATAAGAAGTGTAACATAGTAAATACACAAACGAGAAACATAGTCATTTATTGTCATTATCAAGTATTATGAACTGTACACAATTGTATGTGCTATATTTTTATGCTATTGCAGCATAGTAGGTTTTTCTACTTTGTAGATGTTCAATAAACATTTTTAGGAAATTAAAAGAGTAAATAAATAAATGACTGAATAGTGAACAAAAGTACTTGGGGTGGAAAGTAACTGAAGGACAGTATTTCAGGATAGGATGGGGAAGAAAAGTAAGGTGTAAAACATTTAGTTTGTGTTACTGTAAAATTTTGTTGACAAGAAACATTTCACTATAATTACACAATTTTGATGCTTCTCTTCAAAACAAAATTTATTGATACAATTTTCATGAAATCACTGTCTACATTTTCTGGTCTCTCATTTTAAATTCAGTTTCCTTTAATTTGACTCCTGTTGACACCACTTCACTGAGACTTTGTCTAGATACTACTGACGTCCATGCTGCTAAATCTAATGATTTTAACTTATTTTATTAATCTCTCAGCAGTGACTGAGGTCTGCTTTTCTAGAAGCACTTTCTTCTCTTGATCTCTGTAATATCACTTAACTGATTGTCTTCCTATGTTCTTAACCACTTTTTCTAAATTCATTTTCTCGTCTGCTGTATTACCATTAATTTTTTCAGTGCCCCATTGCTATATCCCTCATCTCCTTTTTGCTTGAAACATATACTCTCCTGATGACTGAATTTAGACCTATGGCTTTAAAGTATCTCTATACTTCTAATTCACTAACCTCAACTTACATATTTGACCTATCCCCAGAAATTCAGATTTATATATCTAACTGACTACTTGATGCTAGCACAGGGCTTTAAAATATTTTAGGGAACTTAAAATGATCGTAGAACTCCTCATATACCTCACAAACTTGCCTTTGCAGTTTTCTTCTTCAGCCCCATGAGTGGTATCAAAATTAACCCAGTTGCACAAAACTAAAATTTATGCATTTTCCTTGATAACTATTTTATTTCACTCCCTAAATCCAGTCAATGAGCAACTTCTTTCTATTGTAATTCCAAAACCCCTTCACTTCCCTTTGTAATTACTATTAACACTCTTTCCCAACCTATTATCATCTTTCACTTAAATCCCATTAGTCATCTCAGAACTGACTTCTTCACTTTCGATGTTCTTGCACTGTATGTAATCCATTGCACATACAGTAGCCACAAATAGAGTTTTAAAGCATCAGTTATTACAATGTCATTGCTTGACAACTCCCAGTGTCTCATGTACTAGCTTTTAGTGCTTCTATAACAAACTATCACAAACTTAATGGACAAAAAATAACACAGTTGTGGGTGAGAAATTTAACATGAGTCTCTCAGGACTAAAGTCAAGATATTGGTAGGCTACCTTCTTTCTGGAACTCCATTTTCTTGCCTTTTTCAGGTTTCTAGAGGCCACCTTAGCTCATGACCTCTTCCTCAATTTTTACGGCCATCAGTGTTCTACCTCTTTGTGCCTTTTTTGCGTAGTTACACCTTCTGATTCTTTCAGCCTTCCTCTTTCATTTTCAAAGGATTCATTATGCTTATCATTACACTGGACTCCACAAATAATGCAGGATAACTTTTCTGTCTTGGGCCAGCCTATTAGCAACTTTAATTCAACCTGTAACCTTCATTCCCTTTGCCATATACTGTAACATATTCCCAGCTTCCAGGGAATAAGATGTGGATTTATTTGGGTGTCCATTATTCTGCCTCATATGGCATCATACTTAGATAAATATAGACTTTTAATTCTGCCTTCTAAAATCTTAGTTTGGCTTTTCCTACAATCTCCAAATTCACTTTTTATCACTTCGTTTGTACCACTATTCCTGCCAAATTGTCTTTCTTCCTATTCTTTAGTCAGGACGAACAAAATCCGACATTGACCCCTCCCCTGCCATACTAGCTGTTTTCTCTGTTTGCCCTACTCAATCTTGACATATTTGGCTCCTTTTTTTTAAACATTTTTTATTACTTTCAAGTATACAGTACATTGGGTAGACGTTTATATAGTTTATGAAATGATCCTTTTATTATTTTCCCTCGGGCTCTATACATAACCATTATCTTACTGCTGTCTGCATTCCCTATGCCATATGCCATGCTCATCATACCTGTGACCCTCTATCAGCTACTAATTTGTACTTCTTCAATCCTTCACTGCTTTCTCCAAGCACCCCCAATCTCCTTCCCCTCTGGCCGTCATCTTATTGTTTTCTATATTTGAGTCTGTTTTAGATTAGTTTGTTCTTTTTGTTCCTTAGTTTCTGCCTATCAGTGAAATCATATGGTATTTATCTTTCTCTGACTAATTTGACTCAGCATAATAACCTCTAGGTCCATCTATGTCATTATAAATGATAGAATTTCATTTTTAATGGCTGACTAATATTTCATTGCATATATGAACCATAACTTTTTAACCAATAATCTGTTGATGGACGTTTAGGTTGCTTCCATATCTTGGTTATTGTAAATTTTGCTACCATGAACATAGGGGTGCCTGGATCATTACTAATTATTGTTTTGGTTTTCTTTGGATAAATACTCAGAAATGCAATTGCTGGGTCAATTCATTATTAATTTTTTGAAGAAGTTCCTGACTGTTTTCCATAGTAGCTGTACCAATTTTCAATCCTACCAACAGTGTATGAGGGTTCCCTTTTCTCTCATCCTCACCAATACTTGTTCTTTGATTTATTGATGATATTGGCTCCTTATTAAAGTTCATATTAAATTCTGCTTTTTCAGAGATGATTTACTAAGCTAACACATCTACAACAATTATCCATTTATTATCACATCATTAAATGTAAATTCTTTATCAATATTTACTATTTTGCTGATTTATTAATTTATTTTTGTATTAATTAACTTTTCTCAATCACACTCGCACACTATTCTATGCTCTAGTATAGGTACTGGCAAATTTCTTTGCTTATTCAAAATTCCTCAGTGACATTTCATTACCTAAGAATAGATTTTTCATAGCCAACATACAAGGAATTATCTGCCCTTGCCTGGCTCTCCAACACATTTTTTCCCCTTCTGTCTAAGTTCTAAAAGCACTAAAGTTCTTATAATTTCCAATACATATCATACTATTTTTGCCCTCTGTGACACTGCTCATTCCATCTTTCTAAAATATCTACCCTCTTTATCTCTACTCCTTTACCTTTTGACATCTACTTAAACGTAAAACTAAATTCAAAAATTATCTCTTTCCTGCAGTCTTCCCTGACTCTTCTAGATCTGAAGGCAGCTTTTACATTTATGCCAACAATACACTATGTATATTTTAGTCATCATTTTTATATTGCCTTAGAACTTTCTGATTATAGATTTACTCCCATAATAGCATGTAAGCACATTGAGTTCATACATGGTATTTTATTTTTGTGTCTCTGCCACCTAGTTTATTCATAGCCCATAGTAGGTATTCGATAAATGTCTGTTGAATGATTGTGGACTTGTTCTCTGAGTCACGTTTCCTTGGGTCTTCTCTGTAGAAGTTTATCATACGTTGATATTGCTAGGACAAGAGGCTGTGTCAAACACTCTTTCTAGTTCATATGCTTTTTAAATTGTTCTATTTCAACCCACGTGTGTGTGTGTGTGTGTGTGTGTGTGTGTGTGTGTGTGTGTAAGACTGAACCCTTTATCTGATTCTTCTACCCTCCCACTCCTGGTATCATTGTAAGGAACTTCAGGATCTATATAAATGTCATGGCTGCATAGAAAAAGTAGAATCTTAAGATAAGAATTTGAGTTTAAATAAATTGGACAAGAAAGAGGATGGAACCAGTAAAAAGTGTGTTTTCAAGTGGCACTACTTAGTGGTAGTAGTGAAACAATTCCACTGAAGGAATTCCGTAAACCTGGGGAAAACAGCCACTCAGCATTATCCCACCTAAGGGTTGAGGGAGCTGCTCCCTCATTGGCTGAGGGCTTTGAGGAGAAGGGAGGGCATTGATTTCCCAATGCTTCTGTCCTACCTCACAAAGAGCAATGCAGGCTATAAAAGCTAGGGGAACTCTCAGACAAAAAAAAAGTGCAGGAGTTGGCAGTTAGAAGTAAGGCTGGTAATTGGTGTAGGTGAGGAGTAGGGCAAGCCATTGCAGTGTCAGCTACAGCAGATAGCAATTATAATACCCTTGCTTCACATTTTCCTGATGTCATGAGTTCTGTTTACCTTTTCTTGCATTCCACATCAGCCATCAATAATTGTAGCTACGATTTGGTCCTCGTCATTGCCCAGAATATTTCTGCTTTTGAGGAATAAATTCCATTTTCTCATTTCTGAACATAATTTCTTATCTTTCTGATATTCTTATTCATTTCCATAAGTCCTATCCCTAACTTTATAATGATTTGTAGTCACCAACGTCCATTTTTGCCAGCCCCTATAGCTTTGATCCCATCATTATAACACTGCAATTTATGAGACAACATTTCAATTACTATTTATTGGCAAGACCCTCCTTCTTTTACCTCATTGCTCTTTGATTTCATATTCTTTCCAAATGCTCAATCATGGATAATTTTCAACATCTAATTTCTCAGCACCTATATACTTTGCTGCTGAATATTGCAAAATGAAATCTCCTAACAGTGCAGATTGTGCCATTAGAGATTTATGATTTACTCATAGCTGTGCCCTCCATACTATTCTGCAATTCTATTACATATACTTAATGATCAACACCTCCCATTTCCCTCAAAAGCTATTTGAAACTTGTATTTCCTTAAGCTCTCAATTTTTTCTTTCTATCTCCTTCTCAGCTATTGGACTTACTTTATTATTATTTTTTCCACATAGAAAAATTAAGGCTATTTTATTGATTCTTTCAGCTTTTTCTTTGCCTACAATATATTCCTCTTTACTTCTATTCTAACCTTCTTGTTGTAGTTTCAGATGAAAATGTTTCTCCTGCTGTCTCAAATAAATTCTGCCTTCACTATTTCCCCCATTCTCTGTTTTGAGAACTTTCTTAATCATTTTTCTGATTTTTTTTGTGTGTCTTCCATTTATTTTTAGGTATTGACTCCTTCTAACCATTTAGACATGCATGGTGCTTTTTTATTTTATAAAAACTTATAAATAAACATGAGAAACACTAAAAATATTATCCTATGATAAAGCATGCCCATAGCTACACGGTGTTTTATTTATTTATTTTTTTGTCTCTCCACCCTTACCATCTTTACTTTTTTACCTCTCATGCACTATTAAACTCATCACAATTTGACTTATACCTTCACTGTTCTAAATTGATAATGTGATTCATGACCTTTAATTCTAAATCTGTGAGCATTTATCAAGGATTAGCTTCATTGAATATCTTGGTGGCATTTATGATTGTTACCCACTTCTTTACTCTTTAAACTCTTTCACCTTTACTCTTATTAACATATCATCTTTAGAATGGTTTCTTTCATTTTGGCTATCTCTCAGACTTCTCTATATAGATTCTACATCCATTGTTAGCTCTTTAAATATTAATATTCTCCTTACTTGTGTCCTTGGCACTCCCTACTTATTCCCTTGGTTCTTAACTCACTCAGTTCCCCCATATTTATAACTTTAAGTACCAATGCTATGCTACCTCCAAAATTTACATCTCCAGCCTAGAACCTACCAAAATCGTAGCTACCTTATAGAAAATGTGAACTAGTTATGTACAACATGAAGATTATATATATATATATACACAATATATATATATACACAATATATATACATATATATATACATATACATATATATATACACATATATATCTATATTTTTTCCTCATGGACAGTTTCTTTCTAAGTAAATAACTAAATCACCACCCCCTGCCCACACCCCCACAGTTTACACCTAAAGCTTCTTGAGGTGAATATTTGACCATTTTGGGGAACCATTTATTTATTTTCCAATAAATTTTTATTTAGCTCCTACTATGGGCTGAGCATCTTTTAGATGCTGATGGTGTGGATGATGATAAAGGCTCTATTTTCAAAGAACATAAATTGGCAACTAATGTTCATGGGCCAAATCTGACTCACAGTCTGCTTTTGTAAGAGAAGTGGAAATTAAGAATACTTCGCAGGTTTCTTATTTTGGTGAAAATTAATGTCAACTACAAGCAAGCAAACATAGCAAATACAGTCAGGTTTGGAAAGAATGAAAATTTGTATAGGAAGAGATGTTGCAGTGGCATTTATTCTAGTTTTAGTCTTAAGAACACTGAGCAAATCTCCTAAAGGCAATGAAGGAGTTTTTAAGTATATAAGAATTTCTTTAGCTTTTTAATTGGTGAAACATTTAGTTACTAAACATGCCAATCATATTCACTCACTGAATCATTTTGTCTTTCTCTAAATGACAGACTTCAACTAACTGCAATTGATAGAAATTTAGTATATGATTATAATCATGAAAAAATAATGAAGAAACACAAGGGCACAGAAACAAAGGAAGAAAAATAGACTTAAATAATAAAACCTAGAATTAACTTTAGACATTGACATTCATTTGGTAAGTATGCCCTTTGACAAGAAATTGGGTCTCAGTTTCCTTATGTAAAAAGAAGAATTATAACAATAATACCAGTGGCAAAATACTATATGAAAAGTTCTTTAAAAATTATAAAATGCTATATAAATGTAAATTATTATTACTGTAACAAATTTAATTAACAGAATATGACTGAAAGATTTCAAAACTGCTGGCTTTGATAACACATTTGCACACATATATACAAATATATACGTGTATGAGCAAAAACTTGAAAACGGTAATTTTTCATCTCTGTGCATATATTTAAACTCAGCAGCATATTTATGTGTTTGTTTTCAAATCTCCATTTGTTCATTTATTCAAGAAATAATTATCATTAACCTCTACAATTGTACAACTTTTGGTACTATAAATAAAGCAGTAAACAAAACATTTTTTTAAATCCCCCATTCTTTTGTGGGGCTAAGACTCTACTTCAAGAAGACAGGTAGTAAATTAAATAAAATGTATATTATTTATACAGTTAAATTGTTATGAAGAAACATTAAACAAAAAAAGAGTTCTGGGGACTGAAAAGCCTTGACAGTTTTAAACAATGTGGCAATCCTCTAGGAGAAAGAGAGAGAAGGTGACATTTGAACAGGTGACATTTGAACATGGCAGTAGCAAACCACATGCATAACAGAAGTAAACACAAAATGTTTGAAGGAAAGAGAATGACTAGAATATTTGAGGAACACCGACAGAGCCAATATAGCTGGACTGTAATGAGCAAGGATGGAATGGTGATATATTTTGATTCCTCTCTCTTTATTTTTGTGTATCTACTAGAGGTTATTGCTTTTTAGTTACCACGAGGCTTACACAGAACCTTATCGATGTTTATGAGATCAAAGAAAGAATGTCCTCCCTCTCATTACTCTGATTTAAAATTATACTAGCTGATGCAATAAAACAAGAAAAGAAAAAACACATTGTAAAGGAAAAAATAAAATTACCTTTATTCACAGATGACATAATTTTCTATGAAGAAAATGCCAATGAATTGACAAAACAAAAAAATCCAGAACTAATAAGCAAGTATAGAAAGGCTGCAGAGTACAAGATTAATATAAAAAAATAAATTGCTTTCTAATATACCAGTAATAAACACATGACAGTTTAACTTTTAAAAAAGTATAATTTAGAATAACATCTAAAATAATGAAATACCTAAGTATGTCTAATAATAATAACAGAATCTATCTACAGAAAAGTATCAAATACTAATAAAATAAATCAGATGGAGTGATATTCTATGCTCATATATTGAAAAACTGAATATTGTTAAAATGTCAGTTCTTTCTAATTTGAGATATGGGTTCGATGCAAATTCATTCAAAAAGCCAGCAAGATATTTTTTCAATATTAATTTAATAATTCTAAAGTGAAAGGGAAAACAAAAGACCTAAAAAAGTCAACACAATATAAAAAGGGATAAAAAGGTCTTACACAACTCAATTTCAAAACTTACTATAGGGTTACAGTAATCAAGACAGCATGGTATTTGACACATAAGTCAATGAAACAAAATAGAACAGCCAAAAGCAGACCCTACACAAGTATAATGAACTGATTTGTAACAGTGGAGCAATGACATTGATTTCAAAGAAAAAAAGCTAGTCTTTTCAACAAATGATATTGAAACAAATAGATGTCCTTATACTAGAAAAAGAAAAAGAACCTAGACACAAAATTACACCTTTCACAAAAATTAACTCAAAGTGTATCACAGTCCTATCCATAAAATGCAAAACTATAAAATTAAGAATACATAATAGAAAAATCTATGGTTTGTTGATGAGTTTTTATATGTAATTTTAATAGTGTGATCTATGAATTAGAAAAAAACAATAAGCTGAATCTTATCAAAATTAAAAAGGTCTGGTCTGTGAAAGACACTGCTAAGGAAAAGATATGCCACAGACTGGAAGGAAATATTTACAAAACACGTATATAATATAGAATTTGTATACAAAATATACAAAGAACACATAAACTTAACAATAAGAAATCAAATAACCCAAATAAAAATTTTGCATACAAATATTTAGAGCAGCTCTATCTATAATCACCCAAACCAGCAGCAACCAAGTTGTCCTTTGATAGGTGAGTAAAATAAGCAGACTACGGTACACATCCACCCAGTGAAATATTTCTTAACAATGAAAATAAATGAAGTAACAAGTAATACAAAGACACAGGTAATTTATAAATGTATATTGTTCAACGAAAGAAACTAATTTGCAGAAACTACATACTGTATGATTCCAGTAATATGACATTTTGGAAAAGGCAAAACCGTAGAGAAGTTAAAGATTGTTAGATTGTTTGTTGCCAGAGTTTGGCGGGAAAGGGAAAAGGTTTAATAATGTGTAGCAGAGAAATTTTTTTCGAGTAGTGACACAATTCTGTATGATATCGTAATGATAAATCCAAGACATTAAGTATTTGTCAAAACCTATAGAAATTTGTATCAGAAAGAATATCTTAACGTATACAAATTTTAAAAAATTAGAAGAGTGGGGAAATCCAGGATGCAATATAGAATAAGACAAGATAATCTAAATATATTATAAAGATATTAAACACCCTCACTAAGGGTGTAGGAAAATTAGGTTCTGTTCTAAGTAATTTTGGAAATAAATATAATCTGCAAAACTGAATTCAAAAGGAACTGTACAAAAGCATTATACTCTAGCTAATAAAGTTGTTTCTCATAATGGGAGTTAACAATTCAGAAAACATAATACGTGTGTACTGGTATTTGATAATTTAGTAAACATATGGCAAAGTTAAGGGAGCCCAATATCTCACAGCTGGAGTTGAAGGTTAGAGGAGCAAAGGGAGGAGGCTAGAATGGTGTAAGTAGCAATGAATTCGAGTTAGATACATCATTATATGTTAACACATAATAAAGTTATTATATAATAATTATATATTAATTAAGACATTTTTCTTAGAGCATGTAATTGCCCAAGTGAAAAGCAGCTTGATCTAATAATGTCATAGTTTGAGGTTTCTATATTTACAACTTCGATTTGGAATTCTCAAGTTTTTATGTTTTCTTTTCTAAAATTCCTTTCTTTCTCTCTCTCCCTCCCTCCTTCCCTCTCTCTCCTTTTGTCTTTCTGTCTAATCTCTCTCTTTCTTTCTTTTTCTTTCTTTCTTTCTTTCTTTCTTTCTTTCTTTCTTTCTTTCTTTCTTTCTTTCTTTCTTTCTTTCTCTCTCTCTCTCTCTCTCTCTCTCTCTCTCTCTCCCTCCCTCCCTCCCTCCCTCCCTCCCTCCCTCCCTCCCTTCTTTTCTTTCTTTCTTTCTTTCTTTCTTTCTTTCTTTCTTTCTTTCTTTCTTTCTTTCTTTCTTTCTTTCTCTCTCTCTCTCTCTCTCTCTCTCTCTCTCTCTCTCTCTCTCTCTTTCTTTCTTTCTTTCTAGATAGAACTTTTCTCCTATTTGGTAATAATATACTCTTTGGTATCTAAATTTCACTGGCTCTGGGGTATACATACTTAGTATTTTGAGGTATCCCATTGCTCACTCCAAACCATTTTTTTTTTCATATGTTACAAAGCCTGTGTTTTAAGTTAAACCAGAGGTTGGCAAACATTTTCTGAAAAAAAAAAAAAAAGGCAGTACAGTCTTCCCCTCCTACCTGCAAGCAATATATTTCAAGATCCTCAGTAGATGCCTGAAATGGCAGATAGTACAAAACCCTAATAAACGTTTTAAACTCAGCCAGAAATGTAGGAGCAGTTTCTTCATCAGCAGACTCAGTCTCTGCATTAATTTTTAAACTTCTCAGTCAAAACCTATTTATTTACCATTTTGTAAACCTTCCTTACCTGCAGTAAAGGGCTTGGTGTCACTCATCTCAGAGATACCTTATTGAAGTCCTCCTACAGGCTCAGTGCTTTCTGGAGCAACACGTTGCTGTTGGTTGGAACATGTTTTCTGTTCATTTCTTCCACCCACAAATTTAATTCCTTTTCCATCTTAATTAAGAACTTATCATGCACTGTGGCCATATCTTTTGCAGTTTGAGGTATGACATCAAAACTAGTAAAATTTCTTTCTTTCTTTTTTTTTTTTACCCACTCCCTACTCCCCACCCCCTCCCTTTTGGCAACCATCAGCTTGTTCTCTATATCTATAGTCTACTTTTGTTTTGTTTTGTTTCAGATTCCACATACAAGTGAAATCATACAGTATTTGTCTTTTTCTGTCTGGCTTATTTCATTTAGCATAAGTCTTCTAGGTTTATCCATGTTCTGACAAGTGACAAAGTTTTATGCTTTTTTATTACTGAGTAATACTACATATATATCTGTATATATACGTGTGTGTGTACACACACACACACACACACACACACATTATATATATTTATTGCACATATTCTTTATCCATTCATCTATCAGTGGACACCTAGGTTGCTTCCATACCTTGGCTATTGTAAGTAATGTAGCAAAGAATGTAAAAGTGTATATACCTTTTCAAATTAGTGTTTTTGTTTTCTTCAGGAAAATACCCCAAAATAGAATTTCTGGGTCATATGGCAGCCCTATTTTTAGTTTGTTGATGAATCTTCATGTAGTTTTCTATAGTGGCTTCATCAATATATAATCTTACCATTAGTGGATGAATATTCTCTTTTTTCCACATCCTACCAGCATTTGCGATTTGTTGATATTTCAATGATATTCTGACTGGTGTGAGGTGATATCTCATTGAAGTTTTAATTTGTATATCTCTGATAATTTAGTGATGTTGAGCATTTTTTCATATGTCTATTGGCCACCTAATTGTCCTTTTGTGAAAAATGTTTATTCAGGTCTTCTGTCCATTATTTGATTTTATTGTTTGTGGTTTTTTTAAAAAAAATATTAAGTTGTATGAATTCTTTATGTATTTTAGATATTAACCTCTTTTCGATGTATCCTTTTCAAATATAGTAGGTTATCTTTTTATTTTGTTGATTTTTTTTATTGTACAAAACCTCTTTAATGTGATGTAGTCCCATTTGTTTATTTTTGTTTGTTGCACTTTCCCAAAGAGACGTATGTAAAAAATATTGCTAAGGCCAATGTTAAAGAATTTACTGCCTATGATTTCTTATAAGAGTTTTATGATTTCAGGTCTTACATTTAAGTCTTGAATCCATTTTTAGTTTATTTTTGTATATGGTGCAAAAAGTAATCCAATTTCATTTTTTTCTTTTTGTATGTAGCTGTCCAGGTTTCCCAACAACTCTTATTTGAAGAGATCGTCATTGTCTCATTGTACTTTCTTGCCTTCCTTGCCTCATAGATTAATTGACCATGTAAGTGCAATTTTGTTTCTGGGCTCTCTATTCTATTCCATTGATCTATATACATGCTTTTATGCCATTACCATACTATTTTGATTATTGTAGCTTTGTAGTGTAGTTTAAAATCAGGGAGCATGATACCTTCCACTTTGTTCTTTCTTAAGTTT
This sequence comes from Cynopterus sphinx, assembly GCA_030015415.1. NCBI lineage: Eukaryota > Metazoa > Chordata > Mammalia > Chiroptera > Pteropodidae > Cynopterus > Cynopterus sphinx. Next base: position 126,840,049 of record CM057382.1, read on the forward strand.
CCTTTGGCTATATGAGGTCTTTTGTGGTACCATATATATTTTAAGATTAGTTTTTCTGTTTTGAGAAGAATGTCATTGGTATTTTATAAGGATTGCATTGAGTCAGTATATTGCTTTATGTAATAACATTTTATCAATATTAATCCTAATCCATGAGCAGTATACTCTTCTATTTATTTGTATCTACTTCAATTTTTTTAAATGTCTATAATATTTCAGAGTACAGGGCTTTCACCTCTTTGGTTAAATTTATTCCTAGATATTTTGTGCTTTTGATGCAATTCTAAATAAGATTGTTTTCTTAATTTTCCTTTTGATCATTCATTATTGGTGTATAAAAACACAATAAATTTCTGAATATTGATTTTGTATGATTCAACTTCACTGAATTAATTGATTAGTTCTAATAGTTTTTTGGTGGAGTCTAGGTTTTTTCATATGTAGTTATTATGCCATCTGCAAATAGTGACATTTTTACTTTCTCCTTTTTGATTTGGATAACTCAAAAATACTTAAAAACTATGTCAAATAGAAGTGGTAAGAGGGGGCATCCTTGTCTTTTTCCTGATCTTAGAGAAAAAGCTTTAAACTTTTTACCATTGAGTATATTAGCTATGGGTTTGTTATTACCTTTGTTATTTTGAGGTACATTCCTTCTATACCGACTTTGTTAACAGTTTTTATTATAAAAGTATGTTGAATATTTTTTAAAACTTTTTCTGCATCTATTGAGATGATCATGTAATTTTTATCCTTAATTTTTTTTAATGTGTTGAATCATGGTGATTAATTTATGGATACAAGATTTATATTTATATACCTGGATAAATCTAAAGGTGTGTAATTCTTTTAGTGTATTGTTGAAACTGGTTTGCTAATATTTTGTTGAAAATTTTTGCATCTATGTTCATCAGAGATATTGACTTATTATACATTATATATATATATATATATGTGTGTGTGTGTGTGTGTTTATATGTATATGTGTGTGTGTGTATGTGTGTGTATGTATATAAATCTTTGTCGGGTTTTGGTGTTAGGGTAATATTAACTTCATAGAGAAAGTATAGAAACATGCTGTACTCTTCAATTTTTTGAAATAGGTTAAGAAAAATATGTATACATTTTTTAAAAATGTTTTGTGCAATTCACCTGTGAAACCATCTGCTCCTGGACTTTTATTTGTTGGGAGGTTTTATTAATTATTATTATTATTACTGCTTCAATTTTATTGCTAGCAATCAGTCTGTTTAGATTTTCTCTTTCTTCCTGGCTAAGTCTTGGAAGGTTATATGCTTCTAACAATTTACCCATCCATAGCAAAAGTAGCACAAATTTCTTTTTTCTTCCTTTTAATTCCACAAATTAGAGGTTTGTTTTTACTGTGGATCTTAGCAGCCTCAGCATAAGATTAATTTTCTTTCCCAATTAAGTTAAATCCTTTCACAAAGGTGAAGGAAGTAACTTTCACAGTTAAATGAAGCATTTTATGGTATATTTTTGGCATATCTGAACAGCCAACATCATTACTTTTGTGCTGTTATTAAGTAAAATAAGGGTTACTTGATCACAAGCACTGTGATACTATAATAGACAATCTAATAACTGAGATAGCTACTGACTCATAAGCAGATGGTATATATAGTGTGAACATGTTGGACCAAGGGATGATTTATGTTCTTGACAGGACAGAATGAGACAGCATGAGATTTCATCATGCTACTCAGAACAATGAACAATTTAAAATTTGTGAATTTTTATTCATGGAATTTTTATTTAATATATTTGGATGGTGTTTGACCATTGGTAACTAAAACCACAGATAAAGATGGACTACTTTAAATATATTTTGCTTTGTAAGTCATATTATCTTTCACAATTATTCAATTCTGTTATTGAAACTCATTTACATTTGGTCCCTTGGCCCACATGTAATAATTTGCTGACCTCCTAAGTTAGACAATTACACTAAAATATTTAAATCTGAAAAACAATTTATCCAGTTCTTGCCATGGAATTTAGAAACAAAGTCAGACGAATATAAATTGATTTTTATTTTTTTTAACTGAGTATTTAGTGGGCGTAAGGTATATTGATGAGTTTTCTCAAAAAAGAATCTTATTACTCTTATTTAAATGCCTTGAATTCATTTAAACATTCAATAAAAATATTTTGAGAACCTACCAGGAGCCAAATCCTGTATTTTATACTGAGGATGCAGAGAGCATGCAATTCAGTACAGCAAATAAATTAAATCTCGATTAACTTTTTATTCTAGAATGTCTAATAGTGAAACTATGTGTACATATTTAAAGTGTATTGCCTTACTATGTCTTCAATACTTTAGAACCTTTTTATAACCCTTGAAAATTATGTCTTCCATTAAAATATAAGCTTTTCACACTGATTTTTAAAACTATGTTATAAATGTTAAAGAGAAAGTATACTTAGTAAACAAGATGGAAGGAACACTTTGATTCAGTTAATGGAACACAAAATCATAAATTTTCTGAGTAATAAATAAGCGATTGGCTTTCATTTATTATATATGCATATTTAAAACTCCTCAATCTTACATAATTATCGTAAGAGCCACTATTATTTCAGAAACCTAATTTTGTTTTTCAAGCTATCAGAGGCTCAGATACACTGAGAGACTAGAAGGTAGTATATGATATTCCAGACTCTCTGCCTTGATCTGGTTATCTAGGTTTCTGCATGCACAGTTTTAGTGTAAAAGTGGAACGCTACATTCTACTAATCTGCTTAGATTATAACATGATTTTACATAACAAAATGTTTTTTTTAATACTTTTTCTATTTTAAACTCCTTGTGAATGAGAATAATAGTTATTTCAACACTGCACAAACAAAACCAAAGGAAAGGAATAAATTGAATGCTGAGGCTGAAGTAAGCCTACCATTGTCAACCATAAGCTCCATTTGAAATGTTTGCGTTAACCAAAATAGCTTTACTTTTTAAATGAATTGCTTGCAAGATAAAAAAGTGATACAGACTTAAAAATAAAATGCTAACAAATCATTTTTTTGTTTTCTCATATAGTGAAGTTTTGATGTAAAAATTTTGGGGGGGGGGACAATGGGTACTTCAATGCAAATTCAAAAATTCACAGCTCTAAAGAAGTTAAATCTCATGTAGTGACATGTTACTTACTAGAGGGTGAATGAAAACAAACATGAGATGACTGTCTCTTATCAGCAATCACTGAGCTATTTGGAATAAACTGATAAAGAACAAATACAGGTAGTTCTCCATATTTTCAAAGAGAGAGAAAAGAAAAATAACATAGCTGTAGAACTTGATAACTAGTTTACGAAGTTTTCTTTCTTATAAAATGTTAGATATTATTTGTAAAAAGTTATAAAATAATTTGTAATAGAAGTGAAGAGCAATGTTAAAAGTGCAACTTACTACAAATTAAATTAATCTTCTTTAGTTTTTTTTTTTAACTTTAGCATTTGAATTTATGTATTCTGTTATGTCTTACTCCTTGGATTCTGTGTGAAAATTTTGGGAACATAAATAATATCAACAAAGGTGTGAGAAAAACTCAGCAATCCCACAAGAATTTTAACATGTGATAAACTTTCAGAGGTGTCCTGAAACATCAGATGTTTTGGCAAGAGGGTCAGCCTTTCGTTTCTTCTGTAAACCCATCATTTGACCTGGGCTGCTCCCAGGGAGGTACAATCTTGAGAGAGACATCACCACTCAGCTGAGAGAAATTCCAGGGGAAAAATTTGGGTATAAACCATCTGTAGCCAGTATTCCTGGCAACTGGGGAATAAGTCCCATGGTTCTGATGAGAGCAATTGTGTAATAAACTACAGATCCACTACAAACAGAACATACATTTTTGAAATACATAAATCAAACATCAGCCAAAAAGGCAGAGTCGATAGCTCCAAGGGCCTAACTTTCCACAGAAAGATTTAAATAATCAAATAAAGACTATCAGAGTCAACTTTGTTAAAACTCTAGAAAAGAGTCAAAAGTTCATAGCAACCAAAAGAATGCTTAATCACGAAAAAGACAACTTAATAACATTAGAAAAATTTTGTGACATTTTTACTTCCTCTTTCTCCATTGCATCCCTCTTACTGTGGCAATCTTGAAAATGGCAGTCCAAGTTACCACAGAGTGACCCTGGTACTTGATTCCAGAAAAAGCAGGACAGACATTTTCCTCAAAGAATTGTGTTTATTTACTTATTTTTTTTAATTAACTGAAGGACTGATTTAAGGCACTTACTTTTTCCTGCCTAACTCAGAACTCACTAAAGGCAGAAAAGCATTGGCATTCCTCAAAAACAAATGAAGCAAAGAAATAATCAACAGCTGCCTGAGGCAAAAGTTTAAAATTATGGCAAAAAACAAAATGCTAAAATTCTGGACAGAAAAGCTAGAATAAGACTTTCTTTGGGAAATTTGGGCATTCAGAAGTGCTTGTATCTACTAGGGAATTTAGAAAGAAATGTATCTGCCTAGAGCAGGATGAATTGTTCAAAACAGCCTGAAAAGGCCTTAACTTTCCCTCTGGCTTATCTTTAGGCTCACTACAAGCAGTAAATAATGGTCAAACAGAGCTGCAAACAGTCTGCCTAAGTGTTGAAGGAGTGATCTAGCACAGAACCAATCTGCAAAGACTGGGAGAGCAATTTACCACCCTCTTTCCTTCCCTCCCTCCCGCCTTCTGTACCTCCTTCCTGTCTTCTTCCTTTTTTTTCTTTCCTGTGTTCTCCCTCCCTCTTTCTCTTGCTCTTTCTCTCCTATGAAGGCCAAATAAATCTATGTGGAAATACTAGTAAAATAAATGCTAAAGAAACAATCTTTAGTGATCAGACATGAAAGCAGTATGAGCTTTACAAAAATAGTTTAGAAAACACTAAATACTAAACAAATAAGCAGCTATAGCACACAGTAAGCTACAATAACTCTAGGGAGAGAAAACAGTTTAATTTCCAGAGTCACTCCCATTATTGTATTCAAAAATGTTCAGTTTTCAACAACAACAATAAATATAAGCCATGAAAAGAAAGAAAGCAAAGAAGTGTGAATTATTCACAGATAACAGTTCATGAGAAGGCATAGACATTGGACTTACTAGACAAAAACTAAAATCAACCGTCTTAAATATTTTCAAAGAATTAAAGGAAACCCTGGGTAAAGTAAACTAGGAGAATAATATATAAACAAATAGAGACTATATAAAGAATAAAGAGAAAAAAATATTGAAAGAAAAAACTAACCAGAAATTCTGGTGCTGAAAGGTACAATAATTGAAATGAAAAACTCACTGGAGAATTTAAGGGAAAATTTGAACAGATAGAGCAACAAATCAGCAAACTTGTAGATATGTCAATTAAAATTATTCACTCTGTGGACCGTGTTGGGGGAGGAATTAAGAAATTAACAGAGCTTAAAAGGCTGCGGGACGCATATTCATGATAGGAAAATCAGGGGACAAATGAAAATGAAATGAAAACATAACATACCAAAACTCATGGGTTGTAGCAAAAACAGTGCTCAGAGTGAATTTTATAGATGTATATGCTTACATTTAAAAAGAAGAATCTCAAATTAATAATCTAACTGTACACGTCAAGGAACTAGAAGAAAAAGAGCACATTAACTCATATCTAGCAGAAGAAGGGAATAATAAGTATTTGAACTGAAACAAACTAGAGAATAGAAAAACAATAAAGAGATTCAATAGCACCAAAAGTTGATTGATCAGAAATAAAAGGGCAAACCTATAGCTAAAATAAATTTATAAAAGAAAAAATACACACATAACTAATACCATAATGAATGTGAGGACATTATTACTGACTTTACAGAAATAAAAGGATTACAGGGAAATACTATGACAAGTGTACACAAGCAAATTAGATAACTAAGATAAAATGGGCAAATTTGTATAAGCACACAAATTACCAAAACTAATGAAGATTATCTAAACAATCCTATGACAACTGAACAGATTGGATCAATAACCAAAAACCTCCCAAAGAAGAAAAGTCCAAGACCAAATTGTGTCACTGATGAATTCTGCCACACATTATAAAGAAAGATTAGCAGTAACTATTCTCACACTTTTTCAAAAAATAGGAGTGGAAACACTTCATAACTCATTCTAGGAGCTAGCACTACCCCAACACCAAAGTTAGACTAAGAAACTACAGTGAAGAAAATGCAAATCAATATCCATTATGAATATAAATTTACAATTACTCAACAAAATACAAGCAAATTGTAACTAAAAGGACTATACACTTTCACCATCTAGGATTTATCTCAGGAATGTAAGAGTATTTCAAGAAAAGAAAATCAACGTAATATGCCTTATTAATAGAACACAGGAAGAAAACTTTATGATCATCTCAATTGAGAGAAAATCCAACACATGTTCCTAAAACAAAACGCTCAGAACCAGAACTTTAGGGCGAAAAGAAATTTCTTCAATGTGATAAAAGACAATTTGTGAAAAACCCACAGCTAATGTCATACGAAATGGTGAAAGACTGAAAGCTTTTCTTTAAACTCCAAAACAAGACAAGAGTGTTTGAATTCACCACTGCCATTCAACAATGTACTGGAAGTTCTAGACAAAACACTTAAGCAAGTAAAAGAAAAGGAATAAAAGATATCCAGATTGAAAAGAAATAAACCTTTTTTTTTAGTCATAAATACATGACCCTATAAATAGAAAATTCTGAAAAACCCACTAAAAAAGTTACTAGAGCTAATTTTAAAAGTTAAGCTAAGTTTCAGTATACAAAACCAACACATTAAAATCTGTTGTGTTTCTACTTACCAGCAATGAACAATCTGAAAAGAAAACTAAGAAAACAATTTTATTTATGACATCATCTAAAATAGTGGAACTCCTAAGAATAAATTTAATCTAGGAGGTAAAAGACTGAAAACTACACTTAAAACGACAAAACACTTCTGAAAGCAATTAAATATAAGTAAATTAAAGGAACTTTAAGTAAAAGAAATTTAAGTACATCCCATGTTCATGAAACCAAAGACTTAATATTGTCAAATAGTAATACAACCCAAAGTAATTTAAAGATTCAATGCAATTTTAAACAAATTCCAAAGATTATTTTTGCAGAAACGGAAAAGCTAATCCTCAAATTCATATGCAACTGCAAATCATTGTTCCTTTCTGTCAGTGAGACAGTGTCGCCTGCATACCTTAAATTATTGGTATTTCTTCCACCAACTTTCACTCTTCCTTAAGAATCTAGCCCAGTTTTTCATATCACATTCTCTGAATACTCATTAAAGAAATAAAGAGAATAAATGCACTTGTCAGACACCTTTGTATATAGAAAACCATTCGGTCTCTCCATATTCTGTTTTGACATTAGTCTTCTATTCCACAATACAACAATACATGTTACCCATTAGGACCACCAAGTGCTGAGGTATGCCTATCTCTTTCAGAGCAAGCCATAGCTATTCATAATCCACAAGTCAAGAGCTTTATATCATAGTCTAAAAAACATGGACTAATATTTTCTGAAATTTTTTGGAGCCCTTGTGTATACAAGTGTTCATAATTAGATCCCAAGCGCCTTTTCATTTTCTTAATCCAGCTTGCACATCCATCATTTTTTGCTTCATATAAGGTAGATACTTTTGTTGCATCTCCTTGAATATCACTTTACTTGTGTGGGAAATTAGAACGATAATCCTATAGTTACTGCACTCCTTGGGATCTCATTTCTTGAAAATTGAGATATATATTGAGCATTTCCAGCTGGTAGGTCATTATTTTGTTTTTTATATTTGTTGATATATTCTTATTAGAATTTTGACGATTCAGTCTCTTGGCTTGAAATAATTCTATCAGTATCAGATTCCCCCCTGGTAATTTATACCTTTCCAGTATATTTTCAGGGTGGCTTTCAATGTCCCTTTCTAAAATGTACTTCTCTGACTTAGGAGTCTTCTTCAAAGGTATCTGTCATCCTTTTGTCTCTTCTCTATAGATTATCTGTATACTATTTCAACCTTTTTTTTTAAATTTTCTCCTGGTCAGATAATGTGCTTCTTTATTGGTCCTTCAGAATTTTTAATTTTCATTTTATTTCTTAAATCTTCTGGTAGAGATCTCTTATTTTTCCTTTTTCGTTGTTCTATCTCCTTACATTAGCTATTGTCATAGTTCTCTTTATCTTTAGGTGATAGTTATTGAAAAACTTTGTTCAGGATTCTAACCCTGCTTTTGATTCTCACCTGTCGTTAACAACTTTTACTGTTTCTTCTGTCATTCATCTTGATTTTTTTTAATTCCAGCATTTTTTCACATTTTTTCTTAATAATATTTCTATTTACAGTATACAGTTCTTCTGATTCTTGGTCAAGTATATTTAACAGTGCATACTATTTTAATGTAGACTTGAAATTCATCAAGAATGTTATTTGTTCTATTTTGGCACTATAATTTTTTTAGTGTTCTTATTTTTATCCTACTGTTTGACATTAATAGTTTGTCAGTACCACAACCTGCTCCTGGTCTCGTTTTGACAGAGAGAATACAAGTTTTCCATCTCCTGCTTCCAATTACATAGGCTATTGGCCATTTCTATATTGGCCATCTAGTGATGTCATGTATATAGCCATCTCTTTAGTTGTTTGAACCATGTGTTTGTGATGAACACATAGACCCCACAGAAATCCTTGAGTTGATCTCCCGCTTCATTTCTGGCACCTAGTCCAAATTTTTCAATGACATTGATTTTGCTTTATTTTATACTTTTGTGTTCCAGTCACCTGCAATAATCAGCATGTCTTGTTTTGGTGTGAGATCAATCTCTTTTTGGATACTTGTATAAGATTCTTTAACTTCATCTTCTTTAGCCTCTGTAATTGGAGCATAGACTTGAAATATGGTTATGTTAATAGGTTTTCCTAGAAGTCTGACTGATATTATTTAGTCAGGCCTTGTACTATAGCCCCTGTCTGTGCTATATCTTGCCTCAATGTTAAAGCCACCCTGTTTCTTCTGAGTTTGCCATTTCTGAAAGAGCCTGTTGTAGTTGTCTGACCGGAAATATCCTATTCATTTCATTTCAGTTTGCTAATGCCAAACACTGCAATATTTAGATGTCCAATTTTTTCCTTTACAATTTTTAATTTACCTTGGTTCACGTTTCTCACACTTTGTGTTCCCATGGTATGCATTGTGCAGCATCATCATTTCTTTCACCTTTGTGCACATCAGTCACTGGATATCCTTCCAGGTTTGGTCTGGTTGTGACATTAGCAATAATGTTACTAGTACTTGTTCTCTGTCTTGCCCAGTAACTGAGTGCTTTCCAACCTGGGAATCTCATCTTTCAGTACTATTTCATGTTCATTTTGAACTCTCTCATTTTGGGGTTTTTAAAGGAAAGTGAAAGAAAAGATAAAGAAAATAAGTTTAAAAAAACACAGCAGTGGTTTACCATTGCCTTCTGCTGCTCTTTGTGTGCATCTAAGCTGTGTGTGCTTGGGTTCATCCTATTTGCAATAACAAATCACAAGTTGGAAGCGCCTGTTGGAGGTTAGTATATACATGTGTACATAATTACACAAAAAGTAAACATCGTTACTACTATAGTTGTCATTTCTGGAATTGGTCATGAGGCCACAACTGGTCTTCAAAATTCCGTTTCCACCATCAATTCCATGTTTCTTTTACCATCAGCCAAGGCCTAAGCTGGTTGGCATTTTTTACCTGTTATTGAATCCCAAAACCTATCTCCTCAGAAGACCTGCCATTAGACGTTTCTATTGTACAATAAAAATCCAAGAGTTCCCCTAAAAAAAAAACACAAAAATACACTAGATTCTGGAGAGATGGAGAAATGTTTTCATATTCATATCCTGTAGCAGCAATCAAATTTCTCCTTGGTAATTATGAAAATTTTCCCCAACCTGTACAGCATCTCTATCCCTGTCTGATGGTTTTGTGCTCTTGGGGACTTCCATTGGCCAAATTTCAATCTCACCTTCCAATTCAGTAAGATCACTGTTTGCAGTTTTTTTTAATGTGTATATTGAAGTTTCAGAAAATGAAAGTATTACATGAAATTGAAGACTTTCATTCCAAAGACAGGATTTGGAAAAATAGATAGTTAATAGTTTTATAAGTTTAAAACAACAAAGTCAAAGCATTTGGGGAAAAAATAGTCAAGCATGCAAATCACACACAAAAAATATGTAGAAATAGATATAACTTTGTCAAATCATTTTGTTCTACAAGTTTGTCTGCTAGTTTTTGTTTGCATAATTGGTATTTACAGGTTTGCATTACAATGTGGGAAATGATTGGCTCCAACACACTATAGTAGAATGTGTGTGACTTGGCACAAGAACATGGTTTTTATACTTTAGTGAAGTGAAAAGAAAAAGCAATCCTAAAGAAAATAGAACAAGAAAGAGAGGGTGTTTTTTTTCCTAACATGTTAATAAAATGAGAGTCTACCATTTTGTTAGTGCAGTGATGTGAAAAATAGAAAATCTGTACTATTTGACCTCATAGGTCTTCTTTACATATGAAGAACGGCAAGCAAAAGGCACATCTGAAATTGAAAGCACATACTGGTTGGGATGGAGGAATTTGTTTATATTCTTGTTTTTTATTTTTTTTTTAATTTAATTTTGAGCATAAACACTAACAAGTAAGAAACACCATGTAGGAAACCTAACAGAGACGAAGTGACATGAAATGTGAAGGAACAACATTTAATAATGTGAAATAATAGCTTCTTTTTGAATAAAATTTTCATGACACTCAAACCAATACCTGATGTCTCACATAATTTTTCCCCTCAAGCTTGTGGGTCGAAGTCTTAAACTGACTCCATAATAAACTGAAAGTATTTTATAGCTCTGATTACTTAAGAGGCCTAGAGAAATGATCAAGTATATCAACAAGTACCCTGAGGGCTCACTCTGGCAGGGGTGATAGATAAAAGTGATTGACTGGAATTGATAATATATAAAACTGAATGATCAGTATGCCCTCTCTGCTTTTACATATGTTTGAAAATTCCAAAATAAAACATCAAGGAAAAGTGAATAACCTTTAAATGAGTCAAATGGGAAGTAACAAGTCGAAAAAGGGGGGTGCCTAAGTAAAAGAGTCAATGAGAAACTGTAATGGACTCATTGGCACTTACAGATGATGCAAAGCAGCTATTGATTCTGACATTCAGCAAGCATAGTCCTTGGTCATGAGACATATATTTATATGTGTCAGCAACACCAACAACAAAAATCAAAACAGAATTTTTCTACCTTGCTCCTGGTGCCATCTTCTTTTACATTCATAGAAAAATTCATTGTACTTACACATTTTGTCAACAAAAAGCAAACTTTTGACTACAGAATAGAAAGGAAGAGATTAGTTTTGAAGAGCATTATGCTTCTATAAAATGTTAATCAAGTTTCACCATAAGAATGTCCAAAACTGTAGAGAATATTCATAACTTTATTTGAGCCAAACTGATGATGTATGCTAAGGAGCAAGATCTCAAATGCTTCAGAGAATAATAGTTTCATAGCTTCTTTTACGCAATTGAAATTAAAGAGAGAAGGTAAGGAAGATTACACGCAGGTGGAGAAAGCAAGGCAGGAATTGAATTACAGGAGAGTTAACAAAATTATGTATTTTCTTAAGGGTGATTATGCCTTCGAGGGATATTACGCCTGGCATCTCAAAGTTGTGTTAACCTAAATGCACAGGGCCAATGGACAGGGCTGGCTTAATAGGCATGGGACATGACTACGTACCATGGTTTGTCCAGTTAGAAATTTATGATTTATTACAGTACTCTCTTTATATTCACAAAACAAAACCAAAAACAAAACTGTTCAATAGAAGAAGTAGGCTTCAGTACCTCTCTGGGTATAATAACTTTCTTAAAAATTATTGTAATATTTCATTAGTTAAAATATATTTGATTCAGAAGTTGTTCCCAAGAGGAGCTGGGTGATTTATTTTTCCCTACATGCTTTGGAATGGATAGTTGCTGGTGGGTTATTAATGGCCACCTGTTTAATGCACTCATGATACTGGTTCAGCTGTGCTCAGCTATAGCTAACCTCATGTTAAAAAAGGCAATATTCATTAAGCAACATGCTATTTTAAGGGCTGTGCATGTTCTTTAATTTCTAAATTTGGAATTTTTCAAATACATATAAAAGTAGAGAGAATAGTAAAGAGAATTTGATCTATTTATCACATAATTTTAACAATTATCAAAACACAGACAAAATTTTATACATCTGTTGGGTACTATAGTGGTTCTTATTATTGGATTGTTTCTAGGCATTTTTAGTGAACAGAGATGGGAAAATGTGTATTTTTAAAATAAACTTATATTGGAGCAGTTTTAGTTTTATAGATATATTATGAGGACAATACAGAGAGTTCTCACAACTCATATATAGAATTCCCTATTATGAACATCTTATATTAATAAGATACATTTGCTACAGCTAACAGACCAATATCGATTCATTATAATGAACCAAGTCTATACTTTATTTTCCCTTAGTTAAACTTGAAGTACTTTTTCTTTCTGTAATCCTATCCAAGACACCACATTACACTCAGTAGTCATGTCTCCCCAGACTCCTCATGGCTATAATAATTTCTCATACTTTTCTTGTTTTAAATGACCATGACAGGTAGTTTGTAGAATGTTCCTCAACTGTGATTTGTCTGATGTTTTTCTCGAGATAAGACTTGGGTGTGTTTTTTCGAGGAAAGAAACCAGAGATAAAGTACAATTTTCATCACATCATTATCAAGGATACATACTATCAACCTGTCTTACCACTGTTGATAGTGACTTTGATAAACTAACTGAGATATTAAAGGAAAAAAATGATCAACTGAACATCATCAGAATCAAAAACTTTGCTCTGAGGAAGATTATATTAAGAGAATGAAAAGATAAGCTAAAGAATGAAGACAATATTTGAAAACCACAATCTAACAAAGAATGAGTATCCAGAATATATAAAGAACTCGCAAGCTCAATGATGATTTAATTAAATATAGGCAAGAGACACGAAAACATTTCAACAGTGTATATTCAGATCGCACACAAAAAGTTGTTCAACATTATTAACCATTAGGAAAATGCAAATATAAACTACAAGTATAAACTACAAAGTAAGCTATCACTACATATCTACAAATGGCTAAAATAAGTAGTTTTAAAAATATATGTTTATATAAATATAAAGTATTTTTTATACATGTAATATATAAATATAAAATATATAAAAATAAATACATTTATATCTTTATAAATAAAAAGTAGACAACACCAAATGCTGGTGAAGATGTAAAAAAGTTTGATGCTCATACATTTCCAGTGTGGATGTAAAATGATACAGTTACTCTGTGAAACAATTTTGCAGTTTCTTAAAATCCTAAGCAAGCAACTACACTTTTTAGCATTTATCTCAGGGAAATTAAAACTTATGTTTACACAGATACCAGTATGTGAATGTTTAATAGCAGTTTTATTCATAATAGCCAAAAATAAGTTATTTTCTTTTAGTGGGTAAATGGTTATACTAACTGTGTTCCATCCATACCATGGAACACTAAATAAAAGGGAACAAAGTATTGATACACATAACAACCTAGATAAGTTTTCAGAGAATTCGGCTATTTGAAAAAAGCTAACTCAAAAGATTACTAACTGTATGATTTAATTTATGTTATATTTTTTAAATGACAAAATTATAAAAAAGAAAATTGATTATAGATTGCCAAGGATCAAGGAGGAGTTAAGGACAGGATAGAAGTGAATTCTGTGATAAAAGGCCAACACCAAGGGACCCTTGCAGGAAAATGAATTGTCTGTTTTCTGGACTGTATTGTTATAAATATTCTGGGTTGATATTTTACTTTAGCTCTGTGAGATGTTATTATTGAGAGAAAATGAGTAAAGTGTACATGAGATCTCTCAGTACTGTTACTTGCAGTTCCCTGGGAACCTCAAAATAAAAAAAGTTGAATTAAGATATTGAATTTATGTTTTAATTGTTTTGACAAGGCATTATATAGAAATATATTAGTTACTACCCAGACAGTTTGAGATTTTCCAATTACCATCATGCTTTCTCACATAAATGTACTGCATTTGGGTCTTACTATATCCTTGAGATTCTCCTGAATAGAAAGGTTATTTATGGACACTAGGTAATATTAGACAAGATTCTTATGTCTGTAAGTCAGCATAAAGGGAGAATAATGTTGAAAGATTCAAGATGTTTTTGAATCTCTAGAAATGATTTCTTGACTTTGAGAGTAGATACATAGCCCTTTAAAAATTTTCATTTGTGGATTAATTTTATTGCTACATTGTTGTTGTTGATTCTGATGATGAGGAAGATGTGATGATGATGTTTTCCTTAGTTGTATGACATGATGATTCAGCATACAAAGAAGCAAACTTTCTCTTCATCACAAAAAAGGGTATGTGGGAGGCAGGACCCCTATATAACTTTCAGTGAGTTCTAATCCAGCTGTTTTAAGAGAGATAATTAATTCAAATTTGCGTTTGTTTAAGGTTTATTTTGAAATAAGTTTATACTATAGAAAAGTTTTGACCAAAATTAGAATGAATTTTGAATTATTATTTAATACAATAATATCAGATAGATTTTTCTTCTCATTCAAGTGTAGTTGGAATTGAATGTCATTTGCTTCACTTATCCACCAGCTTTTCTTTGCTCACTAAACTACTTCCTAAAAACTAGTAGATATTACATACATTCAGGAATACAGAATCAATTCATGCAGCTCTTATATTTCACCAAGTACGTGTATCCTGCTAAAAGCTAAAGAGGGAAATTATTTTGTTTTATTGTCTAAGCTACTTTATACTCTAATTCATTTGTAACTGTATGAAAATAGTTCTGTTTTCCATGAGTTTATATTTTAGTTTATTTAGATTAAAGATATGAATAATGGTAAATAACCATAATCCTCACATATTTTTTCAAAGTATGATAATGCATTTAACATTATTTCTTGCATCAAAGACACAAATGGTTCCTGTGCAATATTCTCGACCATGCAAAGATTCGTGATAAATATTATCAAACAGTCTTGCCTAGGAAATGTCTAGATTTATTTTAAATTCAAAGTTTATGAATAGGTATAGATAAGATTACAAAGCTATTTTCATTGAACTCTTAGGAATTTTTACATTGTGTTTTAAAAAATTATTACTAAAAATCATGTTAAAATAGTCAAATAATTCTACTAAGAGACTACGTTCCTTTAATTATAAGTATTTGAAGTAAGTGAAAAAATAAATATACCAACTAATGCACATTTATATTTTCTAAATAAAACCTCATTGCCCTAAGCAGTTGTATAAGGCATTGCAGTACACTTGCCTGATTAATGCCTGTAATATAATCTGCCACAGTTTGAAACAAGTCATTGCCTAAGGATCCTCATCCATGTCTTTCTTGCTGGAAGAGCTAACTTTTAAGTCCCCAGAGGTAAAATCATGAATCTGTTTTTATTTCTTTCAGGTATGACCATTGTATTTTTAAAATACATTTATAGAAATTCCCTCACCTACAAAATTTCTGAGTAAATATGCTAATTTTTATATTTTTAATTTAATATACACAGACTTGTAAATAGAGTTCTATATTTCTTAGTCCATGCAATTCTATTAGGCCTGACAAATTATTATTGGTTCAGCTCACATTTCTAAATGTCTCAAGTACTAGATTTAACTTATCACCCTTTGTTTCTTCTTTATATCACCAGACTAATGTCAACTCTCTAGCAACCTGTAACTTTATTTTTCTTTTAACATTATAGGGAGTTAAATTTAAATATCACAATGCACATAAGTTTAGGTGTTTTGTCTTAAATTCCTCAAGCTCATATTAATCAATTTACTCTTTATTCATTCATTCATTTATTCATTCATTCATTCATCCAATACAAGTACTCTGACTTTTCTAATGCAGTGTTTGAATTTCGGGAAAGCACAGTTTTCATTAAGGAACAAATCTCATAATAATTTTAAAAAATTCAGTAAAGCCCCCTATGTTGTAGATATGCTTTTGAATTTTGGTATTAATATGAAAGGTACTATGCCAGTCAGTCATATGACTGAATTATGACTATCAATGTATCACTGATAATTCCTGAGTTGAACACATTCAGGAGATTGTTTGTATTGACAATAAAAAAAGAGTTCAAAATAAAAAAATCAAAAGGAAAAATAAAAGTATATATTTGTATGTACTCACAAGGATATTATATTCTGTGACATAATCACATTCCATCCTTAATAGCTGTTAAAAATTAATAAAGCATACTATGAATAGGTCTTAGCACCTCTCAAATATAGTATTACCTAGCTTAAGAGCTCTAATGAAGAATTATAGATCATGGAGCATAAGCCATAGCAGACACCAAAAATGTTAGCTACATACAGGTTATTCCATGGGAAAAAAAAAAATATTACCTTTTCTCTCTAAAAAGAGTCTAATGATAAAGACAGACACATGGTTAGGTCCTGTTTCTTCAGGAAGCTAGAGATTTGTATGCATTAGATTTATTAGAGTGTGGCCTGGTTACAACTATAAAGCAGCATTGGACAGAAGGTAAAACTAAATTGTAGTGTAGTTACTGCAGGAAACTCAGTCAGTCCCCCAGGGAGTTCTGAAGCTTGGATGCCCCTTAAGAGTTATTCCCAGTTAGAACAAATGGGCCAGGCCTTTGTACTCCTGCATCAAATAGTTATTGAATATGGGGTTCCCTGGGGAAGAGGGTGAGGCTGTTTCATTCAGCTGAGAGCAATTCTCGGAGAGGGACACAGTTGTAAGCTGCCAACAGGCACACCTTCCCCCAGCTGGAAGAAAAGTATCTCAGTCCTGAAGGGATCTCCAGATAGTGCACTACAGATTCCACTGCACACATTTACAGTCAACGTCAACATAACAATACCCACTAAGAGAAAGGCGTGAACAAAGCACTTACTGTGGAAAACCCAGAGGAAAGCATGTCTGAATTTATTAAACGGATGAAGAAAGGACTTCACAAGGGAGCTAATAGTGGAGGTTAATTTTGAGTCCAGGGATGGGGGATGGGTTTCAGTTAGCAGGATTAGAATGCACATACATTTTCAAAAGTTCAGAGATGTTAAAAGACTCAGTAATCATTCTTACTTCTTCCTAAAGAACAAAATACCTAAATGTTATCACTGTTAAATTTTAGATATATTTGGGTTTTATGACACTTTCCAAGTTTTCCCATTTCTCTGATTATCAATTAACCTATAATTTCACCAGGGAAAACACATTTGAACTTAAAAATCCAGAAGTGTGTTTAATCCCTTTTAAAATTTTTATAGGAATTTTTTATTTATCTTTATCTATGAACTCTTCAATATAAATCAAAACCAGTCTACTTATTATCCTGCTAGCTGATTTATATCTATGTTATACCTCATACATTTTTTTCTTTTGCAACATCCTGTGTCTTTTTCTACCAGACAGATTATCATTATTGTCAAGGGCACCAACTCTGACACTACACTACCTGGACTCAAATTCTGGCTTAGCCATTTACTTGTTGTGTTATTTTGGATAATTTGCTTAATGTCTCCATGCTGTAGTTTCCTGGATGTGATGAAAATAATAATAGATTGTTGTTAAACTTATTAAATGAGCTAGTATACATAATGAGTTTGCAATGGTGCCTGGCATGTAGTAAATATATTAGGTGTGCAGATCATTATTACTTTCACTTTTTATTCTTCTTTTTGTTTTTTTGTTTTTTGTATTTCTTCTATCTTTTAAAATAGACAAAAGCCCAGTATGTCCTTTGTCAGAAGTCTTATATAAGGACCATAAGATCTCCATATGGGTAATATTTTTCCACAGTTTAATTTCATGTTCTTTCCATATTCACTCACCATCATGATACCCTCCCTGGTCAAATACTTCATTAAATACCTCACATCACAAAGAAGTTCATTCTGGTTATTCATGCTGAATGATGTGTTGTCAACTTGATCTACTGTTCCTGTCCAAGGTGGACTATTGTGGATTTAGGTGAAAATTGGCCAAGAGAGCAACTCGCATGACACATAGAAGGTGGAAAGGGAGGAGAAGCCATTACTGTCAAGTTTTGGTGGCCATACACATGTGCCCAGCAAGACTCAATTTTCTCTTGTTCTCCTTCTACTCATCCAGCTTATCATTCTGATTGCTGGCCCTGACAACCAGCAGCAGCCCATGCTCACTATTCATGCTTGACTCCAGGCCACAGAGGCAGCGGGTTCCTCAGAGGCAAAGCCTTCCATGCAAGCAGCAGTTTCCTTAGACCTCTTCATAACCCAACACTGGAGGGGCCCACTGCACACCCAGATGCCACAGCTCTGCTTTTTTTACCTGCACTAAACTGGTGTGGTTAATGACTATATCTCTAATGTCAAACTCCCATTCTAGACCTTTATTTCCCTAGTTTCTTTCATATCCATGTGAATTTTTATACTAGATTCCTTATTCTTAAAATATTTGTAATAAATTTGTTTTTCTGAGTGAGTGTGGATGCATCACCATATCATAGAGCACATCACAACACCCAAGAGAAGGGCATGTGAGCATATGTACGTTATGTTGTTTATGCTACCCATTATACCCAGGCCATTCACAATCAAGAATGTGGCTCTTAGGCTGGTAGTTTCTAACTTCCCAGTGGTCTACCTTTTCTAACTTCCTTCCTTATAATATCTATTCCAATAAATTCTATTAATCCAAGACAATTCCACTCTATACCCTGAGCTCCATGAACTACTCCAACAGTAATGGAGGCCAAATATACTGCTGGATCAGTGTACTAGAAAGCCTGTGATTTCCTTAAAGATAACAGTATTGAGTCTTCAAACATTGAGCATGGTTTATTTCTCTATGTATTTAGATTTTAGAAGGCAATTAAGTAACAAGGATTAGCTTGTTCTTTCGAGTTTTGTGTATAATCTTTGTTAACATACATTTTTTGAACTTCAACTAATCTCAACTCTGGCTTTTCTATCCTTGCACTTCTATCTGAAAATTGTGTCAGGTAGAAAGCCAATGGAATTTTAGGGCTCACCTGGTCTATTTCCCTTTTCTCAGGAATTACAACCCTGTGACAACTGTTAATGTAACAATTGTTTTACACATTTTATTTAGGTTTTTAGTTTTTTATGGCAGAGAAGTTAAGTATTGTTAAGTCCCGCTTAGTCTATTATGTCCAGAAGTAGAGAAGTCTCAGTCTTTTGAACCAAATCTCAGTGTCCCCAATGCTAAGTCTCTGCCCTCATCATAACCACTGTTACTGACACAATTGCTAAATCACAACTTTGTGGAATACTTGACTGGCGTTTTGGGCATCACTCTCACTTGATTTTCTCCTGCTTTACTGGATATTCATTCTAAAACTCTTTTGTTGAATGTCTCTAATCTTTAGAGCTTTCAAACATTAAGGTTCTCAGGGTTTAGTTCTCACATCACTTCTCTGGATAGCTCATCATCCAGTCTCATGACTTTAAATCTTTGGTGATTATGACAGTTAATTTTATGTGTCAACTTGACTAGGCCACAGGGTGCCCAGATATTTGGTTAGAAATTGTTCAGGGTGTATCTGTGAGGGTGTTTCTATATGAGAGTAATATTAAATTCCCAGATTGAGTAAAGCAGATTGCTCTCCCCTAATGTGGCCCCTGCCCCATCAATTGCAGACCTGCTTGAATAGAATAAGGCTGAGTAAGATGTAAGTGAGGCCTTCCGTCTAACTGCTTGAGCGGTGACACCAGTCTTTTCTGGCCTTTGGACTTGGATTAAAACATTAGCTCTTCTTGGTTCTCAAGCTTGCAGACTTTTAGACTGGAACTTACATCATTGGCTTTCCTGGTTCTCAGGCTTTCATACTTAGACCTCATCTAATTACATAATGACCCCCTGGGTCTCCAGCTTGCTGAGCTCAGACATTTAGACTTTTTGGCCTCTATAATCATGTGAACCAATTACTTATAGTGAATTTTATATTGAGGGAGAAAGAGGGAGAGAGAGAGAGAGAGAGAGAGAGAGAGAGAGAGAGAGAGAGAGAGATTAGATGAGAGCAGGAATTTAGGAGAATAAATTTTATCATGTTAGTTTGGAGATATTTATTACATATTGGAATGCAGAAAACAAGTTAGAAGCTAGATAGATAAGTCTAGGGTTTGGTGAGCAGTCCAGACTTAAGATAAAATTTGTGGGGACATCAATGTTCTAGGGGTATATATATATATTATTAGTTCTGGTTCTATGGAGATTATATTTTTATACATGATTATATATTATATCTATACAATATATGATATATATATTCTGTGGAGATAATATATATTAATTATATGTATACATATATAGTATATATATAATATAATACACACACCTCAGAACCAATAGAATGGGTACACACACATATACATACATCTGTACCCTATATTTTCTACACCCTCACACACACATGCACAGAAGGGTTTTATTGATGCCTAAGCTAATTATTTTTCTGGAAAAGATATTTACTGTAGGGTGTCCCATACAAAAAAGAAAAATATTTTAGACTTCTGTCAATTTAAATGCATCCCTTATGACCCTCATATGCATTTCTATCTTTTATTTTTTTTCTCTAGTACTTCTTGAGACCAATTGCTTGGGTCTATTCTGTCATCATTTACTTCACAAGGTTGTTTTTTCACATACTACTAGACACACATCAGGTTTCACTGAGATTTTCATTAAGCAGTTTGCATATGTTACTTTATTTATTTTTTGCCAAAACCCCATGGTGTAGGAATTACTATCTTAATTACAAATACTCTAGAACAAGAACTTATGGGGTCACTCTTGGATAAGAATAAGCAGAAATGCTAAATACCAAATACTAAAGTTTACAGATCATATTATCCTGATGGAAAAGTTGTGTCTGTACAAGGTAAGTACTCTCAAGTTCGACTGACTTTTTTTTAAATTGTTTTTAATACATTCTTCCTACATGAGTTTAGATTGAAAAATTTATCAACCTTAAGGCAGGTGGAAATCTAAGTCACTGACAGTTAATGATTGCAAACTTTGATCTTGAAAGTATGCTTCAAAGTGATAGGAGCAAATATTTTGTGGTAAAATAGGACATAGGCAATAACAGTAATTACAAAATTTACCCTTGTACAGGTTTTATAATATCACTTACAAAGCATATGAATTAATTACATTATCTCATTTGAATCTCCCAGGGATCTTTGAAGTGGGGATTAGTATAACCCTTCTTTCACAGATGAAGAAAATGATGCTCAAATCAGATAAATGACTTAAATCCATTCAGCAAGTAACAAGTAGCTGAACTGGATCTTGAGTAAAAATTTCTTACTCTAAGTTTTATATAATTGTTTTATTGTACATATATTATTTTAGTAGGGCATAGTCTATTGAAATCATTCTAGCCATGATAGTATGCTCTGATAGTTTGGGTTACTATAAAATATGTGCTTGAAAAGCTGAGATTATATTCATTATTAGATAAATAACAATAAACAAGATCTCTAAATATATTATCCTTCAGCTTCAAGAATTTTTGAAACTCTGCAAAGCTCTGTTATTGTTATTAAGAAGTAATATCTGTACCTATACATAGTCAAGTGAAATAGAATGCCTCCCTTGTGTAAATGAAATGTTATTCTCACCAGTCAAACAAAAATAAAAATAAAAATGGCAAGATATGTTTAGGTAATCATTGCAGTAGCTTACACTAAATACTGAATCATAATTATCTGATCCATTGAAACATACGGTACTCCCTTGTGCTAGTTCAATACTTTCTATTTGGGCAGACAAATGCTATCTTGGCCACTAATATTGACCACAAGAAGAATTTGAATTTTTGCAGACAACAGACTTACAAGGAGTATGAAGATCTACAGCAGAGCTGGACAACAGTAAATTCTGAATAATGCATTTCAGTCTGTGTTATTAAAAATGCAGTATGTGTCAGTCACACAAAACTCAGTTTTCATAGAAGGATCCTTTTCCATTCTCCACTGTGACTTGCAACAGGCGATAAATTTTTCATAAATTAAAGCTGAAATCCATAATATTCTCTTTCTCTTTCAAGCATCCTGGCAAATATTTAAATTAGGTACTTAGTTGTAGTATATTATTGAGGCACCTAAAATATTCTCTATGCGTTGAAGCGCATGTGTGTGCATATTTCTGTCTGTTTACCTGTGTAGGTTGAATATAAAGGTGAATTAGTGTTAGCAGATGAGCACATCAGACTATAAACAATTAGTGCTTTTGTGTAAACAACCTTCACCTCTTTACTTAGCCTTAGCAATATGGATTAGAATTAAAAGCATGGTTGTATGCAGATGCCCCTTGACTTAACATGGAATTACATCTCAATAAACCCATCATGAGTTGAAAATATTGTATGTTGTAAATACATTTAATGCACTTAAACTACCAAACATCATGGCTTACCTTAGCCTACCTTAAACATACTCAGAACACTTACTTTAGTGTAGGGTTAGGAAAAATTATCTAATACAATGAATATACTGTGGAGTGCCATTGTTTACCCTTATTTGTTTACCTGTGAAGAGATCAAAATTCAAAATTTGTAGTATAATTTGTACTAAATGCATATTCCTTTTACACCACTATAAAGTCAAAAAGTCGTTAAGTTGAACCATTGTAAATCAAGGACTATCTGCATATTTCTTTTACAGACAAATTCAGAAAAATAAGAGTAAAGTGAGTGGAGGAGATTATAGCTTATACCATTTCTATCTTTCTTTCTTGAAAAGACATGCAAGGAAATCAGAACTAAGCTGTGGAAAGCAGTAGTAGTTTTAAATATATTTAATTTACAATTTGCTACCGGAGTATTTTTTTCACTAAAGACTATTTCTGAGTCCAGAAATTCTCCCTTACTACATCGTATTCCAAGGCTGCCTTCTGTACTACACATATTTAAGGCCTTGCTCTGCCTCTCCCTTGCTTAGTGTTGGCATTCTTTCTCAGCAGTTACTGCCCTTCTCCCTGCTTTCCTTGGCTAGGTATGTTTCTTTTCTTTACTTTTTTACTCTGAGCAAGAAACCAGCTTACTTTCACTGTGTGACATTTAATAAATTGATTATATATTTTTCCCTAATTGTTTCTTTGGCCACAGCAAAGTAAAAAAAAAAATAGAATTAAGAGAATTAAAGATTTTCTGGAGAAAAAAAGGTCTGGTGAAAATATAAAGTGCAGTGTGGATCTTTCTCTTGACTTGTAAAGGTTAGGGGGTGTTATATTGGCAGAACTTCATATCTAATTGTGAGGGTTTCTATTTTTATTTTTATTTATTTTTGCCACCAATCTTCTCTTTTAAATTGGACAGCTTTCTCTCTATAACTGTATGGAATTATTCTTATTTACATTAGATTAGCCTAATAAATCTCTCACCCCATCACCTTTTGCCCAGTCCTCTTGGAGAATACATCCATTTTTGATGATCAGCTACCTGAAGCATCACTTAATTTTCAAAATATTTCATAACACTCCAATACAGAATTTTGTCTTTTCTTTTTAAATCTCTTTCTATGCCACATTCATGTATTTATTATAACATTTACAATATTCATATTTTTTGCACATGCAATAGCCCAAACTAAATTGTAATCTTCTTAAAAACAGAAATAATATTTAATTCTCTTTACATCAAGAGCCAATAACACTGCCTGACACATAGAAGGTGCTTAATAAATGTTTGTTGTGTAAAGACCGATGACAAAGGAGAATATTTAAAAATTGGGGTAAACAAAATATAAAGAGCCTCTTGGAGAAGAGTTAGAATACAAGGGGTGGGGGGAGCTTTTTTAGACAAACTAGGGGGAAAGTAAAAGCACACAGCAAAAATTGTGTCCTTGTATTTTCTCATTTATTATTAAAGTTCAAAATAATGTGTGTGCTGAATAGGTATGTGAATTACTATAGCATTCTTCTCTGCTCTAAGTGTATGAAATAGTAACAAAAATGATGACAACAATTTCGCTGAAATGTTTTTAAAACAAGTTTATGGCATGGGACCACTACTATGATACTCATTTTATAGATAAGGAAAGTGAGGCTCAGAAAGTTTGAGCAACTTATCTAACATCTCATAGCTGCTAAGTGATAACGCTTGGAATTGAAAGCAGGCATTCTTGTTTCAGAGCTTGGATTCTTAACTCCCAAATTATACTGCCTTTGAACAGTGACAGCCTTTATGCTATCTTTGCCTAGTATAATAGGACCTATTACTAACTGATAATGGTACAGGTGCTTCAAGCTTTATTTTCAACACAAGAAAGACATTTATGTTCATAACTTGAATATTTGTTCATTCCTTCATGTGACCTGTGTCATGCAAGAAAAAGGAATAGGCATATAATTTCTGATTAAAGGAATGGGCCACTCAGAAAACAAAATCTAAATTGGGCCTTATCAGTGATATATTCTAAACTGAATACATTCCCAGCAATGACCATTTGAATTAATATGGAGTTATAAAATATACATTATTATTTAGACCAATCCTTCTCAGACTACGTCTTATAAAAGACCAATTTTATCTCACCACCCACATTTCGCATGGACTAAAATGGATTTCTTCTCTGAACAGCTCTCACCAAACACGAATCATCACATAGGTCTGCCATCAGCACAACCGGCTTAAGTCCTGCTCCATAAGATTAGTTTACTTACCACATGGTAGGATAATGCTGCAGTGTCACTCCATTTTTGCATTTTACTTACCAGAGTCCAATGACAAGCAGCTTATGGACCAACATTGCTCTACAGACCATACTTTTATCAACACTGATTTAGACAGTTGAGTATAAGCCCCAGCAAGATCTAGTGAACTCTGACACTGGAAAAATAAAATAAGTAAAATAAAATAAAATAAAATAAAGCCCAACTATAATGGTCCATTAATAAATTCTTTTTAAAAATCCTTTCAAAGAAAAGACCCAAGAACAAAATTACTACTATTTGCCAGTGTTAATGACTTATGGGTAAAATTTAAGAAAACACAATGCAGTAGTTTGAAAAAATAGATGTCTCAGACAAACTTTTATTTTAGAGCCAATATTGTCTTTGCTTAACATAATAACTTGTTAAGCTTCTTTGTGAAGACTCAAAAAAATATTTACAAAGTGACACCCCCCACACAAAAATTAAGTGGCTCTGCTTATGAAATGAGAGAAAATTGGTGGTGAATGAGGAAAGAAAGGAGGGACTGGCATATACCCCATATCCTAAAAAGCTTTCTTTTTACAAAATATTACATATAAACAAAATTTACTGAAATATACATTTTTAGTTTTCTTAAATTCATGTCTGAGCTGGCACAAAAAGAAAGAAATTTTCACTGAAGTCAAAAATGAAATAAAAGCCTGAATTCATACATAAACGCAGGTGCTAAAACTGGTGACTCCCTCAATGAAGTTTGTCAATTTCTCTAGCTAAGAGTCCTGGGGTTTAAGGGTACACGTGGAAAAGGACACATAACCTTGGATCCATGTATAGTGAGAAATTATACTAAAGGTTCTCGTAAAAAAGCCAAAGTATTTAAAATAAACTAGAAAATTATCTCCCCACAAAGGTAGATGCAAATTGAAAGTTGACTAACTCAGCCTTACACTTAAGTGTATAAAAATAATATACCTTCTGAGCATTAGGAAAGTGGGTTCCAAACTTTTACATATCACCTGAGAAATTATCAGTGATTCATGTCCAGAGAATTTTTAAGAACAAAGATGTCTACTATTTAATACTAAAGAGTTTGAACTTTTATGATTAAAGTTTTACAAACTTTTAATGAGTTCTGCTATGTACATGAATGCTTTGACAGTGGTTTTAGTAGAGAAAACCTAAGGAAAGAGGGCTAGATTTAAATATAATTCACTTAATCAAAGAAGGAAACAGCAGTGGGAGTTCAACTCAAGTGAGAGGACTTTGTGGAAGAAGGCATTTAGATCAGTGAGTCTAAACCAAGGGTTCTGGAATTCTCCAAAGCACCCCAAACCTGATCATCTATTTTTAGTCTCCATTTGCTTGAGATAAGTCTAAACCTTCTATTACTCATTGAATAGAATATTTATTTATCTTAAATTATAGGGCCCACAGGAAAAAATTCAGAAGGGAAAGGCTGGGAGCCATGGAAAGGGTCTTCTCCACGGTCTTTCTAGTTGTTTGTTTCTATGACATGATATAGGGACTGCTTTGGTAGCATCTTTAATTTCCATTAATATGCCAAGCTTTTAAAGTTTTAAATGCATATAACATACATGCATTATAATTTTATATTATGTAATAATAACACTATATTCTGTAACTTATCTCAATAGATTATAAAGCCTCCATTTCATTTGATAGGTACTGAAATGGCAAGACTAAATCCTTCCTTTAAAGAAGTTACTTTGTTTTTGTTTTAAAATTTGGTCTCATGAAGACAAACACACACACACACACACACACACACACACACACCCGGAGAAAAAAACTAAGACTCTTGTTATAACTTAATTCACAATCAGTGTTCTTTAATTCTCACATCTCCTGTCATAACTACCAAGGGCTGAATTCTTAGATAGTTTATGTGTTTTTGTGACACAGGAGAAGAAATACATCCATTGGCCTCTGTTTCAGATGTTTTTCTTGTCCTGATTAATCTCAGCTTTTCTTTTGGCTGGTGTGATAAAAGTTCTCTTGCCTCTTCACAGAAGAGTCATGGTCTTCCCCTCAGAGGCTTCAGGGATGTCCCCATATTGTTCTTAGACAGGTCACTCTAATGACCTCTTGACACCCATCAAACTATTTATTTCTCCAAATTTTACCAGAATTCTACATCCTTACACCTTTGATACCACTTCTCCAGATTTCACTTGCATTTTACCCCCTTCCACTTTTGTAAATCATCACACTCTTGCAAAAGAATATCTACTCTCATAGATGTCCTTCAGCTTCTAAGCAAGCAACTATTTAAAGACCCAGTACAAAGATTTTATTTTTTCTGAGCTTTTTTCCCCTTTTATTCCTTTAGGTTATCTCTACTTTTTCTAGGGCTCTCTACCCATTAGATCAATTACATTTATTTTGTCAGACAGAAGATATAGATAATGTAGAATAAATAGAAAACAATCTGAAATCTGGAAAGGAGAAAGCCTTTTATGGGCTATTACAGAGTAGCTGGATAAATATGTAGTAGATAAGACAAGAATTAAAACATCAATAAATTCACCAATGAAGGAGCTAGTGCTTTCACCTCTGTAAACCTAAGGTCCATCAGAAGAATGAGAAGATAGAATTTTCAAATAAGTTAAAAGGAAAAACAAAATGAAGAGAGGGCTTGTGATACTCTTCTTGTTTGGAACACTGGAAAAAAATGCCTTAAAGTTTTTCATTTGCTAAAATTACACGGATACAGTGGAATAAAAATAGCTTGATATATTAGATAAATAAATATCTGAAACAATTTTCACACATATCACCCTCCAGAATTCCTCATAAAAAATTATAGCATTAGAGAAGGATGTAAAAATGTCGAGAGAGCTTGTGAAATAGATAAGTCAGGGTGTGGTTTCAAGGCAAGGAAGGCACAGTGTGCTCCTCGCAGGTAGAGGCCCTGGGAGGGACTGAGGACATAAACAGCAAATTCAACCAAACACCTTTGAGCTAGGAGGAGTCTAGTTACGTATCAGAGGCCAAGAAAGATTTAACTGGAAAATAAAGCAGAAAAAATTTGAGTCAGAGATATATGCCCTCAAATGCTCCATGAAACTTCTCTATCATCACATAGTTAGGTGTCTGCAATAACTTAAATAGTCTGAAATAACTTAAAATGTGTTTTTTTTAATTGGACTGTGACTAAGTTTAAATCCTGAGTTTCTAATTATTGAATCACAATGAAAAATTTCATGAGCAAATTTAGTTCAGTTAAATAAAATAAATTCACATTTTTCCACCTCCATGTCATATTGTGTATTCAACCTTGTATTGATCTATATTTGTATACCTGAAATTAAAAAAGAAATGTAGCTGCAATTTTGATAAAATTCTTGATAGCTAAAGTAAAGAAAAAAATTGATTATATCCTAAAAGTTTTAAATAATTGTGGAATTTTTAACTTTATATTCTCCATGTGGATATGACCCAAAAAAAGTACACTGACAGCTTTCACATAAAGTGTCAGTGTGTTCTTTAAACAATGATTACCTGACCAAATAAGACAGCGCTAAACTGTGATGCATTGCCTTTTATTCTAGAGGTGAATAGCTTTAAAGAATTCCAGCATGTCCTCTTCCTATTAAATTAATGCCACAAGCACTATAAAATCTGACCTGGACAAGAGAGACACATAACCTGTGCAAGAAACTCTTGCTCAGAAAAAGCAAGGCAGAACATGAGGGGAAAAAAATGCCTTTTTTTCTATGGAGTATTAGCTTTTGTGAGACCTATAACATCTGTCTATGTTCTATCCAAACGGAAAAATTCTTGAAAATTTTATCTGTCTGTCATTGCCTTTGAACCTCCTTAGCATTGACCAGTTTACTTTTTTATAGTTGAGAAAAATTTTTAATTCTGCTTTACTATATGTGGCAGAGGTTTTAGTTTATCATTGTGCAAATATATACAAGAGAGTAATAGCTAGTTGAATTAATGTATATTAATAGAGAATAGGAAAAGGGACATGTGACTTCAATCTCTAAATCTATGTTTGCTTTGCTCTGTGATCTTATATCAAGATATCTAACCACTATAGATGTCATAGTCCAATCTAGTAGGACACACCCTAAGATTCCCTGTTTAGTACATTAGTCACTGTTCACCACATGTAGTGACTGAGCACTTGAAATGTAGAACACAGAGTGAGCAACAAAAATATTAAATTTAATTAATTTAAAATTAAAGAAAAATAAAAGCAATGTAAATGTTTTCCCATTAAATATAATTTTATTATTTTGGCTGGGCTACATTTTACTTTAAACATTGCATCATGCAAAGGTATCATTGTTGTAGTACAATGTATGTTGGATAAATTTATCATTTCTAGTATTACATATAACTAGATGGCTTTTAAAATTACACATAAACAGACCACTCATTTAGTTGATATGAATTGATTCAGATCAAATGATTATTTATAGACATTGATGTTTATTTTAATATGTATTGTTCTATACAATATAAGTTATAGTGAAACTTATGTAAATATAAATCACTGTATTAGATATCTATTACTGACTAATAAGTTACTCCAAAATTTAGTGAATTAAAACAACAGCTACTTATTATCTCATAGTTTCTATGGAGCATGTAATATAGTATAGCCTGGTTGGGTGCCTCTGACTCTAGGTCATTCTGCCATCAAGGTGTTAGGGTTACAGTCATCCCAGTTCTTAACTAGAAGCATAGCTACTTATTCTAAGCTCAGTTACATAAATATTGGCAGTTTTCAAGTTCTACTGGCTTTTGACCTGAAACAACAAATCCTTGTCATGTTGGCCTTTCCATCCATAGAAAGCCTGATTCTTTTAGAACAGGGCTCTGAGACAAAGACACACACACACACACACACACACACACACACACACACATGCAGGGGGAGGGAGGGAGGAAGAGAGAGAGAGCGAGCGACAGAGAGAATGTATGATCATAAATCTCAAATAGTAAAAATTGTGACAAAAGATACAATTCAAAGATCTGTACATTGCTGAGAGAAATTAAAGCAGACCTCAATAAGGATGTATATTATATTTGTGGGTTAGAAGCCTGAATATTTTAAAGATATCAATTCTCCCTAAATTGATTTATATACTGAATACAATATCAAACACAATCCTACTGTGTGTGTGTGTGTGTGTGTGCATATTGACCAGCTAATACTAAAATACATGTGGAAACGCAAAGGACTTAGAATATCCAAGGTAATTTTGGAAACCAAGAACAATATGGAAAGATTCCATTATACAGTTACAGTGATCAAGATAGTGTGTTATTGATATACAGATAAATAAATAAATTCAATGGCAGAGAATAGTAATTCTGGAAATACACCTAAAAGTATATAGACAATTATTAGAAGAGATGGACAGTCAAAAAGGGTATAAATATGGTGCCAAGACACATCCCAGAGGATATAGCCACCCAGGCTGAAAGAGAAGTTGTGAAAGAGGTTCAAAGAATTGTCATTCTAGAGGTTATTCCTCCTGGCTCAGGTAGCCAGCAAGTTCCAAAGGGCAACAGGAAATAGAACCAGAAGAATTTTCCTGATGTGCTGGCATGCTAAGCCAGGATCAGTTTAATAGGCTGTCAGTTGTAAATCTCTTGGGAGCTACTGAAGGCAGCAGTCCCTCTCTGCTAGGAATATGGACTAACCAGGTATATAAATGACTGGCTCTCTGCTTTAAAAATGTCCGACAAACTCCAGAAGCTATTGAGACGTTATACCTTGCAGTGAAAATGGCCTTACTGCCTAGTACAACAACATAGGGGGTTTGAATTTCCTCCTTATGCCATACTTCAGGAATGTGTAAACATAAATTGTCCTGCCCAAGAAAAGAAGAGAGTCCACTATTTTTCCATTCAACATGAACAAGCTTTCAGTTATTGAGTGCCTTATTGTTCTTTAGTTACTTAGGTGACACATAGATCAAAATAGCAGAATAATCTCAAAGATAATAATAGAAAATTTAATTGTTCCTATGCCTCACATAAGATTTAGGAATAGGAATAATTGAAAGTTAAGTGCTCATGTGTGAAATAGGAACAAAAAGAAATGTTACATATTTGTTGATAGTATTTTTACCATTTGGTCACATTGGATCATTTGACAGTGATTTTTTTCTTAATGTATCAACAATGATAAAATAGACTTAATTTAATAAGTCAGATTAAGAATTTGGTTCTAGAATAATATGAGTTTTTTCATACAATGCAAGCTAAAATGATTAAAATTCTATCAAATTATATATTTTGTAGATTTATTATTCTCACAAATTTTTTAAAAACTACAAAGTAATATTGATATTCTAAATATTACATAAAATCTTGAATTTGGTACTTTGTTAACTGAAATCACCTGAGAATGAAATGTGAACATTCCTCCCAGAATAAGTCTGCAACCTCTGTGGCTTATCTGTGACCTTCATTATTTAAAAAAGTAAGCCAAGCCCTATGTCCTGAAGTTGAAAAGAAAAAGACACTGGTGCATAAATATGAAGTAAAATTTAAAAATACGCAATGACCCTTGGGAAACATACTCTTTTCATTAGAGAGAAGAAATAAGAGGGGAAAAAGTCAAAAATCCCTCTTTTTCCTCCTGTGAGTTGTCAATTTGTGGCAGTCGTAACAATGTTTCTTATGACAATACCTTAGCTGGTTTTCATTCTTAAAATCCTACTGTGGCTCTGAAACAGTCTGGGTACTTCATCTTTTAGAATATTCTTATTACCTCTTTTCTGCTTCCTGAATATTCATGATAAGCAAGTTTAGATTGCTTTTGTAACAATTAACACTTTCTCAGTTTTGATCTTATAAATTTAAGTCACTTTCTAAACAACAAACAAAAAATTTTCAAAGATGAATTATTTTTCCAACTCGTGTATGTCATTAAATTAGACTTCACTGAGTAGTCCTTATTTTTAGGCATGAATATTTTCATATTGCTGGGGAACTTTCTCCCTAAAGTCATATTTTATTCTCCTATTTAATGTGCCCAGTCATAATTATGTAAACCCTTTAACCTATGAGAAAAGCAAACTACACTGGCTAGAATGAATACACTGGGATTTTCAGACAACAATAGGGTTTTAGAATAAACTGTCAGCTTAGGTATTTGTAAATAGATTTTGTTTAGATCACATGATGTTTCTTTGTTGTTAAATGCATTCAGTATTTTAAAAACAGATGATTTAATATGAAAAGCTACATTTCTAGTTTCTCCTCAAAACCTGAAAATCTCACAACAGTATATCAGAATTTCTATCTGGCAGTCATTAATAAAGCTGAGGAATTTTTTTCCCTTATAGAAATAAGACTCTAGTTTGTCTTCTTTTGTGAAGTAGTTTCATTCATTGCATTTTTCACTTGATCTTTATTGGTTTTTGGAGTCTCTAGAGAGAATCTCCGGGATGCTGGAGACTTGAAGAGCTTATACATTGTGTGCTAATTCCCCCTCCTAAACTCATAACCCATTGAGAAAAAGAAAGAATTCAGAAACAAAATACCATCTTTAGTTTTAATTAAAAAAAAAAAAAACGATTAATGGGTGTGGCTTTAAATGTGTGTCCAAATGTGCTTGCAAATATTTCTACCACATTAACCCCATCTCCAGTACAGACCATGGAATAGCCTACATGAAGATTTAAAGAACAAGCTCACACAAGATTCTTGCCTCATATTGGTCTCAGGAAGAAAGGAGAAAAAGCTTATATCTTGGGAATTAAAAGACAGAAAGAAAAAAAGAAAAAGTTAAATGATTAAGGGGATGTAAAATGTAGCAAAAATAAAAGGATAAAGAGCAACATTTT
Source organism: Cynopterus sphinx (assembly GCA_030015415.1). NCBI lineage: Eukaryota > Metazoa > Chordata > Mammalia > Chiroptera > Pteropodidae > Cynopterus > Cynopterus sphinx. Next base: position 126,872,715 of record CM057382.1, read on the forward strand.
GCTACCTTCTTATAGGCCATCTAAAAAACAAAGAAAGACTGAATGCTGGGTCAGCTGATGACTATATTCTTGAGGATGGCTGCAAAAAGTTAGTGTTAGAAGATAGAAATTAAAATAAACTTTGGAACAAAAAAATGTTATCACTGGAAAGAATTCATGTTATAGCTATTCAAGAAACCTTAAAGAAAGACTTATTTTTCTACCTAAGGTTTGCACACTTTTCAGCAAAACTTTTTTTTTATATTTTAACTTACAGCTCTCTTACTATGCATAGGATACAGATGCGATTCCAAGACCTATTCCAAATATTTATTAAGGACCAATATTTTCCAAAAACTGTTCTATGAACTGGAGATCTGGCAGTTTAAAAAATGCCACCCTAATAGAGCTTGTATTCTACCATGAACAATAATAAAAACAATAAATAAATAAGTAGATAGCTAGTACAATGGAGAAAATAAGGCAGAAAAAAGGAAACTGGGAAGGAATTGGGGGGTGAAATTTTAAATAAATAAGTTTTGAGAAGACTTTCTGAAAAAAATGAGATTTGAAAAAAAAGACATAATGTAGATGAGAGAGAAAGTCATATGGATTTCTGGAGGAAAAAATACAGCAAGTGCAAAAAACCTGAGGTAGGAATATGCCTGGAATGTTCAAGTGACAGTGATAAAAATGACATGTAGTAAACACAGGAAAATACAGTGGGAAAAGAGGTCAGAAAGGAGCAAGAGGGTCAGATGGTATAAGGTCTTATAAGGGCCTCAGGAAAGTGTAAGTAATTTGGCTTTTATACTAAGTGAAAGCAGTCAAGCTTAAAAAAAAAAGCAATAACAAAAGTTATTGAATCCATGAAATAAGAACACTTATTTAAAAAATAAAATTTAGAGACAAATTACAGAAGATTAAAAATATGGCTGAAAACATAAATGCAATCAAAAGTGTGAAAGATAAATTTGAGGACATTTTCCAAGCATAGACCAAAAAAAAAAAAAAAACTGAGATATAAAATCGGAAAGGATAAATAAACAAACAAAATTGTTCTAAGTCTACTATCTAATGAATAATACATCTAAAGAGAAGTGAGAGCAAATCATTAAAGAATAAGCTCAAAAATTGAAAGACATGAATTTCAAAGTGAAATGGACTACAGATTGCTAAGAGTAAGAAATATAAATGATCTATTTAAATAAGTATGCAAGAAAGGACAAAAATGAAGACCATACAAAAAATAAAGTTCGTATACAAAAGATCCAGCATCATGATAACATTGGACCTCTTACCAGCAATTTTTGGAGCTAGAAGACGAAGGAATATGCATATTCGTCAAGATAGGCTGATTATTGTAACAAACTCTTAAATGCCAGTGGCTCAACACAGGAATTTTAATTGCCTCTCAGGACTTAGCCCTATCTGTGATGGTAATGCTTAAGAACCTATGTCCCTTAATGCAGTGCCATCTAAGGACTCAGAATTCTTTACTGGACCTTCTACTTCAGCTATAATCTAAGGAAAGAGAGAGAGTGTGTCAACTCACGAGAAGGTTGTAAGACCCAGAGTTGAAAAGATCACTTAATCTCAGGCACATGGGCCCTCTAATCACAAAGAAGATGCAGAAGAAAATAAAAATGCATGCCTTTCACATATTATCCCTTCACTGTTCTAAGGGAATATGATTTCAACCTAGGACCCATCAGCTATCAAGTCTGAAGGTAGATTAAAGAGTTCTTCAGACATGCAAATTTCAAATTTACCATTCTTTTAGAATTTCTCAAGAAACCAGTGAAACACAGTCCAATAAAATGAACAAATCAATCAAGAAATAGAAATCAGAGTATTTAAGGAGAACATAGTGAAGAGAAGCCATAGGATCACAAGAAAGGGAGATCTCAAGATGACATGTGTGTGTCAGGCTTAGAGAACAACTAGTATATACAGGAGAACAGAAGGCTTAAGGAGGGATGTATCTGAGTCAGAAAATAAAATTAAAAGATTAGTAAAGTATTTAAACTTATTGATAGGAGCTTTCTTTTTTCCTGTGGGCAAAGAGTTTGGGAATACATTAGTGATGTTTTCATGAAAAACTAAGCAAACAAAAAGGTGGATCGATATTAATAGTACTAACCCTCGAAAAAAATTTGTGTAGAAATGTGCAATTACAGTAAAATATATGAGTTTGCTTTGAATTAAAATTATATAACCTTAAGAGTTAAACACTCAGGGTTGTTGTAAGCACTTGTGATAATGTAATAACAGCCTGGTGGATGAGGGAAGAATATGTATATACATGAGAAGATATTTATAAAAGTTAAATTATCACGACTAAAAATTAATAATAGTAACCATGTATCATTTAAAAATACAGAGGTAAATGATCATAAGAAAAACCTAAAATTGCTGAACTTTGTGACCTCTGGGGAGTAGGATACAGGTTTATTTAGAATTAGGGAAGAAGCTGCTGGATTTTCTTATGAGCCTTGTCCAACAATCATCATAAAGAAGAGAAAAACACCCCCTATTTTTCATTTCTGCTTTACAGGTATACAATTTAGAATAAATACAAAAATATCAATATTTTAATTAAATAGGGAAAGAATACTTAGGAAATTATTTTACTTCAGTAGATTTTATTTATAACTGCGTGAATTAAAGTCAATACCTAACATAAAATCAAGGAAGAAGAGGTGCTGTATTTCATTTAGCAGATTACTAGATTTTATTACTAGAATTAATAAAGAGGGTGAAACCATATACATTTTCACATACATATAACTAGAGAAATGGAAAGTGGAAACATTTATGGAGGAATTATTATGTACCATGAGAAACACAGTACAAGTCAAGGAATTAATGAAAGAAATGTATATAAGAAAGTCAACATAACTTAAGAAGAAGAGTAGAATTAGTCGAAGTGTTCTTAGTGACTATGATAAAATATTTTAAAACCTGAAGTGAAAATGATTTAATAAGCTACAAAATAAATCAAGTAAAAAATAAGATAATTGTTCTTGATTAGTTTCCTTATTAAATGAACAGAGAATTGCTGGGTGAAGAATGTAGTGTTCTTAAAATACAAAAAGTTATAGTATTTTTAAAAAGAAGAGTTTAAAATTGTATAATGAAGCTACTGAGGAAAGCGAAAATTCTTGAGACACAGGATCTGCCCATATGGTTTGGTCCACCTTCAGCAGAAGTATATAACGCCGTTGCAGAACAGCAGAGCCCATTTTTGCAAATACAATGGGCATTGTAAAATCCACAACCCAGAAATTAATTTATATAGGGTTTATTATGGAAGGAGACCTGAACTTTTGGCTTTCCCACCAATTGACTTCTTTTTCCTCTTGCGTATATGGAAGAGGAGGATAAATTACTAGATGATCCAGTTCTATGGCCCATAAGAACCTTTCTCAGAAGAGTAACTTTAGGAAGTGAAGCCATCCAAAGCTGAGTATAGTTGAGACAATTTGGGTTGAGAGTGGGGGTGAGAGCACGGTCATGAGTAGAGGAATAGACTAACAACTTGGCCAGGCATCCTGCGTTTGCTGATGCTTTGCACTTGATTAGGATTTGTTGTTGTCCATTCTGTCCTTATCTTCTCTTCAGCTATCTTCCTCAAACTGGGTTTCTTGACAAAAACTCCTTACAATAATGTCAAACACCAGATTTAGATACTTTAATTCTCAGGTTTACTACTTACTGTGGTCTCCTGTGTCCTGAGAAAAGTGACTACTAACTCCATTTCAGTATTCTGCTTTATAAAATGAACAGAAAATACTTGGCCTTCTTACATGACAGCACTTGGTATTTCTACTTATTGTATTCTATACTGTAAATGATTCCTACCATTAAACACCACTGAAGGCTGCCTAGCACACCCTGGCAGTCAAAAAAAATTTTTTTAGTCTGTTTCCCTTTTTTTGGCAGCAGGAAAATGCACTCCAAAGGAATCCTTTGGTGCATCTCAGAGAAGAAAAAGGAGGGGTCTTTTTGTTTGTTTGCTTGCTTGTTTTTTAAATAGGAATATATTTGTGCTGTTAAATGCTCAGGAAGGGTTAGACATATGAGGAGAGGACTAGTCTGACAATCTTTTTTTAGGAAGGAGAACAAAGCAGACCTGGAATGTTATTGGGGAAAAGCAAAGTCACTCAGAAGGAGAAGGTTAGTTATTACACAGCTCGATATAGCCTTCCATGTGTCCAGTCGAAAATATTTTGTGCTCTTGATCTCATCATATCCCATTGGAAATATAATTGATGTTTTGTTAAAGATATGTAATTATGAGCACGATTAATATTTACTCTTTTTTTGTAACTAAACCTATTAAATTACTACTATTATTAGCTCTCTCTTAGAGATAAGGAAACTGGCACAGGAGTTGAAGTAATTCACTCAAGATTGCAAAGTCAAAAAAGTGTGGAATACTTTCTTTCCCCCCAATTCTGCTCAGTCTATTGAATATCTCTTTTTTTAACCTTTCAAGGCCTAAGTCCTTTACCACCTAACAATGAAACTCTGGGATACCACTAAATCAGAATTCATTTATTCCCTTTCTTTATTTTAAAAGCACTTGATACTCCTATAAAATCACCATCTCACATGGGAAGAGGATTTACTTAGTGTTTAAGATTGGTATATTTCGGGTCCAGCATCTGAGTTTCTGAGTTCTGACTACTTCTCACCTGGAATATTCATTCTCTATCTTGTTAAAGCATCTAATATCCCCCAGTTGTAATACACTTCGCTGTGTGCTTGCACAGAGTTCATTGGGAAAAAAATAAACAAAAACAAAACAAAAACAGCTATAAATTGTTTCCAGTCTCTGGTTTCTTCTCTCAGATAAATATAACCAGAGCTTTTTCCTGATGTCCTTCTTCCACTGCACTAATATCCTTCTATTCAGACTCTCCTCCAAACTTGCTGTGGTGCTTAGATTACCCTTTGCTCATTATTTATTGACGTGGCCACGCAGCAATTTTATTTTCTTTGTTTATGTGTGTGTGTGTGTGTGCACATGTGTGTGTGTGTTTGGTTTTTTCTGTAACAATCATTTCAACCGGTACTTATAATATTATCTTACTATACATCAACATATATAGAAAATAATGTATTAACACAAAAATTTCTAGGCACAGACAAATGATCCAACAGTAATATTGATAACCCAGATTTTATTGACACATTGCTTCAACTCCTGATGCAGAACCTCAGTTCCCAGGTCAAGATCACTTTCAGGTCCTTCTGGAAGTCTAGTGGGTATTGTATAAGCAGTAAAGACAAATACATATTTTACTTAATTGTATCCTTAGTAAGTCATTAAAATCTTTGTGTTCAGCATGCATATGCTCAGTGATAAATTCATTTGAAATTTCCCATTTAAGTTTTCCACTGACAACTTAAATTTTCTACTGAAAACCCACTTAAAGAGACTTGCTCCCTCCAGAGCTGAAAATGATCACCAATAATAAACAGAACATTTTCTAGAGCAGTGCTCCTCACACTACGTGTGCTGAAGGAAAAGTTTTCTCCCCTAACATGACACAAAACCAATACATTTTAAAAATATAATAAAAATGAATTTCTAGAAAAATAGCATGTCGTTGAATAATACAGTGCTGTCAAATTCCTATCAGTTTCCGAATGCTTACTCAGTCTCGGAACCAGCAGGGCATGGATTGGGACCAAATGTAGACCACACTCCGAGTAGCACTGCCCTTGAACGTAGTTTCTAAACACCCCTCGATCTGCTGCTTCTTCACAGGGACAATTATCCTTCTGTTTTCAGCCGTTCTGCATAGCATGAAAAAATCAATAGAAAACTCATGTCTCCAAGTCTGTCTTGTACTTTTGTCATCTGGGCCCTAGAAGTAACATTATCTGTGCATGAATCTCATAAAGCCCCTTAAGCAGAAAGTTTATTTAAACTATTTCTACTTCTTCAACTGACTTAAGCCTGGAATATAGGGCCCATGAGAAAAGTCACCATCCTATCTTCCCCAATTCTTCTATCTCCTTTCTTCTTTTAAAAATTCTGAGATACTTCCCCAAAGGACAATGTTCCCTCATGCATAAACTCATGAAAATAGAAAACCCAGGAGTCACTGAGCCATCCATTTATGAGAATTTTATGTTCATCTGAGACTCTGTCTTCATGTGATTTTAATTAATATAGTAATTTAGACATCAAGATAGCTATCATGTGGAAAAAGTACAGATCGTGAGTTATTTTGTCATTCATTTCTATGTAGAAAAGAAATTGAGTGTACATTTACCAAGGGCCAAGTTCTGTGCTGAGTGCTTAACCTAGATTGGGATCTTACATCTTCAAACAGCTTTATAAGATTGCATAGGGATCCTTTCTATTTTACAGATGAGGTTACTAGTATTTAGAGAACTAGTAACTTAACTAATGGTACTCTACCAGTGATCTGAAGAAATGGAATAATTAGTATTGCCTAGGAAAACAGAAAGAAGAGAAAATAAACAAGGTGTGAAATTAATGTTAACAAATTAATGCAAAAATTTAAGTTTCTTAATAGGCAGGAACATATGGACTTAAATAGAATAAATTCCTCTATATCGAATACCATCTTGGAAAAAAAAAGAAAAGAAAGCAAATATTTATGTTGATCAATGGCATGATATTTGGTTATCTGACAGGTCCATCTAATTTCCTGAAAATGACTGAATAATCTGAAAGGGGGACACATGTTGTGAGGAGATGTTTGACTCTGTTCCCTCATTTTGGTAATGCATCCAATTTGCTTGTCCTGGTACCTTAATTTCACCCACTTTGTTTCAAATCATGTGTATATCAGCCCAGACCTTGAGAAGAAAGTGCATGAGGAGCCCAGGCCTCCAAAGATATTAGCTCATTAACAATGTCAGTTTTGCAGCTGTTTTCACGTCTGTTGCATAGATTTCTGACTCCTGTTAACAAATCCCCCTGACACTGGGTGCTGTTGAAATTTACCAGGCCATCCTTTCTAGGTTCTGACCCTTCATAGCCAGTGTTTGTCTCTGCCCTCAATAGTAGTTATACGTGTTTATAGGATTGGTTCTTAGTTCCTCCAGCTTGGTTGGAAATAACTGTCTCAAATTTGGCCAGAGGTCCTGCATATCTGTTTGTTTTTCCTGCCCAGTGCCCCTACTGTTTTCAGCCACCAGAACTGTTTGCTCCTAACAAAGAAGGGCATTGGTGTAGGGCTGACACTACACTATTCACATCACATGCACTACATTTTCAGAAACAGGCCCGGGACTCAGGCTGAACCAAGTCCTCACTGGGATGCATTAGTCTGAGCTCTTTGAAGAGTTGCTCTCTCTTCTGAAGTAGTTCTTGGATTGCCAATTCCTTCTTTCCCACCAATTAGACAGGAATGAGGTAACTGGAGACATTACTTGAAATCTTTGTTGTACACAAACCTGAAGCCATTAATTTATGTATTCATGTCAGCATTAAAAAAAAAAAAAAAGAAAACTAAATTAGAATTGTTACTTGCAACCAAAGTACTTCTAGTTAAATCACTAACCTAACTGAAAACCTGAATGATCTCTTAGACTCTAGATTTTGTACCTCTACATAGATCATGGTACTTCGGTGTCCATTCTAAAACAACGGTGCCCCTCCTTTTTCCACATTGCTATGTTCTTTCCAATCTTCTGGTCTAACCAGACTTTTCAAGGCTATTCTTCATTGCATAAGATCTGGTGTGAAAATGATGAAAAAAGTTCATGAAGCCCTCTATCATGCATATTAACTATATATTTTCTAACAGGAAATAAGGGCCAAACTTAACACCAATAAATCACAAATTAAAGCGCACACACACACACATATAACTATATATTATATATATTATATATATTATATATATTATATATATTATATATTTCAAGTTTATTATTCACAACTACTGCAAGAACTGAACTACCATAATGATGTTGGAAGAGCAGAATTGTTGAGAACAAAATAAATCAAAATGTCAATAAATACAATCAATAAAAATAACTGGTTAAGAGTAAGAATTTTAAAAATATAATAGAAATAAAATGATCAAGCATATCTTATTAGTTAATAAGATAGACATATTTTAAATAATTTTTAAAGGAATAATCTATACACTAAATTTGTAAAAGGCACTATAATGTGTTTATCAATTAACAGTCTTATTGGGATGCTCCATACATGTTTGTTGATGATGGTTTAGCAAAAAACATTTAAGATTTTTTTTAATAAACACTTTAGTAGAAAGCAACTTTAATCCTTTATCTTTTATGCACTAATTATGTTTTTCTGCTACCAATTGGATGTGGGATATCTTTGTGGAGAGTGTTTTTATTGCTTTATAGAATAGTAAATCCAAACAAATGAAAGGCAGCAATTGAAATCACTGTGGAGGAGATTCAATCTTGCAGATGGGATTGTCAATGCTGCTCAAAGGAGATACGACATTGCAGGGTACAATCTTGCCAAAGGTCAAAATGTGGGGTGGGGGGAAGGAAGAGAAATGCAAAATAACCTCATATGAGGTCGCTTCTCAAGGGTGAGAGGTTTGGAGGATCCCACTATAAAAGATACTGGAAATCTACAATTTAAGATGTTTGAATATTATAAAATGATTTTAAACAGAGAATAAAGAATCTGTAATGTAGTACACTGTGATTGTTTTAAAAAGTAAGATTAATATTATTATGGAGAAAAATGCCAGAAAAATATGCAATCAAGATATGAAGTTAAGTAAGAAATAACTCAAGAGAAAGACACGCTTTGTTCATAATTACTCCTTAATATTGTGGTTTTGAAATGCAATGTTTGAAAAGACAAATAGCAGATAACTGACCATGATGCAGATGTAAGACTTATAAGTAAAAACAGAATGAAACATGGCTATTTCAAAGTATAAGTAATAGAAGGTTTTATGATTTCATATGTCTCGTCAAAAAATAGACTAATGAAACATACGCAGACACAGCAAATAAAAAGTACATGAAGCTCTTCAGAAAAGTACTACATAAATGTAAAGCACTATGTTATTACACTTTGAAGTCCTTGTATTTGAATATGTATGTTTACACACACAGAACCAATGTCTTGCTTTGTGCAGTTCCACCTTTTCCCCCCTCATTTTTGGAGGTAAGGAACAGTATTTGAAAAAAATTAAAATGAGAGTTATAAATATATTCCATACTTGAGTATTCATTTTTGAGCAGCACTGTTGAAAAATGGCTAAAAGCAAGTAATCAAGAAAGGCTTAGAAGATAGTGAAAACCAAAAAAAGAATAAAGTCGGTGAATAAAAGATGTATATTAGAAAGATTTGCAACTGATACCCACTATTGAGTTAAAACCTAAAGCATACAAATGATTATATACTACAAATTATAGAAAACTTCAGAAAATGTGGGATTTAATTTTTCAATAATTTATAATCATATACACTAACATCTTTATACACCACTTTTATAATGTACTGAATCCCAGATAATACTTTTTGGTCCACAGGAGAACATACATTATACAGCACAAAGAATAAACATTACTTTTCAATTATGATGCAAATTCTGACAGATTGACCCAAGTTACAATACTGAGTCAGAAAGTGAGGTGAGTCATTGTATAAAATACTGTAAACTAGTGGAACAAGCACCAGAAAAGGTAGAGGGTAAAAACAATAGCAAAGGGATGTCGTGAAACTGTGAAGAGGTAGATTATAAAAGCATATTCCAAGTTCCTTATTGTAATTTTTATATATGTTAGATAGAGTGATACTTCATTCTTATAAGACAAAATAAAGAATGTGAGATTTTTACTTTCACTGAAAGGGCATTTTGAAAGGAAATATTAAAATATCTTTTGCAAGGCTACTTTTAGGCATGGACAATGAATGTTATGTGATGGAGATCTAAGATTTAAAAGCATAGTATTTATCCTCCTGGAACTTCTGGGCTATCTTTGTATAGGCTGCCATAACACAATACCAGGGGGCTTAAACAACAGACATTTATTTCTCACAGTTTTGGAGGCTGGGAAGTCCAAGGTCACAGTGCCAGCTGATTCTGTTCCTGGTGAGAACTTTCTTCCTGGCTTACGGATGGCCACGTTCCAGCTGTGACCTCACATGATATTTCTTCTGTGCTCTAGCTGAGAGAGAAAGCCCTCTGATTCTCTTCTTATAAGGCACTAAACCCTTCGGACTATGGCCCCATTCTCTACCCTCATTTAACCTAATTACTTTCCAAAGGCCGTATCTCCAACTACCATCATATTGGGCACTAGGCCTTCAACACATAAATTAGGGTGGTGGGCACAAATCAGTCCATAGCATGGGCTAAAGAGATAGTGGACTCACAAATTGGTGAATATTTACAAAATGAGAAAACTAGTAAAACCTGCTAGGTCAAGCAATAAAGTATTGCAAAACTCTCAGTAGCTCCAACATGCCCCTTCCTGTCACAACCACACTCCTATCTAAAGGTAATCATTACCCTAGTGTCTAACAGCATTAATTAGTTTTTAATGTTAATTGGTTTAGCCTATTTTGAAAATGTATTTAATGGAATTATATAATACATATCACATAATACATATTCATCTATGTTGTTGGTATAGCCATATTTCATTTGTGTTCATAGCTGTACAGTAGTCCGTTGTGTGAAAATAGCTCAATGTACCCATTTTCTTTTTGGTGGCATTCATTATTTCCCTTCACTTTCTAACTTTTACATGTAAAGCAATTTATGAACATTTTTGTAGATATTCTTTGGGATGCAGACTTGCACATTTCTGAGAGGTATACACCTATGAGTGGAATTGCTAAGTCACATAATATGTGAGTATTCAGATTTGTAAATACCACTGCACAATTTTCTAGAATGATTTTAAACCCCCAACAACACTGTAGGAGAGTCCCAATTGTGTTACATCGATCAGTAAGTGCTGTTAGTGTAATTATTTTTGCCATTCTAGTATGTGTGCAGTAGTACTAATTGTGATTTTAATTTGTATCTCTCTGAATATTTTGTAATTTTAAATTTTTTTGGCCAATTTTTGAATTTGGTTATCTGGAAATTTTTTGGTTTTGATTTTAGAAATTCTTTATATATCCATATACACAACTTGTCTGTTATACATATTGCTAATTTAATCTTCCACCCATTGGCTTGTATTTCACTCACTTAAGAGTAACTTTTAAAAAACAAAACAACTTAATTTTAATATATCTAAATTATCATCTTTTATGTTTTATATGTTATTTTCTACTTTATATCTTGCCTTTCATATAAAAAGTAATTTAATAAAATGTATTTTTGTTCATGATGTTAGAGAGGCTTAAAATTTATTGTTTTCCCAAAGAAATGTCAAAATGAACCAGCATCATTTATTAAATAGACAATCTTTTTTCTATTGCTCTAAAGCTTTGCATGTCTTGGTCTATTTCTGGATTCCTTAGTGTATGTCAGTGGCCTGTTTATCCATGTTTCTACTCATACCTTCATATTGTCTTAATAACTGTGCTTAATAACAATTCTTACAATAGTGTAGTATAAGTCTTAAAACTTTGTTCTACTTCAAGCCTGTCTTGGATTTTTTTTTAGCTATTTGGAATTTGAGAATCTTGTGAATTTCTAGAAAATAAATCTGAAATTTTTGTTGGTATTATACTGAATCTATGGATCAATTTGGAGAAAATTAATGTTTTTATTTAAGAACATATGCCCTTTCTCATATTAAAATTTCCTTTAAATTCTAAAATATTTTGTATTTTTCTGTGTAAAATTTTTGTACAAGTCTTGTGAGTTTTTGATGCTATTACACATAATAACAATTTTCTTAATTTTGCTTTATAAATGTTTGTAGTTGGTATATAAAAATAAAATTGGTTTTGTTATTAATTTTGTATACAATGGCCATCTTAAATTTAGGCATTAATTTCAATAGTCTCTCTATAGATTTTTTGGGATTCTCTACATGCATATAATATAACCTTTTTGTTTCTTTCTTTTTGAATTCTTATATCATTGGTTTTCATGATGTGTTGCACTGGATACAATTTTGAACACATATTGAACAGAAATGGTGATAGTGGGTATATTTATTCCATTCTTGATTTTGATTGAAAATCTCACTGTATTTCTTTGTAGGTACCCCTTATCTAAAAAAAAAAATCTATTCCTAAATTACAAATAGTTTTTGTGATAGCTGCCTTTTTCTGCATCTTTTTGAGATAATCATTTTTCTGCTTTATTCTATTAATATGATGCATTACAGTGGTTGACAATTATCTTCTCAACTTTGCATTTGTAGAATAAATCCAACTTGGTTATGACTTTTTTCCTATACACCACTGAATTTTTTAAGGACTTAAGAGAGATTGATGTATCTTTTCTTATCTTGTAAAAAATTGTTGACCTTGTAAAATAAATTAGAAATTGTTCCTTCTTTGTTTTCTTCTAGAATAGCGCATATATGATTATGTTACCACTTCTAAATGATTTGCAGAGTTCACTACTGGACCAGAGTCTACAGCTCTTCTTGGAATAAAGTTCTTATTAGGTATCTAACTAATTTATAGATAAAGAATCACTGCTTTCATTTTTTTCTGTCCTCCTTGTGTCAGTTTTGGTATATCATCAGGGTTATTTTAAGGAGGGGGTAAAGAGCTTTGTCAATTTTATTTAAATTTTCTATTTTTGAAGAATGAAGTTGTTTTTCAATTTGCTGTTATTGTCATTTTAATATCTATATTTAGCATCTTAGTGATGTCCACTTTTTCATTTCTGACAGGCTAATTTGTTCTCTCCCCATCTTCTTGGTCAGGCTAAATAAATTTATCAGTTTTATTGATATCTTCATAGAACCAATTGAGACTTTATTTTCTCTCTATTGTTCTTTACCATATTATTAATTTTCACTATTATTGTCATTATTCCCTCCTTTCTACTAACTTTGTATTTAATCTGCTATTTTCTAATTTCTTGAGATAAATCATTTTAGACTGCTGATTCTGTTTTTCCTTTGGTAATACAATAATTTTATTGTTATATCAAAATACATGCACTATATTTCCACTAAGTATGTTTTTAGCTGTAGCCTACTAGTTTCTATAGGCCATATTTTCAATATCAATCAACTCAAACTATTTTCTAATTGACATTTTGATGTCTTCTTTGATCCATAGTTATGTGCCAATTTATTGCTTAATTTAAAAACATTTGGCAGTACTCATTATATGTTTATTACTGATTTTTGGATTAATTCAACTATGAAAAGAACAAATTCTGTATGATTTTTGTTTTCTGCTATTTGTTAACATTTGCTTTATTGAACAGTGTATTGTAAATTTGGATAAATGTACCATAAGCACTTGAAAACAATGTATAGTCTGTGGTTGAAAGTTTATTAGAAAGATTTGATAGATAGATAGATAGATAGATAGATAGACAGACAGACAAACAGATAGACGGATAATAGCAAACATTGATTAGTTATTGTGTAATTTTGTGGTTTAATTTTTTTTTTATTTATTGATAGAAGTGTTTGTTCTGTCATTTAATAATAGAAGGATTAAAAAGAGTATAAAGTTTCCTTTTTAATTCTATCAATTTGGGCTTGATACATATTAAGCGCTATTATTAGGTGCACAGAAATTTATAACTATTTCCTTTTTGAGTTTTTCCATCCTTATTATTACAAAAGAACCCTTTTTATCTTAAGTAATGCTTCTTACTTTAAGGTCTATTTTGTCTGATATTTGTGTGGCTCCACCAGCTTTCTTTTGGTTATTATTTGCATGATATGTATTTTTTTCCATTTTTTACTTTTAATCTTCCTGTATATTTATATGCATATAATATATACAACACATTTACAATTATAGTGACATTTATATATATTTATTTTTTTATAGTAGTAAGTGCTACATACTTTTTTTACTTTTCCTTAAATCTAGTTTGGTAATATCTTTTTTAGAGCAGAGGTTAGGAAACTTTTTCTGTAAAAGTACAGGGAGTAAAGATTTTAGACTGTTGTTCACATCCAGTGTATGTCACAATTACTCAACTCTACTATTGCAGTGCAAAAGCAGCCGTAGACAATACATAAATAAATGAATGTGACCGTGTTCGAATAAAACTTGATCTATTTAAAAAAAGGCAGCAAGCCAGTGTCAGCCTGTGGAGTCTAATTTTACAACCCTTTTTAAAAGTATTAATAAATTTATATTGATTGTTTTATATGTTGAGGATTAAGTCTAAAATCTCTCATTTGTTTTCTCTTTGTTCTGCTTGTTATACATTCCTTTTTCTTTCTTTTTTCTGTTATTTGATACTTAAAAACTTTTTCATCTTTTAGTTTTAAGGCTATATATTCTTTTATTATTCTTTAAATGATTTTGCTGGAAATTATAACATGCATTCTTGAGACTTATTAGGCTCGTATATAAATTAGTTGTTTGTTACTTCCTAGAGAATCTTAGGATTCCCTTTATCTACCCCTTGCCTCTTCTGTTGTTTATTGTCACACATATTAACTCTATATATTTTTTCCAAAAGATATTATTAATATTTATAGATCTATAATCCAGATTATGTTATTTCATTCCATATCTTTTTTCTGTATTCCTTATAAAATGTCTTGTTTCCATATTGAAAAATTTTATTTTTGCCCAAATAACTTTTTTTAGTTTTCTGTGCATGTTGTCAGAAATGAAGAGGCGAGAGAGGTGAGTGGAATCTAATATATCTACTTAGTTTTTTTTTTTTAATCTAAAATTATAAGAACTATCTCAATTAATTTTCCTCTCTTTAGGATCATTATCTCCCAATTTCTGCCTAATGTTTGGTGGCTTCAAACAGATTTTTAATTTTCTAAATTTTGCTCACATTTTATTTTATTTTTTCTTGGAGTGTTGATTGGCATCAAGCTAATATGACATAACTAAAATTATTTTTGTTTTTTCTCTTTGCATATCCACATAATCTCCTTTTCCCCATTGGACACAGATGGAGGAAAGGAGGCTTATAGCAACATATTCTCTTTTATGTCTTGAAAACACTGAAATAAGTGAAAGACAATGTACATTTCAAGTTATTTTTTGTTCATTCTTTTATATCAACAAGATCCCGGAATCTTACTTATATTTAGGTCTGAGGTTTTCATGTAAGCTCTTTTAATGTTTTTCTATTACAATCTCTTAGACTGATATACATTAAAGTTTCTTTCCCACAGTTACACCCATTCAAAGTAGCAAGCACCTTGACCAGATACCTTCTTAATGGGTAATTGAATTGCTTACTCGGCCACTTAGTCATAATTTCAAATGCCTGTAACTTCACTTTGCAAAGCAGACCAAATTACTTCAACCACAATTTATCAGAATAAGTCTACATATTCTGCTAGGAAGTCTTTCAGCTATAAGACATTAAAAAATAACATTTTTCTCTATCTCGTATTTTCCACAGAGTATTGTGATTTTTGTTTATTAAATAAAAACATTTTTAATTAGGATACTTATTTTTAGCTATGTTATTTCTTTTCTTTTATTCTTTAACTGTATAATTTATCAGAAATTTCTTTTGTATAAAGTAAAATAAAGTACCAGTAACTTTCTTTGTGATGTTTCTCTCATCATTTAATACAATTTTATCCAAAACTTTTAATAAAAAGGTATGATGTAGAACATTGCACAAATGTTATCTTTCATGCAAATATCCCAAAGTTTTTACCATGTTTACATAATAAATGTGTAAACAGAGGGACAAACAAGGTGATTTAACTTAACAGGTGATGTAATATAGTTAGTGCTAGATCATTCAGTTTATTTGTTAATCAGTGTGTTCTGTGTCCAATATTGGTTGGAGCAGTGGCTCCTAACAGAAGAGTGCATCAGATTCTCTTGTAATGGTTTTTAAACAACTCTAACCTCTAAGTTACCGTAATTTGAAAAAGAAAATTATTAAACAGTTGCACAAATTATTGGGATGCACAGAAACATTACTTTAGCCATTGGAGGATAAAGAAGAAATGGGCCTTGACTCAGTTTAAAAAAAAAAAACACATATATAAAATAACATGTAATTATAAATTAAATTTTCTGACATAGTATGTGTTAGAACAGCTTCATTAGGAAAATTAGAATTGATCTGCACCTTCAAAAATATGTTGGATTTGCAGAGCTGGTAGGAGTACATGAAAGAGAGAATATTTTAGAATATGAGCAACAGTACAGAGGCAGAAATAATCACTGTTTGGGAATCAGTGCAGAGAACAAGCTAGTCATCTCAAAGTAGAAATTTTTTCTACCTTGTTCACTGCCATTTACTCATAGTATTATTACCTGTTGAACAAACATGTGAGTAAATGAATGAACTAATCAATCTATCAATAATGAGAGTGACATGTTCTCTTGATGGAGTAGTGGAAAATAGATGAGCATATTTTGAACAAGATTAAATTAGACTAAAAAGAGTTAAAATAGGGACCGATAAATAAAAAAATATTTGAGCTAGATTTATCAGAAGATTTATCAGAGAACATGCACTAAAGGGGTCTCAGACTTTAAGAGAAGCCAGCTGAAAATGTGCTGCACCAATATAGGTATGAAATAATGAAGATTTTGCACTTTTTGAACTTTTTATTTCTAAATATATTTAGTTAAAAACATGAAATAGTAAAAAAATTGGGTTGCTGAAATTTTTATTATAATCGGCTATATTTTATTTTCATGGCATTTAAAAAGCTCAATTTAGACCTCGATATTTTAGAATTGACTTACCCTAGTGTCAGGATAGAAGAATAAAAATGAAACACCAAAAAATTGCTTTATCAAAAAAAGACAAGAGACATTAATGTTCTTAGATATTCATTTTAGTATAGAATGTTTATAGTTAAGGTAATTTAGCCAGAAATTTATGATCTGTTATTTGAAATAGTTTTTAAAAGCCTGGACTATATTTTACAACTTTTGTCTTCAGATCTTATATTTTATAGACTGTTCATTTTTCACCCATATTTTATTAGCTTTTCATAAAAACTTTATTTAAATATAATTTTAAAAATACAGGTATTTCATAAGCTGAGAATATGTGAAATACTGATCATATAGTTCTATTATATAGTATTTACAGTATATAGAATGAAAGCTAAAAAAAATAAACTATCCATAATTAGCAGAACTTTAATTGCTAGGAGTATAAAAGAAAGAAAAGAAATCCAAGCTACAGAATATCTTCAGCCCCACAATTACCTGAAGCATGAGTGGGGAAATTCTAAGAGGAGAAAACAAAATGTTAAGTTCCTCTCTGTAGACAATTAGATATTCAAAGAAATCACATTCACTTTTTGAGGCCAATGGGGGAATGATGTAACTAATTCAAGGAATTACTGTCCATCCTAATGGACTAAATGGATGTGAGGAGCGTATATTTCCTCCGTTTCATATTACCAGGAAGCTTCAGCTACAATGAAAATCTATTCAGTAGGAGAACAGAAAACTTGTATTGTTATGGTTTAGGTAGGTTGAAAGCAACTGGAATTTTTTCTGAAGCGGTAAAAGAAATGATATCAAGTGTAGAAAGAATTGCTGAATTTTAATGGGCCTTGGGAAGGAGAAATGAACAGTTTCCATTGGACCAAAAAACATCTACTTCTAGAATGAGGAATTATATCAGAGTATATTGCTGGATATACTCCCCACCATCACCACTTCCCCTTATGCTTGTTTTGACACCATCCATGGATTAACCAATTAACCTTTGAAAATCTATGGTTATTTGAAAACTGAGGTTTCTGTCTTACTAATGCTGATTTACCTAGTCTTAGATAAGATGGAGAAAAAATGGTTTTGCATATAAAAGCCACATTAGCTTGAACATTCGCATGTTTATGTTCAAGTGTAGGCATCTATCAAGGATTCAAACCAAAGTGGAAGAAGAGTATTTAAATCATGCATGGATCTTAGAGACAGAGAGAGACATCTACTGGTCCATTTATTACCAATCCCAAGCACCTCCCCCTCCACTGTAATTAATGTAACATTTTCTCTTTTTACAGCTGACAGCCAAGAGCATAATTAGAGTCTAATAAAACATGGAAAAGTCACAAATGCAAAGTGAGATAAACAGTAAACAGAGAGGGAAGAGAGGATCCAGGAGTGTGATGGCTGGGTAATGCCTTAGATAAACTGTGTGCACATTGACACTGTCACGCTCTCAGCAGCCCCAAGTGTGCTGGTAGCCTGGTGCAGACAGACAGCTCGAATTAATCCCAAGAGGAGCGCATGACAGGCGAGTGAAGCAGACAATTAGAATGAAGGAGGAAATTGGAAATGGCAAAGGTGTGAACATATGTCAAATTACAACTAAATGATAAATTACAATTCTGTCATTGGAATAAGCGGTAATTAAGAAAGATTTCAGCTATCCCTCATGAAAAAAAAAAATAAGAGAAAATCACATTTTTTCCCCCAGTTTAGATTTGTTTGCTGAATTTTTTCCATCCATCTCAGATACGGGGCTGGCTCTTCCTGACTTTTGGGCTGCATTATTTGTGTACATTAAGGATAATTCTTTTCTTTCCTCTTCCTTACTTTCCAGACTGGCAGAATGATAGTGTCAAAATGAACAGGAAGCTGATAGTATCTGATATAAAAACCTGCACTGAGGTTTAGAAAAAAAAAGAGGTTTGCTACTAAGGCTGCTGCTGCACTCTAATTATTTTAAACAAGCACTGCACAGTCCAGCTGACAATTAGGAAAGTCTGCTTTATGGCTTGGGGGATTCATATGAAACCTCATAATCTCTGTATACACGTCCTTTGCGTTTAGACAGTAATGAATGTGGGTGGAGTTTCTTGGCAGTTTTCAGCCATTTAACCACAATTTAAAACAGCTGTGTAATTATCGTGAGTTTTTGAATCCAACATCCAATTCCAATTTAGAGTTTGTAACACCTGTGGTTGGTTACAACCGCTAGGACCAAGGCAAAGGAATGACAGAAGCAAAAATGCAGTGCTGGCAAAAGCAGCCCTAGAGAGAGCTCATTGTCCCATGGGACTACTGCGTGCCAAGACACAGATGAGGAAGGAATCTCACAAAGGCAAATCTCACATATAAACATGAGGTGCTGTGTGCAGGGAGGTGCTCTTCAGCAGAATCAAGATAGCAGAGACTAGTCTTCAACTCCTTAAAAAAGCAGACATGTCTCTCTCTGACTTATATAACCCTTGCAAACTCTATTTAAAAAGAGAAAAAAGTAACATGCCAGTGGAAAGGGCCATACAGGTCCTGGACCCAAGGAGACCATCTTTGATAATTTAGCACCTCTCAGAACAGAATTTCATTTGATGATCATTTTCTACCTATTATTTGGTGAAAGTGATAATTTTAGAAATGCAACAACAATCATAATAATAGTAATACTAGTAATCTATGCAAGCATTTGGACTGAAATAAAATTTCTTAACATGGTAAGCAAAACATCAACCATACATTATTCTAATATTTATAACATAAGGTAATTCTAAATTTCATCTGCATTATACATGCTTTTGCAAGTGCTTATAACATTAAATAGCTATAGTCCTACACTTACAGAATGATGAAATATAATTATCTGTGCCTTAAATATAAAAGGAGATCAAAATAGTTAAAGCTCCTCTTAGAATATATCCAAATATTTACATCATTCCTTTTTCATTCTCCCTCTAAAGCAAAAAGGAGACAAATATCTAGAAAGCTAAATAAAATTCTCTCAGAGAGGTCAGAAGCTCCGGATAAATCAATTTCTAGCGGCTGTGGCCAGATATTGTAGTTCAAGGCCTTGAAAGCTTAATTGAGGAAGCATGTTAAAAGTTAAAGGGCCAGAGTCGTGTTAATTACATGAGGTTTTCCTTGTAGAAAATCTGCCCAGCACAATGCCACCCTCCCTCTTTCTTAGACAAGGGTATGTTACTCCATTACACACCACACTTCTATAATTTGATGAGGTTTATTTTAAAAATAATTTATTTATAATCATCTGCATGCTTCACAAGTAATAGAGCCTAATGTGTTCATTTATTATATTCTTAGTACAGTTTAGGTTAAAAAGCCTCTGATATTGTATGTGAGGACTTCAGAAGGGTTTAAATATGGAACAAATTAAGAGTTGGGTTTCAATTCTTCCTTCTCTTGGAAAGTAAGAGGTGAGAGAAAAAAAGAATTATGATTGTTCCAATATTGTTTTCTTCCCAGAAATAGAAGTTCTCTTAGAAAACATGAATGTAGGAGAGTATCTAGAAAAATTCTTGGACCTTTACTTCAATCAGAGGAAAATGCTCATAAAATATTTTAAAATATTCATTATATATAATATAACTAATTGTCTATATAATAAAAGTTGAATGGAGAAGGATGTTAGTCTTCATATTGTTTACTTTGTAAACATAGGAAAAGGCAAATCTGAACATTGGAAATCCTAACATCAGAGCACTGTGGTAGGGCACAAGTTCCTTCTATGAAATAATGTGATATATAAAGTTGGTTTATGAAAATTATGTTTTTTAATAGCAGGTTAAGTTCTCATCTTCGCCACACCTATTAACTTTCCAAAAGAGACTTTGTTTTAACAAACATAAGGGGCTATAAAAATTATTTCCTTTGCAAAGGATGTTGTTAAAATACTTGTTGATTTAATATAGAATTGACGTATGAATGTTATATTAAAGAGCACTTTTTCCAAAGGTTCTCAGCCTATAGGGTACGTAATTATCTGGGTAGGCACAGAAATCTGCACTTCAGATTCACATTCCAGGTAGCTTTCATGCAGACTTAGATTCTAACACAAGCTCCTACTTTGTCTAGGCCCAGGAATGTTGTGAGTGCTAGAGTGAACACTAGAGCAAAGTAACTGGAAATAGTGACCTCTTCTGACCTTCTGTCAAGTTTTTGTCTATGACATTATACTCCTGAACAGATTACTGATATATAAATTAAAGTGACCTAACCTTGCTTCTAATTTCCTTTTTTCAATTCTATGCTTGAAATGAGAAAAATTTAGCAATGATGATTAACCTAAGCACATTATTTCCACCATAGATTTCAGTGCTAAGGCTTTACTAATTGAGAGACACATATAGTGTCACATGCAGTAACTAATGCAGTAACTACATGCAGTAACTAATTTTAATCTATATGGAATACTAGAGAATAGTAAAATATGAAAATGTGTATGGGAATTTTATTAAGCATCAAGTCAAAAGTATCTACAGTTAATAATGTATTTATTCAAATACACATTTTTATAAAAATATTAAACCCTTTTAATTTTAAGTTTTTCTTATACAAATTTTGGTACAGTGGCACATTTAATGGTTTTACATTAAATAATATTTCAGATATAAGTGTACTTGAATACATTGTGAATGTCATAATGAAACATTGTGTAGTGGTCAAGAGCCAATGATACAAACATGGTAAAGTATTTCACAAGTCTAATCTTAGGAGATCTGGGTGGAGTCTTATTCAAAAATTTGAGTGTGAGATTATATATATATATCTGTCTTTGGTTCCTAGCACAGAACTCCTAAAACCCTTGTTTTATTTCTGAGTGATAAGAGCGTCTTTTGTTCTAATATTTGGTCTTTGACTTCAGTTCCTGACACAGAGTTCCTAAATCCTTTGGGATTTCTTGAGCATAACAATGTCTTCTGTTTTAATGAGTCAACTCTGGGTAGGCTCCTAGATGGTGGCTGGTCAGCAGAAAGACCAGCTGTATCCTCTGTATCCTCTATCTTATAATAAACTGGTAAACAATAAATAAACTCTGAGTTCTGTGAGCCACTCTAGCAAATTAATCAAACCCAAAAAGGTAGATATTAGAACCTCGAATCTGTAGCTAGTTGGTCAGAAGTATAGGTAACAACCTGGACTTGTGATTGTCATCTGATGTTGGGGGATGGGAGCAGTCTTGGGAGATGGAATCCTTAGCCTGTGAGACTTGACTACTAAATTGAAGCCATCCAGCTTGCGTCACAGAAACCCTTAGTGTGGGAAGAATCCAAGCACATCTAGTGTCAGAAGTATGGTGATTCTGTTATTAGTATGATAGTAAAAGGGAAACACAGGAGAAGTATAGGTTTTCTAAACAAATTGCTTTAGCAAAAAAGTTGATACATTTCTTTCAGTTTTGCCTGAATATCTGGTATTGGATTTTTCTTTTCACTAAAAGAAAACTATAAACCTGGAAAAAATGTATAGCAACCATGAGCAGGTATTAAACAAAACTGTGAACATTGAGATCATTATTGCAATCATTCTGGCTTCTTTCTTAGGATATGTTATTGCTTCTGTGCATAGGCTTATTGAGCCCAAACTGAGTAACAATCTTGAGCTACAAATTCAAAGTTGATAGTTCAAGTCAGCTAAAATTTCATAGCAGGATACTGGATAGAATCAGAATAGTGTTAAAGGACAGAAGTCTTTATGGGAATTCAAAACGTGGTCTTTGGTTAAAGGCTAGCCTGGGAACACACAGAATAAGACTTCACAATGCCCGGCGATAATCATTTGATGTGAGACTGACTGATGAATGGTGACACCAAACATTACAACCAACTTAGAAGACTTTGCTCATCTACTTGACTATTTAGTACAATTTTGGAAATACCATATATTAGGTGTAAGAAAAACATCTAGAACTGAGTTCAAAACTGATTCAGAGCCGTTGAAATAAATAATAAACAAAAACTGACAGGACAAAAAAGATTTTCCAGTAATCTAACTTCCTGCCATAGTAAAACTGAACACTTTATAACAAAAAAAGGCATATCTAAAGAAGGGGTGAGCAAACCAGGCCCACAGGTGTACCACCTATTTATAAAAACAGAGTTTATGAAAACACAGCTATACCTATTTGTTTAAATACCTTGTGTTGCTTTTTTTTCTGTTATAAACCTAGGTAGTTATGGCAGAGATTGTGAAGCTCACAACCTAAAATACTTAGTACCTAGCCCTTTAAGAAAATATTTGTCAACCACACATCTAGACAATAAAAGATCACTAAACATGCAAATATGCAAGAATCTGCCTAAAATTCAATTAAAAAAACAATCAATAGAGTAAGACCCTGAGATGACCCAGAGATATAATTAATCATTTAAACATCGAAAGCATGTTATAGATATATTCAGAAACTTGTAGAAAATGATTGTCATAATGAATCTCAAAGGATAAATAAAAATATTTTTAAAAACTGAAAATTTTCATATTAAAAAGTACAATATCTGAAGTCACATATCTACTAGGTAGGTTTAACAGAAGACTTAAGAAAGACAGAATTACTGAGCTTAGACATATGAATAAAAATTCACCAATGTGAAAAAAAAGACAGAAAACAAATTGAAAAAAAAATTCGGAGACCTATGACACAATATCAAGCAGTCTAACATATATATAATTCAAATTCAAAGGAAAATGACACAATAGAGTAGAAATTAATGGTTGTGAATTTACTAAATCTGTGAGGGTGTTGAGGGAAGGAGGGCATATCAATTTTTAGATTCAAGAACCTCTGTAAAATCCAAACAAGTAAATACCTCACAGATCGCATCTAGGTAAATTATAGTAAAACTGATGGAAGCTGAAAATAAAGAGAAAAATTATAAAAGTTGCTATGGGAAAAAGGGGGAAAAGAGACATTACATAAAAGAAAACAATAATACAAATAATTGAAGGCTTTTTACTTAGAAACAAACTGGAAGACAAATAAAAAGTTTTAAAGTACTGAGATAAAAAAAAATAACATTGAGGCCATACTTTATATTCAGCAAACAATTCTTCAACAGAGAGTGTTAAGTTTTTACATAAACAGAAGGTAAAAGCATTAGTCACCAGCAGAGTTACACTGTTACAAATATAAATGAAACTATTCAAGTAAAAGGGAAACTACACTAGATACAACTTGGACCTACAGGAAGAAATAAAGAACACTGGGAATGGTAAATATATGGGGAATATAAAATATTATCATTTATGTTTAATTCCATTAAAAGGCAACTGATTATTTAATGTAAAATTTATAACATTGCATTTTTATGTTAGTGACATATGTAGATATGTGATAATCAAATGATGAAGAATAAATGAAATCATAATACATATTATTAATTGATATGTAGTGAAATATAATATATTCTTACCATTAAGAATATTATGATAAGTTAGAGTTTTAATTTCCAGAGCAAATGTAAAATGGTAACACAAAGATAACCATAATAGAGTAATCAAAACAGAATCCTAAAAAGATTTTATTAATCAAAAATAAAGATAGGAAGTGAGGAATTAAAAGAAAATCAGATGGATAACTGGAAAAGAAATAGCAAGAAGATAGATATAAATTCAAACATTAGAATGATTATATTAAATATAAATGGACTATATTCTATAATTAAAAGGCAAAGACTGGCAGATCAGTATTTTTTAAAGTCCTAACTACAGTTTTTTAAAAATATAAATAAAACTTAAATACAACTAAAATATACAGATAGCTTTGGAAGTAAAATGATGAAAAAAGATATACCATGTAGTTAATTAGCATAAGAAAAGTGGAACTGTTACAGTAATACAATATAAAATATTATAGGACTGGAAGTATTATCACGATGAACAGGAAACATTTTGTTAAAGGTCAATCTATTTCAAAGATCATATTTTGAACTATGTATGAACCCAATAACAGTGTTTTAAAATACATGAAAGGAAAAAATTATAGAACTAAATAAAGAAATATATAAATACAGAAAACATAGCTGGAGTAGTTAACACCATTGCATTTTAATTAATAGTACAAATAAGAAAAACTGTTGATAATATTGAAGATTTGAACAATAATATTGACAAGAGTTAATTGACATTTTGAAACATTACAACCATTAACTATATAATACACTTATTATAAGTGCACATGTGATATTCTAAATGATAGACAATATGCTGGCTCATAAAAAAAGCATCAGTCAATTTTAACACATTGGACTCTTATAGAATATATACTCTTTCCAAAATAGAATTAATTTGAAAACACAATAAGATATTTAGAAACCTAAAATATTTATGAATTAAACCTTATACTAATAATGAACATGAATCTAAAAGAAGCCTGAAAAAGACTTTGCTGCAAGATCAAGAACAAGGCCAGAATCTTTGCTTTTGCTGCTTCTAATTCAACTCTTTATTCACACACAATGTAATTACTGCAGAAAACACTTTACAATACTGTACAATAGCTGTATAGTAAATATAAAGAAATGTGCAATACTGCTAAAACTAAAAAGTAAACTTTGCAAGTTTGGAAGTGCAAGATCAGCTTTTGAAAATCAACTGTATTTGAAAAGTTAAATTTTAAATTTTGATTTATCATAGAATCAAAAGCTAGATATGCAATATCTCTACCCCCAAAATATTGTGAGACCTAAATTAATGAAAAATATACTATTTTTATTAATTAAAAAATTTAATTTTCTCCAAATTGATTTGTAGATTGAATGTAATCTTCATCAAAAACCACAAAAGTTTTGTGAGTGTGTGTATCTAAACTAATAAATTATTTCTAAAATTCACATAAAAATACAAAGGTCCTGGAATAGCCAAGTAAATTTTGAAAAGAAGAGCAAAGCTGGAATACAGACTCTCTCAATTTTCAAGCCTTAATACAAAGCTACAGTTATCAACCAAGTGATACTGATATGAAGACAGATAACTAGACCAACAGAATATTATATAGTTAACAGAATTAGATTCACACCTGCAGAATTAGATTCACAAATATAAGTCTCAAGGCAATTCAATGAGGAAAAGAAAGTCATTTCAACAAATAGTAGTGGGATAGTGGGAAAATTAGATTAACATATTAAAAATAATAAGCACCAACACCTACATCATCCCATACACATCAATTAATTAAAGGTATTATGCACAAAAAGCTAAAACCAGTAGGTGAATATCTTCATCTTGGTATAGGCAGAGATTTCTTAAACAGGATAAAAATCTTATCACAAAATTTAAAAAATTGCTAAGATGGATTGCATTAAAATTAAAACCTCTATTTATAAAAGATCACTATTTTAATAAAAAGTAAAATTGCTTGCAAAATATAAACCTGACAAAAGATATATGCAGAATGTAAAATGAAACTCCACAAAGCAATAATAAGAAGACAAATCATCAATTAAAAAATAGAGCATATACTTTTAAAAAGAAGATATATAAATGGTCATCAGTACATAAGAAAGATGCTCAACATCATTAGTTATCATTATTTAAAAACCAAAATGAGATAGTATTCCATACTCACTCGATTAGCTAATATGAAAATAGAATGAACTTAATGTTAATGAGAATACAGTGTAACTGGAACTCTTATTCATTGATTCTGGGAATGTAGAAACTAGTGTTTTCTTATCATATTAAACTTATACCTACTTCATTACTTAGAAATTCCACTACTAAATAATTACCCAAAAGAAGTGAAAATTTACTCATGAAAAAACTTGTAAAGGATGTTTAGAGCAGCATTATTAATGTTATTAGAAAATTTTTAAAAAATCCAAATATATCATAGGAGAATAAGAAAACAAAATATAATACATTTATATGATGGAATACCACTTAACAATTGAAATGTACTACTGATACACTCAAAATCATTTATGTATTTTAAAAAAGATTATGTTGCACAAAAGAAGCCCCCCTAAAAAACACATAATGTTTAATTACATTTTTAGAAGTTCAAAATAAGCAAAACTTATATTTGGCAATAAAAAAAAAAATAGCAGTTAACTCTGTGGTAGGGGTGCAAATTAAATAGGATGGAACACTGATAAAGTGAATAATATAAATGTTCATCTTGATTAAAGTGGCAGTCACAGAGGTTTATATGTTTATAAAACCTTATTGAATTATACCCTTAAGATCTCTGTATCGCATTGTATATAAATTTTGCTTCAAATTGTAAAAATGCTTGGACAGGGTCATAGTTAATTAGAAAGCCTCTGTAGCATTGATGTGATAGGTAGTCTACTTCTTCTTAGAGTTTTAATGTTTCCCTGAAAACAATTAGGCACTCTGGATAAAACAATTAACTTTTTCTGGTAACTGAGGTGCTCATCAATAAAATTGCTGTTTGTTTTGTTTTAACATATGAATATAGTATCATGCTTGCCCAACTTTTAGCAACCGTGACTCTTAAAAATACAGCAGTAAAGCATCATTTTATATAATAGTAATCATCAACTCTTAGAGTTAGAGACTTGTTTTAATGAATACAGTTGCAGTATCAACTTTTTTTAAAAAACAAACTTTAACACCCTAGATAGTAGTATTTAACTTGTTTTGATTTTCTGATGTACATATAAAACAACTATTTCATGTGATATTTTATAAAATATATCATGTTTGGAAAAAAATTTTCTACAGTGTCCTATGGAAATGAATCTATAAATGACAGGTATTTTTATTAACATTTCCTTGTTTTTCTCTTCTTACTAGGACACACAGAAGACAGAAGACTATTGACAATTTATTGAATAAAATTAAATAGTGATGTAATGAGAAAGAAAAAATATAAATGTAAAGGAGAGGGGCAGAGGAAGAAGGAGAGAGGGGTGACAAGGAGATATTTACTGTAAGTTCTAAAAGCTGTCGATGCTTAGTTTTAAGATATTTGTGCTTAAATTATCTCAGAATTATAAGGAATAGAGAAATATTATTAGCTGGTTTGAGCAGAGCTCAGTTATTAGAATATTAAAACTGACCGTTGTGCCGTGAATTGTTAATAATTATTTATCAATATCGTTTTGCCAAAATAATTTAGCAAAAAAAAAAATTAATCCAAATAGAAAAAAGAATCCAAAGTTACTTGACAGAGATTCAAGAATTATATTCATACTAGCTAACTAGAAACCAAATATTTCATAGCCTCCATATTATTGCAGCATGTCAAGAAAAATGATTGCTTTTCTCCTATGAAAAACAACTCAAGTAATCTTTGCATCCACTACTAAACTAAAATGTTCAAAGTATCTTTGTTAAACTGTAATAAGAATCTTAAAAATGCATCAAACATACTTACAATAGAAAGATATAATGATGTTTTTATAAAATAGTTATATGTCTTAAAAATAAGCATATTTCAAACATTCTACAAATCAGAATTAATTTGTTATTACCAAACAGAATTTAAATTATAGCTACAAATAAAAGGACATAAGTAATATAGAGTTCAACAATACAGTATTTCTTTATTTTAATGAGTTCTGAATTAAAACATTGTAATTTTTATATTTATTTGAGCTTTTTAAAATAGAAGTATGACTTCACATATTTTTCTCTTTAATAGACTGTTTTTTGGAGCAGTTTTAGGTTCACAGAAAAATTAAGCAGAAAGTATACAGATACTGACCACTTACATTCAGTTTCTCTATTATTAACATCTCGCATGAGTGCAGTACACCTCTTACTGTTGATGAACCAATATTGATTCATTATTAGTAACTAAAGTCCATAGTTTACATTAAGGCTGACTTTTTGTGTTATATGGTTCTATGGATTTTGACGAATGCATTGTCTCATGTATTCGGCATTACAGTATCATACAAAATAGTTTAACTGCCTTAAAATTCTCCTGTGTACCATGCATTTATTTCTCCCCATCACCCTCCTATCCAACCCCTGGCAATGAGTAACCTTTTTTACTATTTTTCCAATTTTCCTTTTTCCATACTATCATATAAATGGAACCATGCAGTATGTAGCTTTTTCAGACCAACTTCTTCCATTTAGCAATATACATTTAAGATTCCTCCATGTCTTTTTCTGGCTTAGTCATTCATTTCTTTTTATCACTGAATAATATTCTAGTTCATAGATGTCCCACAGTTTACCCACTCACCTACTGAAGGACATTTTTGGCAATTATAAATAAAGGTACCATAAACATTCACGTTCAGGTTTTCATGTGGACATAAATTTTCAGCTAAATTGGATGAATATCAAGGAGTATGATTGCTGGATCACATAGTAAAGCTATATTTAGCTTTGTAAAAGCTGTCAGTCTTCCAAAGTGGCAGTACCTTTTTGCATTTTTACTAAAAGTGAGAGTTTCTTTTACTACACATCCTAGCCAGTATTTGATGTTGTCAGTATTTTGGATTTTAGCCATCTTAATATGTACATTTTAATATCTCATTGATGTTTTAATTTACATTTCTCTACTGACTTCTGATGTTGACCATCTTCTCATATGCTTATTTTTCATCTGCATATCTTCTTGGTTGACTTGTTTGTTGAGAACTTTTGCCCACTTTTTAATTTATTTCTTTATGACTCTTTATTTTTAAAGTTTTTCATGTATTTTATATATTAGTCCTTATCAGACATGTGTTTTCTCAAATATATTCTCCCAATCTGTGGTTTGTCTCTTTATTTTTTTAGCAGTGTCTTTTACAGATTTTTTTTATTTTAATGAAATCTAACTTATACATTTCTCATCCTATATTAGTTTGGATACCTATTGGGTTACTGAGAGAGAGAAAGAGAGAGAGACAGGCAGAGTCCTAAATACAAAAGTATAAACAGGCATTTAGACAGCTTGTTTCTTTTTCATAAAAAAATGTCTGTGTGGGCTGGCCTGGTCTGGCATTGTGATGTGACTCTGTTGGGCTCTCAGGCTACTTGCATGATGCTGCTTTGTCAGCACATGGCTTTCAGACCGGTGGCCAAGTAAGCTGCCATTCCTTTAAAAGGCAAGACTCAGAAGTTGTAAACAACATACTCTAGCTGAAATCTTTTGACCAAGATGTGACATCATGCTATCACTAACTGCAAGAGAGGATGGAAAATGTGATCTCTAGCTAGGGTTTAAACCATGTGCTAACTTAAATTTAGGTTACGTATTACTAAAAGGAGAGGAGAGAATGAATATTGGAAAAGGTGGGCAACTAGTAGCCCCTAAGACACTACTTATCTGTTGTGTGACCATAGGTAAGGAATTTCCTTATCTGTAGAATAGGTATGTTGATCAAATATCCACCACAGAGTTTTGCTCAACACTGACTAGGTGTCAGACAATGGATAAGGTGCCAGTGAATGCCAATTATTATTATTAATGTATATTCTTTATTTGAAGGACAGGTGGATAATAGGAGCCTCAATGGAAAATTTTCTTCATTCTATACTAATAATATAAAGTTGTGTGTTTTCCCAGTTTTTCAGAATTTTTAAGTTCGGAATTTTACCGAAGTATGAATCAATGGTAACTGTAAATTTAAAAAGAGAGCTGTTAGCCAAGAATTGTGCTTATTGGTCAATAATTTAATTGAGGTAACTATTTCTTCTAGTTTCATTAACTAAAGTTTTATGTTTGTGAATCTAAAATATTTTCACTCACACATTTAAAGATGAGTCTATGTGCTCTTCTTTATTGCCTATCATTTAAAGATGTTAGCGTTTAGAACCAGCCTCTCTTAGATTCCGACATGTTCTCACAAAATATTTAAGCAGACCACCAAGTAATCTTTATGCCAAGAACTTGCACTAATTTAACTCAATATTTTTGAAAATTTAACATATGACCAAAATGTATGAAAGTTGAAACTATTATGATATTTATATTTGTAAAATGATTTAACATTGGGATCAACTAAATCACAATGTCCTGCAATCATATTGAATGCATAGAAAACAGGTTTTATTTACTTCTAGGAAATTATAATCCTATATAATTACCATTAATTTATTACCAAATTTAAAATTTGGGTGGGGCACTAAAATTGTGTCAGATATTTCAAATATAATTTTTACTCAAGTGACGAAATTACCCCAATATCAGCTTCAAACCACGTCATGTCTTTAATAACAGTGATTTACTTACAAAGATTATTCTCTGCACTCTGACAAAATTCATTATTTCAATTTCAACAGTAATAACTGGTTCGTATTAGATTACATCACTTTATAGGATATAAGACATCTTTTTATGTTGTATTCAAGGTTATATTGGATGTACTACATTGTGAAAAGTAAATCCATTAAATAAACCACAGTTGATACACATTTGAATTTGTATGTATAATTTCCAAATTAAGTCAGAAGGCTATTTTTTTTCTATAATCACCTTTTCTTTCCTTTCTGTCCATCATCCACTTTCTAACTATACCAATATATGAAACTAAAATTCAACACAGCAAATTGTTTTTTTCCTTAATCTAAGTCTCGGAAAACCAACTTTGTGTCAAGTGAGAAAAATAAAAGCAAAAAATTATAACATCCAGGTTATAAATAAGCCAATGTATAACTGTGGCAAATAATACACCTTTATTTTAATTTCCTGCAAGACTACTTATCTAGTACAATACCATTCTGCTTACAGCTAAAGAAAACTCTGTACCTGATATTGACCTTTTAAAGAAACCAAGGACAATCTCTTTCACAGATTAAAAGACTGTAAAAGTGCTAGTTCTGCCATTGCCAGAAGCACTAACTGAACCTTTAAAGAGAATTATTTGCCAAAAAAAAAAAAAAAGAATCTAGACAAGTTTTTATAATATGCATCACCCATAATAAGGAAGTTATAAAAGAAAGCATATCAAAACAGCTACTAAATAGGGTGAATTAACAGAAGTGGCTTGATGCCTTCGAAGCCAGGCAATGTTGTGTTACGGTTTTCCCATAAAAAGATTCCTTATGTGTCGTCAGCAGGACTCTGGCTTTTTAACTTTTAACATGCTTCTACAGTTAAGCTGCTCTGCTCTACACTCAAATAGCTGTCCACAGCTGCTGCAAATTGATTTATCCCCAGATAATGGCTACAGTTGATGACCAAAATGTCACTGAAACTCTTCAGCAATTTAAGGTGTGTTTGGCCTACTATAACCTGATTTTAACCCTATTTTAAAATGCATTAGCATCTGCACAAATTCTTGAAAAAATATGCAGGCTGTATTTAATATTCAACTTATGAATGCTTAGATATTTTTTTTTTTTGGTAGCAAAGCTTATAATACAGCCCTCACACAAGCAGAAGCCACAGCAAAGATACCATGGTATCAGAGCTGAAAATATGCAGATTATAGACAACTCCAGAGTTAGATTTTTTGCAGAGAGCACCAATTCAGATCATATTTGAGATTCAGCAAGCATTACACAGGTCCTCACAGTACCAGTAAAACAGGCTAATCACAATGAATCTGGACTAAAGCAAAACAAATAAAATATCATATTTTTTAATAACCCTTACACATTATTAATAAAAGATGTATGGTGGTAGAAATATATAAATGAAATATCTTTTAAAGTATGGATATATATATATGGAATAACTGGAGTTCAGGTAATCTCAGGATAGGTCTTTAAGAATCTTTACTAAAGAGGTTTTTCTTAAATACATAATCACACACAGAGTGGAATCAAATTAGTTAAATGTTTATCACTCAGACCATTTCAGGTTCCAAGAAACTTATGTATGAACTATTCACATATGACAGATTTGAACCCACTGAGGACTTTCTCAGTAAGATGTAAAATGTAATTGAGGATATTGATCCAGTGGGGAAGAGGAAAACAACATAGACTTAAAATTTTCTACAAACATATTTAGCAAATATTCCTGCTTCTGTTTTTAAGTAAAAAATGTATAGGCTACCATAAAGAATTTATCTATTAGTGAAATCCAAAATGACAGAATGTTACTATAATATTACTAACACTAAATTTATAAGATCACGACACAATACTTAGGGTAACATGAATTAAAGAAAAGGCCTGTGTCTGATCCCTATGTATAAATTGAGATTTTTTTATTTTTTAGTGGTTTTTAAATGTCCCTGAAATATTAGTAGCTTATACAGTTTTATACATGGGTTGATTTCATCCATTTTAATGCTGAACTAATTTTATTGGAAAGATTGTTTTTTGTCCAGAACCTCTTTTTTCACATATGAATGTTTATAGTCTTCAAAAAATGAGAGTGAGGGTATTATCAAAATATTCTACTATAGAAAAATTGTAACAATACTTTAAAAACACTAAATTAATTATTGCAGAACTATTTAATGTAGACTATTCCTATATAGAGAATGTCTAAAATATAAGATGAATGACATGCCAGATCTATAAAATTCCTAATTCCCATAATAGCAAAAAAAAATTATCCCCAGGTTTCAGGCATTGCAGTAAATAAAAGTGTTAAAGGCAGGTATAAATGAAAGAAATATCTGCAATGACAGATGTAAAGTAGAGAGAAAATTAGGTCACTAAATTGAAACATATATAATGAATTATTTGTTGTCGTATGTAAAACAGTATTCACTGTTTATTGATAAATGGTTTTGATATAGAAAGTTCACATACAAAGCATTAGTTTTAATCTGTGAAAACTAAGTGATTCTGTCATAATTAACACATTTACCTGAAGAGCAGATTATAATTCATTCTGTCTGTTCATGACAATATTGACAAATACCCTGTGAATTGAATTATAGACCCTATATCACAATGAAGAAAGGCATAGAGCATTCTGAAATTAATGGTCATCTCTAAGAATCAGACACATTTCAAAACATTGACAGTTGGACATAAGAAACTTATGCACTTGGGGGAAAAAAAGGATTTCTAAACCTTTGTTCATTATTGCTTCAGATAACTTGAAGGCCACTCAAAGAATCGTGAGTTCAATTGTGTAATTGCTTTATTTGAATTTTAATATGTTGAGAAGTAAATCACTGTATGTTTTGGTGTACTTAAGAAAAAACTCTCTTTTCCCTTTAAGTTGTAAACTAACACACACCTTTCATCAATGAGAGATCCACAACACTATTTACAGAATAATGTATTTAACTTATTAATTAATTTTATTCTATAAAGAATTTTACTTCATCATTTTGATGCCAGTTCACTGAAATCGGGAAATTGGTGGAATTTTAATATATGTCACATAAGCAAAAAAATGTCTCCAATGTTTAATTTAGAATTGTATAATTTCATTCTTTACCCAAGTAACTTTTAATCAAAGTAAATGGGAGGAAGTTTACCTGTGAGAAACAATAAAACCTCAACTGTGTTAACGGTATTGTTTTTTACTCCTCTGGGTTATAAAAGGACAGGACTAGAAAAAAATCCCTTTTTTCCTGTTCATTTAACAAGCATAGTCACCTACAAAATGACTCCATTCCTCCCCTCTCCCATTTGTGTTTCCCAAGACTGCAGATGTGCATCAACACCTGAGAGTGACAGGGCTAATGTGTGTCTTCTTGCGGTGCAGCGCTCATGGTCATGAAGGAACGGATATGTAATGCTGTGCTGATACCAGCCAAGTAATATAATGTGGTGCCGTTAGGAACATTATTCATAGTTGATGAACACATACCTTTTCTAGTGAAACACATACATTTCAGAAAGAAATGCATAGATCATTTACTGAAGCACATTTATTATAGCAAAATGTGTACCTCAACTAATGAAACACATAGATCATAGAGTAAATGATTATACTTATATCGAGCAGATTTAACCATTTATGGATGTTTTGGGGACAAACCATTTTGGTTAGCAGGCAAGACTGAACATATAAATAACAAACTAAATTTTTTTTATGGATTAAATCTTTATGATTATTATTTTGTATTTCACTTTGCCATTTAAAACAAAGGAGTTCTGAGTGTCCTTTGCTCTACAGTTTCTTCTACAATTACTTATGCATAATTAACAGGATATGTATCTTTTAACATCCCTACCGGAGTGTTAACTAAACATGAGGAACAGAGAGAAATTAAAATATGATGTTAAGGAAAGGCAAGGATTGGGGGGGTGCAATTTATTGCTTCCCTTCAAATAAAATTTAGCACTTGCATTTTGACACAATTGTATTCTAGGACCAGCAGCACATCTTGACACAATCTACCTTTATCTGCAGTAACAAATGCCAAAAAAAGCCAGAAATAGGATGTGAGTCAGTGCCCTTTCCCCTCCAGGGTCAGCAATAAACTATCAATTTCCACTGTATAAATTCAGTTAGCTCTGGCTCTCTATTGCCCTGAGGAACAGAGTGGGTCAAACACTTGGTTTATGACTAAGGAATCCCTCAGTATACCAAGCTTTGACCGTAACCCTAACTCACCAGTGCTGGGAATGGATGTGAATTCCAGGCTCTTGCTTTAGTGAGAACATAATTCATGTGGGTGAACATTGTACTGAGAAACTTTGCGAGATTGATCTGATTTGTATCATCGTTCTGTGTTGTGTGTGCAAGTCTGAGCTTCTGGCCTCTACCAGCTTGTGACTTTCCTTTAAAAAGAAAAAATGAGTTAAAGAATTTTCTTTTTTATTTTTCTTCTCTTTTATTCTATTAATACCTGTGTGAACAAAGAGAGAAATTAAAGGAAAAATAAAAATAAAAAAGTCAAATGTGAAAAATGATTCCCAAAGGAAGGTAAGCAAAGTCTTGCTATATGTATAATATGAATGTTTTTCTTCTTCATTATTTAAGGCAATGGCTGAATCCAAATTTTATTGTTTATCTACATATAGAGCAAGCAATTCTTAATTTCATTTTTTATTTTGAGGATCTTCTTGAGATTCAAGACATTCTTCATTTTAGAATGAGACGTTGACCTTTTGATACTTGTGATTGACTTAAGAACTGTCATCCATTCCAACTTTGACTTGAAAACTTGGCTACAAATGTTCAGTTTCAATGTTCAATATTTGGAAGTTTATACATTTGAATGTACTTATAGTACATCATCATTCAAACTTGCAATTGTTGTTTGTTTGTTTATCCTCCTTCCCTCACATTGTGCAAACTTGATTCCTTGGGTACAAGAGTTATAGAAGATAAAATTGGATTACATGGAATGTTCAACATAATACACAATGGGTGTTTTTACAGAGTAACTCCACTTTTTCTTAAGTTATAGAAACTCATTTCATTATTCAGTGAACCCTCCGGTGACCCTGGGATTTCACTATATAATTTATGTTTCCTGATACAATTCAACAGTGTAATCTTATGATTTATGTGCTTCATTTATAATTTGATCATCTCAGTATAATGCATGTTTTTCTACATGATTTATGTACTTTATCCCATAATATATGTGTTTCCCCGTATGATATATGTATTCATCAGCTATGTATTATGGGCTTGGTGGCACATTCCTAAAAAAGGAAGTAGAATACCCAAGCCTGAGGGTAAGTCCTGAGGTTAATTGCAATCAATTCACCTTCCACACAATTACACTTTCATCTGCAGGAGCTTGTGAAGTGAGCATGCCTAGTGCCAGCAGCAGGGAGGAAATTATGTCAGTTTCTTTTTCCCCTAGATCCAAGTAAAAGCAAATTTCATCAGCAGATCAAGGAATCAGAGCCATACATTTCTGAAAAAAAATTTTCAGTTGTCATCACTTATATTTCCGTCTTTTGGATATAACCTGATTTGATCTATAAAAAACACATATTTACAAAAATAAACTTTTATTTCAAATAATCAGTTTAAAAAAATTATTATTTAGGAGTTCTTGAAACAAATCATAGGAAATTCTCCACAAAGCATTTTTTCAAAAGCAGTTTTATTAAACTCAGTCATTCACCAGACATCATTGAGTTCTATGTCAGGTATTTTCATTTTCTGAAACTTTCTTGTTATATTGACTCATTCATTTATTTACTCAACAAATATGTAATAATTTATTCTTTTGTTTCAGGAAAATATAAAACAAATCAAAATCCTGTCTTTATAAAGTTTGTATTCTATGGCAGGAGACAGCAAGCAAAAGGAGTAAGTAAAGTAAACTATATAGTAGTTTAGAATATAATACATGCTCTGAAGCCAAATAAAGCATGGAGGAAAGGACAATAAGATTTCTAGTTGGAATGAGAATTTTTTTCAAATTAAGGTATTGGCTAAAAGCCTCACTGAGAATGAGACATTTGGACAATGACTGGATGGAGGTGAGGGAGATAACTGTTTGTATGTTTAAGGGTATAATAGTATGTACAAAGTGGAGGCTATGAAGTTGCGATGTGCCCAGTGTGATCTGGAAAGAGAGTGAGCAAGAAGGAAAGAAAGAAAGATGAGTTCAGTCAAGTGTTAGTTAACAGGTGGATCACACAGGACCTTGTAGACCATTGTCAGCATTTTGGATTTTACTCTAAGGAGGAAAGACTGGGTGGGGAAGCAATAATAACGTAACTGGCTTCTATTTTG
Organism: Cynopterus sphinx; assembly: GCA_030015415.1. Taxonomy (NCBI): domain Eukaryota; kingdom Metazoa; phylum Chordata; class Mammalia; order Chiroptera; family Pteropodidae; genus Cynopterus; species Cynopterus sphinx. The sequence continues at coordinate 126,909,944 of CM057382.1, forward strand.
AAAGGATCATTCTGGGTGCTGTGCAGACATGTCTGTAAGGAAGGTAGGAAAGGTGGGACATAGAAATAATAGGGACTATTACAGATGGTAGTGGGTTAGTTTAAGGTAACTAGTTAGTTTAAGGTGAAAAATCATCATATTCTAGATATTTTTTCAAATTTACCTGACAGAATTTTATGAGCAATTGGAGAGACAAGTTGGCTTATTTACAAACAAATAAAAAAGATTAAAGCAAATGCTTGAGTATTTGATGAATATATTTCCTTCACTTTAAAAAATACAAGAACATATTACATGGTTTTTGATATGGAAAATGATATAACTAAAGAATTACTAACCAAGTCATTTCAGTTCATCTTCTGTTGATAGATATCCATGCCATCTGAAGTTATTTTCATGTCTTTGTTCAGCGATTATAAAACTTCCTATCTGATTTACCTCAACAGGTTGATTTTTAAAATAATATTATAGTTATTTTTAATTTAAGAATATAAGTGAAGAAAAATAGAATGGGTAAAAATAAAAGTGTAGCTATTATAATAATTTACCTGGAAAATTAAAATTATTTGAAATAATTCTGTCTATATTTTGTTCTTTTGTTTTGTCAAAACATACCTCAAAGAGAAATACCTTAAGATATGAATAACATTGCATTCCATCTGTCAATGACAGAGGAATAAATAAAAAAATATGGAAAGGGAATTATGTTAACATTTTTCTACTTAAAGAATGATGATTTTTAAGAAACTAAAAATATTTTAAATATAGTTATGTACCAATACTTCTTTAAAAATTAGTAACATTTATTTTTTGAACAAGAAAAACAAAAACAAAAATAATGACATTTAATTTTATATTTTCATCTCTTTTATATTTATTTTTAAGGCAGTTATAAATTTCATTGATGTCACTCTTGCTTACTAAACCCTATAGGTAACAAAAAAATTTAAACATTTTTCAAGTCTGCAAAAGTTAACTCTGTAAGTGTTTTGAATCTGGACTTCAAATATGAAATTCCTATCTTTGGAAGAGACCATAATCATCATTTTCATATTGATGAATAGGTTTGAGGAAAGGAACAGATAAGAAAAATCTTGGGCAATGTTTCACTTTTATGAAAATAAACAGAACAAGTCTTGACTATGATTATCACTTTATTGGGAAACAATCTTTAAAAAGCAGAGTTACTAATCAAAGATTAGAACTTTTGAATTCAAATAAGTCAATTTCTACCTTTTTAATTGTAAGAATAGATTTCTTAAAAATACTGAGATTGTGATTTTGACAGTAAAAAGCATTATTAATAAAATTCCAAAAGTGTTTTCCAATGTTTAAATAAAATATTTAAATTCAATTATAAGATAATCAAAAATGATTATTTAAAAATAATTATTAAAGTTATATTAATTAGTATGTTAAAATAGAATAACAGACATCACGTAAAAGTATATTAAAATACTTCTTATTTCTCAGTTAGTTTCCTTTTATTACCCAATATAAAAGTGTGCTTTAATGTAATTTAAAAGGATAGTTGTATAACTTGTGCATGTGTGTGTAACCATTATAAATAAAGTTTTGAAGATTCTTAGTTTTGTTAGATTCAAGTGCATAATTCTTAAGTTCTAGGCCCCTCTCTGGCTGTTCTCCTTTACCTCGGGCACAGCATTAACCTCTCTGGTTCTTTACTTGTAAAATAACAAAAATATAAAATGTAGTCTATATCAACAGGAGTAGTTTGGTGAAAAATTTCTGTGTTTTATTGAGGTAGATAATTAGTCAAACCAAAAAGTACATAATTTGAGCACTTAGTGTTTACTAATTACTGTATTAATATTTCAAGAGGTTCAAAACTGAATGATTCCCTCACTAATGAATAAGATTCATTTATTAGGGTATTTAGTTATTTTAAGATGGTGTGTTAAGGGCTATGATAAATGAATAGGGTGGTGGAGAGTATGAAATAAAAGTACTTAACCAGTTTTATCATGTTGGGGTGAAAAGAGGACTTCAATGACACTTCCTGGGAGAGATGGCACCTAAATGGATACATACAGGGTGATAAGAGCCAACTCAGAAGAAAGGAGTTGGGGCATTCTGGTAAAGATGTAACTTAAATACTAGGGCTTTAAATCCCTAAAGGGTGAATGAACAGTGTGGAAGTAACCTGGAAGGGGAGATAGACCAAATTCTAGAAGATTCAAATTTTATCCTATAGCTCAGAAGTCTCCATTCCTTGTGCTGGGACACATACAAGTGAGCTCTGAATGGCTTATACTCATTGTTCTTTCAGCTTCCCAGTGGTTAGTCAGACCTGAATTAGCCAGATCTCCAGCAGGAAGTCATCTCAGACTTTGAACTGCTATGCCTATTTTTCTCACAATACTCTAAAATTATGATCATTTCCTGTAACATTGTGACATTAAAAAAGTTAGGACTTTCTCCTAGGTAAAAGTAAGCCTTAAATAGTTTCTGCCAAGAAGCAAATTTGTTTTAACCAGATCTGCCTTCTCAGAGGGGTACTAGTCCTAGCAGAGGACTCAATTCCTTGCTATTGCAGGAGTGAACGCAGAAGCAGCAGAACACAAGGGCTGACTGACCAATCAGTCTTCATGGAAGCACCTGAGAACATCAAGGCCACATAGCCATCTCTAGTATAATGAGGGGAACTGGCAGCCAGAATCCTACAGAACACATTGGAAGCAAACTAAGTATCCATGGTAATGCCTCTGACAAAAACTGGGCATTTCATAGGAACTTTGAACACCTATCTGCTAAGAGATAGAAATGAGGGACCTGAAATAACAAAGTGCATCCCAGCATAGATCAGTATAGTGAATTAGAAGAGGCCCAAGATAATTCAGAGAGTTCAAGAAAAGGAGAAATCCAAAGGAGCCAGAACAAAAACCCACCTCAGTCAAATCTCTCTTCAGTTCCCTGGTGGTGAGAAATGTATATTTATGTTGTATTTAATATTGGGTTGACAAACATATTTATATGAGCAAATAATTTCCAACAAACATTTTTATAGTATTTACAAGGCTTCGAGCACTATTTTAAGTTTTTTTATAAATTTATTTACACTTGAGGACCTTGAGAAGTATATCTGCCAAGAAGGATTCCTCATGTAACCGGTCCCAAATTCATAACTAGAGGTCCAGCAGCCATTGCTAATGAAGATTGCTTTCTCTCTTTCTCTTACACACAGACACACTCACACACACAGTCTTTCAGAGAAAAGCTGTAGAATGAGCCTCCTGCATTGTGTTCCTGCAGTCTGAACAGATTATTGTAAAGAAATTTTTGGAATTGTCTCTCAGAAGACAATGGGCTAGGATCTGTCCCATTCAATCGGAACTGCAAAACCACATCATTATTTGCATCTGTACTGACCAATTGGAGTGGCTCCATCAAAACTAATCAGAACGCACAAATCTGACTATGCTATTTGGACCAATCAGAACTGTGTGATTTAGATTCCTCATTTGCATAAAAATAGAGCAATCAGAAACCAGGTTGGGAACTTTCTCTATGAAAGGTGGTCTCGGATTTGTTTCGAAGGAGCACACTTTCAGTTTCCTCTGGAGACTGTGTTTCGTTGGTTTGCAAACTGTTTACTTGAATAAAGTTTCTCCTTCTGTTCCTCATATTGAGAACATTTGTTGACACTTTACAGCAACTCAGTGGGGTAGAGTCAATAAAGTCTATAATTATCCTAATTTTATATAAAGCATTAGAGTCAAGATTCCCCCTAGTTCATTTGGCTTCATAATTTGTGACCTCAATAATTATGCCATACTGTCTCATAGAACTCCACTGACTATACTTTGTGACTGTAACATATCATAACATAACATCATAACATCATAAATCTTATACAATATGATATGCCTATGTTTAGGTGTACAAATCTATATAGCTTTTGTTTCCTGGTGTTGATTCCATCTTTTTGTTCCCAATAATCCACTTTTCATATAGCATTAGAAAACACTTCTTAAAATAATAACACATATCATTCATTACCTTGCATGAAATCTTTCAGAGGTTTCCTATTGCTCTTAAAATAAAATCCACAGTTGCTACCATGGTTTGCAAGATAATCTGCTCAATCCAATCTCTACCTCCCAGGGTCATAATCCTTCACCTTTATATATCAAAGCACCCTCATTTATTCGTTTTATTTCTTCTCCAGATTCTTTGGTGATCAGAATCTCATTATTCAGTTTACTTCTCTAATGCCTTCACTCAGAGAACTCTTCATTTGCCACACAAGGTAAATTTTTCCCAGACCATTTTTGATGTCATCTTGCTTTATTGTCTGCTATTATTCTCCAAAACAATTTTTTATTTGTTTATAATTAATCTCGTATGTCCATAGTAGAATATTAACACAATGAAGGAAGGCATTTTTCATGCTGTTTACTCAGATTTGAGGCATGCCAATATCTAAAATAATTGACATTATCCAGACAATTGGTGCTCTCTATTTTTTGAATAAATAAATAAATGGATTACCCCAAAAAACAAATTCACTAAAAACTTTTTTTCAATCAATCATAAAATTCTGTTTTCCTTCAGAGGAAAAGTAATTTTAACAGCATAAAATGGATGATTTGTGAAATTTTCTTAGTTTTAGAGAATCAATGTAACATAATACACAGGATTTTGATGTCAAACAGACCTTCTTGGAAGCCTGACATCTTTAATTATAATCTTCATGAACTTGGGGAAATTATCTAATCTAGTTATTTCATAATTTTCTCAAATTTGAAATTAGGATAATTATATTATTAGCACAATGCACTGTGATAGACTAAATAAACACACACACACACACACACACACACAAATTCTTAGCATAGAACCTGGTACACAATAAATGTTAACTATTACTATAAACACTGTAAAGTAATTAAACTCAAAATCCCCTTTCACAAGGAATTAATGGATAATAAATGCACAGCCAGCAAATGTCAAATTAAAAGTACACACATATATTAAACATTCACTTATTTGTCTGAAACGTATTTATTTATTATTTTGGTTAACATGATTAAAAAGTATTTTGCCACACTATCACTTGTTTTGGGCTTGTTTTGGCTAAGATAACTGGGTAAAAAAGTGTTTTGTCACAATATCATTTGACATTTTCTCTGAAAATATGAAAATAAAAAACAATTGCTTGATTTTAAGTGATGAGAATTAGAATAGCAACAGTAGCACAGATTGTAATTTTTTCAGACAATGTTAGAATGAGATGAAAATATGAGGGTTTTTTAATATTCAGTTAACAATAAATACGTAAAAGTCAATGTTTTGTTTTGACAGAAACTATGAAAGCTGCCCCATTAAATAGATCTACCAAATGTTTGCATTCTTTCACAATCCCAGAAAGACTTCATTGGTCAGTTTTCGAATAATAATAAGAATAGAATGCTGACTGACATTTTTCAGTATTTCCTCTTTCCGGTTGGTTTCAATACCACCACCCTTCCCTTCTGTCCTTATCTTCAAATGACATTCCTTCTGAATTTCTCTCCAAACCAGAATCTTAGAAGATAGTTAAGTAAACTGTCTCAGGTGCTGAACATGACATACGTATTGACTGACTAATAATTTTTGCCAGATGTTTTTATAATAAATAAATGCTGGAATCTATTCACTTTTTTCAGTATAGGCAATAACAATAAGCATAGTTCTTATGAGATTGTACTTAGCAAACTCATTAAAGCAAAATATCCAGGTCAGATAGCAAAGACTCCAAATGGACTAGAATCACAAAGCTAGTCTGCTGGCTTTTTCTATTAGAATCCATATTGTCTGTATTTCTATAATTATTTCCAAGCAGGAACTTTTTAGAGTAAGTAAAGATTTCAAAACTGAATGAGGACATGGCTTACAATAGACTTCACACTTTCCTTTCATTAAAAATCTCTTTTGTGAAACCCATGTCCTAAGAGTGAATAGGCGAGGTGTGTTTCTGAAGCACAAAATTGTCCATCCAGGAGGCACGGTAGTGAATGAACACAAGGGGTCACACCAGCTATTTTCAATATTTTATACCTAAGAGATCTTATCTCTAGCTTGTCCATTGACTTTGGGATGCATGATCTTTCTTATTATAAGATGAACTTTTACTAAGGGGCAATCTTCCAATATGAACATTTTTTTTTCCAAGTTAAAATTTCCAAATCACATATAAAGTGTTCTTAAAAAATAAATAAATAAATAAATAAATAAATAAATAAATAAATAAAGCAAGCCTATTTTGAGTTCTCCTAGAAAAGAAACAAAGTGAGGAGGGGGGAAGTAAAGTAAATAGTCTGGAAGAATACAGTTATCAAATCAGCTATGAAGGATCTCAATATAAAGCCTGCTTTGCTGTTCCTTCCCATATTGGCTGCTCTGCGGAGCTTTAATGCTATAAAGGTATCTAAATTTTCTTTCATTGATCACATTGCCCTCTTTTCCTTTCTAGTTTTCATATGGTTAGACGTGAATTTGAAAAAGGCTTGTTGAGGCAGCCCAGGAAGCAAAAAAAAAATATATGTATATATATTTAAAAGGCCCAAGCAAACAAACTGTTAAACTGTAAGCAGCGATATACAACACTGCTCTCTTTACACGAGGCTTGGGAGGCATTTTACTGAACTGTCTGAGAAAGAGCTATGTAAAGCTAGGGGATTGAGGGAGTTGAAGTGAGAAGGCACAAAATTGTAATGCTTCCCAGAGTGGTCGAGCTCGGTTCCATCCCCCAAGGCGCCTCCCCTCCCCCTCCTCCATCCTCCTCTAATGAGAACACATTAAGCCTTTCTCAATGCCCTGATGTGCTCTTACACTGCAGAATCCTTGCATTGCAATGCACAATGCGGTCCAAGGATTTCTAACATTATAAAGAGAGAAAAAATGCTTTCTAGACAGCTCATCCAACCCCTCCCCAGCGCTCAGCAGGGATTTAAGTGTGTCTACTTCTACAGAAAGTAAATGCATGTTTTTGCCCCCAACTAAAAGGGACTTTTTTCCCTATTTCCTGCTCACAAAGACATCTGTATATTCTCTCTGCATCTTACTCTTACACTGTGGACATTGTCAGAATTTGGAAATGTAGACCACACACACATAGTTTATGCTCTTGGTTTATAATACCTTCACATTTTATTTCCTCACTCACATTGCTCATTATTTTTAAGCTCTTTATAGAGATAAAGGAAATATTTAACCCAGCTAGGAAGACTGGAAATCCAAATTAATTTTAGAAATTATTCCATCACTTAATTTCTATTTTATTTTATACGCTCTTAACTATGTAGGGATCAAGTATTATATTTTCAAAAATTTCTACCGCCCAACTTCTTTTGACTTAGGTGAAGATTTCATATAAATAATTAAAACTAGAGTGTCTGTTCCTTCAAGATTTCCAAGATTGTATAGTATGTTAAGTGAATAAAAACTCTAAATTGTATCGCCATGGTAAAATGCTTTTCAAACACCCACATTCTGCTGTTGCTAAGCCCAAGGTCAGTTTCTGAGTCACCAAGCAGGCACTACAAATGATGACCAGCAGGATAAAACCTCTGGTCCAACCACATGTTAAATGATAAGACATCAAACCAACTTCACACTAGTGTCACTGGCCCTTACCCTACTGGCAGTTTTATCAACAACAACAACAACAACAACAACAACAACAATAATAAAAATAATTTTTTTGAAAAATACAATATAATGATGGCTTCACAATAGGAGGAAGTTTTACTTATCCGGTAGAAGGAGGATGCACAAAGGTTTGTAGTTTTAGTTTTTAGGTAATTCTTTTGTTATTACTAGAAATTTAAACAGGTAACATCCTCCATATACAATTCACCTACTACAAAACAAAGCTCAGACCTGCGAGTGGAATAAATGTAATGTTCAATTTTTAAACTTTCATCAGGACATATAGCTAGGAGAGTTGGTGCCAGATGGGATTATATGACAGAGAGATATGGAGTGTGTGCTCAGGGTGAAAAATGAAATGTAAATTGTTAACGAGCACCATGGCAGTGGAACTCCAGTCAAATTCAGGAGATCAGCCATCAATATGTGTACTTGCCTTGCCCTATACTAATGTTAGCTTGTTTCTGAGAGGGGAAGAATGTGCTCCTCCCCCTTCAAGCAAAAATGGACAGCTTCATCAGTCTCAGACTGTCTACCTAACACAGAGGGTCAGTTCAGAAACAAGCAGTGAGGCAGAATGCTGGGCACCTTGAAGACAGAACTGCTGGATAAATGACTTGCTATTTTTTGTTTTGCTTTGTTTTTGCTCTTTGTCAATTATTTACTGGTCTCTGTCCCCCAGGTATAACTTCTAGCTAATATAATTTATTCAAGTCAGCTAATATTTATTGACTAACATCTATGCACAAGGAAATAAAGAAATGTACTGACAACTGGGAAAGGTGGATGAAATTATATTCAAGGTCTCTTTGTCCTCCATTGTGCAAGGTTTCTACCAACAGCCATGAAAAAGGAGTTTGCTCCCACATAGTTCTCTGGCTTTCTCGATAGATTTGCACCCAGTCCTGAGTGTGTCTTTTGTTTATTCCAGCCTCTTAGGATCAAGACCACCCACTCCTCTTTTCAAACCAGAAGACATCTCCCTCAGCCAAAGAGCATACACAGAACCTGATAGTTGTTTATTATAAAAGATGGTGCAGAATGCAAAGGGTCCATAAATAAGGGAGAAGTCACCTGTGCCAAGAAAGAGGGAGACTTGACCAAAGGCATGATTCAATTTCTGGTCAAACTCCATCTTGGCCTTTTCTTTCATTGGTCATCACATACTCTATGATCAGTGCCTGCAAACATGACTAATTATACCAAATATTCTATTTTGTTGTATAGCAATTTAAAATCAAACCAAGTTTATGAGAGCGAACACATACAGATACACATACTCTCCTTTTTCAATGAAAGGAACTTCTTACCTCTACAGAGTTCCATTTCTTTGGTTTTGTCAACTAGCTAGCTGAGCCAGTTGCCACTAGATTTTCTGCACCTGCCTCCTCAAATGTGAGTGTTTTGGTACTGTTTCTTCAAACCATAGTGAACTCACTGAGAGGCTCTTAGATTATTCAGGTCTTCTTAATCCTATATTTTTCTAGTTGCTAAGAAGAACTATTGTTTGTTCTAACTTTCAACACACTTGCAGTTCCACAAAGGAGCCAAAATAGGAAGGAAAAACAGTGTTTGCTTGAAGTCTGTTTTTTAGGTAGCAATACAGTCAAACATTTTTGACGGGTCATTTGCTCAAAGTGGATCTTCGGACAATTTCCCAAGTTTTTAAATTATGTTTAAGGTTTTATCCTTTTTCTCCTCTAAACTTAATGGCTCTCTTTTATTGGCTCTTGGGTAGCTTGAATATATTAGGAAATAAAATAAAAGTTAAAGTATACCATTGGAGGCAGACCTGAAAAAGAAATCTGAATGAATGTTTGACATACTTTAGATATTCTGATGGCAAAATTCTAGGTCTTAATTGGATATTTTAATGATTCTTTATTGGTAAGGCAAATCTTTATTAATAAACACAAAACTCAATTTCACCTTTTCCTTGTTGTAATTACTGTTATATTTTCAAGGATAAGTTTTGATTGCTGATCCCTACACTGTTTTTTCCCCCCGCCCCCAGTCTTTTATGCTTGTTTGGAATGCCAGAGAAAATAGTCAGATTCAAAGGCACTTCGCAGATGTAGCTATTTTTTTTTTCTGATTATTAGTAATCATGGGAACTTTATATAGAATACCTAAAATTTAAATGCAGTCTAGAGGAAGACAATAAGCCTTTGTGTGTGTTGAATGAAACCTCCTCTTTCCCTTTGTTGTCTGAATGTATTTCACCCTGCTGTCAAAGTGTGTCCACTCTAACCTTTCCTTTCGCACTGCTGGCATCTCTCCAGTCTCCAAAATGCCTGTTTGACTCTCATCTGACACCTTTATCTGATACAGTCACAACACTCCTCTGCATAATGAGCAGGCATTCCCTACCCATCAGAAAGGTAATTAAAGAAATGTTTAGATTTTTGTTTTCATAGACGTAACAGTATAAATGCAACTTTTGTTCAATTAAGCCCCAGTGTCAGAGATGGGGGGAGGGGAGAAATGGTTCTTGTAATAGTGTACCTTTTATGCTTCTATCTTAAAACAGAAGATATGAATTTGTGATTTTTCCTCCCCCATGAAAAGAAATCTTAAAATAAAGATGTCTTCATCTGAATTGACCACCGTTTATAAAAGCAAAGCTTGTTGGGGCACTGCTGTTTATGCTGAAGGAATGTTCCTCCCCATTACAACGGCATTTGCACATTTATAGGAGGAATAAAGAAAAAGATGCATGATACATGTGAAGGAGCCTTCTCTCTGCCATCCAGAGAAAGAAGAACTAAAAGGATTATAAAAGTTCAGATTAAAATGATATAAAATCTAGCATTTGGCTCCAACACTAGTGCCTTGGTCCTCTGAAGCTAATCTGTATGCACTCTGTGACCTCCTCACAGCGAACCCTGCTAAATATATTATTCCCACGGGGGCTTTCACTGCTGCTTGGTGTCAGAAATCAATATGTATGAGGCGCGTGGATGGGAATTTCTAATAGATCTGCCTGGCCCTGTGCTGCTTTTCAATATCTGCCTTGGACTATTAGTGCCGGCTCGGTGCCTGTGAAATAACCGAGATAATCTTTTAAGGTGCACTGTTAAGGTGGAACCTAAATGTTGCTGTTTCAATTAAAACAAAAATTATATTCATAAATCAGTCAGGTTTGTGTAGCCTTGTATAGTCAATCCAGAATGCTGATTAGAAACAAGATTAAATTTAAAGCTTTAAGGAGCGAAATGTTATTTTTAACTTCTATTTAGAGTTTGCAGGAAGGTATTATATGTTAAGGCTAAAGATAGGTTATTTGGAAAAAGGTATCAAATTAGAAAGAAATTTAGAAAGCTCAGCATTCTATAACCTAATAGTGTTTATTTTCTTTGATTGCTATAAGTAAAAGAGAAAAAAAAGTCAGAATATACGAAAAGCAAAGTCATTTTTCCCATATGCGATGAGAACTCATTTGTATATAGGTCTTTTTCATATAATTTATTCACACTAAAATTATTGCTTGAGTGATTATTTTTGGATAACTGCACAAATTAATTTTATCACCATCATACGAGTATGTCACGTCATTATTCGTTCTTTTACCTGTATAGTTAGTTGGAGATAAAAGTGGTTTATTAAAGTTTCATGTTACCCACCCTTCAGGACGAATGTCCCCTCTCCTTCAGTAGCCACACAGTCTGAACTCAGAGCAGAGCAGCTCAGTTCTGAGCTGAGTACAGGGAACACAGAGCCTGTCTCTTGATTCTTATTTTTCTCTTTGTTTTCAGGTTAGTGCTCAGAGGCAGCTGTTTCAGCTCAATGAACAGAGGTGCAGCTCACAGGCTAAAGTGCTTCGTCATTATTAGTAGCAGTGGTATCATTAGTATGAATGAGGAGGAGGGAGGTGGCCTGTAACCCATACATACATTCATCTGGCTCTTCACACAGTAAAGCTGGGTTCAAACCCTGGAGAGGTATGGCAGGAAGATGGGCCTCACCCAAGAGGCTCACTTTTGGCCACTTTCAGTTCCGTTGCCTTGTGAAGTTGTCACCCTACCAAAGGTTGAGGAACTGGCATGTAACTTTTTGTGTGTGCTTCTTTTTCTTTTCTTCCTTTTCTGCACAGTTCACTTAGCACAACACAATCCACCTGACAGCCCTCTGCAACCACCCTGACGGCTTGTCTGGCCTTCTCTGGATTGTGTGTGAGACTGTAACATACAATCAGGCATGCAGGGCTGGATGCTGGAAACATCAAAAAGGAAGCACAAAGCTGGGAACCCTCAGGTCATTAGGAGACTACCTTTAAAAAATATCCTGATCTGCTTAAGTTTTATTTACTATAGTGTTAAAGCAATTGTTTAGGGGAAAAGTACATAATAAACATTTCCAAGAAACACTTTTTCTCTTTATTCGCAGAATATTTTTTAAAAATTTAGTAGAAATTGAGCTTATTAAGAGTAAATATTGCTCATTGGCAAAATTTCCTAGACAACATATAAGACATCTCCTTTCTGAGGCAGTTTTTCTTGCATGCTTATTTTCTTTTATAGAACAAACCCATGAATATATTTTATGTGATCTGTAATTTACACCAAAAATATTAGAAGAAAAAGAAAAGTTAAAGTACAAGAAACCAAACTACTCTTTGACTCCTTTGTTGAGGAAATGGAATTCTATGTACTAACTTAATTTAAAATAGCGCCAGAACCCATAAGTAAAATGTAAATGTTTATAAAGTGTTGTACCACTAACGTCATTTTTTTTCCCCCTCAGCCAGTATGGAGAAACAAGCCAGCCAGCTCAATTTTCAACTGGGTATGTAACACAAACAGTTATGATCTAGCATGAGAAATCCCCAGCAGTTTAATCTGTCTAAAAGTCCCTCCCCCTCCAATTCCTCCCTCTCTCAACCCTTCAATTAGAGATTCGTGAAAACAAACAATCTATGTGTTTTCTGCATCTCCCAGGGAGGTGTAATGTTGTGAAGCAGGGGTTATAAGCTTTCAGCAATAGGAAGAGGAATTATGATGGAGTTTTATAAATGAAGACTTTTAACATTTTTTAAGGTGGGGGAGGAGGAGAGAAACAACCGACTAGGCAATAGTGTTGAGCTGTTGGCTTCTCAACTGGCTCAATAAGAATACTGTTGTTAAGAAATTTCACTAAAGGTAAAGTCAGGGTAAAATAAAATAATTTTTGAAGGTGACTGATCAATTTATTGGCTTCCAAAGCTAAACCAACCAAAATAAAACAGGAACAATAACAAAATGTGTGGTAAAAATGATCATAGGAATAAAAAATTTATGACAAGAAATAAAAAATGATAATATATATTTTTTTAATATTCTCACCCCCATAGTTGGGGGGGGAAACCTTCTTAATAAATTTGCATCATCTTTTTGGGTATTTCTTTTTTGACAGTGTAACCACAATTATATCTATCATGGGAGATACATTTAAAAAGTACATTGCATCACATCCTTATCCTCATTAAATATCTATTGCTTTTATAATAGCAAGAACACAATGAGAAATAATGATTGGAACTTTTAATGGTTCTGTTCATCTAGCCAAGAAAACAAATGTTTTTCCTTCATTAAGACTAGATTCTCTAACATAGTAGTTAAAATAATCAAATCCTTATTTTAGTCAACAATATTGATGTAAATTTTACCATCCAGCCAAATTAAAATAATATTCAACCGTTTTTGCTTCCACCTGTGATTAGAGATAATTCAAAACAAAGCGTCAAACCATTATATAGAGTCTGCGCTCATATCATAAAAGGGCAACCTTATATCTTGACATTTTGTGCAAATCTAGAAGAAACACAGCTTTGTTCCACAAATTTTGTGCTTTCTTCCAATGAGATAGCAATATTTTATTCAGAAATTTAAAACACAATGTTTTTTTTTTCTGAATTAGTTCTCTTCTGTTCATTTCTTTTCCCTTTATCTTAATATGTTGGCCCATAAGAATGCAATGGTTGCCTAAATAGATCACAAATACAAGGAAGAAAAAAGTAGAAGAAAGAGAAGTATAAGGTAAATGGGTTGCCTCTGTACGAATTTAGAAACTCTTTAAAAATACTAACCCATCGTCTTCCTTTATTCCTCCATGGGTCCAACTAGGAAAGCTTTCACTGGGTATCTTTAAGTCTAGTCAGTGTGACAGGCAAATAAAAGGACTATTGGATTTTGTGCCCACATAGAGTTTATATACTAATGTAGGAGAATGACCTGCAAACAACATTTAAAGTATTATATAGGAAGTTCAATGTATCCTCTAGTTCTATGAAGTCCTGTTTCTATTTTGACTCATCGATAACTCCAATACAGTCTTGCTCTGACACATAATTAGTCAATCAGTCAATGTCCAATCAGAAAAAGAGAAGCCACTCAAGGTATTTCTAGAAGAGAGAAATTTCATGTCATTTGAAGAAAGTTGGGGCTAGTAAGACAATGAGGACAAGAAAATCCTAGAGTAGGGAAACGCTACTGGCCCAGGCTGAAGTCAGAAGCCTGAACTCTGAAAGCTGACACTGTTGGGAACTGCACCACATCTGAAGAAAGATCCAGGCACGTGTGCTAGTGCTAACCCTACTGGAGGTGCTGCAGCTTCCCTCTGGGAGGCATCTTCTGCTGCTGGGAATGGGTAGGGTCAGCCCTCTTTTTTTTTCTTTTGCTTTTCAAACTCCTACTAATACCTATCATTGGCAACCTAGAAGCCAGCTGAAGAGAGAGCCTAGAAAAGTAGCTTGCAGGTTTTCAAGTAAGATTTGTTGAATGAACAACAGAAGTATATAAAATGTGCATATGTAATAAAGGACTGGTAATACAGCCTAGAATCATTTTTAACTCCAATGATTTCCAAATGTCTTCACCTGCAAAACCAACACTTTTTCAAATGAAATTTTATTAAAAATCACTAATATACATTAAGTAAACAAAGAAGGCATGTAAACTATAAGTTCATATATATTATAATAGGTTACAAACTACTAAGCAGTGTTAAGAATAAATAAAGCTGTTTTGAAAAATAAAAAATTTTATATTAAAGATTCTAGATGATACTTGCAGCCAGATCCATAAAATCCTAATTGAATTACAGGAAATTTTCTGAAGTACTTATGATAAGGCCTAGAGTCTCAAGGAACATTTAGAAATTTCAGTTCTAACCCAAATGGTACATATGATAGATAATCCCAAATTATGATAGTTATCAAAAAGTCCATGGCACTAATAATATTTCTCTATAGCAAAACTTAATTTTAATATAATTCATCATAACAAAGATGTATATACACCCAGGTAATAGTTAGTTTATCAAAGCTTAATGATTGCATGTAGTACAAACTTTGAAATGCAAAGTTCTATAGTAGTCAGTCAATAAATTATATTTATTTATAATGTTTAGGATATTTCACCTCCTTTATTGGACCTGATAAGATTAAGAGTCTGGCTTTGCCTACATGGCTCCTCTGTTGAAATAATTTTAATATTTCTCCACAGCCCACAAGGTAAAGCAAATGCCCAGTTCACCATGAGTTCAAAGATTTCTAGTTTCTGTAATGTAACTAATATTTTAATCCCAACTTTTAAGACTTATTTACATGAATTCTCTGCTCCAGTTCATTTGTCTCTGCATATCATTCACATTTTTCTGCCTTTTCACCTTCAATCAAGTCATTCTTTTTATCAAATTGTTCTCCTCATTCTACTCCAGAACACCCCCCCCCAGATATCCACACATAAATATACTGCAGTGGCCTTCACTGGAATTTGTCATCCAGTGTGAGAATATGTGTGTTTTTCTCCCCAAATTAAATGTTGAAAATAATTTGAGAACATCTTTTACCAAAAATCAAATTCAAGTCAATTTTAAACACACACACAAAAAAGACAAGCACAAGCCCATGAAGCAATGAAGGCAATTATGGTGTATATTTTATTCAAAAGTACCTATCACATAGCTTAGTACTCAGTACTTGAAGTAATAAAATAAAAAAATAAATATTTCTTAAAGTTTCAGACATTCTAAAATGTGTAACTCATAGTTTTCATACATGGATACTCTTCTACATCTCTCTCTTCAATATGGTCAGACATCAAAATGTAATCAAGACCCTTTCTTTCTTTTTCTTTTTTCTAACAACTAAAGATTATTTTAATAATCCTCAACACAGTACTCCAATCAGCCATTATTCATCATCAGAATAGAATAGAAGATAGTTATTTGGTATCTATCACCATTAAGTTGGTCTTTAGAATATGGCAATTAATGTTTTCATTTAACATTTAATGTTAGTCTAACATTTTGCCCACCAACTGGACTATAATTCCTGTGAAGAAAGAGACAAATTCTATCTCCCCAGACTATGCAGGAATCTACACATATTAGGTAATAAAAAAGCATTTGCTTAAAATGATGAATCCCATGCAGAAATAGAAAGCTGTAGTTCTAGAGTATTCTGAATCATTTCTACAATGTAACAACACCAATGAATGTGCTAATAGGAGGCTAAAAAATATTACAGTAAAACATGTTCCTGTTACTGAATTTATGCTTCCATAGAGCATGCTCAGTTTAAATTCCTGACACAAATCTGTTGAGGATCATATCAAATATAAGCCCATTTGTAATGGTCGTATATACTCCTACTGCCTTTCTCCCTTTACCCCTAAGTTATTCTACAATTTGAGATTTCTTTTCATGTGCTTAAAATATAATAGAGAAAAATCATTATAGCATTTTTTGTGTGTGAAAGTCACACACATTGTCCAGTCTTGTATATGATGATGTGATCAGCTCTTTTTTAAAAGCCATATTTAAAAATTTAAAAAAGCCTTCACCAAATGAAGCTAAAACTAAATATTAATGTAATCAGCAAGACAGGGGAAAGTGGTATGTACTTTTACTGACTTTTACTCATAAAAGTTTGATGTAGACCTAGGTGTGAGTGGTGCAAACATAATTACACTGTCACCAAACAAAACACTATCATTTGGCTTTACAGCTAAAACTTCCCTATTTTTCCAGGAACCACACACAAGGCAAGAGCAGCTGCACTATGACTGAAGAACTGTTTTCCCATGTGGACTGAAAATGGTACAGCTCTCTTAGAACAACAACAAAAAATCCTTCTTTTTAGTCATCTTGCCAGTCTGCCACTGAAAAAACCTGGAGAGAAGAAATTGACTTACAAAGTGTGGAATAGACCATTTCTCCGATATTCTTTCCTTTATAAAAATAATTATTTTGATAGTTTAAATTTCAAGATGAATCCAGGCAGGATCCTTCCAGCAAACTCTCATTCATCATGCTTGGTTTCTCTATCATATCTCCTTGTAGCTAGATAATCCCTTTCCCCTTTTGGCTCATAGAGCTTTATACATACTACCTCATTAACTTTACGAAGGGCTGTGTGAATTGGAGAGAAGGCAAGTAAACCGATACAAGACCTGGGAACAGGTTGTCAAGTGTCAAGCGATGCACCAAATGCCTATGTGCCGCTTATGTCTATATATATATATATATATATATATATATATATATATATATATATATATGTATGTATGTATGTATGTATGTATGTATGTATGTATGTATGTATGTCAACCAGGACAATTCCAGCAAAAATAACTGGTACTAACTAGCTACTCTGGACTAGCTTTGTATCAAATAAAGTGAGTTTAGTAGCAACAAGTAGCATTATCCATCTGGCTAATTACCTACGTGAATTTACCAGATAACTGCTTAGTCCTCAGGATGTCTTCTGTTGGGTGAACCTAACTTTTTTAGACATAGTTTCATTTGTAATTAATCTTTATATGTGATAGAGCCTCTTTGCTTCCTTAGTTAAACTCATTATCAGGAAATAACTTCCTGAGAGATTCAGGAATACAATTTTGGGAAATAACTATATAACTTTCTGACAGATTCAGAAATATTCAGAAATGCAATTTCAGGAAATGACTATATATATGTAACTATACCTAAATATATGTATGGTAATATGTTCCCATTGTTTCATGTATATAAATATGAAAAACACTGGAAATGTATTTTAAGGAAGAATCCTAAACAGGCCTCCAAAAATATATAACAGATGTTTCTGAACTTACTTTCTAAGGTTATAAAAAATATTATTAGAATATTGAATATAACAAAATATAAAATAAAGATAGTGGGCTTTATTCCGATTCCCACCGTATGTGTATTAAATTCCTTGTGACAAGCCTTTTCTAGATACTCTCTAGTACATTTTTTTTTCACACATCACTGAAATTTTAATTCTAAATAGCCAATCAGATCTGAGTAAATGAATCATTACATTTGGATTAATAATAAATAAATATTTATCCATTGAGCTCTGTAATAAGAACAACATAGGGACTAGAAATTGAGGAATACAATGTACTACAGTCATCAAAGAGTTTAATTCCCACTGAGTTTATCATCTATATCTTCACATTTCAATCTGCTTCTATTTGCTACCTGTCGTAACAATACCATTATCATTATCTATCTAGTTGACTCAAGCTACACACTAGTGACTTCTCTCTCTTCCTCTTGGTCATCCACACACCTGGAAAAGCCCTACTATAGTGTTTCTTTATTAGCTCTGAAATCAACTTCACTGCCACTACCCATGTCCCTGCAACCATAGTCTAGACTAGAATCTGAATTATTCTCCAGCTTTAAGCTGCTTCTGTCCAATCCGTTCCTCACGGTTTCATACAAAGTTGTCTACTCAAAGTCTGAATATGATATTGTCACATTTCAACTCATAATTTTTTCTCTGGTATTACATTTTTTGGGGATAAAGTCTAAGCATGGAATAAAACATTCTTCATAAACTAGTCCTAGTTCTACTCTCCAATATTATTATATTTAATTCTTCTCCTCCCATGCATGGCAGAAGCTGTTATATGTTCATTAAATCCCATTTATTTTTCAGCTGTTCACAGAGCTAAACTATATTTTCAAGTATCCTTTGCCATTAGCTTATTTATTTGTCTATCTACTAGATCAAGCTAGTTATCTTCTCAAAAAGTGGGCCTGTGACTTGTTCATTGTTGTATATTTACTAAATATATTCTTGTATTCAGTCAATTCACAAATATTTATTGATACCACATACGCCAGGCACTATTCTAGACAAAGTGGATATAGTAGTAAAAAAACTAATTAGACTCCCTGCCCTCATAGAGCTTAGTGTAGAGGGGGAAAATGATATTAATTGTGATAAATGCCAAAAGAGAAAATTTCACAGCAAATAAAAATGTATCAGGGATGGGAGGACTAATTTGTATTATGAAGTGGCCCTTCCATGGCTTGGAATTCTGAAACACAATTTTCTCTAATTCTGATTTGTAAGTAAGAAAACAATGTCAGTATAACACAGAAGTTAATGATAGTTTTTACAGTTTTTTGTTAGTGTGTTACTATTTTGTTCTTCCAAGTTCTCACACAGCTGAACCCAGCAAGAATGTACTGGGGTATCATCCTGAGCATGATGATCATTCATCCCAAACTCTTACTCTTAGCTCAGTCTGGCCACATGCTCTGTTTTAGAAATATATTGCATAGTGTCTCTGATAGTTGTGCATTTTCCCCTTATGCCAAAGCGCAGCTACCTCAACCTTTTGTTAAAATCTTTCCATTAACCTTTCTTTGCCTATTTTCTGCTGTGCAAATTTCTTTTACTCTAGTAGTTATTCATGTATAAGAAATAAGAAATTTCTGCATATTTTAAACTGTGCTAGTGTTTTTATTAGGATTATTCTTGGTTTTTGTTAGTGCATGTATTACAAATTTTCAAATTTTCTTAGTTTTGCAAAACAATGAAAGTTTCACGTGGTCTACCCCAAACCTATCTCCTCATATGCCCTGCTGTCATCCGGAAATGTGATGGAACACAGGGTTTTTCAGGAACCTACGTATTGTGTTGTAGCAGAAACTCTCCTTCCTCCTTGCCCAACCTACCTCTTCTTTCTTATACTTCTTCCATGGAGTTCTCTCTGGAACTTAATAGGTGTCCTGTCCTTGCCATGCACCAAACTTTGGGCATGTTGTTTATTTCCGTCTGTTTATAGAAAACCTGTCTAAATCTACTTGTCTAGCTGTGGAGTTGGCCTCTCCAGCCAACTCTGTGAGAGTTTTCTGTACTAGGCATTTCAAACTGAATGTACTGACACTAACAGAAATGAAATGTGGAGAAGACAATTCAGCTTATTCTCTTACAGTGACAGAGCTCTGTGCCTGGTTTCTTTGTCACACTTGGCAATGCCACTATATCAGTAGCCAGTCACAGGAAATCTTGGAGTAATTGTCAACTTATCACTGTCCTTTGTTCTATAGATCATTTTCTTCACCTCTTGCTGTAATTGTATTTATACTTCCCAAATATCATCCTTCTTCACTATGCTTTCACTTTATCCCCTTCTTACATGTCTCATATTAAAACCCTCTCATTATCAGGCTTTGTGTGTTCAGGTATAGTGTAATATTGGGAAATGAATGAGTTCTGAGGCCAGATAGACCTGTATTAAAACTTTACTCTGGAAGACTTAGAACATATTATTCCACCTGTCTGAATCTCTCTTTTCTCATGTGAAAAATGAGAATAATAATTATTGTGGACAGCTTTTATGAAATTTGAATAACTACATATAAATTAAAATGTATATGTCAAAACCCTGAATGATATTTAAAAAAACAAATAAATAAATATTTTCCAAGAAATTTAAAAGACTAATATATTGTAAAAGGTTTTACCAGCTGTTAAGAAATTGACCAAGAGCTCAGAAAAAAGAGACAAAAAATATGAATTGATAGCTAAAAAACTAAATATAAGAGACTAAAATTAGAGAAAGGTTTTTATCATACTAGTAACATAATTAATTCCAATTAAAATGTCTATGAGGCATTATTTAATCATAAAATTAGTAAATGATAAAATAATAAAATCCAATATTGAGATGAAGATGTAGTACACAGAGAAACTAATAGAAGTTTAATTGGTATACACTGTCTTGAAATTATTTTCACAAAATTTATAAAAGCTCTTGCATTTTAAAAATTTTAACTTAGTAAATACCTTTTCAGAAAGCTCATACCATTGGCATTCTCAGATTTCTTCTTTCCATGGAGAAAACACAAATTATAAGAAACTTGCCAAGAAATTACAATATATTGAACTATATAGCTAAAATAATTTCTTAGCTATTACCTTTTGAAAATGAAAACATTTTAAACAGACATTTAGCATACCTTAGTCCTACTTTATGAGATAGGTTTACTATGTACAAATCAATTAAAATCTAACTGTGAGATGTTCATGCATTTATATTCATGAAACGTACTCACATTGTTGAGCAAATAATCAAGAGACTACTGTTTAAATATGTATTTTAAACTAGGTTACCAGATGTCTAGCAAAAAAACAGGGAGTGGGTGGGAATTTTGCTTATGTCTGTCTTTATACTCTTTTATTGCAATGGTCTCAGAAAGACTTTTAACATTTAAAAGGTTTACTATATTTTTTTTATAATTTTTCATTCAGTAATATGAAATTTAAGGTAATTATTTTTCCAGTCTACCTCATTCCATAAAGTAGCCCCGTTCCAACAATTCTTTAAATGCATCACCAATTTAGTCTACTGAATATTCTGATTTTTACTACTTATGATTCTATCATATTCTCTTTTCCTTTAGCTAACTTAGATTCCATGTTACATTATTATAATCACTGCATTAAATGAACATAGCTTCTTTGCTCCTTCTACCTCTTCACAGTTCTTTCCTGCTACATCTAACTCTCTATTTACAATAGATTATACTTCTCTGGTGAATATGGATGGAAGAAAACTCACAACCATGTTGACAGGTTTTACTTAATCAATGACCACAAGCTTCAAGTGAACTTTCACCCCAACCTCTTAAATCTCTACATTTCCCCATTCATATTACCTTCCTGTTCTCCTATACTCATCTGCGTTTTTCCCTCCTTTCTCTTCCAATCATCAACTCCTCACTCTTTGTCTCTCCAATAATTGTTTCCTATTTTGTTAAGCAAATAGAATAAATTGGAAAAGAGCTTTCCTATCCTTTCTCACCAAGTTTGTTTTGAATTTGACAATGGAAGCATTCTGTTGGGTTTATTTCTTTTCACCTGCAGAGTGAAGTAGGCCCGCATGATGAGTCTACTTTTTATTCAATCTGTTTCTTTAAAGCCAAATTTAAGGCTTTAGCAAAAGATTCAGAAATTGGCATTAGGATATATAGAAGGGTTTTTCTGATTAACTCTTCCTTTCATAAATCACGAATGTCTCCAATGGTTCCTCTGAAATTCAACTATAAATTATTATATCACGGTAGCATCTATCTAGTAAGGATATTCCAGTTTATGGGTCATGATGCATAATGCATAGCATTAACATTAATCTAAGGCCTCTTATCTTTGCATTTCCCTTTATAAGACATTTCTAATTCATTGCCTTAGATTATGATTCAGGAAACTACAGCGGAAGTGTAAAGCAGAAACCTGGTGCAAATGCCCTTTTTTGTTTCCAAATTAGATTCAAGATCTAATCCCCTGTGTAATACTGAACTGGAAGGGAAAATTGTGGCAGTTCTGAAAGGAGATGCTATTCTTTATAGCTCCGATCCTTTTAACTCAGTAATATGTGCCACATATGTGCAACGGTCAAATGATAGTGAGCAAATACCCCAGTGACAGTCAGGGTGAGTAGAGAAAGGACAAAGTAGATTTAGGTTAAGAAAATCAAAGCATAAAAAAGCTAAACAAATAAAATTTGAAGCAGTATTCAAACATGTAAAATAAAGTTACATTCTTAAAATAAAAAGTTTACATGAGGGCACGCTATAGAGACAGACATTTCTAACATTAGAATCATTTTTAAAAAATCCCAAGCATTCTTTGTCTATATTTTTTTCCTGTTCCTAATTCCTTGCCCTACGTTCATGAGCATTGCTAAAAGAAAGCAGTGAGAAGGCCATGCGATGTACTAGAAAAAAGTTAAAAGGTTTTAATTCTAGCCTCATTTTTACTGATAAATGGTCTTGTCACCTTAGCTTAACTCTCCAAGCCAGAGTATCTTCATTTGTGAAATTAGAAAAATAGGATGTCTATAGCCTTGTTATATGGTACGTAGCTAAAATATATGAGAAAATGACTATCAAAATGCTTAGCATATTCTGAATACTAGACAACTATCTTTCTAAATCATTACCTAAATTTTGCTGGTACTATCCTTGTCCTTTTCTTATTAAGAGAATCACCCTTGCTAAGTGGTCTCAAACATTTCAGTAGCAGCAGCTACATTTATCTTGCAGTGGTGCTCAAAACTATATCGTCAGTCTAGAACTCTTTTTTGAACTCCAGTTTCTATATTTAAGTATCCTAAATAACTTTTAACCCTAAAGCAAACTATGTTTTCTTATTATTTTATCACAAAATATCCTTCTTTTGCACTCCAAGTCTCATGAAACAAAGCTAACCAATCACCAACCCAGAAATAGGCATCATCCCAGGCTCATCAATTGTGCCCCTTTACTATCTCTTTATGTTATCAATTCTTTAATCACTCTCTTGCCTCGTCCCTTGTGTTTTTGTTCTTTCTTGTGTCTTCAGTCTTATTCTCCTTCAAATGTCACCAAAGTGCTCTATCTAAAAACCAACCTTATTTTTTCACTATTTAGTGTACCAACTTATCTCCCATGACATATGGAATGAAGTCTAAATTCCTTAGTGTAACATATTAGACCTTCTGAGATCTGCTGGCTTTTCTGGACTTCACATGCTCTTTCTCCTACAGTAAGCTCTGACTATCATGAGTTTGCAGTTGTCTACATACATGATGATGTTCCAGGCTTTCTTGTTTCACCAGTTCTGCTCTCTCATCTGAGGATGGCCTTTCTGCCCAAGCCACAGCTTGGTCCTGTCATTGACCCATTGATAAACAATTCATCTTTTGAGGCATCACTCAAGCATTACTCCAGAAAGCCTGCTGATACCCTCTTCCCAGATAGAACCAATCACTGTCACTTGTGTTATCTCTCTGTATCTTATGTATGCTTCTATAACATGTCTTTTAATTTATAATCCATTTAGGTGCTTATGTGGTTGACTCCATTTCTACAGTTTAGGTTTCTTAAAGGCAACGCCCGTATCTAATTAAAACTTATACTCAAAAGTCCTTATCACTCAGTTCAGAAAACAAATGCTAAACTCAAAGTTTGTGATTTGAGAAGTATTTAATAATGAGACTTATCTCAAGGGTTGTGGCAGGAATTTGGGATATCAATAATGAATAAGTCAGAACTTTGAAGCTAACATAGAGGAAAGTCATGCTGAAAGGATAAGAGAAGGGAGTAATTACAGATCACAGAGGATAGTTATATGGAGAGGGACTTTTGTAGCTGTGGCCTTTTCTACAGGGATGCCAACAGCCTTAATTAAACACCACAGGGAAAGAACTAAGGTAATAAGTACTTTTCTTCAGTGTCCTCCTTCCCTGCTAGTGCCTCCCCATATTCTGAACCCAACCCAGAAGCCAGGGGAAATGCAATCTGTTGATGTGATCTATATAGTTAGCTTTGGTGGGGGTGGGGGCAGAGTATGGTGGAAAAACAAAGAAAAATATAATGCAGAGTCTAAAGGGGCTGGCAGATCCTAATTGCTTAAAGTGTGTATTTTGAGTGAAAATGCATTGAATGATTTTTCACATGCCTTTGCAACTCATACAAAACGGACAGTAAAGAGTTAAACACAAATGCTCTGAAATAACATTTCTGCCAGCTTTATACAGGATTATGTTGTGCAGCCACTTAGCTGCTTCAGCAGAGAAATGCTTTAAAGGGAAAGAACAGGCAGCATTGGAGAGAAAGGTTTTGTCATATTTCCTGGGGGAGAAATATATTCCTGGTGGTTTTACTCAGAAGGTGGTCTTTTCTGACAAAATGGTAATGTTTATGGAAGAAAGATGCAAAAAATTAGAAAGGCCTGCATATGACCACAAATAAACAAGTAGATAAAACAAGAATGATGTTTAAATGAGCATGCCAACAGCACAAGGATAAAGAGAAGTGAGTTTTAGTGATAGGCGGGGAGAAGAAGCAGCGGCACGATTAGAAAGGAAGGAGAAAATGGAGAAATAAAGTGAGATAATAAGGATTTACTGCAAGGAACGCAGGCAGTGGTATCAGCAGGAAAATGAGATATCTGCAGAAGGCATCTGTAAATCTCCCACAAAACTCATAACAACTGTGAGAGCCTTGGAAAAGCATGTCTGCCAGCTTGGAAGACTGTCCAAGAAATGACAGCCTGCTCAGCCAGCAAGATCTGCAAGGACAATGCAGGCTCTTAAAGAAGACAAGGAAATAAGACTGAAAGATGAGAAGCTCTGGACCCATGCTGTCCAGAAATAAACTAATGCATTCCTAATAATTGGTTAGAGATATCTTTCATTTACTGTACATGTACAAATTACTTTTTTTACTAAACTGATTATCATATTTCCGTTCTTATATATGGAACTAGTTTCAAATAAATCAAATAGTTGATTAAGACTCTAATAATGTGGTATCCAAATATCCTAACCAAGTATTGGTTACTGCCTATGAAAGAAATGCATGACTTCATCAATGCTAGAAAGGAGAAATTCTGTGAGGCAGTGTGCCATCAAACATGTCTTTATGTCAGTATTGTTCTACCAACGAGCAGTTAACCTGGTCTCTGTCTTGGTTTCTTCTGTAAAATAAGAATAAGTTCCTCCTTTAGAGATTTCTTATGAGGATTAGAAGAGTTAAAATATTTTAAATTATATTTATATTTATAAAATATATAATTATATTTTAAATTATAGTTAATGCATGTTAACACAATGCTTGGCTCATATTAGGTGTTGAAATCCTAAAGCAGTATAACTTCTAATGGAGCCTGCTTTTCACTTGTTTTGCATGAGGTTGAAAAGAAACAAAAATTGTTACAATTTGAAGGTTGCAAAATATTTAATAGAGGACATCATTACATATATTTATTTATGGTATAGGAAAATTCATTTAAAAAGTAGTTTGAACATAGCAATTTGTAGTACAGCAAAACGCTACATCTACATTAAATAGTTGGATTATAACATAGCATTGTGATTATAGCCACAGCTTAACTCCTAATATCTTAATTAACTATATGTTAATCACCAAACTACAACGTCAAACAGCGTTCAGTTTTTTAAATCACACTTTTCTGGAGTTATATGGTTTTGGCAAATAAAATAGAGAGTAGATTACTGTATTTGTATCATCTAAATCTTAGTTTCGGGAGTTATTTCACTTTACAAATAAAGCAACTATCTGTTTTTAACACATAGTGGGTGCTTAATATTAAAATTTTTTGACTAAATAGATGAGACTTGTTTTGATCAAAATTATCGTATAAATCAGGAATCAAACACATGAAAATAAAATCTTAATGATTAATCACTTTTAGTTAAATGAAAATCTTTGTAAATATAACTAATGCATCTAGCTGAAAAATGACAGGTTTTAAACATTGATTTAATGAGTATAAGCCACAAAAAACATTGTAACCCACTCCACATTTCCAGACCATACTTCCCAACTATTTCCTCCCACAAGTGGGAATTATAGGCAAGCCAAAATCCATTCTTCCATAAAGTAATGTTTATCATTGTGGAATTTCTTTGCCATAATTTAAAAATTACAATTTTTGAGTCAAATGTTAGATTTTTTTCTGTTCATTTTAATATTCTCTTGATTCATTGTAGAAAAATATTCAAAAAAACCCACCATTTTCATCAGAAAAAAGCAAAGGAGTAGATTGATTATGGAGTTCTTATTACAAGTTGTTGAAACTGCAGTGTGCTGAGGAGGAAAAGTGTGTTTCATTGATATTATCCTGGTCTTTGCAAGAACACAAACTGGTGAAACCTGAAGAGACCTGAGGTCTGATATTTCAGCTATTTTAATCTAGAACTTAACTTTATCTATTCTGTACCTAGGACATATATAAAATTAAATTCAAAGTCATTTCCCTGTCCTCACATCCCTGAATAAAATGTCACACTGCACTCCCCTCACTAACGGTGATTCACTAAAAGCATTTCTGAAATTGGGAAGTACAAGGAAAGCCAAATGGATGTGTAATTTTAAAAGATTCTACTAAATTCCCTAGAAGAATGGATCCTTCTTCCTACTGTCTTCTTACTGAAAATCTCTGGATTGAAAACAAGGATTTCAGTGACGTTAAATGTGAACTAAAAGTTGCAAATAAGAAAATTTCATTTAATCTGCATAAACTAAAATCTGTTGAGCACTTACTGTTAGGCACTTTGAACATTTTAACTATATTGCTTTATTCGAAGTTCATAACAACATTAAGAGGCATGATTTTCAATTTTATAGGGTGAGTGCCTAGGCACAGAGAGGGCAAAATACTCAACAAAGATTATAGAGCAAATTAAGTGACAGAACCAATATTAATACCTAGGCCATCTGGCTCCAGAGTCCATCCTCTAAACCATGATCTCATGATCACAGAAATTGTATTTTGACTAAAATATAAACAAACTGGATTTTTTCTTTACAGAAAGTACATAATTTTATTGTTTAATTCCACCACATTCTTGCTTGTGCTCCAAGCCTATCCCTCTACTGATTCTTTCTTTGCCTGGCTGCTGTTCATCCTCACAGACTCAGCTTGGTCACAACCTCCTTTAAAACTTCCTTGGGATAAAAAAAGGGCATTAGCTCTATGCTCTCAAACAACCCATGTATGACTCTATCAGAGTACTTTATTCATTCCTTCTCCAATAAAGCTCTCATAGCTGCCATGTGTCAGGCTCTGTGCTAGGTATGGGCATCATCTAATTACTTGTTTTAAGAATCTCTACTTTGGATGGCAAGCCTTATTCAATTTCGCACCTCCTAAATCTGGTAAAATGGCTGGCACATAGTGTGCTTAATATTTTAAAACTGAAATAAAGATTAATATCTTGTGTCTAGTTACATCAATGTTAATGATCCATAGTAACAGATAAGGCTTGTTCAGAAGACCAAGAAACCACAGGTAGAAATTAGAACTGTAATCCTTTGGCATAACCAGCTTCCTGTAATTTGTTCAAAATTTTTTAATTAATTTAATTAATACGTTCAAAAATTTTAAGTACTTCCATGTGTCAAGCACCATGTTAGATAGTGAAGAGAATATAGTATCAAAAATGAATAGGGTTTATTTCCATTTCACAAGGAGCATTAGTCTAGTGAGTAAAATAGTGCATGTACAAGGCTATTTAAAATGAATGTGGTAACAATGGCATTAATAAAGTTAGGGGAAGAAAACATTTCGGACTGGAGTAATTAAAGCGTGTATCCAAGAAGAAGAAGCATTCAAACTACAGCTTGAATATGTATGTCTGATTGATAGGAATTTCAAGAACAGAGAGAAGCCATAACAGAAACATTGAAGAGAAAAAGTATTTTGAGATATTAACTAAGATTTGCCTCTTGTAATGTATTTCCTTTTACTCTTTGCCCCTTTTCTATTCTTCCTTTCACATTAGAGGAGAGAGAGGATGTCATAAAATATAAAGAAAAACTTTTGATTTTCAAAAACTAAAGCTTTTAAATCTCAAAAGGCAAGGCTTTTGCAGTGAAAGAAACTAAGCCCCGAACCACTCAAAGCATAAAGTTTATGTCATAAACAAGGAATAAAGAGCCAGACTTCCTCATGCAGACTACATAAAGATTCCACGGACTGAACAAAACTGAAGATAACCCAGGAGGAAGCTAGGGCTTATATGATGTAAGGTTCCTAATAAAGGCCCTGTACTCTGCCCTAACCTAACTGTGGAAGGTATAATTAAACCCTTAGGATTGAGATACCAAAAACAGGATGGGACCTATTCAAACCCAAGGATAAGAACAGTAAGAGCCATCCTTGATCAAGCACTTAATAGGACCAGACATTATCCTTACTTAATTTTGAGACCTAACCAGATTATGAGGGATTTACCATTACTTTATCACCATTTTATAGATGACAGAGCTTGATCACAGAAAAGGTAAGTAATTCATCCAAGGTCATTCAATTAGAAATGGCATAGTTGGTATTTGAATCCCAGTAGTCTGATTATAAATGGTGCATAGAATCATTGTGCTATCGAAGGAAGACACAGAATTATCTAAGATTTTGTTTTTAACACCAGCTATGATTAGGAATACATGTGAAAACAAGTCCAGTTATAGAAAAAGAAAGAAAGCTACATTTTTTAAATGACTGCACTGTGGACATAATCATAATAATCATGACAGCTTTTGCATGAATGATTTCTTTTAATCCCTCCAATGGCTCCATGAGTGAAACTATTATCAATTGGAATATAAAAAAGTGGAAGCTCATTGTATTAACTTGGTCAAGTTACCATAGTTAGTGGGTAGCCCAGAAGTATTTGAACTCAGGCAATCTGACTCCCAAATTCATGTCTGCAATGACTGTACCATCCATTTGTTCAGGAAATGACAACTGTGTTGGCCATGAAAATGCACCGCTTACATCTCCTGCTATGAGAAACATGATTGACTGATGGCCCCAACAGCTGTCCCTCATGCTACACACACCTCCTATGGGTTGCTCCCAACCAATGATTGATCATGGCAAAGCAACACGTAGGACTTCTCCAATG
Organism: Cynopterus sphinx; assembly: GCA_030015415.1. Taxonomy (NCBI): domain Eukaryota; kingdom Metazoa; phylum Chordata; class Mammalia; order Chiroptera; family Pteropodidae; genus Cynopterus; species Cynopterus sphinx. The sequence goes on from CM057382.1 coordinate 126,939,295, forward strand.
CGGATTTTGGCTCAAGGACTGCTACTAGCCTGACCAAATCTTTATTAGACTTTTGCTGCAGTCTGAGACTCTTTCTACCTAATTCTCTGTCCTTGGCTCTCTTTTACTAGCTGTCAAACGTATATAACAAGCTGAAGCTTGCCCTCACATTCTGCTGCTTCTTTATCTAGTAAATCTCTTGCATATGCAACCCTCTTTTGGCATCAGCTTCTCTGTGGACCCTAATTAATGCAAGTGGTACCGAGAGTGGTCTGTGAAAACAAATGGAAGGTAGAGATTTGGTTATGCCTCACTAACTACCCATTCTAAGTTGAATACGGGTCACAAGGCCTAATTGCTAAATACTTCACTGGGTTATGATTTGCCTTTCAGGTATAATGGTTCAGGCATTTGAAAGAAGGTGGAGTTGGCTGGTTGCTGCTAAACTATATTGATATTGACACATTACAGAGGGTGAAACACCAAGGATCATTAACAAGTAGTTAATAACTATGAGAGCCAGAAAGACTTTTGTTGACTATAATAAGCCCTTGTCTCCTGGAAAGAGCAAACCAGCTAAGTCACAGAGTTCCAGAGACCTTAGGATGCTCAGAAAAGCAGATCTGTTATACTAAACTCAGGGACCTGGTTCAGAAAACCTGGCTTCTTGAAATATGGGATAGGGACACATGAATGCCCCTGAGGATATTGACTCCACACTGACCCCTCAGAGCTTGCAGAGGTGGTTTACAGTTTCCTCTATGTGTTAGAAGATGCTACGAAGCCACTTTTCTGCAAGGCAATAGGTATCTTCCTAGGATCTATCACTACCTCCTCTCCTGGCTTTCAGGACCATAACTAAAGTTAAATCCTAGAATTACCCAGCTGGATGTTGATAAGGGAGAAAAAAGACTATACTTGTTTGAATGTACTTGTAAGAATTAGGTAGCATGTACCAGCAAGAGCGTGGAAGGTAGCCTTGGAATTGCATTTAGAAAGTGCTCAATCAGAAGGATCAGAACATAAGACCGGATAGAAAGGATTCATTGAATGGTGGGGAAGGAGTACTTTCTCCAGATTTTTTCGAGGTTGTGCATCCTAACTAAGGCCCTCAGGGAATGAACAAATTAGCTACTTGCATGGATGGGCCTAAACAGATCCTTCTTGGAATTTAGCTATAATCTATCACTCATCCTGCATCATCTTTAATCCTGCACTCTCTTCACACAAGTGTCACACATTTGTTATGTTTTAAAGGTTCTCCCTTCCTTCTCCTACTCCTTTGCATAATAAATTTCTTGTGCCTATAATCCTGTCTTATTGTCTCCTTCTAGGGGGACCTATACTAACACAAAAAGAAAACACAGCCATAAGTTTTACAGGAGCAAAAATAGGAAACGAGGATGAAAACTAAGGTCTATATTTGATCATGTACCTTAAAAACTAGGTTGAAAAATCATGTTTCAGCCCCTCAGTGAGATATATAGTGAGAAAACTGATGAAAATTTATATTATATGTTTAGCATAAACAAAGGTTGTTGGGATAATAATTAGGGGAAGAAAAAAAGGACTGACATTTAAACACTTAAAAATTAATTTTTTAAAAACTTGAGGTAACAATGCATTATTATCCTTTGTGTTGATGGATAAGATAGTTATATTCAAAAGCTCAACTGAACCAATGACAAACTACAGGAGGTCAGTAAATGTGTTTTTCATTTTGCCTTGGAGCAGTCCCAGAAAGCTGGGGTCCTAGTTAGAAGATTCTATCATTTCACCCCTAGCAGTGCACTGGTGAAATAAGAATTGGGATAAGGGTCTATTTAATTTAAGAAAATGTCAGTTGATTATATATGAAAGGTTACTATATTAACAAACAAATGTATTTCACTTTGATATAAGAAAAATTTTTACATAATAATTAAGAAAGAATGATTGTCACTGGATAAAAGAACTTTTACAGGGCTGAAGGTGGGGTAGGACAAAGACCTCAAAAGAGTTTGATTTTTTCAAAGTTTGTTTTGTTTAGTTTTTTTTCAGTACTTTTCTTTTCTTAAAATATTTTTTTGCTTAAAAAATAGAAAATAATTTATAAGGATAGTAATCATTTCTTTAAAAAAATAAAATGAACTAAAATTTATATCATGTTAATACTTGCAACATCTAATATAGATGAGGCTTATTAAAATGTACATTTGAAGACTACTTTAGTTGTATGTTTTTGCCAGTGAAAGCCTTTGAAGAATATAATATTTTATGTCATTACCTAAGTTTGTGAGCTATCTGTGACATTAACTCTAGGGAGTCACCTTTTTAGGAGTGAACAGGGTGGTGGGTCCACTTAGTTGACCCTCATCTAAAAGAAGAGACATGCAAATAAGTGACTGAACATTAACTTATGCTAAATGTCACAGGCCAATAAAAGTAGCAGTAGCTGTATTTGAACTATACAGTATCAAATGACATAAGAATACTCTCTGTCAATTAATCAACCAGTTAAGCTTTCAAATATGTGAATTTATCAATGTTGAAAATGTTGTAAACACAAATATCTTGCTTTTAGGATGAATACCATCTCTTTTTTAAAAAAAAAAGCTCATAATTTGTCTATTTTAAACTAAAAGCAAAAGTATTTCTTACTATTTAAATAAAAAGAGAACTCTAATTTAGGTTTTACAAATTAGTTTTTTTAGCATTACATATTTAGGTATTTTATTTTTATACATACATGTTTTAATCCCTCTACATGCTTATGTAAATATAAAAGGTCAAATTATTTAAAACTTTATAATTCTATTCTAAACTAGAGAGAAAGAAGAAAAACATTTATATAAATAAAAGAACCAAATATAAGCTGAATCTTCATAAAACGAACATGTATTTAATTGCTTAAAAAATTTTTTTTCATGTTAACTGTTCCATGTTTGTATATTAAAGAATGATACCAGTTGATTAACCTGCATAACTGAAAAGCCCAGGAATAAGCATAACTGGATCTGGGTATTTAGGATATCTTGTTAGCTGTCTTTCCCTCTCTCTCGCATCTAGGCTTGATTCTGTTTCTTTTCAGGCAAATTCCCACTCTTGGGAATGGGCAATAGAGTCAGCAGTAGTTCCAGTCTTACCATATTTTATTAGCAAAAGTGGTAACCTTAGCAGAAAAAAATGGTTCTCTTTCTCCAGTGATTTCCAAGAGAGAAAGAAAAATCCTGGTTTGGTTTGGCATGGATCTTGTACCCAGCCCTGAAACACTAGTCAGTACTTTATTAATCAAGATGGACTCATGTGCTCCCTCCCCACACCTCTCAAAGGTAGGGGTGTGAAATCACTCTACCTGAACCACAGGAACTGAGAAGAGAGGAGAAGCTCTCTCATGTTGGCCAAAAAAAAAAAAAAAAGTATGGATTTAAACACTTGGTTGGGAAACAATAAGGGATAGAATTTTGCTGAAAAATCTATTGAACTCATTATAAATTGTTTCTTCATCCCAGAAGTAGTGTTGTGCTCACATAGACCAATCAGAGACAGAATAATATTGTGTGTGCCTGCATGTTGTGTTTGTTTATGCATACATATTTCTAATTAATAAAAATGGATCTTCCAAGTTCAATAGAGTTATCACACAATTATACAGAAATGAATTATCCTATTAGAATTCTAGTGAAGAACTCAGTTTCTCTGCTTCCTCTTTCCTGCTGCTTCTTGCCTATTAATCCTTCAATGGTATCATTTCCCCTTTCTCCTTTCTTCTTCTTTCCTCTTTTCATATCTTACTTTCTCTCTTTCTTATTACCCCTCCTGCAGTCTTTTACATTTTTTGCCTACCTTTCATTGATATTTTTTCTGCCCAATATTAGTTTTCCTTTTTCACTTCTCGGAGTCATACACTAGTTTTTCCCCAGAGAACTTCTTTTCTTCCATGCTCAGTAAATGTGGTTGAGAAAGGCTTATCTCCATTCAAATTTTAAGATTAACCAAAACTTCCCTCTACAATGACTAGCTAAGTATTGGGCACATAATCTAATTTAGGCCAATTGAATCCACCAATAATCAACTTTGGGATTTTTGTTGGACTCATCGGGAAATAAAATTTCCCCCTAAATAGGAATTCCTAGCAACAGAAAATAAATATTTAGGGTGCGAGAGGCCACAAAGTAAATAGGTAAGGCCTCAGAATAAAGCCAACTGAGAATACTACAGAGAAAGAATTAGATATTAGAATAGCATGATACTTGCTTCAGTTTTTCCTAAGGACTTTTCAATTACCTGCGATAATAAATTCCTCTTTCATTATTTAAGCCATTGTGAGTAGTTACATGCGTTACCTTTTTTGAGGAGTAAGGAACTAACTATGATATAAGATTCTGAGCAATGCCATTCTCATGGAAACCAGAAGTTCATTTACTTTTCTAGAAAACAAAAAGTTTAATTATATAGAATCTACTCACCTGATTTTGTGGTTCCAACTTAGCAACTCAAGAAAAAATTAAGAAAGTTGGGAATAAGTTTATGAACATATTAGAGTAAGAAAATGGATACATCAGCTTTTTAATATTATGTTATTTTTTCATCTTTTCTCTTTAACTTTGCTATAAATTACAATTTGACGATAAGCATAAAATATGAAGTGACTCACTTTACTGTCTTTTAAATGTTTTAGGACTTCTAATAAAACACCTTTTTAAAACTATAGCCTATCATTTAGACACCTGTTTATTTACTCGCTTGTCTCTGAATAAACCAGTAAGTCGTCTACTAAATTTGGTTCACCTAGAGTCATTTTTTTCTTCTCTTTTTAAAAGTAAGCAGGTGAGACAGTTACCTACAAGTATCAAAATGATGAAAAAAGCTATTCAGGGATACTCCAACAGCACTGAAATGCTTCACTGTCTTAAAGTTCACAAAGTAAGACATATTAACTTTTTGTCATAAATAAAATGCAAATTTATCTTCTTCTGGCAATTGATATTTTAGAGTTTATTATCAGTGGCAGCTGTAGACAATTATAGAATTCTAATTAAAGCTACTTGAAACAGATAAATCCTATACCAGATTCCTCCATCTAATGCAGTTTCTATCTTTTAAAGACAGAAAAGGATCAAGTCATTTTAAACCTAAACCAAGAACAGGTTTATTTACCTATTATATGTGACTTCCACTAATAACATAAGGAATGCATCCATAGATTATATAATGGAGGATCTAAATGTACAACATTGGCAGCATGTGTGATAATTACCGACAAGAATTAATCAACATTCCTCACGCCATACACAATGCAGTTAGAATAGAAACAGCAAATCTGTTCAAGTAATGCAAACAAGTTGCATAAAAGGCTAAACAAGTAAGAGTATATCGTCAGCCATGATTCAAATTACATCTTTAAAGTGTGTGCCAGCTTCCTTTAAATTAGCTATGTAAGAACTCGGTCTCTGACAGACTTTAAAACTAGAAAAAAACCTACATCTTCTCTGCATCACAATTTTGTTATGGTGTGGAAATACACTTGATCATTCAACGTGTAAATTAATCCTTACTTGATGCAACGGGTATAGTGCTATGGATACTTATGTGATGTTTACCTTAGTGATGGAATCTGTGATAAACCTCAGAAGTTCTACAATCATCCGTGGTGACAATGTTGCCCGAGCTCCTAAAGAAAATGTAGATTGTGGTGTTTTGCTAAATTCTTTTCAATGCATTTTTTTTTTGTTCTTGACATTTCATAAGATTCTCAACAGTTTTCTAACAAACTGAAATCAAGGAGTTTTAGTTTTCATCGTAGTCATTGCTTGTTTGTCTTCTTGTTCTGGATATATTAAGGGTCCTCACGATTTTCACAGAGTGAAATAATTACCATTCAGTTCTTTCAGATTTGGATCTACTCTTTGTTCTCAGAACTCTCGTGGTAAGATTCAATGGGGGAACTCATGGTATGTAGAGATTTCTGTCAAATGGTAAGTTTGAAACTTAAACCTGTATCCAAAGAAATTCTGGTACACAATGCTTTCTCTTGCATATAAAATATGAAGAAGTGCATCTCTCTAACCATCGTAATGCATTTAGGCTGTCAATGAGAACGTGTATAAATAACTCTGTAAAGAATCAAGGGTAAAGAAACAAAAAAATAAGTATTGAGAAATTCACACCCTAATATTTTTTATAGTCATGAGCCAATGTTTTCCCTTGTGAAGGGAAGTTTAGGCAAATCTAGAATCTTATTATTCATTTCTGGTGCCTGGGAGTCAAACTTAATCTCAGTCCTCAAATTATAGTTTAAACATCTATCTACTTTCTGCTCAAACATTTTAGTCTCCAGAGATGTTAAATAAGAGACAATAATTTCATCTTCTTTAATGAAATTGCCAACAAAGAATATAAGAACAGAGAAATAAACTACATTATTCCAAAGACAGTAGAATTATACTTAATTTTCCTTTAATGCTCTAATTCTGGTCAATATTAAACTTTGAACTCAATGTATTTATATTTGTTGGGAGAGAAGATTGTCCTATGTGATGATTCCATTAAAATGTGTATAGATAAACATAAGTGTAAGCTTTTACATGCAGTGAAGATGGGATAAATTGAGACAGATGAAAAGTCAGTTACCTGTGGATGAAGGTAAGGATTGGGGGTAACTAAAGGTCACTAGAAAGAAAGGGAAATGAAAGAACTCACCTGCAGAATTTTACCTTGGGTTTCCATCTTCTTCTCTCTTGGTCAAAGTGGGAGATGGGCACTAATCAAATAATGCTTAGGATGAAGGTGAAAGTATATTTGTTGTAAGTGAATTTTAAATCTCAGTTCTTGCCTTTCCACTCTCTCTCATCTATCTGCACTCACTCCTTTGAGAATCTCATCCAAGCTCATTATTTTTAGATATCATCTACACTCCAGTTTATAAATCTACCTTGAAGTCCAACCCAGTATATCCAATTGTATGCTTAACATCTTTATCTGAGAAGCCACATAACTTAATATGTCCAAAACCAAAATTCAGTATTCACCATCTCAGTAAATGCAACTTCACTTTTCCAGTCATTTAGATAAAAAACCCTGGAGTTAGTATTAATTCTATTCTTTCTTACCTACCTAGAGTCCCTCCTGTCTTCAAATTCTATTTTCTTTGTTTCAGACTATATGCTGAATCCAACTTCTTGTTGCAACCTCCACTTCTACCACTCTGGTTCCACAATCTTTTTTCACTTAAATTACAGCAATGGCCTTGCCAAACTGGTCTCTCTCCATTCTTGACATTCTGTAGTCTATTCTCAACACAGGAGCCAAAGCAGTCCTTTTATAATATAAATTAGGTCATATCTCCTTTAATTAAACCCTCCAAAGATTTTCTTTCTCACTTTAAGTAAAAGTCAAAGTCCTTTACATGACACTACACAATCTTGTCTCTTACTTCTCTAACTATAAGTCCTGCTAGTCTCTCTCTCCTACCTGTTGCACTCCAGAGATAGCGGATTTCTTGCTGATTCTTAAAAATTCCAGGCCCAGTATTGTCACAAGGCCCTTGTACTTTCTATTCCCTTTGGCAGGCAAGGATTTACTTGCTTTCTTCTCAAATGTTACCTTCTCAGCTAGGCTTTCTCTAAGTATCCATTTAAAACTCCACTCCCTTCCTTATTCTCTCATCTCACCAGCATTTCTAAACGCATTTCTCCTCCTTAATTTTACCCATAGTATATATTACTATGTGACATTTTTATTTATTTTCTTATGACCTCTTTCTACTAGAATGTAAGTTCTATGGGAGCGAAGATTTTTCTTACTTGCTGATAAATATATTCTAGTTGCCTAGAGAAGTGAAGAGCACATAAAGGTTTAATACATATTTATTGAATAAATTAATTCACTAATTTCTATGAAAAGAAACAAGTTACTTTGAGAGCCTATAACATAGTCACAAAGTTTAGAAAGAACTTCTTTTTAAAATATAAAGTTTTGGTTAAGTTCTGAAGAGATGAAGAGACATGATCCAGGAGGAGAGGGAAGGAAAGAAAATCCTAGGCATTAATAACAATATGAACAAAATGTCCATCTTGAGGTAGAAGGAAAAACCCATCTTGTAAGTGTAAGGACCGGAAGAAAGTCTAAGTGGCTGGAGCACAGAGAAAGAAATAACATCTCTTGTCACTCCTCCATTGTTTTTATTTATTTGTGTATTTATTTCAACCATTTGATTTAGTTCAATAGTGATAGTAAACTTGTTAGGAACCCTGTTTTATTCATCTTGATATTTCCAGTAGCTAGCACACTGAAGGTTCTATAACACTAGTTGAATAGATAAGTTATTACATCAATTGCTGGTTTGTCAACACACTTGCGCACATGTGTGCGTGAACACACACACACACACACATACACACGTTCACAATGTTCCTCTCACTCTTGCTAGACATCATGATATTTGTGGGGATAAAAGCCTTTTTAAATATGGTGTAAGTGTAGAAGCTACAGATTAAGTCACCTATTCATCTGTTGAATGTGCACTTGAAGTTTAAATATACATGCATATACAAAGACAGTTGGATATATATAAATACACCTAAAATGTTCAAATTATATGAAAATACATAAAGTATATGGGGAGCAAATTATATACATAGTTTTTAACACAGTCCCTTAAATAACTGAGAGTAGGACACAGTAAACCGAAGTGTTAAATCATTAAAGAACTCCTAATAAGCCCACAGCATGGCATGTAGCTCCCCCAAATGCTTTGATTCCCAGAGATTAAGTATTATAAGATGCTAAGACATCAAGTTCAATTGCAACTGTACAATGTTGACATAATCTTTTCTACAAAAGATGTTTAATAACCTACACTGATCCTTAGATATTGTGGTACGTGATTTAAACTTTATTGACTAAAAAGTCACACACATGTGCATACATACACATTCTATCTCCACCCGCACACAAACATTAACTCAATATTAATAAAAATATAAATATTTATAAATACAAGTTATAAATAAAATTATAACTCAATGGAAAGGTGAGAAAAGTTCTTGAAGAATATAAGAAGAATTTTCAGCTACATGTTTTATGATGATATCAAGGTTAAATAGTGTCATTTAAATGTTCTTATCCATCCTCCCTTCCAACTCTGCAGTTTTCCTGAAGCTGTGTAATTTTAAACAGAAGACCACTTTTCAGAAAAGTCCGAAGCAGATCGTAATTCAAACCAGGCAGCCATATTCTCCTACCATCTAACTATCAAAGAAGTTATGCAATTGTCTTACATTAAAAATGTAGTTTATGAATGATAAAAGCAACTTTTAAAAGTCCTATTCTTGAAAAGAGATCTGTACACTATTTCCAATTTGTGAAATCACAACACCTGTTAACTGGAATGATTTTGTCATAAGTAACATATTGTAAACAAAGCACAAACTTAGACTAGAAAGATAATTTGGTTGATATTTCATTTTCTATAAACACATTGAAAGCAAGAAATGTTTACTTTAAAATTGGCCAAAAAATCTGATTTGCAAAGGACACAAAAATAGATCTTAAGCCAAGGTATTAGAATAAAAGATTAAAAACAAAATTTGCAAATAAGCAAAAATGTGCTATGTTACTTATGTGATGTATGTAAATAAAACCTCAAATTTGTACGCATTGTGTTTACCTCACATAACAGTTTTCTCCATTAAAAAAAAAGACAAAAAAGGGTGGAAATAAAATGGAGACTAGCTTCTGCATATAACACACAAACAAAAACAACTATAAAAAATACATATGTTTTTGAAGAAACAATATAAATTATCTGGCTTGATGTCTAAATAAGTTATAGTTTTAAATTCAAACTATTTTGAAGAATTGTCCTCTTATCATTACACATGACACTTTGAGTACGTGCATCCTTTAAGATTTTAGGTAAGAAAATATTGTGTATGAAAATGTACATTTTTACCATACTGTTGCTTATATTAAAATATAATAAAGCATAGCAACTCACCTGAAAAATTGCTGAATATCCAGGAACTCTCATAATTCAAGTTACCTAATTCTCTTTTCTCACTCTCTGCAATCCAGATCTGTTGTCATGGCCTAAATATATTCATGATATTATAATAACAGAACACATCCTAAAATTTATAAAATTTACTTGAATCTTCTAATGCAGGATTCTTTTCCATAGAACTCTCTCAATTGTTTGAAGTTCCATGTTTGCAACAATATTGAAGATTTCTAAGACATAAAACTGTGTTCTACTTTTCTTACAGTTTATAAGGTACCCCCAAAATTAGGTCTTTGTTCTGAGAAGCAATGAAATAAGGGTTAAAAACCTTCACCACCAAAATTATCACCATGTGTGGAGCACAATATTCTATAATTTAAAAAATAACAAAATAAAACTTTAACCTCAGAGTATTGCTAGGAGAGACTGAAGATATAATTCCAGTGTTATACATTTCTTCATGTGCATTAATGCATTCAAGTTCTATCACCAGTACTATTCATTCACAAGAAACCCATGGGTTGCTTTCTTCTGAAACACTAATGAAGGAGAAGAAAGGAGGAAAGTTTTAGGTACATTATTTCTTCCTCTGGTAATCTTTTAAAGCTTTCAACAAAAATATATCCTTTAGGAATGTGAAAAGAATCATGTTCTTTTTTCCTTTCTCTAAATATATGAGAAATACAAAATATATGAGGAAAAACAAAATGAACAAACTGACATGTTATGAACGATTTATATACAGTATTCATTTTGCTAACATAAGGGCAAGTGTAGAATTATAAACTTTTTTTATCATAAACAAAATTAGAGTTTCAGGATCATATGCTCCTTACTTAAAGTCCCACAAATAAAAATTTTTTCATGGAAAAATAGAGATATTTTGAATACTAAAGTCCTTTATTCAACAACACAGAAATTTCACAAAAACAACTTTACTGGGCAAATTGAATTTGTTTTTTTTTTAACTTTTTTTACAGTTTTGTACATGCCCCATATGTAATTTTCTTTAATAAATACACCGTTTTCCAAAACTGCTTTTTTATAATTGCACAAGCATACATACACCTTACACAAATATCTATTAGAAAATTTAATAGATAACTGCACAGTTCAGAATAGGAGAACACTGTGAAAGGAGTACATTTTGTGGCCCGTGTTCCTGAAATATCTCTGACTTCCTTGCAATTATGAAAATAGAATCCCTCCTAACATAGTAGCTGTCTTTCATTCACTAGGAATACAGATCTCAGTGTGAAACTGCCAAATTTAATAAAAACAAAATCTGAAACATTTAGCTGTTACATGAAAACCAACTGTTAGATATCACTGTGAATCTAACCATGATCAAAGACCCACTACAGCTTTTTGCTGAACATATCTGACCCTAAATGGTGTTCATTGAACTGCTATCTTTTTTTTTCATTATTTGATTACAGATACTATCAACTTTAAGACTTTATACGCTTTAGTATTAATTGTACAACTTACATGTCAGGGGTTCTGAATGAAAGGAATATTATTTTCTTTTAGTGATTGTATAATATTAATTCATAAGAAGCCCACTACCTCTTGTTCCCTATAAATGTGTTTAGAAAAAAAAGAAGTTGGGTATTGGGAATTAAGCAACCAGGAGATGTTTTTATATACTCTTACACTGGACGAAGGCTCTTGTTATATCTCCCAAGGATGGATACATATCTAGTTTGTACACATGCCTCCCCTTGTACACAGGTAGAATCCATCAGAAAACCTGAAGACCTGGAAAGAGAGAGGTTTGCATTATGATGTTCTTGTGATGTTCGGGTGCTGAATGACAGCTGACAAAAAATTGGTGCACTATGTACCCACCAACACCCCAAGGATTTTGCCATGCTCTCCCCAAATGCAGACATAATGTGGCATTTCTCTGTGTACACCTAGAGGAAGCAAGACTTTTGTCTATGTAGACCTCTCTTACAAAGTTTTATTTGGCTCATTTGATATGTAATTTTTAAGTTGTACAGATAGCCCACATGATCTATATTCTGATTGCTATATTCTGAATATTCTTGCTACTGAATATGAAACAGAGAGTAATTTTTAAAAGTTACATTTCATTGGTATTTTAGGATCATGAAAATGTAAACGTTAAAATCACTCCCTTAGGGTTATAATGATATGCTTTACACGTTCTCAGTACATAGACTTAGAGGGAAGAGAACTAGAGTGAGGCTGAAAGAGTCATATCTTGCTTCAGCATCATTAACGAGAACTTTCTATGTACCCTACATTATATAAATAGAGTCTTACCAAAAACATAAAAAAATAGGTGGTATAAAAGAACAATATCAAGAATAAAAACGTATAAGAGAATTAAAGAAAAGCTACTCTTCCATTTTAATAATCAACAGATTTTCTTTCATTAAAAAATTGAATCAACAAGTAAAACACCACATTTTACAATATACAGATTCGTTAGTTCTTTAAGAAAACAAACAAACAAAAACACATCAAGACATGCAACACTAGCATGTATTTTAGACCCTTGGTACATTGCTATGAGATCTTTATATGTTATTGTATGCCTAATTTAGCCTGAATAGAAAGAAGTTTGCTTCACCTCTGTAATAACAATCATAATTTTTCCAAAAAGCAAGGCAGGCTTATCATTCAAGTGTGAAAGAAAGTTTTCATTTACTTATAATTAATTAGCAAATTTGTTTTAAAAATAAGTAAAGATGGAACTAGAAAGAACTCACATAGCTCTCATGTTCCCACAGCAGAAATAGAAATTCTAACTAGAAACCCTCAAAGGAATATATAGCAAGTACAAAGCTATCTCAAAATTAATATACAGTATGATTTAGTTTGCGATTATTTCTCTCCTCTAAAAATGGACAGACGTAATACATAACAAATTTTCCTCAAAAATGCAATTTGACTATAACTGTAGACCTTGCAGTCATACTCTAGTCAAGTTAACTAATGCACACTTGCTTTCCACATCAGCATTTGCAAATAACTTATTCACCTGTCCCTCCAGAATGTTCATGATGAAGTGCTCCTTCCACATTTTTTAAAATCTCCTGTTTCTCATTCAAAACTACAAGTAGCCTTTTAAAATTATTTATCCACTAGTCTCTCTCTAAAATTTTTCAATCCTTTCTATCTCAACTTATCTCTTCTCAAGTTATTTTTCTTTGCATGATCCATTTTGCTAACATTTTTCAAAAGGCTGCTGGATGCCGTAGGCTAAAATAACTGGCTAGGAGATAAAGAACAACAACAACAAAAAAACAGTAACATGGCAAATTTGATACTCCATGTTTTTGCTAAACTTTTATTGCTGAAGCTGAAAATAGTCTCTATAACCTGACAAAAAAATAAACTTCTTAAGTGTCATGTCACCACAAATAACATTTGTCCTCCTTAGGAACCCTGACTGCCATGAGAAAACCAAACCCTACATGAAAAGGTAGCCTAAGACCTATGAAGCATTACTCTTTTGTATTTGCAGGGCTGTTTCAATTTATGGAATCCACAGACTAGGGTCCTGCCTTCTCAGGAATGACAGCATCATCAAGTGACAAGAATGGACATAGGAGCGCAATGGAACATTTTAATGAGGGCCTAGGGGAAGGCCGCTGGTCCAACTGGGAGGCTTTGAGAAAAGAAGATAAAAAGACATTTAAAAGCCTCACTTTTATGAATGTGTTTAATTCTTTTTAACTTAAAAATATACCTAGGCATGCCTCAATGCAGGAGGCCTTGATGTGCTCAGATTTTAAAACAAAACTGTCCACTTGCTATACATGGAATTAAAACATTTGAATACATTTTATTGTGTTTATTTTTCCTACCAAAAAAATAAGACAAAAAATATGCGGCCCATGCTGGCCTGGTTAAAAAAAAAAAAAAGTCATGGATTTCTTCCCCTAAGATATGATACGTTATTCTGTATCCTAGAAAAACACTGTTTAAAAACTTTTATACATCTGATTCTGCATGTTCCAACTACTCTGAGTACTCCGCCTTACAGTGCACCCCAAGACAAGTCAACTACACTAAGTATTTGGGAGGTATACCCTTCTGTACAGCTCGTTTGTAAGCAATGCAAGTGCATAACCACTACTCTAATATAGTGCTCAAAAGATTAATTGAAACTTTCATCACATCTTCCCCTCTTATAACAATACAACTGAAGGTAATTGCCGGATGCATCATAATCTTTTCGTCTTGTAAAACTTGGCATCAAGTCTCTAAGGAAAGATGCATGGCAAAACACGCCACTGCTGTTGCTGCTTCTAGAAACAACTGGCAAAAAATATTTAAAGCTAAAATTTATTGCTCCAGATTTAACTTGCAGAACCATACTGTTGTGTACAAACTGTTAATCTCCATAGATGCTCAGACGTGATTGTCTCCTTGTGTCTAAACACACAAAATACAAGCTGCTATCTGTACAGTTTACAGTACTGAAACACATATATTTGAAAATGAAGTATAGATATGTACTTTGCAAAGATACATGATTTTACAGCAGGGGTTTACCCAAACTTATTTTTTTACAGCCACTTTCAAAATAGACAACAACTTCACTAGTATAGCTAAATTACATCAGAGAAAGAATCAGTGTATTGAAATAGAATGGCCAATTCCCCAAGCTCCCAAATTATTTTTATGTCTTTTTTTCTTTTCTTCTCCTTCTTTTTTTTTTTTGAGGAAACCCCTATACATAAAATGAAAATAATATCTGAATATTTTCTTCAGTGGTGGACTAAGCAGTTTCTTAAAACAAGACATTAGTTTGCCCTTCACTTCCAAATGCCTTGAAAAAGATATACTACTGCCTTAAAAGAACCATCGGAATGCTTCAGCGCTGGGAACAGGTGTTCTCTATAAAAAAAAAAGCAAGAAAACAAGTTAAGCTTTCTTTCATGCTGATGTAAAATTAGATTTTTCTCCTTTATACCTCAGCAATATTTTTAGTCATCTATACACAACATAATGACTTGTATATTTCAACATTTAATAAAAAATAAATTAATGTATCTTAGATATTATAAAAATTAGAATATTTAATTTAATTTTAATTTACTAAATATAATGATTAAAATACACTGGTCAAAAAAAAAAAGAGGAACATAGCCTAGAATACAGATAGTAATCAGAATAAAGGGGGAGTTTCAAGCTATTAATCAATAGCAGGGAGATGAGCCAACAAGCATACTTAACACCTGTATCTGCTACATATACATGTGTCCTATGTAAGGCTGATGTTTATAATTCAGTAATTTCTTTACTCTGGAGAATTTCTTTTATAAAAGGACCACAATAAATATTACATCAACATTACTTCTATCACTTAACAACATGATAAACATTTCTGCAGATACTCTAATCAGAACAAGACTGACAAAATATATCACTATTTTAAAATAAGTCTGCATTTTCAACCAATTAATGTGTATATATGAAATTGACTTACACCTAACTAATGACACTAAACGGAACATAACTCCTCTTTGGTATCATAAAATATCCTATGGTTTTCCAAAGGAGTAATAACCTAGCACCAAAATATGAGCACTTCTTTTAACAAAAAGCTTTAGTTACTATGGTTTTTCTGTTAAACAGTTAAGCATTGAGTTTTTCTCTCTATATTAACATTATTGCAATTGTGCCATTCCTTTTGAAAAACTGAGAATCACATAAGTACATATTGAAGATACATAAGAAACAAGTAGAGCATAAATTTTCCTATAGGGGCAAATGAGAGAGAGCTGATTTTATTCCTTAGACCAGTTCAACAAGCCTGTGTAGACTATAAGATGGCTGCTGAGGATAAATAAGTATACAAATTGGTAATGTTGAATGTTGCCAAAATATTACATGGGTATAGTGCACACGTGTGAGTGTACATGCGCGTGCGCACGCACACACACACACACACACTCACACACACACCGTGTAAAGAGTGTTAAAAACACTTGAGTTTCATATTTCAGAAAAACAAAAATTCTACTATAAATACTTTGATAATTGGAGTTAGCAAATATATACTTTTTCACATATTTGGTTAACACAGTCCTACTATAGTAATGCCATCTAAAAATAAAAATAAAAATCTTAATTGATTAAGATATCACTTGAAATTTAAATGAATAAAATAATTCTTCTGGAAAGCAGAGCTACTTTCATTATCTATGCTAAAAATTATTTCAAAATAATTGATCTCACAGTCAATACCATAAATTTTAAAATAATGTGTTCAGAACAAACTAATATTACCTGATCCAAGTTTGCATATATGTACAGACAAAAATATTTAACTTGTGAAGTATTCTCTAAAAGCCCAAATGAAAAGGTTCAATGTTCCCATAAAAACAGTTCCTATCTTATTATTTTACTCCTTATTCCTTAGAGTTTTGTCTGTTTTCTTCTCTCTAGCTCACTATGCATAACTAGACCCCCATCATTTGCTTGGTTGGTGAGAAAAACTCCTTTACTGCTTCCTAAAGTTAACTTTTGAATGATAAATATTATAATTATATATGCTAATCACATTTATTTAATCATTATTAAAGGAACTATGTGAAGTAATAAGAAACATAATATATTCATTCTAATATTCATGCTTTAAACACACACACACACACACACACACACACACACACACACACACACACAAAACATACAAGCAGAAAATGAAAACTTAGAAGTTTATACCAGATGCTAACTTGCTGCCTGATGCCAACTAAGAATAAATTTTATATAAGTATGCATACTTATATAAATATAGTCATTTTTAACAAGATATGTTAGATCCAAGCATATCCATGCAATTAGATTCACATATGAAAAATAAACAAGTGCATATATATTCATGTATATTCACATTTACATGTATAGTATATGACAGAGATGCCAAATTACTCTCAGATGCCAACTGGAAACAAGATTGTAAGTATATAAACTATATAATTTTGTATCTTGATAAATATATATGTTTACGAAGATAAACAGAAAAAAATATATGGAGTACATTTTTTAAGAGATGAACTCCTTATGTCTTAAATGCATTTTTAAATCTCTTCCTGACTCTTTGCTCTTCCTGTGTCCCTTTCCACAACTTGATTTGATTTGCAAAATTTAGAAAAAGCAAGCTTTATAAAATGCCACCTGAGATCAAAGGTCATTGTTTTGAGGAAAAGAATAAGCACTTCTCAATGATTCTTAGAACAAAAATGATAGATAATGCAAAAATGAAAAAAGCAAAAAGCTGGTTTTCTATATTAATACAATCTGTCACAAAATAGTTCTGTGATGTGTATGTACTATTGTGCATACAATGAGACCAGCATGTTTCTCCATGTATAAGGATATGGACAATTCACTGCCCCAGGGAGGGGGGAAGATAAGCAGGGAAGTATCTCAAAAATAATTTCTCTCTTATATTAAGATCTTTGAGGTCAATACCCTAAAAATGATTAGTAATCACCTAAAATATGTGAGAAAAGAAGAAAAGTACCAGCATATCAATTAGAACAAATTATCAAGGCAGTCACCAGAAATTTAAAGTGTATGTTCGCTAAAAGATTTATTTCAGGGTTAAAAAAAGTAACAAAGCTTCTTAGTGTCTCACAGGCCACACAAAACACGCATATCCAAACTCCTGCACAATTTTCACTGGGTTCTGGAAATTTACTGTAGTGCTGGACTGAGTTCCTTTCAAAACGAATGAGGCAACATTGTTTTCATAAGTAAATTATTGGGTTAAATTACAGAATTTTGATTAAGTCTATACTAATTTGGGGACATATCTTCTCTCATTTCGTCAACTAAATAGGGCATTTTTGTAAGAAGACTTATTTTAAATGGTGCAGGAATTCTGACTGCCAAGGCAGGGGATTACACACCCTGACCAGCTACCTCTGGGTTATATCAATTCAAGAGTCCCAGCTGGGGAATCACAGTCTTGATGAGATTACAGTGACTTTCTGGATCTCAGTGATGCTTGCAGGAAAATCGTTATCCTGAGTGACAGAAAAGCCAGATTCCCCAGAAAGAGAAGGGGGTGGGGAGGTAAAGAATAGAATTGAGTTGATCAGCATTGTTTAAGGCAGCCTTCACTGCTCATGCAGGTGCAAACACTGACAAACAGCAGCCTTGCTCCCAGGAGGCCTGAGGAGGAACCTGCAGTCCCAGTTCTTCGGGTACTGCTTGTAAAGCTTGGTTTTCTGGACAATTCATCTCTATGTGAGCCAGATATGAAACGACCTTCGAGCTTAAAGGAATAGCTTCTGTTTCCCTCCTAAATAACTTTAAAAAGCAGCATAATTCTTTAAATTGAAGAATGATGTTTATCCAAGCCCAAGTACCTTTTACATTTAACATGTATGTATGTCTGTACATATGTTGTATGTATATACGTTCTAGAGGGAATGTATTTCAGTTTGATTTTCATTAAATCAGCAATTAAGAAATGATTAAACAACATAAAATGAATAAGATTACCAAAAGCCGCCACCTTAAGAATTAAGCATAACTTTCTCTTTTCTGGTGCCTGCTAAACAGTCACGTGGATTATTGCATCTTGGGGCTGACCAGGCCTCCACATACACTTGTTGAAATAGATCAAGTCTAATAAAAACTCACCTAAAAAACTGAAAGTGGAGTGTCTATAATTCTGTACATATGGAGATATGTAAAACTGGCTATTTATATCTTGATACAATATGTAAAATACAGCAGTATTCAGAATGCAATAAAGCTAATCATTTAAATAGAACTAGACGGGTTTTCGAAGAACAAATTAAAAACAACTCAATGCTAAAATTTACTTCTGAATGCATGTTATAAATTGAGATAGTAACAATGACCTCAGCAAATTCTGTAATTAAAGTTAAGTATTTCTTTTTAATAATTACGTTTAATCCAAAAATCTCAGTGATTTGCCTACAGAATTCTACTGTGAAAGAGGATGGCTCTAATGCACTGATTTCCAAGTTGAAGTCAGTATCTTGGGGTACCATTACCCGTACACTAATCAAAAAACAATTTTCTCTGTTCTCACTTATTAATTAACTAAACATAAGTCATCCAATCATTTTCTGATTCCCATATAATGATTCTTTTTGCAACCAAAAGCAAAGCAATTTTAAATCATAGTTAAGCAACACAGCCTCTTGTAAAGTCTTTAGAAATACTGTTTCTGTGTGAGGGATCTCACTGTAAGTTTTTTAGACTTCTGGGCATCAAAGGCCTTGAAATTGGCAACTCCCACTCAATTTGATTAATTTCTTCACATAGAACTTGAAAACCTTAATGAACCACTGAATTTTGCAATAGAAAGTATGTGAATAAATATACAAAAGATAATAGTAGGTCCCATTGTTTGCCTTTAGATATTTGACTATATTTTGTTTTGGCTTCATATGACACTTTCAACCTTTGGGGTGTTTCAGATGAAAAGGAAAAGAATTTCTGATGGAAAAAAATTTTTTCCCAAGATTTGATGAACAATGAATGCTAAAATGTACAGGTTAATTATTTTACTGAAAAAATTTCAAAACCTACTTGGATAAATGGAAAAATGTATTATAAATAATATTATGAACGTGACTAAACACAGAAGCACATTGACACAAATCATTGGATAATTAGTTGGACTAAAATGATACCTAGCAAATGTTACAGGCTCCCCAGAATGTTTTCAGCAGAAATATGTTTCTATATACTATTTATAAATAGTATATTTTAAAAATCATAGTCCAGCATCTATAATAGAATTATTAGCAAGTTTAGGTATAAGATAGATCGAATCAGTCTGAGATAACAAATTTATGATAAATCGTAATCTCACTGTCCAATAGTTTCCTATTATAATTAAAAACTTTATATTTTAATAATATTACCTTAATTTAAGAATAGGTAGATTGATGTATACACTGTTTCCACTTTTTAAGTTATATCTAACTTTCTCCATCTGTCCTGCTGTAATATGTATGCATCATATGTTGCATATATTTCAGATTAATTTTTCTCATAATTCAGATTTATTATATAAACTATATAAGACATTGGTATACTCACATCTGGTGTTGGCCATTATCCAGATGTAAACTAGAAACACCTATCAATATTACCACTAATTGTAATATCAGACCCGTCTTTAAAAGGAGAAAAGCACCAAATAAGTAACTGGATAACTTTATGACCCAATTTTTTTGAGGTCTTAAATATGATTCTAAGGAGCAGTTTACTTTTTTGGTTTCCAAACCGACATTTGTGGCCAGGATTTTTCTGATTAATGATAAGAGAACTAGAGATGGCTTTTTCATTAGTATTGACCCTCTGAGGGCTCCTGCCACTCCTCCTACCTCTTCCTCTTTCTCTCCCACCTACACAAACACTACCACCCTCACCATCACCACTGTGACGACATGATTTTAGACTGTGATAATAAGACTTTAGAAGGTAAGCTGATATTTGTAAATAAAGATGAGTTTACACATTATGTTGTAAAGTTGCTAAGTCAAGTCAATATGATGGTAGAGTCAGTTAAGAAAACAACTGTCCAAAGGGGAATTTACATATGGGGTAGGAGTGGGTGGGTAGGAAGGATTCATGCGGGTTAAGAAGTGACCAGAAAAAGCACCCACTTTTGGCCTTAGTATCTAATGTAACTACTTTATTTAGGTAACTCACTTGATTACTACAATATATGATTATATTTCAATTAACTTTGGTAAAACACTTCACACCACATCATTCCAACAAATTAGTAAATTTACTACATTATGAATAGGTAATTTAGTGATTAAAATGATCTTTGACATATAAAAATAAATTACAATGGAATGGTACCAGCAGAAAGCAGAAAAATTTTCAGTGATCTACAAATTAAATGGGTGTCTTCAAAATATCATTTTACACAGTATTTTTAACCTCATGTGTAAGAGGGATTTGAAAGAAAATTAAAACCAAAACTAAGATTATAAAGCAAAATTTAGGTTAATAAAATCAATACTATACTGTCAAGAATGATTAAAATATTTACAGTTCATTTTATTTATATGCTTATGTGTCACTGATGAATATATATAACATAGATGGTTATATTATAAATAAGTCTGAACACACACAAACGCACACATACTGCAGAGATAAAAGTTAAGTAGTTCTCTCCCTCCTCACTTGGTCTACTAATTCTTTTTGAATACAATAATATCTTTAGGTGGGGTCATTGTTAATGGGCTGCTGGAAACAATCAGCATATTTTTCATGACCAGTTGTTGAACACTTTTGAAAATTTTAAACAATTCGAAAACAGTGAACTTTCTTGTTCTTTTGTAGAAAAATGGGATGTAACTTAAAATATATTAAGAGGTGATTTTTGTAACTATGAGAACTATGATTTGGTCGGCCTCTAACTTATATGCAAATAAAATATAATTGTTATACTTAACCTCTATAAAATCAATTCAGATTATGGTGCTTCTCTTTGATTATTATAGATCTGAGAATTTAAGAAATATTCATTTTTTCTATTATATAAAAAGTAATAATAAGCTTAATAGAATTTTTTCTCTCAAGCTAGGTTCTGTAAAATTGTGGATGTAGACATTAAATTTCATTTTGTTCAGAATCTTCTATGAAAAAAAAATCCAACCATTGAGACAGATCCAGACTAGAAACCAAAGCATGTTTCATATCCATGAATTACTTAGAAAAATTTAGGCAAAATTTCAAACATTTCAGTCAATTAGATGTTATCAAAATAATGTACTTGGTTAAAACAATATTTCTGAGAATAATATGTAGCTTTTAGAATATTTAAAAAATGTTTAATAACTTCAGTTATCATCTGATTGAATGCTCACTTCACAATCACTGACTTTTTGGTCTCTCTCCTTAATTTTCTTTTTAAATAATAAAAGTAAAAGGTATACTGTCAATAATTATTAGAATTTAATTTTATCACGATAAATTTATATTCTACTTTGCTCTTTAGAAATATAATTTGGATAATCTCCCTCATCAAGGGGACACGAACTCTTAAGCATTCTCTACTACCATGACACCAGCAAGTCCTCCAATAACTAGATTCAAATTTGTCCAAACAGGCCCATTTTCATATAGTTAACTAGCAAAGTAAATTAATAAGCCTTACTTTCTATCAGGCATAAGATTTATAAGATGTAGTGATTAATATTCTTTTTTGTAATTTTTATGTACAATTCTGTGATTTCCAGGGAGTTCTCCTTACAATTATTTTAAAACTGTACTATTTTTGAATAAGACATTGCTTATGGATGCTGCGTGGACTCTATCTCCCTAAATGCCATTATTAATTTTGAGTACTGGTTTTCTCATCTTGGCCCATGTTTCTAAGTGCATAAAAAGAGTTGTTCTTAAAAAATTAGAAGAAACTAGTTAGTTTTCCTGAAACTATTTTTCCACTATGGTAAATGGGAAAAAAAAAAAAGAACTGCTAAGTGGGTCTAGTGGGTCTAAACCCAGACTCATGGCATCTTTCCAAAATTTTCAGAAAGACATTACCTATTAACCATTTCTACTAATTTATTATTTACACCAGAGTCAAGAAGATGACCTTGAACATGATAATCCTTTCTGCCAATAGGCTCCTTTCTGATTTCCCTTTAATCTGTAACACTGCAATCTGCTTGCTTACCCTCCCTTTCTCCCTTCTTCCCTCCCTCTCTTTCTTTTCTTCCTCTACTTCTTTCTTTCAATATGGCCCTGTCTCTTATTCAGATCAAAGAAGAGTTTCCAGTATTCTGTAAAATGTGTTTGAAATAACAAATCATATTGTACATTCTCAGTATGTTCAAATGTTCAAGGCAAGTATTCTCCTTTTCTCTTATTCCTTGAAAAATTCTGAAATACTAATAGAAAACTTAATCTGTCGCCATATAACTTCATGAGGTAGCCAGGTAGAGACCTTCAATAGCAGTTTGTATTTCTTATCTTGATCTGGGGAATAATTGAGCAAAGGATAAATTAAGAAATCCCAAGACTTTTAAAAAGGTATGAGATGCTTCCAGAGTTTTCTAAAATTTCAATTATATCATATTAAATGTGTCCATTTCTTGGACTGAGAATTAAGATTTTAAGTGGAAAACTAAGTATCCTGGATGAAATAAGACAGAGTTAAGAAATTATGTGGGCATTTTAAAAAGGCAATTAAGAATGAAGAAAAACTTGAGTTTCTTAAGCTAGGGTGCCTGTGTATGTAGCTGTATATACAAAGCACTTACAAGTCTTAGAAAATTACAGTCCCTACCTAAAGATTTGTTAAATTGAATTGATAAATGGTTTACCACATACTTTGTAATATACCATGTATTGATGAATATATAACATAGGTACAAACTCAACTAAGCCACACTATTATAGGAATACATTTAAATTTTACTCCTTATCATGTTAACATTGGTCCCTTTACAAATATAATTTCTTTCCTCACTACAGACTTGTTCGATAGTGTTGTTGCTGTCACTAAACTATTGTTTTTCAAACGTTTTTGACTCTAACAGAAATACATATGACACAGCTGCCAGTATATGCATACACCTACATTTATGCTTACATACATAACTGAAACAGAAGTTTAACAATATGTACTCTTACTGCATGTGATAGACTCATGTATTTTCTGTTCTACTCTATTTTACTCTATTTTCTAAAAATTCTAGTGCTAAGCCAACACATTGGTTTCATGGACCACTAATGTGCTGTAACTTGAAGTATGAAAAATACAGCTTCATGCCACACACACACACAAAAACATTTATGTGGAGAGAATCACACAAGGAAAATCCAAAGACATTGCTCTATTCTATAATGAGTTTAACTCCCTATATAGCAGCCTTACATAGAAGATCCAATAATATTTCCTTTGGGGGAGAAAAAAAAGTGAGTGTTCTTTATTTTATTTTTTATGAATGAAAATTAGAACACACGAAGTATTTTCACGTTTACTAGAAGATTCTACAACATCTCACGTGTCATCCATCTATGTATAACTGAGAATTTTATCTCCTTTCCTTATTCTTAACTCCATTTAAACCATCACTGATCTTATTTTACTTATAAACAAGAATATTTCCCATAGATAAATCTTTTCCCAGCACAGTTATTTTTCTGGCACAAATTCACCATCACTTAGATTCATCATTTCCACATAATTAAATTTATATAGTCTGTTATTCTTTTTAAAATGTATTTCATCACTACACTATCTAAAATATTGAAGAAAATGTATCCTCTGGAATTTGCCAGATTTGCTGAAATACACAGAAATGCCCATGCCTCTTCCTGATCTTTAAACACATATATCCCTTTCTCATCTTATTATACTTGATCTCTATTCTTTTGAAACGATCAATCATCCAGGCTTTTTTTTTTAAGTCCTTGAGCAAGAAACAGCACATTCAGCACAGTTTTACCCATAGTTTGACAGTTTCTCTACTCTCTCAAGAATGTCTTTGGAAATATCAATTTAGATATTTAGATGCAGATGATGAGACCTAAATGGGATCCCATTTTCCATTTGGGGGCATTCTCTTGGGGGTATTCTCTTTTAGTTACACTTTGTAACTATTACAGTAAATGTTTCAAAGGTATAAGTAAAAATAATATCAGCTATAACAAAATCTGTTTTCCCTCCTCTCTAAATCAGCTGCCACTCCACTGAACTTGAGCCTCAGGTCTGACTCCCAAACCAAATGTACTATGTCAAACCATGAAAATCTTCCTTAATTTTATAGTTTCCATTTGCTGCAAAACTTTTATAACTGCTGAAGCAAAGCAGACATCCATATCCTGTCTTGACAAAGTTTCTTCTAACTACACAATGCATTCCTTCCTGGCTTGATATTCCTTTCTTTTTTGTTAATGCTGTCTTGGTTAGTATTCCAAATCTTTTAGGGCTTTTCACTATTTTCATCCTGAACACCAAAAGCCTTTTCTATTATCATTCACTAACTTTCTTTACCTCGCAAGTACTCTTCTTATTTAAAGGAAAAAAAGAAATCTCTGCATAGTCATAACTATGTCTACCTGTTTATACAACCCCTCCCTGCCCACACACACACCTATCCTCCAGGACAGAAGTACTCTACAATATTCTGATATTTATTAAGTATGTTCTTCAATTAGAATTAATAAGCATTTAACCAGTTATTCTTTACAATGATTTTCTTAAAGTCACTAATTTATTGTATCTGTCCAAATAAAGAAAATAGCAGCCAAAGGTACTGAGTAAAGTGAAACACACACACACACACACACACACACACACACAATTAAAAAATTAATGGTGGTGCTGTGCCTTTGGTGAGGAAAAAGGAACAGCACTAAATTATCTAAATTGTCTCACCACATTGACTGACTCCCCTAGGAAATTCAAGCAGTTTTCATTGCCATTTGACAGGTATAAGCACACAGAAACTTGTTTATTGGGTTTATCTCTTTGCAAGTGAAATCAAGCCAAATTTTGGCAAACAGGATGATTAAAACAAATGTTCAGAAAACACAAGCTACAAAACAGTCTACCTGGGTTTTAATTTCTAAAAAATAGTAAGTAACCTGTTGGAGCACTGAATTATCTCTAAGTATAACTGTCTTCTACTCTACTATTTATTGGTGACTTTAAAATAGGAATGAGAAATTGCATAGCATCTTTCAGTATACAAAGAATATTCACCTATCTAAAATATTAAAAAGTTGTATAGTAGTTTGATGTTATCCCCATCTTATAGATGAGGAAATAGAGAAGTTATACTGATATATTTAACATTGTTTAAGTGGTAAGTTACTTGATATCAGTGGCTCTTCCCACAATCTATCATCTAAATAGGGCCATGTGGCCCAAATATAGTTTTTAATTATAAAAGAACTTAAAAGCCAAGATATTAGTGGTATATTTTCTAATTATAATTTGTATTTGGTTTGTATCAGCCAAAGAAATATTTAGTATTTAGTATTTAGTATTTTAGTATTTTAGTAGCTTTTTGAAAAGTAATACTTTGCTTGTCATTTTTTTTAAAGTAAAGAAATGTAATGTTAAATAGGTTAAAAATTAAGAAATAAAAAAACAGAAAAAATTTAACATGTTCCTCTCATACCTGACTACGGATTATTATGTTTTTAAAATAAATTAAGAGAAAGCCCCTAAGTTTCACAGAGAAAAAAATATTTCTCATAATATTTTAGAGTAGAAGTTAACAAGCCTGCTGGGATCTTTTTAGCCCCTGCAGAGCTAAGTCTTCAACATTATTAAATGGCTGTCGCATCTGAAGTATGGTGCAACATAACTCAATAAACAACAGAAAACATATGATGCTGAATGCAGGGAGGCTTTTCAATTACCCTGCAGAATAATTCAATTTCAGGACAGGTGTTTCCATGTGATGGAACAAGATGTGACTGAAGGATAAAACCACCCATGTACCCCTCCCTCAAGATTTTGAAACTCCAATGAATAATAGGATAATGCCAGATGGAAAAGTATGTTAAGAATGAGCAGAAGCACTACAGCACAAGTGAAGAAACAAAATTATGAATGCACAAAATCTTCAAAATGTATACTGATTATGAAAAAACCTTGCCTAAAAACAAGCGTTCGTAAAAGAAAAAAAGAAAAAAAAAGTTATTTTCTAGAGTGCTCTACTTCCTCAGCCAAGATCATCTCACATTCTAATCAGTGACTGAAAATTACACTTGTAAAAATGAAAGATTTTGCCATTAACTTCAGGTTCACTTTTAGTTTTCAAAAACTCATCGAAAATAAGAGGAAAGCTAAAAGAGAAGTAGTCCTTTTTCCAATTTGTATATTACACAGGCCTTTTGCTAAATCTTTAATTTAACCTATTATTTTAATTAGATATATGATGAATACATGAGTTTTTAAAAGAATATTCTGTATAATATGAGTAAAAATAAATGTCAGAAATGGAAGCAGATCTTCTCTTATGAAATTTACTGGATAGTAGGGCCTTTTGTTATGCTTAAAAAGTGAGTTGTTTTCTGGTAAAAGTAAACTACATATTCAGACAATCTGGCCAATGAGGTTGAACAGTAAGTTCTGAACATCAACTACTTCAGAAGAAGTAGTTACAACCTATTTCTGGGGAATACTCAAATAGTTTTATGTTTTACTTTTCATTCCAGAAAGAATATTCTACTGTTGTATGCAGGGTCATCCCAACATAGACCTTCAGTCTTCAACCTGGTAAACCAGAGCAAATATGGATGAAATGCCCATCATTTTTTCACACCTTTCAATTTTTAGTCTTGACTATTTTTATTAAATTGTTCTGCATTTATCAGTCTGTAAGTTTAACTACACAAAACTCTTACCTCATCGCCCAGGAAAACAGTTGGCTAAAGCTAACCAAAATGTGCAGCAATACAGTAATTAATTCATTAAAAAGTTTACAAACCAAGAACATTTTATTACCCACATCACTAGACAGTTTCCTTTCTCATTTAAAATATCCGATTTTGTTTTTCCAGATTACAGTCTAAAGTTCATAGTTGATTTGCTCTGATCAACTTTGTATTTTGTTTGATAATGGTTGAATTTCAAACAAATATTCTTATAGGATAATTTACAAATGGATTTTAATTATATTGATTTTATTAATTTTAACTACCATCCAAAAGATTACTTATAATTTACCTGATATTTGGATGTGTGACAGTATTACTTTCACTTAGGAATTCTTTAAAATGTATGGTTCTTTAAAAACAACTTTGACCACCTTGTATTGAATCTGGTGATGGAAAGAAAGTTTCATTGGACTTATATTAGTCTGATACCTTGGCTACAAATCTATTATGACTTTAGTTGTAGCTGAACTTTTCTGTGCTTTTTTTCTTATCATTTATGAAATTAGTATCTTTTCCTGTGTTATTTCATTATATTTTAGTGTCAATATATTATCATTTTGTTTGAAGTTATTAAAAAGTTCCTCTTTCCCTCTGATAGTAATATATTTGCATTTTGATGTTAAAACAAAAATTTATATTTTTATGCTGCTATGTTTTTGATTCTTGAAACTAAAAACTAAAAATTCATTTTTAATTTATGATCTAAAACTAAAGATGTAAACATTTATATTTTACCTATAATTTTTAAAAAAGTCATCAAACTTCAAAAACTATGACATGTTCAATTATTGACTGGTTCCATTATTTAACTACACAGACCCAGAGTTTGAGTGACACACCTATTTTATGGACGGTCTACAAATGAATTTCCTCAGGAAGCATGTGCCATCTTTCTGTACAAATTGTAGACAATGCTTTGTCCAAAATTTTACAATGGCCATTTGTATGGTTGGGGCTCTCAGAACTTAACAGCACGTATATAAAATGGGTCCCTCCTCCCCTTAAACACTCTTCGAAATTATCAAGTTTGGGGCAATATCTTGATGTTTTCCACTAAACCTCTTAGAAGTTCAACCTAAGCGGAAAATTACTGTTGGCCAAGTACATTCAAGAGATAAATTTTAGAGAGAGAGGTGGGAAAAAAAGAGAGAATGAAGTTGTCTTTATTCCTGACTTTCCAGTTGCTCAGACTCTTCACTCTAATGTGTGTGTCCCTTTCAAATCCCTCTGCTAGTACATGGAAAGCCTTGGTGGTGGAGTGTGTTACTCACAGCAGAGAGCCAAGAGTGGGGGCAGGGAAATCTCCTGAGGCTCTGCTTACTAATGTAATTCCATAAATCAGCTAATGCGAGAGAAACCAGATCTGTGTGGTCTCTAACGCTGTCCCACAGAGATCAATCATGTCACCTGAACAATGTTCAAGGCCTAAGAGGCTGGGGTTGCCCACCAGACAATTTTATCCCTTGAGCCATAGCAGGTTGGGATATTTTAAAAAGTTAGATCTTAGAAACAGAAATATAACAACAGTGAATATGAAGGCTGAAGGATTACCTTTGTATGAGACAAAGTGATATTATGCAGCTTATTATCATAATACATAATCACATATATTCTGAAAATACCTGGGTATTTAATATCATTTAGGATACAAGTTTTTAAGATAACTTTTGTCACATAAGGGGCAAATTAGTGACAGCTTTTAAATATAGTAATTGACTAAATGGAAGTGTTATATGCAAAATATACAGTACATGATATCAGAAAAACTAAATTATTTTACGTTAACTGTCATCATATGAAATATTGCTAAGGGGGTTATTTTATAAAAATATTTCTAAGCCATTATGAGACTAAACAGCAACTGCAGAAATAAGTAAAGCAGTTTTAAAACTCATGCTAGATGGGAAGCTTTAAAAAAACATGGGCAAGAATCCCAGCACATCCATGTGAGTGTATCTTAATTTCAGTTTACTCATCCTGAAAATCTGATTCTGCTTCCAATCTTTGGGATGATAATAAGTCAAAGAGAAAAAGGGCACATGATGTTTGAAGTGATAAATAAAGATATAAGTAGTAGTTATGATCCAGATATTAATCAGTGACCATAATTTAAAGCCAAGAAATAATAGCTACTAAACTTACCCCTGAAATCCACAGGTATACCCATAATAAATCCCCAAATCACTACCCTCAGCTAGGGCATCCATCCAATCTCTAAAACATCTCCACAGATGATGATAACTTACAGGAACCAAATTAGAGAGGAAAGCAGGTCAGCAGGGGGACTCTTCACCAACCCACAACCACTGCTCCCGCTTTGGTTCAGTCATGTAAACCCTGTCACTCTGACAGGCGACCAGCTGGTTTCCTACAACCATAACTGTGTGGTTACACACGTGCTTAAGGCAATCATGCCACCATTGCCTTTTTTTAATGACCTAGATAGAATCTTACTCAATTACAAAAACAAACACACACACACACACACACACACACACACACACACACACACAACTTCTTTTTCTTTTTGCCAAAAGACATTCCACTAATAATCTTACCCTTAAACTGCAATCCATTCTCTGGTAGAAAGGGTATGTAGTTTTGAATATATCTCCAGAGAGCTCTACAAATAGAGAAATTTGTTTCCCTACAATTCACACCCCACCTTCGGAAGAGCCTCAGAACTTTTGTGTAGATGGATTAAAAAAAAAAAAAAAAGCAACACCATGGAATCACATGTAATCAAAATGCCTAAGGAATGTAAATATCACAAATTTGTGTGAAAACTACCAAAAGGAAGAAAAACGGAAATGCATGAAATTTGCTTAGACTGACAAATCATCATAGAAACTAGTTCAGAATACCTATTGGTACATTAAGTGCCTTCAGAGTGGTCATTTACTATGTAAATCAGAATAATTCCGTGGTCTTATCCACTACACACCCTAAATTAGGACAAAGGTAGTGCTATGGGTCTCGCTAAAGACAAGGCCTACCAGTAACACCAAATCTATAACTCTAGATACTATAGTTTGAGAGGGAAAATAAAAGCCATGTAGTCCTTATCAACTGGGCATTAATAGGAAATTTCAGTATAAACTATGGGCCTTAGAGCCCCAGAGTAGTTACAATAAATTAATCCAGAAAAGAGACTTCAAAATGTAAGAAGTAAATTTTGCCACTTAAGAAAATACATGGACCTGCATTTTTATAATTGCTATTACCTTTGCTTAAATACAGTTTTCAAAGGAAATATAGAGACCCCTCATCCCCCAGAGTAAAGTCAAACTTTTGACAAAAAGATGAGTTCTTTTATAATGAGGAATAAATGAAATATTTGGATGAAGTTGATCACAATAGATAATGCTATTAATACATACTGATTCTTTAGATTACCAAAATGCTATTTGCTTTAATTTATATTCACAAAACATCTGTATCTTGTGTTCACACCTGCAACAAAGATCTTTAACTCTTCTCTTTCATTCTTTGAAAGACCAGTCCTTCATGGAGAAAACTCTTTTAAGCAGTGCTCACATATTTTTATAGAATGTGCAGGTGCCCCTCTGATAACTTGTGAGAGACACTCTCACCCTACAATCCAGCCCACAGAATACTCCCAAAGGTTTAATACATCACCACCACAACCACCACCACCACCACCACCAATGAATGTTCTCAAGTACATATGAACATCTGGCCATCTACTCTGCAAATTTTATCAAGGTGCTAAATATGATCACTCGTCCATATTTCTTTGCCAAAAATACCACCCAAAACACCTGTGATTTTCCATTTTCTCCCTTTTTTTGACCAGGTTACCATGTGAAATATCCACAGAATACATCGATCTCGATCTCTGTATTTAACAAAATTACAAATCTAACAATTACTTTAATGAGAATCTCTAGATTGTTTTAAGAACATATAGGAAAAAGAAACTATTATTGACCCTATAGGGTATCCACCAAAACTGTGCTTGGTGTATAGAACAATTTTGTAACTACAAAATGGTTACTTTGTTAAATACAGAGCCCAAAGCACATTTTTTTTTTTTTGGTAACTGAGTTTTAGGAATCATTTGTTTCTGAAACTATGTAAGAACAGTGTTTAAATAAAATTACCATTACCTGACCTAAATGAACTAATTGTATCCCTTCATTCTAAGTCTACATCTCCTTAAAATTTTCAGTTGGTGTCTCTGGCTTTCTATGTTGTTTCTACTTTCTCAAAAAAAAAAAAAAAAAAAAAAAAAAAAAAAAAAGGAGATATGCAGAAAATCAAATGGGAAACATTTTGTCATGGTGAGGAGAAAAACTATTCTAGAAGGGGCAGAACATCCCCCCTTTGAACCCACGTATTTCAGCTTCAGAGTGTGTGTGTGTGTGTGTGTGTGTGTGTGTGTGTGTGTGTGTGTGTGTCTGTGTGTTAACGGGAACACAGGCTCGTGTGCCACAAACTGAGTCCTCACTGTCAGAATGGGGCCACTGGTAAGTCTCTCTTGGCCAATAAAAGCATATATGGAATGTGATGTGTCCGATCCTTTGGGCAGACATGCTTTTAAAAATAATGAGAGAGAGAGAGGAGGCATTTGAAACCACCAAGGAAAAATTTGGACCATATCGAATGCGAAACTTCTGCTTTTTCAAACCAATTACATGAGTTTTCCCACAGAGATAAAAAGGAGGGGCGCCCTCCGCATGTGGAGGGCGGAACCCATGGAGTGCGGCTGGGGAGGGCGGTGCAGAGGCCATGCTCTGGGCACATCACCTGCAACGGTGCCTTACAGCCCCAGTGAAGCTTCAGGAAAGGGGCACTGCATCTTGAAGCCAGACAGGCAGCCCTGAGGGGAAGAGGAGAGGGGAGTGAGAAGGGAGGGGAGGGAGACTGGGAAACAAGAAATCATCTCCTCTGACCTCTAGCGAAGTGCCAGGTTTTTTCTTTAGCTCTTCACATTTTCTAAATTTGCAGATCTGGTGTCCCGTTTTGCGGTTCCTGCAACTGCTGCACACGCCACAGTTGATGAGCCTCTTGCAGGGCACGCAGACCCCACACCTTTTCCTCTTCTTCTTGGCCGGGTTGGCTCCGCCAGCTCCCCCCGAGGAGGACGAGGAGGAGGAGGAGTGATTCTGCGGGCAGTCTGCCAGATTGGCAATTTGAAACGCACTGTCTGTGACGGCTGCTGAGGCTGCTGCGGGGGAGTGGAGGGCTGTCATGACGATGACCCCTGGAGGTAATGAGATGCCCCCTAAAGCCGGGATAGCGGAAAAAGTCCCCACGCGCTCGGGGAGATTCATTATCTCTGCTTCAGCAGCGCCGCATTTGAGCTTGTTCATGCATTCCCCCGCCAAAGGTCTGCAGTGTTCAGGGGATAAGGTGGAGAGGAAATTAGTATTTGCCATTTGCAGCGACGGCTCTGGCGCGCAGCCAGCCTTCCCCAGCCGCTGGGAGTCGTTCCGGTGGTGCATGCTGGTCCTGCCGCCGCCGCCGCCGCCGCCGCCGCCGGTGCTGCCGCCGCCGCCGCCGCCACCGCCGCCGCCGGCGGCGGGGAGGATCGCCGAGGAGGAGGCGGAGGCGGAGGCGGCGGCGGAGGAGGATTTCCTGCCGCCCCCGCCGCCCCCGCCCCCGCCCCCACCGCCGCCGCCGCCGCCGCCTCCCCCGCCCCCGCCGCCGCCGCCCCCGCCCCCGCCGCTGCCCCAGAGCATGGCGGTGGCGGCGGCGGCGGTGGCCGCGTTGTCGCAGTTCCAGGGGGACATGCCGATGCGCGCGGCGGCCGCGGCGGCGGCGGCGCTGCTGGGGAAGATGGGGGTGGTGATGCGCGCGATCTTGGCCGCCTGCGGGAAGGCGCCCCCGTTGGTCTTGTAGAAGGAGGTGGCGAAGGAGCGGTAGCGCTCCATCTCCGAGTTGTAATCCACAAGGCTGTTCAGGGCCCCCTCGGGCAGGTGGCTTTCCTTGGGCAAGCCCGGGGCCTCCGGGCTCGGCCCGGGCTCCACGCAGACATTGGTGTTCATGGTGCAGGGGGGGAAGAAGGGGTGCAGGGTGGAAGTGGGGACCGCCTGGTCCGACACCTGGGTGGGAAAGGGGGGGAGGTGGGGGGGAGGGAAGGGGGTGATGGTGGAGTCGGGGTGGGGGACGAGGCGGGAGGGGAAAGTGGGTCGGGGTGGGGAGAGCAAGGTGAGGACTGCTTTATTCCTCTCTGGGGCGCATTTCCACAGACGGTGAATTCCCAAGCTGCGTCTTCCTTTGCATTATCCTCCAACTGTTACAACTAAAATAAAGAAAGTCATTCCAACGAGCTGCACGGAGGAAAAGATTAAAAATAAACAAACAGCCTCCCTCACTAGCCCACCGCAGTCACTGAGAGCTCCCACGTTCTCAGGTCGTTTGCATAACCATCCTCAGGCTCTGACCCCCACCCCCACCCCGCGCCCGCCACCTTCCCAACCCCGCTCCCATCCTCCCGACAGCACACCACAGCTCCTCCCCCCTATTCTTATAACCCTCCTGAGAAAATATATTAATAGCCAGGATACCCAGGGAAAGAGGAAAGACGGGGGTGACAAATGCCGAGGGAAAAGGGCAATTGGAGTGCTAAAGACATGCAAATCAGGGGTGGGAGGGTGATACTACCTATAAGCAGAGGGCATTTAAACATTATGAAATGTGTGAACAAGTGCTGCCTGGGCATGCAAATGCTGTAAAGTAGAAAACAGCAATAGCCCTATGAGGAAAATGAACAGGAAATTAGCAAATGAAGTACGGAGAAAGTCTACAATACAGCCGAGTATAAACTGTAAGCAAACACAATACAACTGAGAGCTAAGAGACTGCCCACATACAATCTGAACTAAAGAGGCAGGGAAAAAAGAACTACCAGCTGCCACAGTGTCCTTCTGTGTCTGCGGTCATTAGTTTGAATCCCAGCACAGCTGGCTCTGTTAGGGTCTTAATTCAATGGACCAAGGACAGGTCTCAATTGTACGAGCCATTTGGTGATGGGGCTTGGTGGGGGTAAAAGGGTGGTGTTCTACTTGTTAAAAGAAAGAAATAAAAGATAGACTAGATGTAAAAAATGTATATATATTTCAAATAATACAAATAATGTCACAGGTTTTAAACCGAGTGCTTGCTGCCTCTGTAAGAATATTCCACATAATTCCCAATGGAGATTCCTGACTCTTCCCAAGACAAGAAGAAAGCATGGGATCTTTTTTTTTTTTTTTTTTTTTTAAGGATCTCACACTCTCTCAGTCACCAGTTTTTACATTACGTAAATGTATGTGTGTATGCGAGATGGGGGGTGTCCCTTAAGGTGTTGTTTACCTGCAGAAATAACCGTTAAACTGATATTTTTCTTTTGCTCCTTTTAAGAGGAAAGTTTAATGTTAACTGGGTATTTGCATTCATCTCTTTGCTTACAACCCATTATTATGCTTTAGGAAGAGGTATTTTAGTTGTTTATTACAGAGGGAGAGGTACATCAGCCTTTTAAGAAGAAAAGCAAAGACATAAAGTGTATATTACCCTAAAAAAAAAATCCAGTTTCTTTGTTTCCACATTTCTTTTTAGGCCAGAATGTCTTTTTGTGACATCTTTTGAAGCCCCTCATATTGGTCTAGGATGTGGAGTTCAGGGAATTCTAAATGGGGCCCAGTAGTTACAGTCTCAAATATTCAGTTCAAAATGTATATCAATTATAGTAATTATGCTTATAATTAGATTAATGAACCATTTGTGCCCAAACTCCAAGTGCAAAAACTTCAAGACCTGCTGAAGAGGTGCCCTAAAAAGAGGGGTTTATGTAAACAAATCCCTATTAGGCAAAGTAAATCAAGATAAGGAACCTCACCCCAGGCTGGATTAGAAGCTAGCAGGCATCTTTCAATCACAGCAAGTCCCTAATCACTCAGGAACCACCTCTGTGGTTTCGCATTAGGAAAAACTGCTCCCTTCAGAGCTCTGATGGCAATACAAAGGGTGCCCCCAAAATGCTCCTGGCTAAATATTCTTGATGCTTGGAAAGGGGTGGGGGAAGACACAGCAAGAATATGCATATAGCTTCAGTTTCTGCGAATCACATTAAAACTGCAAGACCATAATAACTGCTACTCAGTAAAAACTAGTTATGCCAACCATGCACTAGATATCAACACATTGAGTGGAAGGAAAAAATTAACATTTTAGTCTTTTGACCTTGTTCCAAATAAAGAAATAATCCAGTGTCCCTTTTTCACAGTATTAGAGTGGTGTTTCCAGATAGAAGCTTCCCTTGCTTTTCTTATTGCTATCACCTCCCCCCTTCCTCCCTCAAGGTTTAATGCCACCAGAAACTGTAGAAAATGATTGTGCCCAGGATCCAGGTCATTATTGTTTAATCAATGCATCTCTGGAGCATGAAAAAGGTACCTAAACCACAGCTATTGTTTGGATTTTCTCTAAAAAGCAAAATAAAACACACACAAATAACTATAGTCCTATTTCAAAGCTACATTAGACATTCATACTTCATGATCCTGGTTTGCCTTTAAACAATGTGACTGTACACGTCTAATATCATATGTCTGGTCTACCAGAGACATAGAGATCAAAGGTCATATTTAACATTCAGGAGGAGGGGCGGGTGCAGATTAATTAATAAATTAATACAGCAACGCCTTTCATTGCTGGAGTCCAGCATTAATAATCCACTTTTACAATCCCAACGGACAGCAAACATTTAAGAGAAAAAAAGCCAGAGAAAGAGAAAGAACAATCACTTACCAGTCTCTTTTTATTTGGGGAGCCTTAGAATTTGCAGACGCTGCCAGTCTGCCTTTAATTAGTTGCACATCACCCCCTAACACAAAGAAACACAAATCCAGATGTGTCTTGGCAGCTCCCAATTACAACTTTAATACTTGTAAACAAACTGTTGTGGGGGGGAATAAATAAATATGCGGATCGGAAAAAAAAAATACCTGTAAATGGCTTTTTTTTTTCTCGTTGCAGAGAGAAGGAGGAGGAGATGGTGTTAGTGGTGGGGGTGGAAGGAGGAGGAGGTGGGGGGAGAGGAAAGAGCCGAGTGTGAGTGTATGTGTGAGAGCGCGGGGCTGTTCTCGG
The DNA here is from genome assembly GCA_030015415.1 of Cynopterus sphinx. NCBI lineage: Eukaryota > Metazoa > Chordata > Mammalia > Chiroptera > Pteropodidae > Cynopterus > Cynopterus sphinx. The sequence continues at coordinate 126,975,758 of CM057382.1, forward strand.
TGGTCTCTCCGCTCCCAGCGCGTTGCTCCCGGTCCGTCTCCAGTCGCTGTGTGCGAGGGAGGGAGGGAGGGAGCCGGGGAGTCCTCCTCGCTCTCTCTCTCTCTCTCTCTCCTCTCTCTCTCACCCTGCCCCCCCTTCTCTCTCTGTTTGTGTGTGTGTGTGCGCGCGCGTGTGTGCGTGTGTGTGTGGTTGCTGGGGGAGGGGAGCGCGAGCGCCCGGCGAGGGGGCGGGCGCGGGGCGGGGGCGCCGGGCGCCGAGGTGAGGAGGCCGCGGGGACGCGGACACCCACCGGTGATTGGCTGCGAATTACACGGGGAGCAAGAGGCGCACGCGGGCCCGCGCTCCCCTCGCAAATCCGCTCCACCGCGGCGGAGCCACGTTTCCCGGCTCGCCCGCCGCTCGCCCTCCCTCCGCGCCGGCACCCGGGCTCCGCCGCCAGCCGGCACGCAGCGCTGTTGATTATTTTCCTTCGCTCTCAGAGATAATTGTTTGGAAGGAATGGAAAGAGGGCGTTTCCGCCCCTCTCTGTCTCTGTCTCGCTCTCGCTCGCTCGCTGCGTGCGTGTGCGACTTTGTGTGTAAATAAACTTGTCTGGGGGTCCGAGCTGGGTTGCAGCGAGCAGTGCACGCGGCAGGAAGGGTCGTGCGTGTTGGCAGAAGGGACGCTCTGCCTTCGCACCCTGCCGCATGGCCCCTCGGTAACGCTGGGGCGCCCAGAAAGACTTGAAAAAATGAGTGTCGTTAAGGTCTTTAAAGTCCGTGAAAACTGGCGGGTGTTCTGGTTGTCCGGAGCGTTGGGACCCTAGTGTGCCAGCATGTAAAAATAAAATAAAATAAAGAGAAGTGATGTGATGCTTGATCGATCTCAAAATCAATCGCAGTCTGTCTCCCACCCCGCTCCAGTGTCCTCTCCCTCTGTCCTTCGCTCCTCTCTCTCCCTCCATTTCCTTCCCTCCCTCCCTCTCTCGCTCTCCCGCGCTCTCGCTTTCAATAACGCCCCCTTCCCTCCCTCTATAACACCCCCTTCCTCCAAACCTCTTACTATTCCAAGTGGTAGTTCCGAGGATTAAATCTGATTTTTAACTTGCCCCATTCTTAATTCCAAACTTTACTTAAAAACTACGTTTATAGCTACATTAATCTAATATACTAGTATGACTTCTTGACCCTTGGAAAAAAATAGTTCAGGAATTGGAAGAAAAAAAATTTTTTTAATCGCAGGTCAAATGTAAATAAAACTCATTCATAAATGCAGCTGTGAATTAACTTCTTCACTGCTGGCTTAAAGAAAATGCGATATTTCTGGATACATTCTATTCCGCTATTGAAATGAAATATGCTCTAGTAGGAATGCTTATGGAAGAAGATATAAAAATATGACTCTTTTATGATAATTTTGAGAAAAATATATAGTGGTAAATGATTAACACCAGAAGTAGGAAAGAAAAAAAATCAAATTGTTTAAATTGGTGTCATAAAGCAAAGTTTTGTATTAAAATTAAAATTATATTCTAGAATGATGGAATAGTACAGTTTCAGCAAAGGAAGAAATTGTCATAATGAGTTGTTTCTTTTATAACAAAATGCTGAAAAGACATTTTAAACCATTTCGTATTTGAATTTTCAAAAGATTGACCTTGGCCATATCAAGCTTCTGCCAACTACGGAGGATTGATTTGATAAGATGTTCAGAACTGTGGTGTACATCAATGAAGGTGTTTCAAGAGTGGACAACTATGGAGAAAGAGGACAGATTGTTTTGTGACTTATTGATTAATATGCATGTGTTGTCATTTTTTAAACATAGAATGTTATAAAATCAAACTGGTTATTGACCATTTATAGCCCAAATAACTCGTGGTTAATAATTACTGAAGTTTTTTGATAATTTATCAGCAAAACGTAGGCAATAGAAAGATAATGCTTAAACATATTTTCAAAATATTTAAAATATCAGTCCAATGATAGAAGTTTTGGAATATATAAACAATTTTTTAAATCAAATAAAAACAAGCTCTCTCATGCCAAATTTGCTTTCCTTTTCAGAATGCTTCAAGCTCACTTTCAAAATGAACCTTCAACAAATGAGAGAGAATAGGGCCTAAATTCCAAAGAATTTTATTTTCTATCTTATAAAGGAAAAACTATAGAATATTTAGTCTTAATAAGTAATAATTAGAGCTACTATTAGTGACCCATCTGTGTCAGACACTATACTAAGTAATCTGCAGACATTTTATTCTGTCTTTGATAAAACCCTATGAGATAGTTATTATTTTCATTGGAAATAATAGGCTCATAGAAATTAAGTATTTCTATGGCAAATTGAGGATATTGAGACCCATAGAAATTAGATAACCTAGATTGGGTCACAAAGTTAGTATGTAACAGGACTGAAATGTGTACTAATTTTATCTGTCTCCAAAGCCTTATGCTTATACCCTTTACCTAGTCTATCAATGATTAATCAATAAACCCTCTCTGCACACTAGAACCTTACCTTTAATTGTGATTTTAGAACCCTCATTAATATGACTTTAATTGAATGTGCAGAACATATTGTAAATAACATACCTCCTAGCTCTGCTATAACATCCATTGCGTTTCCACTAGGGAATTGATTAGATCCTTAGCCAATGTAATAAAAGGAAACATTGCATTTCTGGTCTACCTCATATCCTTTATTATTTTTAATATTAGTTTTGCCACTTGCTTATCTGCCACTACTCTCACAGTACTCTATGTCCCGTGTTGTCTTCCCCAGAATGATGTGTCAGCATTTTCAGAACAATTGCTGAGGACACATAGTCCTCTGTTAACTCTCCTCCAGAATCCACAGTTCATCTACGGCCATGCCACCCTGAACACAACTGATCTTGGAAGCTAAGCAGGGTTGGGCCTGGTTAGTACTTGGTTGGGAGATCACCTAAAAATACCAGGTGCTTTAGGCTTTAAAAAAAATCCACAGTTCTACAAAATACTTAAAACTTAAGTTCTGTTCCCTCTGCAAAATGCCTACTATAGCTTCTAATACCTAGAAATAGTTTGTACCTCTACTCTGATTTGTATATTTTGTGATCAGAAGTAGGAATCCTGGGGCTTCATCGCTATCTCCATGGTGGAATAAGAAACCCAACTGTAGTATCACCTGAAAAAGTGTCCCCTGCTCTGCAGAAAGGTTGTATTGTGCTCTCTTTAAAAGACTTCTGCTTTCCATCGTTATCATGATGACGATCATCATGCAATCTGTAAAAAGGTGTTTTATCCATTGTAACAAATAGACTCCAAAATGTATCAGTGCAAAAACTATAGGAGTACTTTTTTTGTTGTGGTTTGTGTAACAATTCAGGGTGGGAATTTCAGATCAAAGGATGATTGTCCTCTCTGAGCAATTCAGTATCTAGTTTCGTTCCATCTTGGGACTTCGCTACCCCCAAGGGACAGTTTATCAACTACATTGAGTGAGCAGAAGGGCATGGAGAAGGCGTGATCCCTCCTTAAAGATCTCGGTCTTGAAGTGACCCATAGCACTGCAGCTCACAAGCATTGTCAAAAACTAGTCATGTGCCACAACTAGCTACAAAGATTGCCGAGCAGACACTTCCTAGATGTCACTCTGTTACTGTGGAGTAGAGAAACAATTTTGGTGGACAGCCAGCAGGTATATTCCCCTACAGAGTAACGCTGGAAAGAAAATAACCTACTGAGTGGTTAGGCAGACCACACAACCCCAAACAACCTTGAGATTCCTTTTCCCCTGGGAGCATTTTTGCTGATTACCACCCTTAGAGAATGCCACTAAGAGCAGTCTTAATGACTTTGGGGAAAATTTGGCAACTATGAACAGATGGTGCTTTCTTAAATACCTGTAGGACAGCCAAGCCATGGTTAGACTATTCAAACAAGAATTTACTAAAAAATAAAGAAGTAGCACAAGCAGAGAAAATACCAAATATCTAAAATAAACTGGCTTAGAGATAAATCTTATGCATTAGCAGCTTGTCTGTGGGGTCTTCAAAACCCAGAGGTAACCTTTAACTCTCCACCAGTAAGGTGTTGTCTATTAGTCACACACACACACACACACACACACACACACACACACACACACACACACACTCTAAACTGCCCAGGTTAGGAAAGTGTGTGGAGCTGTCGCACCTAACGTCATAGAAGCCACCTTCCCAATTTGTGTTTACAGTCTGAGGCCTGCCTCTTTCAACATTAATTCACACTGTAAGTAATAACAAATTATACCCTTTATGGACTATGCCACTGAAACAAATAAGGAATACTTTCTTTAACACTCTTTTGACTGTAGCTACCTGGGATTTTTATTTACCTGCACATGACAGGTCCCCAACATCATATTCTGTGCATGTTAAAGGAAAGTAGCATATGTAAAATGTGGAAGTAATTTTCCCATTGTCTGTAGGATAAAAATGCAAAATTCCTAAAATGGCGTGCAAAGCCCTTCTCCAAATAGACCCATTTTTCGAATCTCAAATCCTATTATACCTTGAAAGAATTCTCTACTTCAGCAGAACCCCTTCTTCCAGAAGATGCCAATCACCTTCCCATGACCAGATGAAAAAAAAATTTAATTAAGAATAATTATAAGCTAAGATGAAGGTATTGGTATTTACATAAGACTTTTTGCTTGTAATTATTATACTATAAATAAATATTTTTAAATCCTTTAAGTGAATATTTTAAGGACACTTTCAGAGTTTTCTTGGTGACTTAGCAAGTGGAATTGATGAAATTAGTTCTTAAAATCAACATTCAGCACACCTGTTATTTTCTTTCACTTCTAATTAAATATCGATACATCATTATCACAATGCTGACTTTCATATTCCAAGCTGGCACTCTTAACCTGCCAGTATCAGGTCATGTGCTTAGAACTGTTTTTCAGCAATAATAAATTTGTCTTTAGCTATCTATATCCTTTTGCCTTCTCTTTCTAACGACTAACAGGATACATTTTAGAATGGCTGGTCACCAGTAAGGGTTAAATCTGTAACTATTGAAAGTAATGAAAATAATGGGTTCACAGGGTTAAACCCATTACCTGGGACTCATTAGCACCATATTCAAATTAACTATGTTCATCAAAAACACATATTCTTCTATTTTTACATACAGGTTGTACACCAGACATATGTACTAAATACTATCCTGGACATTCATTTTAGAATTGGTCTTCACAAAACCAAATTTAGTCTAGGCCTGCTCTTATTTTGTCATGGCTTTCCTTCTTGTTATATAAATACTCATTTCTATAAAATTGCATCTCTGTTGCAGTATAGTAAGAGTTGTCCCTAAACACAGAAACCCATACAAGTGAAGTAACAATAGGCTAGAATGAAAAATCTCCAGAATACTCCTTCCATGGGCTCCTAAACTCAGCTTGGTTTTGATGAGCTGTAGGCTTCCTTGTACGTTGCCATATATATTTTGTATGTTTTGTTTATTGGATTATTAGAAAACCCAAGCAATAACATTTCAGCATAAATGTTATTTCAAATACATTCAAAGTATTTATTCATAAAGAAAATAATGGGTCAATTTTAGTATAAAACACCAAGTCATGATAAGTAGCTTCCAAACACTAACAGATCTAAGCACAAATTTGCAATTTAAACTCCAGTTGCTCCATGGGGGTCTCCCTTTTTCTCTACCTGACAGTATCAAGGCACTCTTCACTCACCTTTCTCCCCGGAAAATTTGCCTTAGGCATGGAGATACCTGTGCTCTTTCTTAAAAAGTGTCCTTTAAGATAAATAAGTAATGATAAAGTAATATGAAGTTTGGAAATCTTTTGAAAAATTGGCATTTATGAACTGACCAGAAAACACTTTGTACAGCTCTGTCAACAAGCATTCGGTGTCAGCCGTCCATGTTTCCTAGACAGCAGTCCAGAATGTGGCAGGATCAGTCCCTTCTCCTTTCAGCCTTTCTCTTCGGCACACAAGTCTTATCTGACTGGATTTACTGAACACTGGAAAGCAAGAGAGTCCCCTCTCTCAAGCCCTCTCCTAATGTTCAGTCAAACCTCAAAACCAATAACTCAGGTAACTAATGTTCTCCTTAGCTCAGAGGAAAGAGGTTTGTTTAAAATGAATTTCTAAGCAGAAACAACATTTTGTAAACAAGCTTCTGGATCTTCAAATTACCCGACAGAACTTGCCCAATTATTCAAAACAAACAAATAACACATCTCCAAGAATTTTAATAATGAATTTTTTTCTAAAATTTACTTGTTAAAGATATAAATCTAAGCTTATAAAAGTCATACATTTTGAGCTCTGTAAAACTTTAAAATTAAACTTAAATTATTTTCTATTAAATAATGTTAATTCAAATCACCGTTTTTGAATTCATTATTTTTAAATACAATAAACTTTTTATTAAATGTTTGTGATTTTTCTTCTGAACCTGAGATTTGACTTCCAATGTAATCTGGATATTCGCATTTACAAAAGCACAGGTTTCTGAGGTTACTCTCAACATGATATTTTAAATCAAAACCATTTTTTATGCTCGATATTTTAAAATGTACGTTTCTAATGTTTAGTTTAGCTTCAATTAACTCTTTTTAAAATGAAGAATTATTATTTTTCTTTGTTGAGAAGCAGAATTGAGGATAATATCCCTGAGTTGTTAACGTTCAATCCAGGAAGGTTTTTTTTTTTCCCCCAGTGCTGACCTTTGTTATGCCGTAGTTATAGCAACAAGAAGAGTTCCTTCTGTCTGTCTGTTGTGTTCTCTTTCCAAACTAATGACAGTCTTTTCTATGCTGTTGTGTAGTATGGTGAATGCTTTACGTGCATTGATTCCTTGATTTACTGATGCATTTAGCTAATCCAGCAATTTAAATGAAAATATTTTAAATAAATGCAATTAATTGAAATAGAATTTGCATATTTTGTTTATGGATATGGATTGTTCATTAGGTATTTTTGTCTTTTAGCTTCCCTAATTAACTTTGTAGTTTAACTTCTCAATGATCAAGTTTATTTATCCTATCATTACATCTGAGAGAGAGAGAGAGAGAAAGATAAAGAAAGAGAGAGATTGAAAGAGAGCTAGGAAAGACCTTTTTAGCGGAGTAATATGTTATAAAAATATATGTAGTTTGTCTGCTAAACTGGGCCACGCAATCTCACTGTGACCTTGGGCATTCTAAGTCTCATTTTACTGATCCAGAATATCAGTTTAATTATAGCAATTACCTATCTCACAGGGTTTGTGAGGCTTAATTAATGTTAGCAAAGTGTTGGAGCTATTTAGTAGAACAGTACTATAAAAGGCAAACTACCTGAAAATCACAACTTCCTCCTCCTCTCATAGTACTTAATTTTATACACTCCTTTTCTTTCTTCTTCAGAATTAATATCGCCCTTATTACTTTTTACTGCTCCTCTCCATATCTACATCTGTGGCGTTTCCTACTTGAGACTTACCTTGGAAGAAAAATAGGGCCTCTGTCCACTTCTGTCCATCCTGCCATCACGCCCAAGAGCTCAAACATTCCTGAACCCAAGATCAGGATAAACCTTAGCATCCCAGTAAGAAGCTGTATCTATGCACTTTCCTTAAGTCAGAGTCAACAAAAACTGCCAGTTCACAATTTGAATTTGGGTTTGTTTGAGTCCATGGTGTTAAATAAACCAAATTAGACTTTCAGTCTCTTTTAAAATTTGGGAGATAGAAAAACAATGTGTCTACATTCCCTCCTGGAAGTAGTCTCTGGAGTTATGATTGGAGATGGGATCTCTAGTTTGCCAGCATTCTTAGCACTTTTCCACCTGAACATTGGAATTTGCAATGCAGGACTTTTGAGTACTTGTGTTAGCTTTTCACTGCACAACAATGCCTGGTCAAATGGTCAGGTAGGGGTTTCAATCCAGCCCACTGCTTTTCTTGCTAAGCCCATGTCCTGGTGGGTCTAATTTGCACAAAGGCATACTAGGGACCAGAAATGGCCTGGTCAGTATCCCAACTATTAGTCAATTAACTAGAGCAGTGAATGTCACAGCCACCTTAATTAATATTTAAAAAATTAGCATCCCATCTTTGAAATTATATCTCATAAGACTATGTCTAGATTAAGCTTAAAATCATATTCATTTTCATCCCTTTTTTTATATACCCATTTTTACCTAAAACACATTCCAATATGAACTATTTTCAAATAGGATGTAAATAATATGAAAAATTTTAATTGTAACTCATTGCAGCTGAAATATGGACTATATTTAACTGAAAGTTAAAAAAAATGACTAAGAATCATAATAATGTTATATTTAACTCTTTGGTATTAACTACTGTTTGAAAGAAGGAGCCACTGTTCCCATCCTGCTCTTGTTCTGTTAACTACTAATAATTTGTAATGGTAGCCCTGTTTGAAAGAGCGGTTGTTTTCACCTGTTTGTAACTTGAGTCTTAAAATTCATGATGATTTGATACCTTTTCCTTTTGCATGTTTCTATTTTTAAAGCTATTCTATTCCTGTAATTTCAGCTACTTTATATTAATGAAAAAGAAACAAGTCTGTCACCCAATGGTAATACTAATTGATTTATACCTCTCTTTACGAAATTTCAAGAGTATAAAATTTGAACAATGTCCAAGGAAAACTAACCTCTAGATATTTAACTGACCACTAATCTACCTGCAAAAGAAATCCTTTCCTATACAAAACATAATATAACTTTATTTTTCAACCATAAAGAGAAGGAAGGTTGTCAAATTTCTACTGACGACATGTAAGAAAAAATTACTCAAACTGGCTTAAATCATGAGGTCCCAGCTAAGGCTAGCTCCAGGCAAGGAACAGCCTGTGGCTTCAGCATGTCATGGGTGGTGCAGGTTCCTCCCATCTCTTCATTCAGTCATGCCCATCATCTTGGTTCTTCCCTTAGGCAGGTTTTCCTCACAGTTACTGCTGCAGCAGATCCAGTCATCACATCCAGGCATTAAAAAAAAAAAAAAAATTGCAGAAAGAAATGGTCTATCTTTTTTGTGTCTATATATTTAGAGTGATAAATTCTCCTAGAAGCACTAAAGCCGACTTCCCCTAAGATCTCATTAGCCAAAATTAGGTCTCATGCCCACACCTAAACCAACCACTCTCAAAGAAAATGAGATTGACTTAGTCTTTAAAGTATCTACTATTCCTAGAGCTAGAGATAGGATTATCCGAAGCACATGACAGTATACAGGAAAAGAAATGTCTGAACATAATTATGGTTCAATTAAAAAAGAGGAAGTAGGAGGTAGAGAGATTGGATGGATATTGGTAGGACAAATATTAGTGCCTGTTGTTACCTTATAAAACTCTATCACTTCATTTCTTTTCTCTTAAAAAGACTAACCAGCCCTCAAGCTCGTGGGTTTTGTCAGATTATGCATTATAATTATAAAAGGAAGTCAGTTTATGGATGCCAGTTCTTCATTATAAATAAATTAGTGAATTATAATTTTACTTATTAATGTCTACAAGTAAAGTTGTTTTTTTTTTTTTTTGTAAACATAGCTTTCTGGGCAAAGTTTTCATTTATCAGCCTATCCTTATTGAATTCTCTCATGTTCATCATGTCAGATCTTTGGAGCTGTGCTACACAAATCAAGGAATACCTGAACTTAGATATAAAGAGAAAACAAAGACAATGAGGAAGTTAAACCCAATTAAATGAAGAGAAATGATAAAAATGTTATGGTATGACACAACCATTTCCATAATTATGTCTATCACAAATAATTTCCTCGTATCATCTGTTGGCCCTTAAAACTACTACTTTAAAATATTTGCAAGGTATCAGAAGCAAAGCAAATAGCCAGTCTTTAAAATTTCAAGTTGATCCCAAAACTGACTCAAATTTGCAAAAATCTGGCATAATTTAAAAGTAAATAAATAGAAGCAACACTTAGCAGAAGGTTCCTAACATAAACAAAGCTGTGCACGTTTTGTTTATTTATGGGATCCATGCAAAGTGTCATATTCATTTAAAAATATTCAGCACAAGAGTGATTGATCTAAAAAATTGAAGAGAATTAAGGAACATACGCATTCCTTGAAGCTTAAAGTTTGGAAAAAGGAAGAATGACTTTTTTGTAATATTATACTTGAGAAAGCATTTTTCTTCTTTATATCTGTTCAGGTTTTTTTTTTTTTTTAATTTTTTTAAGGTTGACTGTGAGAAAAATATCCACACTTTCTAAAAAATGCATTTGAACTGAGATGTGACAAACTCCACCCTTCATATAACATCTGTACGTTACTCAAGGTTAAGTGTTGAAATATGTGTGAAATCTGTATTAGCTTTTTTCATTCAATGAATTTCTCTAGGACTTCCAAAAGACGAAATAGTTTAAAACCCTTACCCTTGTGGAACTCATTTTCTACTGTCATCTTCTTATTCAACTATGACCATTCACTTTTCTTCTCTAGGCTGGATTATTACTCATTCTATTTTAATTGAATAAACATTGTTATATATATATATATATATCATGGTGTGAAGTATTGAGGGAGTGAGAAACTGCTTTGGAGAAACTAATCATCTGACAGGGTACTCAGAAAAGGAGAACACACACACATATACACACACACACACAGATCTAAAGACATTTATCTCACTTCTCTTAATGAGAATTTAAATAAATAGGTAACGTGTAACAAAAAATTGATTTTGAAAACTTTGATATTTTAAATTTAAATAGAGCTCAATGGCAGCAAACAGGAAGAACTTGGCAATTTGTAGGGTTGGAATGCTCCTCAGAAAGACCTCACAAAATAATTCTTCTATGACCTGCATGACCAACAAATGAGAAGAGGAGAAAGAGAATTTGATGTAAAGGAAATAGTGTAAACGAAGGCTGAGGGAACACAAATATGTACCATAGTTCACAAATGATGTTAAAAGGGAGATCGTGACAAGAAATCCCCAAAAGAAGGGTATTCCTAAATTGCTGAGTGGTCCACAGAAATAACAATGCTAAAAAGTCCATAATGGCTTAAAAGAATTTGCTTAGGATAATCTTAGAGTCGTATTCAAAGCAGTTTTATTTTTGCCACTGATTGGTTTGGGAAAAGAAGGCAGACTCCCATTTCTATTACTGCTCTGAGCACAACCCCACATTTGGCTTCTGCTCATTTATGTGCCAAAAATTATGGTTATTTTATAATTTATTTGGGGGGACACTCTTAGATGTTTCATGGAAAACAGAAACTAGAGGTGCCTATTACATGTGTGAGCTTACCCCCTGTGGAAGCTAACACATTTGTCAGTAAGAACTCTCCTCCATTAAGAGTTTCAAAGGTTTTATGTTTACAGAGATAAATATCCATAAACATCAGCACTTTTCTGGTCTCCACACCTCCTTCAAGATGGTGAAGACAAGTCCAGTGATTCTAACCTTTGCATACTTCCCAACACCTTCTCACCAGGGGCATCAGGATCATCAGACTCATCGTTTTATGTACGTTGTCACTATTTTTATTGGTCACAACCAACAGAAATCCTGGGTTCCCAGGGCATAGCTCATTTTTCACAATTTCATTTCCATACAGCTCTATACATTCACCTATCGTCAGCTGTCTCCTTGATTCCTAAGACTGTTTATTAGCAAAATCCCCCATGTCCACAACAATTTTTCTGAAAGTTCCCTTCATCTTCCTGCATTTGCTGAAATGTGGTTTCTTTACAGACACTGCATGCCTTGTAGCTCTCTCAAATGGTGAAGAGGGGAGAAGTTTGTCCTTGTTCTTCTTTGCCACTTGCAGATTACTCTACACTCCTGAAGACCCCCCTTCTCTACTTTAACCTTAATATCATCATGCTACATCATCTACTTCTGTTTCTTGTTTAAATCACCTAGATGACTTTGGGGTTCTCCTCAGTCTTTGAAAGATTTAACTTTAGGAGTGATTTAAATACTTAGGTATGCAATTTTTACAATACTCGTGCCCCCTTGACCATCTTCCTCTAACGATGGTTTCTCCCACCTTACCTCAGTCAACCTCAGCCACTAAACTCTATAGTCACTCTCTAGATCCACTGTCTACTTATTTCCTTCTATATTTCTAGATCATTTTCTCAAATCCTTGGTTCCCTAATAGCCTTCAACCTTTCCTTCCACTAGTCCATCAATGCTACCACCATTTCCCTCACCCATTATACCCTTGCTTTCCCGTGTGTTCAGCTTAGTCAACATTATAAACTCTCTCTCCCATTCAAACTTTCTCAATTTCCCATAATTGATCATTATGAAACTATCAATTCACTTGGCTTTCTTTTGGCTAAACATGCCAAGTAAAACCCTTACCCTGGTTAAACACAGCTCTATATCCCTTTTATTCCTGTACCTGAATAGCTAAATGTGACTGATTTTTTTTTTTCTTTTTACAAATCTCTGTCTCATTTTAACTTCATGACATTTACTACTGTGGGTATTTAATGTCGCAGAGCAATTATATTATTTCTACACTTCCTCTTTTCTTCTGTTTTTTTAATTGTTCTCAAACCTCTAACACCTTCCTATTCTTTATTCTAGTTCTCTACTTTCACTAAGTTCATGGTAACTATGAGAATAAAAGTTCTACGAGCTCCCACCATCACATTTACTCATCTTCCAGAATCTGTACACAGACATTTTTCCTTACCTTTTATTAGATTAAACTCTGTTCCTATTTAAAGGCAAACTTTTACATTTTTGCTAAACTCCATCTTCTCTGGCCCTACTTAAGAACCTCACTCCTACAGTTCCTATAATTCCTCCCTCTCCTTCATCAGCAAATTATTTTCTAATCTTCTCTCTCTATACACACACACACACACACACACACACACACACGTATATAAGAGTATATATACATATGTATGTATATATAAATTATAGTTATTAATATTTATTATATATAAATACCATTTAACCACATTCCTCCCAACCCACCTATAGCTCATTTACTCTTTTGACAGCAGAATTTCTTGAAAAAAATCATATATATGCAATATTATATTTCCCTCTCCCCTTTATCTTGCTTTTTCTTATCTGTCTATTCTCACTCCTTTGCTGATTTCATTCTTTCTTATGGTTTTAAATCACATCTATATTCCAAAGACTCCAATATGTAAATCTTCAATCTGAAATTTTACATCTAAATATTTGAAAATTCCACTTAAATTATCTAAAATTGAACACCTTTCTTCCTAATACCACCAAAACCAACCCTTGGTTAACGGCAGCTACAACACTCCAGTTACTCAGATCAGAAATTGAAGTGCCATTCTTGACTCTCCTTTATCTCTAAAAATCCACCTTAGCAAATTCTACTTGCCCTACTATCAGAATATATCAAGAATCAGACTACTTCGTACCACCTCAACTGCTAACACTCTGGTGGATACCACCAGCATCTTTCACCTAGAGAACTGCATGACTGGTCTTTTTCTTCCTTCTTCTCTCCCACAGTCTATAATCCACATTGCTGCTCCGTGATCCTGTTAAAACAAAGGCAGGTTTTTTCATGCCTCCCTACTTCTCTCAGAGTGAAAGCCCAAATACCTATCATGGTTAAAAAGGGCCTACATAATCTGGCTCCCTTTTCCCTTTCTACATCACATCCTCCATGCTCAGCCATTCCAGTTTCGCTATTCTCAGAATGGCTCAGATCTGCTCTGCTTCAAAACCAGGCAGTGTCATTCCCTCCACCGAGCCTGCTTTTCCTTCTCCAGCATCCACATAGATTGTTCACTTACTTCATGCTTTTACTCAAATGACTTCTTCTCAGTGAAGACTTATCTGTGCTCTCTTTTTAAAATTACCCTACAGCCTGGCACTCCCTATTTTCCTTTTCTTCTTGAGGTGTTTATTTTTATGTGTCAACAGCAGGATTCCCAGATATGTGACCAAACATCATTTCTGGGTGTGTCTGTGAGGATGTTTCTGAATGAGATTAGCAACTTTATACTGAGTAAAGCGGACTGTATTTTCCACGTAGGTGGGCCTTGTCCAATCCATCAAAAATCCTGAAAAGAATAAAAAGACAGAGGAAGGGAGAATTGTTTCTCTCTGCTTGACTGTTTTCAAACTGAAACATCACCCTTCAGCGTCAGACTAGATCTTATACCATCAATTTTTCTGATTCTCAGGCCTTCGCACTTGGTCTGGAAATGTGGTTCCTGGGTCTCCAGCCTGCAAATAGCAGATTGTGGGACTTCTCAGTCTCCCTGATAGTCTCAGTCAATTCCTTATTTTTTATGTGTGTGTCCTTGATGGTCTTTTTCTCTGGAGAATTCTGACCAATACACTGTTTAATTTTTTAGTATTTATCATACCCTAACAGTATATAAACAAAACATTTTAGAAAGTTGTTTCTTCTCACAGAAGGTAAGCTAAATGACAACCAGAACACTGTTTTGTTCAAAGCTGTGTATAATGTAGGCCATATAGTAGTAACTCAATAAGAAATGTATGAATAAATAAGAGCAATATAAAATATACAAGAGAGAGAATTATAAAGTTAATAAAAATTTAAGAATTAAAATAGAAGCTAAAATGATAGAAGTAGCTATGGAAATGAGCAAAAACAATTTTCTTTTGAAAAAATGGGGGGGCAAAGAGGAAAGAAGAAAAAGTAAAGAAAAATATTTTGGAATTAAATAGATTTTAATTCTTGCTTATATTGTTTGATTGAAGTAGTTGGTGAGGAACATCTGATAAAAGTGAGGGGTGAGGGCAGATGTAGTATATAAAATTAGTGGTAAATATTTGAAATATTAAGTCCTTGAAATGAGGAAGGTATTTAACAGAATATCTAGAATACATTAAATACTCAATGTATATGTGTTGGTTTGAATTCAATTGACTAAGCTCAAGAATAGTAAACTGGTTGATAGCAATATCGACAGTTGAAGCTAAGTGGAATAAATTTATACTTTTGCAGTGGATTTTTAGCAGCTCAGGAGCAGAATACAGGAAATGTGTGCTTGGATTGATGCACAGTGAAGGACTCTCATGGTTAGTGTGGGCAAATTTGATGAAGATGCAATTAAGTGTCCTGCAAAGAGTCCTGTTTTTGCATTTAAAAAAACATTTTTAAAATAAGCATAAAATTGTTTATAGCATACCTTTATTATCATATAAATGCCCATAAGGTCTGTAGTAATGCTCCTTCGTTCATTCTAATATTAGTAATTTGTGTTTTTCTTTTTTTTCGTTAGCCTAGCTAGAGGCTTATCAATGTTTTTGATCTTTAAAAAAAAAGCCTTTGATTTCATTGATATTTTCTATGATATTATCTAAAACAAGATGTTTGGAGCCAGATCACTTGCTAGCCAGATGGCAATAAAAACTTTCTCATTGACAGTAGATGGAACATTGTTAGGTCCAGACATCTGGTTGCAGCAAAATTATTAAAATGTTCAATGGTACAAAACTGGAAACAGATAGACATTAAGAGAAATTCACTGATAGGTATGCTTTCTTGGGAGTTTGAGAATTTCAGAAATAGTGATTTTAAGGACTTTTTCTGAGGCTATTTCTGAGAGGCATTGGTACATTCAAGGCATGTAAAGTCTGAGGGTGATTAATCACTAATATGAGTAAAGTATGAAACTCAGAGGGTCTCCTGTGTTCAGCGGAGAGCAAAAGCTGAAGATTCAGTTTTTTAATTAAAGAGAGGTAGAGCTCTTTAGAAAGTGAAACTCTTTTCTCCAAGAGGTCTGCTCTGCCAAAGTCAGATTGTATCATCCCAGGTTACAGGATTTAAAATCCATGCAAAGTCCCTGGGAGGGAGCAAACAAGGTGCACAGGGATGCTTTCTAGAAGCTTAGAGAGAGTGATGGACCATACTCTGTGAAGGAGAAGTGTTGGAACTGCTGCGCTTATGGTTGTAGAGGGATCAAAGAGCTCATAGAAGTGGACACACCTGAGTGGATACAGTACATAGGTCAGAAGACCTACCAGACCACTATGATCCATGAGAGAAAATTCTACTTACCACAGGAATAAGGAACATGCTGATGAGGAGTGTGGACATTATTGAGATGTTCAGTGGTGGCTGTACTCTAGGGGCCAGGGGTGACCGTAGGGGATGGTATTAATAATAGGGCTCACTGACAGCAATGGGCTTCATAGGATCCCTGGTTTGTAGAGGCAAGATGGAAGTGCAAAACTGTCAGAACCCACTGGGGCAATGATGATGTATAGCAACACTGGAGTGGCGGACAAGACAGGACATGCAGAGAGCTGCAGAGGTGGCTCTAAAGGTGAGACATATGGGCAGCTCAATCTGTATAACCAAAATAAAGGATGGATAATCAGGAAGCTGAGGGCAGTTACCCTATAAAAAAAAAAAATCTCTTACCCGGATTCCAGACTTGAGCCAGTTTTCAGACCTAGAAATTGATTCAAGGAGAGACTTCTACCTCAGAAAGAAGAAACCTACAAAACTATGGCAATTCTTCCAGTTCATCCCAAATGGACCTTGCCATTTTCTTGGTAATTTTACCCTGAAGTGAGGGTAAAATCCCCAAACTTTCAAGATCTCTTGACACAAAGTTCAAGGTGATACAGCTACCTAGAGACCCATGATGTTCAGGCAGGAGTGGTGGGACTAAATCAATGGAGTCCAGTCCCTTGTGTGGCTCACAATGTGTGCACTGGGGCTACTGGGTTTGCAGACTCGCTTAGTTCCAGAATGCTCCATTGAAACAGACATAATACTTAGCTTTTAAAAACACTGCATATTGGCTGCTTGGACTGTAGGTTAAGAACCATCATTGTGGGAAAGGCAAAGGCCAAGTCTCTGAAACTAACCTCTCACAGTGGCCTTAGATGTGTTTATATATTGAAACCAGAGGAGAATCAGTGGAGATTATCGCCACTCTTAAAGACAGTGGATTCAGGATTAGTGATCCACATTATATTTCCATTTCATTCATTAGTTGGACCCCTACAAAACCCCAAATGGATCTGAGTTTACAGTGGACTGCTTTAAATTTTGGAGATTATGATTGGTTTTGCTGCTTCAGTGCTTCTAAACCCATTTTATCTTTTAGAGCCTCTCGCTATGTGACTTTTTGAAACCTACTTTCTGAAAATTTAAGGCCCAATTTTAAGTATATCTAGAGATCACATAGTTTCCCATTAATCTTTAAATAGTTTTATAATTTTTCAAATTATCTAGATAATTATTTTTCTATTCAAGTAGCATAAAGAAGAACAATGGAAAGGTAATGTTACTATTCAAAGATAAATATTAGATGATCATCCTTTAATATTTTTCTCTAAGCACAACAGAAACATATTTTTAATTTTAGCTAATTAAGATATTATATCCTGTTTTTCATCTGTATTGTACCTTTTATTTTATTTTCATTACTTGTACTACCCCCAGCCCAATTGCTTTCTCCATCATCAATGTTTATATTCTACTATTCACCATGCATATAATAATCATTCACAGTATGTTTACACTTTTTGAGTTTGAGTGTAATTAATTTTAGGTATTGTGATGGATAGAGGTACCACCCAGATCCTCCTTTAATAAAGAATTAGAAGCTGTGAGTGCTGTCAGCCAATGCCTTCAGCTTTTAATTCCTTCAGAGGTTGCCTTAGTTGCAGGAAGCTTTTTCATCCAAGGTCATACCATTTCCTGAGCAGCCCAGGTCAGAGTGCAGGCCCAGTGCAGAGACATTCTGATTACCCATTTTAGTTCTAGACTTCCCTACTGGGCCAGCTGAGATTCTCATCTGGCCTGTTTCACAGTTCAGTTTCAACCTCTGCCCAATCTTGCCTTTCTCCCCTTTGTTCCACAGGTGTTGATTCTAAAGCATACCCTAATAAATACCTAAATCTAAACGCCGTCTCAGATTATGCTTCTTTGAGAATCCAACCTGAGTAATGGATCATATTATGTATTCATCTCTGCATTTTGTTTTGCTCCCTCACTATAATCATGGACTTTGTCCCAGACAATTTACATAGATCTAATGCTTTCTTTTGAATGACTATGTAATTTTCCAGGGCTTTCATGTATCACAATTTGTTCAACTTTCCATACAAGGGAAAATTCTAGTAGTTTCCAAATTTTATTTTTAACCATACAAAAAGTTCTGAAATAAATGTCCCTGTCACAAACCAATTTAAATTCAAAATGACTTGATTACTTGCAATGTTTCTATTACTTCTTTCTACTAATCAATTCTTCTTTATTTCTTTAGTGAAGTCCACTTATATCTTTATCTACTTTCTGAGAGTTCCAGTATCAACACAGGTCAATAATTAAGTATTTTTGGCTGATACCTATGAAATTAATCTCCTCCATAATTTCTCTTTCATACTTCTCTTTAATTTTGTTAAATATATGAAAACAGCACTTACCAATATTTTTCTTTAGCTGAGGTAAATCCATCCCATAAAAGCAAAAATGCTACCTTTATTTATGTCTTAATTTAACCCTGCACTGAAAAAAAAAAGTATTAAAACCTGTACATTTTGAAATCACAGACTAGGTTGGAATCCCAGCTGTATAAAATATGACATGTCTAATATCTAAGTTACTCTGCTCCTCTTTTGTAAAATATACCTACTTTACTGGGTTTTAGTGACCTATAATCTTTATAGAACTAAAGATTCTGTAGGTTCATTCTCTGACAAAGTGTTTGGGATAGAGAAATGGTCTATAAATAATTATAATTATATTTTTTATATTCTTGGATTTCCATGCAGGTGTGTGTGTGTGTGTGTGTGTGTGTGTGTGTGTGTGTGTGTGTATGCTATTTTCATATTTTCTAAAAGTTATTCTCCTTTTGAAAGAATCCACCTTTGTTCTATTTAATGAAACTAAAAAATGCTGTCTCATGTGGCCTCTGTGATATTTAGTTTGATAGATAAAATTTCACTGTATTCCCCAAGTCATCAGAGTCTATAGTTCATTGCCCACATGAAGAAGCAGAAGTGGAAAAATAAGTTTATGGACTTTGTAAATTGAGTCAGACATTCAGTTTCAAAACAGAAAACAAATAAACAAGTGAACAAATGAACAAACAGAACACTACAGGTTCAGGAGCCAGATCAGATCTAAACTAAAACCATTGCAGAAGCTCAGCATGGAGTCAACGGGTGTCATTTCCCCTGCTGTTCCGTGCATAAGAAACTGCTTTCCTCAGTTTGGCATGTCTAGGAGCCCTCCTTAGTGCTATACAGAGAATAGAATGCTGTCTTCCCACCCCACCCCCACCCCAAGACAATCTTGATTTACCTTATAGGTAATACAACCTGTTATATAGCACCAGTAGATGAACTTTTTCTTTCCCCTCATTATGTGACATATTTCTCTGACATTTTACTCTTGCTTTTTATTTCTTTTGACCTCTTAACTTTCTTCTTGGATTATTTCTTTCATCCTGTCTAGCAATTGTGCTGATCCAGGTATATAGAAACATTGCTTATGATCTTTCATCTATTCTTCAGGTGAAAGATGATTCAACTCTATCCAGAGTCTCTCACCTGTTGGAGACTGGGTACATAATCTATGAGTTGAAGGGCAGTGGGTAGAGTAGATGAAGCAGAGAACCTCTAAGATAAAACATGAGAGAAGAAAATACTTCTCTTTCAGAGAAATCTCTCTAAATCTTTACCTAAAGTTGATGGCAGCAGAGAGAGAATCCAAAATGAAGCTAGCAGTAAGAAAAGGCCCAAGCCCCATTTTAATATAGTACTTTGTGAAAAATTACAGAGCAAAAGCTGTCTTTTCTGTTAGGTGGTATAGTAAAGTAACATTTTATGATGAGCTATTAGAAGATCTAATGATAAAAGAAATACTTGCTTAAGAAAATTTTATTAAATATATTTGTAACATCTTTATGACATTTTTTATTTAATGGTTCACAATTTGGTGAGTTTCTTGTCTCCCTTTGAAGCATCTGAAAATATGTGGGGTATTTCAGATAGTCAGAATGACTGAAGGGTATTACTATGCATATAGTTGGCAGTGACCAAAGATGTAAATATCCTGTGGGGATTCTTGGAATTCCAATTAAGAATTGGTTTTACACAAAATGTCATTGATACTTGAACTGAAAAATACAACTACACAGATGCAGTTATACTGCTAGGATAATCATAACCTCAGTTTTACATGTTCCCTGGTAAGACTCAATCTATAACATAGCAGTCACTCCTGCATCCACCACCTCTAACTCTGGCTATGTAAATACAATGTAGACTATTCAAGCTGGTCTAGTTGATATCTGGGATTGAAAATCTACATAGTCTCTTGCCATGGAAAATGAGAAAAAAAAAAAAACATTTAAAAGCCTAGCAGATTGGGTCTTGCTTCTTTCTAAGATATACATCACATCAGCTGAGGACTCTTGTTTTCAAGAGACTATACACAACTAAGAAAAGAAGATGCTTATACTCAGAGAACAGAACTCACCTAGACAAAAGGTTTTTAAATACACAGGTATACATATGCATACAAACATACAGCTATTCATACATAACTCATTATGCAAATTAGCAAAGACCAAAACAGTCAGGCTATGTTACTACAAAAAAAAAAATTCTTTGAGGAGGAGAATAATCCACAGGAATGACATTGGGCATCATCAAAATACAAATACTAATGGCTAAGACATGCATAATCATCAGAATGTAAGTAACAGGACTAGTGAAGATTTACCAATCTGGTAAGAACTTTTGCTAGAGGAAAATGTTTTCAGCTATTCGTAAAAGTGCTATTGCGCTCTTGTTAGTGGGACAAAAGTTTAGGCATTTACATCATCATGTGGGAGAAGTTATACTGGGCCAGATTAACAGCTGCAACGTATTTTTTCTAACATTGGGTAGACTTGTGGAATTTAACAACTGAGGGAAATTAGAAAGAAATCCTCTTCTTTTTGACATGCATATTTGAATTAGAGTAAAAATTTGTTTCTTCATAAGATCTGATTCAACAGTTCTCTTAAGGATTTTACTGTGAAGTGACTAGATAATTGAAAATTTTCCTTAATATCTGAATAATTTTCATCAAGGAAAGCTTTTGAGGGGAAATTTTTATTTTGAAACCACATTAATGGATAAAAGTGCCTCCTGCTCCTAGGGCCATGTTCTAACCTCTATGTGCTAGTTTCTACATGCTAAAAGTTCTCAATATCTATTTTCTCTTTTTTTCTCACTTTGGCCTAGCAACTAAAGGGAAATACTATTATCTAAGGAAGAATTTCTACAGAAGTATAAACTTCACAGAATTTTATTAATATAGACAAAAATATTAAAATCAGGTTCCCAGCAGACAACCACACTTTTATTATGCTTTAAACTTTTAATGATATTTGAATTCTATCCCATGTTTAAACAAAAGCCTAAAATCTTTGATCCAGTTTGATGGTCAATTTAAAAAGAATCCATGAGACACTTTCATAGAGACACAGAAAGTAACAAGAGACAGGTGTCATTGATAGGAATTGCAGTCTAGCAGCACCAGGAGAGTGGTACTAGCCTAAACAGTCTAATCTTCTAGGCTATCCATAGAGTGAAAGTATCTTTCTGTTCTCATCTTCTGTAATCCGTATGTACAAAAGTGAAATTTGAGGCTCCCTAGTTTGGGTAATTAGATGGCATCAAAAGAGATAGGACTGAGACCATCAGTTAGTACCATAAGCTGCCTGTGAGTTAGGCGACCTGCCCTCACCCTACTACCCTGTACCACTTGCTGTGTTAGTCTTCTACTTTTTCTAAAACTCATCTTCTTCAACAAAATTCATTAAGTGAAAATGATGACTTCTACCAATAAAATTCTATAATACTGAAAAAAAATCTTTATTTTTCTAAACTTTTTTCAGAAGTTCCAAACGGAAACATAGAAAATAAAACAAATGAAGAGGCTGATAAATTTAATTACCTAAATAGAATGAAACATTCTCTATACAACATAAATGAAATATTCTCTATGCCACAAATTATGAATGAAATGATAAGGCAAACTTCCAAATCCAAAAAGATTTATAAGAAACATACTAAAACATACTGCCTTCATGTGAAAAAATACACAAATTCAAAAGAAAATTATAAAACTAACACTTAAAAGGTGTTATATCTACTTAAAAATGAGTCACAACAGTCAAAATTCATATGGCTAATAAACTTACCATTAAATATACCATACTGCCTAAAAAAATCAGCTAGTTTTCTTTTCCCAAACTCTATTTCTTCATGTTTCAAGACTTTTATAATTTTAATTTCTTCTCACCTTTTCTCCTGCACCTAGTAATTACTCAAGTAATTATGTCAGGTCACTCTCCATTGTGGAAATAAAAGTAATCAGATAAAAACTTCTTCAATATTACAGCATCAAATCTATAAATCTATCTGCATTTATTTCTATATTCTCTTTATCCTCCAATCATAAGGATTAAGATATAGCTAGTATCTCTGTTAGCTATACTTACAAAGATACTACATAACACATTGCCCTGCAATTTGGCAGCTTGAAAAAAAATACTCATTTATTATCTTATTCACAAGACTGTAGGTTGGCTGGAGCTGTTCCACCTTACTCTGTACATCTGTAGGATTGCTGGGATGGTTCTGCCCCATCAGATTCATTCTTGACCTCAGGCTGAATGGGCATCCATTTCTCAGTGTAAGTTCTTCTCATGACAGAGTCTGAAAACTTTCAGGGGGTGGTTAGGAACACATGAAACTTTTATGATTAGGTTTAGAACTGAAAAAATACTGTCACTTCTGCCCATATTGCATTGTCCAAAGTCTATTGTGATGTGTTGGGGAGAGCATGCTATTTCTAAAAGAAGATAGATAAGGTCACATGATAAAAGGTGTGACTACAGCAAGGAACAAAGGCTCATGAACAGAAATGTACTCTACTGCAAATTGACAGTTGTTTAAATGAGTAAAAATGAAGATATGGTTTTGGTTCTTGTAGATATTAGTTTAGTGGGGATATGGAAATTTTAAGTAGAGAAGTGTGGGCTACAGATGTATATTAGATGTGAAAATCATAAGTACTTGGAGGATACCTGAGGTCACCTTTGATGATGAATTCTATAAAAAATAATCAGAAAGAATAAACAAAAGATTTAAGGACAGAATCACATATTGAAGAGATAGCAAAGGATTAAGATCTCTTGAAAGAGATGGAAAGAGAAGATCTATAGAGATAAAAATAAAATCATGTAAGTGAAAGAAATAACTGAAATCAAGAAAGAAGTGTCCTTTCAAAAGGCAAGTAATATATCAAAATCCTGCAGAGAATTCAAGAAGACTAAGCTGACAAGTGTCCACTTGACATGGCCATTAAGACATTAGTGATGTCAGTGATGACAATGCCAGTGGAGTGATGTGGCTAGATGCTAGACTGAGAAAGTAGAAGGTTGAGGAAGTAGAAACAGTGAAAATAGTCTAATAAATTTATAAGCTTAGTTATAAAAGGCATGAAAATGATAAGAAAGCTGACAAAAGATCAATAGAGAGGAAGGAATAGAAAATAAAATAGAGCATAAGGCCCTCTATGAACAAATCATTACTTTCTTCTCAATTTTCATCTTCAGTTTTTTTCTGCCTTTCAAACTCTTAGTCACTTGGAGTTCCTCAAATGGGCCATACTCTTTCATTTGGACAAGCCATTTTGTTTGCATTTTCCTATTTGAAATAACGTTTCATACTAAGGCATTCTCTTGTATTCCTTCATATCTTTATAGTGACAAGTATTCACATTTATGGATACCTACTATGCATTGGGCACTATGTTCAGGGCATTAAATCAACTGTCTTAATGAAGCATCACAGAAACTTGGTAATATAAGCATAATTTTTCCAATTTTACAGGTAAAACACTGGACTTAAAAAGGCATAACTTTCCCAAACACACAGATTGTACATGGTAGGTCAGAACTTAGATTTTATGACTATTTGACTCCATAGCCCATGTTCTATCCTCAGCTGAATTAAGCATCCGCTCCTGTGTAACACCTCCTGTGTCCCCAGGGTGAGAGGCCACCTCTAAGCAGGGGGCAGTCACAGGAGGTTTTGCATTTTAACAGATTAGTGTTGATTTTACCCACCTTTGCAACACTGATATATCTTGCAATGTCAACTCTAACACTTCTCACGACATATGTAACATTAAAATATAAAAGTACTCCCACGGGCAACAGGGAACTGTTCAAATGCTTGAGTATCTAAATAGGGAATGACTTATCACTTAGACAGTTGAAAGAGAAAACACTTACACTAAAAGGAAGGGTGAACTGAAAAGGAAGAGACTGGTAAACTAACTAAAACTTCCTAAATCCAAGTGAGAGAAATAAGGGCCTAACTAAAAGTATCATAGAGAGGCTAAAAAGGAGAGGAAAGAATTGAGGCAAGTATAAGAGACAGACGCACTAGGGCTTGGCTGGTTGGATGAGGAGACTGATGATGACACAGTTTACTAGCCAAATGGGTAGTATAGATTGATGTATCTCAATGAAAATGAAAATATAGGAGAGAGAACAGATTTGAGGAGGAAGTGTGGAGCCAACTATGAAATATGTGTGAGGCATGGAAGAGAGGGAAAGAGACCACAACAAAGAGATCCTGAGTCAGTATGCTGACAACCAAATCTGAGAAATTCTACATCACTCAGTTGATGTACAGGAAAATTTACTTCCTGATTATTATCTGTGCATTTTGACTCAGAAGGTGCTGGCAACCAAACAAATTTCTATATGATACTTTTCAAGAGAGCACAGTTTCTCAAAGTTTTCCATGATAAAATAAAAAATATTCTCCCAAAATATTTCATTTTGCTCTTCCTGTGAGCTGCTTGATATGAGCTCTGAAAGTGGCTTGCTATTCACTTGACCCAGGAAACCCCACAAAATCATGTACCTTAAGAAGTGCAAATCTTTGTGTTCGCTCTAAGAACACCTGTGAAACTGCTCAAACCATTGAGGGTATCCTTATCTGAAAAGCCACCAGGTATCTGAAAGATGTCACTTTATAGAAGCTGTCTGTGCCCTTTCATCATTATAATCGTGGAGTTGTAGGTAGGTATGCCCGGACCAAACAGTATGGCCGGACACAGCTTCGATGGCCCCAGAAAGTTTATGCTAAATTTATGCTCCACATTCTTAAAAATGCAGAGTAATGCTGAACGAACTTAACAGTTGAGATGCAGATTGAGCACAACCAGGTGAACAAAGTCCCTGAGATATGCTGACTACTCACAGAATTTGTGGGCAGTTCAACCCATGCATAAAGTGCCCTGCCATGTTGAGATGATCTTACAGAAAAATAACAAAGTGCCCCTGAATTACAAGAGAAGTTTGCACAGAAGAAGATATCTCTGAAGAAACTAAAGAAACAAAAACGTATGTCTTGGGAAACAATTTAGCATAAAATAAATGCAAATAAAGGTTTAAAAATTTCATTTTAATTTTTAAAAATTAAATTGTTATTTTATTTGAGTTTTGTGTTGCAGAAATGTCATGTATTTAATGCCCACCGGAATCTCTTCTGCCCAGTAGTTTTGTAGTTCTCTGATAATGACGTAACAACTGGGGTTTTGCTTTCTGTATTTTTTTTTTTTTTTTTGCATCTAAAACTAAGAGAGTTCTTTAAGCTTGACTGTGAACCTCAGAACACACATTGCTTTGGTAAAGGAGAAAGCCTAACATTACTCTGGCTGATGTTGTGTCAGCATTTTTAGTAATGAAATGATGCCACATTCCACACAGACACCATGAACACTTTTTTTTCTTGGTGTTGATATTGTTTGTAACTTTCAAGTCCTATAGTGCTATATTGGAATTTTAAAATAAGATAGAGAGGTAATATTAATGATTTTGTTTACATATGTACATATAAATATGTTTGTCAGATGCTATAATGACACAGAACACTGAAGCTCTTCTCTACTAAAGAGGCTATATCATCATATATATTAGAACTTCTGCTTCTTCAAGAAAGTTAGTTGAAATGGTTAAAGTAAATTGAGATTTATAAAAAGTGAAATTGTCTCTGCCAAAGCTTCAGCAATAAGAGTTTGGTCATTAGTGCTCTCTAGTGGAGCAGGGATTCTGTGCTTGTGTCTTCAGACATCTCAGAAAGCTGCATTTCCAGAAAATCTTTGACATTGCTCAGCATGGCCTGATGCTCACTCACGGTCTTTATAGGTTGGGCTGCGGTAGTGAGTGTGGGGTCATAAGGTGGTGTTAGTGAGTTTTTAATCATTCTGGACTCTATGTGAAATGAACTCTTTTTTTATCTAACCTGTTTTGAAGGTGATGTTTTATCCTGATACATTGTTGAGGGTCATGCATATGCACACTCATCTTTTCTAGAAAACACTGAAACAATAAATCTTTAGCACCAGATTTTATTGTTTTAGCATCCTGAATAGTCTCCTTTTTATTACTTTTAGATTATAGGTAACTGTTATTCTAAATTTATTAAACTATAGACATTTGTTACTCTCAAATTACAGATAAATAAAAATTATAGTAGACTAGAATAATTTCTGAATCCAAATCAATTAAATTACTTTGCCAGCATTATGTTTCTTAGGTTAATCTGTGTCTGAACTGAGAAAAAAAACTAAATCCTTTCTGGAAAGTACATACTGAGAAGAATATCTCTGGTAACAATTTAACCAAAGTGCTCCAAGTTTTCCAAATTGACTTCAGTTGGAATACTCCAAAAGTCATCATATTGGGAAAAAAATTTCAAATGAATGGTATGAAAACAAATGTATGCAGTGCCTTTTGAAATGTAAAAAAATTTTTTGTGTGGAAGAATCCCAGTAGAATTTATAGTTTGGGAAAGTTTGGTTATTTTTACATTATAAAAGCCAACTGGTGAGTTTTCATTTATTGAGCAAAGTTTGGTGCTTAAATGTTCAACCCAGTAAAGTAGTGTATATCTATATCTAATATCTATCTATATCTATATATCTATCTATATGTCATCTATGTCTATATCTACATCTATATCTATTTCTATATCTTTTGGTACAGATAATAAATTTAATGAATAAGAGTGTAATAAACTCTAAACTGGCTTAAAGTTGATATAGATATATAGATACATAAGTAGATATAATTGCTATGGCTATTTGAGTTTCTAACAACAGCTCTTACAACAGAGCAGCTCCATCCTTTTTTTCACCAGTGCTTTTTCCTGTCACTATGAATGATATCTATAACACTATCCACTGATAATTTTATCCTTCTGCAGCCGTTGATCTTTGTTTCTTCTTGTATTTCATAGTTTAGAAAAATTGCTTTAAAAAGTCTCTGGGAAGCCTCTTCTTTCTGCCTAATCTTGAGTCATGAATTGAGCTCCTTCGCCTGTGGCTCCTCTGCTTCTTATGTCGCATTCACAGATTTCTGTTTCCACCCTATTCCTAGACCATGGAGGATTGAAAAGTCATTTTTGGAGAGACACTTGGGTAATTTAGGATAGATTATTTAGAAAGATGATAGCAAACACAATTAAAGTACAGAAGTCCCTCTTTAATTGTGGGACATTCATTCCAGGACCCCCAGTGAATGTCTGAAACAGTGGATACTACCAAACCCTATATATATATAAATTATTTGAATGGGGTCTCTCTAAAATATCTTATTGTACTGTACTTGTACTCATTATTCTTGCTGGAAGGATGTGAGATGATAAAATGTCTGTGTGATGAGAGGAAATAAAGTGAATGAACGATGTAGACATTGTGATGTGGAGTTAAGCTTCTATAAGGGTTACTTGAACACAAGCACTGAGAGACCATGAAAGTTGATCTGATAACTGAAACAGCTACTAAGTGGCTAATGGGTGGGGAGCATATGCAGTGTACATACAGTGGACCAAGGGATGATTCATGTCCCAGGTGAGATAGAGTGGGATGGTGTGAGATTTCATTACACTGCTCAGAATGGCATGCAATTTAAAACTTACAAATTGTTTACTTTTGAATTTTCCATTTAATGGTTTTGGACCATGGTTGACCATGGGTAACTAAAACTGCAGAAAGATAAATTGCAGATCAATGGAATTACTGTAGGAAAAATATAAGTTAGCTTTTAAAACATATAATTGATGTTAGAAACTATAGTTGCTTATGTTATACAAAAAAAACTCTGGTGAACTTTTGATGATTTCTCTAAGGTTTTATGGTTGCTTCCTAATTGATATTTGGTATACAAATATGCATAAGTATGATGTAAATACAAACTTAAGATTGTTGAAATAGTAGCTATAAGATACATCGGCAGAATTTTGATAATAAACAAATATTAGATATTCTGCTGTTGGCTAAACTCAATAAAGTGATGGAGCTTATTGATATTGCTGTTTCATTATACAAAAATATCTTAAAGATTTTTATACAGAATATCAATAAGGGAAATAAAACAAACAAAAAATTTGGAGGAAATATAGTCAAGCCATTTGTACTTCCAATGATTAAGTTTTACACATACAAGGAACTCAGGTTTCATTGGCCATTTCATAAATTAAGAAATTGGTATTTCAGTTCATATAAATGGGACACTAATATCAGTGATAGATTATTTTCATGCAATTAATTACTGCAACTTGTTAAATGTATGAAGATGAGTGATCGCCTGAGATTCAAAATAACAGTAACCATAACAAAGATGCCATTCTCACTTTTTTTCAGTGATCTTTAAATACTTGATTATAACATCTTTCATGTTAACATACAGACATACTGTTAATGCTAACAAGCTAACTCTTCCCTGACTCAGAACCTCAAAAGTCACCGGATTTGAGGAAGAGCAGAATTGAACTGTAATTAAATTCCAGTGTTTTCATGATCTCACTAAATGTTATTGTGAAGGAACAATTCCCAGAGATGAGGGTGTACCTAAGAAAAGAGGAATCTGATGAGCTTGGAGGCCCCAGAATATTTAGGCTGGCTGATAATAACAAGGACAGAAAGATCCCTAAAAGAGAAGGGAGGCTGAAAGGAGGGAAAAAATAATAAGGAGGAAAGAAGTATCCAGAAGATGTGGACTGTGTTGGGTCTCTCTAAGGGGGACTGAGGAAGATGCTCAGCAGTATAAGTGAAGCTAATCAGGCAGTCATTTGTCAAAGCCCCGAAAATTGCAATGACTTAGATGTTAAGTGGTTAGAAATAGATCATTAGAGATCTGAAGTGGCAGTGAGGGGGATCATTTAGTAGGAGACAGAACAGAAGTGGGGAAATTCTATCCTGAATTGCCACAGTCTCTCTCAAAAAAGAGCTCTCATGCTTCCATGATGTGGGAAATGGACAGAAGCATAAATCTGAGGTGAACAACATAAGAACCAGGTAAGCCACAGGCAAAAGAGTTTAATTTATGAAGAAAAAAGATCCAAGGTAGACAGAAAAAAGAGGCTGCCAGTAGCCTTTTCAAGCAATTTTCCATATCATTTATTGCAAAGGTACTGAAGAAGGAGGGAAGAAGAGACTAGGCCTAGAAATAGAAGTAAAGTATTTTAGAAGGAAAGAGCAATAATATAGGGAAAATGAGTTGTAATATATTTAATAAACCTAGGTCAACAGAATTTATTAACCTGCATGTGTGTGTGTGTGTGTGTGTGTGTGTGTGTGTGTGTGTGTGTGTGTAATTTTACTCAAGTCTTCATAGGACAATGGCCAAAGTATGGTGATTTGTTTTGTTTATGGTGTTCTACTAATTATATCTAAATTATTTTCGTTATTAAAAAAAACAAGCCTCTGATTATAAAAGTAAAATATTCTCATTGGAGAAACTTTGAAAAATATATAAACACTTTATAAAGTCAAAACCACCTGTAACACTGTAATACTACTCAGATATACATGTTGTATTCATTTTGCTTTATTTTCTTCTTGTATTTTCTCTATACACTTTTTTTTTCTGAATTGAGGTAATACTGATTACAAATTTATATATATTTTTAATTGTATAACTAATTTTTTATGTAATTAAGGCTCTTTTTTAACAATAGCATTTCTAATGAATCCATAATTCTCTGTGCTATGGACACACAAAATTTGTCTTTTTAATTATCTTCTTTTTTTGTGAAGTTAGATTTCCTCATCACCAATTTTTGCTTTTAGGAAAATTACTATTATAAAATTATATATATATGTATATATATGTATTTTAAACTGATACTTTCTCTTGAAATCCTAATGATTCTCATGTTAAATTATTGTATCAAAAAGATAGGAATTTTAAAAAATATAGTATGATTTTCAAATTTTATATGAAGAAAAATGAGTTTCCAGGTCCTAGTTTTAAAATTATTATTATTATTTTAATTCAATTGTATTTAATCTTTATGCATATATTAATAGTTTATTTTAATATTTAATATTAAATAAAATAAAATTATTTTAATTTTGTATTTATCTTTATTTTGGTTTTTGAAAAAGATTGTAATGTGTAAATCTTTTTTCTTAAATTAGTAGAATTTAACATTTTTCTTTGTTTTTAAGCTTTTTGTTTTTTTTGGATTCTATTCAGTTACTTTCTGATTACATGATAGACATTACTTTATGCAGCGCTACTCATGATAAATAATATTTATCCAGTGTGTTTGTTTTTAAATTGTATTTGTAATATTTTATGCCATTTAGAAATGTAAAACTTTTATGTGATCTAGTCTGTTTTTCTTGTGATTTTTCCCTACTGCTTTTAAATTTAGAAATTTTGAGTTTAGACAGTTCTCACCCAGTCCCACAGTCGAGACATATGTACTTATATTTTTTTATGGGTTTCAGTACTTTGATTAAAAAAAACATTTAACTCTATAAAACTAAAATTTATGATGGCATATGTACATATATAGATATATATTTTTCCCTCAATATTTAATGTTATAACTGAAGTAGGAAGCATAATCAACAAGTAGTATTAAATGGAGAAGCATGGGCTGGGTGTTTGAGGGGAGAGAAGGGAGAAGGTAGGAAATTATCATGTAGGAAGGTGGCAGAGTAAAGAAACTAGAAAGTACAATATGATTTTCTAGCATCCTGGAGTTTCTACTTAAGCATAGTAATCACTAATTTAAAGAAAAAGTATTCATCATGATTGTATGCATTCAGCGTGGATGCAAGTGTAAAGTAGGCAGAGAGTTGAATGTATTGGGGTCTGTGTGAGTACAAGAAGTCAGAAAGAGCCAGGGAGTAGAGAGTGTGTATGTGAGGGAATGATGATGCTGATCAGGCATGCAATTAAAGGGAGTAACAAAGAGAGTGAAGGGATCGAGGGGGTGGGGCAATTCAGTTAATAGGTAGAAAAGTTATTGAAATAGAGGTACTAGAAGAGTTGAGTTGGAAGATAAGACACTGATATTATCAATGAGTTGAACTTATTGATAATTATAAGAAACAGGCATGATCCTGAGAGTGAATGCCTCCTTAAGTTTTGTATCTGCCTAACGTTAATCTCATCCCTACTAAAATATTGAAATGGTCTAAAATAAGAATAGTATTATTGAATAAAAAAATAATAAACTATGAGATAAATTGTCAAAAATTGGGGAAAGAAATGTCCTGAGGAATAGCAGATGACAGTAAAAATGAATGGTAGAAGATGAGGGGCTGTGATGACATGTGACTCTTTAGGAAGAAGAAAGTGTCCTGTCTAAAAACAGCAATAAGTATAAACTCTACCTTAGATCCAGCAAAATGATCAGAAAAAGGAAATGCAGATCACAGAAAACAGAAACATAGTAATGGTACTCTAAGTTCGTAAGAATGGAAAATGGCCCTTGAGTTCTCAGCCTACACCTATCTCATTCCAGTCTCTTTTCATGTCAGCAATCTGCTGCTTGCTCTGGATTTTCCGTGTTGACAAACCAACTATTCAATTGTTCTGGCTTCCTAGTATTTCTCTTCATTCCTCAGCTGATGGCTTTATTTCCCCTCTGTCCTCCCACTGTGTTGGGAAATGCTTCTGGTACCTGATTTCTTTGTCTCAGCTCAGAAACCTGCTTTGTGTACATTCTTCAGCAGTCAGTCCAGTGGAGTGTGTAGAGGAATCATGAGATATACATCTCTCCTCTTTTGCCTACACACGTAGCAAGAAAACATGCTAATGAGCCAATTTTAACAAAATTGTATTGATTTCAATTAGTAGAAAGTTATGTAACTTATCTACTGTCCACTTTGCCTCACATAAATTTATAAAAAGAATTAAAAATAGCAAAAAACTAAATTTATACATTAGCTTCTCAGAAATGAGAATCACCAAAGACTCCAATTCTTAATTTATCTCCTTAAAGATTCCTAATAAAATGATATCTATTTGATCTCCAGCCAAAAGAAATTCAAAATTTTATTTTTTATGGAATAGATATTTGTTGCAAATAAATAATAATACCTAAGTACCTGGTTAAGGTGGTTACATTTTTTTGTTTATATTATGTCATACTTTGGAAATTCTCACATTGTATATCATCAAAGTAAATAATTTATATTTAATTACAATATTATTCTTTTACTCCTGGACTCTTGATAAGAAACATACCTTTTGGGTCACATGCATACTTCAATGCAGAGATCCTTTTTTTTTTTTGTCAAGATTAGAACCTTGTTCCATGTTTGTTCACTTTAGTTTTTGTAAAGCAGACTCTCTTTACCCACCTCCACTTACACAAACCACTGGTAACAAACAATCCATTCGTCTCTAAAACACATCCAATGCTCTCGGCTGGTCAGTCCCTCCTGCAGCTCCAATTGAGTTATAGTTGCACCAACAGTTCGTTGAGTTTTCCCCCAAAGTTATTTTTTAATGTCACTATCATTTTAAGTTTAAATAAATATTATGTAAATCATTTAAGTATACATAATATTTTTAAATGTTCTTTCTATGAAAATTAAATTGAATGCTTTGAAACATCTTGATAGTTAAATTATAAATTATAGTTGAATTAGATATAGACAGGAACAATCTGTAAAAGTTTGAGAAAGCTTTTGTTTCCTAAAGTCTTTAAATTTTAACTCTATTTTAAAGAATTCAAAATTGGAAATTATAAATGATGTATTATAAATGATGTATTATGAATGATGTATTATGAGTATAATTTATTCCAAAAAAAACTAAATAAGGGCTTTAACCTATATGTAGAGTTTGATTTTTAAAAAATGTGCATGAGTGGAAAAGAGCCAGTGTTTAACATTTCTCCACAATTACCTGACTGAGTTGGTCCTCTGAAAAGAATCTTTTTCAACAACATTGGATGGCATCTACTGCATATTCCCCCAATTCAAATCTGGTTGATCTGATTCCAAATCCTTTACTTTTAACCACTATGGTAACATTATTTAATTTCTGTCTAACTTTTCTTACCTTAAAACAAACAAATAAACAAGGGACAACAATAACAAAACGTTTAGTTTTATATTACCCTCTAGTCAAAGCCCATTTTTTCTCCTTTTCAAAGCCAAGTTCCTCAAAAGAATAAACTGTGATTTCTTCTTTCATCCACTCTTCAAGCTACAGCAGTGAAGAGTCTGGCAAACAGCTCTGGCAAAGGCCAGAGACTGCTGTTAAAAAGTCCACCTATGCCTCTTCCAATTAGATTTTCCCAATGGATTCTTTTCATCTCCATCTTATTTGGTCTCACCACAGTATTTGAGACAGCTGTCTCCTTCATCTTCATATCATCTCCTTTCTTGGCAATTCTTCTTCCATCTCTGTTTTTACTCAATCTCTATTGCAAGCAGCCCCCTCTTCATATATTTCCTTTTTGTAGGATTTGTCAATGACTCTCTTATGTTCCTGTCTTTAATTTCTGATTATAAAAGTAAAATATGACCATTATAGAATATTAGCTATTAAACATTACCTTGATGGTAACATAAAATTTATGATCATGCATAATCATGCTACCTAGCAATTACTACTGTCATACTGATATTTTCTCTGCCTTTACACCTAATATATTTAATAAAAATTAAATAATTTCTATATTTAGTTTATTTTTTTATTTTTTATTATGTATTATTTTATAAATTTTTCAAACAGTATTATTAAATATTTTTAAATATGATTTTTATATTTGGATAATATCAAATAATATGGATTTGTACTGGTTTATTTAAGCATTCTGCCTTTCCTATTGTTTGATATTTAACTTGCTTTTGTATATATTTTTAACTCAAAGAGAAATTTTAACTTTTTAACTGTAAAGTTTAATTTTTTTCACTTTTATTGTCATAACTAATAACATTTTCTTGTTTTTTTAAGTAAAGTTAAGAGGGTGATTTTTCCAAGCACATACATATTAGTGAATGTGTAATTCTCGTATTCCTCTCAAAAATTTAACTATTTAGCTTGCCATAGAATTCTTAGGTCATATTTTTTCCCTATGAAAATTTGATATTTCATATTGTGCTCTAGAATTTAGTATTTAAAGCAGAAATATCCAGCTACCATGTTTTTATAACTTTTTACAGGTATCTTTTTTTTTCCTGTCTGGTTGTTTATAAGGATTTCTCTTCATCCACAAACTTAATTTTTACTAGGCTATTTCTAGGATTGATTGTTCAAAATTAACTTTAGTAGAGTACCTTCATCAAGGGCCATAGTGAAGAGAAATCAGACACTGCAATATTTCTCGTAAATCATAAACCAAGCACTTTCGACATGTTCTTAAAACAGAATCATCCATCAAATAATAGTATTAAACTGTGATGCTGATAAACATCCAGACTTATGTAGTAATTAATATAAACTTATGGAGACTTTGGCAAGTATTAAGATACATATATCATTCAATTCTGCCTCAAGAGTTGTTTGCTCATTTTTATATTTCCTAGTTAAAATACATATGTACATGACAATGATTTATAAGAACATTCAAGCATATCATTTAAATTGATCCTCCTCACAACCATGAGAGGGAAGTTTGGCTGCTTTGTCCCTACTTTATGAATCAGGAAAAGGAAGCTGAGAGCAATCCAGTGCCTTTCCTCAATTTATGTAGCTACTAAATCTGGGAGTCAGATTTGTAACCACGTCTCTTATTCCACATATTGCTGGTAATAGCTATCCTATTAAATTTTTTATATAATTTATGTAAATGTGAGCAAAAGAGACAGGGGTGCAGCCTTTGTGGACTGAAGTAAGGACTGGTGTCAGTCACAATATGTGCTAAAAAGTTTCATTCTATCCATGTGAAACAGCACCATCCTGGATTGATTAAAGAATTTTTTCATTATTTCAGAAAGCACATTTAAAATATAAAATTTCCAGGAAAAATTAAACCACATTTTTTCTTAAGGAAAAAATTTGGGTATGTATTGGTAAGTCTGAAAGAAAAAAAATAACTAGCATGAGAAATGTACAATGACCAAAGAAGAAGGGGAAGAGGTGCTCATCAAAAGAGAACAGGCTAACATGTGCTATTATTTTATTATATTAACCTAATATCACTTCTTCTTGAAAGTACCATAATATTTTAAATATTCTATAACTTACATGTTTGGAATTGTCAAGTTGTATGGGTAGGTCCTTCATCATTTAAATAGAATACATTTCAAATTTGATAGGCATTATAATATAAACCCTAAAATAAACATTTCAACAGATTTTTAGGATAAATCTTTTGTAGCACTAATAAAATTTAGTATATTTTATATAGATTTTTAGAACTTTTGTGATTTTTTAAAAATTAGCAACTATATTGTAACAAGTGTATACCACATGAAAGTTGATACGCCTGTTCGATTACTGTAAGGTACACATTATGATTAAGTAGTCTTGTAGTGAGGTGTTTATTTTGGGGGTACTTTACTGGCACTTTTTTCCTACTAATGACTACTCTCAAGAACTTTGAAGGGTCTGAGATTTCACCCACTTTCCAGGAAACAACTAGCCTGCCGTAGTTTCCTAAATGCCGTCCATAAGTATTGAGACTCCTGGGTCAGAGATCAAGAACTTTATTATTCACAGCTTCGTCAATAGCCAGAGTAGGAGCATTTCGTTGTGCCCATTCCTCAAGTTCCATTTTCCACAGACTAATGCTAGAAGAGCCAGGTGACAACTTGACACCTAGTAGGTTGCATTATAGAAGAAGAACTCTGAACTTCAAGATCCTAAATCCTTTTTAATGGACAGATATGTCTGCCATCTACTCTAAAGAAAGACACTATCTCTAGCTCCCAAGAATGTTTGCTATACAAAAATTTTTAAAAGGTGACCTAGAACAAAGAACAGTTAGTACTTCACTCCCAAGAAGTATAGAAATGATAGATACCCATGGAGAATTTTTTCCCAAGAATTATTTGCAGTACTTTGTGATCATTTCTGACCACGTAAAATAAATACTGAACTACATGTTCACATTAACCTTATTGGGATATATGACCTTCCTTTTCCTTTACAATTTCACTATTTTATGTCTAGTGAAAATACCTGTGTATGTTTCAAGATTGTGAATATGTTCTTCATTTTCTCAAATACACAAACTAAATAGGTATGTGAAGCTTTTATTGGCAGTTTTCTTAGTTATTGGCATTTTTAGAGCTAACTTATTCCTATGTTATACCTTATACCTTCCCACTGACTCTTCTAAAAATTAGCTCAGCATTTTTGAAGAATAAATATCCAAATAAATTTGTCAATCATATATTAAAAATTTTTTATAAGTCACAATAAGAAAACAGCAATTGGAAGAATTAGTATTATTTTTATGAAATTATATTAAAATTTTTGACATCTATGTTGCTATTATACAAGTGTACAGAAAATTATTTTATTTCATTTATGAAAATCATGAAAAGTATTGTTAAGCAAATTTAAAATTAATATGCAATAAAGTGTTTGTTACTGATACACACATACACATATAATAGATATTACTTAGCATCTTTATATCCCTTTTGCAGGCAGCTGCAAATATCCCACCAGTAATCCACTATAAAATAAATGTGGCCCATCAATACACTTTTTTATATATACTATGTATAATATGTAGTATATAGATTATATATATTTAAATATGAACAACTTATTTTTAATATCTTAGATTCTCATATTTTAATAAAACATGCGATTGTGTAGCATATGTTTAATTAAAAATTCCTGCTTTTCATTATGGTTTAAAAAGTCCTTAAATATATTCATGCTCCTTTAAAATGAAAACAATTGAGAGGGGGTTGGGGAGAGCTGAGGACAAAAGAGGCTAGACAATACTCCTTTAAAAATAAATAGATCTATCCACTATTCAAGAATGATTCAAACATTCATTATCGCTCAAATAACTGCCAAGCAATTGAAATCCCTCTCATTGCGAGGACCCTATGTGTTGCTTATTGCCTTCCTCTCCCGTCGCCAGACTTCTCTGGGTCATTTCATTCGCACCTCTCTTTCAAGCCATCTGGGATCCCTGGTACAGCCGCGTTTTAATGCCGAACACCTGGCCTGACAGTGTTTGCTGCTCTCTTTCACCTGCCAACCCTTTGTTCCTCCCCCAGACTGAATGAGCACTGCAAGTCTCGTCAAGCATGCACACACAGCAGCTTTCCTCGCGTTCAATCTCTTCCTCTAGTCCTTAAATCTGCTAAATCCTGTCATTATTTGGCCTTGCTCATATGGCTGTTCCTTGTACTGCGTGATCTCCAGAAGCTAAAAATCCACAAGAGAATTAAATCTAGATAAATGCGATGCCTCTAGAACACTAGAGTGGAAGGGAGGAAAGCATAAGTGAAGAAAATCACATAAAAACTCCCCGCTCTTATTGTAAAATGGTTATAAATCATCTGGGTTTGCACTTAAATTTAAAAAAAATTCAAAAGCTATGGGATTTGAAAATGTGTGTAATCAGTACTTAAGAAATATCACATAGCTCCTCCACAAAGCAGATAAGCCCTCCTTACTACCGGAGACTTGGTTTTTCATTCTTTGTCTATTACCGCCCAGGCTTTGTATCCCTCCCCTTGTGCTCCTCCCATAGCAAAGCTCCTTTTACACTTCCAAAAATAATTTCTGATCTGACATTCCCAGTGATATTGAGTCTATACCTCAACTTCCATCTGTTTCCCACTCTCAATTTATATAGACTATACAACTAAGAATATGGCACTTAGCTTAACAGTCATTCTTCTTAATTATTCAGAAGTCTTTCCAGACTTTAGCCTTTTCCAAGTTTCTTCTTACAATCAATACAGACAACTTTCCCAGTTCAACTCAGATACAATTATATGTCTCAGAGACTTCTGTTAAAATATTTCATTTCAGTGCTCAATAAAACAAATGCAATTTAAAGTTTCAAAACTTGAACAAGTGAGAACAAGAAGGGTCTGGGGATTCACGTGGTAAAGGACTAACTCCAAGGTATGTAAAGATTCGTGGCCTTCTTCAAATGTGTAATAAGTAAAACATTTTTAAAAATCAAGAAAAAATATTGCCATTCTAATTGTATACGGAAAAAAAGAATAACAATTGAAATTCTGTGAACTTTACTGACTAAAACACATTAGAAGCAAGCTAAAATATCACAGATTCTTATGCAGTCCTTTAGTAAAATTAGAATATTTCTGTAAAAAAAAAAAGTATGGAGAAGCCAACTTTGGGAATAAGGTAAGCAGAGTAATTTTAAATTGTTTTTGAAAATTGAGCATAAGGGTCCTATTACAGAGGGGCTCAGAACTGATTAGGCAAGGCTTACTTTTTGATGACTTAAACTTGATAAACCAGTTCCAGAGAGATTGTCTCAGAGTGTATGTACAGAGGTCAGGAGAGTGGGAAAGTGTTAAATGCTGGCTCGTTCTCTCTTCTTGCTCTGTGGACATGCTCGCAGCTTCCTGCCTGCTGTTATTCCTGCAGGAAGAACATGTCCCATTGCTTGCAAGAAATACAACCAATTTTTATAATTAAGCAAAAATCAGAATTAATTTATTAGTGATACATCTCTGACAAATCAGAAAATATTTTTAAAAATCAAGAGGGAGAGAGAGATGAGGAAAATTCTAATTTGAGAATTAAGAAGAAAGGAACATTTCCAAATATAATCTCTATATATACTATGACCCTTGTTGGCTAAATTGAGATAAGAATTATCGGTGGAGAAGGTGACATAATTCACCAGGAAATACACCAGGTATTGTGTGAAAAACAAAACTTGCAGCCTCATATACGTTGGGAATATAAAATAAACTTAGTTAGCGATTTTAAATGAAGGAAGTAAATGAGCCCTCCAAAAAGGACTGAACTTTTATGAGACAATGCCATATGAAGTGAGTGGAAGTTGAGTGATTCTTGGTTTAAAGGACAAACATGGGAGGTGGGGTAGGGTGGGGGGAAGCAAGTAGCACAAAATACCAAAGAGTTCTATAACTGTGAAGAAGTCTACTATAAGTCACCCAGTTTGACCTAGAAAATTTCACAGAGCAAAATTAGTGTTGAAACAAGATATGTGAAGATGTTTTATCCAGTGATGGGAAAACTGGGCAGAGAACTTCAGTGGTTTGTTTCAGAAATCTTTTCATCATTTTTGCTCTGATGGGCATTTCTATCAATGATTTTGAGGAGGCCATGAATGTCAAATTGATATATCTGCAGTAAGAACAAAGTAGATGAGAGTCCCAATAACTGGTTTATCAATTTTTCAGTTCTTCTACTGGTCCCTCATTTTTTCTCTCACTACTGATTTGGATTTCCCTATGCCTTTTCTTCCCATACAAAAATCCCTCACATTTTTTTTTTACATCCACGACTATGTTTTCTCAAAAATATTCATGTTTTAGATCTCAAAAATTTGACTACCACTCCTATCATCTCACCAAAATTATCCTTGCCGATGTCCTTAGTTGTCAAATCCAATGGACTTATCTCAGATCTCATTGGTCTCTGGTATTTATCTCTGTCAGATTCATCTCTGTTATATTTTCAGTCACCGCCTTCGGGTCCGCCTCTTCCAAACCTTTTAAAACACTGGAGCTCCTTCTAATTTCATTTGTCTTTTCACTTTCTGTGGCCTCTTAGGGAAATCTCATGTATTTCATGATTTAAACAAATATCTGCAGTAGTCACCTAACTCTTGAGTCCCAGATCAATGTTTTAGAGTGAAACTAGAATGTAACAAAACTAATTCAACAAATCTAATCATTCCTTTTACTCTTATTTTAATCTTCCCCACCAGAGGCATGGGTTCAGAAAAGAGAACCAGAAAACATAGTTACTCACTAGGTTAGGTAATAAATTCCTTCCTAACCTTCTAATCTATGCCCAGAGATGAGTTGTGATTTAGTTGACTACTGGTTTAACCAACTATAGTGTGTGGAGAAGGCAATTTGTCTGCATTTTATTCATATTCTTATAAAATCATCATTAAAATATGACTTCAAAGAAACATAAAAACACCTATTTCAAATTAGTGTTCATTTTTTTATTAAGTTACTTCCCTTATATTGTACTATTACTCTTATTATGTCATAAAATTAACAAACTTAACTTTCCTCATTGTATCATTTTTATTCCAAGGATAGAAAGTTTGTGTTCTTTAAAGGACACCTTCCTACATTAGGAAATTTATTATTTCTATGTAAAAAATTGCATATTTAGTCTTTCAAGAAAAGCAATGTATCTTAATTTAAAACTAGGTGCTTATAAAAAGGATACATTTAATTCTTCCTCTCCTTTAGATGCTATAAACATGCATGTATTATTATTTTAGGTGGATCATAAAAAGTTTACCCATAACTAAATAAAATTTACTTCTCCCTTTACATGCAACCTTTCTAAGTAGGGCAGAGAAGAAGCTGGTTTGCCAGATTCTAAGTACATAAAAATCATTGCACCTAAATTTAGAATTTTAAAAATTCTTTTTCCATATTCCAATTTGGCTTTGATAAAATTTGAATTCTTTAACTGCACTTTAAAAGTTATTCTTTTTTTTTTCTCTTTCTAGGCTTGGGAGCATGGTAACACTGTTTGTGTATATAGCACGTTATGTCATTATATGTGTTAAGTCTGATTCTACAGAGGAAGTAAGCTGTTATAAAGTCAGCCAAAGTATGTTCATTGGATTTGATGCAAGGAGTAGAATAGCACATTAGAAAAAGAAAAATTATTTTATCTCATCTGTGAACGACATAGAGGAAATAGTCCCTTCTGCATGTCCTCTGGGAGGCCCTTAAGTCCTGTTGGCCTGTGAGCTTGGATGCATAGGTGTGGGAAGACTGAACTAACTTGTGGGCTACAAATAAAGAGTGATTCTTATTTTCAATATCCCAACCATAGTTTTTCCACTAAAAAATATGCATGAGTTCAGTTACCTGGAAAGCCTTAGATAGCTATATAGCATACATAGGGGGAAAGAAATAAGCCTCCATCATTTGATAGGAGAGTGCCAAGACCACATAGTAGCTGATGATGTTGGACAGGAGATATTGATGCAATCATCTTAGAAAAACACAACCTGCTCTAATCCATATTTTAGCCACATCAATTCACATTCCCTCTACATGCAAAAAACACTCATCCCTTCCCTCAAAGCCTTTGTTACAGCATCAGCTTGTAGTCCAGTAGCTCATTATCTAAATCAAGTTCAATTGTGGATGAGCTTCTTGGGTATAATTCCTTGAGTACATCTTCTAAAGTATAGTTCCTTGAGTTTTTTCTAATTCTGAGGTTATGTGAACTAGAGAGGCTCCCTGTCAGGCTACTCTGGAACAATGCCCTTAAAATTCTTAGGAGCCCTAATTTTTAACAGAAACCATCTGAGAGGCCCTTAAGTCCTTAGAAAGATTTTCTATTTAAAAGGTCTATGAAGTATGTCTGTTTATTTTCTGAGGTCTTAACAAAGAATTATGTTATCAGACCATTAGCTCTATCCTGACCCTATTAGTTGAAATAGTCATGAGCTCACCTCTACCTGTTGATGGGAAGATGGAAAGATTACATTCTAGAAAAACATATGATAGAGGAGATATTGTCAGAAAATACAACCTGCCACGGAAGTGATACCAGGAAGTTATGTACTATATAAAATATCAATGTAATTAATCAGACCCCTCCTATAAAGTTATTCATTCATTTTTGACAAATATTTGGAGTGTCTTCTATGTTTTAGGTACAGTTCTGGGCACTAGTATAAAACAATAAATAAAAGACTCAACTTTTTACCCTCATAGTTTTTTACATTCTCATCCAGGAGTCAGACAATGAATAATAAGCATAATACACAGTATATTGGATAGCAATACATTAAAAAAATGAAAAAAAAACAGAAATGGGGATGAAAAGTACCTGTGGTGGAGTGCGAGTTTAGGTAGCATTACTAGGAAAGGCCTCACTGAGAAGATAATAGTTTAGTAAACAACAAAAGGAGTAAGAGAGTGAGCTATGCAGATGTTGCAGGAAAAGCACTAGATAGGAGGCACAGCAGGTGCAGAGTTCCTAAGCAAGCAGTGGGCCTGGTATGTATTGAAGAAAGAGCAATGAGATTAGCAAATGATAGATAATGAGGTCATGCTGGGAATGTGGGCCAGGTCATATAGGGACCTATTGGCCACTGTAAGTAATTAGACATATACTCTGAGAGAGATGGGAAACAAATAATACATTTTTAGCTCATGAATGAAATGAACTAACTTATCTTTTAACAGAATCGCTATTGCTCCTTTGTTGAGAGTGAATGAGGCATGAACAGAGAAAGGAAACAGTTCAAGAACTATTAAATTAATACAGATTAGTGATCTAAGGTGGTAGCTATGGTGAAGATCCTGAATGTATTTGGAAGGTAGAGACAACTGATGAGGCAGTAGATATGGACTATAAAAAAAAGAGTCAAGACTAATGCCAACATTTTTGGCTTGAACAACTGTGTAGATTTACCAGAAAAATTAAGCTGAGAAAGTATGAAGAGAGTAGACTAGGTGCCTAATATTCTGCAGAGGTTTAAGAAGAGCATAAATTGATTCTTCTTTGCCAGACAAAGAACAACTGTGCGTTGTTAAACAGACAAAGGCATAGGTAAATGAATTTTAGCCTGTGAGAAAAGGGGAAACCTTTTCATCACCCAGCACTATACCGGCATATCTCATTTGTTGTACCTTGCTTTATTGAGCTTCACAGATATTACAGTTTTTACAAATTGAAGGCAAGACCTTCCACCAGCAAAAGGATTATGACTCACTTTATTGCGGTGGTCTGGATCTGAACCCACAATATCTCCAAGGGGTGCCTAAATCAAACAACACTGCTCAGGAACCATTCCAGGCAGCTCGAGTCTTTCTAACGCTTCAGCAATTTTCTTGTGAATGGCTTCTACATAGCTAAAATTTCCACCTAATTTCCCATCCTTTTACCTTGAATATTTTCAGCTTCCAAATAGCTAAGGTTTTTAAGATGTCAAAAAGCTTTCTGGGTGAGCATAGCATTGTCACAAAAGGGACACTTTGAGGTATAAATGCTGAAAGGGACAGCTCCTCTTTAATTGCACTGATTACTATTAGCTGCCATTCAGGCACTACTAACCCTACCTGCTAACTAATCTCAAAGCACACTACAGACAAAAGCAAAGGTGTTTCTATCTATTAACAATAGTCATTAACCATTTTGCCGAAGAGCTTCTACCTAGTCATTGAATTCTTATTGTTAAATGCTAAGGGTACAAAAATGGTAGAAAACACTGCCACTACTGTTGTGTGGTTTACAGCCCATTAAAACAAACATAAATGTTTCAGGTTTCTGCATTTGTTCAGGTTCTACTGTGTACTTTACTAAGTGGAGAGAGAGGACATCAAAGGCAACAGAGAAATCAGAAGAAAAAGTTGGTTATGTTTACATGAAGAAAATGTTTACTTAAAGGCTTCTAAATGATGTTGTGATAAAAACGCTTTATCTGTGAGATCCAGTTGTATCGATGAGAACCTTGTCTCCTTAAAAATTGCTGTTGCTTATATCTTTCTAAAAGGGTTACTTTTAATGTGCACAAAGGACATTCATGCA
This sequence comes from Cynopterus sphinx, assembly GCA_030015415.1. Lineage (NCBI taxonomy): Eukaryota > Metazoa > Chordata > Mammalia > Chiroptera > Pteropodidae > Cynopterus > Cynopterus sphinx. The sequence continues at coordinate 127,019,724 of CM057382.1, forward strand.
TTTTCTAATGGCAGAAGCAGAAAGATATGAGAAGCAGCAGAAGGAAGAAGAATTAAAGCACCATGGATGGATGGGTGGTTGGTTAAAGATGTGTGTCATTGAATGAAAGCTTTCAAAACTGCAATTATGAAACCTAGGGTAAATATCTTCATTTTGGATATGAGAGTGGGGACTTTTTCTTAAATTAGTTAGTGACAAAACTATGAATTTTGCTCTCTGTTTCATAATTTCCTTATCATTCAAAAGAAGATGACTGGTTATTTAAGGTCATTTCCAGATCTAAATTAAGTTACTTCAATAATAAGATGATTTTCAAATTTTGAGCCTTATATTCAGCCATGGTTCATCTCTGAACAAGTTATTTTGAAATGTATTTTTAATAATAATATTAATTCTAACTTTATATATTAATTAGATATTCAAATTTAACAATTGCACAGGTTAAGGCTCATTATATGCCTCATTATAAAGATGAGGAAACTGAGGCTTCAATAGGTAAGTAATTTGCTCGGGGTCATAGAGTAGAACATGATAGAGCTGGACCTCTGGATCAGGTCTGTCTGGTTCTGATTTCTATGTCCTAAACTGTTATCTATCATTCCACACAGGTTCTTTTTGAAGAACTGTTTTTGTTTTTGAAATCTCCATTGCTTAAGAAGAGATACAGATTTGCTTCCTTATAACTATGCTTGTCATTAGTGTCTCTGGGCTGGAGGCAGGATTAGGGCTAGGAAGTTCCACCAAGCATGATACAATGCAAAAATAAGTATCCTGTGTCAGTGTGTTCAGTAGTCAGCCACAGGAAAAGAGGACACACAACGGGACCAAGGAACTACAAATGCAGGGTATGCTGGAGAGATTAAGGAGGAGGACAGTTTGAAATTCTGGACAAGGGAGCAGAAATCAGAGTGTATATTAAAATAGAAAAGGTCAGAACAACATCAAGCAGGAGAGCAGAGCACATTATAGTAGTAGCCGACCTTAAATCACTGAAATGTATCTCTCCTCTTGGGATTTTTTAAAAAATCATTGCATATAGCAGGTGCCAGTTCTCGACTGTGAGTCTAGACACAGCATGAAGAAGCAGAATTGGCAGTTTGGGCTAAGAGCACAGAGGATCAGTAGCAGCTGCTGGTAAGTAGCCCCTGACACTGTCTTAACTAACTCTTCAGAGTTTTCTCTATCTATTCGGTACCTTTTGCAAGGAGAAATTGGTTCTGCAGCATATATTGTAGCTTCCCAGGTGGAGGAGTGCAATTATGGATTGCTGGAGTCCACCATGGCTGACAGATTCTTTCTTTTGTCCCCTCGTCAGGAAAAAGTGACTCATAGCAACTGTATATTGGTGTGTTATACAAGACTGTCTCCTTCTAGCTCCTCCGACTTCTCCCCTTTCCCTCACACACTTACTCACCATTGGTGTAATTACACTTTGGTGTAATTCTACATTGAAAGTTGCTAATATTTGCAAGACACTGGAAGGTGGAGAACATGAAAAGGTAAATGAGCTATTATTTCTGCATTTGAGGAGTTCACGGTCTATATGGAAGATACATAACCCAATAATCATATCTAACAGGTATGGAGTATTGTAATGAAATATAGAGTACTTATGAAAGGCTGGTGCTCTTATATTTATTATATGTATTAACTCATTTAATCCCCCAAACCACCCTATGAGGTAGGAGCTGTCTTATCCTCGCTTAAGAGGTAAAGAAACTGAGGCATGGTGGGGCTAAACAAATCAAGGTCACTCAAACTTTAAGAGTCAGAACTATAATTTTAAATAAATAAGTAAATCAATTAATCAATCAATCAATCAATGGGTCAGAACTAGGATTTAAATCAAATGATATGGCTGCAGAGCCCGCCTTTTAAAGATATTGACATATCGCCTTGTCACAAACAAAACAGTACTGAACACAATGGTAAGAGTGAGAACTGAGACATGAAGAAGAGGCAAGACGATCACATGAAAAGTACAGATTTGGAGTGAGTGTAGTAAGTGGGGTTCTGTCAACTGCCATGTGACTTTGGACGCATTCCTCAATTTTAGGGGGTCTCAAGTTATTCAAGGAGAGAATTATACCTACTTTCAGGTGTTATTGTAAAGGTAATAAGACATCAAAAATACCTACCACAGTGCCTGGCACATATTAGGTACTTAATAAATGGTGCTTGCAATTATTGTGATGGTTGTTGTTTTGTTATCACGGTGATGATGTATGTAATTGTTGTGGGGACACAAAATAAATGATGACTGATTCTGTTCATGTGAGCAGGGAAGGCGGTTAAGGGAAGGCTCTGAAAAGCTTGCCAGAGAAGGTGGCATTTGAACTGCATGTTGAAAGATTAGATAGATAAAGGGAAGAAAAGCATTTTAATTAGAGGGAACAACATATGCATAACATGCTTAGGAAATATCAAGTTGTTTGGCGTGATTAATCTATGTTACGTGTGTGTGTGTGTGTGTGTGTGTGTGTGTGTGTGTGTATTGGGAAAGAGTGTCAGGAGATGACACTATAAAGATTGGGAAGACACAAATCATGAAAGGCCTTGCAAGCTGTTGAATTTAACCCTGAAGGCACAATAGACTAAGGGTTGTATGGTATCTGACTCTGCAGTTTCTTGAATCCTTCTAAACTGGTTTTTAAATATTGTCTTGTCTTCTTTCTAAATATTTAAAAAACACACTAATACTGCTTCATAGCACAGGAATGCCGTGTTCTATAGCTGGCCAAACTTCGTTCCATCTCACCCTGGTGTTAATGTGTGTTTCCCTCTATCCACAGCTCACGAGCAGATCAACTAGAGTGTAGAGGTGGATGATGAAGAACAAATGTTGCTGAAATGTTTCCTTTACTTACTGTTGGATGTATGGCCTTTAACTGATCATCCTACTTTTGACCCAGACATATCAAAACTTCATTGCCCAAAATTTGGATAATAACCCAGTTTTTGATTATTAAAATTAATTTTTCCTTAAAAGGGTAATGAGTAGCCTATATTGCACAGACTTGTTTGCCATCATTTGATGTTTCTGTTTCTCAGGAATAAAATAAAGTATGCCAAAAAAGTAAAAATAAATACTTCACCAATAAAATGTTACTTTTTGAAATAATTACTGAATAAAATAAACAAGAATTTTTCAAAGGATGGAGTAGAAAAACTAAATGCTCCTGTTTCCTTTGGGCTTTAGTCAAAAGGATAATCCCAAATACAGTGGTTTTTGTAGTCATGACTAAAATAAAACAAAACAAAACAAAACAAAGGGAAACAAAAAAACGATGAGGACACCTCCATCTGCTCTCATTGCCAAGGTGATATTATCAAGATTTCTATGGGACAACTACGTGACTATTTAGCAGTCATTGCTATTGCAACGGATACTTATTTCATTACTGACCTTTTCTCACATGGCTCCTGAAATGCTCTAAATGATTATTTAGGAAAGAGTTGGATAACTTGATATGACCATTCTATCCAGAGATATCATCATAGTTGTTTTAATGAAATATCAGATAATCTTAATCTGGATTATTCAAAAGAATGCCTTGCACTTGGAATGAATGGATTTTACTGTACTATTCCTTGGTGAAGAAAGTTACTACATGCTGTCCCTTGTGCTTTCTTTTCTTGGGCAGAATAAAGTATCAATCATTTCAGTCTTTTCCTAGAATTTCTTCATGCTAACTCCTTAATCATTTTTACTGCCCATCTCATTTCAGATGTATTTAATTCTGTTTTCCTGTATTTTGGTGCACTGATAAGCACCAAAATGTTTTCAATATTTTAATACTGATCTCTTCAAAACTAAATAGAGAAACAGTGTTTCCTCTTATTGTAAAGTGAAAATTTAATATAGCTAGTCCTTAAATACTATATTCATTTTTACATTATTACTAAGTCAAATCTTCTGTAAATAGTTGTTGAATTTTTCTTGCACATTATTTATGCTTACTTTATCTTCCATAGAATAGCTCTTTAAAAAATTCTATTGTATTCATCTGATTTTTTAAGTAAAACTCATTTTTCCTCACTCATACGCTTTCAAAATCATTTATTCATCTTTTGTTATGTATGCTGGCAGCACCTTTTAATTTATAAAAATCTTCAAATCCATTATCATATTGTTTATTCCTATTTCCAAGTGATTAATGCAGATATTAAACACGACTTTACCTAACAATCCATTCATAACATGGTTGGAAATATCTTTGAAATAAGATCACATTATTCATCATTACTCCTCATTTGTAGTTCTATCAATTTTATTTTCTGGTGGCATAAGAAAGTTCAATGCAACTTAATTTTAACTTTTAAGAGACTATCTCAGATTACTAAAATCAAATATGTTCTGTCTGTTGCATTTCTCACATTCATTAATGATAATTCTGTAAAAATTGTGGACAACCTCATCGACCTATAAAATTAATTTATAAATCCAAATTATCTTTGAAACATGATGCAGGCATCTTGGAGAGGTTTAAAGATCTATAAAGTTTTTCTTCATAATATTGCTGGTCTATGTAAAGTCAGTCTGAGTAGCACCATTTACATTTCATTTGCAAATACTAATTCCTAGGCAACTAAGTCATACTTCTGTTTTTTTGTGATATGAATATGAACATACCCTCAATAGAATTCAGTTGGCTTTCCATTCCATTCTAATTTTACTTGCTTTCTAATCTGAATGATTGTGTGAAGTATTTCTTCTAGTTGAAGCAGATGGAAAGAGGGAAATGTTCATTAGTTACTTACAGTACATTTTTTTTCATAACAGAACTGATATTCAGAACACTGATATAACCTTTGTTTGGTTGTTACTTTTTTTTTAAGTTGGCCTTCATTTTTATTGGTTGCACATGGAATGGTAATTAATATAATTTTTTTCTATCTCCCCTGCAGTCCAGAGGTTAACATCGAATCATAGGTCATATGAAAACGTTAATTTAAATGGAAATGTCTCCTACATGACTGCCAAGATATTCTCAACTTGTAACTTGAGTCACATGATTATGAAGTAATTCCCATAACAGCAAAATGTATTTCATTAACTGAATCATCTAGTTTCCACAGTTTTTCCGTTACACATGAAGAAATTTGACACTGTTGTATTTATTTTCCTGGGTCCAATTCCCACCCCCACAAGCTAATGAGGCTAGCTAATCATGCCAGTTTCATCCCTTGTTAGGGACGGGGAGGACTAAGACAATGCAGGCCAGTGGCAGAGTAGGAGAGACTTGCTGGGAGTTTTTGGAGTGGAGCCCCTGCTCAGGAATTCAGTAACTTCCTTCTTTACTTCCTGACCTCTCCTCACTACCACAGATGTTCTTCACCCTGGACCTCGCCAATAAGCACAAAGCCCAGATTACCACTGGCAGCAAAGTTGCTACTATGGGGAAGCCACCTGAGAATGAAATCTCAGGGTGGGCAGCCAAGTGGATAGAAGGAACCCAGTTTTTATGACCCCACTAAGCCAGCGGATCAACTCAGGACCTTGCCTGAAGCATAGCATAGCTAGCTCTGGGCTTGCTCATTTATAAACACACAACCGACCTTTCTTGATAAATCTATTCAAAGAGGATTTTTGTTACTCAGAGCCAAAAAATCCCAATGAGGCATTAAGCATTCACTTTGTAAGTTTAAATTAAGCATTGTGAAATTTTTGTATAGATTGGACAATTAGATTTATATTTAGATGGTAAGATTTTCTATCTGAATGTATATTCTATTCCACAAAGCCTTTTAAAGGGGTGTCTTGTAACCAGCCCAAAGGTAGTGAGCCAGTAAGCGCAGAGTCAGGATCCATGGCCAGGTGATCTGGCTCCAGAGCCTGTACTTTGAACTACTACACTGCACTACCTCCCAGCAGAATGATGACAGAGGACACTTCAGGGAGTTTTGACAAGTACGCTCAAAATCAAATAATGGAAAGCAGCTAGTGTCTGCAAAAATTGAAGAAAAGAATTTCACAAAGAATAGAGGTCATTAATGAGAAACAGCAGGAAAATCTAATATAAGAACTAAAATTAATGCTTTATATGAATTAAATTTTACTAATAAAAAAAAGATACTCTAGACTTAAATAATAATGAGAAAACAGGAAAAAGCAAAAGTGTCAAATTTAATTTCTGAGGTAACTAAAATTGTTACCATTATTATTATTATTTTATCTACATCACAACCCCCTATGGAAACTTTTTTATCCCTAAATCTTCTCTATGTGTTCTCCAAAGTCATATGTTCTCTCAGAAACTTCCTACATCTCTCAGTATTTCCTTATATGTCTGGAGGGTAACAATATACATGTTGCAAGAAATCTGTCACATCCCGAACTGGAACACAAATTTCCTTTAAAAAAAAATGTTCCAGTCAAACTTTTCTTTCATACAAGGACGTTTGACTGTCTAAAAAGAAGGAATATAGATTATCAAGATGTCTTCAATAACAAATGATAGTGAATAAAAAGAAAGGGCCAAGTAAAGGGCTAGACAGGCATATAAATCTCATTACAGCACAGTTTAGTGAATATTATTATTCCTATTAGATCAGTGAAGGCTGGAAATATTCTGGAATATTCTTAATACTGAAAATATTTGAAATCACTTATCTACCAAATCAGAACCAACACCTAAGCTCATTCCAGTCCATACTGTGGTTTTTAGATGGGGTTTACCCAATAGCAATATAGTACCTTTTATTACCTTCCATGGAGACAAGCAAAACAAAATAGGAGCAACATCTTGGAAGAGGCAAAAGAATATAGTTAGAATTTTTTTTATTTCATATGGTCATATAGTCCTCGGATTGAACTAATCCACAGAGTAATTAGTTTATTTACTTAGTGAACCAAAGTGATCCACAATTGTCATTATTTTCTAGGGAAAATATGACTTAGTGACTTGGTGCTATTGAACATGTTGATTTGTGACCTGGAATTAATGAACATTGAGAACGAAGCACTGCCAAGCCGCTGAATTAATACTACACTGATTATTTCAAGAAACATTTTCAAGCACCTACGCTGTGTTACTCACCATGATAGATGCCAAGAATACAAGAAAAAAGAATAATAACTACTATTAATTGAATCGTCTCCTTTGAGCCAAGGACTTTTACCTACGTTATCAAATGTCATCTTTACTATGATATTTCATGGTAAGTGATATTATCCACGAGTTTTATTTCTACTCTTTGGACTTCCCCCCTTTTAAATAGCTTGTTTGAAGATGTGACTTGAAGTCATAGCAGTATATGCTGACTTTCAAAACTGTCCTTTTTCTGTTGTGATATCCTCATTTTTCCTGGCTTATAAAAAATGTAAAGTTTTTATGATCAAATAAGTTACTTTTTAGCAGAGAGGAGAAACAAGTAAACAGTTATAAAGCAATGAAGGAAATACTATTGCTGTGGGTATATTTTAATGCTTCACTCATTATGTTTATAGAATAGCTCATTCAATAGTTCACAGCTTGCACACAAGTTTTCTTTCTTGGTCATACCCCCAAGGCCACCTTTTATAATTTGTAGAAAGCACGTGTTCAGGAAAGGTGTTTAACAAAGTAGCTTTGTACCATGTGTGAAGGAAGGATGATGAGATCATCTATGATACTTTCAGTGAACATAAATTTGAAGGAGATTTAAACATTTATGACTGTCTTTAAATGTGTGGCACTGCTAGCTCATAAACTGTGAACTTAGATATGTGAACTTATATCTGTAAACAAAGAATCCAGAAAAACCTGAAACCTAAACTTTGACTTTGTAAGACTTGAAAATAAAAATAGGTATATTTTAGTAATGCATTTTATGCTGTATTAACATTCACATTTTATTCACTTTTTTAAATAAGTATTCTTTCTACTGGGAGAAATTGCAAAATGATTTCAATAGTAATAACTAACCCCTACATAGTTCTTACTATATGTAAAGCAGTTTTCCAAGTGTTTTTCATATATTGCCTCTTTTAATACAACAAACCTCTGAGGAAGCTAATATTATGATCCCCAATTTACAGAGGAAGAAAGAGGCTAAATGACTTGCCTAAACTCACACAGATTCTAAGTTGCAGAACTATGATTTAACCTGAGGTCCTCTGGTGCCATGTTTCTGCTCTTAGCCTTGTCACCACACTGCCAAATATAACAGAAAGGAAAGGTGGACTAATTAATTTTTATTGCTAGTATATAATATACACAGGATATATTTTGATTTGTATAAATTACGTGACAGTCCAATGGAATACTACCAGCACCCCTGTTGTATAAAGAGAGACAAAATAAATTGTCCAAACCCATGCAGCTTGGAAGTGAGTGTACACAAAGTGTATTCTATGGACAAACAGTATCAGCATCACATGAAAGTTGTCATAAATGCAAATTCCCAGGCCCAACTCATACCTGTTGAATCAGATCTCTGGGACTGGGGTCCAGAAATGTGGGTTTCAGTCAGCTTTCTAGCTGACACTTGTACACACTTAAGTTTAAGATTGATCACAAGATATCACAATATTTCACAAACTACCTAAGGTATAAATTCTGTGATGGTTGTGAGATATGTATGATGTCAAACTTCATGTTCTGGCCACTGCACAATGACCTGGACCAGCTGAGAGAGTTTCAGGAAGGAAATAAAAATAGGAGCTGTTCTTCGAAGAATTTGTGAAATAGGAGTAAGCAGGAAGGAGAGAGAAGGCATTTTAGTAGGGATCATTTACTGGACATGTCACTCATTATGCCTGCCATGTTCATCTTCCCCTTCTAGCTATAATTATTTCACCCAAAACTCTTGTTTAACTTCACTTGTTGAACTAAGGATGGGCACCTGATACAAAGGTAATCCATGGAGGCTTTGCATGAAGTGCTCTGCCAGTGATTAATCCTGGTAAACCTGCTAATTACCTTGGATTTGGATTATGGACTATGGAGGGGGAGGCATCAGTGGATAGCAAGAATAATGGAACACATGTATAAGGAAAGGCAGAAGCAACATGAAAAAAAAAAAAACAAAGCTTTTCCCTAGATTATTTATCAAACTTTTTTTTGCCAGCTTTTTTTTATTTATGAATATTCTTAAACTCCTTCTCTAGGTACCCTGAATAAGTATAATTTCAAACCAACTATAATCCTTGATGTAACAAGGAAAAAGCAAGGAGACTTGAAAGAGCAAATCATTTGGAGGACACAGCTATGGGGCCCAGTTTGAATGGGCAGGGATCTTTTTGTCAGGAACTAATAGGAGACAGGGCTGTTGAGAGAAGGTTCAAAATAGTGAAAAAGTTGTTAGATTGTTAAGTCACTTTTGTACTTTCTTTCCCTAAATTCTATTCTCTTCTTGTAATTTTCCTCTCCTAACATCTCAATCTCACAGTGCCAACTTCTTTCTAGCAACTTACTCAATGCTAGTAGCAAAGCCACTTCCTCTTCTGAAGAGGCCAAATTGTTCTGTGAAATTCAAGCACTTACCTCTCTTGCTCTTCAGAGATGCCAAGAAGTTGGCTCCTTTGTCCACACAGAGCAACCCTGCTCTAGACCTCAGGCTACTTTGTAAGGCCTGTCTCTGCTCCTTCTTTTCTTTGTCACATTCCTATTGTGCTTCCTCTCCTTGCCCCAGCACAATGCATGAAAACATGGAAATCACTTATGCTGAGGTACCTACGCATGGGAATAATGATGTTCATAATAAATCTCACCTTTCCACAAGGCTGTTGAGAGGATATAAAGAGATCAAGTACATGTGCACAATTTGTAAATCTTTAAGTAGGCCTAGATTCTAATGGTTGTAATATTATTTTTTATTCATGATTCCATTGGGTTTAAAAATTTTAAGTTGTACTGGATTTGGATAGCTTGTTAAAGAGTTTGGACTTTACTTTCTAGAATCATTAAAGATTTAGAGCAAGGTAGTGACAGGTTAAAAGCTGAATTTTAGCAATAATTAATCTAATCATGATGTAGGGACTGGACAGAGAAAATACCAGGATTGGAGGGTTAATTTAGGAGCTCATTTCTTATAACCAGGTACTTGGCCAAAAGGCTGCACAGTGGTCATGGAAATGGAAAGGAAGGGATAGTTCAATGAGGCATTTAAGCTGCTAAAACCCTTAGTTCTTGATGACTGAGACTGGCCACAAAGAAAAAGAGTCAGAGGTGACTGTGTTTTGGAGCCTGCATCCCTGGGAAAACTGAATTATTCTGAATTTTATCCTATGTCTAAGCTAAGCTATAAGTTTTATTTGTGTATAAGTTACTGTCTATGTGATTTTTAAAACATTTGTTTCTCATTTCCTACGCAAACTTTTGGATCTTGGGGAACTTTTAATACAGACTTTGTTTTCAATAATTCAAATCACTTTTTCAGGATGAGGTCCTGATATTGTCCTAAGATACAAAGTATTATTTTGTCTTTGAGGTCTGATTAAAATAGTATACCCTGTAAGTTAGACTTTCTGTGAAGGAACTAGGAAAGGGAATAAAACTAGCTCATCTCATCTCTCATCTCATGCTTTTCAGTTTTTTTACTTCTACCATTCGCTTCCATCTTAGCCTGTTGAAATGAGTGTTTTATTTGTCCTACACACGTCATATTATGGAAAGCTACAGAGCTAGGATTGTAGTCAGGATTCTGAAATAAACTTAAAGATTTCAATGGGAAAGAAAAAACAGAATTATTTATGTCTTTGTTCCCACGGTACTTGCACACACATTCACATGTTGTGTGTGTGTGTGTATGTGTGTGTGTTTGGGGAAGGAGAGAGAGAGAGAAAATTTGGGCTCCCTTTTTTCAAATGGAAGCATAAAGAATTTCTAGAATTCTGAAGGACAGCAGTCATCAGCTGATTTTAAAATGGCATTATATTTTTTATAAACATTTCCTCTTTTCTAAAGATACTGGTTTGTTTCATTCTACTTTATTCTTTTCTTTAGGAAAGAATGGTGTTAAAATACCATCAGGTAGAATAAGGGGTTTTATGCTCAACTCTCTACATCAGTGAATTTACATTTTGTAAGAACGCCCTTAGGGGATTTCAACATCTCCCCTTAAAAAGTTAGATGGATCCATTTCAGTCGTGCACATCCAGCTTCATGCTCTAGCATGGCCAGATTGCCACAGCTTCAGTTTAAGGCACAGGTGTCTGGTGGTAATATACATTGGCACTTTTCCAGTATTGACTGAAAAAAGAACTTTCTAAAGGATCTGACGAGTTATTTGTAATGAATAACGTAAATGTTCAGCCCCCAGATGAATGAACTCTGCAATGTTTTAATGTATTCAATGCTTCCTAAATATGTGTATTTACAGATAACATGACTAACTTTCTTTATAAGAGATACCTTTGTTGTGTGATAAAAGGAAATATTGTCCCTGAAGGTCAAAAATCAAAACATTATCACAAATAGTAATATTAGTTCTCTAAAATAGATAATTTTATTGCTTTTGAATAATTTAAAATGCATAAAAATTAAATGTGCCTGATTTTTATAAAACTTAACAATATTAAGTTTTATATATCATAAATCAAAACTTGAGACAGCAGTGTAATTATTAGTTATGTTATGGCAGTACGTGTGTAAATGCTGAGGAGTCACAATTTTTAAGAAGTGTGTTTTCTTTATATACTATTGTTTTTTGATTATTGTAGATGAGCTTGCCTTGCCATATTTATATTGTGTGGAGTTGCTTACTCTTGTCTCCATCAAGAAACTAGCACACTAAATTGGGATGACCATATGAAAGGAGAGTTTATTAAAAAACACAAGCATGATGATCTTCCCTTGAGACTAAGAATTACTTCTCTGGGGATCTGCGGAGAGGTAGCGCTTACCCAGAACTCCACAGGGAAAGTTCATGCAGGGAGCATTGCCAAGAGAGGAACAGTGACCTCACTTAGGGAAATTGCCAGCCTATGGTGACCCTGAAACAAAGGATCTGGGAGAATAAATAACCTAATCTGTCTCCCACATATCTTTGATTTCCTGCCAGGGATCCTTGTTGGCAAAACACCACCAGGAATCCCACACAGGTCACCTCTTAGGGCACAGAGCAAAGTGAAGAAGAGTAGAGAGTACATCTGGATGGGCAAGCAGAAGTTTATTGCGGTGTAGTTAAAAAAAAATCTACTTATTCAATGCATTTTAATTTTTTTTCAAATTCATTGAGACATAATTGACTTATAACATTGTGTACGTTTAGGTCATACAATGTGATAATTCAATACACTTATATATTGTGAAATGATTACCGTAGTAGGGTTTATTAACACCTCCACCACCTTACATAATTACCATTTCCTTTCTGTGGTGAGACCATTTCAGATCTACCCTCTTAGCAACTTTCAAGTACACAATACAGTATTGTTAACTATATAGTCACCACACTGTACATGATGTTTCCAGAGCTTGTTCATCTTATAACTGGAAGTTTGTACCCCTGATCCACAGCTCCCCACTCCCCCACAACCTGCCCTTGGCAGCCACCATTCTAGCCTGTTTCCAAGTTTAGCCTTTTAGATTCCATATAAAGTGATAACCATGCAGTATTTGTCTTTCTCTGTCTGACTTATTTCACTTAGCACAATGCCTTCAAGGTCCATCCATGCTGTGGCTAATGGCAAGATATCTTTCTTTCTCATAGCTGAATAATGTTTTATTCTGTATATATACCAAATCTTCTTTTACCATTCATTTGTTTCCTTTATGTTGGCTATTATAAATAATGCTTCCATAAACATATGGGTGCAGACATCTCTTCATTTTATTTCCTTTGGATATATATCAAGTAATGGGTTACCAGATAACATGATAGTTTTGTTTTTAATTTTTCGAAGAACCTTCATACTATTTTCTATAATTGGCTTTACCAATTTACCTTCCCACCAACAATGCACAAGGATTCCCTTTTCTTCACATCCTTGCCAATACTTATCTCTTGTCTTTTTGATAATGGCAATTCTATCAGGTAAGAAGTGATAGCTCGTGATTTTGATTTCTCTTCCCTGATAATTAATGATGTTGATCACCTTTTCATGTACCTGTTAGCTATTTGTATGTCTTTGAAAAAAATGTTTATTCAATTTTTCTATCCATATTTTAAATTTGATTTTTGGAGGTTTTCTTTTTGCTAGTGAGTTGTCTTTGTTCCTTATATTTTGAATATTAACTTTTTATCATATATTCAATTTACAAATATTTTCTTCAATTTTAAAAGTTGCCATTTCATTTTGATGATTGTTGTTTTCGCTGTGCAGAAGCTTTTTAGTTTGATGTAGTCATGATTATTTACATTTGCTTTTGTTACTTGTGGTTTTGATATTATACCCAAAATATTATTGTCAAACCATTGTCAAGGAGCTTTTTCCAATTTTCTTTTAGGAGTTTTATGGTTTTCAGGTGTTATGTTTAGTTTTTAAATTTATTTTAAATTAAAAATATTTTTTTGTAGTTAGTGTAAGATAGAGGTCCAGTTTTATTCTTCTGCATGTGATGATACAGTTTTCCCAAAACTATTTATTGAAGAGACTACTCTTTCCCCACTGTGTATTCTTAGCTCCCTTGTAAAATATTAGTGGACTATTACATATGTGAGGGTTTATTGCTGGGTTCTCAATTCTGTTCCATTTGTCCATGTGTCTATTTTTATTCCAGAAGCATACTGTTTTGATGACAACCAATTTACAGTAGTTTAAAATCAAGAAATGCAATGCCTCAGCATTGTTTGTTTGTTTTTTTTTTCATGATTACTTTGGTTACTCATGGTCTTTTTTGGAATTGTGAAATGGATTGATATTTTGATAGGGATTACATTGAATCTATAGATGGCTTTGGGTAGAATGGATATTTTAATTATATTAATTCTAATCCATGAACAAGATGTATATTTCTATTTATTTGTGTTTAATTTGTTTAATTCAAGTTTACAGTTTTCAGTGTACAGGACTTTAACATTCTTGGCTAAATTTATCTGAAATTATTTTGCTGTTTTTTTTATGCTATTATGAAATTATTTTGCTGTTTTTTTATGCTATTGTGAATGGGATTATTTTCTTCTTTTTCAGTTGGTTTGTCATTAGTTCATAGAAATACAACTTATTTCTGTATGTTGATTTTGCATCCTGAAAATTTACTGAATTGACTGATTAGTTATTAATAGTTTTTTGGTGGAGTCTTTAGTATTTTCTATATACAAGATCATATAATCTACAAAAAAGCACAGCTTGTTTTTGATTTAGATGACTTTCATTTCTTTTTCCTGCCTAATTGCTGTCTAAGATTTCCATTTCTATGCCAAATGGCAGTGGTGAGAATAGGCACCATGTCTTATTCCTGATTCTAAGAAGAAAAGCTTTCAATCTTTCACTATTGATGTTAGTTGTGTGTTTGTCATATATGGCCTTTATTATGATGAGATACATTTCTTTCATATACAAATTATTGAGAGTTTTTAATCATGAAGGAATGTTGTATTTTGTCAAATGTTTTTCTGAATCTATTGAAATGATCATAAGATTTTCTTTCATTCTTTTAATATGGTGTCTTATTGATTTACATATGTTGAACCATCCTTGTATCCCAGGGATAAATCTTACTTGATCATGGTATATGATCATTTTAATCCTTTTAATGAGCTGTGGAATTAAGTTTGCTAATATTTGTTGAGCATTTTTGCAGCTGGATTCATTAAGGTATTGGCCAGTAGTTTTCCTATATGAGGATAATTCTGGTCTTATAAAATGAGTTTTGGAATTATCCCTCTTCAATTTACTGGAAGAGTTTGATAAGAATTGGCATTAATTCATCTTTAAATGTTTGGGAGAATGTATCAGTGAACCCATCTGGTCCATGGCTCTTCTTTGTTGGGAAAGTTTTGATTACTGATTCAATCTCCTTATTAGCAATCCGTCTGTTCAGATTTTCTCTTTATTCATACTTCAGTCTTGGTAGGTTGTATGTTTCTAAGAATTTATTAATTTATTTTAGGTCATCCAATTTTTGGCATACAATTATTCATCATAGTCTCTTATGATCCTTCATATTTCTGTGGTACTAGTAGAAGTGTCTCCACTTTTGTTTCTAATTTTATTTGAGTCTTCTCTTTTTCTTAGTCTGGCTAAAAGTTTGTCAATTTTATTTATTTTTTCAAAAACAAAACAAACAAAAAAACAGCTTTTAGTTTTTTACTTTTTCTCTGGTTCATTTATTTCTGCTCTGATATTTGTTATTTCCTTCTTCCTGTTAACTTTGGCCTTAGTTTGTTTTTCTTTTTCTAATTCCTTGGGTATAAAATTAGGTTTATTTGAGATCTTTTTTTCTTCATGTAGGCATTTATTGCTATAAGCTTCCTTCTTAGAACTGCTTGTGCAGCATCCCATTAGTTTTGGTGTGTTGTATTCCATTTTCATTTATTTCAAAATATTTTTTATTTTCTTTTTTCTTTTTTTTTCTTTAACTCATTGGTTGTTCAGGAGTGTGGTAATTTCAACATATTTATGAATTTCCCAGTTTTCCTCCTGTTATCAATTTCTATTTTCAGACTATTTTGATCAAAAAGATACTTTGTATGACTTCAATCTTCTTAAAATTTGACAGCCACGTGATATCATTTATATGTGGGATATAAACCTAAAAGACACAACAAACAGGACAAACAAACAGAGACACATAGACATGGACAATAGATTAGTGGTTACCAGAAGGGAGAGGGGAGGTAGGCAGGGTAAAAAGGGTCAAATATGTGGTGACAGAAAGAAACCTAACTATGGATAGTGAACACATAATGCAATATATATATGCCTTACTGTTGAATTGTACACCTGAAACGTACTGGATTTCATTAACTAATGTCACCGTAATAAAAAAAATAAAAAAAATATTTGCCAAGATTTGCATTGTGACTTTTCGTATGATCTATCTTGAAGGATGCTTTGTGTGCACTTGGAAAACTGTTTATTCTTCTGCTGTTAGAAGTAATGTTCTGAACTTTCTCAAAACAACTATTGAATTCTTTATCAGGTAAATCACAGATCTCCATGTCTGGGGTCAGTTCCTGGAAGATCATTGTGATTCCCTAATAATGTCATGTTTCCTTGATTTTCGTGTTCCTTGAAGTCTTGTCTTTGCATTTGAAGTAGCATTCACCTCCTAGTCTTTATTAACTGTCTAGGAGAGAAATACTTTCCATCAGCCCTGCTAGGCATTCTGAGGTTTTCTCAGACCTTCACTGGAGAGGCCTGCTCTACATTTGGTGCTCTATATGCCTTCTTTCGATCCTGCAGTGTAGCAGGCCACATGCTGATAGCCTCTTTTGCTTTTCCAAGGGCAGAGATAAAGCTCAACTTTGTGCTCTCTCCCTGACTCACAGATTTGGGCTGCTTTTCTGTGTGTGCTCACTAGTCATCTGCCTAAACTCACTCTTGCTGCTGTTGATAATATGCACAAAGAACCAGACATTGGATGAGCGTGTGTGTGAGTGAGGTGTGCAGAATGCTGGGGGTGCCCATTGACCAGTTGGGGGATCCAAGGGTAAGGCATCCCAGCAGCTAATGAATGATTTTATTGATGGAATCCACAATGCAGCTAGTAGAATCTATGTTCCTGTAATGCTCTTCAAGAGTCTATCTGCTGCTCTCACGGCTTCTTCCCACCCATAACTCAGAGTCTGGAAGAGGTAAGAGAGAACCTCTTTGGCAGCATCTCACATCACTGGGCAAGCTTGGCACTCACTCAAACACTCTCACTTTTCCACCGCAGTAGAAATCATGGGCTGAGAAGATTTCTCTTGGCACTGAGATGTGCACCTTAGCATAGGGGTGATGTGGATAAAGTCACCCTGTTTCTCTTTCTCTAATATGTCCAAACTTTTTGTTTTGTTTTTGTTTTGTTTTGTTTTTGTTTTTGCACTCTAGTGTTGTGCCGGAACTTCTCTCCTGGAAACCTGGCTTCCAAAAAGCTGTCTCATCCATGCGTGACTATCTGAAAACAGTGTTCTCCAGGGGCTTTAGAGAACAGAGGCCAAGAGAAGCTGGAGCTAGTTCATGGGTCATTTTGTGTCCAGATCCAAGGCTCAGGTCTGTATGCCTATTATCCAACACATGAGTGGGTTAGACTTCTTCCAGTTCCCTTCTATAGGGCTGGATCCCACAGCTCCCACAAAGGCAACTTTGTCCATGGATGAATGCTAAATTATTGTTATTGGGAGTAAGGAGATATAATGAAGGATGTCTTATTCAGCTGCATTGCTGAAATTACTCCCTTAATGTCTCATTTTAAAGTAGTTTTCAAATAATACGATGTCTTAGTCAGTTTGGGCTGCTGCAAAATACCATAGACTGGGTATTTTAATTCTTACAGTTCTAGAGGTTGGGAGGTCCATGATCAAGGTGCTGGCAAATTCAATGACTGGTGAAAGCACTTCCGAGTTCACACAAGTCTGCCTTTTTTATTGTATTTTTACATTCTGCAGACTGATCTCTTCCCTTTCATATAAGGATGCTAATCTCATCATGGGGGCTCCACCTTCATAACCTGATCTAAATGTAATTACTTCCTGAAGGGCCCAGTGCCAAATACCATCATGCTGCATAGGGCTTCAATATTTGAATTTTTTAGAGACACAAACATTTAGTTCCTAGTATAGGAAAACATCTGCATTACTATTTATTTATAATGCTTTCTAGAAAATAAATGGTGTCTCCTTACTCAGCTGACTTTTTTGGTCTACTTTATTCTAGACCTTTGTAGAATACGAAGGTCCTCTGAAAATGAAAAAGGGGTTAACAGGGTCAGGATGAACAGGACAAGAATCAGAAACTAAAATAGATAGTCTCATTGTCAAGTGAGTGGCCGCACTAGCAGATATACTCTTTCTTTCTGGTGCTCTTCTTTGCTATTCCTCTTTTGTGATATATTATGGATAGTTGCATATTACTGCATTAATGCTGTGTAACAAACCACTCCAAAACTAAGTGTCTTAAAATTACAATAATCTTTTCTCATAGAACTGTGGGCTGGCTGAGAATCAACTAATCTAGACTGGACCTAGCTAGGATGGCTCTGATTCAAGCTGTAGGTCTGGCTGGGCTTGGTTCACTCAGTTCATTCATGGCTGAAGGGCAGTAGGAATGCTCTTCCCATGGAGATGGCAGATATACAGAGAGAACAAATGTAAAATTAATAATGCCATTTCAAGTCTAGGCTGAGAATGGGCACTACTGTTACCACACACAATTGGACAATGCTAAGGTCAAAATCAAGGCATAGTATAAACATTATGCTCCAGATAAAGTCATGGAAGGAAAGAATATGGATGCAAAGGGGTTAAAAATTGGAGACAAAATTTTGTTGTACCACAATCTACATTCTGGCCACAATTACTATTTGAAAACTCTCTACCTTGCAAAAACAAAATAGTAAAACACACACACACAAACAAACAAACAAACAAATAAACAAAATATTCACCTTCTTTCCAGAACCCTTTGATATCTCATGCCACATGATATTAGGTTCAATGTCCAGGATCTTGTAATCAACACCAGTCCATATGAGGCCCTTTTTAATCTGGAAACCTATAAACTAAAATGGCGAGTTGTTTCCCCCAAATGCAACACACATACTTGAACGCAGAAAGAATAATTACAATAAGTAATCTTATTGGAAAAGGGGAAGAGAAAAAAATGAAATGTAGTACAGAGTAGGCACTAAATTTTATTTAGTCTATAAAATTTTGAAGTTCACTGGGAAAATATTTCCAGGCACCCCTCTTCTAGAGATAGGGAGTGGTCTTTGATAATATCTACTTCTTGGAGTGGTTCCCCAGTCCATCTTTTCTCCTGGTTTGCTGTTCTCCCCTCCTCGATGCCTTTTTTCCAAATCATCCTTTTGGGCCATTTCTGAGAAAAACTTTGCATTTTATGGAAGCTGGGCCACTTTTCCAGACTGTTTCCTGCTTGTAGACAGAAGCCCAAAGGTCTTATAGTTCCAGCAGGACCAGTCATTCTCAGTCCTGCATTTCAGGACATTTGCCAGTCAAATCTCTAAAAGATATTGTAGGATATACATATATATATATTTTTTTCTTTTTTTATTATATTTCCTGGGCCAAAAATACTGCCACAATTTTCTTTAATGTGCACTTCTCTTTCTACTTTTAATCTTGAATTTCTATAGGACAATGCCAGTAAACTTTCTTAATGTGACTATCTTCCTATGTAGGAAATGCTTTATTTTTATAATTAAAAAAATGTTCCTGAGAATCAAAAATCAAGTTATTCTACCCAAAATAAATTATTAATCTTCTAAAATATTTCAATTATTTTGTATAATTTAAAAAAATATGTTAAAAATTAAGCTTGCCAGATTTATACAAAATTATCAATGTTAGTGTTTTATATGTCATAGATAGTTTTGAGAAAACAAGTTCTTTTAACTGAAAAGCCTTCTCTAGATACTCTTTTTTTTATAGCTAGAAGAGATCTAATAGGTAACACCTTAGTTCTTTCAGAAATCTTAATAAATGGTGTAAGGATCAAACTCTGATTTGTTCTGTGCCCCCTGGGCTATATACTAATATTGATTTAATCTTTGCTCCCATTCTATATCTTAATCTGAGAATCTTTTATTGGCTGAAAAAGCTAAAGATGAGGAATAGTTTAATTTTCAAAGTCAGCAATTTCTGGATTTATAACATTTTACTTTACAAACTGGTAAATTATTTTCTGATCTCATCTCTTTCTTGTAGAAATAGAATACATGAGCTAAAAGATACCAGCTCCCACCTTTTATATTTGCTTAGAAACTATGTTGCCAAAGTCTACAATTTGGTGGGGTACAATTTTTATCTTCCAAGTTATAGCAGGTGAGAGTTTAACTAAATGTTTTGCATCTTTGCAATGTAAGTCATTATTTTTCCAGATATAAATTTCCAGAAAATTTTAAATTTCTTTACCATTTTCCAATCTTGACGCACTCACTGCTCAGTCCCAAATCCAATGGCATGTATTTATGTTTTAATTTGAGCTGCACCCACTTCTAGTACCAAGGTTGTATCAGTTAGGTATTGCTACAAGGTTGCTGAACAAAAACCCCAAAGCTCAGAAGCTTCAAAGAAAATAATCATTTCTTCTCAGAAATGTGAGGTTGATGGTGTAGGCTGGGCTTGGCTAGATGGCTGCTGCATTAAGCTGCAGGCCTACCTAAACTTGGTTTATCATTCAGGTCTACTTTACATGTGATCATTCCAGGGTTCTGGCTGAAAAAATAATAGAAACCCAGGGAAGCTTTTCTTAGGATGGTGGCAGAGGGGCATAAAGAATGGAAACGTTTAAGGCCCTTAAAGCCTCTGGTACTTTGTTATTTCTTCTCCTACATAATGCCATCAACCAAGCTACTCCTATAGCTAAAGCCAAAGTTCAGTAGCAAATAAGTATAAACTGTTTCTAGGGGACTATGGCAAAACATGCATGCAAAAAAGGATGGCAACCAATAATTTAGAATACCGCACTTTGAGAATCCCAAATAGCCCCAACCGCCAGTTTTCAGATAGTTTCAAGAATTTATAAGTGGGTCCAGTGAAAGAGCATTTGCTTCTTTATTGCTAAATCCATAATACTAGAATTAAGATTTCTATAGCTTCAATTTTGACACTGGTGAACAAGTATACGCTGTCAATTTGCTCTGAAAAATACCTTCTGTTAGCTACCCATTTTCATGCTGGAAACTCTAATTTGAATGAATAGAATATCAAGACTCATGATGAAAGTTACCATCTCTTTTCTTCTTGTTGTCATAATATGGGAACTACTGCTAGATTGTCAAAATGCTTATTATCTGTCCAATCACTTAGATAGTAGCTTGTATTAAATCTCAGGTCATTCCTTATAAATGCTCCACAATTTTGAGAGGATGACACACTTTGTGTTCCTCTTACTCTCTGAAATTTCCACCCAAGAATCCCATTTAGGTCATTCACTGGGGTGGCAGTCCTGACAAACTTAGTTGGATGGCCAGTCGAACCACTTTTCTCATCACCCCATTAGCATTTGATAATTTTTACTCTGTCATCCAGCACTTAAATCCAGTGACTCACTAGGAAATAAGTGAAGGCATTCTAAATTTGGAGTACCATTTAATGATGTGTTTTAGTGCACTTATTTAGGGTACGATGATCTACATTTTTCTACATTTTGGTCAATATGTTTATATTACCTTAAGAGGGTGCAGAAGGGCTACTCAATCTGAAAATTTTCCATTAATTAGTAACTCTTTTCTAATTAAATTCTGTCACTGTGTGTTTTGTTACTTTATTCAAATTATCCAATTCCTTGAGTTTGGAAGAGTAATTCAAATGATAAAAATAAAATACTTAGAATAAATTTAACAAAAGATCTGTAAATTCTCTATATTTAAAAGTATAAAAATTTGTTGAGAGAAGGAAAAGAAGATGGAAACAAATGGATAAATAGTATGTATTTATAGACTGACTCAATATTTTAGGGTGTCAATTCTCCCCAACTGGATCATTATATTCAATATAATCTCAATCAAAATTTTAGCAGGTTTTTATGAAAAAAAAATTATAAACTGATTCAAAGAGTATGAATACTCAGACTATCGGCTCTCCCATTTTCTATCTCTGTGTGTGACCTTTGATCAAATAAAGTTACACAACTCACTGATATTCTTCCTAACTACGGATATTTGCTCTTTCTGCAATTTGGCATGTCCCCTTATTTTGCAAATAACAATTCTGATTGTCCATAAATTGATCTGTTGGTAGTTTTTCAAGTGGGCCACCAAACTATGTTTCAGTAACACAGAAACAATATGAACCTCGCCATCTCTACAATTTTCATTTCTTGTTTCTAAAGAGATTAGTAATAGTAATCTACCTCATGGGATTTTGGGAGATAAAATGCAATAACGTAAGCTATTTAGCATAGCCTCTGGCACATAATGAAGATTCAATAAATCTGAACTATCTAAAAGGAAAAAGAAATAGATGTGAATGAGTGTTGGACACAATGATGCTTTTGTAGCTCACATTATATTGGCTGTGGATATAGAAAAGATCATCTATGCAAATACAAAAAAAAAAAAAAGACTATTTTGGAAAAAGTAAGCCTATGCCAGATAACTTAGGATTCAAGCAGGCAGAAGGACCACTATGACAGATAAAGAATAAGAAATAAGGAATTTATTATAGAACTTGCTGAATTGTGGAGTTGGTCTAAGAAAAACTATTGTCTCTGTGCCTGGGGTAGCCTGAAGTCATGAAATGTAAGCAGGGCATCCACTTAAAATAAAAATATGGGCATGAAATGGGCAAAAGTAAAGACGAATTAGAATCCGAAAGAATAAACAGGAACCCACAAGACAAACTGGAAACTGCCTGCAGCTATTTCTCATTACATCTGAACCTGACCACAAGGTGACCTGCATACAAAGCTGGCACATTTGACCTCAAAGTTGTATATGTGCCTGGCCCAGGTCTCAGAGAAACAGACCACCTACTGAGAGCAGGAAGAGCTGCAGATCCAGCTGCTGCTGGAAATCAACCAGTGTATCTGTAGATCAGCTACAATATGTGAAAGCTGCACCTGTGGTAGGGGTCCTAAGCTAACCTTCTAAGCACAACTGCTGCTTCTCTTCTCTTTCAGACACTGCATAACTTTACTTGTAGCCAACCTTAACTTGGAACCACGCAAGAAAAAGAATTCTGGGAAATATATTTCAGTTTAGCTAAATTGTCACATACAAAACCATCACAGATGGATAGAGAACTATAGGGTTCTTTCCAATAATTCTCAATAAGACCATTTTCAACCTACATAGAAAACTATCATGCTTTATTTTTATCATTGAACATTAAATTTTGTGATAAATATATAAGAATAAATATTTTGCATGCTTTTGAGATATTCAGAACTATCATATATTGATAAATAAATGCATAAAAGAAAAATTAACTTTTATTTAATGTTATACATCTGGTATATTTCTCAACACATCTCACATTATCATAATAATCTCAGAACAGTAATGTAGATTATTATTGAATTTACTATAATTTTCATTTAAATATTAGCCTCAGAGGTGAAATACCTTCCAAAGAACCCAAAATATATGGCAAAATTGGGATCTGAACCTGGGACTCTGATGTCAAAAAATGTTTATTTTCTACTGGATTATCATGAGCAAAAAGAAAACATTATGATTAAAAATAATTTTAAAAATCAAGAATTTTTACAAGCTTGAACATTTTAGTGGCAGGTATGCAAAAGCAATGATGATTAGATGGCTTAAAAATCACTCTTTTATAAAAAGGCTATCCCTACAAGGAAAAGAACATTGAAAGGTAGAATGCCCTTCAGATATTTGAGAGATCTGTATTTGTAAGATTTCATGTTGTGAAAAAGGTGATGATTCTGCGATTGACAGGAAGACACCAACACATACAGGCAAAGGATATAAATTCACTTAATGCAGATAAAGATACATAATTTTCTACACACAGACAGCTATATACGCCAGGGCAAACCCTGACATGCCCAGAGAGGGAAGCCAAGCCCCTTGACCCCTCAAGTCCCCATAAAGCAGCTCTTGCACTTGGACACTACCTATCTAAGTGAGGAATCTGTCACATCCTGCAAAGAGTCTTGGTTTGTCATGCTCAAGGGTTTGGTAACCTCTGGCTATTTCTAGTTGTTATTCAAATGCTGCCTATGTGCTTCACTCCTCACCAGGTTCAAAAAGTTTATAAAAACCTCAGCTCATATCTGAGTTAAATTTTTCCAGACATAGCACACCCCTAGCTCATCCAGTTTTTAGGTCTGCTAAGAGAGTTTCCATATCCAAAAATGAGTGATGGAAAATAGGAAATCACTGTAAACTTGAAAACTAGAGGTTTAATTTAGATATAAAAGCCATTTATGACCATGAGACTTTTAAAAGACCGAAATGAGGACTATAGAATGTCTGTGATAAGTATTTCAAAGTAGAATAGGTTCTTTTCCCCCTGGTTTGCTTTAATTATGACTCTAGACTTCTCAAAATACCTTCCAAAATTTTATTTCTTTACTATTTAATCATTCATTTAGAAGATATTTACTGAGTAACTATCATATACCCAGTACTGACTCGATGTCAAAAAATGAAAGATTTGACTATGTAGGTTTCAGGAAGAGAATATAAAAACTCTTTCTAATTCACACCAAATAAAATTATCGGATTTCTACATGCTTGTATTTGTTCTATCAGAACAAATCTATAATTTGATACTTCCTTTTTTTGTAAGTAACATAACCATTTTCTATAAGTAAGTTTTGTAAATTTATGTGTAGTTTCCTTGTTATGTTGGCTGCAAATGTGGATTCCATGTAGATCAAAGCTTGGCCATCACAAGACTGAGTTAAAAATTTATTCATAGAAAAAACATTTTCAACATTATGTGGGCAATTCAGAAACTTCTTTTTCTCGGTAAATATCTCAAACACTTTGATTAGCAATCAGCTATTAATAATTTTCAAAATTTCTGTTGAACCAAAACGTAGCAGTCAGGTTTTATGAAATAATTATGAACAGTTAGGGAAGACAAAGGCATTTATGATAATTTTATCCCTTTTATTCCTTTTTTCACTTTCCAGGGTATGTGTAAATATTAAACCAAGGGCCTTATATATTCCACATACTTTTCAGATGTGATTAACATTGTCCTCCTTCTTTTAATAGCTTTCTGGGAACTTTTCTTGGTCTATATTAAGGACTAACTAGATCTATACACATTGTCCTGTTCTATGATTTATTTTCTCACTATTCATTCTAGAAGTATGGAAATCTCCCATTTCAAATTTACCCCATCAAATATATAAATACAAAAAAATGAATAGTTGCATAAGGTTTATAGTAACAATCAAAAACAAAAGCTTTTTCTCAAACCTGTAAAGGCAACTGCTTTCAATCATTTTAACTATATCTTTTTGGTATTTTCTTCCATATGACTAAATATACATTTTTTAATTCTGCAGTTTTAGATCTTATCTATTGACTTATTTAGAAAAATGAAAATCTCTCTCTTTTATATTGCCTCTAATTCTTCCCTATGTATGGGCACACATGCTTACGGGCACACATGCTTACGCGCACACACACACACACACACACACACACACACACACACACCTCCACATCAGTTTCCCAGTAGCCATATAATAAGCTTTGGTTACAATAATGTTCAATTTTAACATTATTAAAATTATGTAAATAGCATATAGTTCAGCTATTATAATGTTCTCTGATACCATTTGCTTTCTTTTCCCTGTCATCATCTTCTTTTTCTTCTTTCTCTTCTTCTTCTTCTTCTTCTTCTTCCTCTTCTTCTTCCTCCACTACTTCTTTCTTCTTCTTCTTCTTCTTCTTCTTCTTCTTCTTCTTCTTCTTCTTCTTCTTCTTCTTCTTCTTCTTCTTCTTCTTCTTCTTCTTCTTCTTCTTCCTTCTCCTCCTCCTCCTCCTCCTCCTCCTCCTCCTCCTCCTCCTCCTCCTCCTCCTCCTTCTCCTTTCTTAATTTATTTCTCTACATACCTCCCTGTTGTTAAGGATTCCCAGTTTCATGGACCCCAAATCTGCCTTCCACTTTGTTATACCTTTTTCTCAGTAAACACAGATTCTAGTAGCTTCCTGAGAAAGAGCAAACAACAGGCAAACGTCTCAAGGCACTTCATATCTGATGTCTTTTTTATACTTAGATTTGATTGAGAGTTCAACTGGCTATGAGAATTCTATAAATTCTCTCAGCACGATTTCCCTCAGAATTCTGAAGGCATTACTATCATTTTTTCCCCTTGGTTTCTAGAGGACCCAAAATGCTCAATAGCTCTAGGATATCTTCTACCAAAAGGAATGATTTACTTTCCTACCTGAGAGATACATACCGGCTGCCACTATTTTTAGATTCAATTAGGGAATGAGTATCACCATTCAGAATGTAGATTCTCACCTAATCATACTGTTTTCACATAAGACAGCTGTGTGTTTCTTTGGAAAAGACTCATCAGAAATTAGATCTCTGGTTTTCAATCAGTGCAGGGGATGTCATGTGGCTTGGCTCCTAGGGATGTAAAATGTACTAGAACCTTGTAGCAGAAACAGCCTGTTCACATAGAAACAAGTTATTTTTGAGCAGAATTAAAACTGACTCAGTCTACCAACTGGGGAAGTGATGTCCTTGGACAATTACAAGATTTTAAGAAACAACTTTGGAGAAAGTTGCTAAATTAATATAAAACAATATCAGTAAATTTAGAACCATACAATACAATGGGCACCAAGTCATACACACAGACATATTCTTTAAAAATTATCCTAAATCCCTTATAATGCCTTCTAATTCTGTTTTTGTGATCCATGTGGGCCTCCATCATCCGTGTATTCAGTATCCAGAACTTCACTGGTTTTAAAGCCTCATTCACACTTGGTTCTTTCCTGATGAGCATTATGGTGTCCCTCCTAGATATTGCTTTTATTCTTAATTCCCAGCATTGTCATCTCTCTCTCTCTCTCTCTCTCTCTCTCTCTCATAACCTCCAACTTAATTAGAAAATGTTTCTTCGCTCTCTCTCAGTATCATATTTATTAATATGCTTTAAAAATGAATAATACTCCTAGAATCAAGGGGAAAAATCTCACTCAATTTCAAAACAGAACAACATTCAAACTAGATCCACTGCAGCTTCTTTTCCTGGTGAGGTTAGATATATTTTCTGATCATCTAAAATCTCTATTCCTTGAAAGTCTTCAGGGGGTTAGCCAAACTTTAAGCCATCTTTCTTCTTGAAATCTCATCCTACATTTAGCTTCCTGATCCAGTTAATGGCTCAGAGTATGGGGCATAGATAACTGTCTACATACACCATGGCTTCTGGTACTCTTCTTGGCCATTTCAAGTGCCCCCTTAAGAAAGACCCTGAGTTCAAATTCTGCATAGAGATGAATAACTCATACTTTAAATGTTTTAAAGAAGACTGATTGAAGAAGAAAACAGGAAATTCTCTCTCTCTCTCTCTCTCTCTCTCTCTCTCTCTCTCTCTTTCTCTCTCTCCCACACACACACACACACACACACACACACACACACACACACACACCTTTGCCAGTAAAAAATTATGACCAAGAGCTTCTCAGTAGTTCCCAGTTGCTAGAGGATAAACAGGAAGACGACTGATCTCTAAGATAATAAGATCCAAGAAGAGCATTGACCTGATTGAGAAGCACCAGGTTTGGAACACAGGTGTCAGTCCCAGAGTCTGGATTCATAACAAGTTGCCTTTAAAATGCTCCATTTGACTGCGTGCTGTCCATTGAATGAATCATTAATCAGTGAAAGTGGGAAAAAAAAGGCACTAAGAGATGATCTAGTCTACCCTCTCCTCAAGTGAAGAGATGGAGGCTATCTCCAACAGCTATCTCCAACCTTTTTTGGCACCAGGGATGGGTGCTCCTATGAGAAAGTAATGCCTGATGATCTGAGGTAGAGCTGACACGGTGATGCTAGCGCTGGGAAGTGGATGCAAATACTGATGAAGCCTCGCTCGGCCTGCCGCACACTTCCTGCTGTGAGGCCTGGTTCTTAACAAACCACGGACTGGTACCAGTCTGTGGCTGGGGGTTTGTGGACCCTTGATCTACAACATCCCTGAAAGAATTCACCCAGCCTCCGTTGAGCAGACATGTTCTAAATTCAGAGGCTCTCTACTTGGTCGGCCAGAGCCAGAGCAGTTCTGGGTGATATCAAAACAAGGTAAAGGAGGTTTCCTGGCAACTAGGACAGTAACCTCAGCCTAACAGTTCCAGTCCTCAATTTTTCTTTCCTTTAATTCTGTCATAACATGCCTTTCCTTTCTTTTTCAAATATCTTCTTGCTTTCCACAAGATAAAAGAAGAATTAAAGCTTATTTCCTGAAGCCAGAATTGAATTACCTTTAGAATTAATATTCTACTATTTTTTTTAAATTTCAACCCCTCCATTTCTTAACAGATGTAGGTTGCATGTTTGTTTGTTTGTTTGTTTAAAGTAAATTAAAATCATATTCCTTTCTATTTGATTATCATTTTGGAAAACGTGGGCATACCCACCCTTTGAGCAAAACCGTTTTTGTGAAACTCGGGACAAAGGGTCACTCTTCCGAGTTCTCCTCTCAGCTGGAGGATGTGATCCCACTTCCCGGGCTCCCCTAAGGCAGCAAAAGGTGAGTGACAATGGAGTCAAGTATCAAGGACAAAAGAGGCAGCTTATTCCTGATGCTGTTTTTTTTTCTTCCAGGTAAAACGGAAAATCAAATCTTCGCCTCTGCCTGCAGCCCTGTCCTCTCTGAACATGACATTAACTTCCACAAACGAGCCTGGTGGTAAAGGGGGTGATTAGCTAGATAGGCCTTAACAGCTGGGCTCCCGGAGCTGGGAGGAGGTGGAGGAGGGGCTCGCCCCGCACCGGTCTGGGCTTCTACCCGCAGAGGCAGCCGCCGCGGATGGAAAGCGTCTGGAGGTGGGGGCAGGGGAGAGCCCAGATTGTAAACATCCCTTGCCTGTTGCCTAGAAGCAGTGGCAGCAAACAATCCAAAGACTGCTCCTAGGTTTTCAAAACGTCCTTTCTATGCGGGGCTCCGTTTCTGTTTAAAATCTGCGGCCATTTTACAAAGTCACCAGCCCCCACGCGACAAGGATGCATCTCCTGACAATGTCCTAGCCACGGCGTGTCATTGCTCACCCAAAGGGGCCAGTTATTGTTTAACAGAACCTGCTAGCGGTGGTAGCACGTTCATCCTGGAGCCTCTGCCAACCTGTGCATAACTCTTCTGCCTCAGGCGTCCATTTTTGCAGGAATCAACAGAAATCAAAAAGATGTGCTGCTTCATTTATAGGGCAGATTTGATCA
The DNA here is from genome assembly GCA_030015415.1 of Cynopterus sphinx. Lineage (NCBI taxonomy): Eukaryota > Metazoa > Chordata > Mammalia > Chiroptera > Pteropodidae > Cynopterus > Cynopterus sphinx. The sequence continues at coordinate 127,048,647 of CM057382.1, forward strand.
TTCAGTTTTCTGAAGCAAGCTGCGATGGAGGACAGGAGTTACGTCATGTAAACTGGTTCAAAAATGATAACAGTAATGTTATAGGCTGTCTTGGCAGAAAGGAACTATGGAATGGCACATACACACACGCACACACACATGGGAAGAAAAGGGCAGGCGAGTAATAGTGGGAGATTTTAATTACCTATGCATAGGACAGGATTACATCAAGTGGAGGAAGTAGGGCTGGATGTGGTACAAAGCTGCTTTCTAATTTAATGAGAACAGCAACTGAAAAAGGAGGGAAGAATGCCAGGTTTAGGATTAAATAATGTTTAGGACTCAAAAAAAAAAAAAAAAAAAAGGAGGGGAAATATGGAAAGCAGTGATTAAATCTCATTAAGCATATGATTCAATCCCAAATAGTAGAAGCTATGGGTGTTTAGAGACAACACAGAAATTTAGGAAGACGGAACATAAAATACAGCACATAATCATTAATTCAGAGGCAAGCCACTGAAATAAGGTCAGGGTAAAGAGCAGGGAAGTGGTTTTTGAAAACACAGCATCACCCAGACTGCCAGTCCCACTAATAAGTGGTAAATTTGTTTAGCATTGTACAAGATCAAAGGGGAAAAATAATATTTCTAGAATGATGCAGCAAAGAAAAGCTCCCCCTCCTTGTTCAAGATCCAACATTTTTAAAGGAATGGAAAATCAAATCCTCTGTACCTAAAAGGACCCAGGGGAAGAAAAAGAAGCAAAGAAATGAACAAATCAGAGGACAAACTTTTAGAACATTAAACGCATACAACTGAACAAGGCATTCATAGGGCCATTAAGGGGACAGGTGGGAAAGTCAGTGACAGATGAGGCTACTGTGGCTGAGAGCCTGAATAGATTCTCTGCACATGTATGGACCACAGGAGCTGAAGGGCACATCCAGGAAACCCGGATACATTTTCTTGAGGGGAAACGTGAAATGTTAAAAGGATTTTATGATCTCGCAAGAGCAGATAGTTGGACAATTTAAACTATTAAAAGTTGACAGGTCACAAGACCTAGATTAAGTAGGTCATAGAAATCTGAAAGAAGTGCAAAGAAAACGGCAAATGCCTTCAGCAGTGTTCCTTGATAGCTTCAGAAGACTGAAGAATAGAGCTGAGAGTGGTTCTAGTACTAGGTGTTGACAAGAAATCCTTGGGGTCTTTGGAAATCTAGCCACAAATGACCTGAGTCATGATTACAGAGAAGATAGAGTTGACCCCCATTTTACAATTTATAGAAAAACATTATCTGGTGAAGAGTTAATATTGGCATTACAAATCATAAATAATTGGCATTTTCATAAAAATAGGGCATTTGTGTGCTGTTTCCCACAGGTTAAAAACTAAAGCTACTTACTGCTTCTAAATGTCCTAAGGTTCTTATTATAGAGAGCTTCATCTATCATCTCTGTTAAATGGGGTAGTATGAGATTAAACAAGAGTAAATCCATACTACCCATAGACTCGAGGGAAAGTGTAAACATGAAATGAAAAGGAACGATGTTGGAAATTATTGCCATTGCTGCTTTTATCATCACCATCCCCATCAAGCTGCAATTATTAAATACATACATGTGTACATCATAGCAAGGGAGTAGTCTGGTGAATGAGTGGTTCTCTCTTTGCTTCAGGGTCTAGATTTTATACTGATTTGTCTTACTCTCTACAGGCATACCTTGGAGATATTATGGTTTCAATTCCAGACCACTGCAATAAAGTGAGTATTGTGATAAAATGAGTCACGCAAATATTTTGATTTCCTAGTGTTTATACAAGTTACGTTTACACTATACTGTAGTCTATTAAGTATACAATAGTATTTTCTTAAAAAATGTACATACCTTAATTAAAAAATACTTCATTGCTAAAAATGCGAACCATCATCTGCGCCTTTAGGGCGTATTACAACTTTTTCTGATGGTGGGTCTGCCTCAATGTTGATGAAAACACGATATCTGAGAAGCACAATAAAACAGGTATGACTATATCATGTCACTATTTTATTTTTAAAAACAAAAATAAAAATGTTTTACATTCTGTGGATATGCTTACAGTAGGCAACTACATCATCCACCAGCCTCCAGCTGTATTTCTATGAAACAATAAAAATAATGTGAATAGTCACAGAACTGTGGAGTCAAAATCTGGACAAATGGCACTGCTTAGTTAATGTTCATTAATCACTTAAAAATTACATTTTCTTTTTTTTCTGTCTTTCCCCCTTTCTTCTTTCCTCTCTGTTTACTTTCTTCCTTTCTTCGTGCCTAAAAATGTTTATTGAATTTCCTAGACTATAAGATTTAACAATAAAAACATGCAAACATGTTGTTACTGTCTTCAAATAAGCCTCTGTGCAGGATTATATCAATATCAATAGTGTGAAAGGGGCTAAAATAGCACATAGTCCATAGGGTCCAGAACCATTTAAGGAAGTACATAACACAGCCACAGGCTAGTCAAGAAGGGGGTGGGCCATAGAACAAAGCAATAGAAGTAAACCAAGTGAAGGTGAAATATGAAAGGATGTTATAAATGTAGAGAATATATTTACAAAAGCTTAGAAGGGAGACAACACAGTGAACTGCAAAATGACATGACCAGATTAGTCTCTCATTTTGTATTTTTATATTCCATTTCTACTACACCCTACCACATTAACTGTATTTATTATTGAATTTAATTTGTAATATTTTCTTGAAAAGGGCAAAAGCAGGAAATGGAAGTGTGTGGAGAGCTGCATAATTTAGAGAAAGAATATAATAAAAGTATTCATAAATTTCAAAATACATTCACTTTTGTTTAACCTTTTAGTTAAAGACCTGGAGGGGTATATTTCAAAAGTGAAATTTTTGTGGCTTAGCAAAAATATAAGAATGGAGAAGGGAGGTAGTGACATTGACATGAATATATCAGGTTCTGTGGACCCAAAAGGAGCATAAATAGTTCATGCAAGAAAGAGGAACACCACATAACTATGGCTAGCTATAATCATATGGAATAAAGAGAACATGGCCCAGAATAACACCATGGGGTCATTATGAAGGTCAATATGAAAATAATACCTTTTAATTTTTCTTACCAAGCCATTCCATTAGAAACTAGTGAAATCATTCTTGCAGAATTATAGTAGTCCTCCCTTATCTGTGGGGGATATGTTCTAAACCTCCAATGGGTGCCTGAAACCACAAGTAGTACTGAACTCTGTATATCCTATGTTTTTTCCTATAATACACATCTATGATAATGTATGATTTATATTAAGCATGAGAGATTAACGGCAATAACTAATAAAATAGAACAATTAAAATTACATATGGTAATAAAAATTATGTAAATGTGGTCTTTTAAAATATTTCATTGTACTGTATTCACCCTTCTGGTGATGACATAAGATGATACAATACCTATGCAATGAGATAAAGTGAGGTAAATGATATAAGTACTGTGATGTAGCTTTAGGCTAGCTACTGTAAGGTTTACTTGAGTTAGTTGATCTGACAACTGAGAGCACTACTGAGTGACTAATGGGTAGGGATCATAAATGGCATGGAAATGCTGAACAAAGGGATGATTCATGTCCTGGGGGGGAAAAGAGCTGGAGGGTGTGAGATTTCATCATGATACTCAAAACAGTGCCCAGTTTAAAATTTATAAATTGTTTATTTCTGGAATTTTCCACTTAATATTGTTGGACCCTAGTTGACTGCAGGTAGTTAAGACTGCAGAAAGTTAAACCCAAAGTAAGAGGGAACTACTGTACGGAAAATCACTCCCTTCTAGTTCTAAAGCTATATTGAGATTCAAGACCTGAATACACACTTACTTATTGCTCCTCTTCTGGTACCTACCAGAGTCCTAGCTGGAAAGCTGGCTGTGTAACTATTAGCCATAACTTTATTCTTTATTTATGATTTTCACCTGAATCCATAGTCACTATACTTAACCTTTCCTTAGTGAATGCCAGCAAGCAGGACTCAAAAAATGGGAAGCTATTCTTTAGTAGCCCCAAGTCTCCCCATTTTTCATTTTTCCACATTTTTGCTTAATATAGCTCCAGTTTCTCTACTGCAATATATCAAATGATGCAGTTTAGAGAAACACCTCTAATAATTATTTATCTATAGTATGTAGTATGCCACCTTAACCTGGATTATTTCTATTAAGTCATTTCTAATTATAGAGGACAGATCATTATTCTTAAATGAGAGGAATTTTAAAATGCACTTAGTAAATGACAACAATTTGCCTGGAAAGAGGTGGGAACGGGGAAAAAGATGCTATGCTACTTCTGAGAGGCCATGTAAATATGATATCAAAAATCATGATCATCTAGCGCTTCATTGGCCAGGTACTGGAGTAGGGTCTTGGGCATATAGGCCAACTTTTTAATTCTAGTTGCTGAGTTATAAGGTATCCATGTTTGTAAATCAAAATATATGAAAGCAACCTATTTTATATATTTGACTCAGGCAGTAGATTCTCTACTGGAAAAAAAAAAATTTGCAGCCACCTATGATATTTCTCTGCTTACTTGTTTGATTTCAAAGCCACAGTAGGTTATACCAAATAGTACTGAATTTTAAAAAATTATATGTATGAAATAACTAATTGATTATTTGAAAATAAAATAAAAATAAGGTCTATGTGTCACTTTAATTCTCAAGGAGGTAGTAGAGGAATAAAAACGTTAATTGATTAATACATATATATGATTAAGAACACTGTGCTGATTTCAGCAAATTGGAGCTCTAGGCCAAGAACTGCTTTTGACTTGCTTTCTGACCTATGGCAAATCAGTTAAAATTTATCTTTACTTACTCTTCACACCTTTAAAAATAGAAATAGAATCCTCTCCCTACCCACTCAACTGCTAAAATAGTAGAGATGAATCTTAACAATTACTTTGAGATAAGTACCATATGACGAGCATTACTTTAAAGTAGTGACGGATATGGCAGAGCACTATAAATACTTATGAAACAAATAAAGATTTCTGCAAATAATACTTAGATAAATTCTAAAAAGAGTTCCTCTTAGAAAGAATAGAAGCCCAAAGGCAAAGTACTAGAGTGAGACTACTTGAGATATTGATGTATCTAGGCATGGTTTCTGAAAGAAAAAGTTTTCCTTATGATGGAAAACTTTTTACTTATTATCAAAATCTTTTTTACAGCCCTGGCTTATACACTGCTGCTGATAAGGCAGAATCCAGAGGATGCTTTATTATTTGTATGTTGGTTTCTTCAAAATATGGTTTTCCATCAAGCAGCACTAGCTTTGGTCATTCCAATATCTCTTCCAAATTTAATTTATACTTTATTTCTATAGATACTGTTCACAATCTAATTTTATCAGGCAATAATATTTTATTTTCAGATACTAAATGATATGTGTACATTACAAAAAAGAAATAATTTGTCCAAAGCCTAAACACAATTAAATAAAATATTCTTTATAAACATTTTAAAAACAATTTTATAAATTCTCCATAATTTTTAGCATCTGGATATGCATTTTCCATTTCAAATTATAGCTTCAAATGTAAATTGAGTTTATAAAAATTCCTATACAATTGAAAGATGTTTCTGAGAATTCAAAGAATATTTTAAAAATAATTCATAACCATATTATTAAAAATAGCCAAGAATAGTTTGGGAGAGATGAAAACAAAAAGTCCAGAGTTGAGATTAAACCTATTAATGTGAACAAAAATCGGTTTTAAAGTCCATTGATATTTTTCCCTGCACACACACAAAGATGATTTCAGTTGGTTCTATACTACTTTAAATCTCATTTTAATTTGTATATGGTGTTATATGAACAGCTTTGAAATTATCCAAAGCATATGTTGCTAATATAGTATAGCTAAATATTTATAGAACATATCCTGAGTCAACTGTCTTTAGATATAATACCTATGAATACTTTGTAAGATTCCATGGGACTAATTTTATAAACCTCAAATTAAAAATTTACATCAAATTTTCCAAACTGTGTGACTCTGTCATATTGTTAGATAATGTCTAAAGTCCTTAAAAATATACTAGCACATGGGAAGTTAAATTTTCTCATTTATTCAGTCTTAGGCTCCAGTGTAAAGAAAGTTGAAGGAAGGAAGTTATAGGAAAAATAGCACATTTTCTGCTCTAGATCTAGGTCTCTACTTAACTGAATGAATCAGAGCTCTTTTAGATTGGCTGACCTTGGAAGAAAGGGGCAGAATTAGCAATTGATCTTGAAAACAAGGTAGAGGATACCATTAGATAATATTTAGATACCATTAGATAATAATATGAGAAGACATTTACAATGTATTGTTAAAATGAAAGAGGTAAACTATAAAATAGTATGTAAAGCAATTCATCATTTTTGTGAGCAAGAAATAAAAAAAAATAATTTAAGCAGATATAAGCATGAATGAGTAATGATGATCTCTAGTTGTTGGGGTTATGGAAGATTTTTTGCTCAATTTGTAATTTCTAATATTACTGCAATGAATGAGTATTATTTGGTCGTCAGAAAATAGTGCTTTTAACTTTAAAAATAAAAATCAGTTTTCATTTTCTCTTCTGAGATATTCTCTTAACATGAAGATTAATATTTAGGCATAAATTTCTTTTCATGTTACATGCATATTCACATATAATTTACCAGATTACATAAATAAATGTATCTAGTAACTAATGACAGGTTTAAGTTTATAGAAAATTAACCAGATCTTTTAACATTATTCAATGGTAATAAATTTTGCTGAGACCTTTAAGTTAATTGTATTACAGGCTTACAATAAGGATCTATTTTTGACTTATAAAAGTAATAGGGTCATATAAATTTAATAGATATTTGTTTCTTTAATTACATGCACAGATTCTTAGAATCATATAATTTTTTTTTTAGGACTGAAAGAAATCATTCAGCTTAACCCATTGATTTTATAAATAAGGATGCTAAGGTTCAGAGACACTAAGAAATTACCCAAGGTCACTCACCTAGTTCATGGCAGTCAGTATTATGGCCAAATCTTCCGATACTGAGTCCATGTAAAGACATAGTGTATATAAAAGAGCCAGATAGAATTTACCTCTTTCCTCTGAAATTCTTTGTTTTACTCTATTTAAAATTCTGCAGTTGTCTTCAATTTTAAATACTTAGTGTATCTCTTTAAACCTTATCTTTTAATCTTAATAAACATGGTTTCCTTTGAAGCAATTGAAAGCACTCGTGGTTGTAAAAATACTTATTAAATATAAAGTTATGGCTTTAAAAAGTTTTGATCTTATGTTCTGATTCCATTTTGCTGATTTGTTGAATGTCCAAGAGCAGTTTTAAAGATTTCAATTTAAAGGTCAAGTGATGTAAACTCACATGTGTCTGACAGTCACATATGAATGGTTCGAAAACATCTTAGTGCTATTCATAAGCACGTGCACACACATACACAGTTACAACCATGTATTTAGTTAATTTGTAATAAATAATACACTCTTTTAGCTGATATTTCCCAGGAGGAATAATTTAAAACATTGATGCATTTAGGAAGCAGTGTGGCATAGCCAAAGGGCTCTGGAGTCTTAAACACATGGAGTTCCAGTCCATCCAGCACTTTGAGACCTGGAAATACTTGTTTGAACTTCCTAAGCCTGTTTTCTTATCCTAGAGTAGGATTTAAATCTACCCAGTGGCATTTTCTTTGAATGATGAGAAATCTTATGTAAAGCACTTAGATTATTGTAGGGCACATAGAAAACATGAAATAAATTTTACCTTATTTTTAAATAAAAATTTACATAAAGAATGCGTGAGCTGTGTCCTTTTCAAATTTCAATTAATTCATAATTTCCTTCTATTTATACTCATCCGATTGCTCACTGTTATGATAATAGGTTATTGTCTCACCTTATTCTATAGCTTGGAAGACCGGGAAAGAGTAGATTCCAGGAAAACTTGCTCTCCTCTGAGAATTGGAGCTTTCAAAAGGAATATATAATATGTTTTTCATATTTAAGAAGTTCAACCATCTTCTTCCATATGCAGACAACCAGATCATGAATAATTCCAAAAATCTCAAATGTATGTTTTCTTAAAAATGTTTGTTAGTCACCAGACTGTTTCATAAATGTAAATTATACATGTTGCTGAGGATAAAGGTGGTAATTGCTATATTTACCTCTGGAGAAGAGTGAGTGGTAAACTATGGAAGACCCAACAGCTATCTCCAACCACCAGTGGCTGTCATGCTGTATCAGCCAGGGTTTCTAGTTGCAAGCAACAGAGATGGACTTTGAATGGTTTAAGCAAAAAAGTAAATTATAGAGTAGCTGACAAAATCAGTGGTAAGGCTGGAGAATCAGGCTTGGAAAATGAGCAGGAACAAGAAAGGTTTAGTAGCAGCCAGGATCCCATCCCAAATCATCCCACAAAACCAGTTCAGTAAACACACAGTGCTGCCACCCTGCTGAACATGTGACCTCATGGCTTGCAATGCCATCACTCTGGCTTGGAAACCTGGACACCATTGCTGCTCTGGTGCACTGCTGCCTTTGGAAACACAACCCCACAAGCTCTCGCACTGCTGTCTGTGGTCCATCTCTTTGTAAGTCACTAGCACCAGATTCAAAATTGAGTTTAGGGAGACTGGGAAGAAATATTCCTGCCTTTGCTTCTCTTTATTCTCCACCAAGATTCACAAATCAGTGCATCTTCTAAATATAAAAAGGGTTCAAATGTTGGGCAGCCAAGGAAGGACACAAAATGTCCACTGTATAAGTGGAAGAGGGAACAGTTTATCTGAATTGCTACAACAGAAGGCAAGACTAGAAAGTGAAATGCAGGGGGAAGGAGGGAGTTGCAGTTTGCAGATTTAAACATGATAATAAATTTTCCACAAAATAAAATAAAGAATAAAATGACTGTTCTAGAAAGTAGGGAATTCCCTGCTGTTACTAGAATTTAAGAAAATGCTACAGAGCCATTAGAAAAGAGTGCTATAGACGAACAAACTAATCAAAAACAGGCTCACAAATATAGTGGACAATTTGGTGATGGACACGGGCAGCGGGAGGATGGGGGCTGGTAGGATGGGGTGAAGGGTTAAAGAAGTACAAATTAGTTGACAGATGGTCACGGGGATGGGGAGCATGGCATAGAGAATGCAGTTAGCATTAATACATTGGCTAGGTGGAGGGTCCGAGGAGAGAAAGAGCCATTAGAGGGGTCATTTTATAAACTGTATAAATATCTAATCAATGTAGTAATAGTTGAAACTAATTAAAATAAATGAATACGTTTATTTAAAAAAAGAGAAAAGAGTGCTGTAGAAAAAACCCACATTTTATGTCAAAATGTCTATCCTTTTGAGGTAGGAACTCTTCCTCATCTGTGTAAGGTAAACGCTTGACACGCTGAAAGAAGTTTTAAAAGCAAGCTTTTATTGGGAGAGGGCTCCCTGGAGAGGTTCTCTGGTCCGGAGAGGAGAGGGGCCAGAGAAGTCATGCCCTGGGGAGGGAGGGCGTAGCTTTTATGGGTTATGTAGGGGTAGGGGTATAGGGTGGGGAACGTTAATCAAATGCTAATTGAGCCTCCGGATTAGGGTGGTGGCGCCTAGGGCTTTAGGGTGGGCCCTATTCAGAAGGTCTAGATTGCGGTATCAAGCTGGGGAGTCTCCAGGCAGGCACCTGGCTGGCCCTTTCCCTGCAGACCTAACAATCTGATGTTTGATTTTGTATGTCCCATCATATTCTAGGTTATGGTTGAGTTGCAAACATGTCCAGAAGCTGGGGCAGCCAGAGCTCTCACCTCCTGTGCATTCTCAGTCAACTCAGTAAGCTCTCAGCTGATCCCAGTGAGCTAAACAAAAAACATTTTTTAGGTTTGCTGTGACTTGGATATGGTTGAGAAGCTGACTCCAAGAAGATAAAGGTCATTATTTTTACAAATTTAACTGTATATATTTCTGTAGTATATATCTTTATCTGTACACGTGACATATCCATGTATGTGCTATACTATATGATATGTATGTGCTATCACATATATGATGTATCACATCATGTCATATAGCACATATATGTATACTTCATATATGTGGGTAGATAGACCATAGAAATATATATTATTATATGGATGCAATAAATAAATATTATATTTACATAAAATATTTCCCATTTAAAAGTAAACATTCTTGTGAGATAGATCTGCAAGCAGACTGTATAGATTATACATAACAATAAGCCTAATAGATCTACTAATAATTATACAAAAATAGTGCAGTCAGACCCTGGTTTTTAGATGTGACTGGTATTTGTAAACTTTGTAATTATTTAGCTTTTGAATTTTATTATTAATAATAATAAAATGGCGGCACTGTTGATGATAATATAGTTATTGCTCTCTGTTAAGTACTTAGATATTGTGTTGAGGCTTAGGTATAGCATCTAATCTAATAATCGATATAATACAATAAATTTGTTCTTTGTTAATAGATGAGGAACAGCCTTAAAGCTGTTACCCATGTTGTCTAACTTTTCAGAGCTACTGGTGACAGGATCTAGGTTAAAACCATGACCTGTCTGACTCTAGTCTCTGTTTTTAGCAACTGCTTCACCACTCACTGATACTTTCCATCTCCTCTGATAACTGTCCTAGCCTTTTCTCTGTTGCTTCTCAATAGCTGCTCTATTTCTTGATGTAAAATTTTGGTATGTGCTCAAGGCATTTATGTTGTCTACCTGTTTGCATCCATTTAGCAAATAAATATTCAGTTTTACAGCTATCCTTAACCATTTTGCACAGATCCCTCCCAACAGAAATCAGTCCAACAAGCCTCTGATCATTGCTGGGAGAGCAGCTGGGCTCCAAACCCATAGTTGGAAGTCCCTTAGTTCTAACATAATTCATAGACAGTGCAGATGCAACATCTCAGGATGCTGGGGTATCAAAGTTGAACCTCAGGAATCTAGGGAAGGAGGTTTCAAAGGAATTGAGAGGTTTAGCAACCGATGACAGAACACTTAAGCAGTGGTGCACAGTTTTGCTAAGACTAGTTGCAATTACGGTAGTTCTAAAATTAATCTTGTCTAACATTATAGGCCCCACTAGTAAGGTAAACACTACTTGTAAGGCATCACTGTCCTGCATCCAATGCAAAATCTTCTCTATAACACCCATAACAGATGATTCTTCACCTCTACCTAATTGTTTGGTGATAAAGAACTTAGTTCTATCTTATATTGAACAAATAGCTTCCTGTTTATATTGGAACTAAGTTTATCAGACCTAGAAATCTGAATTTATCAGGTCACCAGGGAGCTTCAGAAAATAGAACCACCTGCCTGGTCACTATCTTTCATTATCAAGATCCGGAAACTAAATGGATAATCAGAAGGATGCTTTCTAAACTTAGAATCATAGAAAATAAAATTATATACTATTATAAAAATTTTCCCTCGAGTCATGGAAAAAGCCTTATGAATGATTTCCAACCACAGAAAGAACACTTCTAATAAGTGGAATGTAAAGCACTCTCTCTCTTTTTCTGGAAAAATGCTGAATAAATGCAATCTAATTTCTCAAACAACCAGTTTTTGTAAGCCACCAAATCCATCACCTCCTGCCAGACGAAATTTGATAAAGAATGTGCTGATGATAAGGGGCAGTGGCACCTTGAAAACTCAGTAATGACTGTCTTTGCAGGCTGGGACTAAGAGTTAGAGATGGTGTTACAAAACTGGGCTCCCTGGTATCCAGGGGAATGACAAGTCCTGGAATACCAGAGACTTGATGGCGGCACTTAATTTCAGAAACGAAGTAAATAGAATTAGTTAACTGGCAGATCAAAAGGGAAGTACCAAGAATAGGAGTGGGATGTGGGGATGGGGAGCTCCAGACCTTCAGGAATTCTAATGAGGTGGCTCATAGAACATTATGTTTCTAGAAGCGAGAAAGATGAGCCACCAATAAAATAACTGTTTAGTATATAATCAGAAGAGATCAATAATGAATGAGAAGAAGTTTGAGATCAGCTGCCCTAGTAGAAATTCACAAATCTTCACTTCGTTTTCAGATTTATACAAATTTTAAGACCAAAACCTGACCACCAAAAGAGAGGCAAGATCATCATGAAGAAGGACCCTAAAACACACAGCATGTATTCAGCATGTATAGATACCTTTCTTGAAGGGATCTAGAGTCATTTACTCAAGTAGTCACACACAGGAGAAAGAGGCAGAGTTTGGTTCATGAATGGCATGGTATGTGGGTAAAAGCAGAAAATGGATTGCTGCTGTACTATAGGCCCTATTCAAAAATATTCCTAAATGACAGCAATGAGGGAATGTCTTCCCAAAGGACAGATTATTGGGCTAAAGATCTGTTCATCTACTTTGACTGGAAAGAAAGTTGCCTAAGTTTACAGTCTCATGAGCAATGGTGAATGACTTAGCTTGCTGGTCAAGCCCTCAGTAGGAGAAGGATTCCAGGATCAGGAAAAAGACAGTTCAAGAAAACAAGTCAATTGCTGAACCTATGTTTAAAAGCAAAAAGTGTAAGGATCTTTGTGCCACACATTATTGTTCATAAAAGATATCTGCTGAAGAAGGGGCATGAAATCACTGAGCTATAGGGTTATTTGTTCAGTAGATGTCAACCAGCCTCTCTCCTTGGCCATCTCAGTGCTTCCACAATAGGCTTATGAATCGAGTAAGCATGGTGGCAGAGATGGAAGCTGTGTACGGAAAAGAACACAGGGTTTTTCACAAAAAGGTTGAGGTAGCTACTGCTGCTCATCAATGTCCAACCTGCCAGTGACAGAATTCAGTGCTGAATTCCCCATATGCCACACACAACCAGAAATCTGGTGGCAAGTCAACTACATTATGCTCTTTATATCCTAAGAAGGACAATGTTTAATCATGACCTTGATTGACCAGCACCCCTTCAAGGACTCAGAGTGTCTGAGCAATTGACATATGAATTCTCAAAATATTGTCTTCATCTGAGGGGCTCATTTTATGACAAAGGAAATACAGCAATGGGTACATTATCATGAGATTCCCTGGTCCTAAACATAAACCACAACATTCAGAAGCTGCCATTCTGAGAAAGTGTTGTAATGGTCTCCTGAAGGCTTACCTTAGGAGGTGCAGTCCTATGAGGATGAAGTGGTGTTCTTCAGGGTGTGGCATATACCTTAAACCAATGGTCATTATAAGATAATACATACTAATGAAATAGAATGGAAATTTCCAGGAAACAAGGAGTGGAAGGAGTGGCCCTGTTTACCAGTCATTCCACTAACCTACTTAGGGGATTTTTGCTTCTATTCTCTTCAACTTCAGGCTGGTAGGTCTAGAGTTCCTTGTTCCAAGGGAAGGAATGCTCCCACAAAGGACTGCAGCGAGAGTCCCACTGAACTTTATGCTACCATCTTAACACTGAGGGTTCCTTGCACCAGTAAATAAGTAAATAAGTTTTCCCAGAAATCGTGACTAACCAGAAAAATCTCAAGAAGCTGTGCCTCGATTGAACAAACTTAAAGGAAAAGCAAGTAGATCTGAGTGTTTTAGGGGTGGACTATATAGTAAATGCTGTTAATGACCCAGTCTTTTTAGCCGCTGCTCCCATCCCAGGTATGATGACGTCTAATAGCTGCTGTGAGTCTTGGCTAATAACAACCCACAGATGTCCCTTTACTAAGGAAATGGTGTTTGGTCAAACAGAAGCTACCACATCCTCAGTCTATGTCCCAAATAAGGGACAGATTATTGACTGACATTACTGATTTACTAAATTAGCTTTGTCAATTTGTACAAGTCAGGGAGCGGTCTTCCTTTGAAGTGCCACCAGTTAGAGCTATTATCCGAAATTCTGCAAGAGCCCCACAGTTTGGTGGCTTCCTTTAGGATCATTCTCCCCAGCTCTTGTTGCATACTATGTCAGATGAATTTCCCTAAACTCCATTTTCATCATATCACTCTGCCCTTCAAGAATCTGTAGTGGGCATTTAATGCCTACCACATTAAGACGGCTTATTATTACAGGTTAGTTCAACAAGTATTGAGTATAGGCACTGTACCAGAGACTGCAGATACAAAAATGAGTAAGAAATGGTACTTACCCTTACATTTTCGACAGGCTGCAAGGGAAACGTGGACTACCTGCCTCTTAGAGGAGGAGGACACTCTGACGAAATTTGTGTTGCACAAGTCATAGAAGACAATTCTGCCTGAGAAGTTTGAGTGAGGCCTCAAAAGGAAGATGACAATTGAATTTCATCTTAAAGATTTCAGAATAAGAGTTTTTCTTTGGTAGAGTATCATGTTGAGAGTGCTTTTAATGAAGAGATTACAATATAATCATAAATGCAGAGGAAAGGGAATGCACAGAGTGCCTGAGTGACTGGTGCAGCAGCTCTCACTTCATGGCAGAGACCCACTCATATGTTGGGTGGCAACCATTTGTGAGATGTGACGTCACTTGTTACTAACAATATTAACATGTTGAAGTCTGTGACTGTTTCAGTTATTGAGATAAATTAGAGGGAATTTAAAGGTCTCCCTCAAATAATGTCAGTACCTCATTCCATTCTGGCATCTTTTCTGTAATCAAGACCTTTCCCAAATTGAGATCTGACCTTTGTCTCTGGCTCCTGGGAAGTAACCTCTAAATAGTTGGAACTTTCTGAGTAATAGCTGTGTCTTTTTTATTTGATGGGCCCCTCAGATCATATCTGGCAGACTATGCTAACAAAGTGACTCGTGGTGGGGGTGGTTGAAGACAGTGTTCACTTCAGGAGCAATCAATCAAACCATTATGCCAATCATAGCACCAAAGCTTTCTAGGATGGCAATACTCTCAGTGTATTATCACACATAGATGTCAGGAGAGTAACACATCCTGAGGACAATGGGTAGTTTGCATTTGGGATCCTCCCTTTCTCCTTTGTATCTTTACCTGTAATAAGTCATAACTAAGGATATAATAGGTCTCAGTGAGTTCTGTAAGTTGGGTGAATTCTCAAACCTGAGGGGAGATTTGGGAAACCACTGAACTTGCAGTTGATGTCAAAGTGAGAGTTGTGTAGAATCTTCCTTCAACTTTGTAATTGGACTCTAAATCCTTACAGTGTATCAGAAGGCTTGGGCAGACTTGGAATCTAGAGGCCTGTACCTTAAATCCTGTGGTTTGGCTAACTCTGGGTACTTTCTTTACAGGAACAGAGGATGGTAGAGTCAGAGTGTGCCAACTAGTAATTATATAAAACCCTGGGTCGTGCATGAGCATGCCATTCATTCTGTGTGTCCTGATGAAGAAGGATGTGTGTGGGTAGAAGATGAGGTTACCAAAGTAGGTATTGTCTATACCAGCAATTATTTTATATAGGAGTATTTGAATGGACAATCACATAGTCTGGTAAAATCTATAATCTAGAAAAATTCTCATAATTTACTGCAAATAACACAGTATTTGAAATCAGAGACATATGTTGCTATTTCTAGACACGTGGGTTTTACCTTCTTATTTAGTCACTGACTTCCAGTTTTATTTATATCAGAATGAGGATAAAATAAGGTACAATATAGAGAATTATGAAATTTAGATAAAAAATGCACAGCACATGAAAGCACTTTATAAACTTTAAAAACATTTATGATATTAGTAAATAGGAAGGGTTTTGTTCCTTTTTTTTTCATCACATAGTTATATAACTCAAAAATGGATTTAACATTTTTTATGCTTGGTTTTCCTATCTGTAAAATGATGAGATCACTTTCACTTCTCTGAGCTCATCTTAAGGCAGATACCTTCATTATAATCTTTCTCTTAGGTATCAAAATTTTGATGTTTTGTTTCTTTTTTTTTCTAATTATTTCCTTTAAAGCCCTATAAGCCTAATGAAGAGGAATAATTGTAATGAAAACTGATCATTAGGTTTATAACTCTCTATTTGCCAAGACAAGCATCATATTTTTGGTCCAAAACATGCTCAGTGGTGAGAGATATATGTCACCTAAGGGAGTGAAAATAAAGATTTGTCAAGCAAGAACTTTCCAGTAAACTATCAGTGGAAATATTAATTAACAAATTATATTTATATAATAATTATAGAATTTCACACATTATTGGTTGTATTTTAAAGAAATGTAAGTAAAGATATTGATACCACTTTAGTTCCTTGCTTTTTTAAATTTCTTCATAGGAGCCAAATTGTACTTTTAGGGAAATACAGGTTATGGTGGAGGGAGTCTGCAACTAATGATTAGTGATTCTGAGGACAAGATAAATTTACTTTTCTTTTTAGTAACTCTTATATTTATTGTACTTGAATACCATTTTGAGATTTAAAAATTTTCTCTTATTTTCACCTTTTCATTCTCCTAATCCAAACAGGTGAGATGCTCACTGCTTTTTGCAGTGAGGAACATAAATGGTGTAGTGTAGGAAAAACCACTTTCTACAAAATAATTCTTGGCTTTTGTTTCCCGAAACTAAGTAAGGCCTGGGAATAAAAAAAAGAGTTATAGATGCAGACAAATGTCTTTAAAAATCTTAAAAAAGAAAATATTCTTTCAAACTAAAAAGAGATTCCCTTATTGGGAGGAGGAGGGGCAAGAGAGTAGTGGCCAGGACCAGCTAGGGGCAGGGGGCTTCCTGCCTGCATCCTGCTAGGCAGCAAGGCCCTGGGGAGAATACCCTTAGATCATCAGGGGTCTCTAGGCTTCAGCAAAATTCCTGTTTCCTGAGAATGGCACAGAAGCAGGAGAAGTTGGATTTGAATGGCCCATGTAGATAGGGAAAATGGATGTCTTCATGATAAACTTTAAGAACAAATACAAGATTAGAAGGCTGCCTACAAAACCCCAATATGTAATCACTGTGTATGCTCCTGGAAGTTTGACCGAACCACAGAGATCTCCCAAGGTTATTGCTACTGGGGATTAAGTGATACCAGACCAACAGGAATTAAATTTGAAGTATTTTTGAAATACCTAAAAAAAAAAAGAGAGAGAGATGTGTTGTTTCTAGTACATTGGGGTTTATAATCATTATAAAAAATAAAAGTGCTCAACTTTAAAATTCCAGAAGTAAATGGCACCTAAATACTATTTCAATTAGAGCTTATTATTATCAAAGAGATGATGAAACCGTGGATATTATATTTAATCAATAAATTTAAATTCTCAAATATTTGTCCAGATCAGATCTTTGGTGAAACAAACAAACCAAACAAAAAAACAAAAACAAAAACAAAAACAAAAAAATCACTGACTGATTTCAAATGTCTGTTTTTTTTCTAGCATCACTTATATTCTGATACATAAGAAACTGTGAAACCATCAATACCAGGGCAGCAGTAGGGAGAAAGTGAGGAAGCCAAAGAGCTAGCAAATAAATAATCTAGACAGCCCCTGAGTAAATGAAAATTAATTTGTAGTTTAAGTGTTGAAGCAAAGGCTATTTTTTGGTTGAAAGTAGTTTTGTACTTTTATTTTTCCATGTGCATGTATGCATTGATACATATTATGCAGATTTATATTTTTTATCATTTATTTAATGGAAAAATCATATTCCTATGCCTTTTTTTAAGGTATTTTTATAAGTATATGCCTATAAAATCTCTTGCAGAAAACATCAAGGCAGTCACAGCCACTCACTCTGCCAGTCCTGTGACCTAGAAAGATTCTATTTTTTTTTTTTTTTTTTAGCTTGAAGTTTCAAAGAAGAAAGAGAGATTAAAATAGAAAGTGAATTTCCAAACTGGCATGAATACTAATCTGAGATGACCTGTCTCTTTTTTTTTTCTATAGATTATAATGCCTCATTTTAAAATATATTCTTTATTTGTTGGTCCTTTATTGTTTATTGAATCCCAACTACCAGACTGTGCTCTGGGAATACAAATCTAGAAAAAACACATGCCTCAAGTCTAGGAAGTAGGAAAAAACATGTACACAACTAATTGTATAGATATAGAAATTTCTTGGAAGTGACATTCTAGAAATACGATCAAAGTTCTGAGGGATCCCAGAATAAGGCATGCTTGCTTCTGCCCAGTGGAATAGATGGCAAGAAGGGATCAGAAAGGGATTCACAGAAAGGCTGTTGTCTGAGCTGTCCTTGAAGACACTATTGTGGGACTGTTTTGTGGCTGGGAGGGGAGAATACTCCAGGTCTAAGAACTTGCATGAGTAAAAAGGCAAGGACACAGACATAAAGATGTGAGAGTCTGAGAAATGTTGATGAAATAGAACATTTACATGAGCCAGAGAAAGCAGGAGGGACCAGGCAGATGAATGAGGCAATACAGGCCGGAAAGGCAGGAGACTAGGTCCAAAATCACATTAAACTTAATTTCTAACGTTTATTTCCCACTGTGTGTCTCTATATATTAGAGCAGTTGACAAGTTCTAGGAAAGGAGAAATGCCTAGTTTAAAATTACTTAAGCCAACCAATATTTCCTCAATTGACGTTTTAAGAAATCTGGCAAGACAGATAAAATTTTTTCTGTAGACCTTTCTTAGTATTGATGTGGGAAAGCATCATGTGCTTGAAGTCTGGTCACTATTAAAAATAACTGAGTCATTTATAAAAGCTTATCAATTTTTGTTTTGATATGACATTTCTATTTCCGTTGTTACCTACCACACACATCCCATCTATGTAATCTCGGCCATCCATATTTCAAGTATCGTAGCTGAAATGGCTTTGGAAAGAACTTCCTGATATAAAGATCTCTTGCTTTCGTTCTCTGCTACTATAACTGTTAGAAAAGACTAACAGTTCTATATGTCTGTCTTATGTCAGAAATTTGCTGAAACACACACACACACACACACACATACATCAGGGCCAAACCACACTTTCTTGTATTTTTCTTTTCATCGCCACTTGTATTTATTCTGTCTTTACCATTGCGTTGTAAGCTCTGTGAAGACAAGAGTCTTGCTTTACACTTGAGTCAGCTCCATGGTGCCTAGAACAGCACTAAACAGACATGGCATTTGGAATATATATCCTGGCTGATTATTTGATCCTTACCCATTCTTCCTGTCTTTTTGTATGTTTATTTTAACAAATGAAAAAAGCAAATCTAAGTAGATTTAATATGCAGGTTTGTTCAGGCAGTTCTGCCTTCTACTTTTATTGTTTTTGTTTTTATTATTTCCCACCTGAGAGTAAACACTTAAAAATAGAGACTGAGAGAAATGTGCAGGTTAAGGTATCAAAGTATAATAGGTGAAATTCTGATTTCTTGTGATTCCTCTGTCTGCAAAAAGTCAAATAGTCTTACTTTGCTTGTTTATGCACATACTAACTTGAAGTTCACATAAAAGGAAATGTATCCAGCTTTTCATATTCTCATCAGGACTTAAAAAACTAAAGAAATGTCTAACAACACTCAGCAAATTTGCTGTGCCTGGCCTGGTCTGGAATGTTTTTAAGTGCTTTACCCTATCCAAGTGCTTTGCAATAATTTATAAATCACTTTTCACAGGATCCTGAGGGAAAGGAAAGAAGTACTATGGCTATTCTTTTTTTTTAATTGCCAAATAAGAAAGGAAGATGACGGTAAGAAGAAAGAGAAGGAAACTTATGTTTGGGGAGCCTATTATCTTCCCTTATTTTTTTCTTTTCTGGCTCTACGTTCCCCATTTTGTTCATGACTTTTAAGAATATCAGTGCACATTGACATACAAACTACATACAGGAAAGGAAAAATTACCAGTGTGTCTCCTATCACTCAGAGTGGCACAGGTTTTAGTGGTGTGCTGCATCCTAGCTTTCCCTGTCACGTCTCTTCTCTAAAGTACAGGCACAGAGAGGCCTGGATCCTGGGACTGCGGAGTCTCTCATCCAGCCCCTCTGCACTCGCCAAGTCAAGGCCTCTGACCTCCTTTTCTTCTTTGAAAAAACAGTGCTTTTTTTCCTAAATGACCCTCCCTTGGCTTCTGGTTGAAGCCGCTGCTGTTGCTGCTGCTCTGTCACCGGCCTTTCCACACCAACTCGGCAGAATGCCTGGGAGCGCTTCAGAAGCTTTGTATTCCTCCTCAGCTCTTCTCTTCTGCCTTTGATCCAGATTCCTCTGGTAGCTGATTTCCTGGCCTGCTCCCTCCTGATTAACACTGCCTGAATTCTCAAATCTCTTTGCTCCCTCTGCTCTCTTTCTCTTGGAACACTGGTTTTCTGAAAAGCTCACATAAGGCTTTAACCCTCACATGTCCATGACACACTCCTTGTTTGGGAGGTTCTCCTGGTCTTTTCCTAAAATGTTAAAGCCTTATATGGCCATTTTACTTCATTAATACACTTTCCAAACTCACAGTTAATTTACTAACCTGACCTTTTCCCTCCCATTTTAGAATAAAAAGAAGCAGGGGTTTGTTTAAGGTGGGTAGCAAATTCTCTTTAGTAAAAAAAAAAAAAAAAAAAAAATTATTTTTTGCTAACTAATCCCAGTGAGAATTTTTCTTGGGGATGAAGTGGGGTAGAAGAGGGTGGATCTCAGGAAACTAAAGAACATAATAACAGAGAGATATCTCTTCCTATACGCACTGTGAGGGACTTATACAGGCAACAGGAATTCTTTCCTTTTCCCCCTTACAGCGTTGCTCTCTGGATATGAAAAAAGATGCATCTATACCTGAGTTTAGGTCTAGATTAAGGAAGAAATCACTCCAGACACTGCAGTTTTCTAGGACCTCGTGGTGCCACTGAATGTGGTCAGGTCACATCATTTGGCTTCTATTTTATCAATCGATGTACAGCCTCAGACTGTAGAACAACTTGCAGCTCAGAATAACATTTTGCCCTTATCTCTCCCCACTTATTAAAATATATCCTTGTTGAATCACCCATAATTTTTAAATTTATTCATGCATATGCATTCATTCAACAACAAAGATATTATCAAGTACTATGGTGGATTAAATTTATAGTCTTAATTCTTCACACCACTGTAATATATTATATATCCCCATTCTCTTTCATGGCCTCATGGTGAAAGGAGTGTATTTTTATGCCCCTTGACTTTGGACTTGACCATGTGTCTTACTTTGACCACTGGGATATAGTGAGCATGTCTTACATAGGGCCTTGAGTAGTACTTGTTTTTCTACCATGCCCTGAAAAGAAAAAAACATTGTTGCTCCATCCATTGGGACTCAGAATATGGTATATAGGTAGGTAGGCAATTGGATAGAAAATAGATAGATTGATAATTACATACATACTGGAGTATTACTCCGCCAATTAGAAAGAAAGTCATCCTTTCGTTTATGACAACATGTTAAGGACCTTGACGGTATTATGCTGAGATAAGTCAGACAGAGAAAGACAAATACTGTATGACCTTACTTACATGTAGAATCTTAAGAAGCTGAACAGTGACAAGAATGGTGGTTATACCAGAGGCTAGGAGTGGAAGAAATGGGAAGAGACATCAGTCAAAGGGTATAAACTTTTAGTTATAAAATGAATAACTTCGGGAAATTTAAGCTACAGTAATTATTGTTAATAATCTGTATTGTAAACACTTGAAAGTTTCTAAGAGAGTGGATCTTAAATAACTCACCACAGAAATGATAATTGTGTGAAGATGTGATACTAATACTATGATGATAATCATTTTGCAATATATAAGTGTATCAAATCAATACATTGCATACCTTAAATTTATACAATGTTATGTGTTAATTATATCTCAGTAAATCTGGAAAAAAATTAAAAGCTAAAAAAATTTTTTAAAGAATATGGCATATAGTACCTAGGTACCCCAGCTAACCCACAGACCTGCAGATTGAGGCAGCACCCTTCCAGCTGATCCACAGATGCATGAATGGGACATGTTTATGATTACAACTATTAAGTTTTGAGGTGGTTTACTATGAAGTGCAACATCTTTTTAGCACTAGTTGACTAGTAAAGGCTCTAAACCTAAGGATATGAGATACAAAAGCAAATATAGGGATTTTAACTTCCCCAAGTTCACAGTTTATTAACAAAGATAAATGTATAAACAAAAGACTTTTAGCAATTAAATAAATTTTGCAAAGATATGAAAAAGCACAGGAGAGCACAAAGTTGATAACATCTCATTCTGTCATGAGAGGGTGGAGGAAAGTTGTCTATAGGAGAAAACAACATTGGACCATTTAAATAAAATGGGGAAAGAAAGAGTGAAGATATTCCAGGCAGGAGAGTATAGGCAAGCCAGGGCACAGCTGGTTGAATTAGGCACATGTCTATGACAGAGAATCAAAGGGACTTATTGGAACTATATTAAGTAGTGCTCTGAGCATCACTGTCTAAAGGGTGCTGAAACAGGGCAAGAGTTCGTAAGAAATAGAGGGCCAGTTAACAAGAGGGATGGAATCTTCTATAACTGAAAGAATATAAATTGATCTCATTGCTGCCAATATAGACAGAGACATTAAATGAGGGAAATAAATCTTTGCAACACTGACCTTAGTGACCTTGGCTGTGCTAAATACATGTTGAACAACTGTTTGAAGACTATCAGTTTGAAGAACTGCCAAATCATTTGGCAACAAGAGATGCCAAGTCTCAGTCTGGCCTTGGTCCTTAGGGACTACCTAACCCAACTTTTTAATCTTACATATGAGAAAAAATAAGACTCAGAAGATCAAAATTTACCCAAAGTAAAAAACCCAAAGCCAGAACCCCAGTGCAATTTATCACTCCTGACCCCTTCCCACTAAACTGAACTTCCTGCCTGAATTTTTTCACTGCATTCTGGAAACAAGAACGTCGGCACTGATAGAACTAGAGTTGAAGCTGAGAATATGTATCACTTAAAAACGAAGTAGACTTAAGAGAACAGAGAAGTTATTTACGCACAGAAACATCCACAATATCATGCCATCTTTCACAGGGATGTTGGACATTTAAATGGGGCTTCAGACTAAGAGGTACAGAATGCCACTCCCCAAGGTAAGCTCTGGGGGATAGAAAGAGATGGGGTAGCAATTGGTAGGTGCAGCTCCTGAGGAACACACCTAACTAGGAAGAAGCTACCACTAGGCTTTTTGCTTAGTTCTAACAGAGCAATGGGCCGCAAGATGCCTTATAGTCAGACATAGGCAAAGAAGAAAACTGGACAAAATAAACAGATACAGCCTGGCAAAATTGCCTTTTGGGGAAATCCAGAAGATATAAAAGCACAACTCTATCTTTTTCTTCTCTTGAGAACATCCAATATCTTCTGTAAGGTTAAATGATTTTGGAAAGATACCAGAGCCCTCTTCTATAGTATGATAGCATATTATCTATTCTTGGTATTTATACACACAGACCCAAGGAAAAGCCCTAACACTGAACATTTATCTGCCTAAGTGAAGGCAAGGGAAAA
Source organism: Cynopterus sphinx (assembly GCA_030015415.1). NCBI lineage: Eukaryota > Metazoa > Chordata > Mammalia > Chiroptera > Pteropodidae > Cynopterus > Cynopterus sphinx. Next base: position 127,072,039 of record CM057382.1, read on the forward strand.
GACCAAAGATAGAGTTTGGCCACTCCAGTCTGGTAATTAATAGAGCATATTAAGAAAAACATATATAAGGTATATCTCCAGTGGTTGAAAGATGAAATGGATCTCCATGCTGCTTGGCAGGGACCAAGTAATTATATAGGGTAAAGTGGGGAGAGGTTAGTTAATGGTACTAATATTTGAATATTGCCAGGTATGTAAAATTACATGATTGGCCAGGTCAGGACAACGAGCTGTTCCAGGAACCAGCAGGAAGCATGGAAAGGATGTACTGATTTATGTCAGAATGAACATCAGTTATGATCAGACAGTCTCTAAGGAGGGTGTGCAGAAAGCAAGCTCCATTCTGGTCCAGGTCCAGCTTGCAGGATAGACAATAGTCACATCATGGAATAGTTTCTCTTTCACATCTAGAAGCAGAAAATAGGCTTTTCCTAAGCCATAAAATTCCCAGTGGTATGTAATATAGTGAGTACACTGAATGAGCAACCTATAAGCATTAATTGAGAAAAAAAATGCCCCAAAGATGGGGCACATGCCCTCCCATTGCTGAGGCCATTTCAATTCACGTAATCCATCTGTCCAGTGGAGCTGGTGCATGTTCTGAATCTTTATCTTTAAATGAAAGATGAACCTTTAACAAGTGCAGTTTTTACAGAACCAAGACTACTTCATTCCAAGGGAAAATACCTTGTTTTGTGGTAAATTAAATAAAAATAGAAAATTATGGAAACTGTTATCAATACACCAGAATGTTATTTCAAAAAATGATCTCTTTCCAGAAAATAAAGGTTGAGTGAAAGCATTTATTGGTGAAAAAAAAAATTGGATACAGATGATATAGATAGATATAGATATAGACAGATATATATATTTTCTGATTCCACTCTGCATCACACTGTGATCATTTTACTATCAAGTCAAATTCAGTTTATTCTACAAATACCAAAATGGTCAACTCTCTTCTCCCCCAGAGCAGCTTCCTGCATTTCCTTAGAAAGTGCCCATATCCTTCTTTCCTTTAAATGGCACCATTTCTTCATGGCTCTCCTATTTCTTTTCTGTCTTTATGATCTCTTCTTATACTCCCAAGATTATTATTTTTCATCTGTGTCTTTAAATTTATGTTTCTTCTTTATACTTTCTTCCTTGACATTTTAAGCATCTAATTACTTCAGTTCTATGTAGTTGATACTTAGGTTAATATCTTCATATTTGACCTCTTCTAAGTTTTTACCCCATATTTCCAATGGTCTGCTAAATATCACTACTTGGCTATTCCACTTATACATGAAACCCAATAAGCCAAAATGAAAGTTATCATTTTTTTTTCTACTTAAATCCAGTCATCAGTGTTTCTGTCAATGTTGTGACAGTTTTTCTTGGATTTGAAACTTCAGCACTTGCAATGATTGTTTTTGTTTCCCTTGCTCCATTTACTCTACATTCCAATTCAACCACTCCCTTAGTACTTTTGAATCTACATATTTAATAATTTCATCATCCACCCTCTTCTCTCTAATCTCATTGCAATATCCCAGGTCAGGTCCTTATTATTTCTCTCTTGAGCTATTGCAAGGGTTTTCTAACTGAAGCCTCCTTTTACACTAACTAATTTAAAATATGGTCAAAATATTTCTAAATAATGCACTTCTCTGATATTGTCATTTCTTTGTCTTTCCTCAAATCTCTCAATATGACTCTTTTATGTTCCACAGTCTAATATTTAAAGCATTAATGGCTCTGCATGACCTCATGCCCAAGTTATTTACACTAATTCTCTTTACATAACCATAGATAAGCTAAACTTAACCACTGGGTTGTTATTTGGTGGAATGTAAAGTTGGAAGTTAGATGTTAATATTATGTTGGTTCTTCTGATAAATATGTTCTTCCTATCACCTTTATATATACAAATACTAGCAATTTGGCAGAACCCAGCACATTTATTCCTTCTTTACAAATGTTTTCCAAAACTAAAAATAACTCCCACCCCAAAACTATAGGATTTTTCTGTGCATCTGTATTTTATATATTTTGGCTTATTGAATATATCTCTCCTACTAGATCATAAGCTCCTAAGAGTGGACCTATTTTTAATAAACATAGTATTTATCAGAGAAAATACTCCATGCCAAAAACATAGCAGGCATTCAACAAATGTATTCTTAATGTAAAAAAAAAGGAATAATCACGACTAACTTTATTTATGAGGGGTGAGTACTCACTGTTGCATGGAAGAATGACTTTGTTCTCCAGCTTTTTAAATTAAAAAAAAATGAAGTTCAAAGTAGTTAAGTAACTTGTCTGAGGCTACACAGTAAATGTCAAGACTAGACTCTCAAATTTATACTTCTAACATAGACCTCTCCCTGAATTCCAGTTCCATAGGTCCAGCTGCCTTCCTTATATTTCCACTTAGATGTTCAATGCTTTTCTCTTATGAAAGCTCTAATACCTGTCTCTTATAGTTCATTTTCTTCAATTTCATCTCAACTTTCATGATTGCACACCAAGACTACTAAATTTGTTTAATAACTGGTTTGTTTACTCCATATTTTATTTTATTCAATTTGTCTTATATTTATCTTTTTACACCACCACCTGTAATACGGTCACCATCCCGCTCCAATATTTTCAGTGGCTCTCTACTGATGTATGAAAATAAACCCAGTTTTCTCTGTCTGACAACCAACAAATTTGGTCTCAACTACATCTCCAATAAATTGCTCTGAATACTCCCCAACTTGTCATCTCCACATGAAACAAATTAGTCTCTTCATTGCATTTGAATATACCATGAGTATATTTGCTCCTTTTCACAAATTACAATATTTTTCTTTAATAGAACACTTTTTTTATTCCTATCCATTTATCAAAGCCTAACGTGACTATAGAATTCATCTTTTAAACTGGGACTTTTGGGAGGTTGGGGAGGGCAGATAGGAGTAGAGGTGATTACTCAGGGGCTATCTCAGGTAAACTGGCATGTTCATTAACCTACTTAATATCCACGTATCTTTCAACATGTATATCTAATCTTACCTTTCTCTGAAAGTTTTCAGATTCCCTGGCCCTAAGTAATCACTTTCTCTTTTTTAGAGTATTTTTGTATCATAGAAAAGCATACAAAAGTTAAAATTCTAAAACAAATTTCTGAATTCCAGTTCCTCTACTTACTTATCAATTGTGATCATGGGAAGGTTATCTAAATTTTGAGATTCTGTTCTTATTTGTATATAGAATTAATTTTTTTCTCTCTCTCTCTATAGTAGGGTGATACATCCACAACCTTTGCCTTGTAACTTTACACTGCCTTCCACTGTGGACGAAACACACTTCTTTTTCTTCTTGATAGTGGCCTTGGCCACGTGACTTGATTTGACTGATAGAAGGTTAAGAGACATGACATAAGCAAATGCTTTAAATGGGCTTCCATGGCTTAGGTTGCCTTCTTTTGCAGCCCTATAATCCACACTAAGAATAACATGCCCTGGAAGGCAACTACTTCTTTATCCTGGGTCTCAAAATGAAGACATATGAAACAGAACTGAACCTAACTGAAAGCATGGAGTCAAGTGGAACCCCATCAAAGCCAGTCAAGCTCACACAAGATCAAGAAACCAAAACCAAAATGAAGAATAAAAGTCAAGAGAAAAAATGTCCGCAGCTATAAGTTGCTAAAAGTTGGGGTTTGTTACATAACCTTATTCCAGCAAAAACTGACTGATTTTACTGTGCTACATACTTTTGTGAAACTCAAAGGTTATATATGTGAAAATGATTTTAGACATTGCAAATAATAATTCAAATGCTATTTATTATAATCATTGCCACTCAGTGTTATAAATTATTTTATGTTCATATTGCTTTTCTCCATACCTAAATTATAAAATATTAGAGATAAACCCATTATTATATAAAAATAAAATAATTACATAATTACATAAGAAACAATTGCATAAGATATTACATAAGAATAGTAACTATTTAAAAATTATATAAACAATATAATTATTTTATATATTTGCCAAAGTGTCTTGCATGGCACCTTACACATAGGGTTGAAGAAGTGTTATACTGCTACTGTTTATACTCCTCCTCCTAACTACACTTTTTGTTTCTCTTTTTTGTTCTTTTAGATCTTTACTTCTTAATGTGTTCATGAGGCTGTATAAGGCATTACTAAAAGAGTGGATTACAAAACCAAACAACTGGATTTGCAATCTGCCTCAAATTCATTATTTATGGTATCTTCGGCAAGTTTCTTAAGTACTCAGAGCTTTAACTTTTTCACTTATAAACAAAATAATAATAAATAATAATAATAAATAAAAATTGATAATAATAAACTTTCTTAAATTAAAATTACGATAAATCACTTGCCACAATGATTGTCACATCTTAAAGTACCCAGTAAATAGTGGCTTTTTATATTATCCATGCACTAAATGTTTCTTTCTCTGCTCCAAAAATTTCTAAGCAGAATCCTTAGATAATCCTACATTCTCTAGACAAGAATTCTTTTTATCATACATAAACACCCATACCCCTATTCCCTGCAAACACACACACCTAAAACTCACAAAATTTTTTATAACTAGGCTAGAGGAAAGATAAAAAGAAAAAATGATCTTGAAAGTCCTGTGCTCTCTCTGCTTTGTGGCCTTGTTCCTGATATTTCTGATGCCTTCTACCTAATTCTTAATCTGGCTTCAGATTTCTACTTAGAAGACACTCCCAAGTCTAGATTAGACATCTCTCTGATGAAAGAGTTTTCAAAAAACCCTAGTTTAGGGCACTTAAACAAGGAATTAAAAATTGCTTTTTGACGTGTCAGTTTTCCCAACTATGATGTAAATTCTTTGAGAGCAGAGGAAAATTTCATTACTTTTTACCAGAACCTAGCTCAGTCTTGACATATACTAAGTACTCAAAGACATAAGATAAAAGAAAAAAGAAAAAGAAAAAAGAAAAAGAAAAAAGAAAAAAAGGGAGAAAATGAGGGAGAGGGGAAAAGATAGAGATAGAGACAGAGAAAGAGGAAGGAAGAAAGCAAGAAAGGAGAAAAGAAAAATGTTTTTTTTTTATTTTCTTTCTTCCCAGAAAAGAACGTTCAAAGAATAACACAGTTATTATAACATCATCAGAACTCATCATTTTCAACCCAAATCTACATTTTGTTTCAAATTACATGTCAGTGTGTGCCTTTCCCTTCATCAGAGTAATAGGGTATTACTAAATCTATTTGAGGCAAAATGGAAAAAATGGAGTAAGGTACATTACTGAAATCCCAATTCTTCCTCTCCTGGTTCTCCCTCTTCATGTTCATGTTAGAAAATGTCTCTGATCTAGTAAAATGAGTCAGAGAAAGCCTCTAGCAAGAGACAAACTCAGAATATTTACCTCATCTGCTTTGTAAAATTAAGAAAAATAAATTTTCAGTATCATTTATTTAAATTAAACTAACTTGTGCTTCATATTTATGGATTAGAATTAGAGATGAGAAGCCCAGATCTAGTTAGTAGTGGGGATAAAAAAGAAACATAGAGCAATAGAAAAAGAAAAGGACAAACAAAGGAAAGTAGAAATAGAAGAGGCTTTAGAGTGATGTTTGTTTAGAGCTGTTCAATTACAATCCTCGGCTCTAAATGTTCCCCTCTGTGTGTGAATAGGAGAGAGATCCAACTGATTCTAAAATATTCTTTGCTACTGAGAAGCAGGACAGGAGGAATATCCCTCTGGATTTTGATGAGATCTAGTTGAAATTAAGATATGGGTATCAAACCAGCAATTCACCATTTTTGGGTAAAGGAACAGTAGTTCAGACATTAATCAATAACAAAATAACAGGCCTCATTGTTCTTAAGTGGACAAGCACAGATAAGACTTTTCTGTGCTGCCTTTCTAATCTAGTTTTTAAATAACCAACTTCAAAACATTTAAACAATTCAAAGAAAGAATAGCAAAAACATTGGGGAAAATAAGGAAGAACTCAACAATTTTAATTGTCCACGTGGACCTTAAAAATAGACTGGTCTAAGGAAGAACTTACCAATGCATTCACCACAAAATTTTCTCTTAGAAAATCTCTAGTGTTGCTCTGTTAATGTACATTAATTTCTACCATATTGATGTACTCAGTTCCCCTCGTGTACTTATTTCTCTGGTGTGTGCCTGGCAAACAGAAATCTCTCAACAAACATTAGTAAATGAATAAACACAAGATTGAATGAATGATCTGTTTATTTATCATTAAGGCCAGGGCTGCTGCTGAATCCTCAATTTGCACTCAAAGCTGATTCCTCTGGATGGAGTAAAACTGAAAGAAGACAGCCTCACAGAGGAGGAGAGACAGTTTCTGTCTGCTACCTGACTGCTAAGCGACTGGTCTAAACCAATTCTGCAGCAACAAGTGCCATGTGGATGGGGAAGACAGACGTACAGATGGCTGCCTGAACGTATCACGGGACTGGATTGCCACCACAGCCCATTGTTATATTTATTGCTGACAATGTAATTAATTGGCTGACTCCTTGTTTTTAAGTCGTTCACCCTCAATGGACAGCTGTGCTGGGGGTTGTACTAACTATGCCTCTGACAGGAGTGAGCTCCGCAGGCCCAGTGCTGCAGCAGAGGCTTTGTGAGGTCAGCCCTTGGCTGCTGCACAGCAACCCACACTTCACTCTCTCCCCAGGCCATTGACAGGCTTCCTCACACCCAGGAAACACACAGCATTTTTTTTTTTCTGAATAATTTTCTATCCTAAGTACAAAACAATGAAAAAATCATTTTTTAGTTTCTCTTTCCAATGTGAATTTCTTAAAAATAGACTAAAATATCACCTTTAATAACCACTGTAGAAAAAGATTGCAATAGCTTCATTAGATGTTATCCAAATCATTAAATTAAAAGGGAAGCTACAGGTTATGAGGGGACATCAAAAAGGTATTTTAGCTCATGTCTGAATCCAGTAATCAAGGATATATTTCTATTTCTATACCATGGAGAATGATTTTTATTTTGTTTACAGTATGATGAGGATTACTTAAATATAGCTTGCATAATATTTTACAGCAAAGAATTCTAAAGGTAATTTTACAGTGAGAATGCCCAAAATATCAAGCACAGGATCATCAGGTAGTAATGCCAGACTGGACATGGCAGAGACACCCATGTTTCTCCTGATCTCACGCCCCTCCTTCTTGACCTGAAATCTGGGAATCAGCGTGCGTCACTGATCATACTTCTTTCTATCTGACTGTGTAATTTCGAGACAGTCATGTGACAGCTCTCTTCCTTAGATTTTACTCTGTAAAATCAGAGGACTAAATACAGTGAAATCTCCCAAATTCTGTGACTTCACTGGATATTGAAGCAAACAAATATTTAATATAATTATTAAGTTTTTAATAATTTATAAAAATATGTAAATGTACAATGTAAGGGGCTTGCATTAATTAAAAATGCAAGTCATTCTTGACTTTTTTTTATTGTCACAAATATCACCTTTCATGATTTGATAGTTTTCTTATGAAAACGTCTCTTAAATCTCCTTCCCCAGCTTGCTAATTTTCTATTCTGTATTCTAAGGTAGACCAATAGATTGCAGTGAAATCAGGTTAAACATTGATCTTCCGCCCTGACGTTGCATTAACTTTTCTAATAAACATCTTCACTGTGTCAATCAGCACTGTGTTTACATTTTGAGCCCAGCAGCCAATTGTCTTGCTTCTTTTAGATGCTTTTGAATGCTAGAAGGAATCTTATCTGGAAGACTAGAATCATGCATCTGCCATGTCTTTCAATTTTGTATTTCAGATTAACTGCTCCTTTTCCTCCACATTCTTAAGGCCTTCTCGGAAATTTCCTTCCCAATTCACTTGGTAAGTGCCTGCTTCAGCTGTTATTCTTTAATGAATTCATGTCTTTTCTCCTATTTTTCCCCTGCCGCCCTTGTTATCTGGAGTCAGGATTCTGAGCTCTGACCTCCCTCCTCGTCCTGCTGCCTGAGAAGAATTGAAGGCAGACCCTCAGACCTCAAATATTTTAGATTTCCAAGATCCAGTTTTGGCTGAGATGAGGCCAGGATCGGGATGGAAATAAGCACTGTTTTTCTAACAGCTTTCTGAAAATTAACTATTTCTATTCAGATTCAGGGGCTGAGTAAAAGTATGAACCAGTAGATAAACTTAAAGATTCTTGATCAAATACTCTGTTTTTTAATGTTATGAAGAATATACCTTTGGGCATTAGTTTTCACAAAATCTGCAAAGAAAGCTGATGTTGCTTGTTCACTAGAGCCACAGGCAAAAGCTAACTAACTACCAGACAAGGCTGAGGAGAAATGCTCCATGAGATGAAGCAAAGCCTTCGTTCCTGAATGATTTTCTCTTTCTGAATGCCAAAAAACAAACAAACAAACAAACAAAACAAAACAAAACAGATCTGAAAGCGTGGAGCTAGGTCTCTCAGTCATGGAGATATGGTTTAAAACGAAAGGGCTGTAATTATTGACCAGGTCAGAAAAGGTACTCCACAATTACCCTTATTTCAGTAAGAGCATCAGAGAAAATCTCACAAAATCTTGGATGCCTGAGAAAATGTCCTAACCAGACCCACTGCACCAGATCAACCACCAATAAATCAGAGTAGCCATCATGAAGATTCATTAGACTTACTCCCACCATTTGCTAAGAGGGTATTTACACCAGTCACTGTGCTAAGTACTTAATAAACATTTCATGCAGAATCCTTACAATAGCTCTTTCAGGTACATTTTATGTACAGGAAAATAAGAGACTCTGATAGACTAAGTAACTTCTCCAAAGCGACACATCTACCTTATTTACCAGAATTCCAACCCAAATCTGCCTGACTGCAGAAGCTCTTAGCCATTCGATGACTAAGAATAACCACACCAGTAGAGAGCAGCAGAGAACAGGGATGCAGACACATGGGCGCCTTAGTAGAACATCCTCTATATGCAGAGCCTCCTCCTTTCAGGAGAGCTTTGCCCCTATTCTAACAGTGCCTTGCATAGATTATTTCAATTCAATACTTTCAACTCATTGTATTGGGGTATGAAATTTGGAAGTGGGGGCGAGGGGGTGGGGAGGAGGGGAGAATAGAAGAGGAAAAGTGGGGGAAGGGGAGGGAAGGGAAGGGAAGAGAATTGGATTTCTAAATATCGTCTCCCATCTTGAACAAGTTACTGACTATCTCGCATCTTAATTTTTTTTTTTTACCTACAAATGTGAATAAAATTTGTCAATGTGTGAGTTTTTAAAAGGATAATAAAATCAAAGGACTTTTGAATAATTTGCACATATAGGAACTTTCTTCTCTTTATATTTCAGACTGGCTCAATGTCCCATGACATTTTAGAGCAGAGACCACACAACAGCTACATTCTCCAGACAAAATGCTCAGCACACAGTTTCTGTCTAATGAAATGATTCGAAGACATTGATCATTACTTCATGACTCTAAAAGCTTTTGTAAAACTTTAAGTTTCAGAATATATATGCATCGTTTTTTTTTTAATATACATCTTTTTCTTTACATTTTATGGTCGGCTCTCTAGAGGAGGGCTTTTCCAGCTTTCTTTGAATATCAGGCCAAGAGAATTAAAGCACCTCATAAAATAACACAGGCATCTCTGACAAAAGGCACTCTTCTGCTAATATGCTGATTTCTCATTTCACAAATAATTTCACATGTTTATCAGTTTATACTAACTAACTCATTCATTCAGTCACTGAACAGACATCCATAAATGTCTATATTATTCCAGTGATATAAATATAAACATGACAAATCTCTGCCCTGAAAATTTTTATATTTAGTGATATGAGACAGACATATAAACAAATATGTTAAAATTGAATGTGGTAACTTCCGCAAGATATATGAGAAAGGATTACGAAAGCAAAAAGAATGTGGTAACACCTTGATACTCTGTGTCACTTCTGGTATTGAAAGTTACTTATTCCCTCAGAATTATATTCTTTTATTTTCCCCCTCCCCTCTCCTCAACATTTTTCATTAAATTTTTAACAATTTTCTTTCTTTTTTAAATCACTTGTATTTAAGGGTTCTTTTTAATTCTTCCTTTTTGCTTTTTTTCTCTTTTTAAATAACAAAAATTTCAAGGTAACTTAGATTCTTATGAAGTATCACTAAACTCTTATTTTTTTTCTCATTCAGTTTAAAACTCATTGTGAAGAGCCACCTTTCAAAATTTTTCCCCCTTTACTTTCAACTACATAATTTTTTTTTAAATCCTGTGTTCCCTAAAAAGATATTTTGTTTAGTATAAATATGTTAACCAGGTATTTATCTTAAATTTTCTTTGCCCTCTTCAGCCTAACACATTTGCTTCTGCACTGAACAATCTTTATTTACCAGTTTCACACACTGGTTAACTACTTCCATCACATATATGCTTTAAGTATCTTCTCTTCCCTCACCATTTGTGAGTTGCCTAGACTTAGCTCAATGGTTTATCTGCTCCATATGATGTCAGTTAGGACTGCTGTTATCTGAGGGCTTGCCTGGGCTACAGTACTCAAGGTGGCTCCCTTATGTAACTGGCAGGTGTTGCTAGCTGATGGCTGAGAACCAGATGCTCCTCAACTTAAAATGGGGTAACATCCCAAGAGACCTACTGGAAGTCAAAAATACTGTAAGTCAAAATGCATTTACTTTACACCTAACCTACAGTATATCATAGGTTAGCCTGCCTGCCTTAAATGTGCTCAGAACTCTCACATTAGCCTACATTTGGGCAATTATCTTGAGTTTCATCTCAAGAGTAATTGTGATCCTCTTTTTCTCAACAGAAACAGGAGACACAGATGGACATTTTGTAAACACGATGGTATGTGAAAACACAAAACACAATATCTAAAAACAGCGGCAACGCAGTACACTGTATAGAATCTAAGTTGCTTACCCTTGTGATTGTGTTGCTGACTGGGAACTGTGGTTCCCTGCTGCTGCCCACATCACAAGAGAAAATCATACTGCATATTGCTACCCTGAGAAAAGATCAGAATTCAAAATTTGAAGTCAGGTTTCTACTGAATGCACATCACATTTGCACGCTTGTAAAGTTAAAAAATCATAAATTAAACTGTTAGTTGGGAACCGTCTGTACTGGCAAACAGGTCTCCTAAGTTTTCTCCATAGGCCTCTCTACGTGTCTGATTTCTGAGAGGAAGTACCCTAAGAGTGAAATTTTCAAGAGTAAAGAAGCAGAAGCTGATGGTCTCGTAATGCCTCTTTTCTGCTGCACTGTTAATCAAAGACCAGCCCAGATTCGAGTGATATGATATGTGATTCATGGAGAGTAGAAACTGGTAGGACAGCTTTTAGGGTTTACTATTAAATATAAATACAATATTTATATTTATCTCCTAGTGGTTTTTTGTTGTTGTTGCAAATGATTTTCTCCATTTTACTTCTGCACATGTTCCTATTATGTGTGGTAATTTTAAATCAGTGATCTCTTTCTCTGTACTAACCTAAACATAGATGTTGATTGGGTTTGGTTTTTGCCTTTGATGAATATATTAATGATACTGAAGACCCAATGTTATCTGTTAAACATTTAAATAAATTTTTTACATTTTAGAATTTTAATTTTAACTTCTTTTTTCTTCTGCATTGTAATTAAAGAGAAGCCCTCAGACCTAAAACATACCAAAGGCTGGAATAAGGCCATATGGGAAGTGAATGGTAAAATTTTCTTGTAAGTATTGCTTTTCTCTTTCAGTTTGTGTATTTTGACCTCTAAAAACAGATGTAAAATGCTTTATTACATTTCTATTGTAGTCCTAATTTAAAAAATAAATATCCAAACTAATAAATTTAGCTAGTAAAATAATTATATGCACTATTAATGCACAGGGGGTGGAGAGGAGTATGTTCTAGTCGTTGCTTCTCTTTTATTTGTTTGCAAGAGAACACTCATTAAGAGTAAAGGTAATGCAAGCATGGACTTGATTGGAGTAAACCAGTAAATAAGATGTGTATAAAATGCTTCCATGGTAATTAGCTAAAATTGTTAAAAGGGAGAGAGCCCAGCTTTGTACCAATAGGGAGAATGGCATCATTTGCAAAGAGAAACATCTTAAAGTAGCTCTCTGAAGCCTGAAAAACCCTGGGAGGGGAGAACACATATTATCCAGATCAGAGCAAAAGTTTCCAGCAAGGAGGAGGACCTCATATGACCTTCCTGTCTAAAATATGTAAAAACAAATGTTATAACTATGAATTTTACATTAATCATGGGAAATTTTAACAAATGAAAATTGTATGTTAAAAATGAATCTCATTGGAAAAGTTTTCATGCCTTTTTTTTCACTTTCTAATCAGACAGTAAGAATATTGAGTAATTAATTGTAAGCTTTCATAGCAAGTAGTATTTTTATTGTAAGCTCTTTCATGCTATTCTTTTTCATTGGGTAAATTATACTTGAATATTCTTTAAATGGGAAATTCTCTGTGTTAGTGTATTGAAGGAACAATATGTGCATTACCAGTATAGTAGTTATAATTAGTATTTTGTTACAAATGGATAAGAAGAAAATGTATATTATTTTTGCTTTTAGATATGTAACCTATATAATAAGTAAGACAGTGTTGATGGTAACTACACACTACTCAGCATTGATTTATTTGCTTCAAGGAGAAAGATTCAGAGATTCTCCTCAAAAGTGGAACCCAGGAGATAAGTAGTCAGTACAGTCAAAGGAGACAGATTGATTTGATGAGACTAGTTATTTAGCATTTGCTGTTTCTAGACTATTGCAGTAGCTATTGGTGGGAGTAACTAAGAGCACTGGATCTGAAGAAAGACTACCAAGCCACTTAGTAACTCTCAATGACTCTTTCAGTGTCTATAAGATAGAGATAAAAATGTGCTAACTTCATAGTGTATGTGATGTAAGGTGTATAAGTAAAATTTTTCAGGATATTTGGGATTTTTAAATAAAAAAATGTAGGAACATAAATGTTTCTGGATAGCATATTAATTAAAAAAAAAAAATCTTGAAAGAAGCCAGAGGAGGAAATCTTTTCTACAAAGGAATAAGAAAAAATAAGAATTATCGTGTCTCTTTAGAAACCATGAAAGCAATGAGAGTGGTGTGAAAATTTTAAGTGTTGAAAGAAAATGATAAACAACCTGAAATTCTATACTCAGTAAAATTATTATCCAAAGTGAAGGAGCAATAACAATTTTCTCAGAGAAACAAAACCTGAGGGAATTCATCTCCAGGAGAATAGTGCTTCCATTGTATGGAAAACTGAGAGAACTGACATAGACTGAAAAATATATTAAAAGATGTTCTTCAGGAGAAGAAACGTGATATAGGCAAGAATCTAAACTCTGCATAAACAGAAAACAAATGTCAGAGAAAGAATAGAGGTAAACTAATTAAAATTTTTTGGTCTTATTCTTAATTGAAAATTATAATAGTAACAATGTATTAGAGGAGTATAGCCTATGAATAAAGAAATGAATGACAGTATTTCACAAGGAGTTGGAGGTAGTAATGGGAAATATTATTTTATAAGTTATGCTACACTTGAAGCAGTACAGTGTTATTCAAAAGTAGAATTAGATTGGTTAAAAACCAATGGCAATTGACTGTAAACTCTATGGCAACAACTAAAAAAATTTAAAAGAAGTAAAGAAGGTATGCTAATAGAGGAGAGAAAATGGAATCATATAAAATACTCAAAATTTTAAAAAGGCAGAACAAGAGAGGGAAAGAAGAAAAAAGAATGAATGCAACAAATAGTTACAATTATGGCAAATACGTATCTAACTATATCAGTATTACTTTAAATGTAAATGATCTAAGAACACTGATTAAAAGACAGAAATTGTCAGAATATATATTTTTAAAAGACTCATCTATGTGTTATAAGAAACATACTTCAAATATCATCACTTATGTAAGTTAAAAGTAAAGGGATGAAGAATAATATAACATGGTAAAACTAATCAAAAGAAAGCTGGAGTATCTGTATTAATTTCAGATAAAGCAGATCTCAGAACAAGAAAGATTATCAGAGTAGCACTAGATAAAAGGATCAACCTCCAAGACAAGGTAACAGTCCTTGAGAGAAAACAAATAGAACTAAAATTAAAAACAGACAAACTCACTATTATAGTTAGAGACATAGACACCCCTCTTTTAGTAATTTATAGATATCACAGGCAGAAAATCAACAAGGACACTGTTGATCTGAACACCACTATTGGTCAACTTGATCTAATTCACATTTATAGAGTACTCCATCCGAAAAGAGCAAAATACACATTTTTGTCAACCCTACATAGACATAATTAAGATAGACCATAGTCTAGGCCATGAAATATACCTTCATAAATTTAAAGTAATCATACAAAACATGTTCTCAAATGATAATATAATTAAATTATAAATCAATAACAAGGAAATCCTCAAAATACTTAGAGATTAAATAAACATATTAAATAAAAATATAATTGATCAAAATTTGTGGGATGCAGTAAAAGCAATGTTTCAAGAGAAATTTATAGCATTAAATGCATATAAACTAAAAAGAGTGCCCTAAAATCAATAATATAAGCTCCCAGTTTAAGGAATTAGAGAAAGAAGAGATTAGTCTAAGGAAAGTAGAAGAAAAGAAATAATAAAAATAAAATAGAAACTATTGAAATCTAAAAAGAAACATCATATAAAACCAATGTACACAAAATCTGATTCTTTGAAAAGATTAATAAAATTGATAAAACTGTAGCCAGGCTAAACTAGAGAAAAAGAGAGAAGATACAAATTATCTATATTATAACTGAAAGAGGCAATAATCTCAGAGGCAGTAAACGAAAAGCAAAGGAATGCTATGACAATTCTGCACCCACCAATTTAATAACTTAGTGAAATGAACTAATTCCTTGAAAGATACAAACTACCCACATATTAGGGAGAGACAACTAATATGAATATTTCTATGTCTATTAAATAAATTGAATAAATAATTAATAACCTTTCAAAAATATACTAGTTCTAGATTATTTCACTGATGAATTTTAATAAACATTTATGAAAGAAATGATACCAATTCTCCACAATCTTTTAAAGAAAATAAGAGAGCAAAACATTTCCTAAAATCATTCTATGAAGTCAACATTACCTTAATGCTAAAACCAGATAAAAACATATTAAGAAAGGAAAACTGAATATCTCTCATGAAAATAGATGCAAAGATCCTCAACAAAATCTTAGAAAACTGAGTCCAACAACAGATAAAAAGAATGATATACCATGACCAAATGGGATTTATTTTAGATATGTTGATATGGGTGGTGATTACAAATGTGTGTTCATTTTGTAAAAATGTATCAAACTGCACATTTATGACTTGCACACTTTGTATGTAAACCATATTTCAAGAGAAACGTTGATTTATACAATGGATAGTGAATGTGGAAAATTTGGTTGGTAGAGGTGAAAAAATAATCTGATTGCTACTTAACGTCATGTTTTCCACACTATTCATATCTTTCTCTTCTCTTTCCTGTTTAACACACAATTCATAGTGGAGTGTTTCAATCAGTGGAGGTATCATAGATAGCATTAGGACTGGCACTAGAAAAAGCATAATAGCGTTTACTCATCCTCTACACCCATCACCTCTCATTTCAATTCTGCATTTCCTCTGCATAATCAATACTAGTGCAGACAGAGCTGAAGGATTGTGAGTAGGGGTTTAAGGTGGGAAGACTAAATATTCCTTTTATTCTAACCAATCTTGTTCAGTTATTCTTGGTGCTAGATGAACATCGGGAAAGGTAAGAGGAAAAATTTTGACATGGGGAGGCACAATCAGTTAGAAAATTCCTGGTAGCCCCATGGGTAAGGAAATGAAACACCTGTGGACACATCTGGGCTGTACATAATGGGAGCAGGGTTGACCAACAGTAGAGATCGTGGGGATTAGAAACAGGCTACTCTTTGAATTCTGTCTCACACATTTACTAACTGTGACTTTGGGCAAGTTATTTATTCTCCCAAAACTTCAGTTTTCTCATGTATAAAATACTAATGCCTATCTCATAAGATTAGTGTGATGATTAAATAAAAATTATTCACATAAAATAATGGAGTCATCTGCAGAATAGGCACTCAGTACAAGTTAACTGGGATGATGATGATGGTCTTAGAGTGTTACAGAAACCTGTACTGATAGTTTTCCATTTTAAGACCCTTTTAAGTTAACTTAGCCCTATGACCAAAAATATCTTATTGATTAAATAAATTATCAATCTCATCTAATAGAGGTCTCTTCCGTAGTCCTGTATGTTCATTAGGTTTATAAAATATGACCTGTTCCAGGAAACCAGTAATAAGACATGATGGCAACTAACATTTCACCCTTTAACGCATCAGAGACTTTATCAAAATCACAGTCCCTTGCAGTTTTACATCATTGGGTATGCTGTAGTATTTCTTCTACACTTAACCTACCAGGCACTGTAGCACTGAAAATTAAGCACTAAAAATTTGTAGTTAAAAGATAAATTTGGTGTTCTCCAGTAAAACAGATAAAACTAAGAGATGAATGCAATACTATATGATAATGTCATGTGACAGAGAAAAGCCTACGTATTTATGGAAGCATCAGGAAGAATATCCAAACCAGACTAGCTGATTTGGGCAGAAGGACTCTAAGGAAGGATGCATGGAGGGTGTGATGGCCAAGCTGACTTTTAACAGATGAGAAGAATTCACCAAATTAGAACAAAGAAGAGGCAGTATTCTAGGGTGTGAGAGAACATGTTGCATTTAGGGAAATAAAAGTGTTTCCTGAAGGCCATCTACTTGCATTTTGAATGACTGATGCTTAGATTTTTTCAAATTTAATATTTTACATCCACAGTATTACGTATCCATTTGTAGAGTTAAAACTGCATATGCTCCTATTGACCCATTATCAATAAAAAAGAGAATAGATAGCGCATACATGATTTACCAGACCAACTAAATTCCATTGTGAACAGGAAGTAGAATATTTTTAAGCTTGACTTTTGCATTCTGCCTGGTAACCACAGTCCTAATCAGCTGAGATATCCTGGAGGCTAGATAAAAAAAATATATTTATATTGCACTTTAGGAAATGTAGCAATTAGCTCTTTGTTTTAGTCTGCCAAAGTGGTGTCATATAAAACTTTTAATTCTGTCCTCCAAAAAAAATGATATGGTTGAGAGGGTCAAGGAGCAGACCTAGGAGCAAGTTATTTCCGTCATTATCTTGTTCTGTGACACTGTATTTGATTCATTTTCATTAAGAATGAAATTTCATCCTGGGAAAGTTTGAATGATTTTAGGTACAAAAACCATAGAGTAAAGCCTGTTTTATAATATGCATTCAAGAATTATGTGAAATCAACCCAGAAAGTAATAAATCTTATTCTATTTAAACACCATTCTGCTGGAGTGATTCTTACCTGTGTTCCAATTTGAGCATCTGAATCTCAACTACAATTTTTAGTGTGAGTCAACCCAATTTCAATAACTCTCTTTATAAATATTTACTTAGAGAACTTTTCCCAGGATTTATAAAAAATAATCTCCAAAATTACATGAGAATGAATAACTTCACGACATAAAATAAAACTATAAAACTACATATAAATTATTCAGAGTGATAAATTTTCAAAAACTATGTGGCTAGATTTCCAAAAACTACAAATAATATGCAGAGTGACTCTGGTATTTCAATACTAGTTTTGTCTGAATGTTCACATTCTGAGTCCATATGTGTGCACCATGACAGTCTTTACTGAATAGTGCCGAATTTCCGTCTCTCTGGCAGAATGTACTCAAACTTCAGATTTTACCAACAGTGTTTCTGTAGTTCTATGCCTGATCCATATAATGTTAAAATGTAAGGTGTACTTTATTTCAATATGCTCTGCAAAATGCCAACCATAGCTGCTTATTTCCTGGGGATGACATCTCTTGTGCATTTTTCTACTCTGTGCCATGATGTTGTGTATGTGTTCACATAAGCACCTGAATTTTGGCAGAGAGATGGTACCAAATAGGCAATATAGCACCTGAAAATAGTTCCTCATTGAAAAATATTGGACTCTAAGACACTCTTTATGAAACACTATCAAAGATACTCTTTTACTACCACCTCTTCTCACTCCAAACCCTATCATGTAGTAGTTCAAGGTTTTAATGTTTAAATTTTTGTGCCTGCTATAAACGGTTCACTACACCTGTTATCAGCTCTGTGTTTATTAACTGAAGATAAAGCAGTTAAATGCCAAATCTCACAAGAAAATTATATGAACCAATAATAATTTGGAATTAACAAAATTGATCAATTAGAATAAATACAAAGAGTAAGTAATAAATCGAAGATTCCATTTTGTAAGGTTTTCTTCAGCAACTTTGAGAAAAGTAAAGGTGCATGAAATGTGTTTTAAGAATGTTGGTATTTTTTGTTGCATCACCAAAATCTGTCACCCATATTGTCCTTGTCTCAATCTACCTTTGCACTGTCAATATATCTTTCTACCTGATTACACAACCTAGTGAGGTCATATAGAGACAATGGTATTCTTATGAGTTTGTGTACAGAGAAAGAGAGGTGTTTGTTTTATTTTGTTTTAATATGGAAAGAAAGCCTTTTAATATTTCAAATTCCTTCAATGTAGTAAAATTATTACTTTTATCATTAATGAATTATAAATAATTGCATTATTTACTTTTATTACTCTCATTAGTAGATTCAATTTTGTTATTGTTTAGCCCCTTTATATTTTTATATTCACTTCCACCTTCTTGATCCTATTCTTACTTATTTCATTCAGGTTTTTAAAATTACTTTCTCTATGCTTATAAGACTTCTAAGGACTTCTAATTGACACTTCTATAGTGTCAAAACCAATTGTTAAAAGGAAATATAATTAATATTTGTATATGAGACAATCTAAAGATATGTACAATGATAGCCATTCTCTACATAACCAGATCCTAAGATTCATCACTTTAAGGCCCTATGAAAACTGCATGTGTATGAATAATTTATTTACATGTTTTTTTCTCTTGGTCTATGATTTTGTTTTTTTGGAGGGATATGTATTTCATACTTCTCCTTTCTGTCCACATGGATATAAAATAAAATAAAATAAAATAAAATAAAATAAAATAAAATAAAATAAAATAAAATAAGGGAGTAGATGTAACTCTCAGTGGCTGCTCTTTTAGTCCAGAGTAAGAAGCTACTTCCATGGCTCTTCAGGAAGGAGCAAAATCTCTTTATGAGACCCAATTCACAACCATCCTCTTCCTTGAATGTGAAATACTAAGGTGGGTGCAGGGAATGATGAGAACATATCTATTTTTTGCTTTCAAGTTGCACAGTTTGACATTTTATAGCTACAGAGGCAATCAGCACATCTGAGTAGAACTTTAGGAAGGCTGGCATAAAGAATACAAAAAATGATTTTCTAATCTCTACTAAATCCTAAGAGAATACTTGTGAAGAAACAGGAAGTGACTTAAAACTCTCCTTCCTTTTTCAAGAACTGGCTCATGAGAAAAGGTAAAATATGACTTGGAATATTCTAAAAATCCTTATACTTCGACCAAAGAAACAATAAATAAATCACTTTTCTGGTAATATAAGTCTCACTTTAGGACTTTTTTTTTTTTTAACTCTTAACACTTTATTTTTCTGTTATCTTAATTTTCTAAAACTAGTCTTTTCTTCTTATTCCAACTATAAGTTTACAGAACAAACCAGCAAAAGTCTTGGAGTAAATGTTTGAAGTAAGGGCCCCTTAACTCCAGGGGCCAAGTCTATCTGATCAGTTCTGGACTTACTGATTGCCAGATCGGCTTCTCTTCCCAGCCCCAGTGCTTGGTCTTTCTAGCTGTGTGCACAGGGATACTTGTTCTAGCTCTGTTCACATCTATAGTAACAGCTGTTCCTCAGGCCAAGGGGTATGGTGTGAGCCAGACAAGGCATTGAAGAGGTGGTCTGTGGGAACTGAAAGTTAGGTTGGGAGATTCGAGCATGGAATTCCACGATCCTATGTGGCTAAATATGTTCAAGAAAGCAGTGCTTTGGCTCTGAGTGAGCACATCCCCTTGGCTTCATGAACTTCTGACCCCACAGAAGATGTGAGATCAGCAGGGAGCCAGGGTGAAGCCCTGTGAGTTTAGGCCTCAAAAGCTGGTCCCTAGTGTTCCAAGTCAAGGTGTAACTGTGAAGAAGACAACTGGATACATTTGATATTTATAGTGGATATTATAAATAGGATTATTCCCATCTGTGAAGAGGACAACACCAGGCAGCCCATATTCGATTATAAATGTGGAGTCAGGAAGGCACATATGTGTTTCCTAAGAAATCATGAGTTGAAGAAAAAAGTTTTAATAGGGGAATCAAAGAAGTAAGTGGTTCTTTTGTGTCAATGAAAATGCTTTGAGAATTCTAAATTAGAATTCACTCATTCTATGAATATTTTACAGGTTCCTATTATGTCTCTACTGCTGTACTAAGGATACAGCAATGAACAGAAAGTCCCAAGTCCCCATCCTTATGCAGTCTATGTTCTCATGGCAGAAACAAGCATTTTTTGAAAGTATATAAAAACTAATCAGGTTCATAATTGAAGTAATTAGAAATTTTGGTAAGTTTGATAAAATAATCAGTGAAAAGATTTGTATTTCAGGCATAAACAAACAAGTGCAAAGTTTCTACAGTGAAAAATGGCCTTTTACATTACAGTAAGGGGTGAGTTTGGAGACAAGAGTATTCAGTACTTTGTAGTCCATGGTGAAGATTTGGATTTTATTCCAAGAGAAATAAGGAGTTGTTACAGCACTTTAGGTAGAAAATCTTCAAGATGTGATTTATATTTTTTGAAAGATTACTTTGGCTGCTACATAAAGCAAGACAAGGGTGGCAGCAGGGAGACCAAACGTTACAATACTATCCATGAGGATAGAGAGTCAAAGATGTCATCGTAGAAGCTAGAGCTCAGTTTATTCAGGAGTCTGACTGACTTAGACAACATGGCATGTTTTGGCATGTTACCATTTGAATTCCAGGTTTTAAAAATCCCTGTGAGTGTTTTGGAATTATGCTCATGTACTGTTTATACGGGTAAAAGGTGGGTGTGAGAGGAAAGGCCAAGAACAAGTCAGTCATTCTTTCACCCTCTGCCAATGTGGCTTGCCACCTGTAGAAGTGACAGTATTAGATGGATTGGAATAAATAAGTTAAGTGTATTTAAAGCAACCCTCTATGTAAAGAGTTCTTAGGATTCCACTTTCAAGCCCACTTAACATGGCTGCTTTGGGCACAGATTTTAGCCAAATAAACAGACAAAGCTAGGTTGAAAAGAAAAACAGGACACTAACTCAAATATACAAGTTGTTGTAGCCCTCCCGAGTTATCTGCAATGATGAGAACATTTGTTTCTATGTGGCTCTGTACACCCCTAGGCTGATCCTGATGTCCCTTACTCTTTTACCTTCTAATCCTCCTCTCACGATCTTTTTTTACCCACCTTCCTGCCATTTCTCTGTGCTGTTGCCTCTCCTCACCTGATCACTGCTCCAACTTCACTGGACTCCAGCTATTTGCAAAGCACGATTGCCTGTCCATGCAATCCCCACATGGGGCTTCTCTTTGACTTTTTCTTCAATTTGAATACAGCCACTTCTGTTCAATTGGGTGTTAATTCAATTAGAGGTAGCTAACAAAGCATGGAGAACAGACTACAAGCTGTCTCATTTCAGTAAAGCCTCCTGGTAGTTTTCTCAACTCTAGAATGTTGTCAGCTTCAACCAAGTGTGCAACTATATGTACAAAAGTGTAATGCTACAGCAGCCATCTGAGAGTGTGACAGTGAAAAAAATATACTATTTCCAATCACTGAGAAAAATAATTATTGAAGGGTACTCTGTAGCCACCACAGACAGCATTTTGCACTATCAGAAAGCAGCAGTAAATGATCTGGTGTCTGCTCTTGTCTCGTATGCCCCGAGAACCTGGCCTCATTAATTCCAGAAGGCCCCATTAAAAGGGTGGCAGTGCTCTGCAACCTTGTTTTCTCACCCATTAACCACAGCGCCCTGACCACAAGATGGCCTTTTTCATGTAGGATTACATGACACCACTGCGACTTTTCCAAACACAGCTCACGAAGTATAATAAGAAACCACTGGCTTTGGCCAAATGAAGCTTGCTGCCTACAGTCTAAGTGACACTCCTTCTTGTCACTAGGGAGTTATGATCTAGTTGAGGAAGAAAAAAAGGTACTTACATGAAATAATCACTGAACAATTCCAGACATAAAAGAAAACATAAAATCTCTTTGTCCGTTGATTTAGGCTGTGAGGACGCCACAAGTGAACTCTTATTTTTACTGCTCCATCACGTACTGCTAATCAAGTTTAAACATTTCAAAGTCTGTTTCATTCTTAGTTCAAGTTCCCATTGTTTTTCCTTGAGGAAAATCTAGAAAGATGCTGCTAGTAAAGCCCACAGAACATCTGCAGACAAACAAAAACCCCATTACTCACTGTGCTGCTCTTCCCCAAACAACTTTGATTCACCATAGACAAGTGGCCCTGGGAACAGTCAGTTTGGGGGTCATATCTTTGAAATTAGATATAATCATTGCCAATAAATTTATTCTGGCAAATTACCTCTTAATATAACCCCTTCACAAAGACAGACTATAGATATAGGTGAAAATAGAAGTATAGATATAGATATATAGAAATGGATTAGAAACAGATATAGTACATACTACATGCAAAGCTCTGAAGCTCCCGTGAATAGATGAGGCATACATCCTGCCTATTCTGTGAGGGGAAACAGTCATTACATAAACACATGATTAATTATATAGTCACTATAATGATATGTGCCTTGAAGAAAAATTAAGGTGGTTTGAAAATGTATAATAATGTTTTGATTTAGTCCTGGGGACCTGGATTAGCTGTCAGGATTTAATTTCAGCACTAACCAGTTAACTTCTCATCACTTACTTGTAAGTATCCTGGCTCTTCTGGTAGGCGATGGCTCCTCCAGCCTACACACTGGCCACAAGGAGCTCTGCCAGTCTTTGGAAGGACTTTCACTCTCCATCTTCTGGGAAACTGTGCACCAGAAGGAATATACCTCATGTCATTAGTTTATCTGACTCAGGAAGACTGGCCTAGACCTCCTAAACCACCCATTATGATGAGAACATTCATCTTTACACAGTTCTGTGCATCCCCTAAAATCTGACCCAATCTCCATCTCTCCTAAACAGCTCTAAATCCTTGCTTTGTGCCTTCTGGAACTCATAGTCTGTTATTAATTAATTGCTGTATCTTCAGCTTCTGCTCAGCATCCTCATTGCCTTTGCGCTGTCCCTGAAACTTGAACCTCCCCAAGGTCAGAGCTTCTTCTGAAGTCTTCTCAAGTGGCAGCTCTTTTCTCCCCAATATCTCATGTCTTGCTGAGTCTTATTCTTTATTGCTTATTCCTGTATGCTCTCTGATAAATACATGCTTATTTATACACATGCACACACACACATACACACACACAAATACACATAATGAAAATTTTGTCAGTTTATACCATAGGCTAATAGCATGTGTATAATAATTTCTCTGTGCCAGGCACTGATTTGATTTAATCTTCACAGTAACACTACAAGTTACATATATTCATACCTTATTTTGCAGATATGTTTGTGGTACTGGGATGTTAAGTTAGCTGTCTACAGTCAAACAGCTAGAAAATTATTAGAGCCAAGATTTGAAACCTGGCAGTTGGGCTCCAGAGTCCATTCTTTTATTGTCTATGTCATACTGCCTCTCACCATTTGGTGCCATTATCTTTAGTCTTTCCAGATACTGCCTCTCATTTAGTGAACCTTTTAGCTCTTAGTTCATTGGTTCTTCTCTATATTATTAGTTTTATTCAATAGATATGAGGAATATCGCTTCAAAACCAAGGCAACACAGTTCCTTGAGGCCAACCTCTCCACCAGCCACCTCTTTGCCCACTAGATCTGTCATTACCAATAATGGCTCCATCTTCCAAATTTTAGTTTCAAACATCCCACAGTGTGATCATCTTTTACTTAAAACCTCTAGTGCTGCCACTTCTGCAGTTTTTCTACCACACCATGCCCTTACTTTTTTCTTATTATCACAATCTCTCCCTTACATACATCTATTTCCTTGTCCCGTTCTTCTTCAATCTTTCTTCCTGACGCAATTCTAATCCTGGTTAAATCTAGTTCTTCTTCATCTACTTGCACAAGGCGAGGTAGCTGAACCTGAGGAAAAAAATCAGTCAGGCTTACTTTAAATTTGTAAAGACAGACCTCTGCATTACCTAGTAATTCTGTCTTTTACTAATCAGTTCTCTCTTTCAGTTCAAAATAAATATTTCAATCACTCTTCACCCTTTAGAAACCTGAAGTATCACCTACTTAATCCTGCACAGGTGACAATTTTGCCTCTTTGTCCCTGAGCAATAAGAATCCATTAGAAGAGACTATACTTATCCTCCTACCCACAAATCTTTAACCTGTCTGCATCCTGACACTCATATTCTGCCTTCCACCTTCCAAAAGGGATGGCAATGTAAGCCCACTTTCCACAACCTTTTTTTTTTTCCATTTTACAATGTGATTAACTCTCAATACCATATAAAAAATCCAACTATACATTCTGAAAATTGAAACAAAATAAAAACAAGTAAACCTTTATCCAATGTTTTGGTTTAATTTTTTTTTTTTTTCAGCTGAGCTACTGTCTTCCTCTTGGGATCTATCTCAGTAGTTTTATTCTCTCCAAAGTAATTCTGCACCTATCAACACAATTGATTGCAGAAATAAGTAATAGAGGTAGCATCTTCAATTTCTTATTGGATTCCCATAATGAATTCTGCATTTCTCAGCACATTGAGCTTTTTAATTATTAACTGTGTACATAATCCAAAACCACATCTATAACATATAATATATAGCAAACTACATGCTGGTGGCCAGTGTGTCTGGTGACAATACAAACCAAAAGAGGAATGCTTGAACTGTTTGTACATGTCACCCAAAATAAAAAGACAAACACAACATTTAAAAAAGTAAAGGGACTCTAAGCAAACATTTATGCACTCACGGTAAGCATAGTTTGGTATGACCAATAACAAATAATTCCTTTCAATTCCCCATTCCTTTCTTATAAAAGGAAGCATTAGTCAAGTTCTAGAATGAGGGTTTATAGATGCTTAAGTTAATATTAACATCAGCTTTATAGCTTAGTATTCAAATAACACTTGCTTTAAAAAGTCAATCATCCTCTCCTTCTGAATGTATCTGAGAGACAGATGAGACACCTTGATTATTTATGTTGGAAAATTTGTCATCAATGTTTACTCTTTTCTCTTTCCACCTCTCATCACCTCAACAAACTAGAGCTCTAGTGATAGAGGACATGGGGTCCCTGTAAGCTTGCAAGAAGATTATAGTGAACTTGGAGAGAATGGACATGCACATAAAAGCTCCTTCTCCTCTGTGCTCCTCTGACACCCATGCCATGCACCGCATAGATTAGTATGTGTCTACCAAGTTTACTGAAGATCTCATTCATCTATTTTCTTAGGAGTTTGTATTTTATCTCATTTCATTTATTTATTTAATTTTGACATACAACATTATTTTATATTAGTTTCAGGTGTACAGTATTGTGGCTAAACATTTATATAATTTGCAGCGATTACCTCCTTGGAGTTAGGAACGACATTTTATATACAGATTCCACAGTACCTGCACTATAATGAATGCATAATAGAAATATATTAGATATATACCCAAGATGTTTATGAACCTATTTGCTGATTTACACTTTCTAAAAAGTATATTTTTAAATAAGTGATTATAAAAATATTTGTCTATTGTTGAATATGGTTTCAGTATAATGTTACATGTGTGTGTATCTATGGTATAAAATAGACTTATAGTCATTATTTAAAGAATCTTTCTTGAACTCTCAAAATAATGTCCTGAGCACTTAAAATGAGATATTTTTATCTTCTTTTTCTTTTCAAATTGAGAATCTTAGCAATACCCTGGATTCAGTACTAAGAGCAAAAGCTAAGGAAGGTATCACGTGGCCTTTGAGTAACAGAAAATGTACTGTGCTAAAAGGTTATGACTTATTTTGTATCTTAGACAAAGCCAGACAGGTAAGGTTTTCTCTATTATAGCACCTAACACAGGCCTGGGGATATAAGTGTTCAATAACTTCTTGTTAATTGATTGAAATTTTGATAATTTATTCAATAGAAGATTCCTTTTCTAAAATATGCTCATAATATCATCAGGAGTTAGATCCAGAGGCTATTTCTCAAGGCAGTCCCCCATTCTGACTTTGAGAAGGGATATGATTAACGGGAAGCTGATATTCTAATTTCCCATTTTTAGATTTTACTATTATCCTGAGAGGTACCAGACCACAACTCTTACTGCCACATTTCCAATAATTTTTTTTTTTGGGGGGGGTGACAAACATTTTTGGAACGAGAAACAGTTATAGAAATCATTCATCTAATGTATTCACACTTCAGATGAGGATACAGACCCAGAGAAAATATGGATCAGGTCTTATAGGAAAGTCAGAGCAGGAATCAAGCTCTCTTAAGCCAGTAACTACCTTTTCTCCCTTTAAATAGTGAAAGATGGAAAAAACCCCATCAAATCCTGAGGCTAAATAGAACTCACAGATGGTTCATTATTCTTTGCTTTAACACTTCCAGTAATTGGCAAGCAACTCTTTCGACAATGGAATGCCTCTAAAAATTAGAAATGTTCTTTGAAAGAGTATTTCTCAGTGCCTTATATTGAGTCAAAAATTTTCTTCCCACAACTCTGTAGCTATAGTCCTAGCTCTAAATTCTCAGCCAGTAACAACAGTCCACTCTCTTTCATGGGGCTGATGTTTCTAAACAACACACGTGACCCTTAAATTTCCCTCTTCCTGAGTCCTTCCAAACTTCTTCCTTATGGTGTGGCCTCCCTCTGTTTTGACTATAATTTCCTTCGAATTTTGTCCTTGGATTTGTTAGAATGCTTTCAGTTAAAGGTGATAAAAAATGAAACTCAATTTGGCTTAGCGAATAACTAAAAACCCCAGCCCCAGGGCAATTTAGGCATAGGTTGGTCGGAGCTCCAGTTCTTTATCCTTTGGTTTGTTGTTCTCCGCTTTTATCTCTGTTTACTTTCTCCTCAGACTGACTTCCCTCATAGTTGTTGGATGCTTGCCAGCAGCAATTAGTGCTGCATGATGTCTCATTCAGCAGGAGAGGCAGGTTGCTTCCCATTAACTGCTGGGAAAAAGAAAACACTGAGATTTACATCAATTGGCCACCCCTGAACCAATCCCTAAAACCTGGGGAATACCACACACTGATAAGCTTAGGCTTGGATTAATTAAACCAATTACAATGCAAAGGAAGGTGGAATTTTCCTGATTGGCCTTGGCTGGACATCTGCCTATCCTTGAAACTGTGGTGAGGTCAAGTCCAGTCAAACCTTTATTGCTGGTATCAACAGGGCAGGTGGAATGGACATTAAGGAAATAAACATATCTCTGTCAACCATGTATCTATCTATAACTATATGTGATATGTTGGGTCTAACTAGAGTCCAAGTTTGCTGAAATAGTAAGGATCAGTCTTATTGCCATTTCATTCATTTTAGAAACTCTTCCTCTATTAATGCAGTGTTTAGTCTGTATTCAATTTTTTTTTGTTGTTGTTTTAAGCAGGTACAAGTTTTGGAATTTGTAGTTAACAAAAGGACACAAAGTATATGTTTTAATTTTGCTTTGTATTGCTCTAAGATGAACTTTTAAAACCTCTTATGTAACTGATTTCAAAAGCCAAAACTTTACATGCATTTCTGTTGCTAAATCGTATGCATTGTTCTATCTCCTAAGACATTTTTTAATTCTATTAGTCAACATGTTAACACTTACTGCTTCCAGACTTATGTCTATTCACCCAGATTAGATTTCAAAATGTGACCAAGACAAGACCAAGGACAAAGCCATGAGACACACCATGAGAAGCCTCCCTAATGAGCTAATACCAAATTACTAATCACATACAGTTATTCAACCAACACATCTGCCTACCCCTACTATCATCCAGGCATATTTCTACATTAGTCCACAAAGAGATTCTGAATGTTTTAATCAAAATCTTTACCTAGATATCAACTTCCTGAAATCTCCCAGGCTACTCGTCCGATGGGAAATGGAATCAGGCTAATTAGGCAAGAATGTTTTCATTGCTCTCAGACTGGATCCCACAGGTAGTTTCATTATTTTCTAAGTACTCTCAAACCCTTGTCAGAGTAATCTATTTTAGAAGGCTATTGAAGATCAATGTTGTTAATTTAATAGTTTTTAGTATCTACCTTTTTACCTTGTGAGAGAATTGGGTTGACATTTGCTCAGATCACATCTCTTGGCACCACTCCCTCTCTCTAGGATTTCTGTAGATTACTGCCAATCACACTATAAGTACATCTATGAGTTCTTTCAACACCTTGCAATGTAATTTGTCTATGGCTACAAACACAAAGTCATTTAAAAGGTCTGAGTGGCTTTTTATAATCTCTTTTATTTTTTTCTGGGACTTCAATTTGCACTTAGTGATTTCTTTTTAAAAATCCATTCTATTTTGATAATAACTTTACCATAATGGCAAGGACAGATGCAAAATAGGAGTGGAATGATTTTGCTTCCTATCTGTATTTGCTATCATCTTTTCTAGGCTGTGAGGAGATCTATTATGTATTCACAATTATGACTTCTAGCCTTAACATAAGTCCTCTCCATTGGGAACACTCTTGTTCTCAGGATTTTTGTTATCTAACTTTCATTCATCCATCAAGTCTTAGAGATAATCTCCTTGAGAAGCCTTCATTGATCTTCCAAACCTAAATTAGGCACCTCTCCTATGTCCTATGAGATCTCATGACAGCCTTCTGTGAAATTTAGCACACTATGTTGCAATTGCCTGTTCTCATGTCTGTATTCCCCATTTAGTTATATAAAGTTAGAGGGCAAGGACCTTATTTTTTTCTGTAGACATTTTTATACTGCTTGTCACCAGTGGGGTGCTTAATCAATCATAAAATTATTAAATAAAACTGTAAATATATTTTTTGTTAATTTTAGTATTTCTCCAATTCTTATATTTTTCTTAATTTCTTTTACTGTCACATCATCACTGAACAAGTTTTCTTGGTGATCAAAACTAACTCTGGAGTAACAATTATTTCGAAACTTTTCCCAATAAAAAGATTACTTGTTGGACCTCTAACGTGTTCATTAAAATAATCTTTCTTATGAAAATAAAGAAAAAAATCTTCTAATAGCCCTATATACTCAATTAGAAAACCATGGATGATTATAAATTCCTTTTCGAGGTATGTGGAGTTCTGAGTTCAGGGTGCCAGCACGGTCAGGTTCTGGTGAGATCCTTTTCCTAGGCTGCAGATTGCTGACATCTCGAAGACTAAAAGATTCACAGGGATCTTTTTTATAAGGGCACAATTTCTTTCACGAGAGTTTCACCTTCGTGA
The DNA here is from genome assembly GCA_030015415.1 of Cynopterus sphinx. Taxonomy (NCBI): domain Eukaryota; kingdom Metazoa; phylum Chordata; class Mammalia; order Chiroptera; family Pteropodidae; genus Cynopterus; species Cynopterus sphinx. The sequence goes on from CM057382.1 coordinate 127,101,722, forward strand.
CCTAATTCCCTCCCAAAGCTGTATTTCCAAATATCATCATATTGAAGACTAGGATTTCATCATACAAATGTTAAGGAAATGCAAACATTCAGTTCATAACAACAAGGATAGTGATTTTGTTTTAAAAATCTGAATGTTGTGGTATTTAAGCTGCAAGAAATTCAAAATCCTAGTTGTTTAAAATAATTTTTAAAATTCTTTGTGTTTAGAAATGCATGCATTGTAATGGATAAATAAAAAGACTATCTAATGTAATCCTGTCTTCTTAGTTTATAATTAAAAGTGAGAATTTAGTATCCTGTCAAAGAATATTAATTTAGCCCTTAAAATAAGTCACAGTAGAATGAATGAGATTGACATTACCTTATCATCTTTTTCTTACTGTCTAGCAATAAACACTGTAAGCCAGATTGACCAGTGCACTGACCTCAGACACAAAGCTTAAATATTTGCAGGCCAATTTATCTTAAGAGTCAAGTTGAAAAATATCATTAATGTTGTTTATCCATAATCTTAGAGTAAAAGCAGAAATAGAATTTAAGTACAAAAGAAACTTTAATCCATAATGACCATCAAGTCAACAGACTAAATATACAATGATAGACAATATGGAATGTCCATTTTTAAAAATCTGCTTGGTTCTACTGCCTTTGTTTCACTTCTCTGGGAATGGAGGTAGAGTTGTAGAACAGTCTAGCAACAACCTAAAAACACAGTTTAGTGGCTCTTCCTAAACAATAGTATTAAAATCCCTCACTACATGGCCCAAACAGAGAATAACCTTTGGAAAATTTCCAGAATAATAAAAGCTTTTCTACTTGAACCAGTAGTACATTTTCTGTGAAAAGCTTTAATAGGGTGCACTCTTTGTAAAGAGCTTCATGACATATAATTTACATTCCATAATATTCACTCATTTAAAAATTAATGGCTTTTAGTATATTTACTGACTGTGTAACCGTCACTATAATCTAATTTTAGGAAATTTTTATTACCTCAAAAAAAAATCTCTAGCCATTAGCATTCATTTCCAATCAGCCCTCATCAACCTCTCCCACCTCCAATCTTCAGCCCTAGACAATCACTAATCTACTTTCTGCTTTCATAGAATTGCCTAGTCTAGACATTTCATATAAATGAGATCATTCACTGTGTGATCTTTTGCAACTGGCTTCCTTTACTTAGCACACTGTTTTGAGGTCCATTCATGTCGTATTTCATTCATCAGTGTTTCATTCCTTTTCATCGTCTCATAATATTCTATTATATAGTTATATAGAAACATCACATTTTGTTTATTTATTCATCAGTTGTTGGAAATTTGGGTTATTTCCACTTTTTGGGTATTAAGAATAAAGCTGCTAGAAACATCTGCATTTAAGTTTTGATGTAGACTATGTTTTTATTTCTTTTGAGTATACTTAAGAGTAAAATTCATAGGTCATATGATGACTCTATATTTAATATTTTGAGAAACTCTCAAAATATTTCTCAAAATGTAGCTGCACCAAGTACCATTACCACCAGTAAAATATAAGGGTTTCAATTTCCTTGTATCCTCACCAACTTTTTATTGTCAGTCTTTTCCGTTATAGCTATTATAGTGCATTGTGAGGGATATGTCATTGTGGTTTTGATTCTCATTTCTGTGATGACTAATGATGTTGAGCATCTTTTATGTGCTTATTGGATGTTCCTGTACTTTCTTAAAGAAATATTTATGCAAATCCTTTGCCCATTTTTTATTAGGTTATTTGCCTTTTTATTATTGAATTGTAGTGTTCTTCATATGTTCTACATACAGTTCTCTTATCAGAAACAGGATTTGCAGTTTTCTTTTCAATTTTTTAATGATGTTATTTGAAGCATAAAATTTTTAATTTTGATGGAGACCAATTTATCATATTTTCTTTTTTTTTTTGCTTGCTGTTTCAGTATCATAGCTAAGAAATTATTATATAATGCAAAGTCACAATTATTTACTCATGTTTTCTTCTAAGAATTTTATAGTTTTAGCATTTACATTTAGGATTTGGACTCATTTTGAGTTAATCTTTGTGTGTGATGTGAATTAAGGTTCCACATTTATTCTTTTGCATGTTGATATCCAGTTGTCCCACCACTATTTCTTAAAAAGACTATTCTTTCTTCATTAAATTATCTTGGCATCTTTGTCAGAATCAATGGGCCATAAATATAAGGTTTAATTTCTGGACTTTCATTTCTATTTTATTGGTGTATGTGTCTATCTTTATACCACAACTTTTAGATTGTTGTAGCTTTGTAGTAAGTTTTGGAATTGATAAAATGAATCTTGTATGTTTTTATCTTATGTTTCAAAATTGCTTAGGCTACTTTCGGTCTCTTGTGTTTCCACATGGCCTTCAAAATTAGTTGGTGATCTTTCAGAGCAACATTTATACATCAGCTCAGATAATTTAATTTCAATGCTATGCCTTTTTCAAAATATTTTCTTATCAAATGTTTCATTTATTTCATCCTCTACCTTTCCATTGAACTCTTTTTATTTTTTTTAACTTCCATATCTAGTCATGCTTAGTTACCCCTATTCTTTTAAAAAATAACATTATTTCTTTATAATGTCTCATTCTTCACAATGCAAATTCTTGAAAGAGTAGTCTTTTTATTTTTAACTCTTTCTTAAAGCTATATGGAAAAAAGTTACCAAATAGATTATCACATTTTAATCCTTATTGTAACATTTTAAAACAATAATTACCTTTACATTTCCAACCATCATTTGTTTTTTATGATACTACCATGGTCTTTTTTTGTCTATTTCTTTTACACTCATCTCTTGCTTCTACTTCTTACATGTTGGTATTACCCACGATTCTTTCCACAGCTTTCTCCTTTTCTCATTTTACAATTTCTAATCAACCTCTCAATCTGAACTTTAATCATAGCCTCCTTCTTATAAGTTTTATTTATCATCATATGAATATTCAATATGCATCTCAAAAATATACAGAGTTGAAGATACAATATCTTTTTTCCTCATTCTCTTTTTTGTATACTAATAAATACGTTTCCTAATTTAAAAAAGCAAAGAGTTTTGAAGTTATTTTTAACTTTTCCTCTCTCCTTTACTCAAATGTAAATGGCAAACTTGTCTTGTCAATTTTATTTCTGAAATTAGTCTCTCATTTATCCTCTGCTCTTCTTTTTCTGCTTCAGTTCAAATCCTCATATTTTTTTTCTTTGGACTCCAGTAATATCTTCCACTTCATCTTTCATAGCTCTAAATATTTTGCTGTAAAATACAGAACTTGTCACATCACTCTTATCTTTAAAAATCCTTCAGTGACTTCTCATTATCAGTACAGTAATTCAGTCTACTTAGTTTGGTATAAATGATGCTGTAAAACTCAATTTCAGATTATTGTTTTAATTTTATGTCCAATGACACAATTATCCCTTCAACAGTCCCTATACTTTCTCTGTTGCCTTGTTTCTCAAATATACCACCAAATTAACACCCTGATGTTTTAGCCATAAAGAACTTGCTCACAGTAAATCTCGCATGTTGTCATACATTTATATTTTCTGGGAAAAATATCCATTCTCTCTTCTCTCCACCACTCACTTTCACTAACTTATTTTACTCTTTATTCAGCCTTCCTGATAACTTTTCTCAATTCCTCTATTTAATTTTAAACTCATGAATTTGTTACCCAGTTGTACTCATTCTCATATTTTAATCCATTGAGTTATTTAATTTTTTCTTTGAAGATTATTATTCTGCTTATCCTTTCTAACATTTTCCTTTATCTCTTTAAGAATATTGATTATGTTTTTCTTATATTTAAAGTTTTTGTTTATATTTATTTTACATGTCTGGTCCACTCATTCTCCTTTATCTGGTATAGGATAGAGGAATACACCTCAAGTTTAAGATTTTCTAACTTTACAATCTGAGCTAAACCACTCCCTGGGTACCCCTCCCCACAATAGGTAAGAACTCTACTTTTGGGGGCTCTTTCCTTCCCTGTAGTTTGGGTGGTGATTTTGGAGAGGAGGGAATTAATTGTCAGGAGTCAGGCAAACTGTCTGAGAAATTGTCATCCACCCTCCACCCCAGTTAGGCAAAAGTGCCATTCTGCTGTTTTCCTACCATCTGTCGCTTTTGCTAGGCTGGTGCTACTATTTTTTTTCTCTCCCTTTACTGTAGGCAATAATCTATGCAGGGCAATGGGGGGAAAGCAAGAACTACAAGTTAAAAGTTCCTCCCCAAACTTCTGTTGTCCTTATACCCAGCTCTTTTTATATCTAGGTTGTTCTCTCTCTCCGTATATGAAGACCAACCAGCTTATGTCTCCCTAAGAATTCTCAGTTGTTTAATTTTAGTGTTTCAGAATCAACCATACCATCACTTCTGTCACAGAATTGTATCCCAATTATAATCCACAGAATTATATCCAAGAGAAGAAGCCAGCAATGCCCATTAATTTGTCAAAAACTGGGAGACGTTTTCCAATTATTTTATTTTACCCTTATAAGAGAGATCAACTCTGCTGTTGTATCTCCCTCATCAACACTCCATTTTTGGCTATTTACAACAAACTAATTCAGTTCCACAGGATTCTATATCTAGTACAGCTCATTGGGCAAAAGTATATGCCATGATCCCAAACTTCTAAGATATTTTCTATTTTGCTGGAGAGGCTAATTTACTCACATAAATCTTTTAGTAGTAAAAAAAAAAAAAAAAAAGTTGTCAACATTGTAAGTTAAAACGTCTTAAATTTAATATGATACAATCTTTTGATAATATGCATTTAGGCAATAAATAGACAAGGAATAAGTAAAGGGCTCAAACAATGCATTCTTTGAATAAATAGGAGCAGGTAGGTGAGGAAGACAGAGCACCATGAACCTTCCAGCATCTTTATTTCACACAAGTGTTGCAAAGTATTCCACAGTTTGGCAGTATCTTCTTTGAGAATTAAGGACAACCCTAACACTGGCCTGGACTGCTTTCTAGTTTTCCAGAATACATTATAAAATGTACCTAAATAGGTTGAAAATTGTGTGTCTCTCTCATGCAGATTGATAATTACGGATAATGTACTTCTGTAAAAAAAAAACTTTTAAATGTAAATACTCATTTTTAAATCAGCTTGAAACGTTTACCTTAATATTCCCTCCCAAGTCATAGCAGAGTTGTGTCTGTTGACATTGACAGTCACTAACTTGAAGTACTATTGTAAATTGTTCCTCCCATTGAGAAGTATATGTCTAAAATGATTTTTTTTTTCCTTTTACAACAATATTTCTTTTACCTCCTCAATACCCTAAAGCCATCTATTTAGCCATTGAAAAATTCTTCAAGGGTTAATTGAAAAAAAAATTTTGGTGTAGACTTCTGGAAAGTTACCACAAAAAGACAGATCGTAATAGGTGGTTGCAACAAGCAGAAAAGCTCTTAAGAAAAGGCTTTTAGTAAAATCTAAGAGTGAGAGTCTCCTAAGGGTTTTGCAAATAGCAGCCCAGGTTGCAAATCAAGGGCCTGACTTTAGGTACACAGAGCTCAGCCCAGGTGGTAACTGACACAAAGGGTCAGCCCCAAATGAAACTGTGAAGAACAATTTATCTCAATGCACTTAGCAGTATCTTTCGCCTTTGCCTCTGTTCCTCTGAATGCTCCCTCAGTGCTTGAAGTGTTCCCCTTCTCTGACAAAACAAACTCAAAATCATGTATTCAACGGTGACCTGTAAACCTCAAGTGCCAGGTGCTAGAATTATTAAAACACATAAGGAATAAAGTATAGAGGAAGGGGAAAGGTAGATTAAAAAAAAAAGAAAAAAAGTGTATACACTTAGTAACTTATTATCTAATGGAGAAAGACAAAATAAATGGAATCCAATGTAATGAATATAATAGTGTGTGATATTATGCATAAACATGACTTATAGAAGAAAGTTACCAACTTCAATTAGAAGGTTAGGGGAAGATTTTTGTTTGGAAAAGATTGAGGGATAAGAGTAGGAGGTCAAAGTTCCATGAGAATTAACTGAATGTGCAAAAGCAGAAAAAGTTATAGCAAACTATTTCACATTGAAGTATGAAATTGCTGGGATAAAAGACAAAATTTTAGGTTCTGGGAATAAATTCCTAAAATATGAATTTTCAGAATCTGACAAATTAGGAATATTATTTGACTTTGTAGGGAAATCATCCTAGAAACCCAGACAAATGATAATTATTTCACTAATTCTTATATAGAAATCTAGTCCTACTCCACATCAGGCTTTGCAGTTTGACACTCTCTCTCCCTCTCTCTCTACCTATCTATGTTTTTTCTCTATATATGTCACAACATACATATACATACACTCATTCTCATTCACACACACTTATACACACATTCACACTTGCATAGTAAGCATCACCTAAAATGAATCATAGTACTATAATATGTATCATTCTATCAAGCTGAAAAGAGTGTTTGGTCAGAACATTTATTTGCCATCATGCTGATAGCAAAATGCCTAATCAGACTGTTTTTCTAATTTGATTCTTCATGAGTTATTTAAAGACCAAAAGAAATTAGGGCAGAAATGTTTTGAGCAACCTGAAATTAGTAGGCCTGACTGCATACTCTAGGTAATTTCCCAAAATGCTAAGAATCAGGGCCACTGGCTCCTCTCATTGGGGCTCTGTGCTGTAATCATACCTCTCACACCCAGTTATCTATAAACATCTCCTCGTACCAGGTCTTTGCAACCTCTGAGATTTTTACCAGCTATCATGAGATGTGCCAGTTTTTCTTTGTTACAATTTTCTCTGTTTTTCTGTTGGAGACACATGACTTCTGGCATAATATTGCAAGTCTTTTTCTTTCTATCTTCAGCCACATTTCACCATCTCCTCTGAAGACTACATCTTTATGAAGCTCTTGTTAACATGCCCTATTGCCTAGTTAATTGTAGACCTTAAAATATAGAGAGAAATAGTTCAGTTACAGAATGTTTAATATAAAATTAAGTGAATCACTTCCTCATGCACACTGCAACACTTAACAGTTTGTATGAGCCACATGTGCTTTGACAGAAATCTGCTGACCTGTATGTTAGGTAGATAGGCCTATTGCACCTGGCAACTAAATTGATTATGCCTCCGAATCAAAAGAGTAAATTCAGAACATATTACTGTACAAGATAAGATATAAAGAAGCCTACCCAGAGCAAAAATGAATTACAATTTTAAAAATCACTAAATAAATGAAATTTATTTTAGTAAATCACTGAACTTCAAAATCATCTAAGCCATGATCTTAACTTTGGGTAAGCTTGCATCCAAGGTAGATAAGCTAATATTTTTTTCAAGTTATGTTATCCCACAATTTTGAATCACTTTATTTGATTTCTTAATTGTATTGTTTAAAAACTTTCACCATAGCAGATATACAGAAATCTATTTTGAAGCAGTACACAAAGAAGTTTCCAGGTCTGCAAGAAACATTTAAAATTATAAATTAATTTTAAACAAACTCCTACCCCTGGGGTAATGAACTAGATAACAAAGATGAGCTAATGTACCAAATATTACCTCTTATTCTTCTGTGAAAAGCAATATTTTTAAAGCTTAGAAATTCCAAATCAGTATTCTAATATTGCTCCAAGGGAATACAGTGAATAGTCCTTCTTCACATTCTTAGCCCACCAGTGGCCACTGAAGAGGAAATGTTCTTATGGGCCCCACCACCACAAAGAGAGAGAAATGACAGTTCATACTGATCCAATCCACACTGCCTTCTTGACTGGGACAGTGCCTAGGGCACAGCAAGTCCTCTTATCTTCTAATGAAATCGAAAATACAGGGTATGTCCTATAATTGTCTGTATCCAAGAGGTTAAACCGTATTAAAGTGTAGAAGACATCTGATGTTTATGAACTTTAACAGCCTATTTTTAACAGCAAATGTTTGAGATAGTATTATTTCCAAGCCTCTTTTTTTCTTTTTTAAGTGTTTTATTTATGAAATAGAAAAATGGGCTTTCAATTACTCTAATCATTTAAAATTTTCTGAAATTGGGTTTTTTCCCCCTGCAGCTGTGATGCTTTTCAGATGCTTTTTTGATGTCATTTATAAGGAGATGAGGTTTTCATGTGAATAATGACCCTCAGTGTTCTCTGGTATCATACAAACCTGGTGGCTGTCCTTTCTCCGAATTGCCCTTACACTTTGCTACAAATCAACAGGTACCTTAAGGGTAGAGGCTGCATCCTCAGTACTTAGCCCAAAGTCTAAAATAGTAAATATTAAATAAAATTGCTAAATAAGCAAATGAATGTATCTGTAGCTTTTCCAGTATTATGCTTATTTATATTCATACCATTTCTGAGACTACTATGTTCTCTAATTACATTTATCATTGTTTCTTATTACAGACATGTGACTTGCTTAAAACAGAAATGAAAATACAGAAAACCACAGAGATATAATTGCCTATAATACCATCACCCACAATGACATAAATGTTATTATAAACATTTAACATGTATTTACTTTGAGAATTTTCTGTATATCTTTAAATCATCTATTTTCTTTTAAAATTATTTTTTGCATATTACTTTGTGCCTGCTTGCTTTTTACTTAGAAACATATGGTGTATGTATCCCGCATTAGCAAATATCAATCTGCAAAATCATTTAATGGTTAATTAGCATTTCATCATATGGCTGTTCATACTTATTTATACACACTATATAAATAAATACAGTGGGCATGCATGCGTTATTGCCCATTATCTTCTTACAGGCAAGATAAACAATGCTTTGTACTTACTATGTATTCAGTTAGTGTAGCTCAACTGTAAAAAAAAAAAAAAGGTTACATTAGTGATTTGCAACATAAGAGGGGATAAACTGGCAGATTTTATAAATCTGATACTGATACTCTCTTTCACAAAATTTTGTAAATCTGATACTGGTACTCTCACCAAAAGTTCAATTCATGACTCCATTAAGAACTGTTATCTCATGATATTCAGAACTGTGGAACTCAGATTGAAATGCAAATTTCATAATATTTTTTCCCAATAAGGTCTTAATAGGGTTAAAGTTTGATAAATATTAGATCTCACATTAAGGCACCACTCCATAATGTAGAGTACTCAGCAGTATCCTTAAAAAACATGATTCTTCAAATATATTTTAATTTCAATATTCTTTGGAATTGTTGATGGTTTATTATGACAAAATGAAGACAACTTAAGGAAGATAAGTGACAAACTGGTTCTAAGCAAGATGATGGAGAATCAGCTTTATATTCTGCTTTTCTGACAAGGCACTGGTTGCATCTGGAAGAAAAATGATGCAAGATACTGTTTCTATGCTATCCATTTGAAGAAAAAGATTATGTCAAGCATTTGAAGTAAAAAAGAATGTTACCTCCAGGTTCAAAATAATTGAATCCAGTAAAAATAAGGAATTTGAATACGTATATTGGCCAATTAGATGAAAAACAAAATACTATAAAAAAATCAAAATCATTTCAAATTAGTAGGATTTTAGTACTGTTTAATTTCTTGCTAGTTAACATGGCATACATGACACAACTGAATGCAGTCAAAACTTAACCCTGTGTACAAAACAATGATATTATTTTTTCATGCATGAGAAAATTTATATAGGTCATCTTATTAACTCTAATTAAAATTCTATTTTTAAAAATATATTCTGAATTATTGGGTAAATATAACTGATAGTCAAGTCACAATAGTTCTGGGAGCAGAGATACAGCTTAAGGAAAAGATGCTGTCTATGGCCATGCTACCGTAAACAAACCTGATCCCATCTGATCTCAGAAGCTAAGGGTTAGGCTTGGTTAGTACTTGGATGCGAGACCACCTAGGAAGAACAGGTGCTGTAAACATTAAAAAAAAAAATAAGGGATTGTAAGCTGACAAAGTCCTTGCAATCTGTGAGGTCAACCAAGGGTTGCCTCGCCTAAAAAAATTAAAAAATAAAAAAATAAAAATAAAAGGAAAAGATGCTAAGAAATCTATTGGCCACCTTAACAAAAAATTTATAAAGACAATAGAAAAATATACACAAGGAAAAATATTTTATTCTCTATAGAAGTGTGCATGATGGGTGGTGAATAGAAAGAAGATGGAGGAAAAAAAAATCAACCTTGAGGAATAAGTCATGACATTAAGATTAAGGAAGTTAGAAGATAAAAGAAATATTGTTTATTATTGTTTTTCTTATAAGAAACTAAGAAAAAATGTAAAAAAAAGGTGACTTACATCTGTGTTCAAACTAATATCGTGTATATATGCTGACTGTCCTGAGCCCTTTGTTATGTGCGTCTCTACCGATGTTGACACACCTTTCCTCCTAGACAATGTCAATGTTCTCCACAGCCACCTTGTATTAATTTATCTGAGATCTAAAATCCAGTTAAAAGAATTTATGAAAAAAATTTACTTTGAGAAAAATATCACCCAAATCTGATGCTAAATGTAATCATATGGTGCAAAATTTACTAACATTCTTCCATGATGAATGAAAATTACCCTAAACTATCTCAGTAAAAGAATTTTTCTTTCTATATGAAAACTCACTTTCAGTTTCTTGGAAGTAAATTTTTTTTGACAGTTTCATTATTATTGGTGCAGCTATAAGATAAAAAATTCATTTTATGCTCTCCCTTGATTTTCATTTTAGCATATATTTCACATTTCACCCACTATGGTGGACTGGCTAGATGGTCTCAATCCTGCTTCCTCCCCTTGGCACATAAGAAGACTTCATTTTCCAGATTCCACTGCATTCGGGGAAGGGCCATGTTTCTGGGTTCTGCTGAAAGAATGTTAGTGGAAGATTCTACACCTCTTACATTACTAGCTGAGAGTCCCTCTCACTCAAACTTTGCTTGTTGCCAACTGAAAGCAAAAAAAAAAAAAAAAAAAAAAAAAAAAAATGCTATGGAGAAATTTCAAGAAGGCCTAGAAGACAGCAATGCCAGAAATGGAAAGAGCTAGAATCTTTCAGTCATCATGCAAAAGGATGCACATCAAATATCCAAACTATGATATGACCAGAAGTGAATGCTTATTTTGCCAAGTTACTGAGATTTAGGGGGTATTTTTATGGCAGCTAGCACTAATCAACCTCAAATAACAAACTTTCCTTTAAGCATTTTTCTGTTGATATTAACTGATTTTGTATTCAAGTGTTACGTTTGGTAGTTTGAAAAGCATTTTGCTGATTGTTCTTTGCAAGAATTTAGCATATTTTATTATTGAATTCAAAAGAAATCACTAAGATAATAATTGGGTTACTTATATTACAATGTTAACTGAACTACCCTGTAATCAACCAAGGACTGTATACTTGTTCCTCCTAGATATCAGTTCTTTAAACTACATGAGGACTTAAATATTCTGAAATATTTTGCTTTGTTGCTTTATTCACTGAGTTTACAGCTAACTGACGATAGTATTCTGTGATTGCTCCTCAAAGCCAGCAGCTCTATGGAATACAGAGAATTACTTTACTTTTTTTTTCAAATGGTCAAATATTATGTAAAAGAATTGTAGATGTTTTGGAATTGGAAAGAATGTTAAAGACTGTATGATCATCACACTTCTGAGATGAGTGAACTGTGCTTTAAAAAACGTTAAGGGGATTTGTAAAAGGACCCAGGGCTGGTCGGCAGCTGATTTTGGTACTGTGATCTACTGACTGCCCAGTTACATTCTTACTTGTAACTGTTTTTCGACAACAGTGTCAATCACAGGACTTCCACCATCCACAATCCATTCATTCTAAGGGATATTGGCCAGCCCACAGGCAAATCCTATTCAACTTGACTCACTGGCACCACCACTCCTTTTGTATTTGTCTCGGCTGAGTGGTCAAAGAGTGGATCCCAACTTAAGTACAGCTAATCCATATATTGACCACAATCTGGATCGAGAGCTAATGTATAAAGATGAACTGGGCAATGCTCTTTAGAACCTGAGTAAAGAAACATAAAGGACCTAAGCCAGTTAGCAATAGTATCTGATATTAAAAATATGTATAAAGAGAGAGAGAGGCTGAACTCAGGGCCAAGAGGAGTCATGCCAAGACCAAGTTGTAAGGGTGAATTTATACCCAGAGAGAGCTGCTATCAGAGAGAGATGCTAGCACCAGTGGCTTGCCAGAGCTCCCTACAATCCTGATGTCTACCTTGATCCATTTCAATGCCAATTAATAAGGCCTATATACTTTATGGTGACCTAGATAAGAAACTCTCTTTATAACTGAAAAAGATAAATATGAGAAACATAAATATAATCTTCAACTTAATGTTTGTGAAAAAATATAATTCTATGTGGAAATAAATCACAAAATAAAATATCAAAACAATCATTTAAAATTTTGAATTTAATGTGTATCAAAACTATCCAAAACTATTAAATCAAAATTGAAGGGCATACAAATTGAGAATGGATATTTACTAAAATTATATCACAAAAAAGAAATTACTTTATATAAAGAACACACATATTGATTAGAAAAATCATAAATCATAAATACTACAATAGGATAAAATGCAAAGATAATGAACTAATAGTTTGCAAAAATATATATAGAAAAAACTATGACAATATGTTTAACATCACAAATAAGGAAATCAGAGAAACTAAGTCAATTATGAAATACAATTTTTATTTATCAAACTGGTAAACATCTTTCGAATGTTTATAATAGTTAGTAGTGGTTTAGTAAGAAATGTAATATCAATGCAGTACCAATGTATTTGTAAATTGATAGACTCATTCTGGAAAGCAGTTAGGCAGTGCACATCTATACATTTCAAAATGATTATTCACACTGACCCAATAATCTTCTTTCTATAATATCATGTCAATAAATGATCAGAAATATAAACATAGATTTATATATGTATATATATGTATTACAGTAGCATTTATCATACTTTATTACAATTGTTTTGATAGACTATCTTCATTATTTATTCACTTCGCTACCTCCAAAACCCAGCACAGTGCCTGATATACAGTGTTTGACTCATGAGGCATTTGATAAAAATCTTCTGGCGAATGAACAAATGAATAAAGAAAGAAAGGGAGCCATTCACAATTGCATTATTTAAAACAATAAAGTAATGTATAAAAGTATCCTATAGATAATTAAATAAATTATACTACACATATAATTGGATATAATGTATAAACATTAACATTATGTTTTATAAGGTTCTTTATTGCATAAGAAATTGCTTAAAAGTAAAGGGTAATGAAAAAGTATACTATAACATTGTATATAGCACATGTTCTCAATTATGCTAAAATGTGCATGTATATGAAGATGAAAAGAAATGCACTGATACAAATATATTGGTCAGATTTTGTCAAATATTATAACGGCAAAATTTAGGTGATGGTTTCTGAATGATTTTTACTTTCTTCTTTATGCTTTTCAATATTTTTCACTTTTTGATATTATTATGTATTATTTCCTTAATTATAACACAGCATTAAAATGTATTTTTAAACTGACACATTTAGTCAACAAATTTAACAGATTGTTCAGAACTGCACTCTTTTTGTAACTATTTGATAAATGCTAATTGATAATGATGGTCATTAAAATGGCTTTTGTTTTTTTTGGCGTGTTCAAAGTGACAGATTAAAAAAATTCCAGGGACATTCAGTACAGCTTAAAGGACAAAGAACATGTTATCAAGTGATACTGGAGAATAGCTTTAAGAGTAGTAGTAAATGGTTAAAACGTCTTTATTATTTAACGAGATAGAATATGTACAGCACATGATGACATGTCCAGTATACAACATATATTCAATACCTATCAAGTCTATTTCCTCATGTGTGCTCTTGCTAATTGATTTAGTTCCAGCTTAATCAAGGACTCTCACTGCTTCCATTGGCCCCCTCCTATATCTCCCACTCTCCCACTTCCAAACACGCAGTCCTATACCAAGACACACACACACACACACACACACACACACACACACACACACACACACACACGGTGGTGCCAGAGAGCTATTTAACCAATTTAATAGAATGTCAGAACTGCAGTCTTTCTGTGACTATTTGATTATGTTAATTGAAGATGACAGTCATTAAAATGATCTTTTTTGTATGTATATCAACATGTTTAAAACAACAGACAAAAATGTTCCAGGGACTTTCAGCACAGGATATATATATGTATATCTCTCCTTGAAGAGGATTGGCTCAGATTTGTAAACTGAACAATATCCTTCAACATGGTATCTCTCTAGGTACCCGTGTTTCCCTTACCATTATGTGTGTGTCCCTTTGTAACTCAGCAGCTACTGACAGTAGTTACCACTGCTTGCTACCCAGCATTTTAGCTATGTGGGTGTGTTACATCATTTGAATTACCCCACTATTTCGGCCTATGTTATTTCTGTGTAATCTACCTCTTACTGTGTTTCCAGGTATGGAACCTCCGCTCACAGATTTACAGTTAGTTGACTCTACCATTGTTTTTCTCTTGTTGTGTATCAAATATTCCACATGAATGTTCATGGATAATTATGATCTCTATACTGATAGCCTTCGTTTAGAAAGAAAATAAGTCATTTCTTCATTATGCATTAGTGGAAAGAGAATCATGATTAATGATGCAGATGTTCCAAGTATTCAACTTGCCAGTGGAGTCTAATGCTATCCGTGTCTATTTGACCAATTTAGAGCATATAACTATGACTTTAACTTATCTTGCTTCATCATTCTAGGTTGCATCTCTTAATTAAAATTTGGTAGAAAATTTTCATTGTTTTATCAAATGAAAAACACAAACAAGCACTTTTATATTTATCATGGATGACATCATCAGCAGGCTACCTCTGTTTATTCTCATTTTATTGATCTGTCTCTGTGCATTTAACTGTTCATTTTGTCACTTATATACATTTGCATTGTTGAGCAAACTTCTCTTTCTCAATTTTTTAGCCATGGTAAGTTGCCTTCTTAGTAAATAGTAAATGTTATTATTTTAAAATTATGATAAAAGTCTAAAAGGTTCTTCTCAAGGTTTTCCATGCATTCACCATAGATTCTCTCTCTCTCTCTCTCTCTCTCTCTCTCTCTCTCTCTCTCTCTCTCTTTCCTTTCTATTGTTTTCCATTTTAACATCTTTATTACCTGGCTTGAGAAGTTGAAGTGACATCACTGAGATCCTATGGTTAGAAGAAAGTTCAGTGTCCATCGCATATTTCTTCATTAGTACAAGGGATCAGGGTATATGTGCCCCTAAGGGTCCTCCTTCTCAACTCTAAGAATGCTTCAATAGTCTTTATCCCTAATTCTATAACCCCAGTTAACTATATCCCAAATACTTGCCACTGTTTAAAATAAAGATACCCCAACGGGAGGGTACAGACAAAAGAACAATGCCTGAGGAGCCAAGAAAGAGGGAACACCCTCTTAGCAGTCATATCAAGAACTTCCTATCGAGAGTTGTAGGTGCCACTGCCAGACTCCCTCACATACACAGGAAACTTCCAAGTTTAGTTGTATCGTTATATATGCAATATCCCTGATTAGAAAATTGTTCCTTAGCAGGATACCATTGCGTGGCGGGTTGTCGGTGTTATTTCGTATGTAAAGCATGGTTCATGAGTATCTTCAACATAAAACTTCTACTTAGTCAAAGCTTAAAATATCCATATGTAAGCATATTCCGCTGTTTCTGAATCATTTTTCAGGTCTTGTTATGACTCTTCAAGCATAAAAATTGCTTCCCTTCGGTTGAGTTCTAGGACTGTTAAGAATCTATCCACTGATTTATTGTGGCTTACATCAGAAGATTGGACTTTTAGAAGATTGTATTCAAATAGCCACTGCCTACTGAAAATTTAACAGCCAAGCAATTGAATGGTCTGTGGTCAAGGCCTTACAAAAATGAGTGGTGGCCTTGTAGAGATGCAAGCCATTTAATCAATAAATAAAGCTGCAGAAAGTCAAACAGGAGACAGCTGGCACCTTGACATTCTATTTTGATGGTGGTTTCATTAAATTTTGGAAAATACATACTTGACTTAACTTTAGTTGCTAAGAATTAAATAAAAGAGTCAGAGACACTGTATTTGCTTTGTGCTACAAAAATGATTAGTGAAATACCTGATTCTGTAACAGTAATTATTATGTATACCCAGATGTGAAAATGGGTAGATTAATTAATCATAAATGTTTACAGAGAAATTAGGAGCTTAGTTAGACATTCAGTCTATATATATATAACTCGCAGGGTGCTTGAAATTTCTGCAAGCATATTTTCTGAAATTCTTATTGAAAATAATTTAGTTTATTTTTTAATTTACTTTTCTTACAAGTCAAGTCTACCTTGCTGAGAAAATCATAGCCACCATGCTAAAGAAATACAATGTGCAATGCAAACTGAGTAATCACCAGTCCTTAAAAGGAGAGGTTTTTGCTTAATAGGATCAGATCTTTCAAACAAGCATTATAGAATATAAATATGACTATAGATAGTCAAAGATTGTCCACAGTCACTAGCATTTTTTGACAGCACTGTAATTTTGCTATTCCTTGACAAGAGGTAGGAATAATCGTGGGCTGCAAACTGTGGGCTGGCTACTTTATGTGCCCTACAAAAAAAAAAACAGAAAAGCAATCTCATTGATTCATAATCAAAAAGCATAAATCAATCAAGAAAGTCCTTAGAAATGTGATAGTTCTCAAAAATACTTAAAAAAAAACTTAAAAGTTTATTCTAATTATTCATATGAATGAAGAATTGATACTTAAGGTGGCTTGCAACAGTAGATATTCATAATTATGTGTGGATTGTATTGGCTTCTATATGAATTCAGATAAAAATATGTAGCCTTTTGAGCCATGCTTCTCTTGCTCAAGCCTGTTTTCACTTCTGGAAGTGTACTTTTTTTTTTAATAAAAATTTCCTTTCTTTTTTTTTTTTTTTAAAGAATATGTAAAGTTGGTTTCTTTTGTTAACTATGTAACTATGTTACATAACTATGTAACATTGTAAATTATCTACTTCATTTTTATATTGAACAGCAATGTAACTTTTTCCCTTTTCTATCATAAAAACAATACATGCATGTAAAACAACTTAGAATATATATACAATGAGTATGATTGTTTACCATCATGGTAAATTCTAATTTTTGCAACAGAGTCTCTTAGAATGAGAACATTTCTGAGATATATAAAGGTTAAATATAGAAATACTCTTTCAATGTCCCCTACCAAGTAACTAGAAAACTTATCACAAATCAAAATAAACATATAAGTTTAGAAAGGATAAAATTGAAAAATGGTATACATTTCTATTTCTGGACTAAATTACCTTAAAGGCATACTTTAATTCTTGGCCATTATTGAATTCACCATGGCATTGACTTATTCTCACATAAAAGGACCTGCCTGACACAGGCATAATTGTGTAAAAACATTAAAACTGCTACTATTACTAATAGCTAATATTTGAAAACAGCATATGCCAGGCACTATGTTAAATACTATACATATTTCTTCTTATTTACTCAGCCAAACACACTATGATGAGACACTGTTATTATCCTCAATTTGTATATAAAAATATTTAAAGAGTCAAAATAGCTGCACAATGTTACCCAACAGAATCTAGTTAGAAATTCACACAGCTGAGGGTCTCCAGGAAAAGAGGTAGGGATATGTTACTGATACAATATTTAAATGTAAATAAGCATTCACTTAAGAAAAAAGCCACACTGAAGTTGTTTTTGGGTATGATGAAATTAAGAGTGATGAGACATAGAATCATAGAATCTTAGAGTATAAGTGGCTAGAGAGGAAAACAAGTCTAACAAGGTTTTACAGTTTCTCTATCATGGCTCAGACATCGATTATCCTAGGCATGGTGTACAGTGATTAAAACAAAACAAAGTTCTGCTCTCATAAATCTAACATTGGAGTTAGAAAAAAAAAAGTAAAATGGGTGATTTCAGAGAGTGATGAGTTATGGGGAAAAATAAAATAAAGATTTATCACAACAATTATAATGAGTTCTTTTAGGGTGAATAGTAGGGTAAGTCCTCTATTAGAAGGTGATGCTGAATGACAAGAATGACACAGCAGTGATTGCCTGTGGGGCCTGAGTGTTCCATCAGGGACCATAGCCAATACAAAGATCTGAAATTGGGAAGGAGTTCGTCATGTTCTTAGAGAAGAAAGATGGCCAGTATGGCTGGAACACATGGAGCAACAGAGAAGAGGAGGGCAAAATGTAGGCAGGGACTGGAACATTTAAGGCCTTGTAGGCAATGGGGAAAAAATTGGATTTTATATTTTTATACCTACAGGACACTAGAATGGGTTTAGGCAGGGAATGCTCCACCTGATTTGGGTTTTAAAAGTATCTCCTTGGTTTCTCTTCAGAAGATGGATTGGAGAGGCAAAAGACTGGAAGCAGAGAGACCACAGGTGAGGCTGTTGAAGAAGCCAGCATGAGTGCTGATGGTATCTTGAACTAGGGAAGAAAAGTGGAGCCATCAGGATATGTTGCAGAAGTAGAATCAATAGGACTTGTTTCCTTATATTGAGTGACAGTGGCCTCCACACAGTCTTCACTCACTGACTTGGTCTGGACCTCTGAGGAAATGTAGAATAGAGTTAAATCCCTTCAGGTATGGAAAAGCAGCACACGTGACCTCTCTGAAATCTCATTTCTATATTAAAGAGTGCTACTTCCTTCGGCTATCTTCTGATATGTTTTTAATACTCCTGAAGATCCCGGACACCTTCTACTGTTTGCCTTCGTGTTGGCAATGTCTCTTTTAAAAAGTGGAGCCAGCACTGACTGAAACACTCTAGTATTTTCCTGACCACTGTGGAGGGCAGTGAGGCGATTTCCTCCCTTGGGCTGCATTTCTTTTAACAGAGCTGAATGCACATGAATCACAAGTTTAGTGAAGAAAAGACATGGGGGATATAGTTTGAAGGGTCAGAACCAGGATTATCACTTGTCATCAAATGGTTGCAGACTATCTGTGACAGTGATTCTCTTAGGTAAAGGAAAGAAGAGCTGGGGAGATGGCAGGTTTTTCAGCAAACGACCATTCTAAAAGAAGGTGCTAAATTGATAATTAAATAAAGCTGCTGTTCAAAAGATCTGCTGGGTGTGAGGGTGTGGTGAGAAAAGCAGATAGGGAATCAGGATAGGAGAGAGAGAGCAAAGCAAGTTTAATAATGAGAAAGCATTCTGAGATTTTCTGTTTGAGAAATAGGGTGAGTGAAGTGGAAAATTTAGGTGAGCAGGAAACAATTATTTTGAATTGAAAGCAATGGTAAACATGATGTTTGCAGTAAAGTTCTCTGGGTACTTTAATGACCTTAATTGGTTTGACTCCTTGTTTTGCATCAGTCATAAATAAAACTCCATGAACCAAATTTTAATCAATTACTACAAAGGAAGTGTTTTAACTATGTTTTAGCTCATTTGTTTCCTTATCAGTTATTTCTGCACTATGATTCCGCAGGACATATAATAAATCTATTAACTCTGCAGCAGTCTTAGAATGTGAGAATTTGTGGCATATTAAAACTGTCTCCTAAATGCCAGATCTGATTTTCCATCTTCATTACATTTTATTTTTATTACTCCATGCAGAATATTGCCCTATTCTGTGAATGAGCATCTGAAATTAAGGGAAGACCATGAGGTGGTAGAGACAGACATTTTGAAGAGGAAATTAACTTAATCCCTGAGAGGAAATTTGCCATTTCAATGAATGAAAATATATCATTCCATTTATCCTCCTCATTGAGGAAAGGGACATATGCACACAATTGTCAATAAGATGTGGGAAGAAAAGGAAAAATAATAGTTAATATTAAACTCTTTTTTCTTATATTTTGTGCTGAGAACGTTGAGCTGGTGGTAGAAATAAACATGAGGCCCCAAATAGGGCTTTCCCAACAGTCCTTTTTGAGACCAAATAATTCTTTGATATTCACGATCTACTAGATTCCTGTAGAATACAATTCACTAACCAAAGGAAACAGAGAAATTAACAAGAACAAAAACAACAGCAAAATCTCACTTTTTTGTTTTATAGAATTAGTAAAAATTTTATAAAAAATGATGCATTTATTTTTACAACTTCTTAAAGAGTAAATTTAAATAAAAAGAATGATTATAAAGGCTAGCATATAATGAGCTTACTATGTGGCTAACCTCTATGCTTAATGGATTGCCCTGATGCTTTTACAAACCCACCATAATTCGTCCTTGCCAACAGATCTAAAGAGGCAGTGTTTCAAAACTTTACAACACAAAATTGTCACCTAAATTCTTTATTAGGATATCCAAGTACCACACTTCATTGGACATTCAGAATAACCTATGGCAGTTATATGTTAAATTCTACAGCTTCACCATGCTATTTCAATTCAATATCTGTAAGATTTTAGTTTTGGCCAATGCCTTAAAGATATTTTATGTGAAAATGTATTACTATATAAAGAAGAAAAAAAATGAATTTGATGTAGTTAAATATTCAAAACAGTTTTGGCAAAGTTCTGCCCCCAAAGGTTATGAGTGCTGTTGTGTAGATCGGAAACTCATTGACATTTGTGAAATAAAGAGTAGGAATCAGTTAATTAAAGACTTTTGTTATTTAACCTGAACTGGGACAATTTTTATTTAACCTTTTATAAATTAACTGGAGGGAGCTCATGAGTCACAAAACATTGTTCTTCTAGTTAGTGAAGAAGGAAATGGAAAGGAGTATATGGTAGTGATATGACATGAGGCTGTGAGGTGGCATAAAAGTAGTTAGCTAAGCTCCTATGGGGGCAAGTGCAAAGCAATACATTTAGCTATTGGTTACACCCTTTAGAAAGAAAGACTAGACTTGAATACACTTGCAGAATATTTATTTAAGACATTGGAACAATTGCTTCCAATGCCAAAAAGGTTAAAAAGTAAAATCAAAGAGCAAACACTATTTTATCTAATTATAAAGTAAGACCTGTTCTTTACTGAAATAGTATATAAGGCAGTACCTAACTATTGTTCTACTAAGAATAACTTTAGTGTGTTACTTGGAAGTAGAATGTGTGGTTTCCAGTCCTGGCTCAATTGCTTGTTCATTCATTCAATAAATCATTCATTTAGTCATTCAATCACAGTGAGATTTATTAAGTATTTATTATGAGTTAGACACACTGATGAGTATAGGAAGGAATGTGTAGATGATGAAATTACATCCCCTATTCTGAAAGATCTTATAATCCAATAGGGGAGGTATATAAAACAGCAAACAATTACAATATGATAATATTAAGTGATTAAACATGCATTTATGGAACAAAGGGAATGCACAAGAGATGAAACTACTTCAAATGAAGGTAGGAAAATGGAAGAATAAAAGAATGATTATAAAACTGAGATAAAGTAGGAAGGAGCTGGATTTTCAGCCACCTACTGTGTGATTCTAAAGTGTTTGTTTGCTTATTTCTTTTAACATACTCGAGGCAATTAAAGACCAGAAAAATTTAAGGAGGGATGGGCAAGTGGCAATTGCTAAATTTATATTTCAAATAGATCAATACCATTCTGAAAACTAAAGTGAATGATATATACATCTGAAGACAAAGGACAAATTAGAATACTGCTGAAAAAATGGGTAAGAAATAAGAAGAATTTTTTTTATGGAGATGAAAAGAAAATAGGCAGTATTCGATGGCCTATTTGAAAGGGATATAAGTAAGCAAGGAGTCAAGGTTGAATCATATGCATCTGGACTGGGCGACTGGGTAGATGATGAAAATAATACTTACCAAAATAGAAAGAATAACTTTGTTTTAAGTTATTTGGGGGCCCATTAAATTTGAAGTGTAGTGACAGCAAAAAAAAAAAAAAAGTTATATAAATACTCGAGTACACACAAAAGCCTGGAATATAAAAATAAATATCTATTCTGCAAACAGATTTTAGAGTTTTCAAAATGTATATGGTACTTGTACCCAGGAGTTTGAATTAGAGTAAGAATGAAACTAAAGGTTGTCTAGCGATGGTACCTTAAGAATCCTCAATACTCTACTGATAATAACACTATATTATAGATACAAATGTGTATATACAAACATTTTTTTCAATTCCACATTGAAATTCACACAAAATATGTTCCCAGATCATAATGGAATGAAAAAAAGTAGTTAATAAGAAAAATATTTTAAAAATTCTTAAGTATTTGAAAATTAAATAGTATACTTCTAAGTATACATGGATCAAAGAGGAAACCTCAAAGGAAATTTGAAAATATTCTTAACTGACTAACAATGAAAATATAGCAAAATTTATAGAATGAGGCTAAAACAATACTTACAGGAAATTTTAAATGTCATATTAGAAAATAGAAAGTTCTTAGTCAATAATCTAAGTTTACACTAGGAAACTAGAAAAAGGCTAACATACTAAACATAAATTAAGCAGAAGGAAGTAAATGATAAATATAATGGCAGAAACCAATGAAATCAAAAACAAAAAATAGAAAAGTAAAATAAAAGCTGGTACCTTGAAAAATCAATAAAACTGATAAACACCTGACCAGACTAAAAAAGAAAGAAAATGAAAATTATAGAGATCAGGAATAAAAGAGTTGATATCATTACAGACTCTACAGACCTTAAAAGTATAATAAAGAAATACTGGGAAACAATCTATATGCATGCATTCAAAACATATATGAAATGGGTCAGTTTATTTAAAAATATAAACTACCAAACTGCATTCGAGATGAAATTGATAACCTATACTTATTTAATTTAATTTGTAGTTAAAAATAGTCAAAAAAGAGAAATACCAAAAATGTGTTTTTATTGTTGAATTCAATTAAACATTTAAAAAACAAATAATAAAAATTTTTTGCTATCTCTTCTATAACATAGAAAAGGGGATAGTAACTCATGACTCATTTTATGAGGCAAGCATGCCCTAATTCTAAAAGCACAGAAATAGAAACTATAGACCAATATCCCATATGAACATAGTAGCAAATTAAAGCTAACAATACATATAAAAGATAATGCATCCTGACTAAGTGGGTGCTCTTTTCAGGAGAGTGCAAACCTAGTACAATAATCAAATATTAACCAACATACATTCCCATATTAAGAGACTAAATAAGAAAAACGACATGATCATCTTAATACCTGTAGAAAAGCTTTTGATAAATTTCAACATCCATTGGTGATAAAAGTCTCAGTAAACTAGAAATAAACCTAAAAAAAAGACTATCTTGAAAAAAAAGTTATCATGATTAATAATGCTGAAAAACTTAATGTATTCTCTGTAAGATCTGGAACAAGGTAAGGATGTCTTCTCTCATCACTCTTGTTCAATATCACACTGGAAGTCTTTGCTAGTGTAATAGGCAAAAACAAACAAACAAACGAACAAACTATATAGCTTGAAAAGATTTAATAAAATCTGTTTCTCCTTATAAATAACTTCTTAAAGAATCTATATAAAATCTCTTAATAAATGATCTTCTCAAAGCTATAGGATACAAGATAAATATACAAAAATTAATTTTATTTCTATAAGCTTTCAATGAGTTTGAAAATTTTCAAAATATCACTTATAATATCATCAAAATAAATGAAGTCATTAGATATGTTTAAAATCATAATCTCAAGGTCTGTATGTTAAAAATTACAAAGCATTGTTGAAAGAAATCATAGAGCTAACTAAATGGAAAGATATATTGTAATCATGAGTTAGAAGACAGTGCTAAATTTTATTCCAGTTTAATTCATAATGTTAACAATACAAGTGAAAATTCTAGCAGAATGTTGTAGATTCCAACAAGTTAATTCAAAAGGAACTAGAATAGCTAAACTATTCTGAAAATAGAAAAAGTAAACTCAAGGAATCACAGTACCCTATTTCAGGATTTACTACAAATTTATGATAATTAATAAAGTGTGGTATTGGTAAAAAAAATAGGTATAAAGATCATTGAAATAAAATAGCCCAGAAACCCTCACAAATATAGTCAACTGATTTGTGAGGAATATGTAAAGGCTATTCAATGGAGAAATGTTAGTCTTTATAACAAATGGTGCTAGTCAACAGGTAATCTACAACTTACATCCTACACCAAAATTCATGCTAAGCAGATCATTAACTTAAATGTAAATATAATACTATAAATCTTCTAGAAGAATACATAAGAGAAGATATGCATAATCTTGGGTTTGTTGATTAGTTCTTAGATACACCTTCAAAAGCACACTATGTAAAAGAAAATATTGATGTTGTACTTTTATCAAAATTAAAATCTTTTTCTCTGCTAAATACATTCTTAAAAGAATGAAAAGACAGACAGGTAGAAAACATTTGCAAATCACGTTTCTGACAAAGAATTTTTATTCAGACTATAAAACAAATTCTCCAAACACAACAGAAAAAATAAACAACCCAATAAAACAAATTGGTGAAAATCTAAATAGGCAATTTACCAAATAGAATATATGAATCGCAAATAAGCACATAAGAAGATGATTAGTTGAGGAAATGCAAATTAAAACTATGTGATACTACCCATTTTTATTTGAATGAGGAAAAGAGCACTACCAAGTTCTGACAAAGAAGCAGAACTTCAGCTCTCATACTGGTGGTGAGATTAAAAATGGTACAAACATTTTGGACAATAGTTTGACAGTTTCTTATAGTTAATCATTTATGTACTATATGACCCAGCAAACTCACATCATCTGGTAATGACTAAGAAAAAAAAAAAAAGGAAAATTGGTTTCATATAAAAACTTGTACCAAGATATTTATAGCAGCTTTTTTTCCTAATGATCCTCCACATTCTTCAAATGTAGATGGATAAACAACAAACATGTACTACATCCATACAACGGGAATATGGCTCAGCAAAAAAAAGGAACACACAACACAGATGTATTCTTTTTGTAATATTCATCGAGCTGTACGCATAAGGTGTGTGTACTTTTCTACATATGTATTATAAATTTTGTTAAAACAGAAGTGCTTTTTGTTCTTTGTTTTTTTTTTTTTTCTTTTTAGACAAAAGATTCTTTGGCTGTTCTATTGTGAATAGACCTTAGGAATGCCAGGATAAAAACAAGATGATCCATTTGAAAACAATTTCACATTATAAAAAATAAAGTATATTTTATTTACAAGGTTTTTTAAAAAATGGAAAAGATGAAATATTGGACCACAATTGTATTCTAGACCTCAATATTATATAAATGCTGAGAGATGACCTCAAAATGTTCTGAATTTTTAATGTTCTTCAGGAGTGGTTTAAGATTGATTACTCTTTGTTGATCAAGAACCATAAAACATCAGAATGATTACTAAAGAAATAAAAACAGAATTTATTTTTTAAAGAAGTGGAAATGGAATAACAAAACAAAAATACCTCTATTAATCAAAAAAGAAAGAATGATAATAAAGTGAGACAGTTAGAAAATGCAAAATAAGATGGTGGAAACAGGTTCAAATATTAACAAACATAAAACATAATGAACTAACCTCCTTTCAAAAAAAGGGAAAGAATTTCAGTTTGGAGAATAAATTCAGCCTTATAATATTTCCAAAGTGACACACCCAGATTATAAGCTTTTAAAAGGTCAAAAATAAAAGGATGCAAAGAGATATACTAAGCACATATCAACTAAAAAGTTAAAAAGCTGATATGTATCTTAATTTTATGCCACAGAAAGAATTAATAGAGATTTTAAAAGAGGGGAGGGTGTCACAAATGAATGATAAAAAGTTCAACAAAGAAGACCTATGTACTCATAAAATAGCTTAAAAATTATAAAACACAAACATAGCAGAACTACAGAGATAAATAGATACCCCACCTTCATAGTGGGAAGTTTCAACATATCTCTCCATTTTATTCTTAGATAAAGCAGACCAAAAACTTGGTAAAGTGTACCAACAAGCTTGATGTGAAGGATATATATAGAACCCTGGATCTGACAAGTAGAGAATTCCCATTCTTCTCAGACACACATGGATCATATTTTAAACGTAGGGGAGGGACAAAAACTAGGTAATCTTCTACAAATTCCAAAAAATACATATTGCACAGAATATGTACTCTGACTAAAATGGAATTTTTATAAAACAAAGATAAATATATTTTTTTAAACATAAATTTTAAAAACACTTCTAAAAGCATTGATCAAAGAAGAAGTCATAACTGAAATAGAGAAAAATATTTCATATCAAAATTCTGAGATGCAGTGCAATCTCAGTAGAAATCTGAGAGAAATTTTATTCTTAAACACTCTAAATACATAAGGTTAAAATTAATTAGGAAAAAAAAAGAAAAAAGAAAAAGTTAATAAGAACAACAGAATACACCAGGTCAACTGAGCAGAAGTAGGTGGTGGGAATGAAAAAAGAAGTCTCAGTAAAGAAGGATTTTGTCATTTTTATTGTTTGTTAAAAAAAATATGTTGAGTATCTATATAATTGCCAATTGCTGAAGAAAGTCGAAGACATGAAAAATTGCCCCTACCTTCAAAGAAAAGTATAAAAATTACAATGAAAAATAAAAATTACACTTGAAACTTATAGAATTTTATTAACCAATGTCACCCCAATAAATTTAATTTTAAAAATTAAAAATAAATGGAAAATAAAAAATAAAGATTGGCGAGTAGGAGCAAAGATTTTAAAACAAAGCCTGAAGAGTCAGAGCTCAGTTGGGAACTTATGAGCCAGGGCAGTGCTCACCTGTAGCACCTCAGCCTGAGAAAACAATCAACCACTTGCCTCCATAGATGGGGACAGGAGAAAGGTATGCGTCCTTAAGAGGGATTCTGGTTTTAGACAAATAAGAAGGTGGAAGAAGTATTCTATGAAGAGAATAAGGGTGTGGAAGCTTTGTTTACCATGATACAGAGGTATCAGAAGAAGGAAAGAAAATGATTGAGAGGGGAAAAGAAGTGGGAGGATGAATTTGAGAAGAACCATGGGACAGTCCTAAAATGAGTATACAATGAGAAGAACAGGCAGCAAAGATATTCATATGAACTTTGGGCAAGAAAAAGAGAATGTGAGTCATGAGGCATTTCTCCTCCTTAAGACTGTACATAAAACTCTGGAGCAATTTTGTATTACAGCCTAAATTCCAAAAATACTCTAAGCTTGGTGATACTGGCAAAATGTAGCCTTTAGCCAAAATTCTAATAAAACTCTGTTAGAAAAACATTAAGGACTTTCTGAAGTTCTTTTGGTAAAATGCAGCAAATCATGAGTCCAGTGACTCTTAGAATCAACTAGAGCCTGATTTGGTCACACAAGAGAGGAAATCCACCGCTGCTGCATAGCTGATGGTTTAATTGCTTTCTGGAATGTTTTCTGGAGGGGATCTCTAGCAAGAGTCAATTCTGGCCTCAACTGATAGAGCTAGGTTGGAGTATTTCAACACTTAACAGTTGTGTGGCCTACCCTGAAGTATTCATATTTTTTTAGCTTTTTTTCTTCAGATATAAAACTGTGAAAATGATGTGTTCCTGAGATGATTATTGATAATCTAGATAAGTATCTAGTGCAGTAGAAATCTTCCACTTTGTAAGTAGTTCATAAATTATAACACATCATTATAACTTATTGCAGATCGCCACTGCATCTACAAGTTACAATCATAACTAAGTGATTCTCAAGTCACCAGTTCTGTATCACACAAGTACAACCTTTACCTTTTAGGTAAAATCTACCAGGTCAGTGATTTTACTTGGTTTACTGCATCCTGTTGACCAGTTCCAAGTTTCTCTTCAAATTGCCTCATGTTGTCTACAAGGAACTGCCCTCCATACTCCACAAGGGACATAAGGAAGGACAGTAGGATAGCAGAAAGCCTTTTATGCTGTCCTTTATAAGTTTGCTCCAATTTTTTTATGCTGTTCTCTGTTTTTCACTCTTTTATCCTGCTCTTGATTCATTCACTTATCAAACATTTATTGAGTGCCTAGATACTAGGTTGGACACTTGGGATACAAGATTGACAAAGGCACAGTCATGCGCTGAAGGTTATCACGGTCCAGTGAGAGAAACAGATGTGAGCAGATAACCACAGTGCAATTAGATAAGTGGTAATGGAAGGGTTTTCATGGTACTTTGGGAGCACAAATGATGAGGCAAATAACTCTTCTGGGACAGGGAGG
Organism: Cynopterus sphinx; assembly: GCA_030015415.1. NCBI lineage: Eukaryota > Metazoa > Chordata > Mammalia > Chiroptera > Pteropodidae > Cynopterus > Cynopterus sphinx. Next base: position 127,129,957 of record CM057382.1, read on the forward strand.
TTTCACAGAGATATCTGCGCAACTTTTAAAAAGATGATTAAGGGGCCACCAGTCCATGAAATAGCAGTGATGATGGGGAGTTACTACAGACCAAGGGGAAAAGAGGAAGGAGAGGGATTCCAGCAGAGAAAAGCATAGACATTGGCTTAGCTGCAAGATTTTAAGGGAAGGCTTGGATATAAAGGAAGGAAGGAAGGAAGGAAGGAAGGAAGGAAGGAAGGAAGGAAGGAAGGAAGGAAGGAAGGAAGAAAGGAAGGAAGGAAGAAAAGAGAGAGGGAGAGAGGGAGGAAGAGAGGAAGAAAAAGAGGGAGGGAGGGAGAGGGGGAGAGGGAGAGGTGGAAGAGAAAGAGAGAAAAGAATGTATGTGATTCAGGAAAAAATGAAATAATATTTCTCAAAGATACTTTGATGGGATTAAAGAAAAATATTCACAGATGCTTAAGATTGCTCAAGGCAAGAGCATATGTGTTCACTGTAATTCCTACCGAAAAGATGAAATCTTTGAGATTCATGTCATACTTTATAGAGATGTGGTAGTAAACACAAATTGTCAAGGCAACTTTAAGCATTATCTAGGAAAGAAGGTTTAGTTTAGTTGGAAGTAAGTATACTGTCTATCAATCTATTTATGGCTTCTCCTTGTGGTGGAGTGCAATTGGCATCATTACACTCTCCTCTCCTTACAAGAATGTCCTTCTAATGGGAAGAAAGGACAAAGACTGTGGCAACCCAGTGTCTCAATTTGCGGCTCCAATGCCCTTATATACATTCTAAGACTGAGAAAAATTTTTAAAAAAATTTTAAAAAATCTCTCATTATCTCGTTTACTTCAACAAAAAGTAACATTACAGAAAAGTCAGCCCAACTCAGTGAGGGAAATGAGCAAAAAAGCAAACTTCTGGCTTCAGCTTTAACATGACCACTGTGTTACACAGGAGTCACTGTTGGAAAAACTTTCCTTAAGAGTTATTAGACAAATAAGACAACTAGTCAAGATGGCTGAGTAGGTAAACTTTGTGTTCACATCCTCCCATGATCACATCAAAATTACAACTAAATTATAGAACAACCATCCTGAGAACCACCTAACTGAACAGAGTTCCTAGAATTAAGGATATAAAGAAAAAGCAACTTCAAGACTGGTAGGGGGGGTGGAGACACAGAGCAGGCAGGTCTCACATACACACTACAGCAATTAAGAAATGAGAGAGATATCTCAACTGTGGAGGTACCTCCTGATGTGCAAGGTGGCTCCAAACCTTGAATAAGCAGTGGGTACCCAATCTTGTTCTGTAACCTAAGCATCCACAAGCTCAGCACAAGTTTTATTCTTTTTATGGCTGAGTAATCTTCCATTGCATATATGTACCACCTCTATTCATTCATCTATTGATGGACACCTAGATTGCTTCCACATCATGGCTATTTTAACGCTGCAATGAACATAGAGTCTATATATCATTTTGAAATACTGTTTTTGTTTTCTTAGGATTAATGCCCAGAACTACTAGGTCATATGGTAGTTCTATTTCTAATTTTTTGAGAAATTTCCATACTTTTTTCTGTAGTGGCTGCACCAATATACCATGATAGTGACAGTCCATAAGTATTTCCCTTTCTCCACATCCTCACCAAAACTTGTTGATCCTTGTCTTTTTGATAATAACTATTCTGACATGTGTGTGGTAATACCTATTGTGTTTTTTACTTGCATTTCCCTAATTATTAGTGAAGTTGAGAATAAAAAAATATTCCAAAAAATCTCTCTGACAAAGGCAAACACTTAGTAAAAGCTGAGATCATATGAGTTTAAAGATAGTATAAAAGTCAAAGAAAAAAATAGGAAGATTATGTGCAATTATAACAATAAATTATGAGATACCTATAAACTACAGATACAAAAGAAAAAAAGATTACGAAAAAAATGTCAATGTGAAAGGAGTGAATAAAAATTGTAGTGATCTTCAAATGTGTTCAAACTTAAGCAATAAACTTAAAATAGACTGCTGTAGGCATAGCTTGGTATATATGAAGTGCATGTAACCATAAACCAAAAATCAATTGGTTTATATAAAAAATAAAGAGAAAAGAACCTAATAAAATGGCAATAAATATATACTTACCAATAATTACTTTAAATGTAAATGGACTAAATGTTCCAATCAAAAGACATAAGATGGCTGAATAGGTTTTTAAAAGCCATACATGTTTCCTACAATAGACCACTGCAGATCAAAAGACTGAAAGTAAAGGGAAAAGAAAAGATATCTGATGCAGATGGAAATGAAAATACAAGCAGTAACAAGAGACAAAGAATGGTAAAGAGGTTACTCCAATGAGAGGATATAACTCTTGTAAACATCTATGCACCCAATGTAGGAGCACCTAAATATATAAAGCAAATACTAACAGACATAAAAGAGGAGAACAATAGTAATACAACAATAATAGGAAACTTTAACACCCCATTGTCATCATTAGATAGATCAACCAGACAAAAAATCAACAAGGAAAGCATGACCTTAAATGACACATTAGACTATACAAACTTAATCATTATTTTTAGAATATTTCACCCAAAATGTTAAAAATATTTTAACATTCTTTTCAAGTGCACATGAAAAACTTTCCACGATAGATCACAGGGTAGGCCACAACACAAGTCTTAGTACATTTAAGAAGTCTGAAATTATACCAAGCATCTTCTTCAATCACAGTGGTAGAAAACTAGAAGTAAACTACCAGAAGAAAACTGAAAAACTCAAACACACATGGAGACTAAATAGCATGATACTAAACAAAGAATGAGTTAACAATTAGATCCAGAAGAAAATAAAAAGATAGCTTGAGATGAATGAAAATGAAAATATAATGACCCAAAATCTATGGGAGAGAGTGAAAGCAATTCTAAGGGGGAAACTCATAGTAATACACAGCTTTCTCAAGAAACAAACAAAAAAAAAAATGTTATATAAACAATCTAACCATACACTTAAAGGAATTAAAAAATAAATAAATAAACAAGTCTAAAATAAGTAAAGGAAAACAATAATAAATATTAGAGTGAAAATAAATGAAATAGAAACTAAAAAAATATAAAATTTTAATGAAATGAAGAGTTGGGTTTTTGAAAAGATAAACAAAATTGATAAACTCTGACCAGATTCATCAAGAAAAAAAAAACACCCAAATAAATAAAATTGGAAATGAAAGAAGTGACAACTGAAACTACATAAATACAAAAGATTATTTAAACAAACACACACACAAATAATTATACGCCAACAAACTGAACAATCTGAAAGAAATGGATACATTTTTAAAATTGTACACTCCACTGAATCAGAAAGAAACAGAATCAAGAAGAAACAGAAAATCTGAACTGACAAATAACTATTAATGAAATTAAATCAGTAATCAAAAAACTCCCAAGAAAAAATTCCTGGATCAGGTGGCTTCATGGGTGAATTTCACCAAACATTCATACAAGAATTAATACTTGTTCTTCTCAAGCTATTCCAAAAAATTTAGGAGCAGAGAAGATCTCCAAACTTATTTTACAAGTCTAGTATTACCCTGATACCAAAAGCAGATGAAGACACTATATAAAAAAAAAAAATTTAAAGGCCAATATCCATGATGAACATAGATGTAAAGCTTCTTAACAAAATTTTAGCAAATAAATATCATTAATACATTAAAATGGTCATACGCCATGATCAAGTGGAATTTATTCCCTGGATTCAAGTTTGGTCCAAAAATCTGCAAATCAATTAATGATACACCATATAAACATGAAGGACAAAAATCATATGGTCATATCAATAGGTACAGAAAAGGCATTTGCCAAATCCAACATTCATTTATGATAAAAAAAAAAAAACTCTTGGTAAAGTGGCTATAGACGGAACATACCTTAACATTATAAAGGCCATATATGACAAACCCACAACAAACATCACACTCAACAGTGAAGACCTGAAAGTTTTTCTTTAAGATCAGGAACAGGATAAAGATGTCCATTTTCACTTTATTTAATGTACTATTAGAAATCCTAGCCATAATAATCAGATAAGAAAAGTCATTTAAGTTGAAAAAAGAGAAATAGAACTGTTATTATTTGCAGGTAACATAACTTTACACATACAGAACCCTAAAGATTCTACAAAAAATATTATAACTAATAAATGAATTTAGTTATGTTGTAGAATGCAAAACTAATATTCAGTAATTGGCTACATTTTTATACATCAATAACAAACTATCAGAAGGAGAAATTCAGAAAACAATGCCATTTACTATTGAATCAAATAGTATAAAATACTTAGGAATAAATTGAACCAACGAGGTAAAAGAGCTCAAATATTATAGGGCATTGAAGAAATCAAAGAAGACCTATATGGAAGGCTTCACCATGCTCATGGATAGAAAGAATTAACATTTTAAGAATATCCATACTACATAGAGAAATCTACAGATTCATTGCAATTCCTATCAAAATACCTATGTCATTTTTCACAGAACTTGAAAAAATAATTCTAAAATTTATATGGAACCATAAAAGATCTCAAACAGCCATGACAATTTTGAGAAAGAAGAATAAAGTTGGAGGTATTACACTATCTGATATCAAAATGTACTACGAGTCTATAGTAATCAAAACAGAATGGCACTGGCATAAAGGCAGACATATGGATCAGTGGAAGAAGAGAGCCTAAAAGTAAACCCATACCTATATGGTCAATTAATCTAAAACAAAAAGCGCAAGAACATATAATGGGGGTAAAGACAGGTTTTTTTTTAATAAATGGTGTTGAGATAACTGAACAGATACATGCAAAAATAAAAATAAATAAAACTAGACCACTTTCTTATGTCATATACAAAAGTAAATAAAAAATAGATAAAGACTTTAAAACTTGAAACCATAAAACTCTTAGAAGAAAATATACACAGTAAACCCTTTGATATTGCTATTAGCAATATATGTATATTTGTATACGTTTTTTTGAACAAGAAAAAAATAAGCACGTGGGACTGCATCAGACTAAAATGTTTTTGCACAGGAAAGCAAACCATCAACAAAATGAAAAACAATCTACTGAATGGGAAAAGATATTCACCAGTGGTACATCAGGTAAGGGGTTAATATCTAAAATGTATAAGAATTCATACAACTTAAACCAATAAAATTAAAAAAATATGATTTAAAACCAGGCAAGGAATCTGAATAAATATTTCTTTATTTATTTGTATGTCTTTTTTGGCATACAGATGGCAAACAGACATATGAAATGATGCTTAGCACACTAGTCATGAGGAAAATGAAAATTAAAACAACAATGAGCTATTACCTTACACCTGTCAGAAAGGCTATCATCAATAAATCAACAAACAACAAGAATTAGTGAGGATGTGGGGAAAAAAGAACTTTTGTGCACTGGTGGAGAGATTGTAAATTGTTGCAGGCGCTATGGAAAACACTATGGCGTTTTCTCAAAAAAATAAAAAATAAAAAAATATCTTATGACCCAGCAGTTCCACTTATAATTGGAAAACAAGAAATAAAGAAAAAGCAAACAAAACAAAACAAAATAAAACAAAACAAAACAAAACAAAACAAAACAAAAAAACATGTTATTAGGAACATAGCCATATTTCAGAACACAATAGATAAAAAAATGTTCTGGGAATGTTGAAGTGCAAGAGTAATTTAATTGAGATGAAGAATTGATAAATCAAATTAATTTTTGATGACTTTGCCAGGTTCCTTCCTTGTTCATAGAGTCTCCCCCACCACCTAGGCTCTTACACATTTTATGCAGATTTCTATCATTTTTTCATTCCCAATGGAACAGATCTGGAAGTAGGCAGACTTTTTCTAAAGCCTAAAAGTCTCTAGAGCTCCTTGGTAAGTTGATGTTGCATTCCAGACCAGAAAAATAAGAGAGGTGATGCAGAATACATCTGCGTATGATTTTTGTCAAAAGTCTTAATTCTTAGCTATCCATGTGGCCATCGTTAGCATAGATTTGTTCAATCTTTGATGAAGACTAGTATCAGCAAGTCTAGCGAATATCAAAACTGTGTCTGTTTCCCAGATATGGTACAGGCAACGCATACATCACATCTCCCTGTCCTATGGCATTTTATCCTAACATTTATGTTGAGGCAGTCACCAGAATTGGGCCTTATTGATAATTTAAAGTGTTAGAACAGAAAAGTGCCAAAGATAATCATTTAATGAGAAAAATCTCTAACTTTTATGTTGAAAATGAAATTAAGAAATGTTGACATAGTTGTTTACCTTAACTTGATATCTCATATGAAGAAATAGCAAATGGCTTAATGTTAATGCTGTATTAATTACAAGAGTTTCCGTACATTTAAAGAGGGGGAAGAGGACATTTTAATTACTGTGAAACTAATCATGATTACAGAATAAATATTTTCTTAAAATTTTGTAAATAATACTGAATGTTTTTTTATCTCCACTAGCCCCAACCATTCTGGTACCATTTCAAACGCAAATCACTCAGGCTGAGGAACATTAAATTTAATTTGTGCAAAAGTTGAAGGTGGAAAAGCGTGAAATTAACTTGATGCATCTTTATGGTATTTTCTATCTCCTAGCTTCTCTCAGCCTTTCCAATCCAGAATATTTGATTGGCTGTCAGGGCCTTTCCACCCCTGGAGCTTCCCTCGACTCTCTGTTCATTGAGAGTCAAGGGCTTCTGTGTATGTGTTGCTCACTCTGCCTTAGTCCACTGGCAACTCAGCTAAAGGAAATGCTGATTTATATGGCTTGATGTTTACCTTGGCAGAGCTTCAGTCTGTACTCAAGTTTCACTCTTGGTGATTCATCTCTTTCAGGAGTATGTGTGTGAGAAACAGCCAAAGATGAGTTAACTCATTCAAGAAATCATTCGGCATGGTTCAAATGGCTTGCAGAGATTTTGAAAGAAATCTAAACCTTTTATAAGGCTATACAAAAAGTACATGGCAATCAGCAATCAGTTGTTAGTATAACACCTATACATTCACAAAGTTATTACAGACACACCTCAGCCTATGCGGATAAATATGAGATATTCAATATTGTTATTGAGAAGGCACTTCTACACAGTTTTAAAAACTCATAGAAAAAGAGCTGGTTGAAGGCAATTATGTTTATCAAGGGAGAGGCAGATGAAAATAAGACTGCGGCTTGCCTACTGTAGATTTCTTTAGTGACCAATTGTTAACTGTTATAAGAAATGCTTGCATCAGACAGTATAAGCACTCTGCTTACTATTAAAGATCTAGAAAGACATTGCTATCAATTCTGTTTTTTGGATATAATCATTCAAATAGTATTATTTCAAATACCATGGTTGTGAAAAGATTTTGAAGTTTTGTCAGAAAAGTTGTTCAAAGGGATGCATTTGCAATATTAAAAAATAAAAATTAAAATGTACAAATATCACAGATTGCAAATTCACATTATTCCAAAATGTGTATTGTTATTTAAAAGGTAATGATCAATGCATATCTTGTGCATATTTTCAGAAATAGCCTTGTATTAATTTTTTAAAGACGTCCATTAAAAATTTCTTCTGCTCATGACCATGTGTCTTTTTCAGCGTTGGCCGGTTTTCCTTAAGAGAACACTCTCTACCACACTAAATGATTTGTCTCTTTTTCAAAAGAAAATGAGGTGTTCCTCACCCTAAATATTTTTCAATACTCAACCAAAACCGCATTATCTGCATTAATTAGTTATGTCTGCTGTGCATGAATATTTCTGTGGGTGGTGGGTTCTGATAGTACAAGTTTTATGCAGCATCCTGCATTTACATTTGATAAATATAAACAAATAAGTATACATTGAGTCATGCCATTGATTTATTATCCAAATATAAATAGAAGTCTTCTATTTCTGAAAGGAATATAGAAAGAAATAATTAAAATAATTGAGGCTCGTTGGCTGTGGCTTTTAAGGAAAGTTTAAAAGGACAAATAATAAATTCATAATTTAGAAAATTAGGATCAACTTTCCATTAATATTGAAAATATATAAACACCAAAGAGATGAAGTGAAATGTAGAAATGAGAGAACTTTTGAGTGTTGGAAAAGAAAGGGTAGATTTTGTATCCTTTTTATAAATAATTTAATACTCACAGAAACTCACAGGATAGAGGTTTTCATCCGCATTGCACAAATAAGAAAACTGAAGATTTGAGAAACTGTTATTTGCTGAAAGTTATACACATAAAATATAATGGAACTAAGATTTAATTTAGTTCTAACAAACCCAGAACTTAATTCTTATATGTTTAAGAAAACTATCTCAGAGAAGGTTATATCTGCGCTGAAAGGAATTAAAGCCTATTTTACAAACAGATAAACATTGGAGAAATAGTACTTTGGACAGTGTGAATAATTAATAATTAATAATAATAATAATAATAGCTATTATTTAAAGCATTTACTATGTATTGGATATTTAATGTACAAGGTACCTATCACATTAACATACATTATCTCATTTGCTTCTCATAACAACCTAATGAAACAGGTAATACTATACTCGTCTTAGAGAAGACAAAATGGAGCCCAAGAAAGTTTTCAGTAACTTACTGTATGCCTGCCATGTCAGAGCCTGGCATAAAACCAAATCCAAAGGCTCCCTAAAAGTCTATGTTTTTTTCACAGTTTTAGGATTACTAGTGCACCTGGATCAAAATGGGTGGGAGAGAATGTGGTGGAATTGAGCCTGGTGAGTTGAACAGAGGCCAGGTTACAAAAGCTGTGTAGGTTAAGCAAGAGTGTTTATGTTTTTTTCCTTGGCTGAGGAGAAAGCTTTGAAAGTTTTAAGTGAGAATGACATAATCATATGGGAGTTTTAATGTCATTCTGGGTAAGGGTAAATTGGAGACATTCAAATTAACAGGCAGAGAGACCAATTAGTAGACTATTTAAATAACCCAAAGCAATAAATAATGTCATTTAGTGAAGTAACCATGGCATTAAAGTAGACAAGGAAGATCATAGATATATCAAAGAGGTAAAAATGACAATATATGGGGACCAATAGATCTTCTCACTAAGAAAGGAGTCTGTGATGATTGCCAGGTCTCTAATTTGGTTACAATATAAATCAATTGGAGAACACGTGAAAAAGAAATTTGCATTTAAAATTACAAGACAGGTGATTTCTATATTTAAAAGCATTTTATTTATTTTTATTCTCTATCTTATGTGCCCAAAATGTAAACTCTTTGAGGGTAGGGGTTTTATATTCTTGTTACCACTCTAAACTCAAGACACAGAAAAGTCCCTAGTATAGATTAAAAAGGTAATAAATGCATGTGCCTGTCTGTTGCATATGATTGAGATCCTGATTACAGTAATCCTCACAGTTTACATAGCATCTTCCACCAAGTCTTCATGTGGTATTTTGTTTCCTGCCTTGTCGGATCAATGAATTTGGGGTCATATCTGACATTCTGAGAGGAATGAGAAATGAGAAATGTAATGACTAAACTCCCTGGATGCTGGCTCTACCTTTTTCTTTCAAATAATAAGCACAAAATTAATTTTCAGATTGCACACTTTTAAAATTCCCTAGAAAATCAATAATACAAAGTGATAAGACTAAGGTTAAATGATTGATTTATCAATTGATTTCCTTTAAATTTTTCTGGCAAGAGATGATTTTTTTCAAGGCCAGTGATGACTACCTAATCTCTAACTCCTTGCCCTAATCTTTATTCTTCATATTGCTCCATTTAACCTTGAGGACCACCCTGTCCCAGTGTTGTCACACAAAGGCCTCAAACCTTCTAACTTAGTCAGCTCTAATGGGGAAAAAGCCAGGATGAAGACGAGATCAGAAACACTGTGTCTGAGATCTGCCTGTGAAGGAGCAGAGTCAGTAAATAGAAAGAAGGCCAGAGATAGAAAATCCAGACATAATAATCAGCCCAAAGTCAGAGCACCACAGAGAAAATCAGACATTAGTTTAGAAGCAAGAAAGCAAGAAAGTAGATGATGGAAGAAAAAAGAAGATGTTCCAAGTTCATTATCAACTAACTCAGAGCCTCACCCTTTCTTTCAGTCAGGTCCATCTCAGCAGAGAACTTCTGGAAAAGCTATTTATTCTGGGCATGCCCTTCTTTCTTCTTTCTCTGTCTCCAGATTTCTTTATTCTGTGCCTGTTCTTTATCATTCTCTAAGGTTTATTCTAATCCTCTGTACTCCTCCCTGAAAAATTATATATTCTCAGCAGTTTCAGGTATGCCCATAATGCTAATTATAGCAAAGTGCCTCTTTCTCTCCATGTTGATCTTTTCTTGAATTTCTATTTCATAGCAGTAACTGCATACATATCTCCAGTTAGAAATATGATTGAATTTCAAATTTGACAATATTAAAAAGTATTTTCACTGGTATTTTATTTGACACATTTTAATTGTTACTACCTGCATCTGAGCACTCTTCACTGAGTGTTCAGATGAATTTGATGCATTTTCATCTGGTACTTCTTTCTTTAATCTCTTCCACTTCAAATCCAACTTACACCTAACTTCAAATTAAAGGGAACTCAAATTCCATTTTTATCATATTATTATTCTGACTTAAAAGAAAAAAGGTTTAATTAGCTTCCCATTACAATGAAGTTTCCTAACCTACTTTATATAGGAACTCTTGCTTTTTGAGATTTCAAAAGCACTAATTAGAGGGTGTATCACTAGACTCTGTTAGCAGAAGCCCATATCCTGAGTCTGGCACTTAGAGTCCTCATTTGTCATTTGGCCCTATGACCATGGCTCTCTGCCAATCCTCATCCTCGATACATAGAAATCTATAGGCCAGAGCAGCTAACCATCAAGAGTTTTTCATTTCCTAATCTAAAGTGTGCTCCAGACACCTTCCCAAATACCCCAGGACCTGCTTCTAAGACCTGGATGGGCCTCTTATCTGAGTGTGTATTCCTGAAAGTGAATCAGAGACAAATTTTTACATGTTTAGGTCCAAAGAATGGCTAAGGAATAGCTGCTTGTAGAGGGTGAAGATAAAGTAGAAACATATGTACCCAAGTGTCCCATACTTCACAGAGCTAGTAGGAGGCAGAGAAAGGCTACAGGCCCATTACTACTCAGTGATGAGCTAAAATTTTAAGGGTGTTGTACTAGTTTTCTCTTGCTGCATTAACAAATCACCAGAAATTTACCAACCTAAAACATCAATTTATTATTTCACAGTCCTGTTGGTCAGAAGTCCAAATGGGTTCAGACGAGGTCTCTGCTTAGGGTCCCATAAGGCCAAAGTTATGGTGTTGGCTGAGCTAGGGTCTTCGGAAGATTTGGGGAAGAATCTGCTTCCAAGGTCACTCGAGTTTTGGCAGAATACTGTTCCCTGTGGTTGTAGGACTGAGGTCCCCATTCCCTCCTGACTATCATTCAGGAGCCTTCTCTCAGCTTCTTAAGGCTAACTGCATTCCTTCTCACCTGGTCCCTTCACCTCAGATCAGCGACAGTTCATAGAGTCTTTATCTTTCTGACTTTCTCTTCTACCATCAGATGGAGAAATCTTTTTTTTTTTTTAATGGCTCATGTTATTACTTTGGCTCATAAAAAGTTACCTGATGAATGATATCATATTTACACTTCTGGGGATTAGGGTAGGATATGTTTGGGAGTTGTATTAGTTTTCTAGGGTAGCCACAGCCAAATACCATAGAATGGGTAGCTTAAACAACAGAAATTCATTTTCTCACATTTCTGGAGGTCAGAAGTCTGAGGTTAAGATGTCAGCAGGGTTGGTTTTTTCAGAAGCTTCTTTCTTTGAGTTTGTTCTCTCCCTGTGTCTTCACATAGTCTTCCTTTTGTACATGTCTGTGTCCTAATTCTCTCTTTTTCTGAGGACAATTTTCCAACTTTATCATTTTAAGTATTTAGATAAATGGTACATAGGTCTTCAATTGTATTCCTGTTCAAACACTGCAAATCTGGCAGTTGGGCCTGGACAGAGAAGCAAGGATGCTGATAGGAAATGAAGAGTGATGGAGCCCAAGGATCTACTGTTACTTTAAATCTAATAAAGTCTGTTTTCCTTAACTTGTCATTACTAAGCATGCATGTGGTCATTCAGGCATTTTTTTCTCAACCTCATAATATGGCATACCATGCTTGGTCTCTTTCTCCTCTCCCACTGTCTACTCCATACCATGTCCCATACACTGATGCTTTGCTCCTTTCTGCACAGCCTGAGACTATCCAACTGTATTAGTTCATTTGGGCTATTATAATGGGTGGCTTTTAAACCACCAAGACTGGGTGGCTTGTCAACAACAAAACTTTATGTCTCATGGCTCTGGAGGCTGGAATGTCAAAGATTAAGGGACCAGCAGATTCAGCAGCTGATGAGGCCCTGCTTCCTGGTTAATAGCTGTTTTTTGTCTGTGTTCTCACTTGACAGAAGAGGCCAAAGAGATCTCTTGGGTCTTTTATAAGGGTACTAATCACATTGATGGGTGTTCTGCCCTTATAACCTAATTGCCTACCAAAAACCCCACTTCCAAATACCATCACATTGGAAAATAGATTTCAACAGACACATTTTGGGGGACACAAACATTCAGTCGGTGACACCAACCTTCTGTAAAATCTTACTCCCTGTACTATACCTCTCTCTTAACTTCTAAGGCATGTTCTTTTCTGTCTCAGTCATTTGGAACCTAGCATTTATATTGTCTTTTAAACATTTTTAATGTTATAAACACTATACAATATCTCTTTGAGATTGTGATCTTGTTGAGTTCAAGTAACTCACATATCTCCTATGTGAGTTATCAATAGTACTCACATAGCTCACATATCTCCTTAGGGTAGAGGGAATACCCCACCACACATATTAAACACTCAGAAGAAATGAATTTAGGTTATTTTTCCAATGTTTGTGCCTTATGGATGCTACATGAAAAAGGATTTGGTGTTAAAATAAGTTTGGGCAGTTCTTACAAAGTTAAAAGTTTTTTTTTTTTTTAAGACAGCTCAGAATCTTTATTGTACTACCACATATAATATCTAAAAGAAAATAATAGTAAAGACTTTACCAAATTTATTGAACTTTTATTACAAAGAATTTCATACAAGTGTTCCAGAATACATACTTTTGAAAAGCCTGGCTAAAGAGCTAGTCCTCATTCAACTCTCTTTCCAAATATATATTATTTATATGTAGCATATAAAACTATCTTAAATACTTATGTTATTCAAAAGGTAGTCTTTACCCTGACCATTCCCCACCCCAGCTAGGGCAATTGTTTAGGCAACTTGAAAACTCTTGTCTGATATACAGATTTCCTGCTCACTTATGTTCTTTCGAGACAAAAGTTCAGTTCTTTTTTGTAAAGTTTGTTGATGGACTGAACTCCATGTGCATTGGCAAAGATCTAGAGTAAGCAGCTTTATATCAAAACATAAAATATTAAGACTCAGTTATTAACTGGAATATGTTAAGGAGGGAGAACACAGAACATTTGGCTCTGTAGGGCATTTAACTCTTCATTGCTTTAAATTGTTTTGACACCTGTGATGATGACCTTATCATGCTTTCTTAGGTTGCAAGTACCGCGCAAATGGACACAGCAGTTTTCTTAAGCTTTATGGTGTCTCTTCAGAATATATTATCTAAATGTTGATGATAAGAATGAAGAGAGTATTTTTGTTTCCTCTCTCACGGAGATGCTGTGAATATTAATGATCAGTAATCTGAAAAATGTTTTGAGCTCCTTAGGGGTGGACCATATAAAAAACAAAGTACTTTCATATAATAGCCTTGATCTAAGTACCTAAGCACTTGTACATTAGATGATATTAAAACACATAGGCATGAGACATTAACCTCTTTGAGATGCAGACGAAGTTTGTGATTGGCATGTGTGTTTGAACATTAAGAGGCTACTTAGGCTGGGTCCAGTGGGTAAACCATTGACTTAGTAGTCCTATTTTTTATTATTTACAAATATCAAAGTCATCTAAGTTTCAAAATGTAACCTCCAGAGTCAAGGAGAATTAGAAGTCCTAGAACCACTTCCCCATTTTCTTAGTTACCTGCAGGTAACTATGTTGTGGAAAACTTTATCTAATTTGTAATGCCACAGAACTGAATTTTTCAATAGTACTCTCGTACATCGTATTGTCTTCAAATATTTTTGCTTTGTTTTTTTTTTTCTAATTGAATTTCTCACTTTTGAAGCCAGTTTCTTTTATCAATACCATTATTAGCATTTGCATTCCTATTTTTAATGCCCATTTAAGGCATGCCTTGAAAATACTCTGTTAAAAGCAGTTATTTGCCATGTTTAGAGTGTTGTAGTTCAGCAAAATTGAAAAATGCTTCTACAGCATTAGTAACATAAGAACAAAAATGTTTTATTACTTTGAGTATGTAAACACACAGAGAACAGATAATCAAATAATAGAACTAAGAGATGACATAGTCTAATGGACTTGGCAGAGAATTAGGAGCCAAAAATATCTGAGTTCTAACCTTGGATCCAATACTGGGTCCTTGTCCTTGCATGCTTCTTTCTCTTTGTGGGGGAAAAAATAATACTAAAAACTAAAAAACAAAAATAAAACAACCAAAAAAGCTTAATGTAGAATAAAGGAGGGTGATCAGAAACATGACAGATATTTCAGTATAATCTAAGCAAGATTTTCACCTTATGAAATGCGACTGTTTTATTACTATCAGTTTTTGTCACAAACTTGACATTGTCTCTGTTTCTGCTGCTGTAATTTTAATTGTTTGTCTGTGTACCCCTTGAACTTGAAAGCTTCCCTAGCATAACTAAGTCATTTGAAAGCCCTGAGTCAAAGAGCCTTCACTTCATTCTCATTACTACAATGGTATACAGTTATATGTTCTTTCAAGAGACAACTAGTTCAGGAACCAGAACATGCCTACCTTATGATCTCAAGTTTCTCTAAGAGTTTGGCCAGGCTGAATAGATCCTATTATACGCAATCACCATCTGTGACATTCAGACAGGAAATAGAACACATGGCACCTTACCATCAACTTGTACAAACTTGTTGTTTTAATTAGCCAGAGACCATTTGTTCAAGGGCTTACACATCACCTCGTGAGAAACAATGATCTCCTCACACCAGTGAAACACCCCTGACCACCACTTGCAGGCAGAATCGTGTGCTCGACTCTGGGTTCTCAGCACGTAGCAAAGCATCTGGTACAGAAGGGGCCAAATCAGTGTTTGTTAAATTGTCCTGGATAAGTTTAAGTTTCTCTTTATAATTCTATAAGCCATAACATTTCTCCAGACAACAGAGAAAAAGTAGTGGGTAAGGATGAGATTCACCTCCTTAACTGTCCACCTTCACAGGTTAGGCTACCACTGCTATATTAGCCACCAACCAACCATACTGCCATCATGCATGAACAGGACCATAGCCTGGACTTTGTCCTTCTCCAGATGCTGTGTTTTGGTGTCCCAAACAAAGTGCAGTATGAGTCACTTCCTCTTCTGTCTCTTTCCACTGATCCTACAGCCCTTGACTTAGGAAAGATTCCTTTCCTTCCCACAACAATGGGCTTCTCCAGATTTTGGAGGGCAGCAGAGGAAAACTTCTGTCAACAACTCCAACCTTTCTCTACCTGGAGAGTTAATACTCCCAACCCTTCACTGTCCCCACCCTTCACTGGACAGATTGCCACCTCTATTGGAGACGCCTGGAGCCACTTTGACCCTTTAGGTTTGGGAAGTTTGCTCTGCAGTATGAGAGATATAATTTCAGTAAATCATTACAGCTCCTACCCTAAAAGTATCCTCTCATTTGAGTTTTTGCATAAAGACACCATCACCATCTCTGGAAGATAAAATATGTACATACTTCCAAATTAAACCCTTTTTAAAATTCATGAGGTTCTTGAGGTTCTATATATAAACTGGAACTATTAGGAAATAAACTTTCTTCCCAGAATATTCCTTTGTTGGACCTCTTTCCTTCCCTGTCTCACCCAAATGAGACAAAGGCAAAATGTTACTGTCTCCTAGGGAGCATGGTTTTACCAAATGTGTGAGTGGAAAGCCCCACATGAAACATCCTTTCCCAGACAGAAAGGTGAGTGTAATGCATGTTACTTGTAACAGAAAGTAAGTCTGGGGCTTAACTGCTGTCTATGGACAATGAAAATATGGAGGTTCTTCTCCAGCCAGGGCAATTCCTTAATCTTTGGCCAAGTCCAAGTCTCTCAGCATATGGTAAGCTTGGTGAGACAGGGGGATAGAACTCAGAGACCTCTGACTATGCAAGGTTACCGTCAGGTACAGTTAGAGATTCCCTCCCACCTAGTTATGCAGCTAGGTGTTGGGGGGTTAATGACTTGAGGGTAGAGGAAATAAGAGCAACTAGAACCCCTCAGCTTGGTGGGTAATGGGGAGCAGAATAATAGTGATGGCATTTCACTTTGAGAAACATTGATATGATGGAGTCCAACCATAAATCCCCCTTGGAAGAGTTTTGACATTTTTTCCTTACACTCTGCACTTTGATAAATAAAGTCTTCATCTATTTTCAGTCTGGGACCTAAGATAGATGGCTATGTAAGAGAAAACATGGAATACACATGGTATATGTATTTCATGGAGTCTGGGACAACTGATGGCTCAAGTGTTCTAAAAATGAGAACATGAATGATTTGGGTATGAGTCCAGTGTAAGAACATGTTAATACTGATAGGGAAGTAAATGCATGTAAAAGTTACAGAGAGTAAAGCTTAAAGTGTTCACAGCTGTTAAGCAGATGTTATGGACTGTAATGTCTGTATAGCCCCAAGATTCATACTTTGAAATTCTAATTGCCAGTGTGACACTATTAGTAGGTGGGGCCCACAGGCGGTGACTACATCCTGAGGGTGAAGCCCTCATGAATAGGTTTAGTATCCCTATAAAAGAGACCTGAGAGGGCTTTTTCACCCTTCGGCCATGTGAGGAGACACAGAAAAGACTGCGATCTAGGAAGCGGGTGCACACCACATGCAGAACCTGCCAGCGCCTTGCTTTCAGAGTTCTCATCCGCCAATTCTGAGAAATAGATGTTTGTTGCTTAAGCTACTCAGTCTATGGTATATTTGTTAGAGCGACCTGAACAAACTAAAACAGCATATAGGGACCGAGAGATCTAGAGACAAAAAGAAGCAAAATGGGAAACGATTGTTTCAATGTCATCTAAAACATTCGAAACAAAAAGTGACACAAAACTAGAGATCTGACAAAAATTAGCAAAGGATACTAATCACAGTATGATAGGCCATTGAAATACTGTTCAAGCTTTCAAGTAGAGTATTCAAGAAAAAAATATCAAAGACTGAGAAAGGACAGAAATGGCAACAAAACGATAAATGGTATCAACATTTATAAATGTGAAGAGCAGGGGAAAATATTAGCTTCATGCTCATTGGAAAGGACAAGATTAGAGGAGATAATTATTGAGGTGTCTAAAACTCTGCTGAATATTGAAAAGGGAGAGACAGAAATGGCTCAAAAGCAAAAGAGGACATGAGCAGAAAGGAACAAAGAACTGTGCATTAAAGGGAGTTCAGAAGCAGTGTATTTACTCTGGTCTGCAGAAAAGGCTACCGATATCAGAAGGGCAACCTCTATACCCTGAGCATATTTTCACAAGGAGTCAGAAGAGTATTTTGGTGGGGGTTGGGGGGCAGGGAAGGGCACTCTACAAGGCACAGAACCTGCAGGAGGACGGGATGCGTTTGTCGGGACAACGTGGCTGCTTTCCTTCCTGAAATGTGAGCTGCTCTCCCTCATTAAGTTCACACGCTGATCTGGCAGAGCCACATCCTGGAATCCTGAAAACATCAGCTTCCATTTAAACTTTTCATTTCTTATATGCTTAATTTGGCTTAGTCAGCTCCATGGCAAGTTTGCAGTATTATAAATATGCATATGGCTCGGTATCTGCCACTGTCTGATCCTGACTTATTTGCCTATCGGAAAAAGCAAAAGCCAGATAGGATGTGCAGCTGGGCAGACCTCCAGGTCTGGAATTCAGGTTCAGTCCTGATAGACATCTGATAATATTGAGTGCTTATCTAAACTGGTCAGTCCCATAGAGCCTCTGACCTTTCTCCTGCCACCTCCAGAGGGAAGGTAGACACTCAGAACGGAACGCATGCAAACCATAATTTTACCATAATTTGATCTGTTATTGTTATGAAATATTTTGATGCACAAAGGTCTCACAGTTTAAAAGCACACCATTCTTCTCTGTGATGATATATGACCTAGGTTTCACTATCCCTGAACATTAAAAGGTGTGGAAATCCAGAAAACAGCTTCACCACAGTGGCTGTTTGAGCCACCTCAGTCTATTTATGGGAAGAAAGTTCAGTCTCACAGGAAAAAGTATTTTTCCTCCTCAATCTAGTTCAACCCTCCCACATCTACACGCTATTGCGCTGCTAACTATCTCTTCTCGTCTAAAAAAGTCAATCTCTTTCTTTCCCTTCAACCTATAAATATGTTAAAATATCTCCCCCCAAAATGCCCCTCCCCTAGTTATAACCATACAAAGAAAATTTTATAAATTTTAAATCATTTTATAAAGAAAATTTTCTCTGAAAAAAAAAAAAGAAAAAGAAAACAAAACACAAACACAAACTTATGGGCTCTGCTTCTTCACAGCCCCCAGCCCCCATTAACTCCTGTGATATGGCTTCTGGCCTCACTAGTACATTTAGCAGAGGTCACAAATGACCTCCTAATAGCCAAACCCAATGAACATTTTCACTGGAGGGCATTCTTACAGTTTAAATTCTACTTGAAATTCCTGCTTCCTTTACCTTCACAGACACGTCACTGCCTCCCAGTGTGCTTCTACCTCTCTGTTTGCACCTTCTTGTTCTGTTCCATGTATCCCTTCAAGTTGGTGTTTCCAAGAGTATCTCATTGCTCTTTCTTTTTTACTCGGCTATATCCCTTGAGATTTCTTATCTGATCTCTAAATATCATTTATCATACACATTCCAATACTCAAATATGTATTTTCATTCCAAACCTTTGCTTGAGTCCTAACTTTAAATGAAACTGTCTAACTGTCCTTCACATACCCCAAGATTATTATGTACCTAACTGTAACTCATTGACCTTCAATCCCACTGCCCATCTGCCAACCCCTATTCTTCCTCTTTCTATTTGCCTCTAATGGAAACCTATTAATGGAGAGACAACCTTAGATTTTTCACTTGTCTTCAATATCCACATCCAATTGGTCAAATGTTCTATACATTCAACTTCAAAAATTTTTCAGGTTCAGTTTCTATCTCTCAGTTTTATAGCCTTAGTTCTTACTCCAACCATATTTCATTCAATTTATTGAAATAGCAACCTCATTGATATTTCAGACTATGATCTTGTTCTTAAATCCCTCCATTAAAAAAGTTTTATATAAATCAAATCTGATCACCTTACTGTCCTGTTGATACCAGATCATTTACTATATCATCCACCAGAAACAATTCCCTAAACTCTGCTTCCATATTCAGTCTTATCCCCTGCCATTACTTACTGTGTTCCATCTTTCCTGAGTCTTATGATGTTCTTGAGGAAAATACACTCTCTTGTGCCTTGATGACATTATACAGGTCCTCTGATAAAATACCTTTTCTCCCATTCTAGTTATTTATCTTTCATTATGCTTCAAGACTTATTCTAAGCATCGTTTATGACATATCTTCCTTGATCCTCCCCTCACCTGATCCCATTCAGAGTTAGGCATACTTCAAGCCACACTCCCAAAGCATTTAGTGAAAGTCTCTGTTACACCTTAAAACACATATAGTCTCCACATGGTTTATCGCCCTATTACCCATTAGATTCTGAGCTCCAGTATGTCAAGGATGATTTCTCATCTTTTTTGACCTCCTCTAGTGGAGTGACTTGTATATATGTGATAGATACTCAATAAATGTTTATTGAAATCAATAGAAAGTTTTCTTAACTATTTCCCATGGGGGTGGCATGTTCAAGTTCACATGGTACCCAATGGTTGAGAAAGAATATCAGGCAATTTCTTCTACAATGAAAAGGCAAGAAGAAAACGGTACTGGACAACTTTCTGTAAGCTAGCTTGAAAAGTTCCCATAAATTTAAGCTACCAGAAAAAGTTTTAATTTACACTTACCCCCCCCATAAAAGTGCAAAGAATTCAAGTTTTTGAGCAAATGCTTACTAACCAACCCCAGAAGGTATTTTAGAGGTGTCTAGATCTGAATTTTCTTAGAGAAGTTTAATAGTAGCAACACATGTGGTATATGTAGCGTTTCTTTCCTAAATGTTTCCATCTTTATCTTGGCATATATTTTCACAAATCTAGCCAGCAGATATGAGAATATACTGAGATTTCATTTAGCATATGAAGAAACCAAGGACTCAAGATGTTAGGCAATTTTCTCAGAATTGCACAATGTGTCACCCACTGATTGGTATCCAGCCTCCTAAATCCATGGTTCATGTTCTAGCAACCTAAATTTGTTGTCTTCTTTCTAAAGAGTCCTTCTTTCTCATGTCATTTCTTTTATTAATGACACAACATACATTATACAAAGATTTCATTAAGAACTACGATAAAATACAAAGAATAATTAATTTAGAGGCAGCAGGTCTGAACCTGAGCTTCTCTTAGATATATGTAAATATTCAAATGCAGCAGAGCATACTGAAGAGAGAACTTGGAGTTGGGACAATCTGGGTTCACTTCTAGCCCCACTGTTTTTTAGCTAGGTGATCTTGAGCAAGTCACTTCATTTCTCTGAATCTCAATCCCCTTATCTACAAAACAGGAATAATAATTTATGCATAACTCATGTACAATGGAACACATGAACCACTTTGTAAAGTATTAATGCTCTACAGTGATACTGAAAATCTTTAGTGAGTGTTTACTGTTTGCAAGATGGTGTTCTAAGTATTTTACTGTTACTGATGCATTTTAATCCTCATCTTAATTCTATGAAATAGACACTATTATTATTCACACTTTGGAGATGAGACATTTAAGGCATGCAAGAGTTAAGTAACTTTTCCAAAATCACACAAGAAATGGAGCTAGGATAAAACTCAGACAGTGACATTCCCAACCTCTTCTCTAAACCACTTGATTATTCCAGCTCCCAAGCTAATACACTGAGTGCTTTCATCTTCTAGGATCTTAGGATTTATTAACCCACTGAACTGCTCTTTATGTTTATTTTCTTACTTAGTTGCCCTACAAATTATAAGTTTTTCTGAAGGCAGTAAATGAAGATAATGATGTTCCTTGCTTATTCCTCTAGTTTATTTGGAACATAGCAGCTAGAATGAGCCCTCTGTTTAACACACCTAATGTTTCCCATTTCATTCAAAGTAGGATCCAAAATCGTTGCTATAGCTTAGAAGGCCCTTCACAGTCTGGCCTTTCACTGTGTCCTCTACCACACCCCTCTTCCCTCTCTTTCAGCCACACTGAGCTCTTCGCTGTTACTGAAAAATGTCAGACATGTTCCTTCTTCAGAGCCACTATCTCTACTGTTCTCTTTGCTTAATATTACCTTACTCAGATAACCATAGGGCTCACACCTTTATCTCATTCAAGTTTCTCCTCAAAAAACAACCTATCAGAGTTTTCTTGGATATTGGTATAAGGTAAGAACTACCACATCTCCCTCAGCCACTCTCTAGCTCCTTACCCTGGTTTGATTTTTCTTTATGTCACCCATACAGCACCTGATAGATTTTATATTTATTTTTTAAATTACTTGTTTTCCTCCTTTTACATATACATAAATACACATAAACTCTCACTTTCTGCCTCTCTCTCTCTGTCTCTCTTCCCCCATAGATACACACACACACACACACACACACACACACACACACACACACACACACACACAACTTACTACTTAGCAAAGTTCTTGGTTTTGTTTTCTGCTGTTACCCGCCAGTACCTAGAACAGTGCCTGACATGTAGTAAAAGCCTCAAAACTGACAACTTATGTGAATAAATGATTCTGTGCCCTCACAGAGTTTAATATCTAATTAAAAAGCAGAGGAGCCTTATTACAGATTCCTCAGGAACAACTGACAATGACCAGAAAATTTTGGATGGCGTATTTTTGACTCAATTTCTTTAGAAACTTTCTGGACCCCTAAACAGTCCTCCACTATAAAATAATGTTGAGTAAATATGACCAAATAAACATATAAATATAGCTCTCTCCCAAAAAAGTGCCTACCTTTTGCTTCCAGCCAGATAATGAATGATTTCATTGTCAGTGACAAATTAAGGATTAAAATTCACCTGACTCGAGCCAGTTGTGGATGAGGACATAGGGTTGAGGCACATGCAAAATGATTCTTTTCATTCCTGATCTATTTTTTGAGAAGTTTTAAAATTAGAAGTGACAATGCAGTTGTATTACCAAAATACCTCATTCATCATTTTTCATCCAGGACAGGGTAGACCCTAACTGACCTATTGTTGTTCCTTTCCTTTTCCTCTAAAACCATTTACCTACCTCCTGTTTCATACTGCCATACAACAAATAAGGTGAGAAAATAAGTGTCTCAATAAGGAAATGCTAACACAGAGCTCACCCTGGGCGGAGGGAAGGTACAATGTCTTGAGAGGAAGTATTTATACAAGTTTCAAAAGGACTATGAATAAGTAAAAGGTAAAGATGGTAAGTTTTGCACTGATCCTAGTTAAAAATTTACCAATGTCCCCTATATTTGACTCCCTGAAGCAAACTGTGGTGGTGTTATTACTATTTTGTGGAAGAATTGCTCAGAAACCAGAGAACTGGAACATGAATTTCTACCACTTCCTGACTTGGCCAGGTATCTCAATTTCTTTTCTTTCTATGAGGCGTTGGGATCAGTGGGAAAAGCATGGGCTTTGGGACCAGATGAAATTGGTTTTAAATTTTGGATCTACTACATATTAGCAGTGTAATTTAAGTATGTTACCTAACCTTCCTTAGCTTCTGCTCATCTAAAATGGTATTCGTAATGTGTACTCACTAGGACTTTTGTGAGAGTTCAGTTAAATTACATAGTAATGCACCCAAGTGGTCTTGGAGCAACAAAATCTATTACCTTTCTCTCTTTGTCTTAATTGAAAAAATAAATACATATATATTTTTTCAGCTAATTCTTGATAAAATATTTGTATCATTTATATTTTGAAATGAAGATTTTAAATGTTTCCCCAGAAATGTTTAGGGATTTGGGGATTTGGGGTAGTCTAACAAAAATGCCTAATGTTAAATAATAAGGTTAGGGTTAATGAGAACTCTTGTACTTACCTTCTGTACATTGAGAAAAGCATTTAAAATCCAAATGATCAGTGAATGTCCTTGCAGCATCCCTCCCTTAAATTTTGTAAGAAAAGAAGACCTGTTCAAATCTTTAGCTTGTAGGAGGAGATACAAGATAAAATGCAAGAAGAACTTTGGTATAAAGAGGAACCGAAAACACGATTTGTCTCTAGGGAATGTCAGCTCTCTTCTATCTGACTCTTTTTTCACTCACACACACACACAAAAAAAATACTGAGAAATTTCAAAGTCACTGGGTTAAAAGAAAACTTTAAAACAGCTAGGGTACCTACAAAGCAATCCCTATTCTGCCCTGAGTTATGTAGAGAGCAGCTTCGATCTTCACATATCTAATACTGTGTCAGAGCCCAGCCGGTCCCTGGATTGTCATGAATCTTCTATGCAGGCTAAGTGTGCCCTCAGTCCACAGGCCTTTAAGGGTAGTAATTGAAGACCCCAATTTAGCCCTGCGTCCTGCTCATGTCTCATGGGGGTGGGAGCCCTTGAATGAGCTCCTTTGTTTGCCCCGGTTGATATTCCCAGATTTCAGTAGTAAAATCTGGACCAGAAACTAGCAACAATAGAAATTCTGATTCTAAGAGGAGAAAATAAAATGGATGTAATTATACAAGAAATAAAAACAACAGTAAACTATGAAGCTGTATAAAATAAATATTTTCTTAAAAATTATGCCATGGTCCTTTTGGAAGGGAAATAGAGGTAAGTATTGGTAATGTGTCCAGGTTTTTTTGTTGAATTTATTCTATTTAAAATGTTCGAAGCTACCAAAATAATGTTGGGCTTCGATTTTAACAAAATACATTTAATTTTTTTATTTTAAATATTTATTTCTCCTTATTGTTTACCTGCTTCAATTTAAGGGCTAGCTTTGTGAAAATCGCCTTCCAAGCACTCAAAACATTGATAATGTTTTGGAAGTGTCTTAAGAATGTATCCAGCAGAATAAATGCTAATGTATTCTGAAAGATTTTTTAAGTTTAGTGAGTTTTTACATATCAGGCATATTTGGGCATTTTCCAACTTTATAAAGGACAATTAGGATTAGAGGTTACATGAGCAAGAAATGACACATTCGCAATAATTATATTTTACTATAAAGTAGTATCGTATGGCTCATTTGAAAATTTTTCAGCATTTCATATGAACACACAGTACATTTTATTGTTTATATATAACAACAACCTTGTGAAGTAAAATTCTCTTTTATACAATGAGAGGGTTGAGATTCAGAGAAATGAAGGTTCTTTGCCAGGCAAAGAAAGGCTGGAAAAAAATAAAGCCAGAACCAGAAATTCATTCCTCTTGGCTCTCAGAGTAGTGGTCTAGACCAATGGGCAATGAGGCCATGTGTGTGGTCACCTCAGAATCCTGGTGACCTTATGAATGAGTGATGTCTGCTCAGCTTCTGTAGACTCACATCCTATGGCTTCTTTTACGGAATCAATCCACCTCTGTTTGGTCTTCCCCTCATCCTGCTGCCTTCTATTTTCCCAGAATCTGGTCTTTTCCAAAGAACCTTGCCTTCTCATGATGTCCTGAAGCAGGATGAATTCAGTTTGTCATTTTTGCCTCCAGCAATGGTTCTGGTATAATTTGCTCTACAGCCCACTTGTTCATCTTCTTGGTAGTCCAGGGTATCCATAGAGCTCTCCTCCAACATAATATTTCAAATGAATCAATTTTTTTCTATCAGCCTTCTTCATCGCACAATTTTAACATCCATAAATAATCTGTAAATTGGGAATACGAAGGTGTAGATGATCTCAGTTTTGGTCTCTAATGACATCTTTGCTCTTACTGGTCTTTCCTAATCTTCTATTGCTGCTCTTCCGAGTCTCTGTCTTCTCTTGATTTTTTGGCTTCAGTCTCCATTTGAATTGATGACTGAATCAAGGTAAGTAAAATATAAGCTCAATTCAACCTAAATAGTATAGATTTTTTGTTTATTTTGTTTTCCTTTCCTTTTTTCATTTTTGATGCTACTGCACCCCAGGCCCATTAATCTCTCATCTGAGCATTTCTCTTTCTTGCTTTCTACTATAAAAATAACATACTTTTTTCGTAAATTCATGATTTTACAATTCAAGGACAAAAGTAAAAATGCTTACTGGAAGGCAATTGGATAAAATTGTTTTATTTTTTTAACCTTTTTTTTATTAAGTTTATTAGGGTAATATTGGTTAATACAATTATATAATTTTCAGGTGCACATTATAATTTGACATCTGTATATTCTATTGTGTGTTTACCACCCAAAGTCCAGTCTCCTTCAGCTACCATATATTTGATCCCTTTACCCAATTCACCCTCCCCCAACCCTCTATATTTGACCTCTTTTACCCTGTCTACCTCCCCCCTTCTCCTCTATCCTACTAGTAACCACTAGCCTATAGTCTATGGAGCCCCAGGGGAATCTGAGCAAATGCTACCAAAACTGTTGCTAACTCTGACAGGGACCAAAACTGAGGGTAGAGAGCATAATTAAATATCTATTAGAAAAGAAAAAGGCATTTTTAAAACTTTATATAAAGCAGTGATCCAAGTGGGTTAGATGGCACCTACTAAAAACCAAAAAAAAGCTCCTTCTTTGCAACAGGCAGAATACATTTCCATTAATTACCAGGTGGAGAAATATTCCATTAAACACCACGAACAACCAAGGTGACAAGGCATTTCAGAAAGGAAGAGAAAAATCTTTAGAAAATAAGCTTATAGACATAGAAATATGCAACTTAAATGACAGAGAATTCAGGATGGTACTTCAGAAAACACTCAGTGAGATCTGAAATGAGTCATATCAACAAGCAGAGGAAGGAGATTGAAACTCTTGAAAACAATAGATCTTCTAGAAATTAAAAAAAAAAAAAACATGCTGCAAGGGATGAAAAATGAAATAGCAAGCTTAGGAAATAGACCAAATAGAGGAAAGGATCAGTGATATCAAAGACAGAAATCAAGAAATAAGTCAGAAGGAAGAAGAGAAAAACCAAAGAATTAAAAATAATGAAAGAGAATTTCAAGAACTAGCTGATACCATTAGGAGAGGAAACATAAAAATAATGGGCATTATCGAAGGCAAGGAAAAAGAACTTTTATAATGTACTTTTAGTATATATCTGCACAGAAGACACTAAATTTCTGTCTTTTGAAAGCTATCTCTGAGACCATGATGAAAAGTTCTATAACTTTTCCCAATGTCATTTATTATGCTAGAAAGGATCTGAATTTTTTTCACTTTAAATATTTATTTTATTTATTTATTTTTTCATTCCAAATAAAAAGCATAAAAATAAAAATAAAAGAAATTCCATGTTTCAGTTTTTATTTTTGGGAAAGGGGCATTTGCTTGTCTTTTGGAAATCAAAATTATAAACATGCACTTTTTTCAGAATTTATAAATTTACTTCATATTTAGAAGAAACCTACTCATATACAGGAAAACAAAATCAGATGTTATTTAGCTGGAAAACCAAGCATTTCAAAAAGGAATCAGAAAATATGCAGTCTGCAGGATTCAGGCCTATCATTCTGTTTTTCTTTTAAATTTTTTGGTAACAGGTAAGTTTGAAGAAGCAACATTTCCTTTCAGTTTTTTAATTTTTTTTTTCAAAGAATATAGAGCTGACACCCATCACTTGCACCCAGGATTCACACAAGATGAGTTGTACAAATGTTAACTTCCTCTCCCTGATCTCTCATTTATGGGAGATTAGAGAGGTCAGAACAGCCAGTCAGAGCTCTCAGGCTGTTATTAAGAAGGAAAACTACTGAGAAACGAAGAAGAAAAGAAAAGAACTTGCTAGAAAATTATGTAAAGATCTATTTCAAAATACTGTACTTGATAATGATAAAGACTCGAAATATGGCCATTGTAGCCTCAAAACTGCCACTCAAGGATGTTTTAATAAATATTGTATTGGTTGCTTGATGATTAGTAAACATTCCAGGTTTTCATTCACAATTTGAATTCCTACAATGAATCAAGCCCTCTGCTGGGTGCTAACCACAGAAAAATAAAGATAGCTCATTGCCTTTCCTTAAGAAACTTACAGCCCAAAATGTGATACTATGAGATAAGTGCTATGCTAGAGACTGGATGAAGGAAAGTTCTGAATCCAGCCTTAGGAGAAAAAAAAACATTTATAATGGAATCACTAGCTCCATATAAACAAAGGCCATGTCTCTATCACTTCCACAACTTCAGTATGTGACCCCTGATAGATTCTCAATGAATTTGACAATCTCAACTGAGTCTTATAGAATGAGCAAGAGTTACAAAGATGATGATAATGGAAATGTCTTTTCTGGCATATCTAAGAGTAGAGGCTGTGAAATAATGTAAGTTTTAGGAATTATAAGGCAACGTGGGTAAAATATCAAGCAGTAAAAGATCATGAGTGATGAGGCTAGATAGATATGTAGGAGTATATATTTGAGTTGTTTTTTTTAGGTCATACTAAGAAATATAAACATTCTATAAAGAAACATCAAAGTTTTTACTTTAAGAGGTTGAATAAACTAATAATTACACTATAATGTATGGTTAGATAACTGCTATGAGAGCTCAGAGAGAAGACGATATAATCAAAGTAGGCTGTCCAAGAGGGCTTAGCAAGAATGTGATCCTTGGGCTTTGAATGAGCAAAGTGAAGAGGAATTATATTCTAGGAAAAGTAAAATATATATCTAAAGATTTGGAGGCATAAATTTAGCATAGTGTTTAAACAGTCCGATATACCTCAGTCAAGGATGATGAAAGTAGAGGGACACAAGTGACCAGACCATGATGGTTTCTGCATGCTAAACTAAGTTGTTGAACTTTACTCTGAAAAGAATGGAAAAACATCAAAAGACTTTAAGCAAGAGAATTACGTGAGCAGTTTTCCACTTTAGAAAGTGTATGGCTAAAAAGTAAAAAAAAAAAAAAAAAATTAGTGAAAATGGTTCTCAAAAGCACAGTACCACCAAGAAGGCATTTTGAAAAATTTAAAAAGTTTTTGTTGTCATGATAATTAGGAGGCATTATGAATATTTAGAAGACAAAGGTAAAGGGATGTTGGATATCTCACAATGCCTGCAGTCCTGAATAAGAAAGATTGTTCCTATACCCAACACTACCTTCTAACATCCCATTGAGCATTCAAGTACATGAAAAACCTTTTCCTAATTATTGGAATTAGTAGAATTGAACACTATTTTACATATTTAAAAAAAATTGTTTTTTTTATTGCTTTAATATATACTAAATTTGCATGAATGAAAGTATCATATAAATTAAGGTAAAATCTTATTTTGCTTTCTTTGGGACTTTTCAAGAATTGTTTCTCATTTCAGAGAAAGAAAAACCCTACATCAAGGAAACACTTCTTAGCAGTGAAGCACACCAGATTCACTGGGTTATTTACAACTGTTTGTTCACTGTGCTTCCATAGTGTCAAGCTTCCAGACTCAGGCTTTAAGATCATTTCTCCTCCAGCAGTCTTCCCTGTGGCCCAGCTCCAGGTTCAGCCATACATTCAGCTAATGGCACCTTACCAGGCTCCAGCCCTGCTGTAAAAATGGGGGTCTGAGGGAAGATCTGGAAGTCATGAGAAACAATGTAGTAGTCAGCTCTGCACTGGGAAAAGAATTGAATTTGAACAGTGGCTCTCAAATGGGCATGCGCATCGGGATCAGAATTACTGAAGACGTTTTAAAGGCAAATTCTCAAAATCTACCTGCCTAGAATCTGGGTCAAGATTCTGGGTCAGCTAGTCTGGGGTAAGTTCAAGGAGTTCAAATTTTTAACAAGTTTCCACGGGGACTCTGTTCACATGTTTAGACCTTGGAATACCCTTGGAGAACCATTACACTGGGCAATGTCTGAGGTCTCCTCTAAACCTCACATCTGTGACCCCATGGAACTATGCAAGTGGGAGTGAGAGGCTTCTCTCCATTCCCTGACCAGACCCACCAGGACTCTAAGCACCACGATCCTGACCTTGATTCCAACCTAAGTGACCACATGAGTCATGTGTGTGAGTGACCACACAAAATAAGCTCTAAGCAACTGACAAAATAACCAAATTGTTACATACACAAAGTGCTACCGTTTGTATTCACAGACATCTATAAAAAGGTAAATGATCAAAAAAGACTTAAAATGTGAATATACATCATAGCAGATGTATAAGAAATAAAGTTTTGCCAAACTGCACTAAAATTTACTCCATGACAAGAGTGGTGCATTTTTTTCCATGGCTGTCATAGATTTCATGGATCCTGAGAAATCCAGCCATTTTTAGAAATCCCATGAAATTTACCTTTTCACTCGAAGCCACATGAAATCAAAATTTTTCCCTACGAGTCCCCATAAAATTGGCACATTTCCTCAGAAGACCCCATGAAATTATAAAGAATATTGCAGATTCTTTGCTCCTAGCCCTTGTTGCACATCTTAAAGAGACAGGTTAGATTGTAGAATTATTTCATTTTTCTGTTGCTATCTAGCAATAGAAAAAGCAGGCAGCAGTTGTTAAATAGATGATTTCCAAATGAAATTAGAACTTGAACCTACTTTGCATAATCAGAAAATATAAGGGATCATCTCTTCAAATTAAACATGAGTAATCTTCTAGGAAACTGATGAAACTATAAAGTTGCCCCAATTTTTCACTTAAATAAAATTATCATTGTTACTCATTTTCCAATTGCTTTTAAAAAATTGAGAGAATTAATTTAAACTTTGACAGTGTAAACATTTTTGGAATACCATGCCAAGTTAGGAATTTATATATCAAAGGGCTATCCCATTTGTTTCCATATTCACATACTATGTAAAGATCAAGTCAAAATAAAATTTTTCCCAAAGCAAAAAGTCGCATTCTCATATATGGGTTTGCAAATGGTAAACAATGTCTTTTACAAAATTTTTTGTAGGATGTTGTGAGAATCAAATGAGATCATAAATGTACAAGCACAGACTGTAAAGTGCTTTAGAACTATCAAATAGTAAGGTGAGATGGTTTTCAGATTTAATAAGAAAAAATTGATTAATATAATAAATAAAAAGTAAAGACATTTCTGCCAAAAGTAGCACATGTATTTTAACTAACACAAAAGGAATACTCAGCCTTTTCTTTTCACACAGGAAAATTGAACATGAAAAAAATATAAAAGGGCATCGTGACAACACAAAGCAAAATTGCAACACATAGATGGTTAAAACTGATTATTCATTATGAAAAATAAAAGGAATACACATATTTTATATACCTACAGTTATCATAAAATCTCACCCTCTTGAATTTGCCTAGATCTTGATTCCCTGGGGATGATAAGCAAAACAAGATCTCCAATCCAAGTCAGTAAGGCTACTCTTAAAATGCCTTTTCCTGAACGTGAGCCAGTATTCCACTCAAAGGAGGAAGTTTTGCTGCAGAGATATTCTCCTGAATGGTAATTGACCTAACAGAAAATCTAAGCTACCTTTGTGCTTTCAGTGTGAATCATGTGAATATTTACTCTTTTATTAGATTCATTATCTACAATCATAAATCCAGAAAGATACTGGGGATAGCCACAAAAATCAGTGCAATAGAGTTACTCTAAGCTGCCAGCTAAAAATTTTTAGCAATATATATATCTACCCCCAAAACAGACAGATGCAGCTACAGAGGGGAAAGAGTAATTTAGCTTGCTCTGATATTTGCAGTCCTGATTCTGATCCAGATGGGAGAGATTTCGCTGTCCTGGTAAAACGTCAGTATAGATAGAAAAGTGCTTCTCCTGGCTCTTTACCAACATTAATTGGATTCGCCTTTAGGTTAATCAATCTGCAGCTGAATTAACTTTCTTTCTGTTGTGATGGTAACCTTTCCTGGCTTCTGCTAATACAGCAAATAGAACCTGAGATTGAAAATCACAGGAACAGGGTTCTAATCCTAACTTTGCTATTAAACATCATGTGATTTTGTGTATCTCAGTTAACCTCTTTGAGCTTCATTTTCCTTATCTGGGAAATGGGGACAATAATCCCTAGTTTGACAAGTTTTCAGAGTTTTAGTTAAGCTCCTAGCATGTCCAATTGAAAAGTTCTGTGCTCTGGAAAAGCTTTTCTCAGAAGGAAATGCAGCAATCAGAGGACCTCTAGGGGTGTCCTTCTGAAGCCAGAGCCAAAGGGTGTTCCTCGAGTACTTTCCACATTCACGGTGTTTGCCCTAAGCAGAGAGGGGTCCCATACACCTGTCAACCAACAACTCTTTATGCCTCAGGTTTCTAGTCTAGAAACAACTGGGGTAATTAAATTGAAACTGACTTTTTATTTTTTATGTTACAAGAGGTTTTGAACACTAAGTACTTAAAACAAACATATACCTTTGGTAAAATGTCAATAATCCAGAAATTTTCTGTTGATAAATTACTCTAGTCCTTGGCTCTGTTTAATGAACCCGTGTGGTAAGTTATACTATGTTCCTCATCACTTTTATTGATGAGGAAACTGAGGTACAAAAAGATTTAGTTACTGTTCTAAGATGTCCAGGTAGGAAGTGATGGAGCAGGGGCTTGGATCCCAGTGGTCTTAATCAGCATGTCATAAGGTCTCATGAGCTCCTTGTATCCTTTTCTGATACTGAGTGTGGCTTCTAAAACACTTTGTTAATAAAGACGGTCTTCTGTAATATTTTTTTAAACAAAGATACTTTGGGGGTGGAGAGTGGAATTTAGGGAAGGTTAAGAAAAGCTTAATATAAAGGCAAAGCAAAAATACTAATTTAGCAAATGTAGTTTTACTATTTTTTTTTTTTTTACTTTTAATTAAAAAATCAGAAGAAACAGTAGGGTTAGGAATTATGATAATACAAAATTTTTTATGAGTGATGGAAAGTAAACTCTATGTCTTTGCCTAGACAAAACAAATAAATAAACACACAAAAACAACAGAACCCCCACAGGCTGTCCTAAAGGTCCAGATGCTCACATGTAGAAACTCTGTGCTTAAGAATTAAGGTGTGAAGTGAAGTATATGTAGGTTGTGGAGTGACTGGCCTACAGAAATGCCACTCATCCTACTGACACAAACAATTTGTGTTTCTCCAAAGCTATAGGACTACTTACCATTGACTTTACTCATTTAAATGAAGTGATTGCTTGGCTGAGGTCTTCTAAAATCTGTCACATAGACTCCATAACTCACAAATTTTCTCCAAACTTACTGAGCATTAGAAATGGAGCATAAATATGGCACAAATAATGTGTAATTCTTTTGAAGTATCATAAAATTTTATATGCGGAATTTTAAAAAAATAGTAGGAAAGAGGTTATTAATATACTTTGATTAAATAGTTATATTTTATTTTTCTTTATGTCATCGATATATTGGAATTTTTCTTCATTAGAAAAATGTATTTGTTAACTTATCTACGCACTAACTCGGCAGATAGTCCATGAACCCCTACTTTGTCCTAGGTTCTAGAAATTCA
Source organism: Cynopterus sphinx (assembly GCA_030015415.1). Lineage (NCBI taxonomy): Eukaryota > Metazoa > Chordata > Mammalia > Chiroptera > Pteropodidae > Cynopterus > Cynopterus sphinx. The sequence continues at coordinate 127,162,825 of CM057382.1, forward strand.
GATATGACTATGATCCCCTCCCCCTCCTATCCTCAAGGTTATTTCAGGGTAGTGAGGTAGAAGTCAGCCATCAGGCAATTGAAATAGGATGGATAACTAAAATGTTGCATGGTGCCATATCAGTTGCCTCAGGAGTAGATTAGCAAGGATTGGCGCCTTTACTGTAAGGATTATCAGAGCTTAAATCAGCACGCTGGTAACCACACTTAAAGAGGCTAGCATCGGGGCAGAGATACTCAGGCATTTAGAGGCTGTGGGTCAAGAAAAAGCTGAAAAGAGGTCAGAAGATGTTAAGCCAGAGTAGACTCCATGTCAGGAAACTGTGTGATGAGGAGGCTTCTGAAGTGGCCACATCTGAACCCCAAAGAAGTGTAATTATTCAATGCTTTGCCACACAGATGGTGCCTATGACCAGCTGAAGACTGCCTGAGGGAAAGCAATGACTGACAGTGGTCTACAGCAGTATCCATTAATCCCTGTGTCAAATCCTTCCTGCCGGTTTCAACACAGAATGGAATGGTGAGAAGAGGTATTAAGTAGCAGGCTCTAACCCCAAGTTAAATAATTGGTCAAACCTGGGCTGGAGAGAAGGAAGTGTTATACAGGATATAAGATTGAAATTTTAAATTTGAACAGTATGATCTTTTCCCACAATACCTGAAAGTGATCAGACAGCCATGGGATTCACCTGAGATGTTGCTGGATGGGAAAACCATTGAAGGTGGTCATTTGAGAAATAATGGAACTGTATCTTCTTTGTAACTCCAATAAAGTTGCAACCATTCAAATGTTAGCTATAAGTTATAAATAATATATAGGTGTAAACAAGGACACAGTGACAGCATTCGGAAAGGACAACTAACATAATACTAAGATGCCAAGGAAGTCTCAGAAATGTTTACGGTTATGAGCAGACTATCACTTCTGTTAGCTTTTGTAAGCCTTTCTTTCTTATTTTGTAAAGTTACTTGCCAAAGTCATTTAGTCATGCTTATTTTGGTCTTAACTCTAGATCACTGAATGTAAAAATAGCCAAGGCCTTGCTTTACATAATACATAATCTAATCCATTAATATTTTTTTTTTAAATAAGCGTGTTCCACTTTGGACAGTGGTGACTTCATTTCTGTATCTCGCTGATTCACCTTAAAGCATTTTGAGGATGAGGATGTTTATTCTTGGGTTGTAAAGAGAAACATGAGTGCCTAATAGAAGCACAGATTTCAAAATCCATGTCATTTAGCTTACTTGTATTACTCGGGAAGGGAACAAGGAAGGGAAATCCAGCAAAGGAACAAATACAAGATTCTGAGAGACACCAGAGCCAGGACTCAGCTGACTTCCTGCAGAGATGCTACAGTTTCATGCACATTAGGAGGGAAGTAGTACTGAGGAGGGGGATGTTAATCCTGGCCTCATTGTTCGCCACCAGGTGTGACTAAAACGCTCAAACACCACTTCACCCACCTCTCCCCTTTCCACTGCAGAGTGTGCTTTAAAGAGAGAGGCCCAAGAATGGAAACAAATAAGTCACTTCCTTTCTTTCTTAGTTTCTCATGCCTGATTTTTATCTTCAGCCCCTTTTGTCTCATACCATGTGTACTATGACTACAAGAAATGAAATGCAAACCCTCTGGAACCAGAGTGACTTAAGAGAATAGATTCTCAAACCAAAAGCAGCCATTTTATTCAGGAAGCTTTTAAAATGCCTTTCTCTGGCAGTGCTTTCACTTTCATATAATTAAGAGATTTCAAAACCCAGAAAACATGAATGGTTCTTGTTCAAATGGATGCTCATGTACACCCATATAAATGCAATACTCATAATGAATTGTGCTATTATGTGCAACAATCAAAAAAGTATTTCTTTGCAGTTTAGAGTTCATCATTTTTATCTTTACTTCTTGCAAAGCTTGGGCTAAGTTGTACACTGAATATTTAAAAGTAATTTTATTCTACAATTATTTAAACTGAAAAGAAAGATTTTTTTTAAGTGGAAATGATAAAATTGTCTCATTTCACAAACTGAAACTTTATAAAGTGTTGTTATATTTTTTAGCATCTCTTGTAAATTTACTTGTAATTTAGGCAATTGCTAATATTTAGCACTTAGTTACATGGATTAGTACTAATGATTTTTTTCTATCACAGACAATTAAAACTTAATATAATTTAGATTATATAATCAAGTATCCCTTTTCTCTAAAATTACCACAATTCAACAGTATAATTTAAATGCACAATGCAAACAACACAAAAATATTTGAATCCAATTCTAAAAAAGAATACATACAATGCAAATAAGGTGTATTTTCATATGACTGTTATCAGATTTATCAAGTGAAAACAATTCTTGTTTTAAAGTTTGCAAATATATAGTTGTTTTAGTCTTCTTATATTCTTGCTCTCAGAATTTGTTTTGCTTAGATTTGTTTGGCAGAAAAGAAAAAAGAAGAGAAAACAGCGATTCTCGCATCTCTAGTTAAAAGTTTGAAAAACGTTAACTCAGTTAACTCTAGTTTTTTAGTTTAATTACTTAACCAATACATTGTAACAGAAAACAACTTCAATAATAATGACCAACAAACAAAAATAAAAACAAAGAAACCTCAAAATAGATGTAGTTTTGCACTTCAGAAAGTAGTTTCCTCAAGTTCAACATACATTTACTACACAACCCAGCAAATCTACACAAAGATGAATGTTAATTTCCATAGCAGTATTATTTAAAATTTAAAAGAAAATGGAAAAAATTCAAATATCCATCATGACAATGAGTGCAAAACAAACTATGGTATATCCATGTGATGGAATATTACTCAGCACTAAAAATGGAATGAATCGCTGATACATGCAGCAACACAAAACTTCAGAAACATTACACCAAGTGAAAGAAGCTACATATAGAGGACTATGTATTGTATGATTACATTTATGTGGAATTTCTAGAAACAGCTAAACTATAGAAATTTAAAGCAGTGTTTGCTGGGGCTAGTGATGGGAGTGAATTGGCTGAAATGAACGTTAACAAAACTTTTGGGGTGTTGAAATGTAAAACTAGATTTTTTGGAGATGAACTACTATAAATTTAATACAACTTTGTCAAAGTGTAGAGCTTTAAAAAAAATCTAGGTTTGTTCTATTCTCCTTTTGCTAATACTTCATATATTTCTCTGCTTTTTATTCATGATCAGAGTAGAACATTTTTCATTCTGTGATCTTCTACTGAAAACTCACCCAAATATAGCAGCTTTTCATATCTCCCTCCTTCTGTCTGCCTGGCTTGTTCATTCACTCAGTCATTCAATTATTCAACAAAACTATATTGAGCATCTACCAGTATCAAGCCCTTCTCTAGGTGCTGAAAATGCAAGATGAATAAGTCATCTCCTAACACTTCTTTTCTTCTCGTTATAAATTCTGTCTTCATTTTATAGCCACTCTTACCCCATCTTCCCTATTTATGCTTACTATCTGATATAGGTCAGTGGCTGGCAAGTGGGTTCACGGCTTTGCAGAAGTGTTATCTTAAAGTGCCTAACTTTTATACTTAATATAAAATATATAACCAATATAGAACATATAACCAATTCAAAATTTAGTAATCTATAAAAATATTTATTCAATGATTTCTTCCAAAGAAACACACCAAACAACACCAATGGTTGGAACAAAAGTAATGAACTTAAATAGTGCCCAGAAACTATTTATGACTTAATTATATTTCCTGGATTCATCCATTCACTCTCCTACAAAAATTTCTATCTTGCAACTCTTGGCAGGAAACATCAAGCTATACACTGGTGCAAAATGAATAAGGCCAGAGTTCACCCTCAAAGTGCTTACAGTGAGAGCCAGATTAGTAAAATGACAAGAGCAAAACAATGAAGGCACATACAGAGAATAAAAACTATACACACAGCATTACATACTGAGAACATTTTCAGAAGTTGACCAATATTGAGCTGATTTTTAAGAACTAAGTAGGAGTCTGACAGACAAACAAAGAGTAGGATGATAAGGCACTCACACTAAGGAAACAACATATGCAAAAGTCATGTTTAGGAACTTATATATAACACACACAGACAGTTGCAGTGCATTGTATAACTGGTTAACTAACTTGACAAAATGGAACATTTATTTCTTCATGAACTGCATAATGAAAGAAGTTATATACTAGTCAAAAAATTACACTTTTATGATAGATAATGGATGTCCACTGAAGTGTTTTAAGTAGGCAAGTAACATTAAATAGACCAATTATATGGGAGTATAAGTGATGAGTGAGGATTTGTTTGGACTTTATATGAGGTAAAGAAGAAGCTATCTGGGATCCTTTCTTCACTTCTCAGGCTTTTCCAGGACTCATCATGATTTAATGGGTAAGAAGTAATTCTGGTACCTCTTACACTTGGAAAGTGAGTGTCCCTCAGATTTTCATTAGATAATGTCTGGAAACCTCTGATAAATATTGATATATTAGCCTTGGGAATCTAAATTAGCAATTCAAGTTTATTTTCTTTATGCATATTTTTTCCATTTCTGATTTCATTCATGCTTATAAAAGAAAAGATTCTCTTCAGCCTTCTTCTATAATATGATGTGCTAAATAAATCAGTTGATGACTAACACTGCTATAAACCCCAAAACAAGGATTATATATGTGCCATTAATAAAAATAATTCTCTCCTCAAATGTTTAATCAATGTTTTCTCAATACTCTGACTCTTTCATATAAAAATTGATATTAACTTAATAAAATTTAAAGTTTTTAATTTAAATATATATTTTAAATTTTCATTTATGCAAGACTTCGTAAACTTCTCTTCCTCTCCATCATTCCCAGCATTCTGAAAAATGAGAAAATAGCCTATGGACAAAAGGATGTGTACTTCAAAAAAATGAAACAAGAGAAGTCCCTAATGTATGCAGTACTATTCTTCCCGTGTAAACAGAAAGTTCTATCTGGTCGACTTTTAATGCTTGCCTTTATCCTGTTATTGAATGACAAAAGTGGAGATTATGTTGATTTGAGAAATATATAGTACCCAAAAATTATTCTCTTGTAGTCATTTATAATAAATATTTTACCGTGTTATCATTCAAAAATTTTTTTTTTATTTTCCTGAATCCTCCATCTCATCTCTTACTGATATTCCTTTGTAATGTGCAGTTTGCCTTATGATAGAACACCCACTGTAGAACTATTGTCAGTGTACGCAGATTTTTTTATTTCACAGGTACACAGACCTTTGACACAATCTCTAAACCTGATCAAAAGTATGGATGTCAAGTGGTAGAATTCTCATTCAGGATTATTGATCAAAGTAAAAGTTTTATATAAATCAGTCTTACAGAAATAAAAAAGAGAGGAACTGTGAAATTTGGTGTCATCTGTGAAAACTGTCTGTTTGGTTTTAATTTGTATGGAAATACTTAAGTTCAGGTTCTAGAATGATGTTTTGCTTCCATCAGCTTTAAAGTGCCTGAAGACATGAACTCTGGTAAAGATTTCCATTAATAGGAAGACTTCAGTATTTGTTGCTGTGACCAAACACTTCATTTAAAAACAGTTCTAACTTGTTATGTTCAAAATATGTCCAAATGTAAGAAGACAAAGTTGGGTCAAGCAAAAAACTCAGATTTAAAACTGGGAATTGAGTGAATAAAACCAGACTTTCCTAAAAGCACATAGGAAATACAATGTCAGAGTTACATTTTCTAAATAGTACTAATCAGCAGCTATTCACAAGAAAAAAAAAGTGAGATAAGTGATTAAAAAAATAAATAGTAAAATAATTTCTATTCATCAGCAAAAACAATGTGAAGGTAGCCATCTTTTCAATGAAGGCAAGTTATCTTTGAAAACTAGGTAAGAAAGAGCAGAAATATGGTACTTTGTCTACATATTTCTATTCTGAGATCGAAATGGAAAAGATTAGAATATAAGGTTATTTAGAAACACAGCAGGCATCTAGAAGCCTTGAGAGGAGTTGCCCTTTCACAAGTACTAACTGGAGAGGGAGACCAAGGTAAGAGGTCAGTGGCTTTTTTCTAATAACGAGCTGAAAAGAATAATGAGATGATGTCTAAAGCTAAAGCTGCAGGAACCAGGCTCTCCAAGTCACAGAAATATTAACATTTGTGCAAAGAGCATCAAATAAGTTCAATGAAATGCAAACAAGGACAATGGATCAACATTTCAGGTCTGACTGAAACAGAAATTAAAAATAGATTAAAAACACATTTATATATAGGTATTGGTATTTCTTTCAATCTTGCCTCCCAAATCTAAAATACAAACTCTTATATGTAATTCACAAAGCAGAAATTATATTCCTATTGTCTAAGTCAAAATTAAAATATAGTGAAAGAGACATCACAACATATATTTCACATATATGTTTATACCATCTGTGTGTATATATGTGTGTATGCATGTAAAAATGTTTATATATATTTTTTAAATAACATTCTAGTATAGAAGTGTGATTTTTTCTATTTATCTCAAGTAATTATACTAGGAAAAGAATAACACATTCCATCTGAGTCCCACAATCAATAGCCAATCCTGTCTACTTAGGATCAACTACCTACATTGCAGTAATTGTACCTAGAAGAAATTGATCAGCCTGCATTGAAAACACCCTAATTTTGTAATGGCATTTACAAAATTACCATCGTTTTTGAAACTTAGAAATACATTTTGAAAGTTTTAACATTTGTTCACAGGAATTTAAAAAGAAAGGTCATTTTAGGCTGAGGTAATGGAGAGAATCTCTGTTAACAAGGGAAAAGGTCATTCTGATAAATATTCTTAATGTTAGTTATCAAATTGGAAGTGACCTTCAGCCATACAACATGTAGTCAGAGGCAGCAAGACATAGTTCAGATCTTCCCAGTGTCCGATGGTAACTAGGTCTGTTCAGAGGGATTACATTTTCTCCAGTCTGACTTAATCTATGACTACTCTCCAAGGACTAAATATGACCTAGAATCTTTTGGAATACATATGTTTAGTAAGTTAAGTGCATCATTCAAGCTGAACCATCCATCCTGTCCATGACAGCATTCAACATACTACTTCTGGCTAAAAGAATTATATCTAAAACTCCATAGTCTACCAGTTCTCTCAGCAAACTCTCTTCCTATATGCATTGGGCTTTACTATATTCCATATTCTTCTCCTTCTGGTACCTTCTGCGGCTATAGCATGGCCACATAATGCATGGGCTGGCAACACAACCTGGAAGGGTGAAGGAGTTCCATATGGTTCTCCAGAGCCATCTCAAAAGGATGTGTCTGTGTTTTCCTTGGAAGCTGTGGCCTCTTCAATAACACACTACATTGCATTTGCTTTTCCTTTGTCCCTTCCTCACTTCTCTTTTTCCTTCATTCTTGCTGCCCCTAATTGTGCTCTAAAATAAACGTTAGCATATAAATTTTGCCTCAGATTCATCCTGTTTTCTAAATTGAGAGAAGATGCCTGATAAATTTTGATTGAATGCCATCATGACCAGAAATTATTGCTCCTTAATAATATCTAAGTGAAAGTCTTTAATCTCCTTAGGACACTACAAAACAAGTGTAACCCTGTTGTTTTATAGAAATAAAAAGGAAATGAGCATGAATATAAGGTTTTCAGTGGGGGATTTATAAATGGTACAAATACTGACTTTATCTTTAGGAAAGGTCAAGAAGATATGATATATCTTAATTTAGGAAAATAAGCCTTGCTTATTAAGCCCATATGTTCACGTAAGATGTAAAAAGAAGTCATAACATTGTGTCCCCAGAAGTATTAGGCCCTGTAAGAGATTTTCCCAAAGGTCTCTTTTAACATTTCCAAACATAAATTCTGAATATATCAAAGTTCTCCAAATACAGTGCTATAAAGCTCTCAGACATCTATGTCTTCACACAGGTGTTTCCTCTGAATGCCCTGCCCACCCCATACACACTATTCACTTTAAAAATTCATGATTCAGATAAAAAAAAACCTCTTTTTTGTGAGCTTCCTCAATTATCCTCCCTCACTGCAAAACTAAGTGTTCCTGTCCCCAATTTTATAATTTTCTACTCATACTTCTCTTCCAACTCCTAGCTCATAGACAGTACCTATTTGTCTACTTGTCTTTTTTAACTATATAGAGAATTCCTTAACTTTTTGGATTGTGTTACTTTTATTTTTATATCTACAATTTGTCTTCTGACTCCTGAGATATGATACAGACACAGTATGAGAGAGAGAGAGAGAGAGAGAGAGAGAGAGAGAGAGAGAGAGAGATGAAAATAACACAAAGGAAAAGGAAAAAACACAAGTATGTCCATGTTCAGGTCTCCTTCTATTTTTTCCTTCTCCCTAGATTTTGGGTTTGAAGAAAAGAGTTCAAAGTTAAAAGAATGCTGCATATTTTTGAAAATTCTAAAAAGTATATATATTAGTACTTCAATGCTGTATACCACAAAATATTTTAAATTAACCTTCTGGAAATTATTTTTTTGATTGAAATATAGCGTCAGCAGTACAATGAAAATCAACTAAAAAAAAGATTTGCTTTCCAGAAATTTGTTTTGAGAGAAATTGTCCTGAAACATTTGAGATTCATAAAGTAACAGATATTTGTATTTAAATCCTGAAGTTTAAGATGGAGAAAAGGGCACTAGGAATTAAGATTGTTGTGTATCTAATAATATGCCTGCCCATCCTACAGAAGAGGTAGAAACATAAATATAGTGTTTTTAATGACGAATTTGACTGAGCACTAACAGACAAATCTCCTCCTGATCTGGAACATCTACGGAGTTGAACCCAGATGCCCAGAAGTCCTTCCTACACAAAGTACTTGTACTATACCGCATACACTCAAACACCGTGAGATAAGCAGTCATTCCCAGGATGGGACTGCGGCACCCTGACATAGTCTAAAGACTGAGGAGGCAATTGCTATTTTTGATTGTGTTAACCTGTGTATAATTATGTAATTACCTACTAAATTTTAGTCAGAGTGTTGCAAATCTAAATCATTAACTTTAACAATTGACAAGCTGCTTTGATTAGTATTTTCGTAGTGTAAGATAGCATACTTTTGTCAGCTTTCATATGATTAGGTATGATTGGGAATTTGTTTATGCAAAGTGTTTTCATTGCCTGTTTGGAGAAACAGAGAGGGAGAGTGAGGGCAGGGGAGTTGTGTGCCTCTCTCACAGTTCAATTCAGGAATGTTGGTGGTGAGAAAATGCAGGAGAGGTACCCATCATCGCTCTCTAAATGGCATATAATTTTAGTGTCAAATTAGAAGGGTGTCTAGAGAAACTGGTTTGGGAGAATGGGGCTCTCCTTTGGCAAATCAGACTAACAAGGATGTATCAGTGTATGTGGCTTCAACTCAGACTGTCATATGCAACTTTGGACTTGACCAGGCAGCCCCTCTAACAGCATTGATCAGTGCAGCTGCTCTCCTGTGGAAAATGCATGTCAATATATTTGTTATTTACTTTCCAGCAGCAATTCAGCAGCTGCAGCAATTTTTGAGAGAATTCTCTGATACATCTCATTTCCTATCAGTCTTAGGCACTATTGACTGTACACACACATTCCTATTAGGCTAACATCTCTGAATACAGCTAGCTATTGGAATAGAAAATCCTTTAATTTCTTGGCTATGACAGGACTGTGTGATGCCAAATTTCAACTCTCTGTGGAAGACAGAAAGTCCTCAGGACACGAAGCGTTTCTTGTCTCCCTGAGCAAATTGGCTGGGCTCATTTGTTTGAAGTAAGCGATTACAAAAAGTGGCGTAGAGAAATTTTAAAGTAAAATTAAAACTAAAAAGACTCCACTGGCTACTAGGCATGTACTGTCTTTCCCTTTTGAGGGAAAGTGTTTGGGGTGGAGATAGGAATAATCAAAAGGGGCTATCATAGATGATAGACTCTAATTTGGAATAGAGAAAAAAAGGTGTGTGATTTGCCATTGAGATCAGAAGGTGAGATCATCCTTCCAAAAGAATTTGCAGGGCAGCATGGACCTTTAGCTCTCAATATTCTTGTCTTTCTCTCTGCATTTTTATGATGCCTTCTAGTGAAAATGCCTAGAAAGGAATAGTTTCATATGATCGTCATTTATTGACTCCCTACCTAAAAGAGAAATAACATTCTAAGTACAATTTATTTTTCAAGAGAAGAGAATGCTGTACTGTGTGAGAGATTTTTTGTTATCAGATTACGAATGTCACTCTTCAATCATAAAGTATTGATCTCTCAAAATCAGACATCTCCGCCAGTGTCTCACAAGCATGAACACCTGCTCCATCTTTCACAATAAGACCCTTCCCCACAATCAGACACACTACTGTCTTTGAAAACGCAAGCTTAATTATACTGTTTTTAAACCTTCATCATTGAGCACACATGCAGTAATACTGCTCTCTCGCTTTGTCTTTAATCTTGTCTCTCCATATCTCTATAATTTAAATTTGAACTTTAAAAAATGTTAAATCACTATTCATTCTTATAATTTTTATTTTACTTTGTACTAATTTTACCTTTCTTGACCATGCTTCTTGGACAGTTCTTACTAATTTCAGATGTATGTGCCCTTCAGAAAATTTGAAGACCCAATTTACTCCTCTTCTTTAATAATTTTAATAATATTATGTTATCTACCCTGCTATGCAAAAAAAAAGTTGTGTGATCCCTTACCATATTTATTTGCTTTTTAAATAAAATGATCACTCATAATTTTTATTATTAATTATTTTTATCTCCTTTTGATGACCTACATAGACATGAATGCTTGCAGCAAATTCGGGGGTCAACAATATGCATTTCTTGTGTCTGAGAATGCCTACCCTACAATGCAAAATGCCATGAACAAAAAGGAGTCAGAAGTCATATGGGTATTGTAGGTAAAATGTATTGAGGCATACTCTTTCATAGGCACATCATATTCAATGAAGCCATTTTGCAGCCTGAAGAACGAAACAATTTGCTTTTGTTTTTTAAACTGCAATATACTTGAATCCAAACCATCTGTTTAAATTCAGGTATGAAATGGTGCTTGGTGATGAGGAAGGAGATGTGGCAGGCATCTAGAATAGAGAGAAATTGGGGATATTATGGGAATGCTGTGAGGCTCAGCAATGAAGAGAGGAATAAACTCTAAGATGGTTTAAAATGAATGCTTTTGTTATGTGTGTGTGTGTGTGTGTACACACACACACACACACACATACACATCGTAACAATAAACTGTATTTATATTTTAACATGGCTGTTTGGGACATTAAAATGACTGTGCCAAAACAAATCAAATCCCTAAATCAAGGTTTCTTTGTTTGTGGATAGCTAGCTGGCCTGTGTAATAAGATATTTAGTGACACTCACAGCCTCTACCCGCAAATGCCAGTATCTTTTCACCCAGTCGTAACAAACAAACCATGGCCAAATATCTGCTGCCTGGAAGACAAAACTTCTCCCATTGGAGAACTGCTGTTTAAAAATCTTTAAATGTTTCATTGTATCCTTGACTTTCCAAGCACCTTTATTAGCACACGTTATACATTTTTCAGGGTCCTTAGTTAAACACTTCATATCCAGGAGGCTGATGACCCAGCCCTGTCTTAGATTTACAAAGACCCGGTCGCGGCTCTGTTCTCCACAGTAGAATCTAGATGGTACACAAGCAAAGCTGATCAAGTGTCTCCATGTCATATTTCTGGGATACTCACTACATGCCCATGGGACACTGTCTACAAGACCATTCATTTTTACCTTAACACTCTATGGAAGAAAACTCAAGAATGGTTGAGGTTGGAACCCTAAAGAGGAAAGCCAGTCTTTTGTGACACTTTCTTAGAGCCTGCCAGTTTTTCTCACAGAAAAACAAAGTAGTCTTGTTTCTGCGTGAAAATATTAGCAAATTCAAAGATCCGTGATGTTTCTCCTTCATTTAAACATTCCCACCATAAGCTACTTCATATATCTACAAGTCTTAATAATGGCCTTTGTTTAAAGGATCCAAAGAGAACCATATAAAGACAGTGAAACCTGTCTAATAGCGTTTTCTAGGCAGTAGACTTATCTTTAAATTTGCATGGTATATTGCTATCTTACAGAAACAATTATTATACCTTTCATATGATTTTACATTTCTAAGGATATTCTGGCCTTTTTCTGATCTCATAAACTTTTTGAAATTTCTTGGGAAATGAAACATTCTAAAAATCATAAAAGTTCCTGTTATTTCCTAAACAGCATGCAAAGCTGTTGCATAATCTCAGAAAAAGATAGACAGGACAGACCTTACAAATATATTTTAACGCTCTGAAATGTAGACAAGAATATGTAAATTGAAAGTAAATTTATTTTAGTGAACTGGCAAGAAAAGAAAAAAATATAGGGCCATATGTTACCATCAGTTTTGCTATGCATATTTGGGGGGGTGGGAAGTTTCTTAAGCCAGGCATTTTCAGTCCATAAAATGCCTTCCATAGGTAACCACAAGCTGGCAAAAGTAGCAGGCAAGTGTTGAAAGTTAAAAATGAGGACAATGCTTTTATTGGTGGCTGAGCAGAATTGGGAACTTGGTCTAAGAGGAATGGAGATGAGGGTAAGACAATTTTATTTAAGTGAAAACGGTATCAGTGAGTATAGAACCTCTTAGTTGGAAGCAGAAGTTTTTTGTTTTATCTTCTTTCCTCCTGTTGGTCTCCCTGCTCACAGAGGAACAATTTTTAAAAATAACCTTCAATGTAAAGAATGCATATTCCAGCTCACCAAAATGTTCTAGGTACTAAATGATTCTTTTTTTATGGTTTGTTTCAACAAAAATATCACAGTATATAGGAGGTAAGTTTGAGTTCTAGCCATGGGCACAAATAACAAATCACATGGATTTTAATATCAATAATACTCTGCATGAAAGCAAGGCTTTATGTTATGTCTATAGTCTGCAGTGCTCTAACAATGCCTGTAACAATAAGTGCTTGATAATTTTTTAAAGATCAAATAAATGAATGGACATTACAAACAATAATTTTATACATGACACCAGCTTATATATTTTAAATGAATAATTATTCTTCTCTGTTTCTCTCTCTCTCTCTCTCTCTCTCTCTCTCTCTCTCTCTCTCTCTCTCTCTCTCGTGTGTGGGGGGGTGTAGGTGTGCGTGTGTGTGTGTGTGTGTGTGTGTGTGTGTGAGAGAGAGAGAGAGAGAGAGAGAGAGAGAGAGAGAGAGAGAGACAGAGAGAAAGAGACAGAGAGAGACAGAGAGAGACGGAAACAGAGAGACGGAGAGACAGGATATTTAGACTCTGAACATTTTTACAAAAGATTACAGACTGTTCAGTAATGACAAGATTTTATATGTGTGTACTCCTTTAGCATTTATAAAACATTTCCCCAAAGCCTGTATTAAATGAATTCAGAAGATAGAATTACAACTATTTCAGAAAATAGAATTCTATTTTCTAACTGAGACCATAGGAAGACTGAATCTCTAACCTATTTCTTAATCTATGAAGTCACAAGAAAACAGCTCTCATAGGGTTCCTGTGAGAATTAAATGGACTAATGTGCACAAAATTGCCTGGCGGAATGTAAAATACTAGATAAATATAAGTAGCATTACTGAAGGTATTCTCAGAGAACAAAAAGCACAACACGGTGAATGTAAAGCTCATTCACACATTAGCAATTATATTATCTCCTGGACTCTAAGAGGTTGAAAGTTTCAAGACACCAATGGGGGTAACCAAGAGTCCTGGGTTCCAAGCCTAATTGTAGCACCAACTTGCTGTGAAACTTGCTAGAATTCTTTAGCCTTCTTATACCTCAGTAACATCATCTGTATAATGGGGCACTCATAATGTTCCCTGAGGTTACCTTCTGCCTTGATGGTTTATGGTTGAATGACAGAAAAAGATTAATGAGACACCTGGAGCAGTATCCAAAATGCAAAACCAGATTCGAGGAAAATTTTAGAAAAAAAGAAAGGAACATAATTCATCATATCTTTTGCCCAATTTACAGCCTCTTGATCCAGCTTTAATTGCAGACATGACTGCAGCAATCAGTTCCCCTCCGTTTTAATCTCACCCCACAACATGGAGTCCTTGGGAAAGCCATCAGGCATTCGTACACATGCAGCCTGGGAGTATAAGATAAAATCCAATGAGGAAAACTTTCATCAGTGCAAGACTATATCCAATGGATAAAACTTTCCCTCTTCTTTTCCTCAGGTAGACAATTCTGAGGCAATTCTACAGGGCTTCTGAGAGGACCCTGGTAGGATAAAATCCCAGGTCCCCTCAGTGGTGATCATCTCAAGATTGCATCCATTATTGGCTTTTTCCTGTCCCCTGTTTCACACTTCCTAATTCACTATTCTTGTTTCTTGGGATTGCTTCCCCAAATAAACTACTGGAACATAGGCACTTGTCTCAAACTATATTTTATTGGTAGATCAGACTAAGTAAGAAACAAGTGGCCTTGAAAGGCAACCCCTCAGAATGAGATTTTGGAACTGGCCAAGTCACTAAATACACTGAGATAAAGACCCCATCATTATAGTAGCAGGTAACCCCTGGCATGCTATACCATCACAGTTATTGAGGTTAGCACCGGAGTTTAGTTGGGAGGCTATCAAAGTTATAAGAAACCTAAGGAAACATTTAGAGAAGGCCTTGTCTCCTGCATCTGCAAGGCAGACTTTGTAAAAATTAAGCCCTAGATTTAACTGCAAGGGCAGACTTAAAAAATAAAAAGTGAATGGAAGGGTTAAATGGCTGTTATATGTCAAAGACCTGATAGAAAAATCAGTGGCATTCCAAGACCAGAGATGGAGGTATTTTGTATCAGGAGGTTAGACTGTAAAGCTGTATGAGTGTAAATCCATTGACATCAAAGCATTGATGTTTCAGGATTTAGCATTCTGGCAAGGAAATCTAGAACTAGTCTCACTATGCTCCTAGGATGACACTTTGAAGCTTGGTCTACAATAAATAATATAGAGATAACATAACTACCTTAGCAACAGACTGAGGAAGGAGTCATGAGCTTCAGAAAAAAAAATAATGATTTTTTTTTCAGTGTGAGACTAGAGAATCTATGCCTATCAGCCTGCTACATTGACAAAATTCTGTGGTCAAGGGAAAGATATCTTGAAGCAAGCCAAGACATCCCAAACCTTAACCTAATCCCGTAAGATAAAAGAGAAGTTGTTGGACCTTATACCCTCACTAACTAAGGTGGGGAACAGCTTACTTGGGTTTTGGAGATAGTGTACACTGCACTTGGGAATACTTCTTAAAGCCATATATCTGATGGCATAGATACAGCAGTTTCTAACCTTTCTGGCACCATGGACTGGGGCTCCTATGGGAATCTGATGCCTGATGATCTGAGGTGAAGCTGAAGCTGTGATGCTAGCACAGGGGAATGGCTGCAAATAAAGATGAAGCTTCACTTGTTTGCCCCACCCCTGCTCACCTCCTGCTGTGCAGCCTGGTTCCTAACAGGCCATGGACCTGTTTCCAGCCTGGGGGTTGGGAACCCCTGGCACAGAAGTTGCCAGTTTTGAGTGATTTTAGAGCATTTAGATGGCATTATGGCAGTTCCTGGCTCTAGTACAAGCTGCCCATGGGCCGCAGCACACAGCAAATCCAAAAGTTCTAGAGGTATCTGTGGTGGATTCTTATACTGAATTGGTGTCTATTAAGTTCAAATAGGAGAGTCTGGATGCAGAGAATGGTTCTTCTCCATTTGAAAAGCAGTTCCTGGCTTTCTACTAAGTTTTAGTAGACTAAGAATACCTTGACCATGAGGTACCGTAAATATCACCAAAAGCTGTCAATCCTGAGCTGAATATTTTACTGACTTTTGAGCCATAAGTTTGGATAAATGAAGTAGTGATTATAGTATGATGGATTGTGTGCAAGCAGGTCTAGAGAGTACAAGGGAATTTTATGAGCGTGTGGCCCAGAATCTCATTTCTCCTACCTTTGTTGCACCAATGCTTTCCCCAGCTAACACACAAGGCCTCATAGAGTATTGCCAGTGGAAGAAGTAACCCAAGTGGCAGAAGAGAAAATAATGTGGACCCAATTCACCAATGTATTATTTTGATATGTTGGAACTGGTCAGATATAGACCACCGATGCATTATAGCCCTACTCTAGGTGACCTTGAGACTGTCATGAAGGGAAATCCCCAAGGTGCTTTTCTGCTCTAATGTTCTATGACAGAACAGGTATAGTGGAGCACTTATAGCAGCATCAAAAGTGGAGGGCTCTATTAAGAATCATTTGAAAAGACAGTATACTGAACTTCTCTTGTGCCCTTGCAATGGCCTCTTGTACTTTACCCTTTGCTGCAGTAATCAGAAACACAGGATGAATCCTGAAAGCACCTTATCTCACCTACTCCAAATAACAGGAGCGTCAGTGACTCCACAGCAGCACACCAGGCACTTGGGAACAGCCAGGCACTCACAGGTAAGCAGCCTAGAAGTGAAAGGGAGATAACGTCCCATTAACAATCTGTTTGTTTACTTCTTTAAAACCTTGAAAAAATAAAAGATACCCTCAGATTAGCCAGTTGTCAAGTCATGCAGTGCAGGTTAGAAGGCTTCTAATATACTGTTTAAAGAGACCCACTAGGTAGTAATGTAAGCATTAAACTCAAAAGATCAACACCCCCACCTTGCTGATACCTTACACCTTAGCCAAAAGATTTTGATTTGCAATGATGAAGGGAAGAAAAAATTTTTCAGAAAAATATGAAGAAGATGATAAAAGACTTATCTAAAAAGTACTCCCTCAGTCTGTCACAATCTATGGTGCCTGGCTCTCCAACAAGACTGATTTTTAATCCCATGTGTGGATAAAACCACATTCTAGCTCCTCAAGGTTTCTTGATACTTTCTCTGTTACTTCAGCAATCCCAATCTTCTCATACTAACCCTGGCAAACTGCTGTATTGGGTTTGAAGAACGAGACCATAGCCTGGGTTACTTAGCCATTTAGCAGGAAGATACTTTAATTTTCAAATCAAAAACAAAATTAAACCATGTACTATCTATATGATCTTGAGAAATTTATTGACTTCAGTGTCTTCATTTGTGAAATAAAGGGTTGTTATAAAGACTACCTGATAGTACTTGGAATTGTGTCTGATAGAGTCGTGCCCAATAAATATTAGATATTATTAATATTAAATATAAATTAAAATTATACAATACATAAACTTGGTTGATCTATAATAGATAAACGCTACTTACTTGTGATTAAGTAATAGAAGGATCTACCCCAAAATAGAGTTTCTCTTACTATAGTCCTGCCATTGACTCTATGAGAGTGGAAACCTGAACAGAACAGAGAAGCCTAGAATAGCAGAATTACATCAAATACTTAAGACTTGCTTCAGAAAGGTACAAGTTCTCTAGAAACTCCTCCATGTGGCAGGAAATACAGTTAAGTACATGTAAACCCTGAAAGAAGCAGGGAGGGAATCAAGACCAACAAACGCCTTCAAAGTTTTAGAACCAAATTATTGTCAGATCAGAAACTTAGACTTTGGAAACATCAATATTTCTTACTTTTTTTTATTTTCTGCATTTTTTTCCTTCTTTATAACTTGAAGTTTTTGTTTTGTTAACCTTTTAAAACAATAGTATTATCATTGAGCTGAAATGTAAATAAGACAGCAAAGTATCCCCAAGATCCAAGCATGGTGAAAGTAGCTTATCAAGGTAAGGCACTCCCAAAACGAAGGTGAGTTTTGGGGTACACAGTGAGGACGGGGTCCAGCGACACGCCTTATATAAAGGTACTTAGAGACCTCACCAGAGAAATCTTAAGTCTTGGGGATTTCTGTGAGAGGCTGTATAAAGGAAGCCAAACTCTTTTTTTGTTGTTGTTTTAGTTTTTTATATTTTAAATAAGAATTTAATATATTTAAGGCCTCGGATGACTTATCATACATATACATAGTGAAATGATCACTACATTCAAGTCAATTAACATATCGTATCCTCACATAGTTATTGTTTTTGTGTGTGATCATATCACCTGAAATTTACTCTTTTAGAAAATTGCAGTTTTCAATACAGTATTATTAACCGTAGTCATCACGTTATAAATTAGATCTCAGGACCTAGTCATCCTACATAACTGCAACTTTATACACTTTGACCATCTCCCCCTTTTCCCCACCTCTTTGCCTCTGATAACCATGATTCTACTCTCCGCTGCTGGGCATGTGACTTTCTTTAGATTCCACGTATAAGTGAGATCATGCAGTGTTTTCTTTCTGCCTGGCTAATTTCACTTGGCATAATGATTTCCAGGTTTATCCATGTTGTTGCAAATAGCAGAATCCAAAAGAAGAGCAACTTTTTAAAACAGCATCAGAATCGGGCATCTGTCGTAACTGTCGTTTCTAACTGCCAAGGCCAAATGAGTCAACACTTCCAACACATACCAGAAACGTAAGAGTCCGTGGCTATTTATTATCCTAAAACAGCACAGTATTTCATGTAAGAATCACCTCTAATGCTCATCTGTTTATTCATTTTTGCACAGCTAGTAACACTGGTATTAGTCTGTGCCAGTGATGTTGATAATCAATAAAGAGAAAGATTAAAAATAAAGTCAATCTTAGAGTATCCTCCACAAATATTACCAGTTCTTTCAGGCAGTTGCTTCTTCAACCTCACAGGAAACTCCTTTTTAGGATCCCTCTACTTCTTCCTCATGGATGCACTCATACCTTTACCTTCTTTTCTATTAAGCTTACACTTCTTAATCCATCATATAAATCTTTCTATCGTAGAAATCTGCAAGTATCTTTCTTCATTTCCTTCCAAGAGAGTAACAACTAACAAAACCTGGACTCAGATGAATCTCACTGTTCATCTTTTCCAGTTCTGTACCAGGACTGCTGAATGCCACATCTATCACTCAATTCTGCAAGCTGCTCTTATTACAAACCTTAAGTCTCCAATCTCTACTGAGTCTTCAGTGATGCCCGACTACCATTTACATCTGGGGTTCTCAAAGCCTGGCTACACATTAGAATCCTGAGGAGCTTTCTAAAATTCCTGACACCTGGGCTTTACCCAAAACCAATAAAATTAGATCCTCTGGTGGGAGGATCCAGGCAAGAGTAATTTTGAAAGTTCTCCCAAATAATTCACAGCTAAAGTTTAGGGCAGTGTTCTCAACCTTGGTAGCACATAACAATCACCTAGAGAAATATTCAAAGTACAATTAATCCTTGAACAATGCAAGGCCTAGGGCTGCCAACCCCAATGCTGTTGCAAATCCGCATACAACTTATGACTCCCCCCAAAACTTAACTACTAATAGCCTACTGTTAACCAGAAGTCTTACCAATAAAATAGTCAATTAACACATATTTTGTATGTTATAAATGTTTTATACTGTATGCTTACAATAAAGTAAAATAAAGAAAATAAGATGTTACTAAGAAAATCATAAGGAAAAGAAAATACATTTACATTACTGTACTGGGTTTATCAATATCATAACTTTGTCTACACAATGAGTCTGTCTGTCAATACCTAATCAATATTGTCT
The DNA here is from genome assembly GCA_030015415.1 of Cynopterus sphinx. Lineage (NCBI taxonomy): Eukaryota > Metazoa > Chordata > Mammalia > Chiroptera > Pteropodidae > Cynopterus > Cynopterus sphinx. Next base: position 127,182,429 of record CM057382.1, read on the forward strand.
TATATGATACAAAACTCTGTAGATGTTATGGGTATCACTAACACTAGGCATCAAAAGTAAAAAGACAATATGAAAACAAAATTTATATTTATTTGTAGGTATAACCATTAATTCATTGATAATAAAGAAGCAGCAGCATGATTATTTGATGGTAGCCTCGTATCACTGATCCAACAGGAGGTGGCTCAAAATTATTACAGTCATACAGTATATAGTATAGTTAATTTTATGCAGTTATTTAATATCACATATTTGTTTACATTTCTCTTGACTGTGAATGGCATCGTACATGGTCTGTGTTTGTGTAAGTTTTAATAAATCTTAACTTTTTGTAATAGATTCGTGCATATTTTATGATAGTAAATGATAAAATAGGCTAGTATCTACGTGTATAATATGTGCTCATGACATACCTGTTTCTTATGTTTTTTACATATTTTAGGCTATGCCATTAATTCATCTGCAAGTTTTTAAAATTGTCATAAATCTCCAGAAATGTTTCCGATATACTTATTGAAAAAAATCCACTTATAAGTGGACTCACACAGTTCTAACCTGTGTTGTTCAAGGGTCAACTGTTCTGATTCTGGATTCTGCCTTCATCTATTCAGATTGAATTTGCCTGAGATATAGTGTGAGCATTTCGACAAATCTCCAGGTGATTCCAATGTGCAGACAAGGTAAGACCCACTAATTAGAGCCACTTTTCCTCAGGCATCCAACCTTCCCCTCCAAACTCACAGCAAATGATCATCTTGCCTCCTTCTTCACAAAGGAAACAGAATCTATGAGAAAAGAACCTCTTATCCTTCTTTCTTTCTGCCACCACAGCTGTAGACAGGCCTCCTCCTATCACAGTTTTAGTCTCTTCACTTCTTTTCTGGCTTTGTCCTTTACCACATTCTCTTTGATTTCACTCCATCAATTACTCCCATCCTTTCCCTCTGTCTGCTTCCTGACTGTACTTAGCATGCTCTACTCTCATACATTCCAAAGAAAACCTTTTCTCCTCCCCACAGCTCCTTTTATTATCATCCTATCTCTATCAACTGTTCGGAAGCAAACACCTTGAAACTGCTGTGTGCCCCAGTTGTCTCTTCCTCACTTGTCACTCCTTTGTCTGTTGTCATGTTTATTGCCCCAAACTTCAAAGAAACTAGTGACCTCATTGTCATTAAATCCAAGGCGCAGTTCTCAACCTTTATCTTTATTAAATTCTCAGCAATGTTTGACCCTCTTGACCTCACCTTAACTTCTTGAAATCCTCTATCTCTTCCTGGTGTATTAACATACTTTGTGGGTTTTCCCCTTAGCTCTATGGATGCTTTTCCAGCTGCTGCTGCAAGCTCTCTGCTTCCTATTGCTCTTTTAAATGCTGGTGTCCCTTAGGCCTCTCCCACTGGCATCCTCTGTTTCTCATGTCACAAGTTCATTGTCTCCCATGGCTTCAATTTCATATCATAATGCTAATCACTCCTTTGTGGCTATGAAACAATCCAAAAATGCAGATAGTTAAGAATTTGGACTCATTTTAAACCCCATCTTAGAGATTTTATTATATGGACTGATCAAAGATAATTTTAGTCCTTCTGGCTGTCTTTGCAAGGGATGCTGCTGCCCTGGGGTCATAGGTATTAGGTTTGGGATGGGAAGCTAAGCAGTACATCCCATACCACTGAACCTCAAAGGTTTCTAAAAGATATCCCCATGCATAGCCTACATTTTATGTTCAGCATTCATAACTTCTCTACTGTTTCTATGTTACACTTAGGACACGAGGACTCTGCTGTCCCCCTACTGACACGGTGCGAATTTCTCCCAGAGCTTCTCTCTTTTTCTCCTTTGCCCCATCTGTTCACCTGCCACCTTTAATTCCATTTCTCACCTAGCAGACTTCTCATTGTAAATAATTTCAAATAGACACAGAGGATGTTACTAAAAACACGAAATCTCTGCAACGTGCCTTCAGAGACTGCATTTCTCTTCCTTCCACACAGAAGTATCCGTGATTCCAAATGTTTTCATGAACTAATGTGTTCATTTCTAAGCATGTATTGTTGACTTTTCTGTGTTTTGAACTTCCTAAAATTATATCATGCTGTGTTGAATTTCTGAGGTTTGTTTTTTTACTTACACTTATGAGATTCATACATTTGGGTGTATACTAATGATAGAATTTTAATATCTACATTCATGAATACAATAGCTCTATATTTCCTATACCTTTTTGCCTAGTTTGGGTACTAAAGTTTATACTATGCATATATAAATATTTACATATACATATTATATTATATGTGTTACGTATGCTGTATATAATATTAATTTACAATTTCATATTTGTTTATATGAAATGAGGTAGGAAGTGTTTGCCATTTTATATTTTCTGAAAAAAATTATATGTGTTTGGAAAAATCGTATTCCTAAATGTTTGGCAGACCTCACTTAAAAGTCAGTCGACTTGGTGTTTTCTTAGTAGGAAGACTTTAAAATACTAAATTAATTTCTAGACTAGTCAGTGTTATTTGGTCAATCTTCTTGAGTCATTTTGAGTATTTTTTTTAGCTCTTTTTTCTATTTCATCTTTTTCATATTTATTATTTATTGTTCATTCTATTCCTTTATCATTTTAAGTATTCACTATAACTACAATTATACTCCTTTTATGCTTAATATTTTATGCCTTTTTTCTTGATCCATTTTGCCAGTTGTTTATATATACTGCCAAATTTTTAACAAGTTATTTTTAACATGTCTATTCTATATTTTTTGGTTTATGTCACATTAATTTATGCTATTATCTTTATTTCCTTATTTCTGTTTTCCTCAGATTAATCCTATTGACTTTTTTTCTAACTTATGATGAACTCAGAGCTCATTAACTCTAATCTTTTATTCTAATATCAGTACTTAACTGTTATACACTTCCCTCAAAATATTGTTACTTTACTCCAAAAGTGTTGGTGTATATGTATGTTTTGCATTGTGCTAGCTGTGGACATCTCCTTTATCTCCTTACATCTCCTTTAAAGGGAGAGCTATAGAAACATAGTTAACTGACAGCTCCAGCTGCTGCACCTTCTGATCCAGTGTGGCATTCAGCAAGGCCACACTTTTCCAGGCTGTACACAGCCAGTGACTGAGCACAGCAAGGGTGCCAAAGCAGGGCCATGTTTACTGGATGTGGGACTCTTCCAATAAACAGCCTTCAGATGGGGACTCCCATTAGCTTGGCTAAGGCTTTCTTGAAACTGTGCAACGTCTGAAAATTTTTTTCTGTATTCCTTTCTCTTTTTCTCTTTTTACAGATGTCAGCCTTGCATCGTAGTTTCAATGATCCCAAGGCCTACTCCTGCTCCCTCCCTTTATCCTTCAAAGCCATTTTCCCAAAGTATCTCTTATATATCTACTTCTGTATTGGTGTCTGCTTGTCAGAGGACTCAAACTGACAAACTGACAAGCTATTTTTGTTATTATCAAGTTCTAAGTGTTTCCAGATTTTTATTAAGATTCCTTCTTTGACACATGTAATATTTATGAGTTTATTTTTCCAAATGTATGAGAGTTCTTTTACCTACTAATTTAATTCCATTGTCTTTTGTCTATAGACTATATCCTTTAAAATCTGTAATTTTTAATGATACTCAAAAATGGGTCTTCTAAAATTATTGAGTGCAAAGTTCTTAATAAATTTACTAAACTAATTTATTGATTGTTATTCAGATTAAATAATAGCACATAATATGAGATGTTTAAATCTTCCATTCTAATAATGTATTTGTTCATTTTTCATTATAGTTCTATCAAATTTTTCTTTATATGTTTGAGGTTATTTCACAAGTGCATATAGGTTTAGAATTGTATGTTCCCAGGAAACTGAGATTTTATCATTATCTAGTGAATTTCTTCCTTCTTGACATTTCTTTTGACCTAAAAGTCTAAATTTATTATCCTTATCTACTTTTTAAGCCAGTATTTGCCTTTTGCCATCTTTTATGTTAAAATATTTGTTTACTTTTATGTTTTGGTGTGTTCTTGGCAGATAGCTTTTGCTCATGTGGCATTCTGTGTATTCTAGAAATATCAGCATTTTAACTGGTGAGTTTAATAGTTTGTTCACTTACATTTGTTATTATTGCTTATACATTTGTTTTTACTTACCTTTTTATTTTGTGTTTTCTATCTGTCCTACTTTTTAAAGTTACCTTTTATTCATTTCTTCTTTCTTTTGTATTAATTGCAATATTTTTTTATTCTATTGCATGATTTAGCTCTATATAGTAGCAATATGTTCTTTGTGGTTATCTTTGAAAATTTACTTCACATTTTTACTATTTAAAAATCCATTTTTTATCCCAACTTCTAAACATTATAAAGATCTTAGAATATTTCTATTTTAATACTTTAACTCTGAATGTCTCTATTAAAAATTACTTTATATTGTTATTTAGTATTTTAGTTCTCTCACTTTCTATTTAATCTTAACTTCATACATTGCATATAATCATTACTTTTTTATACAAGATATGTCTATAGTTTTTGACATGCTTAACAATATCTTTCTACACCATTATTTTTTATACTTCAGATACTTTAGGATAATTTTTCTTTTTTAGTATATGTGTCCTTTAGAAGTTCTTTTAATGAGGATAAGTTTATAATAAAGTCTCTCTCTTATTACTAGAAAATATAGTTCTACTGTCCACATACTGTAAATATTTTTTTCTAGATTTAAAATCGAGGAGGAGAATTCTTAAAGATCTTAAGATTTTTCCTGTGAGTTCATCAATGCATTTAAAAGTATGTTTATTTACATTCTAAATTGATTTGCATTGAAATGCTTTTAGAATTGTAGCGGCTACAATTCTAGGAGTAGTAGTCTATTTCTATTATTTTATCTATAATTAAGCTTTACCAATATTCAATATATTAATTGATGTACAATCACTCATTGCATGGATTCCAAGACCACAAATCATCTACAGAACATAAGGTTCTGAAGAAAGACAGAAATCTGTCCAACTCAGAGGCTAATGAAGATGCCTCCATGTGGGCATTTTTTGTTTAAAATATTGATAAATATTAGGGTCAACATGGGTTGATTAAGTAGCTTTATGGATTGTCTTTTCTAGTACGAATGAAACAAACCTCATAAAGGACAAGAACCTTAAAAAATAATTCTGTAGAAAACTCACAGATTGAAAGTAACACTAACAATAGTAGTATCAAAAAATATGTAAAGGATTTCCCCTATTCCTAGTACAAGTACTTTGGCCACTGTACAAGGTAAAAAAGACAGTCTAATCAGATGTGACAAGACGTCAACCAAAAATCTTAAAATTATTAGGTAGATAATTTGTTATAAAGAGTAACAATATTATTGTTAAATATGAAACTGTGGCTTTGAATAATAAACTAATGATGAATGAAGGTACCACAATTAGCAAAATATTTTTAAAATGAGATTTATTTAACTTTTATTTCACCACTTTTCATTTATTTTGCATTTATTTTATAATGTGCATATTTACATCTATAAATCAATTACTCTACTATTACTAAGTGCTCAAAATATTTTTCCCAATAAGACTATGTAATAAAAAATTGGGGGAACCAATTTACTGACAAATTAGCAACCTGAAGGTTTGAGCCATTTGGAATTTATCTTTATTTCTTCCTGAAGACTAACTTTAAGTTTTTTATGTGATAGAAAAGCAATAACTATTTGTAGAATTAATATTTTGTTCCTCTCACACATTTTAAAAGCACTCTTTCCATTGAGTCTATTTTTATACATGGTGGGGACTTTGAAAAGTATTTCCTCTTGGATTATCTAATCCATTTCTACAATGTTGGTAGAAATGATTTTTATTATTCCTAATTTATCCCTGATGAGTAAGTGTCAAGTGCTACCTTGAATATTATTAGTAAAGGAGAATTTATTATTTCTCTTGACAATTTGCACCATTACTTAATTGTTCTCATGGTTAAAAAGTTTTCTTATATTTAACTTAAATTTCCCAGCTGCAGTTTAAGCTCATTTCTTCCTGTTCTGCTCTCACTGACTAATGAGAATTGGTCCCTGTCCTCCTGGTAATATCCCTTAACATATTTTCAGCAGCTATCATGTCTCCCTTTAGCCTTCTTTTCTCCACATTGGGAAATTCCCAGGTCTACTAACCTTTTATCATATATCCTACCCTTCCCGAGTTCCTCATATTTTGTGGTTTTCCTCTGAACTATGTTAATTTGTGCATAAGAAGAAAAATACATTCAAAAGTCAGTAATTTCCTGAAAATGAGAAAAAGTAGTGTTTTGTATAATTTATGTAACTTGTTAGAAAGTAAGCTTAAAATTCTTTTTGGGAAATAGGTTTGCTTAAAGTTAATTCTGATTCACATTTTCATAAAATACCATGTAAGACTATTCTTTTGTTTCTGCCTTTATTAGAGGAAGATATTTCAAGGTGTTTAATGCAAATTTTATGCAAACTCGTATATGTGCACCGATATGCATAAGACTACACGTGCAAAGTGCATTTTTCTAGGAAAAAAAAAAACATTAATAGCTTTCATAATGAAACTCTGCTTCTCCTCCCCTCCCCCAAGGTAAAATCTGACTGGATTATAGCCCTAGGATAAAATTAAATAGAAAACTAACTTATCTGTTTAACTTTTCTGTTACTCAATCTTCCTTTATGAAAATGAGGTAATCAGATGACAATAATATTTTAAGTAAATAAAGTAATATCTACATCTGAGTGTTTTTTTAAAAAAATTTAAATCAGTATTGACCCATGAACCAGGACTTGTTTCTCAGCATTACTTTCAGCATGCTTTTATCTCTCTCAGACAATTCTGCACATCCTAGCAGTGGCGCTGATTCAGAGTATCCTCTTTCTGTCAGTTATAATGTTGGCAGTTACACTATTAGCTGCTCTAGGCCCCTCCCAAGTGTGTAGTAGATAGCCCTCACATTTGTGAATGATCCCTGTAACAAGACAGAAATTCTCCAGAAAGATTACTCCCAAGAAAGTAATCAAAGGAGTGAAGAATTGTACTTTCAAGCATGCTCTCACATTCTTTTCTCTTTAGATATGGAACACAAGGCTCTCTATCCATCCTAGAACGTCCTCCATGCATCAGTCTTGGGTAGCAGAAATCTCATCAGCCACATCCAATAGGGAGATAATTTCAATAAGAAGGAAGTCATCTGCAGTACAGAGACTAAGCTCACAAGGTTTCATATCTACAAAAATATGTTTAGATGGTATATATTTGCAGAAGCAAATCAAGACCTTTTGTATCAGACACCAATTATCCTTCTCCTCAGATCCTCTTGGCATCCTTGTTCCAGCTCTCCACGTGTTATGACCAAATTCACCAGATGCAACGAGGTGATGCCCCATCTTCTGTCCTGTCCATATATCTCTGTCTTCCTTTCCAAGACTGACCTTGCTGGTGATAGCACAGACTCTTCTCAGTTCCTATATCCTTCATGCACAACCTGCAATTCTGGAGATCTACTATGTCATGGGGTAAAATTTACCAATGGCTTACAAGAGCCAGTGGATAAATTGTTTTTGCTTTCTCCCTTCTCTCCCCAGAATTGGTCAGAGATACAATTTATGGGCATCTCCAGAGTGTAGTAATACAGTCAGTTCAATACCACAGCCCCATTTTGGCTCTACTTCCTTCTCTGAACTCATTGTATTCTTCGCTCATCCTCTATGGAATCATCCCTCCTATAAAGTAGCAGCACAATAACCCTTTGCTTTGGCTCTTTTTTTCTGGGGAAATCAGGCTAAGAAACTCAGCTCTTTTTACCAGCGATATATAATAGGAAAGACCAAGCATTTACTATGATTTTCCTTATGTAACACTGATTCAATACAAACCTCTCTTTCGAATTAGAGATAGTAAAAATAATATATTAACCATGGTGAAAATGTCTAAGGACAATTCAACAGATGATAATGAGCTCCTATAATGTCTTAGACACTGTATAATCTGGCTTTCTGTCCACAAGCTAAGGATTGAGAAATGTTTATATTATAACACAAAATATTAACTAATTAATCTTAAGAACTTCTGCCTCCCAACTTCTATAGCTGTGGCCTTTTTAACTGGAAGGTGGAATGAATTTACTGACCTAATATAGTAAAACAAAAAAGTAAAATGTAATTGAACATCAACTCTGAACCCTAAAAATCTTAAGGAGATGGCACCCTTATTAAGTCTTCAGACCCCATGTGACTATGAAACTAGAATTAATGCAAACAAAGAGAAATTATAATGAAAGCAAATCTATTGCAGGGGCAGGGTGAAAAAGAACAGGGAACACAAGCAGTATTAAAGCTCCTCAGAGAGAAGTGACATAAAGAAGGAAAATTGTCTGTCTTTACAAAAAGAAAAGAATAGAGAAAATAAAAGAAAAAAAATAAAAGAAAAAGAAAAAGAAGAAAAGAAAAACAGAAGAAAGAAAAAGAAAAAGAAGAGATTACTAATTCTACTTTATGATTTTTTTATACTATTAGTAAAAAGAGAAAGGTATTAGGACAAGGCTACCACTGTTTCCAGTAAATGCTTTTAACTACAATTATGAGTATGTTGAGTATAATAAAGATAAATTGCTTTGACTTATTATTTCCTTTTTTGGAACTGATGGATATATAGTCTATAAGAGGTGAAAATGGTAGTTACTATGTAAATATGGGTAACTGAAGCTTTCAAGGAATAAGCAAGTTTGTCTCCCAGGAAACCATACTACATGGGTGGCTGTCAGAGGATTTACAAGAGCAGTGAGGTGAGGTTGAGGGCAAGGAGCACTAAAACAAGAAGATTGATGGGATCTACTTCAGATTATAAAAAGAACAGAAGGTATGAAAAGGTGGCTGGAAGGTGGAGACATATGAAAAGGAGATGCAGACGGGAGAGAGAACAGAAGCCTGAACTGGTTCTTCTCAAACTTTTTGTATTCTGAATTCTCTGTTTGCTTCATATAAGGAGAGGAGTGAAGCCAACTAGGTAAATGAGAGTTGATGTTAGGAAGAACAAACAACAAAAAAACAAAAAACAAGCTTATAAGAAAGACCCAGATATGGGTCTTTGAAAATACTGTGCATAGTCATGGGCGAGCCTTCTCCACATGAGTTACCTTTCTGACATTAAGAAACTACTTTGATGAAAGGTGAGAAAGAATTTTTAGTAGGAGAGAACTGCTGCTTCCTTGACTGCCAGGACCCCCATAAAAGGTGACCTCGCATCCTGAAAGAGAAGTAAAGAGAGGGGGCACAAAGAAGAGAGGGAGAGTGATTCCAAGGAAGGTAAAGTTCCCAGGAGACAACATCAAAGAAGTGTGACCATTTAGATCAGCTCACTTATTGGGACTTAGAGCATTATGACGAGGATGAAGGCTCTAACACCAATGCTGGAAGACTGCATTGCCGGTATGCATATGCAGAAATTTATTTATTGGCCCTACAGTAATTTCTAGGTCTTAACACTAACGGGTCTTTCAGCCTCCCAAGCAAAGGTCTGTTCCCCACTACATCACTCCTGATCTCATGGGAGGTAAACTGCTTCTACACATGTTCATTCAGTTTATTGAAATTGAGCTTCTAATCTGAAGAACACTGACAAGCTTAGCCTGCTCACACATTTTTTAAAAGTATACATTTTTAAGTATATACATTTGTTTTAATAAAGGCAAATTTTAAATATACCTTATAAATAAACCATATCTATTTTAGGCAGGGTTCATACTCAACCATAATGGGAAAATGGTCTAAATCCCTGCCTAACAGCCATTAAGAATGGGGACCTCAGCATCACAATTATAAAGAGATGAATTCTATTAAAAGCCTTAGTAATATGGAAGCATTACTAAGAAAGAAGCCTCAAGAAAGAAATGAGACATACCAACCCTTTGATTTTGGCCTTATCCCACCCTAAACAATCAGCTGTCATACTTTCAAGCCCACAAAACCGTGAAATAATAAATTAGTGTTGTTGTCAGCTGCTAAGTTCATTATGGTATGTTATGAAAAACATAACACAACAGCAACAAGAAATGAATACATTCCTTTTCCTTAATGTGCAGTCACCCAAGTAAATTGCCATTGGTCCCTTTGGGGAAGAAACATAAGAATATTACAGCATACATGTGCTATGGAGTTATAGAGTATTTCCTTCTATGGACTCAGACCCCTTTCCCGTCAATGGGTTATGGATACAAAAACTGTAAAAATTGTAAAAAAATTGTGGAAGTAACTTTTCACTGGGCTGACCATCCTCAGCCTACTGCTCCTCCATTCTTGCACCTTTTGGTTGTAGATATTAAGTAGCATGCTTTTCAGTTGCCAAACTATTTTGCTCCAAGGAACACCATGCTCTATTAAACATCTCTATAATTTCCCAAGGGATGAGTTCCCTTGGCTGCCCCTTTGATTTTGTTCACAAGTAAGGTAATTATAACCTCCTTGTTTCTGATAATTAAGTTTCACCTATTGGCTTCCATTATATCAGGACCCCGGCATCCTGGAGTATATTAAAAAGCCAGGTCTGTGACTACCTCTCCCATCTCTATCCCTGTCCTGTATAAGAAAACCACCATAGAAATTCGTGATGCTGATGCCTCTCTCACTAGCACATCCCTAATAGACTTAATGGATGGCATGTCCTCTGAGCCATCCTGTGGAAACAATCCCGTGATGGGTCTTCTTGTTTTACACATCCCAACCAGCATCTTCCCTCTCTCAGCATCCTTATTCCTTTCTTCAAATATGCCAGAACAATTCTGACATTTCCATTTCATTCAGTGTTGACCATTGCTTTTCTTTAGAGCAACACTATCAGTGAGTTTGTCCCTTCTTCTAGGATCCTTCCTAGGGTGATAAATCCCATGTGCTAAGAAAGTACTCCCAATTATTTATTTTTCACTTATTTAATTTTCCATCCCATCCCTCTCATTCAAGTACTTATCATCTTGGTAGGCAAGAGAGAAGCTAGGGACAGCTCCTTTTGGGGGGTTTGTGGGGGAGAGTCCTCTGCATTATTGTTCAACTCAGGAAGAGTACTAATTCATACTAGAAAGAGTGGGCTGCTTGTGAAGGTTCTGAGGATGTAAGGGAGAAAGGCGAGTGCATACTCAGTACATGCTCTGGGCTCGCCAACCACCGTTCCCTTCTTGTATTTCAGGTTCAGTCTCAGATTTTCCTAGTCAGGGTGCTGACTTTAGCATAAAAGATGGGTCTTGGATGAACATTCCAGTGACTCTGGAATTCTACAATTCTACGTATCAGACATTTGCCCACTCAGCTATGTCTGCTCTTCCACTTCATGAAAGAAGGACCTCTTTGAAAGCTACAAATGAGGCCTCCTGCTCTCACCTTTAGCATTCAACTACTTATTAACAATCTTCAGTTTCTCATGCTCTCTCTATGTAGCATAAGTACAACTCATCAGTGAACAGTCAAGCCCACTATCTTTGTAGGATTTTTTTTCCTTATCTTTTAAATGAAACTACAAAGGCATTTTCTTCCATTGGTGCATTTTCTTAGTTCAACAATGGTGAAATCTTTATCCATCACACCACTACCTTGTGCCAGAGACTATTCATGCCCAACCTATTATTCAGGATAGATTCCATTTTGTTTGCCCTTCAGCGAAGAAGCCGGTCCCAAATCCCTATTCACAGCTATTTATTTGAACAATCCCTGGTGCCACTTGTGTTAGTGTCTACTGAAAAGTAAATGTCATAATGAGATTTAGGTGTGGAAGAGATCTAATGGTGAGGGAGCAATAGAAAATGTGGAGAGCTTTTAGACTGTGATGCAGATCTGACATCTATAGAAGGAGAGCTAACATGAAAGTAGAAAAATCTTGGAGTGAAGTGTATTTCCAAAAAAAAAAAAATCAATCAATCAACCAGGTCAATGGGGAGCTTTTCAGCCAGAGTCACCCAATAGCGGACTCCCAGAGCTTATCGGAATAAAGCCACATTAGTGTCCTGCCCATGCTGAGGCTTGGGTTGTGAGCAGCCTGAGGGCAATGTATGCTTAGCACAAATCAAGGGTAAACCCAGAGTGACAGCCTGCTCCCTGCTGCAAGGCATCTGAGCAGTACATTTTCATGTCCTCCATAATAATTTTTTCTCCTTACTATGATTTTCATTTTATGCTTATTTGACTGTCTAGTAATTTTTATTGGATATTGGACATTATGAATTTTACAATTTTGAAATCTGTATATCGTTTGATTTCTTAAGGAGTGTTAAATTCTCCAGCAAATAGTTAAGTTTCTCTTAGGTTCCCTTTATAGCTCCATAATCTCAAATTTTCCATCCCATGAATTCTAGCTAACTCAGTCTTTCTAAATAGCAATCTCTGTCTTCTCAAATTATGAGATTACCAAACCATGTTTGGGTTCTTCCTTCCTGTTCCACAGTCTAGAAATGACTACAAATTATAAACCTGACTAGTGAGAATTCACCTCCTTTGTTTCACTTTTCCCAGTTCTGTGCTTCCTATTGTCCAATTTCTGAAATATTTGCTTCTTGTATTTCAGTCCAGTTTTTAAATTGTTGTAGCAGGTAACTAATTCTATGCTATCTTATCCCCTCATGGCAAGATCAGATATCTGAGTTTCTCAAAAATTTAAAAGAAATATTGAATTTTTAATTTTATAAAATATGTAATCATTTAAATTATTTCATCTGCTTGAATTTTATTACCTCCCTATTAGAGGGACCACTCTCCCTCCATTCCTTGCCTCACCTCTTTTTATTTTCTATGTATTTTTTGTCTGTAATTCAGAATTTCAGGGCAGATATCTATCTGAGTATATGCTTAATGAAGAGTAACCCCAAGAGCGAAGCTGGGGAAATTATAGAAAATAAAGCAGAATCAATTAAAATCTGTTTATTGAACTATAACTCTAAACATTTTCAAAATTCTTTACTACTTTAGATTCATTGAAAGCACACATAAGAAAGCATGAAAGAGTTAAATAGCCAAACCACAGTAAAACAGAAATTGAATAGTATTTAACCTTAGCTACTGAAAGCAGTGCAGAAATTGATAACATCACACAGGAAGTAAACATCGTGTAAAGATCTTTTAAAAATGCAGGCAAAGATTCCTGATAACATCTGTGTTAGAAGTATGTTGCTTACCTCCAAAAGCAATGGGCTTTTTAAAACTCTCCCTCTACAGCAACAAAGAAGAAGGCATTTACAAATTTTTGCAGCAGGAATATTTGCAGACTGTGAAGATTGTAAAACCATTAACAACTACAAGGATATGCATAAAACCAAGTAAAAACTAGAAATAGGTCCAGTGAGACTGTACATTCTTTCAGATGCGCAATTGCCTTTTCATTTTATGTATTTTTTAAATATCTCACACAAATTGGAAACCCAATAAATATTGATCAGATTAAATTGCACTGACTTAATTTGGAAATTTTTTTGAAATTACAGCAAGTTTCATATTTAGGTGGAGTACTTGAAATGTTAAGGTTATTAGGGTTGATTGTAAATTTCTAAAAGAGAGGGGAGAAATAGATGTAGAAATAATAGAGAGCACTAGCTTGTCACAGTGACTGGCTTCTTTTTTTCTCTCCCAATAGATAGAAGCAATTGCCATCGAATTTCCTGAAGGAGATATTGTTTTCCCAGAATTTTAAAAGATAATTGAAGAGGTTTCTTTTCTTAATGTGATTCATTGGGAAATATGACAAATATAATTGGGAAAGAATGTTCCTGTAAGATGGACAATTTGCAAAATTTCAAATTAGAAAATATCAACATATCAAAAATAAAAGCCAATGTTTTATTTATGCTATTTTCATCTTGGAATATTTGTCAGTTTTAATACTTATTTTTCAATAATAAATTGGAAAATGAAATTCAAGCAAAATAAAGCGAATAGAAGTACTCACTGTGGATTAGGTGGGGGAAAAGAATAAACTGTTATTCAATACCACAATACCATTTAATACTTATGCCAATGGTAGGGTGTGAGTATTGTGTTATCTCCAAGATGGTATTCTCTCTCTACAGAGTGCTTGTATAACACTCCCATCTAAAATTTGAGCTAATTCATTGTGAAAAGCTATTATAAAATGTTCTTATTAGGGTCATTTGATACTTATATGTCAACTTATTTGTTTTCAGAGTTTTTTGGTTTATTGACATCACTGACACTTGTGAATAAGTTAGTGTCCTTGAGATTTCCACTATTTATTATTAAATTGCTCAGTTGTGAAGTCTGACTTTTCAAATTTTACTAAAACAAAATGGAAAACAGCTATCAAAGCACAGAGGTTTTCTTTTTTAAAACTATTGTTTAAATTTAGGTATAGATGATATACAACCTTATATTGGTTATATCAGTTTCAGATGCACAATATAGTGATTCCACATTTGCATACCTTACAGTGTGATCATTCCACTAATTCTAATAATCATCTGTCACGGTGTAAACATCACAATATTCACAATATTATTAACTATATTCCTTTTCACATTTTTCACCTGCCTTACTATCTCCTCCCTTCTGGTAACCACCCTTTGGTCTCTCTATGAGTCTGTTTTTACTTTGTTTTGTTTTCAGATTCCATACATAAGCAAAATCATACACTATTTGTCTTTCTTTAAGGCACAGAAATTTTCTTAATCTAATAAAAATGTATATTTTCTAATGGAAACAAAAATATAACCTTAATAAATTATTTTTTAAACTGCTACTCAGTTCTATATAAACTAGTCTGTTGGATCTCTTGCTTGTTAATATATATTTGTATAAACATATACACACATCGTTTATTAATTACTATTATCTCAGGGAAAGAAAAAAGTCTATAAAGGAAATATGGACAACTGAAACTAAATGAAACTGATTTAGAAGGCTTTATGTAAGAAATGAATATGGAACTTGACATTCAAGGTAAAGCATTTAACCTACTTGGAGAGTATATATAAGAGTACTTAGAATTTATTTTATTTTTAATTTTGTTTTTAAGCTTTGTTTTTATTTTTAAGGTTGTGTGTTTTTTTAGAATATGCTTATATATTTTTAAAATCAGCATTTATACTATTTTTTTATTAGTTTCAAGTATACAGTACATTGGTTAGACATTTATATAGTTAATAAAATGATACCCCCAATTGCTCCTTTTCTCCTCTGGTTTCCGCCTAGTCAATATATTAATACTAACTGTATTCCTTATGCCATGTTCCCCAACCCCATCATCATCTGTCAACTACAATTTATACTTCTTTAACTCTTCACTGTATTCTCCCAGCCCACCAAAATTCCCTGTCTCTCACCAACTTGTCTTTATTTGAGTCTGTTTTTGATGAGTTTGTTCTTTTTGTTCCTTAAATTCTGCAAATAAGTGGAATCATATGGTATTTATCTTTTTCTGACTTATTTCACTCAGCATAATAACCTCTAGGTCCATCCACTTCGTTGCAAATGGTAGGATTTTATTTTTTTAATGGCTAATATTCCATTGTTTATATGAACAATAACTTCTTTATCCAATCATCTGTTGATGGGCATTTAGGTTGCTTCCATATATTGGCCATTGTAAATTGTGCTGCCAGGAACATAAGGGTGCATGGAACTTTATGACTTACTGTTTTGGTTTTCTTTGGATAATTACCTAGAAGTCCAATTGCTAGGTTGAAAGGTATATTCATTTTAAATTTTTTGAGAAACCTCCAGACTGTTTTCTATAGTGGCTGTATCTATATCTCTTTTGTCATGCTTCCTATATGTTGAGAGTGGAGGGACAAAAGGGGATGGGGTGGGTCCACTACAACTCAGTACATCATGTGAGTAAAACTAGAAATCGTTTTGTTGGTTTAATATGAGTATTCCTCCTGGTGCTGTTTCCATCCTTCGAGATCATTATTCCTATGACATACAGATCACTGCTGAGAAGTTTCCTGTTCCTGATAAGCAAAATATTCTTTGCCTCTACTTTCCTGAATCAAAACCAAACCCACTTTCATCTTTGGTTGCCAAACAAATCTGAGTCTATTACTGTGCTCAGGATAATTGTGTGTTTTCTTGCTTTTCTTTTTTATTATTGTGGACTCATTTAAAATTTCAACATCTACTCACATATATATGGTCTAAATAGTTATATCATATCATAAATATTTGCTTGAGAGTTTTATTACTAAGCTACTACAGAAAGACTATTATGGAAATCTATTTCCTAGAAAATTTTGCCATACTATAGCCTATGTCGAGATGTGAAATAATTGCTAAAGAAACTCAGACTATATTTGATGTAAACTGCTGTGAACTATTGATTGGTGATTATGGCAGAAACTGACAAATTATTAATCAAACCTATTTTCCTTTCTTCCTGCTACACAGTGACATTTCTTAGTCTCCCTTGAAGTTAGGTGTGGTCATGTGATTATGCACTGGCCTATAAAAAGTAAACAGCCTATAATAATCCCCTTCATAATTCTGTCTCCCGATTCTACCATCTTAGTCTATTTGACAATGTCTTGGACAATTTTTGAATCTCCATATTGAAAGTGGTAAAGGTTCCCCAAGTTTCTATACCTATATGATTGCCTTCTTCACTTCTACATTACCTCTCACCATGTGCCACCAATTGAACTTGAGAAAAGCAAAACATAAATTTCCAGTCACTGAGTTATCAAGGTTTACTTATAGCAGCCCATCATAACTAATACAACGATAGAAATTTAAAAGACCCTATATGTTGACTGCTGCTTACTTTGTTTCTCTACTAATGTTGCTTTTATGTGGATGACTAGTTCATTGTTTTGAGAGTTACTGCCAACAGAAATTTTTAGTAAAATTTACCACTTACACAAGGATGTAATAGGGATTGTTACACTATTTTCATAAATCTTACAGGGGTCCTTGGAGCAAAGCCTCCATATAAAGCAAAATACTGCTGTTAATTTTATTATCCACTATAATTTTAATGAATAATGTTGCATTATATAAATACAAAACAACTATTTGAGAAGACAATTGTTTCTCTGAAGTAAACACTTTACTGTGAATATATCAGAATAATTTCATGAAACAAATTAAGAAAGCACTTGTACAATCTATCTATTTTGTCCTCTTGCATTTTTATAGTTACGAAGCTAAAATGCTTAGAAAAGACTAATGATTATCTCTAGTAACAAAGAAAACTAATCCTTTTCTTTTTTTAATCCAACAAGCTTCATTTCTTATAAAGGCAGCACAGAATTTCTGGCTCAAATTTGCATTTCTGCTCATCTTTTAAAAGTAGATAACTTCCTGTTCTGACTCTCTCTTCTAGGTCCAGAATTGCTTCCCATTACTGGAATATATTCTCTAAGAGTCAAAGACTCTCTTGCTCAGGATTTCCATTTTCATCATAATGCCATGGCCACCATCATGATGTGTATCACAGTAAGGTCTACCTGCTGAACAACTCTGAAAAGTGCAAAGTGTATTGTCTACACAATCAGAGCACTTTTTGTTTTTAGGTCTTTGTTCCTGCTGGTCTCTCCATTTGTAAAGCGTTTATCCCTTTCTGTAGATCAAAATGTTCCTCATATCTCAAGGTACCATTCCTCTACACTGTAAAATCTGTCTCAGGCAAATTACATTTCTCTTTTTGCTCTGTCTAAAGAGCCTCCAGTCACACAGTGATGTAACTTCCCACTCAGATAACTAGAAAAACCAAATGACAAATACTTTCTACAGTTGTGTGTGAACACAAAGCCCATATAAATAACACCTCGCCTGAGACTCTATGAGTGACCATATTGGCATGTGATGCATGCATTTAGTGAGCATTATCCATATAGATCACAGTGTAGACTAGACTAGTGCAGTGTAAAGTTGTATATAGTGGCCTCGCCCAGTACCATATACTTAATTCTTTCATTTTCTGAGTTCTAGTGCCCTTCACCCAATCTATGACTATAAATGGAATCTTCTCTGTCATCTAGAAATACTAAATTTTTGAAAGTATCTACAATAATCTAATATAATTATAATTAATTAAATATAATTTTTGTTGTCATTTTTTTTTCTCTAGTTTTCTTATTCCTCTATTCCATCTAAATCTGTTCTTCGGTCTCTCAAGATTTCTATTGCCTTGTTCTCTTCATTTTTATCTCCTTATTAGTTCCTTTCCTGGTCTCCTTTTTTTTTTCCTTCTCAGCCTAAAGTCCTTAGTCAATCACCTCAGAAATATTATCACAGATAATCCCCACCATCTACCTAGTTCTAAATCTTTTCACATCATGGATGCTACAACTTATCAAACCTAGATCAAGTCTCTCCTACAATGACCAGTTCAGTTCAGATCTATTCAACACACATTCTACAGAATGCCTACCCTAAACTTGGCACAAATAAATTATTTTTGCTGTACCTAGATGAGTGGCAGAGATAAAATAAGCACAGGGAACTCATTGAAATAATGGGAAAGAAGAACTCAAGTGAGCCATTTATCAGAGATGGTAAGTATGGGTAGGAAAAATCTAGCAGACATGAAGTTTGATGCCCTACATATGTATGGGCTCCAGACACCTCTGAGCTCTCAGTGAATTCAGCAATATTTTGCTTGCTCTTGAGTAACTCTTGTCCCACTACCCTGATCATTACTTCAAACTGATTCACCATTCTCAGAATAAACCCCAGCCGGACCCCCTTCTCAGCCGGCATCACTGCTTCCTACTTCACAGAGAAATAAAGGTAGTCATCACCCATCAATGCCCTCAATTCACCACTCCAAACCCTATTTATTTTTCTGCCATGTATTTTATTTTCAGCTTCAGAGAGAGCCTTTACTTCCTAACCTCTCAAATCATGCTTTGCTCTCAATCTCTCCCATCTTCTTCAGAGACTTGATTTATTAATCATCATCTCCCTTTATTGTACCACAGTCTGTCCTCTATTAGCTTCTTCCTCCTGCTAAAAATCTAGCCAAGTACTACCACTCTATAAAAAGGAAAAAAAATCTCTAAATCCTTTGTCTGCCTCTAATACATTCTACCTCCCTTCATCTTTTCTCAATCAGTTGTCTTTTAAAAAAGAAAAGTCTGTGCTTTGTGCCCCACTTCTCTTCTTAAGCCATGATAACCAGTTTCTAGCTAGTCCTGGATTGTTTGTTGTCAACTCACACCACTACCACTCCTATGCAAGCCTGAAAACCACTTCCCAGAAACCTTTACTCAACATGATTCTAGGTTAAAGATTATCAATGTGAGAAACTCAGGAGAGCATTAGGCTGACTGAAAGCAGAAGCTTCTACTCTCTGGAAGCAGTTGACATATGAGAGAGATGTAGAGACATGAGAACATTACCATGGCTTTGGGGGGATCTTTTAAGAACTATCTGCTTCCCCCCACAGAATGAGATGTTTTCTGGGGACTTTCTACAGATTGTAGAGGCATGCAATAGCTTCTGGAAAGATTTTGGAAAAAGACTTACCTTGCTATTTTAAACTGAGACCTTTTATGTTGATTTCTCTGACCTTTGAGCAACATGTCCCCTTATCCTCAGTGACAGCTTCTCTGAAATTCACTCCTTCAGTTTTTCTAGGTTCTGTAAACCCTTAATCCTATATTAAACCCTCTATGCATAGAATACATAGAATAGCATATATTACCTGAATGAATGCTGACCAATATACCTTAACACATCCCCTGAATCTAGTCCTGCAAATATCACCAATAATCTCCAAGTTTCCCAAACCCAGCATATTTCCATCTTTATTAGATATCTCTGAAATTGTTGCTAATGTGACAACTGCTTTCTTGGAACTGCTATCCTTACTGAACTTAGAGACTAGTAGAGGAGATACTTACAAATATAATAATATGTGCTATAAAAAGAAACAAACTTCTATGAATGTAAAGAGAAAAAAGCAACTGGATCTGTCTTGGAAAATTATTCTGAAAAATTTCCTCTGAAATGCCCTGATTATATAGAATCTTTCTGGGACCTCCAAGAAGTAAATGGGGCATCTTGGACAGTATTAACATATAGAATGACTTTTTTTTCTTTCTTCCTTTTTCTGATAACCTCTATGATATAACTCAACTATGTCCACAAACAGATGTTCTTGATTTTCTGTCTTGCACATTTTTATGTTTCTGACTAAGGCTATAAGTAAGGAACAAAGAAAAGAGTGAGCAAAAGAGGAAGATTTTATGTGAGTGAAGAACATGCATTTTAAAAATTCTTTGTCCAGATTTTATAGGTTCAAAAGGTTAGGTTTATTCAAATAAATATCTGATCTAAATTTAAAAGCAAAGATTTTGAGTTTTTCATCTTTAGAAAGCAACATCAGTGGTATACAAATATACAGAATAGACATTCACAACTACTACTTAAAAGAAAAGCAATTAAGTAAAAAAATTATATACATGCAAAAATAACCTTATTAGATTATGTACTTTAAGAAATTGAGGGGAAAAATCCTCAACTACTTCTTAATGTAATATGTTAATAGACATAACAGTAACGATCAATTTAGTGTGTGAAATTCACTCTTCTGTAATATTTTGACTACAGTGATACTCCACAAGCTGTCAGCATGGATAGAAAATTTCCATAATTTTATAAAAACTAGGTCAACATCATATAGATATACTTCACATAATCCAGCCTATTCGGTCGATATCATAACTCTAGCAGAAATGTGAATTCCATAATACTGTGAAATCAAACAAGAATTTCTAAAATAGGAGCAATTTGAAAATGTCCTAAACTTCCAAGTTAAATTCAAATGAGGAAAATCTGTGTGTGGTACAATAGATTTAAATAAGGAAAGCTGCAGATGAAATAGATAAGAATTTGGGTATGATAGTCATTTTAGTTGGTTACATCATAGTCTGGATTTAGAAAATCTATGATGTTACTATGGAAACTGTTTTTGTTTAAATGCAGTTATAGATATTCTTTAAGTACAAATTAAATTAATTGAAGGCAGGGAAAAATTTAGAAGTCTAGAGAATAATTTATTCTACTTACCCAAAAGAACCAAGGAGAGTAATGGAAAAGAGAATACATAAACTGGTCTCCTAAAATGAACAATACATACAGAATATGTTTAAATAAACTGTATACACTTTGAAATACACTTAGAATAATATGACCTCCAAATACTATTCAACCCAACTTTAACATGATGTTTAAAATCTAGTGGGAACAGAGACATAAATTTTCTGATGCTTATTTTTAGTTTTTAAAGCTCAAGTGGAAGATTAATCTTCCTAGAGATTATCTGTTGTATAGTAGACACTTAATATGTATTTGTTACCTAAATAAATGAATAGAAATAACCTAGCATGCAGCAATGCTATGGTAACAATGCTGGGATTCAATGAAACCCAGTGAATTATATACTCCATTTTCTTTTTCTTCTGAGCCAGCTTTAAAAAAATAAATAAATAAAAAGATAAAAAAATAAAAAGTAAATGAAAGGTGCTATACACTGAAAGTGAATCCACACAAAATTCATATGTTAAAGTCCTATGTGTTAATGTTTGGAGGTGAGACTTTTGGGAAGTAATTAGATTTAGATGAGATCATGAGAATGGTGGTTTTATGATGGAATTAGAACCTTTTTATTAAGAAAAAAAGACTGGAGCCCCCTCCTCTCTCTCTACCACTTGACAATACAGCAAGATGGCCACCTGCAAACCAGGAACAGTGGTCTTGCCAGTCACCAGATCTTATGGCACCTTGATCTTAGACCTCTCAGCCTCCAGAACTGTTAGAAACATGTCTGTTGTTTAAACCATCCAGTCTATGGTATCTTGTTATAGCAGCTAGAGCAGACTAAGAAAACTTGATACAAATATTTCCTTTCATACTGAACAATCTAATAACAAAAGAATGGGACTTATATCTGTAGCAAGCGTGTTTCTTAATTATGAATTCAGGTTTAGACACCAATCCAGACACAGGTAGCTTTAGGCCACTGCACACAGGTAGCTTTAGGCCACTGCAGACCTTCTCTCTTGGAAGCCTGCATTTGTAAATCTAATACATGGAAAGCACACTCTCTGTGAACAGGTTTAGACTCAAAGAGAAAGATAAAAAATAATAATAATAACTAAACTAGAATAATCAACTTATTCTTCCAAAATTTATGTCATATAACCCATGCTCTAGCCCCAGAAAAAAAAAAACATATGAAGGTGAAGAGACTGACCACAATTGTTATGTGAATGGACTCCCCTCCACATGAAATTATTGATTGTAAAAAAAAAAAGTATTCTCCGCATAACAATTATGGTAATACCTATGTTATCTGATAATCATTAAGCAAGGGACAGGGTCAATATACTCTATCAAATAAAATAGGTTAAAATAAGGCACTTTTAATTACTCATCAATTTAACATAAATTTATTGATAACTACTAAGTCCTGGCTTTCTTGTAGATGTTGGGGTGATGAGAAATAAGAAGATAGAGATAATTTCTATTATTATGAAGTTTATAACCTACAAGGCAGATGTTAATTGAATAAGCAATTATAATTTAGAATAATATTAGAATAGAAGGAGTACATAGAGCTTCAGAAGCTGCTAGGTGAGATATTTAACCTTGTGAAGCTGAGGAATTCTACTCCACTAAACTTTGAAGTGAAGAGCCAAAGCATTGGTAAGAATTAGCCGGGCAAAGAAATTAAACAGATATCTCTAAGGCAAACAGGCACTGAGTTCAAGGGCCTATAGAAAAGAGCAAGAATGTGGTATAGTCAGCAAACAAAAAGAAATTCAGGAAGGCTAGAAAGAGACAGTGACACTATCTCCAGAAACTAAATTAGTATATAATGTGAAGATAAGAAAAGAAACAGATTGTAAAGAAGCAAGCAAGAAGGAGAATGCCTGGACTCATATTTAAGAAAAATTATTTTGCTTTAGAGAGGAGAGAGGGCCCAAATGTAAGATTAGAGACACTTAGTAGGGGAAAAAATCAATATTTTAAGTGAAAAGAAATTGGTAGCTTAAATGAGGAAACTATACATAAAGATAAATAGAAATGAATGTACTCTAGAAATATCTTGTAGGTAGAATAACCAAGACTTGGTGATCTTGAGAAGATACCTAACATGAAGATGAAAAAAAGGGAGATTAATATATTTCTACTTTGAATGGATAAGGAGATGTTGGTGCCATTGAAAAAATAGAAACCTGGGTGAAGGTGGTTTGGAAATGGGAGAACAAAATGACAAGTACATTTTGATGCATTTAGATTAAGCTTTCTGTAGAATATTCAAATCGAAATATCCAGTAAGCACTTGAGTATGTATGTTTGGAGTTTAGAAAAATCTGTTAGGTTGGAAGTAGAAAGTGGGAATCAATGACATATAAATATTTCCTGCAGCTATTACCATTTTATTAAATGGATTGAACTTGATAAGTCACAAGTATAAACTCTATACATCTGAAGATTTTTTTCTGTAATAATTAACTAAGTGTACTATATTATAGATGTAAACCCAACTTAAACAATATCTATGCTTTCTGTGACAAATGAGAATGAGAAAGACAGAAGATTGTTGAAAAACTAGCAAGATCTGTCATAAAAAATTTCTGTCCCAGATCTTGAAGAAACAGGAGGAAAAGGGATGATTTAGCATATTCTTTTAAAAAATTATATTTAAAAAATATTAAGATCATTAAGATAAAAATAGCACCAATATCTTGATTTTTTTCTTATCCTCTAGATATAATTCTGCAAATAATAATAACTCTAAAAAATGTTATTTTATTGCAAATGAAAAATTAAGGAAGAACTAACCAAAAATATTTGAAATGAGGCTCAGATGTTTAAATATCATGTGGAACATTCATTCAAACAATTATTCTCAGAAAAGCTTGAAAACACCAACAGGAAAAGGGGAAAAAAGCATTTTGTAAAATATCTCCAGCTGTTATCACATTTGTTTAATATTGGTAGAATGTCCATAGTGTATAAGGTGTTAAACTTAACACATCCAAAGCAGATCATGATGCCTAGAATTTACATTTTACTATGTATAAGAATAAACAAGTACATCTATGTAAATTGAGTTTTTTAATCTAATATTGTATTTTGGTCTTATTTCTAACCCATAATTTATCCATTATATTTTCTAATACTAATTTTTATTCGGAGTGCTGATGTTCACTTTTAGGAGTACATATTTTGAAGAAAAGGACCTCCATCTGAACTTCCAACTCCTTCTCCAGTCATAGCTGAATCCAAGTGTAAACTGCTAACATCCAAAGGAAGCTATTTCAAAAGATAGACAGAAATCTCTCTCTCTCTCTCTCTCTCTCTCTCAATCTCTCTCTCTCTCTCTCACACACACACACAACACACACACACACACACACACGATCTGGGATAGTGACACCATCTCCAGAAACTAAACTGGAAAATAAAAAGACAATGAGGTACTAAAAAACAAAACAGAAATGAAACAACGCATAAAGAGAAACTCTGAGTGGAGGCCATAAAGGATCCTAAAAGCCAGAGTTATAGTAAAGCACATAGTTAGAAGAAGCTATAATAGTGCTTTTTGTTTGATTTTAATATGCATGGAGTAGTAGGAGCTTATTGATAATAGGGAGTAGAAACAGATGCAATGAGCAAGATGACACAGAGAGGGTCACAGAGTCACGTTAATAGCAAAGATGTGGGAAAGATATCATTTCTTTTAGGATCCCAGGCTCTAGTGGATTTAGAGCTAACTTTGTAGATATATAATGGTTCTGGGATTTCTGTGAGGTTTTGTTTTTCTTGTTTAGGTCCACAGTAAATGTTTGCAAGGGTCATGCTTTTCTAAAAGTTGAGCTCAAGGTGAAAGATACTCAATCTACATTCAAAGCTGTGGTGACTTGGACAAAGGAACATCTTTGTAAGATGCATGGACATCATCCTTACTACTTCAAGTCCACTGTTAGAACCCCCCTTTACTGATCAAATCTGTTTTTGAAGTCAGAAGAACCCAACCTTAATAGTAATTTACTTTTTTTCTCATGCATATGAAAAAGTAGGCTCTCACAATGAGCTATCACTTCACACATATTAGAATAGCTATTATCAAATAGCAGAATGTGAAGAGAAAAGGAGACACTTGTGCACTATTGGTGGAAGTACAAATTGGTGCAGCTACTATGAAAACCAGTATGGGTTTTCCTGAAAAAAATAAAAAACAGACAAACCATAAGGCCCAGCAATTCCACTTCTGGATATGTATTCAAAGAAAACAAAAATGATAATTTGAAAAGATATATATACTCCATATTTATTGCAGCATGTTACAATAGTCAAGACATAGAAACAACCTAAGTGTCCATTGATGAATGAATGCATAGAAAAGATATATAGATACACACACAATGGAATATAATTCATCCATAAAAACAAAAAGAAATCCTGCCATTTGCAATAATGCATGGAACTTGATGGCATTATGCTAAGTGAAATAAATCAGATAGAGAAATACAGATACCACATGATCTCACTTTAATATGGAATCTTAAATTTTAAATCTTAAATCTTAAATCTAAAATTCTCTATAGATAGAGAATAAATTGGTCATTGTCAGAGGTGGGGTGAAGAGGTAGGTAAAATGGGTTAAAGGGTCAAAGGGTACAAACTTCCAGTTATAAAATAAATAAGTCCTGCAGATGTAATATGCAGCATGGTGACTATAGCAAATAATACTGTGTTGCGTGTTTGAAAGTTTCAAAGATCTTAAAAGCTCTCATCGCAAGAAAAAGAAAATTTGCAACTGTGCGGTAATGGACGTTAACTAGACTTACTGTGGTGATCATTTCACAACATATACATAAATTGAACCATTCTATTTTATACCCAAGACTAATATAATATGTCAATTATATCTCAATTTGAAAAAAGAGCATAGGAAGAAAGGTTTTAAAAGGTGGTCCCTGTTTGCCTCAGATTATTTCAAGTGGTATTATCTACTATTTCCTTTAAATTCCTTTACATTAGCTAATGTATTTCAGAATTTAGATCTTATGATCTCACTCTGTTTTTATATAGATGACTTAATCCTGTGTGGATCTGCACATTGAGGGAAGCATGAGATTTCTATAAATCTGTACTCACATTTTAGACTTATTTTAATTGTATCCATATATGTATGTGTGTTTTAGATCACATTTGTCATTTTAAGATGTATAAACAGCACAAAGACAAATATTTATTCTCTTCTCTTAAATTTAAATTATAATTTAAAAAATTGTAATAAAATAGAAGTGACAACAGAGATAAGCACAGAGTATAATGGAAGCATTTAGGTGTCAAGCCTAAACTTGGGGATTAAGGATCAGGAAAAACTTTCTGGAGAAGACAACATCTAAGTTGAGTTTCAAAGGCGAGGATGTAGCCAGTTAAGAAAAAAGTCAGAAAGGCATCTTAGACAAGAGAACAGATGTGAAAAAGAACCATTATTGAGAAAGAACAGAGTCTTACAGCAGCAGTTGTCGAGCGTTTTGTATAGTCTGCTTGGGTGGAGTCCAAAATCTACAGCCCTCTGAAGACAATATTTCCATTTGCAAGTGATTTAAAAAATTAAAGTAACACAAAATAAATAAGTTTAAGTAAACTTTTGATATTAACATATATGAATTATTCTCATCAATAAGAGAAATATTGATATATATGTAATTATGTTTAAATAATCATCTATACACTTTGTATTAACCCTGTAAATCATTACACTTACTTTACCAATATAATGCCTTTTAGATTTTTTATTTTGCTTTTCTGTATAGGTAACACATATACATAAAGAAAAAGAAATAGAATATATAATAAAAATTAATTTTCACTCTTTGGCTCCCAAAATTTTTATAGAGGTTACAAATACTGATAATTCTTATTGTATCCTCTCAAAGATATTACATATGTTCAGAAATGCATATATTTACACACATACACACACACAAATGGTGAACTTTTCTTTCCCAGATTTAAGAATATATATCTTGGAAGGCTTGCTAGACTACTTCAATGTATTTTTTTCTTTTTAACTTAATATATTTAGCTTTTTATTTTAAACTAATTTTAGACTTACAGAAAAGCTGCAAAAATATTGTTTCATTATATGTCTCACTATGCTTTCCCTGATGTTAACTTCTTACATAACTATAATATAATTATCAAAAATAGAAAATAAACTTACGATATTGCTTAAACCACAGACCTTCTTTTAATTTCAGCAAATATTCCACTAATGTCCTTTCTTTATTTCATGATTCTATCTGGGATTTCACATTACATTTAGCTGTCATTTATTCTTCTGGTCTATAAGAGTTCCTACTCAGTCCTTGTCTTTGTGACCTTGATATTTGAACAGTACCAGTTATTTCATAGAATTTCCCTTAATAGAGTTTTACCTAATGTTTTCTCATAATTAGAATAAGATAATGCATTTCTGGAATGAATACCACAAAAATGAATGATGCCTCTAGGGATGCTTGAAGAAGCAGTTGATTCTAGGGCTGGAACAGGGAAAATATAAGGTAAATCTGGAATATCCAGTGGTGTGAGAAGGTAAGAAAGTGCTAAAAAAAAAAAAAAAAAAAAAAAGATGGGGGTGTTTTGAATAAACACGGAGATGACAGGACTGACAAAATGGTCCTAATGACCAAAGCTGGATCAATTCGAACAATAAAAAAAGTAACGATTGTATTGGATTTTAATCTATAGAATAAATTAAATAATTGTATGTAATGGTATAAATCAATATTTGAATAAATAAATATGGGGGGTGATAGCTCTTAAAATAAAATTCCATTTAGTGAATTAAAAGAGAGAAACAGAGGATCAACATTAGACAAACATTATAGTAATAATTATGGAAGACGAAGTCCACAAATGGATGCTTAAATTAGTGAGCAAAAGTTTGAAGAGAAACAGGATTGCCTAGTCCTAAAGTATCTTCCCCTAGAGGCTTTTAACTATAAAAGAAAAAAAATAACTTTTCAGTGGAGAAATGTGATACACACCAATTTAATCACATGTTAAAGGTACCCATCGCTTGACATAAGGCATGAGCTATTTGATGTAATGTATAGAGGACAGAATATCATAATTTAATATTAATATTTACATTTTAAATTATTAATAAATTTTTTAAATCTCATGAATATATTATCTTTTTTAAAAGAATGCAGTAAAAGTCTATATTTACATTAATGGCTTGTTTTATGCATGATTTCCAACATGTGTAAGTATGTCTAGAATAAATTTCCAGACATGATATTGCTAGATAAAAATGTAAAAGTAATCTGTTAAGATCTATAAACAAATTAGCCTCCACACAGGTTGTGCCAATTAACATTTAACACAATGTTATACTATAGTCTCAACAACAAAATGTGTTACTGAGTATTTGAACTTTTACAAACATTATGAGAGATAAATAGTGTTTGTTTAGTTTTAACTTATATATATATCTTAATGTATAATTTTGTACTTCTTTATCTGGAAATAGTCTTTCTTCATATCCTTTGTCCATTTTTTCAATGGAGTAATTGGTTTTTCTTTTTATTAATTTCTGGCAGCTCTTTCTATATTAGCAAGATCAATCCTTTATAATATGACTTGAAAATATTTTATCACATAGAAAATTATTTAAATAGCATGCATTTTGAGGAGTAGGTTCCATTAAAGTGTCATCACTGTAGTGAGTTAGCAGTGATTTTCAAATTACTTCTATTCTTACAATTAGAACTAGTATAACTTACTTTGTGTCTTAAAATAAAACATCAAATATTTTATAGATTAGCTATTTCCATACCTTCTCAATTATTTCTTCTAATCTATTTAGGCTGTAGGCGTGATAGACATTTTACTTTATATTTATTGCTCAAAAGAGCTATATAAATCAGAATTTTGTTAAATAAGTTTTTACAGAATTTTGGAGTTAGCATGTTGTTTTTAAGAGCCAGTATTTTTTAAAAGCTAATATGAAACAAGATTTTTTAAAAGAAAAATACAGTTATCATCTTTCCTACAATCAAAAATCTCTGAGTTTATTTGACTCAGTATCAGGTTGTCCTAGGATGCCCACTCTATCAAACAAATGAGAAACCGCTGATCAGCAGCAGGAATTTGAATTTTTATTTACTACAGCAATTCCAGAACATCACCTAATCAAGATTCCCATAACCATATTGCTAATCAACAAGAAATGAGTTAGTCTCTGAACCAAACATATCTACAGTGAGGATTCTTAGGCCAAACTGTCATTGCCTCTTCCTTCTGCTTTCCCTTTATTACTAAACGGAATAAAAATATATATATTGAGTATTTTTTATGGCTCTCTAAAGCAATGGCTTCCAAACTTTTCCGATTGCATACCCACATCAGAAAAAAGTTTTGAGCTTGCATCTCCCATATATATTACTAAAATTATAAATTACATACATTCTATCTAGTTATCAAATATTAATAAAAACAATATTATCTTTCCTCAGTTTTTGATAAATAACCAAAAGTTCTAATAGTTTTCTCATTCCTAATGTATCTTCTCTCAAATACTCTAGAGAATAAAAATTATATTTTGGAGAAAGTTATAAGAGAAAACATGGAAGACAGATTCTACTCCATAAAATATTGTCTAAAATAGTAGAAAGATAAAATTTGTTTGGAACTCATAAAGAAAAAAAATAGCATCTAATAAAAAGTAAAATAGCAAATTTTTTCTTAAAGACTATTACACAGATTTTAAAATGTTCAAGGAGTTTAGGAAAGTCTTCATGAATGAGGTGAAGGCCAAACTGAGGCCTTGAGTAGTAGTAGGTAGAGTACAGGCAGGAGATACATTCAGTAGATTTTATTGAATGAAAAGTTTCTGAATGTATCATTGTACCATGCACAGGAGAGTAACACGAATTAAGGAGGGAAACAGGAATGGGACTGATACATCCCTGGGACCAGCCTGCATATATAAAAGGATGATCGACTTGAATTTCTGTAACAGCTGTAGGTAGTGCTAAATACATTCACACAAACAAAGTCCTAGAGAGCAAGCTGCTTACTTAGTCTGTAATGTGTGCTAAAAACTGGCTGGACATGTTGTTATAATGCAAGTTCTGATAGACTAGATCAAGGGTGGGGCATGAGATTCAGTATTTTTAAGAACCTCACAAGTGATGATATACTGCCAGGTGATTCATGGACCGCATTTTGAATACCAAGTACACAGAGGTCAAATAACCTGCAGGCCTTATTTGTGACTTTATTTTTATGTAATTTCAAAATTAAAGAAGAATTTCAAGGGTACATATTATGAATAAGGGTACATATTATGACTTATGAATATCAATGGTAATTTAATCACCTAGCTGAGATAGTATTAGCCAGGTTTCTTCACTGAAGTCATTTTTTATTTCTGTCTTCCATACTTTATTCTTTGGAAGGAAGTCTCCACGCTCAGCTCACATTTAAGGAATGAGGAGAATGTTCTACTTCTTAGAGCATGGAACATGTACATAATTATTTGAAATTGTTCTATACAGATTTGTCTACTTGTTCCATTTATTCATTTATTTATATCAGTATTTATTATCTAACTTTCTTCCAAGATTGTTGGAGATGGCTGATGCAAATATAAAATTCAAAAGAAAAAAATCAGAAAAAAAAAAGTTAAAAAATAAAACAGAGTTACTAAAGTTAAGACACAAAACACATTCCTAAAGATACTTATATTTGCTGCAGGCAGTCCAAAATTTTATTTGAGTTTCCTAGTGGATAAAGGAAAAAAGGAAACAAGTCATCTGGTATTAAGAACCACGAAAAAATTTTTTCTTCGAAGTCAAGTAATAGCGCAATGTAAGAGAGGAGTTAGAACTTGTAGATACTGAATTTTCAAGATATAACCTAAGCTTCTGAGTTATTATGCACTGCCTCTGGTTAATAAGCTTTAATAAGATTCTCAAATTTCACATAACACTTTGATCTTATACCTAATAGAAAAGGAAGAAATTCATTATGATAAAAGTGAGTTTTCTTGCAGGGAAAACATATACATCTGCTCCAAGCTGATAACCGAAAAAAAAAAAAATCTTAAAAGTTGTCTACCATGATAATTTCTTGCAACGATTATTTCCTTAAATGGTTATATTGGCATCCTGAGAAAATAATCAGTCTAGGCAGGCTCTGAAAAGCTCTAACATACCAATATGCCTTATTTAAAAATCTATTTATAACTTTTAATACCCTTGAAGTAACCGGGAAAATTATAGTCATGAAAAAACAGAGAAATACTCACATATAATAAATACCCAAACATTGAGGCAACCTGAGAGAAAGGAGGGGTGGGCAATGCTCAAGAGGAAAAATAACATTTTCTCTATTGATGTATTCTTTATTGGTTGTTCTCTACAATTATCTAGAGAGGGGTTGTATGTAACTCTAGAAACAGAAAATCTGCTTTAGGAAAACAGTAGCCTCTTTCTTAAAATTGTTGAGGGCTCTCAAAAGTGCAGGATTATTTCAGTTTTCTGATGCCTTCCAAAAGAAAATGTCAATTGTTTTAGAGATTTGGGGTTATTTCTTGTACTCAAAAAAATCTTCAAGGCAGGAAGACCTGGTAGTTTATGATTACTCGTTAATTTAAGATAAATGTGACCGAGAAGATGTTGGCCATCACTTATTTGGGGTGGGGGCGGGGCAAGCAAAGAAGGATGAATGTTAGAAGCAAGGAAATGAGGGAGAAAAAGGACTGGGTATTATCTTTGGTCTTGGAGTTTTCTTTTCAAGATGAGTGGTTAGTAAAGACTTCAAGTTGAGCTTGTAAAAAAAGAACTGCAAGCCCAAGGCCTAGCGATTAAATTCTCAAAGCCCTGCTTTCCAAATAACTTGAAAATTGTACCATCCTAATAAAAAGAAAGAACATAGTACAGCTTCAATTTATGGGTTTCAGTTAAGTTTTCAAAATTATGGATTTTTAAAAAATAATTAGATGTAAGGGGTCATTCTTTGAGCAAAAGCTATATTTGAATAAATAAATGAAAGAGATTCTGTTTCAAGGTTGCCTCAGTGCCTAATAATTTTTATGAATAGAGTTAAAAATCCTTACAAGTCTTAAAATAATGTGGAAACCATCTCCTCTCACTTATCCTAATTCATGAGATCAGCATTTCGAGGGCAGAGACCATTTGGTTTTTCTGAAGCCATGCTGTGAGAACAAGAAATGGTCATGTGTAGTTGTCACAACCTCCCGCAGGGGAGATAGGCAAGCTCGAACTCTAGTGTCAGCTGTTCCAGAAGCAGTTTGCTTGGTTTTATGAATGAATACACTACCTACAAAGCATTCTAGTCTCCTAATTATTTGTAAACCATTTTATATCTACTCTACTCTCAATTTGGGTTTTGAACCAATTCTACAGTTACTGAAATCCCATAGTTCACCCTGTAGTCACATGTATTTTTTCACCTTCAGAGAACACAAGGAGTGTTTCAGCTTACATTTTAAATATGAAAAAGCAAATGTGTGAAGTGAAGAAATAAAAATACACGGAGGTTTTTTTTTTTTTTTTAGAATAAGTATACTTTCAAAGCACACATGTTTTAGCAAAAAAGTAAGCTCCATGAGAACACAGTCTTTGCCTATCTTATTCATTAATATAGCCTTAATATTATATGAGTGTCTGGTATACAGCAGGTACTCAATAAACATTCCTGAATGAATAAATACATATTTTTAAGGAATGCATTATTATGCAGCTAAATCGTTTTCCCATTAATGCTAACCTTGACCTTTAAAAATAAAGAAATTAATCTTTCTGGTGCAACAGTCAAGGATGAGCTCAAAATTCTTCCCAGCATCTCTTGACTACTCTACAGAGGAGTGAGTATCATGTGTCAGGTGGCTGTCAGACACAGGTTGAAATTGCTGCTGTCCTGTTCATCAGCTTATAGCATTTATGCCTCCTACCTGTCCCTGAATTTGAAAAAGGTAAGTTTTGTTTTTTAAGTAAACATGAAATTAAAATAGAAGAGATGGAGTCATCCCATTAAAGAATTTTATCACCTGCTTTGCTTAAATATGTCAATATAGGTTTAAAAGCAAGATTTAGCAAAAAAAGTAAAAATAATGAGATAACTGGATTTATTTTTATTATTGATGCATTAAAGGGTACTTGAAATCTTTGAAAGTAAATGAAATTATATTTTTAGAGGAAATGTTTAAAATGTACCTACATATAGAAATAAATGTCTTTTGCTATCTGATACCAAAGCTTTGGAGTGTGGTATTTAATTTTAGGTACCTCTCAAGCTCTATGTCATAAGTGGAAAAGCATCCCAGCCTCCATGAACTTAGACCAAGGACAGTCCTGCTGATTATGCCTGGCTAACTCTGACTTCATCTTTAACACTTGTGTTTCCCTTCCCAAAAGACATTCCCCCTACCTACAGAGATATATGAGGACATCGCTTTAAAATCTCACTTTGGTTAAGCTTTGTGGGGCAGAGCTTGGTTGGACTGCTATTCACTCTGCTCTCTCCAGGGCAGGCAGTGGCACTCAAGCAGTTAACCACCTTCCGACGGGCCCGGTAATACATTCCTGCCGCTACACTCCTCAGCATTCCAGAATTGGATTTCTGAAAATGTCTCTACATGGAGACATTCACTCTCCGCTCAACAGAAAGGCTGCAGTCAGGCCCGAGGAAAGGAAAAAAAAAAAGAGAGCTTATGAATGTGGGGCAGGACATGTGTTTTTCTTTTTTCTTTTTTCCTTTGACTCAGAGAACTTAAGCGTCTATGTGACAGTTTGGAACTCAGGCAAGCGTCATTCTTTAAAATGCACATGAAGGATAACAATTTGTTCCCTGAATACCGCAGGCTGATAGAGCCCCTGAACAAATTATTTAGAAAATGTGTGGGATGGCGGAGGGTTTAGTCTCAACTTTTAACCTATTGGAAACTATATTCATGCACCTATAATCATATATGCTCCTTATTACATCTCCAGTTGCCTCCTAATGCTGGTATTTAATGAGTTAAAGTCAAATGACTATGGCAATTAAGGGTACAAGTAAAATACTCTGAAGGTATTTCACTGAAGGTATATGCTTGCTCTATATGCTGAATAGGAAGAGCACAGGGAGGCTGAAAAGGGAGGAAATGGGTTTTAGAGAGCACATTAAGCCGAAATAACATGCTCGTCCTGACCGTTCTGAGGACTGTGTCTCAATAATTAGGAGGAGCAATACCCTTCTGTGGGTTGGGAAAGCCAGTAAGAAGGAGACCTAAGTTAAGCTAGCATACATCAAAAATAATTGACAATGGTTAGGCTTCATTGTAGAGAAGCCTGCACTGGCATTGCAGCCACCAGCCCACCACCCACCTGAGAATTATTATTTGAAAAGGATGTCAGAGGATTATAGAAGATCCTTGTGTCTGCTCCAATTAGGATCAACACTTTCGCTGCCTGCTCTGTGAGCATTCAGTACGCAACGATGAAAACATATTGACCCCTGCTGGGAGAGTGTGGAACTGCAGTCTTTTCCCTTCCTGCCCAATTTTACCTGAAAGGCATCTTTAAACCATCATTTGCAGGTGCCAAGCATAAGGGTTGCATTTATTTGTTTATTTTTTAAAAGCCTCTATATCATAATATATCACAATAAAGAATCCTATATTCCAATAGTATAATAATTTATTAATTGCAAAGATTATTTTAGAATACTTCATAAATCCGAGATAATTAAGCTTCCAATGATATAGCCTTATATTTTTTAATATGACATTTCTATCACTCTTGGTTCACATTTTAGGCAACAACCAATTAGCATTAAATTTTGGTTCTTCCTATTAATTCTTAGACCCCCCCACCCCATAGACTCATTGTTTTCAAAATATAATGTGTTTTTTTAAGAAACTTAAAATCTGAGAAACACTAAAATTTTAAGTAGTTTTGTTTCCACTATGATTATCCCAGAGTTTAAACTTTAGTGAAAATTTCCTTCTATTTTCCATATGAAAAAGTGTCATAAACTGTGTCAGTAGATTATTACTGATAAACTCTGTCTCTTAAGAATTCTTATAGAAAAGCTCAGGGCAAAAGACCTCCTCCAGCATATTTGGAATCACCAAGCCCTTCCCCCCCCCCACCACCACCTAAGTAATCACAGGAAATGGAACAGTTAACTCACAGCATATATGACTTGCTATTTTGTGTTATGTATTAAAATGACATAGATATTATTAGAATTCTTGCTCTGTGTTGTGGATTACGAAGAGGAAGGATTTCTTGGAAAAGTTAACAAAAACAATCACATCAATGTCAGCAAAGTCAGTATAAGCTCTCCAACAACACCTGGGAAATGGTCTCTTGGCAAGCTCTATTAGCTGGCCTACTCCTGAGGTTCAATGCTTAGCCAAGACCAGGAAGCCATTCTGTGTACAGATCATTTAGCCTGGCTCCATTTAGTGGTTGCCACAGCACCCCTCAGCTCAACCAACTGTTCTGAAAACGCACACTATCAGTCAAATGGAAAAATTGCAAGCTTCATTTTAGTTTCATATAAAGAAAAATTTGAAGGGCATATTGTATATATAATAGTCCTATGGTCAGCTGTCTTCTTAAAAAAAATTAAAAGCTCCTTTGAGTATATAAGTAATGTCATCCTGGTTTTGTATGTATAGTGGAAAAAATTGAGTCAAAACATTCAATCATGGTA
Organism: Cynopterus sphinx; assembly: GCA_030015415.1. Taxonomy (NCBI): domain Eukaryota; kingdom Metazoa; phylum Chordata; class Mammalia; order Chiroptera; family Pteropodidae; genus Cynopterus; species Cynopterus sphinx. The sequence continues at coordinate 127,218,142 of CM057382.1, forward strand.
CTTGAGCTCGATGAAAGTGGTAACTTTATATTTTTATTCACTGCTCTACCCCTAACACCTAGGACACTGCCTTACATGTAATAGACATTTATTAATTTATACTTTTTATATTTATATGAAGTATATATATTTAAAATAATATTACCCAGTTAATGTCCTGACTTTTGCACTTTCCAAAAATATAGCCAAGGGGAAAAGTGACTACATAATATCTCTAAACCCTGATTTCTTAAACTATAAAATAGAGACAATTACAACTACCATCTTAAGAAAATAATATGAGATAGTTTTAGAGCTACTTTATGAATTTTAAAATATAACACCAATTGTGTTATAAGCCAAGTCGTGAGGAACTGTTTCTCTTTTTAGAATCAAGAAAAATTCCAAAGTAAAGGAAGAATTAGAAAAAAATAATTCATAAAGGTGATAGAATCTGAACCAAACATCAATATATGGAGTTAAATGAGGGGCAGTGGAGGGAGGGGGGTGGAGTTGATAGCTTGTTAGAGAAAAACAATTTCAAAGTCACATGAATTATTATTATTATAGATTATCTTAATCAGACATAAGGACACACAGAAGTATGAAAGGAGTATGAGTAATTTTTTCAACAAGGAAAGAAAAATAGAAATTAGCTTCATTTCCCAGAAATAATGCTGTCAGAAAGGCTGAAAGAAATATTGCTGTCAGAGAGATAACACAAATAGGAAGCCTAATCTAAAATGGCTGTGAGTCACAGTGGCGACCATTTTAAAAAGTCCCTACCCATGACATTTACATTTCATATTTGTTCAAGAAAAAAATATATATTTTAGCAGCAACATATACAAAGGCGGTTCAAGGTATATTTATCATTTAGAATAGAAAACATCAACTAAAATGCCCATTTGAATTACACAGAAAATTGTATAGGCTTAAAGTCAAAGCTAAATATTTCTCAGAACCTCTCTAGATTGCCATATGATTTCCTGTAGCTCATTTTCAATGATAGACATATAATTTAAAAAGAAAAAAGATGTGGAAGATGAAAGACTGAGTGGGAGAGCTCTTATAATGTGTTTTAAAACGTTCCTTCTGCTCTGAGCAGGTTGAGGTAATGCAATGATGCATAGTATACTGGCTTCATTTAGAGTCCTGGAACATTAGTGATAGACTTTAGGAAATAACACTGTAAAACCGCCAAAACCCTAAGCAGAAATGGTGACAGGATCTGGTAAACCAAAGTCCAATCATTTCATAAAATCATAACATATCTCAGTGCTTTGCAGCAACTTGATTCATCCTTTAAAACACATGCCATTTCCCATTGTTCATTATTTTTGAAAAGAAATTTATGTCCAAATGTTATTTAAAAGATCTAAATGTTCATGCTTCATATTCGCTGGATACCTTTCATAGAGACATTCCACCACTAATTAGTTAATAAACAACAAGCTCATACTACACAAATATGAATCCCCAAGATATTTTTTCTTAGATAAAAAATTCACTGGCAGACATCAAACAGGTGACTAGGCCACTAAAGGTTTGCTTCCAGGGTCATCACTTAACTGCTAGCTGAATAAAACTCATAAGAATATGAAAAGCATGTGGAAATTTTACTTATAACATATATTTACTAAAAACTACTCTACAAGTCAGAATTATAAAAGTTTCAAAAGTCATTTTAAAAAAATGGTATCATCATGACAGGAAAAAAAGATCAATAAACCAAAGAAACCCAGGAGCTTTAAGCCTCAATTTCTGAACCCAGTCACTCTCCCAATATTCTTCAGGTTGACCCTAAGTCATTCATACTTCACCTGGATCATAATAATTAAGCATTATTAAGCATTCTTCACTTCCAATACTTCTTTATTGTCACTTTACTCCTAATATATTGTTATAATCTAGTCATTATTTAAATGACTTCTTTGATTAGTGGTTTTCGAAAGCTTGACATGATGTAGTTTTTAAAATGTCATGCATGTGCTATAATCATCTTAAACTGGTGATCGAAATTATTTCAATAAAAAAAAATTTCACCTTCTATTTTTATTCAATCATCTCAAATTCTCTTTTACATGAAAATTCTGACCATGATGTCTATTGGGAAAATAAGAGTAAAGAATTGCTTTAAAAAAAAAAAAAGAAATTAATCATACAAATTGCTATACTTGAGCATCTGTCAAAAAGCACTACTTTGAAGTAAACAGACACACACACACACACACACACACACATACAGAGGCATAGCTCATTTTATTACACTTTGCTTTATTGTACTTTGCACATATTGCATCTTTTACAAATTGAAGATCTGTGGCAACTCTGTGTCAAGCAAGTCTGTGAGTGCCATTTTTCCAAAAGCGTTCGCTCACTTTGTATCGCTGTGCTACATTTTGGTAATTCTCATAATATTTCAAATTTTTTTCATTATTATTATATTTGTGAAGGTGGTCTTTGATGTCATAATTGTAATCATTAATCTTTGATGTTATAATTGTAATTGTTTTGGGGTACCATAAACTGTGCTCAGACAAGATGGTAAACTTAACTGATAAAATGTTGTGTGTGTTCTGATTGCTCCACCAACTAGATGTTATCCATATTAAGCTTAGCAAGGAAGGAATGTCAAAAGCTAAAATAGGTCAAAGGCTAGTCCACTTGCACCAGTGAGCCAAACTGTGAATGCAGAACGAGAAATTCTTAAAAGAAATTAAATGTGCTACTCTGGTAAATACAAATAACAAGAAAGCAAAACAGCCTTATTGCTGATATAGAGAAAGTTCTAGTGGTCTGGATAGAAGATCAAACCAACCACAACATTCCCTTAATCCAAAATCTAATCTAGAACAAAGCCTTCTCTTAAATTCTGTGAAATCTGAGAAAGGTGAGGAGGCTGCGGAAGAAAACTCTGAAGCTAGCAAGGTTGGTTCATGAGATTTAAGGAAAGAAGCCATCTCCATAACATTAGAGTACAAGATAAAGCAAGTGCTCATGTAGAAGCTGCAGCAAGGTATCCAGATCTACTTAAGATAATTAATGAAGGTGCCTACACTAAACAATAAATTTTTAACGCAGATGAAACAGCCTTCTATTGGAAGAAGATGTCATTTAGAACTTCCATAGCTAGAGAGAAGAAGTCAATGCCTGGATTCAAAAGCTTAAAAAATTGATTCTTTTGTTAGGGGCTAACGCAGCTGGCGACTTTAAGTGAAGCCAGTGCTTATGTGACATTCTGAAAATCTTAGAGCCCTTAAGAATTAGGCTAAATTTACTCTGTGCTCTATCAATGGAACAGCAAAGACTTGATGACAATACATCTATTTATAACACAGTTTACTGAATATTTTAAGACCACTGTTGAGACCTACTGCTCAAAAGAAAAAGATTTCTTTCAAAGTTTTACTGCTCATTGACAATTTACCTGATCACCCAAAGCTCTGATGGAGATGAACAAAAAAAGTTAATTTTTTTCCATGTCTTCTAACACATCGTCCACTCTGAAAATCCCGAGTCAAGAAGTAATTTCAACCTTCAGGTCTTATTATTTAAAAAACACATTTTATAAGGCTATAACTGCCATAGTGATTCCATTCATGGAAATTATAAACCTTTGGGAAAGGATTCAACTTTCTAGATGCTATTAAAACACTCATGATGAAGCGATCAAAAGATAAACATTACGGAAGTTTGGAAGTTGATTTCACCCCTTATGAATAAGTTTAAGGAGTTGAAGCCTTCAATGGAGGAAGTAATTGCAGATGTGAAAAAAAGCAAGAGAACTAGAATTAGAAGTGAAGCCTGTAGATATGACTGAACTGCTGCCATCTCATGATAAAACTTTAATGCCCGAGGAGTTACTTCCTACAAATGTGCAGAGAAAGTGGTTTCTTGAGGTGAAATCTCCTCCTGGTGAAGATGCTGTGAAGATTTTTGAAATGATAACAAAGTATTTAGAATATTACATACATTTAGGTTATAAAGCAGTAACAGGGTTTGAGAGGATTGACTCCAAATTTGGAAAAAAAAAATGTACTTTGGGTAAATTGCTATCAAACAGCTTTGCACGCTACAGAGAAATTGTTCATGAAAGGAAAAGTCAATTGATGTAGCAAACCTCACTGTTGTCTTATTTTAAGAAATTGCCACAGGCACTCAACCTCCAGCAACAATCACCCTTGATCAGTCAACAGCCATTAACATCGGGGCAAGACGCTTCATCAGCAAAAAGATTGACTCAGAGGCTTAGATGATGGTTAGCATTTTTTAGCAATAAAGTACTTTTTAATTAAGGGATGTACATTAATTTTTTCTGTGTAATTCTATTACACAGAATAGTGTAAACAAAACTTTTATATGTACTGGGAAACCAAAACATTTGTGTAACTTGTCTTTTGCGATATTTGCTTTATGGTAAAGGTCTGGAACTGAACCCACAATATCTCTGAGGTATCCCTGTATGTGTGCTATAATTGAGAGAGAGCCCGTACCTACTCTATTATCAGGCCAGTTATCTTCTATAGATCTTTTGAATTTTTTTTCCATGCCCAGCACCAGGCAGGTACAGGTGGCTTATATCTCTTGCTTAGAATTCCCCAATAATTTCCTGCTGAGATACCCTGCTCTAACCTAAACACCCTCCAACAGCTCCAACTGATCACAAGGCAGCCAGATATCTTTCAAAATGCAAGGTGAAAGTCCAATTAAGTCACTTACCTGCTTCCCACCTTTCAAAGGCTTCCCATTATTCCTAAAATAAAGATGAATTCTTCACATGACCTACAAAGGCCTGTATGGTCAGCTTCCTACTGACCTTCCTAGCCTCTGCTCTCCCCAGTGATGTTGATCACCAGTTCACTGTGCACTCCCTCCTGTCTTCCCTGATCACCCATCTGTTTATTCAAGTTGCAGACCTCAGACATCTTCCTCGAGGAAGCTTTCCCTAACACTCTATTTCAAATCACCTCTTATGAGCTCTCCAAGAATCTCTGCCTCAGAGCATTTTTCACAGTTAAAATTTCAAGTGTTTGTTGATGAACTAATGTCGTTTCTCTTTCTAGACTGCAAGATCCAAGAAGGCAGGGATAAAGTCTGGCTTTGTTTATCATTCCATCACCAGGACTTAGGCAAAAAAGATCCAGAACTTAGAAAATGCTCATGGAACATTTTTTAATGAAGGGATGAATTCAGATTACTGTATCTCAAGCACTAACCTCCTCATCCACTACCAAACCTATCATAAATTTTTGAAGTCTTACTATAAAATTTTTTTCTTTTTTTGACAGCTAGCAATAACTAAGCTCCGCTCTAAAAGGTATAGAAATCTTGCTCTCAGGTTCTAAATCTCCCTAAATATGAAGATAACATTTGAAGGTTTGGGTTGAAGTTTGCCATATTACTGTTTGTTTTCAGAAAAAATAAGTGCTTGACACAAATATGACTGAAAGCTTATTATTACTCTGTTTTTAATTTACAGGAAGAACATGTATTTATTCAATATCTATTTTCTGTGTTTGTTTCTGTCTTCAGTTTCAATATTAATCTTTAAATAGCTAATTACTAATTAATAACTATTATGAATAAAATATTAACTTTTAAATAGTTACTAATTACTAATTAGTAACTGTTATTAATCCAATAAAAGGATTATTAATCCAATAAACCAAAATGCTATGCATATTTAAATGTATATATATATGGGAAGGAATAACTCTGAGATTTATATTTATTAAATATGTCATATATTTGAGATAAAAATGATTCTGAAATTAAAATGGGATTCTGTGCCTTTATTTTTTTTTTTTCTGTAACTTTAGTAGCTATATAAGATCAAGAATAAAATGTTACAGGGAATGCAGAACTCAGAAGTGACATGTAATTTTTAACTTTATTTCTATCCCAGCACAATGTGAAACCATGCACTAGCAAGTGTGTAAATTACTTATTGTTTTTTAGCACCTATGAAGAACACTAAACTACATTACAAAGAGGTGTTAAATTAATTCAGATTACTAGGAAGGGTGTTGACTCAAAGACATGATATTTACCTCAAAACAAATAATTTTCCTAGCATAAAGCCAGTCTATTCCATGGATAAAACTTGGTTTTATTATTCACTATTTTTTCCTTCTGGCTTGGAGTTACTCTTTTTTTGTGATAGCTTTCTTTGTAACATCAGGAGGCTTTTATTATTCATTATTTCTTACAAAGAAAATGGCTAGATGATCGCTTCTTTTTAAAAAATTTATTAATTAGAGAATTCAGGAGATGCTATTTTAAAACATTACATTCATTTTTCTCCGGATATTGTAAAATGCACAGAAATGCTAAGACTTACTACAGATAAATGCAGAAATATATGACACTGATGTATTCTGTCACTCAAATCCATTAATTCCTGAATATGAGTACTCAAACTTTGGTAGCATTTGCATGATTGTAAATGCACGTCTCTGTTGCTTCTTACATTCTTGTCTGTATCCAAACACCTTCCATTAAAAAAAATTATTTTATTCTTTGCCTAGAATATTCTATCTTGCTTTATCTCCATTTTCTATTTAATTAAATAATCTAAACATACTTTTATGAAAAGGGGGTAAATAGACAAGAGAAATTCTTATGAATTGAATACTTATCTCTGTATTACAACGATACTCCCTTTCTAAAAGAAATTTAAGATTAGAATTCTTGAATATGAAAAATGCAATAATAAAAGGGAAGTGGAAGTATAATTTTTGACAATGAAGGAAATAGAAAATAACATTAGAACTTCCTACTGACAAAAATCTAACTTAAAACAAGGCAATTAAGATATACTCAGAGGAGGAAAAATATGGTGTAGATGATAGAGGCTCTGTTCATCCCTCTGGTGACCAAATTAAAGTTGTGACGGAAACAAGGAGCAGCGGTAAGGAAAAATTGCCTGGGATCTAAATGAACAAGCCATATAACTAGGGAGAAATCCAAGAAATCATGTTGCAAGAAGGTAGCAGAAGGTAGAACAGGGCAAGGACGCGGGGCGCCCATCCCGAGCAGCTGAGTGAGACAGAGGCTGTGGCAGTGGCAGCAGCAGACACCTCTTAAAGGGGCTGTGTCCGTGAGTGGAATTTTGCAGAACGGACCTACTCACTCTGAGCACCAGTGCCAGTTCAACTGTGTGCAGGAGGCACCAGACACTTACAAGGAAACATTGTTGGAGTGAGGGCCTAAGCGAGACTCACTCGGTACAGAAGTGCCAGGGGTATCTATTGTTCCCTGTTGAGCCCTCCCCCTACCTGTGTGCTGGACGCAGTGCCACCATAGCTGTGATGACATCAAACTGGATAACAGAGGTTTCTCTGCACAGAAGATTCCCTGAAACCGTGCCTCCCCCAAGTCGGGCCCCACCTAAGCCACGTGCAGGTGTATCCTCAGCAAATCCTTGCTGGACTCACACCGGTAAAGGCAGCTCGTCTCAGTTCCTGGTGTGGCCTTTTGCAGCAACTATAAGTACAGCATTTTTGGATTGTTCGCTGAATCTTAACAGGTGGCCCCAGAAAGGCAGAGTCTTGGGCTAAGTTTGGCCTGCAGCTGAACCCCTCTCAGGACTGTGCCACTGGACACCTACTTCACAAATCCACACCAATAAGACCGGAGACTTAGGAGCTTTACTTAGTACATGGAAACAAACATGGAAACACAGCCAAAATAGGAAGACAAAGAAGCAGAAACCATATGACAGAACAGAACAGAGATCCAAATACAAGGGAGTCAAGTAATCTAACAGATGCAGAGTTCAAAACACTAGTTTTAAAAATGTTCAATGAACTTTTGGGAAGTGTAGAGAACTATAACAAAGAGATAAAATGAAAATGGAAATTATAAAAGAGAACCAGTGTGAAATGGAGAACACATTATCTGAGATAAGTATATTAAATGGAATAAATAAAGGAATAAACAAAGTGAATAAAGAAGAGGACCAAATGCCCTATCTAGAGGACAAGAATCAGAACACTCAAACAGAATGGCAAGAATAAGTGGGCCAAGACTATAAAAATAATTTAGGGAGGATGTGGGACATCATTAAGGCTCCAAATATTTGTCTGATTGGCATAATAGAAGAAAGTCAAGATGTTGAACAGCTGTTTGAGGAAATAATGATGGAAAACTTCCCTAATTTGGTGAAGGAAATGAACATAAAACCCCAGGAAGCTCAGAGAATTTCAAAACTCAGGGATCCAAAGAGGCCCACACCAAGACACATCATAATTAAAATGCCAAAGGTTAAATATGAAGAAAGAATATTAAAAACAGCAAGAAAAAAAAAGAAATAATTCCTAATAAGGAAACACCCATAAGACTGGCAGCTGATTTCTCAAAAGAAACTATGCAGGACGGAAGGGCTTGGCAAAAACTATTTGACAGGATGTACAACCCAGGATATACAGCCAGCAAAGCTATCATTTAGAATTGAAGAACAGATAAAAAGCTTCCCAGACAAAAATAAGCTAAAGAAATTTATCACCACCAAGCCAGTATTACAGGAAATGTTGGAGGAACTTTTTTAAGAAGAAAAAAACATGTATCAAAAACAGGAATAAAGAGTGGTAACAACTACATTCCTATCAATAAGTACCTTAAATGGAAAAGAATTAACTGCTCCAACCAAAAGATAGAGTGGCTAAAAGGATAAGAAAACAAAATCCCTACTTATGAAAAGGAAAGGAATGGAAAAAAAATATTGCTTTGAAGGTGTTTAAGTCAGACAGAGAAAGATGAACACTATGATTTTACTTATATGCAGAATTTCAGGAATAAAAAGAACAAACTAATCAAAAACAGACTCACAAATATAGTGAACAATTTGGTGATACACGGAGGGAAGGTGGTTTGAGGAGTTGGTCAAATGGGGTGAAGGATTAAAGAAGTACAAATTAGTAGCTGAGGGATGGTCATGAGGATGGGAAGCACAGCATAGGGAATGCAATTACCATTAAACATTGGGAAGGTGGAGGTTCAGGGGAGGGAGGGAGGATAAGGGGGGGGATCATCTTACTAACTATATAGATGTCTAACCAATGTATTGTATACTTAAAACTAATTAAAATAAAAAAAAAAAAAAACTATATACTCCCATAGGATGGAGTTGCTTGGTGAATGTTCTGAACAGTTCTGTCCATGCTTATGGAAACCACACCTATAATGTGGAGATATTTTTCTTTTTTCTTAGCACAAAGACCATTATGTATGTGGTTGGAGTAGGGTGAAGTGGAGTTGGGCGGGGTGAAGAAGAGGTTATGAGAACTCTCAGGATTTCATAAATAATTTAAAAGGAATTCGTGGCAGCACTGGAGTGTCTGTGACTCTAGCATGTATTTAGCATGTTGAGTTTTTCAAATTGAGGTTGTACTGTTTTCAAGATGAAGATTCTTTTATTTTCTTTTTATTTATATTAAAATCAACCTCACATTAGAATTAGTAATCTATGAATGAAATCAAATTATGTTTTCTTAAACTCTTGCATATTATACAGGCATAAGATAGTATTATTTTGTTGTTGTTATTATTATTAGCTAACCAGGAGCCTAGAATTATAAATTTAGAAAGGTTGGGAGTCAATAGGTACAAATTTCCAGTTATAAAATGAGTTGTGAGGCTACAGCCTGGTGACTATAGTTACTACTACTTTATTGTATATCTGAAAGTTGCTAGGGGAGTAGATTTTAAAAATTCTCATCTCAAGAAAATAAAGACAATCTATACCCATGTATGGTGATGAATGTTAACTAGACTTAACTGTGGTCCTCATTTCACAATAATACAAATATTGAATCATGATGGACATTGGAAACTCTCATAATGTTTGTTACATGTCTATCACACCTTAATAAAAAAAATGATAATAAAAAAGGTTTATCTTTTTAACATAATTAGTTGTATTCAAAATCTTATCCCTATGGAAATATATGCTTTTGCAATTGCCCATATAGATTCCAGTTGATTTCTATAGAAAATGCTTCCAATGTGATTTATATCTTCTTTGGGCACACTGTCCTGTTGCTTTTAGTCATTTGGGTTATAGTTACTAATAGTCATTTGCGTATTGGTTAGCAAGTACTATTTCATGTGTATGTTTTGAACTCTAACCTGGCATTTAAACTTTGAAGGACAAATGATGAAGTTAATTGTTCAAAAAAAGGATAAATTGTAATGTCAAAAGAAATCAAGTTCAAATCCTAATTCTACTATTTCCTGTTAGCTTGACCATGGAAAATTTATTTAAATTTCTTAAACTTTAATTTTCTGTTTTAAAAAATGCAGAAACCAGTACTACCCAGTTCTTAGGCCTACTATTAAAATCATAGATTTGGCTCAGTAGCTAGCACAGGCTATCTCAATAAGTATTGCTATTATTAAATGACTAAAAATTAGACACCTATTTCTTCTGTATTCATACAGACTCGTTTATTATGGCATTTAATATGTAATGGTTCCTTAAGATATAGTTTTGAATGATAAGAACTAAAGTTTAATTATTGTTATTATTATTATTACCAATATCATTATCGTCAGTATAATTCTTGTGAACATAAAATTAATACTAATATAATTATCCTATTGCAAACAGTCATGTGACTTTCTTCTGTTTTACTACCTTTACCTGGAAAAGTAATTTTTTATAAAAGTATTTGCTTCCTATATTTTGAGAGTTCTTAAGATTAATTAAGTTATTCCTAGAGTAAATATTGAATAAATGCTGGAGGCATGATGAGACGGTAAATTCTGGGTAGAGTTCCTAGAGTCTGGTTTAGGCTTTCAGTTCTGTAAACTGGATGCTACAGACAGTTGTTCTCTGCTGGCCATTCAGATATTTAATACATTTTCATTGAACACATTCCATGTAGTAGGCATTTTTCAGGGCCCTGAGGATACAGCAGAGAACAAGACAGAATGTGATTCCCTTCTCACAGCTCAGAGTATAGAATCAGTACATGGGGTCTGCAATGGTGAGAGGACCATGAAGTACTTGCAGTATCCCTAAGCTTTAAGGATCAAAGTTCAGCTCTAATGAATAACAAAACCATGTTGAATCGATCTAGACAATATCATCAGAAGCAAATGAGAATTGCTGGTCACTAGCCTGTGAAACGTTGGACCCACTTGCCTTATTCCATTTAATAGTCTTAGTACTAAATGGGAAAAAATCGCTGAAATTTCAGATACTCATTTGGATATGGAAGAAGCTTCCTGGAATGAAGAACCAGGAGGGAGGCTCTAAGAGAACAGGCTTCTCACAAACACTTCCTGCTCAAACTTGTTTCAGACAGACTGAACGTTTCACAAGAACAGGTTTCTTATTATATTCCTTTTAGCCTCCCAGACTAAAATCAACTGGCTGAGACTCACTAGAAAAATATCAAGGCCTTTCAAACCTAACATAAAAAGGACAGTTTTATTGAAACCATTTTTTAAAGTTCTACCCATATATCTGTATCTTTCTACACAACAAATTTATGCATATTTAGATACTTTATTTTACAATCTCCCAAAATATGAATAAGTCAAACCAAATGTCAAATTCTAACACCTGTTACAAATAAAGAGGCTTAACACAAGCTTCTCCGGACATGCTGATGGCAAGATTGAACTCACTGCTGAGAATTAATAAAACATTTTAGCGTATTTTAGAGAAAAAGCCCCCAAAGTTTCCTGGGGAATTAAAGAATTTCCAGGCATAGGCTATAAAGTCAATCCTTGGTGTTTTTTCTCTCAGTACTTACAAACACTTTTATTTTAAAAAAATTCAAAGAAAGAAAATTTAGTTTAACTGTTCAAAACCAAGAAAACATGACAATATTCTGGCCCTAGAACATTTCCATAATGCCACAGACTTCAGAACTATATCACCTCTTTCAGAAAATTTTCCCTGACATTTCCAAAGTTTACTTAGTAGCTCCTCTTATGTGAACCCTTATGGAAAAAAGAGATTTGTTAAAATTACCTGGGGTAGCTAAAAGAATTGACTAAAGACCGAGAAACCAGCATTATAAAAAGACAAAACAGGGGAGCTCTGGAGGCTGCCTGGTAGTAGAAACCCCAGACAATATTCTCAGGATAGTGAAACAAATTTACACAAAGCTTACTGTTCATTCTTTTGTCATTCTCTCATAATTCAAAGTCCAAGGAGAGAATCTGATTGGGCTGACTTGAGTCACATGATGACCACTCAGCTAGATAGAGCATGTTGGTATACCTTCTTACCATCACTGTAAACATGGGGAGAAGGTATGGCAATATCAAGATGCTGCTACAAAAAAAAAGGGAGAGTTCAAAACAACAATAAATATCCAATATAGCCTTGAATCAACTATGAAAGTTGCTAAATTTGCGGTGTCAGAAATATACTTTTGTCTTCTCTAAAATGTGGTAACACATTGGAAAACACCAAAGTGGATTTTAATCTTTCCTGTTCTCAAGGAAAGTTAGCATTTCACTATAACAATGTCCTAATATGTCAGCCATTTATTATAATGTGTTGCAGACTAAAACTGGGGCCATTTCTTTTGTCATCTGAAATACATCAAAAACATAAAAAGGCATCATGTGCTAAAAAAAAAAAAGTGATATTTTTTTAAGAGTATTATCATGAATGAGAAAATTTCTTGGTTAGATTAATGTTATTTGTAGTCCTAGAGATCATGAGAATAAGTAAAGTGTTACAATTCTTTTCCCAAGAAGTAATGAGCATTTTTCTGTTACCTCTTGTCTTTGGAAGCCTATGAGTTGCATGGCACACCCCACTGGAGCACAGATAGACTCCATTTCAACAGACATCAGCTGTATTTCTCCCCCAGCCTCTGTCCCTGCTGCCCTCCATATATCACAGGCATTTAGTTATATCGTTTTAACCAGGACATGAGTTCCCCATTTACAAGAGGAATATATGATGAAAGATGTGTGTTGGCCAGACACAAACCATAAGATATGCCCATCAAATAGTAGAGCGGTTGCAGACAGGCCTCCTCTCAGTGGATTCTCCTGAAAAGTGCACTTGAAAGAAGCTTTAGTGAGAGACACACACCTCAGTGCTGTGTCAAAGTCTTCAACCTAAACCCTGGGATGCAGAATAGCATTGTGTTCTGAAAATAGGAGACTGGGTGTCTGGATAACACATGGGACTCTTTCAGTGTTTTCATATGTTGACATTCATTTTTCTTACTTTCATCTATTGATGGATATTAACAGAAGCAGAATTAGATACAGTCGTGTATTAAATAAAAGAAGTGCTTTAAAAAAAAAAAAAGAAAGGAAGCAGCAACTTTTAGAGGAATAGCTACCAAGGAAAACCAGTGTCTTCATCTTGGTCTCTCTAATTGGCAGTTACTTGAGCAAAATACATAACTTTTCTGTTTCTAGCTTCTCTGACAAGTATACTAATATTAGTGAGAGCTCAATTAGATAATTTATATAAAAGTAATTTGGAAAAGAAAAAAATATATGTTATTATAACCAAATCAGAATATGTGAGTGCTTTGACAAACTCACTATTTTACCACAAAATTATAATTTTTCTCTAGTAATAATGTTACTTTGGATTCAGAAACTCAAGAACTATATTTCTTCCCACTGTTGTAGGATGCAGTTGCTTTCCAGTAATACCAAACAAATGATACTTCCTACTTTTTCAGTCTATCTATTGATAGATAATGAATTGATTTTTGGTCGATGGATGTTTTAGATATTATTTTCCAAAAGAAAAATAAGAAAATTAAAATTTTGAAAAGTTCACTGAATTAGAGTACAACCTCTACTAGATTTCATTTCTGTCATTGTTTAATTATCAAAATACTAACTCTTTAAAAAAAATTAGACATGAGATTTGCCAAGTTAAATAAATATAAATGTTGATTGTTTGTGGGAACACATATGTTGAATGTAAAATTTATTTTTAATTGATTCCGGAGGCACTTTTTGAAGTTCAATAAATGCATTAGAAATCAGTGGGAAGTCTACAAATGGTAATAGTGTTTAGCTCATTTCAATGGAAATGGTCTCATTAACATGTCAGCTGCTAAAAATGTATGAGCCCAGCCATGTCCTTTGCCTCCCTTAAGGAAGGAAACCCTACATGCAAAGTTTTGCTTTAAAAATAATCTTTGTTTAAATTGTTAACAGTTGCTCTAGTGGTGGCCCATGGCAAGAAATTCAAATCCTTCTCCCATCCTCCTATAAGAGTATTTCCAAACCCTTTAGCTAGCTTTCATACTGCCAATGAAAAACAGCTTTTCTGATGGCATTTTAAGCTATTTTAACCAACTTTAGTGTTAGACAACCTTCACATAGAGCAACCATGTCTTCTGAAAAATGACCTCAAAAGTCCCAAAAGTAATGAACAATAAAGTTATAATATCAGAATAGATTTTCAGTAAAAGAATCACATGGCATTAACTAGCAACTTTTAGATTCACTATTGTATAAGACTTAAACTAATTAAATGGAAACTCTTCAAATAATTTTGTTCTCACAGGTATGAGGTTTATTTAAAGTGGACGACTTCAAAGAGGGATTTCATTTCTATATTTAGTGACTTAAAACACTAAGATTATTAGGAAAATGTTAAATAGAATCTGCCTTGAATTAAAGCAATTTTAGCAAATAGAGTTCAGACTAGAATCATAATTCATGAGAAATATTTTTAAAAATTGTGACCAAATGGAACATGGAAGCTTGCATTAGTATAACTGAAATGTTTAAGTCTTTAGAACCCTTCATTTAACACCTACATTGGCTATTTATTTTGAGCCATGAGCTAAATTTGCATTCTAGAAATATATAATCCACATTAGAGAGAAGAGCACAAATTTTTAAAAGAATATTTTAATTATACTTTAAAATTAAAATGCCAAGAAAGTTCTTCCCATTTCTCATTTTTGTTAAATAATAAATACCACTGGTTAAGATTTCAAAATACTGTATAAAATTACTTTCATTTTTTTCTTGGAGACGCCTAACGAGTACATCGGAAAACTTCATGACAAGTTCCATAAAAAATATTTGTGGCTTTTTTTCTTAGTTAGAATGTGAGATTTCACAGCAAGTTTTCAAGGCTCGTGCTCCCACTTTGATTCTATTGCTTCAAGTCCAAAGGGCAAGTGGCCAGATGGCACAGAGCTGATCAATGCAGTAAATAGGAGTCTCCTGACACCTAAAAACCAGCTCCATCACTTCAGCTCTAGCACCAAAGAATGTAAAGAAAAAGAGGAAACACAGCAGAAAATCTTTGTGATATTGGGTTAGGCAATACTTCTCAGGTCTTACCTAAGAAACAAGATCCATAAAAGAACCAATTGATAAATTGAACTTCATTGAAATTAAAAACTTCTTTTAAAAACACTATTAAGAGAGTGAAAAGACAAGCTACATACTTAGAAAAAGTATTTGCAAATCATACATTTGATGAAGGACCTGTCTGAATATATATATATATATATATATATATATATATATATATATATATATATATATATAATTCAAATATACATATATATGTATATATATATATGTTTATCTTAAAATTTAATAATAAGAATAAAAACTTTAATAGGCCAAAAATCTGAACAGACATAACCCCCAAAAAGTCATGCAGACTGCAGATAAACAGATGAAAATGTTCAACATCATTAGTCATTAAAGAAATGCAAGCTTAAAACCACAGTGATATACCGCTGTACATCTATTAAAATAAATAAAATTTAAAATTGTTACCATATCAAATGTCTGTAAGAATGTGTAAGAACTTAAACTTCCATGCACTGCTGATGAATTGTAAAATGGAACAACCATTCTGGAAAACAGTGTGGTGGTTTTTAAATGAACCTACACTTACCATACGATTCAGCCATTTCACTTTTAGATATTTACCTAAGAGAAATGAAAGCATCTATCTACATGTGTAATAGCTAAAATATTGGAAGCAAGCCAAATATCATCAACATGATAATAGATAAACAAATGGCCTTTGTTCATATAATAGACTACTATTCTGCAATACATTAAGAATGAACTATTGATACATGACAATGTAGATGAATCTCAAAAGTATAATGAGTGAAATAAATTAAATAAAAGAGTATATGTTGCATAATTATATTTATATAAAATTTTATAAAATGTTCACTAATCTATAGTAATAAAAAGCAGATCAGTGGGGGAGAGATTGGGGTGGATAGGGACAAGAGGAGCAGAACAGGAGAGAAGGAATTACAAAGAAACACAAGAAAACTCTATCTTATTGTAGTGATAGTGGCATAGACATATATATGTGTGTATAAAAATTTGTCAATTGGACATACATACTGGATGTATGTACAGTTTAATATATATCACTTATACCTCAACAAAGCTATATTTAAAAAAAAAGAAAAAAAAAACAAAACACTGTCCAGAGGCAATGTTAAGCCACCATATAGGTGAAAATAAATCAAATTGTCTGCTCTTGGCCCACACTGAACTTCCTTTTCCCCCTTATATTATCCGCAAATTTATGAACTAATAAATAAAGTGTGCAGTCTTCATGGATAATATACACACAAAAGGCAGCCAAATAATTAGCCACTCTCTCCACTTGTCCAGGAGAACAACAATAATCAATGTTCGATAAGTAGCAAAGCACACAGATTTGATTTACAATGCATTTTTTTTTCTGGGAAGGTGGGCTGGTAAAAGGTTCTTATACATTAGAAAATGCTTATTTATACCAGTCTGTATTAAAGGGCCAGATGCAAGATGCACATCTTTTCTTTTTCTTATTACTTATACCCCAGTAGTGATCTATTGTCTTGCAGCCTGAATGGCTCTGTCCATGGAGCAGATGGAGCAGTTCCTTCTAGTTAAATTTGATACTCACTAATAAAATAAACATTTCTTCCTTGCTGAGTATTCTTGTTCACATGTGCTCATTTGGCTTTGTACTTGCTTACAAGATGTTCTAGCAACACAGGTGCCAAGTCATAATGGCTCTGCTCTGGGAGCCTAAGAGCCCCCCAGAGTACTGCTTAATTCTGCCCTGTATCTTAATGCTGAAGATGATAATGATGATAAAGCATTAGACTTTTTCCTGCAATATATTAACATTCTCAGAGAAGTTCAGCTTAAGATATTTTTATAAAGATAGCAGTTTTGACATCCTCGGTACATATGAAGACCAGCTTTCTCACTTCTGTTTCTCCCCTAAGGAAGGTGCCAATGGCTTTATTAAAAGGAAGGGCTGTTTGCCAGTTGGAACTGCCTCGTATGCCCTGTAAAGCTGCCGGACATAGCTGGTGGGCCAAAGAACGCTGTCTCCATCCTGGAGTTTGGCTCCTGCCAGAACTCACACCACCTGAGAAGCAGCAGAAGAAAGCCAAGATGTCTGCAGTGTATGTAGCCATTTCTTTGGCACAAGTGCAGTTCCATTTACACTAGTTAGTGCTGTCCATGTGGAGTATTTACCACGTATGCAAATAGGCTGTTTGTTCAACCCTTGATAGACATGGCAACAGAATTTGTAATGACAGTTGACCCAGAGCTGAATCCTGCCAGTTACGCTATGATTAATTCATTGCACTGGCAGAGGAAAAGTAGCTCTGGTTGAACCCTTGGGTTCAGGTTGAGAATCTGCCTACAAAGAGCTTTACTACTATGATTCTATCAATAAACAGTGAACCTAGAGGTTCTGAGTCGCTTTCAGCCTTTGCCAATATACATGAAATGGGGAATCGGCATGCATATAAGTCCTGACTCTTCCTCAGTTATCATCCCCTGTGGAGTTTTTGGTTCTTCTTTTGTGATCTGAAGCCCCTTGAAAGGTATAAAATATATAATTAACACAGGTTCCCAGCATCCTTTGGGGTTAAAAACATACTCCTAGGAACTTAATATCAACAATGAACAAATTTCTCAGCATTTCTACCAGCCAATGGATTTGGATAGAAACAATGTGCCTTCAGCAGTACCAGGAGCATAGTGCTACTCAACAAATGAGCTTTGCCTTCCTGTACCACTTGCCTTTCTGGTGCTGACAGTATGAGTTTGTTAAAAGTCTCTCTTCAGCCTGAAGGTAAAAGGACTCACAAATTTCCAGACCAACTTAACATGTCTATAACCTAAACTTTAGACACAAGTTCACATCTTAATATTTTAAAAAGCTGTTCAATTCACATTTACTTAAATTACTGTTGATCTTAAAACTAAATTGAAATTTTGTATATTTGGATACTCTTTGTCTCCTGCAATTATTTTTTATTAAATATTTTCTAAAGTAAAAGTGGCCAAGTATCTTTAAAAATATTTGCTGTATATGCTAAAAAAAGCTCCATTCACTATGCTATTACTCTTTGAGGTACAGGATTAAAACATCACTTATTATTTCATTTGTTTAAAAATTAGGATTTTTTTTCCCTGTTGACAAGAGAAAGGAAAACAATATTTGAAAGTGAAAATCAAGCAAAGGTATTTTTCCACAGAGTATATTTCTTAAACAGTTCACACTGAGTAGTGAAATCATACAGTAAGAGTCACTTTCCTTCTTATTCATGCATTTCCTGATGTATAAAAACATCTGTTTAGTTAGAAAGTACACATTGTAACAGTCTGCATCTATTTTGACTGTTTATGGCAGGAAGTGGAGGCTGATATGTACTATCAGTTAGAATATGAGACACAGGTGCCTCTGTTATTTGGTTATTATATATTTTTAACATTAGCCCAAGTTATAAGCTTCAGTCGGGAATAAGTTAGTAGCACTTTGCTGTTTACTGTAGTGCTGTTTTATTAAGGAGTTCAGAACAGACCTCCCCAAAATATGCCACTTGGATACATGAATTATTTTGAGCTGAAGGCAATTGAGAACTTGCATGCTTATAGGAAACTTAAATTAGGGGCTTTCCCATTATGAGAGTTACCACCAGAAATAACATTTTATGACCTATCTATAAGGCAGGGCAAACTTCTAAGTACTGAACATCTGCTCTTCTTCTTGTACTGCAAAAGACCCTCTTCATCGCTAAAGCCTCAAGGCACTTTACTTCATCCTTAGCTCAGAAGGCCATCTATACCTAATTTTCCCTTTCTGTTTCTGAATCTCTCATTTATAAGGAGTCTCTGACTCTCTCATGTATGTGATATTCCCATACATATCTATGTAATTAAATTTGATTATTTTCTTTCCTAATCTATCTCATGTTAATTTAATTATTAAACCATCTGGAAGAACGTAGAAGGGTATAGCAAAATGTCTTCCTCCCAAACAGTTATGAAGAGCCTCTTTAGTAAACACATTGGCATGGACTGGACTGCATAAAGGGGCAAAAATGGCAGAAATCTATCTTTGAAAACAGAACAGGAACTTAATGAGAATGTAAGTTCTCTGTTATATTAGTTCTTATGGGATGCTATAACAAAATGCCAAAGACTAGATAGCTTACAATCATCAGATATTTATTTCTCACACTTCTGGAGGCTGTAGATCCATGTGCCAGCTGATCTAGTGCCTGGTAACATGTCAGCCCAGGTTTCTGGCTCATAGATAGCCCTCTTTTGGCTGTGTCCTTACATGGCAGAAGAGGCTAGAGTGCAATATGGAATCTCTTTTATAATAGCTTAACCCATTCATGAGGGTACCATCCACATGACCTTTGCACCTCCCAAAGGCCCCCATCACCTAATACCATCACATCGGGCAATTAAATTTCAACAATAAGTTTTGAAGAGACACAAACATTCAGACTATGGCATCTGGTAATAACTTTGCTCCCTGTTTCTTAATTTTTTTTTATTGTTGTTGTTTCTATCACTATTCGAGAGTTATGGGCCCTTGTTGAATGTCTTCATTAAGAGTCACAATCCAGGCTGGTAATAATGAGTTTAACATCTACTATGTGCAAAATATTATATTAGCATTTGCTCAGAAGTCCACAAAACCTATAATCTCACAACAATCCTCCCTTCAAGATAAGTGTTATCTCCATTTTACATGCAAGGGAACTAAGCTTCAGAGAGAAAAAAATTATTTGCCAACAAACATATGGTATTAGGTAGCAGAGAACAGCTTTAAACACAGGACTGTCGATCTTCAAAGCCAGTGTTTATTCTACTATGTTATGTATTATTCCTTCTAGAAAAGTTATAAAGGCTGAGAAGCTTTCTCCAAGAGTCAGCATGATTCCCCAATTCCTGCTACCCTTGCTTTAATGATACAAGTGGTCCTTTCCAACCATTAACTCTGAATCCTAGTTATTTTAATGTGGTTATGTTTGTTAATGTCATAATAATAACACCTATGTATAACTGAACATGTTCTTTTTCTTCACCTGAGAAATGGCTCTGGAACTGAGAACAACACAGACTGAAAGAGCCCAGATATAATTGGAAAAGAAGAACAGTTAGATGAGAATAAAGAGAATACCTTTAAAAGTTAATGGTACTATGAAGGAAACATTTCTCAGGTAATCCAAGACTTAGGATTGCTTAAACTTAAGTGATACAAATTTCTTAGTAAGTCAGAAAAAAGAAACTCTAAATTTGAGGCAAGAAAAGATTGACAGAGGTTTAGACACCTACAGAAATCAGTAAAGACTCTTAAAGCTGGATTCTATATATATTCTCTCCACCTATTGTCTTCAGACAAATTTAAATTTTGCTATACGGTTATGTACTACTTAACGACAGAGATACAGTCTGAGAAATGCATCATTAGGTGATTTTGGCATTGTGTGAACATCATAGAGTGCACTTACACATACCTAGATGGTATAGCCTACTACACATTTTGTCTACGTGATATACAGATTACTGCTCCTATGGAGGAATCAACATAATTAAAATGACCTTATTATCTAAAGCATTATACAGGTTTAATGCAATCCCTTTTGAAATCCATTGGCATTTTTAAAGAAATAGAACAAAAAATCATCAGCTTTGTCTGGAAGCACAAAAGACCCCAAATCGCCAAAGGCATCCTGAGAAGAAAGAACAAGGCTGGAGGTACCACTCTGCCTGACTTCAAGTTATATTACAGAGGGACAAAAATCAGAAAAGCATGATAATGACAGAAAAACAGACACACAGATCAATGGAACAGAATCAAGAGTTTAGAAATAAACCCCCATAAATGTGGGCAAATAATTTTTGATGAAGGAGCCAAAAACATACAATGGAGACAGAAAATCCTCTTTAATAAATGGTGCTGGAAAAATTGGAAAATTGCCTGCAGAAGAATGAAACTAAACTGTTGTCTATCACCATACACCAAAATTAACTGAAAATTGATCAATGACCTTAATATAAGATCCGAAATAACAAATTACATAAAAGAAAACATAGGTACTAAGCTCATGGACCTTGGATTTAGAGGATTTTATGAATTTGACCTCAAAAGCAAGGGAAGTCAAAAATAAACAAATGGGACTATATTATACTAAAAAGCTTCTTCACAGCAAAAGAAACCATCGATAAGGCAAAGAGGCAACCATCCAAATGAAAGAATATATTTGTAAACAATACCTCTGATAAGGGTCTAATATCCAAAATATAAAAAGAACTTATACGACTCAGCAATAAAAAAAAATCAATTAAAAATGAACAGAGGACCTGAATAGATATTTTCCCCAAAAAAGACATACAAATGGCCAACAGACATATGAAAAAATTGGCTCAACCACAGTGAGATACCATCTCACAACTATTAGAATGGCTATCATCAACAGGACAAGTAATAACAAGTGTTGGAGCGATTGTGGGGAATAACAGAACCCTCATACACTGCTGGTGGGAATGTTAAGTGGTACAACTACTACAGAAAACACTATGGAGCCTCCTCAAAAAACTAAGGCTAGAATTACCATATGACCCAGCAACCTCTCTTCTGGGTAATTACCAAAAAACCTGAAAACATTTATCTGCAAAGATATATGCACCCCAAAGTTCTTGGTGGCATTATTCATGGTGGCCAGGACATAGAAGCAACCAAAGAATCCTACAACAGATGGTTAGATAAAGAAGCTGTGGTACATATACACAATGGAATATTACTCAGCCAGAAGAAGAGATGGAATACTGCCATTTGCGACAACATGAATGGATCTTGAGGTAATCACACTAAGTGAAATAAGTCAGACAGAAAAAGTTGAAAACCATATGATTTCACTCATATGTGGGATATAAAACTGAAAGCAACAAACATGACAAAAAGACTCACAAACATGAACATGGGTTAGTATTATCAGAGGGATAAGTTGGGGGAGGTGGATAGTAAAAGGGATTAAATATTTGATGATGAAGAAAATTTAATTTGGTGAACACACAATGAAATATATATATATATATATATACACACACACACACACATATATGTGTGTATATATATATAATGTGTTGTATACTCGAAACTTACTTTATTTTATTAACCAATATCACCTATATTTTTAATTTAAAAATTTTTAAAAGAAAATAACAATAAGCAGTAGAGTATAATAAATACAGAAACCAGCAAGTCATTTATTTTATCATTATCAAGTGTTACATACTGTACATAATTGTATGTGTTATATTTTTGTATGAATACAGCACAGTAGGTTTGTAAAGCATCACCAAAACATGTGAGTAATGCATTACACTACAATGTCACAATGCCTAGGATGTCACTAAGCAATAGAAATTTTTCAACCCTAATAGAGTTCCATGAAATCATTGTTATATATGGGGTCTGTACCAATATGAATGTACTCAAAAGTGTTATTTTTCAAACTTGAGTAACCTATTCTTCCCTTTTAAAGAAAAATATAATCACGGGGCCTCTTTTTTTTTATGTTACTTAGGTATAAACTTATTATACTTGGAAAAAAATAAAATTAATAAATAAATCTATGCATTAAATAGTCAAAACTATGAATATAATCAAATTATCAAGTTAACTTAATGTGATAGATACTATTTTACTGAAACCAGTGTTGGTGTTGTAAATGGTAGATGATATACTTCAGGTCTGATTTTATCTTTTAACTGTTTCTGTGTGTTGAATTCAGTAATATCAAAGCAGAAAAAAATGCCCTTTTAACTTAAGCATGCAGTATATAATAAAATAACTTCAAGATTTTTTTTCGCTATTTTAGAATAACCAGACCTAATATTTAATCAAGCTATAACAATTTTCATATCCAATGTAAATAACTATATAAAAGTTACTAGTTTAATTGATGATAAGATTAGTATTATAGTACACAAGATCAGTTTGCTAATAGAGATGAAATATATGGTTTAAATTTTAGGTTTTTTTCTTTCAATATTCTCATCATGAAGTCTAGAAGCAGGCAGCCCATGACTGATACAGGAAGCCATTATATCATCAAGAATCTAGGCTCCTATATTTCTGCTTCATTGTTCTAAGTCAAACATTACATTTTTAAGGTGACACCGTTGTTCATGGAGCTCATGCTGAAATTCTAATCATCATACCTACATTACAGGTAAAAGGGAGAGCAAATGTAAAGAAACAAAAGGATTCCTCCCCATTGAGTTTGTGCCCTTTAAACAGTCTTGCCATATTCTTCCACTCATATCTCATTTGCCTAAATTTTTAATCATATGGCCACACCTGGTTGCAAAGTACATTTCTAGGTAGCAATATACCTAGGTTTGTTACTAAGAGAAAAAAATGGATACTGTCACATGTTATATTTATAATGTTTGCATTTTCAAAATCTAATGCAGTTCTTAACATAATTGGGAACATTTAAACTTACTGCTAATAAACTATTGCCACTTGGTACACACCAAGATGATACCCACTGGGTGTGTATGTAATAATAAAAAATATACACTGGTTTCTGCCCCCCATTTCTGCCACAGAAATCCTAAAGCCCTTGTAATTTCTCAAGTGATAATAACACTATGAGTATCTTTTGTTCTAATATTTGGTTTTTAAAAAGTACCATATTCCTGACATAGTACTTTTAAATCCTGAATTTCCTTTGTGACAAGAGTGACTTTTGTTCTACTGAGGCTACTCTTGGTAGGTTCCTGGATAGCTTCAGAATGGAGGCTGGTCGCCAGAAACACTAAGCCCTGATTAGAAGCTTGGCATTTTCAGCATCAGCCCCTCATCCTCCTGGAAGGGGAGAGATAGTGGAGGTTGACCTAATAATCACTCAAGCCTACATGATGAAGCCTCCATAAAAATTCCATGTTTGAAAACATCCATGTGGTGGAGAATGGTACACCTCTACTCTATTAGGACAAACTTCTGTGCTTAGGACCCTTCTGTACCTTGCCCTATGTTATCTCTTCATCTGGCTGTTCATTGGTGTCTTTTATACAAAAATCTGATAAATGAACATAAACATAAGTGTTCCCCTGAATGCTGTGAGCCATTCTAGCTAAGTATCAAACCCAAGGAACGCGTAATAGGAATGCTGGTTTATCGCCATTTGGTCAGAAGAACCAGAGACAACCTGAGATTTGTGATTAGCATCTGTAGTGGTGGCAGTCTTGTGGGACTGAGCCCTTAATTTGTGGGTTCTGATGCTAACTCTAAGTAGAGAATATCCAAACTGAGCTGAACTCTAGGACACCCAGCTGGTATTGCCAAAGTGCTTGGGGTGAAGAAAAATCTATGCATCTGGTGTGGAAGCATTGCATGTGTGAGTAAAGGAAACACACAGGAGTGATTTTCTGATACATTATACATCTACTTACAATGTGAAAATGCTAATTCCTCCACAGTGCAGGTGATTTTGAGTTCTACTTGCTTAAACTTTTATATGCAAAGTGATGACTTGGTTCTACCATTCTTTTTC
Organism: Cynopterus sphinx; assembly: GCA_030015415.1. NCBI lineage: Eukaryota > Metazoa > Chordata > Mammalia > Chiroptera > Pteropodidae > Cynopterus > Cynopterus sphinx. Next base: position 127,242,936 of record CM057382.1, read on the forward strand.
TCTTCTAAAACTAGTAACACATTTGTTCATACAGCACACAATGACAGTTTTCAATTTCTAATATAACTTCCAGCAACCTGAAGGATCGGAATTATCTCTTTTTTATAGAGGAAAAATCTGAGGTACAGAGAAATTAGACAACTTGCCTGAGGTCATGCAACTAAACCTAGGGCCAGAACCCTCTGCAGGTGCTATGTCTCCCTGGGTCTCCGCACAGTGATCGGACATCTGTGCAAAGCCCCTTTGGCACAGACTCAGTTCTTTGGACCTAGGGATCTCTCTAACATCCTGCATAGTCACAAAATCCCATATATTTCCTAAAGGCTTAAAAGAATGAATGGATGTGTTTAGCTTGGCATCTCAATTTCAAGGCATGGTTCATGGATACTAGGTAGAATGAGTGCTACTCTACCATTTACAGTGAAGGAGGTGTATTTTTTTACATTGTTGATGGTAAATATACAAGTTTTGCAATTATTATAGAAAAACAACCTATTGGTGTGGTTAAGAACATTAATTCTGGATCCACACTACTTGGTTTTGAATCACAGTATCGAACTGACTGTGTGATCTTCATCAAGTTATTCAACCTGTGCCCCGGGTTCCTTATATATAAAATGTAGATAATAATATGCTGCAGGGTTGTTAGGAAATAAATGAGTAAATCTGTAACAATTAAATTGGGCCTAACACATAGAAATTCCATAGTTTTTGCTATCATTATTAGTAGAATTATTAATATCAATATTATTATAGTCATTCTATAGAGGCAGCAGAAAGGAGCAATTTTTCATAAATGGGAGTATGTTAGAATCCTAAAGAAGCATTTCAGAAAATCATAGAAAATGGAAATACACTTAAGAATTATATAGACCCCAAATCAAATATGATTGCATATCCATCACTTATTTTGGGTAGAGATTTGTCCTTAGCTGGCAATAGAGAAAAGGAAATTGATCTTTCTTTTATTCAACTATTGCAGAGCTGAGCAAAATAATTGATTTCATTTTACTCAAACTGCCAGGCTCACATTAGAAATTGACATTAGAAATATGACAACTGGAGGCAAGAAGGAAGGAAGGAATAAACCTGTAGGTTTGGGTGGGGGAGCACCCACCCTTTTGGGAAGGGTGGGAACTGTTCATGTACAGCAATACTAGAAAGAAAAATTAAACAGAGGAACTGGACCACACATCAGAGACAGAGGCCTGATCATGGTGGACCCTAAGTTGGATTTTCCTGAGCATTTTCCTACTTTTGGTCAACCTTCTGTTATTCTCCTGCATTTGGATTTCCCTTACCTCTCAAAACTTATATTTTGAATGTGATGTCATACATATCATGTTTAGAATGTTCCATAAAATAATAAGGAAAACAAATAAAGTTAGAATGTATCTCCCTTCTCTGTATGACAAGAAATAAAACAGCTACAGTCTTCATTTTATAAAACAAAGTACAATATTAATGCAAAAATAATTTCTAAAAGAATATTTCTGAATGGTATTGTAAAATGTGTTCTTCCATCTAGTTTCACACAGATACACTCAGGCATAAGGCTTCTGAGGAGGGGACCTGAGTCTTTACTTCTTCCCCACTCCCAAACCCCCAAAGGGATGAAAAATGGAATTAAATTAAAATCTCTGGAACTAAAAGCAAGAAATTACAGAGAAAATAAAAGCAGTTATGCATGAGTCCTAATGTACTTTGACTCATTTGGTAAAATTTTAAGATTGGTATATATACATGACATACTGCAAAACTTCTTTAAAACCTGTCTTTCACGTAAACTTATTTCCCACAAAGTTCAGAAGGGAGCTACAACTCCTTTTCTTCCACTTTATGTGTTCTCTGCCTCAAACCCAGCCCATCAGACATGCATACAGGTAGATGTGATTCTTGTGCAAGGTAATTGATTGAGCTGAACAAAGGACTCTGTCATTCGCCAGAAAGAATATGTATTATTAAAAGGAGTCATGAGCTCTCGGGCAGAATAACGCCAGATGGCAAAGCTTGGAAAAAGAGGTGGAGATAGGTATAAAGTAACAAAGTACAATCCTATGGCACACATTTGGACACACCAAGAACCACATCACGCCCTAGTGTGGTTAACATAGTAATTCCCACTCTCCCCAGCCTCCTTCTCATTTCTAACCATTTTTTAACGCAGTAGCACCCCCACTAGAGGGCAGGAAAGGGCACGAAGAACCAATAGAACACTGATTGAGCTCTTCAGGTTTTGATAGTGAAGGATCAGGATTAAGAAGCATTTATTTTGTCCACAGGGTCTGTGGTCCTAATTAACATAAATAATGGAGAATGGACCCCACTGGAATCCCAGAGTCATTTTTGAAAATTCAAAATTCTGGTTGTGTGATGGACTCAAGCTTTTCCTGGCAGTTATTTTATTTGGTAAATTCATTCTTTCTCTTGGACTCTAAAAATACCTTTGAGCAAGCTCTCCTAGAATGTGTGTAAGATCGCTCACATTTTGGGACAAAATGTTAATTAAATTTATTATAACACCCATTCACTCAAGGAAAAAGGAAACACAGTAAAAAAAATGAGATCTATAATTTTGTACTTTTTCATAGACAAGTCCTGAGATTTAAGAGTGGACAAAGTTTTGCTACAAACAATATATTTATCCAAGCTCAGCATAACATGTAGTCTACTAGTATCCAGGTATGACAGGAATAAAACAAAAAGAAGCTAAAATTTCACACTGATTATTTTAGAACTGATTTCAAGTTAGTCTAAATATGAAGTCTATGTGCAGCCTTGATAGGTTAAAAACAAATAGTATCCTTAATTTGAGGGTTAAGTTTTTGGGGTTTTTTTGAATCTGTACTGTGTGAGCTCGTGGAGAATTAGACTTGCTGCCCTTTCTTTATAATATGCAACTGCTGTTTCTATTCTGGGGATTTATCATGAGTTAACAGCCACACTGTCACATATGGTTGCCTTTCCACCTAGTACAGTATAGGGTTAAGTGCCTATTGATTTCTGTGACTGGGTTTATTTTAGGTCAAATGTATTTTATCTAAGAGGTCAAAGTGTGGCAGTGCAGCTGCGGTCTGGGCATTCCCGGCAGGAGGAAGGTGACAACATACTTTGTTTATAGAGCCAAGCATGAAGAAAAACTACAATTAACTTTTGCTGCCCGTCTTCAAAATCTGCATTTGCATTTTAAATTACATTTTGGTATATTCATTTTCATCTTTTCTTTTGGCTTTTAAAGCTGGAACAGAGACTCCTGACAAAAATGCTGCTTAAGATGGGCACTTATTGTGGTGGGGGGGAACACATCCACGTGTTTGTTTTTTTTTTTCTAAAATATTCCTTTGAGATTAGTTTTTCAGAAAGTCATGTTGACAGGCAGATGGAGAGAAAGATACAAGATGGTTTCAGAGATTCTAGGAATCTCAAAGCCTGGATTTTCATTTCAGCATTTCAGTTCCTTGCAAGTCAGTGAGTTTCTCTAGCTTACGATATTAAAATGTATAATATAGTAATAAATAGTAAACTTGCTCTCCTGATACATGCTGACAATTACATAGTTTACTATGCTAATAAGTTTGTTGAAGTAAAATTAAATCAAACTTCTTGTCTCATAAACTCCTGTAAGAGATGCTCTTTCTACAAATTTGTTAAGTTTCCTGTGTTCTTTCTCCCCTTGGTTAGCCCAGACTCTTAATTAGCAATAGCTCTCTCCTTAAATGATCGCTGGGTGTTAAATATAAAGCTAAACAGAAATTCACATGAATTGGATTATGAGCTCATTCTCACTTCCTTGAAAGGGGCCTGTGGCTCCTCATTAAATGAACAACACATCTGACATTCTCATGGACCCTTTGGTCAATGACGTTAAAGATGGGTAAACCAAAAAAAAAAAAAAAACCCTTTTTCATTTTATTACTAAAGAACAGACACTGAAAAACTAAAAATTGAACCAGGTGTCATGGGGAAATAGAAAAATGGTACAACTGAATTGTCAGTTTTCCGTATTAACATGGTAATATACTGCTATCATTGAATCAAGTAGACTTAAAAGTACTGATATTATAGGATGTTTCTGATCTCTAGTTCTAGAGAATTATAATTTTCTATATCTTTTTGGTATATCTTATTGGTTTATGTCTGTGTACATTCTGCTCTGCATTTTTCTAGCACACAAGCAAGTGATAGTTTCTTGTGCAATAGTAATGAAACCCTTAGGTTTGAAGCACTTTTACATGCACTGATTAAAAAAGCATATTGAATATAAAGGCACTGGGGCACCTTTGTGAAAAAACAGAGATAAGACTTCTGGTCTGAAGGGCTTACATTCTAGTTAGTAAAAGAATCAATAAGTAGGAAATAAATGAACAAAATCATTTCAGATATTACAAGTGTTATGAAAAATAAGAAAACAGCGATGAACTAGAGCGATGTGGGAGATGAGGCTAAATTAAATTGAGTGATCTGGAAGGCCTACCTGCAACTGTGAGGCATGAGCTCCATGACAAGAAACCGACAACGATGAAAAGATGTGGGGTCAGAGTTCAAGCAAAGGGTACGGCAAGTGCCAAGATGCTGGCACCAGGAACCAGCGAGACATTCAGAGAAGCTGCTGTGGCTGTTAAATGGTAAGGAAAAAGAAAAATGGAAGGGGATGAACTGAGCAATAGAGGCAGGAACCACATTTTTAGTTCATCAGAAACTATGGGGCTATTTATTTCTGTGAAATCACCCCCTAAAACTTAGTGTCTTAAAACAACGATTTTATTTTGTTCACTGTTTGAAAATTAGGAGTATCAAAGCTTCTTCCAGGTAATTTATCTCTGATCCATGTGGTATTACCTGAGGCAGCTAAAGCTGGAGCCCCCACTTGCCAGGGGATTTCTTCATTCCATGTCTGGTGCCTCAGTGCTCGCTGGCCTCTCTTTCTCTACATGTCATCTCACATTCTAGGGGCTCTCCAAGTGGTTTGTTCTTCCCACAAGGTGGCATCATGGCTGTCTTATGGTCCTCACATTTCTTACATAAAGACAGGCTCCCCTGGGAACAAGCCTTGACAACAACCTTTAGGCCTTTTGATTGCCTCTGAATACTACATTTGCCATTTGTTAATCAAACAAAGCACTAAGGTCAGCCCAATTTCAAAGGGAGAATTGGACACCTCCTCTCTAAGGGACGTGCCAAAAAATTTGTGGCCATCTTGAGGCCACCACAGAGCCCATGGAAAATATTCTGCACTTTATTCTGACTATAATGGGAAGCTATTTATTGACCGCTTTAAAATATGGAAATGACATAGTTTTATTTTTGTTTTTTTAAAGGTAATTTTGGCTGACAGAAAATACATTGAATGTGAACAAGAGAGAAAGGCAGGAGACCAGCTAGAAGCTAGTACAGTTGTCTGGATGACTCCTAATGGAATGGTGGCAGAGGAGAAGGAAAGGAGTGAATGTGGAGGACACTGAAGGACTCGCAGTGGGATAGGTCGGGGGGTGAGGGAAGAAGAAAAAAAATCAAGATTTTGAAGATTGTACTGAGGAGCTGACTTGTTGATGGTACTATTAACTGTGACAGAAAGAAAGAGGTAAAACTATTTATGTGTCTTATATAATAGTTTTTGAGGCAGCTATGTGGTAGGCCTTATCATTCCCAATCTTTTGTCAGATGAGAACAGTGGGATTCATAAAGAAAAAAAGGAAGGAGGTGGGGAAGAGGGAAGAAAGGCAGGGGAGGAGGGAAGGAAATGAAAGTAGAGAGACTGTTCTAAAACAATTAACTAGATAAGGGGAGAGTATGTCTAGAATTAGTCCTGTTATCTAGTCCACACATCTTCCCATTATATAACATAGTTTATTGTCAATAGTTTAATGAGTTTTAAATTATTTATTCTTTTTAAAAAACTAATCAAATAGTTTCCTTTGGGTAAAAGAGAAACAGAATAAACACACACAAAAGTTTTGTTCTCAGTAATTACGGAATTTAAACAGTGAGACAACTAATTCTCTTCAAAGGTCCCTACATTTAAGGTCAAATTGATTCTGATGTTTTATTTGATAAATATCACCTACTACATATAACTATTTTTAAAGCTGAATTAAGAATCAAAGTGAATAGAGTAGAAGCGTGATCTAGTAGATTCTAAAGGCTTTACTTATCAGTTATACCTTTAATATTAAATAACTATATGAAAATTTAAATTCTGTGCTTCAATGTCCTCCTCATCAAAACATCATTACTTTTAACTGCCATGTAGTAGATATGTAATGGGGAAAGTGTTGATAAAACATTTTTATACACTTGAAAAAGTTATATAGTTCATTATTTTGGGAATTCTTCACAGAGAAACATTAAAATTTTAATTTTAATGCATGAGTCTATTACTAAATCTAAAAAATCCAGAATAACCCAAGACATTATGACTCTTTTTGAGTAGAATCTTTTACTGCTATTCTTATAAGCCACACTAATCAGTTCATAGTACTTAACAGACTTTTGCCAAATCAGTCATCACATATGAAACTCACAACATGGGTAAGAAACCAAGCATTATAGGAGAATCTCAGCCACCAAGACTGTCTGAGACCTTTACTACAATAACATAACTATTAGTCAAATCTCGATAATCACTGATAATCATTTCTATTCCCCATGCTCTTGCTTTATATTGAATTGTTTGCCAGTGGTGAGAATCTGGGGCACCGTGCCCCCCCCACACACACACACGCACACATTCACACAACCCTAGATATCTTTCTTTCATTCTTAGCAATGTTCCTTTTCCATGCATGCATATTAATCGAGCTTGTTTCCATTCTGAGGGAGAAGGGTAAAGGAGTGCTGACTGAAGAATCATTTGGTGATGTGGTGTGAATTTAATATTCCTCAGCAGAAATAAGCCTGAAACATCAAACATCAAAATTGACTGGAGATTTTATACACACACACACACACACACACACACACACACACACACACACACACAGATATATATATATAATATTTATAATTATATATACATATAAATTTTTTTTTTTTTACAAAGAGTCTCCTATTGGATCTCAAAGTTGTGTTGTAGATAGAGGAGGATGAAAGTAGCTCTAAATACAGAAAATCCAAATCCCTTCTCTATTTGTTTTGGAAAAGTGATTTAACTGATTTGGAAATGCTTAGATAAAGGTAGGCTGAGAGAACTCTGCTGAATGTTTAAATAAGCTTTCTGATTAATCAAAGATTGAAGTAATGTTTCTGAGAAATTGCAGCCAGAAGACCTTTGGATTTCAATGCAAGCAAAATTTAGACATTCCACTAGTGTCATCATTCTTGAAATTCAAATTAAATAACAAATGTTCCAAAGCATAAAATTCCAAATGCATTTTCTTTCCTCTCAAAAAACCATCTTTCTTCTTCAGATGTCACTAATTCTGTTAACGGCATAAGTATTCTCTTTTCGCTCTAAGTTTGAAACCTCAGCCCCTTCACTCACACTGTCAGTCCTCTCATCTCAGTACTAACCAGGCCTGACCCTGCTTACTTTCCAAGATCAGACAAAGTGAGTTGTGTTCAGGGTGGTATAGCCATAGATGTGAGTCAGCCTTCATGTTCATAACTGCTTCACTCTCAGGCTTTCCCAGGCTTATGGTTATTCCATTCATACCCACTAAATCATTCTACATGGTCTCTTTGCATATTAAAATTCTGAAATAAAACATGGTTGTTACATTTTTAAATAGCTTTTCAGTATTTACCTATTGACCACCAAATACAATTCGAAGTCACCGGCTCTCCAGGCCAGGGCAACCTTTTGGACATGTGGGGAGCTGGGCAAATATTTTTTGCAGAGCTTCTATCTATATGAACAGTTCCATTTAAAATGTATTAAGAATTCATAGGCCTGTGTGAGGTAGAGTGATTTATTGATAAAGGCTTAAAACCATAAGTCGAGAAGATGGACTTGCTTATTATCCAGTCGGTACACATAAAGATTCTTCATAGTGTCCAGGCTCCATTTCTTCCTATTCAGGTCTGGTAACCATCTTGTTATTATCTTTTGATGGTAATAAGGCTTCATTTTGTGCTAACAGGATTAATTCTCCATTTCTTGTTTTCACTCTTGACATTCCAAGAATTGTTGCCAGTTCCTGACCTAATGTGAATGCAAAAATAATTACATTTTTCTTATTTTTCCCACTGAGAGAAAAAAGTAGCAAAGCTGTTATGACTCACAGGGCTGAGGCTCTTTGAAATATGTTTGTATTGATACAATATAAATCTTCTTGCTTCTGCAGTTTCTTAATATTATTTATATGACGCTGGTTACATCAATAATAAGACTTCCTGAGCCATCATTTAAGCCATGAACCCTAGTTTCCAATGACTTTCCCAAAGCTTGTTACTCTGCTTCATGTTGATGGCCACAAAGCAAGTCTTACCCAGAGTTTGCAGGAACATATTAATAACGAGCCACTTTCTGGTCATATTAAATTTACTGTTCTGAATTTTATCACATAAATGAAGAATAATACATCTTTCATTCCTTTTCTTAAATTCTTTAGGCGATATCACTTTATTTTCAGAGTGTGCTCTTTTTCAGTGCTGATCATGCTTCTGCCTCCTAGACACCAATACCACTGGGGAAAACAGGAGAGGGAACTGTGGGCAAAGTAACGAAGCTGTCCCATTCATGTAAAGAATGTCCATCCCTCTCCCAGCATGCCTGATGGCTAGCCTGAAAGAACATGACATCACCTCATCAGCTGGAGGCAAGTGAGGACATGATTCAGAAAGGGTGAAGGTCTTTTCTAATACGTATGCTCTGATACATGCAACTTTAGACCCCATTTCTGTAATTTGGATCAACTAATCCCCAAATAAAATTTCTTGGTGAATGCCTATGTAATATTTAAATAAACAAAATATAAAGGGTAGATGAAATGTCATCTTTCATTCTTGATTTTATATTTTCATCAAAATTACCTAGTGTTATTTTACCAGAGACACATCTAACATGGTAGTGGTGAATTATAGTGAAACCATTTTTATTCATCTATCTGGAGTACACACCATCTGACCTCTGTAGACTGTTTTTTCCCACAACTACACAGACTTCCACTTAAATGAAAACCAGTGATCTGGTTTCACCTTCCAGTTTGAGTGACTCACGAATGATTGTGAAGGCAGCTGCTGATGTTCTGGGTCACGCTGACCTGTAAATCTATTAGGATACAGTTATCTTCCAAGATTGCAAGTAGTATGGTATAGACACCTTTCATAAAAGGTGTCTGGAAAGATGTCAGATGGAGTCTGAGTTTCACGGAAGCTGGTTGTTTTCCCTCAGTTCCTAACACCCATTCTGAACTATGAGAGGAGGAATACTGTATATTGAAATGCATCTGTTGTACAACTACTGAGTTCAGAGTACTCTAGCATGGGGTGGGTAATCACACAGATGGCACGCTTCTCAACCAAAACTGCTTGCTGTTCGATGCCACATTCACAGAGAACATGTAAATACTTGGCACAGTTGTGAGAGTTTTCAGAGGTGTTACATTCATTTAGGGAGTTACAGTGATGGTGCTGACAGCTTCCCATTTTCGGCTAACAGGATTAATTTTTTCTTTCTTATTTTTACCCTTGCCATTCTAAAAATTGCCATGATTTCCTGATCTAACTTGAATTGGAAAAGAATTGTGTTTTTTATTTTCCTTATTCCCTCCCTTATTTAAAGAAGTTTACTATACCAACAAGAATGTGATGCAGAGGGACTGGATGCCCGGGAGAATACTGGCCTCATGTGTTACAATGGTGTTTTCAGACCTACATCATGGTGCCTCCCCACACTTCCATAAATACCACCAGCAGCCAATGGTATTTTAATTTTCTTTCACTCTAAACACTATAAAAGGCATTAAGCTTTAAATATATATTTTCTAAGAATATTCACTTGCTCATCCACCTATTTTTTAAATACGTTATTAATTGAGGGCTTGCTGAGTATAAAATATAGTCAGTTTATAAGTCTTTCTCCAGGATCTGAGCCTCCCTGTCAAAGAAAGAAATTTGGGAAATGACATGGCTAAGTAGGTCTAGAAAAGGCAGGGGTTGAAGCATAGTGGAAGAATAAAGAGAAGATGAGAAAGACAACCATAAGTGGCACAGGTTACTATTGGTGTCTGGAAAATTGACTGACAGGATAAGGTGTCATAAGATATAGGTCAAGTTCAAGACTTTTCCCACAGAGAGCATGTATCTGAGCAAGCAATTTATGTGGCCTGTCACCCTTACTGTAGATAAAGGTAGACTATTTAACGGAGCAACACAGGAATGGACACTAGGAAAGGTTAAAATGACACAGTAGCTCTCCTAAATGAATTCAGAGCCCAGACAAGGCTGTATACCAATAAACATAATATGCCATCAATATGAAAATAACCAAAGACTGGTAGAAACAATAGTGTAATAGAAATGGAGGAAATAGCATTTACGTTGTTCTTACAAAATGAATAGATGTGTGACAACCCAGATGTATGACAAAGAGTAAGAGAGAAAAACACAAAGTTTCAAATGCTCATTCTTCCTCATTCTGTCACACATAGAATAGTGGCTGACACATAAAAACCACTCAATGACATTTACTAAATAAATGGGTACATGAGCATTTTCTCAGTCCTATAAGACCTTGCTTTTGGGCATATCTTGTGTTTGGCTCAAATAAATTTTGATAACTTTTTTTAATAAAATAAAAAGTAAATAAATGACTATAAATGAAGATTTCATGAAATTTCGTAACATATAACTCAGACTTCAAGGATGTACTTTATACTTGTAACATCATGCTACAGACTGCATTAGAATGAAAAATTTACAGAAAGTATTTATAAAATAAATAAAAACCAATAAGATAGGAAATAAAATTGATTAAGAGGTGAGTTTAGAAAGCCAAAAGAAAAAAAGGAAAGGAAAACAGAAAATAAACTTGGCTTAAAATAAAATTAGTTGATTTTTGTCAGTGTCATTTAAATGTTTATATATATATATATATATATATATATATATATATATATATATATATATATATATATACATATATATATGTATATGTGTGTGTATAAACAGGTAGAAAAATAAAACAAAACTAAAAATACATTCTTATTTCTAACATCTAAAGAGAATCAGTTATCCAGGTATAACGACTTATAGACCCCTTGTCGTACATATTATAAGACATGTACACTAACATTTAAGTTAAAGTGGGCTAATATTCTTTCGTAATATGCTGTTTTTCTCCTAATTAGTATATTTGTGGAGAAGGAGCTTATGAAGAAAGTGAAAAGTATTAGAAATAATTCTCATTTGATTTACCACAATTTTCTGAAATATCGAAGAAAATGGGAAACTTTTAGAAGTAACTTCTAGTTAGTTCTCCTGGAATATTTTTAAACACACATTCATTATTCAACTGATAGTGACTTAAAGCAAAACAAAAAACAAACTTAAAAAGAAAACCCTCAGTTAACTCTTAGCAAGGAGGCTGAAGCAGGCAGCCTAGCACCAATGGGGCAGCTCAGTGGCATCATCAAAAGCTAAGGCTTCTTCTCCCTGCCCTTAGTACCCTGCATAGCATGGTGCTTTCCTCCTTCAAGGCCCCAAGATGGCTGTCCCAGTTCACCTTCATGTTCACACTGTGGCAAGAAAAATTGAGGGGTGTGTTGCCCTAACTTTATCTGTCCCTTTGACCAGAAAAGCAAAAGGTTTCCTAAACAGTCCATCCCACTTCACCCAGCAAGCATCCCTACTTTTAATCAATCAGAATTGGGTCATGCAGCTGAGGAATTAGAGAATATAATTATCAAGATTGACTTTAATCAATGATGTGCCGTTGCTTGGAGCTGAACACATGGCAGTAGCAAATTCAGGGTTCTGTTGGCAAGGAAGGGAAGGACGAAGGAAATAATTTGCCTGCTATACAAAATATTAAGAAATATAAACTGGTTCATGAAACCTACCTAACAGGTTCAGAGGTGTGTATCACACACATCCCTCCCTTTAGTGAAGGTTCACGCTCTACCTGCAGAAGCCATCTGCTTATTCACTAAAATGCACACAGGTCTCTTTGCTCCCCGATACTGTTTTTCATCTGAGCACCTCACACATGGGAACAGGCGGTATCACACAGCTTTGCTTTTAGTCACACTATCACTATTTACTGTTCTACATGGTCATCTTAGGGCTCCTTTCGCTCTACAGCAGCCAGCCCACAAGCCAAATACGGCCTGCTGCTTATTTTTGTAGTTTTATTAGAATACAGGCTTCTTGTTCAATTACATATTGGCTAAGACTGCATTTATGCTTACTGGGACAGAGACCATGTGACCTTCATTGCCAAAAATATTTACTACCTCATACTTTATCGAAAAAAGTTGGTCAACCCCCATTCTACATGTCTACACAGCTTTCTATGGCAGGGTTGCACCCTGTATATCTCTTGTATCTACATGTGCACAACCCTGGAGACATAGAAGGTGCTTGACAAATACCATCTGACTGATGGAAATGAAAATCAAAGGACTGAAAGCTAAACTCTAATATGCTAATCTGTAGCACAGTGGCACATAGTTTGTGCTTCATTAATGATTGTTGAATTAATCCAGAAATTAACTAAATAATTAACTAATTAAGGCAAAATACCCTAGAACTTAGAGTGTGGGCTCTGTTTCAGACTTCCTGTATTCAAATGCTGTGTGTCCTAAGCAACAAACTCAACCTCTCTGTGCCTTAGTATCCTCCTGCATAAAATAGAAATAACAGTATTTAATGACCTATAAAGTGCTTAAGGCAATACCTGGCACACAGTAAGGTCACAAAAAAATATGAGTTATTCATAATGTTGTGAACAAGTCCTTCAAACTATAGGGTACTGCTTTTCTTTTCTTTGTGGCACATCTTTGAAACCACTCTGTAAAAAGGCATGAAGAGAATCAGGAACTAGTTCCACCTTTTCCTGGTGACACTAAACCAAGTCTTAACCGAAAAGAGATTTGAGATCAATGTTGCAGATATTCTAAAGAAGTAATTGCTAGTAGCAGGGTCAGAGAATAAACTAGCATGCACTAACTGTGGGACAGGGGTAGGGCGGGGAACAAAAAGTCACAAGCATGTCAACACAACACGATTGAACTCTGCTTCCACTGATGAGAAGTGCCAGTGCCACAGACGTGAGGTGAATGGCAGGAGAGTGCTTTCATTGAACTGTCAGCTAATGAAGTGGTGAGAAATTAGCAGGCCCTGTGATTTACACGCTAATTCTCCCTAATGCCACCTGGGGGCTTCCTGCAGGCAGAGGCACAGAGGAGCGGAAAATGGTGTCCCCCAGCCAGCAGCCAGCCGGCCTGCTATTCTCTCTTTGCCAAGCAACACAGCAGCCCAGCTTGTTCCCATTCACTATTCAGCAAGCAGTTGGCAGACTTCCCTCCTAGCATGGGCAAGCCTCAGCTATAAGAGCAAAATGAAGACAATGAAAGGAATTTTAAAAGGCTTCCACCTTTTTGCACTTTCTGTATGCTCTCTCTCTAAAAGTTGACTCAGCGGGCAACCCACTACCTTTCCCGCAGCCCTGCCATCTCCCTTTCAATACAAGAATAAGTCAGTGGAAATGGTCACTGTAATCAATGCTCTCTGTGAAATGAAACTCAGAAATAAGATTGGCGAGACATAGCATCCAGGAGCTGTTATCACTGAATTTATCATCATTATTTAAAAGTCTCTTTTTTCTATAGCTTCAGCCTGTATTCATCTAACAGAAATGCAGCTCTGCCCACCAGCCTCTCTGCTCCCTAGACTCTCCTGTTATGAAAGAAGTAACAGTTCTCACCCCAAAACACATGCCAGGCGAAAGCAGGAAAGGACTGTCTTAGTCTGCTGGCATCTTTCAGGCAAGAGGCCAAGTCAGCACTGAGGAAACAGTGTATGATTATGTAGAGAACTGCCTCCCATATTACAATCCTATATTTTCTTGGACATCCTCTGGACTGTTGAATGAATAATGCTGCACTTCAGCTCCCCCTGGTAAGTTAGGGCTGATTTTAAGACCATTAGAAAGAGAGAGGATGTTACAGCCTTCTCCGTTTCTCTAGGGTCACAGCGTAATTGTGCGGCGTGAGGAACAGGACCCTAGAGATGGCGTGACAGCCACTTCTCATTACCTCCCACTTGGTTCATTACGTCTGTAGACAGCGATTGCCCATGTGTGGATACTTACATTACACAGAAGGATGTGATGTGCTGTAGACCTCGAATGGCTTTCAAAGGGAAAGAAGGCTGTTTATTCCAGGTACCTACCTATCGTGTTTCCAGGAGCCATGCCAAAAGAAAGGAAATTGACATAAAGGATAGATAACTGGTGATCAATGCAAAAGAACCTGCCCCACGTGAACTTACACCCAGTGATATATTTATAGGTGTGCATCCCACTAACACATAAGGCATCACACAAAGGACAGAACCCTTCCCTTACTAATCTACCCAATCTGACTTTAACAAACAGAAGCACTTATTTGGGTATATTCTATATAGGCTATTCTGTGTACCCTCCCCAAACTGGCATTTCTCCTATTGTCTGTCTGTCTCTCTCTCTCATTCTTCTCTCTCTCTCGCACGCACACACACACACACACACCATACCACACCACACACCACACACTACACACACAGAGATATAAAATACAAAGACCTATTTCATTTGCAAAGGTGAGCCCTGGGAACCATGAAATACAAATATGTTATTTCATGCTTTTTTTCTCAGGGGTGTAAAAAGCCCCAATTAGTTTAAAAACTAAAGGGAGGTAACAAAAGAGAAAAAAAAATAGAGAGAGAATTATAGATTGTTAGAATCAAGGATGAATCTTAGATATTATTTATAATAGAAATTCTCAGACTTTTTCCTCAAAGGAAAACCTCTCCCCCAAAAGTTAGTAAGAGATACCTAAAGAGAGATATCCATGGTAAAATAAAGCTGGGATGCTATATTTGAGGATTTACAATCCTACTATTGAGAATTTACAATCATGTCAGCTATTAAAGGTTCTGAGAATTCCTGTTATATATTTTTTAAAATCTATTTAAAACTCAATGTTACCCGAATTCATTAATTCAAGCAACATTTTTTTCTTTTTTGAACTATTCAACAATATACCATTCTAGGGGAGATCCTGTTCTGCCGTGGTCCCATTATTTTCTACAGATTTTCTGTATACTAGTAATTCTCAAATTTTAGCATGCATTAGAATCACCTGGGGTTCAAATCCTCAGATTATTTTGTAAATTGGATAAGTCTCAGGAACATTAATACTTACCAAGCAATCCTAACGCAGAGGGCCTCATACCCATGCTTGGAGATAACAATTCACACATGTGCTCTTTATCTGAATTCATCAGGGACTGAACTACACATTGTTAACAAGAGAACTTGACAGTTAATAGGTCGAATGTCTGTAGCTTTCACTCTGAGGGTTGGCCAAGTTCATCATGAATTACAAGAGCTTTTTGAATATAAAAATGAACATTCACCTCTACAAATTTACCAGGAATGATGGTCCATTTACCTTTACGCCTGGCTTTAACAGTATAGCCTTTTTATTCTTTGACTCATTTACTCACTAGATGGTTTCACTCATCTAGTTTTATTAATTTATTCATTCAACAATTATTTATGAACCATTCTCTACCTGCTGGGCACTGTATGAAACACGAGGGATAGCAGTGAATAAAAGAAATAAAATCTTTGCTCTTGGAGGTTAACATCCTAGCAAGAGGAAGGTAGATAACAACAACAACAACAACAACAACAACAAAATCAACGTGATAAGTAAATGACATAGTAAATTAGAGTTAGAAGGAGATGTGTTATAAAAGAAACAAAGCAGGCTAAGGGAGATCAGGCATATGGGTGGGCAGGGGGCTGGGAAAAGGGCTGCAGTTTTTAAAGGGCAGTGGCAATATGACAATAAAAAATGATATTTGGACAGTCTTAAAGGAAGTGAGGGAGGTGGCCTTTTATGTATATAGAGCCAGAGTCCAGGCATAAAGAACAGCCAGGGCAAAGGCAGCTGCCTCATGAGGAAAAAGAGTGAAGAAGAGTGTGTGGGGAGTGAGGTGGGGTAGGAAATGCAGTCTGAGAGGTAGCAAGGAGCAGGTGGCCTAGGTCAGGGCTTGAATTTTTACTCTGAGGGAATAGAGAAGCCACTGCAGCACTCTGAGCAAAGAAATGATTATCTGACATATGTTTTTAAAGGCTCTGAATTTATTTGACAGAATTTATTTGCCATTGACTAGGTACCTACTGATATGCTGGGCACTGAGCATAGAGCTCAGTATGCAAAGGTGGCCTGACCCCTCTTGTACTCAAAGTGCTCATGGTCCCTGGGCCTCTAGAACAGCTTGTTGCTTGTTTGTGTATATTTAAAATCTATTGTCCTTTCCTCTTGCATAAGCAGCCCTCTGCTCAGTGTTTATTTTGTGATCTCAGCATTCATGTGCACCCTGTCCTAGACCTCAGTCATATCTGTCAAGGGGTTCAGGTGCCCGGTTGCGCCCTGACTATTCTGTGTGGCCTTTAGCAAAATATTAATCCCCAATCCCCACTCTTCTTGGCTTTTCCATCTGTTTATACAATTCTTTACAGAAGAGTATTTGTGTGGTCTGATGAGATAACCAGCACTAAGAACTGTAGGGTGTAATGGAAAACTGACAGTTTTAATTTTCCCTCAAATGATCCTACTTTAAAATAAATAGTTGAGTACATTCTCCAGCTATTCATTCTGGCAGCTCTGCCTCAGCTGAAGACAGCCTACAAGTTGGCAAGCCAGAGCGAAGAGAAACTTATCCTAGTTCCTGGAGATAAAAGCTGCTAGTTATCAACAACTGAAATTCTAAAAGAGGGTCTTCTGGAGAAGAGCCATTCGTAGCAACAATCTCAGTTTATCTTGATTGGCTCCTGCTAACTTCTTCCCGTTGAAGAAGGATGTGAAAAGTCACATTCAATTTCAGCCTCAAGTATTATCCTAAATGATCAGACGTGGCTTGCTCACCTCACCTGTAAGTTATCAATCAATGCTTAAGAGATGAAACCTCCATTCTGAGGAAATGGAAAATAAAGGGACACAAGGAAAGTCATTCAGGAAATCAGAATTATTATTGTCATGACTGTGTTCGCCTTCAACATGCATATGCAGCCTTGATGAACAGCAACACCATTTTTTACCAAATGCTCGTGATATAACCTCACCAAAATCAGGGATTCGGCATGCTGCTGGGAAAAGAGAAATGCAATAATACAATGCCATTTCAGACTGCAATTTGTGTTGAGCTAAACTACTCCAGATGTTTTTCTTTTGTCTTCATTTAATGGTTTTTCTGAATACAATGTCTTAGTATCACTCAAGGCAACAAAATTTATAACATACTAATAATAGCAAGATGCTTAGCTAAGCAATCTGTCTTTGAATATATAATTATATTTTTAGAGCTTTTAGTGTTTTTCCTTTCACCTTTCTGCTGTCTGATTTTACTAGTGGAGTAAGGGAGAATCGGGAACACATAAAATCTTACGTAGGTTAGCATGATTATTTTTTACTTAAACAGTAAGAAATAGCTATGCTACTTACCCTTAACCATATTAGTGATAGTTATATTAGTTACAAGCTCAGAATGAAGGCAAGTTGTACAGGAAACAAAAAATGCAACCCAGAAAGAATTGTAAGTATCAGGCTGCTTTTTCACATTACTGTTGATTTACTTTTTTAAATTAAAAGCAAAAGTATGCCTTTCTCCCTGTTCAAAGATTCTCGAACTTCATATTAACAGCAAAACATGTTGCTGCACCTGCTCTGCCAATCTCAGCCCAGGATCAGTCCAACTGCACCCTTCTCAGCCCCCGCTCCCAGGCAGCGGAGCGTGGATGAGGAAAAATCCCCTTTGTTTACTGGCCCTGTGAAAATTCTGCTCTCCAACATCAGCTGGGTCCTCAGTGGAACGGGCAGTCTTTTTATTTGTCCCCAGTCAACTCTGTTTCAGGATTCCTTTACAGCTGTTTCAAACTATCAACATACTCAGGGATCCACTTATCTTAAGTAGATGTCCTCGTCCATGCCTCACAGACAATATCGAGGTCCTCTACCTCCCCTTCACCCTGGAGGACACCCACCTCATCCCTCCCATTCTCCTGCCAGAGAAGAATTATCTTTTCTAACCCTCAAAGTTATCACTTGAGAGAATACTGAACACCATCTCGGCAAGTGTCTTCTGGGACACTTCCCTTCACATCTCCATGTCTTTAATTTGTCACCCTCTATTTCCTGGCTTCTACCTTTTAGTCTACAGATTCGCTCCACTTTTTTCTTGTCACCGTATGCATGCACACATATGCATGCACACGTAATGCTTTAATCCTTTCAGCCCCTCACTCATGCTGCAGATTGCCTCGTATAGCAATTATCTATTTACACGACAGTTTCCAACTGGTCCAGCAGTTTTTAATCATTGTTGTGTCACCGACCCCTTTGAGAATCTGACGAAAGCAATGGACCTTTTCCTTGGAGACATGGAAAAGGTGTGTCCACCTGTACATGCACACACACTCACAAGTTGTAACTACGATTCCAGGTCGATCACTGACTCCCATAAAAGATGTTACTGCCGCTCACAAGTACTTTGAGCGTTACTCCTCCTCCGGGCACACGGGAGAATGACACTTCCTTGCTGACGAGATCAGCCACTGCTTTGGCCAATGAAATGCGAGTGGAAGTGATGTGTGTGAAAGCCTTAAGAGCTTGTACTCCACGTGCTATGCTTTCTCTTTTCACTCTGCCACTGAAACAGCTGGATTCCAGAGAGACGACTGTCAGCGTGGGTCCTGGCAGGAGGAGGACACAGGCCACGGCACGCAGCCAGTCTGACCGACACAGAGAGTGAGTGAAAAATAAATCTAGTTGCTTAGAGGGGCTGGAACTGGGATGGTTGGTTAGTGTAGCATGGCCGAGGCTATCCTGCTTGAGAGCAGGGCACTCTCCATTAGATATAAAATAATCTAAGTCAGAAAAGTCCTTTTTAGGCGAGTTCAAGCTACCCTCCTTCCTGTCCCTAACCAACACCCTTTCACCTCCGATTTCTATACTTCTGTTCTCTCTATCTATAATACTCTTCCCCTGCTCCCTCCCATGATTCCTCATCCTACGGACAACAGCTTCTATGTCACCTTTACAGAGAGGTCCTGTAAGCCTTGTTCACTCAGGCCCTGGTTACTGTCATCCTGTCTACCACTACTCACGTCTGTCTTTCACAGAACGCATCACAAGCCCATAATGACCTGACTTATTTTCTGTCTCTCAAGTTCTGAATTTATAATGCCCCTATTCTTGCTATCAACAATGATTCATAAATAACTAACATCACGCTGCTTTAGCCGCATACGAGCTTAAGGAAAGGGAATACATTCAAAACATGGACTGCTTTAATTTCTTTAATAGAATGATGAAAATAGAACCCAAAATGTTCTGAGCAAGTCATACTTTAAACACTTTTCTAAACTATGTTAACAAAAGGAAGAACTCTAACTAAAAATGTTGGGCAAATGTTCCGATGTTTCGATGCGCATCGAGAACAAACCACTGAACCTTGGGATTCAACCAGTAACTATTAAGAGGTCAGCTTGACATTTTGGGTTCTTTTCAGATAGCTGTGGCCAAAAGCGCTAACAACCTTTGATCTCAACTTAGTTAAATAGTTTTTGTAATTCACTGGCCTAGATTTCTTGTTTTTTTGTTTTGTTTGCTTTTTTCCCCTTTTACTCAGCATATGCGCAAAGATCTTACTTCATAGCGACAGGAAGAATTAGTCCTTAAGTTCTAGAGAGTACGGAGTGGCTAAATCTTTGTTACGCATCTAGGCATATAGACATAATACCTTGTCGCAGAATAAATAATTTGTACTTGTTCAAAAATGAATAAAGTTACTAAAAATTTGTTAAATTTGACTTTATTATATAGAAAATTAATATCATAAACAATAGCTATTCCTATTCTAATTTTAACAAAGATTTAGTCTTGTTTCATCTGCATGTAAAACTAACATGTTTATTGTTTTAAAATTTCAGAAATGCTTGACTTAAAATCAATAGGTAATTTTTCAATTTTTATTGTCTTTAAAAAATGTCCTAAAAAGCCTTGATATTTGATAATAGATTTAGAAGTTGCAATGCTATTTTTCCAACATATAATAAATTCTGAAAAAATATTCACTAGAAATCCACATCTCTTCATATATTCACTTTCATAAGCAGAAAGTTTGAGGATCTTTCAGACTAATTGTTAGAATAAAATAAACTCAAGTCTTGATGAGAACAACCAAACAAAATGTTTTAAAATTGCTAAGAAGCTAAGTTTGGAAACAAAACTAAACTTAGTTTAGTTTGGTTTATCATAAACTGTTTGTTGTTGTTGTTGTTGTTGTTGTTGTTGTTGTTATTCGTTTTCTTTAAACTTTGTATGTGACTATACATTGCAAAGTAGTAACCCTTAAAATGTTGAGCATATCCACTACCCTAACTGTTATGTATCATGTGTAATTGGTATTTGATAGCTATATTTTTCTACTTATATTTTATAAAAATCTCATGGGCAACTTTAAAATAACATGGATTTTCCAGGTTGGGGTGGGATTCTCCTTCTTTTTGTTTCTCTTTAATCAACTAATATTTAAGAGACCATCACCCTCTGCCACTGTTTTGAGTGACCATGGGTAATCATACGAGCCTTAATGTCTTAAAATGGGACAGGCACCAAATGTGCGTGTGCAAACATTTGCACACATATAAAGAGATTTTTTTTATTGTTTTACATAAAGGCAGGTCATTTCTCAATTTCTCATTCCTACCACACAGCCTTCAAAAAAATTACAAATGCTTCTTTTCTGTTCTACTGGGGCACTTCATCAAAATGCAAAAATTCCACTGAAATAGTTGCTATAGAAATTCAAAGGGAATAAACAATAATGAATTATGCTAGCCAAAATTGCAATTGAAGTAGGGTAATATCGAGGTTTATGTTTAATAATGCTGAAATGCTGACTCTATTTATTCTTGACTTTATGTATACTCCAAATTGAATGTTCTGAATCCCAAATTGGAAGGTCCTTTGCTACTAAAAATAACACATCTTAATGAAAATATTTTAGCAGGCATTCCAGATTAGAAAATAAGTATATGCCAAGAAAGATTCCTTTGTACAAAAATAGCAAAACTTGATGAATAATGGATTTAAGTGATGCCAATTACTTTATTTTATACAAAATTTCTTTATATGAAATTTAAAAAGTGAGATTTCCTCCATGAAATTTGCAGACACCTTGGCTCCCAAGAATAAATGCTTCTTCAAGTTGATTCATGTCTTATTTATTTTGCTAAGGAGCTTATTTTGAAATAGCACTCTATGACAAAATTTAGAGTTTTCATGATGTTTATTAAAGAAAAAAATTATAAATTAAATCTCCTAAAAAAACATTTGACTTATTTAGGAATTATATTTTAAATACTGAATTATTAACAAGGCAAATAGTAAATGTGGGGGTGGCTATCAAACTTCTGATCTTGCTAATTAAGTTTTATAAAACTTTAGAGAGAAAAGTTTATCAGTCGTCTTACTTAAACATTGGAGTTTTAGGGTGAAGTTATTTTAGCAGATTGATACACCTTGTGTTATAAAACTAAAATTAACCTATTTAAAAAAAATAACAGTGATATACTCATTCATATTATAAAATTTAATTCTTAAATTTAAGTTGTGAATAAAATCAGTGTAATTGGTTTAAGAGAAAGAAAGTGAAGAAGGGAGGAATGATCAGGGAGGAATCCACTCTCAGAAAATATTTTAGAAAATTAGTAACTTCTCTACACCTTTCTCTCTGAAAATACTGATCTTTATGGTTTCTATAAGACTTCTATTTTATCATGCTTTAGCAATACTATAACTTAAATTACTGAAGAAGCAGTTTTGAATTGTGGAAGAGGATGGGTTGTAATATTGGATAGGCAAGATTTAAAAGCCAAGCTTTAACATTTACTGTGGACCTTGGTCAAGATCTAATACCTACAGCCTGCTTTTATCATCCATAAAATCATAAGGCACTTATCCTACAACAATCTGAATTTTATATCAATGCTCCATTGAAATTATCTTCATGAAGGTCACCAATATTCTCTTAATTTTAAAATTAAAAAAATTTTAAATCTAATAAATATTTGTCATATTTAAACTTTACAATATTTGACTGTTTACCATTTCATAATTCAAACTGTTTTCCTGTTTGGTTTTCGTGACCTATCTTTTTCTGCTATTGTTCTTATTTTCTGGGTGTTCATAATCACTCTCTTTCACAGACTCCAGTCTCTCTGCTGTTAACTAAATGACCTCTTCCCTCTCTGAATTGTCTTCCCAGAAAATTCCATCCAGCACTGCTCCTTCCCACAGCTTCAACAACCACCTATATACCCTAACGATTGCCTGTATGTGCCTCCTTTCCAGACCTCTGTCTCAAGCTCTTAGCCTCCTTAGTGCTACTGCACTTTGGACAACTTCACTGATTGTTCTATTAGTACCATTCAAAACTTCTACCCACTTTGACCAAGACAGAAATCTAGAACCTATCCCAGATTCCTTGTTCTCCCTTATTCTGTTCTCATATCTACCAGTTTATGAAAGCTTATTGAGATTCTTTCCCTAAACTATTTCTTCTTAATCTTTCTGCCACTGCCTTTATTCAATTCCTTATGCTTAGATCAGTAAAATAACCTCTATATTATTTGGAATAGGTGAAATGTTGTAACAAAGAACATTTGTAATAAATGTGGTAACAAAAATCTCAATGATTTAGCACATTAATGACTTTTTTCCTAGCTCATGTCACAATACAGCACAAGGTGTTGGGCAAGATCTTCTCTGTTATGCAACCAGATTCCTCCCATCTAGTGGCCACAACATCTCATCGTGCCTGGAGTCCTTTGCCAGACCCTTGTACCCAGCAGGCAGGTGAGAGAATTGAGAGGGTGGAGTTTTGTTATGGGCTTAGTCTACATACAATGGGAGCAGGGACAGAATAAATGCCATTAAAGCTCTCATTCAAAAAAAAGAAAACAATGGCAGACAAATAGTGTTCATTAGTCCATTGCAATTCTGAAATCCTATTTAGCAGGATTTATGCAGTCCCCTACCCTGGGAGAGAATTATTTGATTACACTTTAATTCTGTTCCCCAGGAGTAATTCCCCTGTTCCTTTCCTCCTTGGCCTTCAGCTCTAAGGAGTCTTCACTGTCAATTTATTCCCTCTGGGCACAGCTAAAATGAGTGTTACCAAAAGTTTGCAAGCCAAAGGTCATCTTACAAATCAAAGAGTCAAAGGTAAATTTAGTCTGACAGTTTGAAATTCTTGGTGATACAAGTTCTTCAAAAGTTTTGTAGGTTTCTGTTGTATTTGCTTCTATCTGAAGTGCTCAGATCTTTCTTCTCTCTTCTTCCTCCCCTTCTCTCTTTAACTGTAGCTAAATTGCTGCAGTTATTTGATTACTGTTTATTATTGAAAGGCCACACCTTTAATCTGATTTTTGCCATAGAACTCAACCACATTAACCAACTAAGAACTCTTACTGGCCCTTTGGACCTCCATTTGGTATCTGGAAGCAGTGACTTTCCAACCATTTTTCATCTCAAGTCTCTGGACTCTCTCTATTGTTTCCTATTCAGCTTGAAAACTGGCCAGTTCTTTTTCTGAGTACATCTCTTTTTGAAACACTTTAACAAAGGAAGACAATAATAGCTATCACAGGCGAACACTCTAATTCCTTTAAAATACTTCCCCAAAAGCAATGGTTCTCAAAGTGTGGTTAGCACAGCACTGGAATCTCAGAGATCTATTTAGTGAATCCACAAGGTCAAAAATACTTTAATAATAATAGAAGAAAGTTATTTGCCTTTTTCACTGTGTTGAAACTTACATCAAGGCTACAAAAATAATGGTGAGTAAAACTGTTGGGGCTTTAGAACAAATCAAGGAAATATTATGAAACCATGTCATTGTATTATATAATATTTGCCACCATGTACTTAGACTTTTAAAAAGCCAGTTTGTCTTAAGAATGCCCTTCACGAAACAATAAAAATTATTTACCTTATTAAATTTCAACTCTCGAGTACATGTCTTTTAAATATTCTGTGGGACCAAAAGGAAAGACCACATCAAGTAGTACTTCTGCATACCGAAATACAATGGTCTACTGGAGGAAAAACAATATACATGGTTTAAGTTGCAAACTGCAGTCATCTCTTCTTCATGGCATGCCGTTTTTACTTGAGAGAACAAATGATAAACAAAATATGGTTATTCAGACTTTGGTATTTGGCAGTCATTTCTTGAAAAATAAATGAAGTGAGCCTGTCACTTCAAGAACAATCTGACAGTATTTGTTGCCAATGATAAAACGTAAGCTTTCAAGTAAAATTAGAATTTTGGAAAATTTGCATCTACCACCATAAACTTGACAGCTTCTGAATTCTTAAAGGCTTTTCTGAAGAATTCAGTGGTGATATTAAAAAAATGTAATTTTAAAAATATATATAATGAAATGTGCCAATGATGTCACTCACCGAAACAATATTTTCAGAGTAACCAATGTAAGATATTACAAAATTCTGTATAGGTAAAAGACCTCTTTAAAATGAAAGTAAACCAATGGATTTTAAAGTAATTTATATGAAATGTTCATTGATATGGTTTCAGATTCTACACCTCAACTGACTTTTTAAAAACTTATCATTCATTGAGTTATGTAGTATCAAAGAAAATTCACAATTATCTAAAAATGCTGTTCAAGTATTCCTTCAAAAAGAAGATTGGTCCTTTAATAAGAAGTACCAATATAATATAAAAAATTAAATTAAATAAAAAATAAAATAAGTACCTACACGTCTATGTGAGGCCAGATTTCTTCATATACTTTAAAACAATATATCAACAGGATGAATGAAGAAGTGAGAATCCAGATTTGTACTATGAAGCTAGACAATATAGTTTTGCAAAAACGTAAAACACTATTCTTTTTACTAAATTTTTTTGAAAATACAATTATAAAGTATGTTAATTATGTTAACATAGTGAATTTATGATTGTTTTCAATTCATTAGTATGTTTAACTTCTTAGTTTAATGTTAATATGGTTATTCTTGCTAGATATAACCCATAAACAAGAGCTTTTTGTGATTCTCAAGTGCTTTTAAAAGGATAAAGGAGCCCTAAGAAGAAAAGATTTTGAGAACCACTGTCCTAGGTGAAGGATCAGCTAACTATGGCCTACAGATAATATCTGGCTTCTTGCCTGTTTTGTAAATAAAGTTTTATTTAAACAGCTACATCCATTTGTTTACATATTGTTATGAATGTTTTCATGATGTAATAGGAGAATTTAATACTCATAACAGAAGAGTATTGCTCCCAAAGCCCAAAATATTCACGATTTGTCCCTTTACAAATTATACATGTGTGTGTATATATATGTATGTATGTATGTATGTATGTATGTATGTATGTATTTGTGTGTGTGTGTGTGTGTATGCGCTGCCCTCTGCCCTAGAGCTTTTGTTCTCAAATCTAGCTGTATATTAGAATCACCTGGAAAACTTAAAATAATACTAATGCCCCTTCCCCTCCCACAAAGATTAAGTCAGAATCTCTGAGAGTGGGGTCTGAGCATGAACAGTTTTTAAAATTCTCCAGGTGATTCTAATATGCAGCAGGAGTTAAGAATCACTGTCCTAAAGATATAAGAATGAATCCTGCTTTTCAAGTTATTCCAGTAACAGATGATTCGAGGTGTTCTCCCTTTCAAAACATAGGTTACTGCATTTTGTTAGGGCCCTCACTGCCTACTAGAAAAACCCTAAGTCACTGTCACATTTGTTTTTGTTATTACAGCAGCACCCCACTGCTAAATACATGTTTCAATATTAATCCTGATAAGCTATCTCCTGTAACAAACAATTCCCAAATTTCGGAGGCTAACAACAATAAAGGTTCATTTGTTATGCAAATAGCAGTGCAAAGTGCTTTGGTAGGGGTCTTTGCTCCTCAAAGGAACCCAGTTGCTTCTAGCTAGAGACTCTACCCTCCCTCAGAGCCTTAGAGCAGGCGTCCCCAAACCCCTGGGCCTAAGACCCATACTTGTCCTTGGCCTGTTAGGAACCAGGCCGCACAGCAGGAGGTGAGCAGTTGGCAAATGAGCAAACTTCATGTGTATATGCAGCTGCTCCCCAGTGCTAGCAACACTGCCTCAGCTCCACCTCAGATCATTAGGCATTAGATTCTCATGAGAACACCAGTCCCTGGTGCCAAAAAGGTTAGAGACCGCTGCCTTGGAGTACACTGCAGGATCCCTCCACATCCAGCCAACAGGTAGAAAAATAGAGCATGGAGGGTGGAGTGGAGGTGTTCTGTGAACTAGGCCTGGAGAAAACATATAGAACTCTTATTGGCCAGAACTTAGTCATATTGGTCATAGTTCAGTTTAAAAAAAACGCAAAACGTAGCCTGTCTTTCTGCCGAAGAGGAAAAGCAAAAATGATTTCACGAACTAGATTTATCCATCCCAATCACTTTTCTTTCTAGTCTTATATATTGAGTAGTGTAAACTAACCCCATGACCCTATGGTAGGCCAAATATGGGCCTCTTAGTCTCCAGAACCTGTGAACATCTTACCGTGCATGGCAAAACAAACTGGCAGATTAAGGTTAAGGACCTGAATGGTGGAGATTATTTTGGATCATCCTAGTGGGCTCAATATAAACATGTGAGCCCCCCAAAATAGAGAACCTCTCTGGACTGTAGGCAAAGAAAGACATGAAGAAGGGCCCAAGAGATACAATGGAGCTGAAGAACAGTGGAGAAACTTGCCATGAGCCAAGAATGCAGGTGGCCTGCAGAAGCTCGGGAGAACAAGGAAACAGATTCTCCTTGAGAGCCTACAGAAAGGAAGAAAGCCCTAATAACAGCTCGATTTTAATCCAGTGACACTCCCACTGGACTTCTGACCAAAAAAACTATAAGAAAAGAAATTTTTGTAGTTTTAAGCCACTAAGTTTATGCTATTTTCGTACAGCAGCAGTAGAAAATAAATACACTCTTTATGTTCTCACTGACGTTCATGATTTTCCCCAAATTTAAATAACTGGTTGCTTTTTCCCGCAAAATTCTTTACTAGCTCCTCATTCATTTATTTAATTAATACACATAAAGCAACTATAATGAGTCAGGCATGATCCACCAAGATTGCTGCACTGAGTGAGGTTGCCATGGTTATTACCTCAGTGAAGCCTAGGGAATAGTAGCCACAGGACACAATGTAAACTCTATAGCATGTCATTCAATGCCTACAGGAACTAACTCTAAAAAACCCATAGAACATCATCTCTTGACATTTCTCAATGCCAGAAAAAGAAGAAAAAACTTAAAAGCGTTAATATAATGTATTCATTAAACTTCTGTGATTCCATAGTATTCCATGGTCCATTTAGGTGCAGTTCTGGCCACAGTATGAAGCTGTTCTGTTCTCCCTACTCCTTGTCCACCTGAAAAACTCCTACTTTTTCCTTAAGAATATCTCAAATATCACTCCAGAAAATAATGTCACTCTTCCTAGACTCCCTCCTCTACTTCTTATTGCAGAGTTTATACATTCAATTTGGTACTTATTTCACTGAATCATAACTGCCCCTTTTCCTGCCCTCCTTATGGCTTTTAACAGATTCAGAGAAGTTTCTAGTAAATTTACTTTTAAATAAAGGCTGGGAGCTCTTTCATTCATTCATTCTGTCAAAGTAAGTTAATCAAAACATGTACTTCACCAGAGCTCACTTCTGCAGGAATTTCAATAGCACTATAAAACCCTCCAAATCAGAAACACAGATAAGCTTCTAAAAATCGTTTGCAATATTTTTCCCAACATATATCTTCTATCCATTTCAAAGAACATTTTTCCTGGAGAAACACAAGATGGAGAGAAACTCTGAAAATTCTACGTGAGGACAGAATGAATATGGTGACTTCAAAACTAGGATTCTACATGTTTCTCTTTTAATATATTTCTGCAATTTACTAAAAATTTGTGATGATGTATAGTTTCTATAATTTCAACATATACCTGAAACAAATTTATAAGCTTATATGAAATATTTCATTTGAATGGATTTATTCCATCTGCTTTTGAAAACTAGAAGGAGAAAAATCTGCCTTTTTATAAACGTTACAAATATAGAACATTAAAAGTATTAGGAAACTATTTTGTTGCAATTTATTAAGTTTTTCTAGAAAAAGAGACACTGGTCTGTTTTATGCATTGACATATTTTCCTAGTATAGTCAACCACTCCATGCAGGACTAACATTCAATTTAATTGAGTAGACAAGAATCTCCTTCATCAATTATTCAGTTTCCCTGTATTTGAATATTTTGTAGTAATCATGGTGAATATTAATATATTTTACTTAGTGATATGTCTGTAATATATAAATTGAGAATTGCTAAATAATTTATTATTTACAAAGAATATTTTGATAAGTTCTTACTGTCATTATTACAGAACCATTCTTCAGAGTCAATTTTTAATACATTTTGATCACTTCTTGGACAACTATTTTGCACCTATTATGTGTCAGGTGAAGGGAGAGATAAGAAAAGAAGCACCAATAGAAAAATTACCAGTTGGTGGATAGAGTAAAATTTATTCTGACCATAGGCAAATAATTTTCAATATGCAAATCCCAGCTATGAATACACAACATTTCCCTGAACATTTTCACTTATTTAATAAGAACTTTCATCCAGCATCTAGTGGCCATTAAATTCCTGCTGGACCTATAGTTTGATTTTTCTGCACACCAAATAATCGTAATTAGCTCTTGTCCTCACCCTCACCTCCCAACATATCACTAGTTTTCTAGTTGAAATTGATTCTGTTCCATGGAGTATCACAGTGGTACATGGGAACCAGGGATTTATCTCCCAGGAGGACAAGAGTTCTTTCTACCTTTAAGTCCAAAAGCATTATAACCAACCAAAACATTAAGTTTAACAAATTACAATGGCTATAAGAACCCATTTCTCTGAGCACAGAAATTGCAATGGTGAAGTCACCATTATCCGGCAATTAGGTTTACAGCTGTAGTCACCCTTTTAACAATCAAGTCTACAAAAATGTGCCCACACTTCTTTCTGCTGAACTTAATCTGGAAGATTTCTAAAGCTTTTGTCTTCATGCAGTTTTCTGAAAACAAGGAAAAATTGCTTCTGAATGAAATAATAATGACAAACCTTATGAAGCAGAAAAAGCAATAATTAATCCACCTAACATAAGCCTTATTTTAAAAGACAGGGTATTCCAAGCTCTGAAAATACCATAAAAAATGTGGCTACCAGGAGAGTGTCTAGTTTGGTAAATAATGAACACGAATATGTAATGTGTTAGGAATGCTTTCAGCTACAGTAGCAAACAAACAGCCTAAGTAGAGTACTTTTCTTTTTCTTTTTTTTTTTTTTTTTTCAGTGAGGGAGTATTTTTTGTTCCCATAGTGAGAAACCTAGAATTACCAGTACTAGACTGTTTCAGCAGATCAATCATGCCTAAGGCTGTGAGATTTCCTTGACCTTTCCCTCATAATCACAAAAGGCTGCTGTGGCTTCTACAATTATATCCCCTCTTCATTGGGAAGAAAAAAAAAGAGGTAGTGAGAAGTGGTGGTGCCAATACCTGAAAGTAAATGTTTTATCAGGAAATTTCCAGAAAATGTTTGTATCTCTTTGGGCAAAATTTTCTCCCAAAGTTTGTGCTGGCCTAAAGGTGGCAAGAGAGAAAGAAGATAGATAGGAGAGAAAAAATAAAAAATAAAAAGCAGCTTCTGACATTTAAAAACTTATACACTTATAGCTGGGTCTTAATGTTAATAGGAGCTAGTGCAACATTCATAATAGCCTTAGTGTTCTGCTGTTGACCATAAACAGGCTTCCAAATCCTCATCAGTGACCATGATAAAGGGAGAAAAATAAGGCAACTCCATAATCTTCTCTACACACAGAAACAAGGTCTCTGTGCATGCCACAAAAATTTCAAATATCTCCATATCCTGGCTAATATGAAGAACCGCTGCTTCTTTCCCAATTATAGCTTTAGCCTGGCTTTATTTTTTCCACATTATATATTTTTTTAAATATCCAGAAATTATCCCCAATTCTTGATAGCAGCCAACCAGAGCAAAGCCACTTTCTTAAACCCTTCCCCAAATCTCCTGAGTCCTGATCCTATAATAATCTTTTCAGACACCTTCTATTGAAATGTTCCATACTTGCTATGTGTGTGGTCTCTTTTGCAACCAGTAATAAACCCAATTTGTTCAATCACAAATATGTTCCTGGTAATCTTTAACTGGAAAACATTGACTAAGAAGGTTGAGTCAACCAAACGAGAATTTGCCACATCTTTGTTTTGTTCTAGTCAATTTCTAATTGAAATGTTGTACCTTAATATGTAATGCTGCAAAAACTTTAACTAGAAAAGGACATAGTGAACAGAGCATATGATGAATAATAAAGGGATAAGAACTCAATATGCTGTAATTAACTGGTTAAGTGACCCCAGGTAAGTCATTGAAGGACAGGTAAGGAATTGACTTCACAATAGTCTAGTGAACCAGTTAGTACTAACCGTATATGAGAGAGATGGCAAAACTAACATGCCAAGAGATTGAATACATTTTCCTATATACATTTGATAAGTGACAGAACCGAGATTTGAACCCAGGTTCTAAATCTAAAGTCTAAAAGTTTTCTATTAACCCAAGCTGTCTCACCAGGTTTAGCATCTTCCTTTGTGTGAACTGACCAAATTGTTGAACTAGAACTTTAAAGGCCCGTTCCATTCACCATTCTAGGACTCTGATGATGAATCACAAGATTTACATTTACTCATTTTTAATCCTACCTGATCTCTAGATGAAAGGTGAAGGAATAATGCGAGGTAATGTATGTTTGTGAACTTCTTGAGCCAGCCCTTTTCTAAATAGCATAAATAATAAATTTAATCTACTATTTAAGCTTCCAAGTTGAATCAATTCAGTTCCTTGTAATTTAAGATATGACTACTGCACTTAAGAAATGGTAATTATGGCAGGCCAAACTAATAGAGGTATAAAGACATTTTTTTTTGACTCAAATATACCCAGTAATTATCTCTGACTGATGGGACTATGAGTGGTTTTATTTTTTCTTTTTATTTACCTACATTTTTCAGATTTTACTACAAGGAACATATACATTTTATAATAATTTTTAAAATTTATCAAGAAAAGTTTTGAAACAAATATTAATATATCTCAGTCAATAAAAATAAACTGTTCAGTATTTCAAGTGTTAAATTCACTGTCCTTAAAATAAAACAAAACCCTAGACAAAAGACAAGCCCTCTCCATGCCATGAACTAGCTCACAGATGCCTATCTAAAGGACACCACAGTTCTAAGAACCATGAACACCCTTATCCTAAGAGGTTTGTTTTTCAAATAATTGCTTTTTCTTTTCTGTTTTCAAATTTGGAAATCTAGCTTAAAAGAAATGCTTTGTGTGTACACTTAAACCTAAATTTTTAAAAAGCAAAATTATTAACATGTTTTATTTATTTTCTAAAAATTTCCATTGTGCTTTGATCTCCATGGACTTCTGAGAGTTATAAAAGCAATTTGTTTACTTAGCATATTTGCTTTAACATGTTGTATTTCTATTTAATTTTCAAGGCAATGTACTATCGTAAACCATCAAGTGTGCCATGATATTTAGAGAGTAGTGATATCACAGTAGGAGCTGGTTTTCAGTTCTTCTTTTTCCTTTGGGTATTTTTTTAAAAAACAGGAAGAGCTTTTAAAAATCATCAAAAAATGTGTGCCTTATTTAACTACCACATTAATGATATAAATTTAAACCCTGCTAAAATGAGAAGTTGAATTAATTTGCCCAAATTGAAAACATTACAATAGCTACCTTGTGTTGGTTATCTATCTTTATTTGGGTTAATAAATACTATATTATCTTCATAGCCACCTGCAAGGCAGATATGATTAACCCATTGTGCAGATGAAGAATTTAGGACTCAGAAAGTTCAAATAATTTGAACAGTTTGAAAGTTTGAATAATTTGAGCAAAATCACACAGTCAAAAAAAAGGGAACTGAGATTTGAACTCAGGTCTCTCTGACCCTGGGGCTTATGTTCTGTTTACCGTGTACATTGAAGTAGCACCTTTAAGACCAGATTTTACAACTATTTTTCTCATTTGTTGTGTATTGAGCACCTTAGAAAATGTATCTTCTTACATCCAAAGAGTGAACTATCATGAAGTTATGCAAACGAATTATTCTGAAAAACCTTGGATGACTTGGGAAACACCCAAGAGATACAAAGTTTTGCATATGACCATTGAGTTGGAATGTATAATTGGTATCATCCTCATCCCCAGTTTGAGAACCAGCAGTGTGACTCAGCAGTATAATTTCAAAGTACAACTCCCAATCTCCCAGTTGATTTTTGGGTTCTTCTCCCAGTCTGTCCAATTATTCTTATGGTGTTTATTCAGCCCAAAGGATCAACTTTGTTTGCTTGCCCCCAGATCCAAAACTAAACGTTCCCTTTTAGGCTGGAAATCTCCATAATGACTGTTCCTGTTAATGCTGGCTGCACCAAAACCTCCTTCTGTATTGCTGTTTTGTCTTCAGCATTGGAGACTCATTCCTAAGGTACTTCCTCGATGGATCACATGACACCCCTGCTCACCAATATATCCATAGCAGTTCACCAACATAGGCCATCGAAATGGGCTTGAACTGAAACACCTACTCTAATCTTTGCCAGGACTTCCATTTTAGATTTTGGCCAAGAAAAAGGAGTTCTTAACTATGGGAGAGAATATCTAATGTCAAAACTAGCTTCAACTCCCAAAGTTGCAACTCTTTGGATTCACTCACACATCCACTTCCATTCCAAAATGATAAGGTTAAAAAAGGCTCTGAGTCAAGCTCCTTGCAGACCAGAACCAACCTTCCTTGATACATTTTTTATCCACTAGTTTAACTTACTCACACCATCCTGATGTATTATTTATCAACATTTCTTTGCACTTTATTGACATCTGCACTTGGTCATATCACCCTAGTCCATCCTACAAGCTTTTAAACTAAAAATAAAAAATATCTTAAGGAAGAGATTTCTTCCTAGGAATTCCCTCTGTTCCTATGTAACTTCTGTGTAAAAAGGCAGAATCTAAGCCCTATGTACCAAGAGATGTACCAGCAAGGGTCATTAGCTGTCTGTCTCTTGGATGCCTGAACCCAAGGCACTTGTATAAAAATATCTGTTAAAGAGTTATGTATATTTACAAATGTGCATAGAAAAATAGACTAAAAGGAAATAATTACATTTAAATAGTGGTCAGAGCCACAAAGGCTACAATGCACAGCACAGCCTTGAGATAAATCTGTCACATGGACTCCATGAAGAAGAGCACATTCTGTTATTGTTCCACTCACTGAATTTGATGGTGATATTATCTCTCAATGGAAGAGATGATATTGCGTGATGTTTATTTGATTATATAGATGCCACAATCATGATTCCATCTATGTTTTGCTTTTCTATTCTCCTGCCAAACAAACACCAGAGAGTCACCCACGGAGGCTAAGTCATTTGAGGAAGGCGCATGTACTTTGAAGGCTAAGAAGGAAAGACTTCTGATGCCTAAGTGGACTTCCCAGGGTTGAAAAACTGAATGTGGTTATAGGCCACATACCAGTCTCATCCCAGGACTTTGGGGATCTAGGTTCCTTCCAAAAAAAATTGATAATAGAAGGAGTCAAGTTACTGGGCAATAAGAACTGTATACTTTGGACTACAAAGAGAGACAAAGAGTTGAAATTAACACTCAAATATTTCATGGGGCATGCCAGATGCAAAGGCAGAAAGAGCAAGGCTCTCCTACAGTGTCAAAGAGTGTGGTTATCCCAAGCAAGACCATCAGTTTTTAGAGCCACAGGGGTATGGAAGGTAATGGCAGCAAGAATAACCATAAATGGAATCGACACTGGAGCTCTTCCCGCTTGGGTCTGAAATTTAATGGACTCCTAGGAGAGGAAGAATCCTAAGGGAGAGATACTAGAGCAGCATATGAACATCTGATCCTCTATCAATTAAATTTGGAGAAATGAGAGGTTTGAAACTATGTTCAGCCATTGCCTCTTCATGCCTTTCTTTATCTTATGAGTTATCTGCAATGGGTGTACATAACTATATTAAAAATTAACATTATTAGCTTAAAGTTATTAATATGATAAATCATATTAATTAGATATGTATTAAATTATATAAGTTAATTTAGTAATTAAAGAATATGTTGGTTTAGAGAAAAGAAACACATTAATACTTTCAGGCCACAAGGATATCATGTAGAAAATATTACTTCAGTGTACAAAAGAGATGAGATGCTACTAGAACATACAGAGAAAAGATAGACAAAAAAAACCCTCAGAACAAAGGTTGCTTGAGGATATGTTGGCCCTGATCATGATACACATCGTCTTATCTCCTACAGAAAGGTTCAGGCAGGAAGAATGCAAATATTTTCTGTTTGTTAAATGATTGGTTCCATTTAAAGTACTTTTGAAGATTTCTTCCTGAGAACATTAACAATTATAATAACAACCTCCCTCTTCTTTCCTTGGTTCACTTTGAAGATACCATTCATTTATATTGGTGCCAAAAAAAGGTTCTTTTTTTTAATTAAAAAAAATAATATTTTTTGTTAACTTTATCCTATATAATCCTAAATTGGTCATGACAAAATCCAGGTGAAATCTGTATGGGTTTGAAGTTTCTCTTTACTGTTGCTCCCTATAAAGATCTATTTTATTCTACTCAAAAATATTCATTGCCAAAAACTCTCATTATTATTATGTGAAATAATTAGTAGGAAATTTAAATACACATGTACATGCAGAATTTGCCCTTTGACTGTTTCAAATAATACATTCAATTTTACTTTGATTTCCATAAAGCCATCCAATGATTTATTTTAACTTTTTTTGTGCAGAAGACATTCTGGTAACAAAATGTATGAACTACTCCAGAGAAAGTAAACATAATGTGACTAATATTAAAGAAAAATCGTATTTCTGAAACAAAGCATGTTATTAAAATTTACCATTTATTTTTTTCACTTATATTTCAATTGTGTTTGGCTAAAATCTGTTTATAAACTAATACCTGTGAGGAAATAGGGAGAAATAGCCTAACCTTTATTCTCATAACACATATTTTTAAGGCCAGAGGTAAATTGCTAGCCAGGTACCAAATCTCAGTGGCTAAATCAATCAATCAAAAACAAAACACTTCAGCTAGACTAAAATCAGAATTTCCTGAAGGACCCTCATTCCTTTTTTAAGTTGAAACTCTTCTACCTCATCTAACCATTCACTCCCACATGGTGTTGGAAAACAACAGAGCTGCAATTTAAAGTCAAAAGTTAATATATTACTACAGATTGAAGAGCAAAGCACTAGAATTAGTCAGACAACTTTCTGTGACAGAAATCCAAAACTTAGAAAAATTAAACTTCCTATAATTTTATAAATTACAGCAGGAATACCTGTAATTACCCACAAAAACGATAACAAAAATTTGCCCTTAAGGCATTGAATTACATTTGTTTGCTATACTCAAGAAAGAAGGCATGTTGACACTCAGAATAGCTAATGCCTTTTGGATAGCACCGAGAAGAAGGATTTTAAAGAAACCTGATAAAGAGGACATGGCTGTTTTCTGAGGAGATTCAATAAGATCAAGAAAACAAGAAGCCACCTGTGATAGCCAAAACTGGCCCTACACACACACATACATGCACACACTGGCACCACTATCCTTTCCAACTGGCTTCTCCAACACATTAGCTGGCAGACTAATCTAGAGTGAACCAGATATGGAGTTTGTTTTTGTTTTCGGATATGGCTACCACTACAAACCAAGCTTAACTCTCCTGAAGAAGGGGTAAGTTTTATGGGCTCTAGAAGCTACAGAATGCCTGCTCCAAGGTAACTGGCAGAACCTCCAAATGTTGATCCCAGTATTAAAGAACAAACAAACAAACAAAAACACCATCATTTCAGTCCTAATAAATTAGACATATAATATGATGGAAATGGCATGCATTATGACTGTAACAAGTCTTCTAAAATAAATGGGTTCGCTTACACGTAGCTTTGCTATTTAAGAGATATTTGAAGGCAGACAAGCTGAAAGTATAAGTCAGAACATGTCATATCGAGCAACTTAGAGAATCCCATAACTGGTGTGATTTTTTCCCCCAAATGTACAGTTCCCATTCACTATTCTAGGTGGAATGTTCATCAGTGTCCCCCTGGCACATTATAAAATTCTAACAAGGCTCTCCTATCTATAAGCAAGGTGTTTTTCTTTGCTTTATACAATACATAGACTCCAGAGAGCAACTGATCCTTTGGTAATAAACACATTATTCCTAAAAAAGCTCTGCCCACCACCCTTCCCACAAAGGAAGCACTCATTCTTGTGCAGGGTTTTGGCATTTACCTACTTGAACACAAAGGTGATTTGAAAATTCTCACTATGTTTGTTATTTAATTCTGATGGGCCAACACCCTTTATAAACAATCCAGTGCTTTTCAAAAGAGAACTAGCTTATTTAGCCTAGCTAAAAATATGGCGGTATCTTTTTAATAGGAATTATCCCTGAATGGAACTATTCTTTGGCTAGACCCATTAAAACCAGTCACAAGATAAAGAACACATGTAAATGTTCTTTCAGAGACAAAATGTTCTTAATTGCCTAGATTATGTTCTGTAATTCAGTTGAATACTTTCTGAAACTACATGTCAGGAAAACAATGCTGTATTGTTTCATGTTGTCACCTAGTACCTAAAAGAATGTAGCATTGGAAAGTTTATTGAGTAAAAAGAGGGAGAACCTGATTGCTATTGCTAATTCTGTGGCTATGCACCTCTCGATGTTCAGTTTTCCCTTTTATCAAACACTGTATAATTCTTGGGGCTTAAGTAGGTGCCAAAAATGTCTACCCAAAGAGGAATTCAAGCTAGGCAGGAAGGGAGGAAGGGCAGATGGAAGAAGGAAGGAAGGGCAGAGGAAGGAAGGGTCCATCCACTTGAGTCCTGTTCTGCAACACCAAAAAAAGACCCTGTGATTTTGTCCTCCAGGTGTATCTCTAACGACCCAACTATGGTCA
Organism: Cynopterus sphinx; assembly: GCA_030015415.1. Lineage (NCBI taxonomy): Eukaryota > Metazoa > Chordata > Mammalia > Chiroptera > Pteropodidae > Cynopterus > Cynopterus sphinx. The sequence goes on from CM057382.1 coordinate 127,280,326, forward strand.
TCATTATTCACAAAAACACATCTGCATTTAAATCTTTAAGCAATCCACTGGACATTGAAATAGGCAACCTGCAGATTGCTTTACCACAGAAAAAAATAAATAAAAAAAAAATACCTAGGTGTAATCATAAAGAGAAATCTCAAAGTCAGAAATAAAGTTATCATACATGTAACTTAGATATGCCAAAGTTTTGAGGTGACCTACAGGATTCATCTAGAGATGCAATCCTTATGGATAAATTCTTATATGATTGCTCCAAAAATGTGCATTCCGGACCTATGCTGTATTAGTTAGCCCCCAACTACTGCAGTTTCTCATTTCCAGTGGGTATAGCAGAACAGGACTGCGTAAAATGGTGGCATCACCCATGTGAGAATGACAACACAGGAATCCTGATAAAACGCTTTCAGATGGCCTTTCAAGTCAATTAAGAACCACCAGATGTTTTTAATTACAATGTCACCAGCACTTATATCTCTGTTTATTTGTCATTGCCTCAAGCCTTGGTTTCTACTGATTAAATCTGTCTTGGCAACGGTTTTATAATGTTGCTTCTAGATATGAAATAGCCATGGAGACTCTACTTTCTGCTTAACATGTCTTAATGAATCACCACATTTTTATGTTTTCCCACAGGAAAGGAACATGGTATATTAGCAAGAAGTTAAGGCATAATGATCTCTCCCCTCCCCCATCCTGAACAAGTCTCTGAATCTTCTCTTTGTATAGCCCTTTATCCTTCCATTTGTAAATAAAAAAGCCAATATGGATTTTAGCTTTTAAAAAACAATGCCAACATTGGTCACAATTCTTACAATGTTCTAGAACTTATTGCAAACTCATTAAAATCAATAACAACAAAAAGGAAACAAATCTCCAAAAGGTCAAAGCTTCATCTAATTTACATAATCACTAAAACTTAGCACCAAGTGATAACTGAAAAATCTGAATGCAGTTTCACCACCAAATCTGTAATTCCAACACCATGCACGTACACATACCATACATGGGCATATTCACTAAATAGAAAAATACCTGCTTAAACTCTCAGAGATTTTCTTTGGAACATTTTCCTTAAATTTTTTTCCTAAAATATTATAAATCATGGTATTTTAGAACTCTCACTATCTGTCATGTTAGGTTCAAGATGGTTAATATTTTAAAAGTAAGTTAAATACATTTTAAGAGAAAGTTAATGAAATGAACACTTTAAGAACACAGTGACACATAGGCAAACTCTGTGTACACAGGCGGCATTCCAAAAACATCCCTTTGTTATTTCTGTGCCATATTTAGACATATTTAGAGGCACTGAGTCTGTATGTGCTGGTATAAGTATTTACAAATCCTCTTTAGGGCAGGCAGTCCATGGGTTGGAGGGCAAACAGCCTGCTGCCTTTTGGCACTGCCAGGTTGTAGGGGACATTTGCATCTCTCTCCTTGTTCATGGACATCTGAAGCTATATAGATTGCTCCAGGATAAATCTGGCTGCTGGCAGATAAATATTAGATCCATCTTTTATTTGTTTGGTTATTCTGCTAAATAGGTTGCAAAATTTTCCCTCTGTTAGGCCTACTTGATATCTATTTTTTCTAGGACATAAAACTGGAATATCAAGAAAATTTTCATGGCCACAATACAACCTGCAGGTATTCCAAAGTCTATGACAGTTGAGCACCCAATCTATTAATTAGAGACTCATAGTAAATACTACACCTTTGTTTATAAAACCTAAAGTTCCAAATCTGCCTAAACAGCTTCCAAGATTTTGCTGCCAACTTTACTTTCCTCCTTCTCTGTGGAATACTGTAAGTTGCCCACCAGCAGCTGATTTGCCCTGTTTCTACTATTAGAACTCCAGTCTGTATATGTTCATACCCAGGGGGTGAATTATGATCATTCTAGGACAATAACCGTAATGTTATTGGCCTTTAGCTATTTTTCTACTCACCTTTGCAACCAGGAGTGACCACATTTCCCTATAAAAGAAACAGATGGGGCTGGAACTTCCTCTTCCCTCTTCTTCTTGTGTGGCATTGTGACAGCCATACTAAAACCATGCGGGCTTAAGAAGAAGAGGAAAAAGCCAGAAAATGAAGGGAGATAGAATGGAAAGCCAGAAAGAGCCTATACTTTGACAGCATTGTGAGCAATGAAAATAATGCCAGCAATTGCCTCTCTTCCTACTTCTTGCCACATGAGAAAAAATAAACCCCCATGTTTATAAGCCACTATTAGTCACATTTTCTGTTATTTGAAGCTCAAAGCAGCCTATCTGATAACTTCTGCTTCAAGACTGCAGTGCAGTCCCATTGAGCAATTTATCTTTACCCCAAACACTTTTACATACTTTTCGACCTTCATATCTTTTTTTCACTTAGTTTTGCGTACGGCAAGTATATAAAAAGTGCTATAAAATGAATGATGTGAACTGGTTGTTAAAACTTTAAGTTTAAATAAATGGTCCATGACTAAATCAATCAATCAAAAATTATTCACTATGATGTGGTACAATAGTTAATTTAAATTTTGAACTATCATTTAATCAGAATCATTTGATCCATTCCAAATGACTTCTTGTGCTTTGTGTCATAAAAAAAAAAAAAAAGCCTCAATACTGGTTTGATATAGAGGGTGCTTTTCTAGAGGACAGAACCAGCTCTCTTGCTGTGTGTTATAGAAAGTCTAGCTCACTGCTGGCACTCAATGAATATTGAATTATAATAATACTGCTATGGAATCATTCAGGTTCTCTGACATTGTTACAACTTTTAACTGTGTTTGTGAAGTGTGTGAGACCCTATAATAAAAATGTTTTATGGAAGTGAATGCACTTTGCATACAGTTTGTCAGTCAGCTTAGCCAGGTCACATTAGGAACTTGTTGGATCAAATAAAGGTGTGTTTTAAAATTCTTGGTTGGTGTGATACAACTGTAGGATTGTAAGGTTCCTAATTTACTATAATAAATTACATCTCAAAGACATTTATTATCAGACTGAAACTATTCTCAATTCTGGGGTTGGGGGGAAGGAATCATTCTTTCCTACAGGAAAACCAAATTACAGTAAAAATGATTTTTAAAATAAAAAGTAAACATAAGTCATACCTCTACTTCAAAGCATTCCTGGGAGGTTGTGTTTTAAACATTTTTGAAAATACTGCATTTAGAAAGGACATAGAACTATTAAAAAAAATAAATTTTCAAACTCATTTATACAGCTATCACTTTAAAAGGTATAGTCAAAAGTCCTGAGATAGACTTAAATGTAATATCCAAAACCATAAAACTTCTAGAAAAAAAACGTAGGCAGTAAACTCTCTGATATTACCAAGAGTAATTTCTTTTTGGATTTATCTCCCCGGGCAAGGGAAACAAAAGAAAACATAAACAAATGGAACTACATCAAACTAAAAAGTTTTTGTACAGCAAAGGAAACCATCAACAAAACAAAAAACAACCAACTGATTGGGAGAAGATATTCTCTATTGATACATCTGATAAGAAGTTAATATCCAAAATATATAAAGTACTCATACAACTCAACAACAAAAAACAAACAATCCAATTTAAAAAAATGGGCAGAAGACCCGAACCGGTATTTCTCCAAAGAGGAAATACAGATGGCTAACAGACATGTGAAAAATGCTCATAGTTGCTAATCACCAGAAAAATGCAAATTAAAACCACAATGAGATATCACCTCGCAACTATCAGAATAGCTATCATCAATAAATCAAAAAACAAGTATTGGCAAGGATGTGGAGAAAAGGGAAGTCTCATACACTATTGGAAGGATTGAAAATTGGTACAGCCACTATGGAAAACGGTACGGAGGTTTCTCAAAAAATTAAGAATGGATATACCCTTTAACCCAGCAATTGCACTTCTGGGTATTTATCCAAAGAAAACCACAACAATAATTCATAAAGGTCTACACATCCCGATGTTCATGGCAACACAATTTACAATAGCCAGGATATGGAAGCAACCTAAGCATCCATCTACAGATGATTGGATAAAGAAATTATGGTTCATATATACAATGGAATATTACTCAGCCATTAAAAGAAAAATGAAATCCTACCATTTACAATGACATGGATGGGCCTACAGACTTTTATTCTGAGTGAAATAAGTCATACAGAAAAAGGTAAATAACATATGATTTCACTTATATGCAGAATCTAAGGAACAAAAAAAAAACCAAACTAATCAAAAACATATTTCCAAATATAGTAAACAATTTGGTGATGGACAGAGGGGTGGAGGGTTGAGAGGCTGGGAGAACTGGGTGAAAGGTTAAAGAAGTACAAATTAGTAATTGATAGATGGTCACAGGGATGGGTAGCATGGCATAGGGAATACAGTGAGCATTAATATGATGACTAAGTGGAGGGTCAGAAAAAAAGGGAGCAATAGGGGGATTGTTTTATGAACTATTAGATGTCTAACCAATGTACTGTATACTTGAAACTAATTTAAATAAATAAATTTTTTAAAAATATAAAATCATTATCAACTTTTTGACATGCACAAAGAAGTCCTGAGATGGTCACATTGGCATTTGTCCTATCTCAAATGCCCAAAGAAATTTGTGCTTCATGAAATTTTGCTGAAATTGCCATAGCTTATCAAGCTACAGAATTATTAAAGCACAACCATTCCCCATTGTCATTTTACCTGTCTGCTCATTCATTCAATTTCTGAAACTATATCACACACTTTTTCCTCACTTACTTAACTTTGTTTTCCTAATCAGCCCAACAGCTAAAGACTAGAGGATAATTCCCTAAAAAACTCTTTTTAAAAAGCATGGAGAAGTTCTTTAGGATTGATGAATCTTCATTTAAAACCACCATTATTTTACACCTGGGCATTTATCCCAGAGAAATGCAAACTTATGTTCACACAGAACCTGTGCGCTGTTTTTAATAGCTTCGTGTCTAAGAGACAAAATCTGGCAACAACCCAAACATCCATCCTTCAACAGGTGAATGGTTAAACAGACTGCATTAGATTCATACCAGAGAATACCACTCAGAAATGAAAAGAGCAATGTTGATATGCAACCACCTAGATCAATCCCCAGAGAACTGCGCTGAGTGAAAAAAAAAAAATGCCAGTCCCAAAAGGTTACAAATTTATGATCACATTTACATAATGACAAGATTATAGAAATGGAGAACAGATTAGTGGTTGGTTGGCTTAAAGGTGGGGGAAAGGCAGAGGGGAAGTGGGTGTGGCTATAACAGGGCAACATTAACAGCAGAATATGAATCTACAATAATTTCAAAACAAAAAGTTTAATTTTTGCCCAGCATTCATTTCATCTCCTTATAACAATTCCCTGATGTTTCTTGGAACCACCTCTATTTTCAGTCTATGCAGTTCATATGGTATAACCCTTATAAGTCAGGCCTGATCAACCAACCAGTCTAGTTTATCTCCTTAACTCTAATTCAGGGATGGTCATATAATTCAAGTTGACACAGTGATACTTAACTGTAGATGAAAAGAAACTCTTTTTTACTGGAGTTGCTTGGTTTTTATAAATGAAAAACTTGCAGCAATAGGGCCTACTACATCGAGACAAACAGAGAATAGAGCCAGTGCAGAGGAAAACAGAGCCAAAAGATGGAGACTTTAGTTCTGACAAAGTTTGTGCCCCTCAATCCAGCCATGCTTTAAGCTAGTATGCCACCTGGACTTCCCAGGTATGTGAACCAATAAATACGCTTTTGGTTAAGACATTTTTTTTAAGTTTAAATTAAAAAGAACTTTAGAAAAGATTAGAATTACATTCAGTATATAACACAAATATTTCTACAAGCAATTTAGTAAGTTTAAAATACCTTGCTCCATAACAAAAACATTATTCCACTAGTGAGAATTGTTTTGTACTTTTATCTCTAAAGTTTAACGTCAGTTCTCCTTCCCTTTTGATCTTGATCTCTCACTAATTTTCTTAAACAACAAAACTATTTCCTTTGTGTGTAGTTTTTTTTTTTTTTTTTTACTTTGGCCATTTTCCCACTGGTGTGTATATTCTTATTAATTTATAAGATATTTTTGTGTATTAATGATAGTAGACTTCTATCTGATGTAAAATATTTTTTCCTACTGGAAATTTGTCTTTCAGTTTCACTTATAATGTTTATTCCATACAGAAGTATTTAATTTTTTACACTCAAATTTATCAATCTTATTTTTAAATTATTTCTGGCTTTTGTGTCCTACTTTAAAAAGACCTTCTCAAACCCCAATATTATGTTTAAAAATCTGCCCATATTTTTTTATATTTATACTTTCTTTTTTTAACAAGTATAAATAATATAAAGAGCACCGTACAAATATTTTTCTTCCAAATGGTTCCACGTTGGAGAAATATTTATTTACTAATGTGCATTTTTCTCTCTGATTCAGGATTCTCAGATGCTAAATTCTTATACATTTTTGGGTCTGAGGATGAACATTGTAATTTGTTTCTTAACCATCTATTTCTCAGCCAGTACCACATTGCTTTTGTTTCAGCAACTTTATGATATATTTTAACATCTGATTAGGCAATATTCTTTCTTAGTATTTTTGTTTTTTAGAATTCTTCCATCTATCCTCACATGTTTATTCTTCAAAGTGAAATTTAGAATCATGTTATCAAGTTCCTCACCACCCTATTCACAACAAATTTATATTAAACCAAATTGATGTTAAACCAAATTGACCTGTTTAAAAAAATTAAGTCTACTTTTGCTAAAGCATATATTTCCAGTTATTTAAAGCTTTTGCCATGTTCTCAAATGTTTTTATCATACTATTACGTAGAATGTTATAATTTTATCCATCCAGTTCCTGCACATTTCTTAAAGCTATTCTATATATTAATGCTATCTAGTTGTAAAGGTAAGTGAAATATTTTCCATTTATTTTTTTCTTTATGAAAGTGTGGCATATCAGAAAGCTACTGATTTTATAAGAAACCACCTTTGTGAATATGCTTTTTTAAAAAATAAGAAAAGACTCATGAGTCTGCCAGAGATATCATTTTTTCAATATTTTCCAAGAAGATCACTTAACTTAAAACAGTTGAAGAAACAATTGGGTCAAGTAGTATAATTTAAAATGAAGGAAGAGACTGTGGTTTAAAATATGTATATAGACACCCCTACACATATCTACATGCAAATCCTCTAGATTGGGATATGCTTACTTCTAGCATTTAAATCTTAGTAAGAGCAAAAAATTCAATAGCTTTATAAAGCACTCACTGTTTTTAGCGTCTTCCTCTGCACCATTCTGTGTCTCCACTAAGAACATGCACATCCCTTAGAGAGATTGCTCTAAGAAACCACTCTTTTTTAGTGAGTCTCAAAAAATCGAATATTGCAATAGAAAAATCATAAAAGGAAAAACATCTCATCTGATGCTTCTGTTACATTTTCTTTTACCAGGTTCACAAGATATGATTAATGATGCACATAAACTTGGCTCTGTGATTTTGTCTTTAGATAATGATTGAAATCCATTAAACTATTCTTTTATGGTTGATGATCTGTCAGCTGAACATCCAGTAGTTTCTTTTTATAGAAGTATGATTTGATCTGCAATGTCCTGGAACATGTTTTTCCAGCTATTTGGCTTCAAGCGTATGCTAATTACTAGGCATCATCTCACAACTTCTGCAGCACACACAAACATTAAATTCACCTCCCCTTAGAAGCTTTCTTTAGCGATGAACCAATGAAATTTCTACAGCATTCACTGCAGGTACTACTTATGTGAGAGTTTTTTTTTTTTTTTTAACCATTTGTGTATAAATTTTATTTTCTATGTGTCTTATCTATACCACTTAAAAGTTCCTTGAGAGAACTAAAGAAGAATTAATTTTTAAGCTCCTACTAAGCATTAGGTTGGTCTAATTGTTTTAAATATGTTTCCCCATGGTAAATATTGGTTCTTATTGACTCTTGTTATCTCCTAAGATACCTACTCCAGTGCCCAGGAAATAACTGATGCTTGTTACTTACATGACTAAACAGACATCATAGTTCTTCTTTCTTAAATAATTTCCACCCAAGTTAAACAGTAGTTTTCTTATTGTCATTAACATTATTTTAAGTTGCTAATATTAACAATAAAAGTTCATTGTTAATCAAGACATGTAAGAAATTTGGTTTTTTTTTTTCGTTATAAAGTGTCAATAGGTTTTTATTATTGTTATATTTTCTCAAAAAAATACTCGAGCTATATCAGTGCTTTGCTGAAAGTTATAATAGATACACTTGTCCTTTCATAACAGCTCTTTTGACCAATAATTATTTAATAACACTAGTTAACTCCTTCTACTTTCTCACTGATTCTGCTGAGACATAGATTAGTTTATATCTGAATCCTAAAAGTGTAGATCAAACTCCTTCATGTATACTTGAAATGAGACTAATAATAGCAACCATTTATTGAGAGATTATTGCGTCAGGTATTGAGCTAAGTGTTTTACATGTGTAACTTCATTTAATTATGATAACCCATGAGGTTGATGCTATTATTATTTTCATTTCAATGATGAGACAACTAAGGCTTAGGGAAGTAAGTCAGATAGAAACCAAGGTCTGAACTCTTATCCATTTACATACACAATGAAAGAATCTAGCAATTGAGTTCCCATGAATGGCAGGAGTGAATGATCTACTTTCCTAGTGAACTCTAAGAATTAAGGGGCTCTTCAGGAGATAGCTATTATGACTAGATACTGAAGTTAGGATTGTAAGAATGAGCTTTCAGTGGAAATATTTTCAAAAACACTAGCTCATTGGAACCCCACAACCATGTCACTGTTGTTCACATTTACAGATGGGAATGACTCAAAGTCACATAGCCAGGAAGAGGCAGAGATTCACACCCATGTTTTGTAAATCTAAGTCCTACACTCCCACCATTTAATTCAGGTTCACACACATGGTAGCAGAAATGGCAAAACCTGTACCTCACAGTGTCACACCCACAGCATCCTAAAAATTTACATTATCCTCAGTCAAACATTGTGACTGTCTCAAATATGCATCAAAGTAATCTCTGATCTCTATCTTTATGGTAAAAAAAAATCTCTTATTAGTCTATTTTCTTTTATATCTTGTTTTTTTTTTCTTCCTGGATATCAACAAAATGCCAAGTGAACAGTTAAAATGTTAAATGTTTAAATTTCTGTAAATAACTTTTACTCTGATTCTCTATAGTTTGACCTACATTTTATAAAATTAATTAGTTGCTTAAAAATCATTCCACATATAAATCATTTCATCTTAATTATTCTGTATAATCCCAACATGCCACTCACCATGGACCATTGTTTAAAACTTTCCAATTGCTTTCTAAACTCTCCTACATACTCTATAAGGCCTTACTTGTCCTGGGCCCTGTCTTCATAGGCAGAGACAGCTGTGCTCCCTTCCTTACCTCATTCTCCATGCAGTTAGATTGGGGACATGAGACCACCTTGGGCTGGTGGACTACATATGTGTGAAATCATTAAAACTCACAAGGTAGGTGTTCTGCATTTACTTAGACTCTGTATATGTCTATTTGGCATCTAGTGATAATATGGTCAATTATATTGCCTATTTTTTTTTTTGTATTTCTGATGTGCTGACATTTGGGGGCCTCACATACCTGGTAAGAGGGGCCCCTCTCAGGGCTAGCCAATTCTTAGAGCTAGCAAAAGGCTCAGCCAGGAGCACATCTCTCATTTATAAACCAACCAATCCTGAGTCGGTAGCCCCAACTACCTCTTTATCTAACTCTCACACACCAAACCAATATTTCCCCTGCCTTAAATCACCCCAGGGCCAGACACCAAACAACAAGAAATTACCTCCAGAGCCCGAAGCCTACTGGGTATTATTCAAACTGGCCAACCCTAAATGATTGCCTGGCACTGACTTTCCCACGGAATCCTCAATAAAGGCTCTTGCACAGATTTGCCTCTCCCTACTGACTCCCACCATCTGACACTTGATTACCTGGCACTTCCCTGATGGCCCTTGTATGCTATTTGTGGCCCTATCTTGGGACCTGTGAGCAAATAAACTTTTTCTTTCCAAACCTCCCTCCTTTGGCTGTACTAGCTTTGCTAGATCACATCTAACAAGTGCATTCTTAGAACAGAAGGTACCATTTTTAAGCTCATTTCAGAGATGATGAAACTGAGTCACAGAGGTACATCATATGTAAGTCACCTTTACATCAAGGCATCAGTATTTCTACCACCACCATCATCATAGTTCCCAGGATTTCAGCTACACCCAAGTAAGCTTACTAGTGTGATCTGTTATAAAACTAGATATCATAGTGACAAAGTTGGATAAAGAAGAAACAAGGGCAAAAGTAATGATCAGTGTATGAGGTTAGTTCCACCAGAGAACAGATCTCAGTATGATCTCAGACCACTATATATAATCCTTTGTCCTCCTTGAGTAAACCTTCTATTAACTCATTCTCCCAAGAGTCCCTGGGAAGATCAGAATACTTATATAGAATTCCTAGACAGTTTACATTTGCCTTAGATCAATGGTGGGGAAAAAGGGTTTCAGGCTAATTAATGTACAATTTTTGCCTTGCATAGATTCAGCTTTCATGTTAATAAGAAAAGATATAATTCTAATAAATATCTGCCAGCACGAGTAGAAAGATAAACAGGCTGTCATGGAAAACTGCCAATGACTAGCCTCGTGCTTCCAAGAAGGGACTTCTAGAGTAACGCTTCCCCCAGCTTCCCCACAGGCCTCTCTGTGTTTTCCAAATGAGAAGACACAGGTGACTGCAGAGATTAGAACAAGGAACTGTGTGTGTCTTGGTGCTTGTACACTCACTCTTTCAGATCTACAGAGGACAGCAGGCTTTCAATTAGGACAACAGAGAACAGTTCAAGCCCAGGTGAAAAATATTTGGGGGGCCCTTAAAGAAGAGTTGAACAATAAAAATCTTTATGGGGCTTTGTATTCACACCCACACCCTTTTTAGACCACCAGCCCTAGTTATTTGTGCTGCTTCTGCACCTCCCCCTACTCCCATCATTGCCATTGGCCTTCTCCAGATCCTAATCATCATGTGGTAAATGCCCATGGGTCAGCGCCCCACATTCCTCTTTGGAGCACCATCTCCTCCTGTATCCACTACTGGAGTTCAGCAGAGGCGAGGCAGTCATTCTGAGTATGTTTCCTTTATATAATTCTAGTAGATCATCCCAAAGCATATGCTTAGGGGAAAACAGAAATAAATTTTCTAGCAAAGGGAACTCCTAAGGTCCAAACACAAATCCAGTCTTAATAGTTGATCGTTTGATCCTGGCCTATCTGGTTCTGCCTATTTCTCAATTAGTTCCAAACCCAGAGGATTCATGAGATAGAAGTAATGATTCTCCACCTCTTTAAACCTTGATAAAATCCCATCAAATGTTATCTAAAAAGCCATAAAATGTTTCTTTTAACACCAATTTTATGGTAAAGAAACATTAGTAATACAAACAAAATCCTCAGCAAGTCAGAGTTTCTGTTGGTCTCCCTAGGTTGGAAGTTCATGTCATGATAACATCAGGTACAGTCATACACCTCTTTCCTGACTTTTATTTCACTGTTGAACTCACAGAATTGCAAAAATAAAAATAATTGTATGAACTACTGAGTAAATACCTTACTCAAGGTTACAAAGCTTTTTGTTGACAAAGCTAGAGAGAGAATAATCTTCTCATTCCCAGCTGGGTTCTCTTTCTATTATGCTAGACTCCCTTCTAGTGCTCTTTTGTTAAGCTGATGCTGTATGTTTCTTCACTCCTTCTTTAACATGTTTTTGTGATGGCAAATAGATAACATTTTAATCATAAACCATCAGATCTTAAAGTTAAACTAGAGAAAACAAATCCAGCTCTCCTTTTGTTTTATTAATGAGGCAGTTGAGGGCCAGAGGGATGGCACAGCTCAGCTATACTACACAGCCCCAATTCTAAGTTCAGTTCTCTTTCCCACAAGAAAATACCCATTTTAATCATCAGAAGCCAAAACCTGTGTTATTTCTTTCTGCTTGGCAAATAGCAAAGGAAATAGTAGATATTTAACCTCCTAAGTAAAAAGATAGATAGTACATTATTATAATTGTCACTTAACTCTCTAAAGAGACTATTTTACTGACTGATTTAAATTAGTTTCCCCAAAAAACTCTCTGTGTACCTTTTTTGGTAATAAGATTCCTTATCTTAGCATAGACAACATTTAGAATACTAACCCCATTTCGTAGGTGGAAAACAATTCAATGATGAATGCTGATGAAAACCATTAGTTTTGCAAAACCATATTAAGTTGTTTCAGTAATGAGACAGGCATTGTTTAATGAAGCATGTTTCAACAATAAATAACAACAATAATAAAAGGAAATTTACTGATTTTGTGCTCCATTGGACATTTGTCACATACCCCAGTGCACTGGAAATTAAAATTAAAATATTTAATTGTTAGTGTATAAGTAAAAAGGTAGAAGATGTTTTAAAGAGATCAAATTACATTTTGGTTATAACTTGAAAAATAGGTCCATTTCTAATGCAAATATATGAACTGAATAAGTGTCACATTTATTATACATACATTTCTTATCCCAGATGAATAATAATGTGAATATTGAGATTCCTACAGAGTTGTCGCAGTTTGGGAAGTATTTACTTAAAGACTTTGGCTTATTCGTTTTACAGAAAATGCTGAGATGAATAAAGTGCTGGCCTGCCTAAGAAGAGTCACATTGTGGGCATCCCAAGTTTGAGGGCCCTGTCTTTAGAAAGACAGACCAAAAGCACTGACAGTCCACAGTAAGACCACCACAGAGGAATATGAGTCCGTTCTCAAGGGATGAATCCCAACTGAGACCAATCATCACTTCTTCCCCGCTAAAGTGTGAGCCAGCCACCTAAACTGGAAGCTGCTTGTGAGCAGAGATGGCATGTGTTACACCACTATGTACCAGCACAATCTGGATAAAACTGTCACTTGCCAGATGCTTTGCTGAAGAATCCTTTCTCTTCCCCTCTAAGCTTGTCTTTTTCTGAGTGTTTTTTATGGAAACTCTCTCCTTTGCTACCTCTTCTACTTTCTAGTTCTTCTAAATGTTGCTCTTACTATAAGCTCTGGAAAGGGGAACACTATCTTGTTTTTTTGTGTTGTGGTGTCCAGTGTCCAATGCTAAGAAAATTTATAGGATCATTGACAATTGGTTCTGTTTCTATTTGAACACTTTTAGAGAGGAAATATTTGAGATGGCCCCATCCCATCCATCTTCTAACAATTCTAATTGATAAATTCTTCTTCGAGAAACTCAGATATAGAGCATCTTATGGGTGGGGTGGGGATGAAGGTAGAATTCTGATTCTTAGAAGCATATTTTCTCCATATCATAATAGTTTAGCAAAAATATGCCTCACCATTTTTCTTTCCTTTGAAACTCTACAAAAAAGTACAATTAAGGATATGTAATATAAATATGTAAAAAAATAGATATGACTTGTCCTCAATATTCAGTGCATTGAAGATAAGTAAGATGTCCCCACCTCAATATGGTTCAGATTAAATATGGCCAATTCTCCTCATTGTACCTCATGTTAACTTCTACCCACCACCCTTCCCTTTTTCTTTAATATATACCTTCACTACTTGAATACAGCTTTTTTATTTACTAACAACACTAGCATGTTACTTAACCACTCCAATCATCAGCCTTCTCAGCTATAAAATGGGAATAATGCCAACTAACTCAGACTTGGGAATTAAAATCTGGTGATGAGCATATAACACTTAATAAATTGTGGTAATTATATAAATTCAGTACATAAAAATATTCAAGCAAAGTGTTTTAATTCCCAGTGTAATTTATTTATTTGTTTGTTTGTTTGTTTATGCCTCTACTAGACCAGGTATCAGCTACCATTTTGGAGAGAACATGATTATCAGAGAAAGGGCTGGAAAACTGAGAAACAGTTTGTTTCAATGCTAATCTCTCAAAGAAAAATAAAATATCCATAGGTATTAAATAACTGATCTTTCTAAATGAGAAAAAAATCATTAAGAAAATATCAATTTTCAAATTTTTTTAGAAGACTCTTAGGTGAAACAAGGATGGCTGAATAAAGTCCTGTCAGACTATTCTAATCTGTTCAGCCAAAGCTAAAGATCAGGTAAAATTAATGATAGGCCTTTAAATTCTCATCATGGAGCATACTTACCCACAGATCAGAAGGTAAAATTTATCTATGAAATAAAAATTATGGAGATATAAGCCTGACTGGAAAGCTGAACCAAAGGTATTGTTTCTTTCTCAACTGAGGAACATATACCATGTTCCACAGACTCAATTCATGCAGGAATTAGACCTGGGCCTAGTGAAATTGCATGTGAGTCTTGCATATGTATTTTCTGTACCTATATCTGATACCACATTCCCTTTTGTACACTTATATTTTACACACAAGATTGAGGAAAGTGGAAAACCAAGGATGCATCTTATCTATACACAGAGGTCCCAAGTTAAAAATATATGCCACCTTCCCAAATTAGAAGGGAAAAGCAACACATGTTTTTTCTAATCATCAAGTCCTCAAAATCAATTTTTTAATGGGCGCAAAAAAATGTACAATTAAGGATATGTAATATAAAGTCATTTTGTGTGTTTTACCCATATTAGCATTAATAAGTAAATCAAAAGTCAAATGTCAACCTCTAGAATTAAAGCAACAGTCTTAGCTAGTGAGGGTTTACTTTGTAATTCTCCATTCAAATTATTGCTGTTTGGTCAGAAAAATTCTTGCCTTCAGTGTTGCTTTTTCTTTTTCAAGGGCAGTAGAAAAAGGAGGGGAAAAACAGAGCTCTATTTGCAAAGCTTTTTGTCTTATAGCTTTAGAAGGGGAAGAAAATACACATTGGCAAACCTGTGTAGAATATGTTCATCAAAACAATCTTAGCAAAAAGAAACCATATCATGAATATTAATTAGAAGTTATTCATCACAACACTGTTTACTTTCTATACAGAAAAAAGTTTCCATTGCTTCTATGAATTAAAGTAAATGGGAGAACAGACTTGGACTCAGAATAAGAACAAGCTTTCATAAATGAAACAAGATGTGCAAGAGAGTTGAGTAATATGTCAACTGCAAGTAATATATAAATGTGAAGTATTATTACTAAACGTTCAACTGTCCAAAAATGGAAAGTCCTGTCTGAAAAAATCTGCATGTTCCATCATTGAATGAGCTCAAGTAGTTTCCCCAAGGGCAGTGTCACAGGGAATCCCTACACCAGATGTTTTGATGATATTTTAAAAACCTTTTTAAAAACCAAACAGGGGATCATACTAGAACGTAAATTATTATTCCAAACCTGTCCACTGTTTTTTCAAACCATGGATGCTTATGGCTTGTTCTAATTGTGCTCTAAATTAATTCCTACAAGTCATTTTTGATAAGAACTTAAAAGCAGATTTATTTTGTTATTTAAATCATTGTAAAATAGAGTACTTTAAAAAAATATATTGAGTATAAAGAGAGGTATGTAAGCTTTGTCATGAGGAAGGCCAGGACTTATTGGTTATATTACCTTGGGCAGAATGCTTAGCTTCTCAGAGTTTCAGTTTCATCAGCCCCTCAAACGAGAGTCACAATCTTATGAATTTGTTGGGAGGACCTAATGGGTTAATATGCCAAACTCCTAGGGTTCAGTGACTGCTCAATAAATGGTATCCACTATTACTGCTGCTATTTTTAGAAATAGGGAATAAAATAAAGATCCTAGGTTGTGAACTTGTTTTTATATTAAGAAAGCACAAAACACCTTGAAAAGAAGAACTATAACCCTGGATTTATGATAAGATTATTTTTCTTCAGAAGCATTATTCAAATTTTTCTTAGAGATGGAGGACATGATATAGGAGATTAAAACTTTTTTTTTCTCTCAAAATGTTAGACAATGTTACTTGTTCCTGAAATGAACCCTTTTGCGGCATGTTCCTGGGAAAGTGATGTGTGGTCTGAGCATCAATGTGGGAATGGCCTGTGGTAAAGAGGTCTATAGGAATAGTCATTGTGAGAACTCTTGTAACTTTCAGGTTCCTGAGAACAAGGATTTATCATAAAGGATCTCATGTCAAGACTGGAAATTTAGAGAAACAATCAATAGTAACACATTAAAAAATCTCATTGCATAGTTCTAACCTGTCAGATGCACAAGCAGAATTACCACCTAGAGTATCTTTTTGTTAAAGGCTAAGCTTTCCCAAAGGAAGAAAACTGAGAAGAGTTACAAATTTTTCTCATCTCTCTCTCCCACCACACACACACACACACACACACACACACACACACACACACACACACACACACACGTATATAATCAGAGTGTTTTTCAACTCTGTACACCTGTAAAACATATAGGCACTGTCTGGAAATAGAAGAGTTGGACGTATAATATTGTGAGTTCTCTAACAGTGGAATTATTCAGCAGAAGGTAGAGTTTCAGATATTAAAATATTAATGTTTCTCAAAGCGGAAGGATAAACTAACTCCAAGTTTTCTTCAGATATTAGCTTGAAAGTTTCATTTGGTTTCATTTGGATTTTCTCAAATCCAATCTGTGGATGACTTTTATTCAGTAACTTTGGCAAACAAGCAGACTACTTTCACATTTCAAAACATGTTTTACCCCCTGCTAGTCCCAACTCCTCAAAACACTCATCATTTCTTACTCAAACTAGGAACTGATAAAAACCAGCTGCATTTTCTCGATACTCAGGATACTGTAAGCAGTTAAATTATACCTAACTACCTGCCTCTTAAACGCAACTTTTAAATCAGTTGATACACTTGCTACCAGTGTGTCTATTGGTGAGTCAATAGAAGTGAAAGGAAATACTGGAAAATATTCAAATAAAACTTAAGAGAAAGGTTTTCTCACTTCCATTGAACTGGGAGTGAACTATAGGTGTTCTAGTCTCACCCTTCATGTTACTGATAAGGAAACCAAATTATGTCCAACCACCCAGCTTGTTAAAGGCAGAGCTTACAATAAAACCTGACACTAAACCCTAGTTCAGTTTTCACACCTGTGCACGTGCACACACACACACACACACACCCTCGATTTCACTTGAATTTCTCTTGTTTGATAAAGAATGAAACCACTAAAAGTTGTTGTGAAAACCTGTTTTCATAGTTGACTGATTTAATTCTAGGAGGAGAGGGAAGGATGTCTCAAAGGCACTGTGATTACCAGAAAAACACTCAGTCAGACACATTTGGGGAGGGTGGGGGGGGGGACATGAGAGTGCAGGAGATCCCTGAGGCAGAACGTACAGGAGAAAAAAAAAATCCTATGATTTAACCATGACTTAACTATGGGAAAAGCCTCTGTTTATGGAGTGGGAGGAGGATGAATAACATTAATTGCCACTTTGGGCTGCTTCCCCAAAGTACTTAAGATTAGTTTTTCAAACATGCAGGAAGGGCCCAGACAAGCTACAACAGCTCATGGCATATTTTCTCACATCCCATATCAGTGAGTGCCTGGAACCCTTTTTATCCTAGAGGAGCTCCCAGTCTCTGGTCTCTGTTCAGAGGGCACGGACCAGGGCAGGATGTTAGTAGAAGAGAAAGAAGTGGTGGTAGCATAAAGATAGAGGGATGGCACAACTAGAGCTCTGGTGTTTCTCTCTCAACCTGTACTTGTCCAACTTTTAGAGGGAGCTGCCTGCTGAGATTGCAGTGGAGAGCAACATGCAGTGGAGAGCACCATTCAAGAAAGCATCCCATATCGGGAGCTGTCACATCAGCATCCACTCTCACCATTTGGTAAAACCTTGCATTCACACATTACCAGTGTTCTCGATCAAAGCCGGTAGCTTTTGTTTTCTTTCTTCATTCTCCTATATCTCTCCAGCAGGTTTGGCATGACTGACATTATGAAGAATTTTGAAGTTAACTTAGGACTGAAAGGATGAGTAGAATCCGCCCCATTATTTCTGTAGATGAAAATAACATAAATCACTCTTTTTATGGATGTCAGCTATTCATATAAAAACTTCACAAGTCTTCCATATTACATACTTAATATTTTATTTAAATTAATTTAAATTTTTTTCATATTTACTTTAGCCTCACCCTAAGAAATAAAAATCTGTCAAATCATGGATTTGAAGTATATGTATATTTTTCTATTTTACATTTAATTTAGACACATAACTGAATGTTTTGAAGTTTATTTGTTTACCACTAAAAACCATTAGTGGAAAGCATTGACTTTGGGAAACTTGACAGACTTGCCAGGAAAAAAATAGGCAAAAACATGCAAAGGTGACTGGCTTTTCACAGGTGTGACTGCTAACACCATTGGTAGATGACATGGGGAGTTTGAATTAAGACATCCCAATGAAAAAGCACAATAAGCAATTAGCAATATGGTTTCAGAGCTGCATGAAAGTACAGGATTATAGTGATCTGAGAGTCATCTGCACACATTTGACAGATAAATTCATGGAATAGATATGCACCCCAAGATAAAATGTAAGAAGAGCAATTACAGTTCTATTCAGGAATCCAAAATGAATGAGCTGGAGAGAAGGTCATTAATCAAAACAAAAAATTAATCTACTCTAGAGCAGGTTTGCCAGTCTTGGCAGGACATTAGAAAGACAGAGGAACTTTAAAAATTACTGGGGTCTGGGCTGCACCCCAAGACCAAGTAAATATGCCTCTCAGGGACAATGGCATTAGTATTTTTACCAAATTAAGATTCTGAAAGGTATAAAAATTCTAGACATATAAAAACTTTTAAACCAGTCCTCTTAATCCTGCACTTTAAGAAGCAACCTCATTTTCTAGAGCATTTTCTACAGAGATAATAAATAAAATACACAGTAATGTTAATAGTCATTTTATCTGTGTAAGATTTATGGTATTTTACTTTTTTCTAAAATCTCCATTTTTTAAGAATCATTTTTTTCTTTTATTTAGAAATTGTAGTTGTTTCAGTTGGGAAGATCTTCCAGGGTATCTAGTCTAGACAAACATTTTTAATAAGAAGAAAAATATATTCATCTACATGCACATTGCCAAATTTTCTTTTTCTCATTTGTCAATGCTTCTGAAATTGCAAGGCCTAATAAGAGATTTTTTTTTCTGTATATATTTTTTAAACATTTTCTTAATACTTATTTGGGTGTTGTTCATACCTAATGCTTTCCAAGATCCTCTTAACTTAAGGAATCAGTATTTACTCATTATTTTCTCATTATTTGAAGTCCTACATAGGACTTAATACATGTTAAGGTGAGAAAACTGGGTCCAAGAAAAGTCATATAACCTAAGATTATAGAATTTGTTCTAAAGAAAAAATAAATAGTCCTCTGTTAAGTTCTAAATTAACTGGGAAAAAATTCACTAAGAAATTAACAGGTAAAATGGTGTAGAACAAATCATGTGCATCTTCCATATAAGAGCCCCTCAAGTCCTTGAAAATGGTGATTGAGTCCACTGGTAAGTGATCTTTTTTGCGAGCCAAACAGTTCCGTTCATTGATCTGTTTCTCAGAGAGACTTTCTCCTCCTCTTGGTTACCTTCCCCTGAACTCCTAAAGATTTCTACATCTTTTTCTGAACTCTGTGCTCTGCAGAAGTAAATGTGATATTTCAAATAAAGTTCAATCAAAACTGAGGGGGAGAGAAAAATTGCCTGTTTCATTTTCAATAGTACCTCTGAATGCTTATTTCTTATTGGAATTGTTTATATCTAAGTCCCATTCTGGGTGTATAGCCAATGCTCTCCATAAATAACCACAAGTCTTTCTCAGAGATGCTGAAGCCAAGCCACACAGTGCACTTTTACATTTATAAATGGCTTGTTTCTTTTGACAGGCATTAAAGAAATTAAAGAACTTGTTAACTCATTGTCAGAGTGGCCTAGACATGACAAGAGAAAGACATGGAATCAAATTCTACATAAAATTTGCTGAAGAAAATATAACACAGTTGCCTAACACTTGTCTTAGTGTTCATTCTAAAGATTTCGGAAAGTTTATATGATTATTTAATACCAAAGGAATACTTTCAAATGATTTTTTGTCTCCATACAGGATTTCTAAAGTGATCATAGAGTACCCTTACAAAATTTACAGAACCAAGTCATATTCTCTAGAAATATGTTCATTTATCAAGGCTGGTTTTCATTTGATAGGGGGAGGGTAATTGGTATTTTTACTATTTCATCAGGAGGCAAAATTCACACTGCACTTTACACATAGACAGGGATTTGGCAGGATTAATAGAAAGAAAGAAAAAAAGGAAAGTTGTTCCAAGCAGGAGCCAAGCCTTCATGATCTCAAACAGCAGCTCAAACTGTTTGAATGAGTGGGCAGAGCAAAGCCTGTGAGATTGTCATGAAGCAGTGTTGCTTGATGAAGGGAGTGAGTGATCAAAGTTGAAAGAGAGACCAAAAATAAGAAAAAGATAAAGAAGAAGGGGAAGTAGCAAAATGAAATGAATAAAAATAATAGTTGTCAAGTTAGAGTCAAGAGTTAGGAAGAGATTGGAAGTAGGAAGAATAGAGGATGATTTACAAAAGAGGTGGAACAATTCACAGAAAATTGCCAGAGTAGAATAGGATAATCAAGGGTACATTGGCTAAGAACTCCTGTTTCCTAGGAGAATTCTTAATACACAGTCATTTCCCCATGCTTAATATTGGCTTAATATGAAATTAAGGAAGGCTTTATTTTCAGGAGTTCTGAGTCAAAGAGGTCATCTATCAAGAAGAAAGCAAGATTCCTCAATGATGGCAACACATTAGAATCATCTGGAGAACTTTTGAAAAAATCTTTTTTATTTAAATTTTTTCATAGTTGATTGTTTAACTTAGCAAATGAAGTTTTTTAAAAATATAGTTTCGCTTTCTTCTCAGTGTAAAACTTAACTGGAGTCGTTACGAGACTTGTGGGAAATTACCTCTCTCAATTTAGTGAATGTTTCTGGAGGGTTTAAACTTTAAGACATCTTCCTTCCCTTGAAACTTCCTTTTAATTTTCACTTTGAATTTATGTGATGTCACTGTGAAATGCTTCTTCAGTGTTTCTATACTAAATCACCACTGATTCCCTATTCAAATGATGTCCCCTTTGAGAAAGACACACTAATTTCAAGATCTGCATGTCTAAATAGAGTCTCAGGTTCAAGTTTCCCACTCTATCAATAGATTGTGTAAGAAAGAAAAATACTGATTAAAATACTGAAATGAAATTACTGGCTTCTGGGGAAAGCATGACTTACGAAGAAAATAAATGCTTTGCATGAAAAAAGTCTTTCTAAAAATGTAATTTTTCAGGAAAAGTATACCTTTGTTGCCAAGTGGCTGATGATATAGTATTTATATTAAGCATTTTTCTAAACCACTTAATTTTAAGTAAAGGTTTCCTATTCAAAATTCTAAGATACAGATAAAGTTGCATTTAGAATGTTCCCACTTTCAAAAGGAACAAAAATAACTAGCATTCTATTTTCTTACAACAAAAATATATTTTTTAACTTCTTTTCATATTCATGAAACAATCACTTCATGTGTAAAACTGAGGGAATTCTAATTAGTTGATACTGAATATTAAAAATAAAAAACATTTCAACATTGTATTATAGTGAAAAGGAGAATTGTTACAGAATTGAGTTATAAAAACAGCAAAACTTTTCATCTTAATAAATAAAGGTGAAACACGTAATTGTTTTCTGAATCACTAAGTTTTGCCATCAAACTGTTCACCCTTCACATTAAACTACGTAGATTAGTAGCTGTGCATCCCCATTGAAATTTCAAAAAAGAACAGGTTTGATTGATATAGTTAGTGGAGTATCTTTTTTTCCCCACCAAGAATAAGCTCTTTCTGCTAACAGGAACTCTATTATGGCACATCTCCAAGTCTTTGTTCATGTTTCTTTGTTCAACCTCGTCTTTCCCTATTTCTCTAAACCTAACTGTCCTTCCTTCCAGTTTCACATCTTCCAGGAGACCTTTCTAACCGTCAAATTTGTTTTTCCTCTCTCTCAACCTTACTAGAATCATAAAACCACAGTCAATGAGAAAGGAAAGTAGAGAAGAGGCCATACTGGTATGTCAGACGTATTTGTCTTTTATGTTCATTGTGACAATCACATTTAATGACAACACATATGTCAGGTAGCTAGTACCTTGTTGAGAAGAAAAAGGGAATTTCCTGTATGTTGGCTATGTGCAGGTACTTCCTACATGTCTTATTTAATCCATACTTCTGCCCATTAGATGCCACCCCTTAAATGATGTCTTTATGTTGTGCCTTACTAAACACTCCTTTACAAACCAGGAGGATACCTTGATTTGCTGCAGAAAAGAAAGGGTCAATACACCCTAAATCATCGCCACTGGCAAACTTTCTCAAAATTCACTTAGTCACAATATGATCATACAGCGTAGAAAAGCAATTACCTAAAAAAACATATTATGGCATCAGTATGCTTCAATAGCATGATACTTAGAATCAAGTTGTTCTACAAAGTTTTGGCTTTCTATGTCAAAGTGCATAAAAACATTGGCTTTAAAAATCCTTCTGACCAAGATAACATCTGCCCCACTCCATGGTGGCTCTTATCAAAACTCTGAGAGAAATAACAGATAAAGGATAGCTATGGATATGCTAATCATTCATGCTCTAGGAATCTAATTTATATCCCTGAATCTTACACCCTAGAGAGCAGTATGTAGTAGTCCCCAACCTTATCTGGGATTTCAATTACCCATGGTCAACTGTAGTCTGAAGATATTAAATGGAAAATTCCAGAAATAAACAATTCATAAGTCTTAAATTGTGCCCTGTTCTTAGTAGTGTGATGAAATCTCATACCATCCTGCTCTGTTCCACCCTGGACACGAGTCATTTCTTCATCTGGGGTATTCACACTGTATATGCTACCCACCTGATAGTCAAAAACACCTCCCACTATCAAGGATCCCCAACCACTGACATTGTCTGCTGCTGACCATCAACATCAACCATCAACATCGTCAAAGCTCCATGATCCAGAATCATTCAAAGCAAATGATCCTCCTTCTGACATGTTGTCAGAAGGTAAGACCTTAAGGCTATGTCACAAAGCCTACATCATTCCTCATTCGTAGCACTCCATCTCATCACACAGGCATTGTGTCATCTCATATCATCCCAGGAAGGGTAAATATAGTACCATAAGATATTTTGAGAGAGACTACATTCATGTAACTTGCACTACAGTATATTGTTATAATCGTTCTATTTTATTATTGTTGTTAATGTCTTACTGAGCTTAATTTAGAAATTAAACTTTATCATAGATCTATATTATAGGAAAAAAACATATATATAGGGTTCAGTACTATCTGCAGTTTTAGACATCGGGGGATTTCATCCAAATAAGGGGGGACTTCTATACTCAGTCCTTAAAGCTTCTTATGTCAAATTTATATTTTATTGTTTGCTCCTCAACCTCTCAAAAACATCTCTAAGAAATCATCTTTGAAATCCATTACCATAATTGCTATAACATGCTAAGGCTGAAGGCTATATAATCCAGTTCTCCAGATGGAAAAAAAAAAAAAAAGAAAAAGGTTCTCATGAGATTTAAGGCTGGAAGACATTTCTTCTGAGGAACTAATTTCTTCTGCCTTTATATCTCTTTCTCTACTTTGAGAGCTTGAAACTCTGATGTAAGTTCGAAGCTAAATCAAAGAAACCATAATAACACTCATTTGGCAGAGAGATTTTTTCCTTGGTCTTAATTTTATATTGATACTTAGCTAAGTTGTTTAAAGTTATCTGTAATTGCAAGTTCCTTTATATCCTTTCTAGGACAGAATCAGGATATATATAAATTTAATAAATAAATGCTAAGGACTTACTATATTTATAGAACTGTAATAATTATTTTTTTATTCTCAATAAGTCTATGAAAGTAAATCTAAAATGCAAACTTATGTCACTCCCTGACTAAAACTTCACAATAAAGTCTAAGTTCCTAAATATAATTGTCCACTAGATACCCAAAAGTACACATACATATTTTCCCTCTTCCTTGCCCTCTAAAGAAAGTTTGGGCAAGCCTGTTTTAAATCTTTTCACATGTAGAATCTTTTGGTTAAAGAAAGGACCAGAGAAGAAAAAAGACTTGGAGACATTAAGTAAACTTATAGAGATAGGAGGGAAAGTGGGGAGGAGGGAAGAGATAGTTGAGTGCTGGGTGCTAAGACAATGCTAGAGAATGACAAGTGCATGAAGCAGTCTTGAGGTGGTAGAAGATATCAGAAATAAAAAATAGGTTTGGGAGGGGGGAAATGAGGATTTTCATGTCCTTCAAGAAAAGCAAGTAAAGATCAGACCTTTCTGTGACTTTTTGTGACTAGACTGTTTCTTATTGGCCTCTCCATAAAGAAACTGGGCTGTGTGAGACCCTGGGATCTATTTGAGTACATAAGTAAAATTCACAAATCTTTTGTTTTTTCAATTTGGCCACTATGACTTCACAGCCTTCCACACTCATTTGGCTCTGTGAGTTGCTGGTCGTTCACAGAGCCAATCATGTTTTTTCTCATATCTAAGTCTTTTCTCTTATCAAACATTGCTTTGTCTACCTAGAACACTCACCATCACCTCCTCTTTCACACTAGGCTAAAGCTTACAGTTTCTTCAAAGTCGACTTCACATTCAGAAAACCTTTCTTCCCATTCCTTCTACAGTCTCAGGTCTGATGATGCACATCTGGGTAATAGAGAAAGCACATGTCTGCTTTATTAGTCTCCTTAATTCTGCCTCCCTCATCACACTGAGCTCCATGACGGCAGGGTGGAGAATAGCAAGAAAATGAACAATGTCTCAAGTGAAGCTAGGAGAGGAGAAACACGTGGCATAAGAACTCAGAGTGGTTATAACATTAAACCTCCTTTCACGACATTTTGTGAAATATAGTCCAGCAGAAAATGACTCATAAAGAACATATCTGGTTTATAGCGAAATGACTGAGATTTATACTACCAACAAGGTTTGAAAATATAGAGTGTATATGAAATCTCCCAAAATACTATTGTCTTACTTCCTGAACAAAATACTAAAAATAGGAAAAAAAAACAAAAGCAGAGACAGATTGGATTAAATAACTACCTGAAATTTTATAACCGGTCTAAAATATATCATAAACAAACTTTCAGAAAAGAAGGTGGTATGGTAGCAGATATTCACCATATTTCCTAGAAGCTGACCCAAACCACAAAGAAAAAAACTACAATAGAGAAAATCCTGTATCAGAGTTCTCACTGGTCAAATTTCAGGTGCAGATAATAAATCTACTCTGGTTAACTTAAGCAGATTTTTTGTATGATTTTAGATGGCTATCAGAATCATTACAAAACTAAACCAGCTCCGAGTTAAGCTTTCAGAAATCACTGTAAACCACACTACAGAACAAAGTTATGAAGAAAATAGCAGCTCTGTAATTAGACACCTACCTGAAAAACCTGGAAACTGTCACCTCATAATCAGGAAGCCACAACAAAATGAGATACCTCAGGATGGCATTTGCCAGCAAAATCCAAAAGAGCCTGCACCTCACATTTTTCTTTCAAAATTTCATGCAAGTACATCTGAACAGTAAACCTAAATCACATTTAGAACTCTAGCTGAAAGAGAGGCTAGAAAATGTAGCACTTAGTTGTTTAGCTCTTGCATACAGAAAGGTGCTCTAGAAATAGATAAAAACAGATATTGAACATCAGCCCAGCAGGTCATCCACAAACGTGAGTACCTCCTCAACAAAGCATGTCAAAAGCTACAGATTTTTACTAGATATAATGAAGAGGAGATTAGCTTGGAGGACTCATCAAGAATGTATCCATGATTCCTCTTTTCCAAGATTAGTAATGGGACACAGAAAAAAACTAAGGAAATTCTAGGAAAAAATACATAAGTTAGAGGGGACAGGACTAGAGGTGAGGTTAATACCACTCACCTGTCACTAGCACATGCAATGGCTATGCTTATCTCATTGGGAGAGGAATCTTGGCCACACCAAATAAAACCTGCAGTGGGATATTTTATGATCTGGCTTCTCACTAATGTAGCAGAATTTTTCCTACTAAAATATACTCTCCCAAAGTATAAGAACATTTCATATTTCTACCAACAAGGTAGAGCTGGCCCTAGATGAATTATACACCTGGAATAAAATAAACATGACCATAGGACAGCAGTTTCAAACAACCAAACTGTAGAGACCATGTTCTCCTATGGATACATTTATCTTCCTGCCCACTCCCCTCAGACTGATAAATGACTAATGATTTAACTGAACTCATTCAGATGAACACCTTAAGTTCTAAAAGGAAGAGTCTAGTCATAATATGTAAATATTCACCATATGAAGGGAACAGGAAACAGGGACAGATCTGCTCCTGTTCAGGAATGAACACATAAGGAGAAGCACATGAAATGGCAAAAAGAAGTCAGGGATTATCTGCATCTGCATCACCTTCAGGGAAATGTAGAAAAATTAACGAGACAAGAGATAGGAACAGAGTACGGAATACTAGAGATGAAAAGAACACTAACATTAAGGAGAAAAAAAAAACAACAAATAATGGTACAGTAGAATTTTAAATGGCACTAGAAGCAGCAAAGATTGGATTCAGCTACAGAGAATAAACTGCAGAGAATATTTCAGAATTAGATAGTGAATTAGCCAATAAAGTAGATAAAATGCACAAAAAAGACCAGATATCTGATATGACTAATAATTGTCCATTTAATCAATGTTTTTGGACATCTTTGTGCCTAGTGTAAAACAAAATATACTATGTACAAAGATATTCAGAGAAAACTTTCCTAAACTCAGAAAAGTTTAAAGCAGATAAAAAGGCCTCACAATATACAAAAAAAAAATCATGAAAAGTAATTCAAATTATGTTACATTAAGGTGAAATGTTGTGGGATGGAAAGAAAATGCAAAATAAGGTTTTTTTTTTTTTTTAGTGAGCATATTAGATGACAAAAAGTAATGGAAGAATGTGTATGAAAATTTCAGGTGAAAATCATGAGCTGAGAATTCTACATTGAGATGCCTTGTTCACCTGTAAAGGCAATAATATTCTCAGATATATTTCCTTAAGTTTTTGCATATCATTCTTGCAATCTCCTGAAAAAAGGGCATTTGAAGAAATCTTTCAGTCAACCAATCAACAAAATAAGAAACAAATTTTAAAATTAAGTAAGCTGTGATATAAAAGACTATCAATCAGGAGCAGGTCACAGAATATTTATCCAAAACTAGCTCTAAAAATAGACCTTTGTAGCCTCATATAATAAGTTTAGGTGAACACAATCATGCATTTAATTCAGTGAACTGGTGCAACAATTTCCTTAACGACCAAGGTATTTTCCACCCATTCATTCCTTGGCCTAGACAAGTTAGCTTACATCCTCAACATTCTCACCTTCTGAATACATGGTTGCTACCAGGACAGACATCACTCCTCACAAACCCCATGAGAAAGACAATAAAAAAGAGAGCCTTCTAATACATAGATCTCTTTTTTAATAAAAAATTATCTCTCAGGAGTTCCCTAAGAAAATCTCCTTATATCTGATTTGTCAGAACTAGGCCACTAACTGAAAGGAAAGCAAGGAACATACTTGTCACTTTTAGACTCTGTCATATAGACATGATCTCAGAGTAAGAAAGAGGGGGGAATGAATGTCTAGTAACCAAGAGTGTATAGTCCACCATTATATAAAAACATAATTAAATAGTTATTGTAAAGTTCTGCAAAACATCTGGTGTAAGTTCTTAAAAGAGATATTATTTTCTAAACATGTATTACATCCGGACAAAACTCAGACTATACCAACAAAAATCAAAAGGGGCAGAGGTGAGAAGGAGAGTGTAGGGGTCATAGGAAGTGCTAAACTTATGAGGAAAACAGTCCCTCCCTCCTCCCAAGTCCCTTTTCTTTGTTGATAGGGAGCATTACCGAAATGTGTAATGCTAGCCCTTGGAAATGATTAAGAGACAGGAACAGAGATCTAGACAATATACCGATAGCCATCCTGTTCCTTCAGCATTCCTCCAACACCCCATCCTCATTTCTGTCTCAAGCAGCACCAAAACTAGCTCACCACTGATTTAACAAATCCAGACACCCAGCTTACACTGTTTGTCAGTGTTTTTCACAAATACCACATGAAGTGAAAAAAGCAAGTCTAG
Source organism: Cynopterus sphinx (assembly GCA_030015415.1). NCBI lineage: Eukaryota > Metazoa > Chordata > Mammalia > Chiroptera > Pteropodidae > Cynopterus > Cynopterus sphinx. Next base: position 127,308,640 of record CM057382.1, read on the forward strand.
GCCTCAACCCCTCTGCCAACTCCAGGGAGAGAAATAATCCGGAAGAACAGCTGGACAAGAACAAAGCCAACCCAGCACAACTCTCCAACATGAAGAGAGAAATAATTCATTAATAAAAGGAAACAAGCATAGAAGTAGTACAAAAAGGCCTGATTTAAAGGTTTTTACTAAACCAGAGGAAGAAGGAAGCCTGAATAGGAATGTCTCAGCTTCAATTACAAATTCTGTCCCACGGGAAAACAAAGAGCCAGCTAGTTGAACCTATACAGACGTACCCCGAGTTGGAGAAGGAGGGGACCCATTCAAGTTGAAATGGCTCTCCTTATCACCTACAGAAAGCTTCTCTTGTGCTCACTCCTCATTTCAACCCGTTACTCTATTTTCAAGTGTGAAAATTCATGGATGGCCTTGAAGAGTCTTAAATCCATGTTCCTAACTCAACTCTCCAGGTCCTTCATCCTGTCCCACCCTTTTCCCCTGAATTCCTACAAGGAGCCCCTTTCTACTGTGGAGCACCAATTATCTCCTCTAAACATCAGTCAAGGAAGGAGTTAACGAATGTAGAAAAGAGAAGTAAAGAGTAGAGAGCCCATGAATTTTGTCCATTTTTTCTATCTTTGCCCAGTGTAAAATATTTTGCTCTCTTTTTTCAGAAGAGGACTTCATACTCTTTCTTTTCTCTCTCCTTTTCCCAACTCTTGCTCTCCTGTCTCAAGAGATTTTCTTCCATGACTCATCCTCTCCTGAAAATGAATACACTTAACCCTCAATGCCCATAACTGTCAGTAAAAGGCTTCTTCTTTACTGAGGCCCAGAACAATTAAAAGAAGAGAGCTTTCCCCAGTATTGACACATAAATAAACACTTTTTCTACCTCCGGTATATATTTCCACAAGGCACCAGAAGGTAGGTACAGCTATGATCACCTGGGCTTTCTGGGGAGGGGAAGGTGGTATGAAGTGAGAAGAAAAAGGGAAAGTTGGGTGTACCTTCAGTGATGAACCATCAAGCCTGCGGTTTTGGAGAACCCAAGCAGAGGCCTTTAGAAAGTGGACTATTTCCCAGGTGCCTCTTGTTAAACAGGGTAAATTTCTGAAGAACACAACACCTGCCTCTCCCTCCTCACTCCTACCAAGCATTTGAAAATCATCTATTTATCCATCAGGAGCCTGACCCTCTTCCTTTCCACCATGTGAAAAAATTCACAATGGGACTGTCCTGACGGCAGCCAGGACTCCAGCCACATCCCTCTCTGGAATGATCAGCAACTGCCTGAGTTCCTCATTTTCCCTGGAAACGGCTGCCTTTTGCATCTCAGGTTCCTCACTAACTGGAACAACTCTCCTTCTTTTCTCAGAGATGGAACAGGACAGGAGAGAGAAAGAGAAACAAATATTTCAAAACTCACCAAAGTACTCCACATCACTTCTTCTGAGCCTTTGCACCATGACCTCCCCCCACACAGCACTACCCACCCCACAACCCGACGCTTAGCTGCTGTTCACTTTGCCAGTTTTCCAGATGGTCTGCTTACACCTGACAGCTTCACGTTGTTGAGAATGTCCGTTTCTGGATGGGGACAGAGACGAGTCGGGGTGGTGGGTGCATGGGACATTGGTCCATGGATAGTAAAGTGCTTTCTTCCCAAAATGCTTCCTTCCTCCTCCAGATCCGTACTTCCCTGGCGATTCCACAGTTCCCTGGCATTTGCTCAGGCTGTGACTGCTCCTAATCCCTCTCCTGCTCATAGTCATACTGCAATCCTCTGGCTGACCGTAATAGTTGGAGGTTATTGAGAGGACATGACCCATGACCGCTGGTTGACCCATGAGCCGGACCGGGGCAATCAGAGGCTCCTCACCCCTTCCCGTCCTTAAAATGCACATTCCTCCCAGTATCGTTGCCATAGCTGAAGCTGTTTTCAGGAACACGGCCCTGAGAGAGCTGTGTGTCATTGAGATGGTCTGGACGGTGTATAGTCTATGGAACTGAATCCCATTAGAAAGATTCTATAGAAACTTTCAAGAGTCTGGTGAGCTAGCGGTGGGAGTGGGAAGGAGTCTGTTCCTCCAGGAGCACCCGAGAGAAGCCTCCTAGGTCAGTTCATTTGCTTTCTAAACTGCTACCTGCTGGTCTGGGGTAGTCTGTCTCTTCAGTCTCTCCCTGCTCTCCAGTGTACAGGGGCCAGTTTCCAACCAAGGACAACCCTTGCAGTCATTTCATCTAGTAAGGTAGAGGGGGGCATTGAACAAAGAGGCACACACAGGACCCCAGAGACACCAGCCATGGGAAATAAGTCAGCCCCTACAATAGTGGAGAAGAAAAATAGGGCCTTCCCCATACATGTGTGGAGAACGTGTGGAGAATACAATCATAGGAGGTATGCCATTCTCCCCTGTCCCTTAAAGCCAAGGACTGATGCTCTACTTCCTGCCCAGCCTGCCCAAGGTCACAGTCATCCCTTGTTCTGTTCCTCAAGCTCCTGTTACAGGACCTTCACAACAGAAATCTATCTGCTCCTGGGTGTCGAGTGGTGGGGAACGCAGTCCATTCTTCAAAAATAGTCTTCTCAGACATTAGGAACCACTAGCATTCCCTCAAGAACTTGTTCAGACTGATTGCAAAGCCACCCCTAGTTTCTGATAATATAGGTCTCAGGTGAGGGCCAAGAATTTGCATTTCTAACAAGCTTCCAGGTGGTATGATATGCTGGTACAGAGCGCACGCTTTTGAATCCTTTTGCCTTTCCATCTTCCTCCTGCCAGAATCTAAGCACTGTTCACTGACAGGAAGTGACTTTCGACACTTTAACTCCTTTCTGTAACCATTCTCTCATTCTAAACCTTCAGAAGTTGATCAGACATTTGCTCACCACACTTGGAGACCACTTTGTGCTGTGGTTCAGAATGCACAGGGTCTAATGATGTGGCTGGATTTAAGTCCTGCTTCGGCCATTTATGAACTGTTTCCTCAGTAAGTTATTAACCTCTGTGGAATCATCGTCAGTTATTAGTAGTGTTGTTGGAAAAAGTCTTTTCAGAGAAGATCTGCTTCCCCTGGTCTTCTCTTCATTATGCACTCCCATTGAATTTGTCTAAAAGTCTAGGCAAAGACTCCCAGAGCCCTCTCCATCCCAGTTCACCTATCTCCATCACCTCTGACAAAGCAGCAGAACTCTCCATTCCCTGGAGCCAGGGCAAAGCATCCCATTGGGATAAACTAGACCTAGCTCAGAACCAATAATGGCAAATATAGGAGTCTGAAAGTAGGAAAGGAAATAGAGAAATGCCAAGTAGATAGAGGAGAAGGCAGTCACATGAGGGGGTAGTTATCACTGAGACAGAAAATCTATTTGAGCCAGGACAAAGTCAGAGGGAGAGGAAAACTAAGTCATGGGAAAGCCCACCCTCCTCACATCCCCCCAGCTGCTACCTAAGATCAGAGACCCTTCCTCATGAGGCTCCATGATGCCTTCTGAAACAAGGAAAATTTGGGAAGAATCAGGATTTCTTCCAGCTTTCTGTAACCAATGTAAGTCAGAGAAGGTCCGGAGCCTTACCCAAGCATTGCTTAACTTCAACTATCCTCTTCTCTCTTAATAATAAAAGTTTTTTAAACCGGAAAATACTTCAGAGATCAAATAGTCAAATTTTCTTGTTCTATTAATAAAGGAAAAGACCCAGTCACACACAATAAGTAGCAAAGCCAGAAATGAAGCCAAGGATTTTAATTCTGAGTTCACTGTTTCCACTGTACCGTATTTTCTTACTCTCTAATCCATCTTCCACCGTCTCTAATCTATTCGTTTCCCAGCTAGCCAAGAATTCTTACCTAGTTTAGCTAGTCTCAAAATGCCCAATTTCCCAGAAAAACTTTTTTTTTTTTGAGGTCTATTTGCTTTCTCATTGGACAGTCTTGTGTTCTTCAAAAAGAAAAAAAGAGAGAAAGAAGAAACAGAAATATAAACTGTGAAGAAATTATAAAAGGAAAGTAACAGGAGTGGCTAGTTAATGTCATTCAATCTTATGAATTCAGAGGATTTTCAGTGTAAAGACTCAGTCTCCCAGAGATAGCCTAGCTGCTTACCAGTTCTCAGTCAAGCCATATGATAGTTCCTCTCCTAGACTCTAAGGCCAGTCAGCTGGTATATCAGCTTTCTGTGTGGGAAATAGCTGTTTGTGAGAGAGGGCCATTCTTTTGCAGCAATGTAAAAAGTTAAGTAGCCACCCAATAGAGAAAAAGGTCACACCTTAATTTTAAAATAAATTCTCTAATTTTATTGGGTCAACCTTTGCTTCTTGTTTAGATTTTTTTCTCCTTTCCTGATTTTCAAAATTATAGAGCTAAAGCAATAATGCTAATGGGATTAGTGCATTTAATCATCAGAGGTGGATGTCATTCCTTTTCTTAACAGGCTTCAGTGAACCCATGGAGCTGGAATAAATTATGTTTGCTCCCTTTACCTGTCTGCTAAGCTGGTTGCCTGATCCATTGGTTCCTCCTTTCCATTCCCCTAGACCAGCACTTCTTCCTATCAAAGCTCACATAAGGAATCATGTGCATGGACAGAATCTTGGAAAGTTTCATGAGAGAAGCATTTACCTGGCTAGTATTTATCTATTACTACCTCAATAAAGGTATGTCCTGGGTATTATCAGATGGCTAGGATCTGGGTAGCAGAAAAGAGTTAAGAAGACAGCACATAAGGTGTAAACACAAAGGTAGGAACCCATAACATGTGTTTGGAAGTCTATGCTATTACACCGAAAGCACTCAAATATACAATGCAGCATTTCCCTTTGATTCTGAGTAAGCATATTGGACTATTATTTCTCATGTGTCTTTATAAATGTGTGAGGAGAGGCAAATTAGTGTAATGAAAGACAGCAGGACTTGAAGTTAGGTCCAAATCTGATCTCTGCCACTAACTAGCACTATCTGTGCTATGGAAGGAGTTTTTTTAAATTCCCTTTGCCTCAGCTTACTTACCTGTAAAATAGGGACAAGAATATCTACCACACAGGTTGTTTTAAAGATTAGTGTCTTATATGTTAGTACTAAGTAGGGTGAGTGGAAATAATAGAAACACAACAAATAATTATGGCAATAAGAGGAATAATCATAGCTATTATATTCATAGCAGCAGTAGTTGTTATTGGACCATATTGACAGAGAAATAGTTAGCTTGTATGCCAAACCAAGAGTTCTCATTTTATTTTATTCAGTTTTTAAGTTTTTATTTTGTGAAAGTTTGACGAGTAATAGCTACAGATATGGAACTGAAACTTATAGGTATAAATAAAATTTCTTTAAGAAAGCGCTTTTAATTTCTGTCTTTAAAATACGAGCATACTATGAGAAAGTTTAAGGCAACTTTTTTTTAGTCCTTCAATGTTAATCAAACTATCTCTGGTTTTTAAAGCAATGAGAAAATCAATTTTATAAGTATACTATGCAGACATGGAGAAATTAGTATAAAAGGAAAAAATTTTAAATCAAGAAAAATTTCTTGCCAAATACATGAAGAAATAATCTATTTTTTCACAGGGTGTTTAGTAAAGAAAACGACCCAACACAACCTGGTAAAAGGGGCATGAAAACTTTCTACTACTGGTTTTGAGTGTATCAAGCAAATTATCAACAAATGCATAAATTCTTTCCCAAGTCAAAGAAAAGTATTAAATATAGTATTAGCTATATGACCTTAGGAAGCTTTCTTAATCTTGAGTGTCAGTTTCCTAATCAGTAAAGTTGGGATGATAATAATAATAAGACGTTATTATTATATGTATGAAATAAATAGCCAGTAGAACACATTAAGCAGTTAATACTGTGCCTATCAATTTGTTGTTGCTGCCTATCATTTTTGTTTGTGCTGCTGGGATTAAAGTAATTTAGTAAAACGATTTGAAGACATATCAGAAAACAATAATCTGGCTAATTTCTACTACCTGATTCTTTCACGAGATTAGAGTGAAGTCTCAGGTATGTCACAGGCTCCTAGCTTTCTCACTTATTCTCAGGTCATTGAGTAGGAATAACTAAACTTTGGGAAGTACTAAAAAGTTCTGAGGTTGTTATTCTTTTGAATTTTTTATTGATTTAATTTTTTCAATTGTAGTTGACATACAAGATTATATTAAATTCGAGTATATGACATAGTGATTAGACATTTATATAACTTCTGAAGTGATCACCCTGATAAATCTAGTACCCATCTGACACCATACATAATTATTACAACAGGAGTGTTGGGTTTTAGGCAAGCAGATAGTTATATTAAGGAATGATACCTTTTATCACCTTCTAGAATTTCTTTTTCTAAAAAGTTTTGATCAGAAAGCTGAGTTACAAAAACATTTTTAACTCCTAACAATGGGAAAATCTTTCTAATTAGCTGTGAAACTAGTCCTGTCATATCTCTGAACAACATTTGGCGAGTGTGTGAGTTGTTAATGGAAAGAAGCACAAAGAAGAACAAGCCAGCATGAAGTTAGCCTGTCAGGGATCTCATCTTTAAGCAATGACCTCAGCAGACTGCGTAAAGTGCATGGCAACCCTTTCTGTTTTATTCATATATTCATTGACTATTTTTTAAGCACTTAAGAGTAATCAACTGCTATAATAAGCAGCCCTGAAATTTCATCAGTTTTACACTACACAGTTTTGTTCTCGTACACGTGGTCCCATCAGACCAATTTGAAACTGATCAGAGGTTTTCCATTCAAAAAAAAATAAAATCTCAGATACTTCTCTTAGTGACTACCATGTTCTAGGATCTCTTCAGAATCATCTGCTGGATGTTCTACACTCAGCCAGACAACAGAGAAAAAAAAAACAGACCTTGGGAAAATGAATGTCTGATAATTAACTATCTCAGGTTGGAATAGATACACATCACTCTGCTCATAGAGCATTGGCAAGAACTAGTTATATGTTCCCACTTAGGTGGAGGAGAAGCTGGAAAAAGTAGCTAAATAGACATTTTCTGGAAACGAATGTCCACAATGAAAGAAGACAAGTGATTCTGTGTTGCTCAGCTAATCATCACTGCTATAAGCACCCAGGTGCTGGGGATAGATTGATTTTTTAAATTAACATCCCTATCATCATGAAGCTTATAGTCTAGTCCATTCTTACTCTAATTAGGAGCTCTCTCCTTAGGACTAGGTGTGCTGAATAGCCTTCTATCAGCTTTGCTCTCATTCCTATCTATATCAGGGAACTACATGTCCCAAAATCCCTTTTCAGTATTAGTCAGGGTTAGAATCTGCCAATGAGGCATTCACAAAGATTTGAAGAGAAGCCATTTTTCTCAGCAGCAGCTGCTTCAGGCAGATGAGATCATGGTTGGCAGTATTCCTTATCTTTCAGTGCTTCTCCCAGGGATCACCTGCCGTAATTAGGCAGCTGAGATCATCAGCAGAAGCTTCCAGTGGCTCCAATCATCTTCCTGAGAATAATCCTCTTCAGTGCTCCATGCAACTAGGGTCACTGATAGGTGATTTCCTATCAATGTGCAAATCCTGCAAAGTGCAATCCTGCACTTTCAAATTTGCTAAAAAACAATCTTCCTGGCTTTCTCTCTCTCTCTCAGCAATTCCAGGGCTCTGAATTTTTCTGCCTTCCCAAAATACTAGAATAATTTCTGTTTCTGACAAAACCTGGACAAGATTATTAAATATATATTTTTTTTTCAGTGCCTGATATCTTGTCTTATGCTAGATGCTAGAGAATGCAATTGATAAGCCAAATAGATTAACTTCTGCCTTTATGTGCTTATTTGTAATAAACTCAGTGAGAAATGTATTATAAAACATAATAAACCAATAAATGTATATATTATGACAAGTGCTTTTAAAAAAACCTAATTTTAAGAGGGGTAAAATAAGCAAGAGATGGGATAGATAGACACCTCCCATCATTGCCATCAAGTTAGAAAGGAAGAAAGAAAATCAAGAGTAACTCAATGCTACATTACTAGTGAAATCTGGCAAAATCTTTGGAAGTATATGATTAAGTCAATATTAATACCTCTAAAAGATGGTAATGATATGACAACATATCACAAGAGGGATCGCAATGTGTCAGTGACAATAAATATCTTCCAGAGACAAGAAACCCAACTTTGTTTTTATTAGTAAGACAAAATATTTCATATTAGTTATATCATTCAAGGATTTAGATCATCAGTAAATTTTTAAAAAGTGACTATGAATATAATTTTTAATATAAGTAAATATTAAAATTTTAGAGTAAAATTTATTAGAGAAGCAGGATCAAGTAAAGCAGAGTGGACAATTGCTCTAGGTAGTTCTGGTCAAGAAAAGATAATGTTTATGTATTAGATGATGTTTATATTTTCCCACTCATTAATTCCATTTGTCAGTCGATGGCTGAAATACTTATTCATTTTATGTTTTATAAACTAATCTAGATTAGAGAGAGACCATCAACATTCACAATTGGAATTTGTATTGATTATATGAAAATTATAAGATGAATATCATGTGCCCTTTTCCTTTCAGTATTAATACTAATGTTGAGATAGTTCAAAATAATATTCTTTTAGTAGCTTGGAAAAAGATAAAATCATCTAACTACCATACTAAACACAACTAGAACATACAAAATATTTATAAAATTCTGTTTAGCTCTTTACTCATCTTTTCATTCTTCAGGGTTCGGTCTCGTCATTTATCTATTCTCAACCTATGACTATAATCAGGATCTCCTGTGTCCTTTGTCCAGTAGTTTACAGCTCAGCATTTGGCCAGTTTAGCTGCCTGCCCTATGGTGTTATTGTGAAGAACCAGAAACCAGCCTTGTTCTTTATAATCAATCTTCCAGAATACACTTATCTATTAAACAAATATTTATTGAACACCTCATTATGTTGGGCCCTGGAGACATAACCAAAGAAGACACAAATGATCCCTAACCCAAAACAGGTTTGGAGTGGAGGGGAGAGGAAATGCAAGGAGAAGGTGAGATGTACATGGAAGGAATTAAGGGGCAACTAATCCAAACTTGACAAATTTGAGAGAGTTTCTCAGGATAAATGCCTTTTAACCAAGACCTAAAAGATGCTAAGAGAGTTATCCTTACAGAAAAGAGGTGAAGTCATCAAGTGGAAGGAAGAGGCTTGAGAAACCTGGAAGTAAGAAAGAACACGGCAGGTCTTATTAGAGAAACTGAAAAGGGTTCGATGTGGCTAGATTTTTAAATGACATCAACGAGAGATGTACAACATGAGGTCAAAGAATAAAGAAGATATAGATTTTGCACTTTAAGAGCAATTTAGAGCTATTGAGGACTACAAATTAGGGAAATGATAGGATCACCTTACATTTTGGAAATTTCATTTTGGCCACCATGGGTGGAATGGAAAGGAAAAAGAGGAAGACAAGAAGAGGAAGAGCCATATAAAAGATTATTGCCATAATTCAAGTAACAAATAATGGTAGTTTAACCCAGTCACCCCCAAACTTTTTGGCACCAAGGACCAGTGCTCCTATGAGAATCTAATGCCTGATGATCTGAAGTGGAGCTGAGGCCGTGCTGCTAGCGCTGGGAAGCGGCTGCAAATACAGATGAAGCTTCACTTGCTCGCCTGCTGCTCACCTCCTGCTGTGTGGCTTGGTTCCTAACAGGCAGGGATAATTAGGGGATAATTGTTTGTATACTACAAGGCTGGTGGGGGGAAGTAGGTTGGGTTTGAGACCCCTGGTGAGTCTTTCTTTGATTTCACTGGCTATATTGAGTTTCATCTAGAATTGGGTTCCTAATTTGCCCCTCACAGTTCTTTCTAAATGTTAAAGTCCTACTCTAACTTAGTCTCAAAAGCTGAATTTATAATCCATAATACCAAATATACTTGAAAGTAATTGATTGTAAGGCTGTCCCTCTGCTGATTGCCTTAACCATGTATTTTACCATGCAAGCTGTACTCACCAACTGGGACTTGTATTTCTTGCCTACTGCAGACCATTCCCTAAATAACTCCTTCTTAACTACTTCATATTTTATAATGCGGGGAGGCCTTTCAATTTACTGTCATTCCTCTGTGAAACTGTCTGCTCTCCAAGTCCTTACCACATTGCCTTACTCTCCCTATGACCTAAGTTCCAATTAAAACACTGGCAGCTTGGACTCTAAGATGCATTGACATAAATCTTAGAATTTTGAATCTGCCCTGACCTATAGTTCTTAGACGGAGGTCTGGTGTCATAGAAATTTGCCAAACCTAAATTTAATAGCTATTTTGACCTAAGTAGGCAAATTCATCTTTTAAATTTTATAAGATCAATTATAAGTTTACAGTCACATTGATCCATTCATTCACTAATTATCAAAGGTTAGCCCTATGCTTAGAATTTCGCTAACCTCTGAAGAGATAAAATTGTCAAATGGCACATAATTCTTCCTCCCAAGAAGTTAAGCTGGTTGGGAAGTCAAAGAATATAAACATAAAACATTTATCTAATAATATAATTATCTCAAGGTTATATATAGTGATTTTATTTTAATGATTACTATGTGCCAAGCTCTTTGCCAAATGCATGATACATTGTATATTTTGCATTATTATAATTAGCCTGCAAAGTGAGTATTGTTATTTTATTTTATTTATAATTCAGAGGAAAACATTTTTATTTCATAGTAATTTCTTTTAAAGGGATTAAGACTCATGGAAGTTAGGTGACTTGCCCAAGATTATACAGATGGTAAATAGTAAAAGTAGATTAAATGCCAAGTTGATTCACCATGGGGGATTTGTTTTTAACCTGTATGCTATTGGTGCCTGCCTTTTGCTGCTTGTGAATCATTTTATATCCTAGTCTAAAACCCATTACATTCACTTAAAACATGTTCTAAAAAGGAATATGGTAGGACAAACAAAGACAAGGATGACAGGATGCTTTCAACTTTTATGGTAATTTCAATCAATTTATTGTAGTTGACTAAAACATCTTTAGAGGAGTTATATTAATTGAAATGACCTATAAAAATATTCTGAGGCTGCATTTGAGTTCAGTGCAGTGGGAAACAACACGATCTTCATTTTGTGATGTCTGCCCTGACGTCAGACTGGAGAAGTTCTGATATTTATACCTTATTAGTAACTATCCCTGTGAAAGGGAGTGCTCAAAATGTGAGCCATACGATTGCCTAGTAACAATGAGGACTCAAATGAATTTTGATATCATATACCTGTCCAGATCTAGTGCCTTACAATTCTACATCTTCACTGCATCTGTATCCAGCAATCCAGAGAAGACAAAAAAGTGAAAGAGAACTGTGCAGGAATAATAGACCAAACCTACATTTTCTAACATGGTATCGACTAGTGGTATGTGGTTTTCGAGCATTTAAAATCTGACTAGTGTGACTGAGAAACAGAAATTTTGATTTACTTAATTTCAATTAATATTAAAACATCACGTATTGTATTTGGTTATTAGAAATGTTTAAATATGTTTAGAGTAACTTGGCCATGGGATTTTACTTTCAACTATAAATTTCATGAAATCAAAAAACAAATCAAGAAATTTCAATAAAGATTAATATTTGGACTGAAATGTGCTATAATATAAAATATACACTGGACTTTGAAGTTTTATCCACACACAAAAGAATGTAAAGTATGTCATTAATTATTATATTTGTTTGTATATTAAATATTTTGGGTTAAGCCAAAAATATAATTTAAATTAATTTCACCTATTTCTTTATATGTTTTTAATACAGTTACTTTAAAATTGCATATGAGGCCATATTATTTCGATTAAACAGTGTTGGACCAGACACTACAGAAAATGACAGGGATAAGGAAATGTAGGAAAGTGGTGAAGTCAGTATAGATATAATTGAATGTTTCAGCTACATTGTTGTTTTAGGTCACTGTTTCTCAGGGTTTTTTTTTTTTTTTCCATTATCACTCCCTAAGGTGCCTTTTTAAGCATTTCTTTTTCTAGTAGCTCTCCCCATGAAATTTGAACACCAAAATACACTATACCTCTGCCTATGTACCTTGGCCTTTTGGAGGACCACAAAACAGTCTATCTAAGATGTTTTTGCTTAGCCTATATTTAATAGCTTGCCTCTTTGTGGTGATATTGCTCCCACTGAGAATTTATGTTTTAGATGAACTGGGAAGTGGTAAGTGACAAGAGATCCAATGCGCCTTCAGACATTCTAAGGCAATGATAAGTAAGGGACTATGAGTTAAGAGGGAAAGGAGTAATTTGAAAAATAGGAGGTGGAGGTGGAGGTAGAGGTAGTAAAATGAGGATCTGATACAAGTTATGAAGAACTATAATTAGTACCCATAATCATGCAACCCATATTTTTTTGTCTATACCTTTGGATTATACATTTTCAAGACAGGTATACAGTTCAGGCAGCAACTAACTCAGGATAATGTCAATTGTACAATGAGTACATAACATAAGTATCAGAGGTATCATGTGTATCACTAATTTCTCCCATATGGATAGATGCCAAAACTATGTGGAAAATGAAATGAAGATATTAAAAAGCATCTATAGCATGTGATGGTTTCAGGTCTAGGTTTTGGAATCTAACAAAGCAAGTACCAGACTACCATGAACTTCTTTTTGATATTTTCTTTCCTTTCCTCTCCACTACTCATGTACCTGTATGGGATGGTAAAATGAGAGTAATTGACACTAGAGGAAGATGTACAACAAAATTCAGGAGAAAGGTCAGTGGGTGTAATTTTCTAAAATTGGAGATTTATATAAGTAAGATTCAAACATTTTCCAGGTTTTTGCTACTGCTGCCCAAGGTATCTCAACCAACTTAGAAAATGTTCAGCTTTTTCTGGACAGATCTATCCTGGTAGTGAACATGAGTATCATAGCTTCATGACAATGAAGCATCATTTAATTTAATTTATCCTGACCCAAGCAAATTTCTGATTTAAATGTACCTTCACAAATAGGTCCTTCTAATCAAAAAGGCTTCTCAACTGATCAGCTGTTCTAAGCTTTCCTGTCAGTTGGTAGTGATTTTCACTGAGAATTTATTAGCCAGCATTCTATATTTTAAATAAGTTCATGTATAAGTTCATTGAAATACAGCATTTATCCTCCCACAACACCTACACCAAGTACTGGAAAGTTATCTGAGAATTTTTGTTCTCCTTGGTCCTTGCATTAAATCAATCATTGTGGCCTGATAATTTTCTCACATAACATTTTTCAACACCATTGCTACTTAGTCCCTCATCAAGTCTCCCGAACTTCTGTAAAGGTCTCTCTACCACTTATTGTTTTTTCACATCAATTATTGTCTTAACTCTTTCAATTCTGACTGACATAATCAAAACAGCTAAACCAAAAAAAGAGAATATATTGGCTCTAGTAACTAAGAATGGTAAGAATAGTTCTGGCCTCAGTTGTAACTGGGTCTATAGACTTAAGTCTCTTTTTAGGTCCTCAGCTCTAATTTTCCTTCCTCAGCTCTAATTTTGTCAATAGCTTGCCCCTATTCTCACCTACTGCGGGCAGACCTTCTTCACATAGCGGGTATGGCAGACATGGAGATGCACCTGCCAAATCCCCCTTCCAGACAGGACTTGATGCCAGCTGTAGGGACTGCAGTGAGCCAACAGCCTCCAGCTGTCAAATGCCTCAGCTGCAGAAAGCCACTGTACTCAAAGTCACACCTTTCTCACAGTAGCATTCATCTGGCGACTGATCGAGGCTGGCCAGCCACTTGGGCTCCATATAGGATACCAATGGGCTTTCTTTACTCCAGAGCTCCCTGCCAGATTAGCTGAGGCTTTGCCAAATCTTCATTACAATCTTCTATGCATCTTTCCATTCCTTTTACAGGAGTTGATCCTTAATAAACACCTTAATCCAAACTCCAGAGAACCTGGCCTGAAATAGTGGGTGACATGACCTAAGTAATGAGACTTCACAGCATCTTGGCTCTGTGATCCTAGAATCAGGGCTCAGTCTCCCCCTCTGGCTCTGATTAGAAAAATCCTAGGGATGGATTCTGATTGGCCTAACATGGTTCACTTATAATTCCCTGGAGTAATCACTAGGGCCATGGAATCAGAGACTATGTTTAACCCCCACCAAGACCACATAGAATGAGGAAGAAAGAGTTATCTTAAGAAAGAAAAAGGTTGTCTTTTGTAATCTTCAACACATTCAACTGAGAGCTTTTTCTAAAATGCAGATCTAAATCTATTTTCTTTTGTTTAAACATCATCAATTTTCCCCATTGCCTATAGCAGAATATTGGTGAAAAATACTCATCTCAACACAAAACACTCTAAAGGACACAGATTCAGGAAAACACTCACAAGGGGCATATTACTTAGGAGTGCTTTCAACCTTGAATAGATATTGCATTTTGCATAAGAAGATATCCAGAGGGATACAATTGCTACCTTTGGTTCAGCTTCTGCAATGTGTCAAGCCAGCCAATATCTTGGCAGTCCTCATGGCTTTTCATTCACAACTGCAAAGCAGCTGCTAAGGCTTTAGACATTGTGAACTCACTGAAGGCAGGACAAAGGGGAGAAGAAGGAAACACACCAAAGCCTTCTCAAAACCACCCCCACAACATACTCATACACATACACACAAACCCCACCAGGTTTCTACTATCAGTTTACGGGCCAGAAATGAATCACATGAAAACCCCTAGCTGCAGGAAAGATGACGGAGAAAGTAGGGCTCTGTAGGAATCATCAAGGGAGAAGGAGTTGTAATTTAAGCTATGTAAGAGGCCAAGTGAGAACATGAAGAGTTTAAGAACTGACAATTAAAAAGTTGTAAAATTGTAGGTTCCAATGAGGCTAAGGAATGTTTGGAGTCAGAGTACCAGATGGAGCAAACTAGGATGACAGGAGGTGGTAAGTGGAGATTAGAAAGCTTAAAATTGAGATTGTGGAATTACTCAAAGTTATTGATAATGACAAGATATAAGGTAGGAGTAGAGAGCAGGAAGCAAACCAGGAGGTACCTCTGACTTAACAGATTTTATAGGCCTAGCAATTGCCTGCCACAGAGCAGACACTGGATAAATGAATGATAAACTGACTGACTTCTCAGTCAATACCATTTGAAGTTTTGATGTCTTTCCTGAGATGGAGACCCTCTTGTCAAAAAGCTATTTCCTCTCAGATGTCCTGTAGGTGCCTAATGTCAACATGCTCAAAGGTCAAATCATAATCTCTCGGTTCTGAGCACCCTACTCTTCAATTATGCTCTCCAGTTAACTGAAGAATATCTGGTTATTTAAACCAGGAATTTAGTTTTCTTTGGCTCCTCCTCTTTTTTGCTGTCTACATCTAAGCAGTTAGAAGGTATAATAATCACTGTTAGAATTATCTTGTTATTGTTTCTTATGAGGATTTTGAGACAGTCTTTAAAATAATCTCCCTATATAGAAATGACATTTCTAAAAATTTTTAATTTAAAATTTTCTCAAAATTCTCAAAAGTAACATATTAACCCCAATCTGTGAATCTAGGGAAAGATTTAGAAAGTACCACCTCTTCCTTCTGCCAATGCCATGTGAATAAACCAATATCTATCTTTCACATATCAAATACATCATTTGTCATTAATAGAATTATTTTTATGGATGTTAGTTTTTACAAAATAGATAGATGCATATGCCCTACAGGCCATAGGTTCCAAAAGCCGGTATCTAACACACTGATGTATCTCGATAATTTGTGAGTTGTTTTGATTATTTTGTTACTTTTGCTTAACATAGTAATCACTTGTTTAATCACATACTTATTTGCCTATTTGACTCTTAGTCATGCCCTCTATTCTCACAGTGTTATCTTATTCACAGATATACTCCTACTACCGAGAGCGTGGGCTGGTGTCAAAAGTTTTTTGAATGAATGCATGAATAATTAGATAGCAATCGCAAATAATGTGGCACTGAAACAGCTGAAATTTAAGAATGTACTATGGGCCAGTGTTATGAGGACAGACTACATGCTTACTTACATGTATTACCTCTTTTGCTACTCAAAATCTAGGAAGTAGATAGTCCTATTACAAATCCATTTTATAGACGAGAGAATTGAAGCCTACAGAAATTGTCACTTGCCCAGAAGTCATGGCTACTAGATGAAGGATGCAGGACTTTAACCAAGATCTACCTGATTCCATGCTCTTAACGACTATGGAGCTTACAAATTAATTACTTTGATAAAAGTGTGAGCATATTTCAAGGTTTTCCCAAAATGTACTTTGTCATTCACTTGCATTTTATTAGAACATATTTTTTCTAGCTTTCAATTATTGTTATCATTGAGGTATAACTGAATGATATAATATTGCATTAATTTCACATTTACAACTTGATTCAATATTTGTATATATTATGAAATGATCTCAAGTCTAGTTAACATTAATTATCACATAGTTAAAAAATGTTTTTCTTGTGCCGAGACTTTTAAGATTTATTCAAGACAGTAATATTAACTATAGTCACCATGCTGTACATTGCATTCTCATAAATTATTTTTATAACTGCAATTTGTACCTTTTGACTCCATTTACCCATTTCACCTACTCCCTGCCTCCAGCTACCACCAATACCAATCTTTCTTCTATATTTATGAGCTTGGGCTGTTTTTATTTGGGGACGGGAGTCTTTTTTAAAAAATAGATTTCTCATATAAGTGATGTCATTCATTATTTGACTTTCACTGAGTTATTTCACTTAGCATAATTCCCTCAAGGTCCATCCATAATGTTGCAAACAGCAGGATTTTCTTTCTTATGACTGAATAGTATTTTATTGTACACACACACACACACACACACACACACACACACTTTCTTTATTCATTAATCCATCAAAGGAACTTAGGTTTTTTTCCCACGTCTTGGCTATTTTAAGTAATGCTACAATGAACGTGGATGGTACAGATACCTTTTCAAGTCAGTGTTTTTATTTTCTTCAGACAACTATGCAGAAGAGAAATTGCTGGATCATATGATAGTTCAGCTTTTAATTTTTTGAGGAATTTTTATACTGCTTTCCATAATGCTGTATCAATTTACATTCCTACTAAGAGTAACAAATGTTTCCTTTTCCCACATCCTTAGCAACACTCATTTTTTTTTTATAATGGTCATTCTAACAGGTGGGAGGTGTCATCTCATTGCGGTTTTGATTTTCATTTCCCTGATAACTAGTAATATGGAGCATTTTTTTCACTTACCTGTTGACCATCTTTATGTCTGCTTTGGAAAAGTATCTATTCAAATCCTCTACCCACTTTTTAATCAAATTTCTTATGTTATTGAGTTGTGAAGGAGTTCTTTATACATTTTGGATATTAACCCTTTATCAGATGTATGATTTGCAACTATTTTCTCCCATTTGTTAGATTACCTTTTCATTTTGTTGATAGATTTCGTTGAAGTAAAGAAGACTTTTAGTTTGATATAGTCCCATGGTTTAATTTTTATTAGAGTTTCTTTACTAGGGCATTTTAATTAAGCAAGATGTAGAGTCACAGAGAGCAGTTCAATATTTCTTATTTCTGCAGCTTCTCTTTCCCTGCTGTGGCCCATAGAATGTAACTTTTACTATCAATTCTTCATAGTTATGAGAATTGTAAATTATCTATGAATTACTTCTTTTTTGAGACAGGACTTTACCTAGTTGGACAATATTTTTATCTGGCCAAGAGATCAAGCAACTAGTGTTAATAATTTTGCTGCAGTAATTTACTGCAGTGATTTCAAGAATAAGTTTGTCTATTAAGTATATTTTGCTCTAAAGTAGCTATGACAGTTTTCTTAAATATAACATTTAATAAAATGTTAATATGTTAAAAGCCCTTCTTTTGTTGTCTTCATTAACTAACATGGAGAATATCTTCTTTTCTTGCCAGGTTGCAGTGAGAAGTAGAGAGTTTTGGATCTCCTGGCATCATTTCTTATAAACAAGAAGTGACCCCTGAACTACTTTCCAAAGAAATGGGGTAGACAGAGCTGTGCAATTCTGAGCTATAGACATTTCTTTTTTTGCAAATTGGTATAGAAAAAAGATGGGAAATGAGGCAGTTGGGCAGGGATTATGAATCTTGAAGAAAGGAATTAGGTGGAAATTGTGTTGTTTCACTATGCGATGTGCTATATAAATCCCTTGCACAGAGCAGAGTTTACACAGTAGGCCTGACTTCTATCCTTTGAAAGTCTTGCTTACAAAGTTGACCCTTGGTTGGTGTCTGCCAACTTGAATTTTGGAATGGAAGTTTCCTACTATTTCTAAATTGGTTCACTGTTCCTAAACTGTACAAAAAAATATATATATGGTTTATCCTGAGTACCCGCTTTTTTGTGGAGGAGATGGGGACTCTGGAATTTGGGTTCCAGGAAGAGAGTACCTACATGTCCAGCCTCCAATAAAAGCCAGCCCTGGGCACTGAGCTTTTAACAAGCTTCAGTGGTTGGGAACAGCCAGCAGTGAGTTGTCACAACTTGTTGTTGAGGGAATTAAGGGCACCCCCTGTGAGTCTACTAGGAGAGATCCTTTGAAGCTTGCACCTGACTTCCCCCAGACTTAACCCCACATGCCTCTTCCTTTTGATGATTGTACTCTGTGCCTTTTGCTGCAGTAAATCTTCACTGTGAGTGTGACTATATACTAGATCTTGTGAGCTCTTCTACTAAATCGCCACAACTGGGAGTGACCTTAGAGACAATCAACATAGCACCTACTGACTTTTACTAAAAATATTTAGTAATTGAACTTTCACTATGTGCCCTGGTAATATAAGAATGAAAAAGGTACATTTGCTGTTAAGAAGCTTATGGTCTAGTGGTGTGGTTCTCACTCAAGGCTGATTTGTCTCCCAGTGGACACTTGGCAGTGCCTGGGGATAGTTTTATTTTGTCACCATTGGGAAGGTGTTTCTGGCTTCAAGTGGATAGAAGTCAGGGACGTTGCTAAACATTCTACAGTATAAACAGAACAGCTCTACCCATACATAATAAAGAATTTTGCAGTCCAAAAATTAAGTAGTTCCAATGTTGTGAAAACTTGACTTTTGTAGGAGAAACAGACTCATAAACAGTTCATTTTAATAGAATGAGAATACTGCTCTTTGTGTTTCTCTCTTCTAGGGGTCTCATCCTCTGTCCCGTCTTAGCCACTCGTTCCTACAACCAGGGTACCTCACCTGACACCTTTTTACTTTCTTTCAACCCCTCACAACTTTACATTTTCCCCTGATAAGTTTAAATTCCATAGCTAATTGCTATAACCATCCTCTTTCATACCCCACTATACCCCTATTTCTAGCTCCTTTGTTAAACCTCACTTGGCCAATCACAATATTATTCAATCCAAGTCTACACCTACCCCAGACCCACAAGGCAAATGGCCTTGACTGGTTTCAGTTTAAATTCATATTTACTGACCATCAAGCAGGCCCCAAATGCTGCTTTACCGTCACATCTCTGCGGTCTCTCATTCTCTCTTTCAACAGTTTCGCATTTTGTCCTCTCCTCCTTCAATTTCCTGTACCTCCAATCCCTTCTTTACTCTCAAGTTGGTCATGACATTATCAGTTTCACTGAGAACATAAAGATAATCAGAAGAGAATTTCCACAAGCTATCGTGGCCACAGCTACCTATTTACAAGCAACTGGAGCCAGTGCTGTAATCCTCCCATTACAAAGTTCTAAATGCCTGCCTCTCACTTGCTCAAGGACATCAACCTAACAACTCTACCCCTCTGTTTCCCTTTTTTCTGAATCTTTCTTATCAACATAAAAGTGTCATTTTCACTGTTTTCCTAAGAAAACTTCCATTCCTGACCGAATTCCTTCCTCTAATCACTGCCCAATCCATTTCTCTCCTTCCCTTCAAGGTAAAATTCCTCAAAGTAGTTGGTTGTCTTTGAGGCTTTGAATTTCCTTTCTCCTATTCTTTCCAGAGCTAATTCAGGTTCTTCGCCAGCATTATTCTCCATAACCTGCCCTTGTCATCCTTGTACCACCCAGAAATGTTAAGTAATCTTGTCAGGCAGAGGAGGAGATCCCAGGACACTCCCAGTGTTCCAGAGCTGTGCAAAAGCTTCTTTGTTAACCTGACTCTGATGTTCTGTTTTTTTTCTTGGATTGTACCGTCCCACTCAACTGAGTCATGATTTCACCTTTACCTTCCCATGCTAATTGCTCTGTTTTCTTAATTGACTCCAAGCTCAATTCTAATGAAAAATAATCAAGTTGGCCAATTTATGATTTCAGGCCTGGATACATCGTGTATAATTCACCAAGCTATAGCCTATAGCTGATTTAGTTCAGGCCTACATTGCCAGTCCAAACACTGGCCACATCTAGGCAAAATATAGCCCATCATTGCTTCTCTGAGTGGGCAGTTAATGGCAAGGCAGCTTTATCAAAGAAGAAACACTGGATATTAAAGACAATGTGACATAGCTGGTATTATGACAGTCAAAACATTTTTAATTATTTCTTTCCTCTTTAATGGTATGGTTCACATACTGCCCTGTAATATGGTAATCTATGTATACCAAATGTGGCACCCGCTAAATTTACATGCCTGTACTCAAAAACTCTATTCTAGTTATCTCTGTATCTTTCAACCTATTATCTTCAGCTCAATAAAACCACATTAGGACAGTATCAAAGAAACTCTTATGCCATGAGGGCCTTGGGCCTGAAGCGTACTTTTCTAATCCGTACACTCCATTCTGTCCTCATGACTGACTATCTCTTCTGCTGCTGCTATCTCCTCCTAGCCCCTTCAGCTCTACATTAGGCTGAAAATTAGGGGAAGGGGTGGGAGATGGGTGGGGTGCTAAAATACAGTGACTCTCATATTTACTACATTGTCCCCAGAACTTTGCTCCATAGTCTAGCCCATCATAGGTAGTTGGAAAATATTGATTGAATGAATAGTATTGGTCCTGAATCCATCTCTCTGTCTCCATTTTTATGGTTCCCAGGCTAGCTCTTTGTGATACAATATCTTTTGCAGCTTTGTCTATTAATTTAAGTCTTTTTTTCACCTTTATTCCTTACCCTGTCTTCAAGTTGTGAAGCCTGGCAAGGTACAGTGCATTGAAAAATTCAATATATTTTTAGCAAAAAATTTATCCTCCTGGAAATGTAACCCACCTCCATATAGGCCCAGAGCTTTTAATATGACTACCCACTTTCCTCAACCCTCATTATCATGCACAATAGAAAAAAAATAAACCCATTTAATAATAGTGTAAATATTGTTACTAATAAAGATATGAGCTATGGCCAAACTACATATCTTATACAGGATGAAGAAATTTTAGTATGGTTCTTTATTCAAGTGTTTTTTGTTCAAGTAGGAATTTTTGGGTGATGTGGTCACCAATTTATTTTTTATTTTTTCTTTTATCTATTAATACTCATAAGTTGGAAATTTCACATATCATTAACATCCCAACTAGAGGAAGAAAAATATAAATAAATAAAAAAAACACTAAACTTCAAATTTATAAAGTGAGTTGTTTCTCTATAACTCCAATAGTTGAAAAAAAAATAAAGATGAAAAGAAAAAAACTGGCAGAAGAGAGAGGAGGCTTAAATTAATGATTAGAAATAAAGTGTGAAACCTGATCTATGGAATTCTTTATAGTATTCTCTGTATGGTAGATCAGTTTTTCTGGTAAAGAGGAACACATAATCTCAGTGTAAAGCATTTCATACATGTAAGAGAGTCTGAACTGGGTGGGAAGATGGGATGAAAATGAGCCAGAAGAGTGAATTACACACATGTTTTGAATTGAAGCTGTTCCTGGCAAGCTGTAAATTATGAAACAGTCATTTATAAGAGTTCATAATTGCTAGAGGAATTTCTGTGCTAATCATTAGGAGATAGATTCAATCAAATAAATTTTTAAAAAATGAGTGCCAGCTTCTATAAGATACTTCCTACCCTCCCAAATCAATTGCCAGCTATTCTCTGATGATGACTAAGAAATGATAGCAACTTAATTAGCTATTTTTTCATTGAAGAAAATCACATTGCTTTGATTCAAGCACACCCAGACAAGATATCCAGGATATGTGTGGCTTCAATGTAGATTTCAAAGAATCCCAAAGCCAACCCCTGTGTTTTAAATAAAATGATAAAATGAAATAACATTTCAATTGTATTTGAGAAGGTTAAATCTTGTTTTAATACAAAACATCCTTTTTTTTTTGCTCTAGTTACTATATTAGACTAAAATTTCATGTCAAATAAATTCAGTAAAGATTAGTTGTATTTATATGAAATGTGGACTTGCCTGAATCATACCAATATAAATGACAAATATCACCAAGTGGAAAGACTAGTAGTAAATTTCAAATTACAGATTAGTTGTTAGATATGTTAATTTTCTTTTCTTTCTAGTTCAATAATCCCTTTTGTGTCTTTGTTAGGATTTCAAATTTTATTTATGAAATAAAATTTTTTTGGTTATTAAATAGTCCCTCAAAAAACAGAACAGACCACTGTAAGTTATAACAGTCTGAAGAAAAGAAGTAAGGAAGCCTAAATTGGGGCATTATTTTTTTCTGTTTGCCAGCCATTCTAACTGCATTACTTAGGGTAACTATCAACTTTTCAATAACTTTACTGGTCCTTCTTTCTTATTCAAAAACTTATTTCCTGAGTTTTAATTTTGAATTGCTATGTTTCTATCTGATCTAGTTTAATTGTTTTCACCATTCTCGAAGAGCATTTACTATGAGTAAATACCAAGTTCTTTTAGACAAACCTTTTCCCCAGTAAGTTTATATTCTAATAGGAATAAATCATGGCTGCTTAAATAACTAGAAAACAAGATAGACATAGATACTTGGGGAAGAGTGGTGTGCTTAAAGAGCCATGAGAGTTCCGAAAACAGATCTATGAATCCTGGATAGTGAGATTAAGGTAGGCAGCACAGGGAAAGTTACATTTGAGTTGAGCTTTAAAGGATAGGTAGAGCTTACACATGCTGAGATAGAAAAATAGATTATAACTGTATGAGATGACCAAATTTAGTAAATGATAGCAATTTGTATTTCCCTTCTCTCTTCAAGCCTTCGTGATCTCACACTCATTTGGCAAAGCATGGTGTGGCTTATTCAATATTAAGCTTAACATCCAGCAAATGCCTTCATGGTGATGGTAGATGCAGAAATGCAGTATCAAGAGCAGTTTCTCACAGCAGTAGTGCTAACACAGATACACATCATCTCCACTGGCTTGTTATCTGGGAACAAACTGATATGTCCGTAAATGGCCTGCACAACATTACATTTTCTCTAAGAAAAAAAATAATAAATGTACATTGTATTCTATTCAGAATAGGAATTGTAAAATGAGACTTTATTTTTTTTTTTGTTGTAGAAATATGTTTTAACCTTCATTTAGCCTTCTGAGTAGCATGTAATTGTTTCCAGAAAGAATTAGAAAGATAAAGAAGGAATAATGCACACAAAAGATAGGCTTTTATTAAAATAATTTTAATAATTTATTAAATAATTTTAAGGTGGCTAATATTTTCTGTCAACTTGACTACATAAAGCTTTGTAAAATAGTTCTATGAATTTTATAACCAGTTTTTGGGTACTACTGCTCACCAGGAAGATGGCAGTGATGTAGATAAAAATATCTCTATCATTCTTTCTAATCATGACATAAATTCTAGGAACCCAAAAGATAATGATTGACACATTTAACTACACAATATTTTTTATATGAAAATATGCCATAAACAAAGATAACAGGTACTACAGATTGAAAGAAAATACTTTCAACATGTATGATGTAAAGTAAATATGACTTTATATAGAAAGCCCTTATAAAACATTTTTTAAATAACATAACCACCATTAAGCATGTGAAACTATTCTCATTATTAATAATTCCAATTTAAACAAGAAAAAATTAATTTTATTTATAAGACAAGCCACAACTAAAAATAATAATAATGTCCAGAGTTGATGAATGTAAGAGAAAATTAGCACAATCATGCACTTTTGTGGAAGTATAAATTACTACAATGTGACAGCTATTTAGTAGCATTTCTAAAAATAAAAATGCACAATTGTTCTGACACAGCAGTTTTATTTCTATGAATTCATCCTATAGTAATGCAGAAACATATGAAACATACAAATATTATCACCTGTAGAGTGTTGATCATTGCAGAAACTTAGAAACAACCTAAGAATCTGTCAGTAGGAATTGGTTAAATAAATTACCATAAATTTTTACAATAAGTATGTATCTATTTTCTAAGTTCAAGAGAAACTTTAAATATGGAAGGGTAAGATAGAGAAGGAAGAGAAAAATTGTTGAAAATTTTAACGTTGAAAATTAACTTTGCCATAAATTACAAACATTTGTGAAGTAAAAAGTGAAAGTATTGCTCATCACCATCCCCACTCTTTCAAATTGCCACTTTTAACAATTTGGTATGTATTCTTTCAGAAATGTAACTGTGTATATTTTAAAACCATGACCACCTCTGTTCTTATCCAACCAAGATACAGTTAAATCTTAGGTTTTAGAGCTCAGAATGAGAAATTAAAGTAAACAGTACCAAATAATTACTTCACTCAGGTAAACAGCATCCAAAAATCTAAAATCACAGCAGTGGCATTGTATAGCTATGCCTTCTATGGAGAAGAGTTTACTTTTTACACTTCCTCTGTGGCGTATTAAATGTCACAGACAACACAGTCAGTGCAGCTTCCTGAGCCTTAACATTTCTTCCAGATTTCCTTCTTTTCACCTCATTTATTATAAATTATTTGCTTTCTTATTTTAGATCACTAACATTTTATGATGTCTATCTCTTTTGCAACAGCTCCTTTTCTGTCCTCAGCAATGCTACCCTTCCTCTCCCTCTTTATAATCCAAAAGTTTATTTAAATTGTTTTAATTCAACAAATATTTAACAATGACTGCTACAACAAGTATTTAGACTCCTGGATGACCCGCAATTCTCATTTAAACCAGGCAGTAGCTGGAATCAGTTTAATTTATAATTTTCTTTTGATCTGTCTTCTTTCCCTACCTGTGAGGCTCTCCTTACTTCCTTCTGCTTCTCTTTCTTCACTGTTTTTTTCCCCTTTCTCTCATTTCCTCTACCCTCCTCTCCCTTTCTACCATTCCTGCTCTTCCCACCATCCCCATCAACCCTACTTCCTCTTCCCATAATGTTTCAGCTACCCTATATGTTAAAATAGAACTTGAGTATTTCTCTGGGAAGTAAAACACAATATACACCAAGGCTTTAGCAAGAACAGACCTTAAGCACACATACATTGTTTATTATCATCCCTCTGGCTACAGCCTAACAGAGAGCAAGAAGGGAACCCACTAACTGGGGGAGAGAAAACATCTTTCACTTGCAGAATTTAGGCCTGTGTATGTTGCCTGCTACATAAAGGAAACTCTTTGGTTTGATTGTTATCTTCTATTAAGAATTTAAATTAAAAGACAAAATAAAATTTAAGTTTACAACTCAAGAAACTAGAAAAAAGATAAAATTAAATCCAAAGTTAAAGAAAGACAATTCTTAACAACCAGAAGTAAATAAAAAATAAAAGCTAAGAACAATTGAGCTATTAACAAAGCTAGAGAAGATCTGGGGATATAAAGCACAACATATGGAATATAGCCAATAATATTGTAATAACTAGGCATGGTGTCAAATGGGAATGAGACTTTTGCGGCTTATCAATTCATAAGGTATATAAATGTCTAATCACTATGTTGTACCCCTGAAACTAATGTAATATTGTATGTCAGCTACAATTGAAAAATAAATTTAAAGACTGAAAACATAAAATATAAAATAAAACAAAACAAAACAAAACACTATGTCATGTTGCACCAGCAGCTTCATATATCTCAGGGTTTCTATTTCTCGATTGCATCATTTTCTCTTGTGCTTGATTTAATCTTGTGTTGTTTTGTTTGTCACAGCTCCTGGGTTTACAAAATCCACTGCTAATGTTGCCAACAAAGGCTACATCGAGTGACTGACCTGGAAACAAAATTAAAAGTGATTAAAGACTACGAAGGTAGAAAATCAGTGATAGCTGTTGCTTGACAGTCAGATATGCTCCATCCCTCCACAGCTACGATCTTGAAGATCAAAAACAAAGAAATTGAAGCTGTTAAAGGATCTGCTTCATTGAAGATAATGAGACTAAAAAATTTAAGATGAGAATATATCAGACTTGGAGAAACTTCTAATCATCCAAATTGAAGACCACACATGGGAGCGTATCCCTCTCAGCACCATGATAATCATAGCCAAAGCAAAAGGTTCATTTGCTATGCTGAAAGAAAAATTCTAAATTCAAATATAATGTTGAATTTATTGCTGGCTCTGGGTGGTTTAAACAATTCAAGAATCGTTATTCATTACATGATGTAAAAGTAAATAGTGAGTCTGGGAGTGCTGATGTAAAAGCAACTGAAAATTTTTTGGAAGTTCTAAATAAGCTGATTCTGGAGGAAAATTACTTGCCAGAACAAATATCAAATATGGATGAGAACTTTCTAGTCTTGAAATAAATGCTGAAAGGATTTTCATGCATAAAAAGTCCAAGTCAATGCAGGTTTTCAAGGCTTTTAAAGATGGGCTAACGGCTGTTCAGGGGCAATATTGCAGTCTTGCACAGTGAGAACCCAAGGTCTTCAAGCCTATCAATAAGCACATACTGCCAGTGTACTACAGGAGTAATAATAAGTCATGGATGACCAAGCTCTTTTTCCAAGATGCCCTCCTGAATAGCTAGGCCAACAAAATGGAGAAGTACTTTTTGGAGAATAACGTAACTTTCAAAATTTTGCTCATTGCTCATAATGTTCCCAGAGTACTTCCTTTGATTGATTATCTTCATCACAATATCAAAGTGGTGTTGCTTCTTCTAGATACCACTTCTTGGGTCTAACCAATAAATCAAGGACCTGTAGAAGATTTAAGGCCTGCTACCTGAGGAGGACCCCTGCCCAAGCAATTGCTGCAGCTGAAGAAGACAATGGAAAGATATGGATGAGGTTCTAGAAAGACTACATAAATAACTGCATCAAGAACCTGACTTTGGTTGGAGGTGATGTCACCAAGGAATATATGAATGGCATCTGGAAGAAGACACTCACAAGGTCTGCCCATGACTTTAAAAGATTTGCCAAGGATGAGAAAGTTGCAAAAATTAACAAGGTTACGTTTGAGTTGGCATACAACTTTAACCTATGTGTGGATGGAGATGGCATTAAGGAGCTCCTAGAGGTGATTCCTGAGGAACTGACTAATGAGGAGTTATTGGAACTGGAACAGAATATATAACTGAAGAAGAGGCAAGAGAAAGAAAAACTGAGGAGAAGAAAAAGAGACCCAAAAAAATATACTGTGAAGGGTTTAGCAAAATCTTTTGTAGACCTCAAAAGCTCCCTAAAAGTTTGAAAACATGGACCCCAACACCAAAATGTTTTCACTAATAAAAATGTTCATGGAATGTTATCAGTTTACAAGCAAATTTATGATGAAAAAAGAATTAAGCCAATCACTATAGACATATTTCTGAAAAGAGTGACACCTCCTCTAGAAGATTCTCAGGCAGGTCCTTTGGGGATATTCAGAAAAAGGCATGTTTATTGTAGGAGATGACAGCTCCATGTGTGTTAATGCTCCTGAAGACTTTCCAATGGGAGAATATATGGCAGAGGAAGACAGTGATGTTGATGTTCCCGAGCCCATTTAGGCCTAGGCTAATGTGTGTGATTGGATCTTAGTTTTTAACACACACACAAACATGTACACACACAAAGTTTAAAAAGTAAAACAATAAAAAATAAAAATTTTTAGTGAAAAAATGTTTATAGAATAAGGATAAAAAGAAAAAATATTTTTGTACTGCTATACAATGTGTTTGTTTCTTTAGCTAAATGTTGTTATAAAAGAGTTGAAAAGTTTTCATAATTAAAAAGTGTATAAAGTAAAAAACAAGTTACAGTAAGCTAAATTTAATTCACTATGAAGAAAAAAATTTTAAATAAATTTAGTGTAGCCTAAGTGTGCAATGTTTATAAAGTCTACAGCAGTGTAGAGTAATAGCCTGGTTTTCACATTCACTCACTACTCCCTCACTGACTCACCCAGAGCAACTTCCAGTTCTATAAGCTCTATTTATGGTAAGTGACCTACACCAATGTACCATGTTTTATTTTTTATACTGTACCTTTTCTATGTTTAGATATGTTTAGATACACAAATACTTATCATTGCCTTATAATTGCTCACAGTATTCAGTATAGTAACATGCTGTACAGGTTTTTAGCCTACAAGCAATAGGCTACACCACACAGCCTAGGTATTCAGTAGGCCATATTATTTACATTTGTATAAGTATACTCTGTGATGTTCACACAATGGCAAAATCACCTAATGATGCATTTCTCAGAATGTATCTCTGCTGTTGAGCAACATATGACTGTAATCTTACTTTACCACCAATGTTGTTAAGAAGCCTGATCCTGTCTATTCTTGTAGGTGAAGCCAGCTTCATAATTTGCAGGGCCTAATGTGAAATGAAAAATGTAAAGCTGTCTGGGGCAGGGAAGTCAATCTCCCCTTCCCACAGCCCAATCATCCAAGCCAGTGATGGATGCACAACCCCGAAAGAAACAATACCTTGATGCAGAGTGGGCAAAGGGCACCAATAGAGGTGCCTGTCGGAAATAACCCTGGGCATAGTCAGCCCAGGGTTAGGATGGCCAATGCCTTGTCCTGCTCTGAAATGCTGTGGAGTGCACACCTGACTCCTCAAGCCACCATGTGGCCAGCTGGATTCCTCAAGAAATGGTATATTTTGGAAGCCCAGTATTAGTAAATGCTGCTGACAGATTAGAAATTTGATAAAGGTAGAAGTAAGATTAGTCTTACTAAAGTGAAAATTCTCCATGCAGAACCTCCATCTTGTTATGTTCGCTTTGCTCATGTGCCTATTGTTCCAGCATGGGGATAGCTAATGACATTCTAGTGACATCAATCGGCCAAATTATGTGATATACTTTGTTTTTTAGTGTTTTCTTTTTTCTGTAGTAGCTGCTCTTCAGAGGTTAGTAATCAATATGAAGGTCTTTAAACTGTGTGTCCCTTTCCATATATCCATCCATTTGCCTCTATTCCATACATTTTTGTCTTGGACCATCCAATCTTTCTCCTTACATGCCACTGCCCATAGCCCATATATTCCTTTACACAAACTATAGGACCAGCTCTGCCTACTCACCATTGTCTTTCAAATCCACTGAGTATGCCTGTAGTGAAGCTGCTATTATATAGGCAGGCACCAGTGTACCAAGCTGACCTATTCATAAACCAAGCTTTGGCTTTGTTTTCCTCATTTGTCTTATTGGAACTAAATTACAACTAAAATTGTGGCTAAGTGTTTGCTGGTATAATAATGACAGATGAAATGGAAGCCAGCTTGTTTTGCCCTCTGCTCATCCTCAATTTCAAATATACTACTTCCATTTTACAATGGATTATTGCTGGGCCCACCCCATTGTACATCTCAAAGAGTCTGACAGACCCCAACTCATTCAGCCAGTTCCCAACATGTAGTCAAGTAGTTCATTTCCACTATTTCCCAATAGCATGCTAAGAGTTTTTTCAAAAGGGATATAATTATCTGAATGATTTTGATGTTCTTCAGTTCAATGATCGACCTATGTGTGAATTTTTTTTTTTAATTTCCTTGCTTGGAATTTGTTGAATTTGTTGAATGATATTGGTATCTTCCATCATTTCTGTAAAGTTCTCAGCTGTAATATTTTCTGATATTTCTTCTGCTTCATTCTCTCTCTTATCAAACAAAAATTTCAACTAAATATATATATATATATATATATATATATATATGTTATATATATGTACACACACATAAACACGCACATGCATATATGTGTTTGATCTTTTCGGTTTATTTCCTCTATATTTTGACCATTTTTGATATTTTCCACTTCTTTGTCTTTCTAGGCTATTAAGATTATGTCTTCAGCTTTTTTTCTGACCTATTCTTCTCTTAGATGTGTATAATCTATTATTCAACCAGCCCACTGAGTTTTTCATTTTGACAATTACAGTTTTCATTTCTAGGAGTTCTGTTTTTTGTTTTCTCATATTTTATTTATCGAAATAAACTTTTTCAATAAATAACTTTTGCATACTTTTGAATTCTGTGTGCTATAATTCAAATATATGTAGTTTGAATTTCTGTTTTCTTTCTCACATTGGACAGCTTATTTTCTTGTATTTAATGAAAAAAAATATTATACACTACTCATATGCCTTGGAACTTTACTTGTGGAAATGTGTTAATGACTGTTTTGAAGGTAGGTTATTCTAAAAAGAATTTGTCTCTGTTCTATTCAGGTGTCTAGGAGCACTTTAAACTGATTCTCAACTTAAATTTTTCACCATCCAGGTAGCATGTATTTAGATCACAAAATTGATCTGTGGCTACAAATATCAAAGGATAATTTAAAAAATTTTTTCTACTAAATACCAGCTTTGGCACTGCCAATTTTTCTTATATTTCCCCAAAGAGTATTTTTAGTCAATAGATACTCAGTGTACACTCCTTTTGACCTCAACTTTATATAAGGGATTTCTTATTAGACTCTCACTTTAGGTGGCTTCCAGAATGTTTTTTGTTTTTGTTTTTGTTTTTTCACTTCTTCAATTTCACAATTTCACAAATACCAGTACTCAAGTTCTCATGCTATGGATAAAGTCCTCAAAAAAAAAAAAAAAGAGAGAAGAGAGGGTCCTGTTTTGAACGTTCTTTATGCACTTCTCTGGGTACCCAGGTACACCACAGTCTCTGGCCTGCATATTTATTATTTCTTGACATTAATGAATGCAATTAAAGAGTATTTTTAAAATATATTTTACCCACCTTTTTTTTTTCCCCCAGGAGGACAGTCAGTCTAGAGATCAAATCTGACATTTCTCTAGAAATCTCTTTTGACCTTTTGCAAACAACTTGTCAGTGTTTCATTGTCATAACAGCTTAAAATCTAAGTCTGTTGTGAATTATTTGACAGCAAGTAACAAAAAGTGATTAAATAGTTGCTACAAATAGTTGGTTTTTTTCTCATGAGACACTGCAGCTGCTCAGTGACAATGACAAAGACTCGGGCTCTTTCTACCTTTCTGCTCAGCCACATTTAGTGTTTTAACTTTTATGTTCATTGCATGTTCACATGGTTACAAGTTACCTACTACTCCTTAAGGAATGAGTCAATTTTATAAGCAGAACAAAGAGGAAAAGTCAAAAGAACAAAAGGCTGGGCCAACTAAGTTTGCCCCCTTTTAAGCTATAATTTCTTATTTCTCATAGCAGAACTGAAATTACTTGGCTACCTTTGACCGATCAATGGCAAAGGTACATGAGAACACCATTTTTAATATAGGCCAACCACAACCCATTCCCTGAAGCTAGGATAAGACCCTACTTCTCTTGAAATCAGAAGTTTTCCATTGCTACCTGAATAAATGTGAGTTCTGTGAGCAGACAATAGAGAGTTGGAGAACAAACATTGGTAGGCATTAGATTATGTCTACCATAACGCCTAACACTTTCTCAGCATCTAGCCTTCCCTATCTAGAACTCCTTCTCTTCTCCCTTTATCTGTTTATATATGTCTTTATGTCCTTTACATCTATGCTTAGGGCTACTTTTTGTTAAGGCATTTGGTGTAATCCTGTCCATGGGGTTTGTTTTGCTCTCTTTCCATGTATAAACTGGTTAACAGCTATTATAGAGTGTATCTTTCTTCCTAGTATGATCATTTGCTGCATTATACTATTCTTTCCATCTTTCAATACAGAGTATAAACTTCTCAAGAGTATGAATCATGTATCACGTCGCCCAGCCTCATACCTTGAACATACTATATACTCAATGTTAATTCTTTACTAAAGGACTAATTTATTGCCTCCTTACTTACATTCTCCATAATTCTTGATTAATGACATCACACCTTTGACACTCTAAACCTTAATCCCATGACCCTATTTTATACCTTAATTTTATTGATCTCTGCTTTTAAACACTAATTAACTACTTTTACATACACTTCTATCCTTTCCTACCCTTAATATCATGAGGATTTGTTATAGATTACCATCTCCATCATTGGTTTATGGGATTCTAGGCTATTCTGGTTGTCTTCTTGTTTTTTTTTTCCCCACCTCTTTTTTTTTCTTTTGCTTCTTCTTTTCACCTTAGTTGTCGTATCCTTTTACTCTCTGCTTACTGAGTGTTCCTACTGAGACCTCCTTTTCTCCTCAACTTTTTTCCTTTTGAGTAGATCCATTCTGGTTTAGATAACTCCCAAAAGCAACACGAGTAGTTCTTCTAATTTCTGTGCTTGTTACCTTGTTTCATTTCAAGCTCTTCCTGTCACATTAATTCAGTCTTTGAAATGACTCTAACTTATTGCTTTATTTTTCTTCCTTTTTCAAAATTCAAACATATTTACCTCAATTAACTAAAAACCTCAAACAATTCTCTCTGTCACAAATACCCTTTTTTTCAATTGTTCCTAAACTGACTAATCTTTTTTAAACATTCAACTTAAATTAAGTCATAACTTTGAGTTGAAAACCTTCTATGACTATCCACTACCCATCACATAAAGTCCATATTTATGAGACTGTCTTTCAAAGCCAGATCTAATCTGATGTTCTCAATATATCCAAGTCTATTCCCCCAAATAAATAATAGCTATAGTAGAATAAGTACATTTTACCTCTGTGCTTTTATTCTGCCATGCCACCATCTACTCTTTCCCCATTTAGCATCTTTGCTCCTGCTTCTCCCACAGAGGACTTCTGGAAATCATCTTGAATGAACAACAGAATTTTCTTTCTGAAACATTTTCTCTGCTTTCAATAGATTTGACTCCCTGATGAATGTACAAAAGAATGGATAACGTACTATATGTTCTTTGAAGCACCCATTCTTTTCATAATTTCCCGATAGTTTGTTAGGGTTTTTGTTTTTGCTGACACTGTGACTGTCCTTGTGCTGCCCCCTCTGTTTTTAAACTATGCGTATTATGAAATTTGAAAATGAAAAGAGCTTGCTTGAAACCATTTAGCTGACTGAGGATTTGTACATCTTTACATGATTCTCGTTTTGTTTTTAAAAGAAAGCAATTCCACTTGGATACTGGCCTTTGAAGGGACTTTATGCAGGTGGCAGGCCACTTAACATGACAAAGATTCTTTTTTAATTATCTTCAAGTCGAATACTTCCTACAGAGTAGGTAATTCGGACTGATTTTATTTTATTTTTTTTTATTGTAAACGAATGTTCACACTAATATTTTTTCATTTTAAGAATGTTTATAGAAAAACGGTTTTGATTTTTAAGAATTCCTTCCATTTGATCTTAATTTATTTTCTTCCCCCATAGAGCAGAGATATTTTTAAAATGTTTTACTTCAATGGTTTTATCTAGACTAATCTCTTGTAAAAGTGAAAAGCGTCTACATGCTAAAACAAATGTGCATTTGAACATACAATTGATTAACCAATTTTCAAATAATTAACTTTTTAGATTTTGCATGTGCATTTGTTGCTTATTTGACCATGTAATAATTAATTAGCCTAATTATAATGGATTGCACCTTCAAATCCTGCATGCATATTCTAATAGAATGACAGCATTTTACACCACTTTTTATATTTTAGTCAAACAAACAAGTACTCATAAGCAAAGGAAGAGAATTTTAAGATAAGGAGTATGTTATATCTGTAGAAGTTGACATTTTGATTAATGAAGTGTTACAGTTGTTTTTAATATATTTATTTGGTGGTGCATTCAACAAAATTAATCCTGATAGATGAAATGTGTTTAAAACACTGCTTACGAAATGAATGGTGTCTTCAAGCTAATAGAGTTATAAGTGAACAGAAAAAAAAAAAAATGAAGAAGACTTTAAAAATGAGTCAAGTGAAAATAAATGCCAGATTAAAAAACAATTTAGTCTATGAGTCTAGAGAGCCAAAGGGTGCTCAAGTGTAAAGAATTTGACTTATGGACTAAGTGAGCAGCTGAAATATTTAAGTATCAACCTAATGCCATTCAGTCATGGTGGGAAAGCTGCATAAGAGATAGGCCTTTTTCTTTCATTTGTGGTGTGTAAACCTGAATGGCCAAAACCAAAAATATGTTCTTAGTGGTACCTTGAGTCAAGCAGAGAAGTACAATCAAACTACTTATCAGCGAATGAAGGGGGCCATGGTGTAGCTTGAGAATTAGGGAAAACAAAAGCCAGAAACAAAGAGTTGGCACAAGAATCTAAAAAAAAAAAAATGTTATGAGATGAGTGCTGCAAACTGAGGCCAACTTCTCCACAGGAACTTTTGCCCATCTCACTTTTTGGTTTTGAAAACATAATGGATCTATTTAAAATATTTCGTGAGTAATATCTTGAGTCTATACAGGTAATTCTCCCAAGATTTTCAAAGTACATAGATAGCCAATATCTCACTCTTGGGAAAGGTCAAATAAGTATAAATATTCTTCACATGAAATAGTACGAAGCTTCAGAGAGAGCTACATGGCTGCAAATGCTTGCTTTATCACTCATTAACTATTTGGCCTCGGGCAAGTTTAAAAGCCTCTCTGTGCCTTGGTTTTATCACCTATAAATGAAGATGAATAATATTTATTGCTTATCTCTAATCTTACACCAGAATTGAAGACGTATGAGAACAGTTATCTTGATGGTGTCTTCCTTGATGTAGCCAGGTGCTTATAAAGTAATGAGCACTTAGTGGGTGCTCAATAAATATTTATTTAATAAATTAGTGAATATCTAAAGCATTTTTCACACTTTCTGGCACTTTGTTAAATAAATGAATGGTAAAAAAAAATTTAATTCGGTAGCATGTCTACTCTAGGTATAATGGAATAACTATAGTAGATCAACCCTTCAGCTAAAAAAAAAGGAAATCTAATTGCTGTAGATAATACTTCATGGCATTTAAGAGCTACAAAAGCAATCAAGACTTGAGAGGATAGAATTAGAAAAGAGAACTACAGAGAATCTGACATTCTCAAGAACCTCTAACCTATCAGAGCCTGATACTGGGCAGTAATTGCCAGGTGGGTGAGAAGCAACAGCTGTTAAGAATTTCAGCTAAGAGGCAAAGAATCCAGCAGAGCCTATAGAAATCTAAAGTGTGAAGAAACAAAAATTGAACTCCAACATGCCCAAGATCTAAAGAATTTCCCAAGAAATGAAGCAGAAAGTCACTGAAATGGATAGCAAACACACTGGCAATCTCACAGTGCTGAAGTTTAGAACTAACCAAGAAGAAAGATTCCTAATAAGTACCCAGGGCTTTGAGATAAGAATGCTACAGAGCTACACATGAGAAATGGTGGAAAGCCAGAGGTAAACCAAGCTCTACCCAAACTCCAATCTAGCCTCAAGTCAATTCACGTCCTGTTTTTATTAAGGTGATAGGCCTTTACACTAGCTGCTTGTAAGAGGATAAGGATAATCCTTTCTACAAGGATATGATCAAACTATATAATTTCTCATATACAATCCCATCATTTAATTATAAAATTATTAGACATTCCAAGAGACAAGACCTAGAAGGAAAAAGATTTTGGAAACAAAACCACAGATAATACAGATATTGGAATTGTAAGACCTGGCCTTTAAAATAATTGTGATTCATATATGTAAAAAAAAATAAGATGGAAAATGTCATTGAAGCACTAAAATTCAGAAAAAGAATCAAACAGACATTCTAGAACTAAAAAGTTTGACTACAAAGTTTAAAAAGGCAGAAATTCTCAACAGAAGATAGTAAAACAAAAAATGTGAGTAGAGAATACTCATGAGAAATATGAAGAGCAAAGATTGGGGAAAGGGATATAAGTAACATATGGAACACATTGGAATCTCATAAAGGGAAGAAGGAAATAATACGATATAAGAATATTTTAAGAGAGAAAGGTCAAAAATTTTCTAAAACTAATTAAAGATATCAACATATAGATTCAGAAGGTTCTATGAAGTAAGCAGGATAAATGCAAATGAAGTCATGCATGAGAAATCAAAGTAAAAAAATGTCAAAAGCCTAAGATCAGAAGAAAAATCTTAAAAACAGCCCCAGAAAAATGATGAATTTCTTTTAAAGAAAGAATAATAAAAATGCCAGCTAAATTCTCAACAGAAACTATGGAAACCAGTAAATAATATTTTCAAAGTACTGAAAGAAAATAACTGCCAAATTTCTATATGCAGTGAAAATATACTTCAAATGTGAAAGTGAAATCAATACATTCAAATTGAAAAATTATTTAGAAAAATTTTTTACCAGCAGACTCATACTATAGTAAGTTCTAATGAGAATATTTCAGGTAGAAAAAAAAGATCTCAATGAAAACACAGAAATATAGGAAAAGATAATGAGCAACAGAAAGAGAGAAAATGTAGATAAATCTAAATATATGTTGATGTATAAAACTATATTAGTGTCTTGTGTTCTTTTGAATATATATAAAGTTAAAATGATAACAATTACACAAAAGGCAGGAAGAGGATAAATAAGTTTTCTATCATCCTAACATTGTTTGGAAAGTGACAAAAGTACCATGCATGTAACCTCTAAAGTAACTATTATAAAAATGGCAGGTATAGGTTATAGATATAGATTATAGAAATAGATTATAGATGTAAAGACATATAGGTACTATAATATATAAGAATAATATATATAATAATTATAACAATCATAAAAAATGCAATGGAGGGAAAAGTAACATAAAAAATGAAATAAAAAACTGATAGCAAGATGGCAGATAATCTAAACTGTTTGTAATTACATAAAACATAAATAGATTAAAAACTCCAATTAAAAAGATAAAAATGACAGATTTAATTTTAAAAAATTAATTCTTAAAACTAAAACACTTTACCTATAACTATGGGAAGGTTAAATAGAAAAAATGTATATCATACCAATATTAACAAGAGGAAGTTGATGTAGCTATACTGATATTAAAGTAAACAATGTAAAACATATCATTAGCTATACAGAGGAGCATTTCAAAATAATACTGTATTTCAGGAGACATAAAATTTCTAAATTTGTATGCACCTAATAACATAGCATCACAATAAACAAAGGTTATAAAAATAAGTAGACAATTCACAATCATTGTTGGAGATTTTAACAATTTATCTCAGAACCTTATAGAAAGAAAAAATAAACTTAACCCAATTGAGATATGTATATCACTTTGGGCCTAACAACTGCATAATACATAATCTTTCCATATGTACATGTAACCATAAGCAAAATTGACCTTATAAATTAAGTGTTAAAAATTTTAAAGGATCGAAACAATTCAGAGCATGTTCCCTGACAAATTGAATTAAATTAAAAATCTATCAGAAAAAAATAATTAGAAAATCCTCCAGAAGTTTAGAAAGTAAACTATATACTTAAGGAACCCATAGTTCAGAAATAAAATCACAATTAAAATTTTAAACGTCTTTTAGTGAACCCATAATGAATATATGATATATTAAAACATATGGAATGTTGTTTAAGAAGTATTAGGAAGAAATATATAGCCTTAAATGTATGCATTAGGAAGAAAAGGACTAAAAAGCAATAGTTAATTAAACAAGGTCATTAGACTGAGGTGATTCTAATACCTTAGCAGCCTATATAAGCAAACCAAAACCTAAGAGTATAAATGCATCAAGGTTAAGAAGTTAATTAGAAAAACCAATCATAAATAATTTTCTTCCTTTGCTTCTGCTTTTTCTCTACACATAAAAGTCTTTCTCCTAGCTTGTCAGTGGAGTGCTCTTAACCATTTCCGGTTTGGTGCTGCCTAATTAGAATTGATTTTTTGCTTCAACAAATTGTTTAAAATTTTAAATATGCCTCAGTTTATTTTTTTAACACAGTGATTCTTAGTGTTTATCTCAAAAAATAGAAAAATAATAAAGATAAAGAAAGCAAATACAAAATATAACAGATTTTTTAAAGGTGTAAAATATAGAAAATCAAAATGCCAAAAGATAAAACTGATAAAAGGTAGATTCTGATAATATTATTTATGAAAAGCCATCATGCTCTACATTGACAGTCTTCACCTTTCTGTATGTGTAAAAAATTTACATAGGAAAAAATATATATATACAGTTTTGGCACATAGGTAGGAATTGTTATTTCCAAGCTGCATTTGGCACATTCTGTAGTATCTTTCTGGTGCATTCAAAGGGAGTATAATGAATGAGGCAGGCAAAACCTATCATTGCAGATCTTCCTCTCTTTTACAATTCATTAAAACCTTCCTCCTTTCTTAGATCTTCATTACTCGTGGCCACCTTTCCTAAACTCCAACCAGCATTCCCATTGCCTTTCTCCTACTGGAGTGACCTCTCCACTGACATGTACATAACTCATTACATTAGGACAATACTGCTGGCAAAAGAAAAAGTTCTGTGATCAAAGAACTTGAAGGACACAGTATATTTTCCCTCTCCTGAGATTTATAATACATGTTAGTTTATCAAAATGCCCAATGAGACCTGCAGTAGATAAACTTCTTTATCTTTGTTTATCCAACATTTTCAAAATGAATTTGTCCACGGAAGTCTTTTTTCACATCATGATACTCGTTTATACAAATATTTATGGAGCCTCTAGTATATGCCAAATACTATTTTCATGAACAGTTCTTGCCCCTCTAGGAGTTTATACTCTTAGCAATGAGAACAGATAGTAAAGACTAAATAATATATGACTCCAGGTGGTAATAAACACCATGAAGAAAAATTAGGCAGTGTATGGAGATAAACAATAACAGCCGAGGGTGGTACAGAAATCCACAGGATATAATTTGAGAAATTCAGCCTTATTTTTATACTTATATGCTAGCCAAGGTGAAAAAGACCTACAATAGAAGAAGGCTTGAGAAAATCCTCAACACTCTCTCTAATCGATGTGTGCTCTCTACTTATTCTTGACTTTAAAGACTGGTGCTGTTGATAAGAACTATTGGCCAGGTAAGAGGGAAAACAGTATCATAGGTAGCATCCAAGAACTCTGATTTAGAACCCTTCAAATTGTACTTTGTAGATGGCACTTACACAATGTACCTCTAAGGCAATCTTCCCTTCTTATAAAATTGGAGAAATGTAATATTTACACACTTGTTAAACTTAGAAATCTCAGCTGTTCAATTTACCCTGTAATATTTCTCATTAACAGATAATTGACTGGCATAATTTTGCCTTCCTATAGACGTAGAAATTGGATTGTCAAGTTCAATGCTATTTCTCATATCATTAAGCTCATCAATTCATGCCTTCTTTTATTCACTAATTCACAAGACCTCTTAGATACCTACTGTTTGTGCATTCTTGTATTAGGAGCTGGGTAGGCAAAAACAGATTTAACCCAAAGGAACTTATTAGCACATTGTAGGCAGATAGTTAGATACTTTCCTTTTTGTTTCCCAGACTCTATTTTAAGAAATCAGTAAAAGCTTCACAAAGAAGAGATGTTAAGTCACTTGTTTCTCAGTTTCCAAAGCAACAGAGAACACAGTAAACAGGGGCAGATGCCTAAGATATACTTTAAATCTTCATTTATGAAGTCTTTTGATGGCTTTTAAATATGTAGGATAATTAATGATCAATATGACAATCTTTTGCCAATCAAGAGAAATAAGAGATCACAAAAATGAAACTTTTCCCCATTCTTCTCACTGGAAAGGGCCTGCTCAGCCGCATAACTTCTAAATAGTCACCAGAACTAAAAGCAGATACTTGGAACCGGTCAGGGCAGAGAAAGCAGTGATTCTAATCCACCACCTGAAGTCATATGACTCATCTGAAGCAGAAGTGGTAAGAAACATCTAGGCCAGGAATCTGAAATTATGAGCAGCAAAGAAAGTCATAATGATTGTACTGATGAGTCAGTCATCCACCATCTGGTTCTCATTAAGAAAAGATAAGTCAAGGTACAGATAACAAAGAGCAAAGCAATATCAAAACATGTAAAATTAACTGTTTTTCTAGAATGATAGAAGGAAAGATGACGCTAATGAGAAGCTACCATTGGGGAGCTGATTTATTCAGAACCTCATTGAGCTGGCTGGACAAATATAGGTTTTGTGAGACCTAAAACCTGTAGTAACTGATATGGAAAAGGAAAGGAGATTTATATTTTAGCCAAACAGTGACTTAAAACCAAGAGACTCAATTGATAAGCTCCAGTTTACTATTCATTATTTCAACTTCACTTGCTGGCTGGACTTCTCTTACCAAAGGCAGAAAAAGGCCCTAATGAGAAGATTCTATTTCAGTTAGAAAAGAGAAGCTGATAGTGCATATCAGGTCTCTTCTTGATGACTCCATACCCTTCAGCCCTCTTCTATAATCCCCTTTGACTCTATTACTAGGACAAGGAACTATTCCATAGAATTGTTCTATGTTCAATGGAACACCTCATTCCATTGCTCTTGGTTTATATTATTATTTTAGCACTGATCACACTGTACTACGATACTTTGTGCATGTTTCTCTAATAGATGGTAAACCTCTTGAAAGCAGAAGCAATAGTTTCTTTGCCTCTGTTTCTTTAGCACCCAGAGAAGTTTATAGATCATAACAGATATTTTAAAATGCTCAATAAATAAAATTTAACTGAATTTCCCCTTGATATTTTATTTGTGGCCTGTCATCCTATATGCATATCAGGACTAGGTTATAATTCTTCTACAGAACCTTAGGAAATTCCTTTGAGATTCTAGCTACCCCACTCAAACACTTGAGGCTTGGGATACATTAGTAGATAAACTAAGATCCCCATCCTTACAGAGCTTACATTCAAGTGAGATGTATGAACCAAAAATAAATAAGTCGATATGCCAGTGTGTTAGAAGATGATAAATGCCATAGAAAAGAGAAAAAGTAGAGCAAAAAAAAAAAGATCAAAAGTGGGTTGAAGATTAGGCAGTTTGTAGCACTAAATAGAATAGTTAAAGTGGGCCTCATTGGGAGGGTAAGATCTGACTAGACTTAAAGGAGGTAAAGGAGTTAGCCAAGTGGATATTTGAGAAAAGATGCCTCACACTTTCTTCTCCCAATTCAGTAGAGGACTTCCAGCTAGTGCTGGCTGCCATGAGACTCAGAAGATGTGGTAAGTTTGCCAAGCTGCCACAGCACTTGCTTTTAGCTCACACAGTGAATTCTGTAAGGTTTTAGTCATTTCGTTACTGTTGGATGACGTGAGAGACTGAGAACAGGAACAGAGAAAGAAGAAGTGCAGGACTCAAGAAAGGGGTGGGGTGGGGGGAAGAGGGAGCTCCACTCTAATTTGAGATCAGGGAGGGCTCTGGAAATCTTGTGGGTGGTATGAAGTCAAATCTTTCCTGTTTCCTAAATGTTCTTCCCTGTAACTAGTTTAAATGATCTAAATTTGACATTTAAAACTCACAGTCTTTTTGCTCCCACCAAAGACTTTTTTAACTAGTTTTATTTCCTTCATTTTATATTTCATTGGCAACCAAAGGGGAGCAATCAAAACTACAATTTCTGAC
Source organism: Cynopterus sphinx (assembly GCA_030015415.1). Classification (NCBI taxonomy): domain Eukaryota; kingdom Metazoa; phylum Chordata; class Mammalia; order Chiroptera; family Pteropodidae; genus Cynopterus; species Cynopterus sphinx. The sequence goes on from CM057382.1 coordinate 127,350,330, forward strand.
CCAGGAGAGGGAATCTCAGTTTTATTGTTTTAATCTTTGCTCTTGACTAGCTTATCACAACATATCTCTCTGTTCCTTGGGGTTTATTCCAATATAGCTGATAGAAATATGGTTGACAATGTATTTATTTAATTAAATATATTTATGAAGTGATTGACAGTTTCCAGATTCTATGTACCAAGGACACAAAGATGTGATTCTACCAGTGGTTATAGGCCATCCTTAATAACCTCTTGAGGTGTTGCTATGCCACCAGCCAGAACATAATGACCACAAGTCACAAGAAAATAACATATGTTTGTCATACTCTAGAAATAATTCAGTCAAAAATAATAAACATTTTTAAATGCATTATAAAAGAGTGGGACTTAAGAAAACTCATGTTCTTACTAATGATTATTTTACTTTCATTGACTTTCCCATAAAACTCTGAAACTCGAGCAAAATTTAACCACGTCTCCTGGTTCCTGTTATAAGTCTATGTTTCACTAAAAGTCCTTAATCACGCCCATTTACTATATTATCACTGTGCCACAAAAAAGGAAGAGGATGGAAGCATCACAGAAATTAAGAAAGAAAACCCGGAGACAGTGAAGTGAGGCAGCCTTGAGATGGGGACTAAGGACAACCTAAACACAGTGGATCATGTATGTCAGGTTGTCAAAAACCACAGATCTCTTGGAGCAGCTCATTTGAAGTGCATGCTATGTCTGCTCTTGACTCCGGTAAGGTCTACCTTTGGCATTAGGGGTATGATTTCGGTAAGACAGAGCTCTGTTGTCAGAGAAATAAGTTTTTTTCAGCATTATAGCTCTTAACTAAAGACTCTCCAAAAATTCAAATATCAGAACATATAAACCACATATATATGATGTTTGGTGTCTGAACAGGTACTTATAGGCTTGAAATGGGATTTGTCTTCTGCAGTAGAAATTGCAGATAACGTGAGAATGAGAGAAGAAAATAAGCCTATCCCTCACAGACGGTTTCCTTTGTTTTATTCATTCACAAGACTATCTCATCATCCTACGGAGGAGTTTAAGTTGCTTTTGTTTTGTCCCTGAGCCTGTCTTGTTCCACACCCAAATAAAGCATTCCTGGAATTGAAGATGTCATTTTACCAGCCTGACACCAGGATTTCACATTGCTTCCTCTGCTCTACTCTCCCCTTAAATAATCTCTCTCCCTGGATACTAAATTCAGTGTCCCAGTTTGAGACCCAGAGAATAATGAGTCTTCTGCCCCTACATATCTTTTAAAAAGGTAAGACAGACCAGAAAAGCAGAAAAATGACAGGCCCATTGTTTGAGCTCAATGCTGGGACTTCCCCTTTTGCATAAGCTGAGTCACATTTTTCCTGTTGTCAACTTGAAGCCTGTTCGTTGATGTACGATAGGGCTATCTTGCTGATGTATAAAGCCAGGCTTCAGGTTTCCTTGCATTTGTTTGCCTTACCTTGGACCCTTACCAATTAGAAGCTGTCCACTGGCCAAAGGAGATAAGACATGGTTTATTAAAGCTCAGATACTATACTGAATGAACTAATTTTTTACCATTTTCTTCTGTTAAAATGCTATCTGAGGTTCCTGCCTTATGCAATCTTACTGATTTTGACACAAGTCTTTTGGGATGCATATGTGCATTTTATTCTTGATATCTGTTCAGTTGACACATGCTTTAAAACCACAGATATCTTTGATTGGCTGGGAAATTGTGAAAACAGGAAGTCAAAGGATGGAAACAACTGTGAAACAACCATAACAAGCGAAGAATTCTGTTTAAGTGCCAAGATGGGAATGCTGTTATGAAAAATGAACAAACAAAAAAACAAAATTATAATATCAGTATAATTCCAACAGGAATAATGAGCATCCAGATGCTCTAATTATCAGATTTTTAGGGCCTTATAAACAATGAAGTGGTTTGTAGATCTTAAACTACAATATTGTTGCTAGACATGATAAAATCTCCAAAATTAGGAGAGGGATATGATGACATTTGCTAGTTATAAAATATTTGAGATAATATTTTCTGCTCAATAATACCATCTACATTGAGCTTTAAAAAAAAAAAACTTGCTGTTCTATTTAATCTCTTCATTTATTCAGCAAATATATATTGAGTGCTTACCCTGGGGCAAGTCCTATTGTAAACATTAGGGTTGTGATGGTCATAGCATATTCCCTTCTGCTTATAACCCTTTGAACCAAGATTTTCCTTGTAATTCCCCAAGGTTGCCAAGTGTCAGTGCTCCTGTGATATTGTTTTTCCATGGTAAATTCTCAAAACAAAGGTTATTTATCAGCAGTGTAAAAAGTTTTAAAAATATAAAGAACACAAGTAAATATTAGAATGAACTAAATGAGGCAATTTTTAGAGAAATACACCAGAATTACTACTTTATTAGTATGTAATGAGTTTAAGAAATGTATTATTTTAAAAATTTCAGGAATATAAATGAATTTTTAAAATATTTGAATATTTTTTGAGGCAGGACCACTATTGTCAGTAGAATGGAGAAGGACAGAGAATGGACCACGTAGATGGTAATTGCTGTTCATCCATCTTCTGAGAATTTCTATATAAAATATGCTATATAAATGATTTCATGTGCCATCTACTCAGATAATTGACCTTTTTAAAAGTATGATCAATATCTCTCAAGGTCTAACCCTGCTAGAAAAGAATTAAAAATAATACAATGGGACATTTTAACATCATCTTGCTAGAGAGAGAATAAAGAATTAATAATGAGGACTTTGCACAATTGATTATTAGTTAGAAGATTAAGTCACAATGCATTTATTAATCTATTTAACATTCAAACACCATTTTAAGAGACTGCTTAAGGAGGAAGTATTTTGGGGGCAGCTGGACATTCTTCTTAGTCACCCTTAATTGCAATAAAAAATCTGGTTTCTAGAAATTCAAAATCAAAGCTGTAATAAAATAAATCTACTCTAACTTTCTCATCATACAGGAAAGGAAACTGAGGCACAAACAGACTAAGTGACTTCTAGAGGTCATAGCATTTAAGCATGGACAATGACAAGCCAAACCCAGGTCACCTAGATACCAGAGCTTGTTTCATGTTTCTGCACTGATCAGGAGATGATATAAAAACTGCATCCTAGAATCCAATTTTGATTCCACTGGGGTACAGAAGCAATCACTAATTGGAAAGTCACTTCACCAACTTTAAACTCATGATCCTGCCTTAAGAGGTATTACACTTATAGTTTTATTACATCTGTATAGCATTCCAGAGCTGCTCACCAATGCTAGACCAACAAAATAATCCTTTTTATTGTTTAATAGGAAGATGAAAAGTGAAGAAAAACTCTAAGTATAAAGACCCTCCCAAGGAGAAATTCAGAGAAAATAGCAATAATAATGCAAAATATTCAACTATTTAATTTCTAAGACTTTCATTTAACTATATAGTCAAATAACACTATTATTCATTTCACAGCTATAGATCAATTTGCTCATGTGTGAAACCTATGGAATAACAACTATTTTCTCTTCAGATGAGTGATCCTGGTTTGAATTACCCATACAATTTTATAAAAATACATTATTCCAGAAGGACTCCAGCTGCTGAGCAGACGGAAATTTATAAGTAAAAAGACTAAAAACTTTGTTTCCTTAAATTAAGTGGTCAGAGAAAATATGAGACTATACCTATAACCCAAATAATCTGTAAATTTCCTGAACTTTTAAAAATTCTTTCAAGAGAATAAAAACTTCAAAAAATGTGTATATTTATACGTTTTCACATATACCTAAGTAAAAATGTGTCTACTTTTACAGTCAAATTTTTATCTATAAGCTGTAGCTATGCTAAATATACTTGAAATACAGTCCCTTTTTGGTTTTCTATACTGAGTCAACCTATAAACCAAGCTCAAGTGTTTTCACACCCCTTCAATTGATTGTACAGTATCTCCTTTAGTTATAGGTGCAAACCAAAAGAGTATAACTAGTATGACTTTGGTGAGTAAGATGGGGGTCTGGGTTACCTGCCTGTGTAGCTTATTTGTGTTCTCATGGCTTGTGACATTTCTGGATATACATTTCTATCTAATGACAGACTGTGCCTGGGCCTATTCATATTTATGACTTGGCCAGTGTGATAGAAACCAGCTTATATGGGCAGTTCAATTGGCTTCCTATGGTGAAGAGTTCCATCTCTAGTAGAACTCCATATTGCACCAGGAGCTATTTTTCAAAAAACATATAATTCTCCACTGCAGATGGCATGGCCTTGCTCAAAACTCCCAAAGGTCTGCCTTAAGTGTCTCCCACTAGAGGCTGCCATAAACTCCAAACCACATGTTTTCCCACCACTGACACTTGTAACAACATAAGGTCTGATGGATGGATAGCCCAATGACCAAACCCCGCTGCAGCCTAGACCTGATACAGAGTCCTTTCCAGCTCTGTGCCCACTCAAAGCTGACAGCCTCCTCAGTAATCAAGTGTGTTGCCTAGAGCAACATTCCTAATTGTAGAAGGTGTTCTCTCTACAACTTGAGACCTGCCAGGAGTCATACTGCCTTCCCTCTTTTGAGAATGCAAGTAGTAGCAATTTGACTTTTATATTGAAAAGCATAGTCTACCATGTCCCTGACCACTGGGCATCTACTAACCTCACTGAGGTGGCAGGTCCCTGAATCTGCATCTCCCACACTCAGGGATAGCCAACTTTTATTGTAGAGGAGTGGACTAGTCCTGTAAACTTTGAACATTCAGGGATGTCCACAAAGCCAAAATCACTGTAGGCATCTATCAAGATGTCTCTACTATATGTTTCAAGATCCCAAGTTTTCCCTATCAGGGTCTATAAGAGACCCCCCACCCCTTGACTGAGCATCTAAATGTCTCTGAAGCTTCTAGAACTCTATCAAGTCCTCTCTTCAGCTGTTCGCTATTCTACTGCAGTAGATAGGGTATCTTTATAAGCAACCAAATAGCCTCTCTGGCTCTCAATTTTAGTACAAGCATATTTTGTTTTACTGTACTTTGCTTTAATGTACTTCACAGGTGTTGCTTTTTTTTTTTTTTTCCACAAATTGAAGGCAAGACTCTCCACAAGCAAAAAGGTTATGATTCACTTTATTGCTATACTCACTTTATTGAGAAGGTCTGGAACTGAACCCACAATTATCTCTGAGGTATGCCTGTATTTATCTGTTTGTTAATGGCCCTCAGTTTCTCATTATCCCACTGAAGAGCATCAAAATAACTTAGTAGTAACCAGCCAACTCTGCTATACTTGTATGCCCCATCCCCATGTTTTTCAAATCCTTGAATCATCACACCTACAAGAGTGTTCTCTATTGGGATGTTTCTGAAAGTCACCACTAATAGAATGTTCAGCAATTTGATTTTCACCTTTTGCCAGGGACTGTCTGTGTTCCACATTTCCCTCAAATTGGGTTCCTCCTTACTTGCTGGGCAGTGAGTGAGCCAGACCCCAAACCAATCTTACCACCTGACTTATCAGAACAACTTTTGGAATAAACTGAATCACTTTAGGTCAACACAGAAGTAGACACGAACACAAGATTACACATGCAAAATATTTATTGGGAGAAATGCCTGTAAATGACAGAGAGAAAGCATGAGTAGGGAGAGCCTTCGAACCTCAATGAGGAACTGACACCTATGAAAGGAGAAACAGAAAGTTTTCCATCCCAGCTCAATCTATAATGCAGCAATTCTTAAGAAATTTCTTAATCTTTTGCTCACAAAGTCATTAAAGAATTGAAGATAGATGTACATGGAAAAGCCTAGCTCAGAGTCCTCTCAGACAGAGGGAGTCCTTAACAACTGTTCAAGTTATACATTCACTGGAAAAAAAAATCAAGGGAATGAGTAGAGCTCCTGAGTGTCCTCAAGAAAATACAGTGCCCCTAATTCCATGTGTAGACAGGTAGACAGGAGGCTGCCTCTCTCTCATTTACAACCTTTATTTCTCACAAAAGTCAGCTTTAAGCACTTTGTTTTAAATAAAAATGACCTTAAAATGTATTCTGTTTTATTACCATTATTACTAACTAAAATACATCTCTCCTATTGTTTAATCAGAAAAAAAAATAATAAGGCTGGTGATTAAAGGTAAGATAAGGCTAACCTATATTGAGCACTGGTTTATTCTAGATACCACTTTAGAGATTTTACAAATGTATTTACGTTTCATTCTTATTACAGCACTCTGGAGTTGGAATTATTATCCAAATCTTATGGGAAAATTGAGGTTTATCAAAGTTAAGTCACTTATCTAACTTGATCTGTAAAATGAACTTTATACAAAATTATAGCATTTTTTTAGTTTAAATAATGTTGTTTCTGATATAAAAATAACTTTCCTATGTTATATGTTCAAAAATCTATAATAATTTTTAGCCCTACCCCTGTTAACACCACATTGTTTTAAGACATTAGTTATTCATAGGTCTATTTCTATCACTTAAATTGTAAACTCCTTGAAGGCAACTATCATGACTAATTCATCACACCTCTAATCAACTAGAACAGGCCTGAATATTATTCATACTTAATTTGTGCATGTTGAGCCAAATGGGAAATCTCAAACAACTCAATTAGTTTTTCTGCTAATTCTTCAGTTATTCTCACCTAACCAATTAGAATATTAGAGAAGAAAACACCCTCTTCTTTATTCTATGGAACCAACATCATAACAGAAGGGTCCTCTCAAAAGCCTGAAAACTCTTCTATTTCTTGAGAAATCAAAGTTGTTTAATTAGCTTTTGTCTTGGCTAAACAATCGATGGGGGTTAGGACAATCAACAATGACTCCTTATCCTGGGAACTCTTACCCTAACTGTCCCCACTCTGCGGGGAGATGGCCAATGAGAAGCATAAAAGTAAAGAGCTCATGAAATTTGGGACAGATCATGAAAGAACTTTAGAAAATAGGGCCTTGGCAGTGGCTTTCAGAATTCACATTGCAGTGAAGAGCACAGGCTTTTGAGACAGACCATCTTTAGTTTGAATTCTGTTTGTGACATTGAGCTGTGTGACCTTGGACAAGTTGCTGAACCTTTCTAACCACAGTTTCCTTGTGTGTAAAGCAGAGATAATAATGGAGTTGTGAGAATGAAAAGGGAAAGCAAATGTAAAGCCCTTACCACATGGCCAGCACTTGATAAATACTCATTAAATAGGAATTTATACTCATTATTATTTTTACTATGCATGCAACTAGCTGATTCCCATGTCTGAGCCAAGTGATAACCACATTTGGAAGTCACAATTTCGTATATCTTTGCATTTCCACAGCACCTTTTATCTCAGAGGAGCAAAGCCCTGAAAAATATTAATTCCTGTCTACTTTATTTATACCAGTAAAGCAGGAGCACATCTAATGGCCTGGTTATTAAAGAGAACTCTAGGAGAGAGAACTAACTCCACAATACACAAAGTAAAAGCAAGTAAACACTCAGCAGAATCTAGATTTCTCATCTTCTAGGATTCCTCTTTAATTGGACCAGATTATTTGTTTCCAGTGGCTAAATATTATTTATTGGCAGTGTAAGTCAATGATGCTGATATATTACTCTTTCGGAGGGTGTTTGTTTTTTGAAAATTGCTCTCAAATTTTCTAAATGTGAATTTAAAAGTCTGTCAGTCTACGTGCCGATAACACAAAACAGATTGTAAATGTAGCGAGATGCAATCAAGTCAAACAAATCCAATGAGAGCGCCAGAAGGCTTAATATGAGGACCGCTCCTGTTCACAGGCTTTTGCTAATGATGGAACAATTGTTTGTGCTGATTTGTAGCTGGCATTGATATGCAGACAGCAACACTTTCATCTGAAATTTAGCTCCAAATTTTTTTAATCCTGTCAATGAATTTGCTGTGTCTGCAAAGAGCAACTCCAAAGAACCTTTCTAAAGAATAAGAAATGGGAATAACGAGCATAGTCTTTAATTCTAAATCCAGGGTGTTAGTGGAAATATACAATGATTTTTCTTTCTGTCATTGTTTTGTCAACCACTGGGTTGCCTGCATCTGAATAACTTGCATGCATTTATAACTAACCACAGCTTTAAAATATTAGAATTAGTCAATTTTGAAGGGAGTTGGGCAAAAACTATCAAAGGATATTGCAAAATTCCAAATTCATCTAACATTTCCTTCAAAACATAAATAAGTGTAAGTAAATGTGCTCTGACTGCTGTTCACATTTACTGTGGGGACCAGCTTTTTATCAAACAGCACCTGCCTCTCTATTCAGAGATGCCTGCGTGTGAGGATAAGTGCAAACAACAAAGGCTTTGACTGTGGCAGAGGCTGCATCATTTTCTTGGAACTTGCCATTATGTTTCAGGTCAGAGATTGAGGTTTGGTTCAGGGAACGGAGCTTTTAATATCAGGTGAATGGATTTTTATAAGAGGTTGGGAAGCTTTTGGTCTTATAGAGAAAAACAGTGCTTTAAAAATAGTCACATTTCTTTTGTACTGTAATTATCAGTGCATGAAAAATCATTTTTTATTCTGTTCCAAGTGGGCAAAATAAAATATTCGCTACTCATCTCTGGGTTCTGGTTATTTTAAGAAGCCAAAATATTCTCATATTTAATCTATTCCTTGAGAATATGTACTTTACCTCCAAGATTGATCCTGAAACATCACTTCTAAGAATGGATGAACAAATGGTACAAATTCATCAATTTGTCCAGGAAGTCATTGTCATATGTTCACCGTTAAAACAGGTAATATTGAGTAAATTGGTAGCTTTTCCATAATTTCTACTGGAAAAAGGCTCTCACTATAAAGTGACCAAACATCAGAAATAGGCATTATCAGCCTTGTTAAAAATAGAAAGAATGGTAAAAATATGAAGGAGTAGAACAATAGGCTGGGTTGAGCCCACCCTATTGATGGCGAGAGCCCAGGCAAATCACTTAAAAGCCGTTAGCTTCTATTTCCCCATCTATAGAGCAGAAATGGTCAATTGTTCCCCTACAGGGCTGTTGTGAGCAGGAAATGGGAAAGTGTTTGTGAAGAGCTTTGCAAATGGTAAAACATTTTCAGAGTGTCAGAAAGAAAAGGAGCAAGTGGAATGATAACAGTAACAATAACAACAATTATAAAACAATTATAACATTATTAAATATAACCATGACAATTATTATCAAAAATAGTGAATCTTGCCCAGAAACACTAAAATTGGTAGATGGTGCAGCGCAGACTATGTTCTTATGCTCTAAGCTGGCGGAAAAGGAGACATATAGGCCCTATAATTCTATATAAAAAAAGTGAAGTCTATTCTGACTGAAGTGGACTCCAGGCACATTAACACATGTTCTTTGAAAGAAACTCTGCAGACCTTGAATTAAAGTCACATCTTTCTGAAAGCTTTTTTTTCAAAAGGAACAGGTAGGCTGATAGAGGATTCTTTTCTTCAAAGAGCTTGCAGGATTTTAAATGACCTTTGCCCACAGAACAGGAAGATCACCTTAACTTGCCGAGGTCCTGTTTCCCTCTCAATAGATCAATTGCCCACATGTTTGTGTAGTCTTACATGAAGTCACCAGTCAATAGCAAGCATTCATTATCATATCTCTGCTCCAAAACTCATAGCGTTTCATTGTTACAGAAATTAAAGATTTTTAAATAGCATTCTAAAAATGTTGCAGAAATTATGGATTAATCACTATAGATTTTTGCTTTTGAAACCAACATCACAGGAAAATAAATACACTTTTAATGCTGATATACTACATATACAACTTCCCACATTCTCGGGTGATAAGTTGTGTGGTGACAAGGTAAGGCAGCTAGCTGGTGGTCACTTATGAAAAGTCTATACACACTACATTTCTTCTACTCAGGAATGAGAGAAAAATGCAGCTAGCATAGGTGTGTTGCCATCTGTATGTATTTCCCCCCTCTTTTAATGGTTGCATACTGTGTCTGCTTAGATAAGCTGGAACTACATTTCCCAGAATCCCATTTCCTGTATAGTCCTGGATAAGTGCTAGCAACAAAGAATTTTGCATGAGATTTGGGATGTGAAGTAAAGAAGCATCCATCATGCTTAGATCACAGTTGCTCAGATTAGGGACACACAAAGAGGTTACAGTTTGTCCTGATCTCCCTGATCTGTGTCCAGCTTCCTACCTTACTACATATTCTTCTCATCAATGGCAACACCAGGTTACCACCAAACCCTTTATGGTGAATTCACAGAGGTGTTGGTCAAAAAGAATAAGAAACCTTCTGTAGAATTCGAGTCTAGTCCCATTTCTAATTTTACTCTAGCAACTGGATGTGACTGGCTTCCTGAAAGCTCTAATTTGTTTATCCACTGGAGAGTTGGTTTCAATAAGATACATACATCAATACAATAAAGTCTTCTCACAACATTTGGTATTAGGGAACAGTATGGGATTCTTTTCTTTTTTTTATGCATTCATGTACATTTTTATTAAATCCTCCTAATCCTCTAGTGGGTAAGCATGGGATTCTAAGTCTTAGAAATCTACGTACTCATGGTGACTCTTTTCTTTTGTAGCCATGTGACCTTAATCTCCTTAAGGGTCCATTTCTACCCTCAGTGGAAATGGTAAGACATCTTGCTGTGGTCCTATATGAAGAAAACAGAAAGTTCTTCCATGAGAATTTTTAACCATAGGTAGTCTTCACGTAGAATTGGGACTCATGCACTCTACCTGTGTAAGCCACAAAAATTCCAAGCTGAGAATTTAAAGAAGCCCATGGTTGTAGTGCCTCTGAGGCATCTGGAGAAAGGAAATATAAAAGTTCCCAAAATAAAGCACCTTAAATCCAGGACACAAAGTTTCTTGAATAAAGCTCCAAGAAACGTGAGCTTGTAATAAAAAATAAAATAAAAAGTCACAAAACACCCAAGTAAACAAGTTGCCATTAAGAAGAGTCAGCAGAAACAATAAACATCAGAATCTAATCTGTGAAGTTTACAAATAATGAGTTTAAAAACAAATATTTATAAATTTCCTACTTTGTGCCAGACTATCGTTGGTTTGAGATCAAGCACATCAGTGAGTAAAACTGAATTCTTGCCAGTTTTGTGATATTTATTACCAATATTTAAAATATATAAAATGCCTGTTTAAATGTTTTAAATAATTAAGGAGGATGTCAAAATTCTAGACAAATTTGATAAACAATAGAACTTGAAGAAATAAAGAAAGAAATAATCACAAAAATTACAAACTCAGGGGACAAGATAACTACAGATTTAAAATAACTGAAGAGAGAACCCAAGCTTTTATCCAGAATACAACACACACACATGTACACACACACACAAAAGGGATAGAGAATATGAATAAGAGATTATAAAACATAAAGAATAGAGAGAGAAAGTCTATAGTCATTCAGTGTTGCAGAAGGGGAATAGGAGAGAGAGGATCAATTTTCCAAGAGATAACCACTGAGAGTTTTCCAGAACTGAAAGGCAGTAATCCTCACACTCAGGAAGCCCAACAAATCACACACACACACACGCACGCACACACACAATTTAATAGCAACATATTTTATCACATTTGGTTTAGATACCAGCTGCATATTAAAAGATGGAATGAAATTTTAACTTCTATTAAATCATCAAAAATGGTGAGGCAAGCAAGGTACGGAAGGCACAACATTTAAGGAGGGAAAATTTAGGGACATGCCAGTGCCAAGTTTACCCTTATAGGAATCTGGCATTAAGCTTCTCCTTCAATATTGTGTCCTGGGTACCTCACTTGCCTCACCCCAAATATCTGCTTTTGTGACCTAATATTTGGTGTTATTTAGTTAAATACAAAAAAATACATTAAGTTCTTTTTATGAAATTTATGTATATATTTTAACTTACTGTTTCGTGGTTTAATTTACATTCAGTATACTGCACCCTTTATAAATGTATAGTTCAATTAATTTAACAATGCAACAGCCTTCACAATCAAGATACAGACATTTCCATCATCCCCAAAATTTCCCTTGTGTTTCCTTGCTGTTACCAGTGCCCACCACTGGTCTTAGGAAACCACCTATCTGCTTTCTGTAATTATAGTTCAGATTTGACCTTTCTCAACATCACGTAAATGGAATCATACAATATTTACACCTTGTTTTTAAATTACAAGACAAGAAAAGTGTCTATGGCAGCACTTCTTTTAAATTGTCACATTATATAATAAATGTTAGAGAGGATGTGGAGAAAAAGGGACCCTTATACACTGTTGATGGGACTGCCAATTTATACAACCACTATGAAAAACAGTTTGGAGGTTCCTCAAAAACCTAAGAATTGATCTACCACATGATCCAGCAATCCCTCTACTGGGTATTTATCCCAAAGACTTGAAAACCCATATCTGAAAAGATATTTGCACACCGATGTTTATAGCAGCATTATTCACAGTGGCCAGGACATGGAAGCAACCCAAATACTCTACGATAGATTATTGGCTAAAGACGCTGTGGTACATATATATGATGAAATATTACTCAGACATAAGAAGAGATGAAATACTTCCATTTGAGACAACATGGATGGACCTCAAGATAATCATGCTAAGTGAAATAAGCCAGTCAGGAAAATTGAAAATCATATGATATCACTTATATGTGGGATATAAACCTAAAAACAACAAATGAACAGGACAAACAAACAGAGACTCATGGGCATGGACTGTAGGCTAGTGGTTACCAGAGGACTATATAGTAGTGGTTACTAGTGTGGTGAGAGAGGAGGGGAGAAGTAGATGGGGTAAAGGGGGTCAAATACAGAAAGGTTAGGGGGAAGGAGAAGTGGGTAAAGGGGATCAAATATGTGGTAGCTGAAGAAAATGACTTGGGGTGGTAAACACACAATAAAATATACAGATGTCAAATGATAATGTACACCTGAAAATTATATAATTGTATTAACCAATGTTACCCCAATAAACTTAATTAAAAAATGATTTAAAACAAAAAAATTGTCACATTGCAGATATTAATTATCTTTATTTTCAATAAGTGTAAAAGCTGAATTGGATATACTTATCTTTCTGGTTTTTTTCTTTTTACAGTGGTTTTGGAAGTACTGGGGAGATTTTGGTATGCTATATAAGAATTGTTATTAAATTAATAAAATGTAAGAAACTTACACAGGATATCTTGAAACAAATTAGAGAATTATTATCATTTTTACACTTTTCACTAACATATTTAACTTCATTATTAATTTTTTTGTCTTTATCAAAAGTTCCATTATGGGTATAAATTACATTTAAAAGATGCTTGAGAATAAAAAGAATTTTTAGCTTTATAGTAATCAAAATCAACATAGCAGCTAGAGGTATTCAACTGGGTAAACAAATCGCAAATATAATTATCTTATATCCAGTAATTGGTATGCACGGCTGGCTACTCAACACACTCTTCAAGACTCTTAAAGTATTCAATTTTGAAAGAAAAACTCTCATATCATTACTTAATTTAGACGTTTTTAAAATAGAGATTGGAGATTATTAACTTAATTTGTATGCATCTCTGTACGGTTTTCTTTTTTAGGTAGAGATTTATTACATTTAAAAATCTTTTATAAACTTACCATCTAAATAATTTTTTAAACATACTAGAAGTGAAAACAGATGTCATTACAATATTTAATAGTGAATCCCCTATGATGCTTTCACAAACCTTTGAGGATTTTCAAACCACAATTTGAGAAGGAAAAATTAACATTTACAGGTCATTCAAGAGTCACTAATTGTGCATGTCACCTCACCAGAGAAAACTGTTTCTTCTGCCAATCACCCTTTCTGAAGTTTCTGCATTATTTTACACCATTTATGAGACCTGTCCTTCTTCCTTATACTCCTTTCTCTTCTTACTTCAGGCCAACAGTGTATTCTTGCTTCTCCAACCTATCTGGCTGGTCCATCACTGCTTCTTTACAAACTCCTCTTCCTTCTTCATGGCCACAACAGCACTAAACTCTCTGCTCTTCTCTCCAACTTCATGCTTGCTTTCCTTTGCTTTTAATATTGTGTTCACTTCTCCAATTCTACTTCATTTGCAGGTGCATTTCTTAGGATTCCCTATCAGCTAGCTTCATTTAGTTAGACCAAATAGAGTACTGGAGGGAGAAAAGAGGAACAGGCAGGAGGCACTGAGGAAGGCAGAAGGACAAAGAATGGGAGACGCCAGGGTACCTCTGTCCCTCTCTCTGTCTCAGATGCCATCTTTGATTTTTGGATTGGATCTGGGTCATTCAAGATGGCTTCATTCACATCTGGCAATTTGTTTTAGCTGTTAGCTGGGTTCTCCTCCAGGTGATCTTTCATTTTTCGATAGGCTAGACCAGGCTTCTTTCACAGCATGGTGTTCTAAAGCCTTTAAGATTGGAACTACAAGATCTTTGGTTCTTGTAGTATCAGAATTCACACAAATTCACGGCCACCACATTCTATTGGACAAAGCAAGTTATAAGTCTAGCCCTTATTCAATTAGGAAAACAGATTTTACTTCCTGATGAGAAGAACAGCAATACAATATTGCAAAGGGTCTGGAAACAAAGAAATGTCGTTCACTGAGGGCCATTATTTTAACAGTCTACTTCACTCATCCCCTAAGCTCCAGAAATATGACCTCTATCATAGACACAGCTTAGGATCCTAGCCACATGTTACCCCATAATCTCTGGGTTGTCTCCTATTTGTGTTCTCATCTATTTTATCACCTGTTTAATCAATTCTTTTCATTAGATTCCTTTTGGTTTCTGTGCTCCTGGCTTGATTCTAAAAGCACAGCTACTTTCCTACCTTAATAGTGAATAACTCAAATCCAAATGCAAGCTTAAACTCTCATCCAAAATCCAATTCTAAATTTCCATATTTCAACATGGATTTCTCCTTCATCACCTAAACCTGGCATATCCAAAACTTTAGTTATAATCTTCTGTCCTAGACAATGACCTTTGTCATTTTTTCTATACTCTAAACCAGGGGTCAAATAACTACAGCCAGTTGGCTAAATCTACCACCACTGGTTTTATTGGAATATGGCCATGCTCATTTATTTTAGACTACCTACAGCTGCTTTCATTCTACAATGGCAGAACTGAGAAATTGCAGTAGAGATCATTCAGCCTGCAAGTTAAAAATATTTACTACCTGGCTTTTTACAGAAAAATTCACCACCCCATTTTCTAAACCTCTGATATTATAATGTATACAACAATAAACATGAAGTGATTAAACAATAAAACCTTGAGCTGATTTTGATGGGGGGGGGGATGTGTGTGTGTGAAAGAATCATGGGACGTGTCATGGTCCTGCCCAAACTGGGGCAGAGGGAGACAGTCTTTTTTCTCTTTTTCTCTCTAACTCAAACAAGAAGCAACTCCTCTGTTTAAAGTTATAAAAGCTAGGCAATTTTATTAAACTGAAACCTAACTGTGGCACTCTTAGCTATACAGCAGAATTTCATTCAAGGGATCCATTTCATTACTGGAGTGAAATTATAGGAAGATTATCAACATTTAAATAATACTCCATTCAAGATTTAATTTTAGTTAAAGACCAGTGAGTATACACAAAGCACTAATATTTTACTCATTGAATGTTCAGAAATGATCTCAGAGAATGAGGAAAACTTCAAAGCTGTCCTAATAGTTCTGGACTTAAGGGAAATAGAATAGCCCCTTCTGTCAGAAACAAGGTAGAGGAAAATTTTTTGTGAGTATACTGGAAATTGATAGATGGAAGACAAGACCAAGAGAGAAGGTTATAGCCAGACTCTACAAATGAATGTGGCATCAACAAATTGGTAAATAGTTTGAGAAACCTGATGTAATGTATTACTAATAATTCTAAAAATTTGTGATAGATGATATAGATGTAAATTGGATATAGATTTGAGGATAAAGATAGATAGAGATAAAGATAGAGATGATAGAGATAGAGATGATAGAGATAGATAGAGATAGAGATGGACATAGACATAGACTAGATGTTGACGTAGACATAGACATAGACATAGACATAGATATAGACATAGATAAATACACGTCTGATACAGGTAGAACTGAAACAAAAGTACGACTACTATTATCATGAATTACTTAAAAAACAATATGACAAATCCACTATTCTGTTTCAATTCTAAGTACAGGGTAAAAGAAAAAAGTATTTATAAGTCAGTTGCTGTTTCCAACATTGAGATCATCTTTTATCTTCATTCCAAAATAGCACAGTAGTGATCGTTATAATCACAAAACAACACCATAGGGCTTTATGAAATTTAAAATAGTTTCCTCTGTGTTATTTAATCACATAATAACCCTGTGAGAAAAGCAAGGTATTAAGGCAGACACAGTAGTATTTAGAAGAAAGAGGGAAAGAAAGAAGAAGAGAGAAAGAGAAAAGAGAGAAAGGAAAGAGAAATGAGAAGAAGGGAAGAGGGAAAACTGCCTGTTCAGCTATATCAGCCTTAATTCTAAAAAATACCTTCTAATACCTCTTAACAAGCATCTCAGGTATGAAGAACCACATAGTTCTTTGGACTCCACAATAAAAATTGCTTTACACATTCTAAGTAGTATTATCATCATCACCAATCTTAGCTATAAAATTTTTTATCAACTCATATGTAAAGTTATAGAACTTCAGAAAAAAAAAAACAAAACAATAAAGCACAGAGTCAAGAAAGTTAGTTAAGAAAGAAAGCAACAAGCACTAATTTTCCCTATAGGCCTCATAATCTTTCTCCATGAGGCACTCTAACCAGGCAGTAAACTTACATTAAATCTGGGGTGTGTGAAAACTGAGTTCTTGGAGACCAGCCTAGGGAAAGGAAATCCCTCCTATTTTGTCCTCAGTTCAACTCCCAAGATTCCCAGCCCTACCGTGTGAGTCACACTGCAATTGCCTATGATATGCATCTGCACGGATGCCTTCGGCTTCAGCAGGGAATTTCAAGCTCCTGCCTGCCTATAATAAGGGGGGAAATCAGTATAACAATATGACCGGATGCTGAAAAGCTGGCAGCAGGGGAAAACAGTAGTACATTCGGCTAATTTCTTTTTCAGGGCTTTTTACTATAAAGAAAATTGGTCTTCATGAATTCAGAAAAATTCAACTTTTGCATCCCTTTCTCAAATTTGATCTTTTTGT